>OX621245.1:30864329-35864329 GCA_951640165.1 Pseudoips prasinana | reverse complement strand
GGTGTTTTATTTAGCCAGCACTCTGTAAGCGCTATAATATCCCATTCGATTTTTGTTCGTGCGAGAGTACCATAAAATCCAGTCATATTTTTAGAGATACTTCTGATATTTTGATTCAGAGTTTTGAGTGCTTGTTCGGGTTTAAATTCGGTTGTTGAGCAATTTTCTAGGTCGCAAGTTGCTGAGTGAGACACAGAGACGGAGTCTATGTAGTCTATGTTTATATTCATATTATCGAATGCTAATATTGTGATTATTCATTATCACTTTTTCCTTTTTGCCATTTAAGTATAGTGTAATAGTCGAGGTACATAAAAAAAATATTATATTAAGATTTACAAAGTAGATAAAATTTACTGGAGAAGTTTTACTAGCTGGGTTCATTGCGCTAGTGAGTGTATAGTAGTTTATGTAGAGGTATAGTGTTCCTGGTAGATTGTGTATGTATTGAACATTTTGTTTATGTAAAATTAGATATCTATTTAGTTTTAAGCTTATATAAGAATAGGTAATATTAATTAAAGATGATATAATAAAGTAAACCAAAAATATTACAAAATCATGCAAATGGAACAAGACATATTTAAATCGTATTAAGCAGTACACTGTTCGGTGGTCTAGTCATATTTGATTTCTTGAGTTAGCAAGGTCTTCTTCGGACCGAATAAGTCGACTTGGCATCCCTGTATTTTCTCGTACGTAAACCTTTCCGTTCGCAGTCCAACATTGTACGTATTTTTTACTTTTTACAAGCTCTCGTGCTAAGAAGTAGACTCGTTTTGTTTTGTCTGTAAGTACCTCTGATACGTACAACGGTTGCTCAGGTCCCTTTTTCTCCAGGTATCGTGTGTTGAGGCGATTATCTTTGTGGTTTTTGTTAAAGGTTTTCGTAGCTTTCAGGAAAGTTTCTTTGGTTGATGACAAAGAAAATTCAACAATAACGGGGCCCACGGACTCTTTGTTTTTATTTTTCAAACGGAAGATATTTTTTATGTCTTCTTCCTGGATGGGTTTGCAAATAACACTGCCGAGCTTTTTGATAGTTTCTGTTAGAGTTTCACGTGTTTCATGGTTATCGAGGGGTAAATTTTTTATTTCAATTGACGTAGCTTTCAGGTTTTTTTCTAAAAAGTCTACTTTATTTTCCAGTAATTTTATAGTTTTTTCATAGATGCTGCTAGTTTTCTTTAGATCTGAAATATCTCGTATGGCATTATCGTACTTTTCAGAAAGAAAATCAATATTTTTTTTTATTTCAGAATTTTGATCACTAATTTTGGAGTTTTGGGCAGTAATTTCTTTAAGGGAGGCCTGGAATTTATCAATTTTTTGACTTTGGGAGGTAACTAATGTCTTCAGCTCTTAAACCGTAGCCTCCAAACGGTCCAGTTCATTCCCCTGCTTTTTTCTCCTATTTGTCACGTTGTTATTGTCACTGTTTGTACTCGTTTGTTGGTTCATCTCAGTGGAAGTAATCGGAGTGGTTGGAGGTGAGCGACGTATCATGTTACAAAATTCTTGGTATATTTACTTAGTGAAATGTTGGTACTTACTTAGGGTAATAATATAGGTTAGGCAAAAACAGCTCCTGTATCTTAATCTTGCAAGGAACGTAATCCACTGAGGGTCACCCTGTATTAGTTAGCTTCTAATATCACTCAAATATGGACACTCAGAGCGCGCAGGAGACAGTTTTAGAACATGGCACATGGGGCTGGATATTCCGTGGTTCGTGGGTTTGATACTCACCAGCACTTAAATTTATACCACACCTTTTAAAGATATCTTGAACTAGCCCAAAAATATTCTTTTTAACGGAGTTTATGATAAAAGGGTACTAGAGATGACGTAAAGGTTATGTAACTTACATGGGATTTTCTGTTTATCTCTCTCTCTCTCTTTCTGCCTTTCTCTATTATATACGATGATTTTCGCGTGCTAGGATGGAGATTTAAGTGCGAGTTGTATAACTTTAAAACACATCGAATTTATCGAATTACATTTAAAGTTGTATAGCGTAAGAAATATTCTTGACTACCAAAAACCCACGTTTTATATGCTAGTAAATTTAAAAATAACATAATGACTTTGGTATCTAAAAGGAAAGTTCAAAACTCCAGGAAAACTTTTTCATACAATTGCATCGCAAAGACCTTGACTCCAACCGTCCTTCACCTAAAATATTAGAGTAATGGATATAGAGGCTCCAAATCTCCTCTGATCCACTTAAAGTCGTGTTAACACACACAAATCATTTAGGGATAAATGATTTATCTCCAAAATTGAAATCGTATTTGGCCTGTGTCGTGATCTGGCCTTGAACGGGTTTAACTATCGAGTCCTTGACCAAAATTCGCATACGAGACGGGACGGTCTACCTGCACTCAAAAGCAAATTATTTTCATGTTGATTTATTATCGTGAAAAAGGTTGGGTGTGTGGTTTAGGCTCATCTCAACTTCTTCTTTGCTTTTTCGCCTTTTTTGCATATATCTTTACACTCACGTGTATAGACGTACACATGCAAAGATTGAATGTCATGCTCCAAAATATATAGCAGGCCTAACAATATTTAATTTTATACAGTGTAATACCAATGTATCATTATTATTAATTTTCTTTGTCTATTCATGTTTAATCGTTGTTATTTTTTTTTATCCTATATAATTTTGTTTATTTAAAGTCAAAGTATGTAGCTAGTTTTTAAGTTAAACCGAGTGCCTATTTTGCCAACAAACAGTGTAATGTAGTTTGGGGAGTATTAGTCTAATATTGATTCTCTATTTTTATAATAATTATACAAATATATTTGTCGGCCATGTTTCTAGAAAAGTAAACCTAAAATATAAGGAGTTAAGGAGGTATTCTATGCGTATATGCATGGCGGTAACGGTTGTATAATTTTTATAATTCATTTGAATATTTTTATTCAGCCATAACCACCGCCGTCGATGGTAAACACGTGATTGCAATTAGTCAAAATATGACCGTTTTGAAAAAAGAAAGTAATTCTTTTCAAAAAAAAAAAACATAGATAATAAAATCTTCAGTTACCTCTTAAAATTGCCTAAAACCAATTGCGTGTAACACAAATTGAATTGGTTTAAAAAAATATGGAAGTAGGTTTTTTTAAGTCACGAAGTTGGTCAGTCTTCTTAAAGATTGTCCATCACAGCCAAAACTCATCCACGAACATGTGAATATTTTTAAAGGTCAAGGTTAGCGCTGAAATCGGGCAGTAAATTCAGTATCGATTACAAATGTCAACGTCGGGAGCGGCGCAGTTGCACTGACCTTGAACAGATTTTGACCTGCAACGAAACTAGGTTAGGGCACGGCGGTGCAAACTCGGTGCCTACACTGTATAGCATCGCACTAGTACAGTAGTGTGTATCATTTATTTTATTTATTTATTTAATTAATTAAAATACATATTACAGTGTAATATAAACCAGTATTGGTTTTTCCCTACACTGGAATGTACCTTCGTACTCCCATTACACATTTAGAATAAAAATACAAATTGAGGTAGTTTATAAACAAAAACACTCGTTTACCGCATTTGAGTGATGGAATAGAAAGTGCCCCTGTGTTTGCACACACACTTGTGCTCTATAATATGTCCTGCGCAGTTGGCTAATTAACTGAATACTGAGTTGGCTAATCTCCATTGAGACTGGCCACCGTGGTCGAAATTGGCCCGGGAGGACATTATTATTATGCTAGAATATAATCAAAAAAGCAGGAATGTACAGACGCCAGAACATTAAGCTACCTCAATCTCACCACGGCGGCAAGTCCCAATGGAGATTTGACGGGCCTGTTGGCGTGGTTGGCAAATGTTTGCTTTTCACGCCGGAGGTCGTGGGTTTGACCTACCCAGGCCAGATATTTGTGTGCATGAACATGTCTGCTTGTCGTGAGTGTGGGTGTAATCATCTATATAAGTATGTATTTATCAGTTATCTGGTTTCCATAGTACAAGTTCCGCTAAGTTTGGGATCAGATGGCCGTGTGTGAACAATGTCCCAGGATATTATTACTAAAATTGTTAACTAAAGAAACGTTACAATAAGTGATCATTCCATTAAAAAGTCGACTCGTCAGCTTTCTCCTACGACGTCAAGTCTCAACTTATCGCGCACGGGTAATACACACAAAGTTACATAATGCTACAGACACACACACACAACGCTTCAATATCTAGATGAACGTAGATGTAATTATAAATAATATATTATAATTAATTAATTATATGTTACTACATACATGTTCTGACTATTTACAAGCGCTGTTTTAAAGTCTACGTGAATAAAAACCTTCTTTATTTTATTTTGTTATTTAATGACTTCCTGAATGTGTACCTCAATATAAATAAGACAAAACAGACTCGACAACAATCGGAATACAATTCATAAAATTATTACATAGGTAAAAATAAATTTAAATAATACATGTAATAAATTAAACTAACAATGAATATTTAAACTCAAAATCTAATTACTACAATCTTTTATACAAATAATAATATTTTGAATATTTACAATGGACAACTTTTATTTATTTTTTGTTATACAATGGAGTGTATTTTTACGTCGAAAATTATTTTAGATGTAGATACGAGTATGACGCAAAGGAGCAAAAAATTTGTTTAGTAATTAATTTTGGCTAAATGTGTTTATTTTGAAATAATGTAGGTACCTAATTTATTCAGCACTTGGGTATTAACATATGTTCTTTTTAAGCTCAAAATGGAGTATAATATAAATATAGACATATGTATATGTACAGACGCCAGCACATCAAGCAACCCCAATCTGTCAAATTTCTCCAATTGAAAGTGAACCTTATGCTTTTGTGATAAAGTTCAAAAACTATAAAAGAAATTTGACAGATTGGGATAGCAGGATGTGCTGGCGTCTGTACCTCTTCAATAATTATAGAAACTAGATTTTCGAACGATTTTGAGAAACCCTTAAATAGATTACAAGTTACTTGGCTAATATTTACGAGTATATTTAAAATTTAGGACACCAACAAACCGGCCAAGTGCGAGTCATATTGTACATAATCAACGATATATTATCGTTCGATTAAATGAAAGGTAAATTGCGGTTTAAGATTTATGACGTATTAAAAAAAAACACTAATTAGATCTCGTTCAAACCAATTTTCTTTGTTAGTTTGCATGGTAATGTAAATCATTTCTTTTTTTAGTTTTATCATTCTCTTGTTTTAGAAGTTACAGGGGGGACTCTCATTTTACCACTTTGGAAGTGATTCTCGCGCAAACTATTCAGTTTAGAAAAAAAAATGATAAAATAAATCCCAATATCATTTTTGAAGACCTGTCCACAGATACCCCACATGTATGGGTACGATGAAAAAAAAATGTTGAGTTTCGGTTCTATGTATGGGGAACCCCCAAAATTATTGTTCTTTTTCTATTTTTGTGTGAAAATCTTAATGCGGTTTGCAGAATACATCTACTTACCAAGTTTCAACAGTACAGCTCTTATAGTTTCGGAAATATTATAAGTCAAAAAAGTGTGTTCGCGCTCTGTACAACGTTAGTCCTCTTGAAAGTTGTAGACATTTATTTAAAAATAATAACTTATTAACATTAACCGGAATCTATATATTTCAAGTATGCATGTTCGTCAGAAATAATTCAAGCCTATTTATTACTGCACATCGCAATAATCCAAATATTGCCAAAACAGATCCAACACGCATTCTAATACCATATTGCAGAACTACGCTACTCCAAAGAAATTCATTTGTAATGTGCATAAAAGTGTTTAACAACGTTCCCAAAGGCATCAGGGAACTACCATTATTTCGAATGAAGAAGGTGTTGAAAGAATGGCTTGTACATAATGTATTTTATAATATTAAGGATTTTTTTGAATATAAATATAATAATTAGGTAGTGTGTAGTATGTAATAGTTGTACCAAATATTTTTATTAAACTACTTCTTATGTAAATTCCTTGTTTCTTTAATTTTCCTTTAATTTCTTATGTTCCATTTTTTTGCATGTCAGTACGACGAAATATGTGGAACTTACTTTAAGACTCTCCATCCATCTGCCTGTAACCATATTTTTTGCGAATTAAATACATTTGAATTTGAATTTGAAAAACTGGCTGTGACATACGGACGGACAGATAGACATGACGAATCTATAAGGGTTCCGTTTTTTGCCATTTGGCTACGGAACCCTAAAAAACTGAATACTTCATATAATCTTATTCATTTCAAAACTATAATCAATTTAAAATGTATATTATTAAAAAATAAAGCTATAGGATAATTCATTGCAAAAATCCGGGATCGTATCATTCTTGTCGATCTTTACGACTCTACTAAACGACTGAAGCCGATGATATTTTACCGCCACACATAGAAAATGGTAATAGCCACGATTTATACGGCAAGGGGTGGATACTATGGATGCTAAATCTTCGCAAAATATTTATTTTCGTCAGTGTGTACTTTTATATCGATGTTCATTGTGATCAACACCCTGTGACGTACTATGGGTATCTACCAGGCGACGATATACATACTTATATAGATAGATAAAATACTTAAATACATAGAAAACATCCATGACTCCGAAACAAATTGCTCATCACACAAATATTTGCACTTACCGGGATTCAAACCCAGGACCACCAGCTTCGTAGGCAGGAGCACTACCAACTAGGCTACGGTGACCGTCAATATATATATTTATAATGCACCAACATTCAAAAATATTACATTGTATGGTTTGATACAGATGGTTTCCTCTATAGCACTAGTGCCAGATGTGGAAAGCTGCTAATGACTCATTCAGTCAGCCTCCAAGTTACCGTCGTGCTCAGCATGGCTGCTCCAACAACAGCCTGGAGTTGGTTGTGGAGTTATTGGTTTCAGGTCGAAGCATGTGGGTTCGATTCCCACCCAGGACAGATAATTTTGTGTCTGTTGGTCCTGAGTTTAAGTGTAATTATATATATTTACAACAGACAACAGATAACCTTACAGAAGACATTCCTTAATAATAACATTAATAATTTAATGTTGTGTTTCTGAGTGTGAGTAAGGTCGCCAGAGCTCATCGGGGTGGGGGGAAGGGTCAGCAACACTTGTTTGCTGACCCTTAAAGGCCGGCAAGGCACCCGCGACTCTTCTGGTGTTGCGAGTTCCATGGGCGGTGGTGATCACTTACCATCAGGTGACCCACTTGCTCGTTTGTCGACCTCTGACATAAAAAAAAGACAAATACTATACTATATTTTGTTCAGTTATCTGGTCTCTGCTATGCTCTCCCTGCTTAGTTTGAAGTTTAAATAATGTCACAGGATATATATATTTTTTAATTCCTTCCTTAAGGCTGGCAACGCTCATACCCAGGTGTTGAGAGGGTTTATGGGCAATGATCACTCACTATCAAAGGACTTGCTTGCCCGTTTTCCTCTAAATTCTATAAAAAAGAAATCTATATCCTTTCGTAATCAAATTCCATTTTATGGTTGACGAAAACAATTTTATTTTATGTATAAAACCCTTAGAATATCTGGATCAATATGTATTTCTCCGTTTGTTAAATGAGTTGTAAAAACATCGGGACGGAAACTTCAATAAACGTTGTGAACAAATTACATTTCCCGTCAAAGTTGTTGGAAATCAAACTCAATTGCAAATTGCTGCGGCTATCGGCCTCGCTCGATACATCGCGTATGGTACCGGCTATAAAGGAATGAAGATCATAACAAAAAAATTAACACCATTTATATAGAAAAGAATAACTGGGCCACCCATTACCATACCGTAGGTGTCGTAAAGATAAGGAATACACCAGGTAGTCGGGCAGCAGAGCCTCCTTATAATAGCTACAACCTAACTGCGGTGGCCAACTCGCATACCAAGCGCGGTGGCTACGGAAATGGCAACGTTAGGAATATTTGGGAGGCCTGTGTCTTAGTACTAGATGATATCAGGCTTATGATGAGATAATTAATTAAATACCTAACCATATTGATTGCATACTTAAGTGGTACCGAATATCATCACCCCATCTCATCCCGTTGGCGTGTTGAAGTCGTCTCGAGGGAATATCTACCAGAAAACGGGCTGCAGTAAAATAATAATAATAATAAGTGTCTCTTTTAGTACTAATAGAATAGAATATTTATTGATTTCTTTACGTTCGCTTAAGTTGGGGGAGTAAGCTGGAGACGGCGTGACGAGAACGTCATGCAAAAATTTTCTTAAGTACGAGTCGACAATTGTTCAAAATCACAGCTTTTTGCATGTTTATGTATGTACGTTATTGGCGCGTTGGAAGTCTAAACTGCCTAGGGAGTAGTGTAAATACTTTGGAATACTACCTGTAGTGGAGAGCACAAGTGCTACAATAATACTTTTTCATTTTCCATATTCTAACAACATATTATTTAATTGTGTGTATTTTCTGTGATCGTTTTCTGTATATTATGTGTATTAACTATAACTAGATTAACTTTAGCAATTTGAGTAATGTCCAGCCTATTGTTATGTATTGTTTTGTCGGTTAAAATGGTTCTATCAAATTATATCGTGTGACTGCAATTCTCCAGGACAGGTTTTGAAGTGTACGGATAATACGGAATGTAGAGGTAGTTCTCATGAATTTATTATATCTAACTGAGTAGGTACTCGAAAATGGCTTCAACATCTTCAAATTTATGTGAAAAATCATGGTCAGTTCTTAGCTTATGACTTGCACCAACGCTTTTAGCCGCACATTACCAGCAGAGTGGTCTTTATTAAACTGGCGGTGCGGCGGATGTACCCGATTGCGCTCAGAGCATGCTTCTTTAAATTTAGGAGCATGATTTATTATAAATTTATTCTACAGACTTTCTTATTATATATAAATGGTTATTGAGTATGTTTCGCCGGACCGTCTCAACTGGGTCGTGTTGAAACCGGTAGTAGATGAACCCACTGAGTTTGTTTCACTGGATCTTCTCAGTTGGGGCGCATTGGATCCGGTGGTAGCATTAAAGCGCTACCGTCGTTATTAACACAAGGTCCCTCATAATAATAATACCTTAATATAGACAGAACCATTTACAATATGTAGTAAAAATATTAGACTTAAACTAGATAATTTGACATAATCTCTTGACAATAACTTGATACGAGCTAGCTAAATATCATTGCTATAATAAAATAAATTTTATAAATGTTTTCATACAATGTGTACCTAAATATCTATGTTACTAGAAATAATAATGTATACAACTATATTACTACAAACATGTTCTGACTATTTACAAGCGCTTTTTTAAAGTCTACGTGAATAAAAACCTTTTTTATTTTATTTATTATTCAGGGAGCGACATGCAAATCGAACCTGCGTCCGAATAAGGCCCGACCTTCAGCGTGTCAACAATATTGATTTTTTCAATTTCATTTAGCTTCGGTGGCATTTACTGCTTCACCGAACAATAGATCGCCTCTATTTACAGATAAACATGTAAGGTTAAAATATTTCTGTATAACTTGAATGTAAAATAAGAAAAACCTTTAAAAATCAGTTCGCTTTGTTAAAACATTTTCAAACTTAAACATTATTAAATAAAATTGTTATTTTACATATAGTTCATTTTATAAAGAGAAAATAAAATTAAATTCGCCCGGTTTTAATAGTTTTCTATTTACTTTACTTTCATAAAAATCACGTTATACATAATCATATTACGTAAATCTAAATAAATAATGGGGTGCTGTCAGCCTATTAAGAGAAAATTAACATGAAATTATATAATGTCAACATAAAATGGGGTTAGCAAATGCCACCATTAGCAGAACATATGGCGAGAAATTCGAGAATCTCAAGTCGAAAGTCTTCGACCAGTGTGTGTTGCCAGTGATGACTTACGGAACGGATACGTGGTCGCTCACTATGGGCCTTATCAGGCGGCTCAAGGTCACCCAAAGAGCAATGGAAAGGGCTATGCTTGGAGTTTCCCTGCGAGATAGAATCAGAAATATTGAGATCCGCAGGCGAACCAAAGTAACCGACATAGCCGTAAGAATTGCCAAGCTGAAGTGGCAGTGGGCAGGGCACATAGCTCGTAGAACCGACGGCCGCTGGGGCAGAAAGGTTCTCGAGTGGCGACCACGAACCGGAATACGCAGCGTAGGCAGGCCCCCTACAAGATGGACCGATGATCTTGTGCGGGTCGCTGGAAATCGCTGGATGCGCTTAGCGCAAGACCGGCAATTGTGGAGATCTTTGAGGGAGTCCTTGGTCCAGCAGTGGACGTCTTTCGGCTGATATGATGATGATGATATGATGATGATGGTGAGAAAACGATATAATGACTTGAACTAGCTTTGACAGACATTTCAGACTTCTTTTTTAAATTTTCGGAAGTATAGGCATACTAGGTGTGCCCCACCGTTTTGGTTAAAATTGATAAATTATAGCCTATGTATTATTCGGATATATAACCTATATTACTACAAAGTTTCAACGAAATCTGTTCGGTACTTTTTGCGTGAAAGTGTAAAAAACATTCATACTCAAAAACTATCGCTGTTATATTATTAGTAGGATAGGATAATAGTGACACTCTCCTGATGCTACTCTACTGCTAGTAACGTCTCAAATTCACGCAATTAAAAATAATAGAATACTTTATTGTACATAAATTTAATTAATTCTAAGAATACTTATAAAGCTAGCTATAATATTGTTAGAGTAATTTTCCTTTGACAATATTAATTTAATATCGAGGGTACTAATTATTAAGTTACCTTAATTTGTGAGCGTCTCTGTCCTCAGTAGAGCATGCTATTAAATACGTCATAAGCAGAGATCGGACACTCAAGTGTATAATTACCTAAACTTCGAGGAATTACGAAACATAGAGTGGGTAATACCACACTTTAAATACCGGTATACCGATATTAATACTGGGATTTATTTCTATAAATCCCGTTATTAATATCGGTATACCGGTTACAGCAGAAAGTATATGTATATTTCTATATACATATACTTTCTGCCCGCAGCTTAGTATAAATCTTAACCAACGATTTTGGCAACTAACGGTTACTATTCTTTAAAGGCAACTGTGGCTGACGGCATAGAATATAGCCACCGCATCTCATCCTGTGAGGGGCGTAGATGTCGTCCCGATCTAACAGAGAACAGGCAGCAGCGTCTCTGTGTATTATAACTATCATACTGCGATCGCCAACCCGTTTACCAAGCGTGGCGATTATGGCATATCCCTCCAAATGATGGACACGACTCCGTTGTGGAAATAAATAAATAAATAATATCTCGGGACAATGTCACACAGATCATCTAGCCCCAAACTAAGCAAAGCTTGTACTATGGGTACCAGGCGACGATATACATACTTATATAGATAGATAAATACTTATATACATAGAAAATATCCATAACTCAGAAACAAATATTCGTGCTCATCACACAAATATTTGTACTTACCGGGATTCGAACGCAAGACCACCAGCTTCGTAGACAGGAGCATTACCAACTAGGCTACGATGACCGTCAAATCTTTTGGGAAGGCCTTTATCCAGCAGTGGACATCATTCGGCTGAAAGACAACGCACCGCTCTAAGGAATTTAATCCCTGGAAATGAATATAATGAAAACCTTGGAGAATATTGTCGTAGTGTGTCCAAGCTTTGGCAACATTACTCACACCTAGAATCACATCATTCACAGCATAATCCTAACTCTTTTTAAAGATAATACTGGGTACTTTAAAATATATAATTGACAGATACAAAGTACATCCAGACTCCGACCAACTATTTAAGGGTCACGCAAATAGTTGTGCTGCGTAACTGCGTGCTGGTAACGCGACTGTCTTAATCGCTGCTCCACACGTGCAGTCATTTTAAGGTTATTAAAATAAAAGGGTGGTATTTTACACTCTATGTTATATATTTCCTCAAACTGCACTCGATTATCCGATCTCTAATCAAAAGCTTAATAAGCTCGATTAATTCTAGTACAGGCGATGCCATGTCTGGTGTGGTTACTCTTTGCTGTTGACAGTTTTTATTACGGAGACGGTTACCACTTACTAACCATATGAGCAGTGTCAATGTTGTTCAAGCTGCCCAATATACTTCTGACATGACTTAACATATGATGTCAAATGACTACAACTGGGACTACGACCGCGACCACGTCCTCCACGTACAGCACGGGCACGCTTAGAAATTAAAGACGGATGTCACCCATCTATGCCTAGATGCTAAGCCTCGGCTAACATACGGACTGGTGGGAGCAAATACCGAAGCCTGTTTAGGCAACGAATTGAAGATATTGGCGGAGAAAAATTCGATCGATTGATATTAATTGAGCAATCATAAAACATTCGGAACTGTTATTTATGTGTTTACTTTTTTCAGATCTTTGGCTTACTTTAGGTTATAGCTTAACCTACATGATTCGTAAATTTTTAACCCCCGACGCAAAAGAGGAGTGTTATAATTTTGATGTCGATGTCTGTGTGTGTGTCTGTCCGTGGCCTGTGGCATCGTAGCTCTCAAACGGATGAACCGGTTTCGATGCGGTCTTTTTTACATTTGAAAGCCAATTTCCTTGCTGCGGTTCTTAGATGGTGAGGTGGTGTGTATTTAAATAGATGGTGAGAGAATCGGAGGTGCACCAGTAATATCGGCTAATCTCCATTGAGTCTGGCTGCCGATACCAAAATTTGACCAAGAGACAATAACTGTAATATATTAGGAATAAACAAAATGTTTGTCATAAAAAAGCCTCCTTCATCTGCGCATTCTGCGGCGGACTACAAAAAATGCAAATACACACCCTACCCTCAAACTGGGACAACGGAGGCTGCACCGGTCCGAGGTGTACGACTACGAGGACGTCCAAGGTCAGCTTCCGAACTAGGTAATCAGGTCAGCTGTGCCTAGGCGGTCCAGCTTTTAATCACTACTCCAGACTTCTTGATTACTTGTCCTGTGGATATAGAAGTAATTTGAATCGAGTTAAACGAAAAATAGATTGATATTATGCTAACAAAAATGTAATAAAGTCTGATTCGATGTTTTCTTATTTATTTATTTTATTTTTATTTAATAATTTATGTACACACAGAAACAAAAATAACAATAAATTACAAAAATAGGAAAAAATAGCACAAAGGTACTGCTTATTTCAATAGAAATATCTTCCAGCAGACCCGCGAGAGGAGAAACTAATCGGAAAAAGACCATGTGTAGACAACTATAAACTACTAAGTGTATTTATACACTACATACTAATAATACATAAATAGGGGAGGGGATATATATATAAAGACTATATAATATACTACATATACAATGTACACAAATATTAGGATGAAGATAAGAGATAATGTTCTTTGACTCGTTTTTTAAATAAAGTGATAGTATTTATTTTACGGATGTTAGGCGGAAGAGAATTCCACAACCTCACGGCCTGCACCGTAAAGGAGTAGGAGTAAAAATCGGTTTTGTGGATAGGAAATTTAAGGAGAGATCTGAGGTGTGACCTACAGGAGGCATCAGATGAGTGAATAAAGGAGAAACGTTCCCGTAGGTAGGCGGGGTATGAGGGATTGTGAAGGACATTGAATAAGAGATACAATACGCGAGCATTCCTACGAAGACGGATAGGGAGTCACTTGAGATCCTTGCGAAAGTAAAATCTCTTATTAATATCCTGGGACATTACTTACCCGGCCATCTTATCCCATACTAAGCAGAGCTTGTACTATGGAAACCAAATAGCTGTTATACCAACTACATATACTACCGTTTTTAGGGTTCCGTAGCCAAATGGCAAAAAACGGAACCCTTATAGATTCGTCATGTCTGTCTGTCTGTCTGTCCGTCCGTATGTCACAGCCACTTTATTTCGAAACTATAAGCGCTGTACTGTTGGAACTTGATTCGTAGATGTGTTGTGTGAACCGCATTAAGATTTTCACACAAAAATAGAAAAGAACAATAATATTGGGGGTTCCCCATACATAGAACTGAAACTCAAATTTATTTTTCATCGTACCCATACAAGTGTGTCTTAAAAAATGATATTGAGGTTTCTCATATCATTTTTTCTTAACTGAATAGTTTGTGCGAGAGACTCTTCCAAAGTCGTAAAATGAGTATCCCCCCCCCCCCCCCCTTTATCTTCTAAAATAATCAAATGATAAAACTAAAATAAATATATGATGTACATTACCATGCAAACTTCCACCGAAAATTGGTTTGAACGAGATCTAGTAAGTAGTTTTTTTTAATACGTCTTAAATCGTAAACCGCAATTTACATTTCATTTAATCAACTGAAATACTTGCTGCTACGGAACCCTACATGGGCGAGTCCGACTCGCACTTGGCCGGTTTTTTTGTAAATAAATACTTATAAATATCTATATAGATAAGTAATTAAACCTAGACTCAGGACAAACAGACAAATCCCGGGTCGGGCCAAAGGTGATTTTGGGACTTTTCTGTAAAAAGAAAATTTCTCAGCATCAGTCCGAAGTCTGGGAGTTGGTGGCGGTATTATACCCCCGTGCCTCGGAGAGCATGTAAAGCCGTCGGTCCTGTACCTGACCTCTTTCCGGTTGTGTCGTTAGGCGTCCCATCGGATCATGAAAGTGGTAAAATAGAAAGTGCTCTTGTGTATGCGCACACACTTGGGCACTATAATATGTTCCGCGCAGATCGCTAATCTCAATTGAGACTGGCCACCGTGGCCAAAATTGGGCTAGGAGGACATTATAACAGTTAAAATAGATTTTTTGCTATAAATCAGACGTTTTAGTCTCTAGGCTAGAATTTCATTAAAGGCACTGTGATATAAAGTAAATGAAATAACCAATAGATATTCGAAGTTGAATAATAAACATACATTGGAATTAATCTGACGGCGTTTACGTCAAACGTCAGGTTGACAGGACTGTCAATGTCAACCTAGCGAAGCGTCATTGTCGATGGTAGTGTGGGCGGCCATCTTGAAGTCACTTTTGAACGAGACGGCGCCCGCGCACCACCCTTGTGACGAATCGCTGAGAATCTTCGCCATCACGATATTTTAATTTTACGTTGATTTTACGTTGTAGTAATAACTAAACGTCTAATTAAATCGTGATTCTTGTGAATTACGTTGATTGTAATTTGAAGTAATTTATTTCCGTTCCGCCCTCACCTACCCATAAAATTATAAGAGGATGAGTTGTGGTGAAAAGCCTTCAAGCCGTCCTGCCTCCACATCAGGCGTGGGATCAAGAACCGAAGATAAGCCACATGGTGAAGATATTTTTCGAAAAATGTTTGAGCTAGAAAATAGCCGGATGTTGAGTCTGATGGAAGCGATTTAAAATCAAGTGAGCGCCCACAGTATAAAGCAACTCAAATTAGACCCCAAACTGACACAAACGCACGTGCTTGGGCATACTGTTGACCTTTGTTTCGGTGAAAATCGTTTATAATAGCTATGGTGCGCTGAAAAGCACGGCGTCGCAGTGGCTATCACAAATATCGTTCCTTGAGATGCGGTGGTTGCAGATTCGAGTTATTTACTCCACGGAATGATAGTGTTGAAACACCCGCGGCTGACCTCATTAACCTGCAAAATAGCAAACGCAAGGAAAACGAATATCTGTGCGTGACCATACATAAACCTCAAAATGGACAAATATGAGCGAAGACTACATTGCTGTCCACTGCACTGTCACATTCGTCAAAATTCCACAACCACCAACAACGATTAGCCTTCAATACGGAGATTATTACGAGAAACAAGCTGCAGCGAGAATTGAAACCGTCTACTTTAGGAAAGGAATGCGCCTCAAGTAGCTGAATATAATTGTGTACACGCAAAACGATCCGAAACTGTATCGTTCTTAATGTGGTTTTATAGTGTTTTTAAATTGTTTTTTAAAGTGCTTTAAAAGTGTTTTCAGTGCGGCAAGCTAGGACATGGTGCATGTGAGTGCATGTGAGAGTCGTCCGAAAAAGAGAAGGTCAAAAACGCCGGCAGCGACCTGGTCTTCTGCGACCAGAAACCAGACATCGCTGCTGTTTACGCTGTGGCCATTTAGCTTCGAAGTGCAACCGTGGGAATAAACAACGTGATCACAAGAGATGCCCGTTAACGTCTACGTCGTTAACACACCAGAGAGGACATTTTGGTGCGTAGTTCCATTTTTATACGTTTCTAGAGCTGATTGCTCACTCATGACTCATGAGCTACAGACGGCTTATAAATTTCTTAACTATTCTTGTAGCTTACAAATTTCAACACAGATGGAGATCGATAATATTTCGTTGTTTTTCATGGACAACCTAATCGTTTACGTTATGATATATCGGCCACGGCGGCCAGTCTTACTGGAGATTGGCCAGTTTAGTAGGACGTATTATGGTGCACGGGTGTCCGCGCGGGAATGGGGGCGCTTTTTGTTCCATCACTCTCGTGATCCGATGGGTCGACTGACGGCGCGACCGATGAGAGGTCGGGCTCGGGACTTACGGATTTGCGTGCTCTCCGAGGCACGGGGGTGTAATGCTGCCAGCTCCCGGACTTCGGGCTGATGCTGGGAGGTTTCTTTTTGCGGATGTCCCAAAATCGTTTTTTTTGGCCCGAACCATGTTCGAACCCAGCACCTCATTAACGGCTACCGCTGGACCAACGAGGTGGGCAAATACGACCTGTAATAAACTGACATTTTATCTGTCTAAAATAGTAAACCTTTGTGACGCGACTGAATTCAATATTGATTTGGTTTCTCTCAATAATTATGTAGTTCGTAGTGCTCTTGAAATTATTTGATAGTCCGTTTGCGACCGGAGTACCTACTACTTTGCTAATAATACCCCTATGACGACGTTCCGATGTCCTAATAGATTAAGTCCAAACTGCGCTAGTTTAGTGTGGTATGATAAAAAGTAAACTAATTGCATGAGGCAAATTTTATTCGAGCTAGTTTGTCACTATTCTCCTCTCCTTACCTTCTGGTAAAGGAAAGGCACTGAAGCGATAGAATGTGTGCCGACTACCGTATGCTTGATGATAATATAGTGTCCGATAGGTTTCCGCTACCCCTCATATCTGACCAGATTGATCGATTACATGGTGCGCGATATTTCTTAATTTTTGTCATGGCTTCAGGCTTGAACGAACAGTACACATTGAAATCTTTGATTTGCCTGACGTAGACAACGCCGACGTGAACCCTTACGACATAGACTTAAGACTTACAAGTAATGACAAAGGGGATGGACGTTCGTATTAATGTGTCATTATGTGGTATGAAGGTCGCTCAGACCGCTGGTACCTCCATGGTATTCGTAGGCTTAGGTGGAACATCGGGCTTCATTTCCCGTCTCAGTGCGTTTGGCGGCCGAGGTGTCAGCGATCGCTGAATGGGTACCGGATGGAGGTAGCCCACGCGATGACGATGGAGGCTTGTGTGTTGAGATGTAGAGTATTACATACCGAATTATAGCTCACGAAAATTATTTAAGTGTTTTTCACTTAGTGGAAATTTGTGTGGGAATGTGAGTGAAGGTGTGATTTGACTGATTGTTTATACTTTGTTAAATGTTTGCGACTACAGCTAAGATTATTTGTTTGGAATAAAATGTTTGATCATCCCGGCCGTTGAGTCCGTAGTTCATATTGACTTTTCGAGAATGCTTAGCGGGAAGAGCGACCGGAATTATAACTGACGGTTTTACAAAATACGTTTTACTCGCACATACCACGTCTGTTAAATGCAACGCGTGCACTCCAAAAAGTAGTTTACCTTTTTGGCTCGCCAAAAAGAATCATCGCACATCATGGTTGTCAGAGCTCATCGGGGTCGGGGGAAGGGTCAGCAACACTTGTTTGCTGACTCTTAAAGGCCGGCAACGCACCCGCGACGCCTCTGGTGTTGCGAGTGTACATGGACGGCGGTGCTCACTTACCGTCAGGTGACCCACTTGCTCGTTCAAGTCAAGTCAAAAATTATTAATTCCGTAAAAATTTACATTTATGTGTTGTCGCTGCCCATATAAAAAAAAAATCACGTCTAACATTTTATATGAAGTAGAGGCCGAGACGGCGTCTGATCATGTAGAAAATACTTCGTGCTCATATAATAATAACGAGTTATTAGACCATCACGACACCTTGGCCGTATGCTCAGACACTGGATCGGCTGAATTAAACACTGTCACTGCAAACTCAGATACCCCGAGCGTATACTCAGAACTTGATACATGGGAGGCCCTTCATGAAGTTGGAGTGCACATTTAACAGGACAATACTACAAACTATCGTTACATTATTGTAACCTTCATATTATTATGATAAATTGTTACAATGGTTGATCCTGGGCGAAGAAGCGTTGTCCTGACCATTCCAGGTGAGAGTTATTCCGATTCATTTCTGGTTGACTTGTTACATTGATTTATTTAGCGTCATCTGACGAAATTTGTCGTCCAAGTCGAGTCCCTCGAGAGGGTAGACTTGTCCTGGATGATCGCTTGTTATATCCGAGACGAATTGTGTCGTCCGAGTCAGTTGCCTTGAGAGGGCTGACTTGTCATGGATGATCGCTTGTTACATCCGAGACGAATTGTGTCGTCCGAGTCAGTTGCCTTGAGAGAGCTGACTTGTCATAGATGATCGCTTGTTATATCCGAGACGAATTGTGTCGTCCGAGTCAGTTGCCTTGAGAGGGCTGACTTGTCATCGATGATCGCTTGTTATATCCGAGACGAATTGTGTCGTCCGAGTCAGTTGCTTTGAGAGGACTGACTTGTCATGGATAATCGCTTGTTATATCCGAGACGAGTTGTGTCGTCCGAGTCGGTTCCCTCGGGAGGGCTGACTTGTTCTGGATGCTTGCCTGCTAAGTGTAAGACGAATTGTGTCATCCGGGTCACATCCTTGTTAGGATTGGCTTGTCTAGATGTTCACAAAAACGAAAATGTGCTGTATTGGCTAATCATAACTGGCTAAATTCTAGCGAGTTATGATATCTAATGCGTTTGTCGACTGGTCTTACTGAAGTGTAGTCCGAGTCACACCTCACGGTTGGCTAAGCGATACACTTGCCTGGTTAGTCAAAGTCATTAAATGTTTTTAGTGTTTGTATACTGATGAAAATGATTAAGTCAGGATGAGCGAACGGACTATGCAGTTATCTTTGTTTGTTTCAGATAAATCGCCCGAGGACGGTCGTACGTCAGTCCGGCCGTGACGGCGTTTACGTCAAACGTCAGGTTGACAGGACTGTCAATGTCAACCTAGCGAAGCGTCATTGTCGATGGTAGTGTGGGCGGCCATCTTGAAGTCACTTTTGAACGAGACGGCGCCCGCGCACCACCCTTGTGACGAATCGCTGAGAATCTTCGCCATCACGATATTTTAATTTTACGTTGATTTTAAGTTGTAGTAATAACTAAACGTCTAATTAAATCGTGATTCTTGTGAATTACGTTGATTGTAATTTGAAGTAATTTATTTCCGTTCCGCCCTCACCTACCCATAAAATTATAAGAGGATGAGTTGTGGTGAAAAGCCTTCAAGCCGTCCTGCCTCGACAAATCGAATAAATAATTTAGATTTACACAGCAACCGTTTTTAGTTGATTTAGTTTTCATTCTTAAATTTTCTCTTATTTTATTAAGACTCTAGAATGTAAAATACTAACTTAAGTTAGTATTTTACATTCTAGAGTCTTAATAAAATAATATATTATATATTATAGGTTTAAACCTACGTCTGAGTCGCAACCCGCAAATCCCAGACTCGTCGAGTGTTCCTTCCCTCTTCTACTACGCGATGGACCCGGTTTCTGCACGTGAATCCATGAAATGCTAAGATTTGGGTCAAAATCTATAATTATTAATTTGTATACCTTTAAAGTATGAAATATCATAATATTTCTAAATTCATTTTGATATCGTTTTAAAATAGTTCTTATAAAAAGAAAAGGGCATCTTTAGCTATGTCAATTTAGTTTTGAAATAAATAAGTAATCCATTAAAACGTAGATACTACTTCTGGGTGTAATTATCTATATAAGTATGTATTTACAAAAGAAAAGCAGTATATGTAGTATCCGTTATCTGGTTTCCATAGTACAGGCTCTGCTTAGTATGGGATAAGATGGCCGTGTAAGTAATGTCCCAGGATATTAATAAGAAAACATCGAATAAGAATTTATTACATTTTTGTTACCATAATATCAATCTTTTTTCCGTTTAACTTGATTGAAATTACTTCTATATCCACAGGTCTGCTTAGTTTGGGATCAGATGGCCGTGTGTGAATAAACCCAGGATATTATTAAGGATATTATTATTAAAATAGTTCTTATAAAAAGACGGCATCTTTTGCTGTGTCAATTTAGTTTTGACGCGAAATACTGAGGGTAAATTAGCAACCAATTAAACGACTACTTGCCCGTGCGCATATTAGAAATAGTTTAACACTTCTATATATACGTACGGTCACTGTAGCCTAGTTGGTAGTGCTCCTGCCTACGAAGCTGGTGGTCCTGGGTTCGAATACCGGTAAGTGCAAATATTTGTGTGATGAGCACGAATATTTGTTTCAGAGTCATGGATGTTTTCTATGTATATAAGTATTTATCTATCTATATAAGTATGTATATCGTCGCCTGGTACCCAAAGTACAAGCTTTGCTTAGTTTGGGGATAGGATGATCTGTGTGACATTGTCCCTAGATATTATTATATTATTATTGTATGGATGTTAAGACTTTCATCAATTCGGCTGTATGTTTTTCTTATTTATTTTTGTATGTATGATTGTCCAGCAGTAGACGTCTTTCCGTTGAAATGGTGATGATTGCATAACGATACGCATAATTTAAATACTAGATATAAGCATAACTTTGTGTTACATACCACCCGTCTCCACAAAGTAAGCAACTCTTTTATGGGGTAATGTATAAGATTCTATAACAAACTTCCCAGTGATATCCGAGAAATGTCTACGAATAAGTTTAAAAGAATTATAAAAGCCAAATTGTGTAGCAAGGCTTTCTACAAAACGTCTCATTATTAAAGTGACAAAACAGCTTGGGATTGAGTCGCTCTAAATTAACACATTTAAATACAATGTAATATTATGTAAGAAATTAATATTTAAAAAAAGGGTTCCTACTGAGGTTTCTGGCAGTGTTTCTCAGTAGCTGCCACGTCATGCACTGCACGGTAAAAAAATAATGACAATACCACACAAATGTATTTTTTTTAATGGAATAAAAATGATTTTGAGTTTTGAATTTCGAGACTTATATAAAATACAATAATAAAATAAGTAGAGCAAAAGCTGACTTAATGTTTCGAAAGTCAAGGCAAGGTGAAGAACGCTGCTGTGAGCGATGGACGTAAGGGCCTGTATTTTAACGTCAAAGCGGCGAAGGTCCTTGAGCAACAAACTTTGCGCTTAACAGTTTTCTATTATATTGTGCGGGCATTTCCCAAGTTTCCAGTTCGAAAGAAATGAATAAAATTGTTTCGCTCGTACCTTTTTTACTGTGAAGGCTTCGCAGAATGAATTAAACTGAAACGAAATATTTCTTTATAAAACGACCACAAATCTTGGATCGAGTAAAATCGAAGATTGTTCTGCCGCATTTATTTATCTTAGTGATATACCTTTCGGTTTTATTTATTACTTAACAATTATATTATATACTAGGCGTGTTCTGCGGTTTTACCCGGGTTAAAATTTATAAATTATGTGTTTTAGCCTATGTGTTATTCAGTGCCTCTAGCACGAGTTCCTGCAGTTTACTTACTCGATCACACGTACAGTTTCCTCCCATACATTGAGCACCAGCGCCTCTCGCGGAAACTATTAAGAACTAAAACTCAGGTGCTCAATGTATGGGACGAAACTGTACGTGTGATCGAGTAAATAAACTGCTGGAACTCGTGCTAGAGGCACAGGTGTATAAGCTATATTACTACAAAGTTTCTTCATAATCCGTTGGGTAGTTTTTGCATGAAAGAGTAACAAATATCCACATCGATCCATACTCACAAACTTTCGCATTTATAATATTAGTTATATATTATATTTAGTATAATAAGTATTGAATTTCATTTTCATCGAAATCTGGCGTAGACATAAATAAATAATCGTTTAAATTATTTTTACGACATCTTGCCTCCTGCTAAGCATATGTTAATAAGAACGTCTATGTAACGAAGTTCTAAGGTCAGTCATCAATTGTGTCCATGATTTGGGGGGACAATCTGTATAGTGATCATTTTGTAGCGTAGTTCACCGAACGATGCCGTTGCCCATTTTCTGGTGATATTCGTTTTTGTTAAACACACAGCAACTCACTTAATTCTACAAAACCGAATATCCCAAATAATAATTTCTATGGAAAGGGTCACACAGATCTTCCTAGCCCCAAACTAAGCAAAGCTTGTACTATGGGTACCAGGCGACGATATACATACTTATATAGATATATAAATACTTAAATACATAGAAAACATCCATGACTCAAAAACAAATATTCGTGCTCATCACACAAATATTTGCACTTACCGGGATTCGAACCCAGGACCACCAGCTTCGTAGGCAGGAGCACTACCAACTAGGCTACGGTGACCTATAAATATGCCGTCGTAC
Organism: Pseudoips prasinana; assembly: GCA_951640165.1. NCBI lineage: Eukaryota > Metazoa > Arthropoda > Insecta > Lepidoptera > Nolidae > Pseudoips > Pseudoips prasinana. The sequence continues at coordinate 35,841,630 of OX621245.1, read as the reverse complement.
CGAGTATCCCTACCAGCGTAATGTGTGTAATGTGACTGCCTCGTTGGTTTAACGGTAGCGTGTTCACCCGCAGAGAACGAGGTCCTGGGTTCAAATCCCGGGTCTTGCCAAAAGTGACTTTGGGACGTTTCTGTAAAAAGAAAAAATTCTCAGCATCAGCCCGAAGTCTGGGAGTTGGCGGTATTATACCCCCGTGCCTCGGAGAGCACGTAAAGCCGTCGGTCCTGTACCATTTCTCTTTCCGGTCGTCTCGCTAGGCGTCCCATCGGATCATGAGAGTGATGGAATAGAAAGTGCTCCTGTGTTTGCGCACACACTTGAGCACTATAATATGTCCCGCGCAGATGGCTAATATCTGTTGAGACTGGCCGCCGTGGCCGAAATTCAGTATCGTCGACGGGCACTAATAAATCTGTGCCGCTACTGGAACATCTGATTAACTCTATGCGTTCATCAGAACATATGTGATTCAGATTTTTTAAACATGACTACATTTGATTATTTTTATTGCATGATAAGTATGTTAAGTAATAAAGGTTTTTCTGTCAGGTCGGTGGTTTCTCATTTCTCGTAGATGGATATACCAATGTAATAATAGGTCTTTACCTATGAAATTGCCGTTTTGTATGAAAAAATTTAAACGAATTTTTTTCATGAATTTTTTTATTTGTATTAATCGAAGTAATCACCCATGCAATCAATGCATCTTTGCCATCGCAGTGGCAGTTTATTGATGCCCTTCTTAAAGAAATCAGCTGGACGGGAGGCAACAAATTCTTCAAAGGCATTTTGTACTGCCTCTCGGGTATTGAATTTTTTTCCCGCCAAGAAGTTATCCAAATTCTGGAAAAAGTAGTAGTCTGTAGGCGCAAGGTCTGGTGAGTAGGGCGGATGACGGAGAGCTTCCAACCCCAGTTCTTGCAACTTGGAGACCGTCTGCTGTGCAGTATGAGGTCGCGCGTTGTCGTGCAGGAGCAGCGGAGACGAGCGATTGACCAATGCTGGTTGGAGATGCGCCAGCTTCTCCATCATTGTGCTCAGTTCTTCACAGTACACATCTGCAGTAATGCTCACCCCGTTTGGTAAGAAGCTGTGATGAATCACACCGGCGCTAGACCACCAAACAGTGACCATCACTTTTCTAGGGGTAAGTTTTCGTTTAGGGCATTGTTTAGGTGCTGAACCAGGATCCAACCAACTTGCTGAGCGCTTGCGGTTATCAAACAGAATCCATTTTTCATCGCAGGTAACAATGCGGTTCAAAATTCCTTCATTTGTGTGTCTGTTGAGCAGTGCAAGGCACGTCTCGACGCGTACTTCGCGCTGGCGATCATTGAGTTCGTGGGGCACCCATTTGTCAAGCTTTTTTACCTTGCCAATTTGACGCAAATGGACCAATATTGTTTTGACGCTAACGTCGAAAGCTGCTGCTAATTCAGCCGTAGATTGTGTATCATCAGCTTCCACAACCGCCTTTAATTCGTCATTGTCGACCAAAGTCTTCGGACGACCGCGAGGTTCATTTTTCAGGTCGAAATTTCCAGAACGGAAGCGAGCAAACCAATAACAGGTGGTGCGTTGGTTTGTAGTGTTAGCTCCGTAAACGTCGTTGATGTTGCGTGCCGCTTGTGCCGCGTTGCTGCCACGACGGTACTCATATTCCATAATTACTCGAATTTTTAACGTATCCATGATGACGAAAAAGATTGAAATGCGATGAAAATGTAACACTAATCAATAAAGAAATGACTACTTTTGGAAAAAAGAATCCATGTTTTTAAAATAAAATTAATTTGAAATTAGAATTCTTAGCCAAACAAAAATTATTTTGATTTGAAATGGCCAGTACTGCAGAACGGCAATTTCATAGGTAAAGACCTAATATATAAAATTCTCGTATCATAATTTTTGTCTGCAAAAACCTCCGAAACGGCTTGACTGATTCTTATGAAAATTTGTGTGCCTAATTAGTAGAATCGGTCGTAAACTATTTTTAAACCCCTGAAGTCAAAATAAAGGAAGTCCAACCTCATTGTTTTTATCTTTTTAGAGTTCCGTAGCCAAATGGCAAAAACCCTTATAGATTCGTCATGTCTGTCATCTGTCCGTCCGTATGTCACAGCCACTTTTTTCCGAAACTATAACTATAAGTTTTCTTTTATATAATAGGATGGCAAACGAGCAAGTGGGTCACCTGATGGTAAGTGATCACCGCCGCCCATGGACACTCGCAACACCTGAGGAGCTGCAAGTGCGTTGCCGGCAAGTAGATGTATTCTGTGAACCGCAATAAGATTTTTTCACAAAAATAGAAAAAGAATAATAATTTTGGGGTTCCCCATACATAGAACTGAAACTGAAAGATTTTGACACAAAAATAGAAAAAGAACAATAATTTTGGGGGTTCCCCATACATAGAACTGAAACTGAAAATTTTTTTTTTCATCGAACCCAAACATATGGGGTATCTATGGATAGGTCTTCAAAAATGATATTGAGGTTTCTAATATCATTTTTAAAATGAATAGTTTGCGCGAGGGACACTCCCAAAGTGGTAAAATGAGTGTTCCCCCCCCCCTGTAACTTCTAAAATAAGAGAATGATAAAACATCATTGATAAAACATCAATCAATGATAAACATCAATGATAAAACATCATAAAAAAAATATATATATGATGTACATTACCATGCAAACTAACAACGAAAATTGGTTTGAACGAGATCTAGTAAGTAGTTTTTTTTTAATACGTCATAAGCCGTCAACCGCAATTTACCTGTCATTTAATCAACTGAAATACTTGCTGTTACGGAACCCTTCATGTGCGAGTCCGACTCGCACTTGGCCGGTTTTTTTAATTTTATCTTATTACGATTTGGCATTGACAAATACATACAATTAAAATTTTAAACCCTTCAGTTGAAAAATTGGGATAAGTAGTAACCAATCCCAATTTTTTTATTTCAGTTTCAATATTCAATATAATTTTTTGTGCATTTGATTGGGTCCCGCGATGGTTTAGATTTAGTGGTGTTAGCTGTAATGAGCTGAGAATAGCTGTAATGATATAGCTGTGATGTGATTCCGAATTTTATTTCCATTATCAAGGCCGTAGGAAATGCTGCCAGCCTTTCCCCAAGAAAGATCCGGAGTTTATGACGCCATTTAGGTAAAATCTAATTCTTAATTAAATTAGTGAGAGTAAAAAAAAATATTCACGTAATTAAAATATTTGAAATATCAAATCAAAATATGACAAAGTTAAAATTAATAAATATCTCCATCCATATCTCCATATCTCCCTACGGAATGAGATGGGGTGATATTCTATGCCGTCAACCACACAGCAAAATTAATAAACATCTCCATCCATATCTCCGTATCTCCCTACGGTATGAAATGCGGTGACATTCTATGCCGTCAACCACACAACAAAATTAATAAACATCTCCATCCATATCTCCATATCTCCCTACGGAATGAGATGCGGTGATATTCTATGCCGTCAACCACACAGCAAAATTAATAAACATCTCCATCCATATCTCCGTATCTCCCTACGAAATGAGATGGGGTGATATTCTATGCCGTCAGCCACACAACAAAATTAATAAACATCTCCATCCATATCTCCATATCTCCCTACGGAATGAGATGCGGTGATATTCTATGCCGTCAGCCACACATTAAAATTAATCAACATCTCCATCCATATCTCCATATCTCCCTACGGAATGAGATGGGCTGATATTCTATGCCGTCAGCCACACATTAAAATTAATAAACATCTCCATCCATATCTCCATACGGAATGAGATGGGGTGATATTCTATGCCGTCAGCCACACATTAAAATTAATAAAAATGTCCACCCATATCTCCCTACGGAATGAGATGGGGTGATATTCTATGCCGTCAACCACACAAGAAAATTAATAAACATCTCCATCCATATCTCCATATCTCCCTATGGAATGAGATGGGGTGATATTCTATGCCGTCAACCACACAGCAAAATTAATAAACATCTTCACCCATATCTCCATATCTCCCTACGGAATGAGATGGGGTGATATTCTATGCCGTCAACCACACAGCAAAATGCTCACACAGCATTATGCCCCTACATGTTTACCATAAAAAGGAAAGGCACTGAACCAAGAAACTTAAATCCATATAACAATGAAGAGTTTGATAACTCAAAGCGTTTACGAATTTACTTATAAACTCCTTAAGCGTTCAAGTGCGCCGTATTTTCGTGCGTTCACCTTTTATAATTTGTCACAGATAATATGTAGATTTTTGTGTTTGGATAGACAAGATTAATGTCTCTTTTCTAAACTCTAGTGTCAGGTTATTAGGACAGTTTCACATATTGTTACTGGACTCACCAGTGAACTATCGCCAGGTTAGACCGCCCATAGCTAAATGGTCTCACCTGTCCGTAAGTGATCGGTGACGTTAAGTAACTATGCTCACGGTCAGTCTATAGATGGGTGACCACGACCAGCGTCATGCTTCTGAGGGCAAGTTAAGCTGTCGATCCCGGTTGTAGTCATTAGACAACAATCGTTAAGCCATGTCAGAGGCCTGGGCGGCTTGAATAATCCTGACACCAGGGTAACCACTTCCCATACGCTAACTAAGTACCAGTTTGGACCTCTTAGCTCAGTCTAAAGACAACCTTCACACCTCGCCTTCACCTTTACTAAGGCTAATTTCATAGCGGCGCCGCGCCGCGCCGTCCAAGCGCGCGTGCTTATAATTACTCTTGATAGTAGTTGCGTTTCATAGTCACCCAGTTCTACCGCGCCACCGGTGAGACGCGCGCCGTCGGCCAGCGCTGGCGAAGCGCGCGCGGCCCGAGCTCCTCTACTGGCAGCTAGCGTTTCAGAGTGACGCGGGTCGCACGCGCTGTTGCGTACACTTAAAATGAGTAACGATTTTATTGATACGGGGCGTCTGGACGAAAGGCGAAAATGTTTAATAAAACTGTAACTAAGTATCTTCTGGTAAATCGGAGAACGATGTTACGAAGGCGCCTCTTAGTAGTTTTACACCTACTTAGATAAGTATAACATTGTTTAAGTTTGTTATAATTAGAACCACGTAGCATAAATTGTCGTTATGTTTTTACTTTTATGTTCATTTTAATTTTATTTTTTATTATGTATGTGCCTATGCCAACGAACATATATTAATATAATTTTGTTTATATCTAAGTTCTCATATGAGTGACGTATGTCTTAATGAGAATAAATGTCTTTAAACTTAAGTAACCTTGTGGCATTGAACGGAACAATTTGCCATCTTCTACGACGATGTCGCTGTTGCACTCTTTCCATAAAAAATAAATAGCTAAACTATATTATACACCACTGTACATTGCAAAGAAACGTGCGATAGGTACTAAAACTCGTTTCACAGTGGTCCGCGCATCAAGCGCGCGCTGTTGACACGCGCTGGCCTACGGCGTGTACCACGCGCTTGACTCCGAAACCAGCCTTAGTTTAAATTATATGATACTAGCTGTGCCCCGCGGTGTTACCCGCAATAAACTTTATAAATAGCCTTTGTGTTATTAGGATATATTATAAGCTTCATCAAGTTACTTACTAAGTTTCATCAAGATCCGCCCGGTAGTTTTTGCGTAGAAGAGTAACAAACATACACACTCACACACAAACTTTCACCTTTATAATATTAGCATGATTTTATATGACTGAAGTCAGATCACGATATGTCATTTTCCAATTTACCTTATAATATAACGTAATTAACGCACTTCCTGAAAATAGTTTGTTCAGAATCCTTTACTGAATCGATTTATAAATATCATTTTTAATATAGTTAATTTTTTATTCCAAAATAATTAAAACTACGGAAATTATTGTCATATCAACCCTGTAGAGTCAAAACCAATTGACCACCGTAGCGTAGGTGGTAGTGCTCCTGCCTTCGAAGCTGGTGGTCCTGGGTTCGAATCCCGGTAAGTGCAAATATTTGTGTGATGAGCACCAATATTTGTTTCTGAGTCATGGATGTTTTCTATGTATTTAAGTATTTATCTATCTATCTAAGTATGTATATCGTCGCCTGGTACCCATTGTACAAGCTTTGCTTAGTTTGGGGCTAGGATATTCTGTGAGACAAAGTCCTAACAAAAAAAAAAATACCTAAAAAAAAAAATACCTAATTGAAATGGACCGTAAGTCAAAGTAATAAGACTTATAAATCGCAGTTTTTTTTGTATTCACACAAATTCCATCGTTCAATACAAAATAAAGAAAAATAAACTTTATTCCAAGAAACTAATCTAGTAAATAATTATATGTTAAATTAAAAATTCAGTGTCTGTATTATGATTACAACATAATATTCTAATTGGGGTTGTTTGAGGGTGTGCGTTAATTACGTTACATGTTGTACACAAAAACGCACGGCAGTATGATTTCTAACCTGGTTATGCACTCCTGAATGCTTATTGTTGATAAACAAACTTGAGTATGTGCCAAGTTGCTGGCACTTCCTGCCTTAGATTCCGTTTGCAAGTTCTATCACCGCGCTATTTCCTCTAGGGTCGGCAGATGACCTGGAACTGACCTGATTATTACTATCTTAACTCTAAATAGTCGGGTCAGTTACTCTTTAGAACGACTGTCCAACTTAATATAGATGACGATACTAGTTTAAACTTTAGTCAAATAAATAATAATTAAGTAAAAATAAATAAAATTAGATTTATACAATCGAAATAAGATAAATATAAGAAATCGAAATCATATATTAAATATACCCTAATCCAGAAACTATTCCTGAATTGTCCACAACAAGATGTCCGTAGTTAACTAAAATAATCTATTTATATATTTCCACTTTACAATTATCATTACAGATTTATAACCTAATGCGATAATGTAGACAGCATATTACATTATATTACTATATTACAGCTTTTTATAATATGCAATAACTAATAACATAAAGAGCCCTTACTGTGAACTCGCCCAGTGTACAACGGAACGTCTATCTCGTCTGCAATACTGTTGAGAGTACGCAGTGCACGCCTGAAGGGAGCTTCGCTTAGCAGCTTACAAAAACACAATCACAGACCACGCAGGGTTCACGTGCGTTCCATATTCAAAAAAAGAAAGGACGGTAAAATATTCATATAATATTAGCGTTAGAATATCTAATCCGTGAACTATCACTTCTGTCTCGAAATATTTAAGATATGATATGCGTAATAATTATACAAAAACTTAATCTAAAAAACGCGAATGTCCAGTTTTCTTTGTGTCGTCGACCACAATTTCTAAACTTCCTCTATAATCACGCAAGCAAGTATATAAAGAGGTATATTCTGTTCTAAACATAAAATACGGCAAATAAAAATCATAAAAAAGGATATAAAGAAAATACTTTATTAAATCTCACACTATGACAGACTTATTCTTATTTTAATTCTTAACAAAGGATAAATTTATACAAACAATGGGATCTCTAATTACAGCACATAAATAAATGATTTTATTTTTTATAATTTATTACTCAAAAGATTCCGCTTCTTATCATTAGATCTCACACCGTTCATAATATCAGCAATTTCTCGCAACGTTTTGTCTTTTGTCTCTGGCAAATATTTGTATAAAATCCCATTACAAATCGATGAGCATACTCCAAAAGTCAAAAACAATCCGTGTAATCCAAAAATCCCAATAATATACGGAGACGTTTTTAAAACCAACGCTATCATTAATTTTCCACATAACGCTATAATACATACAGATATATTCCTGGACCTAACAGGAATTAATTCACCATACACTGATGTCGACATTATCAAAGGCCCACAACTTATAGCTAACGAAAATAATCCTAATAATATTACAGTCACATATTTATTTTCTACGAACACATGCAGACGAATCAAGTACAAATATAAAGACAATGTAAACAGAAATACAACAGCTATACATGAAGCTCCCAACAGCAAAGTCCGCCTCTTTAAATATTTTGACAAAACACATCCTCCATACATACTTAAAACTGTAATGCCATCTAAAACTAACATCGCAGTGTATGCTGTAGACTCACTGTTCGTTATTTTCTTTATAATGTCTAAGGCATACACTGTACATACTAATTTACCAGAAAAAAGGCCAAGACAACCAGTCAAAAGGGATAAAGAAGTAGGTTTATAAAATTTTCTTGATGTGATAATCTTAAAAGTGTCTTTGATTCGATTTATAAAAGTCATTTCTTCTCCTTCAAGGCTAACAATGTGTTCCTTTTGAGAATTAATTAAATCTTGTAATTCTTTTTCAGATATTTCATCACAACCTTTGAGCCATCTATGAGATGCGGCACACTCTTCAAACCTTCCTTTACTGGCGAGCCAATATGGAGATTCTGGCCAAAAGGCTAAAGTTATAAAAGAATAAAAAGCGCACACCATCCCGAGTATAGGAACGAACTTCCAATGAAAGAAAGTGCCGATAGCATTGGAAGCCCATATACCCCAGAACATTGTAGCAGATTTGATTGTCAAGAATATACCTCTATATTTCGGCGAAGTGTACTCAGTAAATATGAGTAGAGTTATAACAATTTGTGATGCGCTGAATAAACCTTGCATTATTTGACTGATCATGATATGCGTCACGTTGGAGCTAAAATACAAGACCGCAAATGCTGCAAAGTTATCAATGACGCCTATTATGAAAGGTATTTTTCTTCCGAAGAATCTTGTTAAGATGGCCATGATGAGAACGAAAGGAAATCCACTGAAGCCGTATGCAGAAGCTGAAAAACACAATTTTGTATTAGATTCATTGGTGATATTATTAAAAATATATTTTATGATGATCAGCAATGCATGTTAATAACCTAAGAAGGTAAAAATGATGATTATAGGCCGATGACTCTTTTTTTTTAATGGACGCCCGCACTAGGCAATCTAATCCCTGTGTGGCGGGTTACTTTAAAAACATATAATAGACGGACACAAATAACATCCAGACTCAGAACTACTATTTATGGGTCACACAAATAGTTGTCCGGCACGGGACTCGAACCCGTGACACGAAGCGGCGAGGAAACTGTCTTAGTCGCTGCGCCACACGTGCTGGCACTATAAGATCATAGGCTGATGACTCTTATAATAATATTTTTGGTTTGGCTTTAGAATATTTCAAAAGAAATCCATTAAAGCCGTACGCAGAAACAGAAAAATTCTATTTTAGTACTTATTGGATAAGTTGGTGATATAAATAAAAAGTTACGTTACGAGAATGAGCCGTGAATGTTAATAACCTGAGGAAGGTAAACACGCGAGTCAAATACCTTTGACTGTTTTATTTTAGGGTTCAAAAAACAAACTGGCTTGAGTAATATTACTTTCATTGGGTTTTACGACAGTTTGACATTAATTATGTGTAGGAAATACCCATAGGTAGAAAATATCCATGTACGTATTTTCATAACTAAATGGATTTTTTTACTGGCCTGTTAGTCTAAATTGTTAGTCTAAATGGGTAGTGACCCTAACTGCTAGACTAGACGAGAGGTTCGATCGCCACCCAGCACAATTTTTTGTAAGATGAAGGTAATAAGTACGATTATTTTGTTCTACTATCTTTACCTTTAAGAACTTGTGCACACCACGTTTTTAGGGTTCCGTAAAAACGGAACCCTTATAGATTCGTCATGTCTGTCTGTCCGTCCGTATGTAACAGCCACTTTTTACCGAAACTATAAGAGCTGTACTGTTGATACTTGGTAAGTAGATGTATTCGGTGAACCGCATTAAGATTTTTACACAAAAATAGAAAAAGAACAATAATTTTGGGGGGTCCCCACACATAGAACTGAAACTCAAAAATTTTTTTTTCATCGTATCTCATCATATCGACCTATCCATAGACACCCCCCACATGTATGGGTACATGTGGGGGGTGTCTATGGATAGGTCTTCAAAAATGATATTGAGGATTCTAATATCATTTTTTCTAAACTAAATAGTTTGCGCGAGAGACACTTCCAAAGTGGTAAAATGAGTGCCCCCCCCCCCCCCACCCCTGTAACTTCTAAAATAAGATAATGATAATATTAAAAAAAATATATGATGTACATTACCATACAAACTAACAACGAAAATTAGTTTGAACGAGATCTAGCAAGCAGTTTTTTTAATGCGTCATAAATCGCAAACCGCAATTTGCTTTCATTTAATAAACTGAAATACTTGCTGCTACGGAACCCTTCATGGGTGAATCCGACTCGCACTTGGCCAGTCTTTTTTTAAAGGCGCCGTCGACCCGCGTTTCAGATACGCGTATCGACGGCCGACTTTTATCCTACAGAGAAGTTTGTTTTTGTTTGTAAGGTCTACAGGCTGCGCCTGACTTGTGTTCGTGTCGCGTCTGTATCGCTACAAACGTGCGTCAACGGCGCGTTTAAAAAACATGGTGTGCATAGGCCCTTATATGTATATATTTAGAAATAGATAAGTATGTTTTTAAAATTTCTGGCATTAAACGGAATAGATGTAGAATAATATTAATAAAAGCACTGAGATCTCTTAAATGGAAATTTCAATGGGAAATCATAAATTTGATCGTCCGGCGGGTCTCGAACCTGCACCATCTACCAATCCGGGGTAGGCGCTCTGCGTTAAGCTACGAACGATACACGCTGGCAGATCAAATTTAGGATTCCCTTGCTAACACCCTTCCGGAGGATGTAAGTATTATGTATCGGTTTTGTTTTTTAGAAACATGACCGACTGATATGTTCACAGTTGCATGTGAAAGATCATATCATATTGATAATACCTTCCAAAGCACTGAGATGTACAGAAATAAAAGCACTCTGGTGGTCACCCATCTATTTTAACTGACATTTTCTAATCTCTAATAATTAACACTGTTTTTAAATCTTATTTTTACTTATTGTTTGGATTCAATCATGTATTAACTACTATTAACAAATTAAATATTACTAACAATTTCAATGTAAGTCTAAAATTTTAATGTATTGCTTTAAATATTTGCACGACGTATTCTGTCGAATATAGTGTATCGAAAATAAATATACCATCAAATGTAACCTGTATTGCCTGCAAATAAAGAGTTCATTCATTCATTCATTATGGACTGATCACAAGCCTAGTTGCTTAAGATCTAGCTATGAACGCCTAAAATACAGTATATATTTTAATGGATTTCAGTGACAGCTGCACGACTAAACTGGACGTTGGCGCAGCGATTAAGACAGTGACCTACCCACTTCGTGTACCGGTTCGTTCCCGCACAAAACAAATATTTGTGTACCCATAAATTGTTGTTTTGAGTATGGCTGTTCTAAATGGTCTAATTAAACTATAGTAGGCGCAGCTTTCTTTTTAAAGTTATCTAGCCAAAGGTGTAAGATTCTACCGAACCAAGTTGGAATTTCTCACGACTAAATTTTAAAATATTCTATAACATGATTTCATTTCATTTATTAATTCGTTAACAAAATACATTGTGTCCGAAATACAATACACTTATAACTAGCAATTTTCAATTACATAAATACAATAAACAATTACATAAACACTAAAAAATATTGAATAATAAAATAACATTAAATAAAATAAAACTCACTAATATACACCACACAGAACTTTTGCAATAAAATTAACCAGAGCAATTAATAACTTGGATCTGTAACATTAATTATTATTTGAATTTGTCAACTCTGATACTGAATATAAACAATTTTCAATCAAGAATGCCTTTAGCTTAGTTTTAAATAGCGAATAATTGTAAATTATTGATTTTAAATCAGTATGAGTATGAGAAGTCCGACGGGTGATAATTAAATCAGTACTTACAGAGCCAGGAAGCCATGTCGTCTGTGATGAAGTCATGGTCTCCAGCCTCCCTTCTAAGCTGCGGAATGTACACAGTAGGAGCCCCAACGGACATGCCGTACAAGAAGACAGAAGTCCAAGCGCCGCTGCAAACTAGAAGCTGAAAGATATTATTCATCATCATCATGTCAGCCAAAGTACGTCCACTGCTAGACAAAAGCCTCCCCAAATAATGGGGGGAAATGCCATAATCGCCACGCTGCACAGTGGAACGAATGTATGGGAGCGGTTGGACGTAGACATGTCCGAAAAAAAAGAGTAAAATTATGCCAAACTAATGATGCCATCTTATTCGATTACTTAATGCCTTCATAACTTGTGGTGATGAATTTCTTCATAACTCCCATATTTCGGGAGTAATTTGAGAATATGTGAAATTTTACTATGAAAATGAGTGTATCGAGCTCTCTCCCTCCTGATTCCGGGCTTGTTTCAAGTAGCGGTCTCTAATATCATAATGCTAATACTAAGAGCTATATTTAATACTAAGACACATAGTGCGCCAAATGTGCACTTTCTGGGATAAAGAGTGATGTTTATTTTATAACACAATTTTTTTATTTTTTGTTTATTTTGTTGATTAAAACCGTTTTTCTAAAGGTTTACCTTATTACAATAACATTTCTGAGCAGCCAATTAGAGAAGATATAAGCTAATTAGGATATATAATTAGGGACTTAAGGTTTACATATAAAACTGATGCACTAATGATTACTGAATTTGTTAACATAAATGATTTAGCGGACATCGATTCTGAATTTGAATTAATTGATGATGATGATGATGACGAAGATAATTAAATGATGTTATTGTTTTAAAATGTGTTACTTAGTAAATTAGAGCTTACATCTTAATTATTTATTGTACTTTTAATGAAACTAGGTAATTTATTATCAACTTACTTAAAAGTCATACTCTCATCAGTTCTTGTGAATATTTTTGTTAATATATATTTCTGTATATATATAATATATTTATAGACCTCTTAATAAGTCTGTCTGCGGTTTAAAGTAAATACAAATGGGGAAAAAACGTTTTTTTTTTTTAATTTTCATTTCCTTTTATCCCAGAAAGTGCACATTGGGCGCACTATGTGTCTTAGTATTAAATATAGCTCTTAGTAATAGCATTACGATATTAGAGACCGCTACTTGAAACAAGCCCGGAATCAGGAGGGAGAGAGCTCGATACACTCATTTTCATAGTAAAATTTCACATTTTCTCAAATTACTCCCGAAATATGGGAGTTATGAAGAAATTCATCACCACAATTTATGAAGGCATTAAGTAATCGAATAAGATGGCATCATTAGTTTGTCATAATTTTACTCTTATTTTTCGGACATGTCTACGTCCAACCGCTCCCATACATTCGTTCCACTGTGCGCTGGGCGAGTTGAGGACGAGTTGGCGATCGCAGTTTGACGGTCATCGTTTACATGAAAACGCTGCTGCCCGTTCAATTAACCTGTCCTAATTGTAGTCAATAGATAACAGTCGTTAAACTACATCAGGGGCTTAAATTGAACTCTAATATTAGGGTCATCGCTGCCTATGCACAACAGTAAGATTGTGTCACAAAGGCTCAAAAGTCGCAAAAGCTTCCTAAACAGAGTGCTTGGAGGCACTCTGTTTAGGAAGCTTTCTGGCGAACGGTCTCAGTTCGCCAAAAACAAAACAAAACAATAATTTCTACGCCCCCCACGGGATGAGATGGGGTGATGATATTCTATGCCGTCACCACACAGCAAAAGATATTATTATCCTTTACCAATTCAGCGCGTAGCCATCGTAGTTACACATTAAGATGCTATAATTTTACATGAAATAAAATAATTCTGAGTGCCCGTGTGGCGCAGTGATTAAGGTAGTCACCTCGCCAATTAGCGTCCCGGGTTCGATTCCTGTGCAGAACAACTATTTGTGTAACCCATAAATAGTTGTTCTGAGTCTGGATGTACATGGTGTCCGTCAATTATATGTTTGTAAAGTACCCTGTGATTAATTTCCCATTTTGACACAGGGATTAATTTCCCTAGTGCACCCGATGTCTTCTTAAGAAAAAAAACATAATATTGGAATTGACAACAAACATTGAAATAACTAACACACTGCCATCTGATCCCAAATGGGGATCAGTTGGTATGCCTGTGCTATGGAAACCAGACAACTGATAATAATAATTATTTGTTATAAAAGAGTGCAAAGTTGCTTTATAACCGCGTGATCAATTTTGATGACCGAGCAAGCGAAGGATTCTTAATTTGAATCACAATGGCAGCGAGTGATTAAAAAATTTGATTCGGAGCGTTAGCGAGGGAATCAAAAGAGCACGTGGTGAAAAATCTTTCACCCTACCACAGCGAGGAAATCACTAAATGCCAAAAAAATCATCTACAAACACAAAATACTTTTATTTCAGTTAATGTATTAACTACTACATTATGATAGATGAGTATTACGGAATAATCTTTAAATTATAACAAATAATACCTACTAATGTATATCTAATTAAGAAAAATAACGTTTAAAAGTAACGTTGCTACAGTTACTTTGAGTGTAATATTTTTCTTTAAGCTAAAGCAAATTAAACAAAATACACCAAAGAGGTTCTGAATCTGAGTATTAAACAAATTAAAATAAGGTTGTATCATCATTCGGCACCGTCATAGAAGTTCAAGTAAATAGGTTAAATTATGTTTTGGATTCACAAACTTAGCGCACACGATGTTCTAAATTCAAATTTATTTAAACCTCTAGCCGCTAGAGTCTAGCGGATAAAAACGACTTTTGCATTCAGATATCGAAGAAAAAAAAAAACACTTTCCGAGATGTTGAAAAGATATTTTCATCCCTCCGATGAAAATATCTTTTCAATATACTTGCTCTTAAAATGGCTCTACTTTCACCACAATTAGGCACATAATGACAATTGCAATCAAACTGTGTCTGTTTCATTGCTGTTAGTCACAAGTGAGTTAAGTCTTTTTTTATGTGAATCATCTATAGCCGCACGTAAAACAGATTTCTGGCGTGGCGACGCATGCTGTGGTTTTTTTTTTCGAAGTTATACTTCTTTTGGCGCGATGGAGAAAAATGATGAGAGTGAATTTTTACGATGCGCGCGCACACCGACACCTAAATTTAACAGCATGAAGTTAGTTCTAGGTGGTATGAAAATTGATAACTATGTTCAAGTTGTATATTCTAGTATTTTTATTTAAATAAAATCTTTTTGATTAATTTTAATATTTATCGTTAATCACTACTGCATTTTAGTTATTTTTTTTCCATACGCCAAAGAAGTATAACTTCTAACGCGTGTAACATAAGTACACACAGAATTTTTTTCTTTTTAGTTCCTATCACAATATGTCATTTTCGACTTCGACTTTGACTTCGACTTCGACTTCTACTTGGACTTCGACTTGACTTCGACTTCGACTTCGACTTCGACTTCGACTGCGACTTATACTTCGACTTCGACTGCGACTTATACTTCGACTTCGACTTCGACTTCTGCATATTACTTTTACAAAATAATGTCGATGTTTCACATCTGCCATGCTTCCCGTGACGGCTCACATTTTTTGTATTTTATTGGTTGAGTTGCTTTGTTCTTAAAAAAAGTTTCGATACAAAAAAGATCGTGTTCAATAGTACAAATAAATTAATGTACCTATTGTTAGCTCATTCCATTCAACTTCGTATTTGAATAAATATTTTCAACTTGTACGTTTTTAATAAATAAAACTTTCACTCAAATATAACTTTTGTTTTCTCTGTAATAAAGAATACTTCGAATTCCCCATTTTGTACGTGGCTAAAACGCTATCCGCTAAAAGCAAATAAAAAGAAGCGTCATTCTTTTAGTCTATGGCCGATCGCCATTATTATGCAAGCGCATAAGAAAACAGATTAATTTTTCCCGCCATTGCATAAATTTTTTCACAACTCGTGTTGACTGTTGAAATTATAGTTATTTTTTGTATTATTTTCTTCACAAGTGTGTTGTAAAACGTCGTGTGATATACGTGTGTATTGATGTTTGCTGTCCTCGGCTCTCTTAAGACCACGGCGCCCATCTCAATGGAGACAAGTCATCTGATCAGGGCATACAATGCACAAGAGTGTGCACAAACCCAGGTCAACCGCAGTAACAATGCCGCAAACTCCCTTCATGCTCAGAAATATCCCAAAATCTCTTTATGGCCCGACCCGGGATTTGGCAACGAGGCAGTCTATTCTTTACCGACTGAACGAATAAACTATGGGGTCTTCTTACGTGTCGTGTACCTACGCAAGTAAGTAAGATTTATTAAAAAAAAATCAAGATTTTCTAAATCCTAAAGCATCTTTGAACAGTAGGATATGAAATGAGCTAGTGGATTCGATTACTTTAGAAGCTAATAACATTTTAATACCATCAAAGTTTATACTTTGTACAATTATGAGTTATTATTTAAGTATAATTAACTGATGAAGATTTTAGATTTTACCTGTTTAAGGAAAGGTTTCCAAACAAAACTTTCTTTTCCCTTTAAACCACTTTCACATTCTTTCGAAACTTCCTCATATCGACATTTTTCCATTTTCAAAAATTTAATCTTTTTAATTTTGTTTGTATAATTTGTTATTAAATAACTTTATCTTTTATTATATTTAATTTCTTTATATATTCGCGCACATCCGTGTGAACTTGGAAAGATTTACTTTGTGTTTGCAATGATGTGAAAAAGTTTCAGAGTAATTTTTATTCGTCTGAAAATCTCTGTAGACAAGGAATATGTGTAAAACATATTTTTGTTAAAAATACGATTTCTAAATCGTATCTTGTTAATAGTGCGTTGTATACCCATAGCAACACAGATATCTATTTATTTCCTTCGCGAGAGTACATAGATGAAAAGTTATTTGTTTATATAATTGATTAATTTTATTCGCAAGTATTTAGTGATAAAATTCTGATTTTATGACCTTTTTAGTCTAGTATTCTAACCGTAAACATTATTTCTTATTTTGTTATTCTTTTTAAAGTAATAAAACGTGTTAATACTTGCAGTATGCTCGAATTAGTGACGACAAACACCTCGAATATATTAATTCATACTGTTCAAAAGCATTACAAGTTTATGAAATTTAATTTATTATTAATAATAAAAATAATGTATTAAATTATATTTAATTAATTTATTTTTTAATTTTATTATTTAGATAATACTCAAATAAAATATTATTTTGTTTTGGCAAAGAAAGATCGAATTAAGATCGTACTTTATTTAATTTTGAACCTACTTCAAAGTAAATGAGTTTGTTGCTTCGATTCGATCGAATCGATCTAAAGATTCGTCTATCTTCACATTACTAGTTTGCTATAAAAATTGTACTTTTAATTTTAAGATAGATACTATGTACAAAATCCTTATTGATTGAATAAAGATTATTATTATTAATTTTTCTCGCATTTTCTATATTAATTGATTTGACGGATTGAATTGACGGTCACCGTAGCCTAGTTGGTAGTGCTCCTGCCTACGAAGCTGGTGGTCCTAGGTTCGAATCCCGGTAAGTGCAAATATTTGTGTGACGAGCACGAATATTTGTTTCTGAGTCATGGATGTTTTCTATGTATATAAGTATTTATCTATCTATATAAGTATGTATATCGTCGCCTGGTACCCATAGTACAAGCTTTGCTTAGTTTGAGGCTAGGATGATCTGTGTGACATTGTCCCTAGATATTATTTACTATTATTATATATTATTATATTAAAAAAAATATATTGTTCCGTATTTTACAAATTGTTAGCAAAAAGTAAAGTTGAAGACATCATCAACGTCATTAAATATCAGTTAAAAGCCGTCCCCTGCTGGATAACGGCCTCCCTGAAGAATGTCCACAATGGCCGGCCCTGCCGTGCCAACATCAGAGCGGCTACCCGCAATGCTTTCAAATTGTCGTCCACCTTATAGGGGGCCTGTTTACGCTGCGTCTTCCAGTTCGTGGTCGCCCGTCGAGAACCTTTCCCAGCGGCCATTGGTTCTACGAGCTATGTGCCTCTCCCACTGCCACTTCAGTTTAGCAATTCTTTGCCCTATGTCCGCTACTTTGCTTCCCCTACGAACGTTAAAATTGACACATTTGTGAGAAATAGACATTTTTTACCCTACCGTTATTTCATAGTTTCTAACTCAATTTCAAAGGGATAGTAGGAGCACAGTCCTCTCCATAACTTGGCTATGTGGCTGACTGCCTAGAAGAATATCGCTACCCGATAGCCATCTTACTCCGATCACCAACCCTGCCAAGCGCAGCGATTATGGCAAATACCTTCAAATGATGGACATAATTTACTTATACAAGGAAGCAAGGATCTTAACAGACTATGCAGATATTTATCACTTGACCCGTTTATTATAAAAAGTAGTAGGACAAGGAATAGGTGTGTCCTCTGTTTAACTTAAAATATTTTTCTGTAATTTAGTATTTAAATTTAGTATTATTTTATTTAGTTAGTTGTAATTCTTTAGTTATATATTGATTTTAACTTAGGCACTGATACTTCAGTTGCAATTCGCGAAAACCTGTTATTGGCTCACTGTTGCCTAGTTAATATTTAATTTTATGTTTAATAGCTGTTGGTTTTCCTATGTAAATAAATAAATAAGTTGAATACAAGTCAATGGTTAGCCTTAAACGATTCTGTTTCAAATTTAAACAATTAAAATGGATTTTTTTATGCTTTTTTGTGGAAACCTAGCTTTTTTTAAGTAAGTCGTGTGGTTCCAGTCCTGAAAGAATAACAGGACCCCCCATTCCATCCCGTGGCTGTCGTAAAAGGCGACTATACATCAGGTAGTCGGACTGCAGTGCGTACTAGCTAGCTACCACATAACTACGGTCTCCAGATCACAGTCAAGCGCGGTGACTAAAATAAACCCCTCCTAATGGCAACGTTATAATAATAATAATGAAAAGTCCGGAAACGCCTAACGACGTACCGTATGCACCATCCACACTCTTCACTAATGAGATTGTATATCCCACGGAAGTGTGGGCGTCGAGGCTTCCTCAATGCCAAGAACCTACACAACCGTGAGGTATGCAATCTCAGGGAATATTTCCTTGGTGTTGAGTGTGGGATGCATCGAGACGTCGCCGCCGTTGACAACGGACTCACGCCCTTCTCCTTGGCTAAAGAAGACTGGAGAAAGCCCGTCGTACTTAGCACTCGGGATCGAATTGACGTATGGAAGAGCAAGGTGCTTCATGGTAGGTTCCACCAGGCCCTACATGGTGCTCAAGTGGACCTACAAGCGTCTGTGGCCTGGCTACATTTTGGTGACCTATTTGGGGAAACTGAAGGTTTTGCTTGTGCAATTGCTGATGAAGTTGTCAAGACGAGGAACTACCGGAAGCACATCTTCAAGGACGGTACCATCGACATTTGTCGGGCGTGTCACCGTCCCGGAGAGTCTATCAGACACATTGTTTCCGGTTGTTCCTATCTTGCCAACGGCGAGTACTTGCACAGGCATAACCAAGTTGCCAGGATTATCCACCAGCAGCTTGCTCTTCGGTATGGTCTTGTAGACTCCGAAGTGCCGTATTACAAGTACGTACCGGAACCAGTACTCGAAAGCGGTTGTGCCAAGCTCTACTGGGACCGGTCTATCATTACAGACAGGACTATTGTTGCCAATAAGCCTGATATCGTTTTGGTAGACTGGTTGGAGCGCCGGGCATTTATTGTTGATATCACTGTCCCGTTTGACGATAACCTCGTAAGAGCCGAGACTGACAAGTTGTCAAAATACTTAGATTTGGTTCACGAGGTTACCGCCATGTGGGATGTGGACTCAACAATAATTGTCCCGATAGTAGTCTCCGTAAACGGTCTCATAGCGAAGAGCCTCGACCAACATCTTAGGAGGCTTTCGCTAGATCACTGGGTCAAGGGTCGGATACAAAAGGCGGCAATAATGGGAACGGCACGCATTGTAAGGAGGTTCCTTACTCTGTCGCCCTGACCACCGGCGACCTAGGGTGTCAAACCTCGCCGCTGGAGGACCTCTATTTTTTTCATATTTATTTATATATTATTACTTTGTTTAAATTTTATAGATATAAATATGTTAAAAATAAGAACTATAAATAAATAATATGGAATAATAATAAATCATTTAATTCAGACACAGTCCATAAACAAAGCAAGCAAGTAATATATACTTAAAACTCTAATTGAAGAAATATTATAATCGTCGTAGTGTACTTATAAATGTGTTTAATTATAAGGGAATGTTTTATTTTGTTTATTAATTTGGGCGTTCATTATAACGCGAACTTTGGACTAATTAGTGGAATAATATGTAAAATATAGGTATTTAACTGTTATATTTTCACATCATTTATTTATATAATGGTAGTCATTGTTTTAATTTTAATTATTCAACATAAACATGCATTTAATTATTTTTTGCTAAGTGGTTTCCATTCTAGCTTTAGAGCAGTTCAAGTAGTCCAGTAGGCATCTGACATAATTATAGGCTGGTTTTAATTGCACCTGTTATGAACTCTTTTAATATTTAACTTTAAAAATCTTTTTTATCTCTCACATGTTCTATGTCAGTTGGGAAAAAGAAAAAAAATATGCCATGGCACCATTTCTTCAAAAGCCTTTATTTTCGCATTATTTCCTTTAATTTTTCGTTCCGATTGATTCCCAGTCACTATCCTGCTCATCACGCAACGATTTGTCCTGGGTGGGAATCGAACGTCTGGCTTAATTGGCGTATTAGTCATCATCATATCAGCTGAAAGACGTCCACTGCTGGACCAAAGCCTCCCCCAAAGATCTCCACAATTGCCGGTCTTGCGCTGTCCGCATCCAGCGATTTCCAGCGACCCGCACAAGATCATCGGTCCATCTTGTAGGGCTGCCCACGCTCCGCCTGCCGGTTCGTGGTCGCCACTCGAGAACCTTTCTGCCCCAACGGCCATCGGTTCTACGAGCTATGTGCCCCGCCCACAGTCACTTCAGTTTTGCAATTCTTCGGGCTATGTCGGTGAGTTTGGTTCGCCTCCCGATTTTGACATTTCTGATTTGATCCCGCAGGAAAACTCCGAGCATAGCCCTCTCATTTTGGTCTTTGGGTGACCTTGAGCCTTATTAGTAAGTAGTAGTAAAAAAATATCGCAAAAAAATTTTTAATCATAGTTTTCTATAATTTTGGATATTTTTCTTAACTGCTAGACAAACATTTAGCGGTCTATTTTCTCGTAATGTTGAAAGCAAATATTTTATGGCATTCGTAACAGGCTATTAAATGTCCCATTATTAGAGAAATGTTCGCCACAGCTACGGATACGAACCGAAAATGATATATCACGTCGTTCATCTAACTAGTAATACTGAATAGGCTTTTTCTTAAAAGGCTGACTGCACCAAATTTTATCGGAACAAGCCCATCTCGCTAGAAACCAACTTATATAGGTCAAAATAGAGTTTATACATACCTGCAAGTCAATTCATCGCATACTGCATTAGATTTCTCATTAAATATGTATTATCATCATAATCATTGACGGTCACCGAAGCCTAGTTGGTAGTGCTCCTGCCTACGAAGCTGGTGGTCCTGGGTTCGTATCCCGGTAAGTGCAAATATTTGTGTGATGAGCACGAATATTTGTTTCTGAGTCATGGACGTTTTCTATGTACTTAAGTATTTATCTATCTATATAAGTATGTATATCGTCGCCTGGTACCCATAGTACAAGCTTTGCTTAGTTGGGGGCTAGGATGATCAGTGTGACATTGTCCCTATATATATATATTATTATATTCATCATCTCATCATCAGCTTGATATCGTCTACTGGTTCACATAGGCCTCCCCAATGGCTACCACAAAATTGCCATTTGGAGGGGTTAGGGTTAGCTATTTAAGATAGTACAAAAATATTGAACTAAATTGCCTTAGTAGAGATCCTATTGAGATTCTTATGTCCAGCTGTAGACGATATCAGGCTGATGATGATGACGACGACTATCATAAATTATTATCAAGATTAAATACCTTACTAATTGATTTCTCAAAATTTAAGTGCATGCTGTGGTCTCCTTTTATTGTTAAGGCAGTGGGAATGCCTATGCATGTCACCAGCAAAAAGTGTCTGCGGGTGGGTATGTCGGACTCGCACCGACTAAACTTAACCTGCCGTGAACTTTTCTTGGCGCCTGATGGAAACGCGTGTATGCTGCTCCAGTGCCCATCTTTTGGCAGATAGTCGGGAGAGGTTTCCTGGAGGGGGTTCTGGCTGCCCTCCCCTATCGCCGACTCCTGCAAGTCCGGCACAGCGACTGCGCTACAAACTGATCGCTGTCTTCCCGGAGCTACTTTCACGTGGTGGCAGTAGAGGACGCTTCTCTTTCTACCACAGCAGCCCCGAGGGGAGCAGGCTGTGGTCTCTTATAATTGAAGAAGCACAAGGCGTAAAGCAAGTAAGGTGTATTTTTTGTTGGAGATTCCAATAAAAAAAATAATGTGCTGCATGTATCCAGCGGCTTCTCGAGAATCTTGCTCGATTGTTGGCCCGCCTTGTTATGGCCTTCCGGGTCGTCGTCGCCACTCCAGAGCTTTAATGCCCCAGCGGCCGTCGGTTCTACGAGTTTTTTTTGCCCTAATGCCACATTAAATAAAAACTTACGAAAACACACAATATTGGCTGTTATCTTTCCCTTAAGATAATTAACGTATCTAGTTAATATTTTTTTGGATTCCGTCCCTCAAAGGGGAATAACCGAACCTTTATATCGTATTAACTATATACAGACGGAATTTGTGTTTGATAATAAAATTAGGTACAGACGGTTACTAATCAATATTGAGACCTTTGATAATTGGATTCTAACAAAACAGTTCGCGGGCTCATGAAACAAAATATTGACGGTGTAAACGTACACTGCTTTCATAATTTCAAGATTCAATTTTATCCTGGATGGAGAGCATGATCTACCTGGTCGCCAGTGCGTCTGTGGCCTGGCTACATTTTGGTGACCTATTTGGGGAAACTGAAGGTTTTGCTTGTGCAATTGCTGATGAAGTTGTCAAGACGAGGAACTACCGGAAGCACATCTTCAAGGACGGTACCATCGACATTTGTCGGGCGTGTCACCGTCCCGGAGAGTCTATCAGACACATTGTTTCCGGTTGTTCCTATCTTGCCAACGGCGAGTACTTGCACAGGCATAACCAAGTTGCCAGGATTATCCACCAGCAGCTTGCTCTTCGGTATGGTCTTGTAGACTCCGAAGTGCCGTATTACAAGTACGTACCGGAACCAGTACTCGAAAGCGGTTGTGCCAAGCTCTACTGGGACCGGTCTATCATTACAGACAGGACTATTGTTGCCAATAAGCCTGATATCGTTTTGGTAGACTGGTTGGAGCGCCGGGCATTTATTGTTGATATCACTGTCCCGTTTGACGATAACCTCGTAAGAGCCGAGACTGACAAGTTGTCAAAATGCTTAGATTTGGTTCACGAGGTTACCGCCATGTGGGATGTGGACTCAACAATAATTGTCCCGATAGTAGTCTCCGTAAACGGTCTCATAGCGAAGAGCCTCGACCAACATCTTAGGAGGCTTTCGCTAGATCACTGGGTCAAGGGTCGGATACAAAAGGCGGCAATAATGGGAACGGCACGCATTGTAAGGAGGTTCCTTACTCTGTCGCCCTGACCACCGGCGACCTAGGGTGTCAAACCTCGCCGCTGGAGGACCTCTATTTTTTTCATATTTATTTATATATTATTACTTTCTTTAAATTTTATAGATATAAATATGTTAAAAATAAGAACTATAAATAAATAATTTGGAATAATAATAAATCATTTAATTCAGACACAGTCCATAAACAAAGCAAGCAAGTAATATATACTTAAAACTCTAATTGAAGAAATATTATAATCGTCGTAGTGTACTTATAAATGTGTTTAATTATAAGGGAATGTTTTATTTTGTTTATTAATTTGGGCGTTCATTATAACGCGAACTTTGGACTAATTAGTGGAATAATATGTAAAATATAGGTATTTAACTGTTATATTTTCACATCATTTATTTATATAATGGTAGTCATTGTTTTAATTTTAATTATTCAAGATAAACATGCATTTAATTATTTTTTGCTAAGTGGTTTCCATTCTAGCTTTAGAGCAGTTCAAGTAGTCCAGTAGGCATCTGACATAATTATAGGCTGGTTTTAATTGCACCTGTTATGAACTCTTTTAATATTTAACTTTAAAAATCTTTTTTATCTCTCACATGTTCTATGTCAGTTGGGAAAAAGAAAAAAAATATGCCATGGCACCATTTCTTCAAAAGCCTTTATTTTCGCATTATTTCCTTTAATTTTTCGTTCCGATTGATTCCCAGTCACTATCCTGCTCATCACGCAACGATTTGTCCTGGGTGGGAATCGAACGTCTGGCTTAATTGGCGTATTAGTCATCATCATATCAGCTGAAAGACGTCCACTGCTGGACCAAAGCCTCCCCCAAAGATCTCCACAATTGCCGGTCTTGCGCTGTCCGCATCCAGCGATTTCCAGCGACCCGCACAAGATCATCGGTCCATCTTGTAGGGCTGCCCACGCTCCGCCTGCCGGTTCGTGGTCGCCACTCGAGAACCTTTCTGCCCCAACGGCCATCGGTTCTACGAGCTATGTGCCCCGCCCACAGTCACTTCAGTTTTGCAATTCTTCGGGCTATGTCGGTGAGTTTGGTTCGCCTCCCGATTTTGACATTTCTGATTTGATCCCGCAGGAAAACTCCGAGCATAGCCCTCTCATTTTGGTCTTTGGGTGACCTTGAGCCTTATTAGTAAGTAGTAGTAAAAAAATATCGCAAAAAAATTTTTAATCATAGTTTTCTATAATCTTGGATATTTTTCTTAACTGCTAGACAAACATTTAGCGGTCTATTTTCTCGTAATGTTGAAAGCAAATATTTTATGGCATTCGTAACAGGCTATTAAATGTCCCATTATTAGAGAAATGTTCGCCACAGCTACGGATACGAACCGAAAATGATATATCACGTCGTTCATCTAACTAGTAATACTGAATAGGCTTTTTCTTAAAAGGCTGACTGCACCAAATTTTATCGGAACAAGCCCATCTTGCTAGAAACCAACTTGTATAGGTCATAATAGAGTTTACATAAACCTGAAATTCAATTCGTTGCGGACAATTGTATTAGATTTTTCATTAAATATGTATTATCACCATCATCATCTTATCATCAGCATGATATCGTCCACTGGTGGACATAGGCCTCCCCAAAGGCTTCCACAACGTTGACATTTGGAGGGGTTAGGGTTGGCTATTTAAGAAAGTACAAAAATATTGAACTAAATTGCCATAGTGGAGATCCTATTGGGATAAAAATAAAATAAAAAAAAGGTTTTTATTCACGTAGACTTTAAAAAAGCGCTTGTAAATAGTCAGAACATGTTTGTAGTAATATAGTTGTATACATTATTATTTCTAGTAACATAGATATTTAGGTACACATTGTATGAAAACATTTATAAAATTTATTTTATTATAGCAATGATATTTAGCTAGCTCGTATCAAGTTATTGTCAAGAGATTATGTTTAATTATCTAGTTTAAGTCTAATATTTTTACTATATATTGTCAATGGTTCTGTCTATATTAAGGTATTATTATTATGACGGACCTTGTGTTAATAACGACGGTCGCGCTAATGCTACCACCGGATCCAATGCGTCCCAACTGATGTTGGGATGGATGCCTTTGTCCACTGACTATCTTAAATTGTTGTCATGATTATATACCTTACAAATTAATTACTTAAATTTAAGTGCACATTGTGGTCTCCTATTATTGAATAAGAATACCTCCTACGCACTATGCGGTTAGCCGGAATGCGGTCAGCCGTCAGCAATCAATATTGCTGACCAGCTGCCGCATCACAGTGCGAATATACACTACTTTCTTGTAGATATATCTGAGTACGGTCAGCCGCACGTCTGGCCGGATTGCGGCTAGCCGCATAATGCGTCTCCTACGCATTATGCGGCTAGCCGCAATCCGGCCTAAGATGTATTCTTTGTTGGATATTCCAAAAATAAAAATTACCGGTCTTGTGCTGCACGTATCCAGCGGCTTCCCGAGACTCTTGCTCGACCGTCAGCCAACGTCTTCCGGTTCATGGTCGCCACTCCAGAACCTTGTTGCCCCAGCCGCCGTCGGTTCTACGAGTTTTTTTTTCGTTTTTCCCTAGTGCCACATTAAATAAAAACTTGCGAAAACACACAATATTAGCTGTTGTCTATCCCTTAAGATAATTAACGTATCTAGTTAGTATTTTTTTTGGATACCGTCCTGGAAAGGGGAATTACCGAACCTTTGTATCGTATTAACTATATACGGACGGAATTTGTGTTTGATAATAAAATTAGGTACAGACGGTTACTAATCAATATATAGACCTTTGATAATTGGATTCTAACAAAACAGTTCGCGGGCTCATGAAACAAAATATTGACGGTGTAAACGTACACTGATTTCATAATTTCAAGATTAAATTTTATCCTGGATGGAGAGCATGATCTACCTGGTCACCAGTGTTTCATGGCCTATGGGCTTAGTCATTCATCTCAATCGCTGGGGATCTTATTTAGTTGGTTGAAATTTTTCAACGTGCGAAGCAGTTTGAAGTTCTTGTGATTAGAATCATTGTTCGCATTATTCTAACTTTATTAAGGTTTTGATTCGTTAAACCTTTGGATTTTAAATTCTAAGTTATTCAACATTGATTTTGTGATGTCTTTTTCATCTATTTTCATTTGTTTTAAATTATTTAATAAACGGAACGAAGAAGGTATTGTACTTTACATTTTCGAACATTCGTAATATATTCTATACAAACTAGATTATATACAAACCCAAAAAAAATACTTTCTATGTTTAGAAACTGCTTAATTGGGGCTTGCAATTTGACTCTAGATATAACATAATAGAAACTACTACATATATAATTGTGTAACTTACTGACTACTAGAGGATGCGCGCATTTGGGCACTATATACCTACCAAGCGTTAAAGTTAAATGATTCAACAAGATTTGGGCCTCCACCATACATTTTATATTTTTTTTGAAGTCAAGTTTCTTTACCCAGACTTGACTTGGGAAGTAAGCTGGTAAATGCGTGACAAGAGCGTTACGAAAAGTGTAATCGGGCGAGGTGAAAGGAAGTTGAAAGGGAGTTATAAGCTAGTGAAGATATAAGGAGAGAGAGTTACGTTTCGTATATTACTGTAGGGGCAAGAGAGGGAGGTACGCTCACACACTTTCTCTCATATAATAATAATAATATCTAGGGACAATGTCACACAGAACATCCTAGCCCCAAACTCAGCAAAGCTTGTACTATGGGTACTAGGCGACCATATACATACTGCAATAAGGTGTGTAGGTATTCACAACGCCAACACATCCACAACTCGGTTGAGAGTGGAGATCCAGCTAAAATATGGAAATTTCTGCGTTCATTGGGAGTTGGGAAAGCTCGAAATGAAACTACTCCTAATAATTTAGACATTAATTCACTCAATTTGCACTTCTCAACTTCGCTCATTTTTGACAGGGCAACAAAATTAAACACCTTAAGAGATCTATCATTAGTTCCCTCTCCCAGCTATTCTCCCTTTTCTTTTAGTCAAGTTTCTGATTGTGACGTTAGGAAGAGTGTTTTATCCATCACTTCTAACGCAGTAGGCAATGACAATGTCACCCGTAATATGGTCCTTCCTATCCTCAACGAAATTCTTCCTGCCATAACTCACATCTTAAATTCCTCTATAAGTTCGGGTATCTTCCCAGTGATATGGAAAGATGCCCAAATAATTCCCCTTCCAAAAAAAGCCAAACCAGCATCCTTTTCCGACTACCGTCCTATTTCAATCCTTCCGTTCCTGTCCAAAGTACTTGAACGCCTTGTCCACAACCAATTAAGTGCTTTTCGCACAATAAATAACCTCCTTAATCCCTTCCAGTCTGGTTTTCGTCCTGGCCATAGTACTACCTCAGCCCTGGTCCATATTACAGATGACATTAGAGCTGGATTGGAACGTGGACATCTAACAGTGCTAGCCCTGTTAGATTTCAGCAATGCGTTCAATTCCGTGGATTTTGATGTGTTGCTGGGGATATTGCGCACTCTTAACGTATCTCCAACAGTTATTGACTGGTTTCGTAGTTACCTGTCTGGCCGCAGGCAATGTATTCGTATTGATAATTCCTTTTCTTCTTGGTGTAATACTATTGCAGGCGTGCCTCAGGGTGGCGTTTTGTCTCCACTATTATTCACAATTTTTATAAATTCTATTTCTAAACGTATTAATTCTTCCTACCACCTTTATGCAGACGATCTTCAGATTTATAATCAGGCTCCGTTAAATAAATTGGCTGAAGCTGTGAATAATTTGAATACCGATTTAGATAACATCAGTGAGTGGAGTCGTGCTCACGGACTACACGTTAACCCACAGAAGACTCAAGTGATTGTTGTTGGTAGCTCAAGGATGTTGGCTAAGGCATCTTTGTCACAACTACCACAACTTCGTTTTGGAGGCAATGTTTTACAAATAAGTCGTGAAGTTAAAAACCTAGGCATATTCTTTGACAGCTGCCTTTCCTGGGGCCCTCAACTACAAAACGTCAGTCGGAAAATTTTTGCATCAATTGGATCCTTGAGAAGACTTCGTAACTTCCTCCCAACTACCACCAAAATCGCGCTTGCTCAATCCCTTCTTCTCCCAATACTAGATTACGCAGATGTCAGCTATCTTGATCTTACAGAAGCCCAACTTGATAAACTTGAGCGTCTCCAAAACGTCTGCATAAGATTCATATTCGGTCTTCGGAAATATGATCATATCACTGAATTTCGTAACAAGCTCAAGTGGCTACCCATTCGCTTTCGCCGGAATGCCCATATTCTCTCACTTCTATACAATGTTTTGTTTACTCCTTCAACGCCCTCTTACCTCAAAGCACGCTTTTCAATCCTTTATGAATCACATTCGAAGCTTCTGAGATCATCGAATAATTTAAAATTGACAATGCCAGCACATTCCACAATCTTTCTAGACAAATCGTTTGCTGTGCAAGGAGCTCGCTTGTGGAATGAATTGCCATTGTCAGTACGCCAAGCTCAATCTTTACGTAACTTTCAGAGTCTAGTGAAAGATCACTACCTGTCCCTGCAGAAAGGTACGAAATAATTTACTTTCAACTAGTTTATGAACTTCAGCAACGGTTCCTACTTTAGTTTTGTTTATGATAATGTATTTATTTATTTATTTATGAAATATAAGTATATATATAATATAGTATGTAGGTTAATATATAATATATATGTAATTTATCTTAAATGACTCTTGACATTTTTTTTTTGTAATGATACCAGTGCGTATCATTTCTATACTCATGTGCACTGACAACTACCCTATCTCGGTTACTCCATACTCCAATCCCTGCCTAGGTTGCCTGGAAGAGATCACATTTAGTGATAAGGCCGCCAATTGTACCATTTTTTTAATGTATGCTATTGTATTCTGTAATGTTTTGGTGTACAATAAAGAGTTATCTTATCTTATCTTATCTTATCTTATATAGATAGATAAATACTTATACTATTACTTGATATAGCCAGTCACGATTGAAAGTTCGTGCGGGCTAGCAAATTCGTTTTTTGCAACATTTTTCTATTCTGCGGTACCTAAGGCATATAACACAAAATTCAGATTCCCAGTTAAATATTGTTTATATCACTGCATATTTTAAACGGGTAGTATTTAAACGAGTAACTGTAAATTAAAGTTATAAGTGTCAAAAATAAGGAATTTACGTTATAGTATTACTAAGTGAGCGACTGACTGCGAGTGACGAGAAATCAACAGAACAGCAACTACCAAATATTAATTTGAATTACTTAAAATACAAAATGAGAAGCTTCATAATATTTGAGTGACCTAATACTTCTTTGCTTTGAGCAATCAGAGAGACGCGGCGGACTTCAAGCGCTATTGTTTTTGTTTAGATTTGCATTGTATGTCTCCTGAAAAAGTCAAAAAACTCCAAAAAAATGGGACCTTTAAAACTTTCCACCAATCTTCACTAATAATAGTGTCTAGCTTGGTCACAGTTCTTACCTAACCTAACCCAAATAACTTCCGGAAAACTCGTCTCTATCCTATTATGGAAGTTGCCCTCTCTGTATTTCTAGTCGCTCAATTAGTAATTTAGTCGCACGGCTAGAATTTTGATATCTGAAATGGATTAATTATAACCCACTTTTTGTAAGCTCGTTCTAGATTTTTTTAATCAATATTTGTCGTTAGTTAATTTAATTATTCGCTTACTCAAATTCATGCCGCTCAAGTTATTAAAACAGTATCTTAACATCAGTCGCTAAGTATTTTTGTATTCGATCGTTTTATTATTCCCCATTTTAAACTATAGAAATGTAATTTAAATTTAATTATTACTTTTAATAATAAAATTGAAAACATGCAAAATTATTACACAAAAATAAACAATCAAAATTGATTGCTTCTACTTGGCCATCGGTTTCCGATTGATTTCACACTGGATGGCAGCGGATTTAAAATCACCCCCGAGTAGGTGACAGATACGTTTTGGATTTTAATAGACAGTTGTTTAAACGTTTTGCGACACAAATAATTATCAGTCGCCGGGACAATAAATTAAAGCAGCATTCATATATTTACTGTATCTACTTATTCATTTATTCAAAATTATCTAACACTATCACTATTATCGGTGTGCGGGTCGCTGGAAACTTGTGTATACGAATAGCGCAAGACCGGCAATTGTGGAGATCTTTGGGGGAGGCCTTTGTCCAGCAGTGGACCTCTTTCGGCTTAGAAGAAATAAGTATCTATCTATATCTATAATAATAGTATAGATATAGGTAGATACCTATCTATCTAGGTATATCTATACATATAATAAAATCGTAGGAAAGTCAAAACTGTACCTACATTGAATATTTCTTTTTAAAAGTTACTTGGGACGTGATCTACGGTTGATATCGAAGCCATAATATAGTTTTTAGAATTTTTTTTTGTCTGTTTGTCTGTATGTATGTCCGGGTTAAACTCAAAAAGTACTGCATAGATTTACTTCAATTTTTTCATGAATATTACTAAGAGTTCGGGTCAACATATAGGCTACAAATTATTACGCTATCACCTACGGGGGAGGAGCTGTGATAATTTATAAAATTTAACGCGGGTAAAACCGCGGGGCGCAGCTAGTTTTAAATAATATGCGGCCGGTTGCAGATCTGACTTTTTATATTTAAATGTAAATCTGTTATTTTATACCTATCTAAAAATGTATAAAATAAGAGAAATTATGAAAAAAGGAATAATAATAATATTATTCACACACGGCCATCTGATCGCAAACTAAGCTGAGCTTGTACTATGGAATCCAGATTACGTTTCTTTTGTAAATACATGCTTATATAGATAATTTATACACCCAAACTCAGGTTAAACAGATATGTTTATGCACACCAATATCTGTACTGGGTGGAAATCGAACCCACGACCTGCGGCATGTAAGGCAAGTATCTATCCACCACCCTAACCGGACGGTAATTAGCACAAGAGGCTGTACCTAAATATTGAAAATTCAAATACGGTTGGCGTTCTAATTTACCTGTTCTCAGAATCACGTTGGGAACTTGATGTATATTCTGATATAAAATTAGGGATGTCTCATAAAATTGAGAATGTTGTCTACTCTACCGGCGGGCAATCCATCATAGATTTTTGGAGCGTCACATTAGGGCATTGAACTTGGGATGTTTTGGGAAGGTTCCGGATTTGCGTAGCGAGGTGCGGACAAAAGCAATCGTAATATTAACGTATTTATTTTTAGATTATTTAACACTATAAAGCGCATAGAAATGAAAGTAATCCTTTTACAAGTTCCCGTGTAAAGTGTCTAGTGCATAATTTTTTAACTTGAGAAGTATCAAGACATGTCTCATTCGAGCACTCGACTAGTTAGCAGCCCTTGAGAATGGCCGTGGAGGACTGAAACACGTGTTGGGTATCGTACTGGCGCATGTAATTTGCTTTTTTATTTTGTCCTTCTTGCATGTGCACATTTTTGCGGGCGGGAGGGCGGTGCAAATTGCATCCCGGCATGATTAAACTGACAATTAGCGGAATTAACACTACATATTGATTTTGTATTTTGATTGTTATGGATTTCCGCAAAGTAACGCTACCAACTAGATATTATTATTATTAGTTGGACATAGGCCTCCTCCAAAGTTTTCTATAGCGTTGCCATTTGGGGGGTTTGCCGTAGTCACCGCGCCTGGCATGCGAGCTGGCACCCACAGTTATCTGGTAACTGCTGCAGTAACTGCCTTACTATCTACTGTATTCCTGGCCACTAGCCTTTTACGACACCCACGGGATGTTATGAGATGGCCCTGTTATTTTATAAGGCCTGAAACCACACGGGTATTAGATATAGATATTTTTAAATCGTTTCAGGAAGGAACTAGTTTTTAATTCTTTATTGACTCAGCCCCTATTGCCTTAACACCGTTATCAATTAGGCTGTATGCTTTTCTCGTTACCTAATTTCTCCATTTTTGGTGAACCAATTTGATTCACAGAAAATGGAGTGATGATATAAACATATATTTTTTTATTTTGATGAAATCAGATTACAAACCTAGGATTTATACGAATAATACGAGCTAAATATCATTGCTATAATAAAATAAATTTTATAAATGTTTTCATACAATGTGTACCTAAATATCAATGTTACTAGAAATAATATATGTATATATTACTACAAAAATGTTCTGAATATTTACAAGCGCTTTTTTAAAGTCTACGTGAATAAAAACTTTTTTTATTTTATTTTATAAAAAAAGTTGAAGTTGTTATTTTTTCCTGTCCTGTAAACACAATTATTTATAGAACAGGAAAAAACCACAAATATCCCATATACCTAAATCGACTGGCATGTTGGTGTAGTGGTTAGTGACCATGACTACTAAAACAGAGTACGTGGGTAGTGTTGAAAATTACTAAAGTGACTGAATTAGACTGACTGTCATTTACGGTCAAATTGGTCAAAAATGGTCATTTTTAGTCAATTTGATTTCAGTAATATTTTAGTACCCTTTAATAAATATTTGTCGTTGATAAAAGTCTACAACTTCTAAATTGAAACAAAAAAGTGGTTTTTATGACTTATAGTATTATTATATAGTGTTAATCATTTAACATTTCTAATCATGCGTGCATTTAAGACAAAATGGCAACGTCGCATCGCCTCGCGCATCGACTTTGATGTCGTCTTATCCTCTCATGATATAATACAAAATAAAACGTTGCTTCATTTAAACTTGCATATAAATTGGGTACCTAAATAAATAAATAATTGGGTGGTAGTCGAGAATAGACAATAATATTTGAGTCAAATTGACTGAATTTGACAGTAAATGACCGGTCATTTAAGGTTTATGACAATTGTGACTAGTCATATTCAGTCATTTTACATCTCTATAAGTACGTGGGTTCGATTCCAACCCGCGAAAAATTATTGTGTAATGAACACGATTATTTGTTCTGTTCGTAGGTATAATATATATATATATATATATATATGTAAGTATGTTTATGAGTTATCTGGTTGCCATAATACCGGCTCTGTCAGTTTGGGATCAGATCGCATTGTATTAATTGTCCCAAGATATTTATTTATTTTATAAACATATGTTTCCATTTCCTCCTTTCAAAGATATTTTGGACGTTTTGACTATTTTAAAACTGCTCAAAATAAACGCGGTCAATAAATCCAACGCATGGAAACAAATCAAAAACAAAAATTGTCCTGAGTCCAGACTCAGGACAATTTTTGTTTTTGATGGATGTACTGTGTCCGTAAATTATATGTTTGTAAAGTACCCCGGGACATAGGGATAAATTTCCTATCACGGGCTTCGTCTTCAAAAAAAAATCGTTTTACCACAATTTTCACTCACCGGTCAAAAACTTATCGGCTAAGTACTATGGCAGGCGATCAGAATTTGACGGTTTCCTATCAAAAGACTGATCGCCTGCCATAGCGATCAGTCTATTGATAGGAAACCGTCATATTGCTACAATCGCTGAGCGGCTCTGTACCTCGGGAGTACCTTAAGCTGTATATATAATTATTATTATAATAGACTGATCGCTAAGGCAGGCGATCAGTCTATTGATAGGAAACCGTCATATTGCTACAATCGCTGAGCGGCTCTGTACCTCGGGAGTACCTTAAGCTGTAGGTCCCGGTTGTTATTGTTAAACAACAGTCGTTAAGCCATGTCAGAGGCCTAGTGAACATATAAAATAAATAATAGTTTAAAATAATTAAAAAACTCGCTTTGATAGAAAACCAAACTAAAAAAAGGAAAATAAATAAAAATTATTCATCGTAAAAAGCGTGGGATGCTTTTTAAGATAAAATCAAAATGGAAATCCTTCTACTCATATCTGTCCATAAAATAATTGAAAATATTGAAACCACACACGCCACGCTTTTTTACATTTTTTTTTTTATTTTGGATTTTTAAAAACTCGTCTTTATATGTTTTTAAACCATTATTTGTTTTACGTTGGATTTTCTATAAAAACGTGTTTTTTAGTTTTGTAAACTATTATATGATTTATCTCAAAACACTTTCTTGACACAAAGACACTACCAGTAATCGGGAAACAATAAATCACTTATCCTGTTTATACTAATAAAGATAACGGCTAATAATGTCCTCCTAGCCAAATTTCGGCCACGGCGGCCAGTCTCAATAGAGATTAGCCATCTGCGCGGGACTTATTATAGTGCTCAAGTGTGTGCGCAAACACAGGCGCACTTTCTATTCCATCACTCTCATGATCCGATGGGACGCCTAGCGACACAACCGGAAAGAGGTCAGGTAGAGAACCCGGAAGAAGCTTTACGTGCTCCCCGAAGCTTTACGAGCTCCCAAACTTCGGACTGATTTCAATAATTTTTCTTTTTACAGAAAAGTCCCAAAATCGCTTTTGGCCCGACCTGGGATTTGAACCCAGGACCTCATTATCTGCGGTTGAACACGCTACCGCTAGACCAACGAGGCTTTACATACTAACACATGTATGAAGCTAATAAAAGCGTTATATAAAAGAAGAAGTATCCATTAAAACGTGAGCCCCTTACATGTACCTTTTAATCCCTAAAGCTCTTCACTATTATTAAAAATCCTTCCTCCATGTGTCAAACTCGGTTCATGACCCCAAACAAACATGCGTTACAAGGGTAACGCCCGTATTAAAAATCTGGTATGCACATGGGTTCATGTCTGAAAATTCTTGTAAATATTGTGTTACATTGAAACAATGCTTTGATGTCGAGATGTCTATTACTTTTTAATGTCACCTTTCAATATATCCTTTGTGGCGGCGCGTTTCTGAGACTAAAAACAGTACAATGGTGGAGGTAATGGCCTCGCTACCACCTCGTCATCCTTTTATCTCGATTCCAATTACTGTACAGGACATTTTGACATATTTGTCAAGCCCATATACAGGGGAAAATTAATACTTAACGACGACGTGTTAGGGTATCACTTTCTAAAATACACAAAAATAAAAGACTTATTTTGATTTCTTTATTTGCAATTTCAAAAGGCAACATTACAGAAAGATTTAGGGGAGGCCTATGTCCTAAATAGCTATTACAAAGTCAACAAATATTGAATTTAAAACTATAGTGTCGAAATATATCTCGAAGGTACAATAACAACTAGTTTAAAACTTGTTTCAAATGAATTGAAATATCCCTCGGCAACAATCTCAAAGGACATCGCCCTTATCAATGAGCGCCCAAAACTTTATGCGCTTGACCGACTTTCCCAGGAAAGAGACGGTATAATCCTACTACTAGAGTGGTTTAATGGGTGACATATTCGAATTCATAATCATACAATTATTATACGGACACCGTAGCATCCTGCCTACGAAGCTGGTGGTCCTGGGTTCGAATCCCGGTAAGTGCAAATATTTGTGTGATGAGCACGAATATTTGTTTCTGAGTCATGGATGTTTTCTATGTATATAAGTATTTATCTTGGGGCTAGGATGATCTGTGTGACATTGTCCCCAGATATTATATATTAGATATTATTATTATGATGCGTTAACAATAGTTACAATAGTGTTTCCGTAGCCGATCTCAAGGGCAAGGACACTAGTCATTAGTCATCATCATGTCATGCAAATGACGTCTGCTGACGGAGAAAGGCCTCCTCAAGAGAGGAGAACCCACTACCTTCAGCGTGAAAGGCAAGTATCTACTAACCACGACTATATGCCCGAATAGTTATATATTATATTTTTAGTACCTAATTATTGACATTTTATTATTATTGTTTTAAGTAAGGACAACATCTTAGAGATTAATTTAAATTAAATGGATGGTATGATGTAATGGTGATAACAATGAATTTGTATGTATGTGCGCAATAATAAAAATGTATTTTCAAATAATTTTCATATGTCTTGTTAGGCAGATTTTGGTGGAACTTTAATTGTTTTTTGGTTATCATGTATTACCCAAAATGAAATGAAATAAAGGATTTGATTTGATTATAAATGACTTTACATTATCTCGTAATGAGCCACTAGTGACAGAGTTGTTCAAGACAAGCCAGGCTTCGGACATGGCTTAAGGACTGTCGCCTAATTAGAATAGAATAGAATACTCTTTATTGTACACCATAAAAATAAATACAACATGAGATATTACATAAACAAGTTGTACAAAGGGCGGTCTTATCGCATAAAGCGATCTCTTCCAGACAACCTTAGGATGGATAGGAGCTGAACAATGACTTATAGCTAGCAGTAGGTGTGCAACAAGAGATATACCAAAATTATGGTATATCCATAATTTTGGTATTACTACAACCGGAACCGAAATTAAACCACTATGATGGTGAACCATCTATGGACTGACCGCGAGCTACTTAACCTTGCTGATCACTTACGGACAGATGTGAAAATTTGGCTATGAGCGTCTATGGTTTTAATTAAATATTTTATTTTTTCGTAAACATAATGTATATTTTATAATAATATTTTGGTACTAGCTGTGCCCCGCGGTGTTACCCGCGTTAAATTTTATGAATTGCCACAGCTCCTCCCCCATAGGTGATAGCGTGATAATATGTAGTCTATATGTTGACCCGACCTCTTAGTAATATTCATGCAAAATTTGAAGTTAATCCATGCAGTACTTTTTGAGTTTAGCTGGGACATACATACAGACAAACAGACATACAGACAAAGATTCTAAAAACTATATTTTTGGCTTCGATATCGACTGTAGATCACGCCCCACGTATCCTTTAAAAAAATATTCATTGTACAGTTTTGACTTTCCTACGATTTTATTATAGGAATAGATTAATAACGGATACTAGAAGTTGTTCGAAAGAAAGCTGATTTCAAAACAACCGCTTTCATAGAAAAACATTCTTACATCGAGTATGTCCCTCATTAAACCAGTAGTGATATAGAACTTTAATGGAATGCGATAAAAGTTGCCATATCTTATTTGTGAGTGTATTCCTTTTGAGTTATTAGTTTTGCAGAAGTTTGTGGAGACAACATTCTGTAAGTCGGTCAATAATGACAATGACAATAATAGATATATATTTTAGGGGATAAATAATTTCATTTGTAATATTTATTCCTTGAGTGGCCTTTCGTATATCGTCATCTTATCCGAATGACGTCCGCTGCTGGACAAAGGCCTCCCCAAAAGATTTCCATATTGGTGGTGTGGCCATAATTAATAACAATAATAATAATAATATCTCGGGACAATGTCACACAGATCATCCTAGCCCCAAACTAAGCAAAGCTTGTACTATGGGTACCAGGCAACGATATAGGTACATACTTATATAGATAGATAAATACTTAAATACATAGAAAACATCAGAAACAAATATTCGTGCTCATCACACAAATATTTGCACTTACCGGGATTCGAACCAAGGACCACCAGCTTCGTAGGCAGGAGCACTACCAACTAGTCTACGGTGACCGATAATTTAGAGAGATATGCCATCATCGTCACGCTTGGCAGACGGGTTAGCGATCGCAGTATGTTCGTCGAACTTAGACTGCCTAGTTGGTCTAGCGGTAGCGTGTTCAGCCGCAGAGAACGAGGTCCTGGTTCAAATCCCAGGTCGGGCCAAAAGCAATTTTGGAACTTTTCTGTAAACAGAAAAAAATCTCAACATCAGCTCGAAGTCTAGGAGTTGGCGGTATTATACCCCCGTGCCTCGGAGAGCACGTAAAGCCGTCCGTCCTGAACCTGACCTCTTTCCGTTCGTGTCGCTAGGCATCCCATCGGATCATGAGAGTGATGGAATAGTAAGTGCCTCTGCGTTTGCGCACACACTTGTGCACTATAATAAGTCCCTCGCCGATGGCTAATCTCTGTTGAGACTGGCCGCCGTGGCCGAAATTCGGCTAGGAGGACATTATTATTATTATCGTCATGGTATACAGAGCAACTAGGATCGCGGTCAGTTCATAGATGGGTGGCCGCCAAAGTGGTTTAATTCCTGAGCGTCTCCATGCTTCGGAGAGCACGTTAAGCTGTCGGTCCCGGTTGTAGTCATTAGAAAACAGTCGTTAAGCCATGTCAGAGGCCTACGGGGCGGCTTGAACAACTCTGACACTAGGGTAACCACTGCCCATACGATAAGTAAGTAAGATACGTACCGCGGCACCAAACTTGTCTTGTTGTTGTTCGACTGAAGCGTTGGCTGGCGTGTTGAATGAACAATACAAAAGTTGTGATGAATCTGTGACGGCGAATAAATGAAAGCTACTGACTTTCTACAACTGTTACTGACATCCCACATAGGATTCCGAATGACATGTTTAATGGATTATTTGTAAGAAGACATATAAATTTTCATTTTATTTATTTATTTATGCATTCTTGTACTCACAACACATGACATACAATGAATATAGACAAGTAGGTACGAAAAAATGATTAGCACAAAGGTACTGCTAATTTTTCAAGAAATTTCTTTTAGCAGACCCGCGGCAGGAGAAATGATGAATATCCATAATAATGTGTGTAGGTATATAATATATGTATATATATAAATGACATAAATCATGATATAAATTATCACTACTATTATAAAATAAATTGTTTAAATGTTTTAACATTCCGTGTACTAAATATCTGTAATAAGTAACTAGAAATAATAACTGTACTACTACGAAAATGAAATTGAATGAAAAATGAAAATGAAAATGTTTATTTGCCAGAATATAGGTTACATAGTTGTTGGAAGCATTGTAGTATAGTTTCACTATATTCGACATAAATATGTCATGCAAAATTATTAGGTTAACATTTGTTCTAATTTTAATTAATTTCTAATCTTATTATTAACAATTACATTTAGTGACAATGATTGGTGACTTAGAACTGTCAAAAATAAAATTATAACAAAAATCCTTTTGAATAATTTAAAATGTCAATATAAAATAAGTATTCATAAAATGGTCAACATCCACAATAAAATAATTCAAAATTAAAATGTTCTAATTGACAGCATTATCTGGGTACGGCCCCACAACTATTTGCCAATTCATTATCATCATGTCATAAAATTATAATATCCGTTATATTTACAAATTTTGATCATTCAGAAAATCTACAAACATGTTCTGACTATTTACAAGCGGTTTTTTAAAGTCTACGTGAATAAAAACCTTTTTTATTCATTTTATTTTATTTATATTAATTTTATGCAATAATAACCTGGGACATTAGTCACACACGGCCATTAGATCCCAAACTAAGCACAGCTTCTAATATGGAAACCAGATAATAATAATAATAATATCCTGGGACATTATTTACACACGGCCATCTGATCCCAAACTAAGCAGAGCTTGTACCATGGAAACCATAAATTGATATATTACATATACTACTTTTCTTTTGTAAATACATGCCTACTTTAGATAATTACATTTACTTGTGACTTAATAAAATATTCCAAATAATTGTTCAATGATTTAGTTTTGATGTCTATCTTTAAATTCAAGACCATTTTTAAGAAGTCATTGCCCTCAATTGGTCAAATAGAAGAGATGGCTTTATTGTAAGCATCTGCTAAAATTGAAATAAATTTTTGGCCTAATCCCCGTCAAATTTCATTTTGCTGGGGACAGCATCTGTCAATATACGATGCGGTCTAAGTAATAAGATAAATCATTTATTTGGGCCGATTTTGTCTGCCCATGTGTAAATTATTAACATCTAATATTACAAACTACGATGACACTATTTACGCGTTCAAATAAAATGCACAATTTGTTTGTTATTATTTGAAAATTATAATTTTTTCTCCTGACGTGGTACCAGATGAAAAACACTGCCAGAAAACTCAGTAGGAAATAATATTTTAATTAAAAATTTGACTTCTGATTACATAAGTTCATAGTCAGTAAGTAAGTATATATTTCGCTTAAAAATGTGGTACATACAGGATGTTTACATAAGGTTTAAGTTCACACATTTTGTCTACAGAGACAAGCGATTTTTTTTTACATGTAGTCTTAATAACTATATAATTAATTATTGTAATATAATCTAATACATAATAATAAGAAAATACCATCACAGTAATATAACAATAAATAATCAATAATCAGAATATGTCAATAATTATAATCATGAATTCACTCTTTATGGTCAAAGAATTTAGTAAGGTCTTAGAAGACCTTATCTATAAGCCACCGTTTTAAAATTGTTTTCATACGTATCAGTGGCAGTTCTCTGATCCACTTGGGTACCCCATTAAACACCTTAATGCATATTACAGAGCAATTCATATATATTCTATATAAACTTACGTAATCAGAAATTGGTATTTGAGGCCTTTGTCCAGCAGTGGACGTCTTTCAGCTGATATGATGATAATGATGATGATGATATATATTATGTTAGAGCAATTCAACCTCAAGCACTTTTGTCAATAAATAAATTAGAAATTGTTGAAATATATCGTGCTACTACCGTGCTTTTATGGTTTTTTTATACTTAAGACAATTCTCTGATATCACTGAGAGGTTTCTTATAGAATCTTATAAGTTGCCCCATACAAGAGTTGCATATTTTGTGGTGATGAGTAGTAGTATGTAACACAAGGGTATACTTATATAATATTATAGTATTTATTATTATTCTTTATTGCATGCAGGAAACAATAAAAAGAAATACAATTTATGATAGAAAGACATGTACATAGGCGATCTTAACTCAATAGTGAGTTTTCTTACAGCAAACCAAACACAGAGGACAATTTGTTTTACAGGGTAGAACAGTGTAAACATTATCAGCTTAAATTAATTCTTTCTTTCTTTCTTCAAATTTCCCAAATTGAAAGTGAACTTTATGCTTTTGTGATAAAGTTGAAAATCTTTAAAAGAAATTTGACAGAGTGGGGTAGCTGGACGTGCTGGCGTCTGTACAGATATAATTTATCTTTGATAGAACCACCGTGGGTTTCGATTTCTACCCAGGAGTAAGAATCGAACCCATGTTCTCTTGCTCAGCAATCAGGGTCATTAACCATGCCATATGAACGGAATAATATTTCTTTTATTACACTATAACAGTTTCTCCAACTCTTATACCTTAGGCTATGAATTCTATACACTTAAAGCCTAGTCCAAACACCCTCTCCCGAACACTTTCCTACTAAAGCGGTATTTACTCAATGTTGTTATTAAATTTTCTCATAACTGGAGATTCTTATTTTGTTATGTCTTCGGAAAAGTTATGAAGCACTTGAAAATTGGCTTTGGGTTAATAACTTCGTAGATTCTTTATTCTCCAATATTACGAGACTTAAATTACCTAAGCTTTTTTCTCTCGATATAATGGAAAACTTGAGTTGTAAAACATAAGATACAATGAACGAATGAATGAATGAAAGTCATTTAAATGTTACGAAGTTATTGTTTAGTAGCATAATACATTTAGGTATGGCATCTTTGGTTAATGTAATACAACGTAAAGATAAAGATATATTTATTTGTCAGAAACATGTGTAGTTAAAAGATATTACATATAAAATATCGTTTCATCATGTTCTACCTTAATAAGTGTACAAATTAAGACATGCAAGTTAACACATCAGTATTTATGAATATTTAAGTGAACATATTTAAAAATTATATAGGGATTATGGATGTCAAACTTTTGAGAATAATAATTACATAATTTCATGATAATAATAAGCGACTAGTATGTCAATATATATAAAATAATAATAATAATTCTACAGTAGTCATTAAATAACAGTCAAAACAATTTATGATTTATCAGTTAAAAAATCATTTATATTATAATACGCCTTATTGCCTACCTTTTTTAATTTATTTTGAAATGGAATGACACTCATATCCCTGTAGTCTTTTGGTAATTTATTGTATAATTTAGGTGCCATACAAAGTATACTTTTTCCCATATGGGCAGTTTTTGGTAAAAGTTAGTCAAATAGGATTTGATACGAGAGCCATTTTTATAAACTTACCTGAATCAGCATATCATTATAGAATAAATGCTTTTATCAAATTGGTGAGTTGTCAAATTGATATAATGCTCAATTTAGTTGAAAAAGGTCCTAATCCACATCTTTATTTCACTTTCATAGCAAAAAATGGATTTGCAAAACCAAATCGGATAAATATACTTATATGAAAACCTAGAACTAAAGGCAGAATATAGATATGATTAAATATAGTAGATTTTTCAAAGTCCGCGAGGATGTTGCTTGTTCGGCGTAGTACAGTGAGGTTTTTGGCTCAAATCTCAGGTCAAGGGAAAGATTGGACCACAAAAGCACTCAGTCGCATTCTGGGTGTTGGCGCTGTTTAACATTAGTCCTCGGAGAACTCGTAAAGCTGTCAGTCCGGCACCTGATCTCTCCCGTCTTATCTTTATAATCAAATACGTGTATTTTTTATAGAAATTGTATTTCATTAGATATGTGAGTACCCCATTGAAGTTTTCTGTCTAGTATAACGTACAAACTATTATTTTCTTCATTGTAATTGTATATTAACAAGATAATGCAAGATTATAATTTATTTATATTAATTTATTAGGGATAACAACAGTCGTTACAAATGTATTTGTTATATCAAAGGTTTTACCAACTATTGAGACCAATTACATTAATTTAATTAATTTCCCTACAAGATGGACCGATGATCTTGTGCGGGTCGCTGGAAACTGCTGGATGCGAATAGCGCAAGACCGGCAATTGTGGAGATCTTTGGGGGAGGCCTTTGTCCAGCAGTGGATGTCTTTCGGCTGATATGATGATGATGATGATGAATTGTATATTTCTTTTTTCATTATAATAAATATAAAATAAAATAAATAAATAAAAAAGGTTTTTATTCACGTAGACTTTAAAAAAGCGCTTGTAAATAGTCAGAACATGTTTGTAGTATTATAGTTGTATACATTATTATTTCTAGTAACATAGATATTTAGGTACACATTGTATTGATTGTATCAAAACATTTATAAAATTTATTTTATAACAGCAATGATATTTAGCTAGCTCGTATCAAGATTGTTGACGATGATAATGATGTAGTCCATTGCCATCCCACTTCAGGGCAAGTACCTCCTATCACAATGGCCAAAGCTCACCACGCTGCAGCGCGCTGGCGCAGTGCGGG
This sequence comes from Pseudoips prasinana, assembly GCA_951640165.1. Lineage (NCBI taxonomy): Eukaryota > Metazoa > Arthropoda > Insecta > Lepidoptera > Nolidae > Pseudoips > Pseudoips prasinana. The sequence continues at coordinate 35,797,790 of OX621245.1, read as the reverse complement.
AACCAAAATATTAATACTATCAAGTTTTTTTGAGAACTCTTGAGGCTTGCAAGTTCCCTTCACTGTTTTAAATACGAGATAATTACTACTAATACGCACAGGAACTCTAATGGTCAGTAGTGCGTGCCTAGGGTTCGAACTGAAGACAGAGTCCAACGGTATAACCACTAGGCATAAAGCACATGCAGATTCAGAACAAAAATTTATGGGTCACACAAATAGATGTCCTATCATCATCATCATCATCATCATCATAACAGCTGTAAAAAGTCCACAGCTGGACAAAAGCCTCTCCCAAGAATCATCATGGGGCTTGGCAGACGGGTTGGCGATCGCAGTAAGATGGTCATAGTACTCAGAAGGAAGCTGCTGCTCATTTTCTGGTAGATATTCCCTCAGGTTGACTCCTAAGCCCCTCACTGAGATGGAGTGGTATTCTCATATTCGCTGCCGTCACCACACACCTAGTACCAAAATGATGGGGAATGATGATGGCCTGTGCGGGACTCTGACCCGAAACACTGAGGGCGCTGAGGTAGGAGTGAGGCTACTTCCTATCTACACCACTGCGCCACTCGTGCATTCAAGTGGAACAAAAATAATAATAGTAAAAATAAAAATATCCTGGGACATTATTCACACACGGCCCTCTGATTCCAAACTAAGCCGAGTACAAGCTCTGCTTATTTTGGGATCAGATGGCCGTGAGCCTATGGAAACCAGATAACTGATATACTACATATACTATATTTTTTGTAAATACATACTTATATAGATCATTTTCACCCAGATTCAGGACAAACAGACATGTTCATGCACACCAATATGTGTCCTGGGTGGGAATCGAACCCACGACTACTACGAACCTAAGACTTTGCCAACCACGCCAACAGGCCCGTCAATAATATAATTGCACTATCCCACCTTCAATTTATTATGCACTTTGTCGTGAAACCTAATCACCTCCACCTGTGTCTGGCCCTCACGGTATTGAGTACAATGGAACTGTCATCCTCGTCAGGCAAACCTGCTATTAACGCCACCATACCAATCACAGAACTGCATTTATACTCGTCTGATCATAGGGATGTATTTTACTGGGCGGTAACGCCATTCAAATGTCACATATAATGGTATACGCTGTCTTAAAACGTATTATTTTTAGGGTTCCGTAGCCAAATGGCAAAAAAAGGAACCCTTATAGATTCGTCATGTCTGTCTGTCTGTCAGTCCGTATGTCACAGCCACTTTTTTCCGAAACTATAAGAGCTCTGCGGCTGAAACTTGGTAAGTAGGTGTATTCTGTGAACCGCATTAAGATTTTTAAACAAAAATAGAAAAAGAACAATAATTTTGGGGGGTCGCCATACATAGAACTGAAACTCACAATTTTTTTTTTTATCGTACCCATACATGGGATGTTTATGGATAGGTCTTTAAAAATCATAATGAGGTTCCAAATATCATTTTTGTCTAAACTGAATAGTTTGCGCGAGAGACACTTCCAAAGTGGTAAAATGAGTGTCCCCCCCCCCCCCCTGTAACTTCTAAAATAAGAGAATGATAAAACTAAAAAAATATATGATGTACATTACCATAGAAACTAACAACGAAAATTGGTTTGAACGAGATCTTAGCCAGTAGTTTCTTTTTTAATACGATATAAACCGCTATTTGCTTTCATTTAATCAACTAAAATACTTGCTTCTACGGAACCCTTCATGTGCGAATCCGACTCGCACTTGACCAGTTTTTTTATTCCTAGAACATAGATACTTCGGTGGGCGATTGGTTTCCGCACTAAGCGCATTGACTACAAGACGTGCGCAATCTTTAGCGACTTTTAAAGGAGAGGTGAAGAAGTATTATCTTTCCAAATTAGTTTCCTTAACTAGTGTTAATGTCGTTATCATTTATCTATTGTTTCTTTTTCATAGTTACGCAATTTCTGCTACCTTTTACATTCGATTTATAGGAATCAGTTGTTAATTACAGAGGTATTCTTAATATTAATATTTATTATTATATATAATAGGGATATAAGTATATTCATTTATTTATGTATGTATTTTTATATCTGTTGACTTTTGTTATATTAAGTAAGGTTAAGTTTAATTTATTCAAACACCTTCACTACCCAGTTTATTTTTAGATCCTTGGATTATATTCCGTTTAAGGTTGTCTGGAAGAAATCGCAGCGATAAGACCGCCCATTGTACTTTAATAACTTTATGTTCAATTATTATGCTATGTATTGGTGTACAATAAAGAGTATTTTACTTTACTTTACTTAGCCTCCTGGTTGGTCCATTCCATCCAGTAGAAAAAGAGACCTCGAAAGCTTGGCTTAAGTGCTTTCTGCAGTGTATTCGACTCGTTTAGGAACTGGGCAGTATGAGTGCTGGTGTTTCTTCAAATGCAATACATCCGCTGGGTGTCCTTAGCAGGGCTAGACTATACTTCACTTGGACTCATCGTCTCGAATTATATATGGTACAAATACGGCCACGTATGGAATAATGTTACCTTTTACCGCGTTTAAAATTTATTTATTTATGTCACCAACTCACACATGTTATGATTTCCAAATAATTGGTAACATTTTTGGTGATTAATTTACTTAAAAAGGTATGATTTTGCTTTGTATTTAATTTAATATTTATTAAACGATATAATCTGACTAAAAGTGGTGAATGAGCGCAATGGCCGATGCATTCAGTTAATTCCCGTTCATGACATTTGGAATGGCTGCCAAGTTCGGCAGTTCTCACCGAGCGCTGGAACCGAAACGTTGTTAACAAGTATCGTGTGTTGTGTGTACCTTCATTTATTATAATGCTGAAGTGAAGTAGTTTAGTTTAAGTTGGATAAATGTTGTTATGGTGCAATCCTGAATAGTTGAATATGCGTCTATTGTTGCTGAATAACGTGTTTTCTTATCACATATGTATGTCAAATTTCAACTCAACCAGTCCAGTAGTTTCTCAGCAAATCGTGTGATAGACGGAAAGGTTGACCCATATAAGTCGTCCTATAATGGTTCCGTTCTTACCTTCTAACATATGGAGCCCTAAAACAAAATATTATGAAAATTAGGTAATGCGTACACGTACGATCCACATAATAACCACTAGAGACCATGCCACTGTTTCGTAACGAGTTCCAACCCCGCAACTCCAAACAGAAAGCCAAAACTAAAACTAACTGGGTTACATAATAGCAGTACTTCTCCGAAGCCTTGTTCAAACTATAAGCACCAGAATTCCCTTACATCCTGTCGAAGGTCAACTACAACTGGAAGGGTACTTCCATTAATTACATCACTTCCAGGTACTTCCACTGGTAAGTTGGGTCTCCAATATTAGTTGCACCAGCATATATATAGCGATGAAGAATGAAATTTACTATTAATTACCATAGGGTAAAACGGGGCCCTATTACTAAGACTTCGCTGTCTGTCTGTCCGTCTGTCACCAAGCTGTATCTCATGAACCATGATAGTTAGACAGTTGAAATTTTCACAGATGATGTATTCCTGTTGCCGCTATAACAACAAATACTGAAAACAAAATAAAATAAATATTTAAGGGGGCTCCCATACAACAAACGTGAATTTTGACGTTTTTATAGATAATGGCACGGAACCCTTCATGCGCGAGTCCGACTCGCACTTGGCCGGTTTCTTATATCTACGGTCCCCATGCTGTTGTCTCTTCGAAAAACCATATTAGGGAGGTCATTTCATAGCCGTAGCGTAAATGGGAGGTGTCTCTTAACCAACTTAAAAAAAAAGACTTTTATCACTCCAATTTTTTTTTCATTAATTACGAGTAAGTTCTCCGTTGTCATTGAACCTATGATAATATTTTTCTTATTCGATAGTAAATACTTAGAAAGGGTTCAAAATCAAAATATGAAGATTTTGTCCATTGAAACTCTCTTATAGTCTGTGTGTAAGGAGCCTCGTGAACAGAATAATTTGAATAATTATTTTATGGAAATTCAATTATTTATTTATTCGAAACAAACAGTCTTACAAAACTCAGATACTTAAAAATAGAATTTATATAATTGTAGACCTAAAGTTTCCTATATGAGATACATACTGTCGCGTCGTCGCCTAAGCTACCTGTAGCAGTGCGGAATGGTGGGGCCGCGCCATGTCCATGAACTTGGCAGATCATTTGTCAGCAGATCAAAAATAAATAAGAGTTCTCGTCGCATGCAGGTGAGTTCTATAGTTCCTGATACTATTTAAAAATAGTTCTGGCATTTTTAGTCAGAAAAAGTCAATCAAAAAAATGATCTGCTAACTTCCCGTATCAGATCATTTTTAAAAAACTTACAAAAAAATGAGAGTTCTCGATGCAAACCAATGAGTTCTGGAGTTCCTGATACTTTTTATGAATAGTTCTGGCCGATTTCCCTAGGAAAATAATTAAAACAATTGATAGATATTCCAATTTCCCGTAGCAGATCATTTCCAAAAATGTTACCTCATATTTTTATTTATTATCATATTTCGATGAGTTCTAGAGTTCCTGATACTTTTTAACGATAGTTCTGACATATTTTCCTATAAAAACATTAGCCTATCACTCGTTATATGTAAACTTCCCGAAAAATTACAAGTAAAACAAGATAAGGCGACATGTTTAAGAAAGTCGATTGTAACTAAGAAGTAACGACGCATGATGATAAGATATATTTATTTTCTGGTTAACTAAGGACCCAAGCACACATTCTGATACATTTAAGAAATAGTTCTGCAACTTTGATGACAAAAAAAATATTTGAAGATTTATTTGAAATTCAGAAAATCACGACTTCAAGAACATTGCAATAAAACACAAAGTTCCACACATGCTGTAAAGGTCTTAAGTACTTAAAGTTAAGACAAACTTTGGGCATACAGTGAGATAGTTGTGACAAAAAGTTCAGTTTACCTGGATCAAAAACGCATGTCTGAAAAAAAATCTATATCAGAAAAAGACAGGTTTTTTAAAAAGAGGTCATAAATTAAGAAACAACGACGCATGCTGATAAGTTATATTTATTTTCTGGTTCACTAAGGACCCAAGCACACATTCTGATACCTTTAAGAAATAGTTCTGCATCTTTTCTGGCACAAAAAAAAAATCAAGATTTAATGAAAATTCAGAAAGTGACGACTTCAAGAACATTGCAATAAAATAAAAATTTGCACGCATGCTGTCATCTTTTATAGTATTAAAAGATGAGACGTACTTTGTGAATACAGCTAAATACTTTAGAGAAATAGTTCTGTCAATATGGAGCAGAAAAGCATGTCAGAACAAATATCATATCTGAAAAATACATGTTTTAGAAAAAGGGTCGCAAATTAGAAACAACGACGCATGCTGATAAGTTATATTTATTTTTTGGTTCACTAAGGACCCAAGCACACATTCTGATACCTTTTAGAAATAGTTCTGCATCTTTTCTGGCACAAAAAAAATCTAAATTTAATTAAAATTCAGAAAATTACGACTTCAAGAACATTCCAATAAAATAAAAATTTGCCCGCATGCTGTCATCTTTTATGGTATTTTAAGATAAAACGTACTTTGTGTATACACCTAAATACTTAAGAGAAATAGTTCTGTCAATATGAAGCAGAAAAGCATGTCAGAAAAAAATATCATATCTGAAAAATACATGTTTTAGAAAAAGGGTCGCAAATTAGAAACAACGAAGCATGCTGATAAGTTATATTTATTTTCTGGTTCACTAAGGACCCAAGCACACATTCTGATACCTTTTAGAAATAGTTCTGCATCTTTTCTGGCACAAAAAAAATCTAAATTTAATTAAAATTCAGAAAATTACGACTTCAAGAACATTCCAATAAAATAAAAATTTGCACGCATGCTGTCATATTTTATGATATTTAAAGATACGACGTACTTTGTGTATACATCTGACTACTTTAGAGAAATAGTTCTGTCAATATGGAGCAGAAAAGCATGTCAGAAAAAATATCATTTCTGAAAAATACATGTTTTAGAAAAAGGGTCGCAAATTAGAAACAACGAAGCATGCTGATAAGTTATATTTATTTTCTGGTTCACTAAGGACCCAAGCATACATTCTGATACCTTTAAGAAATAGTTCTGCATCTTTTCTGGCACAAAAAAAACTAAATTTAATTAAAATTCAGAAAATTACGACTTCAAGAACATTCCAATAAAATAAAAATTTGCACGCATGCTGTCATCTTTTATGGTATTTAAAGATAAGACGTACTTTGTGTATACACCTAAATACTTAAGAAAAATAGTTCTGTCAATATGGAGCAGAAAAGCATGTCAGAAAAAAATTTCATATCTGAAAAATACATGTTTTAGAAAAAGGGTCGCAAATTAGAAACAACGAAGCATGCTGATAAGTAATATTTATTTTCTGGTTCACTAAGGACCCAAGCACACATTCTGATACCTTTTAGAAATAGTTCTGCATCTTTTCTGGCACAAAAAAAATCTAAATTTAATTAAAATTCAGAAAATTACGACTTCAAGAACATTCCAATAAAATAAAAATTTGCACGCATGCTGTCATATTTTATGATATTTAAAGATACGACGTACTTTGTGTATACATCTGACTACTTTAGAGAAATAGTTCTGTCAATATGGAGCAGAAAAAAGAGCCCGGATGACTGTTCGTGCCACCCGAAGCTTACTGCCTGGGGTGGCACGGACCGTCAACGCATTTCTTCTCATGCGACCGGGCGGGATGGCAGGTTGCGGATAGCCTAGCCCTGACTGCGGGACCGACCTGAAGTCAGTCCTGTATCCAGGGTGCCCAAATTTCCAAAGGGTCCCGGACAGGAGAAGTTCCTGCAAGTCAAATCCCAGGCCTAGGGAAACCCAAACCCGACTTCCCATGCTCCCAAACTTTTCCAAACTCCCTCCCTCCTTATCCCTTTTCCACGTCGGTCCAGAGGACGGGTAACCTTGTTTCCAAAAAAGCCCACCACCGTCGGAAAAAAATGAAGCAGGTAGGAAAAACAATTCCCCAGGTGGGTCCCGGCCGAGCCGGGGAGTCCCACACCGAGTCATCGGTCAGCTCCCATCGTATCCTGGGGGGGAGCACCCAACTGCCAAATTTTAATGCCGCGCCTTCAGCGCGGTCGGCTGCTTTAGCGCCCCTGACACTGGCTGCGACTCACGCGCCACACGACACGATCTCGGCAGCGACACACGCGCCACTTGACACCCGAACGGCTGCGACTCACGCGCCAAAAATACAGACACAGAACGAGCCGTCCACGAGTGCCTGGCAACAGAGCCTCGTCAGGAACAGCGTCAAGAATAACCCGGACAACGACAAAGACGACGCCCGACTCTCAAGTCTCGGTGGCGAACTCCGTGCGCTGGCACTCCAGCGCGAGAAGATCGACACCAGACTGACAGAACTGATTGAGAAAGAGACGGGATCTGATGCGGGACTGAGTGGCTCCTCCTCTGCCGATGAAGTACGCCTGCTGACACACAAGCGCGGAAAAATCATGGCCAGGGAGGGGAAACTCAACAGCCGTATGCGCGCAATACGCGAAGGCGACAGCCAGCGCGATGCGCAAGCGCAGTTGAAAGAGCAGTACGCGACCAGTCGCTAGTACGCGAAGGGAACACCCAGCGCGAAAAGCAACCGGACGCGGAAACGCGCGGACAGGCACTTCTACGCGAAGGGGAAACCCAGCGCGAGATCTCCCTGCCCGTGACTAAACCCAGCGGACCCGCTGATCAGACCCGAGACGACACGACAAGACCAAAAGACAGGCCCCGGAACAGGAAGAGAGGGAAGCGGGCTGGAGTCTCACGCAATGCGGCCTTGACAGAAATTCTGTCAAGCACCTCTGACCCGCAACCAAGCACGAGTGGCATGGGTGCGGCAAAGAGAGTGCGCCCGGACGACTCGGCTTCACCGAGTGGTCTACAGGGAGGCCCCAAACGCGTGAGGATCCAATCCGCTCAAGGGGAGCGGAGAACCTACGCGCTGGCTACAAAGGACATACCGGCGGAGCTGGCCGTAGCTATCTGCTTCTCTCCTCCTTCCAGAGACATGACCACCGAAGAAGCGACTCACGTACAGAAGACCTTGGAAAACCTCGTCATGGACACTGACCCCACTAGCCCACTCCCGGCCTTCCGCGGATATCCTCGGATAGCGGATGGCACCGTGCAGATGTGGTGCGAGGACAGACATGCCTTGACCTGGTTGACTCTGAATGTTCCCAAGATTACGATGCCGCACACTGATCTGACACTGACCGTGATGAAACAGGCCGACATACCTACCCGTGTCCGAGCCGCGCTCTTCGTACCCAGGTACAATGGAGATATAGCGTGGCTACAGAGCGTTCTGAAACGTCAGAACACCTGGTACGACATAGGTAGGTGGACCTTGTACAGGGCGACAGCAGTCGGTGGCGATAACTACGGGACTTATTTGACCCTGGGTATCCCACCGGATGAGGCCGAAAAAGTCTTGGCGCGGAAGCGACGAGTAGCGTACCTTTTAGGTTCGATATACGTCCGCTTCTACCCCAAGACCCAACCCTCAGACACCCGAACTGACACCACTAACCCGACAGACCAAACACCGACACCGACACCGACACAGACAGACCTACCCACGACTGACGACATGACACAACTAGAGGAGGAGATGGCGAGGGCCGCGATGGCTGACAGTGTACCACCCGAGTCACCTGGGTTGACCGAGCAACTGCTCGCATCTTCACCGGATGTAGGCGATCACAGGATGGGGGAGGGAGACAGGATACCCGATGGATCCGTCTCGCCCTAACTCCACCGGGCCGCCGCCACCCTCGCCCCCTCCCCTAGAAATAATACAAACAAATCTCCAGCATAGCCAGACTGCCACGGCTAGCCTGCGCAGGGCGCTGGAGACAAAACCAAATACGGTCGCACTGATCCAGGAGCCGTGGGTCAGAAACAACAGAATATGCGGCCTCAGTAACATCGGAGGTAAGCTGATCCTAGACACACATGGCACTGGAACACCAAGAACCTGTGTCTACATACCTAAAGATATACCCACAACAACACTCACCCAATTCTGTTCCAGAGATTTAACAGCTATCAGGCTCCAGACACAAGGCGAGGCCCCGGACATCGTACTGGCCTCAATATACATGCCAGGCGACGACGAGGTTTGTCCACCAAGAGAGATGGCTGACCTGGTAAACCACTGTGAGGGCACAAATCTGGACCTAATCATCTGCACAGACTCAAATGCTCACCACCCACTTTGGGGCTGCGACAAGCCAAACCCTAGAGGAGAGGTACTATGCACATACTTATTCTCTACTAATCTTAACATTATAAATCGCGGCTCGGAACCCACATGGGTCACAGTCCGTGGACAAAGCATCATAGACCTAACGCTGGCCACATTAGGCGCGACGAACCTCATATCTAACTGGCACGTATCAGATGAACCTTCTTGCTCCGACCATAGAAGGATTCGTTTTATACTCTTAACCACTCCAAAAAAACCCGAACCAAAGCGAAATCCGCGACGAACAAACGTCCCCAGATACAAAAAACTTCTAGCTACACTATTAGCTAAGCATAAAACACCCACACTAAGGGTTCCATCCAACAGGAGCAAGGGAAGCTCCTGGTGGAATGCCGAACTTAGCGAACTTAGGAAAACACTGCGCAAACAATTTAATAGAGCCAAAAACTCAAGATTCCCAGAAGACTGGGAGACATACAAAACAACACAACACACCTTCAAAAAGGAAATCAGAAGGGCCAGAAGAACAGCCTGGCGCCAATTCTGTGACAACATAGAATCAAATGATGAGGCAGCACGTGTAAGGAAGATCCTATCAACTGATAAAGATCGTAACCTTAGCACGTTAAAAAAGCCAGACCACACATACACATCAACAGACTACGAAACCAGCAAGGTACTTTTAGAAACACACTTTCCAGACTGCAAAATCTCAGAGAACAGATCATGGATGGATGAATCAATATGGACACCAACCGACCAAGACTGGTCCAACTCCCGGAGCATAGTAACAGAGGAAAGGATAAGATGGGCAATTAGAACCTTCCAATCATATAAGTCAGCAGGCCTGGATGGCATATTCCCGGCCCTGCTGCAATGGGGGATGGACCACCTTCTACCATGGTTAGTAGAGATCTACCGAACCTGCATAGCGCACAGATATGTGCCGCTGGCATGGCGCGAGGTAAAAGTTATCTTTATACCAAAACCCGGAAAAACTGACTACACAGAACCGAGAGCATACAGACCCATAAGTCTGACATCTTTCCTACTGAAAACCCTTGATAGGCTCTGTGACAGATACATTCGGGACGGAGCTCTCCGAGTAAAACCACTCCTCAAACAACAGCATGCTTACTCTACAGGCAAATCCACAGAGTCTGTACTGCACAGCGTAGTCGCTAAGATCGAATGCGCAGTGGACCACAAAGGTTCCTCTCTAGCTGCCTTCCTGGACATTGAAGGCGCTTTTGACAAAACCATCTTCCACAGCATCAGCATGGCCCTAGAGAAACACGGCGTCAACTCAACCCTAACTGGCTGGATAAATAACATGCTCAGTTTGAGGGCTGTACAAGTTACAGTGAACGACACCACAAGGGCCATTGTGGCAAAGGGATGTCCACAAGGTGGTGTTCTATCGCCACTTCTGTGGAACCTTGTTGCAAATGAACTGATCGAACGACTAAACAATAAAGACTACTTTACCGTTGGCTATGCTGACGATATCACCATAATTATAAACGGAAAATATGAAAACACCTTATGCAATCTCATGCGCCAAGCCCTAAAAATAGTAGAGCAATGGTGCACGGAATACCAACTATCGGTAAACCCCACAAAAACACAATTAATACTCTTCACAAAAAAAGGAAGCTGGCAACACTTCAGTTACCAAAATTTTTCGGCACAACCCTGACCCTTTCAACTGAAACCAAATATCTGGGCATATATTTGGACAAACAACTGAATTGGGCAAAACACACTGAATACTTGACCACCAAAGCCAGCATATCAATGTGGCAGTGTAAGCAACTGCTGGGAAAAAACTGGGGCATTAGCCCTAGGGTCACCTACTGGCTATACACCTCTGTTATCAGACCACTCGTCACATACGGCTCGCTGGTCTGGTGGCCCAGGACCAACTTGAGCTCAAATCAAAAAGAACTAGAAAAGCTGCAGCGACTGGCATGTGTAGCAATCACTGGCAGCATGAGAACAACACCCACCGCCGCCCTACAAGCAATGCTGGGACTGCCACCCCTACATCTTACTGTGCAGGTGGATGCAACCATAGCAATCTTTAGACTCAGCATGAACGACACCCTAAACAATGACCCTAGAATAAAGCATACTCGCATTCACGAAGACGCGATCAAACGGCAACCCATGATGGCATCACCTAGTGATAAAATCTTAAAAACACACCATTTCCAGAAGCACTACAATATACAACTCACTGAAGAAGAATGTGACCATCCGAACCCAACGGAGATAAGAATCTACACTGATGGGTCAAAAACCGACTCCGGAACAGGAGTGGGAGTTTTCTCAAATGACCTGAACATCAAAATATCAAGGCCCCTAAGTACGTTCAACACTGTATACCAGGCTGAGTGTGTTGGCATCATCCTTGCAGCACATGCAATTAAGGCTAGAAAAATCACAAACACCTGCATACGCATACTATCTGATAGCGCATCAATACTCCAATCCTTGGAAAGATACCACTTTGCCTCGGGATTAATACTGGAATGCCATAACGCACTGGAACATGTTGCGGGACACTACAACAACACAGTAACTCTACAATGGATCAAAGGACACAGCGGGTCACTGGGCAATGATGCAGCTGACGAGCTAGCCAGGAGAGGCTCAAACACAGCGGCCATTGGACCGGAACCAACTGTGCCCATACCCTTCACTCAAATACGTAGATGGCTACAAAAACACACACACACACAGTCCGAGATTTGGTGGTCCTCAGCATCGGGCTGTAGACAATCCAAAGAAGCAATGCCATGCCTGGATGGTAAGCTGAAGCGGCGTCTACTACGGCTCAACAGGAAAAACCTACGAGTTGTGGTGGGGACCATCACCGGAAACTGCTCACTCAACAAACACTTTCACACTATTGGCATAACTGACAGCCCTCTGTGTAGAGCGTGCATGGACGCTGACGAAACGGTCACGCATGTGCTCCTCGAGTGCACAGGCATCGTGAAAATCCGGAGAGAAACCTTGGGCTCACCAAGAACTCTTCCGGAGGCCCTGAGAAGTTTGGGAGATCTAATATGCTTCTGGAAGGAGGTGGGCTGGATGGAGTAAAGGCCACCTGTGGCTTACGTACAATGGTCCACATCGGGACTAAGTGCGGAAACCAGACCCACTGGCATATTGGTGGGTCAAGATGATGATGATGATGATGATGGAGCAGAAAAGCATGTCAGAAAAAATATCATATCTGAAAAATACATGTTTTAGAAAAAGGGTCGCAAATTAGAAACAACGAAGCATGCTGATAATTAATATTTATTTTCTGGTTCACTAAGGACTCAAGCACACATTCTGATACCTTTAAGAAATAGTTCTGCATCTTTTCTGGCACAAAAAAACCTAAATTTAATTAAAATTCAGAAAATTACGACTTCAAGAACATTCCAATAAAATAAAAATTTGCACGCATGCTGTCATCTTTTATGGTATTTTAAGATAAGACGTACTTTGTGTATACACCTAAATACTTAAGAGAAATAGTTCTGTCAATATGGAGCAGAAAAGAATGTCAGAAAAAAATATCATATCTGAAAAATACATGTTTTAGAAAAAGGGTCGCAAATTAGAAACAACGAAGCATGCTGATAAGTTATATTTATTTTCTGGTTCACTAAGGACCCAAGCACACATTCTGATACCTTTTAGAAATAGTTCTGCGTCTTAACTTTCACAAAAAAAAATTCAAGATTTAATTAAAATTCAAAATTTAATTAAAATTCAGAAAATTACGACTTCAAGAACATTCCAATAAAATAAAAATTTGCACGCATGCTGTAATATTTTATGATATTTGAAGATAAGACATGCTTTGTGTATTCATCTGACTACTTTAGAGAAATAGTTCTGTCAATATGGAGCAGAAAAGCATGTCAGAAAAAATATCATATCTGAAAAATACATGTTTTAGAAAAAGGGTCGCAAATTAGAAACAACGACGCATGCTGATAATTTATATTTATTTTCTGGTTCACGAAGGACCCAAGCACACATTCTGATACATTTAAGAAATAGTTCTGCATCTTTTCTGGCACAAAAAAATCTAAATTTAATTAAAATTCAGAAAATTACGACTTCAAGAACATTCCAATAAAATAAAAATTTGCACGCATGCTGTATTCTTTTATGGTATTTTAAGATAAGACGTACTTTGTGTATACACCTAAATACTTTAGAGAAATCGTTCTGTCAATATGGAGCAGAAAAGCGTGTCAGAAAAAATATAATATCTGAAAAATACATGTTTTAGAAAAAGGGTCGCAAATTAGAAACAACGACGCATGCTGATAAGTTACATTTATTTTCTGGTTCACTAAGGACATCAGCACACATTCTGATACCTTTAAGAAATAGTTCTGCGTCTTAACTTTCACAAAAAAAAATTCAAGATTTAATTAAAATTCAGAAAATGACGACTTCAAGAACATTCCAATAAAATAAAAATTTGCACGCATGCTGTCATCTTTTATAGTATTTAAAGATGAGACGTACTATGTGAATAAAGCTAAATTTCCCATTTTTGTGATTTGATTAACGCTTTCCATTGCGGTGAATGCTATAAAAAATCAAATCTGTATTTTTCTTACAAAATAAACTATTTTTCTTATTTAATGTCTTACTTTGTTACCTTTAATTTGCTTTTCTTATTATTTTTTTTTATTGTAAACAATTACTTAGAATTTGGTTCATAAATACTTTTTACATACAAATATTTTTTTTTGTCAGAAAAGATGCACATCTATTTCTTAAAGGTATCAGAATGTATGCTTGGGTCCTTAGTGAACCAGAAAATAAATATAACTTATCAGCATGCGTCGTTGTTTCTAATTTGCGACCCTTTTTCTAAAACATGTATTTTTCAGATATGATATTCTTTCTGACATGCTTTGCTGCTCCATATAGACAAAACTATTTCTCTAAAGTATTTAGGTGTATACACAAAGTACGTCTTATCTTAAAATACCGTAAAAGATGACAGCATGCGTGCAAATTTTTATATTATTGGAATGTTCTTGAAGTCGTAATTTTCTGAATTTTAATTAAATTTTGAATTTTTTTGTGCCAGAAAAGATGCAGAACTATTTCTTAACGGTATCAGAATGTGTGCTTGGGTCCTTAGTGAACCAGAAAATAAATATAACTTATCAGCATGCGTCGTTGTTTCTAATTTGCGACCCTTTTTCTAAAACATGTATTTTTCAGATATGATATTTTTTTCTGACATGCTTTTCTGCTCCATATTGACAGAACTATTTCTGTAAAATATTTAGGTGTATACACAAAGTACGTCTTATCTTTAAATACCATAAAAGATGACAGCATGCGTGCAAATTTTTATTTTATTGGAATGTTCTTGAAGTCGTAATTTTCTGAATTTTAATTAAATTTAGATTTTTTTTGTGCCAGAAAAGATGCAGAACTATTTCTAAAAGGTATCAGAATGTGTGCTTGGGTCTTTAGTGAACCAGAAAATAAATATAACTTATCAGCATGCGTCGTTGTTTCTAATTTGCGACCCTTTTTCTAAAACATGTATTTTTCAGATATGATATTTTTTTCTGACATGCTTTTCTGCTCCATATTGACAGAACTATTTCTCTAAAATATTTAGGTGTATACACAAAGTACGTCTTATCTTTAAATACCATAAAAGATGACAGCATGCGTGCAAATTTTTATTTTATTGGAATGTTCTTGAAGTCGTAATTTTCTGAATTTTAATTAAATTTTGAATTTTTTTGTGCCAGAAAAAATGCAGAACTATTTCTTAAAGGTATCAGAATGTGTGCTTGGGTCCTTAGTGAACCAGAAAATAAATATAACTTATCAGCATGCGTCGTTGTTTCTAATTTGCGACCCTTTTTCTAAAACATGTATTTTTCAGATATGATATTTTTTCTGACATGCTTTCTGCTCCATATTGACAGAACTATTTCTGTAAAATATTTAGGTGTATACACAAAGTACGTCTTATCTTTAAATACCATAAAAGATGACAGCATGCGTGCAAATTTTTATTTTATTGGAATGTTCTTGAAGTCGTAATTTTCTGAATTTTAATTAAATTTTGAATTTTTTTGTGCCAGAAAAAATGCAGAACTATTTCTTAAAGGTATTAGAATGTGTGCTTGGGTCTTAAGTGAACCAGAAAATAAATATAACTTATCAGCATGCGTCGTTGTTTCTAATTTGCGACCCTTTTTCTAAAACATGTATTTTTCAGATATGATATTTTTTTCTGACATGCTTTTCTGCTCCATATTGACAGAACTACACTCGCGAGCAACCAAATCGACTCAAGCCTAGACGGCGCACATATACATTGATTTTCCTAAAACGATAAATGGTAATTACAAAAGTGATATGTCATTCGAAAGCTGAAGAATTAGGCTTTCAATTAACATCAATACCTTAAAAAAAACTAAGCGCTGATTTATTGACACATTTTAATTGGCCGTCAGCGTAAATTACCTCTTTAGGAATCCACGACTTGCGCTACCTGCTCCCGCTATAAAACCCCCCACTTCCGGTTTATCTTATCAGTTGCTTGTTACAGGTTGACCGGTACACATCTCCGTAAATTGCATTCCTTGTTTTCGCTAACCCATGGATACCACACCAGAAGAAGCCGCTCAAGTTGTTGCCTTGTTGCAACAAGGGTTAAGTCAGCGAGCAATCGCTGCCCAGCTCCACTTGAGCCAGTCTTCTGTATCCCGAGTATACAGACGGTTCCAAGAGACTGGTGCCTTCAATCGGAGACCAAGAACGAGCCGCCACCGGTGCACTTCAGAGAGAGACGACCGCTTCATTGTCTCAACCTCGCTGCGCAATCGACACCTTACGGGCGTTGATGTGCAGCAAGAACTGAGACGTGTACGACAAGTGGCTGTCAGCGAGTGGACAGTGAGAAGACGCTTGAAGGAAGCCAACTTGACGCCAAAAAGACCTGCGACGGGCCCTAAGTTGACTGCAGGCCACCGACAAGCGCGCCTTCAATTTGCTCGAGAGCATCTCAATTGGAGCGTTGCGCAATGGCGATCGGTCCTGTTTACTGATGAGTGCAGAATGTGTCTGCATGGCAGTGACAGGAGAGGCCGAGTCTACAGGCGTCCGGGAGAACGATTTGCCCAATGTTGTTTCGCTGAAACAGTGGCATATGGCGGCGGTTCCTGCATGATGTGGGCTGGTATCTCTTTAGAGGGAAAAACCGAACTTGTTTTCGTGCCTGGGGGCGGCCGAGGAGGCGGGCTAACAGCTGATCGGTACATCACCGACATTCTACTGGATCATGTTGTGCCCTACGCAGGGTTTGTCGGTGAAGACTTCGTGTTAATGCACGACAATGCCCGCTGCCACACGGCACGAGTCACTCGACAGTTTCTGCAAGAGGTCGAATTACGCACGATGGACTGGCCTGCGCTCAGTCCTGACATGAATCCCATCGAGCACTTATGGGACGAGCTTAAAAGAAGAGTTCGGGCCAGAAATCCAGTCCCTTCAAGCGTAGACGAGCTAAAGACAGCATTATTAGAGGAGTGGGACGGCATTCCTCAAGAAAATGTCAAAAAATTGATAAGGTCCATGAAAAACAGACTGCGGGATGTAATTAGGGCTAGAGGGGGCAATACGAAATACTGATTTAAATAAAATAATTTTATTTTTAATTTTTTTTGTTTAATTTGTCAAATACGAGACACATACCCTTTTTCCTAAATTCCCGTTTTTCCTACTCTTGCATTCAGACATCATTTATTTCAAAAATGATGGATGGATTTCAATGATAATGATATCAAATTAAAGCTGACATCTTAAGCTTTCGAATGACATATCATTTTAATAATTTCCATTCATGATTTTAGTTGTATCAATGTATGTGTGCGCCGACAAGGCTTGAGTCGATTTGGTTGCTCGCGAGTGTATTTCTCTAAAATATTTAGGTGTATACACAAAGTACGTCTTATCTTTAAATACCATAAAAGATGACAGCATGCGTGCAAATTTTTATTTTATTGAAATGTTCTTGAAGTCGTAATTTTCTGAATTTTAATTAAATTTTGAATTTTTTTGTGCCAGAAAAAATGCAGAACTATTTCTTAAAGGTATCAGAATGTGTGCTTGGGTCCTTAGTGAACCAGAAAATAAATATAACTTATCAGCATGCGTCGTTGTTTCTAATTTGCGACCCTTTTTCTAAAACATGTATTTTTCAGATATGATATTTTTTCTGACATGCTTTCTGCTCCATATTGACAGAACTATTTCTGTAAAATATTTAGGTGTATACACAAAGTACGTCTTATCTTTAAATACCATAAAAGATGACAGCATGCGTGCAAATTTTTATTTTATTGGAATGTTCTTGAAGTCGTAATTTTCTGAATTTTAATTAAATTTTGAATTTTTTTGTGCCAGAAAAAATGCAGAACTATTTCTTAAAGGTATTAGAATGTGTGCTTGGGTCTTAAGTGAACCAGAAAATAAATATAACTTATCAGCATGCGTCGTTGTTTCTAATTTGCGACCCTTTTTCTAAAACATGTATTTTTCAGATATGATATTTTTTTCTGACATGCTTTTCTGCTCCATATTGACAGAACTATTTCTCTAAAATATTTAGGTGTATACACAAAGTACGTCTTATCTTTAAATACCATAAAAGATGACAGCATGCGTGCAAATTTTTATTTTATTGAAATGTTCTTGAAGTCGTAATTTTCTGAATTTTAATTAAATTTTGAATTTTTTTGTGCCAGAAAAAATGCAGAACTATTTCTTAAAGGTATCAGAATGTGTGCTTGGGTCCTTAGTGAACCAGAAAATAAATATAACTTATCAGCATGCGTCGTTGTTTCTAATTTGCGACCCTTTTTCTAAAACATGTATTTTTCAGATATGATATTTTTTCTGACATGCTTTTCTGCTCCATATTGACAGAACTATTTCTCTAAAGTATTTAGCTGTATTCACAAAGTACGTCTCATCTCTTAATACTATAAAAGATGACAGCATGCGTGCAAATTTTTATTTTATTGCAATGTTCTTGAAGTCGTCACTTTCTGAATTTTCATTAAATCTTGATTTTTTTTTTGTGTCAGAAAAGATGCAGAACTATTTCTTAAAGGTATCAGAATGTGTGCTTGGGTCCTTAGTGAACCAGAAAATAAATATAACTTATCAGCATGCGTCGTTGTTTCTTAATTTATGACCTCTTTTTAAAAAACCTGTCTTTTTCTGATATAGATTTTTTTTCTGACATGCGTTTTTGATCCAGGTAAACTGAACTTTTCGTCACAACTATCTCGCTGTATGCCGAAAGTTTGTCTTAACTTTAAATACTTAAGACCTTTACAGCATGTGTGGAACTTTGTGTTTTATTGCAATGTTCTTGAAGTCGTGATTTTCTGAATTTCAAATAAATCTTCAAATATTTTTTTTGTCATCAAAGTTGCAGAACTATTTCTTAAATGTATCAGAATGTGTGCTTGGGTCCTTAGTTAACCAGAAAATAAATATATCTTATCATCATGCGTCGTTACTTCTTAGTTACAATCGACTTTCTTAAACATGTTGCCTTATCCTGTTTTACTTGTAATTTTTCGGGAAGTTTACATATAACGAGTGATAGGCTAATGTTTTTATAGGAAAATATGTCAGAACTATCGTTAAAAAGTATCAGGAACTCTAGAACTCATCGAAACATGATAATAAATAAAAATATAAGGTAACATTTTTGGAAATGATCTGCTACGGGAAATAGGAATATCTATCACTTGTTTTAATTATTTTCCTAGGGAAATCGGCCAGAACTATTCATAAAAAGTATCAGGAACTCCAGAACTCATTGGTATGCATCTAGAACTCTCATTTTTTTGTAAGTTTTTTGAAAATGATCTGCTACGGGAAGTTAGCAGATCATTTTTTTGATTGACTTTTTCTGACTAAAAATGCCAGAACTATTTTCAAATAGTATCAGGAACTATAGAACTCACCTGCATGCGACGAGAACTCTTATTTATTTTTGATCTGCTGACAAATGATCTGCCAAGTTCACGGACATGGCCGCGCCGTGATCTGCGTCCCCGCGCCCGCCCCCGCACCCGCCCCCGCACTAGCCCTCACGTTGCGCCAGCTTTCCTCTCCGCTGGACTTACTTGCCTTCCACGCGAGCCAGGGAACGGGCACGTCTTATTGTTGTAAACTTGACCAACTATTACCAATATACCTATTTTATACAGTCCAATGCTTTTATTGAGAACACCCGTTAGGGCCTAAACACATACTATATGCTAAATAGCTCTTTTTTACTTAAAATATAATATACAAGTACATGCCTCTCAGTTTCGATAATTAACTTCTCGAAACAAATGAGAGAGCTAATCTAAGAACATTATTTACCTGCTCAGTTATAATGACAAAACCACCAAAAGAGGCATGGATAGGGCACCTCGCAGGCCAGCAAGGTGATAGACAGATAAGTTCTAGCTTGATAGAAATAGTTCGCTATTTCTATATAATAATCTGACATCTGACTGGCCTGGTTTGGTGGTTATTGGCTACAAAGCCAGAGGCCGTGGGTTCGAACTCCATCCAGGATAAATCTTTTTATGATCTATAACATGCATTTATGTAGAAATATATACATACGTATTTCAAGGTCACCCAAAGAGCAATGGAGAGGGCTATGCTCGGAGTTTCCCTGCGGGATCGAATCAAAAATCCAAAGTCACCGACATAGCCCGAAGAATTGCAAAACTGAAGTGGCAGTGGGCGGGGCACATAGCTCGTAGAACCGACCGCCGTTGGGGCAGAAAGGTTCTCGAGTGGCGACCACGAACTGGAAGACGCAGCGTGGGCAGGCCCCCTACAAGATGGACCAATGATCTTGTGCGGGTCGCTGGAAACTGCTGGATGCGAATAGCGCAAGACCGGCAATTGTGGAGATCTTTGGTGGAGGCCTTTGTCCAGCAGTGGACGTCTTTCAGCTGATATGATGACGATGATGATGACATACGTATTTGTATCAGTTGTCTGGTTGCCATAGTACAGGCTCTGCCTAGTTTGGGATCAGATGGCAGTGTGCTAGTTGTATCACGATATTTATGTATTTATTATAATCTATTGGTATCTTTGATCTTTTTATTATTTTCATAGTATTTTTAGATTTTTTGTATTTCATATTATTGAGACTTTATAAGTCAAAGTCAATAATTATTTATTCCGTAAAAATTTTACATTTATGTGGAATGGTCATATTTTTTTTTTACCCTACCGTGCAGTGCAGGACGTGGCAGCGATATTTTTGTATTTTTAATTATATAAAGGTACGCATTTTAAACATTTACATGCAATTCTAAATAAAATTGTATAAATTGATTTTATTACATCTTGCTATAAATTGTTTTTTTTTTGGATTTATACACATATTTGATCATGACGGGCCTGTTGGCGTGATTGGTAGATACGCTGCCTTTCAAGCCGCAGGTCGTGGGTTCGATTCTCACACGGGACAAATATTTGTTTGCATGAACATGTCTGTTTGTCCTGAGTCTGGGTGTAAATTATACACAACATTTTAGTGTAAATTTTACACATATATTTACAAAAGAAAAATAGTACTTATATGTAATATATCAGTTATCTGGTTTCCATAGTACAAGCTCTGCTTAGTTTGGGATTAGATGGCCGTGTGTGAATAATGCCCCAGGATATTATTATTATTTATGAAAATTTATAACATACTTACTTCCTTTACATCTTCTGCGCCAGTACAAGCTATTCTTGCATCGGACTCCGCTATCAATCAATATCAGGTAGATTGGCGTCATTTACCTGCTAAATTATTATAAAAAATACTATGATACTCTACCAATGTAGACCACTGATGCAAACATAAAACACCGTCATTTAACATCACCTACTGCCCCAGGATGATCTTAACGTGAATCCTGGCAAAAAGGTTCATCTATGTTTCAGGGTCAGGAAGTTTCGTTGAAGCAACGATCACAATAGATTGAAGCTCGACTCAAGGTCATCACGACTTCCAGTATCTGGAAATAGCCGTCATTATTAAGGATATTGAAACACATGTAAAAACTAGTTAATAGATGCACCCTAACGTCTTATCAAAGCGATACTAAAGCAACTAAGATGTATAATCGGGTATATCTAACAAGGTCGAGGTCACTCGCCTTAATGTTGGATTTCTAATGTCTTACGGAGTTTGAACTTCAAAATTATTCATTAGTTCTAGTGATTTGGGAAAATGTTTGTTGAAGTTATACTTCTTTTGGCGCGATGGAGAAAAATGATGAGAGTGAATTTTTACGATGCGCGCGCACACCAACACCAAAAAATTTAACAGCATGAAGTTAGTTCTAGGTGGTATGACAGTGAACTTTTACGATGCGCGCGCACACCGACACCAAAAAATTTAACAGCATGATGATAGTTCTAGGTGGTATGAAAATGTATGAGAGTGAATTTTTACGATACGCGCGCATCGTGCGCGCGCATCGTAAAAATAACTGCATGACTTTAGTTCTAGGTGGTATGAAAATTGATAACTATGTTCAAGTTGTACAAGTATAACTTCTAACGCGTGTACATAAGTACACACAAGTTTTTTATTTGTATGAATCGGGAGTTCAAGGGTCTATCGCGAAGGTAGTTTTCGTGACGTCAAATCTGGACATTCTCACTACAATAGAGAATTATATCTCTGTGCCACCGCACATCAAGACTCAAAAAAACTAGATAGGATGACACGAATAGGTCGCCTGCCTTGTTACTCTAGTCGCAACGGCCCTGGGTTCAAATCGCGGTTCGTACCAAAAAGTACAATTTAAATGATTGCTAACAAGTTAAACAGGCAGTGGAATTTGGTGCTAATACACCCTTATACTTTGTAGAGAACGAAGAAACTGTCGGTCTGCGCCTGATCTCTCCCTAGTCCTGTCGGATTGTCTTCTCACCGGGTTATGAGAGTGCTTGAATATATAACTATTTAGCGCAAACACTCGAGCACGATAATATTTTCTGAGTAGATAGCTAGGCTCGTGAGCAGGCCCTCTAGCAGATGGACCAATAATCTCGTGAGGATCACTGGAAGTCACTTGATGCGGGTAGGGCAACACCGAAATTGTGAAGATCTTTTGGGGTAGCCAGTATTGTCCAATAGTGTACGTCTTTCGGTCAATATAAGCCATGGCTATAACCGACCGTTTTTGTAGATAGACCTAGTAAATTTTATATTTATTTATTTTTTGGAAGTTCAATCCCTCAATACTTTTAATAGTGCTCTCCGGGACACGGGTGTGTAGCACCGCTATATTCTAGACTCCAACCTGCTAATGTTCTTCTTGCAAAAAATCCCAGTAACATTTTTTGGTTCGATCGAGGGTTTGAACGTAGGACCTCATATTCTGCAGGCCTCATAAAGCAGTCAATTGACCTTTACTTAATTCTGTAATATCGGTATTTTATACTTGGTGAAATTAAAATTGACATTATTAAATCTCAACATTCAAACCAGTATTTTATAACACAATTAACAACTGGCTGTGCCCCGCGGTTTTACAATTTATTAAAATATATGCCTATGTTTTAATCAGATATATAAACTATATTACTACAAAGTTTCATCAAAATCTGTTCAGTAGTTTTTGCTTGAAAGAGCAACAAACATACACACTCACACATTCACAAACTTTCGCCTTGATAATATTAGTGTGATACGAGTTAAAGCTAGACATATCCTAGAGAAGGACGGACATAGATTGGTGATATATAATTTTCGCATTAAACATGAAAGGCCCTTTATTAATAGCATCCGTGGCGAGATCATAAACTTTTACTCTTCTTAGAATACTAAATGTATCCAACGGCAACCTTCAAACCTGTACAATACGACAGTACATTCGACCCTTTTTACTATAAAAACCCTCACTCACAGTTTATAAGAACTAAACAATTAACCAGCAAAAGAAATCTAACGAAAGTATAGCACCGGACAATAATAAACATATAAAAATATTCCATTTTGAAATATACTCATTACTTGTACATATATGGGGACACTAGCACAGCCATCTGATCCAAACTAGGCAAAGGCTATATACTATGGCAACCAGACAACTGATAAACATACTTCTATATTTCTAAACACAGTAGAATCCCGATTATCCGGATCAATTAAAACCAGGGGTATTCCGTATAATCGAAAATCCGGATAACCGATTTCAAAGCAAATCAAATAATATTTAAGTTTTAATATTTTTTTATTATGTAATGGGTTTTACTTAGATAATACGATTCTCGTTACTGTTTAAATCCTCAATGATTTCTTCATCAGTTAATATTTGGAATCCAGGGTCTTCACTATCGCAGTTCAGCCACTCCATAATATAATATTTATCCATAATATACAACAAACACTATCCCGCAAACAAATGAGAGCGGCAGTACACCGTCGGAGGCGGGAATAAACTTGTCGTAACATGTCTCATTGCGCCGTCAAAACATTTTTAAATTAATAATTAGAGCCGAGACGAATGAGTCCGGATAATCGGATGTTCGGATAATCGATGTTCGGATAATCGGGATTCTACTGCATTTTTTTTTGTTATAGATAAATTACACCCAGACACAGAACAAATAATCGTGTTCATCACATAAAAATTTGTCCC
The DNA here is from genome assembly GCA_951640165.1 of Pseudoips prasinana. Taxonomy (NCBI): domain Eukaryota; kingdom Metazoa; phylum Arthropoda; class Insecta; order Lepidoptera; family Nolidae; genus Pseudoips; species Pseudoips prasinana. The sequence continues at coordinate 35,773,764 of OX621245.1, read as the reverse complement.
GGGTGGGAATCGAACCCAAGACCTCTGGCTTAGCAGTCAGGGTCACAAACCACTAGTTAAATAAATCTGTCTATTAACACTATGCTCAAACAGACATGCGGTTTACTTTTCCCTATAAAGATACGAAACACCAAAACCTGCTCTGGAAAGCAAGCAAAGCTAAAAAGATATCTTACATTTCCCTAGTTCCCTGGCAGACTAATAAAAATCCCAATAAATTGCAACCACTAAAGTGTATGAGTGCCGGACATATCCTAATCGTGCAGACGAATTTATGTACGATTGGCCTTCTCCATTTTACTGTCCAATATATATGCGTGAGGAACGATTAAAATTTAAGGATTTCGCCCTTGGTCTTAATAGGAAGACATGAATTAATTTCATGTTCTAAAATTGTTGACATCATGTGGTTTTATAATGCTCAACGTTATTATTATCTTCTCTACTATATAAAAATAAGTCGGGTTTTCCTTCCTGACGCTATAACTCCAGAACGCACGAACCGATTTGCACGGTTTTGCATTCGTTGGAAAGGTCTCGGGCTCCGTGAGGTTTATAGCAAAGAAAATTTATAAAATTTAACGCGAGTAACACCGCGGGGCACAGCTAGTCTACTTTATAAAAATAAGGCGGGTTTTCCTTCCTGACGCTATAACTCCAGAACGCACGAACCGATTTCCGCGGTTTTGCATTCGTTGGAAAGGTCTCGGGCTCCGTGAGGTTTAAAGCAAAGAAAAATTATAAAATTTAACGCGAGTAACACCGCGGGGCACAGCTAGTTTTATATATAATTAAATACCTCCGCAGCTAATTGATTCCACAGAGCGGTAGTGCGCGGCAAAAAGTGTCTTGTGAAACGCACAGTGGTGGATGACCATTAATCCAGGTGATAAGGATACAATTTCGACTTTTGGCGAGAGGGTCTGTGGCGGAATGTGGCGGCAGGTATAAGCTCGAATAATTCCTCTGAACACTCCCTGTGATAAATACGGTAGAGGACACAGAAAAGTAAGGCAAATAAGCAAGTGTGTCATATGATGTAAGTGATCACCGTAGAAATGCAGAAAAAGAACTTACAGATCAATGTTTCTCAAAACATTTTGCTGTGTGCCATTCGATAAAATGCACTGAGGGAGACAAAGATAAGATAACTTTAAAGAGTTATAAAAAGATAAGTCTAAAGAGTTATCTTATCTTATTATAGTGTACACTAAAAAATAAATACATCAAAAATATGCATCACATAATTGTACAATTAGTGACCTTATCAACAAATGTGATCTTGTCCAGACAACTTAAGCGAGGATTGGAGTATGAAGTAACATAATTGGTGTAGTTGTCAGTGAACACAAATGATGAAATGAAATGAAATGTCATAACGGATCTTAAATAATTCCGCATTTAATTGATTCTGTAGGAAATTGCTATACAGAGTACGCAGATGGACCTAATGTTATTATATAGTTTTATTATATAAAACACACATTACAGACGAGAGAGTTTTATTCCGTTCGAAGGATTGACAAAAAACAAAGTCCTAATAACCACTCCTAATTTGGCAGATTACTTATTTAAACATCGAATGATGCCAGTACAGCGATATGGAAACTCCAACAGTTTCCACAGAGTATTGTGAGAAGTAAACAGTTGCTTATGAAACGCAAGGTGGTAGACGACCATTCATCTAAATGATATAGATACGAATATACGAATCGTGGGGAATGGCGCCAAAAGCCGTAATACAACGACTTTGTTATTTTTAAAAAAGCGTTAGCTAAATTTCCAAGAAATACACAACGAGTCCACAAATTGGCTTTTCCCGATATCATTGAAACCTAATATTTAATTTGAATGTTAGCTAAAACTGACAGGAAGGCTCAGTATACCTAGTAACTATGGATCTCTTAGTATTGATATTACCTACTTATTTCAGTTATTTCGGCTGTGAAAATAAATTGTAGTAATTTTAGGCGGAACTGGTTTCAATAACCTCACTTAGTAAATGTATTATATAAAAGCTAGATGAAGATATCTCACCTTCACTTAAAAGGTATCCTTTAAAGTGGAAATGAACTTCAAATAGAGATACATATTGGAATATTTATACAATTGGGAGTTAACGTCTATTAATATAGATAATCGTCGGTTTTTGTAACACGACATCTGCTGGAGATTTTTTGACCACGACCAGTTTTTTCACGGCTGAAAATAGCAGGGCATTAGTTATTTTACCCGACACAATTTCTTTAACACATCTTCTGTTCATTTTCCTTACATTACTGCTTGATGATGATGACATCAATTTGTAATTGGAAAAATCCATCATAACCACTATATAAGTTATAGGATCAGATTCTGTTTCGCTTTCTTTGTATAATCAATAGACTTAGCATTTGGTACAAATACGTCATAGACCGGCTCTGATTACTTCGTTGTTTGTGAACTTATTATAAGGGCTGTGGACAAGTTGTATCAGTTTAAAATACATAATAAAATACAATCTAATAAAAATCTCAAAGAATAGAAATAACCATATGTAAGTATAAGACTTGCACGACTATTCAAAAGTTATTCATTATGAGTATATTTTTATAAATCAAAATTTAAAATATTCAAACAATCTGGAAACAACGGCAGCAATTAGAAAATTTAGCCTAATTCTTTCAGTATTATAACATTTAAAATCATCTAAAGTGTTACAAAGCTATCGCACAGCTTTTCTATTGTTTACACGTTTAGTTAATTGTATTGTATACATTTTATTGCGGACAAATTAATCCATAGAGTGTTAGTAACATAAAAATAACTTATTTTCTAGTGTTAGTAATAATGTTGCCTGATTTACTAGAAAGTGAAAAATCTTGCACACATTTAACCTACTCGCAAACCCAAATAATGAATAAATCGATATAATAGGGAATGGTTACGGAAAGATCCCATATGAAATATATTCTAATCTGTTGTTGGAAAAATAAATGAAATTGGTTGTATATTAAACCCGAGAATATATATATTTTTTATCATCAATTTGGCTCTTAGTGACCTGCTCGTCAGAGGTCGTGGACTCGATTCCCATGTAGGACACATCTTTGTGTGATGAGCATAATTATTTGTTCTCTGTCTAGGTGTAATTTATATATAATATGTATGCATTTAGAAATAAATAAGTATGTTAATCAGTTATCTGGTTGCCATAGTACAGGGTCTACCTAGCTTGGAATCAGAAGGAACTGTGTAAGTTGTCCTAAGATATTTATTATTTATTAATATATATATGTACTTCGAATTCACTACGAATTTTAAGGTCCGCAATATTGCGAAACGAACACAAGTAGTTTAATTTATACTAACAACTTCATCCGATCTATATATTGTATATCTAGGACGTAACCTAATCGGCTTGGATAACAAGCTAACAATTTATCTGATTTAAACATCACGGAAGTTTCTGAACGGTTTGAGGAGATGTCAATGACCTGTCAAATATTATAGAGGTACTGAACCAATATTAATTAACAGGACACTCGAAGTTTAATTGTCCTTAGGGAGGAGTTGGCTAGGCACCCGAGCCTGGATTGCTGAGATATTAATTGGGAATTTATAGTCTCCTATCTTTACTTAGAATAGACGTCATAATATGTTACAGAGTTCAATCCGTTCGACTACCTCGTTGGTCTAGCGGTAGCAAGTTCAACCGCAGATAATGAGTACTGGATTCAAATCCCGGGTTGGGTCAAAAAGTGATTTTTGGAACTTTTCTATAGTCGAAAACATTCTCAGTATTAGCCTGGAGTCTGAGATTTGGATGTAATCACCACCAAAGAAGAGAAAGCGCTCATTTGACGTGGTTGGCAAGTGCTTGCTTTTCACGCCGGAGGTCAAGGGTTCGATTACCACCCAGGATAGATATTATATATAGAATCAAGATGCTGTCCTTACTGCATACCATGCATACGTTACATCAGTGCTTAGATATGGTCTCATATTCTGGGGCAACTCATCAGATCGGGAAAGAGCATTTAAGGCGCAAAAAAAGTGTTTAAGGGCGGTATTTCACCACAAACAGACAGATTCTTGCAAACTTGTTTTTATAAAATATAGTATACTAACATTTCCTTGCCTGTATCTGTATGAGGTTATTATGTTTGTCAGGAATAACCAAGTTCTTTTTGAGTCCCTAAAAAGTAAGAGACTAAGGAATAAGCTATGCATACCTCCGCATAGAACAAGTCTTTACGATGGAAGCGTTTTCTGTATGGCCCCCAGGATATTCAATAAATTACCTCACAACCTGGCAGATTTAAAGTGCAACATTGAATTTAAGAAAAGGCTTTCTGAATACCTTTTACGTAAAGCTTTTTACACAATCAAGGAATACTTTGACGATAAATTAGGTTAAGCAAACATATTGTGTAATTATTAAATAAATTTAATGACTTCGATTTACATTCAGTTTGTTTAATAAATTAAAATTATATTTTTATGTGTAAGACATTTGCACGCCGAAAGGCTAATATGGAACGGTAATAATAATTAGAAATAAGAACATTGTAAGACCCATATTTCTGCAAATAAAATAATTTGAATTTGAATATTTGTGTGCATGAACATGTCTTTTTGCAGTGAGACTGGGTGTAATTACTTATTGTATGGGCAGTGGTTACCCTAGTGTCAGAGTTATTCAAGCCACCCATTAACCTCTGACATGGCCTCTGACATGGCTTAACGACTCTTGCCAAACGGCTACAACCGGGCCCGACAGCTTAACGTGCCTTCCGAAGCACGGAGACGCTCATTAATCCACTTTGGCGGTCACCCATCTATGTACAGACCGCGAGCCTAGTTGCTTAACCTCGCCAATCACTTACGGATTGGTGATAGCTTCTATGAGCATGAGTCCATTTACTTTGATCCTAAATTTATTTGTAAAATGTGTTATCAGCAGCTGGTAGGTGAAAATAGAAAGAATGTTTAATACCAGTTAAGTAGATTTTAATTTTATCCATGACATACAAACACACATGTATCTCTACTGACTATTCTCTTTACAATTTAAGTTACGACACGACGCCTATTCATATAAAGCCTGACGGGCCTGTTGGCGTGGTTGGCAAATGCTTGCTTTTCACGCCGCAGGTCGTGGGTTCGATTCCCACTCAGGACAGATATTTGTGTGCATGGACATGTCTGTATGGGTAGTGGTAATGTAGTATATCGGTTACCTGGTTTCCATAGTACAAGTTCTTCTCAAAGGAGCCTCCTTGGAGGTTATGTGTTTATAATAACGTTGTCGACGCAATAGTCTCCTCGGCAACTTCACACCTGTCCGTTTCTATTCATCTGCGTAAGGGGGGCTAACGGCGACGCGCACCTCACTCGTTTGCTATCATCGACCGCCGGCACACGTTACTCTTATCGGTTATATATTGTACCTACTTTCAGGTTAAATCGGCTAGTCCAGACATTCGAGTCTATTCATTTCAAAACCCTCATACAACGACCTCCAATAACTCCACGCCGCAACAAACGTCACTTAAGTTCCTCCGTCGATGAAGTGGGAGCGCCTGTAGACTCTGACAAATAGGGAAGATAGGGTGGCGTAACTTGCGTTGAATCAAAAACATGCCATCCTGTCTCTTCTTACCGGCGCGATTCAGACGATATTATAAATTATTTAAATGCGCACCCACTCTCAAGCAATTTTGTCATGAACAAAGTCTAGAACTTGGCAGTATGCCTTGCTACACAATTTAGATTAAAGTTTTGTTTTTTTGTTGATTGATAGTTTTCTGATGTCGCTGGGACGTTGGTTGTAGAAACGTTTACACTGCCCCATAGCTAGATGCTTTCACTAGTCTGTAAGTGATTGGCGAGGTTAAGCAACTAGGCTCGCGGGCAGTCCATAGATGGGTGACCCCCAAAGTGGTTCAATTTCTGAGCGTCTCCGTGCTTCGAAGTGCACGTTAAGCAGTCGGTCCACATGGCTTAACGACTGTTACCTAATGGTCGTTAAGCCATGTCAGAGACTAATGGGCGGCTTGAACAACTCTGACACTAGGGTAACCACTGGCCGTACGATCAGTAAGTACTACCCTATAAAAGAGTTACAGTACAGATTTCGTGGAGACGAGTAGCAACAAGATCTACAACAAGATCGATAATGATAATGTCCTCCCGGCCGAATTTTGGCCACGGCCGCCAGTCACGATGGAGATTAGCTAATTGCGCAGGACATGTTATAGTGCACAAGTGTGTGCGCAAACACAGGGGCACTTTCTATTCCATAACTCTCATGATCCGATGGGACGTCTAGCGACACGACCGGAAAAGAAAACGAGCCACGTATCATCTTTTTGAATTGATCATTATTTTTAGAATAACATTATTCAAGTTCCTAGTTAAATAGGTTAAATCAATTATTTCACCCGGTCACCCGACTGTCACGTGTTGGTCTAGAAATATTGACATTTTCATAATAGCCGACCATAGAGTTTGGTTAGGGTGTCCGGTACATCGGCTAATTAGGATTTATCTAAACAATTTAACTTTTTTTTTATTGATTAGCCAGGGGAATGCCTTCGCATGCCACCCGGGTATGTCGGATTCGCACCGACTAAACGTACCTGCCGTAGACTTCCCTTGACGCCTGATGGGAGTAGCCCCGGGTAACGCGGGTATGCTGCTCCGGTGCCCCTCTTTTGCGCCATGTCCCAGATGATCGGGACACGTAACCTGGGAGGGCTTGGGATTGCCCTCCCCTATTGGCGACTCCTGCCAGTCTGGCACAGCGACTGTGCCAGAAACAGATCGCTGTCTTCCCGGAGCTGCTTGTACGTGGCTGCAGTAGAGGACACTTCTCACACTGCCACCGCAGCCCAAAGGGGAGTTGGGCTGCCGCCGCCGCCCCGACGCCTCCTCCACTACGAGCGGGATCGGCTCCTTCCCGATCCCGCTCGGCGGCCTCCTTCTGGAGCATGACTTCCTCACAGAAGGAGACCACGGCGTCCCATTTGGTGGAATCACCCGCCAGCATAGCGCCTACGATCACTGGTGGGGACAGATCCCGTCCGATCGCTGCGACCAGGACTCGCCTCTCGGCCTCCCGGGCACTCTGCCAGCGTATGCTGGGCCGAGTCCAGGTTACTATTTATAGTTATTTTGTAATGGATAAACTCAAAAAGGACTCAACAGATTTAAATAAATAATTTACTTTTAAGAAAGGTGCGTTATCGGCAAGCAATAATTTATAACATGAGCAATAATTTATTTTTATAAAAATCGAGGTCGTAACGTAAATTATAATTATGGAACCCAAGGTATAAAAATTTGCCTATTATTATTAAAGCTATTATTATTTGGCTGGCGCTACGAAAACTATTTTTCTACCGCCAGTACTGCCCATCTATCAGATTGATTCCCCTTAACGAAGACCCATTTCTTTGCATTCCATGGATTCACTCAGGACAAACAGACATGTTTATGCACACAAATATCTGTCCCGGGTGGGAATCGAACCCACGACCTGCGGCGTTAAAGGCAGCGCATCTAACAAACAAGCCAACAGGCCCGTCGGAAGTTACGGAACTTACGGACGTTATTGATAATCCTAAGTCTTTTAATAGCTTGTAGAGTATTATCACACTAATAATATTATAAACGCGAAAGTTTGTGACTGTGTGATATGTTTGTTACTTCTTCACGTCCAAACGGCTGGAGCGATTTGAATAAAATTTGGTTTGGAGTTAGCCGACATCCGGGATTAACACATAAGCTATAATTTATGAAGTTTAGCGCTGGTAAAACCGCACAGTTAGTCTTAATATAAAAGTTTATGCAACCTTACTAAAGATCCGGAACGCGCGAGAGATGCGAGTATTACAGAAGTTCATAGCTTAAGTAGATAAATGATTGCTTCTCTAACGGTTAGTCGTGTAATTTATTTGTACAGCGCAGTCTAACCAGTCACGTGGTGTGGCTCCCTCCGTCGCGTAGATTGCTTATTTATATAACAACAACTAAAGTCGGTAATTAATAAATTTATATGGTTTACTTTCTCATTTGCTGTTGCGGTGATCTTCTATGTAAATGAGGCGTCGCCTAGGCACTAGGTCAATCTATGGATGGATAACCACCGTCAAACTGCTTCAGCTTTAGAGTTTGAAAATTCGATGAAACGAAAAAGTTACAGTAAAAGGAGACGAACAGATTCGTAAATAGGATTTAGCCTGCGAGAGAATGAGGTAGATTACAATGCTAACACGTGACTTTGCACCTGCGGAAAATGTGTCATGTCATAAACGACACGCTTTTTTTGCATTGCCTATTAAAATGTGTTAAATAATTAACATACATTTATTAACTTACCGTTAATTCGTTTATTTTAATTATTTTAATACATCTGCGTTAATCCGATCAAACATTTTTAACTCTTTTTTTTAACTCTCGTTTCGTTTGTTCAAAGTGTAAACACTGAATCTGTATAATATGTGTTATAATCCATAAATACTTGAAATTTAGCTTAAAGCTTCGTAAAAATATTATAAAAATTATAAACCTTTTATTTATCCCAATACTCCAGAGTAATAATAATTAATGTAAAATATTGCTTGGAGTTTCCGTGCGAGACCGAATCAGAAATGCTGAGATCCGCAGGCGAACCAAAGTGGCAGTGGGCAGGGCTCATAGCTCGTAGAGCCGATATCCGCTGGGTAGACAGGTTGTCGAGGGCGACCGCGAGCCGGAAGACGCAGCGTGGGCAGGCCTCCTACAAGGACCCATGATCTTGTGAGGGTCGCTGGAATCCGCCGGATGCGGGTAGCGCAATACCGTAATTTGTGGAAATCCTTGGGGGAGGCCTTTATCCAGCAGTGGACGTCTTTCGGCTGATATGATGATGATGAATACTCTTGATACTCTATATTTATCTCATTCTCTTGTAGCTTACTTTTCGGAAGTTTCATTTCCGCCGTGTGTAAGTTGCATAACACGCTTCTTTCAGTTCAAGTTTCTATAGTTCAATTATAATTTATATTTTTTTATTTAAAAGCCGCGGTCGGTGACCAACCTGATTAAATTGATGGTTGTAAGAGCTATGTGCCCCGCCCACTGCCACTTCAAATGTTTTGTTAAATACATATTACAATTGAAATAGTAACAAGGATTTTATTTCTACATCTGTCATTACAATATTCAATTACATCCCTATATTGTACTAATGATTCAATTAAAATCAACTAGTTTACAGGCGTTTTAGTAATAAAGCGCTGTAGAAAAAAACACAATCAACATTAGGTATTTAATTCAAATAACTTTTAGTACAAAGATATTCTTTCTGTAAGTAAAGCGATGCCAGCGTGATGGACATATAATATCTATCACTATGATTTATGGTTACAAAACTTACAAAGTCAGACAAGAAATCCAAGTTTGTTTGCTTTTTGTCAAAGTAATTTTATAGGTTGAGAGAATATTTTAGGGTTACCTGCTCCTATACCCAACTATACGGTCCTAAACTTTTCTTTTTCCTGCAGTCACCTTCTGACGGACCACAGGATTCACTTGCGCATTCGACGCAGTCCAGGCTGGTGCCCGCCCATATTCAACGGGCCTCTCCAATATCCCCTTCCTCACGAGAGGCGTGTGTGGAACACAACACGCTGTTATCGCTGTAATCCATAAATACTTGAAATTTAGCTTAAAGCTTCGTAAAAATATTGTAAAAATTAAAAAACTGTTATTTATCCTAATACTCCAGAGTAATAATAATGCTTGGAGTAAAATAATGCTTGGAGTTTCCGTGCGAGACCGAATCAGAAATGCTGAGATCCGCAGGCGAACCAAAGTAACCGAAGTGACAGTGGGCACGGCTGATAGCTCGTAGAGCCGACATCCGATGGGTAGACAGGTTGTCGAGGGCGACCGCGAACCGGAAGACGCAGCGTGGGCAGGTACTACAAGGACCCATGATCTTGTGAGGGTCGCTGGAATCCGCCGGATGCGGGTAGCGCAATACCGTAATTTGTGGAAATCCTTGGGGGAGGCCTTTGTCCAGCAGTGGACGTCTTTCGGCTGATATGATGATGATGAATACTCTTGATACTCTATATTTATCTCATTCTCTTGTAGCTTACTTTTCGGAAGTTTCATTTCCGCCGTGTGTAAGTTGCATAACACGCTTCTTTCAGTTCAAGTTTCTATAGTTCAATTATAATTTATATTTTTTTATTTAAAAGCCGCGGTCGGTGACCAACCTGATTAAATTGATGGTTGTAAGAGCTATGTGCCCCGCCCACTGCGACTTCAAATGTTTTGTTAAATACATATTACAATTGAAATAGTAACAAGGATTTTATTTCTACATCTGTCATTACAATATTCAATTACATCCCTATATTGTACTAATGATTCAATTAAAATCAACTAGTTTACAGGCGTTTTAGTAATAAAGCGCTGTAGAAGAAAACACAATCAACAGTAGGTATTTAATTCAAATAACTTTTAGTACAAATATATTCTTTCAGTAAGTAAAGCGATGCCACCGTGATGGACATATAATATCTATCACTATGATTTATGGTTACAAAACTTACAAAGTCAGACAAGAAATCCAAGTTTGTTTGCTTTTTGTCAAAGTAATTTTATAGGTTGAGAGAATATTTTAGGGTTACCTGCTCCTATACCCAACTATACGGTCCTCAACTTTTCTTTTTCTTTTTTGATGTGAAACATCTATAGCCGCACGTAAAACAGATTTCTGGCGTGGCGACGCATGCCGTGGCGCATGCGCAATCGACTTTTTATTTTATCATTATGACATATTTAGTTCACAATATGTTCTTTTCTGCATATTACTTTTACAAAATAATGCCGATGTTTCACATCTGCCAGGCGTCCCGTGATGGCTCACATTTTTTTTCCTGCAGCCTCCTTCTTTCCGGACCACAGGATTCACTTGCGCATTCGCCGCAGTCCAGGCTGGTGCCCGCCGATATTCAACGGGCCCCTCCAATATCCCCTTCCTCACGAGAGGCGTGTGTGGAACACAACGCGCTGCCATCTCGGGCCTATTCTGATCGGGTAGCTTGCTGCCCCAAGCAATCCACCGGCAGGCTGTTCTTCATGGAGGCCGGAGATCTGCAGTTTGCGTCGTCCGACGCCCGACTCTCCTGGCGCAGGCTGGGTAGGAGGAAGTTGCCTCTCTTTCCCGTTCCGCTACCTCCTTAGCGAGCATTACGTCCTGCAGAAGGTGGCAATGATATCCCAGGTGTTCTCGCTCGTGACCTTGAATTGAATCACAGCCGCCACACACACTCCTAACCTGACTCAGTCGGCCCGTGACCACGATCAATGCAACTTGGTCGAAACGTCAGAAATAGTCATTTTGGTTACACTACCGTGCATTGCATGACGGGGACAGCTACTGAAAAACGTTTGAAAAAGATGATGAAAAAGATTTCTTTGAATCAGTCAAATTGTTTTGTTCATCAGTAACAATCAGTTTTTTTTATGTTTTATTAATAATGTTAAATATTCAAAATTGCTATCTATGTTTACACATGTTTCTTATCGTTTAAAGAAACGGACAGACACACAGTTATGTAAAATCTCTCTCTCTCTTTTGATTTTTAAGTTAAGATCTCAAAACACAACTAGAACACGAAGCACTATCATCAATTTGAATCCCAGCAATGCTATATACAGAACATGCATTAATTACTGTGAATAATCAATCATGAATTTAATATAAATTCTAAGCATAAGGACAAGTCATCCGGAGTAAGGAATGCCTTTATTTCCTTAAGTTGACTGGTACCAATACTTTGCAGATGATTCCAATGCATAAATAAACATCTCAACAACTAATACACTGGCATCTGACCCAAAACTTCTGTTGTTTGCAGGTACCCATAGTACTGGCTCTGCCCCGTTTGGAATCAGATGGCTGGTGTATTAGTTGTCCCAAGATATTTATTTATTATACAACATGTAACTTAATTAACGCACATCCTGAAAATAGTTTGTTTAGAATTATTTACTGAATCGATTCGAATTTTGAATAAAGGTAATTTTTTTTCAAAAATAAATAAATTTACGAAAATTATTTTCTTATTAACCCTGTACAGTCAAAACAAATTGAAATGGACCGTAAGTCAAAGCAATATGAAATTAAAATACCAGTTTTAAGTGTATTCATACAAATTCCATCATTCAATACAAAATAAAGAAAAATAAACTTCATTCCAAGAAACGAATTTAGTAAATAACAATGCATATACATGTTAAATAAAAAATTCCGTGTATGTATTATGATTATAACATAATATTCTAATCGGGGTGTTTGAGGGTGTGCGTTAATTACGTTACATGTTGTATATTGAATGGTAATTTTATGACTCTACTAGCTGGTACCCGCGACTTCGTCCGCGACAATTTTGAATGATGACCAATGTAACTAATTACTTCTAGGTTAATCTAAAGAATATAACTTTATAAACAAATAAGCAATGCAATATAAATTTAAGAAAACCTTTAAAATAACCTAACGAAGAAAGACTCTAAAGACTACTTTGCTACTGCTATTTCAAAAAAAGGACCCCATCATCAACCAAAAAAATCAAAGAATACATATCAATTGTCCTTAAGGATAGCCAGTAAGTCATATAAAGTAAAATAATTACCAACGATGCATTAATGACAAAGGTAACTCCCATTACATTAGGTTGCGACCACGGCATTGATAAGCCTAATATCACATTTTGTGAACAAAACCATAGCGCGATTTAAAACGATGATTACGCCATCTACTAACAAACATATAAACTTGTAAAGCGGTAAAATTAAGATGTGTGCATATTATTGGGTGATAGGCGATCATCTATTGATTTAGTTTGGGACTACAACATTTTTTGTGTGCGATCATCTCGATACCAACAATTTATACTACGCTAACTCGAATTTTAGGCAAATTCGTTTTCATTATCCCAATTTGATGATTAAATGTCGTTTTATAATTTATTATAAAAATCATACAAAAAGAAAGAAGTTACAAATCTTATAAAACACTAAGTCTTTATTTAGACGACGACGACTACGACATTTTAAGCAGCTTGGCATAAAAAAGCGCATTTATCTAAATTTCGAGATGGCATAAATTGTTGGTGTCGATCTATTGAACCAGTTTTTGATTACCTTTTTCTAACAATTTATTATGAATTTTGATTTAAAACATTTATTGCTTTATTTTTAACTGAAAGACCAAATACCAATTTACATGCGTTTAACTCCAAAAAAAAACAGATTTTCATTCACACTTACGTCCCCTATTTCTTAAAATAAACCCCCAGAGGACGTATCCTTAGGGGTGGAATTTCCAAAAATTCTGCAATATATATTTATATTTTTTAACTGAAAGGCTAAATACCAAAGTTCATGCCTTTACATACGTAAAAAATTACGGATTTTCATAAAATCTTTCATCTCTTATTTTACTCCCTTAGGGGTGATATTTTCAAAAACCCTTCTTTAATGGATGCCTACAACATAAAAGGTCAACCGTCAAAATTTCAAGTCTCTAACCCCAGCCGTTTAGACTGTGGGTTGATATGTCAGTCAGTCAGTATAAACTTACAACCCCTTTTTTTTTGGGGTGGAATTTCCAAAAACTGAAACAAATATTTTATAATTATAACAAAAAGGCCAAGTATACTAATTTAATGCGTTTAACTTAGACCCGATATGCACTCTCGGAGGACATGCATTTGTAACGGCTACCTTTAAATTTAGAAAAGATAAAGTTTTGCCTAGTATCGTAACATACAGAAATCTGAAAGAGATTCCAATAGATTTAATTATCATCTAGATTCTATAAACTGGTCTAAACCTATACCTTCACAAAATGTGAACCACATCTGCTGTATCTCTGTGTGCATCTGCTAGTTTTACTTGATACGTTTGCCCCTATTAAAACTCGCGCTATAAAGGAAAGATCTTATCCTTGGATTACCACAAATATCAAGTACATGATGCACCTACGAGATAAAGCTCGAGTAATATATTTGAAAAACAAGTCTGACATAAAAAGAAAATATTACAAAGATTTTAAAAATCTCGTAAACGTGTCGTTGTATTACGAAAAAAAAGCATTTTATGAACATAACATTAATAATTACATAATAAATCCTAAAATATTGTGGAAAAATATAAAAAAATATTTATTACCCCCAAAAACCCACCTAGAGTTACTCTCACATCTAAACGACCCCAACTTGATCAATTCTCATTTTTAAACGTTCCTGGTAATGCTAATATACCCCTATCAATCTTAACTTACTACGAATACAATAGGTTTAGTAATCATAACTTTTCTTTGCGGTTAGTAAATGAAACTGATGTAGCTAAAATCATATCTGGCCTCAAATCAAATGCTGAAGGTTGCGACCACATTACGATGAACATGTTTTTGCCTAGTCTCAATTTTAAACACATCAATTTCAACATCAACCTTCCCTGACGACTGGAAGATTGCTTGTGTGCGCCCCATTCCCAAAAAGTCAAACCCAGTTGATATAAATGACCTCAGGCCAATTAGCATTCTTCCTTACTTGTCAAAGGTACTGGAAAAAGTAGTCAACATCCAACTATCTAAGTTTATAGAGTATAGTGATATACTACCCAAGGTTCAGTCTGGTTTTAGAAAAGGTCACAGCACTTCAACTGCTCTATTAAATGTTACAGATGATATTCTAACTGCGCAAGATAATGGCATGTGTACTTTTTACTTGACTTTTCCAGAGCCTTTGATAGCATAAATTTAAATTTACTTTTGTCTAAAATGTCGTACTACGGCTTCAGTATAGAGACTGTAAGGTGGTTTAGCAGTTACTTAGGTCAGCGTGCACAATATGTTGAGACACGTGGCTCAGATGGAACCGTTCTGACTTCAAATGTTGCGTCGGTATGTAAGGGAGTGCCTCCAGGATCGATTTTAGGGCCATCTCTGTTTAATTTGTATAGCGCTGATATAGTGAATGTTATAGAAAACTGCCATTACCACATATATGCTGATGATACACAAATATACGTGCATTTTAAGCCACAAGACTATGAAATTGCTGTTAATGCTATTAATGAAGATCTGAGTAGAATTGTACAGTGGTCTCATGATAACTCTCTCGTCCTCAATGCCTCCAAAACCAAGTATATTAATTTGGCACTGACAATCAGCTAGATAAATTAAAAAAGGCGTCTGTAGGTTTATTGCGATGCTGTTTATGGTCCTAGATTACTAGCTCGTACAGAGAAGCTGCTACATAGGGTTCAGAACGCGTGTGCTAGATTTTGTTTCAACATACCACCCAGGAGCTATGTTACCCCGTACTTGAATAAGCATAATGCACTCAAAATGAAACTACGCCGAAAGTTAAACCTTGCTTGCCTTCTGTTCGGTGTGATCGCTACCAAAAATCCTTCGTATCTGTACTCAAAACTAGCTTGGGTAAATAGTCACCGACAGTATGAAGCTAGATAGTGCACGCATCCACTGACCATCCCTCCACACAAAACAGTTTCATTTCGTGGCAGTTTCAAATACTCAGCGTCTAAGATTTGGAATAACATTCCACCGCCAATTAGACAGCTGCAAAGTATTAACCGTTTTAGGGTTAAGTTAAAGTTATTTTTGTTAAACAAACAAACTGAGTATGAGGATGTAAATATAAATGTATCATTCATTTAATACTAACTTTTCTTTTATTACTGGTTTATGTACATATATTAGTTTATGTATTATATTAGTTTATATATTATATTATGTAAGTATTCTCATTTAATAAGAACTAGTATAAAAATATGTTTATATTTATAGTATCTATATTTATAGTATAGAAATAAATTAGGTATCTAATTAGTGAAATGGGCCGGTTGGCGTGGTTGGTAATTGCTTGCCTTTCGTCGTTCGTTATATATTTATGTATCTATTATATTAAATAAACATTAAGTATTGTACTAGCACTACCCCCGTCCGTGCGTGACTTCCAGGGTTGCCAACTGAAAACCAGCGCTAGGTGTAACCCACCTAGCTAGTGCTGAGGTGGTGACCCTTTCGGCAGAACATGCAAGAATCGTCATTGTGTGTGCATTTTCTTTAAATCTATGTATGTTATGTCTTGTAGAACTGTGTGTTGTATATTTGTACTCCTGATTTTCTTGTGTGTTGTGCTGAATTAAATGTTTTTCATTTCATTTCATTTTTTCATTTCATTAACTTCAAAAATATTTCATTTTTCATACAAACTTACATCCCCTATTTTACGCCTTTAGGGGTGGAATTCCTAAAAATCCTGGAATATATATATTTTTAATTTTAACTGAAAGGTCAAATACCAAGTTTAATGCGTTCAACTTAAAAAATGACACATTTTTTATACAAACTTACATCCCCTATTTTATGCCCTTCGGGGTATACCTGAAATATATATCTTTAATTTTTAACTGCAATTTCCATGCGTTTAACTTAAAAATTGTCACATTTTTCATACAAACTTACATCCCCTATTTTGCGCCCTTGGGGGTGAAATTTCCAAAAATCCTGAAACATATATTTCTTATATTTAACTGAAAGGCTAAATACCAATTTTCATGCCTTTAAATTAAAAAACGACAAAGTTTCATACTAACTTTGCACCCCCGTTTTACCCCCATAGGGGTTGAATTTCGAAAAATCCATCCTTATTCCTTATCTACATTATAAAGTAAATATCTGTGCTAAATTTCAGCTTTCTAGGTCTAAGGGTCTGGGCTGTGAGTTGATGAGTCAGTCAATCAGTCAGGACTTCCCTTTTTATTTATATAGATTAAGTATTTTTACTACTGTTCTATTGTTTTTCACGCGGGTATGCTGCCACCTCTATTGACCACTGAAGCAATAAAAACCCCGCGGACTAACCGTAAATATACTTAATGTAAAAAAAGTAAAAAAGTCAAATCCAGTTCCTGCCGACTTTGCCAAAGTCGAGTAAAAAGACAGCTAACTTAAACTTCCATAAACAAACAACGACCTTTAGTAGAAGGTCAATCTCAGACAAGGAGTGTTCAGTGAGGAAAGAGACAACTTGAGATAACGCCAAAGCAAGTTAACACAATCTGTCTGTCTTCTCGGACGTTATCAGGTGATTAAGAGGTCAGTGTTCGGTCGATTCCCAATTTTTTCACAGATAGGAGACGCTTGCAAAGGTTTTCTTTGGATACAGTACGGCGCGTTGTATTGGTGCAAATCTATAGGTATAAACGACTAAAATTTACATTGTACACTATTCAGAGTCTAAAGATCAGCGTCAACATGAAGTCCATATGAAGTCCACAGCTGGACAAAGGCCTCCCCTAAAGAGTTCTATCGTTTGGAGGGATATGTCATAATGGCCACGCTTGGCAGACGGGTTGGCGATCGCAGTATGATGGTCATAGTAGAGATAGAGATTCTGCTGCCCGTTCTTTGCTAGATATTTGGTCTGGACTAGTTCTACGCCCCTCACGCGATTAGATGGAGTGGCGATATTCTATGCCGTCAACCACACAACAAAAGTTAGTATAAATAAATAAAATAAATAAAAAAAGGTTTTTACCCACGTAGACTTTAAAAAAGCGTTTGTAAATAGTCAGAACATGTTTGTAGTAATACAGTTATTATTTCTAGTAACTTATTACAGATATTTAGGTACACGGAATGTTAAAACATTTATACAATTTATTTTATAATGGTAGTGATATTTAGCTAGCTTGTATTAAGTTATTGTCAAGGTGATTATGTTTAGGTTTAATAATTGAAATTTATATATTACTACATATTGTCTGAATGATTCTGTCTATATTAAGGTATGAATTCAGTATTATTATTATAACGGACTTTGTGTTTAAAACTACGATCGCGCTTTAATGCTACCACCGGATCCAATGCGCCCCAACTGAGAAGAATATAAGATTCACACTAGGTAAGTTACTGTAATTTAGTATAGCAGGAGATATAAGCAAGACCCCATTACATTTACATCATACTCGTAACATCATCGTTACTTAACTCTCTCATTTGAACAAAAACGATTCATAAACACGATGCACATGCACGAAAAATAATTACGCACCGAATTTAGAACCTTCTTTTTGATATCAGTCATTAAAAATATTGACGTGGTTAAATGGAAAGTAGGTATAACTATTAGCAATAAAGAGTTTCGGATCTTTTTATTGATATACATTGAGATATAATGGATATTCTTTAAGGAGAAGATATTTCTCAAGTCACCCTGAGTTTGATAAAAGTATGTTTTTGTATTGTTTGATGTTTGATGATGATTTTTTTGATGGATGTGGATGCGGATAGCGCAAGACCGGCAATGTCGATATCTTTGGGGGAAGTCTTTGTCTAGCAGTGGGTGTCTATCGGCTGATATGATGATGATGTTTTTAACCTATGATCTCAATTGAAATTAATAATAAGATTATAAATAAATAAATAATAAATATCCTGGGTGATTATTTACACACGGCTATCTGATCCCAAACTAAGCGGAGCTTGTACTATGAAAACCCGATAACTGATATACTACATATACTACTTTTTTTGTAAATCCATACTTTATTTATAATTTATTTACTCCTTTACAATACTTTAAATAAGACTTGCAACGTATATTCTTTAATTAATTATAAATGTAAAACAGTAGTTAGTAATTTTCTCCAAAAATTAACGTATGATGAAACGGAACAACTCTTTTCAAAAAAAAATACTAACATATTAAAAAACAAATTGAAATTGAATTATCTCATTTATAATTTATTTTACATTGGGGCATACGGAAAACACACACACACACACACCACATACACCCATTCCTTGTTAATATTGAAATAAGTGTTAACTCCTTAGATATTTTAACAATTTTTTTTTTCTTTTATGCCTACTAAAACTCTTACCGAGTGCAGCAAATTGACGCAACGAACTGTTCGAGGAAGGCGCCTGTGTCTGTAACACAGTTTTTAACAAGCACAGACGCAGACGTTCACTTAAAAAAAAATATAAAAGCAAAACTTTATTTGTATTTATGGCTATTCCGATGTTATTAACTGAGTGAGGATACAGTTTCAGCATGTACATAGGCAGTTACGTCTTGAAGCTGTAAACGTTATAAGCATTAATACGGGATATATAGGTATCCCGTATTAATGTGCAAATTCAAATGACTAACACGCTAACATGTCTAATACACTAATAATTAAGTGATTGATAGTGTAAATATTTCATTTTGTATACCTGTGTCGCAAAGTACTAAATGTTCTAGGCACTAGCTTGGTGGTAATCCTCTACTTGTTTGATTTCATGTCCATAATATTTTATCATGATGCCTTTGTATTTTTATTTTTGTTTTTGGTTTTGGAATTCTAAACCTATTCTATTCTATTCTACACCCAGACCCAGGACAAACAGACATGTTCATGCACACAAATATAGGTACTGGGTGGGAATCGAACCCACGGCCTCCGGCGTGAAAAGCAAGCATTTGCTAACCACTCCAACATTTATACTCCAACGTTAAAAATACCCAATAAATGTTGGAGTGGTTAGCAAATGCTTGCTTTCATCATCATATCCTCGTGTTATATTCTATTTTATACATTGATTTATATGTATATATTTAGCTATGGTATGGTAAAGTTGTAAAGTATCTGTTATATATGTTTGTCCATCAGTTGGTATATTTGTTCATACTCTTAATTTCTTTTATATTTCTACATAGTGCACCTATCTTGCTATCTCTGCATTACACTAAGTTCGTGGACGGCCTTGAACCAAACCCCTTTCTGGTCATTGCAGCTTCACCGTTTCATGCACACATGGACCTGTCTCGTGACCACATACTCTTATTATGAAGAGAAGTTAACTTGATGGGTCTCCATTCGATAACCACCCACAGCATCTTATTTCAGATCTCTTCCTGATCCCATTTCTTTGGCCTGTAGTATGTGCCTGTGCTGGTGTGGTTATGTGGCAGAGCTATTCAAAGATATTAACGGATTTTGTCATCTCATCCAACTAGGCTACCCGCCATATATTATATATCCTGTTAGCTCTGTCCCGGACCGTTCCACTATGGACCCTACCAGTAGCCTGCAGGTCAACCAATATATTGCACCGATCATACTATTATTATAAAGGTGAAAGTTTGTGAGTGTTTGAGTGTGTATGTTTGTTACTTATTCACGTCTTAACGGCTGGAGCGATTTTGATGAAATTTGGTACTGAGTTAGCTGACATCCTAGATTAAAACATAGGCTATAATTTATAAAGTTTAACGCGGGTAAAACCGCCGGGCTAGGGTGAAATAAAAGCAATTTTGAAGGAAAACATCAAGCCCCATACCATGTTTACACAACCACGAAATTAAAAACGCGTCGTAAAACCATGATATTTTTATGACTAAAGTACAAATACATTTTATCGAATAATCGAGCGCGATGATTTTGAATGAAACACGAGTTTAGGCAATAAAAGATAGGTCGGTGTACTGTGAACAATACACCATTACAGGCTGTAATTCACGTTGTAGCATTTATTGCCATACTCGGGACCGCCACAGAAAACATTCGAAGAGGAAAGTCTGATCCAACAATATTTACCCCAAGTAAAGAAAGAAAGAAAAGATGGGCCGGTTGGCGTGGTTGGTAAATGCTTACCTTTTACGCCGCAGGTCGTAGGTTTGATTCCCACCACCCAGGACCAATATTTGTGTGCATGAACATGTTCGTTTGTCCTGAGTCTGGGTGTAGTTATCTATATAAGTATGTGTATACCAAAGAAAAGTAGTATATGTAATATATCAGTTATGAAAAGAAGAAGAAAAGAAAAGAAAATTTATTGCTAACATTGAAAGACACACTTTACACACAAATACATATACGTCTTGTCAATATTACAAAAAAAATAGTTATTATTCAAGTGGGTGCATGTGTCTGTCAATTGCAGCAAGTAGGTATCCAGTTCGGCATTAGCCTGGTTATCTGGATTCCATGGTACAAGGTTTGCTTAGTTTGGGATCAGATGGCCGTGTGTGAAGTCCCAGGATGTTAATAACATATACAATATAAAATAGCATATCGGTCAACCAGTTAAACTACTATTTTTCATTAGACTGACCAATTTGCTATCCTCCTCTAAATAAATAGTTTAAATACTGCACACTGCCGTCTGATCTTAAACTAGGCGGAGCCTGTATTGTGACAACAAGACAACTAGTAAACATAATTAGATGTTTCTAAAGACATACATATTACTGATAAACTACACCCAGACATAGACCAATAGTCGAGCTCATCACACAAAGATTTGTACTAGGTGGGGATCAAACCCACGACCATTAGGTTTTCACTAACTAACAGGTCAGTATACTTAACTAAGTATACAGTATACTTAGCTAAGTATCGAGCTCGACTATTGGTCTATGTCTGAGTGTAGTTTATCAGTAATATGTATGTCTTTAGAAACATCTAATTATGTTTGCTTAGGAGAAAATTCATATTTATTAATATCTTCACCCCACCTTAAGGTACATCCCTATGTGCGAAAAGTACTTAGAAATTTCTTTTTTTAATAGACAACGCCCGCACTAGGGAAATTAACCCCAGTGTCGCGGGGTACTTTACAAACGTATAATCCACGGACACAAAATACAGGACAGCTATTTATGGGTCACATAAATAGTGCTCCTGCGCGGGATGCGAACCCGGGACACGCGATGCCGCTGCGTCATAACCTAACATGTCTTTAATTGTATATTCATATTTGTAACTATCTCTCGGTATTCAAGAGGATATATCTATATCCTCTTTAAACTGACATGTTTCTCAGCAACTATGAAATGGTCTCTACTTAAGCTTAAGAGATATTCACTGTTTAGCCAGACAAAAATGAATGCGAGGAAATGTAAGCTCGCCTAGGGTGGTCATTGATATGGAGATGTGTGCGAGACGGGACGCGACGTCGTGCGGGTCGCATTCGCCCTGAAGATCACTTCCAGAAGAAGTAGAAACGGTTGGCCGAATCCAACATAAAATTACCCGTTACTATCTTTCATTATTGTTATATCTTTATAAAAAGACTGTTAATAATGTAAACATTTATTTACAATGCGAAAAACAATTAATGAATGACAGACGTGTCAATTGAAAACCTTTTACTCTCACCATAGAGGTATTAAATACCATGGAGGTATGTAGGTATGCAACAATTATGTTAGCACCTCACGTCAGTTTTAATAAGGAAAAAATACTATCATACTGTGTACCCTTCCACACTCCTTAATTACGTACATTGTAGCAATTTAACTTCAAATACTATTTACCTTAACTTGGTTTGTTATTAGGTTCCTCTCTGCCGGCGTTATTTACTACGTTACCTATGAAAATAATAACTGCCACCTCAACACGTTTTGTAAAGATTTCCGTTATCACATTTTTATTGGAATTTCAAAGATAACTATCGAGTTTCATATTATTTCTATTTACGTGAAATTTTATTACATGCTATCCTAGTACTTCCCGCGACTTTGTCCGCTTGGATTGCGGACTTTTTTCCAGACCTCTTTTCAGTTGTAAGGAGGTAAAGTAAAAAAGTAAAATGTTAATTTGAACAGAATAATAGTTACCAACTAATGATTACAGAATAGTGAATGCACAACTTTACAAAAAGTACTTGTACTGTCTCCCAAACTAGGCTAATGCCTGTATTTCGGGAAACAGTGCTCATTCTAATAGGTTTATACAATAAAACAGTGGTGGACGTGGTATTATTGGCAATTTACATATGTGTAAGTTTTAAAGAAAAAATATTCTAGGTATGAATGACGGAAAACTCTATATTCTACACACTCCAACATGATAGATATATTAGGCAGTCTGATTGCAAGCGATTTCTTCCAGACCACTTTTGGATGGTTGAATAAATAAATAAATATCTTGGGACAACTAACACACCGGCATCTGATAACAAACTAGGTAGAGCCTGTACCATGGCAACCTGACAACAGATAAACATACTTAATAAAATAAATAAATAAAATAGCCTTTATTGCTGCTTCCTTATCACTATTACATAATGCTTACAAAGTTTTCCTACTTACTAAAATAAAATTTATGCAATATATTTAATAATATTAATAATTAATATTTATCTGGAACAGCTTGTCCATTGACAAAGGCCTCCTCTAAAGATTTCTAAGTATTTCTGTCTCTTGCTATACGGGTCCATGCCAGCCCAGCTATTTTCTTAAAATCATCTTCCCATATTTTACTCTAGTAGTAGTAGTAGTAAGTACTATGTCTTCCTCTTTTTCTTTTGCCATCTCTTGGGTACCACTCGGTTATTATTTTAGTCCATTTCTCTTTGTTTTCTCGTAGCATACGTCCAGCCCATCGCCATTTTAGCGGTCTGTGAGCTATGTGTGCATTTCGAAATTTTGTCTTCAATTTAATATCGTGTAATTTTACTCTGTCTCTTCGTTTAGTACCTAAAATACTCCTCTCTATACCATTTTGGCAGACTTTTAATTTGTTTTCTAATTGTTCTGTTAGCGTCCACATTTGACATACTTATATATTTCTAAATATGATATGTAGCAAGCAACAAAAATATTTTGATTCCCTAGAGACTTGGCCACAGCGGGCGCCGTAACTCGCACCACCCCCAGTCATCTGGGGCAGCCACCAGGGATCCCCCTCCGTTAAGACGGCGTCGGTTGAAGGTCGACTCCTGCGGGGCCTCACCACAAGGTGTCTCACCCGGTAAGGCCTTGATTTCCGGCGCCGTGAAGCAAGGGGAGGTAAAAACCTCCACTCACACTGCTGCCCCAGTATGGGCTGGCCCTAAATAGCTGTGACCGGCAATAGCTGTGACCGATTCCTAGGGAATCGTTTACATAGTCCAAAGGACAACACCAACCACCTCCCGTAGTTATGCAGCGACACGGCTACCATGGCCGGGGGGCCAACGGCCCGGAACTGAATCCTTCCGTCCCCGTGAGGGGATGAGAGATGGCCTCGCAGACAAAATATTTTGTTAACAAAATCACCCGTTAACAAGACAATTGTGGTGAATCATTATAAACGAATTCTTGTTATCCAAACCAATGTGATCAGTAGTTATACTGATCACATTGGTTTGGATACAGCATCCTAAAAATGTTTGCAAGCAGACTTGACTGCATAAACGTGAACCACTGCTGCATGCTGCATATGTAAAACATGTGCGCCATGTAGCCGTGGTACAGCTGTAATAATTGTTCTGTTTGTTGTTATTGTGAATTATCTTGAATTGTATTTACTAACATTAGTTTTAAGTTAAAATTTGTTACTAACAAGTGGGCCTTGTTGCCTGTTATTAAATAACTTATTATTATTAATTATTATTATACGCTCTAACTTGGAAATTGGAATAAATCAGACGGGGTGTTGGTTCCACTCCCGAATACACTGATCCTTTTGGTTTTGATCAAACCCCACTAAAGGACCTAGCCCTTGAGTTTCTCGAGTATTATTATTATATACTGGCTTTAATTAGTTCCTAGAATCAGATGGCACTGTGTTAGTTGTCCCAAGATATCTATTTATCACCAAGGCTGTAACGTTAGTTCTGTACTCTATAAGTAATATAATAAAGAACATTTCTTTTACTTTTTAATAATTGCTCATTAAACTGGTCGCGTCATCGTAAACGCAGTGCAACGTGTCACCGCCTCCATACGTTAGGCGTTTTATTTTTTTGCCTTTATTGTAATTTTCATTGCACATAATGTTATTGACTGGTGTTTACTCCTGTATATTTTACGAGTACTTTTACCGAACACTCAGCTTTTTATGAAAGTCATTTAATAAGGAGGTTTTTTGCGGTTTTACTGCCTTGCTGGTAGGTACCCTTTGTCGTGCAGACTCCTTTTATTATAGACGGCCACTTTTCTCTGGCGTAAGTAGAGACCATTTCATAGTTGCTGAGAAGCATGTCAGTTTGAAGAGGATATAGATATATCCTCTTCAATACAGAGAGGTAGTTACAAATATGAATATACAATTAAAGACATGTTAGGTTATGACGCAGCGGCATCTCGTATCCCGGGTTCGAATCCCGCGCAGGAGCACTATTTGTGTGACCCATAAATAGTTGTCCTGTGTTTTGTGTTCGTGAATTATACGTTTGTGAAGTACCCCGCCACACAGGGATTAATTTTCCTGGGGCAGGTTATGAACTTTCTAAGATCTTTTTGCACATAGGATATACCGTAAGACGGGGAGAAGATAATGATAAATATGAATGTCCTCCTAAGCGGATTTTGGCCATGGCGGGCAATCCCATTGGCGATTAGCCATCTGCGCGAGACATATTATGGTGCACAACCATGTGCGTGCGTGCACAACAAAGTGTCCCTGAGTATGCCCCAGGGACACTTTCTATTCCATTCCATCACTCTCATGAACCGATGATACGAATAGCCACGATCGAGATACAGCACTAACAGCTTTACATGCTCTTCGAGGCACGGGGTGAAATGCCGTTAACTCCCAGACTTCGAGTTGATACTGAGAAAAATCACTTTTTGGCCCGATCCGGGATTTGAACCAAACACGTCATTATTTACAGTTGAAACCGCTACCGCCAGACCAATGAGGCAGTCAAATACACGGGTTGAATAAATCTTGCAGTGAATACGAATGGGAACAAACATTTAACTAGCTATGGAAATTGTCCTTACCGCTATTCATCCTTGAATTTACCCCAACCCAACCCAATTCACCTCATACCTCATAGCCAGATGCTCTCACCGGTATGTAAGTCATTGGCGAGGTTCAACAACTAGGCTCGTGGTCAGTCCATAGATGGGTGCCTGCCAAAGTGGTTTAGTTTCTGAGCGTCTCCGTGCTTCGGAGGGCACCTTATGCTAACGGTCTCGATTGTAGTCATTACACAACAGTGGTTAAGCCATGTCAGAGGCCTACTGGCCGGCTTGAACAACTCTGACACCAGGGTAACCACTGCCCATACGATAAGTAAGTAACTTCAGGTGAATATTATTTACCATCCAAATTGCCCGTTCAGAATTTATTAAATCACGATTAGACCCCAGATTGTTGCTTACGCTACCCCTTATTTGATTGCCTTATTCCGTTACGAGTTACCTTATCGTAACGGGCAAATTGTCCATGGATAATAGACTGTAGAAAAAAATAATAGAAAACTATAAGGCGTGTAATAAGAATAACGTCGTTGTAGTTATATAATGTTTTTAATCTGAGTAAAACTTCCAAATCACGTGGCCACATACAGACATTGAACAAAACCTTCATAACAATTCTATAGTGGTTAAAAGTGTACAACGTTGTAATATAGTTTATGTAACGCGTATCGAAATTATATGAAAGCCTTTAAATCCAGTACAATATATAAGAAAGAATAATTGATCACAAATACAGAGATATCACACTAATATTATAAATACGAAAGTTTGTGAGTGTGTGTGTATATGTTTGTTAGTAGATAGGTATCCAGTGTTCTGGCAGAATTCGGTAAAACAGAACGCCGACTCCTAAAAAAAAAAAAAAAAAAAAAAAAGTTTGGTATCAAATTAGGGGTTTTGACACACGCCGGATCGAATGCACGCATCCATTTTTGCGTATCTTGCATGGTTTTGGATTTACGAAAATTTATTATAAACCGATTAACTTTGAATTAATCACTCTATTGTTCTTAATGACGGTCGCGAGCTCGACTTCGTCATCTATAATTAAAGCTCATTAATGAGTTGGGGGTGATTAGTAATCACTTCAAAATAACAAACAACGTCTTGTTTACTAGTTGAACTTTATTTAAAATAGTATTTGAACATATTATATAACAATATATCATTGACAATTGTATCACTTATGTTGAATAAATTCGTAAAATCCAGCATACTATGGCCATGGAATTTATAGTACAAATATACCAAACAGTACTGGCCACATACTGAGGTCCAATCATTCTGTATCCTTTGACTATTGAAATCCCACAATTTGCAATTTCTGTTTAAAAACGTTCTGTGGAAGCCTGTAGGTGGTCGACCAAGCGAATCAAAATATTGTCCAACACTATTTTTGCCTATATGTATGGCTACCCAGTGAGACCCTGGTTGTGTATCCGAATCCAAATTGCTTACTAAGAAAGTAGGCGCTTCGACATGTATAGGTAATCTGTTTACTGCATACACGTTATTACATAAAAATGGGTGAATTTTATATAAACATTCTTGGATCTCGAGTGTTTACCCATACGAGGTGATGACATCGTATAAATCCCTAAGTTTAACCTCTTTACAAAATCGGGATCAGTTTTATAGTTCGCTTACTGATACAAATATTTCAAATGATGATTACAGCCGTGCTCAATATAAGGTACTCTGTGATACATGTAAGGTAAACGGTAAGGCAATTATAAAATCAACCATATTTTTTTGTATGGGACAACTCCTTGACAAAAGACTGCGCTTCTGGGCCCCAGGGACCCATTGTTTCGACCCCCAACGGAATAAACATATAGCCATCACCTATGGCCACATATTTACTCCGTTTGGAGTTCTCAGCAGCCTCCACTACAGCATCACCTGATCACGAACTTACTTAAAGGTGGGAGGGAGCCAGTATATCCACACAAGTTGCGTCCCATACCACGGTCTCCCACGAATCCAAGGGATCAACGCCATACCATCAGGCCTCTTGCCATCGTCACGAGAGATACCGCTAGGCTCTATGAGAGCCGGTACGTGAACGGTGGCAAGCGCTCGACGAATGACGTCATCAATGGTGGCGTGGCGTGAAAGCCTCTGCGTCGGAAAGATAGGCCATGGTGACCTAAACCGTCTATCTCAACCCCGCGGTGACAATTATGGGGCTCTGTCCTGGAGATGCCCAGACACTAGTCTACAGCGACTGAGAATGCTGTATTAACTAAAAGAGTTCCTGTACTGGTCGAAGGAATTGCCGACAGCCAGTAGCTCGACTCCCGTTCGCTATTGGCGAGGAGACGAGCCCGATCTCTAGCGTCAGAACAGATGGTTAAAAGTGAATTTTGAACAAGTTTACATAGAGGCTTGTCCCATTGTCTCTACGAACTGAGTGTTTTTGGACACGTCTCACGCGGACAGGCCATTGACCACGCATCCCTGACTCCATCCATGCCTACCTACGGTGTATTAACGATAGACGAGGAAATTATCTTGCGAAATAGACCGTTAATAGCATGGACAGAATACATAAATGCAGGCAGAGCAACACTTGAAATTTTGCAAATGTCTAGACCTGAAGCCAAGCATTTTCCGAAAGTGAACAATTTAGAATTTGGGTCAAAATGTTTTTAATAGTGTTGTCTAAAATTGTCAAAAGACTACCATGAATCCATAGAGGCCAACAACGAAGAGCATATGTAAATTTAGGTACAGAAAAGCAAAATCGAATGATATGAAAAGCAATGTGAGAATGAATTTTAGTTAAACGCTTTTGTGGATTCATACTTTTGGAAATAAATATTATTGTATGTTTTATGTTGCTTTAGCCAAGAAGTAGCATTTATTAAAAGGTACCTATGATGCCATAAAAGTAGGTGAGAAACTAAATAATCTGTATGCGATTGGTAATAGCTTCTTATAGTTGCTATTGCTGACCCTCATGGGTCGATTATAAAGTATGTAAGTATAAACATAAATTGTATTACCGACTCATGATAAAATATTATTTAAATTCAATTGACCATCATACTATAAAATAGATTATAATTGAATAATGTCACAAAAATATGAACAAATGCACAAAAACAATGACTTACATATTACTGTAACTATTCAATATCGATCATCGAAACATATCATAACTTTGGTTAAATTGACAACGCTAAAAGGTAAAAAACATACAACAAAGTTTAGTCGCTAATAGATTTTTATAAAGACTGATAGCTTAGATTTAAACTGGACCATAAAAATACTTGTGATAGTGTGATATAATAACATAAAAAGAAAGTTACGTTGTACGTGTATAAATGATCATTCAAAACCATATACCAACAACGTTCAGAAACATGAGGCTTATAGCTTTGGATATTACATTAAATATTCTTTCGATGATAGTTTGTCTAAGTATGAAACGTACAGTGGTCCTAATTGTGCACAAGTATTTATGAATCGCTTACATGATGAATTAAAAATAATATGCAGTAAAAATTGTTTTCAGAAAACTCATAAACCGCTATCAACTGTAGAAACTGATTATGTAGTTAACTCATTAACTTGTGACATTTGTGAAACTGACCTAAATGGAGAAAAAGTTTAAGACTTTGATTGGCAAACCGATGATTTTAGAGGTGTTGCACATGAAGTAAGTGAAAAAAAAAAAAAGTTTCGTGCCCCTAGTCATATTCCTGTTTTTTGCATAATCTCAGTAATTATGATGCACATTTTATTGTTCATACACTTAACTTTTTTGAAGGTGTAGTCGATATAATTCCACAAACAAAGAAAAATATATTTCGTTCTCAAAAAATTTAATATTTAACAATCAAAAATGGAATTTGCAATTCGTGGATTCTTTTAAATTTTGAACGTGCAGCCTCGAGCAGTTGACTAAAAATCTAAAAATTATGAGTTCCATGAACTCAAAAAGAAACTGTCCGATTTTGAAAAAGATTTTTTTTTTAATTAATGAATAATTCAATCTTCGGGAAAAACAATGGAGAATGTCGAAAAAACGGTAAATGAAAAATTTTTGACCCATTGCAAAAATCTTTGGGTGTTCAATATTTTATTTCGAAATCAGAATTTAAGAACCTTTCAGTTTTTTCGGAAAACTTAGCAGCAGTACAATTACAAAAACTAAAGGTATTTTACGATAAGTCATTTCGTTCTCAAAAAAAATAATAATTAACAATCAAAAAGTTGCTTTGAGATTCGTGGATTCTTTTAAATTTTTCATTGCGAAAATCTTTGGGTGTTCAATATTTTATTTCGAAACAAGAATTTAAGAATCTTTCAGTTTTTTTTTGAAAATTTTAGTAGCAGTACAGTTACAAAAACTAAAGATATTTTACGATAAGTCATTTCGTTCTCAAAAACATTAATAATTAACAATCAAAAAGAGACTTTGAGATTCGTGGATTATTTTAAATTTTTGCCGTGCAACCTCGAGCAGTTGACTAAAAATCTAAAAGATGATGAATTCCATAAACTCAAAAAAACTGTCCGATTTTGAAAAAAATTTTTAAAAATTAATGAAAAGTACAATTTTCGGGAAAACAATGGAGAATGTCGACAAAACGGTAAATGAGAAATTTTTGACCCATTGCGAAAATCTTTGGGTGTTCAATATTTTATTTCGAACTCAGAATTTAAGAACCTTTCAGTTTTTTCGGAAAACTTAGCAGCAGTACAATTACAAAAAACTAAAGGTATTTTACTATAAGTCATTTTGTTCTCAAAAAATTAATAATTAACAATCAAAAAGTGACTTTGAGATTCGTGTATTCTTTTAAATTTTTGTCGTGCAGCCTCGAGCAGTTGACTAAAAATCTAAAAGATGATGAGTTCTATGAACTCAAAAAAAGCTTTCGTAACAAAGAAGATTTTAATCGTCCTTTAAAGAATGGTGTTTGCCCATACGAGGTAATAACATTATATGAATTCCTAAGTTTAACCTCTTTACTAAATCGAGATCAGTTTTATAGTTCGCTTACTGATACAAATATTTCAAATGATGATTACAACCGTGCTCCGAAGACCGAATTATTCATAAATTAAAAAAAAATCTTTTTGAAAATCGTACACTTCTTTTGTTCTTAGTTCAGTATTAAAATCAATGTATTTTTTTAACCATAGGCTTTGTCTTAATTTTAATATCCTATGAATCTTGACTAATTTAAAAATTCGCCCCATTCTAAGGGAAATACCCAAATACTCCGAAATATTTTATTCAGAATTATGATATTCCGATTTTCAAAGTCCGAATTTCACAATACCTAAGAATTGTAATGTCTATTATTAAATATCACGAAATTTATCTAACCGAAAGTCGTAAATGTGATTTGTTAGTTTTCCAATTCATACGTTCTAAGAGCCAAATGCTCGAAGGGTTCTCGGTCGGCTTAAATTACACTCTAGGGTATGGCAGACAAGACTACGTGAAGTCGGTTTTGCAGCGATTCGTTTCTGTCACAAAATTTTGTAGCACAAGATATTGACTATTAGTTTATACGACGTATTGAAATTCGGAAAGTCGTTTTTCGGACCGAGAACCCTTCGAGCATTTGGCTCTTAGAACGTATGAATTGGAAAACTAACAAATCACATTTACGACTTTCGGTTAGATAAATTTCGTGATATTTAATAATAGACATTACAATTCTTAGGTATTGTGAAATTCGGACTTTGAAAATCGGAATATCATAATTCTGAATAAAATATTTCGGAGTATTTGGGTATTTCCCTTAGAATGGGGCGAATTTTTAAATTAGTCAAGATTCATAGGATATTAAAATTAAGAAAAAGCCTATGGTTAAAAAAATACATTGATTTTAATACTGAACTAAGAACAAAAGAAGTGTACGATTTTCAAAAAGATTTTTTTTTAATTTATGAATAATTCGGTCTTCGGAGCACGGTTGTAATCATCATTTGAAATATTTGTATCAGTAAGCGAACTATAAAACTGATCTCGATTTAGTAAAGAGGTTAAACTTAGGAATTCATATAATGTTATTACCTCGTATGGGCAAACACCATTCTTTAAAAGACGATTAAAATCTTCTTTGTTGCGAAAGCTTTTTTTGAGTTCATGGAACTCATCATCTTTTAGATTTTTAGTCAACTGCTCGAGGCTGCACGACAAAAATTTAAAAGAATACACGAATCTCAAAGTCACTTTTTGATTGTTAATTATTAATTTTTTGAGAACAAAATGACGTATAGTAAAATACCTTTAGTTTTTTGTAATTGTACTGCTACTAAGTTTTCCGAAAAAAAAACTGAAAGGTTCTTAAATTCTGGTTTTGAAATAAAATATTGAACACCCAAAGATTTTCGCAATGGGTCAAAAATTTCTCATTTACCGTTTTGTCGACATTCTCCGTTGTTTTCCCGAAAATTATACTATTCATTATTTTTAAAAATTTTTTTCAAAATCGGACAGTTTTTTTGAGTTTATGGAACTCATCATCTTTTAGATTTTTAGTCAACTGCTCGAGGTTGCACGGCAAAAATTTAAAATAATCCACGAATCTCAAAGTCTCTTTTTGATTGTTAATTATTAATGTTTTTGAGAACGAAATGACTTATCGTAAAATATCTTTAGTTTTTGTAACTGTACTGCTACTAAAATTTTCAAAAAAAAACTGAAAGATTCTTAAATTCTTGTTTCGAAATAAAATATTGAACACCCAAAGATTTTCGCAATGAAAAATTTAAAAGAATCCACGAATCTCAAAGCAACTTTTTGATTGTTAATTATTATTTTTTTTGAGAACGAAATGACTTATCGTAAAATACCTTTAGTTTTTGTAATTGTACTGCTGCTAAGTTTTCCGAAAAAACTGAAAGGTTCTTAAATTCTGATTTCGAAATAAAATATTGAACACCCAAAGATTTTTGCAATGGGTCAAAAATTTTTCATTTACCGTTTTTTCGACATTCTCCATTGTTTTTCCCGAAGATTGAATTATTCATTAATTAAAAAAAAAATCTTTTTCAAAATCGGACAGTTTCTTTTTGAGTTCATGGAACTCATAATTTTTAGATTTTTAGTCAACTGCTCGAGGCTGCACGTTCAAAATTTAAAAGAATCCACGAATTGCAAATTCCATTTTTGATTGTTAAATATTAAATTTTTTGAGAACGAAATATATTTTTCTTTGTTTGTGGAATTATATCGACTACACCTTCAAAAAAGTTAAGTGTATGAACAATAAAATGTGCATCATAATTACTGAGATTATGCAAAAAACAGGAATATGACTAGGGGCACGAAACTTTTTTTTTTTTTCACATACTTCATGTGCAACACCTCTAAAATCATCGGTTTGCCAATCAAAGTCTTAAACTTTTTCTCCATTTAGGTCAGTTTCACAAATGTCACAAGTTAATGAGTTAACTACATAATCAGTTTCTACAGTTGATAGCGGTTTATGAGTTTTCTGAAAACAATTTTTACTGCATATTATTTTTAATTCATCATGTAAGCGATTCATAAATACTTGTGCACAATTAGGACCACTGTACGTTTCATACTTAGACAAACTATCATCGAAAGAATATTTAATGTAATATCCAAAGCTATAAGCCTCATGTTTCTGAACGTTGTTGGTATATGGTTTTGAATGATCATTGGTACACGTTTGTACGGGTTTTAAAAACTATTCGAAATCAGCGTATACAACATTATTTTAAGAGATGTATGGCATATTGCCCATTTGCTCACAGAGCAGCCTGACTGAGGAAGTACCTCCACCTTACAGAAGACATTCTCACAGAAGATCTTACAGAAAATAAAACTTTAAATTAAAATGGGATGGTGTTAGCTTCATCATTTTTAGTTGTGGCAGCTATCAACGACCCATAAGTCGGCAATGGCAGCAACGTAACTTTCTTTTTATGTTATTATATCACACTATCACAAGTATTTTTATGGTCCAGTTTAAATCTAAGCTATCAGTCTTTATAAAAATCTATTAGCGACTAAACTTTGTTGTATGTTTTTTACCTTTTAGCGTTGTCAATTTAACCAAAGTTATGATATGTTTCGATGATCGATATTGAATAGTTACAGTAATAAGTAAGTCATTGTTTTTGTGCATTTGTTCATATTTTTGTGACATTATTCAATTATAATCTATTTTATAGTATGATGGTCAATTGAATTTAAATAATATTTTATCATGAGTCGGTAATACAATTTATGTTTATACTTACATACTTTATAATCGACCCATGAGAGTCAGCAATAGCAACTATAAGAAGCTATTACCAATCGCATACAGATTATTTAGTTTCTCACCTACTTTTATGGCATCATAGGTACCTTTTAATAAATGCTACTTCTTGGCTAAAGCAACATAAAACATACAATAATATTTATTTCCAAAAGTATGAAGCCACAAAAGCGACGAAAAGTATACAGTGAAGCAATAATATAATTAAAAAAATATATTCTCAACTTTTATTGAAGAACAACGCACCAAATTTAAAGAAAATTCGGTACGTTTAACTAAAATTCATTCTCACATTGCTTTTCATATCATTCGATTTTGCTTTTCTGTACCTAAATTTACATAATAATATGCTCTTCGTTGTTGGCCTCTATGGATTCATGGTAGTCTTTTGACAATTTTAGACAACACTATTAAAAACATTTTGACCCAAATTCTAAATTGTTCACTTTCGGAAAATGCTTGGCTTCAGGTCTAGACATTTGCAAAATTTCAAGTGTTGCTCTGCCTGCATTTATGTATTCTGTCCATGCTATTAACGGTCTATTTCGCAAGATAATTTCCTCGTCTATCGTTAATACACCGTAGGTAGGCATGGATGGAGTCAGGGATGCGTGGTCAATGGCCTGTCCGCGTGAGACGTGTCCAAAAACACTCAGTTCGTAGAGACAATGGGACAAGCCTCTATGTAAACTTGTTCAAAATTCACTTTTAACCATCTGTTCTGACGCTAGAGATCGGGCTCGTCTCCTCGCCAATAGCGAACGGGAGTCGAGCTACTGGCTGTCGGCAATTCCTTCGACCAGTACAGGAACTCTTTTAGTTAATACAGCATTCTCAGTCGCTGTAGACTAGTGTCTGGGCATCTCCAGGACAGAGCCCCATAATTGTCACCGCGGGGTTGAGGTAGACGGTTTAGGTCACCATGGCCTATCTTTCCGACGCAGAGGCTTTCACGCCACGCCACCATTGATGACGTCATTCGTCGAGCGCTTGCCACCGTTCACGTACCGGCTCTCATAGAGCCTAGCGGTATCTCTCGTGACGATGGCAAGAGGCCTGATGGTATGGCGTTGATCCCTTGGATTCGTGGGAGACCGTGGTATGGGACGCAACTTGTGTGGATATACTGGCTCCCTCCCACCTTTAAGTAAGTTCGTGATCAGGTGATGCTGTAGTGGAGGCTGCTGAGAACTCCAAACGGAGTAAATATGTGGCCATAGGTGATGGCTATATGTTTATTCCGTTGGGGGTCGAAACAATGGGTCCCTGGGGCCCAGAAGCGCAGTCTTTTGTCAAGGAGTTGTCCCATACAAAAAAATATGGTTGATTTTATAATTGCCTTACCGTTTACCTTACATGTATCACAGAGTACCTTATATTGAGCACGGCTGTAATCATCATTTGAAATATTTGTATCAGTAAGCGAACTATAAAACTGATCCCGATTTTGTAAAGAGGTTAAACTTAGGGATTTATACGATGTCATCACCTCGTATGGGTAAACACTCGAGATCCAAGAATGTTTATATAAAATTCACCCATTTTTATGTAATAACGTGTATGCAGCAAACAGATTACCTATACATGTCGAAGCGCCTACTTTCTTAGTAAGCAATTTGGATTCGGATACACAACCAGGGTCTCACTGGGTAGCCATACATATAGGCAAAAATAGTGTTGGACAATATTTTGATTCGCTTGGTCGACCACCTACAGGCTTCCACAGAACGTTTTTAAACAGAAATTGCAAATTGTGGGATTTCAATAGTCAAAGGATACAGAATGATTGGACCTCAGTATGTGGCCAGTACTGTTTGGTATATTTGTACTATAAATTCCATGGCCATAGTATGCTGGATTTTACGAATTTATTCAACATAAGTGATACAATTGTCAATGATATATTGTTATATAATATGTTCAAATACTATTTTAAATAAAGTTCAACTAGTAAACAAGACGTTGTTTGTTATTTTGAAGTGATTACTAATCACCCCCAACTCATTAATGAGCTTTAATTATAGATGACGAAGTCGAGCTCGCGACCGTCATTAAGAACAATAGAGTGATTAATTCAAAGTTAATCGGTTTATAATAAATTTTCGTAAATCTAAAACCACGCAAGATACGCAAAAATGGATGCGTGCATTCGATCCGGCGTATGTCAAAACCCCTAATTTGATACCAAACTTTTTTTTTTTTTTTTTTTTTTTTTTTTTTTTTTTTTTAGGAGCCGGCGTTCTGTTTTCCCGAATTCTGACTCACTTCCAGTGAGCCAGAACACTGGATACCTATCTACTTTTGTTTCTTCTTCACGTCTAAACGGCTGGCGCGATATTAATAAAATTTGCATAGCATTTCTTTTAGAGTACCTCGTGGACAAGAGCGTCAATGCCGTAAAAAAGATTTATTTTCTATCCCCAAAAGTAGAACCTGTTATTGTAAGAACATGTTTGTAAGGCGTGCCTGTGAACTTTATAATAATAGCGAAAAACTAGCAGACATTGATGTTTTCTGTTGTTCAGTAACATCATTGAAAAAATGTTTTTGTCTTTAGTATAACCTTTTTAAATTTCATAAGTAACTTAGAACTTAGCTCATCAAGTAATACTTTGTTAATCCATGAGGAAACTATAGGTCTTTAAGTAAATAATGAAATATTTAAGTTCTTCTGTATGACCGTCTGTTTCTTATCAAAATAAATAAATAAAATAAAATTTGGTATGGAGTTAGCTGACACCCTGGATTAACACATAAGCTATAATTTATAAAGTTAAACGCGGGTGAAACCGCGGGGCATAGCTATATAAATCAAATCTTACGATATATTATATATATCTTGTATAGATTCATGTATGTATTATATCTCTGTATTTGTCATCATACATACATACATAGACTCACGCCTGTTTTCCAGAGGGGTAGGCAGAGACAACGGATTTCCATTTGTCACGATCTTTGCACACGTCTTTTGCCTCGATTACTGTCATTATATTCTTCATACATTAGGGTACTTCTGACCTGTCCTTTCTTGAGAACGTCTCCGATTTGGTCAGAGAATGTTCGACGAGGTCTTCCCCTTCCGGTTGTTCCATTCACACAGGCCATGTATACTTCTTTGGTCAATCTTCTTTCATTCATCCTTTCTAAATGGCCAAACCATCTCAGCATTCCTTTTTCAATCTTGTCATCATAATCATCATTAATTCTTTCTTATATGTTGTACTGTATTTAAATGCACACAGATTTGCACAAGCGCATAGAACACAGTTTCTTGCGTGTTCTCTCACAAGGGTCACCATCTCAGCATCAGCTAGTTGGTATACCCAACTAGCGATACCCACGGACGGGGGTAATACGAATAATACTTACATAACAATAGATATTTATTTACATATACTTGTAAGAAATCGACAATTGGAAGGAAAAGTGATATTACACTGGTTAAAAAATATATATTTACTGCAGCCAGGAGGGTTGAATCACCACTAAAGAAGTGCGATGTAAGATATAGAATGAATTAAAATATGATATTGTGGGAAATATTTGTCCTAATATTATTATTTCAAAGTAAGTAAAACAACATCAATACATTATTTATTATGAAATTTTTATCTATTTTAAAAGTTAATTGATAATTTTTAGCATATTTACACTTTCCGCAAATATATAGAGACGGAAGCGTACGCAGCTATTCTTTCCAAAATATCGATTTACAAGAATCAGTCCACTTAAATAAAAAAATTAAAAAAATAGTTTATTTCGATATCATATAATACTTAAGATTATATATATATACTTAAGATTGAAAATTTATCGTTTTAAATTTAATTTTTTTTGCGCTATAAATAACAGATGTCAAGATGGGCATGTGTTGAGTTTTCCCAAATAAAAACACCCATGTAAGTTCATTTAATTTTTATTCTAGCCATAGAATGTCAGCGCCGAATAACTGGAGGAAAGAGAGTCATGGACAAGCCTTACATGGTAAACAATTAACATATTACTGTGCCTCTAGCACGAGTTCCCGCAGTTTACTTACTCGATCACACGTACAGTTTCCTCCCATACATTGAGCACCAGCGCCTCTCGCGTAAACTATTAAGAACTAAAACTCTGGTGCTCAATGTATGGGACGAAACTGTACGTAAACTGCAGGAACTCGTGCTAGAGGCACTGATTCTTAGCAGTTTCAAACAAATTAAACATAGTATAGGTAACTCACGTAATTAATTTTGATGATGTCCTCCGCGACGTGTCCGTCGATGGCGAACCCTGCTATGATTTTTTTGTTGTGGGCGCGAATATGGCTCGCAAACCCAAATTTTGGTTTTAAACACTAGAGTGTTTAAAACCAAAATTATAGATAGATCGCATGACACTCAATACAGCTGATTATTAGAGTTGTATGTATAGTTATATACTGGCTTGGGCTTTAATTTTTTGTGTTGGCGATCAGCATCTATGTTATTTATGCTGCCAGCCTGGTATTGCACTGCAGCTTGGCGTATTTTTTTTTTTTTTTTTGATAAGGCAGGGGGAATGCCTTCGCATGCCACCCGCAAAAAGTGTCTGCGGGTGGGTATGTCGGACTTGCACCGACTAAACCTACCTGCCGTGGACTTCTCTTGGCGCCTGATGGGGGAGTCCCGGGAACGCGGGTTTGCTGCTCCGGTACCCCCCTTTTGCGCCATGTCCCAGATGGTCGGGACACGTACTCTGGGAGGGCTCCTTTGGATTGCCCTCCCCTATTGCCGACTCCTGCCAGTACGGCACAGCGACTGCGCCACAAACAGATCGCTGTCATCCCGGAGCCGCTTATACGTGGCGGCAGTAGAGGACACTTCTCTCACTGCCGCCGCGGCCCCGAGGGGAGTTGGGCTAACGGCTGCCGCCACCACCCCGACGCCTCCTCCGCCTACGAGCGGGATCGGCTCGTTTCCGATCCCGTTCGGCGGCCTCCTTCTGCAGCAAAACTGCCTCACAGAAGGAGACCACGGCGTCCCATTTGGTGGAGTCGCCAGCCAGCATCGCACACACGACTGCTGGCGGCGAAAGATCCCGTCCGATCTCAGCGACCAGGACTCGTCTCTCAGCCTCCCAGGCCGGGCACTCCTCCAGCGTATGCTGGGCAGAGTCCAGGTCGCTCCCGCAATGGTGACAATGTGTCGTCGCTTCTCGGCCGATCCGGCACAGATACTCACCGAAACACTCGTGTCCGGTGAGTATCTGTGTCAGTCTGTAGGTGACGTAACCACCCTTCCTTCCCACCCAGGCCTCGAGGTGAGGCAGGATAGCACCGACGGCTGCGTTGGCGCGCGTTCAGGCGCAACTCCAGCCGTGCGCGCCACTGTGTTAGTACGCGCCGGTGTGCATCCCGCCTATAGGCAATGAGCGTCTGCTCTGGCGCCTCACCGCTCTCCCGGCGGACGCGGATTTCGGTGTAAACCGTCGCGTCAACTGCCGCCAGGAGATCAAACGGCGGGAGGCGCGCCAGGAGTGTCGCCGCCTCAAAGGATACCGTCCGGTATCCTCGTGCGATCCGTATGGCCACCACACGCTGCAGGCTGTTCAAAATAGCTCTGCAGCGGGAGGCGCCCGTCAGGCGTTCAGACCAGACGGGCGCCCCATAAAGAACCATGGATCGCACGACACCTCCGTAGAGGCGGCGAACTTCTTCCCGGGGACCCCCGAGGTTCGGCAAAAGCCGGTGTAACGCACCGGTTACCCGGCGCACTCGGGGGGCCAGACGCTCAAAGTGCTCCTCGAAGCCCCATTGACTGTCTAGGGTGAGGCCTAGGTACTTCATGTACCGCCCCACCCTGACCTCTGCGTCACCTACACGTATCGACATACTGGGTGGTTCCTCCCTACGGCGTAATCCGTGGAACCATAGCGCCTCGGTCTTGTGAGGCGCTACCCGAAGGCCCAGTCTTATTATGGCCGCGACGACACACGCGACTCCGAGTTCGGCGAGCCGTACCGCCCGCTGGAAGCTTACCTCCCGGGCTATGACGAGCGTGTCGTCCGCATAGCAGACAACGCTCACTCCGGGAGGGAGGCTTATCCGCAGGACCGCATCATACGCGAGGCTCCATAGCAGAGGTCCCAACACGGACCCCTGAGGAACCCCGCAAGAGAGCTCCCTCTGGATCTCAATTCCGTTCCGACCGACGAATTTTATCGTCCTGTCGCGCAAATATGCCCCGACTATACCACGGAGATAGGGAGGCACGTCATGACGGACCAGTGCCTCCCGTATCGCCCGCCAGGGGACGTAGTTGAAGGCGTTGACGATGTCTAAGCTCATCTTGCAAACACATCATCCACATGTCGCCACCAGTGTTTTGCTTTGTGCGTAGTGCTACTCAGGGCTAGGGCTTCTTCAAACCATTCCATAAAGATATTTGCCGACACTGGGGCTATATTAGATTCCATTGCCACTCCGTTAATCTGCAAGTAATGATTACCTTGCCAGTCGGAAAAGCCACAAAAACTGGCGATGTTTATGTCCGTAATCCGTAATAATAATAGTGTGGTTTCCAGTCCATAGAATTACAGGGCTACCCCATGGACATCCCGTGGGTGTCGTGAAAGGCGATAGATGGGATACACCAGGTTACCACATTACTGCGTTTGCCAACATGCATCTTAAGCGCAATGACTACGACAAACCCATCCAATTGGCAACGTCATAGAAGACTTTGGAAGAGTTTTTATGTGATGAAGTCAATCGTGACAATATCTCTTAATTTCATCATGTACGGGTTCGATCCCCGCCAAATCCAAATGTCTCTGTATTAATAAACATTTTTTTAGAGTTCTCATATTTGAGCAACTACTTACTCTCCATAATCGGAAAATATCTCAGTAACAACTCTTTTTGGAATCATTCTATCAGCACATTATGTAGGTGACAAGATGGTGTGGTAAACTCTTAGAGAACCTGTTTTACCTGTACTACGCACAAACCAAAACACTGGTTTGTGCGTAGTGCTACTCAGGGCTAGGGCTTCTTCAAACCATTCCATAAAGATATTTGCCGCCACTGGGGCTATAGGAGATCCCATTTCATTTTATTTATTTTTTTGGAGTTTGAAGGCCAGTGTATTCGTTCTGGTAACTAGCCAATGGGAAAAATGGCAAAGAAGACAATGATGCTTCAACTGTCGCTGATGCGCTCTAATTTTTCCACCAATCATGATTATTCATTCCCAGGTTTATTTGATCCGTGATCTCAGTAAACCAGTTCCCAGAAAGCTGTATGATGCAGCATGGGTATGCGGAGGGGTAATCATTGCTCCCACGCTAGTGCTGACTTCCCATCAATGTCTGTTAAATAGTCGATTTTTGTACGTCGTGTCGGGATACAGGGAGTATGTGCCGAATTACCACCAGGATCCATGTTTCCTGCAATTGGGAAAACGTGTAACGGACAAGATTTATATTCATCGAGGTAATATATATAAGATTCTATAACAAACTTCCCAATGATATTAGAGAATTGTCTACGAATAAATTTAAAAGAATTATTAAAGCCAAATTGTGTAGCAGGGCATATTACAAAATTTCTGATTATTTAAGTGATAAAAGTGCTTGGGATTGAGTTGTTCTGAGTCAACACACATGATTGTAATTAATCTTAAGTATATTTTATTTTAAAAAAATGATTCCTACTGAGTTTTCTGGCAGTGTTTTTCAGTAGCTGCCACGTCATGCACTGCACGGTAGGGTAAAAAAAATATGACGATTCCACATAAATGTAAAAATTTTACGGAATAAAGTACCTTTGATTTTGACTTTGAATAAAATGCTATTTACATTTGCTGTAAACGAGTGCGCTTTGCTGTGTAGCTGACGGCCAAAAGGAATATGTATATAGAATAACATAAATATTAAATATCACCACCCCACCTCAACCAGAGGGTGGCGTAGTCGTACGGAGGGAATACGGTCACCGTAGCCTAGTTGGTAGTGGTCCTACCTACGAAGCTGGTGGTCCTGGGTTCGAATCCCGGTAAGTGTAAATATTTGTGTGATGAGCAGCGAAAATTGTTTCTGACTCATGGATGTTTTCTATGTATATAAGTATTTATCTATCTATATAAGTATGTATATCGTCGCCTGGTACCCATAGTACAAGCTTTGCTTAGTTTGGGGCTAGGATGATCAGTGTGACATTGTCCCTAGATATTATTATTATTATAGCCTATGTGTTAATCCAGGATGTCAGCTAACTCCATACCAAATTTTATTAAAATTGCTTCAGACGTATAGGCGTGAAGAAGTAACAACCATACACACTAAGTACGTATTGTAGGGCGGCGCAGCGACCGTTGGTGCCCCCCCCCCCCTGCTCGGTGGTGAGGCCCTCCGAGCCTGTTAGCCGGTTTACCGCGTTAACATTTAGAATAACATTAATAATTTAAGTTCGCCAGAGCTCATTGGGGCTGGGGGGGAGGGTCACTTGCTGACTCTTCCTGTAGGCCGGCAACGCATCCGCAATTCCTCTGGTGTTGCGAGTGTACATGGGCGGCGGTGATTAATTACCACCAGGTAACCCACTTGCTCATTTGTCGGCCTGATATAAAAAACTTTTTTGGCGGAGGTACTTGACCAGTATTCAAATTCTGTCTATGGGTCTCAATAAGTTACCCGAAATGCACATTTTTTTTTTGTTTTACTTAAAGTGGGAGAGGGAATAAGAAAATGAGACTAGAGTCTCATAAGACGAGATAATTGCTCCTAGGCAATTATATTAGCAGCAAGGGTCTGTTTGAGGGTCCTATCTAGTGAATTATATTTTGGTTCAAGTTACACAGATCATAACTGGATTATGTGTACATGGATTGTCTCCATCAAGTAAGGCCTCCGTTACATTACTCTATTTGTATTAGGTATCTAGACGTGTTTTGACCTATGTAAGCCAATGTAGGTTAGATAGCAGGTGTAATGAAATTAGTGGACTGTATTATTGATGTATATATTAATTACCACACTACAGATTCGCGTTATCGTAACGGTACAAGGACCTTGTACTGTTACGATAACGCGAATCTGTAGTGTGTTTGTATGCGCGAGCGCGGAATGTCGTGGCTAACAGCTGACTACCGAGCGCGGCCGAACGGGCACTCGGCTAGAATCGGTGGCCCCGCCCCCCGGCGACGAAACGTGCTGCGCGGCCGGTTGATGTACCTACTCAACAAGACGAGTAAGAGCCGATTTCACCGTTAAATTAAACGCGGTCAATTGACACTAAACTCGGTTCCGCTTCCTGTAACCGAGTTTAGCGTCCATTGATCGCGTTTAATTTTAACGGTTGGTGAAATTGACTCTAAGAAAATTAAGTAAAATAAATTAAAACCAGTTTCTGATTACAGTACCCCAGAATTTTTCATCCAGATGGCATAAAAATGATTACTACTTAGATGTCGGGATCGTTAAAGTAGAATCAGAATTCGATTACAAAGACGTCTCGTATTTGGAGTACTGTTCCTATATGCCGAAGGAAATACCCATCAACTATAGAGCAGAGATTATAAAGCCGGGATGTGTCATCCTGGTCCTTGGCTGGGGATCTACCAAGTATTTCAGACCTGTAAGTAAATACAGCCAGCTATTAACTGAATTGCACATAGATGTCTCGGCAGTAGTATACATAGACTCACTCTGGTTTCCCAGAGGGGTAGGCAGAACCACTTTCCATTTGTCACGATCTTTGAACATCTCTTTTGCATCGTTTACTGTCAATATATCACACTAATATTATAAAGGCGAACGTTTGTGAGTGTGTAACTGTGTGAATATGTATGTTTGTTACTTCTTCACGGCTGGAGTGATTTTAATTGAAGTTGGTATGGAGACAGCTGACACACTGGATTAACACATAGGCTATAATTTATAAAGTTTAATGCGGCTTAAACCACGGGGCATAGTTGTTTTCAGTGGATATACTTAGCATGTTTAAAATGCAAAAAAATATAAATGAAATCATAGCTAATAATAAAAACAATGATTTAATAAATATTAAAAAAAATACGTTGACAATTGATATTTAAAAAACCTTAAATAACCAATTTGACTAAGAAATAGCTATTTAACTAAAGCATTTAAAATTAAATTGTATCAACTTTATCAAATTTACTTAAGTCAAGATCGAATAAACTACTTGTAATTAAATATCTATATTGACAATAAGTAGTCAAAATATTAGAGACTTCAACTAGATAATTAAACATAATCTTAAACACGTATTGACAATAACTTGATACGAGCTAGCTAAATATCATTGCTATAATAAAATAAATTTTATAAATGTTTTCATACAATGTGTACCTA
This sequence comes from Pseudoips prasinana, assembly GCA_951640165.1. Lineage (NCBI taxonomy): Eukaryota > Metazoa > Arthropoda > Insecta > Lepidoptera > Nolidae > Pseudoips > Pseudoips prasinana. The sequence goes on along the minus strand of OX621245.1, from coordinate 35,729,396 downwards.
AATATCTATGTTACTAGAAATAAAAATGTATACAACTATATTACTACAAACATGTTCTGACTATTTACAAGTCTACGTGAATAAAAACCTTTTTTATTTTACGTTTTTATTTTATTTATTTATATAATTAATTTATAATAATATTCATGTACCGATTATTTTCCGAGTAGTAGTTTTTTTAAGTCTATGTGAATAAAAACAATATTTATTTCATTTTACTGGTTTGCCTGAACATTTTTGATACCAGGGTAACCACTACCCCTACGACGAAGATGAAAGAAACCGCTCCTTAGTTTGCTTCCACTGTTTGAATTACTCCTTGTATAATGTCATAAAATATTTGTCTAGGAGAATTATAGTGTGAACTTTAACACGCCATATCTGATGGGGGCAACTGCCACGATAATGGACATTACCGAATGTGGAAAGTACTACGAGGAGGCAGGAGTCGACTATGTCAAGCCAGACAACAATGTTTTCTGTTCATATGGATTTACTGATCGGGCCGTAAACTGCACTCTTACGGGACTTAACCCAATTTACCTGGTATGATTCACTTCTGATAATATATTATTTTATGCAAAATGGTTTTGCGCTTGACCACGATCTCACCTAATAGTAAGTGAAGATGTGGTCGAAGGTGGACCGCGCCTGCCCATAAGATGCCTGTTCACTCTAAAGTTGAATAAACCCATGTTATATGAGTCTGGAAACACGTCGTTTGGGAGGTTGTTCCACAGCTAAAATAAATAACAAGTTACTAATCTATTATTTTGAAATTATTTAGTTGTACTATATTAAAATTAAGAAATTGAAGGCAATGACCATTTGGCTAGCGCAGAAGGCTCTTAACTAGTAGCTTAAATTAAAAAAATACTAACACCTGAGGCCACCCTATTGGGGTTCGGGCTACAGCTCAGAGAGGGTGTGATCAGTTGCACGGGATCGCCGATGACGCGTTAAGGGGCCAAAGCGATCCTCACCGCTGAGGAACCTACCCTAGCTAACCTGCGGCTTTCTCTAGCTACCTAGGTGGACGACCCGGAGAACAAATCCACAAAGAAACTCCGGGCTAAAAAAGTAAGTTTTTGCTTCACGTATGAATAATATAATAATCAATTCTTATATTATAGGGTGTAAATGGTTCTACAATTCAACCAGAACCGGAATCTTCCACAAGAAATGATGGGCCGTGTCAAGTAAGTAAGTCACTTTTTTTTATCTTAAACTAATAGTTTTCTACTTTGTAATGAATGAACTGACTGACTTTAGCTCCATCCAGGACAGATATTTGTGTGCATGAACATGTTTCCTTGTCCTGAGTCTGGATTTAGTTATCGATGAAAATATGTATTTATAAAAGAAAAGTAGTATATGTAGTATATCAGTTATCTGGTTTCCATAGTACAAGCTCTGCTAAGTTTGAGATCAGATGGCCGTGTGTGAATAATGTCCCAGGATATTTATTATTACTGACTGACCGATCAACGCACAGCTAAAATTGCTGGTTCTAAAACCATGAAATTTTCCTTAAGTAACGTAGATGTGCACTAAGAAAGTATTTTACCATAAGGGGGTGAAAAGGGGTTGAAAATTTCGTATGGAACAGCTTGTTTTTTCGGTGTGGCCAACTTCAATCTTGGCATTATATTCTTTAAGATTACGACGTGGACGAAGTCGCTGGTAAAAGCAAGTATAATAATAAAAGTAAATATGTGGGGATAACCAACCCGCTGCCATCCGAACCCAAACTAGGCAGAGCCAGTCCTATGGCAGCCAGACAACTGATAAATATACTTAATATATTTCTACATACATACATGTCATAGACATATTACCTGGGTGTAATTCCAAAGAACTGTGTGAACGGAAACGACGGCGTAGAATGTCATCACCCCATCTCATCCCGTGGGGGGTGTAGCAATCGTTTGTGGAATACCTACGAAAGAACGGACAGCAGCGTTCTTCTGTGAACTATGTATTAACCATCAAACTGCGATCGCCAACCCGTCTGCCAAGCGTGGCAATTTTGGCATAGGAGGCCATTAGGGGAGGCTTTTGTCCAGCGGTGGACTTTTTAAGGCTGTTATGATGAGGATGATAAAGATAATAAAACCGTAAGATAATAATTCTTTGGGGAAGCTTTTGTCCAGCAGTGGACGTACTTTGGCTGACATGATGATGATGAATTTTCAAATAACAAATAATCATGCACACCACACAAAGATTTGTCCTCGATGGAGATCGAACTCACAACCTGCGGCTTAGCAGCCAGTTACCACTATACCAACTGCCCAGTCCAACCATGAAGCCATAAAGCTCAATAAAAAAATAAATGAAATGAAAAAATGTTAAATTTGACAAAAAAGAAATCTTACCATACATCGCTAACTTAATATAATAAATTTGGTTGTCAAAAAAGGCCCCTATCTCAGCATTAGCTACGGCAACACACGTGTATTACTGCAGCGCTGATCTTCCGATAGAGGCTGATATAAGCCACAATGGCATAGTAAATTAAATAGAAAGTCATATAAATAATACTAGTAATAGTCTTTAATACTAACTGAAGTGGCAGTGAGCGGGGCACATAGCTCGTAGAACCGATGGCCGCTGGGGCAGAAAGGTCCTCGAGTGGCGACCACGCACCGGAAGACGCAAGATGTATAGGCTTGCAAGAGTCGTGGGAAGCTGCTGGATGCGGGCGGCGCAAGACCGGCCAATGTGGAGATCCTAGGGGAGAGACCTTTGTCCAGCCGCGGACGTCTTTTGGCTGATATGATGTTTAATAGAAATAATCGTGATTAAACTTGACATGACAAAAATCTTAACAGCTAAGCTGAATTACTAACAAGTTGGAAGTTCGATTCCAGCAGAAGATTTAATTTGTACTGCATAGCGGAAAATATGATAAAACAATTTTTTAACTGGATTGTGAGGTTATTATATTGTTTTCTTTATTTAGAGATAATGTCGGCACGGATGAAATTATTTTAAACTTTACAATCATGAAATTCATGGACTCAAGAATACCCAAACTTAGAACTGCTACAAATGGATCCTTCAAATAGTTGTCCCATGCGTGATTCGAACCCGGGACACGATGGCGCTGAGGTACTAGGCCAGGTGACTACAATAACCACTGCCCCACACCTGCAAATCATATGAACTTTTATATTCACATAACTTAATTACTATAAACATGTACTGTAACTTTAAATTCTACCTGATTAAAAAACTTCTTTATTTATGTACCTAATGCGGTTCAGAAGGGAAGTCGTAAATTGGATCCGCTGTACGTAGCTCAGCTGCTATAACCTCTACCCCTATTTGAAAAAGGTGCATGTCCCATTTCCAATTAAAAATAAATTCGAAATTTCTAAGTTTTTGGTTATGTAGAATTCTACTGAAATATTAAACTACTTCTACCTACTAAAAGCACACTTCTAAGTGCAGATATTTTGACAAGCTACAACTGAGCACTCATCATCATCATATCAGCTGAAAGATCTCCACTGCTGGCAAAGGCCTCCCCCAAAGACCTCCACAATTGCCGGTCTTGCGCTATTCGCATCCAGTAGTTTCCAGCGACTCGCGCAAGATCATGGGTCCATCCTGTGGGAGCCCTACCCACGCTGCGTCTTCCGGTTCTTGGTTCGTGGACTGAACACTGCTCGAAAGCCGACGAGCACTTGACTGTTGTTTTTTTTTCAGAATGACCACGGTGGTCCCGCAATATCTATAATTTCCGGTGAGGAGCACGTAAGCGGAATAACTTCAACATTTCTATTGAACGAAAGGATGGAATGTGTTGGACCGTACACCTATACTGGATTCACGAGGCTTGCATATACCTTACCTTGTATCATACACAATCACAGGTAAAAATAATAAAGATCTTGGGGCATATAACCAAAACTTACATACTATTAATATTAAATACTTATAAATAAAAAACTGAATTTAAATCGTCGCCTGCGGGCAACGTGCTCAGAAAGCTGGCAACATTACCCCGTTGAAAGAGGAGGCTTGTTTTAAATACGAGCCAGCGTCACCTGACGACTTGATAAGGGGCAACTAATACACTACTACCTACCTCGACTGACTCGTTGTTCTAGCGGTAACGTCTTCAACCGCAGAAAATGAGGTCCTGGGTTCAAATCCCGGGTCGGGCCAAAAAGTGATATTGGGATTTTTCCGTAAAAAGAATTTTCTCAGTATCAGCCCGAAATCTGGAAGTTGGCGGTATTACACCCCCGTGCCTCGGAGGGCACGTAAAGCCGTCGGTCCTGTGCCTGATCTCTTTCCGGTCGTGTCGCTAGTGGTCCCATCGGATCATGAGAGTGATGGAATAGAAAGTGCCCCTGTGTTTGCGCACACACTTGTGCAATATAATATGTCCTGCGCAATTGCCTAAGCTCCATTGAGAATGGCCGCCGTGGCCGAAATTCGGCCGGTAAGAAGAAATCACTACCTATATGATCCCAAACTAGGTAGAGCCTGTACTATGGCAACCAGATAACTGATAAATAAACTTATATATTTCCAAGTAAATACATACTAACTGTACCATAAAATTATAAATTATAGGACGGTTCGGGACAGCACGGCGTTCATTCGCTCAAAGAGCAGCCCGACTGGGGAAGTACCTCCACCTTACAGAACACATTCCTTAATAATAACATTAATAACTTAAACTTAACGTTGTGTTTCTGCGGGCGAGTGTGGTCGCCAGAGCTCATCGTGGTGGGGGGAGGGTCAGCAACACTGGTTTGCTGACTCTTTTAAAGGCCAGCAACGCACCCGCCACCCCTCTGGTGTTGCGAGTTTACGTTAGAGTGTACAGTCGCCCACTGATATTATAAATTGTAAGCTAGAGATACTAGCATCTTCCAGGATATATTTTAAGAGTCCTACCCACTGAACTCCTATATTATTATTTATTCCAATAGTAGGTATAGCAATAGCTTTCACTGTATGGAGGAGAAGACCTAATTCTTAGCATTCCATGGATTCACCGTGCGGAAACCGAGTCCATCGCGTGGTAGAGGAGGGAACACTCGACAGAGTCTGAGACTTGCGACTCAGATGTAGGTTTAAGGGTGTTGCATCAACGCTCACCTTCTCAGTCCTCCGTCTTCCTAGCCAAATTTGGTAAGACAATAATGCCTCTTTGGATACTTTGGATAAGTGATAATACTATTATTTAAAATATAATAAAATCGTAGGTAAGTCAAAACTGTACATTGAATATTTTTTTAAAAGGATACTTTGGGCGTGGTCTACAATCGATATCGAAGCCAAAAATTTAGTTTTCAGAATGTTTGTCTGTGTGTCTGTATGTATGTCCGGGCTAAACTCAAAAAGTCCTACATGGATTTACTTCAAATGAATGAATATTACTAAGACGTCGGGTCAACATATAGGCTACATATTATCACACTATCGCCTATAGGGGAGGAGCTATGATAATTTATAAAATTTAACGCGGGTATAACCGCGGGACACAGCTAGTTTAAAATAATTATAATTTTGTAGACGATCAAATGCTGACTGCTACTCACCAGACTGGACCTGGACGACGGAAACTATATACTCAGAGTAAGAATATTTCTACATATTTTGAAATTATATTATATCTCTTTAAAATTTTCTTATTCTAGTGGTTACTCTACTGTCTAATGACCACAACTGGGACCGATAGCTTGGGTTACCGGTCCAGATGTGCTCTCCGAAGCACAGCTATGTAGAGGAATCAAACCACTTTGGCGGTCTATGGGTAGATTGCGTACCTTACACTTCCCCCGCCATTCATATAACACCTTGAATAGCCAACTCTGTTCAAAACCATTTCGTTATTTTAGATAAACCATGTTTTGTGTGTAATAATCCTTAAAAAATCAAATTTCAGACATCTTTTTAAAGTGAATTGTATAAATTTAAGTGTGGGTGGGAATCGAACCATTACGGGGTAGGTATCCGGCCTCATATGCGTTTGTTGCTTTTCTGAGACTCGAATTTATGCAATCCATTCGATATTTCTTAACGCGTAAATTAAAAGTGTCTTAAATAGACGCTTGTAATTTATACAATTCACTTTTAAAAGATGTCTGTAAATTGTTTTCAGTTTAACATGTTTAAAATCCTAAAAATAATAAATGAAATCATAGTTAATAATAAAAACTATGATAATAAGTAATCAATAACTTAATAAAATCAGTATCAGTTACAAATCTATTAGAAATTAATATTCACACTTGCTTATATACTCGTATTACTGTCGTTAGATTTATTTAAAAAATAAACCTCAATTCTATTGATGTAATTTTTTTGTTTCTACTCGTATGGGTGGTGAGCAAGATCTCGGCAGTTGGAAATCCACTCAATCACTAAACGCAGTAAAGTTCTATTTCTTTTTTCAGTTTGGAATCATCCGCCACTCCAATTGCGTCCGACGACACGGCTACCTGAAACTAGCATCAATTCTTATGAATAAATTGCCGAACACACTGTGCTTTTAATTTAATTTACAACAAAACTTACAAACTCCAGGCTCATATGTGTCGCCGGGTGTCCAAGCTCGGAGTACTTTGCTTTTCGTTCGATCTCCCTTCCCGCCATGTCTTGTCGGGGCACACCTCTCTTTGCCTCGTGCAGGGCGGCTGCCTCCTGTACTCTGATATCCAGCGGGAGTATGCCCGCTAGTAGCAACGCCGCGTTCAGGGAGACCGTACGGTAGGATCTGCAGATCTTTTGCGCAAATCCTCGCTGGATTGCATTGAGCTGTTTCTTAACTCCCAGCTTTCCCACCGCTGGGGCCCAGGCGCTCGCCGCGTACATTATAATGGGTTCTATAACCGCATTGTATATTACCCTGATCACTTTCGGGTGGAGTCCCCAACTAACTCTGGCCGCCCTCGACAGCTGCTTGTATATATTAACAGATTTTTTGCATATATTAAATATATGTTTGTTAAATGTCAAGCAGCTGTCGATGGTGAGGCCGAGTATTTTTATGTCTCTGGACATTGCTATGTCAACCCCGCCCATGCTCAGAAGTGGTACGTCATACTTGAGCTTTCTGGTTATTACCATGGCCTGGGTCTTATGTGGCGCAAACTTTAATTTATTTTTGACGCCCCACTCCCGAACATAGGCGAGGGCAGCATTACCTTGTCTTTGGACCTCCATCGCGGTATCCCCATCTATGATCAATACAATGTCGTCGGCAAACGCCTGGCAATAGTCTCCTCTATTTGCTAGCCCCTTGAGCAACGGGTCGAGGAACAGGTTCCATAGTATTGGTCCGCCTATGGAACCTTGAACACACCCCTTGTTCGTGCTTATGGAGTGTGTCTCCCCGCCATACCTTACCTCGACTTGTCTGTCTTTGAGGTAACTAGCTATTACCTTCTTGTTATTGCCGGGACAGCCTTCTTCCGCTAATCTAACGCTAATAGTTGGCCACCAGGCACTATCGAAGGCTCCCTCTATGTCCAGTGAAATCATGGTGATCAACTTTTTTTGTTTTAGTTTATCTCTTATGTGTTTCATCAGATCATAAAGGGAGTCTTCGGTGCTCCTCTGTAGCACAAAGCCATATTTTGCCCAAGACCGGGAGCAATCCTATGGGCCTGTATGACTTGGGCTGGGAGTAGTCTTCTTTTCCGGTTTTTGTTTGGGGCCATGAGTGTGGCTTGTTTCCATGGTTTCGGAAAGTGACCCAACTGAAGGCATTTATTGGTGATGGCGAGGAAGGTCTCTGGATCCTGCGTAATTACTTGCATACAAATGTCTGCTGTGAAACTGCTCTGATCCGGGTGCCTTCTTGGGGTTGAAGCTCTCCGCTGCCATTTTGAACTCGTGTTTAGTGAACAAAGGATCATGGTTGTCATCATGCTCACTGTTCACTAGCTTTGCCTTTGGTCGGATGATTTGGTGGTAGGCATTTTCCCCAATTTCGGTGTCTTTGGGATAGAAGGTTTCGGCAAGCAGTTTCACCGACGCCTTTGGGTCCAGAAATATGAGCAGTGGTTATCCTAGTGTCAGAGTTGTACAAGCCGCCCAATAGGCCTCTGACATGGCTTATCGACTATTTTCTAATGACTACAACAGGGGACGACAGCTTAACGTGCCATCCGAAACACGGTGACGCTCAGAAATTAAACATCTATGGACTGTGTGTATGTGGTCACACATCTATGGACTGACCGCGAGCCTAGTTGCTTAACCTCGCCGATCACTTACGGACCGGTGAGGGCATCTAACTATGAGCGCTGCTAGATACTCTGTATGATATTACTATTTTGCAATGTGTTTTAGTAATTGAAATTGGATATATATTAAGTACTAGCTGTGCCCCGCGGTTTTACCCGCGTTAAACTTTATAAATTATCACAGCTCCTCCACCGTAGGTGATAGCGTGATAATATGTAGCCTATATGTTGACCCGACCTCTTAGTAATATTCATGCAAAATTTGAAGTAAATCCATGCAGTACTTTTCGAGTTTAGCTCGGACATACATACAGACACACAGACAAAAATTCTAAAAACTATAATTTTGGCTTCGATATCGACTGTAGATCACACCCCGAGTATCCTCTCAAAAGAATATTCAATGTACAGTTTTGACTTTCCTACGATTTTATTATATGTATAGATAGTACTCTTGCCGGCGAGTACTAAATATCTGATTGTGTACTATACAAGAATAGAATAGAACTTTATTAACCAAGAATTAACACGTTTATACGGAGTTGTTAGAATAAAGTGTACAAATTGTTATTGCCAATATAAATATGAAAATACGAAACTCCCTGCACTAGCCTGAACCTGTCCTGCGGGGAAGACTTTCTAATGACCTTGGCAAGTCATTTACCGTCAGGGCAGACAGTTTTAATCTTTTTTCTCTGTTTGTCTGTATGTATGTCCGGGCTAAACTCAAATGTGCTGCACGGATTTACTTCAAATTTTGCATGAATATTACTAAGAGGTCGGGTCAACATATAGGCTACATATTATCACGCTATCACCGACGGGGGAGGAGCTATGATAATTTATAAAGTTTAACGCGGGTAAAACCGCGGGGCACAGCTAGTATTAAATAAATATAATGGCGAGCGGTGGGTCAGTGGATTGGAAACGAAACTACTGTTTGCAAAAGAACTGTGTAACAAAGTTGTGGTACAACTAACACAGGGACATCTGATCCCAAACTACAGCGTGTACTATGGAAACCAAACAACTGATAAACTACTTATATACTACTAATTACCTACATACTATAGATAAATTACACAAAAACACAGACTGCACGTGTTGCGCAGCGGCTAAGACAGTCGCCTCGCCGCTTCGTGTGACGGGTTCGAGTCCAGCGCGACCATAAATAGTTGTTCTGAGTCTGGATGTAAATTGTGACCGTCTATTATATGTTTGTAAAGTACAACGCGACACAGGGATTAGATTCGCTAGTGCGGGTGTTGTCTTAAAATAAAAACAAATAAATAAAAAATAACATAATCATGCTTATCGCACACACGTCACACCCTGATTAATATAATTTCAATTATATTTTTAAACGTCCTATAATTCAATTCACACAAATAATTCCACAGGCAAAACTATAGTTTAATACAGTTAAATTTAAATTAAGGTGAACACCTTAACTTAAATTTGGCAACCGAGTAATTAGTAATAATAATATCTTCGGACAATGTCACACAGATCATCCTATCCCCAAACTAAGCAAAGCTTGTACTATGGGTACCAGGCGACGATATACATACTTATATAGAAAGATAAATACTTATATACATAGAAAACATCCATGACTTAGAAACAAATATTCGTGCTCATCACGCAAATATTTGCACTTACCGGGATTCGAACCCAGGACCACCAGCTTCGTAGGCAGGATCACTACCAACTAGGTTACGGTGACCGTCGGTATTAGGTATAATTAGGTATCCATTGTTAAGTTATTAGAATTACTGTACATTTGTTTCTTGCTCGAAGTGATTTCCTTTGAGAAATAAATAAGTTCTAACTGTTTAATTGCTCCTGACTCTACACAATAGTGTAGAATCAGCAGCAATTTCTTTATAAAAATAATAGTCTCCTTCGAGCACTCGACGAGTTAGCAGCCCTTGAGAATGGTCCGTAGAGGACTGAAACACGTGTTGGGTATCGTACTGGCGCATGTAATTTGCTTTTTTAGGATTCCGTAGCCAAATGGCAAAAAACGGAACCCTTATAGATTCGTCATGTCTGTCTGTCTGTCCGTCCGTATGTCACAGCCACTTTTTTCCGAAACTATAAGAGCTGTGCTGCTGAAACTTGTTATATTGTCCTTCTTGCATGTGCACATTTTTGCGGGCGTTGCAAATTGCATCCCCGGCATGATTAAACTGACAATTAGCGGAATTAACACCACAAATTGATTTTGTATTTTGAAAAATAATATCATAATTCACACACTCTTATTATGAATAACAAGTTTTATCATTTCAGTTTTGAAAACAATTCATCTCTGTTCTTTCAAACCACATGGTGAATAAATAAGCTCTACATAGAGCTACGGATCATAAAAATCATAGAGCACGTCTATCATAATGGATGCCTACAGAGCTTTGCGTTTTTACTGATAAATAATACTTTACGTTATAGGTCATGCCTTAGTTGTAATGACCCAGGCTCAAATCGGTACTTACATAATATCCACCTGGTGCCATAGTCTCATTTTGTATTCAACACGATCTCCCCAATGTGAAAACTAAGGCAAATAGATTATTAAAGTCAGACTCAGTTTACAACTAAATTGAGTCTGAAACTTCAAAAATCTGTTTTAAAAAATGAGTTTGAAACATCTTTAATAAAATTTAATATAAATATATACATAAATAATACTAAGTAATGGAATAAGACGATACTTTGCGGAAATCCATAACAATCAAAATACAAAATCAATATGTAGTTTTAATTCCGCTAATTGTCAGTTTAATCATGCCGGGAAGCAATTTGCACCGCCCTCCAGCCCGCAAAAATATGCACATGTAAGAAGGACATTATAAAAAGCAAATAAGATGCGCCAGTACGATACCCAACACGTGGTTCAGTCCTCCACGGACCATTCTCAAGGGCTACTAACTCGTCGAGTGCTCGAATGAGACTAAAAAGTTTAGTCACTGCAAATTGCATCCCGGCATGATTAAACTGACTATTATCGGAATTAACACTACATATTGATTTTATATTTTGCTAAGTAATATTTTCTAACAACGAGGCGTTAAAAACCTCCTCGACATCGCTGTCAACCGGGAACGTTCCCAGAATGCTGGCATTATTGGCACGTTGAATGGATCACGTGAAGCTTCAACCCGACGTTTCGACATTTCACGGAAATGTGTTAAGTGTTGTTTCAACCCCAATCGGTGCAAACATATAGTTTCCTGGAAGGTTGATGAATTTTTATAATATTCAATAGGTACGATAAATTCAGTTACTTTATTCCATGTTTATTGGTTAATAAGTTTGGTTAGTATCCTCCTTATATCATCATTATAACAAATGTAGAAAGTCCACTGCTAGACAAAAGCCTCTCCCAAGATGTTTCTTGGTTCTGCTTAGTTTGGGATCACATCGCGTGTCGTATTTAATTCTTATTTACAGTAAATAGTACTACCGATATGTAGTCTAATTTTTGTTTTATCGTATCCTATATCATGGCACAAAACCGTTTACACCTATAGGCCACTATTTCAGGTCTTCTTCATCCAACTAATCACGGTACAAATAGGCAAATCTTAGTAGATTTTAATTAAGTAACAATATTAACACGATATTCGGCTATAATTCAGTCAGAACAAGGGTTCTAGAAGGGACATTTATATCTCCTTCACAGATCTGCACAGAATAAAATTTTTAGTGGTTCAATGTCGAAAATTCACCGTGCATCCATCTGTCACGCACTTATAGATGTTCCAAAGGATATGAAACTTGAATCTAACACTTTACAAAATGTGCTTGGGTCATCGTCGAGAATAATATCTACACTTTATGTATTCAGAACAAACTTTTATATTATATTTTACTAGATGTGCCTATGTGCCTAGTGATGTGATATTGTTAAACGTTATAAATTATTAGCTTATGTGTTAATCCCGGTGTCAGCTAATTCCATACCAAATTTTATTACAATCGCTCTAGCCGTTTAGACGTGAAGAAGAAACAAACATACACACTCGCACACTCAAAAACTTTCGCCCTTATAATATTAGTATGATTAACTTACATATAGACGATAATGCGGGTTTCATTGCGGCTTATTGTTCGCCCAAAAAGTACATATATGTATATACAGAGTATAATAATAATATGTTTATTCACATCTCACAAGGAATTTACAAATAAAAATATCTAGTTAACAATTTTCGTTGCTATAAATAGGTCCTTGTGAGAGTCTGGAGTCTGAACTAGGTCAAGACCTGTACTACAGATATAGTATACATTGTATATCGCTCATGGGAAGCGTGACGTGACAATGACGCGAATTCCATAATTTTTTGTTTAACACTGTTCAATTAAACTAAACAATGTCGAAATCCGCAGGCGAACCAAAGTCACCGACATAGCCCGAAGAATTGCAAAACTGAAGTGGCAGTGGGCGGGGCACATAGCTCGTAGAACCGATGGCCGTTGGGGCAGAAAGGTTCTTGAGTGGCGACCACGAACCGGAAGACGCAGCGTGGGCAGGCCCCCTACAAGATGGACCGATGATCTTGTGCGGGTCGCTGGAAACAGCTGGATGCGAATAGCGCAAGACCGGCAATTGTGGAGATCTTTGGAGGCCTTTGTCCAGCAGTGGACGTCTTTCAGCTAATATGATGATGATGATGAAACAGTGCTCAACGCGCCTAAAGAAGTATTCACTTAAAAAATTGGTAGGAATACTTTTCCAAAAGACATTTTGCTTAAGACTAATTATTTCTATTTGTACTCAATCAGTAGACACAATTTGGATCTTTAAGACTACTAGCTGTTCCGGCAAACGTTGTACTGCCTTATCAATAGAAATAAAACCCGGACACTCGTCGCAGCGCCACCTACCGGGTTCAATCGTAGATCTAAATCATCGAGGGACAAAATCAAATGCACAAAATAATTTCATCAAAATCAACAAAGTAAAATTGCTTTAAAAAAATGGAATAAGGGTGAAAATTTATAGTTGTATGTATTTTTCAATGCCACGAGTTGGTAATTATGGGGTTATTAACTATTTTTAAACAACTAAGTTATAACATTTAATCTATTCTCAGAACTACCAAAAATAAGAATAAAATCAATATCATAGGTCAGAACGTTTCGGAGTAGTTTGCAGACAAACACTGTGACATTTTAGAGAAGAGAGGAATTTATGTAAATTATTTATTTTATAGCGACAAGCTTTCTTTTAGAAATCAGAATCATTCGGCAGGTACTTAGCTATCTATAACAATGTTTTTACGTTAACAAACAAAGAAGAAAAGGCAATTTGTGGAACTAAAATATTTCTACTACAGTTGAAACAATTAATGTTAGGGTCAGGCAGTATCAGATGTTTATCTAATTGGCATCTTCTAGGGGAATTTATCATTGACTCAACGTAGGTTCCTAAGTGATGTTACTATTGGGACTTTGATTAACCGTCTTATTGTTCTTACGGTAGATGTTTCTCTGCTCCAGGAATCATGTGAAGGGTAGGTACAGGTGATTCCTGGGCATTTCTAAACGCTAACAACGCTTAAGGGATTTAAAACTCAGCATTGTTTCGCTAACTCGACAAGGGAAGGGGAAGGGAAGGGGGTGACGTTTGTAGCCGCTTAGCTTATGAGGCTTTAACTGCTTTAAAAGACAGTAAAGTGGGGCGAGGGCTTGAAGCCCAAAAGTACAAAATAAGTAGCCCACGCCAGAGGGCATCCTATTTTGGGTCCGGACCCCAGAGCCGTTGCTGACAACTAAATGCATGAGGGGGCAAAGCGTGAGTAAACGTTTACTATGAGGTGGTCCGTATGTTCGTTTGTCGACTCGTAGTATACAAATAGAAAGTCATAATACTATAACTACAGAACTTGGCTGACGCTCAAACACGTGGTTCTCAATCCAATCTATATTGAATATCAAGAATCACGAGGTTTTAATTTGATTGGAAGGCGGCTGGTTGCCGTGGCTACGTTCCTTGACACGTGCTTTGATTTTATTTAAACTAGGTTAACTTCTCTTTTAGCTTTGATTATGTAAACATTTTGATGTTTTTGTGTGTATACAAGATGTAACAAAAATAGTGGACGTAACTTAAGGAGCTTAATTTACCTATTAAACTGTTAACACCTAGTACAAACTCACAACAACAAATATCATAATAATAATAAAACCGGCCAAGTGCGAGTCGGACTCGCGCACTTAGGGTTCCATACCATTATCTATAAATACAAAAAAAATCACGTTATAACGGCAACATAAATACATCATCTGTGAAAATTTCAACTGTCTAACCATCACGGTTCATGAGATACAGCCTAGTGACAGACGGACAGACAGCGAAGTCTTAGTAATAGGGTCCCGTTTACCCTTTGGGTACGGAACCCTAAAAAAGATATTAACTCTTTTATAGTCAGTAATATCTAGTCTATGATTTGAATGCACACATATGCCTTAGTTATGCAGAATGTTGTGTTCACATCGAGAAGGTCAAACACTAATGTTCAGTTTTTGCGACAATTTCTTTGCGATTTTTTAAATTATTATTATTATAAATATATAAAAAAGGTTTTTATTCACGTAGACTTTAAAAAGGCGCTTGTAAATAGTCAGAACATGTTTGTAGTAATATAGTTGTATATTTCTAGTAACACATTGTATTGATTGTATGAAAACATTTATAAAATTTATTTTATAATAGCAATGATATTTAGCTAGCTCGTATTGTCAAGAGATTTAATTTAAGTTTAATTATCTAGTTTAAGTCTAATATAATATATTTACTGCATATTGTCAATGGTTCTGTCTATATTAAGGTATTACTATTATGACGGACCTTGTGTTAATAACGACGGTCACGCTTTAATGCTACCACCGGATCAATAAAAAAAACCCCTGGTCCTGAATAACAATCAGCTAATGCATTTTGTATGGGGAGCCAATATATATTTTTAGAGTTTCAGTGATTTTCTTAATTTCTCTTACGGTGCGTCCACTATTCTGTAACACCTTGTATACAAAATCGTGTAACAAAACCTAAATTGTCACACATTAAATGTTTTTTTTTTTGGAGCTCTATACAAAATTTGTCAGCAGATTGAAATTTTATAATGAGAAGCTAATTTGTTTTTTCAATTTGTTAATCAGTTTCAGCCTGTTAGTCTAGTGGTTAGTGACTCTGACTGCTAAGCAAGAGGTCGTGGGTTTGTTTCCCACCCAGAGCAAATCTTTGTGTGATGAACAGGATTGTGATGAAAATTATTGAAATATTAATTTGACTAGATAACCGAAGGATGATAATGATAATTATTATAATATCCTGATACATTATTCACACACGACCATCTGACCCCAAACTAAGCAGAGCTTTTACTATGGAAACCAGATAACTGATATACTGCATATACTACTTTTCTTTTGTAAATACATACTTATATAGATCACCCAGACTCAGGACAAACAGACATGTTCATGACCACAAATATCTGCCCTGGGTGGGAATCGAACCCACGACCTCCGAAGTGAAAAGCAAGAATTTGCTGACCATGCCAACAGGCCCGTCATGTATATAAAACTAGGTCTGCAAGGCATTCTGTTGAGTTGAGTGTAGTTAAGCAAATGTCTATACTTAATATAGACAGAATCATTCAGCAATATGTAGTAAAATATAAATTTCAATAATTAAACCTAAACATAATATCTTTAACTTAATACAAGCTAGCTAAATATCACTACTATTATAAAAAAATATATAGATGTTTTAACAATCCATGTACCTAAATATCTATAATAAGTAACTAGAAATAATAACTGTAACAAACATGTTCTGACTATTTACAAGCGCTTTTTTAAAGTCTACGTGAATAAAAACCTTTCTTATTTTATTTTTTATTTAATTTACATTGAATGCAATGGGGCATTTGTACAACCAGGAACGAACTAAGTACATGAGTCGCCTAAGGGTCAGCGCAGACCGAGAGGAGCGCAGCGGAGAGGATTTTATTAAAACACTAGAAAATCTACTTTTAAATTATTGAAATAAAGTGCATGTGTGCTTGAACATTATAATGCGCGAGACTGCGCGAGCATTTTGTCAGGTTCAAGCATATATGCACTTTATTCCTATAGCTCTAAAGTTAATTTTCTAGTGCCTTAATAAAATCCTCTCCGCTGCGCTCCTCTCTGTCTGCGCTGACCCTAAGTAAAAGCTTCGTTTACCCTCAGCTCAATTATATATGTATTATATTTTTAGCTTGCAAAACATCTAATTGTGCAAGCGAGAAGGATGTTCGTTGAAGCCAAGCCCAATGTTACAAACGACACTTAATTTTTAGACAGCGTTTGACCTGGTTTCAACTTCGAAGGTTAAGGGAGAGGTCCTCTTATTTTAAAACCCTTGTTCGGACTTGAGAGTACTTTGGTCCCTTTAGGGTGAGTTATTAATGTGTAATTTTAAATTGCTATTGTTTTAGCTGCAAAAACAGCGGTCCAGGGACTCGCGTTGGTGTTCTGGATAATATTTATTTACATTGAACAAACTGGCCGACTTCGACTGGCCTGTTGGTGTAGTGTTTAGTGACTCTGAATGCAAGTCAGAGGTCGTGGGTTCGATTCCCACCCGGGACAAATATTTGTGTGATGACCACGGTTATTTGTTCTGTGTCTGGGTATATAGACGGGTTTGTTGGCGTGGTTGGCAAATGCTTGCTTTTCACGCTGGAGGTCGTGGGTTTGATTCTCACCCAGGATAGATATTTGTGTGCATGAACATGTCTGTTTGTCTTGAGTCTGGGTGTAAAATTATCTATATAAGTATGTATTTACAAAAGAAAAGTATTATATGTAGTATATCAGTTATCTGATTTCCATAGTGTAGGTACAAGCTCTGCTTAGTTTGGGTTCAGGCGGCCGTGTGTAGTACCTATTTATAAATATATAAGTACTAGCTGTGCCCCGCGGTTTTACCCGCGTTAAACTTTATAAAATATGGCCTATGTGTTATCCTAACTATAAAAATTAGCCTATGTTCTTTCTCAGGGTCTAGACCATCTGTATACCAAATTTCATTCAAATCCGTTCAGTAGTTTTGGCGTGAAAGAGTAATAGACAGACAGACAGACAGAGTTACTTTTGCATTTATAATATTATCATCATAGCAAAAGGCTAATATTAACATCATAGCAAAAGGCTCCGCCTAGTTTGGAATCAGATTGCGTTGTGTTAGTAGTCCCAAGATATTTATTTATTTAATTTTAATATTTCTGCCTTCCTTTCTGATCCCTGACCCCTCTCATACTATAACCTAACCTAGGTTAGGTTATAGTATATGGCTAGTAGGTTATGTATAGGTAGTATATGGTCCCATAAGTACCTATAGTAGGTACATATGGGAAGGGCAGGGACGCGCCATTACTAAATTGTCCCTTATGCCTTATACTACCTATACATAACCTACTAGCCACATAAATAATTAAAATAAAACTTCATATTGCTTTATCTTCCAACATCCAACTCAAAACTCCTCCAACTATTTAAATCTAATCATTTCATGTCAGTGGGCAACAATAAAAGGAGCACTATCCTTACTTGCGGCCATTAACCAAAGCGTCCAATCGTTTGATGCGAGCATCTTGCAATTTTTACAAGGATCCCGCACATAAATGTAAGGTTCGGATTTTCCGGTAAAGAGTTGGTCGGCCGCTCGGAAGTGGGCCAAGGCCGGCTGCAACTGTAAAGATTTAATGGCGGACGGTTTTTGGCCGCATTTTTGGGTATGGTCTGAATGTTCGCGGGAAAGTCGACGTATGTATACACGACGCGTCTGGGGTACACGGAGACATGCCTGGAACACTATTTTCCAAATTTATCATTTAATAGCTGTGCCCCGTGGTATTACCCGCGTTAAATTTTATAAATGATCATAGCTCCTCCCCCGTGGGTAATAGCGTTATAATATGTAGCCTATATGTTGACCCGACCTCTTAGTAATATTCAAGCAAGATTTGAAGTAAATCCATGCAGTACTTTTTGAGTTTAGCCCGGACATACATACAGACAAACAGACACACAGACAAAAATTCTAACAACTATATTTTTGGCTTCGATATCGATGTAGACCACGCCCCAAGTATCCGTTTAAAAAAATATTCGATGTACAGTTTTGACTTTCTTACGATTTTATTATATGTAAGTATAGATTATTTGGTGAGGTTATGCAAGCAGTTAATTTAAAAATATAGGCGGACTTCACTTCCTGAGCAATTAATTATTGAGCAAAATCAATCAACTATACTTCATGCGGCACCAAATCACTAATTAAGTTAGATTTTAATTCCAATTACGGCGATCCGTCGATGATATGCGACCATTACAACGTCTCCAGGCAATAGTGACGCCAAGATGGCCGCCCGTTCGACGTTCCACCAGAGTGACATCGACCTTTCACTATTGTCTATGCAGTTTCGTTAGCGGTGCCACGGCTGCGCCGTCGTATATATAAACAGTATACTTAGGTATTTTTTTTTATTATTCACCCCATTACCGTCCCACTGCAGGGCAAGGGCATAGGCCATACTCCACTAAACTGCGGGCTAGCGACTTATGTTCCTACTTCCTAAATATTTTGTTGTAATTGTAAAAATGTATTCACATTCCTAAAACAGGCAAAATAGATTATAAGGACCATATGTAATTTACCTAATTTAAAATGTGAACTCTATTTTCTGTGAATAAATTAATTGATTTTCGACTGATAATGATGAAATGAATTGAATTGTTAGATGCTGGCTAAACTTAGGTATTATTGGCTACATGCACACAAGTAATGGAATCAGGAGTTTCTCTGCAGAAATACATAACATTTAAATATGTAGTGTTAATTCCGCTCTCATCGAGCACTCGACGAGTTAGCATCTCTTGAGAATGGGCCGAGGTGGACTGAAACACTTATTGGGTATCGTACCGGCGCATGTAATTTGTACTTTTGTTCGTATCGTTTCGTTCGATTAAACTGACAATTAGCGGAATTAACACTAAGTAAGTATTAATTTTGTATTTTGAATACATTCACACACTTATAGAAACACGCACACACACTCATAAGTCCACCCTACACGCAATTAACATACACATGCCCACGTGCTAACACACGTTTAAAAATATTCTACTATATTTAAACGAACACTACCATTCAATTATTATTTAGGTATGGTCTGATATAATAGTTTAAGACATATAAGAAACGTAATGCTTAATGTATGCGAAGTGAAATAAAATAATATAAAAAAAAAGGTTTTCATTAATTCACGTGTACATACATAATTCATGATTATCATATCATGAATTATGTATGTACACGTGAATTAATGAAAACGTTTTTTTTATATTATTTGATTTTATTAGGACATTAAACAGTTACATATTACAGTATAATATAATAAGTGTAAACAAGTAACGTAGTAAACGTGTAACCCACACCAATGTCCGCAAAATAAATAGAGTATTTTACTAGGCGTAATATAAATAGTGGACGTAACTAAAATAGCATAATTTGCCTGAAACTGAACAACGTGTAGCACATCAACATGCATAATCCACAAAAACTTCTTAAACATGAATATCGATTAGCTGCTGATGCATTTTTTTATATTATGTGGAGTCAAACCATTTTTTTACATATTTGATAAGCAGGTTTACTTCAGTTGGTTCAGTTTTATGGGTAACTAGCCTCCTTAAGAGGTAGGTTAGTAGGTATATAGAGTTAGGTTTAGGTACCCAGCCACTAAAATGAAATTAAAAGGTTTTTATTCAAGTAAACTTTAAAAAAGCGCTTGTAAATAGTCAGAACATGTTTGTATTAATATAGTTAAGTTTACATAATTAGTTCTAGTTACATATATTTACATACATAGATATTTAGGTTTTTACACGCTGTGATGTCCTCTGCGTCCAGGGACCCACCGAGACGAAACGCAGAGCCGTCCCTACATAGCTAGACTGATCCTCATTTCCGAGACTTGCCACCCGAAACACGGTAACGCAGTGTTTGTTACTCCCAGTCCCGGAATTAGTGTCCTATCGAACGAGATTGCCATCGAAACGCTAAGAAGAAAATTTAGGTACACGGATTGTTAAAACATTTATAAAATTTATTTTATAATAGTGTTGATATTTACCTACCTAGTTTGTATTAAATTGTTGACAAAGAGACTATGTTTAGGTTTAATTAAGATCGAAATTTATAATTTAAGCTATATTTTCCACTTATGTTGTCAATGAATCTATCTCACTTTTTATATTACACATTATACTTATGTATCTTTTTACTTATAACTTATGCGTACTCTAGGACGGTAGGTATTACCAGCCAGATATCTAATAGGTATATAAATGTTTATGTCTAACTCTACCCGCTCTCACTGTGACCGTGTAGTTTATTCGTTCCTTGCCCGTTACGTTCCCCGCGCTTAAGTATACCGAACTTTGCAGCTTTAGTTTATTTACGTGGACCCTGTTTTACACTCCCGCGGGGATAATTAATAATGTGTGGAAACATACGAGATAAGGCACCTACAATGGAGAAACAGGTGAGTGTAGTAAGGATAGACCCACTGGGCCTTTTAGAAAGGCCTTTTATTAATTAGAGAAGCATTGTTGTAATGATGAGGATGTTTAATAAAGTAGAATAGGCCGTTCTAGTGGCCGTAAACATTCAGGTTGTACTTACAGTTTAGACAATGAAATGAAAGTTAAATTTTCAAATGCAAATTTATTTATGTTGCAATAAATATGGTTACAGTAAGTTAGACGAATTAAGCGTCTTTAAATAAGTTCCGCATATTTTGTTGGACATAATTTCATGTGTAAGCATCTTTCCTTTCGGTACCTAACTGGATATTTTTTGTGGGAGTGATTTTAGTGAAATGGTTACCGCCATCTTTATTAAATGAGTTACCCAGTGATATAGTAACCAATACTAAGTCTAAATACCTATAAAAAACACTGAAAAAAGCATTATTTATCACTCTGCCCGTGACAATGTGCTGAAACTATTAAGTAAACAACGAAAGTAGTAGATCTATCCTCAACTTGTACAAACTTCAAATATTACTTAGGTATATCAACCACACTTCAAATCATGTATAACTCTAATGGTAGGAAATTGTAAGAACTTAAAGAAAAAAGACATTACAGATAGTTTCACTAAGATGTTAGAATTAGACTGTAATAAGATAATATTGTGTGCCTTCCCCTATGTGTCCAATGTGCCTGATAGTACAAATAATTATATCCACAAGCTAAATATGCACCTACAGTTTTTGGTTAGCCATTATAGTAATAAATTTATATTTTTGGACACAAATAGTTTTATAGATTCTTGTAGGGTAACCATGAGTACAGTTACTGTCTCAAGAAAATTTTTGAACATACTTGCAACTTTAGTAGCGGCACATATTAACTCAGTCATAAGTAGTATGACGAAGTCACTTTTTATACCATCTTTTAGTAATGTTATTAAAATCAATTTAGTTAGTAGTTTAAACATGTAAGCATGACAATAGAGAAGTGTGATAACTTTCTAATTCTATCACATCAAAATATAAACCGCTTCTCTAGCAAAATTCTAGACATAGAACTTTTTAATAAAAAATATGAAATAGATATCCTTTGTTCAATTGTTTTATATAAATGTGTTACGTGAACTATCTGTAAATGATTGCTATCATATACTTAATATAAAATTATTGACTCTGTCTCAAAATGAATAATGTTATTGTTTCGAAGTTTTTCTTTTGTATACTTACCTAAATATAATCTAAAATAATAAGCATTCAGACAACCGATCGAGCATATATTGTGTTTGCCTACTAAATAATTACTCTAATTGGACCAAATCCCATGTTCATGCCCGCTTGAGTATGTTTCGCCGGACCGTCTCAACTGGGTCGTGTTGAAACCGGTAGTAGATGAACCCACTGAGTTTGTTTCGCTGGGTCTTCTCAGTTGGGGCGCATTGGATCCGGTGGTAGCATTAAAGCGCGACCGTCGTTATTAACACAAGGTCCGTCATAATAATAATACCTTTAATATAGACAGAACCATTGACAATATGTAGTAAAAATTTTAGACTTAAACTAGATAATTAAACATAATCTCTTGACAATAACTTGATACGAGCTAGCTAAATATCATTGCTGTAATAAAATAAATTTTATAAATGTTTTCATACAATATGTACCTAAATATCTATGTTACTAGAAATATTATCTAATGTATACAACTATATTACTACAAACATGTTCTGACTATTTACAAGCGCTTTTTTAAAGTCTACGTGAATAAAAACCTTTTTTATTTATATTTATTTTATTTTATTTATTTATTTACACTAGTAACTAATTATTATTATTTCTTGATTAAGACGATATGGCATATAGGTATTTACATAAAAAAAAAAACATATTTAGATATTCCTTTACTTTGTAATGTATAAACTTAATTAGTACCATCTTTATATTTTCTAATCTACCTCGTATACTTCCTTACTGTAATATTACAAACTGAACTGAATAACAATTAAGTAATGAACATGAACATGAAAACAGAGCGAGAACGTTGCCGACGAAAAATGTCAATAATGTAAATGTGTACCTACTTTTTCAATAATAAATAAATAAAAAAGAAAGTAAAGGGACGGAAATGTGTTACAGGAAACCGGGGGAGCGTGCGTGCACGCGCAATGTCATTCAACCAATGAGCGCGCGCTGTGACGGAGCAATGCCTGTGCGATCGTGCCAACCCATTTTGTGCCAGCCCGTAAGGTTGTATCTACGACGTGCTGTCGGGCAACATAGTGTAATGTGATGATATATTCCACCAATCACATTATGAGTAAATAGCCTCACATACATTTCTTCTCAATTCATAAATGGTAGCATATATTGTGTTTGCCTGCTAAATAATTTCAGTAAGTGGACCAAATCTCGTGTATATGCCCCATTGAGTATGTTTCGCCGGAGCGTCTCAACTGGGCCGTGTTGAAACCGGTAGTAGAGACACCCGCTGAGTTTGTTTCGCTGGGTCTTCTCAGTTGGGGCGCATTGGATCCGGTGGTAGCATTAAAGCGCGACCGTCGTTATAAACACAAGGTCCGCCATAATAATAACATTTAATTCGTACCTTAATATATACAGAACCATTCGACAATATGTAGTAAAAATATAGCTAAAATTTAAAATTTTGATAATTAAACCTTCACATGATCCCTGACAATAACTTAATTTAAGTTCGTTAAATATCGTTACTGTTATAAAATAAATCTTATTGTAAATTATTTCCTGCAATCCGTGTACCTAAATATCTATATGTACCCAGAAATAATAATAAATTAATTATATATTACTACGTATATGTTCTGACTATTTACAAGCGCTTTTTTAAAGTCTACGTGAATAAAAACCTTTTTTATTTTTTTTATTTTTGGTAGTTTATTTCATGACAGATGTGCAGCATTATAAATATGGGACTATTATAAGGCTCGCTCGTTTTTTAAGGTTCCGTAGCCAAATGCCCAAAAACGGAACCCTTATAGATTCGTCATGTCTGTCTGTCTGTCCGTCCGTATGTCACAGACACTTTTTTCCGAAACTATAAAAGCTGTACGTAGATGTATTCTGTGAACCGCAGTAAGATTTTCTCACAAAAATAGAAAAAGAACAATAATTTTGGAGATTCCCCATACATACAACTGAAACACAAAAAAAAAATTATCGTACCCATACATGTGGGGTGGATCTATGGATAGGTAAAAAAAAATGATATTGAGGTTTCTAATATAATTTTTAACTAAACTGAATAGTTTGCGCGTAATAGTGTCCCCCCCTCCTCCCTCTATCTTCTAAAATAAGAGAATGATTAAAACTAAAAAATACCTATATATTCAATGATGTACTTTAAAAACTCACAACGAAAATTGGTTTGAACGAAATCTAGTACTAAAGTAATTTTTTTTAATACGTCATAAATCGTAAACCGCTATTTATCATTCATTTAATCAACTGAAATACTTTTTGCTACGGAACCCTTCATAGGCGAGTCCGACTCGCACTTGGCCGGGTTTATTTTTTAATACCATCTCTAACGTCTAACGTGGGCTACGCTACACGTGGTGAACCTAACTATTGCATGTTTCACAATAGGTATTACATTTAGGCTGATTACAGAGTGACGCGCGAGGCACGCGCCGGCGGCCAGCGCGTCTCAACAGCCGCGTGCGAGACGCGTCACTCTGAAACGCTAGCTGCCAGTAGAGGAGCTCGGGCAGCGCTGGCCGACGCGCGACGGCGCGCGTGTCACCGGCGCGCGGCGGCGCGTTTCAACTGCGTGACTATGAAACTTAATGAAGCGCAACTACTATCTAGTGTAATTGTAAGCGCGCGCGTTTGGACGGCGCCACTCGCCGGTGCGACTCTGACATCAGCCTTATATTCGAAGAAATCCTTACCTAATACTATTATAAAAATTAAAAACATTATAAAGCTGTCGATGCCACAGTCATGTTTTTTTACCTTATTAATCAATTTTATATTTGATGCTTCAGGATCTGTGATTAGATACTGGTTCATCATGCGCGCCAAAGTACGTCCACTGCTGGACAAAAGCCTCCCCAAAGAATGGGAACATACAATAATCGTCACGCTTGACAGACTGGTTGGCGATTGCAGTTTGATGGTCATAGTTCACAGAAAATAGCAGTTACCCTTTCTCTGGTAGGTCCTTCTTCCTATTCTCGACTATGCTGATGCCAGTTATCTCGATTTGACCCAAGAGCAATTTGACAAGCTTGAGCGACTTCAAAATGTTTGTATAAGGTTCATATTTGGGCTCCGCAAGTATGACCACGTATCTGAATTTCGTACAAAACTCAAGTGGCTCCCTATAGGTACGCCTTCGCCGGAATGCACATATTTTGTCCCTTTTATACAGCATTATCTTTAATCCTTCTACCCCCTATTGTCTTAAAGAACAATTTCAATTTCTTAGTGATACACATGCGAGATCATTGAGATCATCAGAAAACTTAAACCTATCTTTACCAACACATTCCACTAACTTTTTTAGTAAATCTTTTACTGTTGAGGCAGCTCGCCTCTGGAATGCGCTGCCTTTAACAATTAGACGTGCTCAATCCCTTGGTTTGTTCAAAACACTAGTGAAAAACCACTACTTGTCACTATTAATGCATTTCCACTGTCCTTCCATATTATATTATTTATTATGCATGTATATATGTATGTATTATTATGTTTACGTAATTAAGTTGTAACCTGGTAACAGGTCACAGAAAGAAATGAGTAGGGTTCGAATAATGAGAACAATCTGATAAGTAAAATAATTTATTGTTCAGTCCACTTCCCAACGCACTCGATTATAATAATATAATGTAGGTAGAAGTAGGTATTTAGAGGGAACTGGCCTGACAGAGCGTTGTCTTGAATGGGTGGTCTTCTGGAGATAATGCCTTCTCTTCTGGTATTTCGCAGGTTCTCACAGCGGACTCAAGTGTCAGCCAACTCAAAAAATCAATCAGCAGTAGGGGGGTTCCTGGAACGTAACCAACACTGGTTTTAGGGAAGCTTACGATGACAGCAAATAGCCCTAGTCTAGCACAGTAACCCTTCTAATACCCTTCATATGCTAAGCAGCCCCAACAGAAAATATAACACTTCTATACGTGTACTTAAGAGAGAACAACTGACAACTACTTAGACAAATAAAATATATAACTCACCCCAGCGGGAACAATACACAATACAAGTAATTATCTTCACGTATTCAGTACGTGAGCACTTAATAGTTGTAATAAAAATCTTAGCAGAATTTGTAACCAACAATCTCACGGTGACCTCCGTAATGAATACGATTCGCAAATCATCGCTCATGAACGATCGAACAAGGAGCTAATTAGAGTGAATGGAGTTATAATCTAATCGTACCACTTAGGGATTTCTAATAGAATTTAAAAACTGGCGGCAGCTGTTACTATTTAATTTGGTCAGGCGCTTACTTTTTGTGTGCGACGCGCGACGTGACAGTACCCCGCCGCAAAGAGAAGGATTTTACGTTGAGCAGCTAGTGAAATCCGTCTTCTAGTGACTATTCCTTATAGTTTATAAGCTTCAAATCTTTAATGTGCCAACTGCCTAAAGAATTATCTGCCATATCTGCCAATTCATACACAAGTGGAGACTTCTTAGCGATAACCTTGCATTTTATAAATTTTGGTGCTAACTTTTTGTTAAAATATTTATCCTTATCACTTTGATAAAACGTCTTTTTCCAAACTATGTCACCAACATCAAATTCGGCCACTCGACGGCGTAAATTATATGAATGACAATTCTTACTATGTGCTTGCAATAAATTAAAATGTACTTTGTCAAATATGTTAGATAGATAGCCCAAATTATCAGCATATGAATCACGAGGTTGATAAATTATTTCCTCCGACTCAGCATCAATGTAATGTGAACCACAAGAAACCAATTCCCGTCCCTATACAAGGAAGGAAGGAGTATAACCAGTTACCTCATTAACTGCACTATTAATGGCAAATTGTATCTGCGGTAATAATCTATCCCACACTCTATGATCATTTTCGATAAAAGTTGATACAGCTGTCATTATCGTCTTGTTATATCTTTCAACTGTGTTAACATGTGGCGAGTATTTAGGTGTGTAATGTAAGTTAGGGACTTTATATTTAGAAAGCATATTCTTTAGAGTAGAACTAATAAACTGTTTACCATTATCTAAAACAACAGTAGAAGGAATACCGTGTACTAGAAATACTTTTTCTTCGAGTATACTGGTAATGACTTCAGCGGTGGCCCGTTTTATTGGAAATAAAAGACAGTACTTACTAAAACAGCACGTTATGACAAATATATAAACATTTTGCGTCCTAGTTGGAGGAAGAGGTCCAACCAGATCCACACTAATTGTTTGAAATGGTCTAGAACATATCTTAGGGCGACCCATTTCACCTAACGGCGCATGGTTTGGATGTTTGTGAGATACGCAACTGTCACATGCTGAAATAAATTTAACAACAGCTCTATGCATACCCGGCCAGTAATACCGTAAAGCTACTCGTTTGTATGTTTTAAAGACTCCAAAATGTCCAGCTGTGGGTTCCGAATGATTTTCCGCAATTATATTAGTTCGTAATTCAGCAGGTATAACTTCTTTCCACTCGAATTCTTTACGCAAGGAACATTTAGCCTTCATAAGCCGGTAAAGTTTTCCATATTTAATAAAATAATTAGGAAAGGAAGCAGCAGAAGTTTGACACCCATTATATATATTTAAGAACCACGGATCAGTAGTTTGCGAAGCAGTTAAATCACTATCAATGGCAGAAATAGGACATGCTCGAGAAAGTGCATCGGGAATAATATTGTCAGCACCACGACGATGTTTCACGTCAAAATTAAATGCTGACAAGCGCACTCCCCACCGAGCCAGTCGACCAGTAGGGTTACTGAGATTAAGGAACCACTTCAATGCTGAGTGATCAGTGTAAACTGTGAACTTTAGCCCGTTGTCAAGGTAACAACGCCAATGTTCTATTGCTGCCAGAACAGCCAAAGCTTCCCGTTCAGTAATGCTATAGTTGCGTTCTTGTGCAGATAGGGATTTGCTCATGTAAGCAATAGGAAGCTCCACACCATCAACTGTTTGAGTGAGAAGGGCTCCTATACCATAATCACTCGCATCTGTGTGGACTTCAAATGGCTTATTATAATCCGGGCAAGATAAAATTGGAGCGGAAATTAGACATTCTTTTAATTTAATAAATGCATCATTAGCTTCTTTGGACCAAGTGAAGGAGGCAGCTTTTTTACTAGTGGATGTTAATTTGTTCAGTGGGCCAGCAATGGAACTAAAATTAGGAACGAACCTTCGGTACCACGAAGCAGTACCAAGAAATCTTTTTACTTCTTTCTTGTTCGTTGGTGTAGGAAAATTCAAAATTGCCTCAACCTTGCTAGGGTCTACATGTAGGCCTTTAGAGTTTACTATGTAGCCTAAATATTTCAGTTCATTACGAAAAAACATGGATTTTTCAAAGTTAATTGTTAGGTTAGCAGACTTCAATTTCTCGTATACTTTTGTTAGCAAGGTGATGTGACTTTGATAGTTAGGTGAAATTAAAATAATGTCATAGTCTAGGAATACAAAAACTGAGTTTTCAAAATCCGGTATTTGTATTCTATTATTATTCATTATGTTTTATATCTAATGACATGGTAGTATTACTATTAAGTAAGTAAATGCCATTATTAGTTTGTAAGTATTTAGATTCCTACTTAAATTATTTTATCTTGCACTACCCTTATCATGTTGTCTTTCTATATTTCGGCCTCATATCCATCCAAAGGTTGTCTGGAAGAGATCGCTGACTGCGATAAGACCGCCTATTGTACAATTTCAATAGCTAATTAATATTTCATATGTTTTTATCTGTAATTGGTGTGCAATAAAGAGTATTTATCTTATCTTATTGCCTCGGACGATTTTTACGCCCCCCACGGGATGAGATGGGGTGATGATATTCCATGCCGTCACCACACGGCAATTACTTGTTCACTTTCTCTCTAATATGACGGGTAGGTAGTGTTTACGAGAACTGTAATAAATAAGTAACGCGAAACGTGTAGCTATGCATATACTCGATCAAAAATTTAGTAAGTACCCAGTACTTTTAACTAGCCTAATTTAATAATACTAGAATAGAAATAGCTTTATTTATAGTTAAAAATATAGTATAACTAGGTAAATATATAAATTTAAATTTGATTTAAGCGCCATCTAGTAACACATTCATGAATTACAACGTCTCTTGCACTACATCATGACTTCGTAATGAGTCATTCATTCGCGATTAAATCTAAAAGTGGTTTAATAATAATCCCACAGTAACCTAAGGCATTCCCAATGATATTAGAAAATTGTCTACGAATAAGTTTAAAATAATTATTAAAGCCAAATTTTGTAACAGCCATATTACAAAATTTTTGATTATTTAAGTGAGAAAAATTATTGGGATTGAGTTGTTCTAAGTCAACACACATAAACAATGGAATCTTAATCTTAACCAAATTTTATTTTCAAAAAGGATGCCTACTTAGTTATTTGGCAGTATCTTTCAGTAGCTGACACGTCATGGACTGCACGCACAGTCAAAGATATTATAATTATATTATAATATCTTTGCGCACAGTAGGGTATAAAAAACCGGCCAAGTGCGAGTCGGACTCGTCCATGAAGGGTTCCGTACCAGCAAGTATTTCAGTTGATTAAATGAAAGGTAAATCGCGGTTTACGATTTATGAAGTATTAAAAATACTACTTACTAGATCTCGTTCAAACCAATTTTCGTTGTTAGTTTGCATGGTATATGGTAGTGAGATAAAACTAAAAAATATATATGATACATCATATATATTTTTTTAGTTTTATCATTCTCTTATTTTAGATGTTACAGGGGGGACACTCATTTTATCACTTTGGAAGTGTCTCTCGCGCATACTATTCAGTTTAAAAAAAATGCCCATGGGTACAATGAAAAAAATTTTTTTGAGATTCAGTTCCATGTATGGGTAACCCTCAAAATTATTGTTATTTTTCTATTTTTGTGTGTAAATATTAATGCGGTTCACAGAATGCATTTACTTACCAAGTTTCAACAGTACAGCGCTTATAGTTACGGAAAAAAGTGGTTGTGACATACGGACGGACAGACAAATGACGAATCTATAAGGGTTCCGTTTTTTGCCATTTGGCTACAGAACCCTAAATATGATGATTCCACATAAATGTAATGTTTTTACGGAATAATTGAAATTTGAATTTGTTGAAACTGACGCGCGTTCCTAGCTATAGCCGTGTACATCTATCTGTCTGTACCTAATTAGTGATTGAAAATTATAAATTACTTTAATTTTAATCCTACACTTTATATACGCCCACTAAATTGTCGAACTGCGAAGATTTAAGCGAAACTTGACAACTCTATTGTGACTAATAAATCATTAAAATTTAAAATATCTTCCGATTTTTTTTTTATATTCTTAACAACTTCACTCCAGAATCGTAGTCAAAATCCCATCCATCCATCCTATTTTGGTACTATTACTGTTACTGATTAATATTATTGATATCGATATTAATGTGAATGTAAAATCGACCACATGCTTCAGCACCATAGACCACATGCATACGCTGCGGCAAGTTATACAGAAGACCAAAGAGTATAACAAGCCACTGTGCTTAGCGTTTGTGGACTATGAGAAAGCCTTTATTCTATCGAAACATGGGCCGTGCTGAGGTCTCTCATAAGGTGCTAAATCGACTACCGGTATATCGAGGCGATAAAGTGCTTGTATGAAAACGCCACTATGTCAGTGCGACTCCAGCACCAGAACTCGAAACCTATCCACTTGCAGCGAGGCGTGAGACAGGGAGATGTTATATCTCCGAAACTGTTCGCCGCTGCATTGGAAGATGTCTTCAAGCTTCTAGACTGGAAAGGCTTTGGCATCAATGTCAATGGCGAGTACATCACTCACCTTCGATTTGCCGATGATATAGTAGTCATGGCTGAGACCATGGAAGACCTCGGTACAATGCTCGATGACCTCAGCAGAGTCTCTCAACAAGTGGGTCTGAAAATGAACATGGATAAGACGAAAATCATGTCGAACGTCCATGTTGCACCCACTCAATTGAAAGTTGGTGACTCTGCACTCGAAGTTGTAGAGAACTATATTTACCTAGGACAGACCATCCAACTAGGTAGGTCCAACTTCGAGAAGGAGGTCAATCGTAGAATCCAACTCGGCTGGGCAGCGTTCGGGAAGCTACGTAACATCTTCTCGTCTAAAATACCGCAGTGTCTCAAGTCGAAAGTCTTCGACCAGTGTGTGTTGCCAGTGATGATTTACGGAACAGAGAGGTGGTCGCTCACTATGGGCCTTATTAGAGGGCTCCAGGTCACCCAAAGAGCAATGGAGGGGGCTATGCTCGGAGTTTCCCTGCGAGATCGAATCAGAAATATCGGAACCCGCAGGCGAACCAAAGTCACCGATATAGCCCGAAGAATTGCTAAACTGAAGTGATAGTGGGCGGGGTACATATCTCGTAGAACCCACGGCCGTTAGGGCAGAAAGGTTCTCAAGTGGCGACCACGAACTAGAAGACGCCGCGTGGGCAGGCCCCCTACAAGATGGACTGATGATCTTGTGCGGGTCGCTGGAAACCGCTGGATGCGAATTGTGCAAGACCGGCAATTGTGGAGATCTTTGGGGGATGCCTTGGTCTAGCAGTAGTCTTTCGGCTGATATGATGATGATGATGATGAAAATCGACATGACATACATTATTTACTCGTAACATTTGTGCACACATACAAATGTCATCCTATTTCGGTTTCGTTTGACAGCTCTTATTTGTTGCTTTATTCCGCTAGGTACACTAACTTTATGGAATAAACTGACTAACTATGACGACGATTCTAGCAATGACATTCTATAGAAATGGACAAAACATCAGCGCGCTAAACGCGGAACGACAAAAGTGGGCTTAAACGAGATATAAGCACAATTTTCTTCTTACTCCTTTTCTCGTGAAGCCGTAAACATGTGTAAGTGGCTCATTTAGAAGACAATAATCTATACATATAATAAAATCGTAGGAAAGTCAAAACTGTACATAGAATATTTTTTAAAAAGGAAACTTGGGGCGCGATCTACAGTCAATATCGAAGCCATAGTTTTTAGATTTTTTGTCTGTGTGTCTGTTTGTCTGTATGTATGTCCGGGCTAAACTCAAAAAGTACTGCATTGATTAACTTCAAATTTTGCATGAATATTACTAAGAAGTCGGGTCAACATATAGGCTACATATTATCACGTTATCACCTACGGGGGAGGAGCTATGATAATATATACACTTTAACGCGGTAAAACAGCGGGACACAGCTAGTATATAATAATAAGAATAATACTCTAACAAACGCGAAATAAGTTGGTAGGACCTAAGTACAATTGGTAAATTGAATTTATTTTTGAAAGATAATACGCTAAAAAGTATACAAAGTCTTGTAAATCGTAATATTTGGCAATAAATATCGTTAATCATTAACAATTATTCCCATTCTCTTCGATCCCGCACGTCAAAGACAGACTCGGAATCCAAGTGAACAGTAACAAATGAGAATAATAGAGTCGCTGCTTCTTTGAGTTCTATAGCTCTTTATTATATATTCTTTTTTGAAACTAATTTCTTACGGGAGTCGCTTGTCCCTTGAAAGTTTGCCTATTAGCGGAGTGACAGAGATTTATCGTAACTTTTTTATATGTATAATGTAAACAATAGCTATTACGACTAACGCCCGGTTCCTATATTCCAAAAACGAATCGTTTCTAGTACGAATAGCAGTTAGAATTTCTACCAGCCGTAACGCAAAACCGTTCCTAAAAAATACTAGTCGTTATCCAAATAACCAACGTCTGTTTACTAACGGATGGGAGGACGTTAGTAAGCTTATTGTATGGAGATGCGTTCGAAAGTGTTCCTATAAATATTTTCTACTGTCACGGAACTGTCAAAATAACGAGGCGTTACTGCTTTGATTACTAGTCGAATTCGGTCGGTTTACCAGTCGTTTGTATTTTATTTTGGTAGTCAACATAGTGTTTGAGGAGATTTCCGTGATGTCTAGCTCTGAAACTGATAGGGAATTCATGGCTTTGTTTTCCGTTAGAAAGGGTTGATTATTTTTCTATCTTCTAAGATTTCATAACCACAAACCTTAGATTAAATACTCAATTTAAAAACTTATTTAGAAACCATGAAATACTCCTGGACAGACGTCAGACGACAGACGCATGCGCCATGCGTCTGTCGTTTTGTTCACACTATGCATTCGTAAGATCAAATTTTCAATACTAATGATTTATAAATATTTTAAACCTAAAACGCAAATTAAATTATTACTGTAACTATAAGTACAGTAATTTGTACTATTACTCACATAATATTACAGAATAATAAATGATTTTAGTTGCATAATTGACGTACGACGTTTTGTTATAACTAATCGTGAAGAGGAGCGAGAGGTTCATCGCCGAACGAGTCGTAGGTGGTTTAAACTACGGATGTTCGTCGCAGGTAGGGCATTGTGGAACACTAGTTTTGCATCGGTATCGGTAGCTGAATTACGGATGGTAACGTTGGTCCAATGACGGATCGTAAAATAAAGGAACCGGGCATAAGTATTCATATCCATGGTCATGAATTAAATTAAAAAAACGTACTTTTGACATTTCTTTGACAATTTATGACACGTACGAACGGACGAACTTCACCTTGTCTAGTTTCGACCTCCATTCATCCTTCGTCGAACCAAAATACCGATTTTAATACCATTTTCAATTAAAAGTCTATACGGAAGTCTTTAAATAGGCGGTCATTGGCCTATAAGTGTTATTTATTTAGTTGATTAGTCGTATAGTTATATTTTAAAGTGAAAATGGCGTTGAAATCGTCGCCGGTGTTGTTCGGCTGGCTGTCGCGCCTCTCACATCGTAGTTTGTCGACATCTGGCGTTTTAGCTTCGAAACCCGTGACTGTACGCGATGCCTTGAACCAGGCGTTGGACGAGGAGATGACGAGAGATGACAAGGTGTTCCTCCTTGGTGAGGAAGTAGCTCAATATGACGGTGCCTACAAAGTGTCAAGGTGAGATGAAAATGTCTATATAACCTGTAAATATGATGTTTTCTCATATTTTCAGTGATTATATTACTTGAATATATACACCTAAATGTATTTCTTTGATCTTGTAGTAGTTACATTCGTAATTTATTACCTACTGATTAGTAAAAAAAATGAATGTATATTACATAACCAATAAGTTTGTTGACAGATTTAATTTACACTGAAAGGTTGTTGAAATATGTTTTTTGAATTTCATATTATTACTGTAAAATACTCATGAAATTGACTGTTTTATTCAATATATTATCAACATACACACATAATTTGTTACATATGTATCTATTGAATTGGAGTATATACTTAACTAGTAACATAATGTGATATTTGTATTAGAGTTATTCTTTTATCCGCTTGAGTGCGCAATGGTAGTTTGCTACCATTTTAGACTATACCGTAGAGTGCGCATTGGTAGTTTACTACCATTTTGTTCGGCGCCAAACTGAGGATCGTTTTAGCATCTAATTATAATCCATCTCTTTCATCCACACGGATACTTATGTATCTGTTTCATTAAACACTTATCTATGATTGCTTAAAACTGTATAACAATACCATACTCGTAGAACATTTAAAAAAAATACTTTAAGTGTCGCTCTCTGCTGTAGTTCGACGCAAGTAGCTAGTTAAGTGTACGCAAGTTGTTGTGATCTCATTGTCTGATGCTATTAAGCGTTTATTTTGTAACTTTTTGACACGAAACAGTTAGTTGAAGTGGTATCCGTGTGCAAAATTAATAAAACTCTATTAAATAAAAACAGTTGTGTGGTTTGTGACGTGATCAGAAACTGACCTAAAGACTTTCTGAAAATGGTAGTACCTACAAAGAATCTCAAATGTTTGTGTTATTGTTTTATTTGAATATCATTATTTTCACAAAAATTGTGTACTATAAATCTAGCTTTTAAGTAGTGAACATATTTTGAATATACCTTTAAGGATTATGAAGTTATGATGTTTTTAATTTAGGTTAAAAATATCTCTCCTCTCGGCAAATTTGTACAAACAGTATTATGGATAAAAAATAATATTTTTATACTATTAATTATGTGTTTTATTTTTTTTTTGTATGTATATTTAACTCTTCCACTATAATTATAAACAAATAAAATGCCTAGGTAAACAATCTACTTTCGGAAATAAAAATTAATAAAGTTCTACTTTCATAATTTTTACGATACGTTACGTTAATGTTCCAGCCTACTTATCTAAACAAACAATCATTATATTGAAGTAGTTTTAACATCAATAGCAAGGTTGACTCATGAACTTTAATAATAACAACACTTCAAAAGGGTCTCGGGTCTTTATAACAACAAAAACCATTGACAATCAGAACTCAACCATACGCGCTAAGTCATGACGTAAGCAGTGCGCAACTCAAGCGGTTATTGAAAGTCATTGTGCTATTACTTATTATTTTAAATAATTAGAGCTCCTATTGACCCAAAGGTTGCTTGGAAGAAATTGCTTAATGCTGGCGATAAGACTGCCTTTTGTACAAAATTGTGTTGTTATTTGTGTCCAATTTATTTATCTTAAGTGTTTACAATAAAGAGTCTTCCATTCCATTTTATGATTTATATGAAAAACATTAATTTTACCATTGAATAATGTAATATGATTCTTTTCGCTACTTTTTGGTTGGTAACTTGTGATGAATTAAAAATATCCTAAGAAGCTGCTCCGATAATTTGTTAGCCTCAGAACTAAAATACCTTAAATACTCATCAGACTATCCAATCTCTCCTAATAAGTTATCACAAGTGTAACATTACATGTTGACAATGACAAGTTGTGTTTAGGAACAAGTTCTGAATCCACACTAAGTGGTAATGCTTAGGTAGTACTTAGGCATTCATTAATTTAAATATAGATATTCCATGACTGTTTTCCAAGGCACCTAGTTAACCTCTGACATCATATCAGTACAGCTGTACAATAATAATATCCTATATATATATCCTAATAAATTGATCCGCGGTGCTTTTGCAGCTGGCTTCTCTAGTTGCAATTCTCTCGTTTTATGAGGCTATAGCCTCTTTACATCATTCTGTCTCCCGCTTTGCTCTGGAGGGAAGTGGAACCATTCATTTTCTAACTCCTCCTTTTAATTCTTTCTGATTAAATTTGTTGCGGGATCCAAGACAGTTAAAGTGATTCCCCGGGACATGCCTGAGCTTCAATGCTCAGTGTCATTTCATTGTGTGCCACTGTTGATCCTGGCTTACAGGAGTTGCAGTGGTGGGTAAGAGGGAGGGACTGGTCCCGATATCAAAACAGAAAAAAATTGTAATATCCTGGTACATTATTCGCACATGGCCATCTGATCCCAAACTAAGCATAGCTTGTACTATGGTAATCAGATAGCTGATATACTACATATACTATTTTCCTTTTGTAAATATAGTTGTATAGATAATTACACCCAGACTCAGGACACACAAACATGTTTATGCACACAAATATCTGTCCTGAGTGGGATTCAAACCTACAAACTGAAGCTTGAAAACAAGTATTAACTAACCACACCAACCAACTTATCTTGATGTACACTTGTTAACATTGAGACACTAAAAAAATTAACCATTTCGGCTATATATAGACTGATTAGTTTCGAGATAGACAAACCTAACTATTTAACCTCTTCAATGACTTAAGAGTCTCACATTGTAGCATAAAAAATATGAAATTGTTACATGCATATACACATCAGAATTTTTACTTATGTGCTTGAGGGACAGACTAGATCATTAGCTAAATTTAAGAATATTATTATGTAACTGTTTTTACTACTGTCAAACGTTTTTTGTATGGTTACTTTGACATGTATATTTTTTATGTTGAATATGTTTGGGCTTGACCAAGATCACACCTGATGGAATGAGGTTTAAAGTGGAGTGTGCAAGATTGGTGTTCACTCTAGGTTTGAATAAACCCATGTTATATGAGTCTGGAAACAGATTGTGTGGTGTTCCACAGCTTAACTATAAATGAATTCATGAGTAAGAAAACTGAAGAAGAAAATAAATTTTGTGTAAATTGAAAATTGACCTTGCAATTAAGTCTTGGTTTACAAAAAGAAAGTTTCATAACTGCTGTGATTTTGAGACAGCATGGATAGGGCTTGAAATTTTGTTCTTTTAAATGTATTACAAAATTCAAGCAGTATAATATTGATTTTTAACCAATTTCCAAAAAGAACAGATGTATATGTATGTATGTTACGCAATTTCTCCATTATTTATGAACTGTTCTTGATTTTTTTTTATTTGAAATGGTTATATGGTTCCATGTAAATTTAGGAAACTAAAATTGTTATCATTCATCTTTGTCTACACCATTGAGGCCCCCTTTGGCCTCCTACCCCACTTTGACTCCCGAGCCTTGGTCCTTAGAGAATAATAATAATTATATCCTGGGACATTATTTACTCACCCAAGGCTCTTCAAGCAGTAGGTGGAGACTTCTGCATTTGCCATTTGCCCTGTGTCTTTAAATTAAATTATTATAGCAAGAAGCACACATGGGTCTGTGTGTGATTGGCGAGGTAAAGTACCGAAGCATGTGATCATTACATAGAGGGGTGACCATCAAAGTGGTTCAATTTATGAGTGTCCCAAACTTTGGAGGGCATGTGAAGCTGTCAGTCCCAGTTTTGTCATAAAGCTATGTCAAAGGACTCTGCCCAAAGGACAAAAGAAAAATAAATAATTTTACAGAAAATTATATAACAGTATAAAATAAAAAATATGTAGGAGAATATCTTTGACAGGCCGCTTGGCATGTTTGCTAAATACTTGCCTAATATGCTGCAGGTTGTGGGTTCGATTCCCAATCAAGACAGAAATTTGTGTGTGCAGAGATGTCTATTTGCTCTGAGTCTAGGCTTAATTACATACTACTTTTCTTTTATACTTTGATAAGTATCAAAATACAAAAGAAAAGTAGTATGTAGCATATCTGCTATCTGGTTTCGATAGTACAAGCTCTGCTTAGTTTGGGATCAGATGGCCGCCGTGTGTAAATAATATACCAGGATATTAATATCTTGTTGCTTATTGAAGTTAACACAACATAATTATGTGCTAAGACAGAACTTACAGACTCTAGTTCCTTAATATGTAAGCTTAATATTATATAAGACTTTACTACTTCCTTATGAGATTGATGATTATGTGTATGTTTATGACAAAGTTTTCACTATTTATTTGATCACATTTCATTGTTTTTAAACCACAAATATTGATATTTCAGGGGCTTATGGAAGAAGTATGGTGACAAACGAGTCATTGATACACCAATCACAGAGTCTGGCTTCGCAGGTATAGCAGTAGGTGCTGCTTTTGCTGGTCTCCGGCCCATCTGTGAATTCATGACATTCAATTTCTCCATGCAAGCTATTGATCATGTAAGTGCATGTATTTCTCTAGAATATTTTCCGAGTTTCCTTTTTTTGTTTCTTTGTTTTACACAAGGTACTTTTTGCTACTAAAACTTATCAATGTGTATCTGTCAACCCAATCTGTCAACTTTATTTTTCACCCCGCGCGCGAGTCCGCCTCCCGAGCGCACTCGTCTAACAGCGATAAGATATTCGTACGGTTCTTTTTTTATTATCTACCCGTATCATACCAAATGTGTAAATATGAGTGAAGGCAATAATTGTGAGGAGGAGGAGAATATATTGTCTAGCGGTGGAAGTGATTTTGATACCAGAAATTTAAATGAAATTCCGATATTAGAATCTAATAATATGCAGTTTGAAGTGAAGAATCAAAAGGGTGTATATGATAAGAGGAAGCGAGTTGAAGGTAGTGAAGGGAGTAGTGAGGAGAACAGAGATAGTGAAGACGGTTTTACCACGGTTATTCGCAAAATAACAAAAGTTTTGAGAAGGAGCGATTCTTTAGATAGTGATAAAAATGCGTCGTACTGCGAGATTTGCATTACTTATACGGATATATTGCCAAAACAAATGGCATTAGCACGATTATTGAGGGAAGAAAAGATACAGGATGTATGGAGAATTAAATATAAGAACCCTTATAAAGTTTATGTACAGTTTAAAGAAGAAAAAAAAGAAAATGCAGAGAAATTATTAAAAAGCGTTAAGTTACAAGAATTAGGATGGAAGTTGTCAATAAATACTGATTATTATATAAGTTATGGTATAGTGAGAGGAGTCGATTTAGATTTTACTGACACAGATATAAAGGAATCCATACAATCTACAGAAGAAATTATATCCTTCAAGAGATTGAAAAGATTAAATTCAGAAGGTAAGTGGGTAGATAGCAAATCTATAAGAATAGGTTTCAAAAGTCCGACGCTACCCTCATATATATATGGCTACGACTGCAGATTTAAGGTACAACCATATGTTTTTCCAGTATCACAATGTACCAAATGTTGGAAATTTGGACATATTAAGAAATTATGTCCATCAAAGAAAATAGTTTGCCCTAAATGTGGCGACGATCACGAACTTTGTGAGGTCAAGGTATGTAAGTGTATAAATTGCAAAGGGCCTCATATGGCGATTGACAAAAATTGTCATGTTTTCATAAGAGAGAAAAAAATAAGACTCATTATGAGTGAAAAGAATTTATCTTTTAGAAAAGCTTGGGAAGTGTATTCCCAAAATGTGAAAAATGATTGTATCAATAGCCTTGCTAATAATATGCCACAAAAAATAGGACCAAGCACCAGCGATATACTGCAAAATAGAATTGTCGACACACAAATTTCTACAAATGCGGAAATACACAGTAAAAAAATCAAAATGCAGTGAAACAGTCTTCGGTTACATTAAATATTTTTCGGAAGGGGAAAGAACGAAAAAAGGAGGTTAAAGAAAATGAGTTTACAGCTGAAAATAAGGATATTCAGGACATGGATTATGAGGAACCTGTAGCTGAAATAAGTGGAGAGAATAAGGAACACGAGAAAAACCTGCGTGAACAAAATAGATACAAATTTGAATTTAAAAAAATATTATAGAAGATAACAAATATATTAAATTCAGAAGAAAGATTTGCAGATAGGATTATGGCTATATGTAATATAATTTTAAATGAGTGTAAATTATTTGTAATTAGTTTAATAACAGGAGATCTGCTAAAGAAAATATTTAGTTATAGTAATGGATAAAGAAAACAAAAAATATGTGACCAACATTATACAGTGGAACGCTCAAAGTCTTAAACCAAAATTTGTGGCATTTGAAGCTTTTTTAAACTGTGAAAAAATTCAAATAGGAATAATTAGTGAAACATGGTTAGGCTCAGAACAGGAAATTAATTTAACTAATTATAAGATATATAGATGGGACAGATTCGATTCATATGGAGGGGTCGCTATTATAATACGTAAGTCAATTAAAAGTCAGCTTTGTTCGATAAATGTCAGAAATTCAGGTATCGAAATTATCCATGTTAAAGTAATTGGTTGTAAAAATTTGGAAAACATTTTATCAGTATACTGCCCATCATCAGTTCATACTAGTCAGGGAGATTGGGACAGCATATTTTCTTCTTATTCGCGAAAAACTTTAATTGGGGGTGATTTTAATGGGCACCATACTAATTGGTCGTACAAGAATGATACACGAGGAGTACAACTTAGAGACTCTACTTTAGAATATGGTTTTATTTCAATTAATAATAGAAATCCAACAAGAGTAAAATTTGTTGATGGTATACTCCGACAAACTTCCCCTGACATATCGTTTGTGTCTTCGGACATAGCTCTCAATTTTACATGGCAAGTAATACAAGAAAATTTAGGCAGCGATCACCTTATTATTAAAATATCTATAGATAACAGGCCATACAAATTAATGTTTATTAAAAAAAGGAAATTTCAGTTTGCCAACTGGGAAAATTATAGCAAATGTCTAGTTGAGCCGTTTAGTAAAAAAAATTATATATATAATTCGGGGGACATGCAAGCTATGTATAATTACTTCATCGAAAATCTTAATAAATCAGCAGATATGCACATCCCAACAACAAAACAGTGTACAAATCCGTTTGCTAATTTTATTCCCAAAAAGTGGTGGAGTCCAACTTTATCCAAGATGATTGCACAACGCAGATTAGCTTTAAAAGAATTTAGGCGGAATCCAAATCCAGATAGCCTAAATATAGTGGAACAAAAAGTAGCTGAAGCGCAAAATATGATTCAAAAATATAAGTCCGATAATTGGAAGAAATTCTGTAGTAGTATAGATGAAGTCACATCAGTATCGGAAATGTGGAAGCGTATGAGATGGATGAAAGGTAATCGTCAAGCTAAACAGGTTTGCTCTAATACGCAAAAGGAACATTTATTACGATCTTTAGCCCCTGATTCAGTTTTAAACTCGCCTCCAGTCTTTTTGTCTCATAATTCGTTGTTAGAATCAGATTTTACATTGCAAGAATTAAATCATTGCTTAAAGAAAAAAGACACCGCACCAGGTATGGATGAGATAACTTATTCAATGGTATATAATATTCCTGCGGTTGGTAAGTCCTTTTTGCTTAATTTATATAATCATATATTTCGTTACAGTTATATACCTAATCAGTGGCTTAAAATTAGGATTATACCTATACCCAAAACTGATAACCCGGATTCCAAACTCCGACCTATATCTCTCATTTCATGGTTATGTAAAATATTCCATGCTATGATAAATAAACGTTTAGAATGGTTAGTCGAAAGCCGTCAAATTCTTTCTCCATACACAACAGATTTTCGTAGAGGTCAATCTTGTGTTGATAGTCTAGCGCGTTTAGTCACCTATATTCAAATAGGTTTTACTAATAATGTCTCCACAATTGCCTGTTTTCTAGATATTGAAAACGCATACAACAATGTAGATATTTATAATGTCGTTAGCACACTTGATCATTTACAAGTCGGTAAGACATTTTGCCAGTATTTATGGTATTTCTTATCTGAGAGACATCTAATTATTTGTGATGATAATGGTGAGATAGAAACCTGCAGATGGACAGATAAGGGGCTCGCACAAGGAGATCCTATGTCGTCATTAATATTTAATATAGTTACTCATCAAATATATCAACATATTAATAATAATATAGTGATATGTCAATATGCTGACGATTTTGTTTTTTACTTAGGGGATAGAATCATTCAGAAATGTATGCATAACATTCAGACTGCCTTAAATGTGATGGTTGAGATTCTGCAGAAGTTAGGACTAAATATATCAGCAACTAAAACTAAGTTTTGTATTTTTAGTAGAGAACGTAAAAAGATAAAGATAGATTTAAAAATCAATGGTCAAGCGGTATCGTCGGCGGATTGTATTAAGTACCTGGGTATGTGGTTAGATAAGTCTCTCCTATGGAGTAAGCATATAAATGAGATGGCAAGAAAAGTTTCGAGATACTTAAATCTTCTTAAAGTTCTGTCAGGGTCTGAGTGGGGTATACATCCTAAATTTCTACGTACCATCTTTAATTAGGTCCAGACTTGATTTTGGTTCATTTTTATTTGATAATAGTGCTAAAACGCACTTGTACAAATTGGCAAAAATACAAAATCAGTGTTTAAGAATTATTGGCGGATTTATTAAAAGCACACCCATTTACGTCATGGAGAGCGAACTATGTTTGGTACCTCTACACTTAAGACGACAATATCTGGCATACAAATTTTGTTTGAAATCAGTGTCATGGGACCATGTTACAAAATCTTTATTGACTGACCTTAGAGACCTTAAAAACAATCCCTATTGGAGTAGAAAAAAGAAGCCTTTACTTATGACTACTTATGATGAGATTCAGGCTGATAATATACATAAAGCATATCCTCTAGAAAATTTTAGCTTAAAAGTCTGGACATCGTATATAAATTTAGATGTTATAATTGAACCGTATTTACAAAGTATTCAAAATTCAAAAAGAGATTACGAGATTAATGTTTTAAGATGTAATATATTAGAAGAATTAAATAAGAAATATAATACTTAATTGGTATAAAATATATACAGATGGTTCCAAGTGCGCTAACGGTCAGGGTGCTGCTTTTTATGATCCCAAAATAAGGTTCTGGCGTTTACATACAAATTCACACCCACAAAACCTACAATTTAAGCATCATGGGCAGTGTCTTGTGTGTAGTAGTTGTATTATTGCCAAAAAAATAGCATTCTTCTTCATTATTTCATGGCATTGCTTTTTTTAAAATGACAATGCCCGTTTTTGCAGTAAATCCATGTGTCGCGGCGTACTTTACAAACATATATAATAGACGGACACATAGTACATCCAGACTCAGGACAACTATTTATTACTCACACAAATAGTTGTCCTGCGCGGGATGAAACTCGAGACACGAATTGGCGAAGCGATCGTCGTAACCGCTACGCCACACGTATGCAGTCGAATTCCATATTATCGACGTATGAATTGCCAATGTCTAATGAAAATTTATAGTCTGGTTGATATTTTTAAATATATTTGGGTTCTGAAACAGAGATTACGTCACAACTATTTATGGTAGAACAGTTGAATGAAGTCTGATTAACACCATCTACCAACATGTAAAGTATATAATTGATTCAAAGACAAAGTAAGAGTCATATACACAATCGAAGTCTACTGATATTTTGGACAAAACTGAAGTTACATAATGTTACAGATTGTAATTAATCACCATGAGCTACTCTTTAGTAATTTGAGTAAGAATAAGAATAATTTATTTCAATTCAAAACACATAGTACATAATTACAGACACAATTTGACATACACAATTATAATACATATAAACAATCTTTCTCTGGCCCTCACACTAGGATCAACCTGTGTCGTGAGGTCCAGTCTCTTCCCAATATTGCAATAGAAACAACTATACACATTAGTAAATAATTTGTTATAATATTGTTACAAGTTACAAGTATGTTATGCGATAGAACACTAATTTATGTATGTATGTAGAACTAAGTAGGTAGTAGAGTAGTTATCTTTATTAAAATTTATTTGTGTAGGCTTTAGTTCTCCAAAGCACCTATCAACGTAGTTGATAGGATGACCCTGACATGGTTATAAAAGTTAAAATTCTAAATTCATTCATGTCGTAAAAATTTTACATTAATGTGAATCGCCTTTATCCTACCGTGCAGTGCATGACGTGGCAGCTACTGAGAAACACTGCCAGAAACTCAGTAGGAATCAGAAAGGAGAAAACAAGTTGTGTATAGCTGGGGACACGCACGGAATATCTTTAATTAAACTACATAAGTGGTGACCCCATATTCAACTGACTGCTAGGATGGTGTTATACATTGAGTATTATTTAAAATCAGTTGTGAGCTGATGTTTGAATAAGAAATAAACTGGAACTCTTTTCGAACATGACTACCGCTTGAAATTGAAAAACCGTTGTAGAAGGGAATTCAAATATCTCCTATCTCTATCGCTCCTGCGTAAATATATGGCGTCGCGCCTGCACAGATGCAATGAGGGCTACCGTTTTTGTGCTCACCAGTCGGCGCCACTGTCGCGGAAGGTCCACTATAGCTGATCAAAATCATTGTTATTGTGGATGCGATGAATGTTTTACGAAAAATATTTAAAATCCTGTTAAAGTGTTTCATAAATAGCATGCCGCAGTGTTGCGCAGTCCCCGCACAACACTGCGGCATGCTATTTATGAAACACTTTAACAGGATTTTAAATATTTTTTCAAATATTTATTACAGTCATCGAGCTGTTACTCATTTTGTAATTTATTTAGTTTTAAACCAAAATGGTTAGTTATGACGTTTCGTAGACCTGCCGCGATGCTAGCGCCTCTAGCGGCAAATTGATACGCGGTAGCCCTCATTACCGTCGCATCGCCGCGTCGTC
This sequence comes from Pseudoips prasinana, assembly GCA_951640165.1. Classification (NCBI taxonomy): domain Eukaryota; kingdom Metazoa; phylum Arthropoda; class Insecta; order Lepidoptera; family Nolidae; genus Pseudoips; species Pseudoips prasinana. The sequence goes on along the minus strand of OX621245.1, from coordinate 35,684,451 downwards.
CTAAGGGATGGCAAACCTTTGTCATGCAATAGTAAGTAGATTTTTCCCCTTTCAAATATTTCATATAAATTCGCACTTAATACAAAAATGTTTGTTACCACTGTCAGTTGGTAAAAAGGTCATTATACATTTTTTTTCCTAGTTAGCGACAGCAATGTGCGATTGCAGGGCAGAATTTATATGAAATATTTGAAACGGAAAAAATCTACTTACTATTGCATGACAAAGGTTTGCAATCCCTTAAGACGACGCGGCGACGCGACGGTAATTGCATCTGTGCAGGCGCGACGCCATATATTTACGCAGGAGCGATAGAAATAGGAGATATTAGAATTCCTTTCTACAACGCACTGCGACCGCATTTTATTATTAATAGGGAGTAATTAGTTCATAGATTCTGGCTAAGAATAATAGTGTTGTCCACATTAACTATGTTAAATATCCCAGATATATATGAAATACCGTCTTAAATATTTATTTCGACTCTGCTACCACACGGTGCAGAGGTTAAGGTGGTCGCCTTGCTACCCCGGTGTCCTCGTGTTTCGGGGTCCAGTCCCGCACATGACAACTATTTGTGTGACCCATAAGGTGCTGTTCTGAGTCTGGTATACTTTGTGTCCCTGAATTGCATGCTTGTAAAGTTTCCAGTGATACAAGAATTGCCGATGGTGGTCTTTAAAAAAGTCGTAGATGAAATGAAATGAAATTTATTCAGCACTTGGGTATTAACATACACTTGTACTTGTCAAGGTCACAATGCAGTACATAAACATAGTGGATAGTAAAAAGTTACAAAAAAAAATTAATTAGTCAGTCCGTGCGGTTTGTTTTATCGCATATATTTTCTGAAATCCTTAAATAAATAACAAGTTACTAATCTATTATTTACAAAATTTAGTTCTACTATATTAAAATTAAAGAATGGAAGACTAAAGCAAAAAGACGAAATTCTAAATGCTATGAATGATGATGAATGAATTACTATTAAATTAGACGAGAAGAATAAGAATAACAATATTTAAACTGGTAAACTACTAAATTAACATCTTTTTGTATTTACAAGACAGTGCTCATCTGGTTTTAATGCAAATATAGTATTCTATTGCCTGAATCTCTGTTCAAGCAGAATGTATGGTATACTTTTTAGATATTATGTATTTTCCATGATATATTATATTAAATTTCACTCAATCTTTATTAATTATTACTAGTGCCCCATACTTCAGAGGGCATGTTATGATGTCAGTCCCAGATTTGTCATTAAGCCATGTCAGAGGCCTGGACGATCGAAGGAAATGGCAGTCTGCCCAGTCCTTTTCATAAAATTATTGTATCAATAATTTAAGCATTGGATACTTACACTTCTTTCTCAGTCAAATTTCTTTGTTTAATCTAATCGCCTTAGAACAGGATAACTTTGCAGTCTCCATTTAAGTAATCTAAGCATCAATGCCACCAACTTCAAACAGAACAGTAATTTATGATTTCTTGTATTTATGATTGGCTGTATGGATTTGAGCCATGATTAATCTATTCAAGGTTCGTATTTATATTCAAGGGTCGGCAATGTGTGAGTGATCCCATTTGTTACTATGATAACCACTTCCTATACGACAGGTACTACTGTGGCTATACTTTGCGGTTACATAGCATACTACTTGTTAATAGTCAGAACATGTTTGTAGTAATATAGTTGTACAAATTATTATTTCTAGTTACATAGATATTTAGGTACACATTGTATGAAAACATTTATAAAATTTATTTTATTATAGCAATGATATTTAGCTAGCTCGTATCAAGTTATTGTCAAGAGATTATGTTTAATTATCTAGTTTAAGTCTAATATTTGTACTACATATTGTCAATGGTTCTGTCTATATTAAGGTATTATTATTATGACGGACCTTGTGTTAATAACGACGAGCGCGCTTTAATGCTACCACCGGATCCAATGCGCCCCAACTGAGAAGACCCAGCGAAACAAACTCAGTGGGTTCATCTACTACCGGTTACAACATTAAATAAGTTGATTACTATTATACTTACTTACTTATCGTATGGGCAGTGGTTACCGTAGTGTCAGAGTTGTTCAAGCCGCCAGTAGGCCTCTGACATGGCTTAACGACTGTTGTCTAATGACTACAACTGGGACCAACAGCTTAACGTGCCCTCCGAAGCACGGAGACGCTCAGAAATTAAACCACTTTGGTGGTCACCCATCTATGGACTGACCGCGAGCTTTGTTGCTTAACCTCGCCGATCACTTACGGACCGAAGAGAGCATCATATTACTATTCTGTCATATTTAAATAATTGTGACGTCTTGAGAGATAATACTATAAATAAACAAAAATGAAGCATGTTAGCCATGATAAGATAATGCCTGAGATTTGGTGATATTAACATGTTTATGATTTTATGTCTGCGTCTGCGCTCTTTATCTGAACTGTGGTTATCTATGGATCTTAGTTCAGATTGAGTTTTGATGTATTAATTTTGTTAAAGAAACTTACAACTACAACAAATTAAACTTTATTTACTTATGAAACAAATGTTGAATACACTTACAGTTTTGGAACCAAATCGTGTAGTGAACTACAACATAATAATAATGTTTGATGTACCTAATCAAACATTATTATTATATGTACATACATACATACATAGACTCACGCCTGTTTCCCAGAGGGGTAGGCAGAGACAACGGACTTCCATTTGTCACGATCCTTGCATACCTCTTTCGCTTCGTTTACTGACATAATATTCTTCATACATGCTCGCCGGTTTAGGGTACTTCTGACCTGACCTTTCTTAAGTACGTCTCTGATTTGATCAGAGAATGTTCTACGAGGTCTTCCCCTTCCGGTTGTACCATTCACACAGGCCATGTGACTACATCCTCTTTCGCACCACAACGCTCTCTTACATCAGTATTTCGAATTCTGTCTCTCAAAGTCACACCATACATACTTCTCAGAGCTCTCATTTCCACTGCATTTATTTTACTTTCATTCTTTTTCTGCCATACCCAACATTCACTTCCATACATGTGGCATTATATGTTTTACAATTTAATTACACATCATTAAATAAAATTTACGAATAAATTGATATACATTATTTAAAAAAAATCAATAACTGGTTCACTAGCAAGAAGGCGATTAAGCAGGGTTACAGCTTGGCTAGTGGGTCTTGTACTGCTCGCATCCAGCGGCTTCTCACTTAGATTTAAAACAACAATTTGTGGGTCCCACAAGAGTCCTTAACCACTGTACCGTTTCATCTAAAAGCACTAAATGCGCGTTCATTTTAAAACTACATAGGTTATATAAGATAAGATAAGATAAATACACTTTATTGTACACCATTAACAGAACACAATTTATGATACAGTTAATTATATTAAAAAGGTACAATTGGCGGCCTTATCGCTTACAGCGATCTCTTCCAGACAACCTTCAGTTGGACCATATTGTAAGGAATTTGGAGTAGGGGTATAGTGTATGGTGTAAGAAATTAGGTGATAATAACTTAACACTAATAGTGATATCTACTTAGTTGTAGTACTACCACTAATTAAAATACTTATAATACTAAAACTTATCTATATCTAAATACAAATAATAATAAATAAATAATATTCTAACACATACATATATATAATATATACATACATACATAAAAATAAAAAATATACATAAATACCTGTAAAATAAAATATGAATTAATATATATATATGTAACCAGTTATGATGGAAATATTAATTATATCTAGTAGGGTCATATGGTGGACAAGATAAAGAATACTACAGTGATAAATAATGTTTTGTCACAAGTGTTTTAAAGGAAGTTAAGGTTTGAGCGCGTCTTATTGTTACTGGTAACGCATTCCAAAGACGATAGTATCTAATACTATTTTAATGTTACAGGTAATCAACTCAGCGGCTAAAACTTACTACATGTCAGCCGGTTCCATCAGCGTGCCCATCGTGTTCAGAGGCCCCAACGGCGCAGCGGCCGGAGTCGCCGCGCAACACTCACAGTGCTTCGGCGCTTGGTACAGCCACTGCCCGGGCTTGAAAGTCGTTATGCCATACAGCTCTGAAGATGCAAAAGGTACATATTGGTTGTTTATTCATTCCTTGGAAGAACATGTCATATACCAACAACAGAAAAATATACTTATAAATATATAGATATTTAATTTATATGTTTAATGTTTAACGGATTTCCATTTGTCACAATCTTTGCACAGCTCTTTCGCCTCTTTTACTGTCATTACATATATTCCTCATACATGCTCACCCTTTAGAAAAGTAGTGTTAAGGTTATTGAAGCTTCAGCATCGCGCAAATGATCTTCTAGCTCATTATGTGTTACAAACTTCCATTAATTGAGGTGAACGCTTACCAACAGGTGGTCTTTTTGCGTGTATGCTTAAATAGCCAAATTTTAATTGGCAAATGCTTGCTTTTCACGTCGGAGGTCGTGGGTTCGATTCCCACCCAGGACAGTTATGTGTGTGCTTGAATATATCTGTTTGTCATGAGTCTGGGTGTATTTATTTATATAAGTAATTATTTAAAGAAAAGTGGTGTATGTAGTATATCAGTTATCTGGTTTCCATAGTAGGTACAAGATCTGCTTGGGGATCAGTTGACCGTGTGTAAATAATGTCCGAGGATATATTATTATTATTTTGTGGATTAAACTATAGTAGTGCCAGTTTTATAGATCACATTTGACACTTCATCAAAATTCAAAAACGTAACCTTAACTGGCGGGCATAGAATATTATTTATTTATTCGTAGTTAGAACACCACATTTGACTTATCTTTATTGTAATAATTACCAAATGACAGATGTCAAATGTGATCCATTAAATTGGCCTTACTATTCTACTATTTTCTATTATTTTCTTAGCAGTTTTATTTACAATAAGTCAAATAAAATTTTAAATATATATCCTATGTGTAAATCGAGATGTAGAAAAATAGTATCAAACTGGTTATCTAAACTGGACTACGCTGAGTCCGAAAATATAATTAGAGTACTCACTTAAATACCTTATACACACACACACAAACACACACACACACACACACACACACACACACACACACACACACACACACACACACACACACACACACACACACACACTCACACTTTTCCTCTCAATACCAATACAATGATCGTTCCGTTTTGAATTTATTTATATCCGCATTTAGTTAAGTAATTTAAGAGGGTGATTGCCTGGAGATCTGTCATACAGGTCTTGAACCCAGTATAGACTCCAGCTCTCACAAAGGTCCAAATCTAAACTATCAAATTGTAACTATGTATAAGATGCTATGTACCTAAAATGAGAGAAATAAATGTTCTATTATTATTATTACTCACACTACCTAGCATCTATATCCTCGAAGTAGTATTATTTACTCGAAGTAATATAAATATGTTTGAAAAAATATTTTTGATGAATTTATCACCACTTACCAACCAAACTGCTTGAAACATTAGAGTTTGTCGTGTTCAAGCGTAATCTTAAGAAATGGCTTATTGAAAAGTGCTACTATGCTGTTAACGACTATTTAACGGATAAATATTTATAATTAATGTTGTATTAATGTATTTTTTATATTTGTAAGGTATTACTGGTTATTTTCTTCTATGACATTATATTACATTAGTATTATGACATTTATATTATGTAATTTTAGGTGAATGTTTGTTTTGCGAGAATTTTTAAAAAATATTTGCACGCCTTGCTTTTAGGCGAGCAAATATTTAAAAAAAAATATGGTGATACCTACTACCTTTGTAATACCTAATGTAAACCACCCATTTTCGCAAATAACATATTTGATTTGAAAAAAAAAAAAAACTATATCATAATTTTTTTTAAAGTGCTGACACTGTGCACATGCCCTTGACTTGAAACGTGTAGTGTAGTTCTTTTCCAGGTCTGTTACTATTCTCTCATTGTTTTCAGGTTTATTAAAAGCCGCAATCAGAGATCCTGACCCAGTAGTGTTCCTGGAAGATGAGATCCTGTACGGTGTTCCATTCCCCATGTCCGATGAGGCCCTTTCCTCAGACTTTGTTCTGCCTATTGGTGAGTTTGACCTTGTTATCAATTATATATATAAAATAACTAGCTGTGCCCCGCGGTGTTACTCGCGTTAATTTTTATAAATTTTCTTTGCTATAAACCTCACGGAGCCCGAGACCTTTCCAACGAACGCAAAACCGTGGAAATCGGTGCGTGCGTTCTGGAGTTATAGCATCAGGAAGAAAAACCCGACTTATTTTTATATAGTAGATTTAGAGTTTTCGAACCGCTTCGAAATTTTAGTTTATTGAAATATTTATTTATTTGTTCGGGAATACAAACGGTTACACACTTTTCTTAATAACTAAGTTATAGTTTATAGGATTTGTTAATGAGTAACCCACATCGTTATCTACACCTTAAATTAAATACGCTTTTCAATAAACTAAAATTTCGAAGCGGTTTACTATCGTATTTATACTTTGTAAAAAATTAATTGTTGACTATACATGTGTAGTGTTTGAGGTATTACCTCGTTACCCAGACGTTTGATCTCCGCTCATAGCTATTTTGAAGTACACGTTCATAAGTATATTACAGTTACGCCGCCACGAGCGTCGTCCTTTCGGTTATGAATGAAACATAGACCTACAAATGGCACGACAGTACAATAAAATCTTGTAAAATCATTTTATTTTTCATGTATTGAGATATGTCCGAACTCGTAGAACAAATGTTGTTACTTATGATGTTAGCTATCTAGTCCTGCGAGGTTGTTGGTGTTTTACAAGTAACCCTTGATATATACAAGGTGTAGCATAAATAGTGGACTGGCTAAATGAGGTTAACTTGTGTGTCAAACAGAAAAAGGTGGATGACATCAAATTGAACAAATACTTTCTTATTGAACCCAAGAAAAAGTATTGATTTCCTCAAAAAATACGGTCGGCTAACCCATGTTGACTATGGGAAGTCAAAAAACTTCGATTTATGATCTATTGTCAGTTTCATGGACAAATTCCACTTCTTGAATTTTTTCCACTATTGTATAAACCTATATGTATGTTGTATAAGGATACACAATGAAAAGAAATATACATATATATGCAAAGGTATTTTATTTAATTCCTTTTTATAATTTTCAGGTAAAGCGAAAATAGAAAAAGAGGGTAGTCACTGCACGGTAGTGTGCGCGGGGAAAGCGACCGACACGGCGCTGCAGGCCGCCAACGAACTCGCGGGGAAAGGTACTGTATTAGGATATCATTATTATTATAGGCTTTGTCTTTATTGTACTGTATCTAGTGCTCATAGCCACGTGCCCTCGTAGGTGATCAGCACAGAGCCATTTATTATCTCCATAGATGGGTTGTCGCCAATGTGGTTTAATTTTTGAGCGTCTTCTGGCACGTTATTCTATCGGTCACAGCATTAGACAAAAGTCGTTAAGCCACGTCATACCTGTGACAAGCCTTCCCTAAGAATTAGTCTTGGGGAGGATATGCCATAACCGTGAAGCTTACCAAACGCTTTGGCGATCGCAGTAAGTTGTAACACAGAATAAGGCTGTTACCCGTCCTTTGGTAGATATTCCCTCGGGTCGACTTCTACGCCTTCCACGGGACGAGATGGGCTGATGATATGCTGATATTCGCTGCCGTCACCACACAGCAAAGCGTTAAGCCCCGGCAGAGGTCTACTCAATAGCATGAAAATCTCCGCGGTTTGCGCCAGCAAAATTAATACTTTAACTATTTAATATTCATAAAATAGATTTCTTCAGCCAAATGATTCTGTATATTTCTGAAGTTAAAATTATTTTATGCATCCAAAATGTCACTGAAAGCTGTTGGTCTTCCTAATAAAAAAAATAAAAAATTAAATGTTTGCCAATATTTTCAAACCTTATAAATTCTGCCAAACTGCATGTTACGTTGTTGGTAAATTTAGATCCCGTTATTCAGTTTGCGTGCGTTTAAGTCATGTTAAAGAGAATGACGAATAAAGGAAATTCCCATTTCTTCCACATGGTCATGAACTAAATATGTTCTGCTTAGTTGGCTAGTCCCGGTTGAGATTTGCCGCCGTAGACGAATATTGGCCAGAAATTTTGTCTATTGTACGTTGTCACATGTATTTTGAATGTGCAGGTATCGAGGTGGAGGTGATCAACCTGCGCTCGCTGCGGCCGCTGGACTTCGACACCATCGCGCGCTCCGTGGCCAAGACGCACCACCTCGTCACCGTGGAGCAGGGCTGGCCGCAGTCCGGTAAATACCCACTTCTATACTAATAAATACATCTTTAGTGTCTGTTTGTAATGTCAAAATAAAAGCTTTTGCACTAAATTAAAATATAGCCTGTACCTATCACAAAAATAAATTAATTGACAGATAAATTTTAAGCTCCGAATTTACTAAACTGATTTTGTCAGGCTTTTAATAGGTGATAACTGATGTCATGAGAAGAAATATAGTGTAATGGCTTGCGCCCGCGGTTTTATTACTTAAATTATTCATTATAAAATGTATTTCAATCCCTTGGGAACAGTACTCTTTTTCTGAATAAAAGATCTTTCGGTAATTTTTTACTACCTTCTGAAATTGAACTCCCGATTAAGATGTTCCAGACTTGCTCTTTTTATCACTACATTAATGGGTTAATCGAAGCCCTTAATAAGAAACAAGAAGGTTCCAAGTCTCTATAAGTCGCACAGTGTTATATATTTAGCTATGCGGACGACTGGTGCTGCTGAGCGCCTCAATTTGGCTATGCGGACGACATGATGCTGCTGAGCGCCTCAATTTGTGGGCCAGAAAAATATTGGGTTAAGGGGTTTGCGGCCCATCACAGGCTAATTTCAAGACCTATAAAGACTGTGGCGCGGTCTTTCAGAGTGGCTCGGCTGAGATCGCACCTTTTTTAATAAGCTCATCCCCGCTGGCAAGGTTGATGAGCTTTAAATGTCTCTTTTTACAGCTTATGCATGTTTTTTTCTGCATCCGGCGTGTGAACAGACACGCAACAATCATATCTCGTTCCACCGTTCAACTCCAGTTCAATAACGCGATCAAGATGCTCCAGCGTTTGTGTTTTGAAGATAGCTTCCATAGCGCCGTGCGCTAGCGCCACGCCTTAGCAGTGCTGGCTGCGCTTGCTGCTAAGCTTTAATGCTCATTAACACCATGTTTTTTATATCCTTAAACTCGAGTTATATTTAATAAGAAAAAATAATATATTTAGTCCTAGAATATGTGTTCTGGGATGCATGTAAACACATGTCAAAGACTCGATAAAGAACAGAGGGCAGTATGTAAACATTTGTTAATTTCATTGGCAAATTGGAGTAATCCATTCATATTTAAAGCTAAGAACTAGCGTTTTTTTCATTTATCTCGTAAGGGTGTTTTAAATTATGCTACATTTTAAAATTAGATAGACTAAAATGACTATTGGTAGGTTGCTACTTTATAGTGTTGAAATTGTGTTGTTCCTGAATGATCAAGTTTAGTTTGTAGTAATATCACTTAGCGGATTACTATCTATTTAGGTAGATGAGAATGAACTAGTGGTAACTGTAGTACTATTAAACTTTATACAAGTATTATGTACAAAAATAGGTTTTACAAACAGTACAGATTTGGACATTACAAAGACATACAATTAGCCAATAGGAGAACAGGACAATTTGGACAAATACAATATACACGCATTTACAAATAATTATTTTACACTACCCTATATCCGATTCGCGGTTGTACATTAGGTAGCTATCGAGTGCTCCGTGGTGCGAGTGCTGCTACAAGTTAGTTTATTAGTTTGGATTTGAGTAGACCAAGCATGTGCAGCGTGGATTTATAATAATTGTCGTTGCATTTTCGGAAAACTTTGGTCAGGCACCCTTATCAAAATCTTATAGCTAAATAAAATTGTGTGTCATTTAATTGGTAAGTTGTAATTAGGTGCAGATGCCAGCACATCCAGCTACCCCACTCTGTTAAATTTCTTTAATAGGTTTTCAACTTTATCGCAATAGCAAAAGGTTCACAAAAAAAAAAAATGTTGATAACAATACGAGCTTGAACAGCAATGTTGTCGCCAACAGGTAAAACGTTACTTTGAAAAGCTATTGTGTCACTCTTGTAATCCAAAATAGGAATGATCTAATTTATTTTTGTAGCGATTTATATATACTTAATAGAGTAGCAAAGGAGACAAAAACATATTTGTTAATTACCCTCTTTTTATGTAATAAAGAACGTAAAACATATTAGTTTTAATATAATTATCTTCTGTTAATAGAATTAACTAATGGATACTAATGTGTTCTTACGAGAAGGAAGTCTCGTAAAAACACATTAGTATAGTTATCCTGCATACTTCACGATGGCAGTATGTTTACGTGATAACCTGAATGATTCTGTTACCGATAATGGCCTTGCGCGCGCAACTAGCGCACACCCCTGCTCCGATTATGATTTATGCCCAAGTCTGCAGCGAGATTTTAACTATACTATAGTCTTTCAAGCTTGAAGTATGGAAGCGCTCTCAAATATGATGCACATGGATTTACTATGGACCTGTAAACACTTGACTGCTGTTTTTACTTGGATTATTTCCACGCATTCGGAGTTATTGATATTTCTTATTTGAATTTTGAAAGAAAGAGCGAGTTCAAAAACATTTAGACAAAAGTGTCTAAATGTTTGAACTCTCTTCCCTTTGATCGTATTCAACGTCGTGCATCTCGAAAGGTCGTTGACGACGGGGATCCTGCTATTTAGCTTGACCTTCTTGCCCTGTGGAGAGACGTGGCGTCCCTATGTGTCCTTTGCCGCATTTATCACGGAAAGTGTTCATAGAAATTTGAACTTATATCTGCCGCCACATTCCGCCACAGACCTTCTCGCCAAAAGTGAAAATTTGATCCTTATCACCTGGATGAATGGTCATCTACCACTGTGCGTTTCACAAGAAACTTTACCGCTTACCGCGCACTACCGCTCTGTGGAATCAATTAAATGCGGAGGTATTTCCTTCCGGTGTGACATGGCAACCTTCAAGAAGCGAGCCTATTCTTTTCTTAAATGCCGGCAACGCACTTGTTTCCTCTGGTGTTGCGGTGTTCACGGGCGGCGGTGATCACTTACTATCAGGTGACCCACTTGCTCGTTTGCCATCCTATTTCATAAAAACAAAAGTTCAGTGCCAAACAAACAAGGAAAGTCCATGGTCTTTTATTTCCTTTCATTTGTAAATAGGAGTTTTTGATTCTTTGGACTGATTGTACGTGTTGGTTCCGCCATTGTTGTACAGATATTAATGGTGGGTTGCGAACGGTTGCAAGTTGTCTTTAGTCTGTAAAGACGACTCCTTGAATATCGTTAATGTTCACGGCCGACCGCCGCTGGCGTGTCCTCCGTCAGGACCGCTGCGCCGACGCGCCCGCTCGGGCCGCCCGCCGCAGAGTGGGCGCGGCGACGTGCGCCCGCGTGTCCCCCCGTCACGCGCGTCCTACGCAAGTCCCGCGCCCTCTGCCCGAGATGTTCCAGAGTGCATTCCGCTCATTCGCATTCTCGCTCCACCCGCGTTTCTCGTTCTAGGTTTTCGCCCCCGTCGTTCGCTACAGACACAGACATTTTGCACTAATTCCTTCGAGCCTTGAACCAGCCCTAGATAGAGAGATACAATTAACTTTTTTACCAGACAACATCTTTTCAGACACATCAACTCATCTATGATTGACAATGACCATATCTGCGTATTATATGATTGTTTCGTTGGCAGGTATCGGCGCGGAAATCTGTGCGCGAGTAATGGAGTCATCCTCGTTCTTCGAGCTGGACGCCCCAGTGTGGCGCGTGACGGGCGCCGACGTGCCCATGCCCTACACCAGGAGCCTCGAGGTGCTCGCCCTGCCGCGCCCGCCCAACGTAGTGGCGGCCGTCGAGGCTGTGCTAGGCAACAAGTACGTACTCTCTCGCTAGTAGCAGCTGATGTACCCAAGCCCTACACCAGGAGCCTCGAGGTGCTCGCCCTGCCGCGCCCGCCCAACGTAGTGGCGGCCGTCGAGGCTGTGCTAGGCAACAAGTACGTACTCTCTCGCTAGTAGCAGCTGATGTACCCAAGCCCTACACCAGGAGCCTCGAGGTGCTCGCCCTGCCGCGCCCGCCCAACGTAGTGGCGGCCGTCGAGGCTGTGCTAGGCAACAAGTACGTACTCTCTCGCTAGTAGCAGCTGATGTACCCAAGCCCTACACCAGGAGCCTCGAGGTGCTCGCCCTGCCGCGCCCGCCCAACGTAGTGGCGGCCGTCGAGGCTGTGCTAGGCAACAAGTACGTACTCTCTCGCTAGTAGCAGCTGATGTGCCCAAGCCCTACACCAGGAGCCTCGAGGTGCTCGCCCTGCCGCGCCCGCCCAACGTAGTGGCGGCCGTCGAGGCTGTGCTAGGCAACAAGTACGTACTCTCTCGCTAGTAGCAGCTGATGTACCCAAGCCCTACACCAGGAGCCTCGAGGTGCTCGCCCTGCCGCGCCCGCCCAACGTAGTGGCGGCCGTCGAGGCTGTGCTAGGCAACAAGTACGTACTCTCTCGCTAGTAGCAGCTGATGTACCCAAGCCCTACACCAGGAGCCTCGAGGTGCTCGCCCTGCCGCGCCCGCCCAACGTAGTGGCGGCCGTCGAGGCTGTGCTAGGCAACAAGTACGTACTCTCTCGCTAGTAGCAGCTGATGTACCCAAGCCCTACACCAGGAGCCTCGAGGTGCTCGCCCTGCCGCGCCCGCCCAACGTAGTGGCGGCCGTCGAGGCTGTGCTAGGCAACAAGTACGTACTCTCTCGCTAGTAGCAGCTGATGTACCCAAGCCCTACACCAGGAGCCTCGAGGTGCTCGCCCTGCCGCGCCCGCCCAACGTAGTGGCGGCCGTCGAGGCTGTGCTAGGCAACAAGTACGTACTCTCTCGCTAGTAGCAGCTGATGTACCCAAGCCCTACACCAGGAGCCTCGAGGTGCTCGCCCTGCCGCGCCCGCCCAACGTAGTGGCGGCCGTCGAGGCTGTGCTAGGCAACAAGTACGTACTCTCTCGCTAGTAGCAGCTGATGTACCCAAGCCCTACACCAGGAGCCTCGAGGTGCTCGCCCTGCCGCGCCCGCCCAACGTAGTGGCGGCCGTCGAGGCTGTGCTAGGCAACAAGTACGTACTCTCTCGCTAGTAGCAGCTGATGTACCCAAGCCCTACACCAGGAGCCTCGAGGTGCTCGCCCTGCCGCGCCCGCCCAACGTAGTGGCGGCCGTCGAGGCTGTGCTAGGCAACAAGTACGTACTCTCTCGCTAGTAGCAGCTGATGTACCCAAGCCCTACACCAGGAGCCTCGAGGTGCTCGCCCTGCCGCGCCCGCCCAACGTAGTGGCGGCCGTCGAGGCTGTGCTAGGCAACAAGTACGTACTCTCTCGCTAGTAGCAGCTGATGTACCCAAGCCCTACACCAGGAGCCTCGAGGTGCTCGCCCTGCCGCGCCCGCCCAACGTAGTGGCGGCCGTCGAGGCTGTGCTAGGCAACAAGTACGTACTCTCTCGCTAGTAGCAGCTGATGTACCCAAGCCCTACACCAGGAGCCTCGAGGTGCTCGCCCTGCCGCGCCCGCCCAACGTAGTGGCGGCCGTCGAGGCTGTGCTAGGCAACAAGTACGTACTCTCTCGCTAGTAGCAGCTGATGTACCCAAGCCCTACACCAGGAGCCTCGAGGTGCTCGCCCTGCCGCGCCCGCCCAACGTAGTGGCGGCCGTCGAGGCTGTGCTAGGCAACAAGTACGTACTCTCTCGCTAGTAGCAGCTGATGTACCCAAGCCCTACACCAGGAGCCTCGAGGTGCTCGCCCTGCCGCGCCCGCCCAACGTAGTGGCGGCCGTCGAGGCTGTGCTAGGCAACAAGTACGTACTCTCTCGCTAGTAGCAGCTGATGTACCCAAGCCCTACACCAGGAGCCTCGAGGTGCTCGCCCTGCCGCGCCCGCCCAACGTAGTGGCGGCCGTCGAGGCTGTGCTAGGCAACAAGTACGTACTCTCTCGCTAGTAGCAGCTGATGTACCCAAGCCCTACACCAGGAGCCTCGAGGTGCTCGCCCTGCCGCGCCCGCCCAACGTAGTGGCGGCCGTCGAGGCTGTGCTAGGCAACAAGTACGTACTCTCTCGCTAGTAGCAGCTGATGTACCCAAGCCCTACACCAGGAGCCTCGAGGTGCTCGCCCTGCCGCGCCCGCCCAACGTAGTGGCGGCCGTCGAGGCTGTGCTAGGCAACAAGTACGTACTCTCTCGCTAGTAGCAGCTGATGTACCCAAGCCCTACACCAGGAGCCTCGAGGTGCTCGCCCTGCCGCGCCCGCCCAACGTAGTGGCGGCCGTCGAGGCTGTGCTAGGCAACAAGTACGTACTCTCTCGCTAGTAGCAGCTGATGTACCCAAGCCCTACACCAGGAGCCTCGAGGTGCTCGCCCTGCCGCGCCCGCCCAACGTAGTGGCGGCCGTCGAGGCTGTGCTAGGCAACAAGTACGTACTCTCTCGCTAGTAGCAGCTGATGTACCCAAGCCCTACACCAGGAGCCTCGAGGTGCTCGCCCTGCCGCGCCCGCCCAACGTAGTGGCGGCCGTCGAGGCTGTGCTAGGCAACAAGTACGTACTCTCTCGCTAGTAGCAGCTGATGTACCCAAGCCCTACACCAGGAGCCTCGAGGTGCTCGCCCTGCCGCGCCCGCCCAACGTAGTGGCGGCCGTCGAGGCTGTGCTAGGCAACAAGTACGTACTCTCTCGCTAGTAGCAGCTGATGTACCCAAGCCCTACACCAGGAGCCTCGAGGTGCTCGCCCTGCCGCGCCCGCCCAACGTAGTGGCGGCCGTCGAGGCTGTGCTAGGCAACAAGTACGTACTCTCTCGCTAGTAGCAGCTGATGTACCCAAGCCCTACACCAGGAGCCTCGAGGTGCTCGCCCTGCCGCGCCCGCCCAACGTAGTGGCGGCCGTCGAGGCTGTGCTAGGCAACAAGTACGTACTCTCTCGCTAGTAGCAGCTGATGTACCCAAGCCCTACACCAGGAGCCTCGAGGTGCTCGCCCTGCCGCGCCCGCCCAACGTAGTGGCGGCCGTCGAGGCTGTGCTAGGCAACAAGTACGTACTCTCTCGCTAGTAGCAGCTGATGTACCCAAGCCCTACACCAGGAGCCTCGAGGTGCTCGCCCTGCCGCGCCCGCCCAACGTAGTGGCGGCCGTCGAGGCTGTGCTAGGCAACAAGTACGTACTCTCTCGCTAGTAGCAGCTGATGTACCCAAGCCCTACACCAGGAGCCTCGAGGTGCTCGCCCTGCCGCGCCCGCCCAACGTAGTGGCGGCCGTCGAGGCTGTGCTAGGCAACAAGTACGTACTCTCTCGCTAGTAGCAGCTGATGTACCCAAGCCCTACACCAGGAGCCTCGAGGTGCTCGCCCTGCCGCGCCCGCCCAACGTAGTGGCGGCCGTCGAGGCTGTGCTAGGCAACAAGTACGTACTCTCTCGCTAGTAGCAGCTGATGTACCCAAGCCCTACACCAGGAGCCTCGAGGTGCTCGCCCTGCCGCGCCCGCCAACGTAGTGGCGGCCGTCGAGGCTGTGCTAGGCAACAAGTACGTACTCTCTCGCTAGTAGCAGCTGATGTACCCAAGCCCTACACCAGGAGCCTCGAGGTGCTCGCCCTGCCGCGCCCGCCCAACGTAGTGGCGGCCGTCGAGGCTGTGCTAGGCAACAAGTACGTACTCTCTCGCTAGTAGCAGCTGATGTACCCAAGCCCTACACCAGGAGCCTCGAGGTGCTCGCCCTGCCGCGCCCGCCCAACGTAGTGGCGGCCGTCGAGGCTGTGCTAGGCAACAAGTACGTACTCTCTCGCTAGTAGCAGCTGATGTACCCAAGCCCTACACCAGGAGCCTCGAGGTGCTCGCCCTGCCGCGCCCGCCCAACGTAGTGGCGGCCGTCGAGGCTGTGCTAGGCAACAAGTACGTACTCTCTCGCTAGTAGCAGCTGATGTACCCAAGCCCTACACCAGGAGCCTCGAGGTGCTCGCCCTGCCGCGCCCGCCCAACGTAGTGGCGGCCGTCGAGGCTGTGCTAGGCAACAAGTACGTACTCTCTCGCTAGTAGCAGCTGATGTACCCAAGCCCTACACCAGGAGCCTCGAGGTGCTCGCCCTGCCGCGCCCGCCCAACGTAGTGGCGGCCGTCGAGGCTGTGCTAGGCAACAAGTACGTACTCTCTCGCTAGTAGCAGCTGATGTACCCAAGCCCTACACCAGGAGCCTCGAGGTGCTCGCCCTGCCGCGCCCGCCCAACGTAGTGGCGGCCGTCGAGGCTGTGCTAGGCAACAAGTACGTACTCTCTCGCTAGTAGCAGCTGATGTACCCAAGCCCTACACCAGGAGCCTCGAGGTGCTCGCCCTGCCGCGCCCGCCCAACGTAGTGGCGGCCGTCGAGGCTGTGCTAGGCAACAAGTACGTACTCTCTCGCTAGTAGCAGCTGATGTACCCAAGCCCTACACCAGGAGCCTCGAGGTGCTCGCCCTGCCGCGCCCGCCCAACGTAGTGGCGGCCGTCGAGGCTGTGCTAGGCAACAAGTACGTACTCTCTCGCTAGTAGCAGCTGATGTACCCAAGCCCTACACCAGGAGCCTCGAGGTGCTCGCCCTGCCGCGCCCGCCCAACGTAGTGGCGGCCGTCGAGGCTGTGCTAGGCAACAAGTACGTACTCTCTCGCTAGTAGCAGCTGATGTACCCAAGCCCTACACCAGGAGCCTCGAGGTGCTCGCCCTGCCGCGCCCGCCCAACGTAGTGGCGGCCGTCGAGGCTGTGCTAGGCAACAAGTACGTACTCTCTCGCTAGTAGCAGCTGATGTACCCAAGCCCTACACCAGGAGCCTCGAGGTGCTCGCCCTGCCGCGCCCGCCCAACGTAGTGGCGGCCGTCGAGGCTGTGCTAGGCAACAAGTACGTACTCTCTCGCTAGTAGCAGCTGATGTACCCAAGCCCTACACCAGGAGCCTCGAGGTGCTCGCCCTGCCGCGCCCGCCCAACGTAGTGGCGGCCGTCGAGGCTGTGCTAGGCAACAAGTACGTACTCTCTCGCTAGTAGCAGCTGATGTACCCAAGCCCTACACCAGGAGCCTCGAGGTGCTCGCCCTGCCGCGCCCGCCCAACGTAGTGGCGGCCGTCGAGGCTGTGCTAGGCAACAAGTACGTACTCTCTCGCTAGTAGCAGCTACATTATCTATACCTTATACAGAAATGGAATCGGGCGTTATGTTGCGGTTATTAGTGACAATCGAAATACGCTAATTATCAGCTTTATCAATCAATTTGCACTGCCCGCATTACCTATAGATTTACCCCTACACTACTCGTATAATATAATAAAATGAAATGCACGTGAATACATTCTAATGTTAGTTTTTTTCTCTTTTCAGGATATAATAATAGATAGAATCTCTCGAAGGGAACTAAATTCCTACACATCATGGAAGGGTAGCCAGTGTAAATATTTTTATTTATTTTATACAAATATATTTTATTACTGTTAGTGAGCTGAGCTTCATTGCCGATGTGATGTATTTATGTATCGAGATTAGATGAAATCATGGAAATTAGATACGTAATCATATTTTTTTTGTATAGCGCCATCTTGTTTTCATGGTTGGAACTGTCAACTGCATTGGCGTAGACTTTAACGATTCTATTTGAAATAATTTGGAATAGATAATTACGTTTCAAGATAGGATACAGAATATGATAATTAGGGGAAGTTTTACCCGTAAATCGCCTTATGACTACGCACATGTAAAAATCTAGTAGTTTGGATCCAAGATATGATTATTTTTATTAAATAGCACTAAAATATAGTATGTCAATTCTGTTTGTTTATACAAGAGGCTTTATGTTAAACGGCGTAATAATGGTTAAAGTGCATTTTTTAAATAAAATGTTTCATATCACTATGTTTCGCAATTGTATCGATAGATGGCATTGTATTAAAATTTCAGAAGAGATGTTCATGAATAAGTTAAAATGAATAAAATGTGAACAGATACCACCCAATAATAAAAAATGTTATTTTAAATATTTTGGCTTTTATTCTTATCTTTGTTTCTTCAACTGTGGGATGAATGGCTTGGTCTATTGACCTAGTGGTTATTGGCCCTGACTACTATGTTAATTTCCCAACAAGAAGAAATCTTTGTGTGAACATAATTATTTGTTCTGAGGCTAGGTGTAACTTTTTTTTATTTTTTTATGCTGAATTGGTTTGCGCTTGACGACGATCTCACCTGATGGTAAGTGAAGATGTGGTCGAAGATGGACCGCGCGTACCCATAAGATGCCTGTTCACTCTAGCCTTGAATAAACCCATGTTGTATGAGTCTGGAAACACGTCGTTCGGGAGGCTGTTCCACTGCTTAGCCGTGCGTATGATAAAGGAGGAAGCAAAGCGTTCGTACGGCAGAATGGGATGTCAACAAAAAAGCGGTGAAAACCCTCCCGACGCCTA
The DNA here is from genome assembly GCA_951640165.1 of Pseudoips prasinana. NCBI lineage: Eukaryota > Metazoa > Arthropoda > Insecta > Lepidoptera > Nolidae > Pseudoips > Pseudoips prasinana. The sequence goes on along the minus strand of OX621245.1, from coordinate 35,665,867 downwards.
GTAGTCCGATGAAAAAAGGGGGAAGGAGGGATAAGTTCATGGAGGTCTTGAGCGCATTCTCCATGAAATAGCCTATAGAAAACCGATAAGCTTGCAACCTGACGCCTATGATCCAAGCTATATTATTGTGGCGGGCACAGGAACTTTTATTGGCGCTGACAGGTCGTTCACCACTAAGATAACGGAACACACGTACTCTGAGTCCCGGCGACTAGCTCTCGGTTAGAGTCCACACGGAGCGCACTTTAGAGTTCCCGTGACGAGCACTGTTACACACAAGTTAATATCCTGACGTACACGGCACACTCACACTGTGTAGGGAACACTTGGCACTGTTTACTGTCACTGATCACTTGCAATTCAGTTTTCCACTTAGATTACTTCCTCCTAATTCGCTTTCGATTTCACTTGAATTCAAACTAAACTGTTCTGCTTTAACATTGCGCTTATATACCCCTAAATTGTTCCAAATTTAAAAGATTTCTTAAGTCTTATTTTTGTTTCTATAAAATTTGCCTATATGACAGATTAGTCATGATACTTCTGTCCTTGTCTTCTACTCCTACCTACCTATCTCTTTCTTTTCATTCATAAAACTCGCTCTATCTATTTCTAATTATTCTGGAAACATCTAATGTCAAAGAGTATGTCCTTTTCATCTGCTGTTTCTTTTGTTCTGGTATTATCTAGAATATTCTAGCGCTGTTCCAAAAGCCACCAAAAACCCTTAGGTGGTACTAGGGTTCGAAGCCCGACCGTGACAATATGTATGTACCTATTTAGAAATATGTATTTATATTTGTGTTTGCTTGCATAGTAAAGGGTCTGCCTGGTTTGGGATCAGATGGCTGTGTGTTAGTAGTCCCAAGATATTTATATATTTATGTTCCCAACTGTTATTTAATTGTCAATCCATGGTATAGCCTAAGTCTATTTTCCAAATTCCTATTGCTTGTTGGAGTACTAATATCTAAACCTTGAGCTGTAGGACTGGGTCTCTATGAGATGTATGTAGATCTGGTGAAAAAATAAAACTTATACATATACATAAAATATGTAAGTAGAACCGACCGATGGACCGATGATCTTGTGCGGGTCGCTGGAAATCGCTGGATGCGGATAGCGCAGGACCAGCAATTGTGGAGATCTTTGGGGGAGGCCTTTGTCCAGCAGTGGACGTTGATGTAAACCATTCGTGTTAATACAATAATATGATACATCAACTTAAAGGTACACTTTCTAAAATAAAGGAACACTAACTAATGAATTGGAAAAGCAACAGCAAATCAAAAAAATAACGGGTCATTCTTTGGAGACTGCCGACAGAAGTGATAACAATTTTTTACACTTCTAAATAATCTACAATATAATAGTTGACACTTCACATTAAGATATAGAATAAAGAACCCAAGAGCAAGAATTGTTTGAATTACCTACTATCTGCGGGCTTGAATGTCGCAGAAACTACTCCTGAATTTTCGTCAAGTAGTTCTTAATTAATAATTAATTATAAAATAACGATTATGAAATATTTGTTATTCTTAAAATAAAATAAAGATATACTCTCTGCATGTATAAAATGTATACTAATAACGCATGATAGTATATCTATGTACACAGTATACATGCCTCCTGGGAAGCTTTTTGTTCACCCAAAAACTGCTCAATACGCAGAAAGAAGAATACTTTAGATTTTTTTTCTAAAAATGTACGCTCGCTCTAAAGCATTTAATCCCTGTGTCGCGGGGTACTTTATAAACATACGATTAGACTGACACAAATCACATCCGGACTCAAAAGAACTATTTATGGGTAACGCAAAGTGGTTCGGCGCGGGACTCGAACCCGCAACACGTGCAGTCATACATATTACTTACTCATAACAGGATCACACCATATCCTCCCGTGGGTGTCGTAAGAGGTGAGTAAGGGATATAGCAGGTAGTCGGGCACCAGCCAGCGCGACTGTGTACTAGCTACCACCGCTGCGTTCGCCAACTCGCGTGACAGCGCCTCGGTGACTGCGGCAAACCACTCCCAATGGCAACATTGTGGACAACTTTGGATGAGGCCTTTGTCCAGCTGTGGACACAATTGTGCTGATGATGATGACTTAGTCATTCAGAGTAGTTGAAGACAGGATATATATCGCTGGCCTAATCTTCAAAGTTCGTATCTCCGTTTGGTAAAATTTCACAGAAGGAAGAAATAACTATTTTATTAATTACTATCAATAAAAAGATAGACCAACAGCTATGCATCGTGTTTGTTACGGAATTATACACTAGATGGCGCTAAAATAAAAATGTTGGAGTTACGAACTTTGAAAATCAAGCCAGCGATATGTTTATAATGTAACTTTTAATTACACATAAGGTAATATTTCATTACATAGAAGGTATATAAAAAATATTATTACCTTCACCTTAAACTGAGTGATTCCCAAGAAATTGTATAACTTTATCTACATTCAGTCAAAAAAGTATCGGAAATGGATGATTTGTTTATGGTTCCAAATTCAATTTTTTTTTTGTTGTTAGATTGGCACAACTATTTTCCATTTTGGCGCGGAGTTTGAGTTGCATCTGTTATTTATATTAAATACAGTGCTGGTTTTAGTAATATCATTATATAATGTCATATATAGTGTGTATTGCGAATTTCATAACGGACAAAAATATCGAACAAAGACTTTGTCTTAAATTTTGCATCGCTAATGGAATTTCGTGTTCGGAGTCACTGAAGATGTTACAGAAGGCTTACGGTGAATCGACTATCAAAAACTCGTGCATGAGTGGTTCAAAGCGTTCAAAAGCGGTCGAGATGTGATGAGAGATTAGCCTCGCTCTGGTAGGCCATCAACGTCTGCAACTGAAGTTAACATCGTAAAAGTGAAAGAAATATTGACTGAGAATCCTCATTCAACTCTGAGAGAGATAGCCGCCGAACTTTTTGTATCTCACGAGTCGATTCGTACCATTTAAACTAATCATTTGGGTATGAAACATGTTGCCGCTCGGCTAGTCCCAAAAAATCTGAATTTTCTCCAAAAACTCAATCGCATGAAAGTCGCTGAGGACATGGTAGAACGAGTCAATTCCGACCCAACATTCATGAAACGCGTTGTTACTGGTGACGAGACGTGGGTTTACAAGTTTGACATGCAAACTAGTCAACAAGCTTCGGAGTGGCGCCTTCCAACTGAACCGAAACCGAAAAAACCACGCCAAAGTCGATCAAAAGTCAAAGTCATGTTGACTGTTTTCTTTGACTATCGCGGTGTTGTGCACTCTGAATTCTTACCGGAAGGTCGAACGGTAAATAAAGAATATTATTTGAGCGTTATGCGGCGTTTAAGAGAGCAAATTCTACGAAAAAGGCCAGATTTGTGGAAAGAAAATTCTTGGATTTTGCACCACGATAATGCGCCTTCGCACAAGGCCATCATTGTGAACGAATTTTTGACCAAACACTCAACAAATACCATCCAGCAACCACCATATTCACCAGATATGGCTCCAGCTGACTTCTTTCCTTTTCCTAAACTCAAATTACCACTTCGTGGTACCCGTTTTCAATCGGTAGAAGACATAAAGGAGAATTCGCGGCGAGAACTGAACTCAATTCCGAAAGCAGCGTTTAAAAAATGTTTTGATCAATGGATTATTCGTTGTAGTAAGTGTATCGTTTCTGAAGGAGCATACTTTGAAGGTGATAAAATAAATTTGGATGAATAACAAACATTTTGTATATTAATCTTATCCCGGTACTTTCTTGACAGAGTAGTATTAATAAAGTTATAAACATTTTTTGACGCCTCGCTGGTCTAGCTGTAGCGTTTTCAACCGCTAATGAGATCGTGGGTTCAAATCCCTGATTGGGATTTTTATGGCAAGAAAATGATACAGTAGCAGCAGTAGGTTGAGGGAAAAGTATCTTCGCATTTTTTAAGAAAATTCAAACAACGTTATCGAACAAAATGGTACCTATTATAGATACTTTAGTTATAAGAAATACCCTATTTTAAAAAAAAATAGGGTATTTCTTATAACTAAAGTATCTATAATAGGTACCATTTTGTTCGATAACGTTTTGCCATCTTGTAGTTAGGGACGTGATCCCATTGCTATAGAAATTTTGGGAATTCTTATCAAAATACCGCGACACGTGGTTTTGGCAGTCCTCTCGTGATGTTAACTTGACACTGCCTAAAGAATTCTAAAGAGACCGAAACAGGTGGATATCTGAAGGTGCACGCTCAGGACTATACGGCGGATGCATTAACACATCCCAGCCAAACTCTCTTGATTTTTGCTGAGTGGCTAAAGATGTGTGAGTTATCATGATGATATCCCTTCTGTTGATTAATTCTGGCCGCTTTCTCTCAACTTCTTGCTTTAATCTCACCAGTCGTTCGCAGTAGAGTTCAGAATCGATGGTCCTGCCTGGTGGTAACAGCTCATAATTAATAATGCCCTTCCAATCCCACCACACACACACAGCATCACCCAGCCTGACCGGCCTTTGACCACGACTTTTTTCGCACGAGATAGGTACACGCGTGCATTTTCGCGGCTTGCGTTGCATTTTTACGTTTTTTGTAGTAAAAATTTAAAATGAATCAAATTTCTTTATTAGATTCACTCATCTTGCCAGTACAAAAAACAAATGAAAATCACACATTTTCCTAATTTGAATTTGGAATTATGTTTTTTTTAAATTTGAAGTTTCAATGATACCAAAACCAGCCAGATACAAATAGTAAAGCCAAAGAGATTTTATGACAAGCTCATACAAACTATAATGCGAAAAGACTGTTTCCCCAACCTAATAAGACCGTGTGTGAACAATATCCCATGGTATTATTATCATTACAGTTGAAAGGAGTCCACTGTTAGACAAGTCTTCCCCAATAATTATCCTAGGGGGATATGCCATGTAGGTACGCCACGCTTGGCAGACGGGTTGGCGATCGCAGTAAAACGATCATAGTAGGAAGCTGCTGCCCGTCTTCTAGTAGATATTCTCTTGGGTCAATTTCTACGCCTCCCATGGGATGAGAGGGAGTGATGATATTCTGATATTTGTTGCCATCACCACACAACAATAAATGTCTAATATGATAACATAATAATATATAATATCTAATAAAAGAATACCAATATGAAATGAATAAATTTATAAATATTGTAACGAAGATTTATTCGTTACAATATTTATAACTTTATTCATTTCCAAACTAACAATAAACAATCAATACAGATGTTAGTCCCGTCACGAATCCGTCTCTGCGATAAATCTATAGAATAGCGGATTTCCAGCGAAATGTATTGTACGGGGACAGGGGACAGCCGCTGACATAGTGATGGATCGGCCGTCCTGCTGCTACGCTCCACCCGGGTGTGAATGGGCAGTGTGAGGCTGGTACTATGAGTAGGTACTTGGATTACACCCCAAAGTTTTAGATAAGATTAGCCGCGACTTCATCCGCGTAAATACGAATGTGAGTCTGTTTGTTTTAAGCCTTATCTACTTACTACTAAATTTGGGTGATGATCAGCATCATGCAATTTTACACACTCATTGTTAGGGGCGCAGGGAAATACAGTATCCTAGGAATATTGTAAACCCAGCTGTGCCCCGCGGTTATACCCGCATTAAACTTTATAAATTATATCCTATGTGTTAATCCAGTGGGTCAGCTAACTCCATACCAAATTTTATTAAAATCGCTTCAGCCGTTTGGACGTGAAGAAGTAATAAACATACAAACTCACACAGTCACACACTCACAAACTTTCGCATTTATACTAATATTAGCTGCGCCCCGCGGTTTTACTCTCTTTAAACTTTATTAATTATAGCCTATATTTTGCGATCACTGCCTATATGTTAATCCAGGGTGTCAGGTAACTTCATACTAAATTTATTAAAATCACTTCAGCCGTTTAGACGTGAAGAACTAACAAACATACACACTCACACAATCATACTATTAGGTATATAATAGGTATTAGTAGGATATTCACATTTACAATATTCCTATTTGGTAGTTTATGAGTATGGATGGATGTTTGTTACTCTTACACGAAAAAGCTACTGATCGGATTTTGATGAACTTTCATTGTAATATCACACTAACATTATAAAGGTGAAAGTTTGTGAGTGTGTATGTTTGTTACTCTTTCACGCAAAAACTACCGGACTGATTTTGATGAAACTTTGTAGTAATATAGCTTATATATCCAAAAGACACATAGGCTATTATTTATAAAGTTAAACGCGGGTAAAACCGCGGGTCATAGCTAGTCTTAAATATTTCGAATTAAAATTCCGCGTCAGCGTATATCTACCATCCAACAATTTGTCAATTCCTCAGAACAATCCCCGTAATACTGCGGTAAGGGACACATAGAGACGCCACATCTCTCCGCAGAGCCAGAGGATCAAGCGAAACAACATTAAGCAACTTTATTAAAAAAACTATGTTTAAAACTTGACTACTGCGATAATACTTTGCTTAAATAAATGTTCATTCAAGAAGCCTATATAATACCTCCGTCAACATCACAACTCAATTTCATGATTACGGTAGCCACGTATAATAAAAATAGCAGCAAAGGGAAACGTCAATCGTGTATGGAAGTATAATTTGTGCACAATGTGGTAGCGAGTGATCCATCACGCGGGAGCGCGGCAGATTTTGTGAATAGCACCAGAAATACAACAGAATATTACACCGAGCGCGTCTGCCGACAATGTTGTATGCCGGTGTCGACACTAAATTTTTTTTTTTTAAAGACAACCCCCGCATTAGGGAATTTAATCCCTGTGCCAAAATGCCTTTACAAACATATAATAGACGGACACAAATTACATCCAGACTCAGAACAACTATTTATGGGTCACACAATAGTGGTCGAGCGCGGGACTCGAACCCGCAACACGACGTGGCGAGGCAGCTTCCTTAGCCGCTGCGCCACACGTGCAGTCAATTTGGCTAGTGTACCTACATATTTTTGTTAGGAATATATATACCTAATATTCTAGGACATTATTCACACACGGCTATCAGATCCCAAACAAATAATAACAACAATGTCCTCCTAGCCGAATTTCGCCCACGGGGCGGTCAGTCTCAATAGAGATTAGACATCTGCGTGATACTATTTTTTACAGAAAATGCACATATTCAAAACACTGCACGTGTGGCGCAGCGATTTAGACAGTCGCCTCGCCACTTCGTGCCACGGGTTGGATTCCCGCTCAGGACAATTATTTATGTGACCTAGTTGCTCTTAGTCTGTTTGTACTTTGTCTACGTCAATTATATGTTTGTAAAGTACCTACCCCGCGACACAGGGATTAATTACACTAGCGCGCGCGTTGTCGTTTCTTTTTTCATAAATCTATTGTAGACTTTAATATGTCTCGAGCCGGTGGGTAGCCTCCATTGAGACTGGCCGCCGTGGCCGAAATTCGACCAGGAGCCCATTATAAGGTAGGGGTACGTTCAGCCCCAGTCTATTAGAAAAAGACAGATAAAAATTGATTATGAGTGCGTGTTTATACTACATACCAAGTTCTGGTATATGCATCTCAACCTTCACCCAACCCAAACCGAACCTTTACTTAACAAAAAAATTGTTTTGAAATATTATTTACACACGGCCATCTGATCCCCAACTAAGCAGAGGTTGTACTATGGAAACCAGATAACTGATATACTACTTAAACTACTAGGAGTAGTTTAAGTAGTATATCAGGTGGGAATCGAACCCACGACCTCCGGCCGGATTTGCCAACCACGCCACCGCCACGCCTAAGCTTAACTTTATATGCGTCCACAACGAGTCTAATCATAAGTTAGTTACAGCAAGTTGTTAACTAAGCACTTGGACAAACTTCTTGTCAGCCGAACATCGGCGACGTCCAAACTTTATGCAGGTGATGGATCATTGGAACGCAGCTCAGTCGCAGCGCAGTGTTTTACAAGAATTGCGTTGCTCTGTGGAAAGCAACCTTGAGAGAGAGATAGAGAGAAAGCTGCCAAGTCAACAGTCATGATTGGCCTGTGGCGTGGTTGGTAAATGCTTGCTTTGCACGCCGCAGGTCGTGGGTTCGATATTTGGACCCAGGACAGATATTTGTGTGCATGAATATGTCTGTTCATGTGGGTGTAATGACCTATATAAGTATGTGTTTACAAAAGAAAAGTAGTTATCTGGTTTCCATAGCTCTGCTTAGTTTGGGATCAAATCACCGTGTGTGAATAAAGTCCCAGGATATTTATTTATGTATATTTGATTTGACAGGAGCCTTAAAATATATTCTTGGTGCTTGTTGTCTCTTGTTCTATGAGGCTTTTATTAAAACACGGAAGATCGGGGAGCCCAAATCAGGAAACCTTCCCTGATATCGCTATTAATTCGTGCAGCGCTACGCCATACATTAAGTTCGATATAAAAGTGATAATAACACATCAACCATACCTTCTTTTTAAAGGCAAAAGTATATACGTCAAAACAATTACTATTAAATGGCATTTACAACATGTCAGTTTAATTGAATATGAAATTAATTTAATCACACTTATATTATAAATCTGAATGTTTGTGATTGTGTGAGTGTGTATGTGTGTTACTAATTCTTCACATCTAAACGGCTTTAGTGATTTTATTAAAATTTGGTACGGAGTTAGCGGACGCCCCCGGATTATCACATAAGGTTATAATTTATAAAGTTTAGGAAGAAGATGATATACGGAATATAGGATTAGGTCTTTGTTTTACAATGAAGTTTACGTTAAAGAGAACCCGTGAGCTTTGTATTATATTTATATTGTTAATTTTTAATATTGTTAATTGTATTATATCCATAGAGGAAAGACGTCCACTGCTAGACAAAAGCCTCCCCCGAAGATCTACACCACCATTTGGGGTGGGGGGACGAGAGTTACCATAATCACTGTAATATAAACAACTTTAACAAGATTGAAGAACTTCAAGATTGCAAACTTTATTTTAATAATCCTTATTAAATATATGATATAAAAAAGTCGAAGAAGTAGTGCACTTCAATGTAAAAACTATGTATTGCCTAACTACGTTGCTAATCCTCACACATATGTGGCGGAAAGAGTCACACCAAGCTCTCATCTTCTTTGTACAGACGCCAGCACATCAAGCTACCCCAATCTGTCAAATTTTCCCAATTGAAAATGAACCTTATGCTTTTTTGATAAAGTTGAAAATCTATAAAATAAATTTGACAGATTGGGGTAGCTTGATGTGCTGGCGTGTGTACATCTCTGATAGAACAAGAATTGAAGACATTTCAAAAGGGGGAACCTCAATCACATCGCCCTTTTGACTTAATCTACCACACTTAAAGTATTTAATCACCCCATTAAACTTTAAAGGGTGATTTTAATTTAATATAGTGTTCTTATGAGGGCCAGTTTTTATTAGAAATAGGGGTGAGATGTGACAAATGTGTGAAGAGATTTATGGAATAACTAGCTATGCCCCGCGGTGTTATCCGCGTTAAATTTTATAAATTTTCTTTGCTATAAACCTCACGGAGCCCGAGACCTTTCCAACGAATGCAAAACCGTGGAAATCGGTTCGTGCGTTCTGGAGTTATAGCGTCAGGAAGGAAAACCCGACTTATTTTTATATAGTAGAGATACCTATTAATCTTAGTGCTCCTGACCTCCTGACAGATTTTGGTTATGGCGGCTAACCTCAACGGAGACAGGACGAATACCTACGGGAGTTTAGTGCTCAGAGTGTTTGTGTGTATTGCAATCGTTACTTTTAATGTAATATGAAAGTGTATGCTTTAGCCATACAATCAGATTTTTTTCTGATCTGATTGTTTCTCAAATTGTTATTTTATTCTACCAGTATTTTCCAGGCATAAAAATTAATGAATTCGTGATTTGAAAATATCATACAAATTTCAATAATTAATCCAAAACAGCCATCATATTTCGATGGTGGCCCGGTGACCCGTTGACGTGGTTATTAAATGCTTGCATTTACGCCGCGGTTCGATTCCCACCCAGGACAGATATTTGTGTACATGGACATGTCTGCCTGTGTCTGGGTGCAATTATTTATATAGGTATGTATTTACAAAAGAAAAGTAGTATATGTAGTAGGTATATAAGCCAAATGCTTTCCATAGTACAAGCTCTGGTTAATTTGGGATGAAATGGCCCTGTGTGAATAATGTCCCTGGATATTTATTATTATTTATTTATATATTATACTCTGTGGTAACTATGAGATTGGGTGGCCGTCCGTCCTAGTTTGGAGGGCATCCGGGTAGCGTCCGGGTATTTTAGTTTTCAAATCATTGATGAAAGCCACCCACGCACCGCATTCTTATTTTACTAAGGCATTTAAGAAATAACAACTATACTACAGCTTTTTGTCTTAATAAGCAGATCTTTAAACGACAAACCAACTGTGTGATAACATTTATTTATTTATTTTCTTTAATTAAAACGGTAGGACACCAATTACAATGATTAAAGATAATTATAACAAGAATTATTTTAATATAAATATATAAACATAAACATTGATTTTAAAATACAATTATACATCATTCTCACAGAAACGCAAACATTCTGACAATATATCCGACCATCCATCCGCAAACAAATCACGGTCAGGATTGGCACACAGGAGAGCGTTGAGTGCTGTGAGGCTGCGCGGTATAGGTGACTGACCGCGCGCTACGGTACGGCAACGTGGTACGACAAACAATTCATGGCGGCGAATACGACGATAATTATCAGGAACATAGACTCGACACAGCTCACAATGGAGATCTGGTGCATCAATTTTTCCCCGGAGGATCTTAAACATTACTGCAAGTTGACGTGCATTCCGTCTGACTGACGTCCAACGAATTATATCCTAGACAGCCTAATATAAATTTTGTGGGATACATGAATGGATAGTATCCATTAAGGTGTTTATAAAGGTACCGCAGGAAAGCCTTCTGTACCTTTTAAAGTAAAAGCACATAAGTGCTCTCATGAGTATTCCACACACACATAGCGGTTTCAAGCTTACAACGAACCAATGCACCAAAAATTAACCGGATCACATGATGGTTTCGGAAGTCTTTAGAGCATCTAAGAATGAAACATAATATCAGTATCGCAATGTCTTTTTATGCAGTAATGATATGAAAATAAAAACATGTGTCTAGTTTTAGTCAGAAAATTATTAATATATTGATTTGGAAGGTGACGAAAATTAAGAACTAACTACTAACTAAATTAACTAACGTCATGGGAATAATGGGCCAACTAGTACACTGTCATCTGATGCCAAATTAGGCAGAGTCTGTACTGCAACCGGACAACTGATAAACATACTTATATATTTCTAAATATATAAATATTATATATAGCACGCTTGATAGCAGTTATATATTTACGCCTTTTGGGGTTGAAACTTTGGGGCCGAGGGGACCGGGGGCCAAAGAAATCTATAGAGAAACGGTCGATCTGCCGTTTCTCTAGTAGAAACGACACGTTCCCGAAATGCTGGCCTATATTTCGCTCAACAACTAAGCATTGCTACTCAACGTGGCATTGCTGCCAGCATTCTAGGAACGTTACCCACTGGCACGAATTTTGAATTTGATATTTTTAGATTTTAGATTTTAATTTAGCGTTAATTACATTAATAAACTAGTCTTGTAGGTAATATATATATACATATTATAGATAAATGTTATTTATTTATAATATGGTACACCAACAATATACATATTGAAATAGATACCGAATAATTCGAGAGTCACAGTCTGATACGTAGGTAAGTACATATATATCTATCAATTACAGGCGTACACAACATAAATGCAAATAGGATGTCAACTTAATAATAGGGTTAAACAAGACAATCAATTACATATAGGTACTTATATTTAATTGATTGTCTTGTTTAACCCTACTATTAAGTAACTCAATACAAAAAGAAATACATATATAGTATAGTATAAGTATAGTATAGTATAACATGTAACGTAATTAACGCACACCATAAAACACCCCAATTAGAATATTATGTTGGAATCATAATACATACACTGCATTTTTAATTTAACATGTATATGCATAGTTATTTACTAAATTAGTTTCTTGGAATAAAGTTTATTTTTCTTTATTTTGTGTTGAATGATGGAATTTGTATGAATGCAAATAAAACTGCGATTTAAAAGTCTTATTACTTTGACTTACAGTCCATTTCAATTTGTTTTGACTATACAGAGTTAAAATTACGATAATTTCAGTAACTTTAATTATTTTGGAATTTAAAATTACCTATATTAAAAATGATATAAATAGATTCAGTAAACGATTCTGAACAAACTATTTTCAGGATGTGCGTTAATTAAGTTACATGTTGTATATAAATTATAAATGTCATAATAATACCTAATGAAATTATTGAAATTAATACACAACATAAATTAGTGGTGCATACGCTAATCATTAGTTTATAACATTATAGGTACGTTTAAGTTTTATCAGAGAGTCATTGAATATGTCAAAATCAACGCTAACCGCAGTCGCACATAGCTCATTATGTTGAGAGCACATTCTCGTCACAGGTGAATGAAAACCAGTATAAGTTCTGCATCGTGCAGTATAAAATGGTTTGGCTAGGGGTCGTCTTGGAATACCACATGGCACTGTAAGCTTAATTTCATCCAAATTACTACCCGACGTAGACCAAATAATCGACCTCTGGGTCACTTACTACTAATAATACCCTTAAATTTTATAAATTATTACAGCTCCTCCTCCGTAGGTGACAGCGTGATAATACGTAGTCTATATGTTGACCCGACCTCTTCGTAATATTCATGCAAAATTTGAAGTAAATCCATGCAGTACTTTTTGAGTGTAGCCCGGACATGCATACAGACAAACAGATAAACAGACAAAAAATCTAAAAACTATATTTTTGGCTTTGATATCGATTGTAGAACATGCCCCAAGTATCGTTTAAAAAGAATATTCAATGTACAGTTTTCACCTTCCTACGATTTTATTATATGTACCTATAGATAACACCTGTCCACTTTTAGCAAAGTCACAAGTTATGAGTTACGCAAATAAGTAAGTAGTCAAAGCCACCATGTTCGACTCTTTCGCTATTTCAACAGGTGACAAGGACTTCCAATAATTGCACCTAGAAGTTCGCAAGTAGCCGCTAGTTGTAGATACAGGTTTGACAAATATTCTAATTTAGCAAAAGCGATAAATAAACGAGAGCAGGTATTTATCTTTATTTATTTCACAAACCTGCTGGACAAAAGCCTCTGTCTAAAATAATCTTGGAGAGATCATCATCATCATCATATCAGCCGAAAGACGTCCACTGCTGGACAAAAGCCTCCCCAAAGGATCCCCATAATAGCCGGTCCTGCGCTGCCCGCATCCAACGGCTTCCCGCGACTCTTGCAAGATCGTCGGTCCACCATGTAGGGGCCTGCCCACGCTGCGTCTTCCGGTTCGTGGTCGCCCCTCGAGAACCTTTCTGCCCCAACGGCCGTCGGTTCTACGAGCTATGTGCCCTGCCCACTGCCACTTCAGTTTTCACACTAATGTTATAAAAGCGAAAGTTTGTGAGTGTGTATGTTTGTTACTTCTTCATGTCTAGGCGAGTGGAGCGAGTTTAATAAAATTTGGTATGGAGTTAGCTGATACCCTGGATTAACGTTTAATACGCGTATAACTGCGTGGCACAGCTAGTATGCCATAATCGCCACGCTTGGCAGACGGGTTGGCGATCGCAGTATGATGGTCATAGTACTCAGAGAGACGCTGCTTCCCGTCCTCTGGTAGATATACCCTCGGGTCGAATTCTAAGCCCCCTACGGTGATGATATTCTGATATTCGCCGCCTTCACCACACAACAAAGTGTTGTTGGTTTGTTGAGTTGGCAGTATAATAAATAATATCCTTGGACATTATTCCCACAAAGCCATCTGATCCCAAACTAAGCAGAGCTTGTACTGTAAAAACCAGATAACTGATGTACCTACATAAACTACTTTATTTTGTAATTACATACTTATCTATACTAATATTATAAAGAGGTATTGTGACGTTGTAAGGGGATCTCTGGATCTACTGAACCGATTTTCAAAACTATTTCACCAATAGAAAGCTACGTTATTGTGGACTGTCATAGGCTATGAAAAATTACAAAATTAATAACGCATCTTCACTTAAACTTGAATAATGTAATCCATGTTGGGATAAAAGGGTAGGGAAACATATTTATAAAGCGGAACAAAGTCCGCGGGCACTGCTAGTATAGATAATAACATCCAGACTTACGACCAACAGTCATGTTCATGCATACAAATATCTGTCCTGGGTGGGAATCGAACCCACGACCTCCGGCGTAAAAGGCAAGAATCTATATACCAACCACGTCAAGGGTCCGTCTAATAGATGTAGCCGTTCAAAAGTTACAGCTCTTCTACTAATTTGGGTCTGGATTTTAGAGCTTACTAGCTAGCACGTCGGCTAACTACGTACGTTACGAAAAGTGTGATTGTGCGAGCCGAACGGAAGTTGAGATGAGGATATAAGTTGTTTTTATATTAAAAGACAAAGCCCGCATTAGGGAATTTAATCCCTGTGTCGTGGGGTACTGATGAAATAATGAAATTTATTCAGCATTTGGGTATTAACATACACTTGTACTTGTCAAGTTCACAATGCAGTACCTACATAAACATAGTCGATTACAGTATAAAAATTACAAAAATATAATTAGTCTAAAAAATTAATCTATTATTTTGAAATTTAGTTGTACAATATTAAAATTAAAGAATTGAAGGCAATGAGCATTTGGCTAGTGCAGAAGGCTCTTAACCAGTAGCTTTAATTAAACGATTAATACCCGAGGCCACCCTTTTAGGGTTCGGGCCACAGCTCAGGGGGCCGCTGAAGCAAAAGGACAGAATTCTAAGAGAGGGTGTGATCAGTTGCACGGGATCACCAATGACGTGTTAAGGGGCCAAAGCGGGGCCGCTGAGGAGCCTACCCTAGCTAACCTGCGGCTTTCTCTAGCTACCTAGGTGGACGACCCGGAGAAGAAAGCCACAAAGAAACTCCAGGCTTGCTTTTTTCGTTTTACTTTACAAACATTTAATCGGACACAAATTACATCCAGACTCAGAACAACTATTTATGGGTCACACAAATAGTTGTCCGGCGCGGACTCGAACCCGCGACACGAAGCGGCGAGGCGACTGTCTAAGCCGCTGCGCCGTCTGGCGTTCTGAGTTAGTGAAGATAGATAGAGCGAGAGTTAGGTTTCGTAAATTAAACATATTTTATCTCTTTTCCTCATAGCCAGTTACGTTTCCTAGATCTAAGTTTTACTTCAGTCCTGTGGTCTAAAGAATACCTACTCGTTCTTTTCATCAAAATGTAATCCACAAGCATGTTTTCCGTACCTATAGAATAGAATAGAATATATTTATTTGCATAAAACAAAGTCAAGATATTACAGGTCTTAAAATTAAAATATGTTCAACATGTTTAACCAGGGACTGGTATACAAATTATTTAAAACATGAAATGACAATTCATTACATTAATTACATTTACATACATCAAATAAGTTTACATTTATATTTATTATTAAAATATTAAATTATATTCATTATCATACATTCATATAAAAAAAAATCCAATCAAATATATAAGTTTATTGTTGACCCGCGTTAAATTTAATAAATTATCACAGCTCCTCCCCCGTAGGTGATGGCGTGATAAAATGTAGCGTATATGTTGACCCGACCTCTTAGTAATATTCATGCAAAATGTGAAGTAAATCCATGCAGTACTTGTTGCGTTTAGCCCGGACATACACAGACAAACAGACAAGAATTCTAAAAAAATTATTTTGACTTCGATATCGATTGTAGATCACGCCTAAAGTATCCTTAAAAAAAAATTATGTACAGTTTTGACTTTCCTACGATTTTATTATATGTATAGATTATAGTGTACACGGTTATTGTTGATAGAAGTGTTAGTTTCTCATTCAACGATAAATACATTTGAGCGCTTATAATACCAGCAAAAACTTTGTACACAAGTAGAACAGCTATGGACCAAAATATCTCCGAGAACGTCTCATTTGGGGAAAAATCGTCTAATTTTATCGGTAGGGAGCGGGTCCGATCCATCACGGCGCCTGTCGCGTGCCATTAGCGATGCCTACGCGGGACCGGGTAGGTAGCTGCCGGTATTATACCAATGTATGCTCAAGCAACGTTTGTTTGGGAGCAGGAAAAATAATAATTACGAAGATTAATATAGTAAAACCCATATATAAGTAAACAGACGTTGCCTACTGGTTCTTGCGGGTGCTAAATTTTGAATTATTCGACTGTTGCCTAATGTCAACCCGGTTGACATTGGCAGAATCAGCGTTGTCGCGATGGAGCCATTACGACATATTGGAATTGGACAACAAGAGGGAACGACGACTCGTTGCTGACGACTTAAGAGTAAACTGTATTAATAAGCATCTTAAGAGGCGGCAACACCCAATTTTTAACGTATCTATACAATGCGAGATTGTATAGATACCTATTACGTAACATTTACAGGGCAAATTTTAGAGTCGATAGAAAACTATCAGGACACTAAAAACGGGGTGAAATCGTACAAAATCATTAATTGCCAGCAATCACTACCATTATAAAATAAATTGTATAAATGTTTTAACATTCCGTGTACCTAAATATCTGTAATAAGTAACTAGAAATAATAACTGTATTACTACAAACATGTTCTGACTATTTACAAGCGCTAAAAACCTTTTTTATTTTATTTTATTTATTTAATAGACTTAATGCCTTAGGCCGTGTGGTTTCCGGCGCAGAATGAAAATCAGTGCCACCCCATAACATCCCGTGGGTGTCATAAAAGGTGACTAAGGGATCCAGCAGGTAGTCGGTACTGTGTACTAGCTACCACTTAACTGCCGTCGGTAACTCGTATGCCAAGCGCGGTGACTACGGCAAAAATGGCAACGTTAGAAACTTAGAGGAAGGCCTCTGTCCAGCAGTGGACGATATATAATATAATAATAATACCTTGGACAATGTCACACAGATCATCCTAGCCCCAAACTAAGCAAAGCTTGTACTGTGGGTACCAGGCGACGATATACATACTTATAAAGATAGATAGATACTTATATACATCCATGACTCAGAAACAAATATTCGTGCTCATCACACAAATATTTGCACTTACCGGGATTCGAACCCAGGACCACCAGCTTCGTAGGCAGGAGCACTACCAACTAGGCTACGGTTCAAACTGATGATGAAACTTTATGACAAAAGTTAGACAATATCGATTATTTAAATCGTATAATCCACTAACTATAGAATAACAATTTAAGTATGTCATTTTAGGGGCGAGTTTGACATATACTTTTTTGTCAGTCAAAATAAATGAATCATGATTTAAATGATGCCCCTTTAATAACGTTAAATGTAACATATCTGTTCGTTAACAAGATAAATTCTACTGCTGCCAGGTGCAGGCAGCTCTGGGAAGACAGTGATCTGTTAGCAGGAACCGGTAATACGGGAGGAAATGCAATTTTATTTATTTATTTATTCTCCACACTTACAACTATTTTTACAGGTGCAACCCAATACAATAGTGTATCAAAAAACTTAGACAACCTAATTTCTATAACTAATTATATACAATTTTATCCTTGTGAATTCAGTCAGTGTACAGGCAAAAATGTCCATATCCTCTGCTACCCTGTTGAGTGCGAAGTCCTTGGGTCAGGGGCGCCTTGTTTAGGCGATTAGTGCGGCCACTAGGTACGGCCAGCAGCTGAGGCCGACGTCGCCGCCACACATATCTGTCCGGAACATTCAGACATACTAAATTTAATATGTTGGCGTTATGCAATTTGCCTCTCATTATTTTAAATATATATAATACAAGAGCAAACTCACGCCTAACTCTCAGCTCGTTGTAACCAACCATGCCTAATATGAACAAGGTTGGATACATAAGCGGGTAAAAAGGATATACTCCATAGAGCTTCAAATATTAAAATCTAACAAATTTGTTTTGTATTCGCTCCAACATTACACTATATTTAGTCTCATGTGGATGCCAGATCACTGCATTACTTTCTAATTTACTTCTCACCAAAGTGTTATATAAAGCGATAATCACCGTAATATTTGTGAAACCACGAACAGTTCGCTATATAAACCCTAAATTTCTAGGGCATGTGTACCACACCAACGTGGGACCATGGCGAAAAAGAGGGCACCGTAGCATCATTACCGCGTTCCCGGAGCTGGATTCGTAGGTGCCAAATGGAGCCCATGGCTGGTTAGGTTTAGTCGGTGCGAGTCCGACATGCGACTGGTGCGACCCGCAGACACTTTGTACTGATGGCATGCAAAATAAATTAGAATACCAGTTGTGATGCCGTCATATGAAGCGGACACTCGTCGGAGCTATGTCCATCTCGGTGGAAGAAAGGAATGTAATCTTAGCTGATGTGAAGTACGTACAGCTTTTCTGGCATTTGTATTCGTCAGCTCATGTGACGCAGTAAGTAATAAAAAATATATAAATAAATGAAATAATGGTTTATTTCTCTCTTAAAGGCGCATACATCGTGTTGTTATAATGCTCGTGTTGCAATTAGAATAAACTGGTGTTTGATTTCTGCAGCACCACCTTATGATAACATGTTCTTATAGAATACTAAGTTTTACCCGCGTTAAATTTTATAAATTATAGCCTATGTATTAATCCAGGGTGTCAGCTAACTTCATTCCAAATTTTATTAAAATCTCTCCAGCCATTTAGACGTGATGAAGTAACAAACATACACACTCACAAACTTTCACCTTTATAATATTAGAGTGATATTAAGAATGTATCTGAAAGGCCTAATGTATCTAATCTTAGTATATCGTTACAGCCTATTGCGTCACCAATGCGCAAGGGCACACGGGGTTATTATCAAAATATAATTCCGTCTACAAGTATGTTTTATTTAATTTAAGTCGTCTTTGGTTTACACGATTTAAATGGCACCCTATAGCTAGTTACGGAAACCGATTCGCATAATAATACAATAAACGGATATCTATTCAAGGTTATGGTCAAGCAGATCTTGAACTCAATAAATTGTCTAATGCTCGAAGCAATAAATCTACATTAGATATGCAGTTTTATTTCTTTTGGTATAAGGTTTAATTTCATTGAACCTGTTAAAAATCTGATTTTTAAGTGCCTCTATGTTAGGATTAAGCAATTTCTTTCAGGACAATAGAACGGATTTTTTGCCTATATTAGCACAGTGCGTTGAACTACTTAGTGGGTATTTAACTGCAGACAATGAGGTGTTAGGTTCAATTCCAGGGTCAGCTGTGACTGATACTTTTTTTTTTTTTTTTAAAGACAAATTACAAAGTACAATTTATTGGAAGGGTGTACGAAATATTAGGTCTTTACCTATGAAATTGCCGTTCTGCAGTACTGGCCATTTCAAATCAAAATAATTTTTGTTTGGCTAAGAATTCTAATTTCAAATTAATTTTATTTTAAAAACATGGATTCTTTTTTCCAAAAGTAGTCATTTCTTTATTGATTAGTGTTACATTTTCATCGCATTTCAATCTTTTTCGTCATCATGGATACGTTAAAAATTCGAGTAATTATGGAATATGAGTACCGTCGTGGCAGCAACGCGGCACAAGCGGCACGCAACATCAACGACGTTTACGGAGCTAACACTACAAACCAACGCACCACCTGTTATTGGTTTGCTCGCTTCCGTTCTGGAAATTTCGACCTGAAAAATGAACCTCGCGGTCGTCCGAAGACTTTGGTCGACAATGACGAATTAAAGGCGGTTGTGGAAGCTGATGATACACAATCTACGGCTGAATTAGCAGCAGCTTTCGACGTTAGCGTCAAAACAATATTGGTCCATTTGCGTCAAATTGGCAAGGTAAAAAAGCTTGACAAATGGGTGCCCCACGAACTCAATGATCGCCAGCGCGAAGTACGCGTCGAGACGTGCCTTGCACTGCTCAACAGACACACAAATGAAGGAATTTTGAACCGCATTGTTACCTGCGATGAAAAATGGATTCTGTTTGATAACCGCAAGCGCTCAGCAAGTTGGTTGGATCCTGGTTCAGCACCTAAACAATGCCCTAAACGAAAACTTACCCCTAGAAAAGTGATGGTCACTGTTTGGTGGTCTAGCGCCGGTGTGATTCATCACAGCTTCTTACCAAACGGGGTGAGCATTACTGCAGATGTGTACTGTGAAGAACTGAGCACAATGATGGAGAAGCTGGCGCATCTCCAACCAGCATTGGTCAATCGCTCGTCTCCGCTGCTCCTGCACGACAACGCGCGACCTCATACTGCACAGCAGACGGTCTGCAGCCCTACTCACCAGACCTTGCGCCTACAGACTACTACTTTTTCCAGAATTTGGATAACTTCTTGGCGGGAAAAAAATTCAATACCCGAGAGGCAGTACAAAATGCCTTTGAAGAATTTGTTGCCTCCCGTCCAGCTGATTTCTTTAAGAAGGGCATCAATAAACTGCCACTGCGATGGCAAAGATGCATTGATTGCATGGGTGATTACTTCGATTAATACAAATAAAAAAATTCATGAAAAAAATTCGTTTAAATTTTTTCATACAAAACGGCAATTTCATAGGTAAAGACCTATTATTGTAACATCATTTATAATGCACTCTTCCTCCTCTCTCCTAAAATCCATACCCTAAAAGGTCAACAATTGACTCTTCTTTACGGTACTCGTACGCTTGACTTGAGAAGTAAGTTGATGAATGCGTGACAGGAGTAAAAGATGAATATAATGAACGCAGGCTGGAACAGGACTTTACACTGGCTTCGTATGGGGTAAACCTATTGTGTGGTAAGGCACAATGGGTTCTGCGTCACCTTCCACTACATATACAGGACCATTACATGTGGATACGGCCGCGACCAAAACTGCTAGCCGTACCAGTAGCTAGGACCAATGTGCTAAAGCTGCTGTGACAGTATGAGTAGTTTCCTTTACTGCAGGGACGTCCAGGCTGCTCCGGGAAGACAGCGATCTGTTTGTGGCACAGTCTCTGTGTTGGTTGGCAGGAGCCGGTACTCCGGAATGACACATTATTGTCCTCTCAGTAAACACCAGTGCAGCATTCTCGCGTACTCGGTGCTGCTCCCCAAGGGCACCAAGAGAAGTCTACCCCAGGTTAGGTGTAGTCGGTGGGAGTCCGACATATCCACCCGTAGATACTTTTTGCGAATGGCATGCGTAGGCATTCCCTCTGCCTACCTACTAAACTGCTAAAACCTACTCATCCGAGCAATTAGTTTAATTAAAGAACACACAAATACACGAAAAAGTGGATTCATACTCGTGTACCTAATTTATGTGAATTAGAAAAGGTTCTGTTAAATGTAGTTACATAAATAATTCGTTTTAAAATATAGTTATATTAGCTGTGCCCCGCGGTTTTACCCGCGATGAACTTTATAAATTATAGCCTATGTGTTAATCTTGGTTGTCAGCTAACTCCACCAACTTTTATTAAAAACTCTACCAAATTTTATTAAAATTGCTCCAGCCGTTTAGACGTGAAGCAGTAACAAACATACACACTCACACCTCACAAACTTTTGCCTTTATAATATTAGTGTGATGTGTTAATCTAGTGTATCAGCTAACTGCATAGCAAATTTTATTAAAACCGCGCCACCCGTTTAGATGTGAATAAGTAACAAACATACACACGCACTCACAAATTTTTGCCTTTATAATATTAGTGTGATAAGGTCGTATTTTGAATACTAACACTATCGAATTAGGCCAAGACCTGTAATGATAGATGTTAAAGAGAGATAGGTAAATAATTATCTATGAGCAAACAAGACCAGAGAAAGGTCAGGTGTAAACGGCATTAAGTGCTTTGAATTAATGAACAGGTAATAAAAAAGCACTATAAATCTTTTAAATGTTTAATGAATACTACAGGTTTTGCTCTTAGTTTAGTAATAGTTAAAATATTCTTAACGTAACGCTTAGTTATTGGTGAAGTTTTGTAATTTAAAATATTATATTGGATCAGGAGGCGGTTTTCAATACCACCGAGCATGCATATGCTTTTATAAAGGGCCGTTATAAAATAATACTTGTCATGGGAAATGCCACTCTATAAAACCGTAGTAAAGTGACATTTCATCATCATCATCATATCAGCCGAAAGACGTCCACTGCTGGACAAAGGCTCCCCCAAGGATCTCCACAATAGCCGGCCCTGCGCTGCCCGCATCCAGCGGCTTCCCGCGACCCCACAAGATCGTCGGTCTACCGCGTAGGAGGCCTGCCCACGCTGCGTCTTCCGGTTCGTGGTCGCCACTCGAGAACCTTTCTGCCCCATCGGCCGTCAGTTCTAAGTGACATTTAACTTTAATTATATTTTGTTTTATTTTATAATATGTGACGTGCAAAAGTGTTTATTGTTTGCCTAATTGCAATAAAAGAAATTCTATTATATTCTATAGCCGACTTATCTCTTACGGCAATATAGTTCTAGAATGGCAGAATATTAAAACACACCATCACAATTCAAAAACACCCACTAGTTCCTTGGGATTATTCACATATAGATTGTTCTTGCTTCCTAGTAGGTATTGTGGTCTATCCATCCTATCAAAAAGTTTAAGAAAGATTTAAAAACATCTGCAAATATCAGTTTCAATATATTTATTCTTTTCATGGGTTTTACATAGGACTTTTAGACGTGCTCAATCCCTTGGTGTGTTGCAACAAACTCTAGTGAAAAACCACTACTTGTCACTATGAATGCATTTCCACTGTCCTTCCATATTATATTGTTTATTATGTATGTATGTATCAATGTATGGTAGTGAGGCGTGTGGTAACTTAGTGGTATCCCGGGAGTGATAAATAAGACACCAAAACTCACGGTTTCCAGCTATGTATTGTCCAACACACTATATCACCAAGTACATTACATATATAAGTTTAGAAGGCACAATGATAGGAAGCACAAGCACTAGTATAGTAGAAAGTTCACAAGAGAGGAAATGAAATATAGTTCTTAGGTATAATAGATAGTACATAAGCGCGTAACATAAAATAAGCGAGTGGCGCGAGTCTATATGGCATAGAAAGGCAGCGTGCGTTGCGCGTGGGATCTAGTCTGTGACTGAGTTGACCTCTGCGCGTGCGCTGGCCGGTGGCCGAGTACATAAGGCGTTATGTACAGCGCAGCGCTAGTGATGGGCGCAGGTCGATGAGTTATGCGGGAATTAACGGGATGTGTAGACATCGACCAACTGATATAAATATTGTGTATTGTGTAAATAGTGTAAATATTATTATGTGTAAATGTACTGTAGGTAATAATGTGTAAATGAATTTATGTGTAACAATAATATAAATATATACTGTGTAAATATATAATGTGTAAAGGAGTAGCCTACACCACCCCCCACCAGAGCCCGTCAAGGGCGATAATATTCTGGAAACTTTACATGACGGCCAGAACGAGTCACACGGTTTGGTAGAACATGGGGTGAGGGTTCGTCTATTTGAACGGATAGTGTAAAGGCTGGCTTAAGTCGATCTATAGACACTGTCGTCTCTTTATTTTTAACCATGATCTTAAAAACTTTATCTCCTCTGGCAAGCACCTTATGCGGCCCGGAGTAAGCTGCAGTAAGAGAACCACGTGATGTGTCGTCGCGCAGGAAAACATGATCACAGGTTTTGAGTTCTTTATAAATAAATACTCTGGGCTTACTATGGCGCGAAGTAGGAATAGGTCGCAACTTCTCGGCAAAATTTTTAAGTCTGGCGGAAAATTCGGATACATCCGTCGTACCGCCAATTGAAGGCTCGAAGAACTCGCCAGGAAGTCTCAGCGGCTCACCATACACAAGTTCCGCTGACGAGGCTTGCAAATCCTCTTTAAAAGCGGCTCGTATACCCAACAAAACCCATGGCAACGATTCTGTCCATCGGTCATTCGCGTGACATACAATGGCGGCCTTTAGTTGTCGGTGAAACCGCTCAACTAAGCCGTTGCATGTCGGATGGTAGGCTGTCGTCCTTTTATGAACGAAACCGGCCATCTGTGACAGACATTGGAACAAGGCCGATTCAAATTGTCGGCCACGGTCGGTCGTAATGTCTGTTGGACAACCGAACCGACAAATCCAGGTCGACAGCAAGGCTTTTGCAACGGTTTCCGCTGTTATGTCCTGTATCGGTATTGCTTCCGGCCAGCGAGTAAAACGGTCTACAGCCGTTAAGCAATATCGATAACCATGCGAGAGAGGGAGAGGACCGATTAGGTCAATATGAACCTGACTGAAACGAGCGCGGGGTAAGTTAAAAGTGCCTAGAGGGGAAGTCACGTGACGAGTGATTTTAGCCCTCTGGCACGGTAAGCACGAACGCGCCCATTCTCTGCAATCCTTCCGAACACCGGGCCAGACAAATCGCTCTGATACCAATTTGGCCGATGCAGTGGCGCCAGGATGACTCAGGGAGTGCAGGCTATCAAAGACCTGCTTCCGTAAGATTTTTGGAACGTAAGGCCTGGAAGTTGAGGTACTGACGTCACAGTACAAGGTAACTCGACTTCCAGGAATATGGAGTTTTTGAAGTTTGAGTGATGAACCTTTACTCAAAAGCTCCTCAAGTTCAGGGTCAGTAGCTTGATTTTCGGCTAATGTCTCGAGGCTGACAGGTACTCCCAGTTCTTCAATCCGTGACAAAGTATCGGCAACGATATTATCTTTGCCGGATATGTGGCGGATGTCTGTAGTGAACTGGGATATGAAGTCAAGGTGTCTATACTGCCTTGGCGAACAGTTGTTTTTCCTTTCATGGAATGAAAAACTGATTGGCTTATGGTCAGTATAGACAATAAAGTGACGAGCCTCGAGCATATGCCTAAAATATTTTATGGCCTCGTATATCGCCAACAATTCCCTGTCATAGGGCGAGTACTTGGTCTGTGAGGGGCTGAGTTTACGGGAGAAGAATGCCAAAGGTTCCCATGCGTCATCCTTGAACTGCTGAAGAACCGCTCCGATGGCCTTATCCGACGCATCGGTAACGACAGCAAGCTTGGCTGCGCAATCTGGATGAGCCAACAAAACTGCGTCTGCTAAGCTATCCTTGCAGGCCTGGAAAGCCTCTAAAGTATCACCCGTTAGCTGGATTGGCTGCGTTCCTTTCAACGAACCTGTCAAACGCGCATGCAGTGGGGCTTGGATTTGGGCTGCTCGCGGAAGAAATCTCCTGTAAAAATTCAGCATCCCTAAGAAGCCTCGTAGCTGCCGCACGTTTGTGGGAGGAGGAAAATCTTTTATAGCCAGCACCTTGGTGTCCAGGGGTCTGCATCCACTTTCCGAGATCAGATACCCTAGAAATTGCACCTCTGGTGCCCCAAAGACACATTTTGACGTGTTAATCAACATGCCGTACTCTTTTAATCTATTAGAGACTGCCCGCAAATGCTCCTCGTGCTCTGTCTCGCTCCTAGAGTATATTAAAAAATCGTCTAAGTACGAGTAAACAAAATCTAGCCCTCTGGTAAGCCCGTCCACAAATCGCTGAAAGGTCTGCCCCGCGTTACGAAGGCCGAAACTCATGAACGGGAATTCGAACATGCCGAATGGCGTGGTGATCGCAGTCTTAGGTATATCCTCAGGGCTGACAGGTATCTGATTATATGCTTTCTCCAAATCCAGTGTGCTAAAAATTTTACAACCAGCGATACTGTGAGTAAAGTCGTGGATATGCCTAATCGGATATCTGTCAGGGACCGTGCGGGCGTTAAGACTGCGATAATCGCCACAGGGGCGCCATCCGTTATTTTTCTTTGGAGCCATGTGTAATGGCGAAGACCAGGGACTCTCTGAGGGTCTAGCTGTACCACAGGCCAGCATAGACTGAAATTCGGCTTTAGCGATCTTGAGCTTATCTGGAGGTAACCGGCGCGGCGGGAGGGAGACCGGGGGGCCTGGGGTCGTGCGGATATGGTGGACTGTGTTGTGTGGTGTAACGTGGTGTCTACCAGCTGGTCGTGTTATTTCAGGAAACTCGTCTAAAATTTTATGAAACGGAGTCTCACCAGTCACGACTTTTACAGAGGACACGTTATCTTTACGGTTCACTAAAGTGGCAATAGCTGTTACAGAAGTTAAGCTATCTCTTAAACGCTTATGGCGACAGTCAACAACAAGGCTGTAATAATTTAAAAAATCTACGCCTATAATTGGTTTTGTTACGTCTGCAACAACAAAACGCCATATAAATGATCTGCGTAAGCCAAAATCTAAATTTAAGTTTATATAACCGTAGGTAGCAATGTTAGAACCGTTAGCAGCACATAAGTTATATTCAGTCCGAGAACGACGATCCCGAAGCGCCGATCGTGGGTAGACACAGAGGTCGCTACCAGTGTCGACCAGGAATTGTGTCTTCGAAGAACGATCGGTGACGAACAGGCGACCCGAAGACGGTGAGAGGCAATCGTCAGTCGCCATTATCGACTGCCCCTGGAATTTTCCGAGTTGAAGTCACACGGGCGGATGCACTTGTTCGCCTTCTCGCCAAACTTGCCGTGGTACCAACACAAAGGAAACTTCCTATAGTTGGATTGAGATCGCCGCCTCGAACCACTTCGAGTGTTTCGGTTGTTGGTTGAGCGAGATTTGGATCTGCTATTCCTGTTTGACGATGCCAACTTTTGAAACTGCTTCCTGAGCTCAGCTACTTCTTTGGTGAGCTCACTGATGAGGGAGCCAGCTTCTGTATTGCTCACGGCAGCGACGCTCGGTGACGAAGAAGCAAGGTCGTTCACTCGATCAGCTAAATCAGCCAGGTCCTCGAGAGAAGCTGTGGCTGGCTGTCCTGCCAGCACCGTCTGGATGCCATGAGGCAGGCGGCTAGTCCAGATAGTTTTCAAAAAATCATTTGGAACTCCCGTACCTGCGAGTCCTTTGAGGTGTCGGAGAAACTGAGAAGGCTTACGGTCTCCAAGCTCTTCATGCATGAGAAGTTGCTTAATCTTCTTCTCGTTGGATGCACTAAGCCTCTTGATAAGCTCAGTTTTAAGCTTCTCGTACTTCTCCGTGGCGGGAGGGCTGACAATGAGGTCTTTGACTTCCCTGCAGTGCTGATTGTCGAGATGTGCGATCACGTAATTAAATTTCGTGACGTCACTCGTAATCCCGGACATCGCGAACTTTCCCTCGATTTGAGCAAACCATATCTCCGGTTCTTCCGCCCAAAATGGTGGCACTCTTACTCCGACTCTAAAAACATCGCTCTGATTTATCGACATTGTCCCCTCACTAGTGGCGGCCGGCGATGACGTGCTCGGGCCAAGTGCGTCCTTATATTCTTTATCCATGCTCTTAAACGGGGTCACCAGTATGGTAGTGAGGCGTGTGGTAACTTAGTGGTATCCCGGGAGTGATAAATAAGACACCAAAACTCACGGTTTCCAGCTATGTATTGTCCAACACACTATATCACCAAGTACATTACATATATAAGTTTAGAAGGCACAATGATAGGAAGCACAAGCACTAGTATAGTAGAAAGTTCACAAGAGAGGAAATGAAATATAGTTCTTAGGTATAATAGATAGTACATAAGCGCGTAACATAAAATAAGCGAGTGGCGCGAGTCTATATGGCATAGAAAGGCAGCGTGCGTTGCGCGTGGGATCTAGTCTGTGACTGAGTTGACCTCTGCGCGTGCGCTGGCCGGTGGCCGAGTACATAAGGCGTTATGTACAGCGCAGCGCTAGTGATGGGCGCAGGTCGATGAGTTATGCGGGAATTAACGGGATGTGTAGACATCGACCAACTGATATAAATATTGTGTATTGTGTAAATAGTGTAAATATTATTATGTGTAAATGAACTGTAGGTAATAATGTGTAAATGAATTTATGTGTAACAATAATATAAATATATACTGTGTAAATATATAATGTGTAAAGGAGTAGCCTACAAATGTATGAATTATTATGTTCATGGAATTAAGTATGTATTATATTTAAGGACATGGTAGTATCACTATTAAGTGAATGCCATTATTAGTTTGTAAGTATTTAGATTCCTACTTAAATTATATTATCTTGCACTACCCTTATCGTGTTGTCTTTCTATATTTCTGCTTCTTATCCATCCAAAGGTTGTCTGGAAGAGATCGCTGACTGCGATAAGACCGCCTATTGTAGATACAATTTGCTTTCAATGTTTCCTATATTTTTATCTGTAATTGGTGTGCATACACGACACGACTGAAGTAAAACTTCAAACGTAACTGGCTATGAGAGAAAAAGAGAATGAAAATGTGTGCTTGGACCTCTCTCTCTTACCCCTACAGTGATATACGAAACGTAAGTCTCTCTTCCTATCTTCACTAATATATATACTTCTACTACTACTTATATAACTTATATACCAATATCGATGACTTGGTGTACCGATAAAATTCTAATGAGTTTATGTTACGCCTACCACCCACACCCGTATGTTTTTTGTATAACTGTTGAAATAAAAAAAATAATAAATATCTCACTCTCAATTACAGTTGCCCCGCCCGATCACACTGTTCTTAACGCTCTCATTACGCATTCGTCAGCTTACTCCCCAAGTCAAGCGAGCGTTTTACTGCAAATCGTTAGCATAAATAACATAATCAATTTAATAAGTATATCATCATATAATATTAGCCGAACAGCGTCCACAGTTAATAATAACTAATATCTAGAGACAATGTCACACATATCTTCCTAGCCCCAAACTAAGCAAAGCTTGTATGTACTATGGGTACCAGGCGACGATATACATACTTATATAGATAGATAAATACATTAAATACATAGAAAACATCCATGACTCAGAACAAATTAAAAAAATATTTTTGATTTTTTTAATTTGTTTCTTTCGTGCTCATCACACAAATATTTGCACTTACCGGGTATCGAACCCAGGACCACCAGCTTCGTAGGCAGGAGCACTGCCAACTAGGCTACGGTGACCGTCAACGGCTACGGTGGACGAAGGCCTCCCCAACAGATTTTCACAATGGAGTTGTGCCCATAATTTGGAGGGATACATCATAACCGCCACGCTTGGCAGTCGTGTTGGCGATCGCAGTATGGTGGTCATAGTACATAGAGAGACGCTGCTACCCTTATACTACGCCCCCCACGGAATAAGAGCGGGGGTGAAATTCTTTGCCGACAGCAAACACGAATATAAATTAAATAAATACAATAAAATTTTAGTTTTCTTCTTTAATTGATAGCTTTTTTGTTATTTTATAGGTAGGTCCTACAGTTAATTAAAATGAAAACCTGTTACGTTATCATGATTAATTAATTGTATTATGTTTATTTATATGAAGGGAATGATTTATTGCGATTGGTTTTTTTACCAACAACTGTATTTTTTTTTGCCTTGTGCTTTCCGTTCCAGAAAAACTAAAAAACTTGAGAGGTGTCAAGGGACACCCGGATGGAACGAAGTTATTTCTTATTATTTATTATGTACATAAAACCTGTATATACTCAACAAAAATAATCGTCGCGACACCACACTGTTCAATGCGAAATAGAAATGAAAATATCTGGCTTGCTTTCTCTAAGAGAGAGAGAGAGCAGACACGCCGCACAGCTGCAAAAAGTGTCGTGACAACTTTTCGTAAGAATTTTTTCCGTCTAGCCCCCTTTCACAACGCGCGATAAGGAACTTCGTTCCAATAACAGGGCCACCCCCTGGGTTTCATAAAAGGTGACTAAGGCATACACCAGGTAGTCGGGCAACAGTGCCACCTGTTTATTAGCTACCAAGTACCTCCTAACTGCGGTCGCCAACTCGCATGCCAAGCGCGGTGTCAACTTGGGAGCGCAGTCTGTTAGTGTTTTCCACACTGCCATGTCACGAGCGTGCAGCGGGAAGTTTTTCTCCTAGCTCCATATTTCGGATACGTGATAATATTGAAATGTAGATAACATCCTATACATATCTTAAAGTATATATGATATGCAAAATACTGACCCTGCAATGGTTTTTTTTCTTATTCGTGTCACGAGTTTTTATTGAAGTGGCCACTATCAAATAAATTTTAGAAGGGGCGAGCAATTCCTGTTCCTCAGTAAAAAACTTGAAACTAAATCAAGTACATAAAACCTATTAGCAGTGGCGCCACGTAATATATGTGTTAAGTAAAGCCGGTTCGCGGCTTACGGCTGTATCCTACTATATTATAATTGAGAAAGGATGTATGTTTGGCTGGACTAGTTGAATGGATTAGGTTGAAGTTTGGAATAGAGAATTATTATGCCTTGAATTTACCGGCACCAACTGTGTCCATACCTTTCACTCAAATACGTAGATGGTAACAAAATCACACACACACACAGTCCGAGACCTGGTGGTCCTCAGCATCGGGTTGCAGACAATACAACGAAGCAATGCCATGCCTGGATGGTAAGCTATGGTGGCGTCTACTACGGCTTAACAGGAAAAGCCTGCACGTTGTGGTGGGGACCATCACTGGAAACTGCTCACTCAACAAACACTTTCACACTATTAGCATAACTGACAGCCCTCTGTGCAGAGCGTGCATGGACGCTGACGAAACGGTCACGCATGTGCTCCTCGAGTGCACAGGCATCGTCAAAATCCGAAGAGAAATTTTGGGGTCACCAAGAACTCTTCCGGAGGCCGTGAGAAGTTTGGGAGACCTAATATGCTTCTGGAAGTAGGTGGGCTAGATGGAGGTGGCTCACGTACAATGGCCCACATTGGGACTAAGTAAGGAAACCATACCTACTAGCACATTGGTGGGACAAGATGATGATGACGATGATGATGCCTTGAATTTATGGATAGGCTACCATAAATTGAATTGAACACGATCATATAAGTAACTATACAAGGTGTAAAATAAATAGTAGACATAACTTAAGGAGGGCTATATACCTATGAAACTGAACTAGGTAATTAAACATATTCAGTTTGAGAAATACGAAAAAAATATTTTTGACGCCCGATACATAATGTAAAAATAAAGGGAAGGAGAAAGAGAGGCAGACTGAGACGTAAATATATGGACCAGGTGAAGGAAGTTTAAAGATGGAGGCTTACAAGGAAGTCAAGGATAAGGCTTACGATAGAGAAGGTTGGAAACTGCTACACCGACAAGTGCACGACACTTAAATTAATGAGATGCATCAGCTGATCGTTATTCTTATATGGAGAGTTTATTTATTTCCAATGTTTGTACACACTAAAAGTAAAAAAGCAAGAAATAATAAAATACAAGAGATGACATTGCACAAACGTACTACTTATTTCTGAAGAAATCTCTTCCGGTAGACCTGCAAGAGTAGATTTTGGAGGATAGGTAGTATGTATGTACATAAATTATGTATGTATATAAATACATAAATAATTTAAAATAATAAAATACAAAAATGACATATATATCTAAGGCAAAGAGAACAGGTAGTATTCTTTTAACCTTTTTTAGGGTTCCGTACCCAAAGGATAAAAAGGGACCTAAGACTTCGCTGTCTGTCTGTCTGTCCGTCTGTCACCAGGCTGTATCTCATGAACCGTGAAGTTAGACAGTAGAAATTTTCACAGATGATTTATTTCTGTTGCCGCTATAACAACAAATACTAAAAATAAAAAGATATTTATGGGGCCTCCCATACAACAAACGTGCATTTTTTACTCGTTTTTATATATAATAGTACGGAACCCTTCGTGCGCGAGTCCTACTCGCACTTGGCCGGTTTTTAATATTAAGATTGTATTACAATCATAAATGTAAGGCGGCCGAGATTTCCACAGCCTGACCGCCTGAACCACAAAGGAGTTGGAGAAGAAATCAGTTTAATGACATGGGAATTTTAAGATTCTTTATAAGTGTGACCGACAATGTGCCCCGGGAAAATGTTGGAGTTTATATTACAGTTAAGTTAATGAGGTTCTGGGCTCAAACTCCGGTGTCGGAACAAATAATTTTGTAGGGAAAATTTGACAAGAAAAACTCAAGACAGTATGAATTGTCCGTGCTTCGGATAGCACATAAAGTTGTCGGTAAGACTTAGTCTTATTGGATAATAAGTGTGAGACAGTAGAGAGAGCATCAGTGTCGTACACACACACACACACGTGCGACGTGCACTGTCCTGTTAAGATTGACTATATTCGTAATTTCATTATTAATATTAAAACAGATCCATAACACTTGTCATATACATAGTGACATGCAAATAATAGTTAATAAATTAATAATTTATATGTTGGGTCCTATAAAAAAGTCTGTTACTGTGTAAAATGATCTTTCTAGTAATCATATTTTAAGCATTTTTGTAAATTTCGGAAGTGGTTGTTTTTATATATTAGTATCATCAGGCAACTCATACAATATACGTCCACACATCACGTAGCTACTTTTCTTCTATAAAGTTGTCCTTATCACTGGAAAAACTATTATATTAGGATAGGACTACTGCCTTAAAAAAATAACGAATCCATTATTTAAAAGCCGGAAGGGTTCGTATTCTATGAGCCTTACGCCACTACCTAGATGATAAAATCAAAATATTAAATCTAAAAATAACTAATCACTTTCGCTCTAGAAGTCTAGACTTGTGTCGACCTTGACCATTTTTACTTATGCTAATTAAACGTCTAAGTTGTTTAACATACAAAGATAATTAACAGCAACACAGTGTCAATCAAATGTTGAGAATATTTTGCGCGTGAGTGCAGATCGTTCATAGGCATTCATTTGCTGTTATTCCAATCGCCGCGCCCGCGCAGAAAGCCCGCGTTCTCAATATAAATTTAAAAAAAAAATATCGTAATTTATATCGATATCCGAAACGCGTGGACGTTTACTCAATATTTAAAAGTATTACAGTTTTCGTGTGTTAGTATAAAGTGATTATATACAAAATGTTTCGTTTTTTGGTAAGTTTGTTTTGTATGCAATTTCTTTTATTTACTAAAGTGTTATGAAAACATTACCAAATTGATCGCATTTCTTTAGAGAAATACAGATTGTGACAGATTTAATTACATAGAACTATAGTCAAAATTAATAAAAAATAGAGCGAGCATTACAGAATGTCATATATCTGACATGTTATCATTTTGACTGGCCTGTTGGATTAGTGGTTAGTGACTGCTAAGCCTGAGGTCGTGGGTTCGATGCCCACCCAGTACAAATCTTTGTGTGATGAGCACGATTATTTATTCTGTGTTTGGGTGTAATTTATCTATAATATGTACATATGCATTGCGATGCAGATAGCGCAAGACCGGCAATTGTGGAGATCTTTGTCCAACTGTGGGCGTCTTTCGGATGATTATGTATTTAGAAATATATAAATAAGCATGTTTATCAGTAGTTTGGTTGCTATATTACCGGCTCTGCTTAGTTTGGGAACAGGCAGTGTCTTAGTTGTCCCAAGATATTTATTTATCATTTATTCCGTATAATAAAATTGCGATGAATGTGTGTAAATGTGATGCCAATTTATTCATAATGTGATTGGTCGAATATATGACGGTCACCGTAGCCTAGTCGGTAGTGCTTCTGCCTACGAAGCTGGTGGTCCTGGGTTCGAATCCCGGTAAGTGCAAATATTTGTGTGATGAGCACGAATATTTGTTTCTGAGTCATGGATGTTTTCTATGTATATAAGTATTTATCTATCTATATAAGTATGTATATCGTCGCCTGGTACCCATAGTACAAGCTTTGCTTAGTTTGGGGCTAGGATGATCTGTGTGACATTGTCCCTAGATATTATTATTATATTATATCATCGCATACACTTTGTTTGCCGACAGTACGTCGCAGGACCAACCTTATGCAAAAAAGGGTTGGCACCATCTCATAATATCTCCGCCACCGCACGCATTTATTGGTCAAACCAAAAGCGCGCGCATGCGTGCTTCCTCGGTTTCGAGTAACACATTTCCGTCCCTTTTCCAAAATCACTCCCAAAAAAATATTCTTCTACCGAGAGGAATGATGTTTCACATCAAAAACCTGACTTACACGATTTCTTTTGACTACAGTTTAAAAAATATTAAATAAGTAACTTAAACTTATCTACATAACAACCGTTTTGAAAAATAAATATATGGAATTACATAGAAAAAAGGCAATTGCCAAATATCTTTCACAAACAACAAAAAAATAAGAAAAATAAAAACATGTTTAATTGAGATCTTTATAACTATATTCAATGATTACAAATTACTATGCTTCATCACTGCTGTGTGGTGACGGCGACAAATATCAGAATCAGAATATCATCACCCCATCTCATCCCGTGGGGGGCGTAGAAGTCGACCCGAGGGAATATCTACCAGAGGACGGGAAGCAGCTTCCTTCTGAGTACTACGACCATCATACTGCGATCGCCAACCCGCCTGCCAAGCGTGGCGATTATGGCATATCCCCTCAAGATGATTCTTGAGGGAGGCTTGTCCAGCAGTGGACTTATTTAAGCTGTAATGATGATGATGATGCTTCATCACCCCATTTCATCCTGATGGGGCGTAGAAGTTGACCCGAGGAAATACATATATATACCAGAAAACCAGCAGTAGCGTCTCTCTGTGTACTATGACCATCATACTGCGATCGCAACCCATCTGCCAAGCGTAGCGATATGCCATCCCTCCAGATAATGGATATAACTGTATTGTGGAAATCTTTTGGGGTGACCTTTGTCTTTCAGTGGGCGGTGGCGTCTGTCGTGGTAAATTTCTCTTCATGTCGGCGTTCGGCTGACATGAAGACAAATTAAGATACTCAACTCACTCAACCAATTGACATTGTGGAATGCAAATAAAACATTGAGTAGGTACCAATTGAGTATGATTATGATGTCTGATTTAAAAACATATAACACCTCTTAATTTCTCTTGCAACAGATATGAAAAACATTCAATGTATCCGGTTTTATTTTATTATA
This sequence comes from Pseudoips prasinana, assembly GCA_951640165.1. Classification (NCBI taxonomy): domain Eukaryota; kingdom Metazoa; phylum Arthropoda; class Insecta; order Lepidoptera; family Nolidae; genus Pseudoips; species Pseudoips prasinana. The sequence continues at coordinate 35,630,692 of OX621245.1, read as the reverse complement.
TTATTAGCATTAAAGCGCGACCGTCGTTATTAACACAAGGTCCGTCATAATAATAATACCTTAATATAGACAGAACCATTGACAATATGTAGTAAAAATATTAGAAACTTTAAAACTTAAACTAGATAATTAAACATAATCTCTCGACAATAAGTTGATACGAGCTAGCTAAATATCATTGCTATAATAAAATAAATTTTATAAATGTTTTCATACAATGTGTACCTAAATATCTATGTTACTAGAAATAATAATGTATACAACTATATTACTGCAAACATGTTCTGACTATTAACAAGCGCTTTTTTAAAGTCTACGTGATTAAAAACCTTTTTTATTAATTATTTTATTTTATTACCTTCAGTTCACAAGGACAGAGAAATGGCTCAATAACATATAAGAAAATCATACAGTCAAAGTGATAACCTTCATCTTTTTGTCGGTGATTTTGGCTTAAATCAAATATATGTATGTACTATCGGTCTAGTGATTTGTGCCTCTGACTGCTAAGCTAAGGTCGTGAGTGCCATCCCCATACAGGACAAATATTTGTGTGATGAATACGATTATTTTTTTATGTGGCTGATCGAGAGTGCAACTTCAGTTTTTTATTAAAGATAACACCCGCATTACGTAAATGAACCTCTGTGTTGCGGGGTATTTAACAAACTTAATCGACGGACAGATGGAGAGTTAGTTGACGCGATCGGTAAGAGGTCAGGTCACGGACGACTTTGCGTTCTCTCCGAGGCACAAGGGTATAACACCGCCAACTTTTAGACTCCGGGCTGATAACAGAAACTTTTTCTTAACAGAAGAACCTAAAATACCGTCGCGGGAATTGAACGCAGAACCTCAATATCTACGTTTTGTCTTGGTGTACTTACGTAAAGCTTCGACCCTTTTGGGATCTTTTCTACTAGATCTGCGTTTTTTTTAAACAATACCCACACTAGGGTAAGTAATCCTTGTGTCGCGGGGTACTTTACAAACATATTATAATTATATATATATATTTTTTTTTTATTCACGTAGGTATACTTAAAAAAGCGCTTGTAAATAGTCGGAACATGTTTGTAGTAATATAGTTGTATACATTATTATTTCTAGTAACATAGATATTAATTATTAACAGACAAATAGCGTTCCTGGGCGGAAATCAAACCCGGGACACGAAGTGGCGAGTTGGTTGTTTTAATCACTACGCCACACGTGCAGTCAAAACATTTTAACATACTACCGCGAGACTCACTAGGCAGATATATATATTTACTAACTAATAATTGCAATTTCGGTTACCATATTATGATCACACTCCTACCACGCGTTATCTTCACTAATCTTCAGTCACCATCATCATATTAGCCGAAAGACTCCTACTGCTGGCCTCCTTTTTAGGGTTCCGTAGCCAATTCAAAAAAAATTCTTCATCGTGCTCATACATGTGGGGTGTCTGTAGATAGGTCTTCAAAAATGATATTGAGGTTTCTAATATCATTTTTTTCTAAACTGAATAGTTTGCGCGAGAGACACTTCCAAGTGATAAAATGAGTGTCCCCCCCTGTAACTTCTAAAATAAGAGAATGATAAACTAAAAAAAAAAATTTATGATGTACATTACCATGTAAACTAACAACGAAAATTGGTTTGAACGAGATCTAGTAAGTAGTTTTTTTAAATACGTCATAAATCATAAACCGCAATCTAAATATTGACATAAGCCCAAATAATAAAGATCCCCTGTCTGATGATTATTTGACCTTTATCTCTTCACATGGACTCTCCCCCACCCATACGCGACCTACTAGAATTAACACCTGCTTAGATCACTTTCTAACAAATACAACTCTCCCCACAACTACCCTTCTACTAGAATCTTACATAACAGACCACCTGCCTGTTGTTTTAATTATTGATAAAATCAAATATACACAGAATCACGCCCCTTATAAAACCAAAATAGATTACCCACAGATAAAAACTGACCTGGATAAATTAGACTACACAAACATATTAAAAATTGAAGATGCGAATATTGCAACAGACGTCTTTACAAACATGTTATCCACTGTAATAAACAAACACACTCAAACAATACGACAAACTAGACGAAATAGGATACTGAAGCCGTGGATTACACCAGGACTACTACGTTGTATAAAAAATCGGGACAGGTTGCACGCAAAAGCTAAAAAATCTCCTGATAACATGACACTAAAAACAACCTACTCACGCTATAGAAACTTCGTAAACTCATTACTACGTAAATTAAAGAATGCGCATGGAAAATACTTATTGGAAAAGGCGGGAAACGACACTCGAGCATTGTGGAAGGCAATAAAATCTATAACGAACACAAATAAATCTAGAACAAGTCCTGTAGAACTTATATATTCTCAGTCTGAACCTCAATCTTCTGTAAATAGTGTCTGCAGCTATTTCACAAATGTGGGTAAAGAACTAGCTGATAAAATACTCTCAGCCAATACCACCCCTACACCTCTATCAACTGTCCGTTCAAGCACTTGCAGTCCATCTAACTCCATGGTGCTCCTTGAAGTCTCGGAATCTGAAGTGGAAACCATCATCCTTCAACTCCGTCTTGGGTGTGCTGTGGGATGGGACGGCATCCCTAGTCTGGTCCTTAGACAATCCAGGCAAGTCTTAGTTCCTGTCATCACCCACATATGCAACAAATCTATAAATACTGGGGTTTTCCCCTCTGCACTAAAGAAGTCCATAATACATCCTATTTATAAGACTGGGGATAGAGACCGTGTAACCAACTATCGGCCTATCTCGGTACTACCTTCACTGTCTAAAGTTCTCGAAAGGATACTAAACAACGCACTAAGAAAATATCTAGAGAAGTACAATATCCTATCTAAAAACCAATTTGGATTTCGACCAGGTATCTCAACAGCAGATGCCGTCCACGAGTTAACAAGAGCAGTTGTCAATAAACTCGATAAAAATATTAAATCGGTATGTATATTTCTTGATCTCTCCAAAGCCTTCGACACGGTCTCTGTCCCCATCCTCCTAGACAAATTATACAAACTAGGGATAAGAGGCATGCCATGGAACATATTCAAAGACTACCTTTGCTGCAGGAAACAAACGGTTAAGATAGAAAACTATATCAGTGATGAGGAAGACGTCTTCTACGGCGTCCCGCAAGGAAGCATACTGGGACCAACCCTCTTTCTTTTGTACATTAATGACCTATGCACTATGTCCCTTCCTCATACTAACATATATACTTATGCCGATGATACTGCGATCCTTGTCTCAGGACCTGACTGGCATTCCGTTGAAGAAAGAGCCGAATTTTCTCTATCAAAAATCGTGCATTGGCTAAATAAAAATCTCTTGACCCTGAATCTCTCCAAAACTACATATCTACCATTTGCCATCACAAAATTAAACAGCCCACCTCAGAACTTCAATATCAAAGCGCACACATGTATAACTTTAAACAGCTGCACATGCTATCAGCTTAAGCGCGTAGAATCTGCCAAATATCTCGGCGTGGAGATAGACTGTGGACTTAAATGGAACAAGCAAGTAGATTTAATGACTACGCGTACGAGGAAATTAATACACATTTTCAAATCACTAAGAGACGCTGCAACAACAGTTAGATTGAAACTTGTCTATGTGGCCTTATGCCAGTCTGTCTTACAGTACTGCATCACGGTATGGGGTGGAGCAGCTAAAACACATCTCCTCCGACTTGAGAGAGCACAACGAGCTGTACTAAAAGTAATGACTAGAAAACCTTATAGATACCCAACAACTAAATTGTACTCGGACTGTAATCTACTCACAGTACGACAGCTCTATGTGCTCCAAACAGTATTAAAAAAACATCCCACAGTCCCCCCACCTGATCCAGGGAAACGTAAAAATAAATCGGTCTGTTTACCAGTCACCTGCAAAACTTCATTTGCTCGAAGACAATACAATAGTCTAAGCTGTAAAATATACAACAAAATACACAAAAAATTAAATATCTCCAACCAAAGTAACAATATAACTAAACATAAAGTTACTACATGGCTTCGCCAACTCGACTATCTGGAAACAGAGAATCTAATTACATATATCGCATAAATAAACAATATCGAATATTATCGTCTCATACTACCACTCACACATTACTCACACAGACATACACACACACACCCACACACACACACACGCAATCTATTTTGTTTTTTGTTTCTTTTATCTCTTTAAGTAATTTTAATTTTTAAATAATTTTATTTTTACATATACAGCGCAGCGACTGCCTCCAAATGTAATTAAAATAAGTACACGATTGTACACTGCCTCCCAAAATACAGGCAAATTAGCCTAGCTTGGGAATCAGTTTTCGACAACTTATGCAATAATTAAGTACCTATAAGGCTCTAAACATTGTACTGAAATGTAAGAATGTATGTATATTGGTGTCAATAAAACATTATCTTATCTTATCTTATCTTATTTCCCTCTCATTCAATCAATTACTACAAAAACTTTTATATTGTTACTTGTTGCTACGGAACCCTTCATGGGCAAGCCCGACTCGCACTTGGCCGCTTTTTTATATAAGAGGGCGACCAACGAGCAAGTGGGTCACCTGATGGTAAGTGATCACCACCGCCCATGCACACTCGCAACACCAGAGGTCGCGGGTGCGTTGTTGGCCTTTATAAGAGTCAGAAAACGAGTGCTGCTGACCCTTCCCCCCACCCCGATGAGCTCTGATAACCTTACTCACACGCAGAAACACAACATTAAGTTATTAATGTTATTATTAAGGAATGTCTTCTGTAAGGTACTTCCCCAGTCGGGCTGCTCTTTGAGCGAATGAACGCTGTGCCCTACCTCTCTTATTTAACGTCGCCATTCATTACTTATTTAATACCACCACGTGGTATCTTCATTATGTTAGAAAATAAATCAAAGTTTAATTTGTATTCAGCATTGATATTGCACCAATTAATTCATTACGACATACATAAATGTATATAATTTATTACGATATACATAAATATGTATGACGTATTAAAGTCGACATTACGTATTTTTAGAAGCAATTTATACAAGACAAGTTTAGGGAACAACAATGGCGAATCCTACTAATATTATAAAGGTGAAAGTTTGTGAGAATATAGACAGAAACATTGACAATATGTAGTAAAAATATGTATAAGACTTAAACTAGATAATTAAACATAATCTCTTGACAATAACTTGATACGAGCTAGCTAAATATCATTGCTATAATAAAATAAATTTTATAAATGTTTTCATACATACAATTTCGTCCAAAATACCGCAATGTCTCAAGTCGAAAGTCAGTGTGTGTTGCCAGTGATGACATACGGAACAGAGACGTGGTCGCTCACTATGGGCCTTATTAGAAGGCTCAAGGTCACCCAAAGAGCAATGGAGAGGGCTATGCTCGGAGTTTCCCTGCGGGATCGTATCAGAAATGTCGAAATCCGCAGGCGAACCAAAGTCACCGACATAGCCCGAAGAATTGCAAAACTGAAGTGGCAGTGGGCGGGGCACATAGCTCGTAGAACCGATGGCCGTTGGGGCAGAAAGGTTCTTGAGTGGCGACCACGAACCGGAAGACGCAGCGTGGGCAGGCCCCCTACAAGGTGGACCGATGATCTTGTGCGGGTCGCTGGAAACAGCTGGATGCGAATAGCGCAAGACCGGCAATTGTGGAGATCTTTGGGGGAGGCCTTTGTCCAGCAGTGGACGTCTTTCAGCTGATATGATGATGATGATGAAATGTTTTCATACAATATGTACCTACCTAAATATCTATGTTACTAGAAATAATAATGTATACAACTATATTACTACAAACATGTTCTGACTATTTACAAGCGCTTTTTTAAAGTCTACGTGAATTAAAACCTTTTTTATTTTTTATTTTATTTTAGTGTGTATGGTTGTTACTTCTTCACGCCTATACGTCTGAAGCGATTTTAATAAAATTTGGTATGGAGTTAGCTGACACCCTGGATTAACACATAGGCTATAATAATAATAATATTTAGGGACAATGTCACACAGATCATCCTAGCCCCAAACTAAGCAAAGCTTGTACTATGGGTACCAGGCGATATATCGTCGCCTGGTACCCATAGTATATAGATAGATATATATAGATAGATAAATTGCACTTATAAAAATGCACTTACCGGGATTCGAACCCAGGAGCACCAGCTTCGTAGGCAGGAGCACTACCAACTAGGCTACGGTGACCGTCAAATAATTTAATATAAAATAATTTATAAAGTTTAACCCGGGTAAAACCACGGGGCACAGCTAGTATGAAATAAACTTAGATTTACTTTATAAATGTTTTTCTTACATAATTAAGGTACACACGGCTACATATCAAGCTATACGACTGACTATATGACCGGCCTGTTGGTCTAGTGGATAGTGACCTTGACTGCTACGCCTGAGGTCGTGGGTTCGATTCCCACCCGGGACAAATCTTTGTGTGATGAACACGATTATTTGTTCTGTGTCTGGGTGTAATTTACCTTTAATACGTATATATTTATAAATATATAGGTATGTTTATCAGTTGTCTGGTTGTCTGGCTCCGCCTAGTTTGGGATCAGACGGCAATGTGTTAATTGTCCCAAGATATTTATTAGATACTAGCTGTGCCCCGCGGTTTTACCCGCGTTAAACTTATAAAATATGGCCTATGTGTTATCCTAACTATAAAAATTAGCCTTTGTTCTTTCTCAGGGTCTAGACCATCTGTACACCAAATTTCATTCAAACCCATTCAGTAGTTTTGGCGTGAAAGAGTAACAGACAGACAGAGTTACTTTCGCATTTATAATATTAGTTAGGATTTATTTATACATTTCCAGTATAAGCTGATCCCGCGTTGTATAGGATTTCCATAAAATAAGAGGTCAGCTTATATTGGAGTTGTATAACTTGATGTGTAGCCGTGTGTACCACGTGGCAATATTGAATAACTATTTAATAGCTATATTGAATAATCTAGTTATTAAGTATTTATTTTATTTTATAAAAGAAAGGATTACGGCAAATCCCGGCCTGTGATGGACAAAAGTTAATTACTATTTAAAAAAGAATTGTAATATTTAAAATCTCTCCATGCCTTTTATTTCCTTGTACAACATGGGAAAATGATTACAATTCTTAAAAGTAAATCATTTTATTCCGGCTTCGGTCTTTTGAGCCGTAGAGGAAATATTTATTTTTCCAGTCATGCAGTTATTATTATATTGTCATTGTCAGAGGCCTTATAAATTCACTGTAATGAAATATGTATTATTTGCATACATAATATTATCCTCCACAATCATAATATAAATCAATAGTATGTATTGTATGTTGATTTATAAATCAATGAAGGAATTGATTATCCATAGTAATGGCAACACTTTTTTATCTGTCATATTGCACTGATTGTATTTTTATTTACATTCGTGTTTAGGCTTGCTTGACTTTTATCAAGCTCTATCAAGCTTATCTTGCTTGACTTTTATGTTTGTATGGGCCACTTGCCGATCTCCTTTGACAGATTGGGTTAGCTGGATGTGCTGGCTGGCGTCTGTACATATTATGTCTTCTAAACTTGCTTTGTTTTATATCCAAATGTATAGTGCACCTACCATAGTTAATATAGAACGACCAAAAGTTGGCTGGTAGAAAATGGCATTAAGTACGCATCTGTACAATTGTGTGCAAGAGGTTATTAAATAAAAAGAAAAACAAATATAAAAACTTGAGAGGTGTCAATGGACACCCGGATGGAACGAAGTTATTTCTTATTATATATTATATACAAAAAACCTGTATACACTCAACAAAATAATCGTCGCGACACCACACTGTTCAATGCAAAATAGAAATGAAAATATCTGGCTTGCTTTCTATAAGAGAGAGAGAGAGAGAGAGAGACAGAGAAATTAGAGTTTAGTCCCCTTTCACAACGCGCGATAAGGAACTTCGTTTCAAAAATATATGGTGTCGACAAATTCCTCCTCACCGTTGTCGAGGAGCGTGCCCAGAAGGCTGGCAGCCAGCTGATTCTTTGACTAAAATGAAGGCCGATGTTCTGGTCACGTGATGCGTTAATTATTATTTATTAGACATAGGTTGATGGATAGGTCTGTCTGTAGTTATTATGTAAGATATAATAAATTGCTATACCTAAATATTATTTAACAACAAAATTAAACTGGCGAGTTAACGCAACTTTCACAAGAAACTCATCAACAGTTGTAGTTTTCGTAACTGTTATCGACTACGTAATGACCACACTAATTGGTTCGGTGTCATGAGTTGAAACGGCAAGGCAGGGTAACCAGAAACGCACTTCTTAACTGGTATTGATTGCCTTAACTGGTATAGTGTAAAGGGTTATAACGGCTCGGTTTAGGGTAGTAACTACATATTCAATTCTTAACCGATCCTAGGACACTATTCACATACGGCCATCTGATCCCAAACTAAGCAAAGCTAGTATACGTAGTATATCAATTATCTGGTTTCCATGGGGAAACTAGATAATTGATATACTATGTATACTACTTTTCTTTTGTAAATACAAACTTATATAGATAATTACGCCCAGACGCAGGTCAAACAGACATGTTCATACACAAATATCTGTAATGGGTGGGAATCAAACCTGCGGCGTGAAAGGCACGTTTTTACGAACCACACCAACCGATATCGATAATGTAACAACTGCACTACAAGCTACAAGCTTTACTGTGTCTATTTCTACCTCGTAACCCCCAAACGAATAATAATATTGGTTAGTAACGTGTTAAGCCAGAAGTCGTGGATTCTATACCCACCCAGTACAAACTTTATTAGTACGATTATTAGTTCTGTGTCGGGGTGTAATTTATGTCTAATATGAATGTATGTGTAAATATATAAGTAAGTTTATCACTTGTCTGTTTACCATAGTAGGCAGTGCCTAGTTGGGGATCAGATGGGGATTAATTGTCCCACGATACTCATAGTTATTTAATTATTTAGAAGTAACAATCACTTGTTTTTCGAACTATTAACGATGAGTTACATTTATGGATTACGATAATAGCTTTAAAAGTAAAAAAATATAATGCAGGTGTACTTAATAAGCATGCGGTTTTACGCATTATAATAAATTTTAACCCAATTTATAAATTGAGAATAAATGAACTCAGTATCAGGGAGATGCGTCTATGTGTGTGTGCGTGTGTGTGTATGTGTGTTTTTCTTTGTGTTTGGAAGTTGTGTGCGTTTCCTGTTTATTCGATTTCAATGATTAGTTGTAATGTTTTTTTGAAGCGATTAAGACTATGACTTACAACTTACATGGCATCACTTACCCGTCGCGGTGACCTTACTTACCACCAGGACCATTAATATTGTAATTTAATTACTTACCTTGAGTGTACCATGTAAGGTTAAGCTACTTCCCCGGTCGAGCTGCTCATAGCGAATAGCGAAACAACGTGACGTTGTTCCTCTACCGTAAATTACCTATGTAACATTTAAACTCATTCTGAGCAAAGGTTTTTTTCCACTATTCTTGCTCAAAAAGTCCATCCAGCAGGAATAAAATAGCATATTTTCTTTTTAAGTTCAGAGTTATATTTAAGTGTCTTTATTCAACGAGCCTACAAAAAAGAAAAAGTCTTCATTTTTAAGTAAAATAATCATGAATGCAAATACTTCTTTTTACTGTTTCTTAAAAAAAAATCTGTGTGTACTTATGTACACGCGTTAGAAGTTATACTTCTTTGGCGTATGGAAAAAAAAAAATTAAAATGCAGTAGTGATTAACGATAAATATTAAAATTAATCAAAAAGATTTTATTTAAATAAAAATACTAGAATATACAACTTGAACATAGTTATCATTTTTCATACCACCTAGAACTAACTTCATGCTGTTAAATTTAGGTGTCAGTGTGCGCGCGCATCGTAAAAATTCACTCTCATCTAGAACTAACTTCATGCTGTTAAATTTAGGTGTCGGTGTGCGCGCGCATCGTAAAAATTCACTCTCATCATTTTTCTCCATCGCGCCAAAAGAAGTATAACTTCGAAAAATATTTTGAAAATGGAACTAAAAACGGCTATCTACGCGTCATTGTAGCGTACTACTAGAACGAGGATAAAATAACATATTTTACTCTATGGGAAAGAGTGGGTATTTCTGTTTAAGTCTCCATTAATAAGTAGAATAATCATGAACACAAACAGTGCTTATAAATATTTCTTAAAAAACATTTTATCTTTGAAAATGGAACTAAAAGCAGCGATCTCTACGGTACAATGCGTGCATTGCGTTATGCTACAGAGGAAATAAAAAAAGTATTGTTGTGAAATCATTTTACTGTTGTAGCGCTGATAAATTCTCACGACCCTTTTCTGATATACAAGGTGTACCATAAATAGTAGACGTTACTTAAGGAGCATCAGTTTGTGAAATCGTAAACATGTTTTTCTGAAAAAAATGTTTTACGATTTTGAATCAGCTGATCGTTTATCTTGTATGGGGAGTTAATATTATTGTTGTGAATTTTGTATATAGATGTGCTGCACTTTGTTTATAATAATATAATAAAATTTCAAGTTTTAAATACTCATAATTGTTAGTAAAACTTAACCTAGGTGTTAGTAATAAAATATAATATTATTTGCATTCCGCCACTACGTTTAGGTTAACAGGCAAGTTAAGCTCCCTAAGTGATGTCCACTGGCCATGCCTTGCTCAGGGGTTCTACCGGCTAAGTCGTCGAACATCGTTTTCGTGAATGGCGTTCAAATAAATAAAGATTAAAAATTACTTATTCAATCGTTAAATCGGCTTCAACGTTGACAGTCGATTCCGGACCATTTATTTTTTTTATTTATTTATTCTCCACACTTACAACTATTTTTACAGGTACAACCCAATACAATAGTGTAGCCAAAAACTTAGACAACCTAATTTCTATAACTAATTATATACAATGTTATCATGTTATCATATTATGACGTCATATGAGGTCATGGAAGCCGATTTGACGATTGATTAAGTCCTTTTTTACCTTTATTTATATGAACGCTATTTAAGAAATCTATGTTCGGTGACTTAGCCGGTATAGCCCCAGTACTGTTATCGTTGTTGTTGTGACGTATATACAAGGTCCACTGGCCTCTGACGGTGGTGATCACTTACCATCAGTTGACCCACTTGCTCGTTTGCAATCCTATACCTAAATAGTTTTTTTTTTAATAGTATACTGACCAAGGCATGTTGTGGCAGTGCTATTGCACACAGTATAATAATACTATCCTACTAATATTATAAATGCGAAAGTTTGCGACTATGGATGTTTAGATGTATGGTTATTGGTACTCTTTCACACAAAATTACCTAACGGGTTTTGATGAAACTTTGTAGTAACATAGCTTATATATCTGAATAACACTTAGGCTATAATTTATAAAGTTTAACGCGGGTAAAACCGCGGGGCCCAGCTAATATAAAATATGTAATTAACTTTTAACACAATAGCGAATCGAAACTCAGCTAAAAATTATAATAATATTTGTTGTACACTAAATTTAAATAATTCCGACAGCAATAGTTTAAATAGTGCCGATAGCAATAGGAAACGAATGTTCCTAGGTACGTAATTATTAGCATCAACTTTTTTTTTTCAGGTTTTATTTTAGTCTTCCTAGTGACTATCTATTATGACGCGATCGCAAACTAAAATAAAATATAGCGTTACATTTCAATGGCGCACGATTTTTTAAACTGGCTTTTACTTATAAATCCTAAGATATATTATCCGATACTAACAGAATGTATATGGCACTTTTCAAATATACATATTCGAATAAAAAAAGAATCATTTGAATCAGTAAAAAAACGAAAGAACTGATGGTTTAAAAAATATATCGAATTGAAAGAACCGCCGTCACCACTGTGTCTGTCAAACCAAATTTATTATCTGTGTATGTATAGTTAAGTTCTCTATCATCGAGTGCTCTGATTGATATAATTACTCTTTGGAAAAATATGCCAGCGAGTTCATTTTTTTTTTGGTATTGCATCGTAATGGAACAAAAAATACATGAGGAGTTTTGGCGCCAACGCGCAGCGAAAGAGCGCTCCATTTTTAAAACTGATGTAAATTAAATTTGTACGTGGAAATATGGTGGATTGTTAAACTGTGTTAACGTACATAAATGTCGGGAAGTGGCATATTATCCCGAATTGTGAATTACCGTGTTGATTCCAAAATTCCACAGAAGCCTCTAGTAAAGTCTACTCTAGTCCACTACTTTACTGGGGTAGGATTTTGACTTGGCTCTGACGGACTTTACTTGACTTTAACATCATGACGAAAATACTGCATAGTGTTGAAATCATGCGCTCGATCAGAGTATTTTCTAGTGTCAAGTAAAATTACTTGACACTACCGAGATGAAAATAAAAATCTCTCAATCAAATCTATGTATGTCAATATAATAATGTAATCACTGGGTGTTCGATAGGTTAAAAGTTATTCTAGAGTCTATGGTATTTGACATTCCAACAAATTAACTGTGTTAATAAATCGTTCGTGCAGATATTGTTAAGCAATCCCTATTCAACTTTTAACAATAAAATTACTACGAAAAACCGTATCCAGTGCTAATTATGTAACTTCACATTTGTAGTACGCTAACTTTAGCGGATAAGAAACGTTAATGTTGCATATATTATGCTATGCTGCCGAGGCCCTCATAACTAGGTGCTCTCGACGGTCCGTAAGTGATAGGCGAGGTTAAACAACTAGGCTCTCGGTCAGTCTATAGATGGGTGACCACCAAAGTGGTTTAATTTGTCAGCATCTCCGTGCTTCGGAGGGCAAATTTAGTTGCCGGTCCCGGATGTAGTCATTATACAACAATCGTTATGCCATGTCAGAGCCCTACTGGGCGGCTTGAACAACTCTGACGATGGTAACCTCTGCCATTTACGGTTCGGTTCGTTGTCTCCGTCAAAACGCTAGCTAACGGGGGTCTCCGTCAGCTAGCGTTTACCAGGTTAACTAGCTAACCAGGGGTTAGCAAATTATATGTCTCTATTTTATGGCGGAACAGTACAACCCTTTTATGCTTAGTGATGACACTACAAAATCAAAGATCTCCAACCATCAAAATCAGCGGCAATCTTCAAAGTAAGGTTACGTCAACTGGGAAAGATAAAAATGCCCAGAAAGTGGATTTTGCACTAAGAGCAACTTGCGAATGCTGTAACAAAAGTGCAATTAATTTACATACGACATTAAGTTAATTATAACCAAGTAGGTCAAACTCGTATACCTTGAGAGTAGGCACCTAACCAAACAAATGTACCCATTGTTGAGGACTGAGAACTGAAGTGGACCATTGAGCTGCTAATTAACTGTAATTAGAAGCCTTGATTGAGTGCACTTGATGAAGTATACCTGCGCGATTATAACCTGTCTAAAGATTTTATAATCGGACAGACTTGACTACCACTTTGATCTAGCGGCAGCTGCAATCATAGACAATAAGGTCCCTGGGTAAATTTCGGTAGGGACAAAAAGTGCTCTTAGGATTTTTCGGGCACGAAAAGCGCCTAGTTTCCTAAAATCAATACGCTTCTACCCCCGTGCGATGAACATGTGTTAACTACTCGCACATAAATTGTTTCATTAAAATATCTCTTATGAGACTGACGAGACTCAGGTTAATTAGAAGTAGATAACACACATATATGAAATCGAAATTAGATGAAATCCATGTAACTTTCATATTGAGATTGCGTGGTGAACATACTGAAAAACTGTAAAAGCCAATTTTGAGATACAAATAGTTGTTCTGAGCGTGGGTATGTCTAGGTCCGTGAAAATCATGGATATCTTACTCTAATGTTGCCTACATTGTTGTTTAAAAAATAACACAAACATAGGTACATACATTCATGCCTGTTCCATTAGGCTAAGACAACGGATTTCCATTAGTTACGATCCTTGCACAACTCTTGCCTCATTTACTTTCATTATATTCTTCTTAGATGCTCACCGGTTTAGGGTACTTTTTACAAAAACTGAAATATAAAAATACTTTAGGCTACTGCAATGATTACAAAGTTATTGTTAAATGGTTAACTTCCGATTTATAATCATAATATTATTACGTGAAGCGAAAACGGTGCGGACGGTGGAGTTTGAAATTTGTAACAGTTAAATATTTATTTTTAACTTATACAAAATGTAACGTAATTAACGCACACCCTCAAACACCGCAATTAGAATATCATGTTTTAATCATAATACATACACTGAATTCAAATTTAACATGTATATGCATTGTTATTTACTAAATTAGTTTCTTGGAATAACGTTTATTTTGTATTGAATGATGGATTTTGTATGAATACAAATTAAACTGCGATTTTAAAAGTCTTATTAATTTGACTTACGGTCCATTTTCATTTGTTTCGACTGTACACCCCTGTACAGTCGAAACAAATTAATATGACATAATTTCCGTGATTTTAATTATTTTGGAAAAAAAGTACGTACATTAAAAATGATATAAATCGATTCAGTAAATGATTCTGAACAAACTATTTTCTGAACAAAATATTACATGTTGTATATGTTTATATAATAATATGTAATAGGCATTAGAATTACATTATTTTAATAGAAAAAGCATTACACAGCCTTACATGCTTATCACATACAAAGTAGAAACAGTAGAAATGGAAAACTGCGTGTCAATATAATATTATTTGTTCTAACAAATAATATTATTTGTGTTTAGTGTCTATAATCTTTGACAATATAACCTTAATGGTCGAATTTCGAACAAGTGCGATCTCTAGTCTAATTAAATACTCAATTATGTACTTACAATAAATTTTAATTTAGGTTAATGTCTCGTGTTAATCAGAACGTGTGTATATGTATAACTCCTATTATAGTATAACCACGGATTATATTGAGCTTAACTAATTAGAGAAATATATACTTATTCAACTAGTATACCACTAGTTTATTTGTACAGTTGACGCCAGGTCACGTTGGTAGAAACACTTCGACCATGACAATATGCAAGGCAGTCTTCTGCTTCCAAATATTAAGTAAGCTAAGTATAGTTTTGCAGATGTCGATACTTTTAATTAATTTGAATGGGACATTTATTTTCTGTGATTATTCCTCCGTGGAGTGTCTGATTTTTATGAATTCAGATATGATCACTACCACTGTGTCCAATTTGAAGTAGATCGGTTCAGCCGTTCAGGAGGAGTACGATCACGCAAAATCAACCTTGTCCTAGAAAATATAAGGAATTCAATTAATTTAATCGTAATTACGGAACGGAGTCATCGCCTACTATGGGCTTCATATAAAGGTCACCCAAAAAGCAATAGCCGACCACAAGGTATACCGACGATCTTGCAATGGTTGCGGATAGCCGCTGGTGCGGGCAGCGCAAGACTGGTCATTGGAGCGATCCTTGAGGGAGGCCTTTGTCCAGCAGTGGATACCTTCCCAATAAGATTATTCGTACATGGCAAAATAGAACCAGCAATATCTGGATAAAGCCCCAAAACAGTTTGCCAATCAAGCTACGGTGAATCCCGTTAGGTTTTAAAATATGTGATTATCCATGTAACACATTCTACGAAGAATCACGCTCACAATACAATTTTGAACTTGGAGAACGGAACTTTACAGAATACATAAATAATAAAATCATTTCTTGTTCACAGATACCCCTAATATTAGCTCTGACATCAACTACATCACTGCAGACAAGATCCACGAATTCAGGATACTCTAACGCTGCCTCAGAAGCTCAAGTGAAATTCGCCATAGAAAATAATTATGATGACACTGGACCGGGAGCAAAGCAACCAGAATACGCCTACAACGCTTACAAAACTTTAGACGATGCTCTCATAGCTTACCTCGATGATCCAGACACGAAACTACCTGAAGAAGAAAGAGCCAGAGCTACCGCTAAATTGCTGCAATCTTCAAAATTCTTCACTAAACAAGAAGAGCCTCAAAAGCAGTACCTTGCCAGCCCCGCCATAAGCTCCCCTAATGATCAGCGGTATGCAAATCCAGTGGGCAATTCATTCTTCTCTGTGAACCTGAAAGCTGTTCCAACAAGATATGATAATCATGTGGGAAACTATTTGGGTGAAAATTTACTGGATCAGTTTAGATTTCAAAAAGTACAGAGTGTGAAAGGGAGTCCTTTGAGCTTGGCGCATTATTCCCGAGACCCAGCGCTCACTGCGACCTCGTTTAATAATGGCGTACCCCAGAACAACGTACAAAACAATTATGCCATCCCGAGATATCCTGTTTTATATGGAGTTAACGTAAGTACAATTTTACTAACTACTGCTTAGCTTTCAGATAGGAAAAGTCACACAATCACCAGAAAAGGTCCTCGTGTTATAGCATCGTAAAATCTAAATTAATAACTATTACCTAAATGAGGCGGGTAAAATAAGTGTCCAAAATATGGAATAATGAGTAAAAAAATGTGAGGTGAATGACAAAATAAATAAATCATTCAAAAACGAGTGAAATAGTTTGTGCAGTACATAGTGACTGTCACTGGGGCGTTGCCTCACTGCAACTTTATTAATATCTTAGTATAAGAAACCTTTTGCTATAATTTTAATTATCGCCTGTGGTATTAAGTTTGAATGAATGCAAAACATAGTTTTATTTTTCGACCACAATCGGCAACATTAATGAAAATCCGTAGAGAAGTGGTCTTCTCGTCCTTATATTTGAAGACTGTTAAAAAATAAAATCTGGTGTATTTGTTTAACTCTTATTAATAGTTGCCCCACTATTTATACAGTGTGTTAACTTAATCATGCAAAGCTTGAAATCCATTTTCTTTGATTTATGTGATATTCTTTTGTCGTCTCTGGTTAACGGGTATGGCGTTATCTCTATATCCTACCGGACGTGTGGGAAGGGCTATTTGACATAGGCCATTGGGTCACCATTACGTAGCCTCCGTGGCACGGTGAACCATCTTCCTGGCGATGACCATCTGCAGCTTTTTCTGAGACTGTATGCAAAGTTTTACGGATCAAGATTTTCTTTTCTTATTCAATAACTACTTGGAATGCCTAACGAAGCTAACAAAGAAATCACATATTCGCGCAATTGTTTTAATATAATATTTAATAGAATCAACGTGCCTCATACAATGAGGCATTGTTTTTAAAACATTCTTGCCCTGTGTAAACATAATGACATGTTTGCTGAATTGAATGATCTTAATATTAATTTATAAACAAAAGCAAAATAATAGAAAGCAAACAATGCAAGATAGTATCAAATATTTATATTTTTTTATGTACTTTTAACTTACATCTTGTGTGTCATTTATTTAAAATAATGTTCGTTCTTTATCGACTCGTGTAATATGTTCTTGTGCTATAAGATACTTTATTTAAAGAGTATATTTCAAAGTGTCAACTATTATTATCATCATATCAGCCGAAAGACATCATGGACAAAAACCTCCCCCAAGGATCTCCACAATAGCTACTAGCTCCAACTATTATATTGTAAAATATTAAGATTAGAAGTGAAAAAATAGTGCCAAGAGAAGTTATCACTTCAAAAATACAATACTTTAATGCCATAACAACATTTATCGTGAACACTTTCGAAAACAACTCGGAAACAACAACAACGACATAATTGGCAATATAAAAAGATTAAAAGGAGATTAAAGGCACGCAGAGGTATTGAGCAAGCCGGTAAGAAATTACTTTCTCCATGGAAAACCATCCTGTCAAAACATAATGACAGACAACTTAAATGAGTTTATATGATATCGAAGAAATCGCAAAGCGGCAGCAGGTGGGGTACATAGTTCATTCGATCGAAGGCCGTTGGGGCAGAAAGGTTCTCCAGTGGCGTCCACGAATCGGAAAACGCTGTGTGAGCAGGCACCCTATAAGGTGGACTGATGATCTTGTGTAGGTCGCTGGTAACCGCTGAATACGGATTGCGCAAGACCGGTAATTGTGGAGATCTTTGGGGGAGGCCTATGTCAAGCTATGGACGTCTTTCGGGTGATATGATGATATAAGATACAAGTTGAAGCCCACGATTTGCTTGCTTGTCTTAACTTATTTCGTTGTTTGGAATTAGAATTCATCTTGGAATTTGTAATCAATTGTGTGATTCGCTGTGGAAGTGATATAATATATATCTTATTTAACATATTTTTGATACTAATCTACTAAAATGCTATCTACTATTTATGTACGATCACCGTAGCCTAGTTGGTAGTGCTCCTGCCTACGAAGCTGGTGCTCCTGAGTTGGAATCCCGGTAAGTGCAAATATTTGTGTGATGAGCAAAAATATTTGTTTCTGAGTCATGGATGTTTTCTATGTATATTAAGTATTTATCTATCTATATAAGTATGTATAACGTCGCCTGGTACCCATAGTATAAGCTTTGCTTAGTTTGGGGCTAGGATGATCTGTGCGACATTGTACCTTGAAAAAAAAAAATTACTAGGTCTAAGTTCACTGACGCCTGCTCCCCTTAAATAGTCCCTATTCCCGTCCATGTCTAGGTTATATTCAAGAGATCAGAAGTTAATGATATAGTCGCTATTTGTGGCTACACTTTTCAATTACGTGCTCATGTATATAATGTTACTATTGGTGTACAATATGTTTATCATTATATTTATCAATTTTTTAAACATAATTAATTTAAACAGCTACGTCCTTGTACCTTTCTCACGTTTACGGTAAGCGTTTTAACTTCACGTCGTCGTATAGAGAAGTCAAAAGACTTTCATCAAACAACATTTATGTAAGCCCATTATTAAAGCATTACTCATAGAATAAATCATTTACCATAAAACCGGTTTACATAATACAGGAGAAATTGCGCAACACATATGCAAAAACATCGGTTAACATGGAGTGTATTTTGGGTGAATAAATGATTAATAAATAATGTGAAAATATAGAATAGACAGGTACACCCGGCGACACAACAAGCTTAACATTTCCAGTATAAGCTATACAACTGTATGGAAATCCTATACAACGCGAGATCGCGTTGTATAGGATTTCCATACAATGACAGGTCAGGCTTATATTGGAAATATGTAGCCGTGCGTTCAATTTTAACAAAAAAAAATTAGTTTGCCCAGTGTTGCCAACATGGTTCTATCGTATACGTAAATAATTAAATTTTAATGTCAAACGTCGCTGGTAGTTGGAGGTACTTTTAAAGTACCTAATTTAAAGTTTACCTGTAATTTATTAATGTTGATAAATGAGTTCATCATAGGGTATAAGAAACAAGAAAG
This sequence comes from Pseudoips prasinana, assembly GCA_951640165.1. Lineage (NCBI taxonomy): Eukaryota > Metazoa > Arthropoda > Insecta > Lepidoptera > Nolidae > Pseudoips > Pseudoips prasinana. The sequence continues at coordinate 35,611,282 of OX621245.1, read as the reverse complement.
TTGCGGCGGACTGGTGGTCCAATTATTGCGACACTAGCCATGTCTGTCCGTGCTGAGCACCATTACCTTTGTGAACGGATAGACAACTTTTTTATCTTAATTCGCCCGCACTATAGATAGTCGACAGTGACAGTTGGTTAACCACTAAGATCACCGAACACTTAGACTGAGATCTATAGAGCGTACTTAGACTTTACTTAGACAGAAGTTAATGCATGTGACGAAATTACAATTGGTGTTTTGACTTCGTCTGTCTTAGCTTATGCTAAGCATAATCTTAAGTTCAAAAAGTCTATAAATACCAAAACAAAGTATAAGCTTAGCATACATTTAGCAAAGTTTTACGTAAGTAAAGTTTGAGCAAAGTCTAAGTACGCTCTATAGATCTCAGCCTTAGAGTCCACACGTGGCGCACTTTTTTGTTTAAGAGTTCCAGTGACGAGCACTACCAAAGTCAAAGTCCCGACGCACACGGCACACTTCACACTGTGTAGGGAACACTTAGCATTGTTTCACTTTCACTGATCACCCGCACTTGATCAGTTTCCCACTTTATTTCTTCCTCTCTTCTCACCGTTCTGCTTTGATATATCGCTTATATTACATTTTATTATTAAATTTCAAACATTTCGAAAGTCATTATTTTTTTCGAGACTCTTCACCTACATGATAGATTTATTGTAATGCTTCTGTCCTTGTCTTCACCTATTTTTTTTTCATTGAGGAAATTCGCACCATCACTTTCTTTTCTTTCTGAAACCACCTGATGTAAATTTTTGCAATAAAATTTTTGTATGTCTATTTTCATAAGCTAACCTTTTACTTTTGGTCTGGTATTCTACTACTAGAACATTCTAGCGATGTTATAAATCCACTAAAAGCTTGACAAGAGACTTAACAAACAAGAAAAATACTTACTCGAAACCACTAGGAATTACGAAAAAGCCGAGGTGGTAGTAATGTTTGAAGTAATAAATATGTAAGTGATGTGATACACCTTGACCTTGAAAATATATAGTGGACAAGACTAAATGAAAACGACGAACAATAGTGGACGAAGTCACCTTGCAAAAACCATAAGGAATAAAGTACTTCCAATACTACAATATACTTGACATGTTTAGGGAGCCAAAAAAATATTTTTCTTATTTTACAAACAGATTCTTGTAGATTGCGCTCCTTAAACTCCGCCCATTTTTTTTTATTTAAAATTGTTGTTGCTTGTGCAGTGTGTAAATACAGGTAATTGTAGTAAACACTTATGTGGCTAATACATATTGCCACCCCACCTCTTCCCTGAGGGGCGTAGAAGTCGGCCCGAGAGACTATATACCAGAGAATGGGCAGCAGCGTTTTTTTTTAGTACTAGGACTACCGCACTGTAATCATCAACCCGTCTGCCAAGCGTGACGATTATGACAAACCCCCCAAAATAATGGACACCACAGGGATATATTATTTTTAATTGCGGAAATATATAATAATGAAGTAATACTGGTGATTTTTGGGGGAGGCCTATGTCCAGCAGTGAAGGTTTTCAGCTGATATGATGATGATGGTGATGACATAATAATTATTTTCTTTTTTAGACAACCGATTGGTACAAAAAGTATTAGGACCATTCCGATAGCTTTATCTGTCAATCAAAGAATAAAAACCACGATTGGTTTATGAATAATGGAAAAATCACGTAACATAGCTACATACAAAAAAGAACATAAAGTCGAGTTGATTGAGATTAAATTCAGATAATAAAAAAACAAAACAAATATCTTGGAACAACTAACAGACCGCTATCTAATCCCAAAATAAGCAAAGCCTGTAGTCCTGGACAACTGATGAATATATTTAATTTTATATATTTCTAAATATGTACAATGTACATATCCTACTCCAATTTAATAAATGCCGCAGTTTGTGAATATATGCAAAAACTTTTGTAGTAATAATAATAATAATAATCTTTATTTCAGACTTAAAAGTCCATAATATGACATCAATTTAGCATATAGCTTACACAACCTATATAAATTACACCTAAAGAAAGAATACATAATAGTGCTCAACTCACAAATATTTGTCCTGGGTGGGAATCGATTCCACGACCTCTGGCGTAGTAGTCAGGTTCACTAACCACTAGACCAGTAGGCCAGTCCAAAAATAAAAGAATTAAAATCATAAAAAAATTACCAGTTCAGTCACTCCTACTTCGTTTCCACTTTATATTTGTAAACTCGTCATTTTAAATGTTACTTTTTTGGGCTGTCGTGATAGTAATCTTGCAATTTTTGTTCTACTTCTATTTTTACACGTGTATCTGATTAAGTTGTCTTTAAAATTGGCACTGATTTAATTTTTTTGTAATATTGTATAGGTAGTTGAAAAATTATGTAATGACAATCTAAGTTTCCATTGGCATTATATAATTAATGCTGTCAGGTAGAAGTGGACGGACGAACGAACGACTTGACATCAAGGGGGCCGTAATGCTTATTCTCTAACTTGGTAGTATGTATAAAAACCGGCCAAGTGCGAGTCGGACTCGCGCACGAAGGGTTCCGTACCATTATCTATAAAAACTAGCTAAAAATTAACATTTGTTGTATGTAAGCCCTAATTTTTTTGTAGTATTTGTTGTTATAGCGGCAACAGAAAAACATCATCTATCAAAACTTCAACTGTGTAACTATCACGGTTCATGAGATATAGCCTGGTGACAGACGGACAGAGAAACAGCGAAGTCTTAGTAATAGGTTTTTAGTAATAGGTTTAGTCTTAGTAATGTGTTCCGTTTTACCCTTTGGGTACGGAATCCTAAAAAGTACACGTACTTTGGGTACACGACTAGCTCTCAGTTAGAGTCCACACGTAGCGCACTTCAGAAAGTACAGAACAATTCCCGTGATGAGCACTGCCGAAGTAATGTCCCGACGTACACGGCACACTTCTCACTGTGTAGGGAACACTTGGCACTGTTTACTGTCACTGATCACTTGAACTTGTTCAGTTTTCCACTTAGATTGCTTCCTCTTAATTCGCCTTCGATTTCACTTGAATTCAAACTGAAGTGTTCTGCTTTAACATTCCGCTTATATACCCCTAAATTGTTCTAAATTTAAAACATTTCGTAAGGCAGATTTTTCTTTACGACATATTAGTCGTAATGCTTCTGTCCTTGTCATCACCTATATCTTCTTTTTCATTCATAAAACTCGCTCTATCTCTTTCTTATTCTGGAAACATCGAATGTCAATTTTTACATTACGAATTTTGTATGTCTTTTCTTTTATTATAGTATGATCTAGAACATTCTAGCGCTGTACCAAAAGCCACCAAAAACCCTTAGTGGTACTAGGGTTCGAAGCCCGAACGTGACACTATCAAGTTAGTCAAGAAGGTTTTCTTACTTTGATTATGTCAGCCGAATTACGTCCACTGATGCACAGAAACCTCCGCCAAAGATTTCCACAATAGAGTTGTGTCCATCATTTAGGATATACCATAATCGCCTCTATTGATAGATGGGTTGACGATCGCAGTATATTTTTTCTCATTCCCCCATTCCCATTCTCTGGTAGATATTCCCTCGGGTTGACTTCTACGCCTACCACAGGATGAAATAGGGTAACACCAACCCATTTCATCCGTTTTTTGCCTTCATCCACACAGCGTATCACAGGGATCTCATTCTCTGCGAATATTCTTAATAGATGTAAGTATATTTGTGTTCATATTTGAGTACGAAGTCATGCAAATTTACAGTGGTGTGATATGTCGTGGTCGTGATCATTGCGACCGGGTCGAGGTCACAGCGCAGAAAATCGTGCAGAAGGATAATGTAGGATTTAAATTTAGTTATAATATGTCCTGATATATTTTTAATGTCAAATGTCTCATATCTGAATAGGTCAGTAGACGTTTTTGATCTTTGAAATAAATTGTTTAATATGTTTTCGGGCTTGAATATTTGAAATCTCGCAAAAACGGCTTGCTGGATTTGTATGAAATTGCATACAAATAGTTATATAACCTTAATTAAGCAAATTTTTACCTTTCAAAAATGACCGAAAACACGGACAGAACTTAGTATCTATAAGGTATGATTGGACCATGGAGCTATAACAAAGAGGAGACGTTGTATTGTGCTACAAACTTATCTGGCCCGGTGGCCAAAAGTAGAACTAACGACGCCAGTTTGAAATGTCAATCCATGACATTCCTGCCATTGATTGTTTGTTGCGCGTATTTATTTTTCTTTTTGTGGTTTTTAATTGTGAAAAATGCCGAAAGCTTTAAAAATTGATGCGGGGAACGTTATATTACAAGTATTGAATTATATGAAGGAAGAATAACGCCTTCAGGCACCAATTATACCCTTCACTAAGTTGTATGAATGCGTAGCTGTTGCTACAGGTTAGTGTTGTCAGCTTCTGAAAAAATACGAAACTCCCCCTCGCTCTTTAAATTAAAATACATATTTTAAAATATTCATTATTTAATTATTTTTTGCTATTTCCTTTGTAGGTGTCCGCGAGCGATTTGTAAGAAAACTTGTGAAAGAAAAAGAGCAAGCAAATGCAAAAATTTATAGCAGATCAGAATATTGATAGATCGAATTCTGAAATCCTATCATTGATTGCAGAAGCTGGCAAATGCATTGCGATCATGTAAAAAATATTGAAAATGTGTGGCGAAAAAGGGATGGATACTTAGACGAGCCTTTCATCATTCATTTAGGTAGTGATAGTGAAAGTGAAAGCAGTGATTCCGATAATGATGATGATGAAATGACTTCTGAATTAAACCATTCCGGTGACATAATAATACCTGGAGTATCTCCGTTAGAGAACACTTAGCATACGTTTTATGTAAATGATCATAATTATTGTATAAATATATAAAGATTAGTAATGACAGTATTTGTTTGCTTTTTAGTGAAGTAATATTTACGTTACAATGTGTATATTATTTTTACCCACTTTATTGCAAAAAATAGTTACTAGCAACACTAAATGCGATACCAGCGACGCTGCCACCGGGTCAGAAAAGTTTGTGGGACTGTAATACGATTTTCCTGTGAGACAACGCGTGACATTTTGCGGGGTGGAGAGGGTGTTAGATCCCGCCTACTTCTTTTTTCCATCTACCGGTCAAAAGGCAAACTATTCACATGTTTTGTCTTTTATAATTAGTAGTTACGTAACTATCACACACTAGATGTCACTAGTGCAACAGGGCCCTACTCATAATTTTCGTATCAATTTTTTATATTGACAGTGATATTATTATAAAATAAATGTTAGAATAAAAAGTTTATTGTTGAATGACGAATGAAGATTATGAGCTTGTTTACTTTGTAAATGACTTATTTAGACAGTTGAAATTTTGACAGATGATGTTAGTATTTCTGTTGTATATAACAACAAAATAAAATAAATATTTAAGGGGGCTCCCATACAACAAACGTGATTTTTTTGCTCGTTTTTGTAGATAATGGTACGGAACCCTTCGTGTGTGAGTCCGACTCGCACTTTGCCAGTTTTTTTGTTACTACGAAGTCTTCATCATTAAAATGGCAAGAACAAATTTTTGTATAATTAATCTGAGACCAGTCTTGTCTGTTAATTTTTGTTATCCATTGTTGTCTTAGATTATCTTCAGATGGCAATCTAGAACATACATAATATAAAATTTGACTTAATAAACTAGGTAGGCTTGAAGTACTTTAAATTAAGTAAACAACGAGCATACTAACGAAGGGAAGTAGGTACTTTAATTAAATTACTGTACATAGAATATTTAATTTATAGGAGATTGTATTTTTTTTGTGCAGTGCATTCCATGTTTAAGTACTTTCTATTTATGATACAGCTGCGGGACATTAGGTAAAATAACTGGATCCTAATTACGGCCCTGTTTTTGTTATGTTCATATTTGTTCGATAGATGGCGGTTTTTTTTTTAAAATTATATTAAAAGCTACAAAAATGTATTTTGGCCATTAAAGGGGTTTTACGAATGAATGTAAAACAAATTTCAGTACATACGATTATTAGATTATGATAGTACTGAGCTCCGCGTACCTAAATATTTTTTATTCCCATGACCCCAAGTATCGCCATCTAATGTCGTGTAGAATTATGTTTCGAAACGCCGACGTTAAGGGAATTTTCTAGAACTATTTTGATAAAAAATCGAATAAAATTACTTACAAATGAAATTTGATGCCATCCATAGCATTAGAACGTCTGTCCGAGTAGTTTTTACAAGATAAAATACAACACTTCATTATTTTTATCTTCTAGCGCAAATATAGCTGTAAATTGTGAACGTGACGTAGTTGTGCACAGGACGAACGCCAACAATACATTGACTTAAGCCACGCCTACATGATGACGTTTGGACTCAGTTGAAAATCACAGTGCTCAGTTGCTTAGGCCGTCTCCTCTTTGTAATAGCTCCATGGATTGGACCTATCGTTCTATCCAGTCTGTGCACACAATGATTTAACAATAATGTAATCTCAATAACTGCAATTTGCGCTCATTGCGTACAATTTGCAAATCATAATAATGTATAATGACTAGCTGAGCCCTGCGGTTTTACCCGCATTATACTTTATTATATTCTTTGTATGTGACGGGCCTGTTGGCGTGGTTGGTAGATACGCTGCCTTTCACGCCGGAGGTCGTGGGTTCGATTCCCACCCGGGACAAATATTTGTGTGCATGAACATGTCTGTTTGTCCTGAGTCTGGGTGTAAATTATCTATATAAGTATGTATTTACAAAAGAAAAATAGTATATGCAGTATATCAGTTATCTGGTTTCCATAGTACAAGCTCTGCTTAGTTTGGGATCAGATGACCGTGTATGAATAATGTCCCAGGATATTATTATTATATATTATTATTATATGTTATTCCGATACATAAATTATATTACTACCAAGTTTCATCAAAATCCGTTCCGTGGTTTTTGCGTGGAAGAGTAACAAACAACAATACATTCATACTCACAGACTTTCGCCTTTATAATATCATTACCATCATATGAGCCGAAAACCGCCCACTGCTGTAGAAAGGCCTCCCACCAAAGATCTCCACAATTGCCGGTCATGCGCGACCCGTATCCATCGCCTTTCAGCCACCCTCACAACATCATCGGCCCATTTTGTAGGGGCCTGCCCACGCTGCGTCTTCCGGTTCGTGCTCGCCACTCGAAAACCTTTCTTCACCAGCGGCTGTCATTTAAAATATTAGCAGGATAAGTTTCATTAATATCCGTTCAGTAGTTTCTGCGTAGAATAGTACCTAAGAAACACATACATCCATACTCACAGGCTTTCGCATCTATACATATAATAAAATCGTAGGAAAGTCAAAACTGTACATAATATTTTTGAATGAATAATTTTTTTAATTTTTGGGGCGTAATCTACAATCGATATCGAAGCCAAAAATATGGTTTTTAGAATTTTTTGTCTGTGTGTCTGTATGTATGTCCGGGCTAAACTCAAAAAGTACTGCATTTACTTCAAATTTTGCATGAATATTACTAAGAGGTCGAGTCAACATATAGGCTATATATTTTCACGCTATCACCTACGGGGGAGGAACTGTGATAATTTGTAAAGCTTAACGCGAGTAAAACCGCGGGGCACAGCTAGTTTAAAATATTAGCAGGATAAGTTTCATTAAAATCCGTTCCGTAGTTTCTGCGTAGAAATACATACATCCATACTCACAGGCTTTCGCATATCGCATTATTAGGTTCGCATGATTGCAGACGTAAACTTTGCTTATTACATTGGACAAGCTGTACATTACAACACTAATCTACTTTTTGCTTACATTATGCTTTGGCCGTGATCTTGATAGATAATTGAACTTGTCTTACTGCCTCGTGTTAGCGTGTTTAATCGCAGACTATGGGATCCTGTGTGAGTTGCTGGTAAACAATATCACCACCCCATCTCATCCGTGGAGATGTAGAAGTCGTCCCAAGGGAATATGTCCCGGAGGACGGGCTGCAGCGTCTCTTTGTATACTATGACCATCATACTGCGACGTAACGTGACACGTCTGTCAAGCGTGGCGATTATGGCATCTGCCTTAAAATGATGGACTCAACTCCATTGTGGTAATCTTTTGGGGAGGCCTTTGTGCAGCAGTGGACGTCATTCGGCTAACACTGAAGTACCTCCACCTTACTTTTTTGAAATTGGGACTAGTCCCTCCCTCTTACTCCCCACTGCAACTCCTGTAAGCCAAGATCAACAGTGGCACACAATGAAATGACACTGAGCGGTGAAGCTCAGGCATGTCCCGGGGAATCGCTTTAACTGTCTTGGATCCCGCAAAGAATTTATCCACCTTACTTGTTGTTTTTCTGCGATTAAGGTCGCCAGAGCTCATAGGGGTGTGGGGAACAGTCAGCAACACTTAGTATCTGACTTTCTTAGAACCCACCTCCTCTGGGGTTGTGGGTGTACCCTACATGAGCGGTGGTGATCACTTACCATCAGATGACTCACTTGCTCCTTTGTCTCCCTCTTATATAAAAATACCCTCGACGGTTTTGACCTCCTTGCGATTGTCAAAATAATCATATAATCAGTCTTATATTTTGATAGGGTTTTACAACTCCAAGAGATTATGTGTTATATAGTTTGAACTTGTTGCTGAGACAAAGAGTCTTGACAGACAGACATACGAACAACGAGATGATGCTTTCAGAGTTCCTTTTTACCTTTTGGAGTACGGACCTCAAAATTTAATGTGACTCTTGATGCGTTTAAAACTCAAGCGTTATTTCGAAATTTGCGTTCTTTTATAAACGAACGATTCTGTCGGCGATCAATTAATTGGAGAAACGAATAGAGAACTGTTACATAATCCGATAACATAAGATAATAAGTTTGTGAAGTGAAAACTTATTTTGGCGCGTTGAGTACTAATTGGTTGAACAAAAATCATGGAACTCGCCTCATCGTCACGTCACGCTTCCCAAGAGCTATATGTATAACTATTATATTGTAGTTAGATATCATTTAGATTAGAAGTGTATTAATTAGTTGGCCGATTAGTTTCCGCACTTAGCCTTATGGTTGGACCATCGAACTTATTTGGCTACTCGAACCATTTCAGTTCAAGTGCAAGAGGCCTCGAAAGCTTTGCTTGAGTGCTTCCTGCAGTGTCTTTATCGTTTAGGAACTTTGCCCGTTGGCTGGCAACGCTATTGCAGTGTAGCAGTACGTGTGCCGGTGTTTCTTCAGATTCAATGCATCTTCTGCACAAGGGGCTGTCTGTGACGCCAATCTTGATGAGGTGTTTGTTTAGTGTGCAGTGTCCGGTGATTGTGCCTATCACCATGCATAGATCCTTTCTGTTCAGATGTAGTAGACGGTGCTATAGGCGCAAGTTCAGGGATGGTAGAATTTCTTCTAAAAATAGTTTTCACTTCTATCGGCAGTCCCCAATGATTGTCCCGCATCTCTTTTTTTCGTCATCATCATCATCATATCAGCCGAAAGGCCTCTACTGCTGGACAAAGGCCTCCCCCTAAAGATCTCCACAATTGCCGGTCTTGCGCTATCCGCAACCAGCGATTTTCAGCGACCCGCGCAAGATCATCGGTCTCTTTTTTTAGTTATAGGGAATTAAATGTTGTTAACTAATACTTTTTTGTTCTATTACGGAACTTCTAAACTTCAATGATTCATGTTCATTGTGATTATTAATTCAGTCTCCGTCGACACGAGCATGCGGAATTGGTACGTTTTTTTTACGTAACAAATAGGTTGTTATTTCCATACAACAGGCAATTCGATACCGTATGTTAAAGAATAGTATTAAATCATCTATTGGCAGGCAGTGAAATCCGTGGAATAATACTGCATTCAAATCTTGTTGAAGTAAGTTGGTGAATGCATGACGGCAGCGTTAGGAAAACGAAAATTGAGAGGGAGATATAAGTTACTGAAGATAGAAAGAGAGAGAGAGAGAGAGAGTTACGTTTCGTATATTACTGTAGGGGTAAGAGAGATTAAAAATCGACAAACAAATAAGTTGGAAACAGCACATACAAAAGGTTAAAGCATAAATCTCAAAATTCACATATGCTCTCCGAGAGATTAAGAAGACCACGGATCTAAAAACAGCACTCGCCACCTACTACGCATATGCTTTCGCATAGCTTAGCTATGGTATTATAATGTGGGGAAATAGCACTGACGCACCTGCTCTCTTTACGTTACAAAAAAAACTTTTCAGAATTTTAGCTAACATACAAAAAACGGTGGCCATTCTCAATGGAGATTAGCCAATTGCACAGGGCATATTATAGTGCACAAGTGTGTGCGCAAACACAAGGGCACTTTTTATTCCATCACTCTCATGATCCGATGGGACGACTAGCGACACGACCGGAAAGAGGTCAGGTACAGGACCGACGGCTTTACGTGCTCTCCGAGGCACGAGGGTGTAATACCGCCTACTTCCAGACTTCGGGCTGATTCTGAGAAATTTATTTTTACGGAAAAATCCCAAAATCACTTATTGGGCCGACCCGGGATTTGAACCTGTTGCATACATAGGCGCTTGTAAGCAGCTTCAGTCTCAATACATGATTATACCGGGCGCACGTGTTTCATTTCTACTAGTGGCGGTACCGGGATTTGAACCCAGGACCTCATTTTCAGCGGTTGAACACGCTACCGCTAGACCGACGAGGCAGTCATAGGTATTAGGTTCATGACCTAATTACCGCAATAAGCAAAGAATTAACTTTAAAAAAAACATAGATTAGAGTTTTAAAATGGATCTTTCAGTTAAGCCATATTTCAATGTGGCACTACAACTTTTATAGGGATACAAACTTTCATAGTCACTTGGGAATTCTTCTTTTTTAGTCCAAAATTAATTAACTGTTAAATAGACTGATCTATGAGAAGTCTCTCAGGACTTGTTTGGTCGCTATGATGACCATGACAGACAGATAAAGTACCTAATCTAAAATTACTAATAGTAAAATTTACTCACCGGCGAAATTTCCAATACACTCCGATTTCTCAAATAGCGCTTGAAGCTCCACCTCGATTTGACAATATTTTGTGATTATATTCTCAGTAAGTGGCACTAAAGTTTATACAAAAAAACGAGCATGCTTTAGATCATACGACTGAACACAAACTTCTTTGGCTTCATGAGAGAAAGAGAGAAAGAAAACGTGTGCTTGCACCTCTTGCCCCTACAGTATATGATGAGAGTGAATTTTTACGATGCGCGCGCACACCGACACCAAAAAATTTAACAGCATGAAGTTAGTTCTAGGTGGTATGAAAATTGATAACTATATTCAAGTTGTATATTAAGAAGTATAACTTCTAACGCGTGTACATAAGTACACACAAGTTTTTTTTATATAGATATGCCTATGGCATTAAGTCCGCCTATGTACAATTTACTTTGTGCCAAAGTTTAAATAAATAAATAAAATAGATAATTACACCCAGACTCACAAACAGACATGTTCATGTACACAAATATCTGACCTGGGTGGGAACAGAACCCACGACTTGTGGCTTGAAAGGCAAGTATTTACAAACCCCGTTAATATTGAGCTTGCTCTATGCCGTTCATAACCCAGACCTTACGCACAACACCAACTCCACACTACGTAACAAGCGGGTTTAATTGACAATCTGTAGGCAGTCGTACACCTGTTAACTTTTTGTGAACGTAACGCTGGCCCATAGACACACACTTTCGCGGACAAGCGGAGCATTATAATTAACGCCCACTTTCTCGACAATAGAGTGAATACATTTCTTGTTACTCGCAAATTACTTGTCAGTGGTTTTATAACGTGGCGTTGTAATAAGGTGTAATAAAACCTCTTTAATACAGCGCCAGCATGCTTGTACCAACGCATTAAAAAAAAGTTGACTTTAATTAATTTTACACCAGATCATACCCAAAGAGCTGACAATATCCTACGTGTCCAATATAGCAATGCCTTCAGGGTGCTGTTGAGACTTCCAACTCACTGCAGTACATGAGGTATGTTTGCTGATGCTCAGACAGATTATTTTGCTATCATGAGAAAGAAAGTTGCATCGCTACTGCATAGGGTGAGGGGAAGTACTAACTGCATCCTGAGGGTGTTTGCAGATAGGCTGGATGGGCCAACTGTAAGTAGGTTTATCAGGCTTACATGTCCTTTCATAGTGACTGAGAAACCTACATTTTAGCTTAGGTACTTGTTACTAACATAGTTATTTAAAGAAATTAATAATAATAATAATATCTAGGGACAATGTCACACAGATCATCCTAGCCCCAAACTAAGCAAAGCTTGTACTATGGGTACCAGGCGACGATATACATACTTATATAGATAGATAAATACTTAAATACATAGAAAACATCCATGACTCAGAAACAAATATTCGTGCTCATCACACAAATATTCGCACTTACCGGGATTCGAACCCAGGACCACCAGCTTCGTAGGCAGGAACACTACCAACTAGGCTACGGTGACCGTCGAAATTATACTAACACTTTGGGCCATGTTGTCTGAAAATAAAAGACTTTAATTTTTTTATTATAATAAAGTGCTAGTCAATACTTAGAACATGTTTGTTTATACATAGATAGCGAATTACGTGGTAGCTCTCCAAAAACGAACTATAAGAGTCGCCTAAGAAACAATTATTTTGCATAATGTTCATTTTATTAAGATATTTTGTATTGTTTTGCGGATGCCCATAGCCAGATACACTTACCGCTCCGTAAGTGATCTGCGAGTTTAATCAACTGGGCTAGGAGTCAGCCCATAGATGGATGACCACCAAATTGGTTTAAGTTCTGGATTTTCTTCGTGCTTCGGAGGGCATGTTAAGCTGTAGATCATATACCCGTTGTGCTCATTAGACAACAGTCATTAAGCCATGTCAGAGGCCTACGGGGCGGCTTGAACAACTCTGACGTTAGGGTAACCAATGCCCATACGATAAATACGTATTTTTAGGGTTCCGTAGCCAAAAAGCAAAAACCGGAACCCTTATAGATTCGTCATATCTGTCTGTCAGTCCGTCCGTATGTCACAGCCACTTTTTTCCGAAACTATAAGAGCTGTGCTGTTGAAACTTGGTTAGTAGATGTATTCGATGAACTGCATTTAGATTTTAAGACAAAAATAGAAAATGAACAATAATTTTGGAGGGTATACATAGAACTGAAACTCAAATTTTTTTTTATATCGTACCCATACATGTGGGTTGTCTATGGATAGGTCTTTAAAAATGATATTGTGGTTTCTAATATAATTTTTTTCTAAAATGAATAGTTTGCGCGTTAGACACTTCCAAAGTGGTAAAATTAGTGTCCCCCCCCCTGTATCTTCTAAAATAAGAAAATGATAAAACAAAAAAATATATGATGTACATTACCATGCAAACTAACAACGAAAATTGGTTTGAACGAGATCTAGCAAGTAGTTTTTTTATTTAAACGTCATAAATCGTAAACCGCAATTTGTTTTCATTTAATCAACTGAATACTTGCTGCTACGGAACCCTTCATGGGCGAGTCCGACTCGCACTTGGCCGGTTTTTACTGTATGTTATAGCGGTCGGTATTAAAAGGTTTATTAAATTTCTATTTTTAACCCCCGAGTCCCGAAGCAAAAGTGGGGTAATATAAGTTTTACATCCATGTCTGTCTGTGTTTGTGTCTATCTGTGGAATCGTAGCTCTGAAACGGATGGACCGATTTCGATGCAGTTTTATTAATTTGAAAGCCAGTTTCCTTGCGGTGGTTCTTAGCTAAGTTTGGTAATATCGGTCCAGGAGTGTAGAGCCCTTGTCCAAAATTATGAAATTATAGTTGAAGTCGGGGGTTTTCTAACGTTGAGGTTATGATACTTATGCTTACATTATGTCCAGCAGTGTACGTCTTTGGCTGAAATGATGATGACGATGACGTTTCTACTGTTCTTAAGTGATTCTTGAAGTACAGTATTGAACTTATCAAAACAAAACTTTAAAACAATAAAAAAAAATATGAAATCTACACATTGTGTTCTAAATCCTGTGATATTCGATATCTCAATATTCAATTTTGTCCAATACTGTATGTACCTATGTATCAAGAAAAGTTTACAAAATCATCAAGACCAATGTTTACAAAATCTTTTATTAGTCAACAATACCAAACAGGTGAGGAAATCATCTCACATAATATATTGATCATTCAACACCGATATTCAATATTAACTCTTTATGAAACCGTCTATCGACGTTTCTGTTGCATAAAGTCGACAATCAATGCGAGTATAAAAGATACCACCCTGTCCATTGCTCGCACACAATATGCGGAAATAAATATCTCTGCACAAACCTATCAGTGTATTTATTAGTAAAGGAATGTAGTCGATATCAATTGAATCGTAACATGGTAGTATAGAAAGTATAAGTCATGAAATCCAGATTTTCCTTATCAAAATATTGGCTTAGCGGAATTAATGATTATTGCCTCGTGAAGAAGCACAAGCTTCTTAAACGTCATATTAAAAATTAAATATTGTAGGTTTTGGATGTCCGACATTATAAAACCAACATAAATAAAAATAGTTTTAATTTTGTTCTGCTTCTTTTAACTATATGTTATAAAAATAAACAGTAAGTTTTGTGAAATGTAAAGCTTATTGGAAAATAACGGGGTAAACCGATCTATTTTTTACCACTTGAACGAGTTAACTTTTTTCATATGGCCTGTCTCAAAGATCTCGGTCTCGACGTTCTCAAAGTAGATAATTTCTGGTCTTGCGCTATTCACATCCAGCAATTTGCAGCGACACGCAAAAGATCATCGGTCCATCTTCTAGGGGGCCTGCCCACACTGCGTCTTCCGGTTCGTGGTCGCATTGTAATATCGATCAGGGGCTCTACCGGTTAAGTCACCGAACATCGATTTCTTAAATGGCGTTCAAATAAATAAAGGTTAAAAATGACTTAATCAATCGTTAAATCGGCAGGCCCCCTAGAAGATGGACCGATGATCTTTTGCGTGAGAGTAAGAAATCGATGTTCGGCGACTTAGCCGGTAGAGCCCCAGAACTAAATGAAAACAACAAATCGGAATTGAATAAGAGGTTCTTTGTTAATGAATAGTTCTGTGAACGTAGAGGAGTGGTCGCGTTACGTAACGACTCGCGATTTCGCGCAATGTTAAGGACAACTTGTGTCAAGAGAAATTCCGTTAGGTGCAAGTCGGCGCAACGCGTTTGTAAATAAACTATAAACATATTTATGTTTAATTCATTGATTAAGGTCAAATGGATTACCCAATTTTTGTAGCAATCGGTGTGGTTTGGTTACAAAGACTTATGAAAATTGGTTTATTCGTATTTTTTAAAGACTGGTCTGTTGCTAATGACTTCTAAGCTAGATCTGTAACATGTATGTAGGAATATATGAAATAATGAAATTTATTCAGCACGTATTAACATACACTTGTACTTGTCAAGTTCAAAATGCAGTACACAAACATAGTCGACCACAGTATAAAAATTACAAAAATATAATTAGTCTAAAAAAATTAATCTATTATTTTGAAATTTAGTTGTACAATATTAAAATTAAAGAATTGAAGGCAATGAGCATTTGGCTAGCGCAGAAGGCTCTTAACCAGTAGCTTATATTAAACGATTAATACCCGAGGCCACCCTTTTAGGGTTCGGGCCACAGCTCAGGGGGCCGCTGAAGCAAAAGGACAGAATTCTAAGAGAGGGTGTGATCAGTTGCACGGGATCACCAATGACGTGTATAAGTAGGTATGTATAAGTAGGTATGCTTATCAGATGTCTGGTTTCCATACTACAGGCTCCATCTTTTTAGATATCAGATGGCAGTGTGTTCGATGGCCCTAGTTATCACACAAATATTATAAAGGCTTAAGTTTGTGAGTGTGTATGTTTGTTACTTCTTCACGTCTAAACGGCTGGAGCGATTTAAATAAAATTTGGTATGGAGTTAGCTGACACCCTGGATTAACGCATAGGGTGTAATTTATAAAGTTCAACACGGGTTAAACCGTGGGGCACAGCTAGTAATGCTATTAAACTTAAATGACACTTTCAATTCTCATCTCCTAACAGATTATATAGCTGCCTACGAAGTTTCATTTAAAAAATTAACCTCACAAGTATTTTTCATTATCTTATAGACTAGTTTTAAAATAACTTCCTCTTAAAAGAAGTTAAAAGATATACCGACTATAAGCTGAATTGACTTCTCATCATTTAACAATAACCATTTTCTTTTTTAAAGTAATGTGTTGTTAAAAGCACATGAAACGCGATGTAGCAATAAGGAATTTAAAAGAATTTATATAACAATTACTGTAACAATTATAACTGATATCGTTAAAGAGCATCCGTGCTAAACGCATGATATCATTGACCTTACGCAGTCGGTTTAAGGTGAACGCTCATTACAGTCATAACGGAATGCGGTAGTAGACTGCAGTAGATTTATTCCCTTATAATCTCATACATATATTTGCTGTCTGGCTGACGACATGGAATATCGCCACCCCATTTATTGCGGGGCGTAGAAGTTGACCTGAAGGCCCATATAATAATAATAATATAATATCTCCGGACAATGTCACACAGATCATCCTAGCCCCAAACTAAGCAAAGCTTGTACTATGGGTACCAGGCGACGATATACATACTTATATAGATAGATAAATACTTATATACATAGAAAACATCCATGACTCAGAAACAAATATTCGTGCTCATCACACAAATATTTGCACTTACCGGGATTCGAACCCAGGACCACCAGCTTCGTAGGCAGGAGCACTATCAACTAGGCTACGGTGACATCATAATCTTTTTTTTTGCCCGACCCGGATTTTGAACCCAGGAGATCATTACTGCACGTCGTGTTCTTGAAGGTCTTGCGTCGAATTTGGAAAGAAATCGATGTTCTATTGCGACTCATGTACCTATTAAATTCCTTCACTCCCATGATTCGATGGGACGATTGAATCACGATCAGGTACAAGACTAACTGCTTTACCGCCATCTCGCAGAATTCAGGCTGATAGTTGGCCCAACTCGGGATCTGAACCCAGGCCATCATTACTTGTTTCGTCTAATTTAGAATGTAATTTGGAAAGAGCTCGGGAAAATCAAAACACACAAATGAAATCTATATACTTAATTGTATATTGTCCAGAAAAAAAAATTAGAAGTCCTTATTAGATAAGTTTGATTTTTGGAGAATATTGTAAAAGTCTTTAAGTATAGCCTTATAGTATATTTACTTAAATATATCAATTTCAATTTCAATTTATTTATTGCAAATCATGTGTATAACAATTTAAGGGTATTTTATCTAAGAATCTTTATCTCTTTATTACAAAAGTGTGACTTTAGTTTAGTTTTAAATATATGAATTGCCGAATGTTTCATAGAAATGCTATCATTTAGTAACTACATGCCCCAAGTGTGCGCACAGCTTTATTCACGCGTAATTGCGTATACGCATACGTAATATTTAACATTCAACCTTGTGAGTACTTGACCGACACACCTCTAAATTACTAACATTGAAATATTAACCTTAATTGGACCAGCTACAACTAATTTTCGTATACCTTAAGAAGACCTTCAAGGAAAATTAATGTGTTTTTTACACATACTGTAATTATAATATTTTATGGTTTTATTTAACAATTATTGGACGCCATTGCCCTAGTTTGTTTGGTTAAATGGTTTGGTCTTTGGCAATAGATGACCTGTATTTTAATGACATCCGTAATATAATATATACATATAATAATATGTACAACACAACGCCAGCACTAGGGCAATAAATCCCTGCATTCTGTCTGAGCAACATTACAAACTTGCAGTTATAATACACACCTACCTATAACTGGGTATAGGTGTGTATCCCTATAGTAGAGATATGAGTCTTCGTATGGTTAGGCTGGAACTTGTGCTGGAGGCTTAGGCTGGAGCTGTGCATTGGTATCTAGAACTGTCTTTCTTATAAGGAAACAATATGAAGCGACTAAGTCTGAAGGTTTCCAGGAACATGAAACTTAAGACTAAGGTTGATACGAAGAGAAGTAGAGCACAGCGTTCATTCGCTCAAAGAGCGGCCCGAGGTACTTCCCTAGTCGGGGTGCTCTTTGAGCGAATGAACGCTGAACGCACCTTACAGAAGACATTCCTTAACAATTACATTAATAATTTAAATGTTGTGCTTCTGCGTGTGAGTAAGGACGCCAGAACTCATCGGGGTGGGGGGAAGGGTCAGCGACACTTGTTTGCTGACGCCTTTGAAGTGTCCATGGGCGGCGGAGATCACTTACCATCAGGTGAACCGCTTGCTCGTTTGTCGCCCTATGACATAAAAAATGAAAAATATTATATACAATCATTACCTTTCATCATATCAGACGAGAGACGACCACAGCTGGACAATGGCATCCCAAAGATCTCCACAACTGCTGATCTTCTGCTGCCCGCATCCACTGGCATCCCCAACAAGATCGCCGAAATTCGCAAAAAATATCTAGATTTTTTTGTCTTTTCCATCCTATTGGAGTGTTCTTAATGTGTACTAAACTAAGAGATACTTTAGCTTTTAAACAGATTTCGCTTTCTACAGATTCCCAAGGCAATCACATTGTGTTTGACGTATTTATTCCAAACCGAGACCTCTAGGTTTCATTCACGCTTTATTTCACTACAATAGATTACGTATCAAAAAATTAAGTAACTCTCTTTGTGATTTAAGTACAGTCGAAGTGCTGTTTTGAAGAACTTGACTGAAATTTGCGCTCTGGATTTCAAAGCGAGACCAACATATTTTTGGAGTAATATATGTACCTACCTTACAGCAAAGAGTTGTGGTCGCTCACTATGGGCGCTATAAGACGGCTTAAGGTCATCCAAAGAGCAATCGAGAAGTATATGCTCAGAGTTTGCCTGCGAGATCAAATCAGAAATGTTGAGATATAAGAATAATCTTATATTGCATACTACCCGTCACCACAAAATAACTAACTCTTTTATGTGGCAATTTATAATATTCTATTAAACTTCCCAATGCTATTAGAGATTTGTTTACGAATAAGTTAAAAAGAATTATTAACGCCAAATAGTGTAGCAGGGCATATTATAAAATTTCTGATCATTTAAGTGACAAAAGTGCTTGGGATTGAGTTTTTCTGAGTCAAAACACATAATTGTATATTATTATTTTAATTTAAAAAAGGATTCCTACTGAGTTTTCTGGCAGTGTTTCTCAGTAGCTGCCACTTAATGCATTGCACGGTAGGGTAAAAATAAAATACGATACTAGGATTTTTTTTACGGTATAAATGAATTTTGAATTTTGAGATCCGCAGGCGTTCCAAAATAACTAGAATATGTGATTAAATGCCAAACTGAAGTAGCAGTGGGTGAGGTATACAACTCGTAGGAGGGATGGCTGCTGGGACAAAAAGTTTTTCTAAATATACTATATATAATTTTACATAATTCGATAATTTTTCTGCCCCAGCGGCCGTGCTAATATCGGAAAGCAAATAGTGCAATAAAATAAAATAAAAAGTGGTGATGGTAGGGATAAATACCTTAAATCTATATTTCCTCGCCATCATCCCTAAACGATGAGCATCCGTGCTACGCAGGTTTTGTGGTAGCTCACATAGCATCTTGAAAGAATTATGTGATAAATGGGCAGACCGATGTTGGAGCACTGGATACGACTGCCCACGACGTAGACAGTCACTAGTCATCGTTATTATATCAGCTGAAAGACGTCCACTGTTGGACAAAGTCTTCCCACAATGGTTGGTCTTGTGCTGCCCGCATCCAGCGGCTACCCCGACCCTCGCTAGATCGTCGGTACACCTTATAGGGGGCCTGTCCACTCGTCTTCCGGTTCGTGGTCGCTATATTGTAAATTACTAACATTAGGTTAACATCACACTAATATTATAAATGCGAAAATTTGTGAGTGTGTGGGTATGTATGTTTGTTACTTCTTTACGTCTAAACGACTAGACCGATTTTAATAAATTTTGGTATGGAGTTAGCTGACACCCTGGATTAACACATAGGCTATAATTAATAAAGTTTAACGTGGGTAAAACCGCGGGGCACAGGTAGTTGTTCATATATATCTGAAATGTTTACTAATGATATATTATTGCTAAATAAAAAAAGGTTGTCAACCTTCTATTTAAAATAATTATAAATATCTTTGTCGTGATATATTAATATTGTACCGACTATCATATCCTGTAAAATAGAAGACAAAAAACATCTACTTCTACCATGTAAAGCTAATCTACTTGTTTAGTTACGATATAAAAAAACTGAGTGTTGTTTTATAGTATGAAGGCTTTGAAGTATCAATACTTACAATTCAAATCTATTAAAACTTGGCCTTGGAATTACATGTAGGTAGTGGCAAAAAAAATAAGCATTCCACTGCCATATGGTATATTCTACAGGTAGTAACTAAATACCTTTGTTCATAAACAGGAAATCTAGCTATAATAATAATATCTAACTTCAACCCGAACATTCTATTACACAAAGCGCAATTATAATAATTTGAATTCCATTAAATTTAAAGACCGTTTCTTGATTTTAAGTATTAAGATTAGATTTTAGTTTATAGTAATATTCGTACTTCAAAAATAGGAAATTATAAATTTAATCGTCCAGTGGGTCTCGAACTAGTACCCTCTACCATTCCGGGGTAGTAGGTGCTGTATGTTAAGCTAAGAACTATTTAAATAGTGGCAGATCAAATTTAGGATTCCTTTGCTAACACCCTTCCGTGGCATATAGGCTTTGTTTTTCTAGAAACATGGCCTACTTAAGATTAGTTACCGTCAGATTGAATAAAAAATAATAATAATATCTAGGGACAATGTCACACAGATCATCCTAGCCCCAAACTAAGCAAAGCTTGTACTATGGGTACCAGGCGACGATATGCATACTTATATAGATAGATAAATACTTAAATACATAGAAAACATCCATGACTCAGAAACAAATATTCGTGCTCATCACACAAATATTTGCACTTACCGGGATTCGAACCCAGGACCACCAGCTTCGTAGGCAGGGGCACTACCAACTAGGCTACGGTGACCGTCAATTCAATAAATTATATATCGTTATGTTAAGTTGTGGTTGCCAATGACGCTGGAGTTTTTTCCAGAAACTTTGGAAAATTATGACGATTTGCCAATTCTCTAGATAGTGAACTCTATCAAAGCTGTTCCTGCACGCTGCAGCTGCACATGGCAGTAACTACATGTTATGAATAGTAATAATAGTGTAGAGAACTATCCTTTTCTAACTAAATATCTTAAATAATTTAAGTACAGACGCCAGCACATCCAGCTAACCCAATCTGTCAAATTTATTTTATAGATTTTCAACTTTATCACAACTAAATAAGGTTCAGTTTGAATTGGGGAGAATTGACAGATTGGGGTAGCTTGATGTGCTGGCGTCTGTACAAATAGTCTTTATTGTGAACATTTACATGTGAGAGTATAGCACTAGATATGGTATATATTAGTCGCTTAAATTAAACTACTGGTTGAGAGCCTTCTGCGCTTGCTAACTGCTCATTGTCTTCGATTCTTTAATTTTAATATAGTAGTACTAAATTTAAAAATACCTAATAGCTTAGAAACTTGTTATTTATTGAATGATTTAAAAAAAATGAAATGAAATAATAATATTAATAATATATAGGGACAATGTCACACAGATCATCCTAGCCCCAAACTAAGCAAAGCTTATACTATGGGTACCAGGCGACGATATACATACTTATATAGATAGATAAATAGGTACTTAAATATATAGAAAACGTCCATGACTCAGAAACAAATATTCGTGCTCATCACACAAATATTTGCACTTACCGGGATTCGAAACCAGGATCACCAGCTTCGTAGGCAGGAGCACTACCAACTAGGCTACGGTGACCGTAATGATGATGATGATGAAATAGGATATATCTTATCTTATCATGTGATAAGACAGACCGCACAGACGGACAGATATAATTTTTGTTACTTTTATACTGTTTCTACTATGTTTATGTACCTACTGCATTGTGAACTTGAGAAGTACAAGCGTATGTAAATACCCAAGTGCTGAATAAATTTCATTATTTCATCATCATCATTATTTCATTTCATTACATATGCTCCAGGCAACCTTAGGATGGACAAAATCAGAAAGAAGAATAAAAAAACTAGTGATAGGCACCCCTAAAAAGTTAATACATATGTATTATTATGTATGTATACAAACCGGTTTGGTTAATTTATTTCCTCTATAAATTGCAATGGATAACGTGACTGTTTTTTTTTTTTTTTTTTTTTTTTTTTAAGGAAATATTTGTGAAGCATAGGTAATAATACAACAATTGGTCTTAAATTAGGTTACGTGCACTATGTTCTACCATGAGAATGGTGTACAAATTACATCTACTTATTTGGTGTACATACCATCTAAGTTTACAAAAAAACACAAATTATACAAAATTCTAATACAAAAAATTCAATTTAAAACAGAAAGTCAAATGAAATCCAAAATACAAAATAAACAAAATGTCCCGCTAGAGTGAAGTAAATGTCATGTCATGTCGGAAATAATAATCATTGTAATTAATTAAATTGTTATGTCTCTAATACACTGTTATAATATATTACAATTTGTCATTAAAGAATTCGTCAAGAGAATAATATGCCTTTTCAACCAGAAATAGTTGTAATTTATTTTTGAATATTTTTACAGTTTCTATAGTACGCAAAAACGATGGTAATTTATTATAGATTTTTGGTCCCATTACAAAAATACTTTTATGATACAGCGTTGTTTTGGCGGGGATCAAGTGTAACTTCTCAGACCTGCGAATACTGGCTACTGACGAGAATCTGGACCAGTTATGCTTTACAAACATAGCAACTTCAAATAAGTACAAAGAAGGCATAGTTAACAGTTTGAGTTTCACAAAATGTGGTTTACATGTGTCAGTAGTACTTAATTTGCATATTGCTCTAATGCAACGTTTCTGGGCCTTAAATACCCATTCTTTACCCGTTGCGTTACCCCAAAATAAAATACCATACCTTAGAGTGGACGCAACTAGCCCCTGATATGCCGTAAGAACAGCAGCTTCATTAACATTTTTGCTTAGCATATACAATGCATAAGCATACTGATTTAATTTACTGCACACTTTTTCAATTTGAGTATCCCATTTTAAATTACTTTCTATGTGTACTCCAAGAAATTTTGTTACCTCTGTCTCTAGAATTTTTTTGTTATTATATTCTACAACTAAGTCTGAATTTTTATTTCTCCTTTGTCCAAAGTTCATTATTTTAGTCTTATCTAAGTTAATTTTTAAATTATTTGCCTGCAGCCAAGCAACTAGGCAAGCGATATTCTGATTTATCGCTGACTGAACTGTATCAGACTCAACCCTGTCAAACACCACTGTACTGTCGTCAGCAAACATAATCATTGGAAATTGTGTTGCTGACGGAAAGTCATTTATGTAAATTATGAATAACAAAGGGCCGAGTGTGTCCATACTTTAATGTTTTAGTATCAGATTTATAAGATTTTTCTGTTTTGGATTTACTGCAGAGTTTCTTGATGACTGTAATTTGTTTTCTATTCATTAAATAAGACTCAAATAAACTAGATACATTTCCTCTTATACCATATACGTTTAATTTGCCTATCAGTGTTTTATGGTCAACATAGTCGAACGCTTTCGTCATATCCATATAGAGAGCCTGTACAGGTTGTCTTTTATCAACTCTACTATAAATCAGTTCTAAGAAATCATAAATAGCAACGTTAATAGATCTGTCTTTTCTGAAACCTTTTTGTTTGTCTGTGAATATAGCATATTTTTCAAAGTATTCATTCAGATTATTAGACATGACTTTTTCGATGATCTTAGAGAATATCGATAGTAGTGCAATGGGTCTATAACATGTCATATTTTCTATATCACCTGTTTTGAATACAGGTTTTATTATTGATACTTTTAGTTTTTCAGGAAAAACACATCTAAAAATGCAATTATTAATTAAGTGGCTTAGAACAGGAGCAATAAGTACTGAAACTTTTTTTACTATTTTTGTGCAAATGTCGTCATAACCTGTGCTGGCTGTATTTTTTAACTTCATTATAATTTGGTGTATATCTTGCGGGATTGTCGGTTTCATAAACATTGATGATGATCTGTTGTAGTGAACACGTGTATGATTATTTATTGCATGTCCAGGTTGTACTTGGTTGGCAAAAAAATTATTAAAAGCGTGTGCAATTGGTTTTGCATTTGTCAATGTTTCATTATTACAATTTATTCGTTCTATACCTGCCGTAGGATAGTGGGTTTTATTAGTGTTGATTATTTTCCAAGTGGCTTTACACTTATTTCTAGCTGACTGAATTAATTTGTTATTTTGTATTTTTTGTGTAAACTGGATTATTTTTTTAAGTCGGCTGGAAAGGGCCCTAAAATTGTTTCTATTTTGTTTAGTTGGGTGCATTCTATGTTTCCACAACAATATACGTTTTCTTTTAGCACAAGCTTTAATACCACGGCCTATCCATTTAGGCTTTTTGTATGAAGTTACTCTAAATTTCAAAATAGGGAAGCTTAAGTTATAGAAAAGAGAAAATAGTTCGTGAAAATTATTGAAAGCTATATTTGGGTCCTTTTCATCATATATTTCTGAGAAACTTATATTTTTAATGCAGTTAATGAATTTATTTATATTTTCGTAACAAAAGTCCCTTTTTAATAAATACCAGTAATTATATCTACATGTCTTTTTGACTGGGCATTTTAACAATTGTGCAGTGTGGTCTGATATTGCTAATTCTAATATTTCGCTTTTACAACCTCGAATGTTATGTATTATGTTATCGATGCAGGTTCCACTACTCAGACGAGTTGGCGAATGTATTGTGCACTTCAAATTAAAGCCATCAAGGAAATACTTAAATCGTTGCGAGTATGTAGTTTTTTTCAAAATGTCTATATTAAAGTCTCCACAGATGATACACTTATTGTTGTTTTTAAATACAATTGAATTAACTACTTTATCCAAAGAGCTTAAGAATAATTCGAATTTATTACTGACATCTTTATTTTGTGGGACTCTATAAATGCATATAACTGTTATACTATGCTCGGTTAACGTTATACCACAGCATTCAATTACGTTGGGTACGCTATATGTCCTTATATTATTAATTGGCTTAAATTTTAGACCATTTCTTACCATTATGCATGTGCCACCGTGTCTTGACTTTCTTGCATAACACGTGGCTAGTGTGTAATTAGGCAAATACAATTGAGTCACATCTGACATTATCATATTGTGTTCGCAAAAACAGAGGATGTCAATATTTGTACCTTTGTTGCTTAGATCATCTAATGAGACTGTAAACATACCCGATTTACTCAAAAGCCCATTTATATTTTGGTGTAGTATAAATAAACAGTGTGCGCAAAATGTGTGCGCATAATTGGCCTCGGAAAGCACGTTAAAACGTTGGTCCTGTGCCTTACCTCCTTCCAGTCGTGTCGCTAGTCGTCCCTTTGGATCATGAGAATGATGAAATAGAAAGTGCCCCTGTGTTTGCGCAGTTGGCTTGCCTCATAGAGATTGGCATAGCCAAAATTAGACATTTGGGACATCATTATTAAAAAACTTGAGAGGTGTCAAGGGACACCCGGATGAAACGAAGTTATTTCTTATTATTTATTATGTACAAAAAACCTGTACACACTCAACAAAAATAATCATCGCGACACCAATATTGAATGCGAAATAGAAATGAAAATATCTGGCTTGCTTTCTATAAGAGAGAGAGAGAGAGAGAGACAGAGAAACATGCGCACGCTGCACAGCTGCAAAAAGTGTCGTGACAACTTTTCGTAAGATTTTTTTCACAACGCGCGATAAGGAACTTCGTTCCAAAATATATATGTTGAGTTAGCGAAGACACGATATTTAAACTTATTTTCTATATGCAGATGTCGTAACTAAATTATATCATAAACCTTGAAAATTTTTACCATATCGAAGGTAACCATAATGATTACAACTTATATGTTACAAATATTTACATAATCCCTAATCTGTGGTTGGGAAATATTGTATACTAGCTGTGCCCCGTGGTTTTACCCGCGTTTAACTTTATGAAATTAGCCTATGTGTTAATCTAGGGTGTCAGGTGGCTCCATACCAAATTTTATTGAAATCGCTCCAGCCGTTTAGACCTGAAGAAGTAACAAACATACACACTCACAAACTTTCGCCTTTATAATATTAGTGTGATACTTAGTATAGATACCGACTACGCGACTGAGAATAACATCAGGTACCTACTCTCCGACACAGGGGAATGTAAACTGGCCAACTTATAGGCTACAGTTTCCTATAGGCTGGTTACTTGCCAGAAATATCACAATAACTCCATTTGCTCATCCCGGGATTGAACAGAGATTTTACCGTCAGCAATATTTGGAACAAAGTTTCTTATCGCGCGTTGTGAAAGGGGGCTAGACGGAAAAAAATCTTACGAAAAGTTGTTACGACACTTTTTGCAGCTGTGCGGCGTGCGCATGTTTCTCTGTCTGTCTCTCTCTCTCTTATAGAAAGCAAGCCCGATATTTTCATTTCTATTTCGCATTGAACAGTGTGGTGTCGCGACGATAATTTTTGTTGAGTGTACACAGGTTTTTTGTATATAATAAATAATAAGAAATAACTTCGTTCCATCCGGGTGAACCTTGACACCTCTCATTATTTTTTATCGTATGGGCAGTGGATACAGTTGTAGCCCTGGTGACAGAGTTGTTCAAGCCGACCAGTAAGTCTCTGACATGGCTTAACGACTGTTGTCTAACGATAACAGTCGGGACCGACAGCTGGGGCCCTACCGGCTAAGTCGCCGAACATCGATTTCTTAAATGGCGTTCAAATAATTAAAGCTTAAAAATGACTTAATCAATCGTTAAATAGGTTTCAACGTTGACAATAGATTCCGGACCATTTATGACGTCACCTGTGCTCATGGAAGCCGATTTAACTAATTTTTAACCTTTATTTATGTGAACGCCATTTAAGAAATCGATGTTCGGCGACTTAGCCGGTAGAGGCTCTGGACCTGCCTTCCGAAGAGCGGAGACGTCAATTGATTACCTAAACCTCTTTGACGGTCACCCATCTATGATGCTTAACCAACGAGGAAGCATGATTTTTCATCAGAACATGTTAATAAGAATGAAGCAAACATTGATTGATAAACATGAATTAATGTAATTATACTAACATTTCACTGAGGCGTCTGATTATATCATAGCAGGTTAAGGTCGATAAACAAAATCAACTTTATTCCGAAAGTATTTAGCCTATACCGTTTAATATGCTAAGTTACATACATATATGTCGAATTCAAAAATATTCAAATTTTAAAGAATTTCTTTCATTACATAACACGTTATAACTCCATTTAGATATAAAAACACACCAATGTAAACGCTTGTTTGACACTTTTGCACCATCTTAGTCTCATTGGCGTGATTGCTAAATCCTTGCCTTTCATGCCGCAGGTTGTGGGTTCGATTCAGACAAATATTTGTGTGCAGGTCTGTTTTTCCTGAGTCTGGTTGTAATTGTCTATATAAGTACGTATTTACATCAGTTATCTGATTACCATAGTACAAGCTCTGCTTAGTTTGGGATCAGATGGCCGTGTGTGAATAATGTCCCAGGATATTATATATAGAAGGTACTCATGTAAGCACGGCCATGGAAGGTACATCTAGGACATGCCGGACGACGAGACCATAATGTGGTCAAGTAGAGGAAGGAAGTCAAGGCTATTAGAAGCTCGCGTGTCAGGATACAAAATCCAATTAATTTTACTCGTAGACTCAAAAGAAGCCCTCTGAGGCATGTACTTTGTAGTTTTTTTGTTGTATATTATCCTAGATGGTTTGGGTCTAAGCCTATCCTTTTCGTAAAGGCTAGTAACATACTTGCAGACCTTGTTGCGAGTGTCCATGGGGGGCGGTAATTACTTGCCACCAGGTGTCCCGCTTGCTGGTTTTCCTTGAAATAATGAAATTTATTCAGCACTTGGGTATTAACATGCACTTGTACTTGTCAAGATAACAAATACAATACTAAGGTAAAAAAAAAATTAAGAATTGAAGACAACGAGCAGATGGCCAGCGAGTAAGGCTCTCAACCAGTAGCTTAATTTAAGCGACTAATATCTAAGGGCACCCTTATGGGGTTCGGGCCACAGCTCAGAGGCCTGCTAAAGTAAAAAGACGGAATTCTAAATAATAATATCTCGGGACAATGTCACACAGATCATCCTAGCCCCAAACTAAGCAAAGCTTGTACTACGGGAACCAGGCGACGATATACATATCTACTTATAGAGATAGATAAATACTTATATACAGAGAAAACATCCATGACTCAGAAACAAATATTCGTGCTCATCAAACAAATATTTGCAATTACTGGGATTCGAGCCCAGGACCACCAGCTTCGTAGGCAGGAGCACTACCACCTAGACTACGGTGACCGTCATATAATACCGTAATATAAATGGAGGTGTGTTCATTTGCACGGGATTACCGGGATATTTTAAGGGACCAACGCGATCCTCGCCGCCGAGGACCCTACCCTAGCTAATCTTACTATTATGTATATTGAATAAAACCGGCCAAGTGCGAGTCGGACTCGCCCATGAAGGGTTCCGTAGCAGCAAGTATTACAGTTGATTAAATGAAAGGTAAATTGTGGTTTACGATTTATGACGTATTAAAAAAAAACTACTTACTAGATCTCGTTCAAACCAATTTTCGGTGGAAGCTTGCATGGTGATGTACATCATATTTTTTTTTAGTTTTATCATTCTCTTATTTTAGAAGTTACAGGGGGCGGGGGGGGGGGGGGGCACTCATTTTACCACTTTGGAAGTGTCTCTCGCGCAAACTATTCAGTTTAGAAAAAAATGATATTAGAAACCTCAATATCATTTTTGAAGACATATTCATAGATACGATAAAAAAAAATTATCGTATCTATGAATAGGTAACCACATATATTGTTACGATAAAAAAAAATAGTTTCAGTTCTATGCATGGAGAACCCCCAAAATTATTGTTCTTTTTCTATTTTTGTGTGAAAATCTTAATGCCGATCACAGAATACATATAGGTACTTACCAAGTTTCAGCAGTACAGCTCTTAAAGTTTCGGAATATAGTGGCTGTGACGTACGTACAGACAGACAGACATGACGAATCTATAAGGGTTCCGTTTTTTGCCATTTGGCTACGGAACCCTAAAAACGTGATGTGCACAGGCTCCAATATA
The DNA here is from genome assembly GCA_951640165.1 of Pseudoips prasinana. Classification (NCBI taxonomy): domain Eukaryota; kingdom Metazoa; phylum Arthropoda; class Insecta; order Lepidoptera; family Nolidae; genus Pseudoips; species Pseudoips prasinana. Next base: position 35,581,772 of record OX621245.1, on the reverse strand, counting down.
CACGATTAACACTGGCCTTACCTATATCTATTTGAAATTTAATTAAGTATAGGGTTACTAAACGCTTATTATGGTCGTAATGGTTAGACAACTTTAAGCTTTAAAGCAATAAATATCAGTAATACAATGCAATTAATTTATCTAAGGATCAATAGTAAAGTGGTTACAAGGCTGAATGTCAAAGATAATGATAGACTAGTTCCTAACTGCCTTATTTATGGTATATAATGGGCGTTGAAATGTATTTATCACCTATTAAATAGTTGTAGAATGCGCCAAGAAACAGAACTCATTGAAATGTTTGTAGGGTTGCTATATAAAATAGATATACAATAATATATTATATTCCTTGGACATTATTCACACAATCTCAAACTAAGCAGAGCTTGTACTATGGAAACTAGATAACTGATATACTAAATACAATACTTTTCATTTAACTTTTTCATTCCACCCAGACTCAAGACAAACAGACATGTTCATGCACACAAATATCTGTGCTGGGTGGGAATCGAACTCGCGATCTGCGGCATAAAACGCAAGTATCCACCATCCACGCTACCCAGTAATTACTTTAGTAATTTATAAGAATGAAATAATGAAATACTGAAATTTATTCAGCACTTGGGTACTTACATACACTTGTACTTGTCAAACTCACAATGCAGTACATAAACATGGTTTAATACAGTAATATAAGCAATTAAAAATATATTGAATTGGTCTGTCCGTGCGGTCTGTTTCGTCACATATATTTTTATTAGATCCTTAAATCTATACATATAATAAAATCGTAGAAAAGTCAAAACTGTACATTAAATATTTTTCAAAAAGGATACTTGGGGCGTGATCTACAACCGATATCGAAGATATAGAATTATAGAATTTTGTCTGTGTGTCTGTTTGTCTGTATGTATGTCCGGGCTAAACTCAAAAAGTACTGCATGAATTTACTTGAAATTTTGTATGAAAATTACTAAGAGGTCGGGTCAACATATAGGCCACATATTACGCTATCACCTACGGGGGAGGAGCTGTGATAATTTATAAAATTTAACGCGGGTAGAACCGCGGGGCACAGCTAGTAAATAATAAATAGCAAGTTACTAAGCTATTGTTGTTAAATTTAGCAATAGTATTGAAAACAACGAGCAGTAGGCTAGGACAAACGGCTCTCAACCAGTAGCTTAAGTTAAGCGACTAATACCTGAGGGCACCCTTATGGGGTTCGGGCCACAGCTCAGGCGGCCGCTGAAGTAAAAAGATGGAATTCGAATACTTTAATATTTATGTACTATTTATAAAAAAAATAATGTTATGTCACTCGCTGATAAATCTGTACCATCAGTGAAAAGTGATACAAGTCAAAAATCACAGTTTTGAGTAATTTGAAGTTAAAGATTCAAAAAATTCTCATTATGTTTCTGACGTTTTAAAATGAAAAACGGTATGTGTTACGAGTACATAATACCAATAAGATTATTTAGACCTAGGTTTGAATTCATTATTTTGCACGAGATTTAAGTTATTACTGAAAATAGCCAGTTGTATCACTGTACACTATAATTTTCTTTGCTAATTTTTGTGTAGATAGGTCTAAAACAAATTGCATTATTTTACACATTTAGTTATCGTTTGGTGTGAAATGTTATAAGGTTTGCGTTTTGCCCTGTTTTGCTAGCAAACAGTTATTGTAAGCAAAAGTCGTAAAACTAATATGATCAATTTAATTGTCAGCAATCTTATTTCCTTGTTTTATTAAAGAATAGTATGAAAATATTCATTTGTATCCCTTTACACCAAAGATTTTTTTAAAACTAGTTAGTGATTATTGCTACAAGCTAGAATATATCGTAATACATTTTTATACTTCAAAGTGTTTAGTGATACAAGTCACTGATACTTTCAAACGTATTGGTCATAGAAAGGTTAAAATTACGTAAATATCAAAATAAAATAAAACCAACATTAGAAAAGGGTTCCTTTAATAAAGAATTCAAGAAATTAACACAGATATATTATATTGTAGCGCTCTAACTACACGATATAAAACAATATCCTTATAAAGAAAAACATAACTTTTAAACCTATAGCCTTAATCTTGATTATCAGAGTATCGAATCAGTCTTAACTAGTATTAAATCAGTCTTTAAAAACAAAACAACAGATATAATTATAGCACTTTAACTATTCATTACACAATACAATATTATGTATTTGAATAGAACGTAACTTTAAACCTTAGCGATAATCTTGATTAATTTTAACTCTTCGAATCAGTCTTTACTCTTAAAAATCAGTCTCAAAAAACTAAACAATAGATACATTTAAACACTTCAACTAACCCTTTCACAAAACAATATATTTTAAAGTACTTAACATCTATATAAAAAAAACATAACTTTTAAACTTATAGCATTACCCTCTTACTAATAAACACGGCGTTAAGTTACAACTAGGATGATCTCCGGAATAACATACATTTTTAACCGATTAGAGTTGGTGTAACTTTATTTCGCGTTTATTAGTAAGGAGGGTAAATCTTGATTATCACAGCATCAAATCAGTTGTCTCAAAAATCAAATAACAAATGTGTTGAAACATCTATCAACTATTCATTATCAGAATCAATATCAGGATCTACGTCACGCATATTTGAGTTGGTTATCAGATCATGATAAAAATTGTGAACACTTGGGTCAATGTATTCTAACAGTGATATTAAATCTCTTTTCTTCAAAACGCTTATAGGGACCGGTCCATTGTAACATTTTGTACTGCATTGATACTAACTAAACTGTAGTTTTTATTCTTTTTGTTGTAAGACATCATTGAATAGTCATCACCTTCGTAACTTTCTTTATATTCAAAAACAGGAAATTTTTCTTTACTAAATTTAATAACTCGTACATTCGACCATACAAACTTTTCACCAGTAGAATTAGTCTTTTTTACAGTAAAATTATTTTTTGAAAATAGTGCAAAATCATAAAAATCTGTTACCGCCATTTCAATTACCGAAAATTTATTAGTTCTAGTCGATGCAGTCCTTACCAATTGACACCAATCACGTGGGTGATGAATATTCATTGAAGTTCGTTTTTTTGCTCTTTCAATCAGCGCATGGTCACTATCAACTTCCATGTGCGTATGGCCGGGCACGAGAAATTTCTGTTCAATGTTCAAAAGTTGAGGCGAGTCTTTTATTGCAAATAATAAGGCTGTGCAAACAATAGAATTTTTGTTTTGTCCCGAACATGAATCTGAATACATGATTAAGGTTTTAGCATTTGGGTGAAGCAACGGAAGTCTCACAGTGATAAAGTCGTATAAGCATGAAGCTATTTGATTGGCGCCTCTACCACCACTACATTCTGGCCACATGTAGCAATATGCGTTATCAGACATAAAATCGTGGATTGTTAGGTTGTAGACCCATAACTGTCTTTTATAAAATGCTGACTGAGTATTCAGCATTGGAGTAGGCAAACATTGTTGTAAATCAAATGCAATTACACAAAAATCAGAATTAGTTTTAGCCAAAGCCTTATCTTTGCGTTTTTCATTGTAAGCACTTTCGTAGCTTTCCTGATGTAGTCTCAGTTGCTCCTGTACTTGTCCTATTTCTTCAGCATCTTGTAAATATTGCAGCTTATTTTGTAACAAGTTACATTTATTGCATGTATCTACACTAGGTTTCTTAAATGATAGGTTCATATCTTTAAAAACTTTGGCATATACAGTTTTACAGACAGGGTTACTATTTTCTTTACAATAAAGCTGATACATAGTATTGAGGGATAGGTCAGAGCTAAGGTACTTTTTAGAAGTCTTGGATCGAGAGTAATGGCTTTCGTATGCCGGGAATTTATTGATATGCTGTTTCACGAGTTCTAGTCGCTCGTTAGAGATTTTTCTGTAACTGGCAGCACGCCCCCTTTCACTTTTCGTCACACGACCAAATTTTTTTATTTTTTCACTCACGGTCTGAAGAAAGCGATTACTCTCACCAAGAGTTTTTAAAAGACAACCTTTACAAATCTTATAATCCTCATTAAAATAAACAATTTTATATGTATTAGTGTATTCTCGTTTTAGTTTGCTTCCGATTGTATGAGTTTTTTTATTATTAATTTTAATAAAGCGTTCAGTATACTTAGCTCTTTCATCGTACGAACCCAAAGCCCAGTACTCCTTAAAAATAAATTCTCTTATGTCCTCAGATATACGACTTCTGCATTTCATGCGACACTCCGTTAGTGGAGCCAAGTTTCTTCCAGGCTTCATTTTACCCAGTTTTGTAACATAACTCTTGCCTGCATTGCGTAAAATTAATCGGGACTCTCTCTCTGCTCTTCTTTCCTTTAACGATTTTCGTTGCTTTTTATTTGAATTTGAGCATCCAGGCTCTGGCTCTGTGATGGAGATATCTGTGTCATCAGAGCTTTCAGCAATTATAAGATTATTTGATCTTTTACACCTTTTCTTTGGTCTACTAGTCGACGTGCTAGTTTCAGTTGAGTCGCTTTCACTGTTTGGTATATAATCATCACTACTCCCGGAGCTGAAATCAAGAAATCCAGGCGATAGTACAGTTTCCTTGCCCTGTGATTCATTGCTAATATTTTCTTTATATTGATCGTCTTTTTTTAGTGCGTTTTCTTCTTCATATTGATCCACTATTTCTAGAGTATTTTTTTCACCGATTTCTATTTCTATGTTCTCTCTGGGCTGATTAGATTCTTCGTCATTTATTATTTGTTCATTTCTCGTATTTATTACATCCCTCCTTAGGTGAAGGCCTTCCATAATCTTATCTATTCGTTTTTTCATTATGGACTCTAAAAAAATAACAGTGCAAAATTAATATTATAAAATTACTACCATTAAAAGAAAGACGAGCAGATAAAAAGTTAACATTACTGTTATGCAGTTCAGACAAAATGTATGTTTCAAAATAAAGAAACTGCGTTAAAGTAACCGACTTCAAAAACTAAAAATAAAATCGGTGCCTCGAGTTCCAAACAAAATTAGGTATAAACTGCATTAAATAAATTTGTCCGATTTGTATAACTTGATGCGTAGCCGTGTGTACAATAAATGATTACCTATAGGTGCAATAAAATGTGATTCACACCAAGAAGCTACGCAAATGCTCACAATGGAAAAAAAAACAATAATTTGCTCTATCCCTACACTAAAATACCTACCCAGTCTACATTAATTTATAAAAACGATTTAAAACTCATTGATAGACTGCCTATTTATTATTATTATAAAGACTGTTTGACAATAGGTACTATGATAAAATACTCTACATTTTATGACAAAATTGCGTTATTAAAATCAATATAAAATACATGTTCCTTGTAAACATTTCAATAACAAAAATGTTACGTAATTCGTGTAAAATAATACAAGTCTTACCTTACGCGTCGTTGTCCTGTGGTGTAACGCACGACGCACCTCTCTAATCGCACGTACGAGACTGACAATCACGCGTCTCCTGCGCCCTTTCCATACCCCCCGCTAAGAGGTGCGGGACGGGGTGCGTAAGAGCTGCGTGAACTTAAATCACTTTTTACGTATTTTTCCGCTAATTCAGTTCTAAAATTTGGCGATAGTTTTGATTCTACTATAAAAGTATCATTTTTCACATAAATCTATGTTCTATGTTCCGTAAGTTTATATTAATATAATATGTATTCAATTTATAATCACATCAAAGTTAGCTAGGTAAATTACGTGTAAATTGATTGATTTGCAGTTGTATCATTAGTCACTTCTTTTTATGAAAATAATTTTGTATTTTTATGGTTTATGTACAAATGTACCACTTTGCACTAAACTGCATTGTGTCTATTTTTTAATGTATTATGATAGGATTCGATTTATATCACTTTGTACTAATTGAAGTAAAAACTTTTGAGTCGCGTAAGATGTGGTATCTTGAGTCGTATTAAAATACATTTTAGAAATATTAGTATGGGTTCAGTACACTTTGATACGAATGCAAAAGTATTTTTTTACACAAAAAAATCCAGAAATAAATGCTTACTTATATCACTACTCACAAAAACAACTCGCTCAATTTCAATCTTATAATAACGGGGATAAGACTGAAATTTAGCTAATTTTTTTTTAAGAAGTTTAATCAGTGAATATGAGAACCGATCTAGGCCGAGATGTATCACTTTTCACTGAAGGTACAGAAATATAACATTTATTTTGCCTGTAGGCATGTTTTCTTTTTTGTTGTTTTAAAGACAACGCCCACACTAGGGTAATTAGTCCCTGTGCCGCACCATCATCTACCAATCCGAGGTAGGCGCTCTGCGTTAAGCTACGGACGATACACACTGGCAGATCAAATTTAGGAATCCTTATTCACAATGCTGTTTGAATCGATTGACATACAGAGAGGTTAAAGTCGGTTTAAGATTTTTTTTAAACAGCTATTAGCTTGATATTGTCAAAGTTGGAAAGAAGTATCTTAAAAAACTATACTTAAATGAAAAATTTTAAAAGGAAACAGTATAACACAAAACTCAAATATTAGATGCACTCACACGCGCCTTGAAGTTCAAGTGGCAATGCGCAGGATATATTGCACGAAGCGCGATGTCGGTAGACCTCTTTAAAGCCGCTTTAAAGACGGATATGGCCGCTTTTAAAATTGACCACTGTAGCTGGGAAAAGCTCGCTGAAAATAGAGTTGAATGGCGCAAACGTGTAGTGGAGGGTTGTAAGATCTATGATGAAGCCTGGTTCTGAGTACTTGCTGATAAGAGACAGAAGCGACATGAAAGCGGCTCGGCACCAACCACCGCAAACTTCTCTTGTCAGGCATGCGGCAGGCTATGTCGCCTCGCATCGGTTTGTTAAGCCACAATAAGAAATGTCTCTCAGACAATGCGACGTAAATCGTCTGTAACAGACGCAAAGGCCATATATATATATTGCACGATATATGGGCAACATATGGACAATATTTACCATAAGATGGAAAGGACCCACACTCGGCAAAAGAAATGTAGGAAGAGAAATCTAAGTCATGACCAGGGATCGGAGTAGGCAGAGCTATTTCATGTATATATTAATATGGACATCACACATATATTCCTTCATATGTCTGGAAGAAATCGCTTTATGCGATAAGACCGCCCATTGTACATTATAATTAATGTCTCATTGTTCAATGTTCTTTTATTTTTTGTGTACAATAAAGTGTATTTTATTTATATATTCCGGAAATACCAAAATTGTACTAGTACAAACTTTGTCACTAAATAAAGATTGAATCAGTAAAATTTATTTTGATTTTACTTTATCTAACCTTCTCTATGTAATAAATCGACCGTAAGTTAGGTCGCACCTACTTTAGGACGTTAGATAAGGTTAACATAATAAGAAAACTATGAGTCCATACTAGAAATCATTTAGTAAGTAGGTACCATAATTAGCTCTGCCTACTCAGATCACTATGCATGACTGTATAGGGATTGCTGGTAAAGACTGGACGTATAAAAGCAGAAAAAGAAAATTATCGAAGAAACTGGTGCAAGCCTTTACTCAACATGAGATCCAAACATATAGAAACAAAACCAACTCACCTTAGAACTAAATAGAATAATAAATTCCTTACTAATAATACTAATATCATTTGAAATGATTAATGTAGGAGTGAAGTAATAAATAGACTTTATTATTATTATCAATCTTTAACTAACTTATACGCCACGTCCCCACACAAACCCTCTCGCCAGAGATGGAAATTTCATCCATATCACCTGGATGAATGGTCGTACACCATCGTGGGTTTCACTAGAAATGTTTTATCGCGCACTACCACTCTGTGAAAGGTATTTCCGAACCGGTATGACATGGCAACCTTCAAAAAGTGGGTCTATTCCTTTCTCAAGGGCCGGCAACGTACTTGCAGCTATCCTGGTGTTGCAGGTGTCCATGGGCGTAATTACTTACCACCAGGTGACCCGCTTGTTCTTTTGCCTTGCTATTTATATATAAAATACAAATCTAAAAAGAAACTTTAAGGAGAAGTTGGTGAAGACCAAGCATCACTTATAAGCACCAAAGAGAAAATGGATCGAAGATTGGGAGGAATGAAGAACCTCCACTAGTAGAACATAGGTCTTAGATTGGATAGATAGCTTAACTGCAAAATTTCTAATACAAACATATTCATCATTTTTCTTCCTGGATTTGAAGACTAGACATAGCTAGATGCTCTCACCACCGGTCCGTAAGTGATTGGCGAGGTTAAGCAACTAGGCTCGCGGTCAGTCCCTAGATGGGTTACCGTCAAAGTGGTTTAATTTGTGAGTGTCTCCGTGCTTCGGAGGGCTCGTTAAGTTGTCGGTCCCTGTTGTAGCCATTAGGTAACAGTCGTTAATCCATGTGAGAGACCTAGTACCTACTGGCCGCGCCGGACAACAATTTGTATGACCCACAAATAGTTGTTCTAAGTCTGGATGTAATTTATGTCCGTCTATTATATGTTTCTAAAGTACACCGGGACACAGGGTATAGATTCCTTAGTGCGGACTTTGTCTCCTAAAAAAAAAAACTATATATAAAATGTATTTAAATATATAAGTGGACAGTGTAGTCTGCCTAGTTTGGAATCAGATAGGAGTGTGTTACGCATTGTCCCAGGAAATATTTTTTAATAGTCTTCAAATTTTTTTTAAAGATTTTCTCTAAGTTTCATTAAACCCCATATTGAATGTTATCATTGGAAGAACAAAAGGGAATGTGTTCCGTAACCAATGATCAGTAACCAAAGATTACGTTAACTTAATGTCAGGTTTTAGTGAGGTTCCATGAGAATATTCTGATAATAAAATTACATTGTATTGGCTATTATTAATATTTATCAGCGTGAGACTAACAACTTCAAGAAATCATTCGCATGAAATCGTTCCAAATAAAACATTCTCATATACTTACAATTAAACGTACTACCCTAATAGGATTCTTTTGCAGCTTCCTATTCATAGAATTATATTTTTTGACTGCATAAGCGGCACAGCGATTAAGTCAATTCATACGCAAGACAACTAATAGTAACCCATAAATAGTTGTTCTGGGTCTGGATGTTCTTTGTGTCCCTCAATTACGTGTACGTGTTTGTAAACCAACGCACGACACAGGGATTCATTTCTCTAGTGCGGGCGTTGTCTTATAAAAAAATAATACTAGCGATCCGCCCGGCTTCGGACGGGTTGGTCTAGTAAGGATGACACATTTTTATTTATTTATTTATTAAAGACACACCAACAGTATACATACACAATATTTAAATCTTAGCGCACTATATAATTCAGTTCTTATATGTACACCTATTAAAGGCATGCACAACACACACTAAACATAGACAACGTTGACATACAATACAAGTTATTTCAAATTAAAAACAAACAAAAGTACTATAACTAACACAGATTAAAATGCATTAAAGACAATTACAAAAGTTCTTATTGGACTAAGAAAAGAAGTGTCCCTATGCTAACGCTTCTAATATTTTACGCCTGAATGCATAAAATGCATCGGAAAAGACATCCAATTGGTCGATTTTTTTATTAAAACCATTGTACTCATTACACGCTCGCACCAAAAAGGTGAATTAAGTGCGAGTATTGTTTTTGTTTTTATCTTTTAATGGAGAAATCATAAAACTTTTTCTCTACAATTCTGCCCACTTCCATTTCGTGTTGTTTAGCTAGGCTGGTATCCTAGCTAAACACCTGACACCTGGTGATAGTAAAAGTACCGGACTTTTGTGATCCACTATGTAACACACTGTCTTCTAAATTGTAAAATTATAAATTGGCACTAATTAATCTTTTGAGCGCATATATACTTAATTATTCTAATTTAATTCCAGGACAAAACGCCGGTATCTACGTCGGCGCAAGAGTCCCGGGACGGCGGCATCGTGCGAGGGTACTACAGCTTCATCGCCCCTGACGGCAAGACTCGGACTGTGTATTACACCGCTGATGATGTACAAAGCCTCAGAACCCCTGTCAAACATAATTAATAGAATATCACTAAGTTTCCTTGTCTACACTATTGTCTTTAAGAATGGGATGAAAGGAATTTAATAAAAGTAACGAAATCAGACCTTTTAGCGTAACGGTCTCAACATAAGGGTGAATTTCCACCAGACATTTAGTAGGCAGGTATGGTGCAAGGATGTAAAAGCTAAGCTACAAAATGTGACCATTTCCATTGAAGCTAAGCCTCGTTGGTCTACCGTATTCATTCGTAGATAATGAAGGCCTTTTGAGATTTTTCTGTCAAGAAAATTTCTCAGTATTAGCGCAAAATCTGGGAGTTGACGTTGTTATTGCTCGACCTATAGGCAGACACTTGTGCACTATAATATGCCACGCGCAGATTGGCGGAATTGGGCATTTGAAGTGAGCTGGTACTTCCATCACATCCATATACAATGTGGAGCAGGACGATTGACATTCCTCTAAACCACGTAAAGAATGGCATGCTCTTTACCCGTATACAAAAAATCAATCAAATCCAATGAATACTTTAGCCACAGGAAATAATTTTTCATTTTCTTAATTTTCAACATGATGTAGATCGGAGTCCGTAATAATAGGTAAACGGCCGCCGCCCGCTGCACGCCGCACCACGCCGCGCACTAGGTCAGTGACTTTTCGTAGATAAAGCGTGTTTACTTTTTATGCAGTTGATTCTGCTATTAATTTTGTTTGAAAATTGCAATTTTTAAGTTTTCCATTAATTACTAATCTTCGTGTCTTAAAATGTTTTGATGGACTAGTACTGTGCTCGTTTTAATTTAATGTCGTAGTTCCAGATCTACATTGTATAGTAGGATAAGTCCCCCATCACAACACAGTGGATAGTCTGATTCATGTGTTGTCGGTCACCGTAGCCTAGTTGGTAGTGGTCCTGCCTACGAAGCTGAGGGTCCTGGGTTCGAATCCCGGTAAGTGCAAATATTTGTGTGATGAGCACGAATATTTGTTTCTGAGTCATGGATGTTTTCTACGTATATAAGTATTTATCTATCTATATAAGTATGTATATCGTCGCCTGGCACCCATAGTACAAGCCTTGCTTAGTTTGAGGCTAGGATGATATGTGTGACATTGTCCCGAGATATTATCTACGTGAGGAATACAATAATTTTCTCATCCCATTCTTAAAGTATGGAATCAGATGGTAAGGAAACTTTACTTAGGTGCCTACTTATAAGAATACGTGTTTTGGATAGACATGAGACGGTGGTAATGAGAACATCTATCATATTACTGGTAGTCAGATACCTAATAGAATGTGACGTCTGGCCTAATGGTCTTAGTTACAGGCGGCTACCGGCTAAGTCGCCGAACATCGGGATAGTGATCTGCGTTCAAATAATAAAGGTTGAAAATGACTTAATCAATCGTTAAATTGGCTTCCATGAGTACTTGTGACGTCATAAATGGTCCGGAATCGATTTTCGACGTCGAAGCCGATTTAACGATTGATTTGGCGACTTAGACGGTAACCCCCAGGTTCACTATGGGTTTGAGGACCGATGGCTGTCAGCCTGTATGACTGCCAGACCAATCTAGATATTGCTAGTTAACAGAAATAGTGATGCGAGAGCCATCTGTCGCCAAAAATAGAAAAGGCAAAAAATTATTAAAACACCACATAGTTAGGGCTTACTTAATATAGGCATTGCATGCTTAAACCATAGTTGTTTAATTAAGATTAACAACCACAAAGTTGTTTAATTAAGAAGAGGAGGTTTCGCTACCTTCGGACTGTCGGACTACTACCTTCTCTAATAGTTTCTTTCAACCAATTAAAACCCCATGGTCACCTTCTACCGCACATATAAAAGAGATATTCAACACTAAATTACACCAAAGCATCTCGCAGTAGGGAACCATACAAATATCTCGCCGAAAACTGCCTAAAGATTCGTTTAACGAAACATTTCCTCGTAAAATCACAAGGTCACATAAAGTCCCAACTCTATTGACCCCGGAATATCTATCCACCCCGTTCTAAAATAATTAATTAATCTATGTTTTCGAAGTTATAGTACTTCTTTTGGCGCGATGGAGAAAAATTATGAGAGTGAATTTTTACGATGCGCGCGCACACCGACACCTAAATTTAACAGCATGAAGTTAGTTCTAGATGAGAGTGAATTTTTACGATGCGCGCGCACACTGACACCTAAATTTAACAGCATGAAGTTAGTTCTAGGTGGTATGAAAATTGATAACTATGTTCAAGTTGTATATTCTAGTATTTTTATTTAAATAAAGTCTTTTTGATTAATTTTAATCGTTAATCACTACTGCATTTTAATTATTTTTTTTCCATACGCCAAAGAAGTATAACTTCTAACGCTTGTACATAAGTACACACAGAATTTTTTTCTGTGTATTGTAATAATGTGGTACCTTTTAAACAATAGGAATATTGTTGACATTTTGTTTTCATGACACAGTTGTCTTTGGTTTTTTAATCAGTCTATCCAAGCAGCGTTCGCCATGTAAATATTTTATTCTTTTAAGTAGCGTGTAATTATACCTCATTTTTACGCGGAATTATTTTAATTGTAATAAATATTAAATTAACTTGAATTATTTGTTTTATTTCCGATATCTTTTGCCATATGACGGGCCTGTTGGCATGATTGGCAAATGCTTGATTTTCACGCCGGAGATAGTGGGTTCGATTCCAACCCAGGACATATATTTGTGTGCATGAACATGCCTGTTTGTCCTGTGTCTGGATGTTAATTATCTATATAAGTATGTATTTGCAAAAGAAAACTAGTATATGTAGTATATCAGTTATCTGGTTTCCATAAAACAAGCTCTGCTTCGTTTGGGATCAGATGGCCGTGTGTAAATAACGTCCCAGGATATTATTATTATGATATAATTAAGGTGAAAAATAATGTTTGTGTATATGTTTCATCAATCCACTGCTGGAGAACGGCCTCGCTAAACTATTTCAATGGTGAACTTGTGGCCAACATTTGGAAGGATGTGCTATAATGGCCACGCTTGGCAGACGGGTTGGCGATCGCAGTTGTATGGCGATGGTGCCCGTTTTCTGGAAGATATCCCCTGGGGACGACTTCTGCGCCTCCCACGGAATCTGATGTGATATTATCTTTATGAATGATCTGATTTGATATTTTCATTATAATAATATCTCAAGATGGACCGATGATCTTGTGCGGGCGCTCGAAACTGCTGGATGCGAATAGCGCAAGACCGGCAATTGTGGAGATCTTTGGGGGAGGCCTTTGGACAGCAGTGGACGTCTTTCGGCTGATATGATGATGATGATGATGAATATCTTAGGACATTATTCAAACACGGCCATCCGATCCCAAACTAAGCAGAGCTTTACTTACTTATCGTATGGCCAATGGGTATCTTAGTGTCAGAGTTGTTCAAGCCGCCCAGTAGGCCTCTGAGATGGCTTACAACCGGGACCGACAGCTTAACGTGCCCTATGAAGCACGGAGACGCTCACAAATTAAAACCACTTTGTTGGTCACCCATCTATGGCTTGACCGCGAGCCTAGTTACTTAACCTCGCCGATCGCTTACGGTCCGCTGAGAGCTACTTGTACTATGGAAACCAGATAATTACACCCAGACTCAGGCCAAAGAGACATGTTCATGCATATCTGTCCTGGGTGGGAATCGAACCCACGACCAGCAGTTTGAAAAGCATGCATTTACGCACGCCAACCGGCCCATACATATCTACACTGTGTGTCTGATGATAATGAAATATCGAGTGATTATACTTATTTCATAAGCTCTAAACCGTAGACTACCTCGTTGGTCTAGCGGTAGCGTATTCAACCGCAGATAATGAGGTCCTGGGTTCAAATTCCGGGTCGGGCAAAAAGTGATTTTGGGATTTTTCCGTAAAAAGAAATTCTCAGTATCAGCCCGAAGTCTGGAAGTTGGCGGTATTACAACCCCGTGCCTCGAAGAGCACGTAAAGCAGTCGGTCCTGTACCTGAACTCTTTCCGGTCGTGTCGCTATCGATATCGGATTCCAGTCATAATTACTAACTCTCTTTCATATTCTGGATGCATATCTGCATGCATGCATATCTGCTGAGCAGATACTCAAGCAAAGCGTAGGGTCGTGTGACACAGTTTTTGAATTTTCGGTGGTTAGCCCTAAAGATATTTTAAATGCTTTCAAGAGTATTAATATGAAAAACACAAAGGATCTGTGGGGTCTATCTGTTAAGACTGTTTTATCAATTATTACTATAATCGCCCCACACTTAGCTACTGTGTTCAATTGCTGTGTTGCATCAGGTTCCACAGGGGTCAATTCTTGGCCCATTTTTGTTTTTAATTTATATAAATGACTTACCTTACTATGTAAGGGATAAGCATGAGATTGTGTTGTTTGCAGATTATACTTCCCTGACGTTCAAAATAAACCGACAATTAAGCAATTTTGACGATGTTAATGATGCAATCTCTAAAGTTGTTCATTGGTTTAATGCCAATAATCTTGTGCTTAATGATAAGAAAACTAAAGTCATTAAATTCACTACACTGAATGTGAAACAGGCGACAACCAATGTACAACTTAATGGAGCTAGGTTGGACCCTGTTGAATCAACTGTGTTCTTGGGTATCACTATTGACTCAAATTGACAATGGAGCCCACAAATAGAAAAACTGTCCGGCAAATTAAGTTCTGCAGCATATGCAGTGAAAAGTATTAGACGGCTGACTAATGTTGACACAGCTAGAATGGTTTATTTCAGTTATTTTCATAGTGTAATGTCCTATGGAATTCTTCTCTGGGGTAGCTCTGCTGACATTAACACCATATTTATATTGCAAAAAAGAGCTGTAAGAGCTATCTATAATCTTGACCCGAGAGTGTCTCTAAGGGAAAAGTTCCAAGAGGTTAACATTCTAACTGTACCATCTCAGTATACATATGAAAACTTACTATATGTGCATAAAAATATCGATTCCTTCTGTAAAAGGAGCGATACACATAATGTAAATACTAGATATAAGAATAATCTCATATTGCATACTACCAGTCTCCACAAAATAAGTAACTCTTTTATGGGGCAATGTATAAGATTCTATAACAAACTTCCCAATGGCATAAGGGAATTGTCTACGAATAAGTTTAAAAGAATTATTAAAGCCAAATTGTGTAGCAGGGCATATTACAAAATTTCTGATTATTTAAGTGATAAAAGTGCTTGGGATTGAGTTGTTCTGAGTCAACACACATGATTGTCATTAATCTTATGTATATTTTATTTTAAAAAAGAATTCCTACTGAGTTTTCTGGCAGTGTTTCTCAGTAGCTGCCTCGTCATGCACTGCACGGTAGGGTAAAAAAAATATGACGATTCCACATAAATGTAAAATTTTTACGGAATAAAGTACCTTTGACTTTGACTTTGAGAGTGATGGAATAGAAAGTGCCCCTGTGTTTGCGCACACACTTGTGCACTATAATACGTCATGCGCAATTGGCTAGTCTCCATTAAGACTGGCCGCCGTGGCCGAAATTCGGTCGGGAGGACATCACCTAAACCAACAATAAATTATGACGAATCGTATTAAAGTAAGACATCCTTAGGGGACTATTAAGACACGTCTTTTCTTATTTCCCTGGTCAACTCCCGAGACTAAACTACAGATCCGAATGCTTTATTTCAACTTCCGGCGCAAAAAGAAACTTTACAAACATGCAATTCACGTATACCTACATAAGGAGCAGCCAGAAGCTTATTGTGGCTCCGGCCGCCCTGCATGCCCTGCAAATTTAATACACAACTTTCCTATTGTTCCATAGGAACTAAAATGTATTTTGCACATGATATACTATCTATATTAGAAGTAGCCTTTGGTAAAAGTAACATAATCCTATTTCCAGCGTTAAATGAAACCCGTAAACGAACCGTACCTCTAAGATCTCAATATAAAAATATGTTAAGTACCGGAAACCATAAAACCGCCCTCTTAAAAAAAAGTGCATTTGGTATGGCACCTTCAATTTACAACAAAATTCCTTCAGTAATCAAAGAGCAACCATACAGTATGGTAGGTTAAACGAGGGACATATTAAGGGAGGGTGTTCAGTATTCGATTCTCGTCCCAAATGTTTAAAAACCTATAACCTAATTTTTTTTCGTAATTGTCCTATAAAATACATTATCATGAACACTGAGCGCGCAAGAAGTGAACTTGTAAACAGTAGAAGCTCGTGCGTAAACCCCGCCCTCCTCCTCGCCCTTTCCTCTGTGTTGTTCCGATGCACCGACAGGACCCACCCCCGCGCTGACCGCACCCGCAGTCTATGCGAGCGCTCGGCTAGTTCCGCATGTCTGGCGCATCCGCGTATTGCATAAACAACCCCGCTTACCGATAAGTGTGTTCTGTAAACGTGTACTTGACTAACTAAAAATGACGTCATATCAATATTCCAATGAAGAATACTGGGATATGGTTCGTACCTACGTGTTATCGAATGATAGTGTACGAGGAGCTATTAATTTGTACCGAGAGATGTTTCCCAACCGCCAGATTCCGTTGTACAACCTTATGCTAGGTGTCAACCAACGATTGCGAACATTCGGTCAGTTCACCGTACCGACGCATGCCCAAGGACGAGGGAGGGAGCCATACCCAGTGCACCTACAAGAAGCCATTTTTGAATACTTCGAGCATCACCCACAAGAAAGCACTCGAAATGCTGCAAGACGATTCGGCGTATCACATTGGACTGTGTGGAAGCTGCTGCATGAAGAAGGAATGCACCCATACCATTTTAGACCCGTTTGGTTTAAAGTATGAAGCGAAAATGGATTCTACCTAAAGGTCATTGACCCGCACACATGTTCTGCGATAATACTAAACACGTTAGCGCAAGAGTGTATACACGTTGTGAGACTTTTGCGAAATTTTTGGTATGGTTCTGTTTGTTATTTATCAGTGTTTTTTTTTGTTCATATTTTTATAAGTATCATATCATAATCATATCAGCCGAAAGACGTCCACTGCTGGACAAAGGCCTCCCCCAAAGATGTCCACAATTGCCGGTCTTGCGCTATTCGCATCCAGCTGTTTCCAGCAACCCGCACAAGATCATCGGTCCATCTTGTAGGGGGCCTGCCCACGCTGCGTCTTCCGGTTCGTGGTCGCCACTCAAGAACCTTTCTGCCCCAACGGCCATCGGTTCTACGAGCTATGTGCCCCGCCCACTGCCACTTCAGTTTTGCAATTCTTCGGGCTATGTCGGTGACTTTGGTTCGCCTGCGGATTTCGACATTTCTGATACGATCCCGCAGGGAAACTCCGAGCATAGCCCTCTCCATTGCTCTTTGGGTGACCTTGAGCCTTCTAATAAGGACCATAGTGAGCGACCACGTCTCTGTTCCGTATGTCATCACTGGCAACACACACTGGTCGAAAACTTTCGACTTGAGACACTGCGGTATTTTGGACGAGAAGATGTTACGTAGCTTCCCGAACGCTGCCCAGCCGAGTTGGATTCTACGATTGACCTCCTTCTCGAAGTTGGACCTACCTAGTTGGATGGTCTGTCCTAGGTAAATATAGTTCTCTACAACTTCGAGTGCAGAGTCACCAACTTTCAATTGAGTGGGTGCAACATGGACGTTTGACATGATTTTCGTCTTATCCATGTTCATTTTCAGACCCACTTGTTGAGAGACTCTGCTGAGGTCATCGAGCATTGTACCGAGGTCTTCCATGGTCTCAGCCATGACTACGATATCATCGGCAAATCGAAGGTGAGTGATGTACTCGCCATTGACATTGATGCCAAAGCCTTTCCAGTCCAGAAGCTTGAAGACGTCTTCCAATGCAGCGGTGAACAGTTTCGGAGATATAACATCTCCCTGTCTCACGCCTCGCTGCATGTGGATAGGTTTCGAGATCTGGTCCTGGAGTCGCACTGACATAGTGACGTTTTCATACAAACACTTTATCACTTCGATATACCGGTAGTCAATTTGGCACCTTATGAGAGACCTCAGCACGGCCCATTTTTCGATAGAATCGAAGGCTTTCTCATAGTCCACAAACGCTAAGCACAGTGGCTTGTTATACTCTTCGGTCTTCTGTATAACTTGCCGCAGCGTATGTATGTGGTCTATGGTGCTAAAGCCTTTTCGGAAACCAGCTTGTTCGGGAGGCTGGAAGTCGTCAAACCTGCGCGCGAGACGATTCGTAACGATCCTCGAAAACAACTTGTAAACATGGCTCAGCAGTGTGATGGGTCTATAATTCTTCAATAGGGTTTTGTCATTTGACCATCTAGTATGACGGAGTTAAATAACTTCTGAAGGGCCCGTAGGATTGGTGTACCACCCGCCTTCAGAAGCTCTGCTGTAACTCCATCATCACCAGGCGCCTTGTTGTTCTTGAGTTGTTTGAGAGCCATTCTAATCTCGTACAGGCTGACGTCCGGGATGTCTTCGGTGTAATGTCGGGTTAGTCGTGCTCTGGGATCTGAGGCATGACTTTTGACAGGTGGCTGTGTTGTCGTATATAACTGTCCGTAGAACTTCTCGATCTCTCCCAGCAACTCAGGTTTAGACGTGACGATTCTACCATCCTCAGTCTTCAGCTTCGTCAGTTGGCTCTGTCCAACAGACAGAGCTCTTGCGAACACTTTAGAGCCTTTGTTTCGCTCGATGGCCTCTTTAATACTAATTGTATTAAATTGCCGCGTGTCGCGAGTCAACGACTTTGAGATCTGTCTGTTGAGCTGCCGATATCTGATAGCATCATCTGAGGATGTCAGAACCATTTTCCGTCTATCTTCCATAAGTTGCAGGGTAAAGTCAGAGATCTTTTTAGTTCTGTTTGTACGACGGGCCTTGAATACCTTAGACCCAGCCGTATGGACAGCTTCTACGAGCCTGTCATAGTATGAGTCCACTTCCTCGCAGTCTGCTAGGCATTCGAAACGGTTTTGCAGTTCCAGCTGAAATGGTTCGGGGTTTTGGACGTGGATAGGTAAAGGTCGGAGCGTAGACTTTATCAGTCGGGACCTCTGGAGTTTGACATTAAGGTTCAATGAGCCTCTGACCAGTCTGTGATCGCTCCCGGTTTTAACCGCATTGATCACGGAGACATCATTGAACATCTGTCGTCTCGTCGACAAGATAAAGTCTATTTCATTTTTTATTTTACCATCGGGGCTCACCCTGGTCCATTTGCGGGATCCGGCTTCCTGAAGAAGGAATTCATCGTAAAGAGTCCCTCCTTCTCCATGAAGTCGGCCAACATTTGGCCCCGGGGGTTCCGGTCTCCAGTTCCAAATTGCCCCACTCTCAGCTCATTACCGAATCGTTTGCCCAACTTCGCGTGAAAGTCCCCCATGACAACAGTGAAGTACGAGTTCGAGGTATGTATGGCTCTGGATATGTCCTCATACATAACCTCGACTTCATCGTCGGAGTGTGTCAAAGTGGGTGCGTATACCTGTATAACCTTCAACGAATACCGCTTGGTGATTCTGAGTATAAGATACGCAACCCTCGTCGATACACTCTCGATTTTCACTAGGTTGTTCACGAGGGACTTGTGGACTATGAACCCGACACCACCTTGGGATATTTGGTCACCCTCCCGGTAATAGAGCAGGTTTCCGGATTTCAGTATTATTGAGTCCTCCCCCTCTCTTCGGACTTCAGATAATCCTACAATATCCCAATGTAACCTGCTCAATTCTTCCTCCAGTTCGGTTATCTTCTCGTCGGACCGCAGTGTACGTGTGTTATATGTTGCCAGGGCCAGAGGTCGTCGGTGTTGGTAACGCGGAATCTGCCGGGGATTCTTAGCACCCCCTGCCCTGCCGTAACCACGGCTGTTACCACGGCTGGGAATAGCAGGGCTGCCGGGGACTGGGGGCCGCGGTTTGGTTGTGTCCATAATTTGAGGGGATTTGCCATAATCGCCACGCTTGGCAGACGGGTTGGCGATCGCAGTAAGGTGGACATGGTACTCAGGAGAACGCTGCTGCCCGTTCTTTGGTGTATATATTTCCCTCGGGACGACTTTTACGTCCCCCCATGGGATGAGAGGGGGTGGTGATATTCTTAGGCCGTCACCGTCACCGTCATATAAGCATACACTATTATGGGTTTGAATATGTCCCTCGTAAACTAACATACTGTATAACACATTTAAGAATAGACTGATTACTCTATTACTAGAAAGGTGCTACTACTCAGTTACGGATTACTTAAATGATTCATTCGAATTATAGTTTTGTAATGTATTTAAAAAGAAATTTAATTTAGTAATTTATTTGTTTCCCTATTTAGTTTTAAGTCATTGCAATGTTTGTGTGCCAAATTGGCAGAATGTACCTACTTGGTATCCTTTTTATTTCTAACATCACACATTGTAATCACCTACATAGTCATTGACATAGAATTTGAGGCAGACCGAATTGTTCAAACAATATTGAAACCATGGAGAGACAACTGTCCCGAAAAAACGGCCAAGGCTAAGAGAATACCCTGGTGGACGCCTGAGCTAGTTAGGCTCAAGAAGGAAACTAGGGCAATATTCAATCTTAGCTAAAGCCACAAAAAACTTTGAACTGTATGCTAGAAAGCTCACAGAATATAACAAAGCCGTCAGAAAGGCAAAAAGGCGTGCATGGAGGAATCACTGCCAGGAAATAGGCAGCATTCCACAATTTATGATACTCACAAAAGCCCTGGCCACTGCCAGAGTGAACCCATTATCCATTATCAGGAAAGCTGACGGGACACTAACAGATTCTGGTGAGGAGACACTAGACGTCATGTTTAAAATCCACTTCCCAGGCTCTGAGACAAAGAAAACCATGAAGCGAGAAATCCCAATTAGCCATGAGGATGCGGAAAGACGCACAACCAAGGCAGATTGGGATACTGCTAAGAAGATCATTAACGAGACCAAAGTAAAGTGGGCCATAAGTAACTTTGAACCATTCAAATCGCCTGGCCCGGATGGAATATATCCCATCCTATTACAAAAAGCGAATAACGTACTAAACCCACACCTATGTAGGCTAAATAGAGCCTGCATAGCCTTTGAGTACACTCCCCAAACATGGAGACAAGTTAAAGTAGTCTACATCCCGAAACCAGGAAAGTCGGACTATGAATCACCAAAATCGTATAGACCGATAAGCCTCACATCATTCTTTCTCAAATCATTAGAAAAAATGGTAGACATACGCATTAGGCAAGGGTCACTGAAAAGATTTCCTCTACACTGGCAACAAAATGCGTATCAGGCAGGAAAATCTACAGAGACAGCCCTACACCATGTAGTGAAAAAAGCGGAAGCAGCCTTAGAAAACAAAGAAATATGCCTTGCGCCATTTCTAGATATTGAAGGTGCTTTTGACAATACGGCATTCAATACTATACAAAATGCCGCCACTAACCATGGCATAGAACCCACTCTATGCAGATGGATAGACAAAATGCTGAAAGGACGGCAACTGCAGTCAGCACTGCTCGGGGATATCAGATATGCAACGACAACCAGAGGATGCCCACAAGGCGGAGTCATCTCACCGCTACTGTGGTGCCTGGTTGTGGACAAGCTCCTGATAGACCTAAACATAGGGCCACGGTATACCGTCGGTTATGCAGATGATATTGTGATACTAATAAGTGGGAAATTCCCTCACACAGTATCGGATATTATGAAACAAACCTTAAAAGAGACAGAGGACTGGTGCAAATCAAATAACCTTTCAATAAACCCACATAAAGCAGTTATAGTACCATTCACAAAGAAGAAGGACCTATCGGGAATAGGAACTCTGAAACTATACAATACAAAAATTGATTTGTCAAAAGAAGTGAAATACCTAGGTGTAACACTTGACAAGGAGCTCACATGGAAAGAACATGTAGAAAATATTAAAAACAAAGCCTTGAGAATATTCGGCATGTCCCGAGCAGCTTATGGCAAAACATGGGGACTGAAACCCAGAATTGTTCACTGGATATACAGAATGATAATAAAACCGGTACTGATGTACGGTAGTATCGTCTGGTGGCCAAGAACAAAACTAGAAACCTGTAAACAAGTGCTGAACAAAATACAACGCACTGCCTGCTTAGCAATGACAGGGGCGTTTAGCACTACACCAACAGCAGCCTTGGAAGTAATCCTAGACCTAGTACCTCTACACATTGAAGTACAAGAAGAGGCAAGGAAAACACTCCAAAGACTTACTGCCCTGGGACATACATCTTACGATCGTATGCCCACCAAGCACACGCAGATAGAAAACTGTAAACATCATGACAATGTAATAGGGACGGGCAGCGATAAAATGCAACCAACCTATACATTTGAACAACAATATAATTTATACATCCCTAGCAGAAAGGAATGGAAATTGGGACTTTGTAAACAAAACGAACAAAGTCAAATTTGGTATACAGACGGATCCAAAATGAAATCCGGCACAGGTGCGGGGGTTTATAATGAAACCTGCAGTATCAGCGAAAGCATGGGCAACTTCGCGACAGTGTTTCAGGCTGAGACATATGCGATAATAACATGCGCCCAGACAATCATAGATAGGGAGACGAAAGGTAAGACCATCTACATACTTAGTGACAGCCAGGCTACATTAAAAGCCCTGATGTCACACAAAATCGAACCGAAACTAACCCAGAACTGTATCACGGCTCTGAACAAACTTGCCACTAAAAATAAAGTCAAACTCGTATGGGTACCAGGCCATACGGGAATAGAAGGCAACGAAAAAACAGATGC
The DNA here is from genome assembly GCA_951640165.1 of Pseudoips prasinana. Lineage (NCBI taxonomy): Eukaryota > Metazoa > Arthropoda > Insecta > Lepidoptera > Nolidae > Pseudoips > Pseudoips prasinana. The sequence goes on along the minus strand of OX621245.1, from coordinate 35,558,910 downwards.
ACTGGCTAGGAAGGGATCTGAAAGTCAGTTCTGTGGACCAGAACCGTGCGTAGGGATTCCTCCAAACGTAATAGGATAAGTAATCCACAACTAAACACAACCAAATGTGGATCAAAATCAAGGAACTAAAACACTCCAAACAACTCATGAAAGGAGTAGACAAGAGCTGGTCCAAGAAGCTTTGGAAATACAGCAGAAACCAGCTACGACTAATAGTAGCAGTATTCACGGGCCACTACGGCACCAAATACCACCTACACAAACTGGGACTGTCAAATAGCCCGATCTGCAGGACCTGTGGGGAAGAAAATGAAACAATGCTGCATATAATATGCAAATGCGATGCATTGGCAAGACACAGAATGGCAATCCTGGGGCTGGCATATCCAGAACCAGGTGACTACAAGGATCTACCTCTAAGGAGCGTACTGGATTACGTGCAGACTTCATTCAGGGCTCTAGGGATAGAATAAAACCATTGGGGGATAGTACAAAAGATCCTGAAGGGTCGAAGTGCTGTACAGAAGTACACCCCAAACAAGATAAGATAAGATAATCACCTACATTCTATGCAAATAAAGAATTATTATTATTATTATAGATGGAAGGACAGGCGGAGTCACACTATAGTAACTCTTACCATTATGTTTTAGCCCTTAAAACGTTCCTCAGACACTAATCGATCTGGGTTTGAGTCCGAGAAATGTTTTAAGGTCCTGAAAAACCTCATAACTTTGTGTTCCTATTTTAGGAAAGAAATAACACATCACTACCTGTGAGTGCTTGTTGGAGGACGTGGTTCTAGCCCTGCTATACAGCGGCTTCGTTAATGCAGGCTTTGTCCTAAAAGTATTCTAAGGAAGTTTACTCACTGAACGAGAAATCTCACAACAAAAGACATCGACATATCAGTGGCACAGGTGTCGAGATTTATTTATGGGATGTATATGGCACACAAAAGTGTATGCGAAAACTGGTGCATTTACTATTCCCTAATTCTCATGATCGAATGGGTTAGCTCGCCAACACAACCGGTAAGGGGCCAAGTACAGGATCAACAGTTTTGTAACACCGTAAACTTCCAGATTCCGGGCGATACTGAGATTTTTTTAACTGAAAAATCCCATATCACTTTTCCCCGATCAGGGATTTGAATCCAAAATCTCATTGTCTGCGGTTGAACGCCGTTGACAATCGATTCCGGACCATTTATGACGTCGCATGTGCTCATGGAAGCCGATTTAACGATTGCTTAAGTCATTTTTAAACTTTATTTATTTGAACGCCATTTAAGAAATCGATGTTCGGCGACTTAGCCGGTAGAGCCCCGGGTCTGCCAATGAGGCAGCCAAGTTTCCTTGTTTGGGATATTTATTATTTATTGTTATTTGGGGCTTGATGCATTGATAGCATCTTGCTACCTCAACCATTACTGATCTATAATAGATCAGTAATGGTTCAGGTACAATAATTGTAGCAGAGCTCCTTGACTTTGTCAAAGTTCACTGCTCAATCCTGTTAGGGATATATATAACACGTTATTTGTTATGTCAATCCCTTAACAAAGATATAGAGCAATACTTTAATTCAATTTCTAACAACAGCGCCTGTGGAATTTAATGAAGCAATATGCTTTAAAATAGAGCCTTGCTTATGCACAAATCAAAACTAAAATCAATTGACTCACCGTAGCCTAATTGGTAGTGCTCCTGCCTACGAAGCTGGTGGCCCTGGGTTCGAATCCCCGTAAGTGCAAATATTTGTGTGATGAACACGAATATTTGTTTCTGAGTCATGGATGTTTTCTATGTATTTAAGTATTTATCTATCTATATAAGTATGTATATCGTCGCCTGGTACCCATCGTACAAGCTTTGCTTAGTTTGGGGCTAGGATGATCTGTCCCTAGATATTATTACTATTATTATTATTACTAGTTAAAAAACTAGTTGGGTGGACTAAGGTAACCATACAACTGATAAACACACTTACCTATATAAATCTAAATACATACATATTATAGACACAATACGGCGGCCAGTCTCAACAGAGATTATCCATCTGCGCGGGACATATTATAGTGTTCAAGTGTGAGCGCAAACACAGGAGCACTTTCTATTCCATCACTCTCATGATCCGATGGGACGCCTAGCGACACGACAGGAAAGAGGTCAGGTACAGGACCTACGGCTTTACGTGCTCTCCGAGGCACGGGGGTATAAGACCGCCAACTCCCAGACTTCGGGCTGATGATGAGAAATTTTTCTTTTTACAGAAATGTTCCAAAATCACTTTTGGCCCGACCCGGGATTTGAACCCAGGACCTCGTTTTTCTGCGGGTGAACACGCTACCGCTAAACCAATGACGCAGTCCTATACTAAGGGGCCAGTAAAAAAAAATATAAATGTATATTGTAAAACCAAGCCACAGGAATCGACATTGGGACAACTGATGTCACGATTTAAAAATACCATAAATCCCATAGGACATGTTGATTCCACGGAATTCGTCAAACTTCTGTACAAGTCATGGACAGGTGAACACTTACTATTATTTGTTAGCTTTAAAAATTATCGCTATTCGAAATTAGACTTTATTTATAAGTCTATAAGAAACTTGAGGAGTGCATATATCATGATGATTTTAACTATTCTAAAAATGTTTTGTGTTGGACACGCGCCCACAGTAGGTGGTCTAAACAAATGCATTAAGTAGAATGGATATAGAATACTTCGTACTTCAATCACTTGTTTTTTCTTTACACTGCATTCAAAATTTAATGGAGAATAATAATGCAGTAAAATTAATCCTCATTCGCTTTGTTATTCTCAATAATGACACATAAAAATGCCAAGCGTTTATCTCAACGCAAAAATTAGTAGTTATAAATTTAATCATCCGGTACCAACCGGACTAGAACTCGAATTAGCACCCTCTAAGGGGAAGGCAATTTGCCGCTAAGCTAAGAATGATAGATACTGGTTACACCCATTATTTATAAGTTTTTTTTCATCATCATCATATCAACCAAAAGACGTCCACCGCTGGACAAAGGCCTCCCCAAAGACGTCCACTGCTGGACAAAGGCCTCCCCCAAGGATCTCCATAAATGTCGATCTTGCTTTATTTTATTAGCCTAGTTTAATTACGGATGAATTAGTATCAATCGCCATTATTCTCCGTCCAATCTAAAAAAAGTGGATGTTACGAATTACTTAGGAAATGCTATAGTGGATGAAAGTGTCCACAGACATAGGTACAACCTCTACTCCTTTGCACCCAGACTCAGGACAAACAGACATGTTTATGCACACAAATATTTGTCCTAGGTGGGAATCGAACCCGTGAAAAGCAAGCATTTGCCAACCACGTCAACAGGGCCGTATGAGTATGTTTGTATTTACAAAAGTAGTATTTGTAGTATATCAGTTGTCTGGTTTCCATACTACAAGCTCTGCTTAGTTTGGGATCAGATGGCCGTGTGTGCATAATGACCCAAGATATTATTATTGCCGTTTGCTATCGTTTAAGATTCATTTATCACCATCATCATATCAGCCGGGAGACGCTCCTGGCCAATACAAGCTCACAAGGATCCTCAAAACGGTCGATGTTTCTCTACCCGCATGTAGCAGCTTCCCTTGTGCCTTGTACGATCGTCATTCCACCGTGTGAACGGCCTTTCATCAAACCTGCGACTTCTAATTTGTGGTCAACACACAAGAACCTTTCTGCCCCAGCGGCCGCTGTCTCTACGTGATATGTGCACTGTCACTTCAATTTGGCAATTCTTCGGGCTATGTTATTTTAGTTCACCTATGGATTTCACAGGGATACTCCGAGCATAACCCTCTCCTTTGCACATTGGGTGACTTTGAGCCTTCTTGAGGCCCATAGTAAGTGACCATAAGTCATCCTTACCCCCAAAAAATGCATGCTGTATCATAAATATTGTAACACTCCCCGCAGTTTGCCACGAGAGGTACAGCACCGAGGATTCCAAGAGGAGTTTACAATTACAAACAACATTTTGTAATACTGCAATTCAGATTCTTTATTCTGTTAGATTATATAACAGTTCCACAGTCCAGTACAACACATCAGCGACTCTCTCTGTCAATAATTTTCTATCATAACCTTATTTTAAATCTGGAATTCAAACACGTTCTAACTTTAAACCTTTTGTCCAACTATTTAAAATAATGCAAAAAGATTCTAGCCTCCTATACAACCTCTTTTTAGCATAGTCTAAAAAGAGGTTGTATAGATGTACAATATCAGGTAATATTATTACATCACTAAAACGTAGTCTCTGTATATTTTTAATTTGGTGGGTATTTGGACTTATTTAATTTTCCAACTACGGGGACGATATCACATAAACAAGTATAAAATGAACATAACAGAATACTGGAAAAAACAACAATAATTAATGATAATAACCTCTCTTACGACACCGAAAGTGCAGCAGTTGACAGGATATTGTATTAAAATTAAGACAATTTATAGTGTTGTTCTCTGAGATTGCAACACGAACATACTAATGCCAAGAAATTATATGTAATTACTTTTAATGTTCAGGAAATGCAGATTAAAATCCGTACAAAAAATCCGTATCTATTTCTATTCTCTGAATAATAATAACAATAAAGAGGTGTTCCAAGGATTTAGCTTTAATGCAAACTCAATTATTTTTTGCACCCGTATATTTATTTCTATAATTCGTACTTTTTAGGGTTCCGTAGCCAAATGGCAAAAACGGAACCCTTATAGATTCGTCATGTCTGTCTGTCTGTCCGTAAGTATGTCACAGCCACTTTTTTCCGAAACTATAAGAGCTGTATTGCTGAAACTTGGTAAGTAGGTGTATTCTGTGAACCGCATTAAGATTTTTACACAAAAATAGAAAAAGAACAATAATTTTGGGGGGTCGCCATACATAGAACTGAAACTCAATTTTTTTTATCGTACCCATAAATGTGGGGTGTCTATGGATAGGTCTTTAAAAATCATATTGAGGTTTCTAATATCATTTTTGTCTTAACTGAATAGTTTGCGCGAGAGACACTTCCAAAGTGGTAAAATGAGTGTCCCTCCCCTGTAACTTCTAAAATAAGAGAATGATAAAACTAAAAAAAATATATGATCTAGCAAGTAGTGCTTTCATTTAATCAGCTGAAATACTTGCTCTACGGAACCCTTCATGTGTGAGCCCGACTCGCACTTGGCCGGTTTTTATTAATGTTGATTATTGAAGTTATTAATTTTGTTGTTAATATTCAAACAAAAAAAGAGAACAGATAATGCTAATATTTTCTAAAATTTAAAAATGTTATAGGAGTGCATTTTGTTTCGATTAACTTTGATTCAAAGAGTGACTGCACAGCGCGAAGATAGCGAGGTGTTACGATGAGTTGATAACGCGCGAAGTGACGGCGAAGGAAATTGCACCCAGCGTTGTGTCTGTACATACACACGTGCCGTGTTTATTATACAGATAGGTAGATACATAGGCTACGCAATTGTGTTTGTAGGACAAGGAATTGGGCCATTGCTTTAAGTATCTACGTATATTTGGCTTGTAGATATAAAATCCCTCATGCTACTGTATAATGTCTGGGTTAATGCGTTAACCCAGACATTATACAGTAGCATGAGGTATGCTTAGGCGTGTGGTCTCCAGCCCCGAAAGAATAACAGGGTCACTCCATACCATCCCGTGGGTGTCGTAAAAGGTCACTAAGGGATATCCCAGGTAGATGGGCAGCAGCGTCACCTGTGTATTAACTCACACGTAATTGTGGTTACCAACTCAAATGCCAAGCGCGGTGCCTCCGGCAAACCCCTCCAAATGGCAACGTTTTATGAACCTTTGGGAGAGGCCAGGTCTAGCCGTAGACGATGACTATGATGAAGAGATCTGCTTTATCTAGTTTCCTATCCCATATACAACAATTTAATAAGAATACATAATCAAGGCATTGGATACGAATAGTATGAGCTCTGTTGCAGCTAGTCTATTGTCCCTAATGAAGAACGTACTTTAGTAACGTGTGGGTTACCCCAGACATTACGGACAGCTACAGTCAGAATAATTAAAGGAGAGAATAATTAATGGAATCAGGCGTTACTTTGCGGAAATCCATAACAATCAAAATACAAAATCAATATGTAGTGTTAATTCCGCTAATTGTCAGTTTAATCATGCCGGGATGCAATTACTATTACACTAACTAAGGAGCACTCGACGAGTTAGCAGCCCTTGAGAATGGTCCGTGGAGGACCGAAACACGTGTTGGGTATCGTACTGGCGCATGTAATTTGCTTTTTTATATTGGCCTTCTTGCATGTGCACATTTTTGCGGGCGGGAGGGCGGTGCAAATTGCATCCCGGCATGATTAAACTGACAATTAGCGGAATTAACACTACATATTGATTTTGTATTTTGATAGAGAATAATTACTTTAACGACCCTAAGTATGCTCTATGTCCGTAAGATGTACGTCAATTATATAAGATTAACATTCGATTTTTACAAACGCCAAAAAGAAACAAAGCCGCTGCTAGTAATTAGAATGAGGCCCCGATTTACGAATATATTCTGAGCTTTACACGTAAAGCGATTTTCAACAACATACCGTCAATAATAAAAGATCAGCTTCCTTTAAAATATTGAAACTAAAACTTGGTCAATACATTGTAGAAACCTATACATAAATATGTTAGTTATATTGCATTGAACAAGTTTTAGTCTGAATTAATAAAAGATCTTTTTATAAATAGGGTATGTTCAAAAGGTTAGGTCGGTAGGAAGATAGGTTGTTCAAAATATGGCAATGTAACTCAAATAGCACAAATCGAATGATCATTAAATGAGTCTAAGTAACGGTGTGCTGTGTGGTGACGGCAAAGAATATCATAACCCCATCTCATCCTGTGGGGAGCATAGAAATCGACCGAGGGAATACCTACTAGAGAACGGGCAGCAGCGTTTTTCTGTGAACTACGACCATCAAACTACGATCGCCAACCCATCTGCCAAACGTAGCGATTATGGCATATTCCCACATTCTTTGGGGAGGTTTTTATCCAGCACTCGACGTACTTTGGCTGACATGATGATGATGATGAACAGTGTTAAAACTGTTACTTTTTTATGATTAAATATTGTGATCTAACTACAAACTACCAATTTTAAGTATTATTATCATGCAAAAAAGAATTAAAATTAAATCAGATTTGTTTCAGGCAGTGAACCCATATCAAAAAATTCAAGAAATCATGTAAGTGTTTAGTATTTTTTAGTATTTTTCTTTAAACATAAAGGTATTTAGTGTTCTCCAAATTTTCATTCACTATTTGTTTCTAAATAGGTACCTACTGCCATAAGTTAACACTTGTACAAATAAACAGATTGCAATAAAATGTTAGAAGTTTTTAGTAAGTATATTACAATGTTAGCACGACTTTACCTGTCCCAGCGGACTCGGGCTGAGTTCCGTAAAAAACTAGAGATGCCGTTCCGAATCATTGAACGATTGACAGGGGTGCAGTGGTGCTCGAACTTTGGATCACTATATTTATGACATCAATATTGATAAATATAAAAAAGTGAACTGCATTATATAAATACTAGGAATCAAAACAAACTAGCCATGCCAGGCGTTAGAGTAAGCAAAACTAATAAATCATTTTTGGGAAATTGTATTAGGTTTTATAACAAGCTCCTTACTCAAATTACTGATCTGCCTGACACAAGTTTTAAGACACATATTGAACTTGTACTTATGGCTAGGGGTTATTACACCATTAAAGAGTACATCGATGACAAAGACGTCTTGCTCTCACTGCCTACCTGCACATTGCTCCCTGGAGATCTTGTAGCCATATAGACATGACTGATCTGCTGAGTTACGTGAACTATCTGTAATATGATTGTTATCATATACTTAAATTAAAATTATTGACTCTGTCTCAAAATGAATAATGTTATTGTTTTGAAATTTTTCTTTTGTATGCCTAAAATAATAAGCATTCAGACAACCAATCGAGCAGATATTGTGTTTGCCTACTAAATAATTACTTTAAGTGGACCAAATCCCGTGTTCATGCCCGCTTGAGTATGTTTCGCCGGACCGTCTCAACAGGTTCGTGTTGAAACCGGTAGTAGATGAAGCACTGAGTTTGTTTCGCTGGGTCTTCTCAGTTGGTGCGCATTGGATCCGGTGGTAGCATTAAAGCGCGACCGTCGTTATTAACACAAGGTCTCCCATAATAATAATATAGACAGAATCATTAAGACAATATGTAGTAAAAATATAAGTAGCTAAAACTAAAAAAAATGATAATTAAACTTAAACATAATCTACTTGACAATAACTTTATACAAGCTAGCTAAATATCATTGCTATTATAAAATAAATTTTATAAATGTTTTCATACTATCCATGTACCTAAATATCTATGTAACTAGAAATAATAATGTGTACATAACTATATTGCTACAAACATGTTTAGACTATTTAGAAGCGCTTTTTAAAGTCTACGTGAGTAAAAACCTTTTTTAGTCATTTCTTGTAGTCATTAGATAACAGTCGTTAAACCATGTCAGAGGCCTACTGGGCGGGCTGAACAACTCTGACACTAGGGTAACCACTGCCCATACGTTAAGTAAGTAAGTATTACTTCTGTCTTTCCTTCATGGTAACTTTGTCACAATATATCGCAATTTCCTCCCTTTCTGACCTCACTGTATGAGTGGTAAAACCTATACGGCCATCCATTCGCCAAGGCTTTGATTCTAGGACTAAATAATGATAATATCCTGCGACATTTGGGACATTTACACACGGTCATGTGATCCCAAACTAAGAAGAACTTGTACAATGGAAACCAGATAACTGATATACTCTACATATATTACTTTTCTTTTGTAAATACATACTTATATAGAAAAACTACACTCAGACACAGGACAAAGAGACATGTTCATGCATACAAATATCTGTCCTGGGTGTGAATCGAACCTACGACCTCTGTAAAGTAATAACTTTTTGCTTATTATAATGTATGTATATTTGAGTGATTATTTGTAATCTTTGAGAAATTAAAAGTACTCACCGTTTACAAGGCTCAAGTTAGACGGGGCTGAAACTTTGAGCACCACCGCACATCCGTAGGTACGCGACAGAGACGTGTTGTTGTGACAGCTCGCCGGGACGCCCTCTGACAACAGTATTATGTACCACACCTTTTGTCCATCACGATGAGATCAGCATCGAGGACTACCTACGGATATATTCCCCAGAGATTTAATGGCCAGTTGAAAAGACATAATATGCATCAACCAACAAATGTAAAACAACAATAAAATAAGTATTGTAATTTAGAGAACCGCCTCGTTGGTGTAGTAGCAGTGTCTTCAACCGCAGATACTGTCTTGGGTTAAAATCCCGGGTCGGGCCAAAAGGATATTGGGATTTTTCACCATCATCATGACAGCCGAATTACGTCTACTGCTGGATAAAAGCCCTCCCAAAACATTTCCACAATGGAATTGTGACCATCATTTGGAGGGATATGCTATAATAGTCACATATGGCAGACGGGTTGGCGATCGCAGTAAGATGGTCATAGTACTCAGACGGGAGCTACTGCCCGTCCTCTGGTAGATATTCCCTCGAGTCGACTTCGACGCCTCCCACGGGATGTGATGGGGAGATGATATTCTGATATTCGTCACTACACAGCGTTCATTGCATCATGAATGGGGTTAGCTACTAGGTAATTAAGTTTGACAGCCTCTTTGGTTTAGTGGTAGCGTGTTCACCCGCAGAGAACGAGTTCCTAGGTTCAAATCCCGGGTCAGGCCAAAAAGTGATTTTTGGGACATTTCTGCAAAAAATAAAAAATTCTCAGCATCAGCCCCAAGTCTGGGAGTTGGCGGTATTATACCCCCTTGCCTCGTAGAGTAACGACGTAAAGTGCCACGTAAAGACGTCGGTCCTGTACCTGACCTCTTTCCGGTCGTGTTGCTAGGCGTCCCATCGTATCATGAGAGTGATAGAATAGAAAGTGCTCCTGTGTTTGCGCACACACTTGAGCACTATAATATCGCTCCTTGAATACAAAAGGGCCACAATTGAAAAAAAAAAGAAAATCGTTTTATTGCAAAAATGACACCTGAACCAACTATATTTTATAGTGAAAAAAAAACTCCCATCACTTTTGCATATATTATGGCTGCACTGACTTACCGCCCTTTTTGCATTAGCTCACTTTGACAGGTAATGTCAGTGCAAAACCGCCATTTTGTGAGTTGAGCCCGGAGATTTAACGCAAACGCACGTCAGTTGCGTGAAAAAGTGCCACAATCTAAAATACGTGTGTGTTGGATTCAAAATTTCATGTAAGTGTGATTATATTTTACAATACAAAAGTGCCATATTTTGGAAAACGTCCATTTTGCATTCTAACATTAGTATTTGTAACCATATTTTGTAATACAAAAGTGCCATATTTTGGAAAACGTCCGTTTTGCATTCTAACATTAGTATTTGTAACCATATTTGGTAATACAAAAGTGCCATATTTTGGAAAACGTCCGTTTTGCGTTCTAACATTAGTATTTGTTATTATATTTTGTAATACAAAATTGCTATATTTGAAGTGCGTCCTTTTTGTAATCCAATATTAGTTAAGTATAATTATATTTTATAATACAACAGTAGCATATTTTGAAATACGTCCCGTTTGCAATTCAATCAAATTCAATTATAGTGGAATAAATAATTCTTTTTAGCGTGCTAGAATGGGAAGGCCAGAAATACGGCCGTTTTGTTTTCGTTACAATTTTAAAAATAAAAATTACTATTTTGATGTTTATTTTGTTCTATTCTTATTACTTCAGTGATTTTTAACTTAAAAATCATACAAATGTATTTATTTGTTTGTAAATTAATAATATAAACTAAATTGAAGCCCTGACCCTGTAGCTTTCACCACTTATTTAAAGTTCTTAAATAATATTAGTGAGTGTTTAAAGGGACCTATAATAATATGGGTAGATATTCGTAAATGTTGAAAAATATGTGATTAAGATGCATTGCCCCATATTTTCTGTGAATTTTACTGTGAATTTGAATGTTAAATATGAGGTGGTAGCTTAAATTTGTTAAATATAATTAAGGTGTTATTCCTGGCAAATTTGCATTAAAATTGTTATATTAAGGATTGTTGTGTATTTGATTGTGTGTATGTTTTAGTGTATGTATGTATTGTATGTATGTACTAAGGACTGTATAATATATGTATAGAATTGTGTGTATTTTAAGTTTTTTAGTTATAAAACGTTAAAGATGTTTTTTTACAGATTGACTAAATTAATAGAGCATGAAAAATGTTGAATATGGCAACCTCCGTTCAAGAATCGGAAAAAGTTCAAGCATTACCTGGCCACAATAATAAAGAGAAAAAAAATATAATAGATACCTAATTGTGATAATATTTAGAATAGTTAATTTGAAAAGTTCCTTTTGATAATAAAGACTTATAAATTTCATACAAACATTCACATAACAATAATAAATAACGATTATAAATTGTAACTTAAAATAGTTTACGTAAAAAGTGCCTTAAATTGTTTATAACTGTGATTTTGTAAGACAACTTTGGTTGTTATTGTGCAATAGTATTATTACATATAAGCTACAATATTTTGCTACTGAATTATGTACCTTTAGAACTGATCTCGTACTTTGTTTTGTTTAAATTATTAGTGTTAAAGAGAGACAAATTAGTGTCGTCAGTTGATTATTTTTTGAGTTCTTTAGGGAATTTATTAATGAATATGGTTATTTTATGTATATTTTGATAATGATTATTACAGTTTAATCTCTTGTTTTTTCTATTATTCTTACAGTTACTTCTTGTTTTAGAGAGATGTTTAATTTTACTGAATAATAGTTAGGTACAAAGTTGATCTCAATTGTATTACTTAATAATAAGTTAAGATTTTTTTTTTTTAGTTTAGTTTTTTTAATACAATGTTTTCCTGGTGTCCATTCATTTATGTGTTTACCTAGTAATAAGATTAAACTTTTTGATACGGTTATTTACCATAAAGGTACAATAAACCATTTTTATTTGTAAAACTGTGTTTAATTTTTGACATATTTTTATAACATTGGTTCAAATTTTGAATGCAAAAGGGACTTTTATGCTTTTTTTTCTTAATAGGAAACAGCTATTACAAAATATATATTGTAGATAGATAGAGCTAAAAAATACGCATCTAATGATATATTAACATCTTATATTTAATTAATAAATATATGAAATATTATAAAAAAACAGTATCAAAAATTTGTTTTGGCTGTCCTGTAAAATTTATGGATTTTGATTTGTGTCCCTTTTGTATTCAAGGAGCGATATGTCCCGCGCAGATGGCTAATGTAATCTGTTATCTCTGTTGAGACTGGCCGCCGTGGCCGAAACTCGGCTAGGAGGACATTAATTAATTAAGTTTTAAACAATACATGTGCCTAACTGTACCCTATTTGTGTAAGACTGGCGCCTAAATTAAATATAAAAAAACCTGTACTACAGGTTTTTTGCTTCGGTATTTAGAATGGCTAGTTCACTATAATTTGACATTTACCTTACATAAAATAAATAGAATTTAAAAAGGTTTTTATTCACATCGACTTTAAAAAAAGCGCTTGTACAGACGCCAGCACATCAAGCTACCCCTATCTGTCAAATTTCCCCAATTGAAAGTGAACCTTATGCTTTTGGGATAAAGTTGAAAATCTATAAAATAAATTGGGATAACTGGAGGTGCTGGCGTCTGTACATAGTCAGTGCATGTTTGTAGTAATATGGTTCGTTAATATAGATAATTATTTCTATGTACATAATTATAGATATTTAGGTACACGGAACATCTAAATGTTCCGTTTAATAAATATTCAATTTGTTATAGTTTCGATTTAGTTATTTAGCTAGGTTATATCAAGTTATTTATATCTCTAATTATTGAAATTTATAGTTTTATAAATTTAATCATTTATAAAAGTATAAATTTCAATAATTAGAGATTTTTTTTAAATACATAAGAGGGCGACAAACAAGCAAGTGGGTTACCTGATGGTAAGTGATCACCGCCACCCATATACACTTGCAACACCAGAGGGGTCGCGAGTGCGTTGTCGGCCTTTGTGTAATGGCTCTTATAAGAGTCAGTAAACCAGTGTTGCTGACCCGTCCCCCCAACCCGATGACCTCTGGCAACCTTACTCACACACAGACCACAAAATTAATTTATTACTATTAAGGAATGTCTTCTGTAAGGTGGAGGTACTAGTCCAGTCGCGCTGCTCATTGAGCGAATCAAGGTTGTGCCCTACCTCTCTTAATCTTGTTTGAATGGCCCTGTCTCACATTAACGTAAGAATTCAATATTATTATTGCATCGGACCTTTTATCTATAACGAAGGTCGCGCTTTAATACTATCACCGGATGTCTCTACCACCGATTTCAACATGGACCAGATGATACGGTCTGGCAAAACACACTCATGGGTGCATGTACATTAGATTTGGTCCACTTAATGTAAATATTTAGCATTTACCTACTACACAATATTTAACATATTGTCACATTCGGGCTTCGAACCCTACTACCAGGAAGGGCTTTTGGTGGCTGTTGGAACATTGCTAGAATGTTCTAGATACCTAATCATCATCATCATCATCATTACAGCTAAATAAGTCCACTGCTGGACAAGCCTCCCTTAAGAATCGTCTTGAGGGGATATGCCATAATCGCCACGGTTGGCAGGCGGGTTGGCGATCGCAGTAAGATAGTCATAGTAATATAAAGATACCTAATACCAAAACAAAAAGGATAGCTAATGAAATGGACATACAAAATTCTTATTTAAGTTGTAGGGAATAAAGTACATAACTGAACAAGTGCAAGTGATCCGTGAAGGTAAACAGTGCCAAGTGATCCCTACACAGTGGGAAGTGTGCCGTGTACGTAGGGACTTAGCTTTAGCAGTGCTCGTCACGGGAACTTTAAAGTGCGCCACGTGTGGACTCTAACAGAGTGCCACTGGCCGAAACTCTGACTACGTGTATGTCCCTTATTCTTAGTGGAGTAACATGTTACGGGTACCGGATGTGATAGAGCGAAAATCAACATCATACAATCAAACAATTAATCTATACATATAAGTAATAAAATCGTAGGAAAGTCAAAACTGTACATCAGTACAATCTTTTTTAAAAGGATACTTGGGTTGTGATCTACAATCGACATCGCAGCCAAAAATATAGTTTAGCTTTGGCAGTGCTTGTCACGACGACTTTGAAGTGCGCCACGTGTAGACTCTAACAGAGTGCTAATCGCCGAAACTCTGAGTACGTGTGTGTTCCGTGATCTTAGTAGTGAACCAACTGTCACTGTCGAGTCCAATAAAAGCTCCTTTGCAAACACTAGTTATTTTGCAATCTCCTGACCCACAGCTCGCCACAACAATCACTAAGTCAATACTCAATTCTTTATTGCATTCTACAATGTATATCTGTATCTATAGGTGGTAGGTACAGACGCCAGCACCTCAAGCTACTCCAATCTGTCAAATTTCCCCAATTAAAGTGAACCTTATGCTTACGTGACAAAGTTGAAAATCGATAAAAGAAATTTGACATATTGGGTTAGCTGGATGTGCTAGCGTCTGTACAAGTAAAAAGTTCATCATGGACCCAGTCAGGCACAGCAAAATAGGAGAGCGGAGGATTTATTTCAGCCATTAAATACAAATTTATATTTTAAATCTTAGTTTCTTTAATATATAATGTATTGATATAAATTATAAAGCATTGATCAGTCTTCTACATAGAGGGGAAGATATAATTCGCCGATAAGCACGTCGGTAGCAATCAGATGTTTTACGTGTACCGGATGTGATAGAGTAAAAATCAACATCATACAATCAAACAATTAATACCCTATATTTACAAAGTGTAACATGGATCATGCCAGTTAAGAAGTTCAATTAATCAAGAACTTTTCAGAATAATAATGTCCTCCTAGCCTAATTCCGGCCACAGCGGCCAGTCTCAACAGAGGTTAGCCATCTGGACATATTATAGTGCTCAAGTGTGTGCCCAAACACAGGAGCACTTTCTATTCCATCACTCATGATCCGATGGGACGACTAGCAACACGACCGGAAAGAGGTCAGGTACAGGACCGACGGCTTTACGTCCTCTCCGAGGCACGGGGGTATAATACCACCAACTCCCAGACTTCGCGCTTATGCTGAGAAGTTTTTCTTTTTACAGAAAAGTCCCAAAATCACTTTTAGCCCGACCCGGGATTTAAACCCAGGATCTTGCCAAGACCAATGTTAGGATAACAATATTTGGCTATTTAAGTACCAGCTGTCATCATCATTATATCAGCCGAAAGACGTCCACTGCTGGACAAAGGCTTCCCCCAAAGATCTCGACAATTGCCGGTCTTGCGCTATTTGCATCCAGCGGTTTCCAGCGACCCGCACAAGATTCTCGGTCCATCTTCTAGGGAGCCTGCCCACGCGACGTCTTCCGGTTGACTGTACCCCGCCGTTTTACTCGCGGTAAACTTTTTAAATTATAGCCTATCTGTAATTCGGATTTATAAGCATTATTACAACAAAGTTTTATAAAAATCCGTTCGGCAGTTTTTGTGTGAAAGAGTAAGACACATCCATACATCCATACTCATAAACTTTCGCATTTATAATATTAGTAGGATTTATGATTCCTTATGTAAAGTATTTATTTCTTTAATTATGTCTTTATTTCTTTTAACTGTCTGTAGTCTGATTGAAATTAATTTTATTTATAGACATACCACAATTTTGGTGTATCTCTTGTTGCACACCTACTGCTATTAGTTAACGTTCAGCTCCTATCCATCCTAACGTTGTCTGAAAGAGATGGATTTATGCGATAAGACCGCCCTTTGTACAACTTGCTCATTATATTTCATGTCATAAGTATAGTGTCATATGTATGTTAGCTTAAATAAGTAAATTTAAAAAAGGCTTTTAGTGACGTTAACTTTAAATAAACGCTTGTAAATATTCAGAACATGTTTGTAATGATATATTATTATTTATAGGTACATATAGATATAGATATTTAGGTACACGGATTTTATGAAAACAATTAAAATAAAATTTAATTTACAATAGTGATGAAAAGTAAAGTAAATGACAGAAAATGCCTTTGTACAATTTTATGTGCATAAAGTGATAAATAAATAATGATATTTAGCTAGCTGATATTAATTTATTGTCAAAGAGATCATGTATACGTTAATTATCGAAATTTAAAGGGTACGCTCGTACACATGAGTAGTTGTTGCTGAGTGCACACAGTAAAAGGTCACTTATTTCAATTCCTATTAAATTTCCAAAACTTTCACAATTCCCTTTATGTGTGTATGTTGCCACGATTATAATTGCACTGAGGTAATTTTAAAGTAATGTAATAAAGACAATGCGCAATCGTAAGATCGCACAATCAACAGGAATATGCCAACGATGTACAGACGCCAGAACCTT
The DNA here is from genome assembly GCA_951640165.1 of Pseudoips prasinana. NCBI lineage: Eukaryota > Metazoa > Arthropoda > Insecta > Lepidoptera > Nolidae > Pseudoips > Pseudoips prasinana. The sequence goes on along the minus strand of OX621245.1, from coordinate 35,542,289 downwards.
ATGCTTATGTGATAAAGTTGAAAATCTATAAAAGAAATTTGACAGATTGGAGTAGCTGGATGAGCTGGCGTCTATACATAAAGTTGTAGCTATATTTTTACTGCATGTTGTCTGAATGGTTATATCTATATTAAGGTGCGAATTCAATATTAGCTTCTTGGGTCAGTGTTATAAATAAAATAATGAAATAAAAAAGGTTTTTATTCACATAGACTTTAAAAAGGCGCTTGGAAATAGTCAGAACATGTTTGTAGTACCTAATATAGTTAAGTAATACATGATTACTTCTTGATACAAATAGATCTTTAGGTACACGGATTGTTAAAACATTTATAAAAATTAAGTATAACAAGCTATTTATGTTACACGTTGTTAATAGTATACCTATAAGGTATTATCTATAGCCTCTTATAAAGATCTAGAATCACTACGCCATACAGATAATGAAGCAATAATAGGAAACGCTGAGACGCCGGCGGTCGAGCGGCCGCGCGGCGACGTTTAGGATCATACATAATAACACTACTATCTGTTGTTCCAATCAAATAAAAATAATACCTATCAATGCTACCATGATACGCAACCATGATAAAGATTAAGTATTTAAAAATTACTTAAATATTTATCTTCGTTGTTATTTTTTTATGTTTTGAATTGATTCCGTAGATATTGACTGCTGCGAATTCACATTTTAGGTTAGTGGGTCGACTTAGTTTATGCTGATTTATTTATAATGTTTTTACTTGATTATGTATTGTATGTATATAATAACGACTGGCCTGAAATTGCAAAAGAGAAGGAAATCTGGAAAACCAAGAGGGAGGCCTTTGCTCAGCAGTGGGATACTATTATAAGCTAGTGTGAAAAAAAAAGGTTTATGTATGTGAACATATCAGTCGGCCATGTTCCTAGAAAAGCAAGCCAATGGATAATACCTACGTCCTCCGGAAGGGTGTTAGCAAGGGAGTTCTGAATTTGATGTGCCAACAATATATGTAGGTATGAATATTTCAATCTCTGTTTATTTCATTTTTACTGAGGTAATGAACCTATAATAATGTTCTTTTCGCGATCTTCGGCAGATTCTGGGGGATTGTACTCGAAAAATTATGCAATAAAATACCAAACCAAAATCTCCACGGTGACCAAATATTAAGGATTCCTAAAACCAAAACTACCGTAAAATTGATTAATTGCGAATAAATTATGATAAGTGTGGCAGTTGGTATCTTCGATAAAACGATAAGAGGATTACACGACCGAGGTGCCGTATCGATGCAATGATTTCTGATCAGTCGTGGCGTTACGCAAGAGGATCATGTTGAAAGGACATGACAATTCTAAGAACCGAGGTAGGTACTGCTTGTATCTATATAGGTACTTATGTGTCAAACAGTTGGTAAGAAGTTCGTTAAAACATTCTAAACAAATAGGTACGCCAATCAGTTTCATACAAGCATACCTATAGTAGGTTGTATGATGCTCCTAAGAAGAGGTCATTCTCGCGACGCCATGACAGGCTATTGAAATCATACGAGAAGCTGTGAGTATCTCGGTCGCTAGGTCAAACAAGGGATTGACAATAAAATATAAGATAGACTTTGTTAACGAAGGCTCAGTATAGATATCCACACAAAAGCCTTATTCAATCCTAAGTAGTGCAAATGATTTGACCATACTGATGGACACGTATGAAAAACATTACAGAATCCTAGAGCCATCCAGACCAAACTTATTTCTTTACTCACGAAAGCTAAAACGCGTTGTGCTCAAAGAGGGAAACCAACTTCCCTAAAGATATCGCGTTTTAGACGAACAAGTATTACGACTTATTAAATGAATTAACCAGATACGGCTTTGTAGTTAATTTATATGATATGGAAGTGGGTGCGAGGGGTATACCAGCAAAACCCCTGTACAACCTATTAAAAGACGATTAAGAAGATTATCAAAAGCTTCCGCAAGTTCTATAGTAGAACGAGTAACTAAAGCGGCATTATTAGGATCATACCAAATTTCATTCGGAAGAGGATGGGAATACTGAGACACAGAGGTGAGCCTTGATGCATCACAGGGGTCCCCCTTAAACCTACCTTTGTCGAGTGTTCCCTCCTCTACCACACGATGGACCCGGTTTCCGCACGGTCAATCCATAGAATGCTAAGAAAAAAATAAGGTTTTCAATGATTACCACTAACCTAATTTACATTTATTTTTGTTAAAAAAGACAACGCCCGTACTAGGGAATCTAATCCATGTGTCACGGGGTGCTTTACAAACACTTAATAGACTGACACAAATTACATAACATCTACCTAATATCTTTTGTAACAATATTATTATTAAAACTGAAGTGTGAAGCTGACATAGTATAAATTGCGACGAGTAACTATCGTAATTAATTCACGTAGTAATCTCCTAGAGTGAATCAATGACCGGCTCCATATATTAATAAATACATACATGTTATAAATAAATTACATCCAGGCGGCACAGAACAGAGATTATCACACAAAGATTTCTCTTGGATGGGGATCAAGCCCAGGACCTGATAGCAGTCAGGGTAAAATACACATTCAACTATTCCAGCCCGAAGCTGAGCAAAATCTCTCCATAAGTCACTTCTTACGTCTCATCTATACATATAATAAAATCGTAGGAAAGACAAAACTGTAGGTACATTGAATATTTTTTTAAAGGATACCTGGGGCGTGATCTACAATCGATAACGAAGCCAAAAATATAGATTTTAGATTTTTTGTCTATTTGTATGTATGTACCGTAGCCTAGTTGGTAGTGCACCTGCCTACGAAGCTGGTGGTCCTGGGTTCGAATCCCGGTAAGTGCAAATATTTGTGTGATGAGCACGAATATTTGTTTCTGAGGTTTCTGAGTCATGGATGTTTTCTATGGATTTAAGTATTTATCTATCTATATAAGTATGTATATCGTCGCCTGGTACCCATAGTACAAGCTTTGCTTAGTTTGGGGCTAGGATGATCTGTGTGACTTTGTCCCGAGATATTATTATGTCCGGGCTAAACACAAAAAGTACTCCATGGATTTACTTCAAATTTTGCATGAATATTACTAAAAGGTCGGGTCAACATATAGGCTACCTATTATCACACTATCATCTACGGGGGAGGAGCTGTGATAATTTATAAAGTTTAATGCGGGTAAAACCGTGGGGCACAGCTAGTTATTAATAAAATCAAAACTACCTGTCCATAAAAAGTTGATGGCACATAAACGCTTTAGCTACCGATCCATGAGATTAGCCATTGTCCGTATTGTTGCGGCTAACATTGTTAGCTCAGCGGATTATAAGCCATTGATACCCTAATACCTTTGTGAGACCCAAACATGTCCGTCACTGATACAAATCTTTTGTACCAATGTGACACTTGACGTTTTGTTGAACGTATTTTGGTATGCGTCGTTTTAAATATATTTTTAACCAATTTCAAAAAGCAGGTGCTTATAAATAGGACTGGTGTGTTGGTATAGTAGTAAGGGACCCTGGCTGCTAATGGTCTGGCTGCCAGTGGTCGTGTGTTCGATCTCCACACGAGATCATCATCAAGAGTGATCATCATCTGGTTTGTGTCTGTGTCAGGGTATATTTTGCCTCTAATATGTATGTATTAATAAAAAATATTAGTGAGAGGTGCTAACATAGTAATAATGGTATCAGGTAACTCACTCGGGCACTGCTCCTACTGCCTCGTGTGAGACGGGACGCGGCATGCATCGTGCGGGTCGCATTCGCCCTGAAGAGGACGAAACTGTTGGCCAAATCCAACATAAGATTAATTAAGTGGGTTAATCACTATATATATGTATAATGTATATATAGTGAAAAATAGTAACGGGTAACCCACTTATTTAATTTTATGTAAAGCCGTGTTAACCAATTTTGATCATTCTTTTGTTAAAATGTGATTGTTGAATGTTACCTATATACCTTTTGTTTAAATTGATTGTTATAATGATAAGTTTCAGTAGGTTTTATATTTTTTATAGTTATATAATTAATGTAGTTATAAAAAAAATTAAAATCTTTTTTGCTTTTTTTGTGTCTGATTGATACTTCACTTTTTTCATCATATTGAAAACATAAGCTACGTATCATCTTATCGTCACAAATGCCGCAGTGATGCCAGTGATGAGTTATAGAACAGAGTCGTGGTCGCTCACTCAGAGTCACCCAAAAAACAATAGAGAGGGCCATGCTCAGAGTTTCCCTGCGAGATCGAATGAGAAAAGTTGCCCTCCACAGGCGAACCAAAGCCACCGACATAGCCCGAAGAATTGCCAAGCTAAAGTGGCCGTGGGCAGGGCACATGGCTCGTAGAACGAACGGTCGCTGAGGCAAACAGGCTCTCGAACGAATTGGAAAACGCAGCGTGGGCAGGATCGCTACAAGATGTGCATTGATATTGTGAGGGTCACTGGCAGCCCCTGGATCCGGGTAGCCCAAGACCGGCAATTGTGGAGATCTTTGGGGGAGGCTTTTGTCGGCAGTGGGCGTGTTCCAATTGATATAATTATAATAATTATTTATTTTTTTATAATAATTATATCTAGGGACAATGTCACACAGATCATCCTAGCCCCAAACTAAGCAAAGCTTGTACTATGGGTACCAGGCGACGATATACATACTTATATAGATAGATAAATACTTATATACATAGAAAACATCCATGACTCAGAAACAAATATTCGTGCTCATCACACAAATATTTGCACTTACCGGGATTCGAACCCAGGACCACCAGCTTCGAAGGCAGGAGCATTACCAACTAGGCTACGGTGATAATGATGATGGGAAAAAATTACATCGGCCAAGTGACTGCCGCCAGAATCGATGTCCAAAGCCCGATGGCATTTTCTATCAGACTTGGCAGAACTACCGACGATAGGACAAGCGGATACCTATTCACTTTGTGGTTTTCAAGAATCTGAGGTTTGTTGACATAGTCTTGTGTCTTCAAGAAACCTCACAAAAAGAAGTGTATAACGGACAAATCACAAATGTCAAAGCAGAACTGATATTTACCGCCATTTGCAAAAATTAAAGCACGTCTGATAGGGCACTTTCGCGCAACGTTTTAGTATAAATTGTCCGTACGTTTGGCGCCGTGGTTAAGACAGTCACTTCGTGTTTCGGGTTCGATTCCCGCACACCTCAACTATTTTTATCACCCATAAATAGTTGTTCTGAGTCTGGATGTACTTTGTGTCCATCATTTATATGTTTGTGAAGTATCCCGCGACACAGGGATTAGAATCAAAACGCGAACGATACCTTTAAAAAAATAGTGTGAGTGCACTTGTGTTCTCAATGTCTGCTCTAATATGTCCAGTATACAATAATAAATGGCTGAGTCATGGATGTTTTCTATGTATTTAAGTATTTACCTATCTATATAAGTATGTATGTCGTCGCCTGGTACCCATAGTACAAGCTTTGCTTAGTTTGGAGCTAGGATGATCTGTGTGACATTGTCCCTAGATATTATTATTATTATAAATAATTATTATTATTTATGTAACTGTCTCAGACAACGTTCATTTATTTGAGCGCGGATCACAATCACGATAACCGGTGAATAAGGCGGTAACCCCCAGGAGGATATAATTATGTGTACAGACGCCAGCACATCAAGCTACCCCAATCAAAATTCATATTAAATTCATTTGAAATCAAATTTCTCCAATTGATAGTGAACCTTATGATTTTGCGATAAAGTTGAAAATCTTTAAAAGAAATTTGACAGATTGAGATAGCTGGATGTGCATTGTGAGCTTGACAAGTACGATTAGTTTATGATAATACCCAGGTGTTGAATAAATTGAGAATTTTATAATTTACTAGCGGCCCGGTACGTGCTTCGCTACGTATAAGGCATAGTAATAAAAAAATGATTATTAAGTTCATTTATTCAAACAAAAAAATATTTTAAATTGCTAAAAGATGTTGATTTTACACTTTTACAAGACTTTTTTTAAATGTTCTCTACGTACAAACCTTCCCTGGACTTTCACGAATAATTCAAGACCAAAATTAGCCAAATCGGTAAAGGCGTTGTTGAGTTATATCATTACAACGAAAAGTGGCATTGATTTTTATATATATAGATAGAGCAATAATTGAACATAGCTTTAATATTCTTTATCACTGAGTCAGTACTTGATTGTTATGAAACTCAATATCGATCTGTGGTTTGACAAGTTTTTGTGTCCGAAACACGAACATGGTGCAGTGTGTTGCGGTGCACCACGACACGCGTCCTACGTATCCAGTTCAGTTCTTTGTAGATATTATCAGCTCGGCCATGTTAATGTATAGATATCGATAAATTAATCGATGGGTAAGCAGATTACTAAAACCAAAGCACACCAAAAACAACCTTATTAACTGACTTAAACTTTGCTGTGTGGTGGCGGCGGTGAATATCAGCACCCCATCTCATCCCGTGGGGTAGAAGTCGATTTGATTTACCATGTAAGCTTTGTAATATTTTTTTTTACTTTTGAAATAAGTATATAGACAATGCCATAAATAAAAAGACCGTTCCGTAGCAGCAGTAGGTATTTCAGTTGATGAAATGAAAAAAAATTGCGGTTTACGATTTATGACGTATTAAAAAAAAAACTACTCACTAGATCTCGTTCAAACCAATTTTCGTTGTTAGTTGGCATGGTAATGTTGTATATATTTTTTCAGTTTTATCATTCTCTTATTTTAGAAGTTACAGGGGGGGGGGGACACTCATATTACCACTTTGGAAGTGTCTCTCGCGCAAACTATTCAGTTTAGAAAAATTATATTAAAACCCTCAATATCATTTTTGAAGAGCTATCCATAGATTCCCCACATGTATGGTACAATGACAAAAAAAATTTTGACATTTCATTCACATGTATGGGGGAACCCCCATAATTATTGTTCTTTTTCTATTTTTGTGTGAAAATCTTAAACATAATACATCTACTTACCAAGTTTCAACAGTAAGCTCATATAGTTTCGGAATAAACTGGCTGTGACATACGGACGGACCGACAGACAGACATGACGAATCTATAAGGGTTCCGTTTTTTGCCATTTGTCTGCGGAACCCTAAAAAAGCTGCAATGCTTGGATCATAGGCGTCAGGTTGCAAGTTTATAGGTTTTCTATAAGCTGTTTCATAGAAAATGCGCTCAAGACCTCCATGAACTTATCCCTCCTTCCCTCCTTTTATCATCGGACTATCAGGCGTCGAGAGGGTCTTCACCGCTATGTTGTTGACATCCCATTATGCCGAACGAAGAGCTTTGCTTACTCTTTCATCATACGCACGGCTAAGTTGTGGAACACCCTCCCGAACAACGTGTTACCAGACTCATACAACATGGGTTTATTCAAGGCTAGAGTGAACAGGCATCTTATGGGTACGCGCGGTCTACCTTCAACCACATCTTCATTTACCATCAGGTGAGATCGTGGTCACGTGGAAACCCATCTAGCATAAAATAAAATCCAGCGCTGCAGCAATACTTGCCGTAACTAATGCTGATATTTCTACCGATTTATGGTGCACAGCAAATACTTGGAATTAGTTGTGTTTTCTTTTCGAGTACGATTCGCATAGGTTCCCTGCATTTCCTCGACGTTTCCGTAGACATACTCGAAAACAAGCACATAACTAAGTTTGTTTATGAAAGATTTTAAAATGTCAATTACACTATGCTAGTCAAAAATTTTGCTCTATTTTTTATTCAATAATTTCTGCTAGAAACTCAAATTATCAAGATTGTATTTAAATACTTCATACTTGTTGGATTATAAACTTTATTTCTATCTTTATTTTATTTTATTTAATAATATAATCCTGCTAATATTATAAATGTCAATGTTTGTGAGTATATACATATGTATGGATGTTTGTTACTCGTTCGCGTAAAAACTATGGAACGGATTTAGATGAAACTTTGTAGTAGATAATATAGCTTATATATCCGAATAACACATAGGCTATAATTTATAAATGCTAACGCGAGTAAAACCGCGGGGCACAGCAAGATATATAATAAGTTAATAACGGTGAGATATAGAAAACAACCGTAAATTATTTTGGAATGTACTAATGAAGCCCTTTCATATGTCACTGCGGCTTTAGTACAAAATAAAATTGTGTTGTTAATTTTTGGACCATATTGCTGTTCCGGTAGTTAATATTTAAACCTATGCTAAGTTTAAAATCACTAGTATTACTAGAAATTAAAATTCACTTCTGGAACAAACGGCCAGGCGCGCCGGGCTTAGTCAAACCAGGGTTATGATTATAGTACGGAACCCTAAAGAAAATATTGAAATCAGTCCGTCCTGATACTGACCACGATACCACGGACAGACAAGCACACATCCTTTAAAAAATAACACCCCTTTAGCAGTCGGGAAATGAAAATATACAAACATTCCTTCCCATCACATCGGCAACTTCGCCAATTGGGACGTTTGACAGATTTCATCCATACGTAATCATTTTAAACCTGCCTTTGATTTTTCAGGGTCCCGTACCGAAAAGGAGCCATCGGAACCCTATTACTAAGCCTTGGCAGACCTTCCGTCAATTCAATTCAATTCATTTATTCACACTAAATAGAGTTAATATGATAATTAGGTAAATTACATAATATGGTCCTTATAATCTATTTAGCCTGTATTAAGCATGTGAATACATTTTAATCTACTATAAATAAGTTGGGTTTTCCTTCCTGACGCTATAACTCCAGAACGCACGAACCGGTTTCCACGGTTTTGCATTCGTTGGAAAGGTCTCGGGCTCCGTGAGGTTTATAGCAAAGAAAATTTATAAAATTTAACGCGAGTAACACCGCGCGGTACAGCTAGTTATCTATAAATAAAATTAAATTTAAAAATTGTTAATGTCACAGAATTCAAACCTACATCAAAATGTTAACCAATTCAAATAAAATGTCAAATTAATAATACATAGTAAATAATTACGTGGATTATGCCATTCGTCAGTCGGTCTGCGGGCTGTATCATCATAAACCGTAATATGTGGACTGTGTAAATTTTCTCAGATTGTGTTTTTCTATTGTCGCTATAGCTACTAATAGTTTTTGTTGTAAATGTGGTGTGGAGACGGAAGTAAATATCAGAATATGATCACCCCATCACATCCCGTAGGGGGCATTGACGTCGACCCGAAGGAATATCTGCCAGAGGACGGGCGGCAACTGCCTCCTGAGAACTATGACCATCTAATTGCGATCGCCAACCCGTCTGCCAAGCGTGGCGATTATGGTATATCCCCCTAAGGCAACTCTTGGGGAGGCAGTTTCAACTTGCTTGCTTATCGTATGGGTAGTGGTAACCCTAGTGTCAGAGTTGCTCAAGCCGCCCAGTAGGCCTCTGACATGGCTTAGCGACTGTTGTCTAATGACTACAACCGGGACCGACAGCTTAACGTGCCCTCCGAAGCACGGAGACGCTCAGAAATTAAACCACTTTGGCGGTCACCCATCTATGGACTGACCGCGAGCCTAGTTGCTTAACTCGCCGATCGCTTACCGGTGAAAGCATCTAGCTAATAAAAATAAATAAAATAACTGTTATGACCAGGACTGTAAATAACGTATTTTTTGCATAACTTAACTTCACCTTCATACAATATTTTGTTAGGGTTGTCTGCAATGTAGATATTAATTGCCTTTTTACCCGACTGCGGCACGCAAAGGGTAATGTGTTTATCAGGCTATGTATGTATGTATGTTCCTTTGAAGCACTATACAGACCAAACGCCTGGACCGATTTTAATGATTCGCACGTCAATCGATTCCTTTCAGTCCGGAAAGTGTCACTAAAGACATGACGTTAGTGAAAATTCAATATGGCGACTACTGGACGCCATATTGTGAAAATTTAAAAAATTAAAGTCAACAAACTATGTCATGTGGGGTATCGTTGAATAGGTATTTAAAAAACATTTTTAGTTTTCTTTCAACATTTTTCGATTTGACCGGCCGTTTAGGAGCTATATCGATTTAAAGTTGCGTAACAACTATTCTCACATATAGGTTTTAAAACAGTAGAAATTTACGATGAAAAGACGAAAACTTCGTATGACTGTGCGTGTGAGTGTTGATGGACATACACTAAAGTGTCTATTAGGTATATTGGACTACCTAAAGTATCTAACGTCTAACACAGTCGCTCATCTCCAACTTCAAACGATTTAGTACTTAACTTCACTAGATGGTTTAATTTTAGTACTCTGTACCACCGCAAGCTACTAAGCAATCTTCATGATATCAAATCTCTCAATGAAATCACGAGATTGCGAAAGGTAAACGGCAAAAATGTATGAGAGTTTTGTACCGCTAGTAAAATTTCGTGTTACGGGATATGTTTTAAATTTATGTTTTAATTGGTGGTTAATGTGATAGAAAAGGCATTTTTAATTTCTTAGATTTTTAAAACTTGGGATATAAAAGTTATAGCCAGTTTTATTTTAAGGTTACGTTTGGTAATCTGTGGGTCAACCCCATGACCGTGCAAACATTGCAGTTCGAAAATCACTCTTACTGCCTAAGTAATAAAGATACTGTAAATATCAAAGTGTGTCTACTGATGTGGCAATGAAATGCTTGTGTTAACTAGTGTACCAATGAAGATTGTTACATATTATATTAACACCGTAGACTAGTTGGTAGTGCTCCTGCCTACGAAGCTGGTGGTCCTGAGTTCGAATCCCGGTAAGTGCAAATATTTGTGTGATGAGCACGAATATTTGTTTCTGAGTCATGGTTTTCTATGTATTTAAGTATTTATCTATCTATATAAGTATGTATATCGTCGCCTGGTACCCATAGTACAAGCTTAGCTTGGTTTGGGGCTAGGATGATCTGTGTGACATTGTCCCTAGATATTATTATTATTATTACATAAACATTGTTATGGTGATAAAGTAAATGTTGTAGCTCTTTTTATAGTTTTTTACATGGATTTATTCCGAACCTGCCCCGAAAACCCTAAACGGGTCGCGAGTTAGGTTAGGAAGATGCAAAAAGCTATTATTTGTTGTAATAATGAAAAGCTCTTTATTTCCATTAATTACATAGTTCATAACCCAGTGTACATTTGTGTGAGGTTGCGAGGGGTTATATATGAGGTTTTGAGTGGAGGTAAATAAAACAATAGATTCTTTGTTTTTTGTAACTACATTAATTTTATTGATATTATTATTAATTTACCCTTAGTATTACTTCATCTAAGAATATCTTCATATAAAAACCAAACAATAAAATTATCACATAGCACAAAGCAACATTGGGTTTATTGAGAACTTCACTCTCTTCGAATAATGCTTGTCTTCTTAGTCGGGGCAAACGAATGTTGCAATTAACACATTGCAAACTCGTCATTTTAATTAAATGATAAAGCGTCCTTTCGCGAATCCACTGTCAACAGATATATAATATAGCACCTCCGTGCTGAATGAAACTGATGCTGAACTCACGTAATATCTGCAAGATTATTTACTAAATTGATGAAATGTATCAAAAAAAACAGCAATAAATACCTAACAGATTGTCTTTGCCTGTCAATAAATAATTGCCATGAACAAAAAAAATATTGACGACAAAAATCGTTCCTATTCTAAATCATTATTTTTTTACGATTTAATGCAACTACTGTGCTTTCTTAGGTATAATAAATAAGTCTATAATGATATGATTTATATGTAATGTTGTTCCCATTTATAAATAATTAATTATAATTTCGACATTTATATTATTTTACACATGGCAATTTCTGTAAACGTAACTGCGTTTAGTTTACGATTTTATTACGTTTATTAATTGAAAATAATAGAAATATTCTTTTAGATTTTATTTATTAATCCCAAGTTCTAAAAATATTATACTTACATTAAAATCAATACCTTAGTTGTCTTAAAAAGTGGTATAAATTATATAGCTGAACAACAACGGAAGTGTGCGATACGAATTCTGCCATTCTCTTTTGCAGTCATATAACAATAACAATGACTGACTTATCTCTCAGCTTAAAGAGCTGCTTGTATTAACGCGATATTTGGCCCGGATGTTTATTTATTCATTATCATATCACAGATAAAAAATAATAGCTTAAAAAGAAAACAGTAAAAAAAAATGTGAATTCCAATTCTGTGAATGATTCACATTTTTATTCTCTTAGGTCGTGAGGGTCCTGGAAAAAGGTCGTTTTCTGTGGTATCTTCTTCCTCGCCTTCCTCAATGGTAAGTGGTTCTTGCTAAGAGGGCTCTGAATCATCTTCATGGTCATTCTCGTCGTCTTCCTCGCTAAAAGACACGCCGTTGAAGCATTTTCCTTGGCAATGAAGGCACGCAGTAGAAAATTTCAGCATAGCTTTGCGACATCCACATTTGCTGCTGCTACAATCCTTGGTGCAGCGACAAAATATTGTTTTTAGTAAAACCTGGGGCGCCGGTAAATCTTTTGTTGTTCTTGGCGCCAAGATATCACCATAAATTTTTCCACCCCCACTCTTGAGGGAGCAGCTCATTCCCAAGCCACTGCTGCACTTGGTGATATGTGCTTCAGGAATTATATTTAGCTACTCTCTTAGTGGCTGTGTGGTGACGGCCTACAGAATATCGCCACCCCCTCTCATCCCGCGGAGGGACGTAGAAGTCATCCCGAGGGAATATATACCAGAGAATGGGCAGCAGCGTTTTCATGAGTACCAATGTCTACCTTACTGCGATTGCCAACCCGTTTGCCAAGCGTGGCTATTATGGCAGATCCCCTCAAATGAAGGACACAATTAAACCGCGGTCCCCAGTCCCCGGTAGCCCTGCTATTCCCAGCCATGGTAACAGCCGTGGTTACGGCAGGGCAGGGGGTGCTAAAAATCCCCGGCAGATTCCGCGTTACCAAAACCGACGACCTCTGGCCCTGGCAACATACAACACACGCACACTGCGGACCGACGAGAAGATGATCGAACTGGAGGAAGAATTGAGCAGGTTACATTGGGACATAATAGGATTATCTGAAGTTCGAAGAGAGGGGGAGGACACTATAATCCTGAAATCCGGGAATCTGCTCTATTTCCGGGAAGGCGACCAACTGTCCCAAGGTGGTGTTGGGTTCATAGTACACAAGTCCCTCGTCCACAACATAGTGAAAATCGCGAGTGTGTCGACTAGGGTTGCGTACCTTATACTCAGAATTACCAAGCGGTATTCGTTGAAGGTCATACAGGTTTACGCGCCGACTTCGACGATGAGGTTGAGGTCATGTATGAGGATATTTCTAGAGCCATACATACCTCGAACTCTTATTTCACTGTGGTCATGGGGGACTTTAAAGCGAAGCTGGTTAAACGAGTCGATAATGAGCTGAGAGTGGGGCAATTTGTAACTGGAGACCGGAATCCCGGGGCCAAATGTTGGCCGACTTCATGGAGAAGGAGGGACTCTTTATGATGAACTCCTCTTTCAAGAAGCCGGAAAACCGCAAATGGACCTGGGTAAGCCCGATCGTAAAAAAAAACGAGATAGACTTTATCTTGTTGACGAGTAGACAGATGTTCAATGACGTCTCAGTAATCAATACGATTAAAACCGGGAGCGATCACCGACTGGTGAGAGGTTCATTGAACCTAAATGTCAAGCTCCAGAGGTTCCGACTGATAATGTCTACGCTCCGACCTTTACCCATCTACATCCAAAACCCTGAACCCTTTCAGCTCGAACTGCAAAACCGTTTCGAATGCCTAGCAGATTGCGAGGAAGTGGACTCATACCACGACAGGCTCGTAGAAGCTGTCCATACGGCTGGGTCTAAGGTTTTCAAGGCCCATCGTACAAACAGAACCAAAAAGATCTCTGACTATACCCTGCAGCTTATGGACGAAAGACGGAAAATGGTTCTGATATGCTCTGATGATGCTACCAGATACCGGCAGCTCAACAGACAGATCTTAAAGTCTTTGACTCGCGACACGCGTCAATTTAATACAAATTGTATTAAAGAAGCTATTGAGCGGAACAAAGGCTCTGAAGTGTTTGCAAGAGAACTATCTGTTGGACAGAGCCAACTGACGAAGCTGAAGACTGAGGATGGCAGAATCGTCACGTCTAGACCTGAGTTGCTGGAGACATCGAGAGGTTCTACGGGCAGCTGTATACGAAAGCCCAGTCACCTGTCGATAGTTGTGCTTCAGATCCCAGAGCACAACTAACCCACCACTTACCGACGACATCCCGGACGTCAGCCTGTGCGAGATTAGAATGGCTCTCGAACAGCTTAAGAACAACAAGGCGCCTAGTCATGATGGAGTTACGGCAGAGCTTCTGAAGGCGGGTGGTACACCAATCCTACGGGCCCTTCAGAAGTTATTTAACTCCGTCATACTAGAAGGTCAAACGCCACAAGCATGACACAGGGGTGTGGTGGTGCTCTTCTTCAAAAAGGGCGATAAAACCCTCTTGAAGACTTACATTGAGAAGGTTCACTTTTGCTGGTGTCCCATACCATTTCAGGAAGCACACCTTCCCAGCTTCTGCAACATCACTATGGCCGGAGCTTGGGTTATAAAAGATCTTTGAGGCTTCCTGAATAATTTCCGAATTTAAATACAATTTACAGAAACCCACCTTGCTTCTTCTAAACGTTGCTGATGTTGTATCGTAGCCGGTAAATGAGTGTAAGAAGAGGATGTGTTCATATTTATGCTATTGTATCTCATTTTTTGTCTTTCATTCATTCATCGTCATTTTTCAGTTTTAGCCAGTAAGGTTGCGTTTCCTACAGTAAGCATTGAGCGAAAAGCAATCTTCATGATGTTTTTCCCGCCTAAGCTCAGTTATCTGCTGTTACAAAAAAACGCGATATCTTACTGTTACCGCCCTTACCTTACCTTACCTCGTGGAGGTACTCCCAGCTTAGGTTAAAATAAATTTAGAGATTAATTCAGGCATCAGGTAATGGTCATCACGCTGAATAACTCATCATCATCTTGTTCGCACTAATATGCTAGTGGGTTTGGTTTCCGCACTTAGTCCCGATGAGGACCAGTGTATGTGAGCCATGACGGCCTTCACTCCATCCAGCACACCTCCCTCCAGAAGCATATCAGGTCTCCTAAACTTCTCAATGCATCTGTAAGAGTTCCGCTGAATAACTAAAATTTTCTATATTTCTGGAGCGTGTAGCTCATAAACGAATGGAAATATGAAAAAGTATATGAGATCACAGTTATAGTGAATTTAGTAAGCTTTAATTTTATCTTAGAATATTTTTTGCTAAAACGCACCTTTTTAAAGATATTAGGAAAAAACCTAAAATTGAGGTCTTTGTCCCCACAACTACTTGTGTGACCCATAAATAGTTGTTCTGAGTCTAGATGTAATTTGTGTCCGTCTATTATATGTTGTTAAGTACCCTGCAACACAGGGATTAGATTCCATAGTGCAGGGGTTGTCTTTAAAAAAAACTGTGATTTATTTAATTAATTATATTATTCATATAACAATCACACATTTCGCATGCTGTTTATGAGTACAGTAGATGAGACTAACCTAATAGTAAGACCACCACTGTACTCTATTTTAAGTGAAATAAATAAATGAATGAATAATATTTAATAACTAAATCTAGATAATGAATGATAAAAATATAAAAAAAAAACATAAATATTAAGAACAAAAATTATAATATATAATGTGGTTAACTTATTTTTGAAACTAGCTAGGAACTCATAACTAAAAAGTACAAAATAAAAAAATTATTAAATAAATAAAAAACCCAACTGCGTAAATAATGAACGAAACTACGTACATAGACAAAGAACTGAAAAGAAAAAAACAAGCACATAGATGGCTGGTGGTCTAAAATTATATAATGTACTATTGAATGAATACTATTGAAGAAAATAAAATATATTCTAATAATGGAACATAACCACTGAACAGTCGGGATCCATTGACAAATTAGATCGGCTGTCGACTAATGGATCCCGACTGTTCAGTTGTTATGTTCCATTATTAGAATATATTTTATTTTCTTCAATAGTATTCATTCAAGAGTACATTATATAATTTTAGACCACCAGCCATCTATGTGCTTGTTTTTTTCTTTTCAGTTCTTTGTCTATGTACGTAGTTTCGTTCATTATTTACGCAGTTGGGTTTTTTATTTATTTAATAATTTTTTTATCTACAGTAATAATAGACCACATTTTGTATTTTTGATTCTATTTACGAGTTATGACATTTTTTCGATTGGCGGCGCTAGTGGACTGTAATAGGCCTCTTAAGAATATAAATGTTTTACTTATTTATTTATTCGCTGTAAAATCTAGTACGATGATACGGAACCGTTCATAAGAGTGTCCGACTCGTACTTGGCCAGTTTTATAATTTTCTATATTTTTTTTTCGAACCGGAAAGTATCATCTTATTTGTTTATCTCTACGCCTTGTCGACAGCCCATCACAAAGTAATTAGACAGACAGGATAGCTTTTTTTAACATACATAATCGGAACGACAGGAGTCGAATCGAAATACAATTTTATATTCTATGCTAGTGAAAAGAGAGTTGGATTTTGATTGGAGGCAATGTACGGTTGACAGTTTTGTCTTTTTGGAAATATTGTTTTTAGTCGACACTGCCATTTTTATTGAGTCTTGTTTTGTTTGGGACGGCTTGAAGGCTGTTTAGTTTGACATTTTGGACAGGTTATTATTATTTGTTTAAAAATATAAGTGTATCTTGACTTGAGAATGGGTCATCCACCCTTTTTTGTACTTCAAGACTCGAGAGTTAAGTAAGAATACGTTTAGGGAATATTTCAGACATTAGGATCTTACATAAGTACTTAATTAAGCTGAACATTCGACGCTGTGTCGGAATAATATACTGGGACATTATTTACACATCTGATCCCAAACTAAGCAAAGCTTGTACGATGGAAACCAAACAACTGATATACTATTTTTCTTTTGTATTAACAGACTCAGGACAAACAGACATGTTTATGCACACAAATATCTGTACGGGTTTGGAATCGAACCCACAATCTCCGGCGTCAAAAGCAAGCAATTGGCAACAACGCCATCAGGCCCGTCAAATCAACTAAACATGTTTTATGATAATCCCTGCTTTTACAGGCTTTTTCATATTGGCACAGGGTGCCAATATGAAAAAGCCTGTACCTACTTTAAAGTTATATTGCATTTTCTCTGCAAGTGATTTTTGTAATCTTTTGAGAAAATAAATGTCTTAAACTTAAAAACCTAGGTAAATAAATATCTTGCGACAACTAACACACTGCTCTCTGATCCTAAACAAAGCAGAGCCTGTACTATGGCAAGTAGACAACCGATAAACATACTTATATATTCCTAAAGTCATACATACCAAAGATAAATTACACTCAGACACAGAATCGTGCTCACCATACAAAGATATGCCCTGGTGGGGACAGAACCCAGGACTTCTTTCTCACTAACTATAGACCAACAGGCCAGTCAATAAGTAAGTTATATTAGCCTCGTTGGTCTAGCGGTAGCGTATTCAACCGCAGATAATGAGGGCCTGGGTTCAAATCCCGGGTCAGGCCAAAAGTGATTTTGGGATTTTTCCGTAAAAAGTAATTTCTCAGTATCCCGGAGAGCACGTAAAGCCGACGGGCCTGTACCTGAACTCTTTCCGGTCGTGTCGCTAGTCATCCCATCGGTCCATGAGAGTGATGGAATATAAAGTGCCCCTGTGTTTGCGCACACACTTGTGGACTATAATATGTCCTGTGCAATTGGCTAGTCTCCATTGAGACTGGACGCCGTGGCCGAAATTCGTTCGGGAGGACATCATCAATGCACGTGTGGCGCAGCGGGTAAGACAGCCGCCTCGTCGCGCCGCTTCGTATCGCGGGTTTGGATCCCGCGCCGGACCACTATTAGTGTGACCCATAAATAGTTGTACGGAGTGTGAATGTAATTTGAGTCCGTCTCTTATATGTTTGAAAACTACCCCGCGACACAGGGATTAGACTCCCTAGTGCGGGCGTTGTCTTTTTAATAAATGAAAAAAAATATCTTGGGACAACTAACAAACTGCCATCTTATCCTAAACTAGGCAGAGCCTATACTATGACAAACAGACAACTGATAAACATACTTATATATTCCTAAAGGCATACATATTACAGACAAATTGCACCTAGACATAGAATAAATGATCGTACTCATCACACAAATGTCCTGGGTGGGGATCGAACCCGTGACTTCATTCTCACTAACCACTAGACCAATAGGCCAGTCAATAAGTAAGTTAGTAATTTAAGCCTGTTGGCGTGGTTGGCAAATGCTTGCTTTTCGCCGGAGGTCGTGGGTTCGATTCCCACCCATGACAAATATTTGTGTGCATGAACATGTCTGTTTTTCCTGAGTCTGGTTATTATTATCTATATACGTAGATATGTATTTACCAAAGAAAAGTAGTATATGTAGTATATCAGTTATCTGGTTCCATAGTACAAGCTCTGCTTAGTTTGGGATCAAATGGCTGTGTGTAAATAATGTCCCAGGATATTATATTATTATTAACATTAGGCCGCTTTAAATAAACACATTTCAACTGTTCCTTTCGTTTACCCTTTTCCCCGACAAATCGGCTGGTCATACTCGTATCTTATCTTGGTCCGGCTAATAATCCGGTAATCCGTATAATCCGTTAATGTGGACGGACTGACAGATGACCAGCTATATTAGTTTTCACACGTGACGCTTGGCAAGCCGCTAGATATTTGCTCCTGTGGATATTTGTATAATATTCCTGTAATATAAAAATTCGAAAGTTTGTTAGTATGGATGTATACTAAATGGATGTCAAACTACGGAACGGGTTATGATGGAATCAGTAATGTAGCTTATATATTCGAACAACATGTAGGCTACCACTTATATAGTTTAATGGGAGTAAAACAGCAGGGCACAGCTAGTATTCAGATAATCGTTAAGTGCATTATATGGCAGCTACTGAGAAACACTGTCAAAAATCTCAATAGGAATCCTTTTTTATAACCAGGATCATCGTAATATGTAACTCCAATTTAATTAACTAAATGGGTTACTATAAAATTTACTCATTCCCAAGCAATTTTATCATTGACATAGTCTGAAACTTTGTTATGTCGCTTGTTATGCGATGTGGCTGTAATTTGTGTTTTAAATTTGTTGATGGACAGTTTTATGATGTCATTGGGAAGTTTGTTGTAGAAGCGTATACCTACTCTTCTCTTTCGTTACGCTCTTGACAGAGCGAGAGTGATCACATCGAGGCATCCACGCCGATGGTAAAGGTGGACACAGCTTTCCGCACGATCTCCCGCCATCTCTCTCTGTTGGCGGACTGTCTGGCGGATTCCACTTGATGAGTCCAGCGCATAGGTGACCTGCCACTCGATCTGGTTCCCTCCACTTTTCCTTGGACAACCAGTCGTTCTTTGGAGTCGTTATCCCGTCTAGAGACATGTCCGAAGTATTGCAGTATGCGCGACCGTACTATGGCCGACAGACGCTGCGTGAGGTCGAGCTCTTCAAGTATTGATTTGTTAGTGCGCAACTCCGTCCACGATATCCCGAGCATCTTCCTCCAGCACCACATCTTTAGAGCATCTATCTTCCCCTTTTCCAACTCGCGCTCTCAGAAGCGTATACACTGCGACGTAAAACTTGACTAATTTTGTGGAGACAGGTTGCATGTGCAAACCCTGGAATGGCACAAAAGGAAGAAGTACACTTTATTGCAAATAAGGTAAAAAAAACAATGGATACAAACTTATTGTAAACTCGTTTTCTGTGGGACTGACGGCATAGAATATCGCCACCGAAACTCATCCTGTCGGGGGTGTAGATGTCGTCCCAAGGGAATATCTATCAGAGAACAGGCAGCACCGTCTCTCTGTGTACTATAACCATCATACTTGCCAACCCGTCTGCCAAGCTTAGCGATTATGGCATATCCCTAAAAATGATGGACACTACTCCATTGTGGAAATCTTTTAGGGAGGCCTTTAAACAGCAGTGGACTTCATTCAGCTGACATTATTATGATGACGATGACGATGAATATTTGTTTTTTTATTTGGATTATTAACTTTACCAGATATAGGCCCGCCGTATGATAAAATTTATGATTTCCCAATTTTTTATTAACGTTTTTGTTGCGAAAAATATTATTTCTTTTATTAGGTGTCACTATGGTGTTAACGAGTATTTGACGAATAAATAATTGTAAATTTTGTTGTATTAACATTTTTCTTTTTTTAAGGTATTAATGTAATTTTCTTGTCTTTCTGATCCAGTATCATACATAACGGTCAAATTTCGACATTTGACATTTGGATAATGTGCCAATTGGACATTATTTATTTTATCCTTAGTAATACTTTTATGTCGAAATCAAAAATTTGTTTTACGAGTATTTGCATGCCTAAAAGCTCTTACGGTGAGAACTACCATTTTTTTATGTGACAGTTACCTAATGAAAAGCACCCGTTTTCACAAATAAAGAATTTGTTTTGATCCTTCACTTATGGCAAAACTGGGTTAAAACCAAACCATCGGTACCAGTTTTAAAACAAAATACCTATCGTTGTGATAGCAGATAAGCAACACTAAAATGCATGGAGGCGACGAAATCTAAAATAATTGCCAGCTACCGAGTTTGTTCGTAGATAAATATGATATATGATGTGAACACAAGCCCGTATCTCTACAAACTTATCTCGATACGTCGAAAACATACACTAGCTCCTATCACAATGGGATAGGGTCAAATTTTGTGTGTTATATAGGTAAATAAAAGTTGGTAAATTGTGTTGAGGTGATAGAAATGTTGACACATACCGGTAATTACGACACAGTATTGTAATTGCAAGCATTTGATATTTGGCTGTCAATTATATTGGTTGCGTGTGATCATCAATTTTTGTTCGAAAGCTAACAGGTTGGTATGGAGGCTGATGAGATGATTACGTTACAATATTGTATAATATCATTAATTATACTTATTTTTCACTTATAATAATAAATTTATTTTTAAATTACTCTTATTCCAAATTAAAATAATAATACACGTATTTTTCTTTTACTCAGTAGTAATATTCAAATATAACACCAATAAAAACTGTATTAAACCACCAAACTGAAAAAACCAATGCGCTTTAGATCACACGTCGACGTAAAACTTAGATATACTAGACGTAACTGACAATGAGAGAAAGAGAGAAAATCGGGACTAGTCCGGCCCTCTTACCCACCACTGCAACTCCTGTAAGCTAGGCTCAATAGTGGCACACAATGAAATGACACTGAGCGGTGAGGCTCAGGCATGTCCCGGGGAATCGCGACAACTGTCTTGGATCCCGCAACGAATATAATCAGAGAGAAAGAAAATGTGTTCTCGCACTTCTCTCTTTTTCCCCGACAGTAATATACAAGACTAACTAATTCTCACTCTTTTTATATTTTCACCAAGTCCCCAAGTCAAGTTTCGCCATAATAACCAATTCGTCTGCCAAGCAAGGCGACAATGGCAAAAGCCCTCAAAATGATGACCTTTACGGAGGCCTTTGTCCAGCAGTGGACGGCTTACGGCTAATATGATGATGATGATGAATCAATTGACTGTAAAACTAGATTTGAAAGTTTATGTAGGTTTTGTAAGTTTGTAGGATTAAAATAGATGCTTTTAGTGTCATAACTTCTACAAAAATAGAAAAATCAGCAGCATGGCAATATGTCGTCTTAAAATCCAGAGAGAATGAGGAATTTGAGTGTATATGACAAAGCAAAAGCAGATAGAAGCAAAACTTGGCAAAGAACACCATGCTATGGAAAGCTACACAGAATAATATTTCTTAGCAGAAAAAAATCAACGCGAAAAAATTCTTAGTTATTTTTTTAATTATTGATGTCTAGAATTTAGTAAGAATACTATATCTAATAATTGTAGAATTACAAAGCTGAACTGGCAATAGGCGGCGCACTCAACTCGAAGAACCGACGACGGTAGTTGGGGTAGAAACGTCCTCAAGTGGTCACCACGAAACAGAAGAAGCAACGTGGGCAAGCCCCCTACAAGATGGATGGATGATTGTGTGAGGGTCGCTGGAAACAATAACGCAAATCCAGCTATTTTGGAGTCTTTCGGCTGATATGATGATGATGATCACTATATTTAAAACTAAAGTAGCAATAGTAGGTAATCATGCGTCGATAACAAACACTGATAAGCACTGTTTTTAAATTGATAAAAATAGCCAACATTTGAAATGAGCAGACTACTTATATGAAATATTGGGATTAAAAAATCCTATCCCGTCGGGAACGAAGTTCAAAGCAAAACTGCAATCTATATAAATAAAATGAATCACCGAAATGTTTGTATGCTCATGTGTGTATGTTGGAAGTATGCAACATCTACAACACATATGTTGTATGTATGTGTTGGTTATTATTCCGAAAGAAGGTACTTATATGCATCTCCATAACATTATCATATCCATAACAAAATGGTGCGCACACATGTACACCATGGCATTGGTGCGGTTAACACCGATTACACATGTACACCAATGCCATGGTGTACATGTGTAATTGTAATATCAATAACACAGTATACACTTTATCTGTACTAATTGGTACCCGCTGTAGACCTTCGCTAAAACACTAGTCACACACTATTCAGATTTTTTAATGGGTAGCTTGTTAAGTTCCTGTGTAGCTGGCGGAAAAGAATAATACCACCCAATTTCATCCCGCGGGTGGGGTAGAGATCCGAGGAAATATCTACCACAGGACGGGCAGCAGCGTCTGCCAAGCGTGGCAAAGACACAACCTCATTGTGAAAATCTTTTGTGGAGACCTTCGTCTGACAGGAGACGTCATTCGGCTGAAATAATGCTGGTGAACTTGGCAAGTATTGTTTAGTACAAATCTCATTGAATACTACTCGTACATGGCGCCTCTAAGATGAGTCGTCTTAATCCCCCGTTATGTGGTCTAACGCAATTTTATCTACGTATCAGTATTATATCTTCGGTGACGTGTGTAATATTTATTTTTGTTATTAAATTGATATTTTATTTAAACGTCCACTTGAGCATATCAAATTGAATTTATATTTATGATAGAAATAGAAATAATAAGATAAAGAAAATAAAAGTCGTGATTCCTGCTGAATTATTGTTTTCATATATTTTTATCCGTTGATATAACTTTTAACCAATTTCTAAAAAGGAGGCAGTTTAGGTTAGGCAGGCAGGTAAATAAGATTTTCTGACAAGAAGAACATCCAGTAGAAACCTGGTATCCAGACGTCAGGCCGCCAATATGCTGTCGGTCCTGTGTTTGGGCTATCCCCGCTCGTACCGAATCGCCGTCACATCTGTTTTTAATGAGTGTGAGGGAATAGGGAGAGAGGGTGGGAGAGAGAGCACTGATGTGTATTTTTTTGAGTTATTACTATGATCTTCAACCAAATTATCAACGTCGGGTCTTGCTATGCTTAGACTTTGGAACATTTTTTGAAAAACAAGTTCAGATAGTCAACAAAATCGCAAATTAGCAAACCGTTTTAAGAGAGGTACGAGTAGGGCATAGCGTTAATTCGCTCAAAGAGCAGCCCGACTGGGGAAGTACCTACACCTTACAGAAGACATTCCTTAATATTAACATTAATAATTTTAATGTTGTGTTTCCGAGTGTGAGTAAGGTTGCCAGAGCTCATTGGGGGGGGGGGAGGATCAGCAACACTTGTTTGCTGACTCTTAAAGGCCGGCAACGCACCCGCGACTCCTCTGTTGTCGCGAGTATCCATGGGCGGTGGTGATCACTTACCATCAGGTGACCCACTTGCTCGTTTGTCTCCCTCTGATAAAAAACACAAACCGTTTAATTTCTATTACAATAACTATTCGACGCGTGTCTCTGAGTACTATTACCATCATACTAAGATCACCAACCCGTCTGCCAAGCGTGGCGATTGTGGCATATCCCCCCAAGATGATTTTTGGGGAGGGTTTTGTCCCTGTGGACTTTCTACAGCTGTTACGATTCTACATTTCCCACAACTATGTACTTATAGTTTACGCCCTCGGTGAACCAATATTTTTGTATATAAGCATTAAGTTTCCACTAGGGGTATCGGGACTAGTCCCTCCCTCTAACCCACCACTGCAACACCTGTAAGCCAGGTCAACAGTGGCACACAATGAAATGACACTGAGCGGTGAGGCTCAGGCATGTCCCGGGAATCGCGACAACTGTCTTGGATCCCGCAACGTATTTAATCAGAAAGAAACAAGGAGGTCCACTAGGTGCGCTGCTGCTAGTCCATAAACTGAAAGAACTTATGGGATTTTTTTTTTATTTATCACTTTATGCACAAAAAATTGTGCAAAAGCGGACTTAATGGCATTTTCTGACAGTCAACCTTAGGGTGGTGCAGAAAGAGCATGGTAGGTGCACATATCATAAGCTAAATTATAAGTAAATTCGCCCAGGTTACCCACTAGTCCTGCTACCTGCTATTTCTCCTGACGTGTCTCATCTACGAGCCCGAGGAAATACAGAGTGTACAGACGCCAGCACATCCAACCACCCCAATCTGTCAAATTTCTTTTATAAATTTTCAACTTCCTCACATAAGCATAAGGTTCACTTTCAATTGAAGAAATTTGACAGATTGGGGTAGCTGGATGTGCTGTCTGTACCTTTGTTAACTGTTGTTGTCAAGCATATTCTAGCCAAAAAAACATAACTCCAAATCGCTTTTACCTTGCCATAAACATCGAACTTGAAAGGATTAAGATAAAACAGATAAGATTATAGGTACGTACGTGTTATAAAAATCAAAATATGTGTATCTATATGTACAGTGTTATACGTAGCGATATCGTGATACGTGATAACGGTAACCAGTATAGGTGTAGGAGGCTATAGATAACACGCAGACGACAATAATAATTAGGTAGTAGTAATAATCTAAATAACTTTCGATATCTCCGTAAGAATCATAGCAAAAATATCCGCTTATGAGTAATAAGCGTATCTTACGATGTTCAGCTCTGACTTCATTCTCCTCTCTTAAAGCAAGCAAATATACAACATGTAACTTAATTAACGCACATCCTGAAAATAGTTTGTTCAGAATCGTTTACTGAATCGATTTATATCATTTTTAGTATAGGTAATTTTTTATTCCACAAATAACTTAAACTACGGAAATTAAAGCCATGCTAACCCTGTACAGTCAAAACAAATTGAAATGGACCGTAAGTCAAAGTAATAAGACTTTTAAAATCGCAGTTTTATTAGTATTCATACAAATTCCATCATCAATAAAAATAAACTGTATTCCAAGAAACTAATTTAGTAAATAACAATGATTACAACATAATATTCTAATTGCGGTGTTTGAGGGTGTGCGTTAATTACGTTACATGTTGTATGGTTCGTCTGGCCTATTATACTATTTGCGTTATAGCATGGTGCGGGTGACAGTTTCAGTAACATTTCGTTTCATTCTTGAAAGGCGCAGCGATTTACAAATTATGTCTTAGTATCTCAACTGTACCACATTTGTTACATATTAAACCATTAATAACAATGAATTAAATGCAACCAGAATGTTCATATCTACAAATTAAATTAAATTGAATGAAAAATTAAGCAAAGCGTTATGCGTATAACGTAACGTCATAGACGTATTTAGTGATGGGATGGACTGCTACGATGGGTAGTCGATGTTTTTGTATAATAAAAAACGTGCATAGGTAAATCTTTATTGTTAAAATACAACAGAACATTAGGGTAAGGTAAAAAATGCATTTAATTAGTCTGAATCGTATCAGGTCCTGACTCTGAATTGTCACTTAATTCATCATCAGAATCTGTGACGGATATTATTAATGATGACTCTATTATATTGTCAATATGGATGTCACGATCCCAATCAGACATAATGTCCCTTTTATTTTATTTATCGTATCGTATTTATCGTATTATTAGTATCGTTAGCAATAAAATGTATTGCACATCCCTAGTAAGTACTTATAGATGTCAACGTCAAATAAGCAAATGTCACCCGCACCATGCTACAACGCAAAAAGTATAGTGTAGTGGTTAGTGCTAACTGCTAGGATGATCGCGGGTACCCACACAGTACAAATAGTTGCGTGAAGACCATGATTAATGTTTAAATATAAAAATAATATTGACTCAGTAGTGTGTCACAAATTAGTAATATATATTTTGAATTAAATATACCTACCTAGTTTGTAAGTACAACATTTTTATGCCATGCAATAGGGCAATATGGCAAATGTGTGAAACTTAAATAACAATAACACCTGTATTCACCACATTTATACAAATAAATATTTTATGATTTATGATTAATTTTTCTGGGTGTTGTTGATCAATTGCTTCTTTACCACGATACAGGTTCTGCCTAGTGTGGGATCAACTGACAGAGTGTTTACTGCTCCAAGATATTGGAACGAAGTTCCTTATCGCGCGTTGTGAGAGGGGGCTAGACGGAAAAAATTCTTACGAAAAGTTGTCACTTCACTTTTTGCAGCTGTGCGGCGTGCGCATGTTTCTCCGTCTGTCTCTCTCTCTCTCTCTCTCTCTCTCTCTCTCTTATAGAAAGCAAGCCAGATATTTACATTTCTATTTCGCATTGAACAGTGTGGTGTCGCGACGATTATTTTTGTTGAGTGTATACAGGTTTTTTGTACATAATAAATAATAAGAAATAACTTCGTCCCATCCGGGTGTCCCTTGACACCTCTCAAGTTTTTATTTATATACATACTCAGGGCCTTTTGATCGTTGTCAACACAGTCACATAATATTTTGTAATTTGTAGTATTTTTTTTCAGAATTAATATTTAAGTTATGCATAATTAGTTATAAGTAAACTTGTTTAGTGGTATAAAATTGTATTATACTTGGATAAGGACTCTATCGCATTGGACTTATACCTGTAATGATAGATAAGTAAGAGGAAATAGTAAGAGGAAATAAATAAATAAAATAAAAATAAGTACGTACTTGTGATATCTTGTTTATGAACAACTGTCATGGAAGAGCGGAGTCTCCTAACACAGGCATTATATGCTTAAAAGGAGGCTTTGGATACTTGTACAATTTTTATTAATCCATCCGTTCGGTCTATATTATTACAATATTTTTTTTAATACTCAAATATATAACAAGCAACTAAGCTATTTTATTTAATTTAGTTGTTACTACAATATTAAATTAAAGAATTGAAGACAACAAGCAACTTAGCCAGTAGCTTAATTTAACCGACAATATTAGAAAGTGAAAAATTTGCCCTGAAGTCACCGACTGCGAGAAGTCACTCGTGGAGTCACCACTTATCTAGTCACGTCTATCATTATCGGCTGACGTCCTTCCGCCGAAGTGTATGTATGCATGTGTAAGTATGTATGTGTACGCATGCTAAGAGATTTCCGCAACTGGGCATGGCGCCGCCTGAGGATCTTCACAATTGCCGGTCGAAACAGTTTTCCTTTCTAGGTTATGATTTTTGATTACATAGTCAAATCCATAAACTTTACGCTTGCGTATGAAACTCATTGAGAAACATTTCATCATCATCATATCAGCCGAAAGACGTCCACTGCTGGACAAAGGCCTCCCCCAAAGATCTCCACAATTGCCGGTCTTGCCTTATTCGCATCCAGCAGTTTCCAGCGACCCGCACAAGATCATCGGTCCATCTTGTAGGGGGCCTGCCCACTCTGCGTCTTCCGGTTCGTGGTCGCCACTTTCTGCCTCAGCGGCCGTCGGTTCTACGAGCTATGTGCCCCGCCCACTGCCACTTCAATTTTGCAATTCTTACTAGATGTAAACATTTACATCTAGTTTATTATAACGGCAATATAAATCAAGACGTTGCAGGTCCTCCTGCATTAATTTGTCGTCCTGAACACAATTAACTGCACAGAATATTTTCATGTCATCGGCAATTACCAAAAAATTGTAATGTATGGAACAGGGACCAACGCTGTTAATAAAAATAATGAAAAGCAGGGGCACAACAAAGAAACCTGAGGGACGCCAGAAGGAATTAGTTATAGTGTTAATAACTAATAAATTATTTCGGTTTTATACTTTTGACCAATTAGGTACTAATATAAAATCTATATTAGTATCGAATATTGCCGGAACATAAATATATCTTGAGACAGCAAACGCTATGCAACTCAGTAATCTATACAAATAAATAAAATTGGAGTGTCTGTTTGTAATATTGAAATAACCGGTTTTTACTACATAAATATGAATATATATATACGGTACATACACCAAAATAACATTTTTTACAATTTTTGTCTGTCTGTCTGTCTGTTTGTTCCGGCTAATCTCTGAAATGGCTGGACCGATTTTGACGGGACTTTTATTGGCAGGTAGCTGATGTAATAAGGAGTAACTTAGGCTACTTTTTTTTTTAGAAAAAACAAAAACATCAAAATAACTAATTAACACGCGAACGAAGTCGCGGGCACAGCTAGTTAATAATATAATTGCTGCATTTAGTTCGTTTCTATATTTCTATGTATATTTATATATATGTACATTTGTTTATGTATTAATATTATCTACTTATATATACTTTGTGTATGTGTATTTAGTTTATACGTATTCATTACGTAATTTTGTAGGTTAGTTAATTTCCTTTCTATTCTGTACACTATCTTATATAAAATTCCTTTTAATATCCATATAAATTTTGGTTCATCCAACTGAATGGTTGCCTGGAAGAGATCGCTTTTAGCGATAAGGCCGCCTTTGCATTAACATTACTGTTATTTATTTCACTGAACTGTATACTATATTACGCAACAAAGTGTACTTATTATTATTATTATGCAATCTAATCCCTAACTGGGCATGCCTTTACCTACCAGACAGCATACTTATATATTTCATGATACTATACGTGAAGCAACAACTTTGTACCCCTTTTTACCAAAATTGCGCCGGGACGGAGGAATATTTAAAATTGGTTAAAATTCTTATGGAGAAACAGTGCAGAAAGGTAATATTTTTATATAATAGGCATTAGAAGTAAATTATTTTAATAAAAAAAACATAACACACATAACCATGCTTTTGAAACACTGACATACTGAGAAAAGATGTCAAACTGAGTGACAAAACTGAGAACAGATTAATATTATTGGTCTTTAATGGTCATAACCTTTGACAATAGAACCTTAATGGTCGAATTTCTAACAATCGCGATCTCTCGTATTTCTAAATACATATATAATAATAATAATATCTGGGGACAATGTCACACAGATCATCCTAGCCCCAAACTAAGCAAAGCTTGTGCTATGGGTGCCAGGCGACGATATACATACTTATATAGATAGATAAATACTTATATACACAGAAAACATCCATGACTCAGAAACAAATATTCGTGCACATCACACAAATATTTGCACTTACCGGGATTCGAACCCAGGACCAACAACTTCGTAGTCAGGATCACTACCAACGAGGCTACGGTGACCGTCGACCGTATATACGACATATTATTATATATAAATTACCCCCCGACACAGAGATTTGGGTGGAGATTGATCCCACAACGACCTCTTAGCTAGCTTAGCAGTCTGGGACATCATCACTAGCCACTAGACCATACATCGGCATTATTAAAAAAATAGTTATCACACTAATATTATAAAGGTGAAATTTTGTGAGTGTGTGAGTGTGTATGTTTGTTACTTCTTCACGTCTTAACGGAAGGAGCTGGATTTTAATGAAATTGGTATGGAGTTAGCAGACACCCTGGATTAACACATAGACTATAATTTATAAAGTTTAACGCGGGTTAAACCGTGGGGCACAGCCAGTAAAAGTTATAAAATCAGTTATATTGAAAACTAGCAGCGCCCCGCGGTTTTACCCGCGTTAAATTTTATAAATTATCACAGCTCCTCCCCCGCAGGTGATAGCGTAATAATATGTAGCCTATATGTTGACCCGACCTCTAAGTAATATTCATGCAAAATTTGAAGCAAATCCATGCGGTACTTTTTGAGTTTAGCCCGGACATACATACAGACAAACAGACAAAAATTCTAAAAACTATATTTTTGGCTTCGATATAGATTGTAGATCACGCCCCAGGTATCCTTTAAAAAAATATTCAATGTACAGTTTTGATTTTCCTACGATTTTATTATATGTATAGATATAGATCATGTAACTGTTCTACGACGTGCGCTGTACATAAATATTGTTGTATAAATAATGACGTCAAATATCTATCACCGTACGTGATTATAAAAAAATATTTGCAAAACAACTCTTAGGTACATTACATGTGCAGATCTTGTGATTTTCGGCTTTGATTCGTCACTAGCGGACCAATCTAAAAATACACAAAACGCCGGATTACGATACAGAATGCAATTATCAGTCTCAAGTACGTATATAGGTATTTAGATAAGCCTTCTGCTGCAAACTTGCCAAAATAAGGCACATGCCATTGTTGGCGTGGTTGGTAAATAGCTTGCCTTTCACGCCGCAGGTTGTGGGCTCGATTCCCACCCAGGACAGATATTTGTGCGCAAGAACATGTCTGTTTTTCCTGAGTCTGTGTGTAGTCTATACATTTAAATATAATAAAATCGTAGGAAAGTCAAAACTGTACTTTAAATATTTTTTTTAAAGGGTACTCGGGGCGTGATCAACAATCGATATCGAAGCCAAAAATATAGTTTTTATAATTTTTGTCTGTTTATCTGTATGTATGTCCGGGCTAAACTCAAAAGTACTGCATAGATTTACTTCAAATTTTGCATGAATATTACTAATAGGTCGGGTGTGATAATTTATAAAATTTAAGGCAGGTAAAACCGCGGGGCACAGCTAGTTACTTATAAAAGTATGAATTTACAAAAGAAAAGTAATATATCAATTATCGCATTTACATAGTACAAGCTCTGCATAGTTTGGGATCAAACATGGTTCTGAAAATCACAAATTCGATTCCAAGATATGTATATCAAAGAGCTATGGAGCGCAGCCATGAATTCATTACACAGGAGAAAACTGTGTTTTAATCGAACGAGGTGACTCGTGACAATGTACCGATATACTTGGTGGACCCCTGGGCCCTGGGGTCATTAAAATTTTACAGACGACCCAGTATCCCTATATATCGTAGGTATTTTTTTTTTATATAATAGGATGGCAAACGAGCAAGTGGGTCACCTGATGGTAAGTGATCACCGCCGCCCATGGACACTCGCAACACCTGAGGAGCTGCAAGTACGATGCCGGCCTACAACAACAAATAATCTTGTTCATCACATACTTAAAGATTTGTCCTGGGTGGCGGTCAAACCTACGACCTCTGGGTTAGCAGCCAGGGTCACCACTAGACCAACCGGCCCCTGACCGTTCCCTGCTGTTAATGCATAAAAAATATTAGCACTGTTCAAATGTACGTGACGATATCCAGTAAAAATGTGGGACAAGCTTACAAGTAGAACATTCCCGGACAAGTTCCCTACCTGTATCCCCCGGGGGCTGTCCCGCCGGGCCCATCGGTCTTGTCTCACGTCAACTCGGCCCAACTCGAACGCCGGAAATAATTCATAATACGGTTATATTTTAAGTTTATCTGTATACGGCTCTTGTGGGAAGTTTGGAAGGCGAATATCACACTTAGTGTGACTTAGTGAATACAGAAATTTATGTTTTAGTTAGATTGCCCCGTAATTTGAACACCGCGGTACTAATTTTGGAAACTGACTTAGGAGGACGCTTGTCAATTCGATATAATTTTCCTTTGTCGTGTAAACGCATGGCGTTTGGATATCGAATTCATTATTATTTTATTCAAGTGGATATATTTGCGACAATGGTCCCCGTATACAATTTCAACTTACTTATTGCTTTCATGGTAAAACCCACGAAAGCGATAAGCAAATTGTAATTCGGAGATCTTACAGATAGTAATACGGTTCCAAACATGAACCCGCTTTGGGTGCAGCAACAGAACTATATAAACTAAGTCTCCAAGGAATGACATTCTAATTCTATACACAAAGAATGCCATAGTCTGCAAGGCAGTGCTGCTTGCAAAAATTGAGCTGAGTGTAGATGTCTAAACTTTTACATTGCTTTCAATGGACATTGGTTTTTTTCGGTGATTATTCCTCCGTGGTGTACAATAAATGCATTATCAAGAAAATTTGTGGAGCGCGTCGGTATATTTAACCGGTGATTATTATCGATCTCAAGGGTTTCGAATGTGATTCATGTAGGAAAGAAAATCCTTCTTTCAGTTAAGAGGGAGTAGAAGGAATAAACAGAATACTGTATAAAATGACAGGATATGAGCATTCCGGCGAAAGCGTATAGGTAGCACTGTATTTAATTAGGTATGTCAAGATTTTGCTAGTGTTAGATATCATTGGATAAATATGATATCGATCTAATAGTCTGGTTATTAAGTATATAGTATTCAATACGGTTTTAGAGATTAACTATTAAAGTTCTATTGTAAAAGACTATAGACATTAAAACAAATAATATGAATCTGTTCGCAGTTTTGACACTTAGTTCATCATCTCTTCTCAGTTTGTCAAAAGCATTGTAATGTTTTTTTTTTAACTCAAACTCCATAAAACAGGTGCCTCGCTAACAAACCAATAAACCTGGGCTCGTGTCTACCACACACAGTGCTTTACCCCCCCTCTCAGTGCCCTCAGCACTGACAACACAAAGGGCTGATTGTTCTAAAAATCAATATACAAATATTGTGCCGCGTTATCTAACTACCGCTCACCGGCGGCGCGGTCTAATTAAACTATAACGACACCATAAAGTAGCTACTATGACCGTGGGAACAAAGGCAGAGGTTAGTTTTACCCTCTTGTGGAAAAAGAAGGTTAATTTAAGTTAGAGGGAAGGAAAAATTGGACAGACAAAGGATAGCTAAATCATCATCATATCAAATCTAAGATGCCCACTGCTGGACATAGGCCTTCTCCAAGGATCTCCAAAGGATAGCTGAAAGGGATCAAATCTGAAGGTTCATATCAAGAATCGGTTACTAAGTGCAGGGCGAAAAGGATGGATTTTTGTCGGTGGACAGTGGATTGAAGAGATAGGCTGAAAGTAATTTTATTGCAGTTTTCTGATAGCCTTTTATATGTTGTTATTTAATAAATTCAAATAAAATATTAATGTATTATGACGCACATTACGTTCTTTAGGTGTTCATATGTTCATAAGGCGTACATATACAACGCGTACATGCGCGTTTCAGCCGTATTCTATCGCAATATCGTTGTGTATAATTATGTCTCTCTCTTCGGGAGGTGGAGTAGTAGAGAGCAACGGAATATATAGCACTTTATCTTTCTCTCTATATTACTCTTCTCTCTTATGTTACGAAGTCACGTATCACTAAAATTTTACCCTCAATTTTCGTCCACTTATCAATGATCATTGATCAAACCATTGTCCAAGAAACGCCCTTTCAATTGCCATTCAATTTCGCCTAAAAACAAACACAAAAACAGCAACAAATTTGCTGTATTTGTGTTACTTAATATTTTGTTTACTTACTTCTATAGGGAAGTCAATTAAAATTTTGTTGTCAAGAAACTCCTTAAACTAAGTACCAGGCCATGACTTGTCAATGTGACATATGTCAAAGTGGCGGCTGTCAGTTTGACGTCGTGTCATCGCCGCGTGACGACCGTGCGTGATTAATTAGCGCCTAATTGGTTTGACAGTGGTTTAGCATTAGGCGGGCAGTGCGCGACCAGTTATAAGTTTATAACAACTTGTTGTCACATGTTTGTGGTCAGGACGGTTTGACAGGACTTGTTAATGTGGCCTTATGGAATGTTATGTTTGAATTTGGTCTCACATTTCATTTTAAGCAAGATTCAAGGTAGATATTCCATTGTTTTGAAACTATTGATGAGCGGTAAAAGGACTATACTGGAACTAGGTTTAACGTTAAGCGACTTTAAGGACTTGCCTTATAAGGACATGCGATTAGCTTTTTAGCCTTCACTGTAGCATATTAAAGCTTTCTCAATTATTTTTTTATTCGATAGGTAATGCTCTCACATTTCTTCTGTACTATCTGAAAATAGTGAACGAATATATCATTATAACAAAAACAAAGCATTACAAAACTTTGTACAAAAAATCACAAATTAAATAAGCCAATTTCTTTTTATAATAGAAATATATTTTACCTGATGATATAAAATAAATTTGTTTTATTTTCGAAACAAATTTATTTTATATCAAATGCCGGTAACGTGACCGTTAAAGGTGTGCTAGTGGGAGGCGAACGAAGGATTAGAGGGAGATATAAGTTAGTACAGATAGAAAGACAGAGAGTTATGTTTCTTATATTATTGAAGGGGCAAGAGAACGGGGCACACATTTTCTTGCTCTTCTGGCCATTTACATTTCAAGTTTCACTTCAATCGTGTGATCTAAAAGCACTCTCGTTTGTAGAATTTTTATTATAAAAATATCTTTTACCTGATAATATAAAAAACTTGTAATATTTGTTTTAGTCTTTAAATATCCTGAGTTATAGGTACATCCTTTTTATTATTTTGTAACCATAGATGTCCATTTTTATAATAATAAGTAATTTATATAATAATATGTTATATATAGTGTTTATATATATAATTAAACCATTAAAAAGAACCTATTAAGTTAATAATATTTGACAATCTTAGTTCACCAACCATAGTCTCTCCACACCACCCAAAGGTTTAGTAGATAATGCACAAGATATGGCTACGGCATTAAGTCCGCCTATGTACAATATTCTTTATGCTAAAGTAAAATTAAATAAAAAAGGTTTTTATTCACGTAGACTTTAAAAAAGCGCTTGTAAATAGTCAGAACATGTTTGTAGTAATACTACTCTGTCAAGAAAGTAGCGGGAAAAGATCAATAATATACAAAATGTTTGTTATTCATCCAAATTTATTTTATCACCTTTAAAGTATGCTCCTTCAGAAACGATACACTTACGCCAACGAATAATCCATTCATCAAAACATTTTTTAAACGCTGCTTTCGGAATTGAGTTCAGTTCTCGCCGCGAATTCTCCTTTATGTCTTCTACCGATTGAAAACGGGTACCACGAAGTGGTAATTTGAGTTAGGGAAAAAGAAAGAAGTCAGCTGGAGCCATATCTGGTGAATATGGTGGATGCTGGATGGTATTTGTTGAGTGTTTGGTCAAAAATTTGTTCACAATGATGGCCTTCTGGCCATTATTGTGAAGAAGGCGCATTATCGTTGTGCAAAATCCAAGAATTTTCTTTCCACAAATCTGGCATTTTTCGTCGAATTTGCTCTCTTAAACGCCGCATAACGCTCAAACAATATTCTTCATTTACCGTTCGACCTTCCGGTAAGAATTCAGAGTGCACAACACCGCGATAGTCAAAGAAAACAGTCAACATGACTTTGACTTTTGATCGACTTTGGCGTGGTTTTTTCGGTTTCGGTTCAGTTGGAAGGCGCCACTCCGAAGCTTGTTGACTAGTTTGCATGTCAAACTCGTAACCCACGTCTCGTCACAATGCGTTTCATGAATGTTGGGTCGGAATTGACTCGTTCTACCATGTACTCAGCGACTTTCATGCGATTGAGTTTTTGGAGAAAATTCAGATCTTTTGGGACTAGCCGAGCGGCAACATGTTTCATACCCAAATGATTAGTTAAAATGGTACAAATCGACTCGTGAGATACAGAAAGTTCGATGGCTATCTCTCTCAGAGTTGAATGAGGATTTTCAGTCACTATTTCCTTCACTTTTGCGATGTTAACTTCAGTTGCAGACGTTGATGGCCTACCAGAGCGAGGCAAATCTTTCATCCGCTCGCACATCTCGACCGCTTTTGAACGCTTTGAACCACTCATAAGCACAGTTTTTGATGAAGTCGATTCACCGTAAGCCTTCTGTAACATTTTCAGTGACTCCGAACACGAAATTCCATTGGCGATGCAAAATTTAAGACAAACTCTTTGTTCGATATTTTTGTCCATTATGTAATTCGCAATACACACTATATATGGTATTACTAAAACCAGCACTGTATTTAATATAAATAACAGATGCAACTCAAACTCCGCGCCAAAATGGAAAACAGTTGTGCCAATCTAACAACAACAAAAAAAAACAAATATTTGAATTTGGAACCATAAACAAATCATCCATTCCCGATACTTTTTTGACTGAATGTATATAATGAACTAATTAAAAAGTTTAAATGAAATCCTTAACCTAGTCGGCTAAGAGCTTAGTTAGTCACAATGTCTAAATATTGATAGTGAAGTCTGGTTTTAATAGCATTACATGTATTATGTCACCGTCGCGACGAGTTGTAACACACTCGTTATGTCAGCTGTCAATCTAAATATTTAATTGACCATTTATCAAAGTGACGCTCAGCCGAAGTGACCGGAATTAGTACGGTAAGTATATATACACATATTTTACGCAACGCATGAATCATTGATATGACATTTTAGCTTGCAAACAGCTTCGCCTGTTACTGTGATATTTCTTGGAAATAGATCAATTTTCCCGTAATATTTGTATCAATTTTTTGACCCTGAATCTACTAACCCAGAGGACGGGGGACAAATTATTATTACTATTAGTAATTATATATATTACTAGCTGTGCCCTGCGGTTTTCGTCGCGTTAAACGGTATAAATTTTAGCCTATGTGTTAATCCAGGGTGTCAGCTAACTCCATACCAAATTTTAGTAAAATTGCTCCAGCCGTTTAGAGGTGAAGAAGTAACAAACATACACACACACAAACATTCGCCTTTATAATATTAGTGTGATGAGAACGATTTTTATTCTGGGTCTGGGTACAATAATATGTCTATGGATTTACAAAAAAAAAATAGTATATGTATTATATCAGTTATCTGGTTTCCATAGTACAAGCTCTGCTTAGTTTTGGATCAGATGGCCGTGTGTAAATAATGTCCAAGGATATTATTATTGTTATTAAGTAGTAAGTACAGACGCCAGCACATCAAGCTACCCCCATCTGTCAAATTTCTTTTATAGATTTTCAACTTTATCACAAAAGCATAAGGTTCACTTTCAATTGGGGAAATTTGACAGATTGGGGTAGCTTGATGTGCTGGCGTCTGTACATTAAATTGGTTCAATAATGAATTAAGTTCAAATTATTATTCTTACAATTAATTATGTTTATGTAGAAGATTAGGTTAATATAAAATTACTTATTAGCCCCTAGACTAGATTGTAATATATATAAAGTACTACACTTGGTACTTTATTAAATTAAATAAATAAAAAAAAAATTATTATACATTATAATGATAAAGTATTTTTTACAGAATTTTGCTAACTAATCGGTACCTCGCTGTGTGGAAGACGGCAAAAAATATCACCAACCCATCTCAATCTCATCCCGATCACCAAGCGATTATTACTAGAAACATGTTCTGACTATTTACAAGCGCTTTTTTAGTCTACGTGAATAAAAACCTTTTTTATTTTATTTTTATTTTTTTATTTTATTATACCGCCAAATTATGGACACAACTCCATTGAGGAAATATTTTGGGGTCGCCTTTGTCCAGTATTGGACGTCATGCAGCTGACATGATGATCATGAAGTTTAAATAATTAAACATAACCACATAAACATTTTTAATCAAAAGCAACCTTTTCGTAATCGGATAGTAGATAGTTATAGTAATTTTTAGGGTTCCGTAGCCAAATGGCAAAAAAGGAACCCTTATAGATTCGTCATGTCTGTCTGTCTGTCTGTCCGTCTGTATGTAACAGCCACTTTTTTCCGAAACTATAAGAACTATACAGTTGAAACTTGGTAAGTAGATGTATTCTGTGAACCGCATTAATATTTTTACATAAAAATAAAAAAATAACAATAATTTTGGGGGTTCCAAATACATAGAACTGAAACTCAAATTTAGGCTGTATAATTTTATCATATTGTTATCTATTTTAAACAAAAGATAAATATCAGTGTTAGATCACTTAATCTTATTATTTATCTTACCATTCACAATGATAAAAAATTAACAAAATATCGCAGTCGGTAGGATTCGAACCTACGCTCCCAGAGGGAATCTGATTTCTAGTCAGACGCCTTAACCGCTCGGCCACGACTGCCGCATTTCTTTAGTGAATATTTTTTGTTTGCAAGATTGCAAACAAAAAATACAGATACAAAAAGATATCAACTATAAACTATGTAATGTCTACGAGTAATATGAAATAGTCCTGTGTTTGATCGAACATTTATTCAGTACTAATTATCGTTAATAATATTAATTTTATTACGTAAAGAAAAACTTACATTTGTACCGTTTTTACGAAAATTGCGCGAAGTATGAATTTTGGAACAGTTAACGCTCATATGGAGAAGGAGTGCAGCTAATATTTTTGTATAATGAACAACAGAAGTAAATTATTTTAATAAAAAAATCATTACACACACCACCATACTTTTGACACTCTAACAAACTGAAAAGAGATGCCGAACTGAGTGCTATGCTGCCGTGGTGATTTTAGTGGCTAACCTTTGGGACTCTCACTGCCCCCGTCCTCTCCCCAAACTGTGGGGATCTATAAAAGTTTACCACCAATCAAACAATATTTTTCTACAAATTTCTGCATCCTTTTCTCGGTGTATCTTTTTAAAGCAAAACATTTCAATCGACAGATTCGTACTTTTCGAGTTTCACTTCTGATAAAAAGACCAAAGCCCATACCTTAATGACACTTTATCGAGAAAGTTAAACCTTAAAACCTTACAGTGCATTAAAGCAATCTCTATCAAGCTCGGACAATGAGGTCCCACTGACAGTCGACATCTTCATATAACAACACAGAAACAATACCCTATCGTTTGACACGCTATTAAAATACAAGAACTATGAATCAAAATAAAATCTGTTTACTCAATTGCAAAATAAGGTATATTTTCCTTTGTAGTATTTAAGTTGCTATACGATCAAAATGTCATATGTACCACAATATTAAGTAAGCAATCAAAACTTTAAGTTAAATAGATGTGGTTGATTTTTGAGTGTGTAGTGATGTGAAATGAAAGGGTTATAATTGAATAATGATATCATAGTGTTGTGACGTGTTTTTGATTAATAATGGAGGTGACTTGTCCACTCGACGATTTTTTATAATAATGTTGATGTGGAGACTTGTTATGCTTTTAACATAACCTTATGGAGTTTTTGTTTTATTTATCACGAATAAAATTTAAGGTTTAGATATCGCATTTTCTGTTCCTTTTATTTTAGTAGAATGTTAGTAGCTGATAGAGGAAATTACTAAAAATGTTATGTAATATTGTCTCATTACTTTACCGTGAATTCCTCATAGGTATAACAGTATCGTGTTTTACTGCAGATAGTTAGGCCCTGGGTTCAAATCTTGGGTCGGCCAAATAAGCCTTTTGGAGAGTTATGGTTCAAAAATATTCAGAAAAATTGTGATATTATTTTGTCTATTATTCTATGGCTTGAAGGAAAGAAAAGTAAGAAGTACGCAGTGCCCGTGTGTTGAGAACACGCTTATGCTCTTTAAATAAATAAAATGTTCTGACTTGAACAAGTGCTTTTCGATATATATGATTAAAATCCGTTATTTTAATCATATATACCGAAAAGCACTTGTTCAAAGTTAGAACATGGCTGTAGTATTGAAAAATATTTATACTTAATTATTAAATAAATAAAATAAAATAAAAAAGGTTTTTATTCACGTAGACTTTAAAAAAGCGCTTGTAAATAGTCAGAACATGTTTGTAGTAATATAGTTGTATACATTATTATTTCTAGTAACATAGATATTTAGGTACACATTGTATGAAAACATTTATAAAATTTATTTTATTATAGCATTGATATTTAGCTAGCTCGTATCAAGTTATTGTCAAGAGATTATGTTTAATTATCTAGTTTAAGTCTTATATTTCATATTCCAGGTACAAGTAGATCTTTAATTTGTATTTAATCATTCAGTCTTGATCACGAACCGGAAGACGTAATCCGCAGGGCCCCCTATAATATGGACCGATGATCTTGTATAGGCCGCTAGAAACCGCTAGATGCGAATAGTACAAGACCGGCTATTGGAGTGATCTTTGGGGGAGGTCTTTCAGCTGATATGATGATGATACAGTCTTGTGAAATAATTTGTGATAGAAATGATTTAATGGTGACCACAGAGGCTTGATCGCTCACTATGGGCCTCATGAGGAGACTCAAGGTCACCCAATGAACGCTGATGAGGGCTATGCTTGGTGTTGCCTTGAGAGATCGTTGCATTGTCGAAACCCGCAGACGAACCAATGTAACCGAAATATTGCCAAGCTGAAGTGCCAATCGACGGGACACTCAACTGGGTATCGAAATGTCGGAACTCACCATCCGCCGTTCAAGGTTCTACCGATAAACAAACCTCTACCAAGAGAAGATCCCTCCCATAGAGAGCTCGAATTCTGTCATATCGTTCATTTCTTTTATAATTTTACTAAGCCTACTGACAATTTCCACCTCAAAACTTAGAAAAACAATAAAGAATATCAATAATCCACAAATCCTTTCTCCATCTCAACAACATAATCTCACTAATGACCAGTGACCATTACAACCGCCACAATAGCATAACCACCATTAATCATCGGATCAACTGCTTCCGTTACTGCGCTGGAAAGAGACGAAGACATCTATAGTGCACGAGCGTGAAAGAAACAGCCAACGATAACTTAATTGAAAACAAGTGACCGTAGAGAGGGGGACGTTATTATGATATCGATTTTTTTTAAATTGAAAATGGTTACCATTTTAAAAATATCGATATGTTAATAACGTCCCCATAATAAGGTAAGGTAATAGTCAAATTACAATAATTTTTACTACTACTATTTAGGTACGGTTCATTCGATTTATTCGGTTTTTAAGTAAAAAAACACTTCTCTCGTTTTTTTTTTATAAAATTGTCGAGTAGGATGATAGGTTTCAGCACTTAGCGTCCCGATCAAGCTATTAAGCGTGGACTTGGTTTATGACTACTTAGTAAAAGCCCAGAAGTCAAAGATAGCTTCAAAGCTTGGCTCGAGTACCTAGGTTGTGTGGAAGCTTGGCTTTATTTTGTACAAGAACTTTATCCGTTAGCAAGCTACACTTTTATGGTAATTAGAACCTGGGCTGCTGTTCTATACTGACAGCTACACCGATTTTAATAAAAGTTGACAAGGCTATAAACTAAGCCTTCAAGATATACATAGGCCATCTTCGCCATCTGTAACCGTTTAAGACAATTCATCAACTTTACGAGCTTTATCGATAAAGTAAAATATCGACATCGCTGTGACACTATCCACCGTTATGTCCATCTCTGTAGTCTGACCCTTATTGCGTTATCTCTCGTCTTGTGCATTAACACATCCAGCCTCATTAAAATAATACAAATATAACCTCAACAAGCCATTTTAGTCCTTATAACACATGATATAGAGTTGAAATCAACCGCTAAATAAAGTTTGTAAGTAAACCGCTTCAGTGACTGTCGCCGGGTTTTTGTCTTAAAAATATCAAAACGATCACTATTTGTAATGCAGTTTCATTTTAATTTTTGTATTCTATTTTTATTTATGGTGAGTCACCCAGCATTAAAGTATGTATGGTCCATATTATGTAGATCATCATATAAATTTTATTTATTTATTTTATAGTATCAGCAGTGGTCTCTTCCGGTCTCCATTGTCTAATGACTAAAAGCTTAGCTGTCATCATATAAATTTTATTTATTTATTTTATAGTATCAGCAGTGGTTATGGTAGCTGTTTCTCAGACGCATAGAGACGTCTACATTTACCTACATTGGCAGTCCTTATCCTCACCAATAGTTCAAGTACAAATCTATACATACATATAATAAAATCGTAGGAAAGTCAAAACTGTACCTAGAATATTTTTTAAAAAGGATCCTTGGGACGTGATCTACAATCGATATGGAAGTCAAAAATATAGTTTTTAGAATTTTTGTCTGTTTGTCTGTATGTATGTCCGGGCTAAACTCAAAAAGTACTGCATGGATTTACTTAGAATTTTGCATGAATATTGCCAAGAGGTCGGGTCAACATATAGGCTACTAATTATCACGCTATCACTATCACTTTACTTGTTAACGCGGGTAAAAACGCGGGGCACAGCTAGTATGAAATATGACTGAACCAAGTTTTGTCCTGAATGGGATCAAATCCACGACCTCTCGCTTAGCAGTCAGGGTCAGTAACCACTAAACCAACAGGCCAGTCAAATCTCTACTATTATTTTATACTAGCTGTGCCCCGCGGTTTTACCCGCGTTAAACTTTATAAATTATCACACTTCCTCCCCCCGTAGGTGATAGCGTGATAATATGGAGCCATATGTTGACCCGACCTCTTTATAATATTCATGCAAAATTTGAAATAAATCCATGCAGTACTTTTTGAATTTAGCCTGGACATACATACAGTATTTTTGCCTTCGATATCGATTGTAGATCACGCCCCAATTATCCTTTAAAAAAAATATTCAA
Organism: Pseudoips prasinana; assembly: GCA_951640165.1. Classification (NCBI taxonomy): domain Eukaryota; kingdom Metazoa; phylum Arthropoda; class Insecta; order Lepidoptera; family Nolidae; genus Pseudoips; species Pseudoips prasinana. Next base: position 35,499,507 of record OX621245.1, on the reverse strand, counting down.
TGTACAGTTTTGACTTTCCTACGATTTTATTATATGTTTAGATTATATAGCATCAGGTATTACTTTTTAACTACCTACATATTGCTATATTCTATTCTACATCCTCCGGAAGGGTGTTAGCAAGGAAACCCTAAATTAAATCTGCCAGTGTGTACCGTTCGTAGCTTAACGCAGAGCGCCTACCCCGATTTGATAGATAAGGGCTGGTTAAAATTATAGTTTGTTATTTTGCTTGTAATGTGTGAAACGTGATGGCTTGAACCCATGAACGCCTCTATTGTCTGGTGAAGTATTAAAAGCCCCCTAGCCTAACTGTAAACGTGAATAACAAAATGTAATGTGTAATAAGTTTGTAGATCAATGCTCTCCCTGCACCTGTGTTCGAAGTGTCAAGCTTTTTGCCTACCCGCAATATTAGCATATGATTATAGCTCACTGAACAATTCAATTATCTTCGAGTAATAAATCATTGTTTGTTTGGACACTCACTATGTAGAGACTACTTATTATAATATTACTAAGTAGTATTATATCTTCACTATGCGAATTAAGCATATTTTTAGTGACATTGGTTTTATTAGACAACTCAAAGGCTATTTAATCCAGAAAAGTTTCTATACGCTACAAGAATTCTACAATGACAGCCAGCCTAAATAAATAAATAAAAATATAAAATTAATGCTAGAAGGTAAAACCTGGAACCAAATAATATGACATTCTCTTTATATTCCCTGACTATTTGATGTACCAGATGACATTTAATATATTGAATGTAAAATTAATTAACTTTTATTCTATTGACAAGCATGAAACTTTTTTATATTTTTTTCCTCTTATTATTTAACTATGTAAAACTGTAATTTTATATTTATTCTATTGATTATATTGTGTAAAATTAAATGATAAATATTAAGTATTATTGTAATATGTACCTAATGTTGCTGTGCCCTTACAGGGTATCATGTTGAAACATAAGTAATACCATTGTAACAACATTGTATATCTACACATGATTTGCAATAAATAAATTGAAATTGAGTAAAACTTCTTTACGAACGCTTGACTTGTGGAGTAAGCTGATGAATGTGTTACAAAAAGTGTGATCGGGCGAGGCAAATGGAAGTTGAGAGGGAGATATTAGTTGGTGATGATAGAAAGAAAGAGAGAGATTTGCGTCTTGTAGGTATATAATATAACTGAAGGCTAACATAAAGAGGTGCAACGTGCGTGCGAGAGAAAGAAAATGTATTTCTTTCTCTCTTTCTCTCATCGCCAGTTACGTTTGAAGTTTTAGTTTAGTCGTCTTTTATTTTTATCGGGACTAGTCCCTCCCTCTTACCCACCACTGCAACTCTAGTAAGCCAGAATCAACAGTGGCACACAATGACATAACACTGAGCGGTGAGGCTCAGGCATGTCTCGGGGAATCGCTTTAACTTTCTTGGATCCCACAACGAATTTAATTAGAATGAAAAAAGGAGGAGTTAGAAATGAATAGTTCCACTTCTCTCCAGAGCAAAGCAACCTCCAGGGAAACAGAATGTTATGTGAATAGTTTAGTCATCTGGCCTAAAGCAGCCCTTTTTTATTGCTGTGTGGACGATGATATTAGCCGAAAGACAACTTCTGCTGGTCAGAAGCGTCCCCCAAGTCGGTATCTCCACAACTGCCGGTCGTGCGCTGTCTGCATCCAGCGACCTCTAAAGATCGTCGGTCCACCTTGTGGGGCCCTGCCCACGCGGTAAAATAAGAATATATTTGGAAAATACCTTAGACTTAAGGGATCAACCAAATAATTATTTTTTTCCGGGGTGGAAAATCCTGCATGGATGTCCTCCGCCTTGGGGGAGGACAGACTCCTACTGACTAAAAACCACCCCGGTGTTCCATCTCACAACTACGCCGGGGGTCGCGGGATATTACGATACTTCCGCAACCCCCGGGAACCAAGTAACCCTAACTTAACTATTAGGTAATACGCATATGGCATAACGATTTGCATTGAGTCGCTACTGATATTTTTTCCACTAACTTGGACACAAAATCAATGCCCTGACCGAATATGACATTTATTTGGCCAAAGGATTTTTGACAAGGACATAAGAACGTCGCAGTAACGCCGTCTTCTGAAAAAAAAACTCTCGGGTAAAACCATTGAATGCGTGCTAAAAGCTTTTAATTTGCACTCAATATTGATACAAATCCACTCTCTAACCAAAAACATACAACACCCAACAGAGAAATTTCTTTTTATGGAAAAATCCCAAAATCACTTTTTGGCCCGACCCGGGATTTGAACCCAGGATCCCATTTTCTGCGGTAAAACAGGCTACCGCAAAAAAAAGCTAGAAACGTCGCGTCGGAGCTCTGAGAATACTCTGAAAATGCATGATGACATTGCATCGAATTTTTTTGTCTTACAACGTTAAGATCACATGTTAGTACCAAAGGCCCAGTAAACGTCATATTGTACTTGAATATCCGTAACACAACGCAAGGCCGCATCGGTTACCACGCAGTGGTCCAGCCATCGCCTACTCCCATGACCCATACCACTTACAAATGTGAACGTATCACTACTTAAACCTGATGTACATTCAGTACAAAAGTATCGGGAATGGATGATTTGTTTATGGTTCCAAATTGGAGGGCGGGAGGAGGACATGGTAGAACGAGTCAATTCCGACCCAACATTCATGAAACGCATTGTTACTGGTGACGAGACGTGGGTTTACGAGTTTGACATGCAAACTAGTCAACAAGCTTCGGAGTGGCGCCTTCCATCTGAACCGATACCGAAAAAACCACGCCAAAGTCGATCAAAAGTCATTTTCTTTGACTATCGCGGTGTTGTGCACTCTGAATTCATACCGGAAGGTCGAACGGTAAATAATAAATATTATTTGAGCGTTATGCGGCGTTTAAGAGAGCAAATTCGACGAAAAAGGCCAGATTTGTGGAAAGAAAATTCTTGGATTTTGCACCACGATAATGCGCCTTCGCACAAGACCATCATTGTGAACGAATTTTTGACCAAACACTCAACAAATACCATCCAGCAACCACCATATTCACCAGATATGGCTCCAGCTGACTTCTTTCTTTTTCCTAAACTCAAATTATCACTTCGTGGTACCCGTTTTCAATCGGTAGAAGACATAAAGGAGAATTCGCGGCGAGAACTGAACACAATTCCGAAAGCAGCGTTTAAAAAATGTTTTGATGAATGGATTATTCGTTGGCGTAAGTGTATAGTTTCTGAAGGAGCATACTTTGAAGGTGATAAAATAAATTTGGATGAATAACAAACATTTTGTATATTATTGATCTTTTCCCGGTACTTTCTTGACAGAGTAGTATTAGTGTCTATACAAATCCAATTTAGTTCTACACAAAAATCTATAAGTTCTGTATAAAAGCGCTCGCCTGGGTGTGCATTAAAGTCGCCAAGAATGAACACCGACTCTACACTGGCATCGTCTATTATCGCACTGACCGCACTCAAACAGTCCGTGAATTCTGGCATGTTGTCTGGGCAGTCCGTTGGCATATACACTGATAGCAATAATCGATCTATCCTGCGTCTAACTCGTATTGCCGCTATGCGTGGTTTATCACACGGTATCACTGACACACGGAAACACTGTGGCGTAACAGGAATGCAACTCCTCCGAAGCGTCTTCCTTTAAGGATACCAGCACTACCTAGTATCCACTGCCGAGGTTCCTCTACTCCCGAAGTCCTTGGGTATGTCCGACCGGATAGTTAGTTCGCCCGGGAGCCACGTCTCTTGTAAGGCAATAAGATACACGTTATATAGAGTGTTTCTCGTTTTGAGCTGTCGCTAAACATAGAGCCTGCCTCTATTTTAACCTGCTTTCTACTAGCAAGCGGGTTTACCTGTACTACTATCATCAGCACGGAATCTCTCATAGGTCTGACCTTTATAAAGTGGAGTAGGAGCGGGTTAGGCACCTAAGGGTGTGGTCTATAGATAGGTGTCCGCAAAAAAAGCATTTCTATGCGTTTCCGAGCTCCGAAGGACTAAACAACAATCGTTACGCCGTCAAAGGCTTCTGAGATTATTTTAAAACACTCTAACACTAGGATAGGTATCGCATAATATAACCATTCACAGCCATAACCATTAGATACTCCATTATGACCTGGAATCATATTATACAAAACTAGATATGTTTTATCCTAATTTTGAACGAAGATTACCTACTTAGACATAGGGACGTACCTACGGGTATAAAAATAATGTCTACTCTATCGATATTTTGGTTCCCATTACATAAGCTATTTTATTAATGGGCAGTAAACATATATAATTTTTTACATCATTTTATTCTAGATACCTACTTAGATAGGTGAATACAAACTTGTATTAGGTAGGTAATATCTACCTATTGGAAGAAACTTCGTCAACTAAGAAAAATACGTAGTTACTTTTCGCATTTTATTACGAAGATCTAGTATCAAAATGCACAAGCTACATTTTAGATAATATAAAAACTTTATTTCAAATATAAAACCAACGATACATCTTCTTCGCCATTTTAAAACCAGAAGGCGATAGGTACATAAGACAGCTGCCACAATACATAGCGACGACAAAAACGAACAAAACATACATTTCGCACCTTGAAATCGATTTACGTCAGCGGGATAAATTAAAGCATTCCGTGTACACTAATGTCGAGGACCATTCACAACGGCACAAAGTAAATAAAAAAAAGTCCGCGACCCGTATCCAGCCTCCCAGATTCGCACTATTATCTCCACACAACCAATCCAAAATGGAGAGCTGATCCCACGCCACCCATTGGCCGTCGTCCCGAGCTCCTCCCACTAACACGCTCCTCCCATCGCACAAAAACTACAGAATCCGCACTAGTTGCCACGCCGAGCGCTCAGTCCACATCTGACGTCGAACACATTCATTAACACAATCAAATACCGTGACAACAAAGTTATTTCCATTAAAATCAAAATTCTTACTCTTATCATATCGCGATATGATCAAAACTGTGAGATAACTCTGTCTTTGTCCGGCGGCGAGATTTCGAGCGTGATAGAGAGGGACGGCGATTGAAAGTTTTAGGTGCGGTCTGGAAAAATAATGTCGGCGTGCGTGCCACGATCAGTGTCCGTCGGTTCACCTGAGGTGCGGGCGTGCGATCGATAGTGCACGGCGCGGCACTAACCCGTTAAAAATTCGAACGTTCCGAATTCCGGGACGCCAATAGCCGTGGCGTTACTATTTCATCTCGCCGCAGTAGTGATGTGTGTGATGTAAACGGATGGTCGATAGTTATCGATAGACACGGTGATCGTGACAAACATGATGACTATGGACGTCGGGATGTACAACAACCAGCAGAACGGGTACGGCGGCGCTGAGTACTATCAGCAGGGCGCCGCTTACCAGCCGCCTTACGAGGGCTACCACGAGGGGTACTACGAAGCGCCTGCTCACTATTATGAACCTTTGCTGCACGGGCAGACAACTCACGAGCATCCGCCGACACCTGTCATCAGCACAGATACGGGCTTATGTTATACAAATTTAGATTATGGAGAGTTGCAGCCGAACTACCCAATACATACCTTGCCTCCTCATCCAGAACCCTTTAAGCACAGAGAGGATGTGCCTCGAGCTGAGGAGATGCACATGCACGACCATAAGCTGGACAACCATTACTTGGAGACGAAATATAACATGCACTTCGTGGATGAAACGACGATGCAGTATAATCATGCAGGGTCTCCATTACCCTGTGCAGAGTTTGAGCACTACCAGCCGAAGGATGAGTTTGGAGGGTTGCGGGAAGGGTTCCCGCGAGAGGAGTGCGTGGGGTCGCATGGACACCTGCAAGGCCACCAAGCGCACGCGTCCCATGCTGCGGTACCCACCTACAAGTGGATGCAGGTCAAGAGGAACGTACCTAAACCTACCGGTAAGTACTCAGTTAATACGTATGCTTTGAAAAGTACGATATCAAGAAAAATGAAGACACATTCGAGAACTTGGGAAACACCTAATTACTTATGGGAATATTCTAGATGAATAGAAAAACCGTATATTTTAAGAAAACTTCTTTAACTTAAACTGCTTTCTTTTAGAAATGCTTGTGGAAGTATTTCATTCGCTCAAGTGTAAACTAAACCTTTGAAATTCATAGACAACATCACTCTCAAACTTATCCATGTTACCAGTAATATGGTAGATAATAGATCTAGTAGTATACCATAATACGTTCCAAACGATATACCTAGTAGTGTCGTACCCATAAATGACCTATGCCTAAAATTAAAAAACAACAAAAGGAAAGAACTAAATATTCCAGTGCACTCTACAGATTTTTATGTTAAATCTTTTTCTGTCCAAGTAGCTCGACTATGGAATTTACTTCCTGTCGAAATAAGGCGTGCACAAACTCTGACCTCATTCAAAATTTCTTTAAAAAACACTTTTTATCGCTTTAAATTATCTTCATAATTTATGTTTTTTATCTCTTAACTGCTTTTCGTAACCTCCTTTTTCAAAACTCCTCAATTGAATAGATGTATAATATTTTGTATTATACATACAAAATTTTATACATCTATTCAATTGAGGAGTTTTGAAAAAGGAGGTTACGAAAAGCAGTTAAGAGATAAAAAACATAAATTATGAAGATAATTTTTTAGGAGTATATTATTATAGTATAGTATTATTAGTATTTAAAATATAAGTACGTTTATGTAAATTGTATATAAGTACATAACGTTGAATATTTGACTGTACACTTACAGCTACTGCCTTTTCTAACTTACTGTTTTCCTAGTCCACCCAACGGTTGTCTGGAAGAGATTGCTACAAAGCAATAAGACCGCCGATTGTACCTGTATTTGCTTATTTGTAAGACATCTATTGTTTCTTTTGGTGCAATAAAGTGTACTCTATCGATCTATCTAAAAGGGTTCTTATACCATATCCTGTGTAGCAATAGCTAGAGCTAGATGCTAGAGAACGCGTAGCAGCGTCTCTCTGAATACTATGACTATCATATTGCGTACTCCAATCCGTCTGCTAAGCGTGGCGATTATGGAACATTCCCCAAGTTTGGGGTGGGGCATGCTTCTTCCAGCTACAGACGTTCCTCAGCTAACATGATGAATTTTTCGTAGAAGACTTTTATTGAATTACCTACATAACTTAAGCTTAAATCAATGGCTAGTAGTGTTGTGTCATATTTATCGATAATAACTTGGTTGCAAATAATTAAAAGAACTAAACTGGAAGAGCGGCTCGCGTATTAATGTAGAGCAAACGTTGCACAAAACATCCCTAAAATGATACGCCCTCTCGCATCTCCCCACCAGTAACCGCCCAGAGTCGAGGTTCGAACCTCGTAGGGGGTGCCCTCCGGCGCGGGTACTTAGTTTCTAGTTTATATTTTCTAGGGGGTTTGAGCCCAAGCTCACCTCTATAGTTCCGGTGAAGGAGTAAAAGCCTCCTAGGCTAACTGCATACGTCATGTTAAAAAAAAAGAAATGAAAACTTCCATTAAGTATTTTTTAGATGATATTTACTAAACTGTATAATTATAAGAAAGCTTTGCCTTTTGGTTACTGTGATTGGTTTATAAGTTTACTTCTAAACTTAATTGTAAAAGTGTACCTACCTACAATATTTTATCCGCTTTATCTTACTGAGTATTTCACAAAACAAGACTACAATTCAATGAGTTCTACAGACCATTTAAAAATGTCATTAGATATACATATCTCGGGTCACATCTCTTTCTCCGAGGGTGAGCAGAGATACGTGATCAGATGTCAATTAGCATGATAAATGATGATCGGAATTTAATGCACGCTTTGTGTCTCCATCATTTAACAAGGCAGGTGGAAACTAATATTTCAATCGTCAGTTGAGATAAAGAGAAGCAATGGAAGTATAGCAGAAGAGTTAGGTTCGTAAGATCTAAACAGAAGTTAGCGATACAACTGTTCTTTGTACTGTCAAATTTCTTTAAAAGATTTTCAACTTTATCATATAAGTATAAGGTTCACTTTCAATTGGAGAAATTTGACAGATTGGGGTAGCTTGATGTGCTGGCATCTCTACATAATTTAGTGACAGATGTTGTTAAAAAAAACTCCTGGTTTATAAAGTTGTACCTAGATATCTAAAATTCTAAACTAATATTTTAAGTAGAGACTGGTTTATGATTTCATTATCATCATCATCATATCAGCCGAAAGACGGCCACTGCTGCACAAAGGCCTCCCCAAAGATCTCCGCAATTGCCGGTCTTGCACTATCCTCATCCAGCGACTTCCAGCGTTTCTCATTTACCTACTTAAAACTGCGAAAGTAGGTACCTGCCTAAATATCAAAAAACAACCGTATAAACCGTTATAAGTGTATATCAATATTATATTCAAGAATCAAAACTTGACACTACTTGATAATAATAATTAGTCATAATTAATTCTAGTAGCACGTAGACTACTTAATTATATCATCGAATTAAATGCCTAATTGACACGTAACTTCACTATCAGATTCAAGGACAACACTAAATAAGGTATAATGACACGAGGTGGTCTTGGTTGAACATTTTGGTACCACCTTTCTCCAGTCCAGTCCTTCCTGGTGTCCTGTGGAGAACTATCTTGATGAATGCTCCAACTAAACTTCCCTTTTTACAACATAGATAACATAATTCTGGGGTAGGAAATGTTGTCGCAGATCGGTGTTACGTATATTCCATATTATAAATAGTCCACATTCGCAGAACAAGAGTAGTGGTGTTTTATTTTCATCGTTGCAGACCCTAGTTGCCAACGCAACTAATGTCAGCTCTCTGGGGCTCTACCGGCTAAGTCGCCGAACATCAATTTCTTAAATGGCGTTCAAGTAAATAAAGGTTAAAAATGACTTAACCAATCTTTAAATCGGCTTCAACGTTAACATTCCATTCCGGACCATTTATGACGTCACATGTGGTCATGGAAGCCGATTTAACGATTGATTAAGTCATTTTTAACCTTTATTTATTTGAACGCCATTTAAGAAATCGATGTTCGGCGACTTATCCGGTAGAGCCCCTGGTTAGAATACATACTTTCCTGCTGGTAAGGCATTAATTGTAGCCGTTTGGAAGTGAGTTTTTCAAGTAAAACTGTTTTACGCACGCTTGACTTGGGGAGGAAGCTGGTGAATGCATGATGAGAGCGCTATGAAAAGTATGATTGGGCGAGGCGAACGGAAGTTCAGAGGGAGATAAAAGTAAGTAAAGATAGAAAGCGCTAGGTATTATATTACTGTTGGGGCAAGGGATAGAGGGACGAGCACACGTTTTATTTCTCTCTTTCTCCCATATCGACACACTCGTGTTTAATTATATCCCGGGACATTATTCACACAAAACTATCTGATCCCAAACTAAGCAGAGCTTGTACTATGGATACCATATAACTGATATACTACATAGATACATATATATTAATTACCTGTTCATTTTAGTATGTTGGTTAGGAATTGTAGAATCCCAATTGTAACCCACTTTATAGAGTTTCTATGCTAGTTGGAATGCACCTCTTCTGTGCCTAATGAAAGGTCATTACTGCCGAAGTTATTTAAGCTATTGCTAAAGTAAAATAAAGAAATGATAGATGTAATTGAAAGGTATACCTCTTATGTACACGTCAATAAGACTTGAACATATGATAAGTAATTCTACCATTACAGGGAACCTACTTGCTTGTTGGTCGAGTGGTAAGTGATCCTGACTGGTAAGCTTAGTCGTGGGTTCGATTCTATCTATAAATATCTTGGGACAACTAATACACGCCAACTTATCCCAAAATAAGAAGTGACTGATAAACATACTTATATATTTCTAAATTAATACATGATATAGATGAATTAAAGCCAGCCAAAGAACAAATAACAGTGCTCATCATACAAAGATATATATGTCGTAGGTGAGGATAGAAACCAGGACCTCTGGTTTGGCAGTTAGGGTCACTAACTACTAAACAAACAGGATACATATGATATATTGTTTATTAAGTCATGCTATATTTTAATTACGGCGGAATATTACGACATTGCAACGTATTTAGGTTGAAACGAGCTATTTTGTAATTGTTTAATTTAAGCATTCCTTATTACAACAGGCTAGATTGGGGTCATGTTATGTACTCAGTTCAAAATCTTTGTCATTGAACTGAGAAAATTAAGCGACCAAATTAACGAATATTGTATTGATTTTCCTGATCTATCTACTGGGTTTAAGAGCAGGACATAACTTTTTTATTAATATTACTTGAAACTGCCCTCATATACCCACCTCATATACCTCATATACCCACACAACACAAATAGGTAATTATAAAAAAAATTAAGAGCTGTGGATAGATTGAATGTGAGCAAAACACATTTTCTAGGGAAATTGGCAACACTGATTATAAAATTAAACATTAGAAAAGTTGTCCAGTAGATTTTCTCGACATTATTTAACAAGCATTAAAATAATAAACATTTTAACTGGGCTAAAATATTTATTGTAAAACGAATCTATTTGGTTACAAATTGTAGCCTAATTCTTTAGTTTAAAAAATAAAGAAGATCATCAAACGTTGTGCAAATCTAGTACACAACTTCTCTATTATCTATGCTATTGCGTACATTTTTAATTAACAATTGCCGGTTATGAAAAAAAAGATAAATATGTTTAACACACATTCAACGTATCCTCAACACTTAACAGTTGCATAAACCTATTTTCGGTCAAAAAACCTAACTTATCTTTAGTAGTTTTTATAGCCGGTTGGCGCGGTAGGTTTTGGGTTCGATTGCCACCCAGGACATATGTTTGTGTGCATCAAAATGTCTGTTTGGTTTGAGTCTGGAGGATTTATCTATATAAGTATATATTTACAAAAGAATATTGGTATATGTAATACTAGCTGTGCCCCGCGGTTTTACCCGCGTTAAACTTTATAAATTATAGCCTATGTGTTAATCTAGGGTGTCAGCTAACTCCATTCCAAATTTTATCGAAATCGCTCCAACCGTTTAGACGTGAAGAAGTAACAAACATACACACTCACACAGTCACAGACTCACAAACTTTCGCCTTTATAATATTAGTGGTATATCAGTTATTTGGTTGCTTTAGTACAAGCTTTGCTTAGTTTGGGATCAGAGAGCCGCGTGTGAATAATGTCCCAAGATATTATTAATACCATAGATATTTATATTCGAATATGAGGGCGTTCTACCCTCCGTGCCTCGGAGAGCACGTTAATCCGTCGGTCCCGGTTGTTAAGATAATATCATTAACAATCGTTAATTACTGGTATTTACTTGTAAGTATGACCACCAGGACATATTTACTATGTTCCAACATAATGTACACTCATACAAAGTGTGCATTCATTTAATTTAGTTTTGTTCTCAACCTTCACCCTGTATTAAATATTAACATTATCATTATATATAAATTTATAACAGGCAACGCGCTTGGTGAACATGACATGTACTAAACTTGACTGTTAAACCCAGGAGTTATTATGTACACTGGGCCTTGTTACCTATTGTTACTGATTTATGAAAATAAAGAACTTTAAAAATAAAAAAAAAAATCAATACCATAGATACAGACATTGAATATATTTGTGCAAACATAAACATTTTTTTGGTGTTGTCACCTACTAGGTGGTACTCTCCAATTAGAATCCTACCTACCACACAATAGTTTTAAGACAGTAATGAGGTAACCCATCAGCCTTCACACCAGTAACACACACCTAACGTCAGTGTTATGACGGGGGCCGTCAGTTTTGTGCCGGGGTTGTGACCTGCGTCAGTCACTGACGCTCAAGTTCAGAGCAAATAGTTAGACGTCCGTCAGTTGTCACGGTACAACACTAGTCGAGGGTTTGGAAGTAAGCAGCAAAGTTTTATTATGACGTTGATCTGTGGTAAAAGAACTTATACAATTTGATGATAAAAACAAAATCTTTAAAGACTACAGTGGTCATTTAACGGGAATTATTGTATGGTAAAAACATAGTATTAAGAGGCATCTCTACTTCTTAGACTGTCTTCGTATATGTGAAATTCAAAACAATATTTGAAGCGATACTTGCTTGTCCTATAGACAATGGTTACTTTGGTGTCAGAATTTTCTAACCGCCCAGTAGGCCTCTGATACGGCTTAACGACTATTGCATTATGGCTACAGCCGGGACCGACAGCTTAACGTGTCCTCCAAAGCACGGAGACGCTCAGAATTGAACCACTTTGGCGGTCACCCATCTATTGGTTAACCGCGAGCCTAGTTGCTTAGCCACGCCAATCACTTATGACTTAACGGTGAGAGCATCAGGCTATGAGAGTTCATATTCTCCAAAACGAAACCGATTTCAATTTTATTCATCCATTACACTTAGTTTATATTCATATTAATTAAATACTCCTTCTAATTCCCCATTAAATGAGCGGACCATATCGACACGTAGAGCGACATTTTCGCAAAACCCTAAAATCTGACGCCCTCATTTATCTCCATTTCAGTAACCACCCTGAGCCAAGGTTTGTACCCCAAAAGGAGTGAACTCTGGTGCGGGTTACATACGAATAGTTTCTAGTATTATTTACGAGACAGCTTGATTCTTTGCTCGCCCGTATTGTCCGGTGAAGCAGAGAAAGCCTCCTAGGATAACTATAAATGTCATCCTTAAGAAACATTTCATTTATAAGCATCAAACTAAAAGAAAATATTTATTCCTCTTAATGAAGTGGAGACACGTTTCAAACTTGTGCTACCGCAAAATCTTTACATGAATCCATTTGCAAGCTGCTGAAAAACCATAAACACTGACATATAGTCTAACTTAAACTTATTAGTCTCTTCTTTTGTGTTAAAAGCAAAATAATTGTCCAGTAAGCTAATTATCATACCCACACCATACTTATACTCTCAGTAGAGTAGCAAGACATTTTCTTTCGTTCAAAACATAACATGGCGCTTGACTTATTATAAGCTCACAAATCGTATTAAGCGAGCTAAAATAATAAGCATATCATTTTACCAGTCAATTAAAACTCTCGACTCGGAACACTGCAGGTACCGGTAGAGCATAAAACGTTACAGAGAATTGCTTCCAAGTTAATAAAATCTTGCCTTTCACAAAAGGTTTCATGCACCCTAATATGGGGACCTTATCAGGGTAATGAAAAAATGTTTTATGGGTGAAATCTGACTTTTTGGAATAATTTATTTTTAATTACTGCAACTAAAATACTTAATATAAATAAGAAATACCATGGGAAATATACTTAATTCCTTAAAAATGGATAATTAGTTTTACCCTCTTTCTTAAAATATAGTAGTAATAAAGTAAATAATAGGTCTTTACCTATGAAATTGCCGTTTTGTATGAAAAAATTTAAACGAATTTTTTTCAGGATTTTTTTTATTTGTATTAATCGAAGTAATCACCCATGCAATCAATGCATCTTTGCCATCGCAGTGGCAGTTTATTGATGCCCTTCTTAAAGAAATCAGCTGGACGGGAGGCAACAAATTCTTCAAAGGCATTTTGTACTGCCTCTCGGGTATTGAATTTTTTTCCCGCCAAGAAGTTATCCAAATTCTGGAAAAAGTAGTAGTCTGTAGGCGCAAGGTCTGGTGAGTAGGGCGGATGACGGAGAGCTTCCAACCCCAGTTCTTGCAACTTGGAGACCGTCTGCTGTGCAGTATGAGGTCGCGCGTTGTCGTGCAGGAGCAGCGGAGACGAGCGATTGACCAATGCTGGTTGGAGATGCGCCAGCTTCTCCATCATTGTGCTCAGTTCTTCACAGTACACATCTGCAGTAATGCTCACCCCGTTTGGTAAGAAGCTGTGATGAATCACACCGGCGCTAGACCACCAAACAGTGACCATCACTTTTCTAGGGGTAAGTTTTCGTTTAGGGCATTGTTTAGGTGCTGAACCAGGATCCAACCAACTTGCTGAGCGCTTGCGGTTATCAAACAGAATCCATTTTTCATCGCAGGTAACAATGCGGTTCAAAATTCCTTCATTTGTGTGTCTGTTGAGCAGTGCAAGGCACGTCTCGACGCGTACTTCGCGCTGGCGATCATTGAGTTCGTGGGGCACCCATTTGTCAAGCTTTTTTACCTTGCCAATTTGACGCAAATGGACCAATATTGTTTTGACGCTAACGTCGAAAGCTGCTGCTAATTCAGCCGTAGATTGTGTATCATCAGCTTCCACAACCGCCTTTAATTCGTCATTGTCGACCAAAGTCTTCGGACGACCGCGAGGTTCATTTTTCAGGTCGAAATTTCCAGAACGGAAGCGAGCAAACCAATAACAGGTGGTGCGTTGGTTTGTAGTGTTAGCTCCGTAAACGTCGTTGATGTTGCGTGCCGCTTGTGCCGCGTTGCTGCCACGACGGTACTCATATTCCATAATTACTCGAATTTTTAACGTATCCATGATGACGAAAAAGATTGAAATGCGATGAAAATGTAACACTAATCAATAAAGAAATGACTACTTTTGGAAAAAAGAATCCATGTTTTTAAAATAAAATTAATTTGAAATTAGAATTCTTAGCCAAACAAAAATTATTTTGATTTGAAATGGCCAGTACTGCAGAACGGCAATTTCATAGGTAAAGACCTAATATAAATATATATTACAGACCGCAAGGACGGACTAATTCATATTTTTGTTACTGTAATACTATATTTGATTAAGGTTATTTACTGTTGACTAAGTGGATGTTAATACTCAAATCCTGAATCAATTTCATTATTTAATAACATATAGCGTGGCTAAGCATATTATAAAAGTCGTCCATATCATCAGGATGAATAGTCGCCTACCACCGTGCGATTATCAAGAAAGCAGGACACAGCTTGTTTTAGGCGATTCTTGTAGTCCTTGATCTTAACCCTCGTAAAAGTCTGAACCAAACTTTTTCAAATTTGTCAATATGATAGTGACCATATTCATGAGTGTATTTTTTATATATAAAATAGGATGGCATACGAGCAAGTGGGTCACCTGATGGAAAGTAATCGGCGCCCATGTGTATACTTAAATATTAATTAATTAAAATTAGAGAAGTCATGGAAGAATAATCAACCAAAGAAAACAAACAAATGTCCCATTGAAATCAATGTAAAAGTATAGACAACTACTTAACTACACTCAGCTTAATATTTGCGAGCAGCAGAATGCCTTGCAGACCTATTTTAAATTGATCATATTATCCTATTTTAAATTGGTTAGAAAGACTTATGTCTACACAACCAGTATTCTCTATTAATTAAGTTCTCTGCCAGCGTGGTGTCGAACAAGTCATAGTTGCGCCAACGCCGACAGGCGTCAGATGGCAGCACTGATAACTATATGACGCACCTTCATGCTCCACGTCGTGGCCGCTTGCAACGCTTTTTTTCGGCCCTTGAGAAAATACTCACCGCTTACGATACTAGTAGGTAATAATAAACTTGACTGCCTCGTTGACCTAACGCTATCGCTTTCAACCGCAGTTCATGAGATCCTGGATTTGAATCCCGGGTCATGGCATAAAGTATTATTTCGATTTTTAAATCCACAAATACACATCTTTCTCTCATCATCATCTCTCTCTTTAGGTGTACAATAAAGAGTTTATCTATCTATTCTATTCTTAAAATGTTTCTACACTAGTCAAGAGATATTTAATTTTAAAGGATTTTTTGTAATATATTTTTAATTTACTTAAGTTTATTTATTGACATAAAAAATCGTTATTACATAAAAAGAACTACTTATATTAACTCATTTAAATAAACTTAAAATTTTAATGATTGAGTTATGCGATTTCGTATAAAATTATTTGATTAACCATTTTTTTTTATTTTATGACCGGTAATGTAATTACTCTGTTTAAAGCAGCTAAATATATTATATTATATTCTACTGTACGGTTCAAAACCACGACACTGGGTAGCTTCTACCCATACGATAGTGTAAGGAAGAAATAGTTAAGTTACACTTAGTTATACTTTTTCAATTTTCTATCACACTTTTCAAACACGTGTAAAACTTCCATTCCCCGAATTTCGGTAACCGTATGTACATACGTTTAGCACGGCGTGTCACGTTTACAAGTAGCTCGGGCGCCATATCTGTGGCACGCAACACGCAGGGGTGTAGCATTTATTTGGGACACAAGTGGCTAATGAATAACACGTTGTTATGGACTTTTTAAGTAAAACGGCTTAGGAAACGTCGGGGCCCTTCTTGATTTCAATTTAAATTTTTATTTACACGTCTTTAGCTTGAGTGGGGAAGTACGTCCACATAACAGAAATAGTCCAGGTGAAATCTATATTCTATACAAATAAATAAAATTGGAGTGTCTGTTTGTAATATTGAAATAACCGTTATTTTTCTACATAATATGAATATATATACGGTACCTACACCAAAATAATTTTTTTTTTTAATTTTTGTCAGTCTGTCTGTCTGTTTGTTCCGGCTAATCTCTGAAATGGCTGGACCAATTTTGACGGGACTTTTATTGACAGGTAGCTGATGTAATAAGGAGTAACGAGGCTACTTTTTTTTTAGAAAAAACAAAACATCAAAATAACTAATTAACACGCGAACGAAGTTCTGTTCGTTAGTCTCGCGAAAACTTGAGAACGGCTGAACGGATTTATCTTATCTTGAAATGTTCGTGGTGGTCTAGGAAAGGTTTAAAAGGCGAGAAAAATTTGAATAATTACCGGGAAAATCCTAAAAACAGCCATTTTCTTTTTCCCATACAAACGTTTTCTACAACAAAAGTTTAGGTCTTTAATTTATCGATTGAAGCAGTAAGAAACCGGTTATTTCAATATTACAAACAGACACTCCAATTTTATTTATTTGTATAGATGTATAGATTTATAGCGTTATAAGTAGGTACAGTCAAAATATTTCCTACAACGCCGGTTGAAGTTCCACAGTCACGATGAGCGTGCACAATCCGTTCAATAAAGCACAATTAACATTGTCCCGATGTCTGCTTACACCACATCAGCGTGATGAATGGCACCCGTTTTTACTTTACGGCGGTGACTTTGATTTTTTATTTATTTATTTGATATATACACGAACCACAATACAAACAGACAAACATATTGTATGGTATGTTCCTATCACATACTACACAATTCGTCAAACTCTACCGATAATTAATAATAATATATGTTAACCCGACCTCTTAATATTCATGCATAATTTGAAATAAATCTATGCAGTACTTTTTGAGCTTAGCCCGGACATACATACAGACAAACAGATAAACAGACAAAATTCTAAAAACTATATTTTTGGCTTCGATATCGATTATAGATCCATCCCAAAGTATCCTTTTAAAAATTTTTAAATGTACAGTTTTGACTTTCCTACGATTATTATATGTATAGATAAATAAATATCCTGGGACATCATTTACACACGGCCATCTGATCCCAAACTAAATAGATAATTACACACAGACTTCAGGACAAACAGATGATGCACACAAATAACTGTCCAGCGAATGGAAAAGCAAGCGTTTACCAACTTGGCCCCAAATAATAAAATTGACTGCACGTCTGGCGCAGCAGCTAAGATAGTCGCCTCGCCTCTTCGTGTCGCGGGTTATAGTCCCGCGCTGGACAACTATTTGTGTGACCCATAAATAGTTGTTCTGAATCTGGATATAATTTGTGTCCGTCTAATATGTTTCTAAAGTATCCCGCGACACAGCGAATAGATTCCCAAGTGCGGGAGTTGTCATCAAAAAAATTATATCGACGTTTCATATATTAATTAGAAATCGTAAACAGCAGACATTTTTGATACTAGTACCTACTAAAACCTTTTGGTTCGTGCAAAAAGTTATTGATGTGCTAAACGTTTTTGATTCGTACATTTAACGGCAAAAGTAAATGATCAAGATAAGACATTGAATAGTAATGATCATATATTAAATACATCAAACTGAAGTGGCAGTGAGCGGGGCACATAGCTCATAGAACCGACGACCGATGATGGGACGAGTAGCGGCACGACCGGAAAGAGGTCATGTACAGGACTGATAATTTTACATCCTCCTCGAGGCACGGAGGTGAAAATGTACCAAAATATGCGAACAGGTGTTTGTCTATCGCTGTTAGCTACATTTGATGTACATACATATTATAGTGCACGCAAGGATAAAGTGCGTTTAATATAATTGTATGTTTATTTTTTTATTTAAGTACCTAATCTATATATATAAAAATCAATGCCACTTTTCGTTGTAATGTTATAACTTAACAACGCCTTTACCGATTTGGCTAATTTTGGTCTTGAATTATTCGTGGAAGTCCAGGGAAGGTTTGTAAGTAGAGAAAATTTTAAAAAAATATTGAAAAAGTGTAAAATCTACATCTTTTAGCAATTTAAAATATTTTTTTGTTTGAGTAAATGAACTTAATAATCATTTCTTTTATTACTATGCCTTATACGTAGCGAAGCACGTACCGGGCCGCTAGTAGTATTATAAAATGAGGAATTAAGAATTAAGTACATATGATTCCTTCCTAAGTGTTAAAAGCGAATGTGAGTGCCAATACAAACCACTCTTGGTTTAATGGCACAAAACAAAATAATAATGTGTCGAACATACATATACATATATATATAATTAAATAAAAAATGAAAAAAAAAAATCATAACAGATATGTCCCAAAAGCACTTTTTAGCCCGATCTGGAATTTAATCACTCTAGCTAGACCAACGAGGCAATCAATTGTGAAATATAGAGAAAATAAGACTACTCGTGTATTCAACAATTTATATTTGAATATACATCCATGAGTGTTGATAAAACATATATATATCGACATGTCTACTATAAATATAATTCAAAACATGCCAAATGTAGACCACACGTGAGGCCTGACAAAGAGCGAAGTATTGATGTTATCTATTCCTTCAAAGTTCCTGCACAATGCAGCTCTGTACCAGAAATCAAACCTCACGGGATTATTCCTGCCAACTTCCTATAAGCCCACTAAAATATTACCACACGAATCATAACTCTATAGTACGCGTCTTAGAGTTTAGAATCGTACGTCACATCGAACGGAGGAGCAAATATAAATTTGCTGAAGAAAGGATAGGTATCTCACATTGTCATTTTCCTTGCAACCCGAGGTATGACGTTTGGATCGCCAAGATATGAATATTGACATGCAATTTGAAACTTTATTACTTCAATACTACGGTTGACTTTTATAGAGGGTTTATAAAGCTTTTATTGGCATTTTCGAGGAATGTGCAACTGTTGTGATTGGCAAAATCATTCGCTTGAGGACGATGACGTAACACAAATACTTGTATTAATATTCGAAGGAGATCAATATCTAGAGGCTTGCGATCACGCCGCAAAACATTTGTGTTGTTCTGGAGCTAACTTTGTTGTACAAATGGAAATAATTAATAAACAAAATACAAAATCAATATATAGTGTTAATTCCGATAATTGTCAGTTTAATCATGCCGGTATGCAACTTGCACCGCCCTCCCGCCCGCAAAAATATGCACATGCAAGACGGACAATATAAAAAGCAAATTACATGCACCAGTACGATACCCAACACGTGTTTCTGTCCTCCACGGACCATTTTCAAGGGCTGCTAACTCGTCGAGTGCTCGAATGAGAATGAGGTGCCCAAGGAACAAATAATTAATTATCATTTGAGGCTCTTGATTTTTGAGTTAGTTGAAGATAGGTATATTATACAAATGTGCCCTTGTCACACTTTGTTCTATAGTTGTCTCAGTCTGTTGTTTTCAGTAAGTCCTTTTGGTACGGGAAGTTAGTGTGCGCGTGTGCGTGTGTGTATGTGAGTATGGGCGTGTGTGTATTTTTGTGTTTGGTGAAATTTCAACTTTATATTGAAATAATATTATAACGTTTTGAAATAATGTGAAACATTAAGTCAGGCTTTATCTAGGGCTGACTTAATAAAACGATTTATGGATTAAAAATTAAAATAATCCAAATATATATGTAATTCTAATTAAATTATATTGTTACGACTAAAGTCAGGTTTACTACTTACTACCACGTGCCTACTTTATGACATTGTAAGTAAACAATCTTCTTATGAGATTATAAGATAGTTAAACCTAAATAACTGAGTTCACCCTATCACAATTGCTTTCGAATATCACATCGACCCAAATACTATTTTTACGAGTAAAACAAAACTGTTATGACCCAGAAGAAATAATCGTGCTCATCATAGAATTTGTCTTGGGTGCGAATCGAACCCACGACCTGTGCCTGAGCAGGGTCACTAACCACTAAACCAACAGGTCAATCAAAACACTAGGTATATACCAAAGTCTTCATCCCATTCTCAACACCTTATTCCTAAAACCTACACCTTTTCTAATCAGATTTAACATTTTCAAACTCGACCACTTTACACTTACCAACATTTTTATACTTAATTCAGTATTGATATAAAACAAGTCACGGGGTCATTACCAGGACAAAGGTATTGGAAAGTGCGTCACGTGACGGTGGGGGTCGCTAGAGGGGGAGGGGGTCAGTCGCGTGTGAGATTGTGCGATAGTCTCCCCCGTCGTGGACGTCGTTCTAATCGGTTTACTGGGCCTAGTGACTTTAGTGGACGATGCAAGACAGAAGCTGAAGCGGGAAATCACAGATAAATTAATAAATAAATAATTTAACCAACAATTTCCACACAGTTGATCATAACTGTTTTGATACAAATACAAATCCGTTTATTTGTAAGAATTTAGTTGACAGGGTATGATCTTAAATTAAAATGGTCCATTTATATTCTACCTTTCTATAATGGTGTGGAAATGTTTGGCTTTTAAACAGTAATATTTTGATATTTTAAAGCAAGCAACTCATTACTTATTGTTGAATTATCAACAGACATGAGTAGGATTCGAATACGATCGAATTTATCAAGTTCAAACTTGTACTAAGATAGAGCACGCAATTCAAATCAATAAGTGTTACTTGTATTTGATAACGTCTCATGTTTTCTTTTAAATGCGTAATATCTAAACAATTCTTAAAGTGAACGTTTTCAATTTTGTATTTTGTAGATAACATCGAAAGGCGATATCTTATGCCACTAAAGTATTTTATGGTAATTTTTAGGTTATGGAGAGGAGGTGACACATGGACCCTGAGGTTCATAGGTCAATTCCCACCTGCACTTAAACTTGTACAACATATCTGAAAGACATACACAGAAATTTCAGCCTAGTTTGAAGGAGCATACCCCCAAATGACTACATTTGTCTAAAATAGTAGTAAAAATCAACTCATATCATTTCTACAAATTTATAAACCACTAACAATGTGGTAAACGTCTACCTATTTACATAACCACGAATACCAATAAAAAAACTAGTCAAGAAATCGCACATATGTAGTATGAGCTTTTGATTCCTTGTGTAGATTTTTAATTAAATAGTCAATGCATCCATATAGACACTGCTTAGCTAAGTGTAGGCGTTGTTAAGGTTGGCCTATGACATGACTTACCCACTGTTGTCTAATCTCTACAGCGGGAAAAAAACAACTCAATATGCCATCTGCAGCACGGAGATGCTCAGAAATTAACCAATCACCCATCTATAGACAGATTGCGAGCCTATGTGCTTAACATCAATGCTCGTTCTTGGATCGCTGGCCAGAGCGTATCTATGAAGATATTATTTTGCCTAGCGCCTGTCCAATAATAATCATATCCTGGGACAGTATTCACATACGGCCATCTGATTGATCAAGTAGATCTTGTACTATGGAAACCAGATAACTGATATTTACATAAACTACTTTTCTTTTGTAAATACATACTTTATAGACAATTACACCCAGACGCAGGAAAAACAGACATGTTCATGCACAGTGATCTGTGGCGTTAAAGGCAAGCATTTATCAACCAGCCCTTCGTTCGCGACATGATTCGCTCAGGTTGAATAAATCGTAATATCGCGTAACTTGTGCCACAGATAACGTCTCGACTAATGCAGGTGACTTGCAAGCCGCATTTAATATGCCACTTCTAGCACTTTGAGTCCACTCCTAATAACCCCTTCAACTCAATCTGATGACCAGCGGCTCAGCCATCTACCGCACCGTAAAATCATATTATTATTTGTACTTTAGCAGAAATCGGGAAATTTATTTAACTTGTGGAAGTTATTTAAATTGTGGAAGTTTTGTGTTTTGGTGTTATTTAGTTAAATTTTATTATTTGGTGTAGCAACCTGTGGGGCATATCAGCATTGCCTTTTTTATTAAGCAACGCTGCGTTCAATAACACATAATGATTTCTATCCAGATTAATCTCCATGAGTAGGGACTAAGCCCGACAAATAATGTGAACATTGAATTAAATACTATCAGGTCAAAAAGTTATTTGTAATTTTACTGACATCTAGAATCAATCATTGAATTACAATTGTTTCTACTGTTTGTAATTTTAAATACTGTTTTAATTGTATTGTAGTAAAATGCAGATTAATTACTGCAGGCATTTTAAAAACGTTAAGCACGTAAAATGTAGTATGCAACGTCTCAAAGAATTAGTATAAGTTTCTTAAGAAACTCAATCTAGCCATGTTGAATATTTATTTAATTTTATGTTTCTTTTCCCTGGATGGCGTAAACGAAGATTTTTTATATTTATTTAAGTACGCAGTATAGTACTTTATATGTAATTAAATCCAGTCTAGAAACTAATAAGTAATTTTATATTAAACTTAACTTCTACATAAACATTATTAATTCTAAGAATCAGTGCACCGACTTTCCTAAGTCATATTTTATCGACGTTAGCATTTTTTTACATTAATAATTTGTCCAGAGTAATACAGAACAAATTATTTTTATTTCTCTGGTTCTTAGCTGTTTTGACACGACAGTGTACAAACCATGGAAATGACTCAAGTGACGGTATGTTTAGACGTCCTTACAACTCATAGAGACTTAGAGACACAGATTCTATTGAGAGACGTTTTTATTCGTTTTCCTTTTTAAACAGTTTTTAAACTAATCGAAGTATCAATTTACTTTTAGTATGATGGTAAATGTCCATAATAGACTATAGCCATTATCTAAAATGAGATCAATATTGTGACAGCAATAAGCTGTCATAATATTGAGTTTGTAGTTTCAATCTCCACCCAATACAAATATCTGTCTGCTAAGCAGAATTATTTGTTGTATGTGGGTGCAATTTATTTATGTACTTACTACAGTCACCGTAGACTAGTTGTTAGTGCTCCTACCTACGAAGCTGGTGGTCCTGGGTTCGAATCGCGGTAAGTGCAAATATTTGTGTGATGACCGCGAATATTTGTTTCTGAGTCATGGATGTTTTCTATGTATTTAAGTATTTATCTATCTATATAAGTATGTAAATCGTCGCCTGGTACCCATAGTACAAGCTTTTCTTAGTTTGGGGCTAGGCTGATCTGTATGACATTGTCCCTAAATATTATATTATTATTATATATTTGAAAATACGTCAGTTTGCTTACTGTACTTAGGTCTAGGTCACACAAATAGTTGTCCTGTGCGGGAATCGAACCCGGACATGAAGAATGCGAGGCCACTGTCTTAACCATTGCCCCACATCTGCATTTAAAACATATACATAATTATTATTATGTTAGGTTACTTAGTTTATGTTTTCGATGCAAACCTCTTCAGTTAAAGTTCAACGTTTTATCCGACTTATATGATAAATACGAAAGTTTGTGAGTATAGATGTTTGTCACGCAAAAACTAGCGAACGGATTTTGATGAATCTGTATACTTTATAAAGTTTAACGTGAGAAAACCGGCGCTGCACAGCTAGTAATTGATAAGTAGTAAGTACTACCTTACAACGACACATTTATTAGACTTTATACATACGTTAAATGGTCTCCTAGTAAACAACAGTACGTAACGGTACTTTCGAAATATAATGAATTTCCAAGACATTTTAACCCACATGCCTTAGTTAGAAGATAGCAGATATGGGCACATTCCACAGAGATATCGCCCATTGAGTCCATTGTCTTCGCTCCCGAGGCCCGACAGTAGATTAGCGTGGGACGCTGCGTCTAGTTAATAACTTTTGAATAAATTATTGGTATTTTAGGGATCAGTGATATATGTTACTATTAAAGCACTTGTGCGAATGGGGGAACAGAAAAGATAGAAAATATAGATTATAATAATAATAATACAACTGGTTTATGGTTTAGTTATTCCTAAATCCCTGAAAATCAACCTTGCAAGTTTAGGGCTTGATATCTGGCTGGAGAGTTACATGCAGAAGGCGGTTATGCTGGCGAATGCCAGGATTGTGCGGAAATTTCTCTCCATGTAGCCCAAATATTTTATAAGTTGTATTCATATGAAAATACCCTTATAGAATATATTGTAAATAATAGTGATAATAAACATGTGATAAAAATAATATCTAGGGACAATGTCACACAGATCATACTAGCCCCAAACTAAGCAAAGCTTGTACTATGGGTACCAGGCGACGATGTACATACTTATATAGAGAGATTAATACTTATATACATAGAAAACATTCATGACTCAGAAACAAATATTGAAATGTTATGAATCTAATTAATCTAATACTACGTACATATACATATGTACTTACGTAATAAGATACATATGGCTATACATACACAAATAAATACATAGATATAAATATATATATATATATATATATATATATATATATATATATATATATATACAAATAAATAGTAAATATCAAATCACTACTATTAGTTTGAGCGCGACCCAGGATTTTGAACCAAGAACTCATTATTTGCATTTGAACACCCTACCGCTAAACGAATGTAGCATTCAATACAACATTGTTAAAGTAAATGAATGTTTGATTGAATGCAAAAAGGCGGTCATAAATTGTAATGTACAATTTTCACTGTTTTCTTCCAAAAGAAAATTAGGGATTTAATTAAAAGTACTACGCTACTACGCCGTAGCAGAGATCATAATATGATTTATCCAAATTCGAATTAAGAAACCTAGTATATTTTAACATGTATGTGCTTTTAGTTTTAAAGTATTTGAATACGGTATCTGTCGTTATCACGTATGAAGACCAGGGGCTCTACCGGCTAAGTCGCCGAACATCGATTTCTTAAATGGCGTTAGAATGACTTAATCAATCGTTAAATCGGCTTCCATGAGCACACGTGACGTCATAAATGGTCCGGAATCGATTGTCAACGTTGAAGCCGATTTAACGATTGATTAAGTCGTTTTTAACCTTTATTTATTTGAATGCCATTTAAGAAATCGATTTTCGGCGACTTAGCCGGTAGAGCCCCTGTTCAAAGTTTGATGACCAGATTTCCTTTGTATGATGAATACGATTAAGTATTTATTACTTATGTATGTAATATGTATGTATTTATCAGTTTTCTGGTTGCCATAGTACAGGCTCTGCCTCGTTTGGGATCAAATGGCTGTGTGTGAGGTGTACCATAATATTTATAAAAAAAAATATCTAATCATTGATATCCTTGCTAATAATTATACGCCATGATAGGCACGTGTAAAACAAGAGCGGCTAATGGGCCACCAACAACCTATTTAGGCCTTGTGTAGAAGCAAACTTGGGGTAAACTATGTGTAGAAGAAATATATAGGTATGTTTCTTAAGTAGTCATACATGCCGTCGTTATACTTCCAATGGCATCAGCGTTTCCTGTACATTTAGAGTCTTCAAATTCGTTTTAATTACTATGTTGTATTGATTGATATTGATTGTATTGTGCGTGTGAATAATGCATCGTACAAAAAAAAGAATGTACTTTAGATCACACGACTGAAGTAAAACTTAGATATACGAAACGTAAGTGGCTATTATATAAATAGAGAAAGAAATGTGTGCTGTTCTCTCTCGACCCTACAGTTCTATACGAATCACAACTCTCTCTCTTTCTATCTTCACTAACTTATATCTCGCTCTCGACTTCCGTTTGCCACGCCCAATCACACTTTTCATAACGCTCTCGCCACGCATTCTCCACTTTACTCCCCAAGTCTAAGGTGCGAAAAGGATTACTTCAAATAAACATATTAAAGTTTGAAATTAATAATTATAGTTGCATATTGCTAAAAAAACATTGTAAGCACATAAAAGTACTATATAATCCCGAATTATATTTCAAAGTTCATTGAATAAGTTATAATTAAGTTATATTTTAGTTAAATTTTTAATAAAACGTCTTACACAATCATTATGTTAAATACCGCTAATATTATAAATTGCGAAAGTTTGTGAGTGTGTGACTGTGTGAGTATGTATGTTTGATACTTTTTCACGTCCAAACGGCTGGAGCGATTTTAATAAAATTTGGTATGGAGTTAGCTGACACCCTGGATTAACACATAGGCTATAATTTATAAAGGTTTAGTTTCATGCGGGTAAAACCTTGGGCCACAACTAGTATTAAATAAATCTCAAAATTTGAAAAGATAATGTTGATATTCCGTTGTACGGTTAATAATGTTAAGATGTTTACCGACAGTTGCCAACCATGAAAGTTCCAACCCGATGTATTTCACTGTTCCGTGACTAAAACAACGGAAACCGTTAACGTCATGAAAATAAAAGTTTAAAACCAATGCCCGTTTCACTGCTTAGTATTCAATTTAATTTTAATTTGCCTTTTTATCAGGCTTACTATATTATTACGTACTACTACACTACACTATACTATATTACTATATTCAAAGTGCTTAATTTTATAACTTAATCCATACTTATATTAAATTGCACAAGTATACACATACTGTCTAATGAAGGTTTAAGACATAAGGATAACGCAATTAATATACGTACTTTAACCTATGTATAAGTAAATTTGCCTCTACAAGGTATAAACTTATTGCAGACTAAACTAAATAAAACTAACTAAACTTACGGAAAAGAGACGTGGTCGCTCACTATGAGCCTTATAAGACGGATCAGGGGATCCCTGCGAGATCGAAATGTTAAGGTCCGCAGACGAACAGTAACCGACATAGCCCAAAGAATTGCCAAGTTGACAGTGGGTAGGGCACATAGCTTGCCGGAAGCACCAACCGGAAGACGCAGCGTGGGAATGCGCCCTACAAGATGGACCGATGATGTTGTGGAGATATTGGGAAAGCCTTTTGTCCAGGAGTGTGCGTCTTTCGGCTGATATTATAAACTTAAATAGCCTTATATAGTAATGAAACTGAATTACATCAACTTGCAAAGTACACCAAAATGAAGATTAACTTTCTATATAAAGTTGACGATCAGCTGATGCATATTGTACGAGAAGCCAAAAAATAATTACATTTCATGAACTGGTTTTTAAATTCTCAAATCAAATCTTATCCAGGTCATTCGGCTGACATGAATTATAAGAGACTTCTAGTATTTCGCATATCAGCTCAATATAATTGCAACTCTTCCATCTGTAAGATGTTGCATTTGCGTTGAGCGTTGAAGACTGAAAATATTATACGGACCCATAACATGAAAATGATTTAATATTGTAGAACTAATTTTCAAGTAATTAGTTGGTAGAGTGGAGTCGAGTGTACATTATCGGCTTATAATAAAAGAGGATTACGGTAATCGTTATTAGTGCATCTTTATTGTTTTAATAACATAACATAATCATCTACGAGCTGGGACAATGCAGCCTTTTTATTATTCGTTTGTCAATGGTTGCCCTATACTCCGTGTCATGTTTTTTTATCGGGACTAGTCCCAACCTCTTACCCACCACTGCGACTTCTCTAAGCCCGGATCAACAGTGGCACACAATGAAATGACACTGAGCGAGGAGGCTCAGGCATGTCCAGGCAGGGAATCGCGACAACTGTCTTGGATCCCGCAACGAATTTATCACAAAGAAAATAGGAGGAGTTATAGAATAATAATAATAATATAATAGTAATAATAATAATATCTATTTTCAGAAAGTTACAGATTCTTAAGTTCAACAGTGGGTACATAATCATTATAAATTTCGCTCAAACATTGCGTATTTCATGCTCATACTTATAATATTAGATAATCTGTACAAAATATAATAACCCTGCCTCTTAAACTAGGCAAGCCTGTGTCTTAAGAGACAGTGTTCCGTCATTTTTATTTATTTTCTTTTACCCTTATTATTTAGTACAATATAACAGAATATGTTACAGTTTTATTCAGGCATGTACATTTGAATGGATCTTGTGTGGTTGTGTGTGTGTGTGTAGGTTGGTGTGTGCGTGTATGTGAGTTAATGAGTGTAGGTGCGCGGATGTATGTGCGTGTGTGTGTGTATTCGCTGTGGTCAGGCGATATATGCGAGTAGAGATTCTGTGTATACATAATCTTTTTTCAATAGCCATTCTGTAACTTTAGATCGTAGAGTATAACGATTCAGGCTTATTTATATTAATGAATAGTTCCACATCAAGTTCGGTGTTACTCTGTGGCGCAGTCGTTGTGCCGGCTAGCAGGAGCTGGTAATACGGGAGGACACGTTATTATCCTATCAGGGCACGACAGGACGTGTCCCAACCAAACAAAAGGGAAGCCCAGAGCAACTTGCCTCAGTCCCTGGGCTCCCCCAGTATCGCCCAGAGAAGTGGACGCGACGGCAGAATAGGTAGTTTAGGTTAAATTTAGTCGGTGTTTGCGGAAATGTCGTACGTTCCCGCGACCCCTGGTACAGGTCGCGGGAACACTGGGGTGGTTTTAGTCATTAGGAGCCTGACAGACTGCTCCCCCCAAAAGCGGAGGACATGGACATGGATTTTACACTCCAAAAAAAAGGTTTTAGTTGGTGCGAGTTAGACATAGGATTCCGCCTGCCTTATAAAAATAAAAAATATAATATAATATATAATAGACAATGTCACACAGATCATCCTAGCCCCAAACTAAGCAAAGCTTGTACTATGGGTACCAGACGACGATATATAGATAGATAAATACTTAAATACATAGAAAACATCTAACAAATATTCGTGCTCATCACACAAATATTTGCACTTACCGGGATTCGAACCCAGGGCAACAAACAATGCGGGTGATTGTAGGAAGGAGCACTACCAACTAGGCTACGATGACCGAATACTTAAAATATTTCTAAATATTATTTACCGTACGCGTTTCGTCTTAGCACTTTCGCCATAAACTGAAGTTACGCAATATTTCAACAGTTTTGTGACGGAGGCCTATGCTCCGTAGTGTACCTACCTACCACTCAAAACCAACACAGATGTTTGGGCGATACCACAAATTGGACAGATATGCTCCGATTATAGTCCACTCCGCGTATCTTATCGCGGGCATCCGATTTATTGACTGCCAACGTGTTAACATGCTACACTAATTTACGAGTACTTTGAGTATTTTGATATAAAGTGGAACGGGAGATTTTTTATTTCATATACAACTCACAAATACCTATAGCTAAAACTATAAATTTCGATAATTAAACTTAAACATAATCTCTTTGAGGATAACTTAATACAACCTAGCTAAATATAAATTTTACAAATGTTTTCATACAATCCGTGTACCTAAATATCTATGTAACTAGAAATAATAATGTATACCTACTTAACTATATTACTACAAACATGGTCTGACTATTTACAAGCGCTTTTTAAAGTCTACGTAAATAAAAACCTTTACGTTAACCTTTTGAATTACGTTATAAATTAACAGCATATCCAAACACTTAAAAAATCTTTGAAATAAGTATATGATAGACAATTTAGAGTTTAATATATTAATAGTAATGGCTGAAAATAGAAATGCAACATTGCAATAGGAGTCAATCGATTAAGCACTACTCACAATCGATCATAGTAGAACAACACTATCAGGTAGGCATATGAACAGGTTGCAAATTCCGTAAAAACATGATTATACTCGGACTAAATTAGTTTCAAGGAGCGAAGAGAAGACAGGAACATGTAATGACGACAGCACAATTTAATCTCCTATTTTAATTAAAATAAAATAATTACGGTATTTATTCACAAAGAATATAAAACGGTTGTAAATAGTCTGAACATGGATGATGATATTACAAGTTTCCTATACACTCGTATATTTAATTCAAAGTACAAATTTATTAACTGTAACTTATATTTGATCTTATAAATTTATAATATAGGTATTTTAGTAAAATCGCATTTTTTTAAGTTATTGACAACACGGTTATTTAATACTTATAACCATTAAACCGATTGTTATACCTGAAAGTAAACTACTAATACCCTTTAACTAACCCCCTTTTCAAATAAAAATATCACCAAAGTATAAAGTCGTATTTACATAAGTCAATCAGTGTTCTGTCCCAGTTGGTTTCCTATCAGTATCGATAGATGTAATATGGGGAAACATAAAATGAATAAGTGAAACATAAAATTTAATTACCGTCAAAGACCTTTAATATAATAATAATAATATCTTGGGACAATGTCACACAGATCATCCTAGCCCCAAACTAAGCAAAGCTTGTACTATGGGTACCAGGCGACGATATACATACTTATATAGATAGATAAATACTTAAATACATAGAAAACATCCATGACTCAGAAACAAATATTCGTGCTCATCACACAAATATTTGCACTTACCGGGATTCGAACCCAGGACCACCAGCTTCGTAGGCAGGGGCACTACCAACTAGGCTACGGTGACCGTCTCGATATCATGTGTTTTAATTTATTTCTGCCTCTAATTTCATGTCTTGTATACATTAAAAGCAGCTGATGCATGGCTTTTTTGGATTACACATACTACAATTGTAACATTCTAACATGAAAGAATATTTACAATTAATTTTAATCTAGGAACACGAGTTCGCGGTCTAATTTAGGTAAATCGCTAATGTTAGTACATATATATTATACAAGCTGGTGCCCGCGACTTTGTCCGCGACAATTTTGAATGATAACCAATGTAACTACTTACTTCTAGCTTAATCTAAAAAATATAACTTTTAAAACAAATAAGCAATATAAATTGAATAGAACCTAACCTATAAATAACCTTACTAAGAAATAAATGAAAGACTACTTTGCTACTATTATTTACAAAAAGGACCCGATATCATCAAGCAAAAATCAAAGAATACATATCAATTGTCCTTAAGTATAGTCAGTAAGTTAAATAAAGTAAAATAATAATCAACGATGCATTAATCACAAAGGTAACTCCCATTAGATTAGGTTGCGACATTTTGTGAACGAAACCATAGCGCGATCTAAAATGATGATTACGCCATCTACTAACAAAAATATAAACTTGTAAAGCGGTAAAATTAAGATGTGTGCATATATTTTGGGTGAGATTTAGGCGATCATCTATTGATTCAGTTTTGGACTACCTTTTATTTCAAGCATTTATTTATTTTAACCGAAATGCCAATTAAGTTCCGCGATATGAAACGACATTAACGCCATATAGTTACAAAATTGTGAACTTGTAGATCAGTAAAATTAAGAAGATGTTTTTGAGTGCGATCATCTCGACACCAATAATTTATTCTACACTAACTAAAATTTTAGATAAATTCGTTTTTTATCCCAATTTGATTAAAATGTCGTTCTTTTAATTTGTTATAAAATTTACCAAAAAAAAAAGAAGTTACAAATCTTATAAAACGCTAAATCTTTACTAAGACGACAACGACCACGACATTTTAAGCGACTTGGCATAAGAAACAATTTTTTTTAAATTTGAGTTTTTTTACATTGTTGGTGGCGATCTATTGAATCAGTTTTGGATTACCTTTTTTTAACAACAAATTATACCCTAGATTGCTTTATTTTTAACTGAAAGACCAAATACCAATTTACATGCGTTTAACTCAAAAAATACAGACTTTCATACAAACTTACATCGCCTGTTCTAGTCGTCCTTAGGGGTGGAATTTCCAAAAATCCTGAAATATATACTTATGATTTTTAACTGAAATGCGAAATATCAATTTTCATGCGTTTAACTTAAAACGTTTCACATTTTTCATACAAATTTACATCCCCAATTTTACGCCCTTGGGGGTGGAATTTTCAAAAACCCTTCTTTAGTGGATGCCTACGTCATAAAAGGTACCTTCTGTCAACATTTCAAGTCTTTAACTCCAGCCGTTTAGGCTGTGCGTTGATATGTCAGTCAGTCAGTATAAACTTACATCACCTATTTTATGCCCTTCGGGGTGGAATTTTCAAAAATCCTGGAATACATATTTCTATTTTTAACTGAAAGGCCAAATACCAATTTTCATGGGTTTAACTTCAAAAAAGTCGCATTTATCATACAAACTTACATGCCCTATTTTACGCCCTAAGGGGTGGAATTCCCAAAAATCCTGAAATATATATTTTTAATTTTTAACTGAAATGCTTAATACCAATTTTCATGCGTTTAACTTAAAAATTGTCACATTTTTCATACAAACTTACACCCCCTATTTTACGCTCTTGGGGCTGGAATTTCCAAAAATGCTGAAATATATATTATTTTATTTTTAACTAAAAGGCAAAATACCAATTTTCATGCGTTTAACTTAAAAATTGACACATTTCCCGTACAAACTTACATCCCCTATTTTTCGCCCTTGGGGGTGGAATTTTCAAAAACCCTGAAATACGTAATTTTTTATTTTTAACTGGAAGGCCAAATATCAATTTTTATGCCATAAACTTCAAAAACGACAAAGTTTCATACTAACTTAGCGCCCCTGTTTTACCCCCTTAGGGGTTGAATTTCGAAAAATCCTTCCTTATTCCTTGTCTACATTATAAAGCAAACATTTTTGCAAAATTTCAGCGTTCTAGGTCCAAGGGTTTGGGCTGGGCGTTGACGAGTCAGTCAGTCAGTCAGGACTTGTCTTTTTATTTATATAGACGAACGGGCGGGTTGACGTGGTTGGTAGAAGCTTGTCCTTCACGCCGCAGATCGTGGGTTCGAACCAAACCTAGGACAGATATTTGTGTGCATGAACATGTCTTTTTGTCCTGAGTCTGGGTGTATCTATATAAGTGTGTATTTACATAAAGAAAAGTTGTATATTATGTATTATATCAGTTATCCGGTTTCCATAGTACAAGCTTGCTTAATTTGGGATCATAATATGGCCCTGTGTAAATAATGTCCCATGATATTGTAATATATTCATATATTAATAATAAAAATCTGTTTATTTCTTTTCACAAAATAGGGTTATAAAGCTTATAATAAAATTAGCAATAACAATTTAGTGCCAACATATTATATTTGGGATACCTATATATTCTAATGTACCTTATTTTAAAGATATTATTTGGAAATTTACACAAAATACGACATGGGTCATCAACTCCCATATGAGCATATGCTCGTCCACCCCTACAGTACAACACAATTTTATAAAATAAGACCATTATTTCTCCTACGGTCTCTCATCTCAAACATCAACTTCTTAAATACAATAACGATAACCAAACGTCCGAATTATAACAATGCTACCGAACAATGAAGTCGTCAACGTAAGCCGCCATATTGGATGCACAGAATCGATCGATTAAGTCGCGGCCGCAATCGATCATGGCGCCACACTATCGCGTTGGTATTCAGTAATTTATTATATTTGGAGTAGGCTTCCGGAGTGTGACGACATTTTACAATGTCAACACTCAATAAATCAATTAAATAAAGTTAACATCTCATTGGTGTGACACGATGGCGTGTGTATCTAGTGACATGGTAAATATTTAAATATAGGTAGTATATCAAATATACGAGATATTCTATCTTATTTTTAAGATTCCCGGGTAAAATTTGTATCTATCAATTATAGGTTTGTAAAGTATCCCGCGAGAAAGGGATTTATGGCAATAGTACGCACATTGTTTTAAAAAAAAGTTCTTTAGTAGTCCATGATTATGTCATTTATCACTTACCGGCAGTGAACGCAAATGCTTACCGGTATATAAGTTATCTGTAAAATTAAGAACGTTGGCACATATTCAGTTTATACATAAGTATTAATTTCTTTATTTCTGAGCGCCTCCGTGCATTGGAGGGCACGTTAAGCTGTCTTTCGTGATATAGATATTAAACAACAGTCTTTAAGCCATATCAGAGCCCTACTTGGCAGCTCGAAGAACTCTGATACTAGGATATCCAATAGAATTTTCATGATATTCGAAAAAGATAAAATAGTTATAGGGACGAATAACCTAAACGATTAGGAATTTGATGACCGTCGTGACTCAGTAGGTAGTAAAGCTGGCTTCTGATCCGAAGGTTACTAATTCGTTCCTCGCACAAGACAAATATTTGTGTTCATAACTTGTATATTTGGGTACCAGGTATATCAGTTTATTGCACTTTGTTGTTATATTACTAATTTTTAGGGTTCCATACCAAAGGTTAAAACGAGACCCTATTGCTAAGACTTCGCTGTCTGTCTGTCCGTCTGTCCGTCTGTCATGGTGTCACCAGCCTGTATCTCATGAATCGTGAAAGTTAGACAGTAGAAATCTTCACAGATGATGTATTTATGTTGCCGCTATAACAACAAATACTAAATATTAATCGTTAGAATATCTATATATCTAATAAGGGGGCTTCCATTCAACAAACGTGAATTTTGTGCTTGTTTTTACAGAAAATGGCACGGTACCCTTCGTGCGCAAGTCCGACTCGCACTTGGCCGGTTTTATTATTACCGTATATCCTACTTGTTACACGTGGTAAAAAAAATATTTCTAAATACCTACTAAGTCAATCAGAACATTTCTCTTTTAGTAACGTAAGCTATTTAGATATAACAAATGGTGGAGTGAAAACTCGTCATCATAGCAACATCAATCTTACTGGCATAGCTTGGTGACTGGCCACAAATACACCTGTCCCTACCTACGTACTGCTATAAATTTACATTTATCTAATCACAACTCAGGGCACGATCAGTTATTATCAGTCAAGTTTCGACAAACTCCTCGAGATTTGTCCAAACCAACAATCGCGAGACACACCTATGTTTACGTATGACATTGAATAAACTGAGATTTGCACCATTTAATAATATGACATATTTATGAACACCAAATTATAAATAATCTGTTTTAAAGAATAAAATAGAACATATTTGTTTATTTAAAACTTGGTGAATAAAATAGGTGGTCAAAATATTTTATCCTAATTATACTTCTCATACATATATTATGTATGGGAAGTATAATTGAGATGTTTTACCACAGAAGCATAAGGTTCACTTTCAATTGGGGAAATTTGACAGATTGGGGTAGCTTGATGTGCTAGCGTCTGTACCACTAGCATTCCAATCACACCAGTGTATTTAATCAAAAAATTAAACTATGTTGTTTTATTTTATTGTTTATACTTTAATCCTATTTATGTTTGGTTGGTTCTTACTTTATTATTACGACCGACGTATGTTATATTTATGTAAATGTTGCGTGAGAATAACTGAAATCTCGTACCATAGACAGAAAAAAAATATACTGTGGAATTCTCCTTTTTGAATATGGAAGCAACTTCCATTGACCTTGCATACCCTGCACGGGTAGTCCTGTTCCCAAAATAAGTTTTCAGGGCACAGACATGTTATCAACAAATTACCGCAAGATAACGTTGATGGATGGGGTACACAACACTAGTTATATCGGTACTCCGCATCATCTCGTGGATGCAACTGTGGACAGTAGCTTAGTACTTGGAAACTGATAAATTGTGTTAGCTTTGGACGGAAGTTTCCCATTATTTTGAATACGTTGGAATAATGGATCTGATAACAATATTTTTAAAGAAGGGGAAACTTCTTATAACATTAATTTACAAGAACGGAAAACTTCTTATAACAACATTTTGAAATGAACAGAAAACTTCTTATAACAATAATTAACAAGACAACGGAAAGCTTATCATAGCAGCAGGTACCTACTTTAAAAGAACGCCTATTACAACAATAGTTATCATTTAATTTATTAGTGTGGTTATACAATCGAATAATTACATATTTATTGGATGTTATACTTATTCCATTATATTTAAAGTGCCAAATTCTATTTTTAAACGATTTTCAAATTTAAGTAACGTTTTTTTTGGGAACAGTTATTATTCAACGTTATTATTCAACGTTATGTTTCAAAGTTACCCAATAAATATAGTCTATAGAGGTTACAAACAGCCAAAAATGATAAACTACCCACTCTTCCACTACATGAATAGTTAATCATTTTAGGCTAATTGCAACATCTTAGGTTTTAATAATATATTAAACTACACCTCACTTTTGGTGTCGAACCGAGCGTATGTAGAAGTGAAGCCATTCTAAACTTATGCACAATAAACTCAAAATACCTGTTTCGATTTATACTAGGCTAGGACACAATTTAAGATAATCTGTTGTTTCAAACTATTATCGTCGTTTTAAAATTGTCTTGTCTTGATACGTCAAATGTATTATTTAAACAAAAACATAGCCGAATGTCAAATCTATAGTTTCACCATAGATTTAGCATCGATATTTCTTGGTATTCACCCACATATTTAACATATTACTAATATTATAAATATGCCAAAACAGCTAAACGGATGAGAGTAAAATTTGGCACTCAATTAGTTTATTACTTATATACTTTAGCTGTTTGGAGTATGGACTCCAAACTGCTTTTTTATAATCCCTTAGGAGCCTAACTTTTTTTGGCTAGTGCAGTATGATAGTTACTATATGGCTATCATACTGCGCTGCTGTTCTCTGGATAGATCCCTGGGGACGATTCTACGCCCCAACATGGAATGATATAGGGTGATGATAGATATTCTTCGCCATCACCACACTTCGATATACGCAATATCTGAACATCAATTTCGCACCTAAATTCGTAACGTTCCACCATAAGAAATATTGTGTTTAAATAAGATGGACATCAGATAATGGTATCTGAAGTCCACGCAGACTAATTGGTATGCAAAAGCTAGTTTAGTTTAAGATAATACAAAACCAAAACTATTAAATAAATTATTAATATCATCATCATAATCATGTCAGCCAAAGTGCGTCCACTGCTTGACAAAAGCCTCCCCAAGGAATGGGGAGATATGCCATAATCGCCACGCTTGACAGACGGATTGGCGATCGCAGTTTGATGGTCATAGTTCACAGAAAAACGCTGCTGCCCGTTCTCTGGTAGGTATTCCCTGGGGCAATTTCTAAACTCCCGCGGGATGAGATGGTTCTATGCCGTCACCATACAGCAAATTTATAATTATTAATATATTAATAAATTATAAAACTAACCTATTAAAAGTAAAGTTATTCTTAGACCGTGCCAGTGAGAAAGGTTCCTAAAACGGTAGCATTCGAAGGTGAAGTCAGGTTATATGCACAAGAGCACATAAAATAGCATATCCAGTAATGAAGTGACGCATTTCGTGAACTAATACATGTTAACAGTATCTTTTAAGATAGCTAGACAGATTGATAGGTACCTACACGTTCTCTACCATTAGGTAAGATGGAAAAACATGTTTCTTATTACGGGAATGATAAAGATTTTAAACTCCGCATGACGCGAAGTTTTAGTTGCCGATAAGGATTAGCCTTATGAATCATCTTGACCATGCATAAAATAAAAATAAAATAGGTTTTTATTCACGTAGACTTTAAAAAAGCGCTTGTAAATAGTTAGAACATGTTTGTAGTAAGTAATAAATAATTAATTTATAATTATTTCTAGGTACATTATATAGATATTTAGGTAAACGGCTTGTAGGAAAAAAATTACAAGAAGATTGATTTTATAATAGTACCGATATTTAGCTAGCTTAAATTAAGTTAATGTCATACCTACGTAATAACGAAACCGTTCTTAAGAAGTCCTGAATGTAAGTTCCAGTTGGATATATCTATTATCTGGTGTAACAAAAGACAAACATCATCATATCAGGAGTTGGAGCAGCAAGATTTTCGAGTAACGACCACGAACCGGAAGACGCTATCAGCAGGCCTTAGACCTGCTGTGGATGTAGACTAGGTTGACATGATGATGATGATGATGACGTCACTAAATTAGTGCTACCGGTTAATGCTACCCAGTGTTAACGTTTATGGTTAGTAGAGATGAAGCTTACGGACGCGGTAACTTGCGACCTGGTTACTGGTTGCTATATGGTTATTGGTAAAAACTAGGAGCATATATGTATGTGAAAACTATGTGTATTCGACACATTAGTTAGTAGACCAAACCATAGACAAGATTAAATGTCGTTGTAGTAAAAAATATAATAATAAAATACCTAAATAATCAAACAAATCGTAGACTCAATCAAATAAACAATTGTATAAAATCAAGGCGCCAAACATATCGCTTACGATTTACGATAAACGCACGGCGAAGGCCAGATAAAAGCAGGTGTACTATGTAGGAACTAAAGCGTTAATAATATCGAATGGTTAATAAATCAAACAATTTAGGTGTTTGATTTACGACTTAAAAGAAATAGTTGGAGATGACTGGCAAACAATCGGTAGGGACAGAGACGAGTGGAAAAGACTGGAGGAGGCCTTCACCCGAGGAGGAGTCCATATCTTTTTTAAGTAAAAAAAAACTTGTGTGTACTTATGACTACGCGTTAGAAGTTATACTTCTTAATATACAACTTGAACATAGTTATCAATTTTCATACCACCTAGAACTAACGTCATGCTGTTAAATTATTTGGTGTCGGTGTGCGCGCGCATCGTAAAAATTCACTCTTATCGTTTTTCTCCATCGCGCCAAAAGAAGTATAACTTCAATAATAATAATATCTAGGTACAATGTCACACAGATCATTCTAGCCCCAAACTAAGCAAAGCTAAAGTACTATGGGTACCAGGCGACGATGTACATACTTATATAGATAGATAAATACTTATATACATAGAAAACATCCATGACTCAGAAACAAATATTCGTGCTCATCACACAAATATTTGCACTTACCGGGATTCGAACCCAGGACCACCAGCTTCTATATCTAACATAAGAACTAACCCGTACTAACACTAAATTAAAAAGCAGAATACTAACAATGAAATACTAACAACATTTGAAATGTAAATTTTTAAGGATTTGGAAATAAAAGGCTTTTTTATTTTTATTATAATAAATCAAACATTCGCTACTACAACAGTAGGTTAGGTTAGAACCGCGACGTTACAACCCAGAAACAAATCAATCGTTAATCGCTAAACGATACATTGGATTCTATGTTCAATTTATTAACCATTGGATAGTATGATCTTTCCAGTGTCTAGACATTCAATTTGCTGCCTGCTTACCAACAAAATTCATGTTTCATAATTTTCTTATTATTTATTTAATGGACATCTAGAGACTTATTACTTACTTATCGTATGGGCAGTAATTACCCTAGTGTCTGAGTTGTTTAGCCGCCCTGTAAGCCTTTGGCGTAATAAACCAGCACTGACAACCTAAGTTATCCTCCGAAGTATAGAAACGCTCAGAAATTAAACCACTTTGGACTGACCCATCCCTAAGTTGGTTAGCAATCACATACAGACCGGTGAAAGCAACACTGTACAATTTACATGACATAAAGGTAGATTACACAGAGTATCCACATTTTCATAAATTTATTACATGGAATATTTTTGGTTGAACAATCACAGTAATGTTACTTGTTCTTCAAGTCTAAACTGCTGGAGCGATTTTAATAAAATTTGGTATGGAATTAGCTGTCACCCTGGATTAACATATAGACTATAATTTATAAAGTTTAACGCGGGTAAAACCGCAGGGCACAGCTATATATAAATTACACCCAAACACAACAAATATTTGTGCTCATTGCATTGAGATTTATTCTGCATGGGGATTGAACCCGCTACCTGTAGTCAGTGTCGCCAACCACCAGACCAACAGGCCAGTCAATTATATTATTTTATTACATATTGGCTATTCAATTTAAGTATCGGTGTAATTAGTATAAAATCAAATAACTCTAAGTCGTTGTTTTTCGATTGTGTCTGGAATTACGAGTAGTGCCGCGTAAAGTAATACATATTAGATATGTATGATATTGATAATTAAATAATTATTGATTCTAAGAAACAATTTTATAATGTAGGTACACAACAACGCCGCCCTAGCTTCCCACGAGTACACATAGGTAGAACAATAAATTGGGTAATTTGAACAAATAAAGCGATATTTGTTACTTAACTATAATATTTAGACAAATAAATGGTAATTATCTGTTTAAGTGTGCATTTACAAAGAAAAGTAGTATCACACTAATATTATAAATGCGAAAGTTTGTGACTGCGTCAGTTTTTATTATTGTTACTTCTTCACGTCTAAACGGCTGGAGCGATTTTAATGAAATTTGGTATGGCGTTACCTGAAACCCTGGATTAACACATAGGCTATAATTTATAAAGTTTAATTCTGGTAAAACCGCGGCGCACAGCTAATATGTGATATAACTCAAAATTTGCAAACCATGTATAAAATAACGAAAAATGCTTCAAATGTAAATTAAAAAGACACTACATCAACTGATATCTACAAATAATTCATAAAAATGTAATAAATAAATAGTGTGCAAATTGTTAATTAACGGCACAATGGTTATTGGCCCAGTTAGACCCTGAGAGGTCTTCGTAGTATTAATTTGAAAGTTCTTTGTATATATGTGTTTAATGAAAACAATAATAAAAATCAGTTATCTGGTTTCCATAGTATTAGATTTGCTAATTAGAAGATGAGATGGGTGTGTGTGAATAATTTCCCAGGATATTATTATAAGTTTTATTTAAACCGGAAAGAGATCAGGCACAGGACCGACGGCTTTACGTGCTCTCCGAGGCACGGGGGTGTTATACCGCCAACTTCCAGACTTCGGGCTGATACTGAGAAATTTCTTTTTACGGAAAAATCCCAAAATCACTCTATTTTACACTTTTTATCTACGAGTATCATAATATGAAAATCAAAATATCTTACATAATACTCTTATTTTCGTAGAAATCTCTACTTTTTTGTTTGTGTTTTAATAAACTTTTCCCCGTTTACTCGTTCGTAAAGCTTAGTTTTCTATGGGTTAAATATTTATTTAATTTCGTTAATTTGTTTTCTATGATACATTATTACAAATAAACACATACCTACATTATTTTTTTCAATATTGATATGGACTAATAATATCTATGCTCAAATCATTGAGCATAGACTATAGAAAAAAACAATAGAATCATCTTATTAGTAATCAATATTGTTTGCGCATAGATTTGACTATAAAGATAAAGCAATAGGATCGCCTTATTACTTATCAATATTGATTTAGACTAATTATATCTATGCTCAAATCATTGAGCATAGCCTATAAAAAAGCAATAGAATCATCTTTTGACTAATCAATATTGATTTAGACTAATAATATCTATGCTCAAATCATTGAGCATAGACTATAGAAAAAAACAATAGAATCATCTTATTAGTAATCAATATTGTTTGCGCATAGATTTGACTATAAAGATAAAGCAATAGGATCGCCTCATTACTTATCAATATTGATTTAGACTAATTATATCTATGCTCAAATCATTGAGCATAGCCTATAAAAAAGCAATAGAATCATCTTTTGACTAATCAATATTGATTTAGACTAATAATATCTATGCTCAAATCATTGAGCATAGATTTGACTATAAAATAAAGCAATAGAATCATCTTATTACTAATCAATAATGATTTAGACTAATTACCTAATAATATCTATGTTCAAGTCATTGCGCATAGATTTGACTTTGAAAATGAAGGAATGCAATCATCTTATGACTAATCAATATTGGTTTAGACTAATAATACCTATGCTGAAATCATTGAGCATAGATTTGACTTTAAAAATAAAGCAATAGAATCGTCTTATTACTTCGAAGCATAGTGCTACCCATTGTACCGTTCCATTATATAAACACCATCTATATTATTACGCAAGTCGACTTTTTCAACATACACTCAATGCATTAGCGTTAAATCCGAGGGTATAACTACCCTAATCCGCCGAAGGGCGAGAAGGCCCTAATATTTGTTCTGTAAATATGTCTAAGTCCGCCGCAATTTTAGACATCAACGCGCTCAACATACGCGCCTTTTTAATATTTTTTTTGCGATATGATTTTAGATACTGTCGCGGGCTTAATGAATTAGGGGCTTTTTGTATTGAGATGTATTTGAAATGACTTTTTTTCATACACGTCAAAACCACTTAACTACTTCTGTTGGTTTTATTATTATGGATACAGATGATAGGTTTATTATATTGTTTATTATTTTACTGATTATAAATAATTTGAAATGAATTCAAAACAAAACAATGTCACCGCCATTAGGAACTATATATTTATATTATACTAGCGGCCCGGTACGTGCTTCGCTACGTATAAGGCACAGTAATAAAAAAATGATTATTAAGTTCATTTATTCAAACAAAAAAATATTTTAAATTGCTAAAAGATGTTGATTTTACACTTTTTCAAGACTTTTTAAAATTTTCTCTACGTACAAACCTTCCCTGGACTTCCACGAATAATTCAAAACCAAAATTAGCCAAATCGGTAAAGGCGTTGTTGAGTTATAACATTACAACGAAAAGTGGCATTGATTTTTATATATATAGATTTTTTAATACAATGCCTGCGCTAGAGGAATGTGCAATACATTTCTCTAGTGCAAACATTTATATTTTCTAGGAAGGAGACTTTACAAACATGCATTTCACAGATACAAAGCACAGCTAAACTCAAACGAACGCAATAAAAACAATATTCATTTTATTGCATTCGTTTGAGTCTTTGCGTTTACTTGGTTGTTCTTATTTAAAAACAAAACCCATGTTTCAAAAAAAGTTGACACAGAATTTATTCTTGTAAAATATCTGATTATTTATAAGTCGAACACAAATTATCTTTGCATGGCGAACTAATGTGTACGGTATTTTATTGTACAAAGATGCAAAGTAAACTTGGCGGTCACCGTAGCCTAGTTGGTAGTGCTCCTGCCTACGAAGCTGGTGGTCCTGGGTTCGAATCCCGGTA
The DNA here is from genome assembly GCA_951640165.1 of Pseudoips prasinana. Lineage (NCBI taxonomy): Eukaryota > Metazoa > Arthropoda > Insecta > Lepidoptera > Nolidae > Pseudoips > Pseudoips prasinana. The sequence continues at coordinate 35,456,259 of OX621245.1, read as the reverse complement.
AGTACAAATATTTGTGTGATGAGCGCGAATATTTGTTTCTGAGTCATGGATGTTTTCTATGTATTTAAGTATTTATCTATCTATATAAGTATGTATATCGTCGCCTGGTACCCATAGTACAAGCTTTGCTTAGTTTGGGGCTAGGATGATCTGTGTGACATTGTCTAATAAAAAAAAAAAACTTTACTACTCTTCATATACTGGGTTATCTTAACCAAGAATACCTGAGATTATTTAGAATCTCTTTGTTCTATAGTTGGTAAAGAGTTTCATTATAGGTATATATTTTTTTGTTATTATGTTTTATTAATAGGATAATTAATAAGTATTATATATTCGAGAATGAAAATTAAAAAAATGTATGTATAATTGGAAGACGCAGCGTGGGCAGGCCCCTACAAGATGGACTGACTCGTGCAGGTTGCTGGAGGCGGGTACCGCATGACCAACTATTGTGGCACAACTTTGTCCAGCAGTGGCCGTCTTTCAACTGATATGATGTTTGTATAAAGATGATTTATTATAGAAATTACATTAACATCAAGTCTATGATGTATGTCTACATCCGGCTAAAACTTCACTTATGCGAAAAAGTGTTGTCTGCATGGCTCCTATCATTTACAATAAAATGCCAAACAGTTGGAAAGAGCTTAGCAATGATGCATTTTAGTTAAAAGTGAAGTCATTTTTAGTGGACAAAGCTTATTATAATATTACAGAGTTTTTAAATGAAAAACTCTTGAGGTGAAAAATGTAATGTAATAGGACTAATTTATAAAACATATTCAGGTTATAAGAAATTAAAATTTTATTTATATAATATGGGATAGTTACTAATTATATTATTATTCTATTGTTTTTATTTCTATTTGAATAATTGTATATTTATGGCTTTTGAATTGTTGTGTGTTAATGTTTAATTATTCTAATTTGTGTAATATTTGCATACCAGAACTGGGTAGACATGTAGTGACTAATTATAATTTATAAGACCTGTATTTATATGACCATGTTTAAGGCAAATAAATGTATCTTCTCTTATCAAAAATTTTAACACACATAATACGAAAAGAAAAATATTCGTCCAAGTCTGAAATGTGTCCATATCAACATATGCAACAACTTTTTCCTTTTGGCAATCATTGCGTAGGGTAATCGTTGTTAGAATAAACTACTAAGATCTCACCAGTCTATTAGCAACGCTTGAAAATAGAGGACGCAGACTTAGAATAAGGTTAAAATTACGAAAGTTGTATTCCTTTTCGAAATATACGACAAAAAAAAACTCTCACATAACGAACTTCCGCATGTCCTTTCGGAAAAAAAGGGAAAAATAAAAGTGGGAACCGTACACATCCCCCGAGAGGTGATCAATCGTGCGGACTGACGGCGGGGGATGGAGCTATCCTTATAAGTACTATTTATTTAACAAATAAATAACTGCTTGTATTTTCTTGTGCGTGATTATGTGGAGAATAATATTATTATTTTGGTTTAAGCGATACAGATACCTACAGCTAAATAATATCATTGTAAACACGGATGGGCGAATTCTGAAATCGAATTAGTTGCCATTCAATATGCCCGGGATCAGACTTTCCCAAGTAATATCGCAAAAAATACAAGGAAATTCTTTTAATTATAGTACTTGACGACCCCGGACATTAAATGCTTAAATAAAGCATTTATAGCTCAAAAACAGTGCGTCAGATCTATTTGCAATGTCGCTCCATGGATCACATTTAAGCCCTTATTTCGCAAACTGTCACTCTTGACTCTCCCATGTATCTTCGAAGTATGTGTCTTTGTTAAGAGTAATTCTGAACTGTTTGTTTACAAGAAAGATGTATGTAAATTTAACACTCGCTACCCTGATAAACTTGTTCTCCCGCCGTTAAAGACTGAATTGTGCAGTCGAAATAGCTATGCTATGTCGATACGCATATTTAATCACCTACCTCGGGGTGTACGAGATTTACCTCTAAATAAGTTCAAGATTCAACTTTTTAAATGAAAGAACAATGTTTTTATTCTGTAAATGAATATTTTAAATGCAAACCATAATAATTGTGATAATGTACTTAATAATAATAATTTGAATGTTAAATAAATATGTATAATTATAATTAATATGCAATGTAAGTAAATGTTAACGAAATAATAATACATTCTTAGGTATAGGTAGTAGCATAAATTAGCATCCATGTATAGAATAAGTGAATTTTTGTACGTCATGACATAAAATGACTAATGTGTGAGACTCATTGTTGTTATGACATCTGTAATGCACCACATTTTTGCAAATAAACTGATTGAATTGAATTGAAAAATTAATCCCACCCGGAAAAATGTGCAATCTGAAAACTAAACGGAGTTTTTACTATGGAAACCCGATAACTACACAGTCCTACATATACTACTTTTCTTTTGTAAATACATGCTCACAATTACACCTCGGCATCATAATAATGAACGCTGTCCTAGGAACAAAGTGGAGAAGAGATTTCCACATAATGGCCGTCGTCATTTCATAAGAATACGTAGGTATATGAAGAGATACGCTATGTGCTACGCTGCTACGTCATGGAGGACGGCGGTGGTCGTGGTGGACTCCCACCGACCTCCATAACTCTTAGTTTGTATTATTTACTAGCTGTGCCCCGCGGTTTTACCCGCGTTCAATTTTATAAATTATCACAGCTCCTCCCCCGTAAGTGGTAGCGTGATAATATGTAGCCTATATGTTGACCCGACCTCTTAGTGATATTCATGCAAAATTTGAAGTAAATGCATGCAGTACTTTTTGAGTTTAGCCCGGACATACATACAGATAAATAGACAAAAATTCTAAAAACTATATTTTTGGCTTCGATATCGATTGTAGATCACACCCCAAGTATCCTTTTAAAAAAATATTCAATGTACAGTTTTGACTTTCCTACGATTTTATTATATGTATAGGTAGATAAAATTCCCTCAACGATTTCTCGTTTTAACGCAGAGCACAGTTGCACAAAAGTGCCCTAAATGCTGTCGTATCTTACTGTACCGTATTATCAATTTGAGTAGGTAGTACACATAGGTGTCCTATGTGTCCTCTAGCGGGGTTCAGTTTTATACTTTAATTTTCCTAGACGGTTACTCACCTATGTATATTATCCGGCTAAAGCAATACAAGCCTTCTGATTATTTAAGTGATAAAAGTGCTTGGGATTGAGTTGTTCTGAGTCAACAACATGATTTTAATTAATCTTAAGTATATTTTATTTTAAAAAAGGATTCCTACTGAGTTTTCTGGCAGTGTTTCTCAGTAGCTGCCACGTCATGCACTGCACGGTAGGGTAAAAAAATATGACGATATTCCACATAAATGTAAAATTTTTACGGGATAAATGATTTTGACTTTGACTTTGACAGCCTCCTAGACTGCTTGTATACGACCGGCGGAGAGTCGATGACAAAGCTGTGCAGAATTTGTTTTGAGACGAAATAGTCTACGTATTACCAAACTCTATCATAGATAGTTTACAATTCTCAGACATGCTATTAGATTAGCTAGCTATCACAATTTAAATCTGCCATATCTTGAGATAATGTACCTATCATGTAGCCTTGTGTAAGCATTATGACGTGGAACTGATTGTAAACAAAGACAATCCATTGGAACATACCATTCATAATATCATAATTTTATTATTTAATTTACAAAATTGGCAATTTTCCGCTACGGCCTACCTGTAGTTACTCTAGCTTATGGCCTATGATGCTTGAAACTAATATGCTAATCACGCGCTAATGACTCTTTCTTCTTCTCTGACAGCTTTCCTTGCATCGAATACCTACCTGCTTCATATTCTTCTCTTTGTACTATGACCATCATAAATTTGATCCAAACCATCTGCCAAGCGTGGTGATTAAGGCATATTCCTTCAAATGATTGACATGACTCCATTGTGGACGTCTTTTGGGGAGGCTCAAGAATTCAACAGTTCAGCAGTTGACGTCATTCAACTGACATGATGATATGCGAAAAATACTCTGTGCGTTACCTCACTTTAAAGTGGATACCGTTTAGTGCTACTCAGGGGTAGGCTTACCAGGTGTCCAAAAGCCAAACATGTCCGGCTTTAGCCGGACATGTTTGGCTTTTTGCGGTCGCGTCCGGCCAATTATGTACGTATTTGGCCTGTCCGGCTTTTGTCAGGCTTTTTGTCAGATTGGCGATTCGTACGATGGGATGAATGTGCATATATCTAGCACACACTCCATCTTCGATCTCATTCTCACTTTACATCACGTATAAAGCCTTTTTTCAACAGCCCGCCCTGCTGTAAAAACATGATGTTTGGCAATAAAAAAAATCTTCGCGTCTCAATTAACAAAACCAATTAATATAATCAAATCGCGATAAGTCGTAGGAATCAACAAAGAAAACTAACTTAAACAGAGAACCATGCCCGCGCTGGTATCTCTGAACGTAAAATGAGCGAACTACTACCGCTGGCTCGCGTCCGGAGTTATCAACAACTACCCGCATTACGCGGGCCATTATACTAGTACCCGCGGTAAAAGCCACTCAAAAGACAAGCGTAAGCGTAAAAATAAAAAATAATAAGCGTTCGATACTAAACAATTACACTGAAATCAGTAAAAAGACGCACCTTCTTTTTAAGTTAAACAGTTCGAAATTTTCGAATACCCACCCTTTCTACATACTCTACCTAGGTAGAAAGGAAACCCCTCCGAGCGGCCGACCAAACAATTATTTCATTCCCATGTACCCTGGGTTCGTTAATAATTCCATACTAGTAACGTGCATTATACCGGCCGACAGCTATGACTGATCACCGCCGCTACCGATGGCGAAAAAATCCCATAATATGTGAAATGTGAACGGTATTAGCTTAAATTTTGAGATGAGTAGCAGTTGAAAAGGCAATTTATTAACCTCGAAAAAAATGGAGGGATTTTGATGAAAACGCACGTGTACTCTGTTTGCTATCAATAGAGTAGCAGAAGATTTTAGATATACCCAAAAGTTTCAAAGAAGATAGATTATTATATTCACTTAAAAGTTTTTTGATAGCGTCCATAAATCCTGATATTAAATTCTATGTAATGAAATTTTAATAAGATTAACATGAAAGCATCGCGAAAGCATTCTCTATTGAATAAAAATAGAATAAAAAAATCAATTCACAAACAATAGGGAAAAAGCATAATAAATGTACAAAAACAAACGTATAACCATTTTTATACACCACTTCTTTTATTAATTGTCCTTATTTAACAAAATAAAATAATAAAGTGCGGAATCCAAAAAAAAAACGGTTCTGAATGCGTCTGTCTCAGCGTCTGAACGTTTTTTTTTGTCATTTTGTTACGCACATACGTGGTCCAAAATTAGATGCGGTATTTAATTATAAAACTTTCATAATGCGCAGACTTCATTCAGTGCGCCGCCATCTTGCATATTATTTAGTTGTTTAAGAGGCCTATTACAGTCCACTAGCGCCGCCAATCGAAAAAATGTCATAACTCGTAAATAGAATCAAAAATACAAAACGTGGTCTATTATTACTGTAGAAAAGGCAATAACGTAATTTTATAACACATTGTCAACACTTGAAATATAGCTGTTTAGCTAAATCGTGCATTTGTAACAAAAACGGCCGTTTATGTTTTGAATGCATGATTTAGCTAAACAGCTATATTTCAAGTGTTGATAAGGTGTTATACAATTACGTTATTGCCTTTTCCACAGTAATAATAGAACATATTTTGTATTTTTGATTCTATTTACGAGTTATGACATTTTTTCGATTGGCAGCGCTAGTGGACTGTAATAGGCCTCTTAACATGCTATCAAATAACAGTATGCACGTTGTCTTGCGAGATTAATATTACAAAATATTCAAAACCCACCAAGCTTCGTAGAATAGCTAGAAAGTCGAGAAATCAGTTTGTATTTGCAATAACAAAACTGTTATTGAATAAAATGTAATATTTATATACTTAAGCATTTATTTAAGAGACGATGATGACTATAAACATGTTATACATTATTTAATGTGGAGTTAAGTTTTAAAAAATAAATGTATCATCACTAATGAATGACTTTTATAGGCACTTTTCTTACCTTTGGTAACGTTATCATAATTGTCGTAGAGATCTAATTATTTTAAAATAATGCACTATTTAGCTCATGTTAATCGCTGATAATGTAATTTTTAATAGTATGATCTATACATATAATAAAATCGTAGGAAAGTCAAAACTGTACATTGAATATTTTTTTAAAAGGATACTTGGGGCATGATCTACTATTGACATCTAGAATTTTTGTCTGTTTATCTGTTTGTCTGTATGTATGTCCGGGCTAAACTCAAAAAGTACTGCATGGATTTACTTCAAATTTTGCATGAATATTACTAAGAGGTCAGGTCAACATATCGGCTACATATTATCACGCTATCACCTACAGGGGAGGAGCAGTTATAATTTATAAAGTTTAACGCGGGTAAAACCGCCGGGCACAGCTAGTATCGTATATAATTCAGCCTATTATTTAAAGGGATTTAGTAGTTCTAAGTCAACACACATAAAACATATGTAATTAAATCTTAACTAAGATTTATTTTAAGAAAGGATTCCAACCGAGTTTTCTGGCCCTGTTTCTCAATAGCTGCCACGTATGCACTCCACGGTCGGGTAAAAAAATTACGATTCCATACAAATGTATTTTTTTTACGGAATAAACGAATTATGAATTATTTTAATTACAGTGCCACTGTTGGAGTGTTCCACAAAATATTTTCTTTCACCGCTTTAAGTGTAAGATAATTAATTTTACATACACACATGAATTCTAAAAGTCAGTGGTTGATCTCGTGATCATGGTCTAACCACGTTTCGTGACCACAGGGCAACCACTAGACTTGACGGTCACCGTAGCCTAGTTGGTAGTGCTCCTGCCTACGAAGCTGGTCCTGGGTTCAAATCCCGGTAAGTGCAAATATTTGTGTGATGAGCACGAATATTTGTTTCTGAGTCATGGATGTTTTCTATGTATTTATCTATCTATATAAGTATGTATATCGTCGCCTGGTACCCATAGTACAAGCTTTGCTTAGTTTGGGGCTAGGATGATCTGTGTAACATTGTCCCTAGATATTATTATATTATTATTATATATACCAAGATTAACAAATTCCTTGATATACCTATACCCAATGCGTAAGGAACAATGTAAACATGCAATAATCGAACCCACTACCTCCGGCGGGAAAAGCAAGCTTTTGCCAACCACGCGTTATTAATAGGTCACCACCACGAATAAAATTATTTATCAGCTTTAAAAAAGCCGTTCTAATACAAAATTACCTATTCAATTAAACCCGATTACGAAAAGGAGTGGGTTGTAAACCCTTTCACTGCTCATATATTTTTTTAATAAAAGCCACAACTGTTAACACGATAAGGGCCCTTTGTCCCCAAATTCAACAGCTATATAAACACCAATACTACTTGAGCCGCCTAATCCTTCAGCTCCCGTTATATCGCTTATCTATGTACATAAGCATTGTGCAACTATATTTTTTTTAATAAAACATACGCGATTCGGGGAGAGGTTATCGTGATGAAGGACAATATTCGAGTTGGGAGATCCTAATATAAAAGGCGCAGTTTTGAAGTGTAAACTACTTTAGGCGCGTCGAGCACTTTGTGGTTGAACAAAAATTGTGAAACTCGCGTCAGCGTCACGTCACGCTTCCCATTAGTTATATCCCTTTTAGGTGGACAAAAATATATATTGTATATTTTTGAAGTTATACTTCTTTTGGCGCGATGGAGAAAAATGATGAGAGTGAATTTTTACGATGCGCGCGCACACCGACACCAAAAAATTTAACAGCATGAAGTTAGTTCTAGGTGGTATGAAAATTGATAACTATGTTCAAGTTGTATATTAAGAAGTATAACTTCTAACGCGTGTACATAAGTACACACAAGTTTTTTTTCTTTTTTGTTTTTAAAAAGACAACGCCCGCACTATGAAATCTAATCCCTGCGTCGCGGGGTACTTTACATATAACGGAAACAAATTACATCAAGACTCAGAACTACTATTTATGGGTATATATATATATATATATATATATATATATATATATATATATATATATATATATATATATATATATATATATATATATATATATATATATATATATATATGTTTGTAAAGTACCCCGCGACAATTTGATTAAATCCCTAATGCGGGCGTTGTCTTTAAAATAAGTAAAAACTGACATAAATCACTGAAACTTGACTTTATTTGCGAGGGGTAACGTAATATAAAATATTTTACAACCTTATTTTTCAAATTGGAGACTTTCAAGTATGTCTACAAAATAAATAAAGAAGGAAGAAACGACTGCTTTATGTTATCAGTTCGCTACTTGTACTTCAATAAGTTATATTTGTTTTACATGAACTAATAACGTTTCTGAACAACTATATAAGAAGCGCGAACACCCTAGAACTATTTATAACTACCAGCTTTGAAAATTAATCGTTACGTTAATTTAATTTGTTGAAAACAAGTGCACCGATCACTACTTCAGTACTCATTTATATTAACTGCCTTTAAAGTTCATAGTTATGGAAGTCGAGTACAATATCATGAGCCCGTAACGGAAGTCTAATGCATCATGTCACAGGCGTATCACCTCGTGTGATCGTTACAACGCAAACGGATCCTTCGTTAAGCCTTATTTATATTCCCTCACCTACTTTAATATGTATGATTTAATTATCCACTCGCATCTCCTGTCAACTCTCCGCCGAATTGAAACGTCAGCTGCGTAATTTTTTTTGTAATACACACCCATTTTTCGGTAAAGAATTTAAGCAAACATGGCCGTGTAAAGTTATAGAAAAAAGTTTATTCGTGAACGCATCTGCTTGTATTGTCCAATTTTCGACCAATCCCGTCGACTCCCGCTCCCCTAGCTGTCAGTTGAGTGTCAATTGTTTGAAATTCGAATGTTATTTTTTTCTGTGTATAGGGCGTTGACGTGGTGGTACACAGCCAGTCGTGTAGTACAATTGAATTGATTGAATTACGGTTAATTTGGGCCGCGGCGGAACGTAATGGATTGCCACCCGCATTGTGTGCGGTAAATAAAGGATGCTTCACATTACATAGATATGAGTTAACGTCTGTTGCAGTCAGCAAGGACACCGGACGGACAATTTAAACAGCGTACTAATAAATAGCCGTTTAAAAAAATAGATTGTTAAGTAATTACCGAAATATTTCTCATTAGCCGCCATTACTTCATATATAATAATAAATATCTTGGGAAAATTGATAAACATTCTTATATATTTCTAAATATATAAGAATGTTTATCAATTTTACAATAATTACAATAACACGGAAAAATAATCGTACTCATCACTCAAAGATTTTTCCGGGATGATGTAAACATTGGAACAACAGGCCACTCAAATTTCCATATACATACATACACCAAAATTGTACTTAAAAACCTTACATAATAAACTAGCTATTCCCCGCGGTTTCACCCGCGTTAAAGTAGTTTTAGCTTAAAAGAGTAAAAAACATACATCCATACTCACAAACTTTCGTGTTTATAATATTAGTAGGATGTGTATCTCTAGCGGTTTTGGCAGTGCACGCCGGAATAGCTCGCAGATGGTAGATTTTTTCCTACTTACTTGACACTTATCATCATATTTTGGACAATTCACAGAATATCTTTATAAATTGTAGCCTATGTGTTATTCTGATGTATAAGCTATATTATTGTAAAGTTTCATTAAAAACCATTCAGTAGTTTTTACGTGAAAGAGTAACAAACATCCATCCATACTTACAAAATTTTCGCGTTTTTAATATTAGTAGGATAATTATTACAGTAACTAAGTGACCAAATTGTAGTCGTTTTGTTAAAGGAACGGTTATTTTAAGACTTGAGATTAGCCATATAAATTTCTCTCCCGTAAAACTTACTTTTATTGTAAAAAGTAACTGTTAGCAAGTCCCTCCGTTCATCTGTCACAGCGGTATGTCTATGCTTTTTCTACTTTTTTAAAGACCTAAGCAACGAACATACGGCTGAGACAGGAGCGTAGATTAAATTTAGAACAGCTTTTCCGGCCATATTGTAATCATGGCGAAATTTAAATATTATTTGTATTTCTGATTAATCTATTTGTCTGACAGCTAAGCCAGTCATCGTGAGTTTTATGTGATGGGTGTAATTTATCTATATGTATTTAATGTAGGCATTTAGAAATATAAAAGTGTAATATATCAGCTGTCTGGTTGCACTATTACAGGCTCTTCATGCATTAATCTATTTATTTCCATAAAAGCAGCTGAAGCATAGTGTAAAATTTATTTGAAAGATGTCATAATCGATTTTCGTTATACTTTTGCCGTTTTGTTTTCAACTTAAGAATGATATGTGAAGATAGCGATGAAAAAATTCTAAAATTATAATAGTTGGTAGTTTCGTGTTTCTAACTAGCACAATTTCTTCATCTATACATATAATAAAATCGTAGGAAAGTCAAAACTGTACATTGAATATTTTTTTAAAAGGATACTTGGGGTGTGATCTACTATCGATATCGAAGTCAAAGTAGTTTTTAGAATTTTGTCTGTTTGTCTTTATGTATGTCCGGGCTACACTCAAAAAGTACTGCATGGATTTACTTCAAATTTTGCATGAATATTGCTAAGAGGTCGGGTCAACATATAGACTACATATTATCACGCTATCGGCTACGGGGTAGCTGTGGTAATTTATAAAACTTAACGCGGGTAAAACCGCGGGGCCCAGCTAGTCAGTTATAAAAATCTTACACAAACAATCTTAGTTATGCAGTAAAATTTCGTATTAGGTACGGTGACGCTCTTCTCAGACGTACATATATTACTTAATTTATCAACTACTTTTTATACGTCTATAAAAAAGGCACGGTAACTTTCGAGTAAGTTGAGATAGCGATATAACCTACTAGGGGTTAAATCGTTGCATTGTGCAGTCAGTGGTCTTGGGTTCAAAGCCAATGCGCCCACCACAGACCTTTCAATTTCATGTGCATAAAAGTAATTAATTATCTCCTATTTAAAACGGTGAAGGAAAACAGAGTTCTCCATAAATGTTCGATGATTAAAAATGAAGTCGCACCATGCCAGCGTAGTGGACTATCCCATGCAGTGGGATATAAATGGGTTGCATCATCAAGCCTGGTGCGCGAGATCTACTCGCACTCGCTGGATATTTCATCTCATAAATAGATCTTTACTAATCAATACTCAATTCTTGACAAGAAATTTCCAGTGGGTCTCATTTGTTTGGAGGCCTACCGTTTTTTTGGGGAAAGCCAAATGAAAAAAGTGTCTGTGTGTGGGTATGACGGATTCGCACCGACTAAACCTAACCTGCCGTGGACTTTTCTCGCCGCCTTGATGGGAGGAGCTCCGGGAACACGGGCATTCTGCTCCTGTGCTCCTCTTTTGCGCCATGCGCCCAAATGATCGGGACACGTACCCTGGGACGGCTCTGGATTGCCCTCCCCTATTTCCCCTATTGCCGACTCCTGTCAGTCCTGCATAGAGACTACGCCACAAACAGATCGCTGACTTCTCGAAGCTGCTTGCACTTGGTGGCAGTAAAGCCACCACCGCCCCGAGGGGAGTTAGGCTATCGGCTACTGTCGCCGTCCCGACGCCTCCCTGTTCTACGAGTAGACTACCCTATTCAATCAAAGCAAATTCAAATTCTATCTACTTATTCAATTCAATAAATACTGTTTTAACACAACTTTTCTATTCAACAACCAATCTGAATAAAATTATTATAAGATTATAGCATATCCCTACAAACTCATGAACACAACTCCATTGTCTTCAATCTTTTGGGGAGGCAGTCCAGCAGTGTATAATTCAGCTGATATTCTGATGATGTTGAACCAACAAGTAACATTTACATTATGGTATACTCCTTAAACCCTATTTTATTCAACAACAATCACGGCCAAACAATCGTCTCGCCATTCTCGGATTCCATAACAAATCCAACAGATTATTTCTAAATCGTTCCCTGTGGTTGCGCTAACCCGATTCCCATTGTACAAAAACGCGTAAACATAGCATAATCGTACGCAAGCACGGCGAGCAAACATTTGTTTGCGATCGCGTAATGGATTAGTGTTGTCGGTGTAGTGTTACTGGCGTGCTGGCCGCTGCGCAAACACCACTGGCGGTGCCTTTGTGCCCCGCTTGTGCGCGAATGGCCTGCTTTAAGTTGCGTTCCATGTATTGGGGTTCAGGTGTTCCAGTCTAGGACTGCCCTAGACAAAGGGGTAGAGAATGATTCGGCCATAACTTTATTTATTTATTTATTTCCTCTTTACAATTATCATTACAGGTTATATAACCTAATGCGATAATGTAGACAGCATATTGCATTACTATTATATTACTATATTACATGCTATGCTTTTTATAATTTCATGCAATAACTAATAATATACAAAGCCCTTACTGTGAACTCGCCCAGTGTACAACAGAACACGTCTATCTCGTCTGCAATACTGTTGAGAGTACGCAGTGCACGGGTGAAAGGAGCTTCGCTTAGCAGCTTGGTGTGAGCTTGAGATAAGATGGCAGTTCGGCGGGCTCTGCAGTGTTATTTCCATAATATACATTTATGGGCTGCAAGCCGTGTGGTTTCCGATCTAAAAAGAATATTAGGGCCACCCTTTCCCGCAGGTGTCGTAAAAGGCGACTAAGGAATACTTACGTCAGGTAGTCGGGCAACAGCACGTTGTGTACTAGGCACCAACTAACTGTAGTCACCAACTCGCATGTCAAGCGCGGTGACTACGGCAAACATATAACGTTTCCATTTGAAGGGTCAAATGGAAACGTTATAGTAACCTTTGGGGGGAGGCCTATGTTTAACAGTGGACAATATTCAGGCTGATGATGTGATGGCCTGCATTGAGTGCGATGGGATTTGAATTCCAAGTTTTAGGGTGGTTTACTTCCTCGTCTGCTTTTCGATCGAGGTCAACTGTCAAGTGATACCAATTGGCATTTTGGTTTACGACAGGCAACAGTTTGTCAATCTACCTTTTAAGTGTAGTTTGGAAGAATCGCTGTCATGCTAATCCGCCGCCTAGATTAAACCTTAGCTCATTTTGCCGTGGGCTTCTGTACCGCTTTCGTGGCGGTCTAGTGGAAAATATAATCTGGAGGTTTAAGCTATAAGAACTGTAAATATAAGATCCCATCAATAAGAACCATTCAAGATATAAATATGTTGACCTGCTAAATATTTATGATTGTTCTTGAAACGGATAAGAAAAATCCCATCTTGAAGATGACTATTATCATCTTCAAGATGGGGTTTTTCTTATCCGTTTCAAGCACAATCAACGCAATGAAATAGAGTCGAATGCTATCGCATCTGTAGACTTTTGTAACCATTGCTTTAATCGGTTTTTTATTCTTCTGGTATTTCCAGTTCCTGGGACCCCTAGTTACATTGCGTCCAGCATTGAACTATTGTGCTCACCGCTCCAGCTAAACTTCACCGTTGAACCCTGCAAAATAGATTGAATTTCAGAATCTTTTGTACAAGATTAATGCTACCATCATCCCGGAACAGTATGTGTTGTACCAAGATAGCATTAGTTAATATATCTGTGGTCAAGCGCCAAAGCAAGTGCAGGGGTGTCTCATCTGCTTGTCACTGTGGTCAGCTGTCCGCTAGTGTTAAATGGTAACAAACTTTGAGTGACCTAAAGCATATCGTTTGATCACTTTATGAGCAGCTTGACTGTAATATACTTATAAAATTTGTAGTCCAGGGTGTGAGTCAGTTCATTAGAGTTTGGTGGAGAGGAAGGAATGGTCGGCAATGATAGGGCCTGTGACATGTGCGTTGCAAGTGTCATAGCTTTCGGTTAGGTACCGATTACAATACAAGTTAGTACGGTTGTCGCCCATTTAGCATCGGAACTACACTGTCTAAACAACTTTTCACTAATAATACTTGCGTTTTGAACGTCCAAAATCGACGACCTTTTAAGTTTGATAACCAGAAGTTTTTTTTACGTACGCTAAACTATCTATTGATATAGATAGTTTAGCGTACGTAAAAAAAAAATCTGCTGCTGTCTGTAAACGTAATATACTCTTAAAACATTTTTAGTGCCCGGGTTTCGATGTTTCAACTACCATTCCGCGTTTTAACAATCCCACACTCAGGACGGACACGGTAACTTGTAACACAGGTAAAGTATGTAAGGTTACTGATTGATGGCTCCCTTGAGGTTTAAAGGGGCTGGTACAATGCATCTTTGCGGTTGTGTGGATGTGTGAATATCAACAATATCAACTGTATGATTTTTTCTTAGATTTAGTAAAGGATCTCTTATTTAACTTCCCCACCAGTAGCTTGATAACCAAGCGAACGCTTGCCAATAAAGTTTATTACGTTTTTTCGGCATTATGCCCCAAAGCGAAAACATAGTTGCATGTTCCGTCAGATAAACAAACTTACCCATCAACCATTAAAAATCCACGACTCTAACTAGAAGAAGGATTGTTCTAGAAACACCTGATTGAATAGTTTTGAAACAAAGCTAGTACCTAACTATGCCAATTAAAAGTTAATAAACGTGAATAAAAATAAAAGGCATTAAGGCCCACTTGCGCCACCCCAGGTTAAATGAATTAACTCAGAGTTAGTGACTAATATTTATTATTTAATATTATTTATTTATTTATTTAATATGGGGTTAAATTACAATTACGTTTTGCACCACCAAGAGTTAGGAACTAACCTTGGGTTATTTTATAACAATTTCAACCCAGCTATTTTGGTGGGTTAAATAACTAACTCCGGATTAGCAATGTCAAATTTGTTTCGTTTGAGAGGTTATGTTGGGTTGCAGAAGTGAATGTCAGAGATTTTAAAACAGTTTTGTGTCCTAAACAATTATGAGTGATTATTTATTGTCTGATGATGATGAAGAAATCGTCGAATATAATATTAGCTCGAAATTTATAAAAGAAGAGTTGCAGAAAGGTCGATCATGTCAACGTTGCTATGACAATATTTGAAGGAGTCGAAATTGACAGATTGGTTTCAAACACAAACGATCAAATTGAAATGTCTTTGAAAAAACTTGACAGTTCTAGTGACAAAAAGAGGTGTATAAATATTTCACTCATTGTTCTCAATCATATTTGGTTGGATTACATTACGGAACAAAACCTCTTTAATGATACCAACGTAAAATAGAAAAACACGGAGTTAGTTGACTCGGTGTTATTTTTCATTGGCGCAACAGAATGTTGAGTTAAAATTTTACAAAATTAACCCGAAGTTACTTAACTCGAGTTAGTTTATTTTAGCCTAGCTTTTGGTGCAAGTGGGCCTTAGTGACGCTCCGCAACGCCATCAAGGGGTAGAGAGCCCAGGAGACTGACAGCATGGCCACATTTTATGTTAATGATTATTCGATTAGCCTGTTGATCCAGTAGTTATTGACCCTTACTGCGAAACCAGAGGTCATGGATTCGACCCTCAACCAGGACAAATCTTTGTGTAATGATCTCGATTACTTGTCTCGGTGTAATTTATCTAGAATGTAGCCCAGATCTCGGCAGAATGTAATTGACCCATCAATTGTTCTGTTTTTGGTTATATTGCTTTATTTTTCTTAAAATTTCTTAAAAACTAATTACATAGCCTCAAAAACTGATTACGCTAACATTTCTTATGGATACTCATATTCAGTAAATAAATTAATGAAATGAAATTAACAATACCAAAGGCGCTTGTCACCGTAAGGCGCAAAGTGTAAAAAATATTCGTTTCTAGTTTTATGGCTAGATGACTTATTGTCCGGTGTAGCAGTGAAAGCCTCATATGGTAACTGTAAACGTTTGTAACAAAACCCACAAGCACCACGCTACCCACAGTATCCAAATACCGAACCCTTAATTACCAAGGTATTCGCCCTACAATCCCATATTTAAGGCGCCGTGTATGGCTAAATTTAAAATAAATGTATGACTTTCCGTAACAGAAAACACAACAGCACACGTGGTTACAATCCTTCAAATATTATAAATG
Source organism: Pseudoips prasinana (assembly GCA_951640165.1). Classification (NCBI taxonomy): domain Eukaryota; kingdom Metazoa; phylum Arthropoda; class Insecta; order Lepidoptera; family Nolidae; genus Pseudoips; species Pseudoips prasinana. Next base: position 35,440,066 of record OX621245.1, on the reverse strand, counting down.
CGAAAGTTTGTCAGTATGGATGAATGTCTCCTTCATGCAAAAACTACCGAACGGATTTTAATGAAACTTTGTTATAATCAGAATAATACATAGGCTATTAATTTATAACGTCTAATGATTTCAGTTCTTTAAATTTCCATGTTGGTATCTTTACTCAATAATTATAGTGCCGCGTCAAAGAGTGCCAATTTTCAGCGCATATACTCTAATGAAATAACTTCTCTTTATATAATTTGTAAATATCTTTATACCTATTCAAAGAAAGCCCACAAAATGTATAAAGCATGTTACTTAAATAAGCCTCGCAGACTGCCTATCGCACTCTCAATAGAATTAGAAATATTCTTCTGGGCTCTTCACAAGGACGGCCACGTCCACTATGATCATTTACCAGAGTAAATCTGTAATGAAATTTATTCCTCACTTGGACGAACAAAGCTCACAATAAAATTAGGTAAGTAGTCCTCTTTATATTATTTGATATTTATGCCTATTCAAAGAAAGTCCACAAAATGTATGAAGCATGTTACTTAAATAAGCCTCACTGACTGCCGACCGCACTCTCAATAGAATTAGAAATATTCTTTTGGGCTCTACGTGTATTCACAAGGACGGCCACGTCCACTATGATCCTTTACTAGACTAAATCTTTAATGAATTTTTTTCGTCACTTGGACGAACAAAGCTCACAATTAGGTAAGTAGTCCATTCTAATACATGGAGTTACATGACATAATTTTTTTTTTACTAAATGTTGATATGCCTCATGAGAAAAAGTGTGTAGTGCATTGCATGGAACTCTAAACCATAAGCCACTACTTATGTTTGGACTCAACGGTTATCTTGTTGAAAAAGCATATTATGATATCAATGAATGTTTGTAATGATAATTTATAAGAAAACAGTATTATTAGAAAAAAATACACTAAATCTTGACACTAACATTATCCCGACACTATTATTAGGTATATTTCCTATGTCATATGTTCATATGTCAAGAGACAAAGGAAGGTATACATCAATATTAGTGTATTATAATATTTTTACCTTTCCAAATAACTCATCGTGCATTATATCAGCGTATTGACGTCCACAGCTGGACAAAGGCCCTCCCAAAAGATTTTCACAATGGAGTTGTGTCCATAATTTGGAGGGATACGCCATAATATTTTATTATTCTACTATATAAAAATAAGTCGGGTTTTCCTTCCTGACGCTATAACTCCAGAACGCACGAACCGATTTCCACGGTTTTGCATTCGTTGGAAAGGTCTCGGGCTCCGTGAGGTCTAAAGCAAAGAAAATTTATAAAAATTAACGCGGGTAACACCGCGGGGCACAGCTAGTTTATTTATATAATAGGATGGCAAACGAGCAAGTGGGTCACCTGATGGTAAGTTATCACCGCCGCCCATGGACATTCGCAACACCTGAGGAGCTGCAAGTGCGTTGCCGGCCTTTAAGAAAAGAATAGGCTCGCTTCTTGAAGGTTGCCATGTCATACCGGATCGGAAATACCTCCGCAGCTAATTGATTCCACAGAGCGTTAGTGCGCGGCAAAAAGTTTCTTGTGAAACGCACAGTGGTGGAAGACCATTCATCCAGGTGATAAGGATGAAATTTCCAGCTCGAACAATTCCTCTGAACACTCCCCGTGATAAATGCGGTAGAGGACACATAGAGACGCCACGTCTCTCCGAAGGGTAAGAGGATCAAGCCAAATAGTGGGACTCCCGTCTTCAACGACCATTCGAGCTGCACGACGTTGTATACTATCAAAAGGAAGAAGTTGATACTGTGGTGCCCCGGCCCAGAGGTGGCAGCAATATTCCATATGCGGTCGTACTAATAATAATTGCCACGCTTGGCAGACAGGTTGGCGATCGCAGTATGATGGTCAAACTCAGAGACGCTACACATAGAGACGCTACTGCCTGTTCTCCGAGAGATATACCCTGGGTCGACTTATACGCCCCCCACGGGTTGAAATGGGGTGGCGATATTCTAAGCCGTCAGCAACACAGCAATCAAGCTACAAAGTAAACCCATAATAATAATAATGTCCTCCTAGCCGAATTCGGCCACGGCGGCCAGTCTCAACAGAGATTGACCATATGTGCGGGACATATTATAGTGCTCAAGTGTGTGCGCAAAAACACTGGAGCATTTCCTATTCCATCACTCCCATGATCCGATGGGACGCCTTAGCGACACGACCAGAAAGAGGTCAGGGACAGGACCTACGGCTTTACGTGCTCTCCGAGATACGGGGGTATAATACCGCCAACACCCAGACTTCGGGCTGTTGCTGTGAAATTTTCTTTTTACAGAAATGTCCCAAAATCACTTTTGGCCCGACCCGGGATTTGAACCCAGGACCTCGTTAACTGCGGGTGAACACGTTACCGCTAGACCAACGAGGCAGTCAGTAAACCCATAGTTATGGATGATAAATAAATTTAAGAATTAGGGTATAATTTGTTTTCAAGTAGGTTGTTTTTAAAGCAAATTGTAGACCAAACCTTTAGGTTTTGCTTTTAATTGATGCTGCTATACAATATCTTTCAAATATATTGCAAAAGCTTTCTATTGTTTACAATTTAAATATTATAGTTGCCTATTTTAGTACAAAAATGAGTTATGCACATACTTAGCTTCTCCTACGCTCTTAAGCATCGATTACCTCATGACACCTTATGTAGGGCAGTTTCTATGGTAATGTACATCATATATTTGTTTTAGTTTTATTATTCTCTTATTTTAGAAGTTAAAGGGGGGGGGGGACACTCATTTTACCACTTTGGAAGTGTTTCTCGCACAAACTATTCAGTTTAGACAAAAATGATATTAGAAACCTTAATATGATTTTTGAAGACCTATCCATAGACACCCCACATGTATGGGTACGAGGAAAAAATTTTTTTTGAGTTTCAGTTCTATGTATGGCGACCCCTCAAAATTAGTGTTCTTTTTCTATTTTTGTGTAAAAATCTTAATGCGGTTCAAGTTTCAGCAGTACAGCTCTTATAGTTTCGGAAAAAAGTGGCTGTGACATACGGACGGACGGTCAGACAGACAGATAGACAGATATGACGAATCTATAAGGGTTCCGTTTTTTGCCATTTGGCTACGGAACCCTAAAAAAAGGGGTGTAGGTGCACACACGGAGTACAATCCAGAGCTCTCCCAGGGTACGTGCCCTAACGTCTGAGACATGGCTCAATTGGAGGGCACGGGAGCAGCATACCCGCTAGGGGCTCCTCCCATCAGGCGTCAAGAGAAGTCCACGGCAGGTAAGGTTTAGTCGGTGCGAGTCCGACATACCCAACCGCAGACACTTTTGGGTGGCATGCGTAGAAATGACACTGCCAAATAAAAAAAAAGATAAAGTGACGGGCCTGTTCCTGACTTTTTCTTTCTCCACACCATCCTACAATAGCTTAATTGCTGCTTCCTCTAGCTAGCTAAACGTTATGCCGTTTTCAACCTAATTACAATGAGAAAATATCGTTCATTCAGAGCACCTTAAACACATTTATGGTTAAAACAAGGGACACTTCACATCTGTCCACCATCGCCCCGTTGCGCAAACACGACAGACAAACACCCGGCTCTGTTTGATCTCAACGGGTTGCTCCGGGACGCGACGTAGACTCAAAGTGGATACATAAGCAATCATTCCCTTTAATTTATTCTATAAAGCTGTGCCCCGCGGATTTACCCGCCTTACATTTTATAAATGATTACAGCTCCTCCCCCGTAGGAGATAGCGTGATGATATGTAGCCTGTATATTGACCCGACCTCTTAGTAATATTCATGCAAAATTTGAAGCAAATCCATGCAGTACTTTTTGAGTTTAGCCCGGACATACATACAGACAAATAGACACACAGACAAAAATTCTAAAAACTATATTTTTGGCTTCGATATCAATTGTAGATCACGCCCCAAGTATCCTTTTCTAGAAATATTCAATGTACAGTTTTGACTTTCCTACGATTTTATTATATGTATAGCGATTACCGAAGCCTTTTTTATATGACGTTTACAGTTAGCATAAGAGGCTTTCACTGGTTCTCCGGACAATAGTGGTAACTAAGTATCTTCTCCGGAGTCATAACTCCTCAGGATGTTATTTGTCTGCTCGTGCGCCGCAGCGCTTAAACCAGTTGCCTTTCCACTTTGTTTCCCGGGTTCAATTCCCGCCCTGATAAGTATTTGTGTGACCCATAAATAGTTGTTCTGAGTCTGGATATATGTAGAGTGAAAGATCTTTTTTAAAGACAACTCCCGCGTCAGTTATATTAATCACTGTGTCGCGTGGTGCACAAACCACGCGACACAGTGATTATATATTATATAACTCACGCGGGAGTTGTCTTTAAAAAAGATCTTTCACTCTACGTTAAGACGCGAGTTGCGCGTCTACTTGACGAGGGCATTTCACTCTTTGCCGACAGTTCTCTTTCTCTGTCACATGATCTCTGTCGCCGTTATTACGACAATATAATAGTGACACTCGGTTTTTTTTAAGACACCAGGACTCAACCCCTGATATGGTTTAGCGTCTGAACAGCCGGGAGCAACAGCTAAACGTGTCCCCAGCATTCCAGGAATGTGTGGTGGAATTTTTCTGTGCAGTGACAGCATAGAATATCATCACCACATCTCATCCCGTGGGGGCGTAGAAATTGTCCGAGGGAATACCTATCAGAGAACGGGCAGCAGCGTTTTCTGTGAACTATGACCATCAAACTGCAATCGCCAACCAGTCTGCCAAGCGTGGCAATTATGGCATTCTTTGGGGAGGCTTTTGTCAATCAATCAATCAATCATTTATTTATTTGCTAGAATGTGGTTACAATAGCAGATAGTAATACATAGAATACAGAATCCAACACATTCTGCCGCTTAGGGCGTGCAAATTTAGTAACAATACAAAAACATAACAATAAAACATTTATATTAATAATATTATATTTGAAATGTCCTGTCTTCTAAGAATTCTCTAGTATTATAATAATTTTTATTCAGAAGGAAGTCAAATAATTTGTTTCTAAATTGTTTGTATGTCAATTTCTTTATGTCTTTTGGCACATGGTTATACAATTTAATAGCCATACAGTAGGCGTTTTTCTTGAAAAAATCTAATTTTATTCGAGGCAATTTCATATGGTCTCTATGTCTGGATGAAATGTCGTATTTTTCAAAAAGTTCTGAATGTCTTTTTGTAAATGTACACATTTCTAATATATACAAACATGGTAGTGGCAATATTATATGTTTTCTGAAGAGTGGTTTGCAGCTGTCTAGAAAACTTACTCCACTTACAGCACGAATACATTTTTTTTGAGCTCTAAACACTATCAAATTCGACTGAATTGCCCCAAACAATGATACCATATCTTATTATGGATGACACATATGCGTGGTAGGCAATTAATGCTGTATTAATGTTTACAGTTTGTCTTATTTTTTTTAAAACGTATACAAATCGGTCTATTTTATTCACTAATTTTTCAATGTGTGGCTTCCAGCTGCAGAATTTATCTATTGTAATACCTAAAAATACGCAATCATTTACACATTTTATTTGAGTGTCTTTATATTGTATGTTCAGTGGGGTTATGTTTGCTTGGTAAGTTTGAAATTGTATCATGTTAGTTTTGGTCATATTTATTTTTAGGTTATTTAAGTTCAGCCAGTTGATGGCCTTATCCAGTGTTTTATTTGTGTTAGCTTCTAGTTGGATTTTATTTGTATCTTTAATTATTAATGTTGTGTCATCTGCGAAAAGTATTGAGTCATGGCTTATTGCGTCTGGGAAGTCATTGATATATAATAGGAAAAGGAGAGGGGCCAAAATACTTCCTTGTGGTGTACCGTAATTGTTCATTTTGTATGTAGATCTATAGATTTTCTGTTCGTTTTTAATTGTTTTAGTTATTTCGGTGGACTGCGATCGGTTTTCCAAATAACTTTTCAACCATTCATATGTATTTCCTCGTATACCATAGTTATAAATTTTCGAGAGCAATGTTGTATGACAAACGTAGTCAAAGGCTTTCGTCATATCTAGGAATAGACAGGCGATCATTGACTTGTCGTTTAGGCTTTGCGTTATGTGTTTCACTAACGTAAAGCATGCTAAGTCAGTAGAGCGTTCTTTTCTAAAGCCAAACTGTTCATCTCTCAGAATATTAGAAGTTTTTAGGAAATTTTCTAGTTTGTTGTACATTATTTTTTCAAATATTTTTGCCAATATGGGAATTAAGGTTATTGGGCGGTAATTATGCATGTCTGTTTTGTTTCCCTTTTTATATAAAGGTTTTACAATTGATATTTTTAGGCGTGACGGGAACTTACCTTCGCTAAACGACAAATTTATAATGTACGTCAGTGGGGCTAGAAGACTTGGTGCGCAATCTTTCAATATCTTTGTATTTAAGTCGTCGTAACCAGTTGAATGCGTATTTTTTAGGGAATAAATTATTTTAAATGTATCAATTTTGTCAATAGGGGTAAGAAAAATGGTTTTAGAGTTTTGTAGTTTTACAGTTTTGAGTCCTGCTGTGGACGTACATGATGATTCCAGGAATGTGTTGCCTCAACTAAGCCTCAACTTATATACAATTTTGGCGAGTGGTCTCCACAGCCCTATAACTTAGAGTTCAAAACGTGCAACTGTTTATTCGTCAAACGAAACCTAATCAGGATTTTTAATATAACCACCTTCAATAAGTTACCTCCACACCCGAAATTGGAAGGCAAAATGAACAGATATATTAATTCCCATAGATACGAGTGTCCCCTCGCAATCGTTAATAATGTAACAAGTGTAAAGGATTATCGGACAGACGGACGGACGGACGGAAAGGGTTTACGATATCGCGTTATTAGTTTTATGAACGCTACTTGTTATAGAGGTTTTTGTTATCTACAAATGAGGTAGGCAGGAGTGTCTATAATTTGGTAGCTTTATAGCCGTCTATAAGATTTTTAACATTACGTTTACAGTTAGCTTTGGAGTTTTTCACTGAGTCATCGGACAACAAAAACAAAGCCACATAGCAAAATTAAACATCTAACAACCAGCTCAAGATGGAATTTTCGCTCTACATATATATGAGAACAGGTAGGCCACCGATGGCAATGTATCATTGCATCGATACATTGATAGGCTGATATGGTCTGTTGACTTTATAGAATCTCCAGCATTATAGCCTTCCCAGAGGCGAGGTTAGGCATCTAGGCGCGTGGTCAGTGTATAGATGGGCGACCGCCAAAGTGGTTTAATTTCTGTGCGTCTCCGTGCTTCGCTGGATACGTTAAGTTGTCGTTGCGTCATGTAGTAAATGTAGCATTTGCTGAGGTAAGCGTCGAAGACTGAGGCTGACTTTGGGTGTACTTTTTGTCCTTAAATTATGTTTGTGTAGTCCCCGACATAGGACTTAGATAGTGCGGACGTCACCTTTAAAACTGCCCAAGTGCAAGTCGGAATCGCGCACGAAGGGCTTCCGTACCATTATCTATAAAAACGAGAAAAAAATCCACGTTTATTGTAAAATACCCTTAAATATTTATTTTATTTTGTTTTTTAGTATTTGTTGTTATAGCGGCAACAGAAATACATCATCTGTGAAAAATTCAACTGTCTAACTATCACGGTTCATGATATACAGCCTGGTGACAAGACAGATAGTGAAGTCTTAGTAGTTGGATTCCGTTTTACCCTTTGGGTACGGAACCCAAAAAAATGGACGGCTCCTATGTCTAATAACGCTTTCATCATTACAGCTAAATAAGTCCACTGCTGGACAAGCCTCCCTCAAGAATCGTCTTGAGGGGATATGCCATAATCGCCACGCTTGGCAGGCGGGTTGGCGATCGCAGTAAGATAGTCATAGTAATCAGAAGGAAGCTGCTGCCCTTCCTCAGGTAGATATTCCCTCGGGTCGACTTCTACGCCCCCCACGGGATGAGATGGGGTGATGATATTCTGATTCTGATATTTGTCACCACACAGCTTTATTATAATCTAATTACGCCTTGGTGAATACCATATATCATTTAGGATTTTAGTAGAAGTTATTTTATAGATCTTCATTGTTAACATCGTCTCATCACCGGAGCAGCATACCCGCGTTCCCGGGGCTCCCCGTATCAGGCGCCAGAAGAAGTCCACGGCTGGTTAGGTTTAGTCGGTGCGAGTCCGACATACCCACCCGCAGACACTTTTTGCGGGTGGCATGCATTAGCATTACACCTGCCTTATCAAAAAAAAAAAAAACAAAACATCGTCTCATAGATATTTGGAACGGATTTGGTACTTGTCTTTGTTTTCAGCTTCCAAGTGTTTGTGGCTCGCAAACATTTCTCAATAAGCCGATGGTACCAAACAGACGTGAGGTACAAGCACAAGGCTAATTCTACGGAATCGAAGCTGTCAAAACAAATCGCAGTATACCCACAAATATTTGACCTTATATTTTTTTTAATTAACGTCGTTCGATGGTACGTCGTATTTTAGGTAAATAATGGAAAACACGTTTGGAAGACAGAAGTAAATTAAATAAGTGGATGTAGATTTACCTTACTTACCGTAGTAGTCATGAGAATAGTAGGCATGAGCTTCCACAAATGGCTTCCTGGGAGCTTAATCCTAACATTTATAGTCAATATTTTGAGCTTATTTTACTATTTTAACCTATATTTGATTATGAGAACAAAAATTGTCCGCCATTACTTTTATATAAAGATTGGTTCACAATTTAAGCCTTCTTTCTTACTTGGACTTTGAGAACAAATATAATCCGCTTTTACTTTAATAAATAGGTTAATACTGTATTTCAACTTTAATTTAAAGTCCGCCTTTATACTGATATAATATATAGATGTAAAATGAAGACGAATATTTCTAATGATGAGATCGTTTGCCATTTCAAATGTTTAAAATTAATTGCAAAATTTTACAATTTAGGAATAAAATATATCAATAAATATCCGGGACATATGACACATGCGATGAACCCTGGTTCGGAGTACTTGCTGATAAGAGACAGAAGCGACATGAAAGCAGCTCGGCACCAACCACCGCAAACTTCTCTTGTCTCTCGCATCGGTTTGTTTAGCCACCAAAAGAAATGTCTCTCAGACAATGCGCCGTAAATCGTCTGTAACAGACGCAAAGGCCATATATATATGACACAGGACCATCTAACCTAAACTAAGCAAAGCTTTTACTGTGGATGCTAGAAAAGGGATAAAAATGTGCCTTTTTTGGTAAATATATACATCATCTGACAGAAACAAATGCAAGTGTGAATGTTAACTGTTTCGCATCTCCTTTAGAATGTTCAGAATATGATACGAATAATATTTATGTACCTAATAATTTAAAAGATTGTTTGGACCAGAATGGATGTTCATAGACATTCGCTTTTTTGCAAATGGTAAAGGTGTATAAACTAATTTAAATTATTGTATTCTGCATTGTTAAAAGTGCACTAAAATAAATATATGATAAAAAAAATACACAGAAAAAACTTATCATCATCATCAGCGACACATCACAGCGAACATCACATTTGTCTATCGAAAACACGGTTATATACTTATATTTCACGGCCTCGTCGGTTAGCAGTAGATAATGTCGGGTACGCGGGTAATCGCGTAGGAGAATAGCCGACTACGAAAGGTGATTAAAATGCACAAGTATATGCAAACACGGGTGCACTCGATATTTCCTCAATCTCATTATTCGATGGGATGTTTCACGTCCATTACTGGAGAAAGGACTCCCGTAAATATTTCCACAATGGAGTTTTGTCCATCGTCACACTTAGAGACGGGTTGGCGAACACAGTATGATGGTCAGAGTACACAGAGTGATTATGCGATTTCTGGGAGATATTCCCTTAGGTTGAGCTGGGGCGTATAACCATTGCGATATAATGTACTACGTAGTACATTATATCTCAATGCGTATAACACGGGATGAAATGGGTGATGATATTCTTTGACGTCAGTCATACAGCAGCATCATGGCAGGAGCATGGGATGTTGAATAGTACAGAAAACTGTTAAAGTTAGTGAGACAGGCACTAGGCTATAATATTGTGAAAAGCTAGAAGCTAACCGATGAAATTCTTTTATAAATACTTATATATGTAAGTAGGTAACGTATAAAATATTTGGAGACATTCGAAAACAAATATACAGTTAATTATTGTACTAAATACTTGTTTATTGAATATAATATACGTCAAAACTAAGGTTTACTGTGAAATATACTCACGTTGTACACTCCCGCGCCGCGGGGCGTCGGCTTTAGGCTAATATTGAAATATCTTTTATCTCGGCTCTTCGGACGAATGAAAAAATGACACCTGTCATAAATGGACCCGAGAGGCTCCCACGAACTTTCTTTAGTGCATTTAAGAATTTTAAAAAGATTATCGTTAGTAAAGACGTTTGGCCAAACAAACCTGTAATAGCCAAAAAAACGTGAATTTGAATAGCCCGGAACACGCTGAATGGCAATGTTTACTTTAGAATATTTCTTACCTATAGAGCATTTAGTTTTGGTGATTTTGCATTGTCATAAAACCACAATGTTTGTAAACAATCCAGAATTAAATCGTGTTTGAAGAACTTAAGCTTTGGTGCAAAACTCGTCTCCATATAATCCACAGATATATTTTTTTGACATTTTCAATAGATTTTTCCCGCCATTATTCACACGGTTCAGCTTTAATTATCTATTATCCGAAGGAGGTTATCAAGACTATTGACATCGGCTTTTTTTTAACGTGATATCTCTATCGTTTATGAACTTGATATATTGATTTGTTCGTTTTTTTTTATGTAAGGAATGCTTTCGGAATAGTCTCTAGAAAAAAGTTCAACTCAGTTTTATGTTTCTAAACAGTATTTAAACACAAAACAAAAATATGAAATACTTCTTATAACTATTGAGATATACTCCGTACTCTTAACCTTATAACACCTGAGAATGACCTATTTGTGTTTCTCTGAGGGAGTTCATGAGAAGTGTATTATTCATAAATAAGTAATTATTAGTCAAATTTGTTTAGGGGTATAAAATTATATTATATACTAAGATAAGCACTATAGCATTGCACTTATACCTGTAATGATAAATGTAGGAAGAAATAAATAAAAAAAATATTTCAGCAGACCCACGACAGGAAAGCAAAAAAGAGAAAATTTAAAAGTAAACTGCTATAAGAGGTGACAGGTTTCTGTAATGCTGGCATATAAGTTTAGGGACATATTAGTTAGTTAGTTTGAAGTCAAATATCAAGCTATACGGTAGAATTTATAATGCTTAAGAAAAGAAAATCATAACGAAGGCATGTCTGTGGACAATTAATAGTAAGATACATATTTAATGTTTTAAAAATATACAACTGTCGTCGACTTTGCTATATCACAATCGACGTGAACAAAACGTATATATGACCATTCCAAAAGCATACGAACCGGTTGAACGCAGTAAAATGTTCAAAATCGATTAATGATTAACGAAGAAATAGCGTAACATACTTACTGACGCCAGCACATCAAGCTACCCCAATCTGTCAAATTTCCCCAATTGAAAGTGAACCTTATAATCTTGTGATAAAATTGAAAATCTATAAAATAAATGTGCTGGCTGGCTGGTACATAAAATAAAAAAGTTGGTAAAAAAGTGTGTATGCAATTCATACACCGCAAAAGAGAAACTTTAGCAAAGTATCGTATAAGAGATTGAGTATCCGGAGAATATATAATTTAATATTTTAAAAGCAAAATAACTTCATACATTTTACGTATATATATACATTTTAGATATGATAACACACATGTTCCACGTTTTGACTTTAAAAACAGAAGGATTTACAAAAATGGGAAATCAGAAGGATTTAATAAAAAAAACACATCGAACCTAAGAAGGTTCGATGTGTTTTTTTTATTAAATCCTTCTGATTTCCCATTTTTGTAAATCCTTCTGTCCTAATAAGAATTAATGACTCATTTTCTAAATTCTTCCTGGTACCTACGCAGGCGCAATGACACTGGATATCATTGCAATCTATCTCATTCTCTCGCAGGCAAAATTCTATTTATGTTTATCTCATATATAGGTAGGTATGTTTGTCTCTTTGCAATGTCGTTTAATTAACCTTCCCATATTTCTTACCAATTCTAATTAATATTAAGCCAGACAAACCGTCAATGCATGGGATAAAATACTTCGTTCCACCATACGCTTAGAAAAATAATTTAACTTTCAACAAACCTGACATTCTGATGCGAAAAACTATATAAGCTAATAAAACTGAGAGAACAATCACCACCTTGAATTAGGACCATGTTTGAATGCTTACCACCTACTTACAAACACTATGGTCAAACGCATAGAGAATTTTTTTTAAACAAACTAAACGTTTTTTTTGTCTATTGTTTCAGTTCCAAAGTTGATGATCCCGCCGACTGAGTTCGTCAGCCAGGCAGGCATCGGCAGTCCTCAAGAGTCCCTCCGCACGCCTTCCGGAGGTCAAATACTCGCAAACCCCCTCCTGAACCTCAACAACACCGGTAGAACCAACTTCACCAACAAACAACTCACAGAATTAGAAAAAGAGTTCCATTTCAACAAATACCTCACAAGAGCTCGAAGAATAGAAATTGCATCTGCGTTACAACTAAACGAAACTCAAGTGAAAATATGGTTCCAAAACAGGCGGATGAAACAGAAGAAAAGGATCAAAGAAGGATTGATAGTTGCCCCTGATGTTCCTCCTAGCTCCACCTCACAGGCCAACCCTATCGGATCCAGTGAGAATAGCCGTGAATCCAGTTAATTCGCTCAAAGACGATTCAGTGAACTGTGTATCGATTACATAGCGAATAAAAACAGCCTGAACAATTTAGTGAAATATCGCCAACTGCCGTAAAACTGAGCATAGCTTTACCGTACCATGAGCAACTCGACTTACAAACAAACAACTTCATCCTTACAGAATACACTGCGTGCGGGTAATACATTATAATGTAGTTCTACTTGTGAGTAACGTTGCCGAAGTCATCTTGGAATAGGACAACGCGTCAATTATGTCATGAGTGTTGCATGTCATGGGGTGCCTATTACAGTTTACAGTAACGTGTCGCCATAATTTGCTGCCAGTTATTTAAAGATTAATCGTTCTTAGCAGTAATCAATAGTCAATAAAAGAATATCAAAAATGAGTAGGCTGTCTTATTTGTCTATGGTATCGATTTACGTTTAGTCGGCAACAGGTGTTGCACTACACTATTCTAGTTTTTGGAAATTAGAACAGTTATCCTGTATTGTGGGTTTATAATTTTAATATATTTTTATATTAGTGCTTATTGTTTTTATTGGTAGGATTTTCAACGCATTGTATTGTGAGACATTTTATTTAAAATTAAATGATAGTCGGTGGTCGAATTCAAACCTAACAGGTATTCTCTCGAAACTTATTTGAGGTATTGGATAGACATGTACAGGTCCGCAAACTTATCTGACCCGGTGGCAGCGTCGCTGTTATCGCATTTAGTGTTGCTGGTAACTATTGTTTGCAATAAAGTGGGTAAAAATAATATGCACATTGTAACGTAAATGTTACTTCACTAAAAAGCAAACAAATACTGTCATTACTAATCTTTATATTTTTATACAATAATTATGATCATTTACATAAAATGTATGCTAAGTGTTCTCTAACGGAGGTACTCCAGGTATTATTATGTCACCGGAATGGTTTAATTCAGAAGTCATTTCATCATCATCATTATCGTAATCACTGCTTTCACAATCTCTACCTAAATGAATGATGAAAGGCTCGTCTAAGTATCCATCCCTTTTTCGATAAACATTTTCAATATTTTTTTACATGGTTGCAATGCTTTTGCCATTCATTGACTGTTATTTTATCAAAAGCTTCTGCAATGAATGATAGGATTTCAGAATTCTATCTACCATGCTCTTTTTCTTTCACAAGTTTTCTTACACATCACTCCCGGACACCTACAAAGGAAACAGCAAAAATTAAATAAATAATGAATATTTTAAAATATGTATTTTAATTTAAAGTGCGAGAGGGAGTTTTGTATTTTTTCAGAAGCTGACAACACTAACCTGTAGCAGCAGCTACGCGTTCATACAACTTATTGAAGGGTATAATTGGTGCCTGAAGGCGTTTTTCTTCCTTAATATAATTCAATACTTGTAATATAACGTTCCTCGCATCACTTTTTAAAGCTTTCGGCGTTTTTCACAATTGAAAACCACAAAAAGAAATATAAATACGCGCAACAAACAATCAATGGCAGGAATGTCATGGAATAACAGGCCGATTGACATTTCAAACTGGCGTCGTTAGTTCTACTTTTGGCCACCGGGCCAGATAAGTTTGTAGAACTATACCTACGCAGGACAAATTATGACATGCAAATTAAAAAGTCGTAGTGTTTATGGTTTCGGTTTTTTGTGGTTTATGTAGGTAATGTTTTCCATATAAAAAATATGTCAACACAGCTTGCAATTTATTTGACATTTGTGTTACAATTCCGTGTTTTAGATAACTCTGACTAGTCAAATATACACGGAAATTAGGTACCATGTTCCACCGTGTTATCTCTTGAATTTTGCATATTAGGTACTACTACTCAATAAATATCAATATGGAAGCCAAATCGGAAATTAATTGCCACGAAATTAATTTAAATTAGGTACGAAACAAAAACAAAAAATAAAAACAAATTTAAGATGTTATTAATTTTGAAAATTGAAGATTCTTCAGGAAATGTATTATAATATAATTTGCAGTCTGTAGATATAACTGTAATTAATATACATAATATCAACTTAAGTTGTTATTATATATTAATATAGCTAATTTTAATCTGTCAGCCCTCAATTGGTGTGATTAAAATAGTTCAGAGAAAAATTTACTAATATTACAAAAATAATTACCTGCGAGTATATGTATCTTCAGGGACTTTAATTGTTTAGTTACAATGGAATAATGGCGTAAATATAAAAATATATATATTATGTTTTTGATGCTAAACAATTGAAGTGCCTGAAGACATACACGTGGCGGACATAAGTATATATTTTTAGTTTTATTTATAATTCGTATAAAACGTGTTATTTAAATAAAATGTTCAAAACACATAATAATAATAAAAAACGGTTTTATTTTATAGTTAAAATAAAATCAGTATTTTATCTATTTTAATAAATTATTATATTGAGCAACACAAAAAAATCTACCGTTATTTCAATGACACGTTTCATAACATCTATACATAGGTATCAGAAGAGATTATTGTTAATGTATATAATTAAAATATAATGGCTCAATTATAACCTGATTAGCGTAAAGCAAGAAAGTGTCAACGTAAAGAATTTCCTTAGATTACATATTTAAATTGTAAATTTCAAATTAGTTAAGGACTATATATTATGCAGCTGTTTTACTAAAATGCTTTGTGAAGTATGTATCAGTAAAAAGATAATGATAAGGTTTGTATTTTTTTATTTATTTTTTTATAAATAATTATTTTATTTAACTATTAGACCAAAGCCTGTTTTTTTCTTAATTTATTACATTCCGCAACGTAATAATGTTTATTAAAGATTTTCATGAAACTTCTTGTTTTTCTCATGAACATGTAGATGTTCAATAGCAAGAGAAACTGCCGTATAAATTCGATAGGCGGTGCTATACAATGTTAATTACGTCAATAACAGTACCTGACGTTGACAGGCTGCGCTGTTTCTTCCCAGTGTCTCGTATTTGGCTTCAGTTATTAACAACGTGGTGAAGGCGAAGAATATCATCACCCCATCTCATCACGAGGGGGCCTAGAAATCGTCCAGAGGGAATACCTACCAGAGAACGGGGAGCAGCGTTTTTCTGTGAACTATGACAATCAAGCTGCGATCGCCAACCCGTCTGCCAAGCGTGGCGATTAAGACATATCCCCCCATTGTTTGAGGAGGCTTTTGTCCAGAAGTGGACGAAATTTGCCTGTCATGATGTTTATTAACTATTATTTATTTAAAGCACAATTATGGCTACAAATAAGTTGATGTGCTTCCAGTGTCGCTCACCTTGATGTGAGCGGGACTGTGAAGCTCTACATGGCGGTAAACCATGGCGGTTTTCGACGCTATTCTCTAAACAATAATCTACTTAATAATCTGTATTGTTAGTTACTATCGACAGTAGAAGCCATGCGAAATTTGCGCCATAAATATGTTTTAAATACAAATTCGTATTATTTATTGTTGATGCGTATTTCTGCAAATAGATAATATGTCTTCCGTGAGGGTCAGCTTACCATTGGACATCGTAACTTTTCTCTCATAAGGACTTGTTTTTTTTTAATTCTAAATATTCCTTTTTATACAATGTATAATATGTGTAGGGTACGGGATCGACACAAATGTTCATTTAAATATGAGCTTTACGTCGTTTTTTTAATCGCATTTTTACTACACGACAACAGTTTGCATCTCAAATTATATTTAATATCAACAGCCTAATACATAGAAGAGGCAAAAAGCCATATAAACTCTGAAAAAACACTTTTTTATTAGTTATTATAAAAAGGCGCCAAACAATCAAATTTCATACAAGGAGCAATTTTATTTTATATTTATAATTATTTTATAGCCCTTTAATTGCCAGTGATATCAAAATTGCTATAGTTGGCTGACGTCACTTTGGCAATAATTGGGATTATATCAAAAAGCCTATTGTGACAGTTTAAAAAAAATATTGTCTTATTAATAATACTTACTTTAATTGAACTTTAAGTATATGACCTAAAAGCTCATATTTAAATGATGAGCCTAGAGATATGTGTGATTTAAGTATTTATTTAAGTTTTTTAGTTGACGATACTAGTCTTAATTCTGTAATTATATTGTGTACAAATCGATGATGTATATAATAGTGGTGTGTTATGTCGGTTTGTGTGTACATTATGTATAAGCTAGCCATTAGTACTTTATCATTAAATTAATTGTACCTATTTTCATTCATTGAAGTTTTATTACCTTTATATGCAACGTTCGTTCGCTCGAAGAGTAGCCCGACCTCGAAGTACCTCCACCTTACAGAAGACATTTCCTAATAATAACATTCATAATTGAATGTTGTGTTTCTGAGTGTGAGTAAGGTCGCCAGAGCTCATTGGGGTGGAGGGGAGGGTCAGCAACACTTGTTTGCTGACTCTCAAAGGCCGGCAACAAACCCGCGACTCCTCTGGTGTTGCGGTGTCAATGGGCGGCGGTGATCACTTACCATCAGGGGACCCACTTGCTCGTTTGTCACTACACTGATAAAAAAAATTAAGTAAAACTACGCACTTTGCACTTTAGGTGAGACGCTACTGAATTACATTTATGGGAGGAATTTTTAATTAAAGAGCAATTATTGTACAGACGGCAGCACATCCAGCTACCCAAATCTGTCAAAATTATTTTATAGATTTTCAACTTTATCACAAAAGGAAATTTGACAGATTGGGATAGCTTGTTGTGCTGGCGTCTGTACAATTTTCGCTATCGCTTGGCGTCCGCTAAATCAGTAATATGTGTGGTTTTCTGCTGAAGCCTAATACCTTCGAGCTTATTGATTATGTGCTACTGTAGATCCTGGATAATAGTAGCTATAGTGGCATGATAGAGGCAAGTCAAATTTCCAAGAAAAGTGAACAACTTGATAGATTATTTCAGATGTTGAGTGCGGCTATATCAACATAAAATTAAGCAAATAGCTCAAAAAGATGACATAATTATACTTACAAGCTGAAGGGAATCTATTCATGTTGGGTCAAGTGTTTGTTTGGTACTCAAACTAAAACTCATACACACACTCAAAACCCTAATAAATAATGGAACAAAAAGGTTTCGGATAATATTGATATTTATATATAGTATAATATTGATACATAATATTTGACTGCACATATGGCGCAGCGGCTAAGACAGTCGCCTCGCCGCTTTGTTTTGCGGGTTTGAGTCTCGCGCTGGACAACTATTTGTGTGACCCATAAATAGTTGTTCTGAATCTGGATGTAATTTGTGTCCGTCTATTATACATTTGTAAAGTGACCCGCGACACAGGGATTAGGTTCCATAGTGCGGGCGTTGTCTTTTAAAGCAAAAAAATCTTCAGGGATTATTTAAAAGGGTCGGAGAGATGTGGCATCCAAGTTGGATGTATCTATACTTATGTAAAGTTAAGTAAGCCGCGGATGTAAAGCTAAGTAAGTACTTAGCTTTACATCCGCGCCTTCGCTTGCTTTATGTGGCGGGAACAGTACCATTTTTCTAGATTTTAGGTACAGACGCCAGCACATCAAGCTACCCCAATGTGTCAAATTTCCCCAATTGAAAGTGAACCTTGCTTATGTGATAAAGTAGAAAATGTATAAACGATATTTGACAGATTGGGGTAGCTGGATGTGCTGGCGTCTGTACATAAAATAAAAAAGTAGGTATGTTATATTTTTGGTCCCCTGACGTGTTTGCTACAAATAATCAAATCGGTCAGTAATTGGCCAGGTTAAGCATGCCTCGATGCTATATGTGGTCACCACTAATGTGGTCTTATTTTTAGGTTTAAAGATTCTTTATTCTCAATAAAAACAAATAAGTCGCTTACGTACTTGAGAACAATAAATAATAACTTATAATAAATTAAATAAGGTCGAGTTCGTAGTTTCTCTAAGTATATACCTACATTATTATTATGATAAGGTGTTGTACCTTATTTTTGAGCGCACCGGCTTTCCGTATTGGTCCCGGTATTAAATAAATAAATAAACATATAGGGACAACTAATACACTGCCATCACATCCCAAACTAGGCAGAGGCAGACAGACAACTGATAAACATACTTATATACGGGCCGTAGTTGTTGCTAAATGCTTGCCTTTCACGCCGCAGGTCGGGGTTCGATTCCCACCGAGGACAGATATTTGTGTGCATGAATATGTCTATTTGTCGTGAGTCTGGGTGTAATTAAATAAATATAAGTATGTATTTGCAAAAGAAAAGTAGTATAATAATATATCAGTTATCCGGTTTCCAAAGTACAAGCTCTGCTTAGTTTGGTATCAGTTCGCCGTAAGTGAATAATCTCCCAGGATATTCGGGACATTCGGGAAACCACTGCTCATACCTTGTAGATAAGTACCTAAGGATATGTCAAAGGAAAACAAACGGAGGCCACAGGAGGCACAAACAAACAGGCAGGGCCATCTATCATCTTATAAGCTAGTTTTAAATACCAACATACAGTGACATCTCGTGTGCGCGAATAGTACTACTTAGTACCTAGCACGTGATACAGATGGCTCTAGAGGTTGAAAAAAGTATTGTTCATTCATCTATACAATATTTTTGGTAGCTAAATACCTTCGGCGTGATAATTCTGATATGGACCAACTAGCGTCATGCGAACAAATAGAAATACTTACACAATGATATTGCGCGTTGGCAGCATTGATGGCAGAAGTTTGGCGTTTGGATTAAGGCGCTTACAACGGTCAAATAGGTATTTTCCGCAAGTTTTTAGCCAATAGCCTTCTTTCTTTATCTTTCTTTTGAAAAATACCACGCCCGTACTAGGGTGTGTCGCGGGGTACTTTACAAACATAATTATAATAGACGGACACAAATTACATCCAGACTCAGAATAACTATTTATGGGTCACACAAATAGTTATCCGGCGCGGGACTCGAACCCGCGACACGAAGCGGCGAGGCGACTGTCTTAGCCGCTGCGCCGCACGTTAGTACTAAATACTATTACGGTATTAGTTTTGGTGTAATACCGTAATAGTAAATTACTCGGCAATATATTATAAAATTGAATGAATGAAAACAATGGTATAAATGTATTAAAATATTTGTATTTATAATAATTAGGTGTTACGTACAGAGACCTAAATATGTAACCACGACCAAACGTACCACGTCGGAGGAGACTCCATTCATAAAAAGCAATTACTGAAATAGCCATAGTCCCTGATAGATATCTAGTAAATAATATAACGTGCTGTGAGAATTTATATACTGTGTGATTTATTTCAAAAATATTACTTTTGTTTTACAAAAAAATCCGTATTCGAACCAAAAATACTGATTGCACGCAAAAAAAGTTATTACAAAACATAATAATCTTAGAGCCGATTTCACCGTTAAAATTAAACGCGATCAAAGGACGCTAAACTCGTCTACAGCACGCTGAACTGAGTTTAGAGTCAATTGATCTCGTTTAATTTTAACGGTGAAATCGGTTTTTAGTAGCAAAATAATTACGTAGCGCATTGCTTTTTATTTAAAAGTGGATTGAAATAAATTTGTTTCTGGCACTCGGCGACCGCTACCGCAGCATGCGACTATACTATGCTCGTGCGTAGTATAGTCGCAGTCGCAGTTTCTACTTTACTAGCAGCGATATATATCCGGATGTATTTGATGTGCAATCATGTGCAATCAATATATTTGGTATGAAAACTCGCAAGTCGCAGTCGTGGCTTAACGTTAGAGCTTCTACCCCGCTATACAGGTTCGATTTCTCAGTATTGTAATTTAAATTATAGTAAATTTTAGCGCTGAAAATGAGTCGTATAGCGTCTCAAGTAAATGACGAAATAGCAAAGCTTAATATAGTATAAAAGCGGTATGGCTGAGATTAATTCTTCTCTACAATCTCGAACTTGATGAAGTCGGATTCGTTGAGGGTCTTGATCAGGCTGGTGTCCTTGAAAGCGATGCCCGTGGTCATGACGCCGCTCCTGGACACAAAATAATACACAATTCAAAACGATCCAATAAATTCTTCACACTAGTTTACTTTATCGTATGGGCAGTGGTTGCCCTAGTATCAGACCTATATTTAAGTCTCGTAAATTGCTAACCTTACCGTCCCTGTACATCCTAGAGTTAGCATTATTTGATAAATGTAATAAAAACTTATTTGTATACCTGAACCAAACTAGACAACGAAATACAGGTCTGAGATCGCAATATCAGAATTTGTTATGTACAGGTGCATACAAAACCAGTCTTTTGAAAAATAGTGTTATTTGTATGGCACCTGTTATCTTCAATAAGCTGCCAAACAGCATTAAAGATCTCCCATTGGAAAGGTTCCAAAAACACCTCACAGCTCTGCTAGCTGAAAAATGCTATTATACCTTGCAAGAATTTCTAGAGGATAAGCAAATTTAAATTAATGCATCCATGTCTTTTTAGTTTAAAATGAATTTGCATGCTTTATTAAGGCAGAATGTAAAAGGATTCTTCAAAACGTATTTTTAAAAACTAATGTTTGTACCTGCATTCAAAGCAAATAAAGATATTCTATTCTATTCTATTCAAGCCGCCAGTAGGCCTCTGAAATGGCTTAAAGGCAGTTGTCTAACGACTTACCGAGACAGTCAACTTAACTTGCCCTCCCAAAATACAGAGATGCTCAGAAATTAAACCAATTTGACGGTCACCTATCTTCTGTCCTGACCGAGTGCCTAGCTGCTTTACCTCGCCGATCACAACGACGCAAAGACTCGAGCTCGATATCAGAGTGAGGATTGGGAAGGATATTTTATGATATGAAACCTTTTAAAATAAAATAAATAAAATAAAATAAAAAAGGTTTTTATTCAGGTAGACTTTAAAAAAGCGCTTGTAAATAGTCAGAACATGTTTGTAGTAATATAGTTGTATACATTCTTATTTCTAGTAACATAGATATTTAGGTACACATTGTATGAAAACATTTATAAAATTTATTTTACTATAGCATTGATATTTAGCTAGCTCGTATCAAGTTATTGTCAAGAAATAATGTTTAATTATCTAGTTTAAGTCTAATATTTTTGCTACATATTGTCAATGGTTCTGTCTATATTAAGGTATTATTATTATGACGGACCTTGTGTTAATAACGACGGTCGCGCTTTAATGCTACCACCGGATCCAATGCGCCCCAACTGAGAAGACCCAGCGAAACAAACTCAGTGGGTTCATCTACTACCGGTTTCAACACGACCCAGTTGAGACGGTCCGGCGAAACATACTCAAGCGGGCATGAACACGTGATTTGGTCCAATTAGAGTAATTATTTAGTAGGCAAACACAATATATGCTCGATCGGTTGTCTGAATGCTTATTATTTTAGATTATATTTAGGTATACAAAAGAAAAACTTCGAAACAATAACATTATTCATTTTGAGACAGAGTCAATAATTTTAAATTAAGTATATGATAGCAATCATTTACAGATAGTTCACGTAACACAGCAGATAAGATTTTGACTGCCACAGTCGGCTATAGACGACAAACCTAGTGTGCCCAGCATGCAACGGTACGACTACACAATTTCTGATATCGAAATCGAGTTTTTGCGTCTTTACGTGTCAATATCGTGTCAGTTTCGCTCGGGACATTGCTAAAGCCAGACGTGTTTATAAAAATATACAAATCAGGTTAATCAATTCTCAGTTCTATTCTTAAAGCATTAAGTTATTATTTGGCCTAACACCGACTTTCACCGCACACTACACGGGCACGAGTCAGTAGTGTAGTACACGCGACGAATTCAGATAAAATGCATCGTACGCCGACTTTTGGTCAGTCAGTCAAGTTTTCATCAAATCCCGATCTTTCTTCTGAAATTGGACATCAAGATCAGGAAGGAAGGGAGGAATTCGTCAGAAATATCAACTTAAGAAAAAGAAAAAATTCTGAAGCACAACTACTAGAAGACTTAAAAAAAGACCTACTAAAGTCCTTTGAGGATATGATGACGAAGGAGATGGCTGTAATAAAGCAGCAAAATAGTGAAATTCTTCAGACTAACCTAGCAATAAAAGAACAGCTCGAGGAGAATACTGCTAAATACAAGGAAATAAGTGAACATGTATTAAACCTTGAAGCAAAGCATGAAACGGCAGTAGATCGCATTAACCTGTTGGAATCTCAGGTGGATGACCTGCAGAGACAGCTTCTTAGAAATATCGTCGAAATAAGAAGTATTCCCCAAGAAGAAAAGGAAGTGGTACATAATACTGTAAACAAAATACTCGAAACTCTTAAGATACCGCAAATTGATGAAAATACTACTGTTTATAGAAAAGGCAAAAAGAACGGACCAATTATTATCGAGTACCAAAACATCAAGAATAAGGAAATATTGTTAAAAGCTATAAAAAAGTACAACTTTGATCATAAAGATAAACCTTTTAGTACTGAAACAATGGGATCTTCTGATATTTTTTCACGTATATACATATCAGACCCCCTGACTCCTATGGCGAAGAAACTTCTGGCAGCTGCGCGTGAACTGGTAAAAAGTGGGATGTACAAGTTCTGCTGGGCGGCTAGAGGAAATATTCTGCTCCGCAAAGAAGAAGGAGGACCCGCGATACATGTAAAATCCTTGAGTCAGGTTAAAAACCTCGCTTTGGCATGACTACCTCTGGCAAAGGATGATACTAAGTTACGGTATATTTTAGCATTTAGTATTTTAATTTTTTTTGTATTTGTTACGTCAGATTCATGTTATGAGTGTGTTTTTTGCCTATGTTTTGTTTCTTTGAACTCATGCTATTATAGTGTTTGCATAAGTATATATATTATATTCTATAATATTTATTTACAATTCCCGATATTCATTATAAACAACTTTTATTTTTTATACACTGTATTTCTATATATACATTTAAAATACTTACTGAGAATATGCATAATATTATACTGTAGAAACTACTTATCCGAAAATAATATTAATAAATTAGAAAATGCAGAGGCTCAAGTCATCAACCAAATATATTGCAGTAATTCCCAAAGTAGTAAATGTTATTGTCATGGGTAATAGCGTAGACGAAGTTGTCATCGAGTTAGACAGCAATGTCAACGTCGGTGACTCATATTTGGTTGATGACCCCGAAGTATTTCCACATTACGAACTTAACGCCAAATCTCTTAAAATCATTGTGCAGAATATTCGAAGCATACACAAAAATTTTGAAGATTTTAAAGTTTTCATTGCGAGAAGTAATATAGACTACGATATTATTGTTCTGACCGAATGCTGGTTGCAAAACTCAGAACTCATACCCAATCTAGAAGGATATGTTTTTTTCCATACAAAAAAACATATCAATCAAAACAGTGGTGTTGTCGTATATTTAAAAAAATATTTATCTGATGTCATAACATATGAACCAAACATTGCCGATGCTGATTGTTTGGTGATAAAAATAAAGAACAGCCATGCGTTTATTTGCGTATACAGGTCGCCATCTTTTGCATCTATTGCAAATTTCCTTGTTTCCCTAGAGGAGCTACTAATTAGTGAAAGGCATATACCGAATATTTACATGACTGGTGATATGAATATTGATGTAAGCAACCACAGTACTGATCTAAGATCTGAGGAATACATGAATCTTCTTGCAAACTATTGTCTGTTGCCAGGCCACTTACTTTCAACGCGGTTGAGTAAATGTATTGATCATTGTTTCGTGAAATCGAACTCAACAATACAGACAGTGGTTTGTAACTCAACGGTTACTGATCATAGCAGTATTTTCCTAAGTATACCTATAAATGAACCTCGTAGGTTTACCAAGCCAAAAAGAACTGTATTAAAAGTTGATTACGATAGAGCTTACACCCTATTAAAAAATTTAGACTGGGCGGAATTTATGTCAATTAAAGATGCTAATGAGGCATCTGAAGCGGTTATTGCAACATTATCTAAAGTTATAAAAAATAGTAGTAAGCAGGTTACGGTACCCAACAGACGGCAAACCTTCCAACCATGGGTAACAGCAGGTATCCTACGATGCATGAGGTTTAGGGACAAATTACATAGAAAATTCGTAAAATCACCTACCGATAAAAATCTGGAAATAACGTACAAACGCTACAGAAATCATTGCAATAATCTTCTTCACAGCTTAAAAAACGAATATGATAGATCAGATTTAAATGCAAACAGAAACAACATAAAAGGAACTTGGGAGGTCATTAAACGGGTATGCAACTTAAACAAATCTAATAAGTCGCAAGATTATAGTGAACTATTAAAAGTAAAGCCATCAACACGAGAATCGATTGAGTATATTAATGATTTCTTTATTAATACGGGTTCTAAACTATCAGTGGACATACTAAAAAAACTAAATCTTACAGAAGAGATACTCACTAATAAATTAAAAAGCAAACACAGCCCAGTAAATTCGTTTGTACTATTAGAAACTGACGAGGCAGAGGTTTACAATATAGTCATGACATTGAAAAATACACAATCTACTGGCTGGGATGGTATTTCGTCAATTTTTATTAAGAAATATATATATTTTCTAGTGAAACCTTTAACACACATATTCAATCTATGTTTTTTATCAGGAAAGTTTCCAGATAGCCTTAAACACTCTATTGTTGTACCAATATTTAAATTGGGGGAAAGAGACAGTATCAATAACTATCGTCCAATATCGCTGTTACCTACCATAGCTAAAATTCTTGAAAAAATAATAAACATTAGACTTATAAATTACCTAGATAAAAACAATCTCCTCTCTAATAACCAATTTGGCTTCAGAAAGAAAAAATCAACAGAAGATGCAGTCGAACATCTAGTTACTCATGTAGCTGGTAATCTAGATAGAAGAGAAAAGTGCGTAGGTGTCTTCCTAGATCTAGCAAAAGCTTTTGATACTGTCTCGATCCCTCTGCTGATACGCAAGTTAGAGGTCATAGGAATTAGAGGCATACAACTTGAACTCTTCAAAAATTATTTAAGTAATAGAACACAAAGCGTAAAAATTGATAACATTATTAGCTCTAAATTAAACGTTAAATTTGGCGTTCCGCAAGGGTCAGTCTTGGGCCCTACGTTATTTTTGATTTATGTTAACGATCTGTGTGATATTGACATACCTGACGCAAAAATCATTACTTTCGCTGATGATACTGTAGTCTTATTCCAGCAGAAAACATGGGCAAATGTAAAAATGTCGGCGGAACAGGGACTCCAGCAAGTTTTTAAATGGCTTGACTGTAATCTATTAACTGTTAACCTTAAGAAAACTAAATATATGACATTCAGTATAAAAAATAATTTACAACCTCCCTCTAATTTTAATTTAAAACCTCATTCTTACAGTTGTTTGGGCACAGGAAACTGTGATTGTTCTTTTTTGTTACCAACTAGTTATATTAAATATCTCGGCATTGATATCGATGAAAATCTAAATTGGAAACAACATATCAATAATCTGAAAAATCGAATACGTAAACTCATACCAATTTTTAAAAGGATTAGAAACTTAAAAGATAAAGTTACGAACAAAACTGTATATTATACACTATGTCGTTCTATAGTTACCTATGGTATATCTGCTTGGGGTGGCGCTAGAAAAAGTACTGTCATAAAATTAGAAAGAGCACACAGATGTATTTTAAAAGTAATTAATCTTAAAAAATTTAGGTACCCAACTACTTTGTTATACAAAGAGTTTGGAGTACTAAACATTCGTCAAGTCTTCATTCAAAACATCGTTTTGAGGCAACAT
The DNA here is from genome assembly GCA_951640165.1 of Pseudoips prasinana. Lineage (NCBI taxonomy): Eukaryota > Metazoa > Arthropoda > Insecta > Lepidoptera > Nolidae > Pseudoips > Pseudoips prasinana. Next base: position 35,413,418 of record OX621245.1, on the reverse strand, counting down.
TCCTGTCAAATCCAAATTAATAAATCAGCTAGAAGGGCGCATGAAGTATACGATGTCCCAGCATGTAAGACTACTTTTGCACAATGTTTCTCGTACTTCTTAGCGCCCTTTCTATATAATCGTATCAGCAAAATTAAACCTATAAAGCAAATGATGAGATTTGTATGCAAGAGGGCGCTTGAAGAGTTTCTTAAAGATTTAGATTATGATCGGACCGAAAAGTTTATACAAATATACAGTTAATATAATGTTATTTATCTTTTTAATTTATATTATGTATAAATATGTACTATATATACGTTAGTATAATTATTATTCACTATATAATACTATACATATATACTTATTATTATTATATATATAATGCGGTATATTTTTCATATCACATAGCTAATATTATATACCCTAAAAAAAAAAAAAAAAAAAAAAAACTAAACATATCTCATTCTAAGTACCTATATTAAGTTACTAATTATAAAATGAAATGTAAATTGTAAGAATTCTCTGACTTTTTTACTTATACTAGTTGTTTACTTAAAACTTGTAATTCCTTATCAGTATTTTTTATGCACAACTAAAAAGGCCTATCAAATTAATATGCGTCTTATATTCACCACGTTAAGATTGATATCTCAAGCGAGAACCTTACCTTGCCGTAACACAGTCTTGTTGACTAGCACGGGAGGTAATGTAATTCATTGTGTATACCGTCAATTGGAGATTATAATATATAATTATTGCTAATTGAAAAAAAAAAAAAAAAAAAAATTGAATATAGAACGGCATTTGTATTCCTTCGTTTAGCTATTTTTATTTAATGCTGGATAAGAATAAAATAAACTTACTCAGCGGGCATGTTGTGCCTGTCCCTGAGGATGGTGAGTGCGCAGGACAGCAGGCACAGCACGGTGGCGCCGTAGCCCGGGTTCACTCCGGACACCTACAAAGACCAAAAAGTAACAATTAAATCCTGTCTTTATGCTATATAGGAAATTGCGAGTAAATATGGCTCAATAATACCAAGATTAAAGTACATATAGCGACATCTAACGATACAAAATAGCGTTATGCAACACGCTGTGGTGTTGCGCCGGATGGGAACTGAACTCTAAACATTGTTGGAGAAGCTGCTGTGGGGAGAAGCCAATCGTCGGATCTATACCCATCCGAGTGGAAGAGTGAAAAGTAATCGTATTAGATGCATAGGTTTCACAGGATTGCCGAAGCTCAGGTCACGATGCCATCACGCACAAGACGTATACCACCAAATCTCTATTAAGATAACATTTCTTTACTTTGTAAGCACTCTGAAGTTCCCGTGCTATCAATTTCAAACATGCAATATGTGATAACTAGGAATACCGACTACGTCATTTTTAACATGTTCTGAACCATGATCATGTGATCAGCCCTCTACATTTTCAGTAAGGGCAGACGGTCGGAGGAACGGATTCACAAGGTCTTGTGCACTGTACAGTTTGTGAAATTATTATTTTTTGTTTTTTTATTTTTTTATTGGACTCAACTTAATTCTAGCATTACAGGGAACCTAATGCGATAGAAAAGTTACAATTCAATTGCGTATTATGTATATTTCTAAACAACTAATAACATACAATCAAATAAGCCGCCCTTGTGAAGTCGTTCAGTGAGCAAGCCAATAAGTCTACAATAGTAGACACAAGTCTACTATTGCAGCGAGCTGGCGCGAGTCAATGGCGCGAGCTGCAACAAGTTAGTGCGTGCAGTGGGGACCGGCAGCAACCGCCCCAAGTAACCGCCCGGCACACAAAGCTGAAGTGTTTGCAGGATTCCGGGGTTATTCTTCACCCCCGGAGCACTTTCACTTTAACTTCCTACCAAGCAAAAGCAATGTTGGTTAGATTGCCGGATAACCTGGGTAAAGCCCATATAACTTTAGGTATAGGTACCTTACGAATTTATTCTGAATTCTTTCCAACATTGCCTTATACTTAGGTTCATTTGGGCTCCAAATAGCTGCGTTATATTCCAAATGACTCTTCACTAGTGCTTCGTACAAAGCTTTTATGGCGATAACGTTAGTGAAGTCACTTGTCTGCCTTAACATGAATCCAAGGTTACGGTATGCTTTCTTACATACCTCCACTATATGTTTCCGAAACCGCAAGTCAACAGTAAATCGAATACCCAGATCTTTGACCTCTATTAGACGCTTTAAGGGTTGTCCATCTATGTGATACGGATAATAAGTCGGGGTGCGTGCACGGGTGAAAGATAGTACTGAGCGTTTTGTTCCATTAAAACCCAGCTTGTTCTCTTGACTCCACTTAAGTGCATTATCTATGTCCCACTGTAATAAGCTATGATCGCTCGGGTCTTTTATTATCATGCTTAATTTAAGGTCATCTGCGAAAAGAAGGCATGTGGATTCCTCGATAGTATTCGGTAGGTCATCTATCATCAAAATTAAAAGTAAGGGTCCTAAATTACTTCCCTGACTGACACCGGATCTCGTATAGTATGGCTCAGAATAGAACCCGCCACAGTCGACAAACTGACGTCTATCTCGTAAGTAGCTGGCGAAGAACATCAGCGTATGGTGCGAGAAACCTGCAGTCGCTAATTTTAGAAGTAGTCCACCTGCAACCCCGCGTCCACAGCTGTCGTGCCTCTTCCCGGTCGGAAGCCATGCTGTGCGTCAGACAAATGAGCACGATGCACCTGTGCATATAAGCTGTTATGGATGGCTATTTCAAACACTTTAGCTGGTGCGCTCAGAATCGCTACTGGTCTATAATGACTGGCTTCGTTTCTACTCTTGCCTTTTGGCACCGGAACTACTCGAGTTAGCTTCCAACAGTCGGGATATTTCGCTCAATACATCTATTAAATACATGACACAATCGCTCCTCCAACACTGTTCGGCATTCCTTGAGTATGAAAGGTGGTATGCCATCCGGTCCCACAGAACGTTTAGCGGGCAGGTACCTGAGGGCACGACTCACTTCAGCCCGCGCGAGTTGTGCGAGGTGCGTCCATCCACCACTCTGTCGCCCTTGCGCTCGCTGCAGCTACATTCAAGGTAGCTGGTTCTGGGTTGTATACCGAGTGAAAAAACTGGGCAAACTCTTCTGCGCACTCCTGACCAGATAAAACACGACCGCTCTTCATCAACTTATATTGGTTGGAATTTCCTTTTTTTGATCTCATAAAACTCCAGAACCCTTTTGGGTCCTTAGCCATGAGGTCGCGGTCACGGTGGCTCTCAAGGGCTAATTTGATATTTTCCTTAACTCTTGCCCGTAAATAAACTTTATAAAACGTATCTTCGAGTTTTACTATCACGTTGGACTAACAACCCTCGATGGAAGAAGGCAATGATAAAAAAATATGACGTCAACGTTGCTGACGTCACTCTTTTCAACAATGTTCCGCCTTCTCCATTACATATAAGTCAAATTAATTCCAAAACAAACTGTGTGGGATTGGAACCCGAAACACAAGAGCGCCGACGTAGTAATGCGGTGATGCCTTAACCAGATCGCCAAACGTACATCTTTACAACGAAATGGGATGGACAAAACTAGTGCGAAATTAAAAGTGGGTATGGGGAATTTTACAAGGAATATAGGTAAATAAAATATAGCATACCTCAGCAAACATAGTCTTCTCAGGCGGAGTGTTCTCGATGTCAGCATCGGGGGCCCAGCCCTTGGCCACCAGCTGGAACTTGAAGTGCGTGTTGTTCATGACCTCGTCTGCCGGACCCTGCTTGGTCACCATGCCCAGCGTGAAGACCTTCGGGTACTTGAGCAGTAGGCTCCTGGTAAACTGGAAGTATACACTTTATTGACCATCTTGGCAAAACCCATACATTAATTACTGGCCTGTTGGTCAGTGGTTAGCGACACAGACTGCTACGCCAAAGGTCGTGGGTAGGATGCCCATCGAGGACAAATCTTTGTGTGATTTTTGATCTGTCTGGGTATAATTTTATAAATTATCGCAACTCCTCCCCCGTAGGTGATAGCATGATGATATGTAGCCTATATGTTGAACCGACCTATAAGTAATATTCATGCAAAATTTAAAGTAAATTCATGCAGTACTTTTTGAGTTTAGCCCGGACATACATACAGACAAACAGACAAAAATTCTAAAAACCATATTTTTGGCTTTGATATTGATTGTAGATCACGCCCCAAGTATCCTTTTAAAAAAATATTCAATGTACAGTTTTCACTTTTCTACGATTTTATTATATGTATTGATAAATTATACCCAGACAGAAAAACCCCACAAAAATGTGTTTATGTATTTAGAAATATATTAGTACTAGCTGTGCCCCGCGGTTTTACCCGCGTTAAATTTTATAAATTATCACAGCTCCTCCCCCGTAGGTGATAGCGTGATAATATGTAGCCTATATGTTGACCCAACCTCTTAGTAATATTCATGCAAAATTTAAAGTAAATTCATGCAGTTCTTTTTGAGTTTAGCCCGGACACACATACAGACAAACAGAGAAAAATTCTAAAAACCATATTTTTGGCTTCGATATTGATTGTAGATGACCCCAAGTATCCTTTTAAAAAAATATTCAATGAAGTACAGTTTTCACTTTTCTATGATTTTATTATATATATGTATTGATAAATTATACCCAGACAGAACAAAAATCACACAAAAATGTGTTTATGTACTTAGAAATATATTAGTAAGTATGTTTATCAGATGTCTTGTTGCCATAAAACAGGCCCCGCCAAGTTTGGGATCAGATGGCTGTGTTTTAGTTTCATTTGGAAAGTAATTACGATAATAAATTATCATCCAATTTGAACATATTTATGGGTCCTTGAACTTTAACTCATCTTGAACCGTGAACGCAAAGTATTTTCAAAATTAGTTTACAAGGAATCGAGAGACATAACATTACATTTAAAGCATATATTCCAATTGAAACCCTCCACCTTTTATGAAATCGGTTAATAAATATTTACATGAATTACAGATTTAGAGCTTCCATTATTATGAAGTGTAGTACGTAAGTTCCTTTATACTATTTAGTAGGTAAGCTCCTTTATAACGTTCTCATATAATTGTCTACGTAGCGATACTTGTAGTGGTGCACCATTTTATGTATTTTATGAGATAGAGTAATAAACGTCGTAACCTAGTACACATGTCTTTACTTGGCTCTGCTGCTTAACCCCAACGCTTCAATTATTTTTCTGGAAATAAATATTTTCTCAAGCCGCCCGGAGCCAGGAAGTCAGGAGTGTTACACCTTTTGTACAAACAACAGCGAATGTGAAAAAGGTATGTACATAATAATATGTCGTGCGCCTATGGGACTAGCCGCCATGACCGAGATTCTAAACAAGAAAACATTATCTTCTTCATCATCGTATGGGCAGTGGTTACCCTGATGTCAGACTTGGTCATACCCCCCAGTGGGCCACTAACACAGCTTAACGACTATTGTCTCACGACAACAACCGGGACCGACAGCTTAACGTGCCCCCCGAAGCACGGAGACGCCCAGAAATTAAACAAACTTGACAGTCACTCATCTACAGACTGACCGCCTGCATAAGTAATACAATAATATAATATATAGGGACAATGTCACACAGATCATCCTAGCCCCAAACTAAGCAAAGCTTGTACTATGGGTACCAGGCGACGATATACATACTTATATAGATAGATAAATACTTATATACATAGAAACATCCATGACTCAGAAACAAATATTCGTGCTCATCACACAAATATTTGCACTTACCGGGATTCGAACGCAGGACCACCAGCTTCGTAGGTAGGAACACTACCAACTAAGCTACGCTTGCTGTGCTTTTCCTCACCGTTCACTTACGAACCGGTGAGCACACCTAGCTGAGAGCGCCTCGAAAACCATTACGAAATTCACAGAAACTATAACTCACACTGGTTTTGGTCATAGCGAAGAGAACAAGCGCCCCCAAGATGGCCAGCACGGACTGGACGTAGCCGCCCGACCTGAAGTACGCCTTGAACTGCACCGGCCGCTCCTTGTGCGCCTCGTACAAGTGGCGCTGCGTGCGGTACACCACGGACTCGTCCGAGCCCAGGAACGGCAGGTACCACTTACCCTCACGCTTGTGAAGAATTCTGGAATAACAAAAAAAAGTGTACTTTACACCAGTGTTTTACAATGTGTGGGTGGCGATCCCCTGGGGGATCGTGCAGCCAGTTCTGGGGGGTCGCGAAGCTTGTATAGGGGCGGATTGAATATTCATCACAAAATTAAATAGATGAAAAGAAAGCAACGGTGGGGGGGTCACGAAATATTTATTCGTACTAAAAGGGCCGTGTCATGAAAAAGGTTGAAAGACACTGCTTTTGACCATATGATAGATGTAAAACTTAATATATGAACTAACTATGAGAGAAAAAAAGAAGGTATTGTGTGCTCGCACCTCTCTCTCTCTCTCTCTTGCCCCTAGAATAATTTTTATTTTATTTATTAGGAAACAAACAGTCGTTTACAAAAAATGTATACAAAACTTAATTTCTAATAGACCTAAAGTTCCATTATCTTAATAACTAACATATGTTCCTAGTTTACTTTGAGAACACTGAGCAACACATACAAGATTATCAAATAAATTATACAATCTAAATAGTTGTTTGTATCTTTTTAGCTATTATTTAGTAGTAATTTTCTTATTTAAAGTCTAAATTGTGTATAAGAGTTTGAGAAAATATCAATACTATTAAAATTTTTGATGTGAAACATCTATAGCCGCACGTAAAACAGATTTCGGCCGTGGCGACGCGTTGCCACGCTATACGATAGTAGTGTGTACGGTGTGGCGACGCGTCGCCATGCGCAATCGACTTTTTATTTTATCATTATGACATATTTAGTTCCTATCACAATATGTTCTTTTCTGCATATTACTTTTACAAAATAATGTCGATGTTTCACATCTGCCAGGCGTCCCGTGATGGCTCACATTTTTTTTTATCATAAAAATTACAAGAACGTCTTATAAAGGTATTTTTAGCATATCTCGTACTGCACATTGTGGTAGAAAAGGTATCCAAAAGACGTGAGGAGGGACGCGGTACTCTAAACGTGATACGATACGAATTCAATTTTCACTAACTTATATATTTGCTGTGTGGTATCGGCGACGAATATCAGAATATTATCACCTTATCTCATCCCGTGGGGAGCGTAGAAGTCGACCAGAGGGAATATTACTTACGGCGGACTTAAAGTTAGTTAAAGTTAAGTCCACCTATGTAATACGCCAGCACATCAAGCTACCCCAATCTGTCAAATTTCTTTTATTATTATTATTTATTTATTATCAGATAACATGATCCATTATGATTAGTAACAACAGGAGCTTATAAACTATGTTAGTAAATAACTTAAATATACATTACATTTAAATATCTACACATTACAGTAAATACAAATTAAATTATTTTATTTTGCCGTCCCAACTACTATGTTTACCCAGAACGAGTGTATCGGACACTGATATTTACTAGAGATTATCTTCAGAATGTCGCTGCTGCTGCCGCGCACCCTAGCCAACATTGGCGATACACGCTTGCGTCTTATTGCGTAAAGTCATCCGTACGCGCTTCGGCAAACATCGCAGAAGCACTGCAGTAACGCGGCAACCGCAACAACATCCTGAAGACGTTATTATATTGTACCCGCAGAGCGCTGTTTGCCTTTTGAGTATAATTAACCCACAGGCTGTAGAACGATTGGCAATATGCTTTAAATAGCGTTAATTTGACTTCAGCTGAGCAACGAGCAAACCTGCGAGCCAACATATTACCTCGCACCGCCAGCGCTCTGCGTTCACGTTCAATGTCCTCGTTGTCCTTTAGATCATCGGTGATAATGTGCCCCAGATACTTAACCTTTTTAACTCTAGTTAGAGGAGAACCGTTCAGTAATATAGGTGGAGGTTAATGATGGGTTTTATCACCAAGACTGAAAATCATACACAGCGAGTGTATGATTAGCAGAATTATACTTGAGACCATGACTCGCGGCATACCGCTCACAAACTCTCAGTAGGTGACGAAGGGCCCCAATTGTCGGCCCAAGCAGCAGCATGTCGTCAGCATAACTTATATTGTTGACAGCGATATGACAGTTATAGAATAGCAACTTTTTCACTTATTTATTTTAGAAATGTGACAGATTGGTGTAGCTTGTTGTGCTGGCGTCTGTACAATATTCTTCGGGCTAAAGTTTAAATAAAAACACTTTTATTAGTAGTTACCCGATGCTTGAGAAAGGGACTGTCATATTTCTTAGCATTTTTTTATATACCGCAAGATATAACTACATATTTGATTAGAGTTAGACACTTACTGCCTGCAGACCTTGGGTTTGAAAGTAGGGTAGCTATCTGGGTACAGTTGCTTCCTCAGTGCTGGCAGCTCGTTTATATGTGTCATCCTGAAACCACAAATGCACTACAGAAATTGTAAAAAGGAATTGATGTGTCACAGTAGTATTTCTCAGTTTCTACCAATGAAATAAATAATAATAATAAATAATACCCTGAGACATTATTTACACACGGCCATCTGATCCCAAACTAAGCAAAGCTTATACTATGGAAACCAGATAACTGATATACTCCACATACCTACTATTTTTATTTTGTAAATACATACTTATATAGACTCAGGACAAACAGAAATGTTCATGCACCAAAATATCTGTCCTGGGTGGGAATCGAACCCACGACCTGCGGCGTGAAAAGCAAGCATTTGCCCACCATGCCAACAGGTCCGTCATTTCAGCGAAACCCTGACTGCTAAGCCAGAGGTTGGGCCGAGTTTGGGATCAGATGGCAGTATTAGTAGTCCCAAGATATTTATATTTACTTCATAAATAATTTATTGATAGAATTATCGAAATCGTTTTACATACAATAACAAATAATATTTTTGAAGCCGTTTAATAAAGTCCGAAGTGTAAGTAAGATAACATTTTAAAGTAAATACAGATTAAGTGGAGTAATTTATATGATACCTATCATATAAATTTGGCTCTTAAAATAAACCCATGATGGTACGAGGCAAAACACACGTGCACGTGTGATGCAGCGGCTAAGACAGCCGCCTCGCCGCTTCGTATCGTGAGTTCGAGTCCCGCGCCCGACAACTATTAGTTGTTCTGAGTCTGGATGTAATTTGTGTCCGTCTATTATATGTTTGTAAAGTACCCCGCGATACAGGGATTAGATTCCATCATGCGGGCGTACCTACACCTTTAAAAAAATTGTTAACTGTCTTCAAAAAAAGAGGTATTTCTTATTCTTCTTTTGATATTTTTGTTTGATACGCGATTTCTCGGTGATTTGTGAACGGATTTTGAATTGTTCTTTATACGATAAGGAAAATTTCCATATATTTTGCGGGCCAGTTGACGGGGTTGGTAAATCTTGTCTTTCTACGAGTTTCCTTTGTTCTACGAGTTCGGACATAACTCAATACATGAAAAATAAAAATGATGTTACACGGACGACTGGCGACTAGAGAAATGGGTCAAGTTCAAAGGCGAAAGCGCTGCACCCCTCCCCCGCTCCTTCGCAAGGGTATATCTATATATGGTTATAAACATTCAAAGTGGAAATAAAACTTATATGTATAGATAATGACACCCAGGCTCATGACAAACAGACATGTTCATGCACATAAATGTCTGTCCTAAGTGGGAATCGAACCCACGACCTGCGGCGTGTAAGGAAAGTATCTACCAACCACGCGAACACAACGCCATCTAGCTGAAGCTAAGCATAGCAAAGGAGTTTATTAACAATAGTTACCCGTGTATAAGTGACTCCCAGGTGCCATAGTTGATGATGCCGCGCTCCTTAGACATCGCTTCGTACTCTGGGGGTAAATGACTGCTCAGGTATTCCTCCACAGAGTTGAGAGTGCCTGTGGAATGGATAATATTTCATTTCATAAAAAACATAAGAACAGCTTTACTCCTAACAATTTTATTGATGTGAACAAAAAAGACTACTCCGGGAGCATTTCCTAATGAGAAGAATTGTGAAAACCTATTTTATTTTATTTTACATTTTTTGGGATACTTACAGCTAGCAGGTAACTTAAACATAACAAATCTAAAAGCCATTTACAAGTTTCCACTGATAGATATTACATTAATAAATTAGGTTAAAGGTCGGTAGCAAATGCGAAATTACGAGAAATAAACTTGCGTTAATGTATGTTTAAGCTTGGAAACACTGGTATTGAATAGGTCAAAATCATATACACAAGAGAGCTTGTTAAAAATCCTACTGGTACGTATAATAAATGAGTTTTGCCTGTATGTACTCTTAACGCTGGGAATGAAGATTATGTGAGCTTTCCGTAATTCTATTCGCTATTCATAAATACGGAGATATCTCTTAAAATACATACACAAAAATAATTGGATTTGATAAAAATAAGTAACTTAATTGATATAGTTGTAATTGTTGTTGTGTGTTGTAGTGGGGAGTGAACGCCATGACGTAACGAGATCACGTGATCGGAATCGTTTAGAAGGGCAGTTATTCAATTTTAATTAGGGAAAAGCGTTGATTAGGAAGCTCGTTTTTACGGTTCCGTAGCCAAATGGCAAAAAACGGAACCCTTATAGATTCGTCATGTCTGTCTGTCTGTCCGTCCGTATGTCACAGCCAGCATACAAAAATAGAAAAAGAACAATAATTTTGGGGGTTCCCCATACATAGAACTGAAATCATTTTTTTTTCATCGTACCCATACATGTGGGGTGTATTGAGGTTTCTAATATCATTTTTTTCTAAACTGAATAGTTTGCGCGAGAGACACTTCTAAAGTGGTTAAATTACTGCATGTAACTTATAAAATAAGAGAATCATAAAACTAAAAAAAATATATGATGTACATTACCATAGAAACTAACAACGAAAATTGGTTTGAACGAGATCTAGCAAGTATTTTTTTTAATACGTATAAACCGCAATTTGCTTTCATTTAATCAACTGAAATACTTGCTGCTACGGAACCCTTCATGTGCGAGTCCGACTCACACTTGGCCGGCTTTTATTTGGGAGAGAGCTATACATTTCGTACGTTCCAAAAGGGGACATTGGTTCACTCAACTCTGGTAATATAATTGTTGAATTACTTTATTTATTTATTTTAAAACTTTATGCACAGCAATGTACAGAGGCGGACTTAATGCCAAAGGCATTCTGTCAGTCAATTCCTTCTTCAGTCAAGTCCTTGGGGTGATGCAGAGAAAACATGGTATGTGCACTATGAGAACAGTGAGAAAGAAAATTAAAATCTGAGGATATATAGAATACACAAATGCCTATATTATAATAAAATAATTACTTTGTAATTGCTGATAACCTAAATAGAATACAAGAATTATACTGACAGTCACCGTAGCTTAGTTGGTAGTGATCCTGCCTACGAAGCTAGTGGTCCTGGGTTCGAATCCCGGTAAGTGCAAATATTTGTGTAATGAGCACAAATATTTGTTTCTGAGTCATGGATGTTTTCTATGTATATAAGTATTTATCTATCTATATAAGTATGTATATCGTGGCCTGGTACCCATAGTACAAGCTTTGCTTAGTTTGGGGCTAGGATGATCTGTGTGACATTGTCCCCAGATATTATTATTATTATATTATTATTATACTGTATTCTTGTGGTTTTTGGTCACCGTAGCCTAGTTGGTAGTGATCCTGCCTACGAAGCTGGTGGTCGTGTATATAAGTATGAATATCGTCGCCTGGTACCCATAGTACAAGCTTTGCTTAGTTTGGGGCTAGGATGATCTGTGTGACATTGTCCCCAGATATTATTATTATTATATTATTATTATACTGTATTCTTGTGGTTTTTGGTCACCGTAGCCTAGTTGGTAGTGATCCTGCCTACGAAGCTGGTGGTCGTGTATATAAGTATGAATATCGTCGCCTGGTACCCATAGTACAAGCTTTGCTTAGTTTGGGGCTAGGATGATCTGTGTGACATTGTCCCAAGATATTATTATTATTATTAAGTGCCCGAGACCCACACCGTGTACCCTGTATCAGAAGCTCCTACCGATGACGGGCGTGACCATGGAGCTTAGCTCCATGGGCGTGACACTTATTAGCGCAGTCTCCGTCATTTATTGACCGTGTGTGAATAATGTCCCAGGATATAATTGATGGGCCTGTTGGCGTGGTTGGTAAATGCTTGCTTTCCACGCTGCAGGTGTTGGGTTCGATTCTCAACCAGGACAAATATTTGTGTGCATGAACATGTCTGTTTGTCGTGAGTCTGGGTGTAATTATTTATATAAGTATGTATTTACAAGAGAAAAGTATTATATCTAGTATATCAGTTATCTGGTTTCCATAGTACAAGCTCTGCGCAAGCCATGTGTGAATAATGTCCCAGGATATTATTATTATTTCTATTTACATCAAAAATATAAATAATAAAAATAAAAAAGGTTTTTATTCACGTAGACTTTTAAAAAGCGCTTGTAAATATTCAGAACATATTCGTGGTAATATATAATTAATTTATAATTATTTCTAAGTACATATAGATATTTAGGTACACGGATTGTAGGAAATAATTTACAATAAAATTTATTTTATAACAGTAACGATATTTAACTAACTTAAATTAAGTTATTGTCAAGGATCATGTGTAGGTTTAATTATCAAAATTTTAAGTTTTAGCTATATTTTTACTACATATATATATCTCCTACACTATTTATTTTACACGTTGTATAATTGTGCCTTTAAATCTGGAATGGTTAGGTATTATTTGTATTTCATCGAAGCCATTGAAACCAAGGTTTCTTTATAACCTCGAATATCAGATGTTAGCAAGTTCAACAATGTTAATGATAACTCCTTCGCATGGTGTCTATAATTATCTCTCGGTAGCGTACGCGCCGATTTTGCTCGCGAATCTACAGACGCCAGCACATCCAGCTACACCAATCTGTCAAATTTCTTTTATAGATTTTCAACCATATCACATAAGCATAAGGTTCACTTTCAATTGGGGAAATTTGATAGATTGGGGCAGCTTGATGAGCTGGCGTCTGTACACCGTATCGTAATTTAAAGATAACCAGGTTTTTCTTTTATTACGTCAATATAATCAATCATCAATCAACAGTCAATATACGTACATATTACGCTTTGTATTGTGTATAATCATAGGAAGATGCTCTCACCGGTTCATAAGTGAACGGCGAAGTTAAGTAACTAGGCTCACGGCCAGTCCATAGATGGGTGACCACCGAAGTGATTTAATTTCTGAGCGCCTCCATGATTCGGAGTGCACTTTAAGCTGTCGGTATCAGTTTTAGTCATTAGACAACAGTCGTTAAGCCATGAGAAAGGCATACGGGGGCACTAAGTAAATCACAGCCAATACGATAAGTATTGCGAATAATGCTATAAATCTTAAATTGAAACATATATTTAAGTTTCCCATACGTACAAAAGGTGATAGCGGGTGGACATTTTTAGGGTTCCGTAGCCAAATGGCAAAAAACGGAACCCTTATAGATTCGTCATGTCTGTCTGTCTGTCCGTCCGTATGTCACAGCCACTTTTTTCCGTAACTATAAGAGCTGTACTACTGAAACTTGGTAAGTAGATGTATTCTGTGAACCGCATTAAGATTTTTACACAAAAATAGAAAAAGAACAATTATTTTGGGGGGTCGCCATACATAGAACTGAAACTCAAAAATTTTTTTTTCATCGTATCCATACATGTGTGGTGTCTATGGATATGTCTTCAAAAAATATTGAGGTTCCTAATATCATTATTTTCTAAACTGAATAGTTTGCGCGAGAGACACTTCCAAAGTGGTAAAATGGGTGTCTCCCCCCTCTAACTTCTAAAATAAGAGAATGATAAAACTAAAAAAAATATATGATGTATATTACCATGTAAACTAACAACGAAAATTGGTTTGAACGAGATCTAGCAAGTAGTTTTTTTTTAATACGTCATAAACCGCAATTTGCATTCATTTAATCAACTGAAATACTTGCTGCTATGGAACCCTTCATGTGCGAGTCCGACTCGCACTTGGCCGGTTTTTATTTAATAAATTAATATCTTTGTCCTTGTTGCAGTCATGTGGTATAGTTAGTACACAGGTGACGCCGCTGCCCAACTACCTGCTGTATCCCCTAGTCGCCTCATACGACACCAATTTCCGGTCTTCAACTACCCGCATCCAGCGAATTCTAGCGACCCTCACAAAATCACCGGTCCATGGGGTAGTCCCTGTTATTATTTCTGTGCCGGGAACCACACGGCGCTACTAAAGCTGGACACTATATGTACAAGACTGGGTTAAATAAAATAAAATAAAAAAGGTTTTTATTCACGTAGACTTCAAAAAAAACGCTTGTAAATAGTCAGAACATGTTTGTAGTAATATAGTTGTATACATTATTATTTCTAGTAACATAGATATTTAGGTACACATTGTATGAAAACATTTATAAAATTTATTTTATTATAGCAATGATATTTAGCCAGCTCGTATCAAGTTATTGTCAAGAGATTATATTTTATTATCTAGTTTAAGTCTAATATTTTTACTACATATTGTCAATGGTTCTGTCTATATTAAGGTATTATTATTATGACGGACCTTGTGTTAATAACGACGGTCGCGCTTTAATGCTACCACCGGATCCAATGCGCCCCAACTGAGAAGATCCAGCGAAACAAACTCAGTGGGTTCATCTACTACCGGTTTCAACACGACCCAGTTGAGACGGTCCTGCGAAACATACTCAAGCGGGCATGAACACGGGATTTGGTCCAATTAGAGTAATTATTTAGTAGGCAAACACAATATATGGTCGATCGGTTGTCTGAATGCTTATTATTTTGGATTATTATTAGGTATACAAAAGAAAAAAATGAAATTTATGCAGTTTATTATTAGTTATGCAGAGGTACTTACCGTCAAACTTCTGCTTTAAGAAGATGACGCCCATGTCTGCTGGGACGCTGTCGAACCCGCACGCACTCACGATGAACACACCAGCCTCCCGCGCCAATGCACCGTACCGCAGTTGCATCTGCTCCATAAACTGAAATAATACCACAAGTGTTTTAAAAATATTCAGCTGACTTCAACTTCTCTTCATAAATCCTTATAGTTTGTTCTTTTTAAAAAGACAGCGCCCGCACTAGGGAATCTTATCCCTGTGTCGCGGGGTACTTTACAAAGATATAATAGACGGTCACAAATTACATCCCGACTGAGAACAACTATTTATGGGCGTGCTGTCAATCAGTCAGTCAGTTTGTGATCCAATAACTAGTAGAAATGGTAATCTGACGGAACTTGTCACGAATCCCGGGTCGTACCAAAAAAAAGATTTTGCAATGATATATTATTATCTGTATACATAATAATTAATAATAATAATATTCACACAGCTGATGAGTTCCTTATTGATCTTTAGATATCCGATCGTAAAAAACATTTATGGGTCTCCTGCCAAGCATACTGATTCAAATTAAAAAACCGGCCAAGTGCGAGTCGGACTCGCCCATGAAGGGTTCCGCAGCAGCAAGTATTTCAGTTGATTAAATGAAATGTAAATTGCGGTTAACGCATTAAAAAAAACTACTTACTAGATCTCGTTCAAACCAATTTTCGTTGTTAGTTTACATAATATATTTTTGTAGTTTTATTATTCTCTTATTTTGGAAGTTACAGCGGGGGGGGGGGGGGGGGGGAACTCATTTTTCCACTTTGGAAGTGTCTCTCGCGCAAACTATTCAGTTTGAAGTTCATTTTTGAAGACCTATCCATAGATACCCCACATGTATGGGTACGATGAAAAAAAATTTCGCCCCAAAATTATACTTCTTTTTCTATTTTTTGTGTAAAAATCTTAATGCGGTTCACCGAATACATCTACTTACCAAGTTTCAACAGTACAGCTCTTACAGATGCGGAAAAAAGTGGCTGTGACATACGGACGGGCGGACAGACAGACAGACAGACATGACGAATCTATAAGGGTTCCGTTTTTTGCCATTTCGCTACGGAACCCTAAAAATCACTATCAAAATCGATGCACGAAGGTGGGTGAAGCCAGATAAAAATAGTTACAGAACCATACATCCGATCGATTCGTAACTCTGACGTACACGTTATAAATAAACCACGTATGTTGGTGAATTATGACTGGAAGCAACATAAATAACGTTCAATGGAGTATCTGCTTCACTTTACTGCTGGAAGGATATTCTAATACGTGTAGTTATTTTCAAAACAATCAAATAATATCATCATCACCATCAGCCACATGTCCACTGATCGACAAAAGCCTTCCCTAAAGATTGGGGATGGATGGAGTTGGGTCCATCAAATTCAAAATTCATTTATTTCGTTGTAATATTACATTTGTGTGGAATCTTCAATTTTTTTTACCCTACCGCAGGCAGGCAGTGCATTATGTGGCAAATACTGAGAAACACTGCCAGAAAACTTAGTAGGAATCCTTGTTTTTTAACTTGGCAGACGACTTGGCGATCGCAGTATGATAGTCATAGTACACAGAGGGACGCTGCCCGTTCATTGGGAGATATTCCATCTGGTCGACTTCTAATCCTCCCCATGTCGTGATGATAAAATGGGGCGGTGATATACTTTTCCCTGAGCCACACAGCAATCAAATAATATGGATCTATAATTATATCATTCGTATCGATGTTTTTTTTTATTTAATGGATCAATTTATTACACTTTTTACAATTCTATGCTTGTTTATCAATACAAGATGTCGCACTTGTTCGAAATTCGACCATTAAGGTTCCATTTTCAAAGACTAAAGACATTAAATCATCATAAAATTTGGAAACCTTGTTGCATATTGGCAGCAGTTATCTCTGCGATGCGCGTTGAGTTAGAAACATTCAAGTGGGAAATTAAATTAATACAGAGCAGAGAGAAGAGAGAGAAGCAAGAGCAAAGCAGAGCAGAGAAGCAAGCTCGGAGTTTCTTTGTGGTTTTCTTCTCCGGGTCGTCCACCTAGGTAGCTAAAGAATCTGGCGTCTGGGGGAGGGAACGAGTGTAGTTCTTTACCTCCGTACTGGGGAGGGGGGAGACATTCAGGCCACTCCCCGCCCCAGGTGAGAGTCTCGCGGACGCTCAGTGTACAGCGGGTGTACTGGCGAGATCGTTCATGAGTACCCAGAGCCCCCGCTACCGGCACTGTGAGGCTGGCTACCGTGGTGGTTTTAGTGGGTCGAGCCACACACCACGTGCGACTAGAGCATTTTCACCAAGTAAAAAAAAGGTAGCTAGAGAAAGCCGCATGATAGTTAGGGTAGGTTCCTCGGCGGAGAGGTTCGCGTTGGCCCCTTAACACGTGATCGGATATCTCGTGCAAGTGAACACACTCTCATTTAGAACACCGTCTTTTTACGGCCGATGAAGGGGGCCTTAGTAATGTGGCCCGAATTCCATAAGGATGGCCTCAGGTATTAGCCGCTTAAATTAAGCTGCTGGGTGAGAGCTTTCTGCGCTAGCCAACTGATCATTGACTTCAATTCTTTAATTTAAATATAGTAGTATTCAATTTAAAAATAATTGCTTAGTAAGTCGTTATTTATTTAGCTTGTTAAAAAGAAATATGATAAGACAGACCGCACGGACGAACTAATTAATATTATTTTTGTTACTTTTATACTATATTCTACTATTTTTATGTAACGCATTGTGAGCTTGACAGGTACAACTGTACCTATGTTAATACCCAAGTGCTGAATAAATATCATTATTTCATCATTATATAAGTATTTATCTATCTATATAGGTATGTATATCGTCGCCTGGTACCCATAGTACAAGCTTTGCTTAGTTTGGGGCTAGGATGATCTGTGTGACATTGTCCCCAGATATTATTATTTCATTTCATTACTTATTTAATATTTTTGTACGAAAATAAAATCTAGCAAATTAAGAAAAGTTGTTGAATATGGTGTTAGCAGTCTAGTCCTCCGAGGTTGTCGGTGTTTTACAAGTGACCCTGTATATAATACTAGCTGTGCCCCGCGGTTTTACCCGCATTAAATTTTATAAATTATCACAGCTCCACCCCTGTACGTGATAGCGTGATAATATGTATATGCCTATATGTTGACCCGACCTCTTAGTAATATTCATGCAAAATTTGAAGTAAATCCATGCACTTCTTTTTGAGCTTAGCTCGGACATACATACAGACAAACAGATAAACAGACAAAAAATCTAAAAACTATATTTTTGGCTTCGATATCGACTGTAGATCACGCCCCAAGTATCCTTTAAAAAAAAATTCAATGTACAGATTTGACTTTCCTACGATTTTATTATGTGTATAGATACTGAATATATATATTACCTGAGGCTCTCCATTGACGTCGACATGGTGAGTCTTGCTCTCGATGGCCGCCTTGACCACGGGCTCGCCGTACAAACGGTAAGGGCCGCAACAGTTCACGAGCACTTTGGTTTGCTCGCACATGTCCTTAAGAGACTTCTCATCTGCGACATCAGCTATGATGATCTTGACGGAGGATACGTCAGCTCCTGGAATTAATATTTAAACGTTAGTGAAGAAAAGTGCCCACGAGAGTGTCGTATTTTAGAGTATTGTGTTGATTGATAACTGGATATTGAGATATGAATGTTAATTGGGCGTTATACGGGTGGCGGGATTGGTAGATACTTTGGCTTGCCTTTCACGCCGCAGGACGTGGGTACGATTCTCACCCAGGACAGATATTTGTGTCCATGGACATCTATGTTTGTCCTGAGTCTGGGTCTAAGTATCTATATAAGTATTTATTTACAAAAGATAAGTAGTATATGTAGTATATTAGTTGGGATCAGATGGCCGTGTGTGAAAGATGTCCCAGGATATAATTTGTTTTATGATCCAACATAAAAAACGATTGTTTAAATGCATAAACTATAAGTATGATACAACTAGTACATTAATACAATAGAATATTTTAAATTACCCCCATCTCTCAAAATCCTTTCCCAATTCAGCACTGCTTGGAAGCGATTACATCTTGTGCTAAGGCCGCCAACTGTACAAATGCCAGCACATCAAGCTACTCCAATCTGTCGAACTTCCCAATTGAAAGTGAACCTTATACATTTGTGATAAAGTTGAAAATCTATAAAAGAAATTTGACAGATTGGGGTAGTTGGATGTACTGGCGTCTGTACCTACTGTAAGTTCTAATTTGTATTTATTTCTCATACGCATTGTTTCTTGAGGTGTATAATAAAATTGCTTTATCTATAATGATTGCTTTACAATGCTCTACTGTAGTAGACGAGTCTATCAATCCAACGCTGGGCTGCATATCATGATTATATCGTCTACATTCGTCGAATAAATTCAAAATGATTCTTATTCATTGAATGGCAATCAACGTTATACACGAATGATTTTGCCAATGTCATGAGACAATTGATATGAAATAAATTAATATAACAATATATATATTGAGCCAACTTACATAATGTCATCTGATCCCTAACTAGGCAGAGCCTGTGCAATTGCAACCAGACAATTGATAAACATACTTATATATTTCGTAGTATATAGATAAATAACACTCAGACACAGAACAATAATCCTGCTCATGACACAAAAAATTGTCCTGAGTACGGATCGAAGGCAAGACCTCTGGCGTAGGAATCCGGGTCACTAACCTCTATACCAACAGGCCAGTCATATTATAGACAGTATTTCGATAATTTTACGGACACAGTTAACTTGTATGGTTAGCACTTCAATCGTCCGCAAGGGATTTAGCAAAGAAACTATTGAACTAAATAACATAAAATTTAATAAAACTAAAAACCGCCTCCATTATTTACTCCACACAGAACACACACACACACAAGCACCACTTAAAAGTTAAAAAAACTTTAATGTAGAATATGGGAACAATTTGAATGTATACTCTTTCAAATATACTTTTTTTCAAATCAATACAAACTAACATTATAAAAAATACAGTCGAATTAAAAACGTCCTTTTTGCAATCTATTAAAAAAATACTGTTTTGAACGACATACAACAGACTTTAACCCAACTTATCTTTATGACAACAAATTTAAACAAAATGTATATGGAAGCTTTCCCTATAAATAATTATCCTCCGGTTTAAGTCAGTTAAAATGACACGCTTGCAAAAACACGGTTTGATTCATTTTGCACATAATTATGTTTAAGGTAATTAGATAAGAAAAACAAAAAGTAATAAGATAAGATAAAGCAAAACAAAAAGCGGCCAAGTGCAAGTCTATTTATAACATAGGCACCCAGTCTAGCTACAGAAGCAAACTCAGCGGCTAAATTGCTCTGGGACAATAATAATTAGCCAGACTAACATGCAAGAAAAAATGGATAAAATTCTTCAAACGATGTTATAGCAATAACAACACAATGAGGTATTATAAATAAATACTGTAGATATGATTAAGATAAAAACAAAAGCAACCAAGTGCGAGTCGGAATAATATTGTTTGTTCCCTACGTTCCAAGGACATGTAAAAAAATATTTGCATACATTTTGCTACTACAAACCGAACTGAATAACTAAGCTTATTTGCGAAGAACTTCTTTCTTTATTTCTATGTTTTAAACAGCAGAATATTTCTTGTAAATAATAACTTCAGTTTCATAATACTACGTTTATTTGATACTAGCAGTGCCCGCGGACTTCGTTCCGCGTTATAAATATTTTTGTTCCTGCCCGTTTGTCCTGCAACTTGGATAACATTATTCAAGTTTAAGTAAAGATGCGTTATTAATTTTGGAATTTTTCATAGCCTATGACACCCCACAATAACGTAGCTTTCTATTTGTGAAATAATTTTGAAAATCGGTTCAGTAGATCCAGAGATTACCCGTTACAACGTAACAAACTCACAAAAGTTACCTCTTTATAATATTAGTATACATAGATAGTATAGACTACGCGGCAGAGTGCATTCCATGAGCCCACGATTACAAAATTCACCTGTTACAATTCTAACTGACTATTAATAACAAACCTATTAAATTTCGAAGTCGAAAATCACTGGAATCATATTCTAGTCTTATAAATATTTAGGAGGGCACGTAAAGTTGTCGGTCCCGTTTGTAGCCGTTAGGCAACAGTAGTTAAGCCATGTCAGACGCCTACTAGTCGGCTTGAACAACTCTGACACCAGAGTAGCCACTGACCATACGACAAGTAAGTATTTAAACATATAGGAAACTAAAGGGCTATAAGTAAGAGACAAGCAAGCATTCTGTAACACGTTATAATAATAGGAAAAATGTAGGAATATTACTGCCGTAATACTGTAGTAATTTTATAATACACTAGCTGTGCCTGCGACTTCGTCCGCGTGTTAATTAGTTTATTTAGGTTTTTTTTGTTATTTAGTAAAATAAAACACTTTTTCTAAACTAAAAGTAGCCTAAGATACTCCTTATTACATCAGTTACCTGCCTATAAAAGTCCCGTCACAATCGGTCCAGCCGTTTCAGAGATTAGCCGGAACAAACAGACAGACAGACAGACAAAAATTGTAAAAAATGTTTTTTTTTGTGTATGTACCGTATTATATTCATATTTATGTAGTAAAAACTGATTATTTCAATATTACAAACAGACACTCCAATTTTATTTATTTGTATAGATGTATAGATTACAAACTATAAAAAAAATCTTAAATGATAAATGAAAACATATATGCATAAAATAATTACTTACTGTTTTAATAAGCACATAGATACGAATTAAACTTTATAACAACCGATTACAAGAACGAGAACGTAATATATACGGGACTACACAGAAAGTATTTGGCATCGACGAATAGTTCATAAACTATTTTTAAAAACTGAATAAAAGTGACCCACCCCTATTTTTTTTTATTTTTTTTTTCCGAAAAACACTTACAACGCTAAATGTTCACCCTTCTACTACCAGCCCCTATATTTTAAATAGGGATTTTAATATTTTTACTGATTTCATGAAATATTTTGTGCATTTGATTGGGTCTCGCGATAATTTTGACGATAATTTTGATTAATAATTGGACGCGGTAAGTGGCGCTGCGATTAGATTCCGGGTTTTATTGCTATTGTTAAGACAGTAACGTTTGCCGGGACAGCTAGTATAATATAAGTCATAACACAAACACAAGGGTCATTTTTCTATATGTTGTTAGAGAACCCTAATACATAATTATTGCTGAACCCTACGTGTGATATTTGCAGTCAGCTTCTCGTTTATTATTATCTTTAATAACTTCACTAATGTATCTTTTTTTGTTGTCGTTTTTGTACGTCACGATTTGCGTACAAAGTACAAAATACACGATGTTATATCTGTTTGTTTAACACACATTTTGTTTCTTACAGCTTTCTATTTTTAGATAAGAATATTTGTATTATAATATACTCAAGGTATTGAGAATTTTTAGAATGATATACGCGTTATAGATTTCACCCGCGACTTCATCCGCGAGGTATCAAAAAAATTTAAATCAAAACGAAGAGGTTAAAACAAATAAATCAAGATCATATTTATATCTGACTGGCAGACTGTTAAATTTACTGAAAGATCCAAGTTTTACCATTTTAGGGAATGAATATTTAAAAACGAGGAAACACTTGTATAATTAAATCTTTTACATAATATAAATCTGTTGTTGTTTGCAGTAGTTTTGATCAAGACAACACGTTGTTCGATACAACCTTTGCAACCCTTTTTCACACCCTTAGAGGTTGTAGTTTTAAAAATCCTTCTTTGGTGCACACCTACGTCCCTTGCGAAATATTTTTTAAGAAAATTTCATGCTGCTAGACCTAGAGGAAATGTCATAATCGCCACGCATGGCAAACGGGTTGGCTGCGGCCCGACCTCTGGGGCTCTACCGGCTAAGTCGACGAACATCGATTTTTTTAATGGCGTTCAACTAAATAAATGTTGAAAATGACTTAATCAATCGTTAAATCGACTTCAACGTTGACAATCGATTCCGGACCATTTATGACGTCACATGTGCTCATGGAAGCCGATTTAACGATTGATTAAGTCATTTTTAAACTTTATTTATTTGAACGCCATTTAAGAAATCGATGTTCGGCGTCTTAGCCGGTAGAGCCCCTGGTACATATTCCCTCGGGTCGAATTCTACGCCCCCACGGGATGAGGTAAACCTAACAGAATATCATCATCCCCCATCACAGCCTTCATTTGAACAATTCGCTTTAATTGGTATTGCTTTACATGACGAAGAAGCTACGGCCGACATGAAGAAAGCCGACATAAGTAGAGAACGGAGCGACCATACCCAGCGAAATCACAGACACAAAACCACATTACGTATATAGCGGCCTTGAAAAGCGTGGAGTTAATATTAGAAAAAAAAACGCCAAGTGTATGTTGTCTGGAAGAGATCACATCTTGTGGTAATACTTACCTACTTATCGTATCGGGCTGTGGTTACCCTAGTGTCAAAGTAGTTCAGTAGGCCTCTGACATGCCGGCGCTGGGATGTAATCTCAGCGCGAGAGAGTATGCGGCGTCCGGCTGGCTTCTCCCCGGCTTGACGTCGCCCCTGGGACCGCTGGCGTTTGGAGGAGGGGCACTCCACTCGTCTTACATAAGCGGTCCCGGGAAGAGGTAACCTGCTGTAGCTCAGGTTGCCTAAACGCGCTTGGTCGTGAAGGGGAGGGGAGGAGAGGAGGCATTTGGCCCCCTCCCGACCCCGGAGGAGAGTCTCAGACGCTCAGTGTACAGCGGGGGTACTGGCGAGATCGTTCACGAGTACCCAGACCCCCCGCTACAGGCATTGTGAGGCTGGCTACCATGGTGGTTTTAGTGCGTATTCCGGGACTAGCCCGGCGAGTCCCACATAACCCGTCGCCTCCCCAAGCGGCGGGTATGCGTAAGATTTGCATTTCCACCATGAAAAAAAAAAAAAAAAAAAAGCCTCTGACATGGCTTAACGACTGTTGGCTAATGGCTACAACGGGGACCGACAATTTAACATGCCCAACGAAGCACAAATTAATACACTTTGGCGGTCACCCATTTATGAACTTCTTCTTATCGTATCGATGGTAAGAATTAGATTCTATCTTCGCAAAATTGGGCAACGCTGACTTGGCTGAAGCGTCATACAAGTCCTGAAGGGAACAAGATACTGGACAGGAGGGGCAATCGGATAAATGTGCCATACTTTGGAGTGACACACCGCACTTGCAGATGTTGTGTGATGTGGGAATGTAACCCCATTTGCACACGTTTTCTTAGGATCTACCAACCTGGGTACGTAGTCTATTAAGAGTTCTTCAGGTTTGCCATGGCAAATTACATCCCGGAGGTAATTTTTTATATTTATATAATGGACTGACCGCGAGTCTAGTTGCTTAACCACGCCAATCACTTACGTAGCGAGGAGAGCGTCTGGCTATGAGCGCTACGGCGCTAATTGAACTATTTGTGTCATTCATTGCGTGTTGCATTTATTTGTCGTTTATTCACTGTTTAGTGTAGAATATAGAGTTATCTATCTTTTCGTAATAAGTGTGGTCCAGGCCCAATTTCCACGGAGAATACCCACTTTTTATAACATTTACCCGAGAAACTAAGTCTACCTACAAACAAAGGAAGCTTGCCAAAAGTCTAGACCTCTTTCTTGCCCCTACAGTAATATACGGATTTTTTTTTGTTGACCTTACGCTACAGTTAGCCTAGGAGGCTTTCACTGCTTCACCTGACTATAGAGGCGAGCAGAGGGCTCAAGCCGTCTAGCAATTAAGTAACCCGCGCCGGAGGGCACCCCCTGTGGGGTTCGAACCTCGACTCTGGGCGATTACTGGCGGAGAGAGGGCAGAGATCATCATTTTAGGGAGTTTTGTGCAACTTTCGCTCTACGTTAATGACATGACGCGGCCCCCTCCGCGTTGAGGGGGCTTTAAGTAATATACGGAACGTAACTCTCTCTCTTTATATCTTCACTAACTTTATACCTCCCTCTCAACTTCCGTTCGCCCCGCCCGATCACACTTTTCGTAACGCTCTCGTCACGCATTCACCATCTTACTCCCCAATTTAACGTGCGTAAAAATGTTTTACTTCAGAAACTTAGTTCGACGCAGGAATCGGAGCCACGACCTTCATTCAGACGCAAAGTCCGACCAAACCTGTATGTACAAAAAGTTTAACAGGTTTTGGTATCCACATTGTCAGACCCAAAGTCATTTATACGCGTAATAATAATGTGTCCCTGGTCGAATTTCGACCATGGCGGCCAGCCTTAATGGAGGCTAGCCATCAGCGCGGGACTAATTATAATGCATAAGTGTGTGAACTTCTTTACCCTTACTCGGAGGATCTGGGGCTCTACCGGCTAAGTCAACCAACATCGATTTGTTAAATGGCGTTTAAATAAATAAAGGTTAAAAACATTGACCTACATGTATTCTACTATCGCAATCCCATATTGAGAATTTGCTCACAGAGTTGCAGCGCGGGCGCTTCAAGTCGGTGAGCAATTTTGGCCGCCGCCGCGCGCGCGCTCCTAACCTCGCGCGCCGGACTGGGACAGTTTTTATTCGAAACAGCGTGTCTAGTTATACATATTAGTCAATGGTTAAAAATGACTTAATCAATCGTTACATCGGCTTCAACGTTGACAATCGATTCCGGACCATTTATGACGTCACATTTGCTCATGGAAGTCAATTTAACGATTGATTAAGTCATTTTTAACCTTTATTTATTTGAACGGCCGGTAGAGCCCCTGATGGGAAGGGCTAGCCAACATGACGGGAAATAGGTTAAATACAAGAGGTGTTGAGGCATGGGGTTGCCTGTTGGCGTGGTTGGTAAATACTACGCTACCTTTCACCATTCAGGTCGTGGGTTCGATCCCCACAGACAGGGACAGATATTTGTGTGCATGGACAAGTCTGTTTGTCCTAAGTCTGGGTGTAAATTATCTATATAAGTATGTATTTACAAATGAAAATTAGTTTATCAGTAATCTGGTTTCCATAGTACAACCTCAGCTTAGTTTAGGATCAGATGGCGGTGTGTAAATAATGTCCCAGGATATTATTATTATTTTAATGTAAATATGTATGCACAAACACAGGTGCACTTCTACGTACCTATTCCTTTACTCGCAAGATCCGATGGTTATGGCCAACTAGGGCTCTACCGGCTAAGTCGCCGAACATCGTTTTCGCAAATGGCGTTCAAATAAATAAGGGTTAAAAATGACTTAATCAATCGTTAAATCGGCTTCAACGTTGACAATCGATTACCGACCATTTAGGACGTCACATGTGGTCATGGAAGCCCTAGCCCTTAACTATTGATTATGATGACCTTTATGACCTTTATTTATTTGAACGCCATTCACGAAAACGATGTTCGGCGACTTAGCCCGTAGAGCCTCTGGACAGGAAAGAGGTCGGGTATTGTCTACGAATAAGTTTAAAAGAATGATTAAAGCCAAATTGTGTAGCAGGGCATATTACAAAATTTCTGATTATTTAAGTGATAAAAGTGCTTGGGATTGAGTTGTTCTGAGTCAACACACGTGATTGTAATTAATCTTAAGTATATTTTATTTTAAAAAAGGATTCCTACTGAGTTTTCTGGCAGTGTTTCTCAGTAGCTGCCACGTCATGCACTTTTGACTTTGACTTTACAGGACCGACGGCTGTACGTGCACCCTGAGGCATGGGGTTGTAAGATTCCGGGCTGATACTGAGATTTTTTTAACAGAACAATCCCAAAATTATATTGTATATTATTATTATTATTATTAAAATCACCCGGTCAAAACAGTAACTTTTCAATACCCATTATCTACGGTTGTACGCACGGTTACACATCAAGCTATACATTTCCACACAGTATAAGCTGATCTCGCGTTGTATAGGATTTCCATACAATGAGAGGTCAGCTTATACTGGAAATGTATAGCTTGATATGTAGCCTTGTGTATATGAGTCAGTCAAATCGAACCAAAATAAAGAATAATAACATAAATATCCTTCCAGCCGAATTTCGGCCACAGCTACACATATTATAGTGCACAAGTGTGTGCGCAAATACGGATGCACTTCTATTCTCTTGACGGTCACCGTAGCCTAGTTGGTAGTGCTCCTGCCTACGAAGCTGGTGGTCCTGGGTTCGAATCCCGGTAAGTGCTAATATTTGTGTGATGAGCACGAATATTTGTTTCGGAGTCATGGATGTTTTCTATGTATATAAGTATTTATCTATCTATATAAGTATGTATATCGCCGCCTGGTACCCATAGTACAAGCTTTGCTTAGTTTGGGGCTAGGATGATCTGTGTGACATTGTCCCGAGATATTATTATTCTATCACTCTCATCATCCGATAGGACGACTAGCAACACAACCGGAAAGAGGTCAGGTACAGGACCGACGGCTTTAAGCGCTCTCCGAGGCACGCGGTTGTAATACCGCCAACTCCCAGACTTCAAGCTGATACTGTGTAATTTTTTAACAGAGAAATTTCAAAATCACTTTTTGGCCCGACCGGGGATTTGATCCTCTTTATATGGGGTTGAACACGCTACCGATAGACCTATGAGACAGTCAAAACTTCAAACCTAACCATAGATAGACACCAACCACAAAAAGTGCTGCGTCACTGGGTAAGGATCCATACCAGTAGTAATGTAGGCAGCTTTATTACTAACACTATTTATTAAATTATCTTGTTTCTACGATCACTATGGACTTATCTATACATATAATAAAATCGTAGGAAAGTCAAAATTGTACATTGAATTTTTTTATAAAGGATACTTGGGGCGTGATCTACAATCGATATCGAAGCCAAAAATATAGTTTTTATAATTTTCGTCTGTGTGTCTATTTGTCTGTATGTATGTCCGGGCTAAACTCAAAAATTACTGCATGGATTTACTTCAAATTTTGCATGAATATTACAAAGAGGTCGGGTCAACATAATATAGGCTACATATTATCACGCTATCACTTACGGGGGAGGAACTATGATAATTTATAAAATTTAACGCGGGTAAAACCGCGGGGAACAGCTAGTGTCTGAAATAAAGTATTTGAATTTGATAAACAGTATGAATCAAAGACGCAGCATTTTTTTACAAGTTGCATCATAATTGCCTCATCTTAATAAAATGTGCTAATCACCGTGCATCGTGTAGGAAGCTTGTTCGATACATAATTATCTGACACTGCTTATTTGTCTGTCGGGTGATGTCATACATACGACTTCACACGAGTAATCATGGCAGACTGCTCTACATTCACACTTCACTATTAAAACATTATGACGGTCACCGTAGCCTAGTTGGTAGTGCTCCTGCCTACGAAGCTGTCCTGGGTTCGAATCCCGGTAAGTGCAAATATTTGTGTGATGAGCACGAATATTTGTTTCTGAGTCATGGATGTTTTTTATGTATTTATCTATCTATATAAGTATGTATATCGTCGCCTGGTACCCATAGTACAAGCTTTGCTTAGTTTGGGGCTAGGATGATCTGTGTGACATTGTCCCTATATATTATTATTATTATTAATAAACAAATATAATAAATATCCTGGGACATTCACACACGGCCATTTGATCCCAAAGTAAGCAGAGCTTGTATTGTATGATATACACACTATACTGTACTACTTTTCTTTTGTATACATATACATATATAGATAATTACACCCAGAGTCGGGATAAATAATTAAGTTCATGTAAGTACACAAATATCTATCCTGGGATGGGAATTGAAACCACGACCTGCGGCGTGAAAGGCAAATATTTACTAACCATGCCGACCGGCCCGTCAAATTCATAAATCCTCAATGCTGGAAATTCGGTATGTTACACCAATAAACTAATTTGTTATGTTGTTATTAAATGTCATCGCATTCTTCTTATTCACATCTCGCTCTAATATACCTCGTGTGACAAGAACAGGGTACACATATGTATAATAATATAACATAGTACACCAACATTTAGCAATTAAATACAAATTACTACCTGGTCCACCACATCCCTACTATAAATATATACCCCAAAATGTCTTAGAGAGCAGCACCCACAGACTATACTATGACCGAGCTATACTTACTGACAGGACAATACATTTTAATAGACCAGATATCACTTTAGTAGATAAGATTAGTAAAACCGCCATTATAATAGATATCGCTGTACCAAACACGCACAATTTACAATCAACCATTTCTGAAAAGCTGTCTAAATACACAGAACTGCAGAATGAAGTTGTAGAGTTTGGCGGTTACATAACACTTCAATAGTCCCTATAGTTCTGTCAACGACTGGTGTAATCCCTAAGACTCTACACCGATCACTCGCCATGTTAGATCTTCCACCATTAACTTATATTCTTCTTCAGAAAGCTGCAATATTGAACACCTGCAGATTAGTACGTAAGATTCTGCAAAGTTCTGAACGAAATCCTGAAACAGGTGTTGACTTGGCTTAGGCCGGTCACACCATATTGTCCGGCAATTAGCCGTGGTATATAAAAACATAAATAAAAATAATAATAATATCTAGGGACAATGTCACAAAGATCATCCTAGCCCCAAACTAAGCAAAGCTTGTACTATGGGTACCAGGCGACGATATACATACTTATATAGATAGATAAATACTTATATATATAGAAACATAATTATGTATGTAGAAACACCTAAAATTGCGCACTTAGCACCAGTGCCCGGTGCGCATAGCACCAGTGCCCGGTGCGCATAGCACCGGGCACGGGTCGACATGTCCTAACCTGTCGCTTAATTGTATTCAGTATTTAGCGTTAAACTGGACGAATTGCAGACGTGTGGCGCAGCGGTTAAGGCAGCCGCCTCGCCACTTGCGGTCCCGGGCTCGATTCCCGCACAGGACAAGGCCTGTTCGTCTAGCGGTCATAGACCCTGACTGCTGAACCAGAGGTCGTGGGTTTGATAGTGAGATCATGCACATCACACAATTTGTCCTGGCACCCAACAAATTGTTGTGTTATTGAATAAATTCTTGTCGTTTCATCTAATTATTATAGTCAGCTTATATATTCACAACTTATAAATGATTTCGTTTAATAAATCTATATATATTAAAATCAATGCCACTTTTCGCTGTAATGTTATAACTCAAACTCAACAACGCCTTTGCCGATTTGGCTAATTTTGGTCTTGAATTATTCGTGGAAGTCCAGAGAAGGTTTGTACGTAGAGAAAATTTAAAAAAGTCTTTAAAAAGTGTAAAAACAACATCTTTTACCAATTTAAAATAATTTTTGTTTGAATAAATGAACTTAATAATCATTTTTTTATTACTATGCCTTATACGTAGCGAAGCACGTACCGGGCCGCTAGTAATTCATAAGTTGATGTCAACGTGAATGGTATAGATAATTTTCGTATGATGCAACAAGAATTCCGTATTGCGGCTTTTTGCAGCATCGTCAAGTATAAGCAGAGCTATCTAAGTGTGCAAGCAATGAAAGAGATTTCTAGGAACTTAAGAATTTTGCTACAATATTTTTTTATATACAGCAACTGCACTGGGGCAATTAATCACCGTGTCGCGGGGTACCGTACCAACGTATAACTAACGGACACAAAGTACACACAGACACAGAAGAAATACCTATGGGTCACACAAATGGTTGTCCTGTGCGGGTATCGAACCTCGGACACGAAGTGGCGAGGCGACTGTCTTAAGCGCTGCGTCAGTTTTAGGATCAATAGCATTGAAAAACTATAGCGGCCTGTAAACCATATGTGACGATTATCTATACATATAATAAAATCGTACGAAAGTCAAAACTGTTCATTGAATATTTTTTTTAAAGGATTCTTGGGGTGTGATCTACAATCGATATCTAAACCAAAAATATAGTTTTTAGAATTTTTGTCTGTTTGTCGGTATGTATGTCCGGGCGAAACTCAAAAAGTACTGCATGGATTTACTTCAAATTTTGCATGAATATTACTTAGAGGTTGGGTCAACATATATATAGGCTACATATTATCACGCTATCACCTACGGGGGAGGAGCTGTGATAATTTATAAGGTTTAACGCGGGTACAACCGCGGGTTACAGCTAGTAATAAGAATAAAAACGTCACTTGGACCGAATTTCAGGGCTAGGCTCTAGGCACTTTGTACTCCATCACTCTCATGATCTGATAGGACACGACACGACACGATTGGAAAGAATTCAAAATATAGGACCGACGGCTTTACGTGCTCTCCGAGGCACGGGGGTATAATACTACATTGACAATATGAAGTAAAAATATTAGACTTAAACTAGATAATTAAACATAATCTCTTGACAATAACTTGATACGAGCTAGCTAAATATCAATGCTATAATAAAATAAATTTTATAAATGTTTTCATATAATGTGTACTAAATATCTATGTTACTAGAAATAATAATGTATACAACTATATTACTACAAACATGTTCTGACTATTTACAAGCGCTTTTTGAAAGTCTACGTGAATAAAAACCTTTTTTATTTTATTTTATTTTTTATTTTAAAAATACCCCAACTCTCAGACATCGGGCTTATACTAAAAAAAATCTCATTTTACAGAAAAATCACAAAATCACTTGGTCCGACCCGGGATTTGAACCCAGGACCTCATTACCTGCAGTTGACCACGCTACCGCTAGATCAACGAGGCTGTGACTACTAGTTTAATGGAACAGATAACCTTCTACGCATGTTTAAAATTATATTACAAACGTAATTTATAATTCCACGCATATAATTTAGGGCGCATATAAATTGGAGTTCGCACGTCGTTGTATTGTTGGTTGGTAGAGCCAAGGAACCAGTTTGGTGCCACCCGATCCGACCTTGCCCACGGTGATATTGTAAGTGATATTGTTATGCGTTTCTTGTTTCAAGTTACCATATTTGTTTCTGAAATTTATTTTAGGTAGTAAAAAATAAGTTATATTATAATTTCTAGACAAACTATACAGTCGGACTTATGGAGAGCTATGTACTCATGAAACAGAACTTATTTAATAAAATCTAAACATCTATATGTACCTCTAAATATACATACATACATAGTCTCACGCCTGTTTCCCAGAGGGGTAGGCAGAGACAACGGATTTACATTTGTCGCGATCTTTGCACACCTCTTTTGCCTCGATTACTGTCATTATATTCGAAACAATTTGTAAGTATTATAAAATCATTATGTATGCTTAACTGTACTACCAACTACAAACACGTTCGAACTATTTATAAGCGCTTTTTTAAAGTCTACGTAAATTAAAACCTTTCTTTTATTTTATTTTTATTACATCAGTTTGAATACGAAAATAATTTTTGGTGACCCTAAATTCAGCAGCCTATTCTCGTGTATTTAGAATATTTTTCTCACTCGTTGTTTAGTTTCATAGGCTAATAAAGATCCTTAACATTTTTTTTTGTTGATGATACAATCGCCACTCCTTGCCATTAGCAGGGACGTTATTTAGTTATAGTTCTATTATTATTAAAGTTTGTGTGTTATTTGTTATTATTGTATTATATTTCTAGGTTCTAATTTTAATTTCTAGTATTAAGTTCTAATTCTAAGTTACATTGTGTCTGTATTTATGCTAGTTAATATTGCTATAGAGCTGTTTCGCATATTGTTCTTTTTATGCTCATCTGTTTTATATAGTCTCCTACACCCCCGGGTCGCATTTGCACGATGGGCTCTCCTTACACTTAAACCTTGTCAAGTATTAAGGTAAGATCCTTAACTTACGTCCACCACTTATGTTAATAATGTCCTCCTGGTTGATTTCAGCTACGGCGGGACATATTATAGTGCACTAGTGTGTGCGCTAACATAAGGGTCAGATACAGGGCCGACGGCTTTACGTGCATTCCACGCACGGGGGTATCCGACATTTTTTAACAGAAAATTCCCAAAATCACTTTTTAGCCCGAGCCGGTATTTGAACCCAGGACCTCATTATCTGCGGTTAAACACGCTACCGCTAGACCAACGAGGCAGTAAATTTATGTTAAACCTTATGTACGAAAATAAAATAAACAAGTGAAAAGAATAACATATTCCTGTGTCGATTAAGTATTATTTCGGTCGTCATATAGGTTAAATTTGCAGACGCTGACGTAAATAGAAGTGCAGAGATAACATATGCAAGAATCCGGTTGAAACGTAAACAAAATATGTAGTTTGGAAAATTTTGTAGACAATTGAAGAGGCATTACAAAGCTAGAGAAAAAATAAGTTTTGCAGTAGACTCTACGTAAGGTTAAGACAGCTAACTCGCCCCTTCGTATCCCGGTTTCGAATCCCGCGCCGAACAACTATTTGTGAGACCAATTAATGGTTGTTCTGAGTCTAGATGGACTTTGTGTCAGTCAATTATATGTTTGTAAAGAACCCCGCGGCACAGGGATTAATTTGCCTAGTGCGGGCGTTGCCTTAAAAAAACAATAACTGTTTAAAACCAATAAAAACGGCTTCACTTTTCTTTACAACATATTTGTTTAATCGTTAGGGGTCAAATATCTAAATCAGTTCACAAACAAACACACAAAAAAAAAAAAAATAACATACAATCTTTAATCTTTAATTACTGTTCGCACATTCAGTCAAAAAAGTATCGGGAATGGATGATTTGTTTATGGTTCCAAATTAAAATTTTAGTTCTGTTTGTTGTTGTTAGATTGGCACAACTGTTTTCCATTTTGGCGCGGAGTTTGAGTTGCATCTGTTATTTATATTAAATACAGTGCTGGTTTTAGTAATATAGTGTGTATTGCGAATTTCATAATGGACAAAAATATCGAACAAAGAGTTTGTCTTAAATTTTGCATCGCTAGTGGAATTTTGTGTTCGGAGTCACTGAAAATGTTACAGAAGGCTTACGGTGAATCGACTTTATCAAAAACTCGTGCTTATGAGTGGTTCAAAGCGCTCAAAAGCGATCGAGATGTGATGAAAGATTTGCCTCGCTCTGGTAGGCCATCAACGTCTGCAACTGAAGTTAACATCGCAAAAGTGAAGGAAATAGTGACTGAAAATACTCATTCAACTCTGAGAGAGATAGCCGCCGAACTTTCTGTATCTCACGAGTCGATTCGTACCATTTTAACTAATCATTTGGGTATGAAACATGTTGCCGCACGGCTAGTCCCAAAAGATCTGAAGTTTCTCCAAAAACTCAATAGCATGAAATTCGCAGAGGACATGGTAGAACGAGTCAATTCCGACCCAACATTCATGAAACGCATTATTACTGGTGATGAGACGTGGGTTTACGAGTTTGACATGCAAACTAGTCAACAAGCTTCGGAGTGGCGCCTTCCAACTGAACCGAAACCGAAAAAACCACGCCAAAGTCGATCAAAAGTCAAAGTCATGTTGACTGTTTTCTTTGACTATCGCGGTGTTGTGCACTCTGAATTCTTACCGGAAGGTCGAACGGTAAATAAAGAATATTATTTGAGCGTTATGCGGCGTTTAAGAGAGCAAAATCGACGAAAAAGGCCAGATTTGTGTAAAGAAAATACTTGGATTTTGCACCACGATAATGCGCCTTCGCACAAGGCCATCATTGTGAACGAATTTTTGACCAAACACTCAACAAATACCATCCAGCAGCCACCATATTCACCAGATATGGCTCCAGCTGACTTCTTTCTTTTTCCTAAACTCAAATTACCACTTCGTGGTACCCGTTTGCAATCGGTAGAAGACATAAAGGAGAATTCGCGGCGAGAACTGAACTCAATTCCGAAAGCAGCGTTTAAAAAATGTTTTGATGAATGGATTATTCGTTGGCGTAAGTGTATCGTTTCTGGAGGAGCATACTTTGAAGGTGATAAAATAAATTTAAATAACAAACATTTTGTATATTATTGATCTTTTCCCGGTACTTTCTTGACAGAGTAGTACATAAAATCGTAGGAAAGTCAAAACTGTACATTGAATATTTTTTTAAAAGGATACTTGGGGCGCGATTTATAATCGAGATCGAAGCCAAAAATATAGTTTTAGAAATTTTGTCTGTGTGTCTGTATGTCCGGATTAAACTCAAAAGTACTGCATGGATTTTGCATTTTGCATAAATATTACTAAGAGGTTGGGTCAACATTTAGGCTACATATTATCACGCTATCACCTACGGGGAGGAGCTGTGATAATTTATAAATCAAAATACAAAATCAATATGTAGTGTTAATTCCGCTAATTGTCAGTTTAATCATGCCGGGATGCAATTTGCACCGCCCTCCCGCCCGCAAAAACGTGCACATGCAAGAAGGACAATATTAAAAAGCAAATTACATGCGCCAGTACGATACCCAACACGTGTTTCGGTCCTCCACGGACCATTCTCAAGGGCTGCTAACTCGTCGAGTGCTCGAAGGAGACTAAAAGTCAACGAGCCGAGCGCTCCTTTATATACTACCAACCGCATGGACAATTATTTCTAACTACCCCTAAATATTCTTAGTAAAGGAGATGAAACTAAATTTGTTTGGTCATTCAACAATGCAAAACTATTACTGCTATGCTTTAATATTTCTAATTGTTCCAACACACATAACCGGAAACCTTTATTACAACTATGTAAAATATTATACGTATTATTGTCGCCCAAGGAATGGCCAGCCTCGATTAAATGTTTGGCGTAATGAGATTTATCAGGATGGCCATTCCTATAAGCAGCTACATGCTCTTTATACCGTATTTCAAAACTTCGGCCTGTCTGACCTATATATACCGCGTTACAATCATCGCAGACCAACCTATACACGCCGGATTTCTTGTAATTTTCCAAATTATCTTTTCCATTACAAAGACGTCGTATAGTTTGGTCCGTCCGAAATGCAACGTGAATATTATTTTTACGGAGTAAATTGGCAATTCTATCTGAAATTGGGCCCATATAGGTCAGACTACCGACATATTTGTTAATACGGTCAGGGGGGCATGCATACATTAAAGAGCGAACCCTACATCTCTGATTATTTTTAATCAAATTATCAATAATAGATTTTGGATAACCGTTTGATAACGCGATTTCATAAAGAATATTAAGTTCTTTTATGTAATTCTCATTAGACAAGGGGACCGACATTAACCTATGAACATAGCTGCGGAAGGCAGCTAGTTTATGTTGATTGGGGTGACAGGATGAAGCGGGAATAACCATATCGGTATGTGTTGGTTTCCGATATATTTGAAATTCTAATTTATTATGAACATTAGTGATGGTGTTGGAACAATTAGAAATATTAAAGCATAGCAGTAATAGTTTTGCATTGTTGAATGACCAAACAAATTTAGTTTCATCTCCTTTACTAAGAATATTTAGGGGTAGTTAGAAATAATTGTCCATGCGGTTGGTAGTATATAAAGGAGCGCTCGGCTCGTTGACTTTTAGTCTCCTTCGAGCACTCGACGAGTTAGCAGCCCTTGAGAATGGTCCGTGGAGGACCGAAACACGTGTTGGGTATCGTACTGGCGCATGTAATTTGCTTTTTAATATTGTCCTTCTTGCATGTGCACGTTTTTGCGGGCGGGAGGGCGGTGCAAATTGCATCCCGGCATGATTAAACTGACAATTAGCGGAATTAACACTACATATTGATTTTGTATTTTGATTGTTATGGATTTCCGCAAAGTAACGCCTGATTCCATTACTTATAATTTATAAAGTTTAACGCGGGTAAAACCGCGGGGCACAGCTATATCTATATAAATACAAATGACGTGTGTTTGCGTGACTCGAACAGTTTGGATTTACAATAGACCCACAGATATCTGGTATTTAATGCTCTGAGAATAGACCTGATAGGTGGCGCGGCGATCAGATTCCAATTTCTTTTTTTTTAGGGCAGGACAACGTCTGGCCGGGACAGCCAGTTTATAATAAAAATTATTATAATAAATATTTACAGCTATAAAACATATGAGTGTAAAATATTATTAATCAACTCTCATACTTACCTATCCTTCGACCGTCTGACATAAATTATGTTGTATACATACATAGTGCAAAAATAACAGCCCGGCAATGTACACAATATATGTATATTGTTTGTTATGCTTTTGTATTGTTGGTTTAAATAATGACGGACAATATATACACATAATTGGTGTATTTATCTGAACTGAGTGCTCATTTGCATGGTAACATACTTTGTACAGTCTGTATTTATCCGTGTGGGGACGGCAGGGCCTGATTTCAACATGACAGCCAAGTTACTTCACTGTTGGACAAAGGTTTGCCCAAAAGATTTCCACAATGTAGTTATGTCCGTCATTTGAAAGGATATGCCATAATCGACACGCAGTATGATGGTCATAGTTCACAGAGAGAGGCTGCTGCCTGTTCTCAGGGAGATGCTTCTTCAGGTCGTCTTCTAGGCCCCCTAGGGCATGAATGGGGATGGTATTCTTTTCATAATACAATAATGTCCTCCTAGCCGAATTTCGGGCACGGCGGCCAGTCTCAACAGTGATTAGCCATCTGCGCGGGACATATTATAGTGCTCAAGTGTGTGCGCAAACACAGGAGCCCTTTCTATTCGATCACTCTCATGATCCGATGGGACGTCTAGCGACACGACCGGAAAGAGGTCAGGTACAGGACCGACGGCTTACGTGCTCTCCGAGGCACGGGGGTATAATACTGCCAACTCCCAGTCTTCGGGCTAATGCTGAGAAATTATCATAATGTAGTTAGTTAGTTAGTTAGTTGGGCGATAGGTTTCCGCACTTAGCCTCCCAATTGGGCCATTGTGCGTGATACTTGTTTGGCTACTCGAACCATTTTAGTTCCATCCAGAAGTCCAGGAGACCACGAAAACCTGGCTTGAGGGCCTCCTGCAGTGTCTTCGGATCATTCAGGAACTTTGCCCGTTGGTAAGCAACACTCTTGCAGTGTAGCAGTACGTGTTCTGGTGTTTCTTCATTTTCAATGCACCCTCTGCACAAGGGGCTGTCTGTGACGCCAATCTTGAAGAGGTGCATCATAATGTAATGAGCTGTTTAAGAGTCTTTTACTCCTACCCCGGATAATACAGGCGAACGGAGGATGAAGCGGCCTCGGAAAATAAATCTACAACTTAAGTAAGCCGAATGCGGGTAACACTGGTTTGAACCTCGGTTCGGGGTGGTAACTGACGCGGAGATGCACGAGAGGTAATTTATCGGTTAGTGACTCTGACTGCTAAGCCAGAGGTCGGGGATTTGATCCCCTCCCAGAACAATCCCTCTTTGTGTGATAAGCACGATTATTTATTTTGTGTCTAGGTGTAACTGGACTGCACGTGTGGCGCAGCGGATAAAACAGTCGCCTGGCCACTAACACTCTTATTTGAAATAATTCCGTGATCCGCCGCTTAACCATGTCTCAGCTAAACCCTGCTCAACCACTTAAACCCCGCTCAACTATTTCTTTATTTAAAAACCCTACTTAAAGGTTTCTCAGCTAAGTAACGTCATTTTATTTTATACTGTCCACATTTCTGGGACTGGTATAGAGCTTGACCAAAATTAATCGACTAAATCGGATTATGTATCAAAACTTTATGATTTTTGCTCTATGGTAGACATGGAATGATAGATTTATGATCGAAACAGTGCATTTGCAAGGACTATTGATTTTCTTCGGTGGACTTTGAAGTTTGTGATAAGATTCCAAATGGAATTCAGTATTAATTTAAAAATTAAAACGGTTAGTAACTTCAATAAAACCTCCATTGACAAACAAACGTAAAACAAAACGTCAGCTGATGCAAATAAAATCCGCCATATTTGGGCAAGGTTTAAACCAGGGGCCGACGTGGTTTAAATTTTGACATGGCTTAACCGCGGGTCAAAGTTAAATCGTGTTTTTAAATGAAAAATTTGATAAACCATGCTTAAGCGGCCGGCTTAAATTTAAGTAGCGTTTTTAAATAAGACTGTTAGTGTCCCGGACTCGATACCCACAAAAGAAAACAATTTTTGTGACCCATAAGTAGTTGTTCTGAGTCTGGGTGTACTTTCTGTCCATTAATTATATGTGTGTTAAGTACCCCGCAAAACAGGGATTATTTTCCATAGAGCGGGCATTGCCTTTTTGAAAATATACATCCATAATACGGATGTATTTATAAATATATGTATAAGTAAGTTTTCTAGTTGCCATAGCATAGGCCGTGCCTTGTTTGGGATCAGATGGCACTCACTGCGTTAGTGGTCCCAAGGTGTTGTTCGTTAATAGGCGAAAACGTGAACCGCTTGTATGATGGAGTACGAACTATACATATAACATTCGGTGCAGAACCGAGAGTTAGTGCATAACGTTTTTGGCTTATTCCGCAGTATGATGCTACAGTAGATTATTCACACACGGTCACCTGATCTCAAACTAAGCAGAGCTTGTTAGTACAAGCTCTGCTTACTTTCCGTAGTCGGAAAGCAGATAAATGATATACTACTTATGTTTTATAAATATATACTTATATTATATATAGATAACTAGCTGTGCCCCGCGGTTTTACCCGCGTTAAATTTTATAAATTGTCATGACTCCTCCCTCGTAAGTGATATCGTGATAATATGCCTATATGTTGACCCGACCTCTTAGTAATATTCATGCAAAATTTGAAGTAAATCCATGCAGTACTTTTTGAGTTTAGCCCGGACATACATACAGACAAACAGACACACCGACAAAAATTCTAAAAACTATATTTTTGACTTCGATATCGATTGTAGATCACGCCCAAAATATCCTTTTAAAAAATTATTCAAAGTACAGTTTTGACTTTCCCACAATTTTATTATATGTATAGATTACACCCAGACTCATGACAAACAGAGATGTTCATACACACACATATCTGTACTGGGTGGGAATCGATCCCACGACCAGCGGCGTGCAAAGCAAGCATTGACCAACTACGCCACAGACTCGTCAAAAAAAATCGTTAAAAATGCTTCTGTCTGTGTGCGTAAGCAAAGATTATCCAAAGAGAATTTCAGGCTTGCAAGGACAACAAGTGTCTTTATTTATAAATTATTTTTCGTTTTATTGTTATTTTTTTTGTCTTTGCAATTTCTTTCTTTTCTCTCAGAGGGAAAAATATCGGACGCAGGCCCGGACGATTTACGTGCGCTATGAAGCACAGACTGCAGACGTATGAGACTTACATACAACATGTAACTTAATTAACGCACATCCTGAAAATAGTTTGTTCAGAATCGTTTACTGAAACGATTTATATCATTTTTATAATGGGTAATTTTTTATTCAAAAATAATTAAAACTACGGAAATTATTGTCATATTAACCCTGTACAGTCAAAACAAATTGAAATGGACCGTAAGCCAATGTAATAAGACTTCTAAATTGTCCTTTTATTTGTATTCATACAAATTCCATCATTCAATACAGAATAAAGAATAATAAACTTTATTCCAAGAAACTAATTTAGTAAATAACAATACATATACTTGTTAAATTAAAAACTCAGTGTATGTATTATGATTACAACATAATATTCTAATTGGGGTGTTTGAGGGTGTGCGTTAATTCCGTGTACCTAAAGATCTATATGTACCTAGAAATAATTATAAATTAATTATATATTACTACGAATATGTTCTGACTATTTACAAGCGCTTTTTTAAAGTCTACGTGAATAAAAACCTTTTTTATTTATTTATTTTAATTACGTTACAGGTTGTATATGGCCCGAGTCAACATTTGAACCCCGGACTACATTATCTGCAGTTCAACACGCTACCTCTTGACTGTAAAGACTTTATTACGTGAGCAATAAGAGCGGTTCTCGTAGAGCAAGTTGGTTCATGGCCGTGGCGTGAACAGTTCGTCTACCTTACTGAATATATGCAAGTTGTGTTCCTACGACAATAGGTTAGCCACAGGTCATCGGGAAGATGATATACGGTGAGCATATAACGTAGGTATCTTGCAGAAGCCAAGCGACTAGGTAATGCGTGCAATTCGTTTTATTTCTTCAATTCTATAGAGGTATAATAAATAAATAAATATCTCGGGACAAATAACAGACTGTCATCTGATCCGGTGGTAGCATTAAAGCGCGACCGTCGTTATTAACACAAGGTCCGTCATAATAATAATACCTTAATATAGACAGAACCATTGACAATATGTAGTAAAAATATTAGACTTAAACTAGATAATTAAACTTAAACATAATCTCTTGACAATAACTTGACACGATCTAGCTAAATATCATTGCTATCTATATAAATAAAAAGAGAAGTCCTGACTGACTGACTGACTCATCAACGCCCAGCCCAAACCCTTGGCCCTAGAAAGCTGAAATTTTGCACAGATGTTTTCTTTATAATGTAGACAAGGAATAAGGAAGGGTTTTTCGAAATTCAATCCCTAAGGGGGTAAAACGGGGGTGCCAAGTTAGTATGAAACTTTGCCGTTTTTGATGTTAGAGGCATGAAAGTTGGTATTTGGCCTTTCAGTTAAAAATAAAAAATATGTGTTTCAGGATTTTTGGAAA
This sequence comes from Pseudoips prasinana, assembly GCA_951640165.1. Lineage (NCBI taxonomy): Eukaryota > Metazoa > Arthropoda > Insecta > Lepidoptera > Nolidae > Pseudoips > Pseudoips prasinana. The sequence continues at coordinate 35,371,732 of OX621245.1, read as the reverse complement.
TTTAACCCCAAGGGCAAAAAATAGGGGATGAAAGTTTGTACGAAAATGTCCCAATTTTTAAGTTAAACGCATGAAAATAAGCATTTGGCTTTTTAGTTAAAAATAAAAAATATATATTTCAGGATTTTTGAAAATTCCACCCCGAAAGTCATAAAATAGGGGACGTAAGTTTGTATGAAAAATGCGATATTTTTGAAGTTAAACGCATGAAAATGAGTATTTGGCCTTTCTGTTAAAAATATATAGCATTTATTTCAAAATTTTTGGAAATTACACCCCCAAGGGCGGAAAATAGGGGATATAATTTTATACTGCCTGACTGACATATCATAACGCACAGTCTAAACGGCTGGAGTTAGGAACTTGAATTTTGACAGTAGTTACCTTTTATGACGTAGGCATCCACTGAAGAAGGGTTTGAAATGAAATGAAATGAAATTTTTATTCAGCACTTGGGTATTAACATACACTTTTACTTGTCAAGGAGACAATGCAGTAAGTACATAAACATAGTGGATAGTAAAAAGTTACAAAAAAAAATTAATTTGTCAGTCCGTGCGGTTTGTTTTATCGCATATATTTTCTGAAATCCTTAAATAAATAACAATTTACTAATCTATTATTTTGAAATTTAGTTCTACTATATTAAAATTAAAGAATTGAAGACTAAAGCAAAAGACGAAATTCTAAATGAGGGTGTGATCACATGCACGGGATCACCGAAAGCGATCCTCGCCGCTGAGGAACCTACCCTAGCTAGCCTGCGGCTTTCTCTAGCTACCTAGGTGGACGACGACCCGGAGAAGAAAGCCACAAAGAAACTCCGGGCTTGCTTTTTTCGTCTTTTTTTTTGCTTTCAGTTTACGTTTTTTTTTTTAAATGTCATGTATTTTACTTACATTGTGATTGGTTGTTATGTAGGCTAATGCACGCACAGAACCGTTGTCATTCAGTGAATCGTAATAAAATAAATAAGCAATAGCATTCAATTTCACTCAAGCACTTAGAATATCCTCTTGCTAGACGAAAAAACGGTGGGTGCATCCGCGTTCATTTACAAAATTAAGTTTTTGAAAATACCACCCCTAAGGGACTAAAATGAGGGATGAAATATTTTATGAAAGTCCTTAATTTTGATGTTTAAGGCTTTAGTATATAGACTTGCAGTTAAAAATTAAAATATATATTTCAGGATTTTTGAATATTCCACCCCCAAGGGCGTAAAATTGGGGATGTAAGTTTATAAGAAAAAAGTGCCAACAAGTTTTTAGTTAAACGCATGAAAATTGGTATTTAGCATGACAGTTAAAAATTAAAAGTATATGTTTCAGGATTTCCGAGAATTCTACCACGTAGGGTGACAAATAGCGGATGTTTGTATGAAAAATGTGACATCTTTTAAGGTAAACTCATGAAAATTGGTATTTGGCCTTTCATTTAAAAATATGTTTTTCAGGATTTTTGGGAATTCCAGCCCTTTAGGGTGACAAATAGGGGATGGAAGTTTGTATGAAAAATGTGACATTATTTTTGGTAAACGCATGAAAATTAGTATTTCGCCTTTCATTTAAACATCTATACAAATAAATAAAATTGAAGTGTCTGTTTGTAATATTGAAACAACCGATTTTTACTACATGTATATATGAATAAATATACGGTACATACTCCAAAATAATATTTTTTGCAATTTTTGTCTGTCTGTCTGTCTGTTTGCTAATCTCTGAAATGGCTGGACCGATTTTGACGGGACTTTTATTGGCAGGTAGCTGATGTAATAAGGAGTAACGTAGACTACTTTTATTTTTGAAAAGTCTTATATTTGAAAAAACAAAAATAAAACAAAATTAACTAATTAACACGCGTACGAAGTCGCGAGCACAGCTAGTTATAAAATAAATTTTATAAATGTTTTCATACAATACAATGTGTACCTAAATATCTATGTTACTAGAAATAATAATGTATACAACTATAATATTACAAACATGTTCTGACTATTTACAAGCGCTTTTTTAAAGTCTACGTGAATAAAAACCTTTTTTATTTTATTTATTATTCATTTTATTTTATTCATCCCAGACTGTACTATGGCAACCAGACCACTTTTTGCTTGTTGATGTGAACTTTATTCAGTTTCATAGGCAAATTACCTTAGGTATCTCTAAGGTACCGGAGCAGCATACCCGCGTTCCCGGGGCTCCCCCCATCAGGCGCCAGACGAAGTCCACGGCAGGTTAGGTTTAGTCGGTGCGAGTCCGACATACCCACCCGCAGACACTTTTTGCGGGTGGCATGCATTAGCATTCCCCCTGCCTTGTCAAAAAAAAAAAAAAAAAAAAAGTATCTCTAAGGTGTACAATAAAGACTTTATCTATCTATCTTAACCTAGACTTTAATATACAGCATAACTCCTGCGCAGTAATCGCTCTTAAACCACTTGTATGAACAAGTGGTTGAAGAGCAATTACTGCGCAAACTTGGCCTTCAGTAAGCTGTTATTTATTTTTTCTAAATTATCTTACAACTATCATTATTCTCATTCAACAAAGATAGATAATTATTACTATACTATGCAGTATTTACATAATTGTATACCGAAGAGATAAATAAAATTTTAACAGGGAAAGGTAGACGCCTCGCTACTTCGACTCCGGGACTGGATTCCCGCAGATATTTATGTGACCCAAAAGTAATAAAAATAATAATAATATTCTGGGACATTATTCACACACGGTCATCTGATCCCAAACTAAGCAGAGCTTGTACTATGGAAACCAGATAACTGATATACTACCTAATATACTATTACCTATTACCTAATATATTTCTTTTGTAAATACATACTTATATAGATAATTTACAGTAAAAAGTAGTTGTTCCGGGTATAGATGTGCTTTGTGTTAAAACATATGTGGCCTATATTTGTTAAATCCCTCCTAGTTTGGCCTAGGCCACGGAAAGGGCAATGCTCGAAGTTTCTTTGCGAGTTCGAATCAGAATTATCGAAATCTGCAGGCGAACCAAAGTCACCGACATAGCCCGAAGAATTGCAAAGCTAAAGTGGCAGTGGGCGGGGCCCATAGCTCGTAGAACCGACGTCCGACCATGAACCAGAGGACGCAGCGTGGGCAGGCCGCCTACAAGATGGACCGATGATGTTGTGAAAATGAACCCGCTGGAAGCGAATAGCGCAAGACCGGCAATTGTGGAGATCTTTGGGGGAAGCCTTTGTCCAGTATATGGCGTCTATCGGCAAGATAGATAAGTACATTATAATTCGGGTATCGGAAGCATGCACCACTTGTTACCAAGAAGCGGGTCAGTAGAATTAGCTTATTTGCAGAATTGGTCGTATACAAAATAGGTGTGCTTATGACCACACGATATACATGACAACTTCTAATTTCTTTTCAGCCTGTAAACACAATTCATTGCATCACGCGCGTTTGATGTCGAGTCGAGCCGAGTACACAAGATTCAGCGTCTACAAGCGGGTTCTGACAGTCCACTTACGATTTCTCAGAAATAACGTGCCTCTAGTAGTTCTCATTATTAATAAAGTTTTTATTATCATCATAGCGGACATTGGGCTCTACCGGCTAAGTCGCCGAACATCGATTTCTTAAATGACGTTCAAATAAATAAAGGTTAAAAATGACTTAACCAATCGTTAAATCGGCTTCAACGTTGACAGTCGATTCCGGACCATTTATGACGTCACATGTGCTAATGGAAGCCGATTTAACGTTTAAGAAATCGATGTTCGGCGACTTAGCCGGTAGAGCCCCTGACCCCATTTCGAATTCCATTTTTTTTACTTCAGCGGCCGCCTGGGTCGTGACCCGAACCATTATCATCATAGCGGACATTATCATCATTTGTCGAGCCGGGTGGTGTGGTTGATAAATGCTTGCTTTCACGCCGGAGGTCGTGGGTACGATTCCCACCCAGAAAAGATATTTGTGTGCATGAAAATGTCTGTTTGTCCTAAGTGTGGGTGTAATTATCTATATAAGTATGTATTTACAAAGGAAACAAGTATATCAGTTGTCTGATATGAATATAAGATGACCTCACATTGTATGGAAATTCTATACAACGCGGCATCAGCTAATACTGGAAATGTATAGTTCGATGTGTAGCCGTGTGGACAAGCTCTGTATAAAAGTTTAGGCCTGCTCCCGTAGTTAGCACTGACCTGCACTTATAAGTATTTTGGTTGATTAGATAATGATACTAAAGATAAGGTTTTAAATTATATATTAAAGTATAAACTATAATTATTTAGTTGGTTAATACTAAGATTTATAAAATTATATATTAAGAGCTAAAATGATTTGATTTGATCTTTACGCGGCAATCGGAGCGGTTTCCGATTGCTTTGATAGTGTATCGATCGCGAGTTACTTACGAACTAACTTTATTTGCTAACAGTAGTGAATTTATATAATGAAAAACCTAAAAGTGCTGAGCTGTTCGGTCAATGTCCGAACACTCTGCTTAGTTTGGAATCAGATGGCCGTGTGTGAATAATATCCCAGGATGTGTCGATAAGTGCGTTCTATGTCCTCAGGGTTAGACTTAGAAAATCGGCAAAACGTGCACGTCCAAACACCAAAATAGGACCTATCCTAAAGAGGGCTATCAACTTATACAACGGAACTATTTAAACAAAACCAGTTTGTGAAATGCAAAAAGCGTTTTGTTGGCACTCCATCCAAATGCATCAGCTGATCGGTATTCTTGTATGGGAGCTAATATATTCTTTTGTGTATTTTGTTTGTTTATGTGTCACACGTTGTTCAGTTTCATAGGGAAATTAAGCTCCTTAACTTAGGTCCACTATTCATGTTACACATCTTCTTACTATATAAAAATAAGTCGGGTTTTCCTTCCTGACGCTATAACTCCAGAACGCACGAACCGATTTCCACGGTTTTGCATTCGTTGGAAAGGTCTCGGCCTCCGTGAGGTTTATAGCAAAGAAAATTTATAAAATTTAACGCGGGTAACGCCGCGGGGCACAGCTAGTTGTATATATAAATACGAATACATGTCTTAATAAATATTGTGTTTGGATAGCACCTATACAAAAAGTAAAGGTTAGGCATGGAACCACTGTTTGAGACCTATAGTTACTATTGGAATATTTACACATCCGGTATTGTAGATGGCGAACACAGACTATTAGTATTCATACTAGTGCTGCTAATTATACACTCTGTCTGTACGACTATTACTCATATGAATAATTGGTGTAATTTGTCTTTTACAAACAAGGTTTGAAAACAGAATTAAATAGGAAAAATGTACTATTACAGAATAAGTGTAGCAACGCTTTGTAATTCATACTCTCAGTAGAGAAGAGGGCTAGTTAATAGAAACCGTGACTTTATAGTCTTATGAACTGCATATAAAATGTGATCCATTATAGATGTAGAACAAACGTGTAGAAAAATATTCTTAACAATTCAAATTACCCGTAAAGATTAATGTACACTTTATTTTGAAAGATATCACGGCACCTTTAATCACGTAACTCCATGAACTATGTGATCTACTACAGATATAGAAATGCAAAGCTTGGGATTTGAGACTCTCAGTAAATATAAATAAGCACTTTATGTCATTTGGAGGGATATGCCATAATCGCCACGCTTGGCATACGGGTTGGCGATCGCAGTATGTTTCCTGATAGGTATTCCCTTGAGACGACTTTTACGCCCCGCACGGGATGAGATGGGGGCGATATTCTATGGCGACAGCCATACAGCAAACCAAGTGGCTGTATTACACATGGAGACTAGGTACCCAAGCATTGGAGAGTCTCAGTATTGCTATGGCCACCCACATGATAATATAAACTGCTACTTTTGCATCATTTATAGTGAAAACTTGTGATCTTCTACACATGATGATAAAGTATCCACGATTAGGCAATTAGACACTCAATAAAATAAAATACGAGCTTCATTTTAATAGATACTTTTAAATAAAAATACCTTGATAAACTAAGTAATCCATTACAGATAGAGTACTACTCTTAAGAATTCAGATTTTTGGTAGAAACATGTACCCAATTTATATAATAAGATTATATGATGATACCTTATGATATTGTGATCATAATAATGATCTGCTACTCATAGAAAACTTTTTCAATCATATGAACTCCATAACCATGCGATCCACTACAGATGTAGCGTAACAACGCTTTGGAATTGAGACTCAGTAAAGATAAGAGCCCACTCTATGCAATATACATAGCACTCGTTACTCTCAGGTACTTTGTAAGTACATATGAGTAACATCGCTTAGGATAATTAAGATTATCTCGACGTTTATATAAAGTTTATTAACCCCAAAGGATTTATCATAAATGTTTACTCAATGTCTGCGTTTGAAATACGTTGGAATCTTTCAACTTCTGTCGCATCATTTCAGTTCCTTCAGTTATGATTTCAGGACTGTAGTTTTCTAGCTAGTGCTCCAACAACATCTTTCTTTTCTATCCAAATATCTAAAAACTCTATTTTAATAATAAAAAGGCAGCTCTTGAACTACCAAAGAGTTTTAATCTAACTACTCAAAATATGTACAGACGCGAGCACATCAAGCTACCCCAATCTGTCAAATTTCCCCAATTGGAAGTGAACCTTATGCTTTTGTGATAAAGTTGAAATCTATAAAATTAATTTGACAGATTGGGGTAGCTGGATGTGCTGGCGTCTGTACATACAATAATCTTCAAAAAGTTCGAAACAACTCTGAAGTTTGCGATGGACCCGGTTTCCGCACAGTGAATCCATGGAATGCTAAGAATGAAGTCTTCTGTATGAGATATATGTCCAATTATCAATTTAAACAAAAAAAATATTATAATTTAAATTACGGATATTATTAAAAGTTTTCGTTTACTGAACATTAATGATTAGAATTAAAGTTCTGTAGCTATCGTGTTTTTTAACAGATATGTTTTCCTTACAAAGAAGAATTAGCAAAATGTAAACAAATATATATAAACCTAAGAATTTTAAAAAGCAGTATTTTAATCATCTCATATTTTGCCCCCGGGCTCTAATGAATGCTTTCATGTGATTTCGCGTGGAACAGATCAGAGTCACAATCTTGTAGGATATTATCCCAATCATTTTGTATAGCCGTTTTAACTTGGCCGGATTCATAACCGGGATTTTTTCTGGCCATTCCGTAACCGTAATGTCTTGCCCATATTTTCGCTCAGGTATTCATTAACATAGCCTTTGGTATGCGCCCTGACAAAATAGAACTTTTCAAAAGAAGCGTAGTGTACCACACAGACACTCTTCGCAGTAACGTGATGCATTTAATGGCGGTAAGCGAGGTCCAAAACCAATAGCATTTTCAATTATTCCGTCGCGGTTTATGTTTGTCCAAACCGTGCATGAACCACCAAATTAACTCTCACTTTCTTCAATGCGGCACTTTGCAAAATGCTTTCCTTTTCATCAGTACACCTTCTTTCTTCTAAGATCATGCTCTATGGTGATTACGACATAGCATGATCTTACTTTTGTCAGAATATAGAAGTTTTGCTCTATTGAAAGTACCAATTATATGCAAAGTTAAGGCGCGCTCTTCGGTGGCATACCGTCAATCCTGGACCATTAACTAGTTTATGAGATTTGATGTCACGCAACCAATCTTGTTCTAATGGTAGACTCACTCACAGTCAATCCTCAAGCCTCACGGCTGCTGCAGTTGAATAAAGTGAAAATGCAGGATACTAAGAGAAACTGATGCAATTAACCGGTCATCGTGCTCAGATGTGACTCGAGTAAACATACCAGTAGTCCCTCGATAACGCTGATACACTTTATTGACATCAGAAAGGAAAGATTCAAAGCTAAAACATATTTTAAATATATATTTATGAGATGAGTCATATGTTAATATTTAAATTACATTTTTACTTTGCATCTTTGCTTCTGTGATATTTTGCCGGTTTGATAAATATGGAAACGGGTTTCAACCCACATTTTTAAAAGGACATGATGCATAAAAATGGCACATCACATAGGTATAACTGTAATAAACAGGGTACCGCCTAAGTCGCCGCTCATAGTGATCGCAATTGCCGTTCAAATAAAAAATACAAAATCATTCGATTTTAAAGAAATCCCTACAAATTTATAGATTTCCATCAATAAGTTCCGATTATTCCTCTAAAAACGCCTGGCCTGGTAACAATAATGGAATTAAAAAGTACTAACCAATATGAATTCTTCCTCTCTTTAGAAAATTATTGGAATCTATATTTCGCCGTAGCAACACGGTTTTACAAAATACTACTTAAAGCAGTTTTACCTTTACAGGACTCACTATACCTAATGAGAAGATCCAGCGGAGTATTATCCAATCCCTATCTCAAACACAAACGTAATTACCCCGTTCCTAGTATTACTTTTACCGAGTAAATCCAGCGAACAGACTCAGCTGATTATCCTACCGCTCCGGTTTCAAACTCAAAAGTAAAAATAACTAAAGCCTTCCCAGTATTACTTTTAATGTACCCAATGCACTCTACTGAGTAGTTCCAGCGAAACAGACTCAGCTGATTATGCAAACGCGACGGTTTCAAACTCAAACAACAATAAGGAAACCTTTCCTAGGTTTTCCTTTACTGTACCCAATGCACCCTACCGAGTAGTTTCAGCGAACAGACTCAGCTGATTATCCTACCGCTCCGGTTTCAAACTCAACCGTAAGAGTAATGAAACCCTTCCCAGTTTTTCCTTTACTGTACCCAATGCAGGGTGCATTGGGTACAGTAAAGGAAAAACCGAGTAGATCCAGTGAATAGACTCAGCTGATTATCCTACGGAGCCGGTTACATACTCAAACGTAACAGTAATTAAACCCTTCCCAGTATTACTTTTACCGTAAAGTCAATAAGCACTTACCAGTTTTCTTGGCGACCTCAGCCATCAGAGACTTTAGTTTGGTCTCTGATCGTCCGGCTACACCCCAGGCGGATATACCATACTTCTTCCCGAAGTCCACCATGCGAATCGCGGCCTGTGTGCCCGTAAAACCGGTCGCACCAAATATCACTAGATCGAGCCGAGCCATCTGAAGCAAAAGAGAATTCATTGAACAAGCAAAATATGTATCTTTGAAAAGGTAAGGAGAAGGTTCCAACTTGCGCTTTCACTCATTTTGAACAAAAAGAGCAATAATTAATTCATTCCATATTAACATTAGGTACAGACGCCAGCACATCAAGCTACACCAATGTGTCAAATTACCCCAATTAAAAGTGAACCTTATGCCTTTGTGATAAAGTTGAAAATCTATAAATTTGACAGATTGGGGTAGCTGTATGCGCCAGCGACTGTACATTAATGACTTATACCAGTTTGAAATTGGCTTTGAGCCATTTTTTTATATTTAGTAACAATATGTGTTTTAAACCTTAATAGGTCGTAGCGTATGTAACCCTGTGATCTGTGTTCGCGTGTCACTGATCACAGCCTATTTTAGAATTCAGTTTTTTTTTACTTGAGCGGCCGGCCCCCTTAGCTGTGGCTTAAACCCCATATTTACCGCCATACGTATTTGTCGTTTAAGTCAAGCTACTGGTTGAGAGCTTTCTGCATTCGCCAACTGCTTGCTGTCTTCAATGTTGAATATAATTTTAAAATAACAGCTAAGTAACTTCTTACCTACATGTTTTAAAATTAAGTGATAAAACGGACCGCACGGACGGACTCGTTAAAAAATTGTGTTATTAAATATTTATTATGACTATATTTTTGTTCTGCATTGTGAGCTTCACAAGTAGGTACAAGTGTATGTTAATACCCAAATGCTGCATAAATTTCATTATCTTTAGCTCTTGTATTTGAATTCTAAAAAACATCTACTATGTTGTACCTACATAATAAAATTTGTTTTTAGAATTCAAAATGAAGTTTTTTATGCTACGGTTGCTTAAACTTTGTCAAAATAATTTTTCACTAGCACTAAATAAAAAGCTCATCTTTAGAGGTATTTAGAAGAAGAACAAGGGAACACTTTTTGTCACAATCACTGTAATCTATAATATAAGTATGTATTAGTATATTTAGGAGTTTTATATATATGTAGTATGTATAGTATGTAATTTATTTGTATTATTAGTCTGTATTAGTATGTAGATATATATCTATTTCTACCAGTTGGTAGTAGCAATTAGCATCACTTAATTTTATTTTTCTTTTGATGTTGTACACTGTTTTTACCCTTCTTCTACAAATCTCCCTCTGTCAGTGGTTTGCTGGAAGAAAACTCGTCAATGAGTTAAGCTCGCCCTCATAAAATGTTTATTTTTTGTGTACAATAAAGAATAAGAATAATTAGTATTTTTTTTAAAGTCGTGATATACCTACCCGTCATACTTTTTACTTATTATCCAGCAGCTAACTTTAATAATAAATAAACTCAATAAAATTCATAAACTAAAATATTGGATACATTAAAAATAAAATCTATGGTAGTACTTGTTTTTTATCTGTTATTTTGTAGTGAATGGCCATTAATTCCACCAAGACTCATTTCAAGGTTATCCATTAATCACTGGGCACCCGATAAATGTACAGACGTCAGCACATCCAGCTACCCCAATCTGTCAAATTTCTTTTATATATTTTCAACTTTATCATATTTTACAGATTGGGGTAGCTCGATGTGCTCGCGTCTGTACAAACGTTCCATGAAAAAGAATCTAACTTATGGTGGTGGAAATAGGTGGACCGACGATCTTTCAAGGGTCGCGGGATTACGCTGGATTCGGGCAGCGCAAGACGATCTGGTTGGCTGATGACTGATGACAGTGAAATCGGTTCCGTTGTTTATGAGGAGTAGCAGATACACAGACAGACGCGCGGAAAGTTTTGTTTAATATTATATTGAGAAACAATTGGAAATAAACAAAGATAAAGCTGTTTATCGGTTTCGAAAGTCTTTTAATACATTATCGAATACCTACCAGTCCTATCTTGTAAGGACTGGTAGGTAGGTACTTGATAATGTATATGACATTATTTATATCAATAAGTAATTAGTATTTTAACCTCTACGATGCGTGATTTCAACCACCATGCAGACGAATGCGCGGGCAAAACCAAGCGGTCTATAAGGTTGTTGTGTTTCACCGTACGAAAAACTCATTCGACCCTCACAAGATCACCGGTCCATCTTGTAGGGGGCCTGCACACCTGGGCCACCCACGCTGGGCGACCACGAACCGGAAGACGAGGCGAACTCGAGAAACTTTCTGCCTCAGCCTAATAATTATATCGTTATAATCTATACTAATATTATAAAGAGGTAACGTTTGTGAGTTTGTGACGTTGTAAGGGGTAATCTCTGGATCTACTGAACCGATGTTCAAAATTATTTCACCAATAGAAAGCTACGTTATTGTGGAGTGTCATAGGCTATGAAAAAAATATCTCGAACTATTAACCCGGAGTAATAGGTCTTTACCTATGAAATTGCCGTTTTGTATGAAAAAATTTAAACGAATTTTTTTCATGAATTTTTTTATTTGTATTAATCGAAGTAATCACCCATGCAATCAATGCATCTTTGCCATCGCAGTGGCAGTTTATTGATGCCCTTCTTAAAGAAATCAGCTGGACGGGAGGCAACAAATTCTTCAAAGGCATTTTGTACTGCCTCTCGGGTATTGAATTTTTTTCCCGCCAAGAAGTTATCCAAATTCTGGAAAAAGTAGTAGTCTGTAGGCGCAAGGTCTGGTGAGTAGGGCGGATGACGGAGAGCTTCCAACCCCAGTTCTTGCAACTTGGAGACCGTCTGCTGTGCAGTATGAGGTCGCGCGTTGTCGTGCAGGAGCAGCGGAGACGAGCGATTGACCCATGCTGGTTGGAGATGCGCCAGCTTCTCCATCATTGTGCTCAGTTCTTCACAGTACACATCTGCAGTAATGCTCACCCCGTTTGGTAAGAAGCTGTGATGAATCACACCGGCGCTAGACCACCAAACAGTGACCATCACTTTTCTAGGGGTAAGTTTTCGTTTAGGGCATTGTTTAGGTGCTGAACCAGGATCCAACCAACTTGCTGAGCGCTTGCGGTTATCAAACAGAATCCATTTTTCATCGCAGGTAACAATGCGGTTCAAAATTCCTTCATTTGTGTGTCTGTTGAGCAGTGCAAGGCACGTCTCGACGCGTACTTCGCGCTGGCGATCATTGAGTTCGTGGGGCACCCATTTGTCAAGCTTTTTTACCTTGCCAATTTGACGCAAATGGACCAATATTGTTTTGACGCTAACGTCGAAAGCTGCTGCTAATTCAGCCGTAGATTGTGTATCATCAGCTTCCACAACCGCCTTTAATTCGTCATTGTCGACCAAAGTCTTCGGACGACCGCGAGGTTCATTTTTCAGGTCGAAATTTCCAGAACGGAAGCGAGCAAACCAATAACAGGTGGTGCGTTGGTTTGTAGTGTTATCTCCGTAAACGTCGTTGATGTTGCGTGCCGCTTGTGCCGCGTTGCTGCCACGACGGTACTCATATTCCATAATTACTCGAATTTTTAACGTATCCATGATGACGAAAAAGATTGAAATGCGATGAAAATGTAACACTAATCAATAAAGAAATGACTACTTTTGGAAAAAAGAATCCATGTTTTTAAAATAAAATTAATTTGAAATTAGAATTCTTAGCCAAACAAAAATTATTTTGATTTGAAATGGCCAGTACTGCAGAACGGCAATTTCATAGGTAAAGACCTAATATTACGTAGGACAAACGGGCAGGGTCAAAAATATTTATAACGCGGAACGAAGTCCGCGGGCACTGCTAGTCAAAACTTAAAACTATGTATCGTGTCTCGTAAACGATTTTTGTAGAACATACTTAAATAGCATGTACTTTTGAGATGATTGAATACATTACGATTTGAAAAAATATTGCCGTTCCCTAAAATTTAAAAAAATTCAGGGTGCGGTTGTAAAAAATCAAACTAAAGGAACTTAATAGAAAAATGTTGACTCCACATGTTATCGCCAAAAATGTTATGTTCTAACCTGTTTCTTGAGATGTATACGCTTCGAAAGACTTTACTGTAGTTAAAAATAAAATGTGATAAAAAATAAATATTTTACATAACAACTAGGAAATATTTATCGAAAAAATTTCACGATATCATTATAAATACTTTCATTAAAATGCACTTCTTTTTCAAATCCAACAAATCGATAAATATTTGACAATAACAAACTTTACGGATAAATCAATAAAAACAAAGATAATTAACTAATTCACTCAACTGATAACTTGTCCAAGTTATCAGTACAATAATCCACAAAGTAGTGTCTTAAAGACTTTTTGTTGATGACAGATTAAAGACATTATTTCAATCTACGTTCTAATTACTTAAAATAGACCACCATGCGACGACGGTCGCGATTTAACGCTACCATTGAGGCCAATGTGCCCCAACTATCAAGACCCAGCATAATAAATATCTGATCTTAATTATAATTATAAATTTATTAATATCTCATGGTTAAATCATAAAAATGATAATCAATCGCTCATAGCCAGATGCTCTCACCAGTCTTTAAATAATCGGCGAGGTTAAGCAACTAGGCTCGCGGTCAGTCCATAGACGGGTGACCGCCAAAGTGGTTTAATTTCTGAGCGTCTCCGTGCTTCTGAGGGCATGTTAGCTGTCGGTCCCAGCCATTAGGCAACAGCCATTAAGCTATGTCAGAGGCCTAATGGGCGGCTTGAACAACTCGTTTCAGTCCAGGGGAGTCAAGTGTCTAAGTTCGGCAGAATTAATATAACGTCCGGCCTGTTCCCCAGGGGCGTATCGTGAATTTGTGGGGCCCTGGGCTGAAACTAAAAAACAATAAAATATTTTATATAAATTATAATTTATTAATCAAGCTTTCTGCATTTTTGTGCTGCAAATTCGTTTATTTGGTCATCACATTGCAAATCTTTTGTTAGAAGATCACAATTTATGGAAAGTAGGGATAACATTTTTGTCGATGATTCGACATTTTTGTCCTATATTTATTTTCTACATAGGACATCTTGGAGAAGGAGCGTTCTGCTTCGCAGCTAGTGATTGGCAAAGTTAAAAAATATTTAAAATGGTATAGCAGTTAGGGAACACGTCAATAAGTTTATTTTCATACATGAGCATAAAAAATGTCACTGCAAGAGGTGTAAGACTCTTGCTCAGATTGGAGTATTCCGTAACGCTCGTCTACGTCATCTGGATAGTAATCAATAATATGACGTGAACTTTCTAAATCTATGTTTTCGATATTTTTGTTTTTCAAATTATCGCCTATTGTTTTTAGCAGGGTCTGGGGGCCCCTTGTAACCTCGGGGCCCTGGGCTGCAGCCCGAGCAGCCCTTAGGTAGATCCGGCCCTGCTGTTCCCCATGGCCTACCACCAGTAATATAAATTTTTGCAAAACTATGTGCTAAAGTCCTATCTACACTTATGACTACAATTTTTAAGAAATTCCTACACAAATTTATCAATATCCATCAATCTAGAAATAAATAAAAAATAAAAATAAGTGATTCTTCTAATAATAAGGGCCTAGTAATTATAATGGAATTAAAAAACCGGCCAAGTGCGAGTCGGACTCGCCCATGAAGGGTTCCGCAGCAGCAAGTATTTCAGTTCATTAAATGAAAGGTAAATTGCGGTTTACGATATATGACGCATTTAAAAAAAATTTATTAGATCTCGTTCAAACTAATTTTCGTTGTTAGTTTACATGGTAATGTACAGCATAATTTTTTTTTAGTTCCACTTTGGAAGTGTCTCTCGCGCAAACAATTCAGTTTAGAAAAAAAATGATATTAGGAACGTCAATATCATTTTTGAAGACCTATCCATAGATACCCCACATGTATGGGTACAATTACAAAAAAATTTTTGAAGTTCAGTTCTATGTGTGGGCAACCCCCAAAATTACTATTCTTTCTCTATTTTAGTGTGAAAATCTTAATGCGGTTCACAGAATACATCTACTTACCAAGTTTCAACAGTACAGCTCTTATAGTTTCGAAAAAAAGTGGCTGTGACATATGGACGGACAGACAGACATGACGAATCTATAAGGGTTCCGTTTTTTGCCATTTGGCTACAGAACCCTAAAAACTAATGTTTTTGTTCATTTCATATTACAATTATATTAGGGATGTTGGGTTTCATTTATTAAAACCCAAAATAACCCGTAACAACCAGGGTAACTACTGCCCATATGATAAGTATGATTTTTTTTATGAAATTAGTTTAACCCTACAAAATAATACCTAAGTATATCTTGTTTAGATCCTTGAAAAACAATTGTTACACTTAACGATATTTATCGTATCTCAGTAATTTAATAAAGTAAGTACAGACATCAGGTGAAAAACAAAATTAACAGACACATTGTTACATATTGACCAACTTAAATGGCGGTGGACTGGTCATTTGCTCCGCTGCAAGAAGTTAAAGTGCAGTAAACTAGTGACAGTATGGTAACCCACAGATAGCACTAGGAGCAGAGGTTGTAAAGCAATAAGATGGCAGGATGACCTAAATATGACCTTAAAACCATTTTGGATGAGAGTAGCGGCAGACAGGAAACAATAGAAAGAGTTGGAGTAAACCTCTTCCATAAGGCAAACCGAATAAAGATATATTTTATAACATAAGTGTAGTTTTTAGTCTGAACTTCCAAATTACTTTTATACTGGTTTTATAAAAAAAAAAAAAATTAACACACCCAATATTTTGACGGTCACCATAACCTAGTTGGTAGTGCTCCTGCCTACGAAGCTGGTGGTCCTGGGTTTGAATCCCGGTAAGTGCAAATATTTGTGTGATGAGCATGAATATCAGTTTCTGAGTCATGGATGTTTTCTATCAATATAAGTATTTATCTATCTATACATATAAGTATGTATATCGTCGCCATGGTACCCATAGTACAAGCTTTGCTTAGTTTGGGGCTAGGATGATCTGTGTGACATTGTCCCTCGATATTATTATTGTCCGTAGATATTATTGTTATTTTCTTTGTTTTTTTTATTAATTAATAATAATTTTATTTATTACACCAATCTGTTACTATTGTAGGCCATTAACTTCTTATTTAAAATAATGCAGTGATCCGCCGCTCAACCATGGCTCAGCTAAACCCCGCTCAACTACTTGAACCATGCTCAACTATTTCTTTATTTAAAAACCCTACTTAAGATTTCTCATTTTATTTTACTCTGTCAACATTTCTGGGACTGATATAGAGCTTTACCAAAATTAATCCACTAAATAGAATGGGAAGATGTATCAATACTTTAGGTTTTTTGCGCTATGGTAGGGATGGAACGATAGATCTGTGATCCTAAAAGTGCATTTTAAAGGAGTGTTGATGTTCTTTGATGAATTTTTCAAGTTTATGATGAGAATCCAACTAGAATTCAGTATTTATTTAAAAAGTTAAAGCAGCTAATAACTTCCTTAAAACCTCCATTCACAAACAAATGTCAGCTGATGCCAATAATATCCGCCATATTTAAACTAGGTATAACCCAGGCGCAATGCGGTTTAAATTTTGACATGGCTTAACCACGGGTCAACGTTAAATTGTGTTTTTAAATTTAAGAAGCTAGTTTAAATAAGGCTGTTAGTCTGTATGTCTGTCATTGGCATTTTAAGGAGTGAGACCTATGTTGCACCCTTATACTTATTAACTTTTGTTATATTAGCACATCTTGTGGTATTTTGTGTTTGAGTCTGTGAACATAGACAATATGAATAGTATGCTATCCCTTATAAAGTATTCTAGCTACAAGCAATTTGTAGTTTAACTATGTGTATACATTTATAATTAGAATTACCTATATAATAGTCTAGGATATAAAATTATAATTTAAATAAGAAAGAACCACATCACAGGATGTGACAATCTCATACAGGCCAATTAAAAAAACACAATATCTTATAATAGCTGAGAGGCAGATCACATATAGAAAGAGTGAGCTATAAAAATTAGTTTATATGTTGTGTATAATTTTTGACATTGTGTTCTCCTAACTTTTGACATTGGCAGAATCATCGTTGTGGCGATGAAGCCATGATGACAAATTGGAATTAGAAAGCTTTCTATAAACTTTCTGTATATAGTGTTTTTTTAACATGACATTTACAGTTAGCCAACAAATCTTTCACTGCTTCACCAGACGATTGTATATAGGGTGTTTCAGAATAGCATATTAATAAGAAATTCGACATAAAAAAATGTAAACTAGGTTATCTAAAGACTTGATTATCTATGGATTAATTTGTTGATAGATAGATAGATTATTTACTTACTTACCCCTACAGTAAGTAAGTAAATAATCTATCTATTTAGTGGGCATCCTAGTGTCAGAGTTGTTCAAGCTAACCAATAGGCCTCTGACATGGTTGTTGCCCATAGGCAACATCCAGGAATGACAGCTTAACATGAACTCATAAGCACAGAGAAGCTCAGAAATTAAACAACTTTGGCAGTCACCCATCTATGGACTGACCGCAAGCCTGGTTGGTTTACATCGCCAATCAATTACGGACCCATGAAGGCATCAGACTATGAGTGTCTCATCCATTAGATTGGCAATGGTCCATAATAACCCATCTCGCTATCTGCAGAGCATAACTAGTAACAATTAAGTAGTTTAGTAAGTAAGGTACTAAGGTAATCTGCAAGTCCAGATGCCTTCGGGATATGTAATAATATAGAAATAAAATACTTCGATATAGTTATATGTATATCTTAGAAATAAGTAAATTCATTAGAAACCATTCATCACTATTTCCCCGGGTTGGTGAACTACGACCACAAAAACAACCACAAAAACGCAATCTGCGGTCCCAGAATAAACTTGCCTTACCTAGCTCAAAGTTAGCTATATTCCATTCGGGACCATTTGCAATGTGCGTTAAAATCTATAATAAAATTCCAGACTATATTAAGAAAATAGAATACGAAAATAAATTCAAAACCGAACTTAGGAAACATCTAATCAGTAAATGTTACTATGATATAGAAGAACTCTTCAAAAATAAAAATGATAAATAACCATGTAAGAAAAGTAGCTTGTGTAAGAATTATTAAGGACAATTTAAAATATAATTCATTGTAAAATTAAAACTAATTAAACTTGACATGTAATAATTATTGCTGTATTCATATAAAATTATAATTAAAGTTATAAATTGTGTTATAATGATGTTGAAAAGATGTAATGAAATGAGTATGATTATTGTATCTTTTTTATGTATATATACATATATATATATATATATATATATATATATATATATAAAACAATGTAATAAATTATAAGCCCTAGTTTCTAAGTTGTTAATAATGTACTTGCTGTGCCCTTACAGGGTTTCATGTTGATACCAAAATATATTTAAACAACTATGTACACATGAATGCAAATAAACAAATAAATAAATTTAATGTAATTATATTCCGTTCACTTTCTCTATATGTTACACCTGTGATAGCTACTAAGGGTTCTCTCCAACTATGACGGATCATTCGAAAAATCAAATCAAATTATTTCTTTTTAAATGTTTTCTTGGACCTTTGCGACCATGAAGATCGTCACAGTACCTGCGGTATTCCACGCGAACGAAGCCATGGGTGGAAGCATTTTCAGAATAAAGCGTTCTATACCACACTATAAGTATTACTCTATGTTCTATACATAATAATATATTACCTTAGGAACATGCATAGGTAATTAAAATACTTATATTAATATAAGGAATCCAGCGACGCGTGATATTCTGACTACGCAAAGTCCCTACAGTGCTTTATAATTGGTAAATTTCATGAATATTCTATTCACATAATAATATGTAGGTATTTATGTAGTGACAAATCCGGCCGGTAAACCACGATAGCAGTACCGAGTGCGTTGTAATTTCAATATTGTTATGACTAACATGCCATTAGTTCACAAATAAATATATTCTTTAATCTCTCACCTTTGTTTTGCGTATATATTATTCGTGCACTACACCGGTGTAACACTTATTACAATTTTCCAATGTCAAGTTCAATTTAATAAATAATCAAATTCAGCGCGCCTAACCTATGACCAATAAGATGATACTACCTACCACCGCCCTTCGTTATACAGTGTCGATAGCGACCAGTGTTGCCAATTATTAGCGTGACAATAACCCATAAAATATCAGATTTGTTTCATTGAAAAGGTAACAATGTTTTTCACGCAGATAATATTAAGTATTATTATATGCTTGATTCGATTAATATTTTCCTTCGTTTGTTGGCTATCATAACTTGACATTGGCGAAATTGTCGTGGTGAACCCACAAGTGCTACAAATAAGAGTTGTAGTTGAATATAGATTTCCACTTCACCATCTGGTAACGAAATCTGTTTCGACCTTTGGCATTTCAACCGACTATATTATTTTAGTATTCAGTATATACTGCGGATTCATTTAAATAATAAATAGAAGTCTCCAAGAAGTCTTACTTCTAAACAACCAGTAATAATATCGGGAAACATTATTATCTCATTTCACTCAAATTCATCATCATCATATCAGCCGAAAGACGTCCACTGCTAGACGAAGGCCTCCCCCAAAGATCTCCACAATTGCCAGTCTTGCGCTATTCGCATCCAGCTGTTTCCAGCGACCCGCACAAGATCATCGGTCCATCTTGTAGGGGGCCTGCCCAAGCTGCGTCTTCCGGTTCATGGTCACCACTCAAGAACCTTACAAATAAGCTTAATCGCTATTATTTAACTGTAACAAGGTGTTTTATTTTATTCTTGTAATAGACTAGGTTATTTATATGTGTTTTATAGTATACAATACATCAATAGACGACAAAACCTGTAACAATAAATTCTGAAACTAAAAAAATACCATTATAACTAAATAAATACAATTTTCAATCGCTGTTTTTCGCGGAAGGAGCCCAAAAAGCTTACTTGAACCTCATTGAATGAATGGCAAAGCTTAAACATTGGCACATGCTTGTGGCCCTCAGCGACCATTCGTATTCACCCCAAATGGAAACAAAAATATATAATTCAGCAATTATTCTAAAAATGTCTGAAAAAATGTTTCTACATAAAATTTTATCCCTGTGGTTTCATGTTATCATTTCAACGCATCCCTGTTCTTTTTAAATTATAAAGCTGAAGTATAATACGCCTTATAAATACTTGAAGCATGAAATTTTAAATAATTTGTGCTATCCCAATTCCCAAATAGTTAACAATATTCTCGATAACAAGCTCAAAGATATCTTTGTTTCCCAAAAAAATTACAAATTTGTTTATTTTGCAACCCATAGAGAAGGTTGGTTTCGACTTACGCATTCTTTGTAATCTTAGAGAAGACATGAAGTTTTGGAATTGATACCTAGAACTAACTAGCACTCGTGACTTATATGCTTGATACCATATCACAATAAAGGATTGTATTCAAATTGGCACAAGCATTCTTAATTTTGTTACTTTTCCTTGCCGTCGGGGATTTCAAATAGATTTTCGCTCATGTATACTGCGTAAAACCAAAACTATAATATTGAGAAATGACATTTGTCATTGTCATATTGACATTAAAATATCCCTTTCTCGCCGATTACAGAAGAATTCGGTTCGTGGCTGTATAACCTAATTTCTTATTAATAGTACATTAAATAAATAAAATGGAGCTGAACGAAAGAATTCTCCACTACCTCGAGAATTGTGACAAAGTAGATACTCTCAAATTAGCTAGTGAATTTAGTGAGGATCATCAAAAAGTTGTTGGAGCAGTAAAAAGTTTGGAGGCTCTTGAAATGGTTATCTCAGAAACAGCTAAGAGTACTAGATGGGAGCTTACAGGAGAAGGACAGCTTGTGGCGGAAAAGGGCAGTCATGAAGCCGTCCTCTATAATAGTATTCCAGAAAATGGCTTACCACAGACTGAAGTTATGAAGGTATTATAAAATTTAAAGTATATCGTATCGCGCACCTGATTTGGGGTCCTAGTGTTACTAAGGTCATTGAGTTAACAGATGTTTGAATTATATTGTTGAAATTTATTACTGAGCCACTTAATCTACTCTGTGACATGTGAGCTAACTGCATAATCAAGAGCTTGAGGGATAATGCTCAACTATCCTCAGTGTATATTTGTGCCATATTCTACATGTATTTTATCCACATTTACTATCCCAAATATCTTTAAAAACACAGTTCAGGCTATCAATTCTCACATGACATTGGAAAATTATTTGTGGATAAACTGGAATGCAATGAAATATATTAAACAATTCCAATTTATGTGTGCTGTAAATGTATGCATATAATACTAGCATATTAAAAGCACTGGGAGGATTTATGCTAGTATTTTTTTTAGAATTATATATATTCTTTATAATGTTACATTTGACGGTCACCGTAGCCTAGTTGGTAGTGCTCCTGCCTACGAAGCTGGTGGTCCTGGGTTTGAATCCCGGTAAGTGCAAATATTTGTGTGATGAGCACGAATATTTGTTTCTGAGCAGTGAACGCAAATAAACATGGAAGCATTACTTCAAGGAAACTAAGCTCAAATCTTGACCCAATATTCCAATCAAACTGACACAAAGGAATACCCTCTCTGATTGGCCAAAAATGTTGCCGCTCAGGTTCACCTTTTAAAAGTAGACATTATGACGTGAAGTTTGGGTCTAAATTGCCATGTTCATGTCATTCGCCGAGGGATGTTTTATGCTATAAAGTGCAACGAAAATAATTCACAGTGACATTGATGTTATTAAAATAATATATAATTACGATAAAATATACAGTTTCTTGAACTTTACGGCAAGAGCTTTTCTTAGGTATTTGGCAAGTAATGGGTTTGTTTGCTATGATAATAAGGTAAATAAAACAAATTTGTGGTCATTTATTTATTATAATTAATATTTACAATTTCCGTATACGTGCTACATACGTTGTAGTAGTAGGTAGTGACCTTTAAGGATTCCGTACCTTCAAAGAAAAAAACGGAACCCTTATAGTATCACTTTGTTATCCGTCCGTCCCTCTGTCCCTTGATCTTGAAAACGCATGGAGGACTCGACTTGAAATTATAGGTGATCTAGTATATATACAGGGTTACTTCTTAAACACCAACAACCTCGCAGGACTAGGAAGTTAACACCATAAGCAACAACTAACTCTACGCGCATCGCAAAGATTACGTAACCCGCCTGGTTACGTTATCTTTGTTATCTTTGCGATACGCGTAGAGTTATAAACATTCAAGTGTGAAAGTAAATTAATATTGACTTTTTACAAAAAAAAATATAGATATAGATAAAAATACAAATTATCAAAATTTGTAAAATAAATGTTATTGCTTATGGTTTTAGCTATCTAGTCCTGCGAGGTTGTTGGTGTTTTACAAGTTACCCTATATATATATAAATAAAATAGAATTGCCTGTTTATAATGCATTAAACGAATAATTGTACCGTACATATCGTAGTGTTTGTTTTAGCTTCCTGTATCCCTTTTTTGAAACAGAAAAATCGTCATTGCTGAAATGAACCTAACATACCCTTGTCGTTTTATTTGGGCTCCATTCAATTGCATTCCTTTCAAAAGGAATGGCTTTCGTCTATAGTTCTCTTCACTTTAGATCTAGTAGAAATCTGAAGAAACCAAGTAATTTTAATACCACCATTTTACTATTCTTTTGAATAAACTCTAAAGATGCTGAGTATTTTATCTAAGATTATTATAAAATGAATAATTATAATAAATAAAAATATTTATCATAATTTTTGTGTCGAGAAATAAATTACACTATATATTTTGTGTGAATTAGATTGACTTCATATTAAATAAATTAAAATATATAGCGATGTAATTTCAACACTCTTGTTATGCAAATGAGATTTGCATTTTTGTAAATTAAACACGCTGAAACCAATAACTGACAGACGACCGCCATTGATGCCTGTAGTGCGCAAACTCCGCGTCACAATTTTTAAGCCCGTGTCACAATCTGCGTTGGGTCATTTTGGCGAGCTAGGAATGCTTCCATGTTTATTTGCGTTCACTGTTTCTGAGTCATGGATGTTTTCTATGTATTTAAGTATTTATCTATCTATATAAGTATGTTTATCGTCGCCTGGTACCCATAGTACAAGCTTTGCTTAGTTTAGGGCTAGGATGATCTGTGTGACATTGTCCCGAGATATTATTTATTTATTTAAAAGAATAAAAAAAAAAATGTGCTAATGTGAATTTACAGATGCAAAAAATTGTACTTTTATTTTAAGAATTTCCACTGATAGCAAAGGCTTCTTAATTTCTACCTTGGTATTAATCCCTATCAATATATATGACTTCATATTCAAGACTGATTCAATACTTTTATACAACTTTTTGAATTATACAATTTAGACATTCTATCGAAAGATATCATTATTATTATTATTTTGTGTAACACACTAGCAGCTGTGTGTGAGTATCAAATAGCTTGGAGATATTTTCCTTGTCCAATCTGTTCTTGAAGGAATTTAATGTCGGAGCCATGACTACTCTTTCTGGTAGTTTGTTCCATGCTTTTACAACACTGTTAGGCAAGAAATGCTTCATTGGTTTCTTTTTAGATGAGTTTTCCCAAAGTTTCAATGCATGACCTCGTAGATGTTTATTATCATTTAGCTTATACATGTATTTAAGGCTAGGCACATCATAATGATTAGTGAGGATTTTGTAAGTTTCGATTAAACTTCCCCTCTGTCTACGCTGTTTAAGTGTGGTGAGTGCAAGGAACTTAAGACGTTGTTCATATGGTAAGTTGCACATTGAACGAACCATTAACAACTTTTCTCTGTACATTGTCAATGAGTTTAATGTCTTTTTTTAAAGTACAGGTCCCAGATTACATAGGCATGTTCAAGGAGAGGTCTTACATATGTCTTGTATAATTTTATATAGGTATTAGCTGTGAGACATTTAAATGCGTTACGAATAATGTAATGTAATTAAAAATGTAAGTAAGATATATACAATATTAGAAAAAGTCATGTTGTCACACCTCACTCTGCACAAATAACTATGAGATCTGGTGACACTGCGAAGGGAGTCAATATTAATTAAGAAATTAACTGCCGCACCACTAGTAATAACAAAACAATAACATACTCTACAATTCTTTTCCAGACTGTCCCAAATGCTAAAGTAGGTTTCAGTAAAGCAATGTCCTCAGGTTGGATATTCATAGACAAGACAGGTGGAGCACCACTTGTCAAACGTAAAGTTGATAGCATCACCGATATAGTACAAGAACATTTGAATGAAATAAAAAAAGGCATTGACAATCTGCCCGATAACATAAGAAATGATTACAAGAAACGGAAACTGCTTCAAGAGGTAACGCTCAAGAGTTTCCTGTTATCAAAAGGAACTCAGTTTGCAACAACAATCAAGAAACTGGAAACTGATTTAACTAGTGAAATGCTGTTAACTGGCTCATGGAAGAGTTTGCAGTTCAAGCCTTATAATTTTGATGCTTTAGGTGAGATTTTAATATTTTCTATCGAAACATTACACAAGCACTTGATCTTCATTAAATCATGTTGCCATAATAGTAGGGGAGCCCAAACGGGGATTTCGGGATTTAAGGTACGGTGAGTTAATTACATTCTAAAAGCATATATTCCACTAATCTGACAATTTGAGAGTGACGTAAAGAAACGGGAGGGCAGCAAAGTTGTAAAAAAAAACGTCATCTCGAAATTCTCGAGCGTAGCTAATTTTTTTTTTAATTTGAAGGAAATAATTCAAGGATAACGAAAAATATATAATCTGACGATTTCCGCAAGCCGAAATAATAAAAATTCGTCGATAAAGTTAAATGCGTGCAGCTGCGTGATGCCTATATTTCTTTCTCCACGTTTCTATTCCTCTCTCACTCTTTCTCTATCTATTACTCCCTCACTCCGTCCCCACTCTGGTTTCTGCTGCCTTGACGCCATCACAGCTGTTCATAGAGACTCGTTCGTAGCATATTATTTACAACATGCTTCCAACGTTTTGGCTTTTTTTGCTATTTTATTAGTTACTTGAATTAAAGTTTATAAATATTTAATATGAGTGATATTAATGTAAAATGTGTATTTTGTGGTGAAAGTACTTTACAAAAACAATTAAATTTACAGTAGAAACATTAAAAATGTGTAAATATTTTGGAATATCGTCGGAGCAAACCGGTTATCCGAAAATCTCGAGGAACATATGATAACCTCGAATTGTCGATGGAATCTTCATTGAATAATTTATATCACGCACAGTATTATAAATTATTTACTGCAATTAAAATACCGCAGAGTATAGTAGAACGTGACAATGTACCGAAAGTTTCAATTAATTAAGTTGAATAATATAAAAAAAATATAAAAAATTGACAGATCAGGCGAATCCCTCTAGATAATCGTCAGATTATCTTAATCTGACACGCTTGAGTATTTCAAAATGGTGTAATTTTTTTTGCACATTATAAAAATGGCCGCAAGTTTGGGTCACATCGAAATCGTCAGATTAGTGAATGAAAGCTTTTTTGGTGTACTTAACACTCCCTTAGAAAATCTGACGCGCTTGATAATTTCTTTTTTTTTCATTTACAACCCTTACATACAACCACCCGCATCATGCAAACGATCAGATTAACATACGTACATTATTAAAAATACGTAGGATATTGATGCTATCAATATCATCTGACGCGCTCGACAATGTCGATGCAACAGTATTTTTTTACATATTTAAAATCTATAGCCGCTTCCCCCACCGATGAAAAGGTATATATCATATAACATTTTTTTCTTCTTATCATCTAAGCTTTGCAACTCAATAGGTCTCTATGACGCTCGAGTAAATCCCCATTTAGCATCATGGGCTCCCCTACTATAATGATAAATAGTAATTTATTTTAATGTGGATATAAAAAAATAGAAGGAATCTAAGTATTTTGAAAACTGTTGTAAAATGCAACTGTTGTGAACAACAAGTTTTTTTTTTTTTTTTTAGTATACAACTATCTGCAATTAGTACATTGTACTAAAAGCAGGTGAGTGGAAAAGGGGGAGACATGCAGAGGTCTTCGTCGAGCGATGAAGACTCTTTAAATTAATAGGCTATAGATTCGATTATTAGTCTAGCTCTAATATCCATGATCGTTTAAGTTTGATTTGTGGTTAGTAGCTCTTGTGCCAGCCTGTTTGGATGGGCCTCTAGTCGAGATCTATATTTTGTGGATGTTATTGTTACTTCTTGTTTCACTAGAGGTATATGGGCGAACTGGTGAACCTCATCATTGGTTATGAACCAAGGTGCCTTTAGGATGGTTTTTAAGATAGCATTTTGGGATCTTTGCAAAATTTCAACATTGGAGCGGCTGGCTGTTCCCCAAAGTTGGATGCCATATGTCCAGATGGGCTTAATGGCTACTTTGTATACAAGGAGTTTGTTTTCCAGAGAAACTGGGGAGTTCCTTCCAATTAGCCAGTGTAAGCTCCTGAATTTAAGGTTCATTTCGTCTCGCTTGGCTCTAATGTGATTTTTCCAAGTTAGGCGACGGTCTAGGTGGATGCCCAGATATTTAACTGAGTCCACATGTGCAAGTGGTTCATTACCCAGGGTTACCGAGGGACAGTTGCCCTGTCTCAGAGTGAATGTGATTTGCGATGATTTCGAGGCACTAGCTTTGATTCTCCATTTTTTGAGCCAGTCGCTAATTTTGTTTAAATGGGTTTGTAGTTTTGTGGGTGCTACCTCGGGTGTAAGGCTACTTGCCAGAATGGCAGTGTCATCAGCGAAAGTGGCTGTCATGACACCGTCAGTAGTTGGGAGATCTGCTGTATATAAACAGTAAAGAGATGGACCCAAGACCGAGCCCTGTGGTACACCTGCTTTGCAGTCGTAGAATTCAGAGCAGGCATCGTCTTCTTTTACTTGAAATATCCTCCTAGATAAGTACGATTTAAGGATTTGAAAGTAGGAATCTTTATTTTACAGAGGAGGCCCTTATGCCACACCTTATCAAAGGCCTGCTGGATATCGAGAAATGCAGAGGAGCAGTACTCTTTATCTTCCATAGAGCCTCTGATTTTATTATAGACTCTGTGAACAACAAGTGAAACTATTTTTACAGTGCCTCAATTTTTGTCCATCTATCGCATGTCGCAATATGGCGGCCGCGGCGGCCATGGCTCGCATCAGCTGACCGTAGCATTTACATTGTTACTTGTCCATTGTTTTGATTAGTGTCTTTATATAAATGTTGTAGTTCACTTGATCATGATTGACAACATACAGTTAGTGAGAGAGTTTTTGTTTTAACATGATGTTTACAGTTGGCCTAGGAGGCTTTCACTGCTTCATCGGAAAATAGAGGCGAGTGAAGGCTCAAGCTGTCTATCAAATAAAATCACAAACTAAGTAGCTGCAGCGGAGGGCACCCCCTATGGGGTTCGAACCTCTACCCTTGGTGGTTACTGATGGGGAGAGTTTTGTGCTACGTTAATACGCGGCGTGGGCGTCTCTGCAAACCTTCTCTATAATCCAATTCAGATGGGACGGCTATCTAATACAACCCAAGGATTCTGCCCTATGGTTCTGCAGCTTTACATGCTTTCTGAGGCCTATGATATTGCCAGCTTCCAGACTGCTAATGGGTGCTTCTTGGTAAAAAGTCATAATAATACTTTTCCCAAGGATGAAATTAACCTGAAGACCTCAATATATGCGGTTGAACATGCTGACACTAAACCAATGAGGCAAACCAAATAATAATCAATGAATGTTTAGAAAGTCAAGATAGCTACAAGTGTTAGACCATTGGACTGTGGAGTCAGTGGCCTTGAGTACAAACCCAAGGTTGACCACTGACTTTTTGAATTCATATGTGTATTAGAGTCTAATTATATCCTACTAAAAATAGAGAGTTTCCCCCACGGGATGAGACAGGGTGATGAAATTTGCCGTCACCAAACAGCATCAAAATCATAGTTCTTCTCTATTTCTCCATTTCCAGGACAGCCTCCTGAATGTGGACATCTCCATCCCTTACTCAAAGTGCGTTCTGAGTTCAGAGAAATCTTTCTTGAAATGGGGTTCACTGAGATGCCGACCAACCAGTACATCGAGAGCTCGTTCTGGAACTTCGATGCCCTGTTCCAGCCACAGCAGCACCCAGCTAGAGATGCTCACGACACATTCTTCATGTCGAACCCCGCACTGTCTACTGAGTTCCCTATGGATTATCTGGAGAGGGTGAAGAAAGTTCATAGTGAAGGTGGATATGGCTCTCAGGTTTGTGTTTTTTTTAAGGTTTTTATTCACGTGAACTTTAAAAAAGCGCTTGTAAATAGTCAGAACATGTTTGTAGTAGTATAGTTAAGTATACATAATTATTTCTAGTTACATATATGTATGTATATATTTAAGTACATGGTTTGTTATAAAATTTATTTTATAACAGTAGCTATATATTTAGCTAGCCTGTATTAAGTTGTCATTATTTAGTTTATGAATTCTAATTTATTCTGTATGTACAAGGTGTATATTTACCGTCTATTATGTATAGTAGTGAACGAAAGTAAATGACGTTATTTTTTCGTATGAACTGAATAATATCTGGAACAACTTGCAACATAAAACATTAACCTCCAATTCAAAAACGTTAATCAACAACGTATTTTGTATGGAGAGCCAGTAAATACTATGTTCGTATTTCACACACTACTTGTTATTTGTTCTGTTGTATAGTAAGATTATACTACTTTATTTTTTACATTATTTATGTTACGTCTTGTAAATAATATACACGTGAACATCACAACTATTGTAGGTATTTTTTTTATATCTTACGAAAACTAACACACTGCTATCTGATCCCAAATTAGGCACAGCCTGTACTAGGCATGCCTTTTAACTTCTGTCGTTTCCATATTTCTCGGCAATTTTGAATTTGGAACTGTTTGTTCTATATTCGAATGTGTATAAATTTTGAATCTCAAAACAGTTGAAAGTATCAGGATTAATGCTATTGTTTAGTCACAGCCTCGATTGGAATCTGCCAGGTTACATAAAAAATTAATCTTTCTAGGGAAAATGTTCGTGCAATAATTTTCTTCCGCCTCTTCTAAAGTTGTAGAAAATTATTGCACGAACATTTTCCTTACAAAGATTCATTTTCGTACGTAACCTGGCAGATAAACAGAGAATCGACGCTATGACTAAACAATAGCATTAATCCTAATACTTTCAAATGTTTCGAGATTCAAAATTTAAAACAATATAGAACAGTTCCAAATTCAAAATTTCTGGGAAATATGGAAACGTCAGAACTTAAAAGGCAAGCCTATTATAGTACATAGAAATAATATTTAATTTAATCTCAGAAATGGGACATCATAAATGTATTGTCCGACGGGTCTAGAACCAGCACTATCTACCAATCTGGTGTAGGCGCTCTGCATTAATCTAGAATTGTGGCGAGTATTGTCATTGTGCTTATTGGATGGTACCAGGGCTACAGGTACGAGTGGAAGATCGAGGAGGCGCAGAAGAACTTGCTGCGCACGCACACCACGGCCGTGAGCGCGCGCATGCTGTACCGGCTGGCGCGGGGGGAGTTCTCGCCGCAGAAGTACTTCAGCATCGACAAGGTGCGCCACTACTTCGCCACTCGGCTAATTTCAACTAATTGTTTAATATACTGACACGTATGCATGTTAACCTTGCCGTCCCTGATCTTCTATACAACATGTAACGTAATTAACGCACACCCTCAGACACCCCAATTAGAATATTATGTTGTAATCATAAAACATAAACTAAATTTTTTATTTAGCATGTGTATGCATTGTTATTTACTAAATTAGTTTCTTGGACTAAAGTTTATTTTTCTTTATTTTGTATTGAATGATGGAATTTGTATGCATACAAATAAATCTGTTATTTAAAAGTCTTATTACTTTGAGTTACGGTCCATTTCAATTTGTTTTGACTGTACATGGTAAAAAGAACGATAATTTCCGTAGTTTAAATTTTTTTAGTATAAATAATTACCTACATTAAAAATGATATAAATCGATTCAGTAAAAGATTCTGAACAAACTATTTTCAGGTTGGGCGTTAATTAAGTTACATGTTGTATATACACAAATGATTTTTTGTCTTTTCGTTTCTTTATAAAATCGTAAACTATGCATTTGACCATGTGATGATCTTCAGCAAAGTATTTTTTCCTTCAAAGGAGACGGATACGTTTTCATACAATATTGGGCCCGGATGTAAAAAGATAAAAGTGGTGTCAATTAATGGGTCTATAAATTATCAGCCAATTACTAAAAAATCCATGGATTTTTTTCAATCTGTGAGCAGAAATATAAAAGATTTAGTACTTAATAGAGGGGTTATGTACCAACCTATACTAAACAGCTGATTTTAAGGGCGATTGCTATTTAATAGTTATCCGTGTCCAGTATGTTAGGAACAGTCGTTCATGTTAACCAATATCAGAAGTCCGTAGAGAGAATGCAGTTGTCAAGGGATATATAAACAAAACAATAAAAAATGCTCAAATCACACACGCACTAAACGATACGAGAAATTAGTGACCGATCATAGATTAGGATTCAAAATGTCACCAGTCATAGATTAAAAATATAGCTGTCAATATCTAATAAATCGATTTGAACGATAACCGATATTATGATTTCTATTAATTTTGTTAATATTTTATTTTTTACTGTTGACATTATGTTAATGTATTTAATAATTATTATGATTAAATCGATTATCTGGTGTCTGGTGCAAGAGTTTTTATATTATCTACATTGTTTGAACTAATTAACGTTAATCGATTATAGTAATCAACAACCAATTTAATTCGTGACTTAAACATATTTTGAGATTTCTCGTTATCCAGATTGTAAATTGGGTCAATTTTGTACAGTTTGAAATGGTAAAGAATAACGCTTTTTTAAAACCATATCTCAATTTATTACAGTCAGGCCCAGAAATCCCCGTCTCCTTTATTTTAGTTAGTGGCGTACCATCAGGCGACCAACTTGCGTCTTTTCCTTGCTATTATATGTATATTTAAAAAAAACCGCACGCGATCTAGCGATTGTTCACCGTAAGGTTCTTTTCTAACTTCTTAGTAAAAAAAAAACAATTCATGTCAGCCTATGACGTCCACTGCTGAACATAAACCCCCCCAAAAGATTTCCACAATGGAGTTGTATCCATCATTTGGAGGGATATGCCATCATCGCCACACTTGTCAGACGGGTTGGCGATCACAGTATGATGGTCCAGGCAGCAGCGTCACCCTGAGTGTGTTGTGTACACTACACACAGAGGGTGACGCTGCTGCCTGTTCCCTGGGAGCTATTGCCTTAGGACAACTTCTACGCCATCCTCGCTACGGGGTGAGATGGGCTGGTGATATTCTTTCAGCCACACGGCAAACACCAATAAAACCGTGTTTTTTATATACAAGCTGGCCGAGGAGTTGACGTTCAAACGCAAAATTTAGATACTTAATGATGAGGAGTATCCGAATCGCCTCCATGTATGTTCTACGATTTTGCGTAGTTTTCGAGACCGAATTTTTTTTATGATTTTTTTTCGTAAATATCACCTAACATCAGTTTTCGAGATTTTTCTCGTTCTGTTTTACATTTCTGGTTCAGTTTTTTTGTTCTAACTAATTAGCATAGTTTAACCTAACACCCTAAAAAGTATGGTTTATCTAATCATTGCAGAACTGACTTAGAATTTATTCGAAAGTTCAAAATTAGGGTCTGAGCTCAGGACTCATAAATTTTCAAAGTATCAAACAAACGCAAAATCGTAGGACATACATGGGGGTGATTTGGATACTTCTCATCATAAAGTATCTAAATTTTGCGTTTGATATATCGCCATAGAGCTGTCGGATGCTGCTCGAATCTTTACCATCTGACATTATAGTGGGCGTGTTTACTTTCTTCGATTAAAATTCTTAGATCAATTTCAAAATCTATTTAGTTATACGCTTTGACACAAGAAATTAAACACAACGAAACGTGAGGTACAGATATATAACTAGGAACGCGCATCACTTTCAATATTGGACCGCAACGGCCGGCTGCTACTCCAAAAAAATTACACTTTTGGAGCAGCACGCCGCTCAGTCGGTGAATCATGACTCCGTCTAGCGTCGACAGATGTCACTGGTATGACTCGATTGTCAATCGTTGACTCCGTATAACGCCAACAGATGGCGCTAATATATATTTCTGTCTTACTATCGCCTAATAAAGCAATTCTGGTAACAGGTTTTCAGAAACGAGACCCTGGATGCGACACACTTAGCGGAGTTCCACCAGGTGGAAGGCGTGATCGCAGACCGAGGGTTAGGGCTCGCTGACCTCATCAGCGTGCTGGACGCCTTCTTCAAACGCCTTGGCTTCGACAAGCTGCAGTTCAAACCCGCCTACAATCCGTATACTGAACCCAGTATGGAGATTTTTGCATATCATACTGGTGAGTGTTATTATATACAGAAAGAGATTTTCATCATCATCGTCATATCAGCCGAAAGACGTCCACTGCTGGACAAAGGCCTCCCCCAGGGATCTCCACAATAGCCGGTCCTGCGCTGTTAGAGACTAGAACATAGTCATAGTCAAATATATTTTATTTAGGAAAAACGTTTATTTTTTTAATCTTCACATTTTTTACCTACCTATCTAAATGCTTTGAGTTAAATCTACTCATTCCCACGCAATTTTATCATTAACATAGTCTGAAACTTTGTAATATGCTTTGCTATACAATTTGACTGCACGTGTGGCGCAGCGACTAAGACAGTCGCCTCGCCGCTTCGTGTCGCGGGTTCGAGTCTCGCGCCGGACAACTATGTGTGTGACTATAAATACTTGTTCTGAGTCTGGATGTAATGTGTCCGTCTATTATATGTTTGTAAAGTACCGCGCGATACAGGTATTAGATTACCTAGGGCGGGCGTAATCTTTAAAAAAAAAACAATTAAAATAAATTACCTTTAATTTTGACTGACTGACTGACTGATGAAGAGACAGACAGACAGCGAAGTCTTAGTAATAGGGCCCCGCTTTACCCTTTGGGTATGGAACCCTAACAATGGAGCAATACGCCACTAAAATGTGCTCCTATCTGTTTTATTTGCTGATGATTGTACAGTTATGTTTTCTGAGAGTGATAATATGACAATCGAAAGAGAGATCAATGACAGCCTCGTCAGTATTATTGACTGGCTTAGGGAAAATAATTTTATCATAAATTTCGTTAAAACCAAACTCATGACATTCGAACAAAGGACTAATCACGCCAAACTAGACATAAAATATGGAAATAATGAAATTGCAGGGACTAGTGCTACCTCATTTTTAGGTCTTAAAATAGACAGAGATATGACGTGGAAGCCCCATACTGAGACTATCTGTAAAAGACTAAGCCAGTTCTCGTATGCTCTGTATAACTTGTCCAAGGTAGTAGATCAGGCAACAGCAATCACGGCTTATCATGCTTACGTCACAACTGCCTTACGTTACGCAATTATATATTGGGGCAATTCCACGAACAGGGAAATAGTATTCAGAGATCAAAAAAGGTGCTTGAGAGCAATATGCGGAATAAAAAGCACTGACAGTTGCAAGCCTTTCTTTTTAAGCCTTCGTCTTCTTACTATGCCATGTTTATGTATCTACGAGGTGGCCTTATTCGTTAAAAAAAACCTTTATTTGTTTGATACATTAAATAGTAAATGACACATAATTAAAATACGATTCAGACCGCATAAAAAAACGGTTTATAACAATAACTTTTTAGGTATGGCCCCTATGATATAATATAATAAATTACCAACCCCTATTCTTTCCGAAACTGATTTTCTAAAATTTAAAAAGAATTTGTCTATTTTTTTAATACATAAGGCATACTATACAATAACAGAATACTTATTGGATAAAACATAGTTGACATTTATTTTTCATATTTCCAATGTTTTTATGTTCCGACTTGTGTGTCAATTACGTAATTTAATTGTTATTTAAGGTATATATACATTATTTAAGGTGACATTGATTTAAGTACATTGTCTTTTTTTTATAATTTCTGACATTTTGACATGCATTAATGATAAGCATGTATTTCTTAATTATGACATTAATTGTATAGTATTTATTATGGTAATGACATTTCTTTTTTATATATTATTTTCTAATTTACTAATTATTATGTCATTACATCTTTAAAAATTGCATGCCCTCACCGGCTAGACATAGTGATCTTCACATTTGTATGACACCATAAAATGTAATAATGTACCTGTGTTTGCAATTAATAAATTGATTTGATTTGATTTGATCTAACCACAGAGCATAATAAAACTGCTTCGTTGGTCTAGAGGTAGCATGTGCACCCCGGTCCAAAAAGTGATTTTGGGACTTTTCTGTAAAAAGAAAAATTTCTCAGCATCAGCTCGAAGTCTGCGAGTTGGCGGTATTATACCCCCGTGCCTCGGAGAGCACGTAAAGCCGCCGGTCCTGTTCCTGACCACTTTCCGATCGTGTCGGGCGTCCCATCTGATCATAAGTGTGATGGAATAGAAAGTGCTCCTGTGTTTGCCCACACACTTGAGTACTATAATATATCCCGCGCAGATGGCTAATCTCTGTTGAGACTGGCCGCCGTGGCCGAAATTCGGCAAGGAGGACATTATTATAATAAACTGACAAAGTCCTTCTACACTCTTCCAGGTCTCGGGAAATGGATCGAAATCGGCAACTCAGGCGTATTCAGGCCAGAAATGTTACTACCAATGGGACTCCCTGAAGACGTGAATGTGATAGCGTGGGGCCTGTCTCTAGAGAGGCCCACTATGATCAAGTATGGACTTAACAACATTAGGGACTTAGTTGGCCCCAAGGTGGACCTGCAGATGGTACAAAACAACCCTATCTGTAGGCTGGATCAGTAAATATTTATTTATTGTTAATATATTTGCAAGAGAATACATTTAATTGTTTTATTTATGTCCGAACCACACAACACCGTAGTATGTACAGACGCCAGCACATCCAGCTACCCCGATCCGTCAAATTTACTTTATAAATTTTCAACTTTATTACATAAGTATAAGGTTCACTTTCAATTGGGGAAATTTGACAGATTGGGGTAGCTTGATGTGCTGGCATTTGTACAGACGCCAGCATATCAAGCTATCCCAATCTGTCAAATTTCCCCAATTGAAAGTGAACCTTATTCTTTTGTAATAAAGTTGAAAACCTATTAAAGAAATCTGACAGATTGGGATAGCTTGATGTGCTGGCGTCTGTACGTACGGCAAATACACTTCATTGTTTAAGTGTATATAGAGGTATATCTATCCGGTGACGTACTGTTATTCCCGCGTTTATCCGCCCCATCATAATATTATTCGGATATATATGCTATACTTATTACTACAAAGTTTCATCAAAATCTGTCCGGTAGTTTTTGCGTGAATGAGACAAATTTTCGCATTTATCCTACTAATATTATAAATGTGAAAGTGGTATAAAACCGCTGGGCACAACTAGTAATATAATATTAATAGGATTAAGATCAATCATTTATTTATTTGTGAACTTATAACAATAATATAGGCAGGTACTATTTTACAAATTTTATATATTATATTGTATTAATAATAATGGTACATATGAGTTGTTTGATGAATAAATGTTTTTTCTTTCTTTCTTTCAAATACAATGTACAGTCAATAAAGGATATATCTAATCGAGTGTAGTATATAGTTGTTTCCTATTTCTCCAGAACTTAGAATACTGTATCGCTGAAAAGTGGTGTGAATAAGTCAAGTGCAGTATGTTAGCCCGACTTTTACGTAGCATACGTCATCATCATCATGAGCCTGAGTTTGTCTACTGCTAGACATAGATCTCCTCCAAAGATTTTTGAGAAGGTTGCCATTTGGAGAATCTGGCCGTATTCACCACGGTTGCCATGGTAATTGGTAACGTTCGGGGGTAGCTGCTACCCGACTACCTGTGCCTCTAGCACGAGTTCCTGCAGTTTACTTACTCGATCACACGTACAGTTTCGTCCCATACATTGAGCACCAGAGTTTTAGTTCTTAATAGTTTCCGCGAGAGGCGCTGGTGCTCAATGTATGGGACGAAACTGTACGTGTGATCGAGTAAGTAAACTGCAGGAACTCGTGCTAGAGGCACTATTGTATCCCTTAGTCGCCTTTTACGACACCCACGGGATGGTATGCCTGTAGCCTCGTTATATCTTTCTGTCTCCCGCTTTGCTCTGGAACTATTCATTTTGAAACTACTCCATGTTTCTTTCTGATTAAATTCGTTGCGGGATCCAAGACAGTTAAAGCGATTTGGACATGCCTGAGGCTGAGGTCTATAGAGCGTACTTAGACTTTGCTCAAACTTTACTTACGTAAAACTTTGCTAAATGTATGCTAAGCTTATACTTTTTGGTATTTGAAGACTTTTTGAAGTTAAGATTATGCTTAGCATAAGCTAAGACAGACAAAGTCAAAACACCAATTGTAATTTCGTTACATGCATTAACTTCTGTCTAAGTAAAGTCTGAGCAAAGTCTAAGTACGCTCTATAGATCTCAGCCTAAGCCTCACCGCTCAGGTATTGATACTGGCTTACAGGAGTTGTAATGGTGGGTAAGAGGGAGGGAATCTTAGATTTCACCCGTCAGTTTGTATCATTCGTAGCACCTACTTACAATGGATGGGTAAAGAATGATGGTTTTAGACCCGACGGACGATTAAATTTGTGAGTGCCCATTATTGAGATTTACAATTTAATATGTACCTCCTACTTCGCGAAGAAGGTCAATCGTAGAATCCAATTCGGCTGGGAAGCGTCGTTTGTAATGTATGTGTGTTGGTATTTGGAGAAACGAGTGTGTAGCGGCAGTCGCAATATGGCTGACAATCATTGCACCATGTTTTATTACTTTCCCTTAAATACTACATTGGCGACGAGTAATAAATAAAATAAATTGTTTTGTGGACTGTGTGCGTGCTACACTACAAATATAACAGTCAATTGGTAAATTATCGGAGTTCGACGTGAATAATGGCAGGTGGTCGTCCTACGCGGGGGGTGGGTGTCAAATTTCTTTTATAGATTTTCAACTTTATCACATAAGCATAAGGTTCACTTTCACTTGGGGAAATTTAACAGATTGGGGCAGCTTGATGTGCTGGCGTTTGTCCTTTAAAGTGAATAGCGTGGTGAATGAGTTGGAGGTGAGATGGGGAATAATGCATATGAAGTGTTGGTCAATCTGGCTAGAAAGGACCGGTCGATCTTTTGTATAGGGAAGCTTCGGAGCTGTTGTCGAGCCATTTACAACCAACACCGTCGGTGCACGCGGAAAGGTACCGATTCCGACAACGGAGATAGGAGTCAGACGAAAACTGTGATTTTGGCAGTCGTCTCAATGAAAATCTAAGAGATCGGCCAGTTCGGGCGTTGCCCGGGGGTCCTACTACGGAGCGACGGAGAAGGATCAATTCGCTCAACAGGTGGCAGAGGAGAATTCGATCTATTTACACCAGCTTTGTTTAGCGGAGTATAAACCGGTAAGATTGCCTATTAAGATTAACTAATAATAACTTTAATGGAAATAGATACGGGTACAGCCATATCAGTTAGTCAACTTATTGCAGGTATTTTCCTTTGAAATAAAGGCATACAACTTAATACCACCACTGGTGTCGATTTTTGGCCCGCATAGCGATATTCCTGTTATGACGACGGAAATGGGCGATAATATTATCTGCTTATTCATGCGATAGATATAGAATATACTTGCGCACGAGTAACAAAAGTGCAGACTAATTGTCTAGGTTACAGCTGAGAGATAAGAAAACGGTTCTTTTACACTTTGGGTATCTTGCATTTCCATTAAATTATAGGTAATGAAATTAAGAAATATACAGCTAGAGATTCTATTTTAAGTAGAATGTTGATGTAGGTATATTAGGCGTGAATAGCCATCGCTGTGCTATACTTATTTTAATAGGAGACAGAATTATATGAGGAGTTAGTCTGCGCATTATGTGGTTGGTATTGGGTGAAGAAAAAGTTCTCAAAATCACATAGATGTAGTGAAATCAAAAGTACGCGCAGGCGGACGCCCCTCCACGGCCCATGGCAGACACCACTCACCACACCTCCCATGGTCTTGACCGAAACAGCCCTTTTAAGACTGCACTTCGATTTTTTCGTCCAATTTACGGGAATTTTTTTTTATTAGATTTTGTTGATGCCATGTCGAATTGGAGCGAAGTATTCTGGTCCTAGTACATCGGCTAGTTCGAGTATAGATAAATAGTTGAATTATGGGGTAGGTGTGCTTTACTAAACAATAAAATGGCCCCCCTTTAACTAGTCAAGACTTTGCAGTAGGTAGATACCTACTTACTTAACTATAATTGGAAAGTAATGAAGTTGACCATATATTTCCCCTCCCTACCATCCTTCACCCAAGAGGGGGCGTAAAATGCGCTCAGGACATTGAAACGGGTTACCAAAAAGTCGATTTGAAAGAAAGTGTGAAGGTTAAATAAATTCTATGAATAATTATGTTTTTTTGTGTAATTAAACTGTATATTAAAATTAGGTACTTTGTAATGCAAAGATTCGGAGCCAATATTTTCAGTATAGCATAATCATACAAGGATCTTAGACCATTCAAAATCAAACGAGGATAATACAGCTTAGATTATGGTTAAGGTACCCTACCCCTTAACAGTACAATGTCCGTGTGGCTGACGGCAAATAAAATCCCTACCCCATCTCATCCCGTGGAGGTCGTATAAGTTATTACGAGGGAATATTTACCAGAGAATGGGCAACAGCGTCTCTCTGTGTACTATGGCAACCCTACTGCGATCGCCAAACGTGCCGTTTCTGCCATATATCCCTCGTAATGATGAACCAAACTTCATTGTAGAAATCTTTTGACCTGCTGGAGAAAAGCCTCCTTTGTCCAGCTGTGGACGTCATTCATCTGACATCAAAGAGAATATGTAGTTTATTATATTCTCTATGCCTTTGCTTATATTATAATTTTGTTTATCTCACACGATGAAACCCAAAGAAAATAACAATCTACGTTTAATGAAACTCATCAAAACCTCTTTATGTAATTCGGTATCATCACTCGTATTCTTTTAGTTGTCAATTTAAAAGAAATAAAAAGAACATAGTACCTATTTGTAAGATCCCATGCCACTGTTTCTTCGCTCATGACTTATAGTACCTATTGTTAACATTTATTATATTATTTGTGCACGTTTGGTTGCAAAAATATGGTTGCAAGTAATATTAATTGATGAAGAAAGTTTAGGTCAAATTTATAGCAAATAATATTATCTTATAAAATAATATATTTCAAAATAATTTGAAGATTTGACAAACAGCTATAGGGCGCAGCGTTTTAGGTGGGAAGGGCACACAGTGCGTTCCAAAGCATGAAAATCTGACCTTGGCAAAAAGACCATCAGGCTGAACTAGGACTGAGCTGGACATGCTTCACGCATACACCAGACAGATAGGCGTAGATCGCAACCAATTGTGTTGCTTAAAATGGCTGACGGTGACGTGGTTGGCCTAAACGAAGATGCTGTACCTGATCTCCCATTTCATGTCCCATTGAAATATAAAAGTTTGTGGTATAGACATCTGCCTAACTACACTCGCCTGAATATTTGCAAACAGCAGAATGCCTAGCATAGTCCAGTTTTATTTAATTATAGTAAATTTACCTCGGAATTCGGGATACCCAGCTTTAAGTCTGTAAATACTTATATATATTGACACCCTAAAAGTAGTCTCAAATCCTACATACAAGAGACAAAATTTGTAGAGAATTTTATATTTTACAATATTGTTTTTAATATAAATAGCAAAAAACCCATAGGAAATGAGATATTTACAAAAAAGCGCATACAACCGATTTTTGTGCCCTTTGAACTTGAAATTTAATAGTTGCGTACACCCTACCATATGTAGGTTTTGAAAGAACTTTTAGGGTGTCAATATACAAGTATTTACAGCTGGGTATCTCAAATTCCGAGATTCTTACCTAATTTAAGCTTAAATGACTATGCAGGCCTAGTTATCTCTTTCAAACGTGGAATTCCAAACCATGAATGTAAGAAAAGGGTCATCGTATCTCGAATTAGTAGGTATGTTTTGCATGACACAGTATAAAAATACAAAGAATATGTCATTCAGCCTTAAAACAACATTGTTTATATTTTTTGTATTTACTTAAAAATCTCTCTTTAAACCACCTACCAACATGACGCCAGCTGGCTTGTTCCGGCAATCTTATTATTACATACAACGTCTTACTCCTATGAAAATTAGCGTGAGGCACTATGAGATCCCTGAAAATTTGAAGTCCATCGGCAGCGACAAGGACCCTAGCTTTTATCGGATGGTGGAGTACTTCTACCACAAGGCGGTCAGCATTTGCGAGCCGGCACTTCTGGACCATTTGAATAAGCATTCGCATATGTCGGATAAGAAAAAGAAGCAAAGAGTATCGGGGATTCTTAAGGTTTGAACTCTTAATTTTATCTTCATCGACAGGGTAGAATCTTAGTACTTATAAGACTCCTCAAAAAGGGTTACAAATACAAGCTCTGAACATGAAATGACATACATTATCATTATTATGTCAGCCGAATAACGTCTACCTACTGCTGATCAAAAGCCTCCCCAAAAGATTTCCACAATAGAGGTGTGTCCATCATTTGAAAGATATCCCTTCAAATGATGGATACAACTCTATTGTGGAAGCGTGGCGATTGGCATGTACCGATCGCCACGCTTGGCAGATGGGTAATAGTACCTACTCGGAGAAACGCTGTTGCCTGGTATATATTCCTTCGGGACGACTTCTACGCCTCCCGCGGGATGAGATGGGGCGCTGATATTCTATGTCGTCAGCTACACACCACAGAAAAGCATATACAAATAAAATTATTAATAGATGTTATATAGAAATGATGTGATTTATGCCTTCTATTCATGTAATAAATTCTGTAAGATTTAAATCACAAGTATTTTCTTTATCTACATCAGATGATACAGTTTTGTAACACATGTCATATCTTAATATATTATCTCTGGTGTCGGGGTTAATCCTCCGCCGATCGTCCTCTCTCGTAAGCACCGTTGTTCCAAAAACGTCTCAGTTTAGTTAATAACGAATTTCGCCCACGGCGGCCAGTCTATTTTGAGACTTGCCATCTAAGCGGTATTATTGTGCACAAGTGTCTGCGCAAACACAGGAGCACTTTCTATTCCATCACTGTCATTATCCGATCGGATGACTATGCGACACGACCGGAAAGATATCAGGTACAAGAGATTAGGAGCCTTTCACCGGGTGAAGCAGTTTACGTCATGTAAAAAAGGGTTTAACCGCCTTATCATGTAAAAACAAGAATGTTATTAAATTATTTTCATGTGAGGGGATCAAAATGTATTTAAACGATGGTTATACCTATTTCCAGGTTATGGGGTCATGTAACAGCTCCCTACAGTTTGAGTTCCCGCTGCAGCGTAAGAATGGGGATTACGAGATCGTGAATGGGTATCGTTCCCAACATAGCGTCCATCGACTACCGTGTAAAGGAGGTTCTCAATTTTATTTTATTACATTCATAATTCGAAATTCGAATGACCTTCATAGAATTAGCATTCAGACAAGCACCTCATAGACAAATGCTTTAATTTTTTCATAATTTTGACATATCGCGGCAAGGTAGCAAAAGGGAATGGCGTCTTTAAAATTAATTAATTCCGTAAAAACGTTACATTCATTTGGAACTAGGGCCTCGGTTTTACCCGCGTTAAACTTTATAAATTATAGCTTATTTATAACTAATTTAGGGTGTAAGCTAACGCCATCAGCTAATGCTGAGCAGATACTCAAGCAAAGCGTAGGGT
This sequence comes from Pseudoips prasinana, assembly GCA_951640165.1. Taxonomy (NCBI): domain Eukaryota; kingdom Metazoa; phylum Arthropoda; class Insecta; order Lepidoptera; family Nolidae; genus Pseudoips; species Pseudoips prasinana. Next base: position 35,329,586 of record OX621245.1, on the reverse strand, counting down.
CGTATGACACAGTTTTTGAATTTTCGGTGGTTAGCCCTAAAGATATTTTAAATGATTTCAAGAGTTAATATGAAAAACACAAAGGATCTGTGTGGTCTATCTGTTAAGACTGTTTCATCAATTATTACTATAATCGCCCCACACTTAGCTACTGTGTTCAATTGCTGTGTTGCATCAGGTGTATTTCCTGACTTGATGAAGTATAGTAAAATAATTCCTTTGTTTAAAGCTGGTGATACTTCAGACCCTTCTAATTTTCGACCAATTTCCGTGCTGCCCACTCGTAGTAAAATATTTGAATAGCTTATGCTTAGACTAAAGTGTCTAATATAAATAATTAATAAAAATAATATACATAATTTACTACACCGGAGACAGTTTGGATTCACAAAGGGTTGTTCAACCATAGATGCAGGGGTCAACTTATTAAAAAGTATATTCGGCATGGGAAGACTCATAAGATTCATTAGGTATATTTTGCGATTTGTCCAAAGCGTTCGATTGCGTTCATCATGATACTCTGGTCAGAAAATTACACCACAACGGTATTCGGAACAAGGCTCTCGAACTTCTGACTACTTACTTCTTACTTGGGTAATAAGTCCAAATAAACGAAAAAATATCCCCGGGATCTCCAGTGGTAATGGGCGTCCCACAGGGGTCAATTCTTGGCCCATTTTTGTTTTTAATTTATATAAATGACTTACCTTACTATGTAAGGGATAAGCATGAGATTGTATTGCTTGTAGATGATAATTTCTTGACGTTTAAAATAAACAACAATTTTACAGACAATTAAGCAATTTTGACGATGTTAATGATGTTCATTGGTTTAATTCCAATTATCTTGTGCTTATTGATAAGAAAACTAAAGTCTTAAAATTCACTACACTGAATGTGAAACATGCGACAACCAAGGGACAACTTAATGGAGCTAAGTTGGACCCTGTTGAATCAACTGTGTTCTTGGGTATCATTGGTTAACATTTTAACTATACCATCTCAGTATATATATATATGAAAACCTACTATCAATTCTTTCTGTAAAAGGATTGATACACATAATGTAAATGCTAGATATAAGAATAATCTCATATTGCATACTACCCGACTCCCCAAAATAAGTAACTCTTTTATGGGGCAATGTATAAGATTCTATAACAAACTTCCCAATGATATTAGAGAATTGTCTACGAATAAGTTTAAAAGAATTATTAAAGCCAAATTGTGTAGAAGGGCATATTACAAAATTTCTGATTATTTAAGTGACAAAAGTACTTGGGATTGAGTTGTTCTGAATCACGTATGATTGTAATTAAGCGCGCGGTTGTTTTATGCGATAAACGCTGCGCTACACGCAATGCGATTAACGCACATCATTTCATATCAGGTAATATAATTGCAAACCATTGTTTTACGCGGTTGACGCTGCGGCAAGCGCAGTGTGAGACGCGATGCGTCAAACGTACATATAAAAATATTTTATCTTCGTAGTTTATGGAAGGAGTATCCTTGTTTATTGCGTGAAACGTATCCGTTCAATGCAAGCGGTTAGCGCTTGCGCATAGTCGTGTTGTTTTGTGAGCTCAAACAGTAATGAATTTGGCTGCAGAAGCTAAATTTAGAGTTTGTCAAGGAATTAGAATACAGAATGCATAATGTCAATTCGCCTCTGCCTTGTTCCTCTGGAAGTTCGGCTTCATCATATAATTATGACGTCAATTATGGTTATTCTACTCAACCTCTCGAATTCTGCAACAGCAAGAAAAAACAATGTTATAATGAAATTGAAGATTTATATTTCTTGTTCTTATTAAATTCTACGAGTAGGTTCTTACTTTAACGTCAATGCTAGTTTAGTACTTGAAGATATTGGATTGGGCACACAAAAAGTAGGAACATATTTTATTTCACTTTCAATAAATGTTAATAATTTGTTAAATACGTGTCTTGTAACTTACAAATAATCATAAAACTTATCTTCGTTGTTGATTAAATGACTTTGAATCAATAAATTTTGTGTTCCTTCATGTTCTCTTGTTTTAAAGGGTCGATTTTACCGCGACACGATTGTAAATAAATATAACCATCTTTCTCTTCTTCTTCTAATATATATGTATTTTTTTTTAATCGGGACTAGTCCCTTCCTCTTACCCACCACTGCAACTCGTGTAAGCCAGGATCAACAGTGGCACACAATGAAATGACACTGAGCGGTGAGCTCAGGCATGTCCCGGGGAATCGCTTTAACTGTCTTGGATCCCGCAACGAATTCTTCTTCTAATAATAATAATGCTATTATTTTTCTTTTCCTGTCTGCCATTTTGTTTTCTCACACGTTCACCTGCTTGAAAGACACTATTTACTACATTCCAAATAGTAATCGTTTCGTTGGCATATCTGAAAGAATTGCAATACTGAATATTCAGTTACAAGGTTACAAGGACAAGTGGACTATAGTACAAATATATGCACCAACAGAGTCAGCTGACGAAACAATAATAGATGATTTCTACAACCTACTTTCTTCCACACTAGAGACTGCCCATAAAAATATTATCGCCATGGGAGACTTTAATGGCAAAATAGGCAAACAAAAGAATGGTGAAGAATCTGTAGTAGGAAAGTATGGCATAGGAAAAAGAAGCAAGAACGGCAAGAGAATTATAAACATGGCCTTTGAAAATAACTTAACCATATTAAACAGTGTTTTCAAGAAAAGACCTGCAAAAAAATGGACCTGTATATCACCCGACGGGTCTTATCGAAATGAAATAGACTTTATAACCAGTAACCAACCCAATTTCTTTCAAGATGTTAGTGTACTCAATAATTTCAACTTTAATAGTAATCACCGGATGGTCAGGGCAACATTAATTCACAAACAACAAAAAAAAACAGAGAAAACACTTCTATCAGGAATTTAATACTTGGTCAACCAACACAACATCCCAGAACTTCATAACATCCAAAGAAATAAATAAAACACAAGAAATTTACAACATGGAAACATGATATTTATATTAAAGTCAACAAGATAAAAACAAATAAAGATAGAATAAACTCAAAGATAATAGACCTCATTCAAACAAGGAAAGAACTCCTTAAAAATAGTAGAACTAAATCAACATTACATGAAATAGCCCAACTAAGTAAAGAAATAACTCGCAATATAAAACAAGATAAGTCCAATAAAAGAATCAAAAGTATCCTAAATCACATTACTAAAACAGGAGGTATTAACAAAGCTCTCAAAGAATTAAAAGAAGCGTCGCCATGGGTTCCGAGAATGACAAGTAAAAACAGCAAGGAAGAATTAAGAGACGGTCGATTCTCAAGATAGTAACAGAATATGTACTTTCAGAAATTATACTTTACTAGAAACACTTTACAATATAACGTAAACCTTAAAGACGACACCGAAGAAATCCCTCAGATTCTTGAAAGGGAAGTCGAGCATGCAATAGCAACACAGAAAAACGATAAAGCTCCTGGACCTGATCATATAACAAATGAGATGCTGAAAGTGAAATTACCAGAAGTAACCACAAAACTGACCAACTTGTTTAATATTATCATAAACACAGAATCCATACCCTCACAATGGACAATAAGCTCTATAATACTTATATTTAAGAAAGGTAATAGATCGGATATAGGCAATTATCGCCCAATAAGTCTTATGTCGAATATATATAAGGTGTTCTCAAAAATAATATTAAAACGCATTACCAAAAATTGATTATTTAAAAAGCTTGATGAACAACAATCAAGGGAACAGGCTGGATTTCGATCAGGATTCTCAACAATAGATCACATACATGTGATAAAACAGTTACTTGAAAAATGTCAAGAATACAACTATCCACTATAAATAGCATTTGTGCATTATAACAAAGCATTCGGCTCTTTGGAACACCAGTATATTTGGGAAGCCCTGAAGAACCAAGGAATAGAAAATAAATATATAAGGCTAATAAAAAATGTGTATTCTAACAGCAAAGAACGAATAAAACTAGAAACTGAGGGGGACGCTTTCCCAATACACAGAGGAGTGAGGCAGGGAGATCCACTCTCGCTAAAACTTTTCTCTTCAGTTCTGGAACAAGTCATCAGGAAGATGGAATGGGACAACATGGGAAATAGCATAAATGGAAAACGTTTAAATCACCTAAGATTCGCAGATGACATAATAGTTATAACAGATAATCCAGATAGCCTTCAAAACATGCTCCAAGATTTGTCATACGAAAGCAAAAAGGTGGGTCTAACAATAAACAAAACAAAGACCGAAATAATAACAAACAGAAGCCAAAAAACATGTCAATAGGTGATGAGGAAGTAGAATATGTAAATTCATAATATATACCTGGGGCAACTTTATAGCCTTCAACAACCAGATGGACTATATAGTATATAGAATAAAGAGACGTGTAGCCATGCCATGAAAAGATATTGGTCTCTCAAAAAAGTGCTAAAAGGTAAATAATATAATATTGCAACGAAAAGGAAAATTTACAACACATGCATATTACCAATTCTAACCTACGGTTGCCAGACCTGGGCAAATACAGAAAAATAAACCAAAAACTGATAACATGTCAAAGAGGTATGGAGAGGAGTATACTGGGTTACACAAAGAGAGACAGAAGAAGAGCCGTGGATATCAGACATATCACGAAAATTGAAGATGTTGTTGTAAAAACAAAAAAACTGATATGGAGGTGGATAGGCCACATGATGAGAGAGAAAAATAATAAATGGACAAAAGATATAACAGATTGGACTCCCAGATTCCAAACAAAGAGGAAAAGAGGAAGACAAAGAAAACGTTGGTCTGATGACATAAGAAAGATGGCAGGTCCACTATGGGAGAGAACAACTCAAGAGAGAGTAGACTGGAAAGCGCTGGAGGAGGCCGTCGTGTCGCAAAGACACGCCAACACCCAATAACTTATATATACTCGTATTTAATTATATATACTCTGTAAGATTATAATTTATCCTTGTTGGCAATAAAGGCTTAATAATAATAAATAATATTTTATTTTAAAAAGGATTCCTACTGAGTCTTCTGGCAGTGTTTCTCAGTAGCTGCCACGTCATGCACTCACGGTAGGGTAAAAAAATGACGATTCCACATAAATTACATCCGTAAATGGTACGTAATGGAGGAACAAGTGTTATCTATTTGCTCGTGAATTTTAATGAGAATATACAGTAAAAAGTGTGATTTCTTACCAAATAAATAACTCAAAACGTGTATAAAGTCGTAATACATCTTGTGACATAAGTTTTTAGTGGAACATAGACTTATAAATCAACAAAATATCAGTTTTTAATCATTGAATAAAAATCAAACAAGATAAACAGTGATTGGAATTACGTGTTGAGACGAACGCGTAAGCGCCGCGTATTTCATGGCGCTTTCGACCTTTTTGCCAGCAACATTCGCAACGGACTTGCTTTGAATTTAAGGACTATACGCAATTAACGCTTCATTGGGAGAATTCGGAATAGACGGCAGTTGCTTTAGACATCGCTAGAAGCGCGTTATTGCTTGCTGCACATAGTGACAAGTCAGTTCTATAACTGTGATCCATTTCTGTACGGCATGAACTATATTTTATCATAAGTACTACAAGATTCACTACATTCAAGCAATACTTTTTGATATTATGTATTAATATAAGACCTGTAATATTAATACAACTAACAAGATATACACAGCCAATTATTGTGAGCTATAAAATATTTTTTGTTTACTGGACATTCTTGAGTTTTGATTAATAAACCATGTCCATGAATTCTCCTTCACCTGTTTGGGGATGTTGTACCCAGATTAGACATAAAGAAAAAGCTACGAAATGCCGGAAGTGTGAGAAACTGTTCCACTATGGCTGTCTACGCCTACCCGCTGGACATGCATTGCCAAGTGCTTGGTTGTGTCCTGAGTGTATGAATCGCAATAAAAGAGTCGCCCTTACTTCTCCTGAACGTGATCAAGATGCTTTATTAAATACGGAGGAGGTACGCAGGATAATTTTAGATATTACTAGGCAAGAGTTCGAAATTATGCTTACTAATCTAAACAAAAATATCAACGAGATTTTGGATAAGGAGCTGAAAAGAATATATGAAAAACTTACAGAGATGAATTACTCTGTGAAATTTATGAATGACCAGTATGAGGACCTAAATAAAAAATATAAAGATTCAAGTGAGACACTAAAGTCACTAACTATGGAAAATAATATCATGAAAACTACTATCTCTGACTTGCAACATCGCTTGAATACTTGCGAACAGAAGTCACGTGCTAACAACATTGAAGTGCAATGTCTACCTGAAAAAAAGGACGAGAACCTGTACAAAGTAATGACTGTTTTATCAGAGGTAGTGGGATGTAATATTGGGGAAAGGGACATACTACACTGTTCAAGAGTTGCCAAACTCGATAGCAAAAATACTCGCCCGCGAACAGTTGTAGTCCAGTTAGCCTCACCTAGACTACGAGACCAGTTTCTTGCGTCTACCCTAAGCTACAATAAACAATACCCGAATAATAAATTGAACAGCTCTCACCTAGGATACTCCGGAACACAGACTCCTATTTATATTACAGAACATCTGTCACCCAGCAATAAGTCACTACATGCTGCCGCTAGATTGAAAGCCAAGGAGAAGGGGTATAAATTCGTGTGGGTTCGAAATGGACGTGTTTTTATGCGAAAAACGGAGGGCTCTGTATTGATTTATGTGAAAAACATGGATTTTATCCAAAAGTTAGTATAGTTACCCTTTTATTATTGTTTTTTTTTCTCTTGTTATGAAATATATATGTTTTAGATTCTAATTTATTTCAAAATTCAAACCGTTAAATATTTACTATCAGAATACCAGAGGTCTCCGCACTAAAACTCATAACTTTTACAGACAAATATGTTGCGAATCTTATGATATTATAATATTGACCGAAACTTGGCAAAATGATTCTGTTAGCAGCTCGGAGCTATTTGATGATAGGTATACTGTATACAGAAGAGACAGAGATGGACTTAAAAAGAAGGATGGAGGAGGAATCTTAGTTGCAGTTTCAAAAAAAATAAAATCGAAACGAATGATTCATTGGGAAAGTCACTGTGAGGACCTTTGGGTTACAATTGAAGCACCGTTCAGTAAATCCATTCATCAGGTAGCTCTTTGTGCAGTTTACTTGCCGCCACCCATACAATGTGTTAATTTAGATTATTTTATAGATAATTGTAGTGCTGTACTTGAACAGTCAGGGTTACACACCTGTATCATAGGTGATTTTAACTTAGGTAGTATAAACTGGGACTTGGTGAGTGACACAGCGAGTATCAACACAACATCTAGCACAACACAAATACTATTTGATTTTATCAACGTCAGTCAACTCAAACAAATAAACAATGTTCCAAACTACAACGGTCGGCTACTGGATCTTATCTTAACTGATTTGCCTTCATGTGAGGTTTCGGCCGCTATAACTCCTCTTAGCATCATAGACAAACAACATCCTCCTCTGAACTTAGTCATAAACCGTATAATACCTCATAGCAAGCTTCCTTATAATCATAGCAACAAAAGACCAAACTTTTACAAAACAGATTATGACATAATTCGATACCACCTAAATGAAATTAACTGGAATCTATTATTTCGAGAGGCGCATGATGTAAATGAAATGTTAAACATTTTTTATTCTAAAATAAATGAGATCATTTGTACTTGTGTTCCTGTCAGCACGCCCAAGCCCCATAAATACCCTCCATGGTTCGATAAAAGTTTGATAAGAACTCTCAATGAAAAGGAAAAAGTAAGGAAACGATATAAACTGTTTAAAAACCCCATGGACAGACTCGAACTTACTATACTTGGCAAGCGATGCTCCGCCCTCGCCACTCTACGCTATAACGACTATCACCGTAAATTGGAAGCTGAACTCGCGAAAAACCCTAAAGCTTTTTGGTCCCATGTAAAAAAGAAAAGAGGTGGCGTTAGCTCATTTCCTGCTGCAATGACGGATAGTTACGAGACAACCTCGGATGGATTTAAGATATGTGATATGTTTGCAAAGCACTTCTCGTCAGTGTTTGGTGATATGGAGCTTAATGGTCACATAACTCCGTCAACTTATTTAAATGAAATTAATAACTACGGTCTGGCTCTGACGATACCGGTTATAGAGGAGGAGTCCTTAGTTCACAAACTAAAGTCACTGGACCACTATACGGGTGCTGGTCCCGACGGCATTCCACCCATTTTCATATCTATGTGTGCCTCGGCACTTGCAACACCATTAACAGTAATCTTTAACAAGTCTCTCTCCAGCGGCATTTTCCCAGATGCTTGGAAAAGAGCGAAAGTAGTGCCAATTCATAAATCTAGTGCAAAGGACAATGTATTAAACTACAGGCCTATATCTCTTTTACCTGTATTTGCTAAGGTCTTTGAATCTTTGATCTGCCCCTTAATTCAATCCCACCTCAGTCTTCACCTTAGTGATTCCCAGCATGGGTTTGTTAGTGCTAGATCAACATGTACTAATTTAATCACTTTTACAGAATCCTTGGTAGAGTCATTAGATGCTAGCAAGCAGATAGATGCTATTTACTGTGACCTAAGCAAAGCATTCGATCGGGTCCCACATAAATTGCTTCTGAACAAGTTATCTGCCTATAGAATTACGGGCACCCTTCTTGACTGGTTTAGATCTTACCTGGGAGGTCGCAGTTTCTTTGTGGCAGTTAATTGCTACCAATCTGATACGTACAATATCACATCAGGAGTGCCACAAGGGTCCCACGTCGGGCCAGTCCTTTTTAATTTTTTTATCAATGATATCCTCAACAGCTTTCACTTCTCCAAATGTTTTATGTACGCCGATGATTTGAAGTTCTGTAGGGTAATAGAATCGTATGAAGACTCCAAACTGCTCCAAGATGACCTTGATCGTCTTATGAAATGGTGCAAAGATAATCATATGTCATTAAACGTTAAAAAGTGCTACCACGTATGCTTTACAAGGAAAATACATCCATTACTAACTACCTATCGTATTGGAACTGAAATTATTCAAAAAGTGAAAGAAATAAAGGATTTAGGAGTAACATTTGATGAGAAACTTACATTTGTGCCACATCAGGAATGTATTGTTTTGCAAGCGTCTAAAATGCTGGGATTCGTGTTGCGGAATATCAGGAATTTCCGAAGTGCAAAAACTAAAGTTATTCTGTACTAGCTGGTGCCCGCGACTTAGTCCGCGACAATTTCGAATGATGACCAATGTAACTACTTACTTCTAGCTTAATCTAAAAAATATAACTTTAAAAACTAAATAAATAAAAAAAAAAAAAAAAAAAAAAAGGTTTTTATTCACGTAGACTTTAAAAAAGCGCTTGTAAATAGTCAGAACATGTTTGTAGTAATATAGTTGTATACATTAGATATTATTTCTAGTAACATAGATATTTAGGTACATCTTGTATGAAAACATTTATAAAATTTATTTTATTACAGAAATGATATTTAGCTAGCTCGTATCAAGTTATTGTCAAGAGATTATGTTTAATTATCTAGTTTAAGTCTAATATTTTTACTACATAAGCAATAATAATAAAAAACAAATAAGCAATATAAATTTAAGAAAACCTGGCCTATAAATAACCTAACTAAGAAATAAACTAAATACTACTTTGCTCCGGTTATTTAAAAAAACGACCCCATATCATCAACCAAAGAAATCAAAGAATACATATCAATTGTCCTAAAGTAGGTACAGTCAGTAAGTCAAATAAAGTAAAATAATCAACGATGCATTAATTACAAAGGTAACTCCCATTAGATTAGGTTACGACCACGGCATTGATAGGTCTTATATAAAATTTTGTGAACGAAACCATAGCACGATCTAAAACGATGATTAGGTACGCAATCTATTACAAAAATATAAACTTGTAAAGCGGTATAATTAAGGTGTGTATATATTTTGGGTGAGATTTAGGCGATCATCTATTAATTCAGTTTTGGACTACCGTTTATTTCAAGCATTTATTTATTTTAACCGATATACCAAATAAGTTCCATGATCTGAAACGATATTACCGCCATCTAGATACAAAATTGTGAACTTGTAGATCAGTAAAATTAAGATGATATTTTTTGGGTGCGATCATCTCGACACGAACAATTTATACTTCGCTAGCTCGAATATAAAATATAAAATGTCGCTTTTTTGGTTTGTTATAAAAATTACCAAAAAAAAGAAGTTACAAATCTTATAAAACCCTAAATCTTTACTTAGACAACAACGACCACGACATTTTAAGCAACTTGGCAAAGAAAAGAATTTCTCTAAAATTTGAGTTTGCGTAAATTGTTGGCGTCGATTTGTTGAATCAGTTTTGGATTACCTTTTTTTATCAACAAATTATTCCCTGGATTGCTTTATTTTTAACAATTACATTACATGCGTTTACTCCAAAAAAAAAACAGATTTTCATACAAACTTACATCCCCTATTTTAGTTGTCCTTAGGGGTGGAATTTCCAAAAATCCTGGAATACATATTTTTATTTTTAACTGAAAGGCCAAATACCAATTTTCATGCGTTTAACTTATTAATTGACACATTTTCCATACAAACTTACATCCCCTATTTTTCGCCCTTGGGGGTGGAATTTCCAAAAACCCTGAAATACGTGATTTTTTATTTTTAACTGGAAGACCAAATACCAATTTTTATGCCTTAAACTTAAAAAACGGCAAAGTTTCATACTAACTTACGCCCCTGTTTTACCCCCTTAGGGGTTGAATTTCGAAAAATCCTTCCTTATTCCTTGTCTACATTATAAAGCAAACATTTGTGCCAAATTTCAGCTTCCTAGGTCCAAGGGTTTGGGCTGGGCGTTGATGAGTCAGTCAGTCAGTCAGGACTTGTCTTTTTATTTATATAGATAACTGCCTTGTACGTAGTAGCTTGGAATATTGTTCCACTGTTTGGCGGCCGCACTATGCATCTCATGTCCTAAGACTGGAGCGAATTCAAAAACGGTTTCTCTGGCACCTAGCCTACTCCTCGGGTCTAAATAAAAAAATAAAATCATATTCGGGGAGGCTAGCGCACTTTAATATCTCGTCTTTAGAAAAACACAGAAACGTAATTGATGCTCTTTTTGCATATAAATTATTACGGCATAAAATTGACTGTCCACCTCTTTTAGCGAGAATAAGATATAGAGTTCCTGCCAGAATTCCGCGTGCCCCAATTACACCTTTTTACCCACCACTCAGAAGAACCGTCTTTGGAGCTAACTCCCCAATCCCTCGGGCGGCTGTGCAAACTCTTAAACGGTTGCAGCGACGTTGTTGATGTGCACGCTGTTACACTCAATTCATTTCGTAAACATATACTTTACACTCTAGCATGACATTTTAATTTTGTTCAATGTTAATTTTGATTACTCTTAATTTTTAACTTTATAATTTATATAATTTACATACATAGACTCACGCCTGTTTCCCAGAGGGGTAGGCAGAGACAACGGATTTCCATTTGTCACGATCTTTGCATACTTCTTTTGCCTCGATTACTGACATTATATTCTTCATACATGCTCGCCGGTTTAGGGTACTTCTGACCTGCCCTTTCTTGAGAACATCTCCAATTTGGTCAGAGAATGTTCGACGTGGTCTTCCCCTTCCGGTTGTCCCATTCACACAGGCCAGGTATACTTCTTTTGTCAATCTTCTTTCATTCATCCTTTCTAAATGGCCAAACCATCTCAGCATGCCTTTTTCAATCTTTGTGACTACATCCTCTTTCACACCACAACGCTCTCTTACATCAGTATTTCGAATTCTGTCTCTCAAAGTCACACCACACATACTTCTCAGAGCTCTCATTTCCACTGCATTTATTTTACTTTCATTCTTTTTCTGCCATACCCAACTTTCACTTCCATACATTAAAGTTGGCACTAACACTCCATCGTGCACGGCTAGTCGAGCCTTCTTTGATACTTGCCGGCTACTCATAAAGGCGTGTAGTGCCCCATTCACTCTATTCCCCGCATTTACTCTTCTAACAATATCTTTTTCATATTTCCCATCTCTCGTAAACAAAGTTCCCAAATATACAAACTCATTCACCTGTTCGACTTTCTCTCCTCCAATCACAATATCACACGTTGTCGTGTATTCATCCCTCTCAAATACCATTACTTTCGTCTTACCTACATTCATTTTCATCCCTTTCCTTTCAAAAGCTTCATGCATATTTGTTACCATCACCTGCAACTCGTCCGCAGATGATGCAAGTAGAACTTGATCATCAGCGTACAGCAGACATTTGATGAGTAACTCATTCATCCTTACACCGCATTCACTTTCTTTCAAATCTTTTAAACAGCTATCCATGAATAGGTTAAACAACCACGGTGACGCTACACATCCCTGTCTAACACCCTTTTGGATGCTAAACCACTCGGTGTATGACCCGTTAATCCTCACGCAAGCTCTGGAATCCCTATAAAGAGATTTTAGTGCTTGAACAAGGTTGTCGTTCAACCCATACATGGACAGTACCGACCATAGTTCACTCCTCAACACTCTATCGTAGGCCTTTTCTAAGTCTACGAAGGCACAGTAAACCTTTTGGTTTTTGCCCAAAAACTTCTCTACTATGCTTCGCAGAGAAAAGACCTGATCCGTGCATCCCATTCCTTTCCGAAAACCTGCCTGTGCATCCCATATTTTCGCATCGGTTTCTTTCACAACTCTTTCAACCAATACTTTTGCATACAACTTACCAACGACGCTGAGTAGACTAATGCCCCTATAGTTTTTACAGTCTTGCCGTGAGCCTTTCCCTTTGTAAAGAGGTACGATGACAGCCTTGCACCAATCACTTGGCACTTGGCCGGTGGTATAGCATAAATTGAATAGGCTGCACAGCTGACTCGCTATGACGCCATGTCCAGCCTTCAGCATCTCGGAAGTTATCCTGTCATACCCTGGTGACTTACCTGATTTCATACCCTTAATAGCTTTCACAATCTCATCCATACCAATGTCATCTTTACATTTGTTCTTGTCTATACTTAGTGAACTACGTTCACTCTCTGTTACACCTCTTTCATACAAACTTTCAAAATACTCCTTCCAACGTTTTAACACGCATTCTTCCCCTTTCACTATATTTCCATCTTGGTCTCGTATGGATTTCAGTTCTGAGGTTTGAGTTATGCCTCTTACTGATCTAACGGATTTCCAGAAAAACTTAATGTTCGTCTGAAAATCCTTAGACAACCTTCTATCAAAATTATCCTTTTGTTCATTTTTCTTTTCATTCACCACATCCTTTACAATTCCTTTCATTTTCCTATAATCATTCCAGGCCCTTTCTATATCCTCATTCGTCGCCTTATGCATTCGTTCGTTTGCTCTGGTGGCTAGCCAGTCTAACCACGCTTTCTTCTTTTCACATACAACTTTTTGTACACTTTTATCCCACCAATATATAATTTAATATATAATTTACATTCAATTTAATTTAATTATTCTGACATTGTTCATCATTGCCGCAAAATGTTTGTTTTTTTTTTAATTTATGTTTTCTTAATTTATTGTAGATTGTTATTTAGTTTAGTTATTTTAGTTTAATTAAGAATTGTACCCCACATTATTTATATTGAGCTTGTGGTGCTTGCCTATAAGAGGTAACTATATTGGAATTTGTTCTGTGTACTGACTATTTCATATGTATTAGTATAAGTTACTGTTGGTAAGCCAAAAATAAATAAATAAATAAATAAATGTAAAATTTTTACGGCATAAATGATTTTTTACTTTGACTTAGATATACCAAATTTTACATACACACTCCCAAACTTTTGCATTTATAATATTAGTGTGATGGGTAGTAGGTATTTTTTTACCCGACCGTGCTGTGCAAGCCATGGGACTTAGGAGCTACTGAGAAACACTGCCAAAAAAATCAGTAGGAATTGTGTTTAAGTGTGTCGCAGCGGTTAAGACAGGTAAAGACCTGCCCGGGAATCGAAGTGGCGAGGTAGTCACCACGCCACTTCGACTCCCGGGTCAACTAATAAATAGTTGTTCGGAGTGTGGATGTGTGCGTCAACTATATGTTTGTAAGGTACACGGTTCTAGTGAGGAGGTGTATTTTTAAATAAAAAACTTGAGAGGTGTCAAGGGACACCCGGATGGAACGAAGTTATTTCTTATTATTTATTATGTACAAAAAACCTGTATACACTCAACAAAAATAATCGTCGCGACACCACACTGTTCAATGCGAAATAGAAATGAAAATGTCTGGCTTGCTTTCTATAAGAGAGAGAGAGAGACAGACAGAGAAACATGCGCACGCCGCACAGCTGCAAAAAGTGTCGTGACAACTTTTCGTACCTACGCGATAAGGAACTTCGTTCCAAAACAAAAAGGTTGACTGAAGGAAGTAGAAGACTCTTTTGATATCAGGTTCGCCTTTTTTTACAATTTATGATGTTAGTGCTGAATTTATGAAATAAATGCCCAGGTATCAGATATTCGGACGAGGTGAACTTGGAAGAGGTGAAGGCACTTGCTGCGTTGATGACGTACAAGTGCGCATGCTCCAACATACCCTTCGGAGGCGCTAAAGGAGGTCAGTGCACACGCCTTATTCATTTAGGTGTATTTTTTACAGATTTTGATTCTTAAAGATCTTATATACTAGCCCCTTTTATTCATAATTCCTCTAATGCACGTCTCTTCGACACCTTTGTCATAAGAAGAAAAACAATGAAACAAACCGGAACAAAATTAAATTTAGCTTCCGTTCGTGTTGATGATCACAAGCTGCTTGTACACTCTTGGGATAGCTTGCCTAAGCGCCTCCAACTAGCTTTCTCACGTCTAGCCTGTACGCCACGTGGCGAAGTTGCATCAGCGTGGGCTATTCAACTATGAATTTGTTCAGTTCTGAGATGTTTGCCTCGTATACCTATAGTTTGGATTCGTTTCAAACCCAAAACCATGGAGAGAGACTTAAACGGCGGATAGCGCAAGACCGGCAATTGTGGAGACCTTTGGGGGAGGCCTTTGTCCAGCAGTGGACGTCTTTCGGCTGATATGATGATGTCTGTCCTGGACTCTACCCAGCACAAACTCGCCGAGTGCCCGGTCAGGTCTGGTCGCAGAGATCGGAGGCAATCTGTCCCCATCAGCAATCGGTAGCTGCGATGTTGCCGGGTGACTCCACCAAACCGTGCCTTCCTTCTGTGTGGCAGTCGCGCTCCAGAAGGAGGCCGCCGAGCGGGATCGGGAACAAGCCGATCCTGCTCGCAGACGGAGGAGGCGTCGGGGCGGCGGCGGCAGCCGTAGCCCAACTCCCTTCGGGATTGCGGTGGCAGTATGTGAAGTGTCCTCTACAGCCGCTACTTGCAAGAAAAAGAAACATGTCTGTGATTTCTTTTGACATTTCATTTGTAAAAACGTGAAGGTAGCGTTACGTTGTGGCCTAACTGAATGAAAATAAGGCCTGATTCATCATCAATTGCTATCATTATGTTGGCGTGGTTGCCAAATGGTTGCTTTTCACGCCGTAGGTCGTGGGTTCGATTCCCACCCAGGACAGATATTTGTGTGCATGAACATGTCTGTTTGTCCTGAGTCTGGGTGTAATTATCTATATAAGTATGTATTTACAAAAGAAAAGTATTATATGTAGTATATCAGTTATCTGGTTTCCATAGCACAAGCTCTGCTTAGTTTGGGCTCAGATGGCCGTGTGTAAATAATGTCCCAGGATATTATTATTATTATTATCGACCGTGTATAGATACGGCAAGTAATTGTTTCAGGTGTGGCAATTAATCCTAAAAAGTATACAGTGGCGGAACTGCAACGAATCACAAGACGATATTGCTTGGAGCTGGCTAAGAAGAACTATATCGGTAATTAAACGAGCGTTTTTAAAGTTTAAAGACATTTATTCTCATTAAGACATACGTCACTCACATGAGAACTTAGATATAAACAAAATTATAATAATATATGTTCGTTGGCATAGGTACATACATAGTAAAAGATAAAAATTAAAATGAACATAAAAGGAAAAGTAAAAACATAATGGCAATGAAATGCTTCGTGGATCTAATCATAACAAACTTAAACAATGTTATACTTATCTAGGTGTCAAGTTAAAAGTTAAAATTAAATGACAGGTAATATTTAGCAAGTTAAAATAAGATACAAATTTGAGGAGAATGAGTGTAGGTATCTAGATGCTGTATAAAGTTCATTTATGATTATAATCGGAGAGGTATTTTTGTTTTTATGTAATTTGCTAGCCTTTTCTTAAAAACGTTAATTGAGTTAGCATTTTTTATATCTGAGGGTATTTTGTTATACAAGCGCGCGCCGTCGCTAATTATTGTAGATGCACCGTATCTTGTTCGCGACTTGGGTAGCACGATATAGCTAGATAGCGCGCCGACTGCAGGTGCGCCCAACTTCTTTCCGTCTAGTGAATTGTAGGTCGGAATGGACTTGGTTATTCATTTTTATGCGGATAAAGATGCAGGTGTTGTATTTGTACAGTTGTTGAATGTTCATTAGTCCTGTTTCGCTATAATTTTTTTGTGGTAGATGTTCGGAAGTTATAATTAAATATTAGTTTGATTATTTTATTTTGCTGGACTTGCAGTTGGTTTAGGGTGGTTTTAGCTGCATTTCCCCATATTTCGATAAGGTATAACAGATGTGGTTTGACAAGGGTATTGTAGATTTTTTGTCGTTGGTTATACGGTATGCATCGAATATTATTGCGGAGAGAGGCATGAATGGATGTTAATCTATTTTTCACATGTGTTATGTGGGATTTCCATGTTAGGTGGGTATCCATGTGAAGGCCTAGGTATTTTTCGCGGGTTTTCTGTTGTAAAGAAGTATTACTTATTATGAGAGGTGGATAACTCGGTATCGGTTTATTTTTTGAATTAAATAGAATATAACTTGTTTTAGAGATGTTGATGGTTAGAAAGTTGTATTGAAACCAATCATATAGGATATCTAGATCGTGCTGTGCTTGAGAAATTATGTCATGGATGGAAGAACCGAAGTAAAAAAGACATGTGTCGTTGGCATATAGTGTAATGTGTCCTTTTAGTCTTAATTCATGCATGTTATTTATGTATACTGGAAATAGTAGCGGACCTAATATCGAGCCTTGCGGAACTCCGTATTTTATATTTTTTTGGTTACTTATTGTGTTATTGTCGATTTTAATTATTTGAAATCTGTTTGTTAGGTAAGATTCTAACATTTTAAGAGCATTTTCAGTAAATGACCAATGACCTCCAATTTTTTTAAGAGCTGCTTGTGACTTACTGTGTCAAATGCTTTTTTCATATCAATGAATACTCCTAATACAATGTTCTTTTTATCAATATTTTGTTTAATTTTTGTTATGAGATCTATTGTTGCTGTAAGTGTGTTCCTTTTAGATCGAAATCCATATTAACGCTCAAAAAAGAAATTGATAGAATCTAAATATTGGTCGGTAGTTACTAGGATCTGTTTTTTCCCCTGCCTTATAGATAGGCGTTACTTTGGCTATTTTCAGTGAGTCTGGAAACGTTCCGTCATACAAAAGTTTATTTATACAGGTCATTAATTGTGAAATTATTAGATATTTTACACATTTAATAACTTTTGTGCTAATACCATCAAGACCGGTACTACTATTAGAGTCAAGGCTGTTGACTGCTGCATTACTTGTTCAGTACATGGTTCGAAGCTATTCATCCGATTATTGGATAAACATGGTTTTGGTAATGCGTGAATAAAGTTATTATGAAATGCTAGAGGAATTTCATCCGCCAGTAGGGGCCCTACGGAAACAAAAATGTTATTAAATATCTCACATATCTCCTTAGGGTCCGTTATTTCTTGGGAATTGACACAGAGTTTAAAGGGGGTGCTATTTTGTTTAAGTTTGTTATTAGTTAGAGTATTTAATAATGTCCACAAGTTTTTAGGTTTTGCTATATTCTTTTCAAATTCTTTCTCGTAGTAGGATTTTTTGTTTCTTGGATGTGATCATATACTTCCCGTCTCTTGTTATTAAATATTTCTTTCAAGTTTTCGTCGTCCGGGTTCTTTAATAGCTCTGTCCATATCATATTCCTTTCGTTTATTTTAGTTTTATTTATCCATTCATTTTTGGGCTCGTTAATGAATTTTGTTTTGATAGCTTTGTTTTTATTTGTATAGTATTTAATTAGGTTTAATAATTTGGTGAAATCATCGCATTTTTCTTCATGTATTTACTTCTCCATTGACTCGAAAAGTCCTTTATAGTTGACAGCTTCATATTGATGATATGTTCTTGCTGGTGGTTTTACTTTCTTTATTTCCAAGTATATCTGTTTATGATCCGAAAGTGGTGAATTAATAGTTATCATATGAAAATTTTCGTGCTTTAGGTTAGTGCTTACATGGTCCAATAGTGAATTTTTCGTTGATCCTTCTCTGGTACAGTACTTTTTGGTGATTCTATTAATAATTCTGTGTCCGGTTTGCTTTAGGAGATGGTTGTATTGTTTGGTCCTTTGATCTTTTGTGAGTAAATCAATGTTAAAGTCACCGAAAACTATCGCTCTTTTTCTTTCTTGTAATTGGGATTCATAAACCTCTAGAAATTGACTAAAATTAGTATGGCCTGGGTTGTATACAACTCCTACTTCGAGGCCATATTTCTCTAGTTGTATCCATAAGTAGTTATTGCCTCCTATGTAAGATGATTCTGATAAAGTATGTTTCAGGTCGTTATGTACATATGCAGATACTCCACCTCCAGCCATATCTGTTATGTAGTTATAATAATGGTAATAATTATTTAATTGTAACTGTAATGCTTGTTCTTCGCTGCGGATCCAGGTCTCAGTTAGTAGGATAATATGGATTTTGTTTGGTATTGCTTGTAGGATACATTTGAGTTCATCGAATTTTCCTTTTTTTTCGTATACTTCGGGCATTAAGGTAGAGGAAGGTAAATCGTGATTTGTTTATTGGAAAGTTCTGGTAGGTGTCTAAAAGGTCGTAGATATTGTTATTATCAAGTTTCGTGTTAATTTTGGGGTTTAGTATTCTCAGTTTTTTGTCTTTTCCACTATCGTTGGTGTACCGTTAATATATTTAATTGTAAGATTACTCTCACCCAAACGCAGTTTTAATTCATCTGTTAGATTTCTCATATAGGTTTGTTGTGTTGGTGTTTGATCTGAGAATATTTTTACACCGTTCTGTAGCTTATTTCTGTTACGGAGTAATTTTGCGGCAGGTTCTGAAGTTGTAAAACATACCTTTATACCGCTTTTTACAAGAAATACAACTATTGGTATTATTAAAATGCTCTTTCTGAATATCTTATCATTCAAATTGATAGAGCAGTTCCGAGATTGGTATAATAAATTTATATACGTAACTATATAAGGGACTTGCTTTTTTATTTATTTATTTATTTATTAAACAAATGTTCACTACACTTACAGTTTGGCGCCAAATCGTGTAGTGAACTACAACATAGGTACATATAAATTTAATACTATAATTATATATTACGAGTATCTTAGGAACTAATTACACACATTAAATAAAGTTTACAAAAGGACAAAAATTCATTTACATTATTATAAAAAATGTCAGCATCTGGTTCACTGGCAATCAGGGCATTAAGCAGGGTTACAGCTTGGCTAGTGGGAGCATATTGAGCAGTGCATGTCCGTACCTGTGGTGCAGCCAGCAGCCGGTGCGAGCGTAATCTCGTATACCGATCCGGTACAAATAGGCAACAACGGGACAATGAAAATGGGTTATCTATTTTACCATTGAAAAGTAGATAAAAATGGATCATTAGAGCACACTTTCGTCGTAATTCGAGTGTGCTTAAACCTACCATGCCAGATACGAATAGAGACGGATATAGAAAAGGATAGTAATTGTATAGTTTTTTATACAGATAACGAGCAAATTTTCGCTGGACCCGTTCTATCATTAACTTATATTTTGTTTCATGTGGGTCCCAAACTACAGAGCCATACTCTAGTACACTTTGGACGAAAGCAAAATATAAGGCAAGAATGGATTCTCTTTCCTGTAACTGAGATGATTGCCTCATAACAAAACCGAGCAACTTATAAGCTCGACTACATAGTGCAGCTATGTGCGTATTAAAGGTTAAACCTCTATCCAAAACCACTCCTAAGTCACGAATTTCAGTGACGCGTTCTAAGAGTGTATCAGTAAAGTTGTAAGTGAACACTATAGGTGAACGGGATCGGGTAAAAGTAATACTTTTACATTTCGCTGCGTTAAATTCTAGGTGGTTACGCTTACTCCACTCTATGACATTGTCAATGTCGCATTGCAACGCATGACAGTCACTTTCAGTATTTATACCAAAGAACAGTTTCAAATCATCAGCGAACAAAAGACACCTAGCCGTCCTAACGACCTCCGGTAAGTCATTTATCATTATAAGGAACTGAGTTGGGCCAAGAATACTCCCTTGACTCACGCCTGAAGCAATTTGGTACGGTTGAGAAATGTATCCCGAGAGTTGGACGTACTGCTTCCGATCAAAAAAGTAACTGGATAATAATTTAATCAATTTTGGTGTAAAACCGTAGGCCGAAAACTTGCTTATTAAGCTATTAACATGGACGCGGTCAAAAGCTTTTTTAAAATCAAAATATGCAGCATCTACTTGCTTGCTACAGTCCATCTCTGTGACAACATAGTCTACAAAGCTAACAAGATTGGTCGTCGTTGATCTGCCAGATCTGAAGCCATGTTGGCATTCGTTTAATTGGGAATGAAATTGCCTAGTAATGTACCGATTTATAATAGATTCAAATATCTTACCGAAGGCCGAAAGGACGGCAATGGGCCTATAGTTTTCCACATTGACCTTGGAGCCGCTCTTAGGTATAGGAGTTACTCTTGAAATTTTCCACATATCTGGGTAAACCGAATTCTGTATAGACAGATTTAAAATATATAAAAGTGGCAATTCAAATACACTAATACAATCCTTGACAACAAAGCCTGGTATACCATCGGGCCCTATCGAAGACTGAGCTTTTAGGCGCCTAACAGCATAGGACAGGTCGGCAGAGCTAATATGATCGATCGCGATACGTAAAGAATCTAGATATTTTGGCACTGGGAATTGTTCCCCGTGTGTGTTTTAAAGTTACCTATTAGATAACTATATGTACCTAGTATAGCCTGGTAATGTAACGAATGGAATTAGGTTTTTTTATTATATAAAATCACTTTGATAATGTATTTATGTAAGTTATGTTCTTATGCGGTTTGAAAAGGGATTATATGAAAATACATGAAATGTGCGAACAAGCAAAACGGCACTAAGGTATAACTTCCTGTATCGCGGGTTTTTTTAAAAACATGCAAATCTCGGATATCGGAGGACACATTCGAACAACGGAATATTGGTTGTAGGTAGGTACAAATAGTTGTTTTATGAATCCTAAATCTCGTTTAGGATAAGTAATAAAATATAATAAAAGTGGATTTGAATTTAAAATCTGTTCCATTTTGTCGCAACTTGGTGTGCCGTGTATTCTGAGGCTCTCCACTCCTCTTCCGTATTGGAGAAATATAATGGAATTAGGTTCTAAAAATAAAATAGTTACTTAGAGTTATGTTCTTATGCAGTTTGAAAACGAATTCTAATTGAAAATGCCTCGAAAAGATATGTAGCCGATAGATGTCTTGTGGCAGGTCTTGGGTTCCATACACATTTTAGGTACCTATGGTTACTAAAACAATAGAATTATAGCAAAGATGATAACGAATAAGTTATTTGTTCAAAGGAGCTGGTATTGATGTCCCCGCTCCCGATGTGAACACGTCAGGCAGAGAAATGAACTGGATCGTTGACACATATATCAAGACTTTAGGTAATTACTGCATTTTTTATGCTGGACGGGATGTGGTCGAAGGTGTACCGTGCGTACCCATAAGATGCCTGTTCACTCTAGCCTTGAATAAACCCATGTTGTATGAGTCTGGAAACACGTCGTTCGGGAGGGTGTTCCACAGCTTAGCCGTGCGAATGATGAAAGTGGAAGCAAAACGCTTCGTTCGGCATTATGGGATGTCAACAACACAGCGGTGGTGACCCTCGCATGTGAAGCGAAGTTGAGTATGTTTCGCCGGAGCATCTCAACTGGGCCGTGTTGAAACCGGTAGTAGAGACACCCGCTGAGTTTGTTTCGCTGGGTCTTCTCAGTTGGGGCGCATTGGATCCGGTGGTAAATTAAATTAAATATTAAAGCGCGACCGTCGTTATTAACACAATGTCCGTCATAATAATAACACCTTAATATAGACAGAACCATTGACAATACGTATTAAAAATATTAGACTTAAACTAGATAATTACACTTAAACATAATCTCTTGACAATAACTTGATACGAGCTAGCTAAATATCATTGCTGTTATAAAATAAATTTTATAAATGTTTTAATACAATCAATACAATGCGTACCTAAATATCTATGTTACTAGAAATAATAATGTATACAACTATAATACTACAAACATGTTCTGACTATTTACAAGCGCTTTTTTAAAGTCTACGTGAATAATAACCTTTTTTATTTTATTTTATTTTAGAAGTCGCTTGACTTCTTCGTGCTTGACAATTATTTGTGTGGCCCAAGTGGCTTTGCAAACACAAAGCAATTATTATTCACAATTAAAACAACTGTATATGGGTCACACAAGTAATTGATTGATTACTAAATCCTTCTACGAGGATTATTAGGTACCTACCCAGAGTGATAAAAACCTCGGAAAAATATATTAATTTTAAAAATGTGTATTGCTTCCTCGTTTAAAATGTTTTCAGTTGCTGTCGGATAAGTGCACGAGAGGGACAGTATAATGATACAAATTTTAATAATAATTTAACAGCTACAGCTGTATTATATATATAAAAATCAATGCCACTTTTCGTTGTAATATTATAACTCTACAACGCCTTTACCGATTTGGCTAATTTTGGTCTTGAATTATTCGTGGAAGTCCAGGGAAGGTTTGTACGTAAAGAAAATTAAAAAAGTCTTGAAAAAGTGTAAAATAAACATCTTTCTTTATTTTTTTGTTTGAATAAATGAACTTAATAATCATTTTTTTTATTACAATGTCTATACGTAGCGAAGCACGTACCGGGCCGCTAGTAGCTTATAGAATTCTGAGCGAAACCAAAACAAGGCGCTGAGATAAGAGCGAGACGATCGTCTTCTGTACGCCTAGTGCAGTGGTTAACTTCTCATTCTATTTCGTCCAGGTTATCAAGACATCAATGCAGCGGCGTGTGTCACCGGCAAGCCGATCAACGGCGGCGGCATACACGGCCGCGTGGAGGCTACCGGCCGCGGCGTCTTCCTCACCATACAACACTACATGCATGACGAGCCGTGGATGAAGCTTATCAACATGACGACAGGATTCAAGGTATAGTATAATGTACCCTGGCACATTATTCAGACACAGCCATCTGTTCCCAAACTAAAGCAGAGCTTGTACTATGGAAACTAAATATACATACTTACTAGCTGTGCCCCGCGGTTTTACCCGCGTTAAACATTATAAATTATCACTGCTTCTCCCCTGTAGTTGATAGCGTGATAATATGTAGCCTATATGTTGACCCGACCTCTTGGTAATATTAATGCAAAATTTTAAGTAAATCCATGCAGTACTTTTGGAGTTTAGCCCGGACATACATACAGACAAACAGACAAAAATTCTAAAAACCCAATTTTGGGCTTCGATATCGACTGTAGATCACGCCCCCAATATCCTTTTAAAAAATATTCAATGTACAGTTTTGACTTTCCTACGATTTTATTATATGTATAGATAGATTACACCCAGACTCGGGACAAACATGTTTATGCACACAAATATCTGTCGTGGGTGGGAATCTAACCCATGACCTGCGGCGTGCAGGGCAAGTATTTACCAACCTGGCCAACCGTCTAACTAGCTAAGCTTAAGTTTCTATTTTTATTTCTATTTGGGTAAGCCAATAGACGTAAGTAACGAGATATGTTTTTATTTTTCAATTCATGCTCTGTCTAGTATATCACAATGTTGAATGCATTTAAAGCAAAATTAAAGCGTTAGAAGTAGGTACCTATGCCTCTGCTGGGGCGGTGTTAGCTATATGCTATAGAATTACAAAAACCGATGTCTCGTTTTGTGAAACTACGATGCAAGTGAAAATTTGTCTCTTACAGAGTAAAATTAATTCACCATCGGATATTTTCGCGTTATTGTTGGTGTTTTCCTCCTTGACCTATCTTTCGCCATCACGATCAAGTGAACAACAACATATATATCAATACACTGATCAAAACACAAATACCGTGAAGCACTTGCACAAAATGAGTGAGAATGTAAATGCTACAGCTGATGCGAGCCATGGGCGCCACCATGTTGGCCGTGGCGGGTTGTAACACTGGTTACACTAACTGTAACTGTGACATGCGATAAATGGACGAAAAACTTTGTGGCAGTGGAAAAAGTTTCATTTCAAAAATGCATCAGTAGTATTCGCAAAATGATAAAAGTGAACGTACCTTTATTACATCTAACCTTATCCATTACACCCACCATTTCGCGTACGTGGTGAGAGCTTGGTGAAAATACCAACGCCCTCACTACAGCGTCAGGTGCTTACCTTACATGCGACTGAGATTTTGGTATCTCGTCTAAATGCTCGATGATTTCGCATGGATAACTGAAATTATTTGACACTGAAGAATATTACGTGTTTCCTGTAAATCTCTGGGAGTGTTCAGTCTTGACTTCGGAGTGGAAACATCATTATAGAATCATAGAAATCGGGATTATTCTAATAACTCAAAACACTCGAATAGGATTATGATTCTTAGTCTTACTGTTTGTAGTTTAGTCTTAGTTGATCGACGCTGATTCTATCATTTATGACCCAGGACAAGACAGCAATCATCCAAGGTTTTGGTAATGTGGGCAGCTGGGCAGCAGTATACCTGCACGAGCAGGGAGTCAAGATTATTGGCGTGTTGGAATTTGACGTTAATCTAAAGAGTGATGACGGCATAATACCTCTCGTAAGTCAAATATTCGTTTAATTCATACTTGTCATAATTTAAGTAGCCTGCCTAGGAGTGGCGTTTAGTTTGTCTTATCTTCCTTCTTATCGTTTAGCACGTGAGCGCAGTGGGCAGGGCATATAGCTTATAGAACTAACAATCGCTAGGGCAATCCGCAATTGCGGGTCATGGCGCAAAAGGGGGGCACCGAATCATACCCCGTCCCCCGGCACCAGGCGCCAGACAAAGTACACAAAAAAAGGACCCTACCAGATGGATCGATGTCGCCAGACAGATCATTGTGGAGGTCTTGTTTACGATGATGATGATTAACATGTTTTGTATTTTTTTATTCGTTTCATTATTCATCAGTACCTAAGATTCCTGTCACGTTACGCTGAACTATTGATTTTATGGGGGGTTAGGTACATTGAACGTACATTTTGTCATTTTCACAGGATTTGATGAAATACATGGAAGATAATAAACGATCTGCCAAAGGTTTCCCGGGAGCTAAGGAGGTGGGAAAGGAGCTTCTCTTTGAGAAATGTGATATTCTGGTAATGGCAGCCATGGAGAAGGCCCTGACCGCCGAAAACGCGCCCAAGTTGAATTGTAAAGTAAGTTTGTTAGTTATTAATTGTGTGCAGATTTTTACCTAGGGGAAGTGGGCCCAAAGCGGGTACCTTAAGGTTTGTCTAAATAAAAATATGCCATTTTTATATCTGAACAGGTTTTATTGAAATATTAAGAACAAATATTAATTCAATTTTGTAATTAAAAATACAAAACACTTCTTTTTTATATAATTACTTTGAAAAATCAAAAACAAATCAGTCTGTAATTTTACTCGCTTTGCCCGTAGGGGATGCCCAAAGCGGGTATGGCCCTTGGGGCAAAACGGGTAGAGATTGGGCAGGGCGGGTAATCATGAGATCTTATTCTTAATTGCTAAACACAGGTATAAACAAATAAAACTTCTCGTACAATATTTCAAAAAGATATTCTACATACTCACATCTTATATTTAAAATTTAGGTTTGCTTGTCCAACAGCCAATATAGCTCAAATTGTATCTTAAAACGAATCAACACTTATTGCTTAGGTACAGCAAAACTATAAGACTGATTTCTTATAGTTTTGCTGTACCTAAGCAATAAGTGTCTTCTAAATCACATTAGGCAATCTTAATAAAGTACTGCAACATTTAAAAAACATAGGAAAGTTTTTGTGACTATGTATACATATCTAATCAAAAGGTATTGATAGTATCAAA
This sequence comes from Pseudoips prasinana, assembly GCA_951640165.1. Taxonomy (NCBI): domain Eukaryota; kingdom Metazoa; phylum Arthropoda; class Insecta; order Lepidoptera; family Nolidae; genus Pseudoips; species Pseudoips prasinana. Next base: position 35,303,103 of record OX621245.1, on the reverse strand, counting down.
ATATCAAAAAGATAAAATAACGAAAGGTAAGTGTACCTTTTCATAATATAAACGTTTATTAAAGCACTACTTTGTGATCTATGCCCAACGATTCTTGGCAAAGATCACAAAAGTAAGCTCCAGTGCCTGAATATCTTGTACATTGTTCATGCGCCCAACCGTGGCAGTCGTCGCATCTTATCCAGTCTTCTCTTGGTGGATCTTCGTTAGTTTCATGGCACATATAGCAGATACTTTTTTCCGCTGTATTTTTCTTGCTCTTCCCACTAACAGCTTTTGTTTTTGTGTCGGAGGTCGAGGCTTTTAGTTGTTTTTCTTTGTCATTTTCTTTTCTGGTCATAGGTTGATTATTTTTAGTTCAGGTTGAGTTTTTAGAAACTTTTGAAACCGTTTTTAGGGCCGCATGATTTACTTTTCCAACTTTTCCTTTAAGTTTTAAATTGGTACCTACTTTCTGTTTTTTCATCTCCATTTCCTATTGTTGCTCTTTAATAGGGGTGCTGGTCAAAACTTCAGCTCTTTGTATTTTTAGGTGTATGACGAATATCCATTGGTATAACCTTGGTTGGTGCGACACATTCAGGTGTTATAACTAATTCTTCCTCAGGTCTTGAGACGTTGTTTATATCTTCAAGCATTTGATCTAATACTGAAGCAGAAATTGTGCGATCGGAGTCTACAGAATAACGATGAGGAGTATAAGATTACATTTGTTGATAGTCAATAATTATTCTTCTGGGAAGTCTACGGTCATTTCAGGGTCCCAGTTTTCTTGAAGAATGGCTGATGCAGCGGTGACTATAGCGTCGCGTTCATTTTGTTGAGGATGGTCGTTGCTAGCGGTGTTTGGAAGAGATTCAGTGACTTTGACGGTAGACATTTGAACGTCCCATGTATTTGATGCTAGTGGTCTATCGTTCAGTGATGCAGGAAGAAAGTCATCATCACTAAATATAAGCTGGTTTGTTTGCCATATATCAGTTTACGGGCAAAAAACATGAACGATGGAATGAAGGACCCAGCTGCATTGCAGCAACATACGATTGTTGCCAACTTGCCTCTTTCGGTACTCGCTATAATGCCTACTTGTTCTTTTTACAGCTCTTGTTAATATTCTTGGCGGTTTGTTTCTTGTGGTTCGTACACCCGTCTCGTCAATGTTGTAGATTCTTGTGACAACTTTTTTATGGACTTCAACTTGACTTTCTAAAAGACAAAAAAATCTGTTTACCTGAGGTCTATTAAAACTCCGGGGTCGGGCTATTGAGGTAGGCTCTGGTTTTCTTAAGGTAAGCTCAGGATGTCTCTTTGCAAAGGCTGTGTATCAATCATCACCTGCAGTTGCCTTTTTAAAAGGATGCGGAGTTTAATTAGATTCTGCATATTGATACACCAGAGATAAAAATTAAGTTTTTCTTAGACCATAAAAGAGGTTATCCATATGAAATAGGTATTCTAGTATTTAAGGATCTTGCTCCTCAGTTAACACCGTAGTAAACCTGCCGAGTTTTTTATCCTATGATTTGATTTTTTTAATGTCTTTGCAAAGTTGATAAATTTATACCATATTTTTTGCAGCACCGTAGACCGACGCTATTCTGGCTTCTTCCATTGCACGTCCCACGAAGCTTGTTCTCATTTGCATTTGTATTTATTAACCACATGCAAAAATATTATATCTGAATGAAAGGTTTATAATAAATACAATTTTAAAGAACTACACAATGTTATGAAATATAAATGACGCTAGCCAATATATAGGAAGTTATCACGTTAACAGACGGGGTAAACCAAAAACAACAAAAGCTATAAATATATTTAATTATATTTTTTGTATTTAAATGTACTAAACTCAAATAAATGAAATAATTCGCAAATACTAAAATCTCTTGGGTAAAGCGGGTAGGGGCAAAGCGGCTACCCCTCTTACCCCTACCCGTTTTGCCCAAAAGCTACTTTTTCACGTTTTGTACAATAACTTAATAATCTTAATAAGAAATGTTTCTAAACAATGAGAATTCTTAGCCATTTTAATGCAGAATAACACACAGGTACGTATAATAACATAACTTTAAACACATATAAATTATTGATATTCACTTACCTTGAAATATTTTAGTGAAACCGGAAAAAAATATATTCGACTCGCACAGGTTAGCCACGCGACGCCGATGTCTAGGTAAAACTGATTCCCGTCGTATCGTGTTCGGGGAACGTGTTCGGGTGTTTCCGGTGCACAATCTGTTTGTATTCGTGAAAAACGAAGCTTACCCGCTTTAGGCGGTATACCCGCTTTGGGCCCACTTCCCCTACCTACATCTAAGTCTTTTAGAGACATTATTAATAAAATAGATATTTTTTATTACGTTTAATATTTTTAAATTCAATAATCGCAGTAACTTAATCACACTCATCATGATTCGTAGTAACTTAAAAGTTGTAATTTTGTTCCTGCGTGCCATTTAGTTACTACGCAGAGTAACTTTTAGAAGTCACATTTCAATACCTAGTTTATTACTGAGTGTTAGACGCTAAAAATACGTGTTTACAATATTTAAAGAATGATGGTCAAATCGCACCTCACCATAAAACGATAGCGTCCTTACAGGCCATATAAAATACACTTATTTACTGTAAAATACACTTATTGTTTAAAATCTTTAAAAACATAAGAAATATCTTTATGATTAGCCACAAAAAAAAGTCATCCATTTATTTTAGTTGATGTATTTGGTTCCAATTTATTTAGGAAAATGGTTGCGGAAAGCACCTATTCACGATTCATTTCACAAATGTAATGACTTGGTATTAGAAGACTATAATTATTCACGTTTTTATGAATAGTTGTTGACTGTAATTCATTTTAATTAGTGTGTAGACATAAATCACCTACTAAGCTGATTATTTATTATTTCACCACAGACGGCCCCATTTGACATTGAAATCTAGAAGTGTAATAGTCAGACAAGGGGACACACTAAGCTTACACAGATTGTCTATTCTTTTTTGTAATTCTCTGAGAGAAATCGAAAAAAGAACCAAGATTGCTTATTATCCTCTTCGCTTATCGCTAATTGCACTTTTAGGTTACGCCGCAGTAGGATAGTTGTTGATTCTAACCCAAAAGTATAGTTAATGTTATTATAAAAAACATGACTATTTAGATATGATATGCAAATGGGATCATGTTTACAACATAAAAACAAACCACTCTAACTATAGCTTATTTTGGGACGTGAAAAATAAAAGTCAAGTCCAGCACCTATAGAAATTTGGCCATCATTCTTTGGGTGGACAAAGAAGTTGCACTGTAGGTATAATTCAATATACTTGTCAATTATGAGATGTGGATTGTAGATTAGCGTTAGTATCGCAATGCCACTTTTTTGGGTGAGGTATAGATATAATTCCCAGTAAAAGCACTACACTAAAATTAAATTTAGGAAGTCTATTCAAATATCAGACACAATTAATGCCTCAGTAGTTTTCGAGATATAATAGTATTTTTTTTCTCAGACTCGTTTTTTCCTTTCTACATTTAGAATTGACGGGCCCGTGGCGTGTTTAAGCAAAAAAAGTTACATTTAGTATATCAGCTATCTGGTTTCCATAAAACAGCTCTGCTTAGTTTGGGATCAGATGGCCGTGTGTGAATAATGTCCCAGAATATTATTATTATTTGATTGACCCCCATGTCGTTTATAAAAAAGTATCCGTTTTTAGATAGTCGCAGAAGGAGCCAACGGCCCAACGACGCCGGCTGCTGACGTTATACTCCGCGAGAAGAACATCCTTTGCCTGCCTGACCTGCTGGCCAACGCTGGAGGTGTCACCGTCTCATATTTCGAGTTCCTCAAGAACATCAACCACGTCAGCTTTGGCAAGCTCAGTATCAAATTTTGGAGAGATTCCAATACAGCTTTACTAGGTAATATAACGAAATTTCCTAAACTAACTACTAACTAAATAATTATGTGACCTTGTCCGATATCAACGGAGGCGACATCGGTGCTAATATATAAGTACTCTTTAAACCCACCGTCCTAGTCCAATGGGACAGTTATCATAAATGACGTGAATTAGGTAAGTTCGACGAGTCATAATATATATATATATAGTGTTAAATTCTGGGGAAACAGTTATGACTATAATATGAATAAAGCATTTACCATTCAAAAACAGGCAATTCGAACTATGGTTCGAATACCTCCGTGGGAGTCACGTAAAGATCACTATTGTAAGCTGAAAATTCTAACCGTTCCTAGTCTCTAAATTTTTGTTGTACTCATGGATGTTATTCAACATCAGTGTAAGTATGAAACGCAAGCACAAAGGGAACTAAGACTTAATACTAGAAGGAAAGATTTGGAGGTTCCTTTGCAACCAAGGTTAAATGTCGCGATGCATGGCTGTACATACTAAGCGGTAAAATTATTTAACTCCGTGCCGGTTGAGCTTAAAACTATCGATAGTCCTAACATATTTAAAAATAAATTAAAAAAGCTTTTGCTGGAAGGGTGCTTTTACTCAGTAGACGAATTTAAATTTTAAGGTGACTTTATTATGTCTCGTCGTAGCTTTATTCATTATTGTATTTTTTATTGGTATTATATAATTTCCTTTTTTTTATTTTTCTTGAATTAGATAACCCCGTTCACCTTTGCGAGCCGAAACCGAACTTCCAATCAAACGTTATTTTTATATATATAATTAAGTTTTGTCTTCAGGACTGAATAGTTATTTGAGTAACCCGCAAAGGGGAAAGGGATTAATACAAAAACTGTCGTTAAAATATGTATATGTCGTCTTAAGAATGGAATGCAAGAATAATACGCCAGGAAATGCTTTCTATTTTTAATTGCGGCGCCACCTTAGCTACGAAAGAGGCAAGATTTACGCCCGGAAACCTTTGCATCCTTCAATGCTAATATTTCTTTCTGCCTGCTTTCTGCTGTCAAATTCACGTAACTGCTTGGCGTCTCACTGCAACGGTACGTATGTATTACGCCATTTTGTGTCTATACATTTATCTATCTATATTCTAATTTTTCAGAACTGCTACTGTTGTGCACAAATATTCATATAACTAGAATTTAAATAGGAAATTTGTTGTACCAGATTCTGTGGAGAAATCTCTGGAGTGCGCCAACGTGAAGGCGAAGATCCTCCCCACAGACATGTTCGCCTCTATGATGGAGGGTGCCAGCGAGAAGCACATCGTCAACTCCGGCCTGGAATACTCCATGACCAATGCTTGTCTGGTATGTTCACAATCAACTCACTGCTGATGATAATGCAAGCTAATGTCGTTCATTATTACACCACATAGCGGCGGAGTCCATCTTTAGACAAGAACTGTAAAAGGGCTCTAGCTTCGGTTGCTGGCACCCTTGTGTCGGATAAGTGTTGAAATGCGCTGTTTTCTCCTCCTCTCCTTCGAGGACACAAAAAACATCAGTGGGCTTTGGCATCTATTTAAGTGGGTGTTCTTCATACATTAGCTGGAATACTATTTAAGGTTGGTCAAATCATTCTGTGATGAGCACGAGTATTTGCTTGGTGTCTGAGTGTAATTTATCTATAATATGTTTATCGGTTATCTAGTGGCCATATATATATATATATATATATATATATATTTGCCATAGTACAGACGGGCTCTTCCTAGTTTGGGATCAGACAACAGTTTGTTAATTGTCCCAAGATATATAAATGAAGCATTAAAACTTCGTTCTTCCTCTATGCGTAGACCCAAAGAGTTGTCGAAAAGTTCTTAGTTTCACTTTAAATCTTACACTTTTCAGAATACTTCTAAAGCTGCACAAAAGCACAATCTGGGCCTGGACATGCGCACGGCGGCCTACGTCACAGCTATTGAGAAGATCTTCGTGACGTACGACGAGCATGGTTTGGCACTATAACTGACTCAGACGGACAGTCTTAAGATTTGTAGGGCTAAATCAAGTATTTAGTTAAGACCAGACGCCGTTATACAGGGCTGGTATATCCTTGGACTAGCATAATGTATCGTGTAGAAGATTCTGTTCCAATTTCGCCGTCGAATGGTCTCCTTGCGGCGTTGATAGAAATGGTAATAAAACCAAAAATGCAATAGGTGTAAAGTAAATAAAGAGGTTGACTTTAAGTAGGTAGGCTCTGGCCATAAAAAAATAATAGCTTTTAGTTTTGCTAGTAAAACTTAAGCTATAAATGAAAACACACGGTTGGCTTTTCTTAGAAATTGCGCCCGTCGTTCTGCAGAACAAATTATGAACTATACACGATCATAATGTGTTTACGTATGTGTTCAGTTTTGAGGGTAGATTTTGTTCGTAAGCCAAGCCTCGCAGGGATACCTATGACTATGACATGAAATACCATCTCACTTTGTTGACCCCCCTCCCTTCCTCTTAGCGTGGGAAGCAATATTTATGCGTAGTTTTCTTGTTACTTTAAACCTTATACAGCGTTTATTGTAGGGAATATTTGGTCGTAAAGTGGTATCGTATCAAACACTGTGTAATAAGTGGTTGATACGATCCATTGGAGGTAAGCATTGGAAAAATAAAAAAATATTTCGTAACATATTTATATTATATATAAAATATAGTTTAGTTTTAAATTAATTGAAATAAAAGATTAAATTATTGAATTTATTTTTATTATTTACATTTTGTGTTTAATTCTGTTGTATAAAGCGAACCCCAAATTGTGCCAACGGTCTTTATTGAAAGGGAAGGAGATTTTTCGCTTACTTTGAAAATGTATATACAAGTAATCAATAGTTTTACATCTTATATAATTTCAGATATGCGAGCGATTCGTTACATACTATAAACAATTCAGATTAAGGATCGTATTTGTATCTTACCAATATGGCTATGTTTTTTTTATTACTTATTAGGTAACAATTTTCATTGTGCATAAACTTTATAACAATTAATGAAATCAATAACTAAAATAAAAACGGCATTTCAAACTAAAATAATAACAAGAATTGGGAAATAAAATAAGGAAAATAACATAATTTAAATTGAAAAGTGTCGACTAACATTAACTATAATTCAATCAAATATAATTCAAATCTATTCAATTAAAGAATATAATTTCAAATCAAACATCAAGTTTCTAACAGAGATGTGAGGAAGCTGACCGAGTAGAAATAGAATAGAATAATTTCAGGAAATGCCAAGGTAAAGTGGCAGGGGGCGGCACATAGCTTGGAGACCGCTGGGGCAGGAAGGTTCCCGAGTGGCCCCCACGAAGTGGGGTACGCGGCGTGGGCAGGGCCTCTACAAGGTGGACCGATGATCTTGTCTTGGAAGTAGCTGGATGCGGAAAAAGTGGAATGTTTTCGGAGCTTTGTCCAGCAGTGGACGTCTTTCGGCTGGTATAATGATGATTGCAATTTCTTGACCTCGCTTAGTGAAGCTCTGGTGGAAAAGAGCCAGAGGCAAAGAAATGGAATGCAAACGAGGTACATGAACGGCGAATGCGTGCTGGACTACCAGCGGGGAGATGGTGTTTGTTAACGGGAGATGAGCTGGCCGTGCACGATGGAGTGTTAGTGCCAACTTTAATGTATGGAAGTGAAAGTTGGGTATGGCAGAAAAAGAATGAAAGTAAAATAAATGCAGTGGAAATGAGAGCTCTGAGAAGTATGTGTGGTGTGACTTTGAGAGACAGAATTCGAAATACAAGAGACAATATAAGAGAGTGTTGTGGTGTGAAAGAGGATGTAGTCACAAAGATTGAAAAAGGTATGCTGAGATGGTTTGGTCATTTAGAAAGGATGAATGAAAGAAGATTGACAAAAGAAGTATACCTGGCCTGTGTGAATGGGACAACCGGAAGGGGAAGACCACGTCGAACATTCTCTGACCAAATTGGAAATGTTCTCAAGAAAGGGCAGGTCAGAAGTACCCTAAACCGGCGAGCATGTATGAAGAATATAATGACAGTAATCGAGGCAAAAGAGGTGTGCAAGGATCGTGACAAATGGAAGTCCGTTGTCTCTGCCTACCCCTCTGGGAGACAGGCGTGAGTCTATGTATGTATGTATATAGATGAGCTGTACGAGAAAACAGTATCATCATCATATCAGCCGAAAGACGTCCACTGCTGGACAAAGGCCTCCCCCAAAGATCTCCACAATTGCCGGTCTTGCGCCATTCGCATCCAGCAGTTTCCAGCGACCCGCACAAGATCATCGGTCCACCTTGTAGGGGGCCTGCCCACGCTGCGTATTCCGGTTCGTGGTTGCCACTCGAGAACCATTCTGCCCCAGCGGCCGTCGGCTCTTCAAGCTATGTGCCCCGCCCACTGCCACTTCAGCTTGGTAATTCTTGCGGCTATGTCGGTTACTTTGGTTCGCCTGCGGATCTCAACATTTCTGATTCGATCTCGCAGGGAAACTCCATGCGAAAAAACAGTATACTGCCGTCCAATTACTTAAATGCCGTTACAGAAAAGCATGTATCAAGGTAAAATAGCTTTATTACGTTTGTACAGAGTAGTATTAACTGTGGCAAATTTCACTAGGTTACGGCTTTTTAGCATTTGTACAGACGCCAGCACATCCAGCTACCCCAACCTGTCAAGTTCCTTTTATAGATTTTCAACTTTACCACATAAGCATAAGGTTCACTTTCAATTGGGGAATTTTGACAGATTGGGGTAGCTTGATGTGCTGGCGTCTGTACAGCCAAATTTGGTATGATCCTAACAATGCCAAAGTGGCTTGCCAAATTGTTAGGATCATACCAAATTTGGCTAGGAAGAGGGGGAAACACTGAGAGACCGAGAAGGTGAGCGTTGATGAATCAAAGAGGCCCCCCTTAAACCTACATCTGAGTCGCAAGTCTCAAGACTCTGTCGAGTGACTGCACGGGGAATCCATGGAATGCTAAAAATTAGGTCTCTAGTTACCAAGTACCGTGTGGCCCAACGGCTAAGACAGTCGCCTTGCCGCTTCCGCTCCCGCGCCGGACAACTATTTGTGTGACCCATAAATGGTTGTTCTGAGTCTGATTGTAGTTTGTGTCTGTCTATTATATGTTTGTAAAGTACCCCGCGACACAGAGATTACATTATATAGTGCAAACGTTGTCTTTAAAAAATAAACTATTTATGTTTTCTCTCACATCTCTGGTGGAACTGTGTCCATAATGTCCCGATTTGATGATCAGAACCAGTTTGTGTTACGATTTTCAACTTTATTACGCACTAATTAAGTTCAATATATTAAAATAGATATATCTTTACGTACATTTCCTATATTTGCATAATTTCATATCCTAGCTCGTTCCCTGTTCTGTTTGAACCACGCCACCGTGTCGCCGATGGCGGTGAGGAAGGGCGTGAACTGGAAGTCCTTGTACAAGCTCCTGAGCTTCTTGTTGGAGGCAGTCTTCTTGTGCTGGCCGTCTGCCTTGCTGATGTCGTACACGATTTGGCCGGTGAAGCCATGCGCCTGTTTGATCATTTCGGATACTGCGCTTATCGTTACCTCGTCCTCTTCGTCCACTGGAACCAAAATAGAAAATCAGACACACAAACACACACGTAACACGTACACATTCGTAAAAAATCTGTCACGCACAAACACGTAACACGTACAAATTCGTAAAAAATCAGTCTCGCACACACACGTAACACGTACACATTCGAAAAAAATCTGTCACGCACACACACGTACAGTACCCGGCGATAAATATTGCACATCGGCCTTTGGAGGGAGACGGTCGGCTAATTTCGGCTTCGTAGAGCGTTATCTCTGTCGCGCACTACCTATGTGACGTTTTGTCATTCGTTGTTCAAGTGCGATAGAGTGCGGTCGCGTCCAGTTCAAAATATATATATAGAGTTGGTAACACCCCCAAATTTAACTAATTTAAAGTTGTACTATGGCATCTTTAGGAAAAGAGGGAAACCTTTACGAGGTCAGTCACGCCAAATTATCTACAATGTTTATAAATATTTTGTAACCGAAGCTTTAAAATTTAAAAAAAAATGAAGATGAAAATGTAAGTTGTTATTTTAAGAAGGTTCAAGCGCGAGTTGCAAATGCCACTGGAATTTCAAGAAGAATTTTGAACAATACAGTATGTTAGTTTAAACGAGGGACATATACAATAGTGTATGCTTATATGATACTAATAAAAATATGAACAAAAAAAACACTGATAAAGAACAAACAGAACCATACCAAAAATTTCGCAAAAGTCTCACAACGTGTATACACCCTAGCACTAACGTGTTAGTATTATCGCAGAACATGTGCGCGAGTCAATGACCTTTAGGTAGAATCCATTTTCCCTTCATACTTTAAACCGAACGGGTCTAAAATGGTATGGGTGCATTCCTTCTTCATGCAGCAGCTTCCACACAGTCCAATATGATACACCGAATCGTCTTGCAGCATTTCGAGTGCTTTCTTGTGGGTGATGCTCGAAGTATTCAAAAATGGCTTCTTGTAGGTGCACTGGGTATGGCTCCCTTCCTCGTCCTTGGGCATGCGTCGGTACGGTGAACTGACCGAATGTTCGCAAGCGTTGGTTGACACCTAGCATAAGGTTGTACGACGGAATCTGGCGGTTGGGAAACATCTCTCGGTACAAATTAACAGCTCCTCGTACACTATCATTCGATAACACGTAGGTACGAACCATATCCCAGTATTCTTCATTGGAATATTCATATGACGTCATTTTTAGTTAGTCAAGTAGGTACACGTTTACAGAACACACTTATCGGTAAGCGGGGTTGTTTATGCAATACGCGGAAGTACAAGACATGCGGAACTAGCGGCGCACTCGCATAGACTGCGGTCAGCGCGGGGGCGGGTCCTGTCGGTGCAACGGAACAACACAAAGGAAAGGGCGAGGGGGAGGGCGGGGTTTACGCACGAGCTTCCTTTTCGGCGCGTGTTTTGCCACGTGATCACTTTAGGTATTGCTTACAAGTTCACTTCTTGCGCACTCAGTGTTCATGATAATGTATTTTATAGGACAATTACGTCAAAAATTTAGGTTATAGGTTTTTTACATATTTGGGACGAGAATCGAATACTGAACACCCTCCCTTAATATGTCCCTCGTTTAACCTAACATACTGTATATTAAACGAAGTCAGTACTGAAACAAATTCTACAACTTAATTTAAGTTTAGCACTCCAAAAAAAGGGAGACCAAAAAAGCAATTTCGTTTAGATATGGACGATTTTGATTATGATGTTGTTCTAAGAATGGTGTATGATTTTCACTTACGATTTAATGAACTGCCAACAATAAAATCATGAAAAGCTAAATTATCTGAAGCTATTAATTACAATGGGTCTGAAAAGACGTTGAGAAAAATACTTCACGAGATGGAATTTCGGTTCACTAAAATGGAAGATAATCGAAAAGTTTTAATGGAAAAGCACGATGTTAGTCTCAAACGAATGGAATACCTCGATAAAATACGCAAATTTCGCGAAATAGGAAAAATATCGTCTACATGGATGAGTCTTACATACATACATCCCACACTGGGAAATCTTGGAGTGATGATAAGAAAAAAGGAGTAAAAAAGCCAATTTCAAAAGGTCAACGTTTGACAATAGTTCATGCGGGAAATGAAAAAGGCTTTGTACCCGGTGCCTTTTTAACGTATAAATCCACGGATTCTACAGGTGACTATCACAATGAAATGAATAACGATAACTACGAGAAATGGCTGGTTAATCAATTAATCCCAAATATACCCAGTGATTCCGTTCTAATTATCGACAACGCACCCTATCCCAATAAATATGTTGAAAGACCCCCCAACTCAAACACCATTAAACAGGAAATGATCAACTGGTTAAACAGACACGAAATTCCAGTTGATCCAAAATTAACAAAAACCCAGATTTACGATATTATATGTCAGCACAAGGAGAGGTATACAGAGTTTTCCGTGGACAAAGTACTTGCCGAACATGTGCACACTGTGTTGCGATTGCCACCGTATCATCCGGATTTTAATCCAATTGAACTAAACTGACTCTAGAAATGTGGGTATGAATTTAACTACAGTAAAAACATTATTGACTGAAAAAGTAAACATGATCGGGGCTGAAGAGTGGAAAAAGGTTTGCGATCACACAATCAAATGTGAGAATGAATATAGAAGCATTCAACACGGTTTAGACAATTACACTGATAGACTAGTGATAAATACGGCTGATAGTGACAGTGAAATTGACCTCTTTGAGATTACAGATAGTGAAATGGAAGTAATTGAGAATTAGAATTATTATTATTTTTATTACAATGTCTCACTTTAACAATAGGTACAATGGTGTTTATTATTTACACTACAGCTGTAATTTTCCAAAGTAATTAAATACGTAAACATAATGTGAACATATTTTTTTTTATTTAATTTACCCGAACCTAAAGCCATCACTTATAGAAAAATTGGTGTATTTTATACAAAGAATAAAAAGAATTATTAAAAGAAGCAAATTAAAATTGTTTTAACAGCTCCTAATAGATACCGGACTGTTAGTATTTCGTGCGACAGAGATAACGCTCTACGGGGCCGAGGTTGGCCGATTTTCTCTTTCCAAATGTCGATGTGCAATATTTATCGCCGAGTACTGTAACACGTACACATTCATAAAAAATCAGTCACGCATTTATTGGAATTTATTTGTAATATTAATTGCATTATATTTTGGAATTCCTAATAATTTTCTAATACATTGTTTTTCCAATTTTGACGGGCTGATCGGTGTGGTTGATATATACTTGCTTTTCACGCAACAGGTCGTGGGTTGGATTTCCACCGAGGACAGATATTTGTGTGCATAAACTTGTCTGAGTCTGGGTGTTAATCTTCTATTTAATAAAAGGCAAACCTGATTCACTGACTTATATATCAACGCAGGGCCTAAACTATAAGGGTTAGTAACTTGAAATTTTGCACAGAGGTTCCTTTTATAACGTAGGGGAGCACTAAGAATGGATTTTTGAAAATTCATCCCCTAAGAGGGTATAGTAGGGGATAAAAGTTTGTATGAAAATCCGTCATTTTTCAAGTTAAAGGCATGAAAATTGGTATATGGCTTTTCAGTTAAAAATTAAAAATATGTATTTCAGGCGTTTTGAGAATTCCACCCCTAAGGGCGTAAAATAGGGGATGTGAGTTTGTATGAAAAATGCGACAGTGAAAATTGGTATTTGACCATTCAGTTAAAAATAAAAATATGTATTTTTGGAAATTCCACTCCTAAGAGCGTAAAATAGGGGATGTAAGTTTGTATGAAAAATGCTAAATTTTTGAAGTTTAATGTATGAGAATTGGTATTTGACCATGCAGTTACAAATTTAAAAAAAAGTATTTCAGGATTTTTGGTAATTCCACCCCTAAGGGCATAAAATAAGGGATGTAAGTTTGTATGAAAAATGTGACATTTTTAAGTTGAACACATGAAATTCGTTGTTTGGCCCTTCACTAACCTCGTAAGTCCCCGCGTACTTGTACAAGTACTAACGAAGCATAGGAGTTCAGACCTGACAATTAAATTACATAGCAATACTAACTGCCTAGTGTACTCACCCAAGTACAAATTTTTCGTTACCGTTTTACCGAAAGGTTTTTATACAATGGTAACATTGAAACAGTCATTCTCATTCTATACTCTGTGTTCATTTCCGCCATGATAGACAACTAATGATAACTGCCAGTCTTGGTGTCACCATTCCACAAAATGGCCACGCGGTTGGGTCCTTGGTCAGTACTAGGTAAGTTAATCTGTTTATATCGAAGTAATCTTTTGTGTTGTGTTTTGATTTATATATGAATCAGTAAAGTTAGTTTCTAATTATTGTCAATTAAACAAAATTTTTAAGAAAAGTTTTTATTTAGGGAGGTTCTTGATTGGCAAACTTGTTTGTTACATATTAATTTGTACTTATGGAAGTACGTTCGGTATATATTATATTTATTATTTTAGCTTTCAACGAAGATCAAATTGCATAACTTCTTAGGAATTGCAAAAAAGAAAAGGGCGTTCGAACCAAGAAGATACAGCAATTGAGGTTGTACAGGATGCCATTGCTGAAAAGTTTCTTGAACAAAATCTGTTGCCTGAACTCAACGAAATAGAAAAAGGCGACATGGAACACCCTGTTAAACGACCCGCAGGTAGAGCGGGAATAGTGCCCATACTATCAAAAATGCGACGCTTCCATGGCAATATCCATTTACCAGAAAACCTGAACAAACAACAAAGGTGCCGTCTTCCAGGATGTGATATAAAAAGTTTATTTAAATGTCTGCCTGAACGCAACAAATATTTTTTTCAGAACATTGCATCTCTTTATAAGATTTGATTAAGCTTGAATAGTCTTGAAGACTTGGTTTTATAATAAAATTTTTACGTAAGTGATATTTAGAAGAAGAATATGACTGATTGTTGCTACTTAAATAAAACTTTTAAACATTTGATATCGTTTTGTTATCCTGAATACAAGCCTAACGTACTTATAGGAGTACAACTATTTCCAATATTTTCTTTTAAAAAAAGATGCTACAGGTGCTACACTTACTATAAAAAATAAAAAAAACAAGATAGAACATCAGAAAGTACATAAAACAGCAAAAACTATATCTCGGTCTGAAGCACTATTCTTAGTTTGTACTTGGTATAGTACATCCAGCAGATATGATTACTGCTGTTTAAAAAACACAGGACTTACGAGGTTAAAAATAAAAAATAAGTATTTCAGGATTTTTGGAAATTCCACCCCTGGGGGCGTAAAATAGTGAATGTAAGTTTGTGTGAAAAATAAGGCATTTTTGAGGTTATTATATATATTTGGCCATAAAGTTAAAATAAAAAAAAATGATTTTGTAAAATCGATAATTTTGAATTATGTGTTAATCAGTGAGTCAGTGAAACCTTTATTATGAAAATATTCTTTAATCAGCCGTGTTTTTTTCTGTTGCGTTTATCCTTCTTTCCTGAGCGTTGAACTAACATAACATAACATTATGAGCCTGTATACTTTAGTATCACTATTAATTTTAATTGGATCATTTATGAAACAGTTTCTGACAGATACGGCATACAGAACTTTAATGAACGGCCTTTCTTTATTTATTCACATTCATTATACAGTTTCAGTGACTCTTTCACGTATGTTAGGACTTTTTGTTTTAGGTTACATTGGTCATCATTCAAAATTGTCGCGGACGAAGTCGCGGGTAACAGCATTGGTCATCATTCAAAATTGTCGCGGACGAAGTCGCGGGTAGCAGCTAGTTATCTATATAAGTATGAATTTACGAAATAAAAGTAGTATATCAGTTATCGGGTTTCCATAGTACAAGCTCTGCTTAGTTTGGGATACGATGGCCGTGTGTGAATAATGTTCAAGGATATTTTCACACGGCTTGATTTCTCTTTCAATATTAACTATTTCTTGTATCAAGTAGAACCAAAATAATTGGTATTATTTTAAAATAAGACTACCGCGGCAACGTCGCACAGGCAGCACGCCATATCGACAACGTTAATGGAGCATGTTTCGCGAAATTTATATCTTGTTTGATTGCAAAAGTTCTGGATATTTTGATTTCAACCAAGAACCTTAAGCAGTAGTCCGATCGCCTGCGAGAAAACGCAAGAGCCTTAAGCAGTGGTCCGACCGCCGGCGAGAAAACGTAAGAGCCTTAAGCAGTGGTCCGACTGCCTGCGAGAAAACGCAAGAGCCTTAAGCAGTGGCCCGACTGCCTGCGAGAAAACGCAAGAGCCTTAAGCAGTGGTCCGACCGCCGGCGAGAAAACGCAAGAGTCTTATGCAGTGGTTCGACTGCCGGCGAGAAAGCTACTAATTATCGGCGATTTTTTCTCTCAAGAATCACACAATAAATGTACATTCCGTGTAAACGAAAGAGATACATATATTAGAAGTTGCTCTCTGCCTGTTCACACTGCCCCGGCGACGACTCACTTTTCTAGTTTAGTCGCTGAACGACGAGCTTTCAAAAATGAACTCGTTTGCAATCATTTTCTTACAGTGCGGCATTCAATAATGTCTTGGAACTTGCAACTAGTTTGTAAACACGAGACGCGCGCGCGCGGGGCGGCGCGGGAGTGGAGGCGCGAGTAGTCGCTCGCGCTGGCACACTCGCTTATAGCGCGGCGACAACACTATCGACGTACGCACTGGCTTCCCGCCGATCGCCAACTCGTTTATAGTTTCTAGTTCTACTCGTTCATCGGTGGCGGTCGCCTTATGACCGACCGAAGAAAGTCTATAACGATGAATTCAAAACCGTATTGGAAAGTTATACAAAAGTACTTTTGACCAACGTCCTTAGTTCAAAACACCTTTGACTGCGAAAATCAGTCAAAAATATTTTTAACTAATATATATATATATATATGGCCTTCGCGTCTGTTACAGACGATTTACGGCGCATTGTCTGAGAGACATTTCTTTTGGTGGCTAAACAAACCGATGCGAGAACGACATAGCCTGCCGCAGGCCTGACAAGAGAAGTTTGCGGTGGTTGGTGCCGAGCCGCTTTCATGTCGCTTCTGTCTCTTATCACCAAGTACTCGGAACCAGGCTTCGTCACAGATCTTACGGCGCAAACGTGTAGTGGAGGGTCTACACGTTTGCTCCATTCAACTCTATACTAACTAAGGGTAGCTGTCAAAAATACTTTTGCCCAATATTTGGGGGGCAAAAGTGGTTTTGACTGGTTATAAGTTTTGACTGTAACATACATACGCTATACAGAGATTTGTTTCTCTAGTGATGGCATATTTTGACAAAGAGAAGAAAATTATTGATAAAAACGCGTACCGGATAGTATAATGGGCTCCACGCTCTCGTAGTGGCGGAGCACCCAGATGAACAGCTTGGCGAGGTCCAGGGAGTAGATGAACTGCCGCAGAGGCTTGCCGCTGCCCATCACAGTGAAAGTTGTGTCGCCTGAAATGTGGAAATCACTATGAAAAAGCAGCTATGTTAATGTGTATTTTATAGTGCAAATATTTGTGTGATGAGCAGCAACATTTGTTTCTGAGTAATGGATGTTTTCTATGTATATAAGTATTTATCTGTCTATAAGTATGTATATTGTCGCCTGGTACCCATAGTACAAGCTTTGCTTATATTGGGGCTAGGATGATCTGTGACATTGTCCAAGATATTATTATTATTATTATTGTACAGAATATTTACTAAACCATGGTCAGAGTTTATGGTACTTAGGTGTAACTTAGATATTACTGGAATTATCTGTATGTTTCTTTGTCTTTTCAAGCATCATGCAAAATACTAAACAAATAAAGTTACATTAACCCATTATTGCATCTTTTAACGCCATGTACTTTTAAATGCACATTTCCGTAAAAATCTACATATTAAGTTAAGTGCACATTTGCGTAAAATTCAACGTATTAATTGCATATGTTCGTAAACATCTACTTATTAAGTGCACATTTTCGTAAAAATCTACCTAAAAGTAAAGTATTAAATTACTACGATTTAAGATTTATAACAATAAACAGTTGCAGACAAGTGTAGGCAATTTTTTTATCAGATGGACAAATTAAAATAGAACTACTAGAAGATACCGGTCAACACCGACGGTCATCGTAGCCTAGTTGGTAGTGCTCCTGCCTACGAAGCTGGTGGTCCTGGGTTCAAATCCCGGTAAGTGCAAATATTTGTGTGATGAGCACGAATATTTGTTTCTGAGTCATGGATGTTTTCTATGTATATAGGTATTTATCTATCTATATAAGTATGTATATCGTCGCCTGGTACCCATAGTACAAGCTTTGCTTAGTTTGGGGCTAGGATGATCTGTGTGACATTGTCCCTAGATATTATTATTATTATATAACAACAAATAGCTTACCCTTCTGCATAGAGTCGTCCATTCTCCTAATAAGCGCCGGTATGACGTGGCTGGACTCCAGGTTGAAGTTGTCGTATGGGCCGAACACGTTGCACGGAATCACCGACGTGAACATACAACCGTGACTTTCGTGGTAGCCTCTGAAATTGAATTTAAAAAGATTTATTTAAACTACATCATAAGAATACCTGCAGTACAGGAAGGGGGATAGCTTTGGAAGACGTTCTGTTGCAAGAGTGTCTAAAACTGCCATATTAATCCGCTGGGCGTCTCTGCACATTGCTGGTCATGTCAATGACAGTTGTCAATTTGGAACGGGATGCGTAGTA
The DNA here is from genome assembly GCA_951640165.1 of Pseudoips prasinana. NCBI lineage: Eukaryota > Metazoa > Arthropoda > Insecta > Lepidoptera > Nolidae > Pseudoips > Pseudoips prasinana. The sequence goes on along the minus strand of OX621245.1, from coordinate 35,284,862 downwards.
ACTAGTTGTCTTAGTACTTCACATTTGACATCCATGAATCAGATTATTTATTTTATTTATCGCCTTTTTCAGTCATCCATCAGTCATATTTGTTTTATATAAAAGTTGATTTTATTCTGTGTGCCCTTTGGCAAAGACCTCCTCCAACACTTTCCAATATTCTCTATCCCGCGCCAGTCTAGGTTATTCCAGCTGTTTCAACCACATCATCTTCCCATCTTTTTAATGGTTTTCCCTTTTTTCTATTTACCTCTCTTAGGTACCACAACGTTACTACTTTGTTCTACTTCTCTTCTCTAATTACAAAGCCAGTCCATTTCCACTTTAGTGATCTTAATTTGTGTTGTGTATCCGATTAATAGCAGTTTATTGTTTATGTACAGACCCCATTGGGCTACAGATCCATTGGGTTCAGACAAGGTTTATTAGTATTTTGCTGACAAGAAATACACCTAGTAGTACCTCAAGAGTCTAGCAAGGTAAAATTGCTATTGGTTGTGTTGATATATTCTTCAGTATGTCACTAGTATAACCATACAATTATGCTAAAATTTGCTTATGATTGATATAGAAAATCAACAGCATCGCTTAAAATCTAGATTTGTTAACTAACAACCTAGTAGTACCTCAAGAGTCTAGCAAGGTAAAATTGCTATTGGTTGTGTTGATATATTCTTCAGTATGTTACTAGTATAACCATACAATTATGCAAAAATTTTGCTTATGATTGTTATAGAAAATCAACAGCATAGCGCGCGTGTTGCAAGAATATATCAACACAACCAATAGCAATTTTACTTTGCTAGACTCTTGAGGTACTACTAGGTGTATTTCTTGTCAGCAAAATACTAATAAACCTTGTCTGGACCCAACCGATCTGATAAAATCGGATAAAATCTAGATTTGTTAGTTAACACATCTAGATGACTGGCTTCTGATCAGATCAGGTTCTGGCTTGACATGACCAGCAAGGTTGCTCATTGAACAACTTTACAACTATTACTAATTGGATAAGAAACACTCTGTGATAATCTGTGCTTACTATCAGCTGTCTCACCTGTTTAGAACATCAATCATTCTTTTAGCATAGCTGTAGCCGAAATTAGATGTGTGTGGTGGACCATTATGCACCTGCAAAAAAACATAGATCATAATTAAAAAATAAAAACATGTAACTGTTATAATTTGATGTGTATAACATGTAGTACAGACGCCAGCACATCCAGCTACACCAATCTGTCAAATTTCTTTTATAGATTTTCAACTTTATCACATAAGCATAAGGTACACTTTCAATTGGGGAAATTTGACAGATTGGGGGAGCTTGATGTGCTGGCATCTGTACATTTAAAAAATATGGTGAATATGTTCCCCTCCTTAGTTTAGGAAATCAAAATGGATTTTTTGAAGTTACACTTCTTTTGGCGCGATGGAGAAAAATGATGAGAGTGAATTTTTACGATGCGCGCGCACACCGACACCAAAAAAATTAACAGCATGAAGTTAGTTCTAGGTGGTATGAAAATTGATAACTATGTTCAAGTTATATATTAAGAAGTATAACTTCTAACGCGTGTACATAAGTACACACAAGTTTTTTATGAATATCTGCCAGTTTATCATAATTTAACTATTCTTTGCTGGGTTGTGTAATGTATGAGCTTACACAAGAAATATACGAAATAATAATGAAGAGTTAATCTATGGATACCAACAATTGATTGTATTTTAATAATTTTATAAAGTGTATTTTAAATGTGTATAATCTATAACAGTAGTATATGTATTATATCAGTTATATATATGGTTTCCATAGTAGAAGCTCTGCCTAGTTTGGAATCAGAGGGCTGTGTGTGAATAATGTCCCAGGATATTATATTATGTGTTCCGATTGACGTCCGAAGTCCATTATGAGAGAGTACATCGTCTGATTTCCGGTGCAGGTCGCTAAATTTGACTACTTCCGTTTTCTAAACTGTGCCTACAGCGCCCCCTATGCTCCGTTCTGGAACTAAACTGACAAGCAAAGACAACCCGCCATATTGTGTCATTGTTGCGTCGTTTTTCCACGCGTGCAGTCGTTAAAAAGTTTAAAAATTTATTTTTATAGTGTTAAATGTTAAAATACAACTTCGAGATTAAAAGTAGAAGTTAATTTCAAACAAGCATTTTTTGTCTTCCGTTTCTTGAAACCTCAAACTTTCAAATGAGTGACGAGGCCTAATCAAAATAAAACTAAGTGTGGATAGTGGTTCGAGTTCTTCGGATATTTCATCGGAGAATAAAGACGACGAACCAAGGAAACGCCGAAACCGGGACTAGTCGCGAGATCTGGATGAAAGGTTTGACTTATTGTCACAACAATTGGTGAGTCATGTGAATAATGTTTTAACCTCGATTCGTGCTATTAATGGTTTTGCACCGGCAGCACCGCCCTTACACTAACAATTTACAATAATAATGTGTCTAATCTAGCTTCAACTTCCATTCAAAATTCGACAACAAAGGTAGTTTTGTTGATTTAAGTGTTTCGGTAAAAGACCTTACCGAAAACAATTCAGACACGTGTAGTCAAAATTAAAGATATGCTAAGATTTGAGCATCGACGTGTTGAAGACTCTTTTAGTCTATTACGTTGGTTCCAGGTGGAACGTAGTTTTGCTGCGTTTTCTAATGCCTTTTTAGCACAGAACGAATTCGTTAATACTGCCTTACAGAGTCTTGTTGATTGGTCAAATTCTTCAGACGTTCAGCTTAACGCTTCCTCTGTTTATGAAAACATGAAACAGCTATTTGGTAATGATTCTGGTTATAAGACAGTTTGTCACGATATTCTTCAGATAATTTGCCGTAAGCGGGCCGAGGTGTAGGAATTACGCCGTAGGGATCTCTTAAACAATTTAAAGGATAGATAAAACTTCTTCTTCTTCTTCTTATCGTGTCGGTGGTAAGAATTATATTCTATCTTCCCAAAATTGGGCAACGCTGACCCCTTTGGCTGAAGCGTCATACAAGTCCTGAAGGGAACAAGAGACTGGACAGGAGGGACAAACGAATAAATGGGCCATACTTTGGGGTGACACGCCGCACTCGCAGATGTTTTGTGATGTGGGAATGTAACCCCATTTGCACATGTTATCTTTTGATCTACCAACCTGGGTACGAAGTCTATTAAGAGTCCTCCAGGTTGGCCATGGCAAATTATGTCCCGGAGGTAGTTTTTCCTTTGGCGGGACAAAGAAAGGAGGAGCAAATTTATCTCGCCATATGGTTGCCCTCGCTTTTTGGGCATCGATAATAGCTGTGGTAGTGGCCAGGAAACTTTTACGACTTTTCAGTCGGCGGGGAGCTGGAGTACAGTTATAAAGAGGGTGTTTTTTATCTGTCTCCTGCTTATACCGCTCAACACCACTCGCTACTTCCCTTCTAACAGCTGGGGGCGCGATTCCTGCCAGCGGGTACAGTTTTTGAACTGGCGTGGGCTTAAGGCATCCCGCGATGATCCGGCACGTTTCATTTAAAGCAACATCCACTGATTTGGCATGAGAAGATACTATTATAAACTTAAAAAGCAGGCACTATCTATCTACCCGTATTCGGCCCAAATTCACGGTGCCCTCAATTTCTACTGCCAATGCAAAGCCATTTGCCTGCTGGCGTGGTTGGCAAATGCTTGCTTTTCACGTCGGAGGTCGTGGGATCGATTCCCACCCAGGACAGATAATTGTGTGCATGAACATGTCTGTTTGTCCTGAGTCTGGGTGTAATGATCAATATAAGTATGTATTTTCAAAAAGAAAAGTAGTATATGTATTATATCAGTGATCTGGTTTCCATAGTGCAAGCTCTGCTTAGTGTGGGATCAGATGGCCGTGTGTTAATAATGTCCCAGGATATTATTATTATTTCGAGTCTGGCAAAATGCCAATAAAACTAAACAAGCCGAAATCAGAGATTCTGAGGAAGCAAGTACAAATGGGAGGAAAGTCGAGTAGTAAAAATAAATGACTCTACAGGAATTTCAGGCGGGTATCTAAGACTCTATCGACACACCTGGACTTGTTTCAATGTACCCAACGTAATATTGAAACTAATAACAGGTGTTCGAATTTCTTTCAACAAGGCACCTCCATTGGTTCTTCCAACCTTGTAGGTTTTAGCAAAATTTCAGACTCCAACATCACGTTTAATGTCAATCTTAAATTCAGAACTTGGTTCAATTGAGAGTTTTAGAACCCGCTCCCCTGACACCATCTTTCATATCTCCGCTGTTCATAATTTCCAAGATCGAGGGAAAAAATTCAAGTAAAGATGGCCATAACTTTTCTGACCCGCTTAGGTTGGTGGATAATTACGAAAAAATCGGTTATGACACCGACGAGATTAATAAACCTTCAAGGAATCGTATGGGACACCAAATCCAACACCAAGTCCCTGCCCTTGGCCAAAAAAAGATAATTTGTTGGAATTTGCTAGTGCAACTTGCAGCCGGCAGTTGGAACCTAAAGCAGGCGCAACGCCTCTTAGGACATCTCAACTTTGCGACTTTCATCACCCACCGGGGAAAGTTGCATTGCCGAGTCCTGCAGTACCACAGCAACAAGCTCAGGAGGTATGCCCACTTACAAAAACAGAATCCGGACGCGGTACGTACAGAGCTGGTACAGTGGTGGGGACACCTCAACTTTGCTACTTTCGTCACCCACCGGGGAAGGTTGCATTGTCGAGTCCTGCAGTACCACAGCAACAAGCTCAGGAGCTATTCCCACTTACAAAAACAGTATCCGGACGCGGTACGTACAGAGCTGGTACAGTGGTGGGGACACCTCAACTTTGCGACTTTCGTCACCCACCGGGGAAGGTTGCATTGTCGAATCCTGCAGTACCACAGCAACAAGCTCAGGAGGTATTCCCACTTACAAAAGCAGTATCCGGACGCGGTACGTACAGAGTTGGTACAGTGGTGGTTAGAGAACATCAGTCAGAGGACACCAGTTCATCCTCAGAGAATGGCCACGAACCTCGTCATTACCGACGCGTCGGACATTCAATGAGGAGCCCTTGTCAACAATGAAATGGTGAAAGGGTCATTGGAACACCACCAAAGAAAATGGCACTGCGATTTGAAGGCGATGTATGCAGTGATAGCCGCCATATCCTCCAGAGCAACGTTGTTCTAAGACTCGACGGTAATTATTCAGAATACAGAACAGTAGTTTCTTATATAAGGAACGAGGGAGGAACCAGGTCACAACAACTGCTGGTTCTGACTCAAAAACTGCTGGATCTGGTAGACCACTTCAATGTTGTACTTCTCCCCCACTATTTACCGGGACTGTTCAACACCGAAGCCGACCACCTCTCGCGCAATCGCGCCGGCTCAGAGTGGCATCTCACTGTAGAAGCAACCACAAAGCTGTTCTACCTGTGAGGAACACCAGACAGACGGCACGGTTGTTTCCGCCGCCCAGTCTGATACCCAGAGTGCTGGGCCACCTCAACTCGGCCTCAGGTCGGTACATAATAGTGGCACCCAAGTGGAAGAAGCCCTTTTTGACCTAAAAACACGAGCTCTAAAACGACCCGTGAAAATCCGAGATCTGAGCACCAGCCTGGTGGACACAATGACAATGTCACCGCCAGTTGAAGTGAGCAATCTAAACCTGGAAGCTTGGCTCATTTCGGGTGGGACGCGCTGACGGATACATGAACATCGCAGGAGAAAATCTTATTATTATCGTGCTGGAGAGGGTCTACTATAAAGACATACGCCCCTATTTGGAATAAGAAGCTAAGGTTTTGTCAGGAAAATAGTATAAATTGTCGTGTACCTGAACCGGCAAATGTGGCTAGATATCTCGGTTATCTGTATTTATCTCATGGTCTCTCCTACCGAACCATTTTAGATCATACATCGGCTATAGCATCTATTTGCGAAACTTTAACGAATATACAAATAGCATCAAGCCCAATAGTGAATCATATTCTCAAAGCTATTTCCTTGGCAAAGCCGACTTCTCCTAAATTACCCATATGGGATGCAAGAATTTTGGTTTCTTATTTAAATAATTACAATATAGATTTCAATAGTCTATATCAAGTACCTAAGCACACTGCAGCCATTTTGCTGTTATCTTCGGGTCGCAGAGTACATGACCTTACTCGCTTACATGTTGACGGTGACCTTTTATTGATGATGTTGGTTCTATTACCTTGCATCCCATATTTGAGTCGAAAACTGATTCATCTTTTTATCAACAATCAAGTTGGACATTTGTAGCTGCTCTTGACCCACACATCGATGCAATATACTGGTTACGCCCTCCTATTAATATGACACAATATCAGAGGAAATATTAGTAATCTTTTCTTAGCAACTAAAGACCCCTACTAAACCAGCGATGATCGGTGGTTGAATAAAACTTCTTTCAGCAGAGTCTGGTATTCAAGCCTCAGCTGGAAGTTGCGGAGCGGCAGTGTCATCTTTAAATTGGGTAGAAAATTACCACAATAATGATATTCTAGGTAAAGGTAACTGACAACATGAGCATAATTTTAGAAAATTCTATCAATAACATATTATTAATACATCAAACACAGATATAACTTCTGAGAAATCTCAGTCCGAGTAATTTCATACTAAATCTTAATATTTCATTGGAAGATATTTGATTTATGTCAATTTGGATTATGTGGTTAATGCCTTGCTTCAATTAATGATGATAATGAATCACATTGTTACGTTTTTAAATAAATATTATTTTATGACAAATACAACCCACCAGGAGATAACAAACAGTCTCTCATAATGGACTTCGGACGTCAATCGGAACACATAATATAAAAATTTTACCTTCCAATAAAATTTGTATTATGTTTCCTAAGACGTCCAAAGTCCAGATAATGTCTTCCTGGGGCTACATCCATCATTATGAGCCGAACAATGACACAATATGGCGGGTTGTCTTTGCTTGTCAGTTTAGTTCCAGAACGGAGCATAGGGGGCGCTGTAGGCACAGTTTAGAAAACGGAAGTAGTCAAATTTAGCGACCTGCACCGGAAATCAGACGATGTACTCTCTCATAATGGACTTCGGACGTCTTAGGAAACATAATACAAAATTTATTGGAAGGTAAAATTTTTATATTATTTTAATGTATAAACATTAAAATAATATAACCAATAATATAAATAATATAAACATTAAAATAAAATAATATACCTCACATAAATAAGTTATATCAATATACGCCTTGTTGTCTTGTCTTAAAATCCAGTGAGTTAGATAAGAATTAGTGTGGTATGGAAAATGACAGTTAGTGATGTATTTTAATAATAAAATGATATTAGTAATAATAAAACATAACCAACCATAGTCTCATCAATAGGATAAGTGGTGTTGTCGGGAAAGATGCATGTGGATAGACACGAAACCACTTTCTTCACATTGTTTCTGTGACTGGCACTCAGTACATTGTCGTTTATAGCCATATTCTCCCTCTTAAACAATTTTACATAATATATATCATATTAATATAGCAAATTAATTTTTGCACTAAAATAAAGATTCATATTTGTAGAGAACACCCTCACCAGAATATTTAAACCCTGTTATCACAACAAAAATTACCAATTCTAACCTACGGTTGCCAGACCTGGGTAAATACAGAAAAACAAAACCAAAAACTGATAACATGTCAAAGAGGTATGGAGAGGAGTATACTGGGTTACACAAAGAGAGACAGAAAAATGAAATGGAGGTGGATAGGCCACATGATGAGAGAGAAAAATAATAAATGGACAAAAGACATAACGGAATGGACTCCCAGATTACAAACAAAGAGGAAAAGAGGAAGACAAAGAAAACGTTGGTCTAATGACATAAGAAAGATTGCAGGTCCACTATGGGAGAGAACAACTCAAGAGAGAGTAGACTGGAAAGCGCTGGAGGAGGCCTTCGTGTCGCAAAGACACGCCAACACCCAATAACTTATATATACCTACTCGTATTTAATTATGTAATGTAATATTATAATGTATCCTTGTTGGCAATAAAGGCTTAATAATAATAATAAATCACAACAAAAATGCAATTCATGGACACAAAGCATATCAGAGTCAGCTCAATTACGTATGGGTAACAGATATCTCCTGAGCAGAAGCAAACAAGGAGGACAACTAGCTTGATCACTGCATCATGTAGACAATTAAGGCCTAATTTAAGAAATACCACCACTCATAACCGCGCCCTGATAAGCTCTGGTGGCCTTACTCACACATTGGTGTGAGTAAGGCTACAGGCTACAACATAAAATAAACTAACAATATGAAATTAATTCTATCTTTTTGGTATAATGCTATGGTATAATATTATTATATTACATGAAGTGTGTAAGATGTAGTAATATGTAAGATGGATGTTCAGTACAACCCAGTTGTAAAGACATTTTGCTCAATGTCTTTACAACTGAGTGTATACAACATGTAACGTAATTAACGCACACCCTCAAACACTCCAATTAGAATATTATGTTGTAATGATAATACGTACACTAAATTTTTTATTTAACATGTATATACATAGTTATTTACTAAATTAGTTTCTTGAAATAAAGTTAATTTTATTGATTTTGTGTTGAATAATGGAATTTGTATGAATACAAATAAAACTGCAATTCAAAAGTCTTATTACTTTGAGTTATGGTCTATTTCAATTTGTTTTGACTTTACAGGGTTAAAATAATGATTAGTTTTAATTATTTTGGAATTAAAAATTACCTATATCAAAAATGATATAAATAGATTCAGTAAACGATTCTGAACAATTTTCAGGATGTGCGTTAATTAAGTTACATGTTGTAGATATGTATTTCAGAGGTATCCAATAATGATTTTATCATAACATCATTTGACCGCCTGGTCTAATGGTTAGTGCTCCTGACTGCTAAGCCAGAGCTATCTATAGGTGCATTATATGTTTAGCCAGGAAGTGTATTTGATTATTTTCTCACACTTTAGCTTTCTAAAATATTACCCGTTTGTGCTAGTACCATACAGGGATGTTCACTATCATCCTTAGTTGTCTAATATTTGAATTTGCAGCCATAACCCAGATTTGTATCTTATGTATTGATTCTAGATTTGATTTTTTTTTTGAAGTCTTGATTTCCTATTAAGAAGCCATTTTATCTTCCTCTGTTGCTGGTCCATAGCTATGGGCTATGTTAGTCATCTGTCCAAATACTACAGGGGTAAGAGAATGCGTAAGCATTCAATCCCCAGTCAATAAAATACCCCTACATTACTGCATAAACCACAACTTACAAAAAAGTCTAGATTATGTGCCATGTTGTGAAATAAACCTCCAACCATTGCTGCTAAATGGATAACATGGGTAGGCTTGTGTTTATCAAATAACGCGTCCGTTTGCGCCTTATCTCTAAAACAAGAAAAATACATTTATATGATAAGAAACCACTTCGTTCGATAGCAATCTACATGAATTGTAAGTTTATTTAGTTTTACCTGAGATCACCATCTTTGGAACCGCAGAAAATCCAAGTCTCACTTTTAGCAATATCGGACTCGATTTGATCCTTTTCAATTACAGCTTTTATCGCCTGGCCTACTAGCCCTGAGCCGCCGGTAACCAATATAATACTTTTCTCAGCCATCTAGAATTATAGAAAACGAATTACGTGTGCACTTGCATACACCGTGAAATTCATAATATATGTTGCATTAATGTCAAACCAATGACTTATTAATTAACAATGTTTTAACGTAGGTATAGCACAACAAAATACAGTCTAAACTTCTAAAGTTACTTGAACTGCTGATGTAGCAATATTTAATTTAAACAAGTAAACAAAACGTTTAATTCAAATTCAAACAGAGATCAATCACTTTGCCTAAAATAACTACTATCGCATTATTAAGCGTAAATTTAATTAGTGAGCTTCCGACCGATGAATGAACACGTAAAATACTCACGATTTCTATTTATTTAAACAATGTGATGACATAGGTTTCAATACTCTTTGTAAAATTCAAGATGTGGAACATTCATGTAAAAAAATTACGAACTGTCAAAGAACAAAGTCAGTGGTGATAAGTGTGAAAACGATTGACAAATAAACAAACAATAATGCTTTTTACGATATTATTGCCATAAAATGATATGGTTATCTCCTTATCTCTTTTTAACCAGAGTAAATAATTATACGTGAAAGAAGATAACACTGGTATTGTGCTTATACTGTAGTAGTTGCGCCATTGTACGATGTCAATTTCTAGTTTTCGAACGTCAATGCCTCGATTACTACGAATAATTAGAATTGATTTAGTGTCACAAAATCAACTATAAGAAGTGTTTTCATAACATTATCAAATAGGATGCCAAAAGAATTACAAAACACTATGAATGACAGTAACTGTTGAATTAATTTAAAAAAGCACTTCGTATCTTTGGATCCCACGGACAGTACACAACAGTTCGTACTGTTCTGATTGTGTGTGGGCTTTGTGACCATTAAATGCTCGAAGGTCCATTAATTATATGTTTGTAAAGTACCTAGCACCACAGAGATTCAAATTCCAAGTGTGGGTGATGCCTATAAGAAAAAGAAAAATATAAGAACTTGGTAACAAGAAGAATATGAAACGAATCGGATAATCTTAAACTAGTTGAGGACGAAGAGTTAAGGCATATAATATTGGAAAACTTGAATTGAAATATTTTTTGTGAAATATTAAAGTAGATATTTTTAAATCAACAAATGCAATCTAATACTTTAATCTATTTTTCACGTTCTTCACCAACACGAATGTCAACGACTGACGTCATATGTAAGTAAACAAACAACGTTAGCCACCGTAGTGTCTTCTTCTTCTTTTTTATAAATGACAATTCTGCCAATGTCCGATTGTGAAATGGGAAAACGTGAAATAATTTAATTCAATTTTTACGACACTACATTGATATCACTAATTGTGTATCTTGCTGAGTATGTTATATATAACACTGAAACAGGCATTATAATGATAATTTAATTCATATTATAAATAAATAATGAATATGAACATGAATAATTGTTAAAATACTAGAAATATGCAACCACAACATTCACAGATTACCTACAATTCGATGCGATTGCATCGTATAAAAGCCCTTAAAACTTGGAAAATTTCTGGGGATGAAAATGTCAATAATGATGAAAAGTTAATGGGGATAGGGATTTTTAAATTAGGTTGGCAACTGTACAAATTAAAAGCAGGATTAAGTTTCGAGCATTCAAAAAATATGTGTTCTAGTCAAAGATATTATAATATATAATATCTTTGGGTCTAGTTGAGAACCCTAATCCAACCCACATTCGACCGCGCACCGTAGTGTCAACTGTCATTTGACTGATGGCAGGTCCAAAGATATTATAATATAACAAGATTGCGCACTCCAAGATTTATTTCAAAGTAAAATGAACTCAAAGTCTTTAAGATACAGTCCATTTCTCTTTGTAGTGTACCAATAGGAAAAAACGGACCACTTGAGAGGCTCTCGTTTTGGAATCTGTCCCTGTCTAACAGATGGCCAGCCTAAAAATAACTTACTTGACGTATATTTATTAGGATTATGTTTTCATATAACTATAATTAAATAATTTTTATTTATTTAAAACGTACACAACGTTTTTTTAAACTATGTCTTATTCTTAGATAGCTTTTTAAATACATTTAATTTGGGTTTAGTAAATTCAATAGCAGTATTTATATGAAATGACGTTTACCACACTCAATTTGTAAACAAATATGGCGAATGTTTGTTTTGAAATTATTTATCGTATTGTGCTCCAATCCAGTTCCAATTTGCTTAAAAATGGTTTTAACTTGCTGCGTAAAAGGGTGTAAAAGTGAGGGTCATCTGGGGAGTGGTATATCTTTTCACAAGTAATTGTTATCTTGTAATGTTTCTATATTTTGGCTAAGTTCAGCAACAGGGTAACCATTCGTTACGTATTTAATGGATCGTTTTTCTAGATTTCGAAAAACGAGGAATTGAAACAAAAATGGATGAATATTGTTCCCGATAAATAATAATCTGATATAGCAATTAACTGTTTTATTACAAATAACATTCACATTTGTTTTAGAGTTTTTGCACATTGACACAAAATACTTCCCCACTACAAGCCACTAAGCATACCTACTCGAGATTGTTGCTTCTTACAACAAACGATTTTTCCAACCTGTCGTAATGTATATTAGGTATTTTATACCTACGTAATAATTGTCTGCCGTGTGGTGACGGCGACAAATATCAGAATCAGAATATCATCACCCCATCTCATCCCGTGGGGGGCGTAGAAGTCGACCCGAGGGAATATCTACCAGAGGAAGGGAAGCAGCTTCCTTCTGAGTACTACGACCATCATACTGCGATCGCCAACCCGCCTGCCAAGCGTGGCGATTATGGCATATCCCCTCAAGATGATTCTTGAGGGAGGCTTGTCCAGCAGTGGACTTATTTAAGCTGTAATGATGATGATGATGAATAATTGCCTATTTCACTATATCTAACACTAAAACGAGGCTACTGTTTCCTCGTATCAGTGTTTGTTATGAGTAAATATTGAATATATGTATTACAATAATTATCCTAGAATACTATAGCCGACTGACACAAAACACTTGTTGCGAAAAAGAATATAAGTAAATAAAACATATAATATACTTGAAAACTATTTGGATACATTACGAATATATAATATTTGGAAAGTCTACTGCCTTTGTCCAACATATCTACCACTACTCACACTTACATTAGGCGGGAATTGTACTATAAATAATTATATAATTTCCAAACGTTTAAAAAATCTACAAATAATCTTGGTATAATTTAATTTATATTGCTTGCAGAGAGGCATACAAAATAAAGAAAGTATAAGTAACGAAAACATCTCGAATACGTATACCTAGGTATGCAGTGGGACGAACAGTAACTTTAAAAGCACTGCACAGGTAGTATGATTATATATTATTAATTCTCATAAAAACAAAATTTTAAAGTTGGCGCGTTAAAACATTCACATAATTCCACGACGCATGGTCACTCTATTAGAAGGAGATGCCATCCAAAACAGCTACTTCTTGCTCGGGCCGTTTTTGCTCCCTCAGTGCGCAATCTTGTTATATTATAATATCTTTGGGCAGGTCTATGGACTTGCTTGACATATTTTTTTGTGTCTGTAAATTTTACAAAAAAAATAAATAATACCTTGCTCAGTATCTTATTGTTAATTTACACGCGTATGACCGCGTATTCCAGCTGGAGCTTTTGCGTGAAAATTTTGATAACGAAAAGCTTTTACGTTTTAGAGACATCGGTACTTTTATATAAATTCATTTGTATTTTTTAATATGTAAAAATAATATTGACCAATAGTAATATCATCGACTGATATTATCCCTAAAACTCTTACACACAGCTTAGAACTTCTTGACATACCCACGCACGTACAATATCCACTTAACACAGAAATCTACGATTCTGAACACTTGCCGTATTACCAGAATTTTTTAAAGTTATACTTCTTTTGGCGCGATGGAGAAAAATGATGACAGTGAATTTTTACGATGCGCGCGCACACCGACACCAAAAAATTTAACAGCATGAAGTTAGTTCTAGGTGGTATGAGAGTGAATTTTTACGATGTGCGCTCATCGTGCGCGCGCATCGTAAAAATAACAGCATGAAGTTAGTTCTAGGTGGTCTGAAAATGTATGAGAGTGAATTTTTACGATGCGCCCGCATCGTGCGCGCGCATCGTAAAAATAACAGCATGACGTTAGTTCTAGGTGGTATGAAAATTGATAACTATGTTCAAGTTGTATATTAAGAAGTATAACTTCTAACGCGTGTACATAAGTACACACAAGTTTTTTTTTAACTTCATCAGGTTTCTTTACGTAGCTTGGCGTGCTTGGCTACGGCCCGTGTGTCAAGTAAACTAACCCCTCTAAAAATAAAGAATAAATAAATAAATAATAATAATAGTAATATTATTTTTTAATAATAATAATGTGAGCATACATTATGCCAAAAATAGAATATCAATTGATCGACCACTACAAATTAAATGGCTAAATACTCAAAGGTTCATACTATCGAATGGTTAATAATTTGAACATTAGGTTGGGTATGGTTAGAACTGCGATCATACAACGATTCCAATCGAATGGCCAGAAGCAAATCAAACATTTATCTAAATGATGATTCATGTGATTTATAGTGGTCGATAAATCATATAATAATATTTCATTAGTTTTTTGGCGTAGTACAACCATATTTATTATGCATGATGCATTCCGTAAAATTTTACAATAACCTATTATGGGCACTAACTTCAAATATTATATTTTAGAAATGTATGTTTTATAAAAAATAATATGTTACCCTTTTTATTGGCTATTTAGTCGTTTGCAGTCCAAAGTATAATGAAAAGCGTAACATATTAACAAGTTCACTATAAATCCTAAGATTATTATTCTATCTTAGCAAATGTATAATGCGACCATCTCGCAAGTTTGTTCCTGTCGGGGTTGGTAAATAAACGCCGGAGTAATCAACATCGACATATATCCACGAAAAAATCTTACTCCATTTTAAAGTCTGTTCAAAATACATTTCAACATGAAAATACTTGTCAGTCACTCCTACACATTATTAACAAATCAAATTTGGTCTGTTTTAATACAGTACAAGGGGAAAATAAAATTTAAAACCTACCTAAGGTTTTAAATTTTATTGGTTACACATACCTACCTGTAAATGTATGTATTTGTTTTAAATCCACCATGGTAAATTTATTTGTTTCTATTCCCTCTAAAATAGAATACCTTTTATCAATTTATAAAAAAATCAAAGGTTTGTAAATAGTAGAAACTAACTAGTGCGCACATATACTCAAGGGCGCTGACAATTCTAAAGCTAATGTGAACTTGATTTTCACCCTATTAACTCTAAACTCTAATGTTACTTACGATAATTACTACTTTAATATGCTGGATGCGAATAGCGCAAGACCGGCAATTGTGGAGATCTTTGGGAGAGGGCTTTGTCCAGCAGTAGACGTATTTCGGCGTATATAAAAGTGGCTATTTCCAGTGACTAACTTACGTTTCGTTAACTAAATGCACACAAATGAAATGTGATCAGCTGTTTATATGAATCTGTGATTCTGAGTACCCCGTCACGTGATGACAGGACCTTACAATATATAATGATATCTATGAAATTTTTATTTGCCTCTTAAAAAATAAGGGATTAAAAATTATCGTCTATTTCATTCAAAGATTATCTACGTTTATTTAATTAGTTATGAAGAATTACCATCGAAATTGGTGGCGTGACCCAAAAGTATTATTACTGCTCTTGGGATTCTTCGATGAGACTGAGAGGACCTCGAAGTGACAAGTTTTGGCTTAGTGGTATTTCCATGATCTATACATATAATAAAAAAAATATAATAAATAAATTTCCATGATCTATACATATAATAAAAAAAAATATTCAATGTACAGTTTTGACTTTCCTACGGAAAGTCAAAACTGTACATTGAATATTTTTTTAGAAGGATACTTGGGGCGTGGTCTACAATCGATATCGAAGCCAAAAATATAGTTTTTAGAATTTTTGTCTGTTTATCTGTTTGTCTGTATGTATGTCCGGGCTAAACTCAAAAAGTACTGCATGAATTAACTTCAAATTTTGCATGAATATTACTAAGAGGTCAGGTCAACATATGGGCTACATATTATCACGCTACCATCCTCGGCAGAGGAGCTGTGATAATTTATAAAGTTTAACGCGGGTAAAACCGCGGGGCACAGCTGGTGTGTAATAAAATCCCTCTAGGAGTGCCCGTGATGAATGAAAATGAAATGATACAATAAGTCCTAACACGTCCTTCCTGCTGTGGAGATATTTCGAGGAAGCCTAAGCCTGGACGTATTTCGGCTGATGATGACCTGATATCTCAATCCATTTTTCATATCCATCGACTTACCAACAACTTAGAATACATAGGTATATCATTTATTCGGACAAAGTCGAACAAAATAATCCCATTTTAATTTAATCAATAAGTAGTTATAATAAATTTGTATGACTCTGTACTGTATTTTTAACTTATTGACTAGAATCTGCCAAGATAACTAGGGTAGTGCCGCATCACACAAAGAATATCTTGGACACTTGATACATACAGAAAGTCTCCTTTTTATAATAAACTTAGTGAGAACAACCATAACGGTCAAGTCACAATTCTAGGCTCCCTAGAATGGTGACTTTACCGTTTTACGACAAAAAATATAGTGGCTCTTGTGGTGTACGGACTAACTAGAAAAGTTACCCAAGCGAAAATATTTCATGAATTCTTTGTTTTCTATGTATTTCTATAGGTATATACGTCTGAAAATAGAGTAGACCGGACGCAAGATAAATGCACGTGGATGCCAACTAGTCAAGATAACAACAGATACTATTGTCCATAAATTTTACCAATGATTTCCTCAGTGAGATTATCATTAAGACATCTGACATTAAATTATTATGTAACACTACTTAGAGTACTGGTGGTAGTGATGGATTATAAAACCATTGCAACGTTATATACAGCAAGCGTATCATCAAATTAAATAAATAATATAATAAGCTACGTACGGATTATCATTCTTTAGGAAAACTAAACATAAATTCACGTAAAAATATTCGTGTGCCAATAGGCAAATATTATCAGGGAATTCCAAATTCAAAAAGGTCGAAGAGGAACTTTATTGGTGCATTTTTAGTTTTTTAAAACCAATATTTTCTTGTCTATGCCTGTATACTCGATAACGATTGGCCAGTCGATTCTCCACGAATATTCGTTCTCGCTCCGAAAACGCCAAAAAATACGCTTTCAAACCAAAATGGAGGATTTGTCGGTCGAGGTGTACGGTGATAATGGTGCTTATTATAAGGTTTGTAAATTGTGAAGTACGTTAATATTTCACATAACAAGTAATATTTTGATTAGTGAAATGTTTAATCAATTAATTCCAGCGAACAATACCCATATAACTCTTATACTTACAAAAATATTTTTCCGGGAAGATCATCACGGCTGGAATGGACGCCATGTCCGCCTGTCAGGGCGTGATTTTTCCATGTGTTGTAATAAATATGCTGCTTTTTGTATTTTTAGCACCGATTGCGGTGTTATGAAATTGGGACGACACGCGAAGCAATTTCACATTTGCGCATATACACATAAATGACCTAAATATCTTATTTCTAGCGCATCACCAAGTTGGTGTATCATCGGAATGTTCTCAAAATCTCTTTATTTTTAGGCCATTGTCACCGACGTGCTCGACAACGAGGTTCTCGTAGCCTTTGAAAATGAGTGAGTATAATGTTTTATTGATACCACTGCAAAATATTTTTCGGGATATTAAATTGTGGGTATTTTTATTTACACGGATAAATTGTTTTGTAGCTGGCAGCCGGAGTCTAAGTTCCCGTTTTCTCAAGTGTTCTTACCACCGAAAGACACCGGCAAACACACAGAATTTGTGGAGAACCAAGAGGTGGAGGTTTACGCGAGGTCCAATGACAAGGAGGCATGTGGGTGGTGGACTGCTAACATCAAGGTATTGAATTACATATATTATTATTTATATTAACAAAGTGCATTGATTCAGTTTTATTTCAATATGCTCCCAATGTAATTCATATTGGATAGGTAGCATTTGGTTCACAACACAATGTTGCTAATCACTGCACAATGCATTTACAACTTTCACTAGATGCAATCAACTAATAAATTGTTCTTGCTCAGTTTTCACTGAATACCATTAATTTTTTACATGACTGTCTAAAAAATATTTTTATTGTTTACTAATATTCAATTTAATGTTTACCCATGTATTAATTAAAACTGTAAAAGGTACCTATCAAGATATTTGTGTGTAGGTTTGAAATTTGAATTTTTAATTCTGAATCTTTGCTTCTTATGATCCACTGCCCCCAGGCAGTGGATCATAAGAAGTGTCAATTATTAACATTTAAGTTATCAATCATGCAAATCAATCAATTAAGTAATTAATTTGACATATTATCACAACGCTAATTATTTTTTTATTGTTTACTTATTTGTGTTTTTTAGGGATATTGTTAAATCTCTTAAACTGACTACATGATAAGGATTATCAAACAATTGCTAACATGTTTTCAATATTATTTATATTTATTCAAGATGTAAGATAAATAGTGCACAAAACATAAGGAGCTTAGTTTACCTATGAATCGAAAGAATCTGCAGCTCATAAATATGCAAAACCCATAAAAGAAATGTTGTTGCCCATTGAAATATAGCTGCTGATGCATATAATATCCTGGGACATTAATATAATAATATCCTGCGACATTATTTACCGCCATCTGATCCCAAACTAACCAGAACTTGAACTATGGAAACCAGATAACTGATATTCTACAAATACTACTTTTCTTTGTAAATACATACTTATATAGATAATTACACCCAGACTCAGGACAAACAGACATGTTCATGCACACAAATATCCATCCTGGGTGGGAATTGAACCCACGACCTGCGTCATGAAAAGCAAGCATTTGCCAACCACTCCAGCCATACATAGTGTTCAGGTTCAGTTTTTATTTCTTTATTCACAATCTAGTGCTAAGTTTCGTGGGAAGATAACCATCCTTAAGTTCCACTATTTATAACTTAAATCATAAATATTGATCATAATTATAACTAATTAACTAATATGAGAAACTTAAGTCAATTTGATATTTAACTAAATTAATACATACATAGGCAGTGGAATATAAGGTCATACTCAACTCTAAGGCAGTCAGAAGGCTTTTATGCTTTTGTATACATATTGTATATATTATTATACTTTTTATTGTTATTGAATAATTTTTTTAATTTTATTTACTACAATATACTACTATTGTGTATATTTACTAAGTAAAGTTTATATTGTTATTTTATTGTATTTATGTTTATAGAAAAGATTAGAGAGATTTAATTTAGAATTTAATGAAAAAAATAAACTACTCGAAAACTGATAATAGATCTAAATCATCATCATCATCATATCAGCCGAAATACATCCATGACTGCTGGACAAATATCTACGATTAATAAGATATAGTTAAATGGGACTTAAAAACTGTTGTAGTAATAAGTAAAAACAGTTGTGGTAATAAGACATTACAACAATTTAAGGGAGCTTTTTGGTCACATGTGAATAAAATACAATTATTTATTTATTATTTTATTGACTACTAGTTGGAATTTTTGTAACTACCTGCACCGAACTAGACGTGCCTACCCCTATAATATGAGACAAAATGCAGGGGAGAAAGCTACAAAAACACTATAAATTTATTCTTGCATCATTTTAGCTGTTAAAATAATAACTTTATTATTACCATTGTTTATAAAATTATTAATACTTGGGCCTGAATCAAGAACCCTTCCTTTTGTACATAAGAAATATAATTTAAATGAATATAATACTTTAAGAAATATAATTTCTCAGGCATTAGACCTCGCTAGCAATATCTGAAGAGCTCTAAATTTTTATTTATTTTACTGAAATCCTATTGTTTTAAATAAAATAGATCTAATTTTAAACTGTGTTTAATTTTTGGAAAGATATTTTACAGTCTTATTACTAGACTAGTAGACATAAATATATGTTTACACAATTGAAGTTCCTGATCAAATTTTTCCAATAGGGTGAACAGAAGATTTTTAAATAAAAAATAAATAAATAAAAAAGGTTTTTATTCACATAGACTTTAAAAAAGCGCTTGTAAATAGTCAGAACATGTTTGTAGTAATACAGTTATTATTTCTAGTTACTTATTACAGATATTTAGGTACACGGAATGTTAAAACATTTATACAATTTATTTTATAATGGTAGTGATATTTAGCTAGCTTGTATTAAGTTATTGTCAAGGAGATTATGTTTAGGTTTAATTATTGAAATTAATATATTATATAATGATTGACTAACTTAGCAGGCCATATTGTGAAGGCACCTGTGTTCTATCCATATTTGTACTCCCATTATCTGATGTGATCGCATTTTGACACATTGATGATATTGCATGCAGAACAAATGACTTGACACGCTCCTGAGATAGAGCACTCTAACACAGTCAACTTGCAAACTCAGGGCTGCAGCTGGAAGTTTTCTGGCAGAAAAATGCCAATAGCACTTTTTAGTCTGGCCTGTGATTTTTATTGCATGTTTTATGTGTAAGGAAAAAACATGCAATGGCAACCAGACACTTGTACACTATCAAATATCCTGTGCACTCTGTGAAGGCTAGACACCATGGCCAAAATTAAACCAGGAGAACATAATTATTACAACTATCACTAAGAAATAATTTTTATATGTTATGGGTTTCTTTTACCATAGTATAGATCAGTTGGACTCAGAAATAACTCTGCTGCAGGGTTATTGAACTCACACATAGACTGTTTTAGATACACATCTAACTTGCAATATAAATACCAGTGAATCACCAATATATTTGCTTAAGGCTTAGAACACCTAGCTAGGTAGTGCACTGTCCAATCACATTAAAAACTTTACTGGAAGACATTGACCCTGATGAAGATAGGTAATTGACAGTTGTATATGTTTAAATTTCTTCACTGAATTCTACTTCTTCTACTCTGAATTTCATTCCAATGACTCTGTGGTACTATTTATAGTAGTAGTATGCGTTGTTTGGCTGATAGCATAGAATATAGCCAACCCATTTAACCCGTAGGGGGCGTAGAAGTCGACCAGAGGGTATATCTCTCAGAGAACGGGCAGCAGCTTCTCTGTGAACTATGACCATCATACTGCATTCGCTAATCCGACTGCCAAGCGTGGCGATTATGGCATATCCTTCGAAATGCTGGACAAAACTCCATTGTGCAAATCTTGTAGGAGGCCTTTGTCCAGCAAATTTTGTGATATTCAATTACATTATCATAATTTTCGCAGTGATCTCTATTTTTCAAAGTAATATTAAAATTGAGTTGCATAAATTAGATGCAAAGGCAGGTTTTATTGCTACTGCGATTTCTTCCAGATAAGCAAATATGGAGTGGATAGACGATGGAAGGGGAAATTGGGTGTAATAATAGGTCAACTAATTGTAAGCTTACACTAAAAATAAAAATTACAAAATCAGTTAAAGCAAGCAGGATTGTGAGAAAAGACTAAAGGCGGCAGCGATAAATAAATGTAGGTACTCTACGCGGATAAATAATTCCTTTTTAATATTATTCTTAAATATGTCTAAAGATTGAGCTAGTCTATTACGAAAAATATCATATCTTTTCTGTTTGTAATAACAGGTGGCGGTGATCGCTTATTATCAGGTGACCCCACTTACTTGCCAGCCATCCGATTTAATATAAAAAAATATTATTTAATGAAACCCAACCGAAGGTTTAACCTTTTTTATCCTCATAGCATGGGCAGCATAGAAATTTGGAAACACATATTTTACCTATTACTATTTATTGTTATTGCAAAAAATATTTTTTTGGCTTCAGTCTTTAAAGTGACTTCGACATAATCATGCAGGGACAAAAATTTATAACAAAGGTATGAAGACT
This sequence comes from Pseudoips prasinana, assembly GCA_951640165.1. Lineage (NCBI taxonomy): Eukaryota > Metazoa > Arthropoda > Insecta > Lepidoptera > Nolidae > Pseudoips > Pseudoips prasinana. The sequence continues at coordinate 35,263,152 of OX621245.1, read as the reverse complement.
GATCTATAACATTTTTGTACCAGATTCTAAATCTATGTATCTTATGAAGTTAATCCTACATATAAGCCAAATATCATACACTTCTATATAAGCATCAATAGCTGTGATTTGAATATCATGACATGCATTTTTTCTGTACCCCACTTTAAACTTGCGCTTTCACTCGTATTGTTAAATTAGTATAATACTGATCTTAATCATTTGGGAGGCATGTTAAAATTTGTTTTATCTAAAACACACTTAAGTATAAAGCAATACTTCTGCACTTGTGGAGACGGCGTAGAAACCACGAGGAGGGCGGCACTGTATTTTTTTCGCCTCTATCTTGCAGTTATAATATGCGGGTGATTAAACCAACAGGGGAATCACCCAATCGCCTCATAACGTAATAGTTTTGTGAGCTAGTTTCCGTAGATAATTCCCCGTCAATAAGATTATTAAGACCTTTTTTTGCTGTGTGGTGACAGCGGCGAATAACGGACAGAATATCATTACGTCATCTCACCCCGAGGAGAAGCGTAGAAGTGGATCCGAAGGAATATCTACCAGAGGACGGCAGCAGCGTCTCTGAGTACTATGACCATAATTCTGCGATCGCCAACACGTCTGCCAAGCGTGGCGATTATGGCATATATCCCCCCCCCCCCAAGATGATTCTTGGAGGAGGCTTTTGTCCAGCTGTGAACTTTTTGCAGCTGTTATGATGAAGACCTTATTTTTATTCTACCAGCGACAAAGTTACACCATTTAAATTTTAAATTCAAGTATATATAAGGTTTATTTTTAATAGCTGAAGACTTTCGTTAAATAAAAAGAATAATGCGTAGTCAGTGTGGAGATAGTTTTTATTTGCGATAGACTAGAATAGCACTGAACGTAAACGATTTCCAGTTATTCTCAAGACTTTAGATGAATGCCCTAAGGGATTGCATACACATAACAAAGACTTTGCTGAAGAATAAACAGCTTTAAGGAATCAAAATTCTGAAAATCCGAACATAATGCAACCAGATAAGCGAAAGATAGTTGGTTAATTTACTAAAAGTGCCGACGATAGCCTTTCGGCCGAGTGATTGTATTTGATGCGTTTCCATTCAGTGTAATTCTTAACTTCAGACGATTTGATACACGACCGTACCCAAGTTAGCGGTCACATTTTGATAATTACAGATAAAAAATCAGAAAAAGAGTATTTTTATGAGATAAAAATTAATTATTAGAATGAAAAAAAAAAATAAAATTAGTTGAATTTGAACACTACAACAACGGTACCTATCAAATGGCCGTCTATATGTGATTCTACGCCTCTTACGGGATGTGATAGGGGTGGTCATATTCGTTGCCGTTATCACAGCAGGTCATCTAATGATTATAACCAATTAAGTTTCATTCAATTTGAGAATCGATTTTTATACGAGTTAAGTGACAGGTCCGAACTTAATTCTCGGTAGGTCCCGCATCGAACAATCTAGGGTCTGGGGACTTCGGTCGTTGTTAATACACCGTGTATTATAAGAGCATAAGAGTACTCACGTCTACATATAATATAATAATATATTCTGGGACATTATTCACACACGGTCATCTGATCCCAAACTAAGCAGAGCTTGTACTATGGAAACCAGATAACTGATATACTACATAAACTAATTTTCTTCTGTAAATACATACTTATATAGATAATTTACACCCAGATTCAGGACAAACATACATGTTCATGCACACAAATATTAGTTCCGGGTGGGAATCGAACCCACGACCTCCGGCGTGTAAGGCAGCGTATCTACCAACCATCAAGCTATACATTTCCAATATAAGCTGATCTGTCATTAAATTTGAATCATTGTCTATCTACTATATTGTCAATCTACTATATAAAAATAAGTCGGGTTTTCCTTCCTGACGCTATACGTCCGCTATATGTAGGTAAATCGGTTCGTGCGTTCTGCACGAACCGATTTCCACGGTTTTGCATTTGTTGGAAAGGTCTCGGGCTCCGTGAGGTTTATAGCAAAGAAAATTTATAAAATTTAACGCGGGTAACACCGCGGGGCACAGCTAGTGTTGTATACATGTGAGTGAGGATAAAGAGATATCACATTTGTGTCATCTCAAAGACTCGTATACGGTTACATTTCCTGCGCAGATTGCTAGTCTTAGCGGAGAATGGGCGCCATGCCCGATAATCGACCTGCCGAGCTTGCATGCCGAAGATGACTCATGTTCTCTATAGCGCATAATCAGACGGGATGTTTCTCTGATTATGTTAGTAACTGACCGCAGCACACTTAGTAATAATAATAATATCTAGGGACAATGTCACACAGATCATCCTAGCCCCAAACTAAGCAAAGCTTGTACTATGGGTACCAGGCGACGATATACATACTTATATAGATAGATAAATACTTAAATACATAGATACTATGTCTGCTAGCACGAGGATAATCGAGGCGAGGCGAGGAGACGCTCATAGCTAGATGCTCTCACCGGGCCGTAAGTGATTGGCGAGGTTAAGTCACTATGTTGGCTAACATGTGATGATTCTGTAAAATGTAGGTGCTCTTCGAGTTGCGCAGTTCCCAGAGCTATTCTCTAGAACATTCAAATTATGCAGGGTGTAACATTAGTAGTGGATGTAACTAACGAAGTGCTATCTTACCATGACACTGAAATCATAAAACCAATCCTATTTGTTCAATACGAATGAAATATTTTGGCCTGCCATACTAAAGACATCACTAATCGTTATTCGTGTAAGGAGAGTTAATATTTTTATTGTGTACTAGCTGTGCCCCGCGGTTTTACCCGCGATAAACTTTATAAATGATCACAGCTCCTCCCCCGTAGGTAATAATATGTAGCCTATATGTTGACCCGACCTCTAAGTAATATTCATGCAAAATTTGAAGTAAATCCATGCAGTACTTTTTGAGTTTAGCCCGGACATACATACAGACAAACAGACGGAAATTCTAAAAACTATATTTTTGGCTTCGATAAAGTAGATCTCTCCCTAAGTATCCTTTAAAAAAAAAATCAATGTACAGTTTTGACTTTCCTATGATTTTATTATATGTATAGATTTTGATTATAGATGTATACTACACGTTGTTCAATTTCATAGGTAAATTAAGGTCCTTAACTTAAGTCTATTATTTATGGAACACCCTATATGTATATCGCCGTGCGCGGATAACACTTCTCCGCACTCTGGAAAATATTGCGTGCTGCCAGTACGTTTAATGGTGTTGGTTCACCAACACCCTCTCCTTAAACTCTAGCGCCAAGAAGTTTTTACGCTAATCCGTCGTGCGATGTGAGAGCAGTGTCGTTGTAAATATGACCTTGACCTTTGACCCTATGAAGGTTAACTTAGGGTCGATAACCTGTTCTAGACGTAGTCATATACATACAGTAAACATCTTTATTATCTTCTACAAATTCTTATCGACGCGTCGGTAGCCGTCTAGCATTAGATGCAGGAGGTACTTTTGTTTATTCTCTGACTAATCAGTATTAAAATAATCGATACGACGCGATAAAATCCTACTAACATTATAAATGCGAAAGTTTGTGAGTATGGATGTATGTATTATGGATGTTTGTTACTCTTTCACGCAAATACTACCCAACGGATTTTGAATAAACTTTGTAGTAATATAGCGTATACATTCCAACAACACATAGGCTATCTATACATATAATAAAATCGTAGGAAAGTCAAAACTGTACATTGAATATTTGTTTTAAAAGATACATGGGGCGTGATCTGCAATCGATATCGACGCCAAAAATATAGTGCTTAGAATTTTTGTCTGTGTGTGGTGTTTGTCTGTATGTATGTCCGGGCTGTGTGGTGACGGCGACAAATATCAGAATCAGAATATCATCACCCCATCTCATCCCGTGGGGGGCGTAGAAGTCGACCCGAGGGAATACCTGCCAGAGGATGGGCAGCAGCTTCCTTCTGATTACTATGACCATCTTACTGCGATCGCCAACCCGCCTGCCAAGCGTGGCGATTATGGCATATTCCCCCAAGACGATTCTTGAGGGAGGCTTGTCCAGCAGTGGACTTATTTAGCTGTAATGATGATGTCCGGGCTAAACTCAAAAAGTACTGATTGGATTTACTTCAAATTTTGCATGAATATTACTAAGAGGTCGGGTCAACATATGGGCATATTATCACGCTATCACCTACGGGGGAGGAGCTATGATAATTTATAAAATTTAACGCGGGTGAAACCGCAGGGCACAGCTAGTAATTTATAAATTTTATTAACGGGGGTTAAACCCGGCGGGCACGGCTTGTAAATAAATAAAATAAAAGCCGTCTTTGTTTACATTGTCTTTAAACGATGCTTGTCAAGAGTCTGAACATAGCATTACAAGTTAAAAATATATATGTAATTAATTTTAAGTACAGACGCCAACACATCAAACTACAGATGGGATCTGTCAATTTTCTCCAATTGAAAGTGAACCTTATGCTTTAGTGATAAAGTTGAAAATCTATAAAAGAAATTTGACAGATTGGGTTAGCTGGATTTGCTGGCGTCTGTACAAAATTAAGATATACAAACATGAAGGCCCGTGATGTATTCAACTAATAATAAATGCCGAAGTTTGTGTGTAGGGATGTATGCATGTTTGTTACTCAAAATCTAACGAACGGATTTTGATGAAACTTTGTAGTAATATACCTTATATATCCGAATAACACATAGGTTATAATTTAAGTTTAAGGGTAAAGCTGCGGGGCACAGCTAGTATTTAATAATATTGAATTGTCATTTAATTTATAATGATAATATTGTAGTTAAATTACATATCCACTGCTGGACATAGGCCCAAAGGTTTTATAACGTTGCCATATTTGGAGGGGGCTGCCGTAGTCACCGCGCTTGTCTTTCGAGTTGACAACCGCTGTTAGGTGGTAACTAGTACAAAGGTGGGGCTACTGTCCGACTATCTGGCGTATCCCTTGGTCGCCATTTACGACACCTACGGGATGGTATAATCTATACATATAATAAAATCGTAGGAAAGTCAAAACTGTACATTGAATATTTTTTTAAAACGGATACTTGGGGCTTGATCTACAATAGATATCGAAGCCAAAAATGTAGTTTTTAGAATTTTTGTCTGTGTGTCTGTTTGTCTGTATGTATGTCCGGGCTAAATTCAAAAAGTACTGCATGGATTTACTTCAAATTTTGAATGAATATTACTAAGACGTCGGGTCAACATATAGGCTACATATTATCTCGCTATCACCTACGGGGGAGGAGCCGTGATAATTTATAAATTTTAACGCGGGTATAACCACGGGGCACAGCTAGTGATAGAATAATACAATCAGCAATATATATAATACAATGAATAAATAAAAGATTATATTATTCATAAGGACGGATGCCCCCACGCAGTAAGTTTACAGGACTCCTCGCGGCGTGGAGTTCTGTACACCTACTGAAAACTGGTACTGGTATAGGCTGGCCCTTGTTCTTTATGGGCCGGAAACCACACGGCTATATAAGGCAAGGTATAATATAAATAATGGACGTAATTAGCTTGCTGTGTGGCTGACTGCATGGAATATCGCCACCCCATGTAATCCTGTGGGGATGTAGAATTCGTCCCGGGGGATTTAGAATGGGCAGCAGCATCGCTCTGTATACTGCAAGCTGCGATCGCCAACCAGTCTACCACGCGTGGCGATTATGGGATATCCCTCCAAATTATGGACACAACTGTGTGGAATGTGGTTATCTTTTGGGGAGGCCTTTGTCCGGTAGTGGATCTCGTGATAATAATGATGGACAACTAGTAACTAAAGGATCTTAATATGTTCATGAAATTGAACACATTTAGAACATCAACTTGCAGAATATAGAAACGAAATACTAATTTCCCATAGAAATATTGATCAACTTACTGTTTTCTTTGATTCGATCTGTTCCCATGGGTAGATTGACCTTCTTAAATTTTCTACACTATTATGCTTCACCTTGTATATATATTTATTGTATGTATATGTATATATGTATAAACTGTTAATACTATGACAACATTATCCTGCGTTGCATGAGATGAGATTGACCAGAAAGCGTCGCTATCTTTATGATAATAGATTAACCCTTAATCAAACAATTGTATAATAGTTTGCACCTCATTTTGCAGTCCATTTGTGTCTAGATTTATTAAGAATTATGAACATACGCTTGACTGGTTAAAGGTCATCATGGATGTCTACCTCGTTGATCAAGCAGTAGAGTGTCCTATCACATTGCCTTCATATGATGCATCAAGTAATTCTATAACAAGGAGGCGTTCAAAGCCAGGTGCCTTATATTTAGGTGTGCGGTAGATGGGGTGACTGCCTGATTAATTTCTGAGCGTCTTCTATATTTCTGCATGCTTCGGAGGTCTCGTTAAGTCTCAGTGTTAATCATCAGGACTGACACTGAGGTAACCACCATCCTCACGAGAAAAGAAAAGAATACAGAATGCCCCTGTATTTGTGTTTTCTCTAGTTAGCTAGGGGGCCTCGAGATTGCCTATCGTGTACGAGTATAGCTCTATATTGTTCATGTATATTTGTTCTCAGATGATGAGGGGCGACTTTCTCGTGATCGAATACCTGGAGTGGGACAACTGCTACACGGAAATAGTGCCAAAGGACCGCCTCCGGGTAAAGACCACCAAGACGCCCATCGACAAGACCACCTTCCATAAGTTTGAAATACCCGTACCTGATGATCTCAAGGACTAGTGAGTATTGTTCACTATTATTTCCTCTCCTGGGTCCCTCGAAACACCTTTATCTTTAGTTACATATTATGTATAGTTATGACCCGCAAAAGTAACGGAGGGAAAGTCTGGGGAAAGAAGTGATAATTTTTTTATGAAGACCTTGCAATGGTTCCTCAGTCAAGGAAAACTTCCTGGGACTTTCTGTAAGAATTATTAATTTAGACTAATTTCTCAGACCATAATATATGTACTAAGTGAGGTTTAAATGTGTTTCTCAGTTGTTGTTTTGCTATATTATTAATTCTGCAGGTAATAGATTGGATTGATGCTGAAGTGATGTCCTATTCCAGATTCCATAGAATTTCCTAGAAACTCAGAAATGTTGTCTTTCTAAGTTTCCAGTTCTTCCACAAAGTTCTTGAACTGCACATGATATACAAGTGTCTAATTCAGCTTGTTACACCTTCTAAATCAATAATAATTATTTTCAATTATATATCATATACATATACGCTAGCCATTTCCCCATAAATATATATTCTGCATTTTATTGATTTTAACATATTTTAATTTCTATTTAAATATTTCATTGACACAATATATGCCTACAACCATGTCCAATCGCATTTCATATTTTGGACAAAAGTTCCAATTTAAAACTGACCAAAAATAAACGTCCTTATTTGAAGATTTGAAAGCGAAAATTTCGGATGGGGGCCTTGGTTTTATCGTGAAACGGCTATACCTGGTTTACTAACCGTGTCTTGGCAGGTTTGACACGCGCCTGTAACCTTATGATCAACATTGGGGTACCTATGCTTATCCTAGAACTAGCTATTTCCGTGGTTTAATATTTCATCCTACCTCTTGCACGATCTGGAGAGTTCTCTACCTACAAGGATATACACGCCATTAATTCTGCTAACGGTAGCCCCCAAACTGCATCGTGCGGAAAACGATGTTAAATTTATCGTTACGACAAGACGGTTGTGGTATGTTTTATAGACTCAACTAAGAAAAATAAAGAAACGCGTTGGGTTCTTTGATATGCTTGATTTATTGCATTTTGCGGTTATCTTTAATCTGTGATGTGGTTTGAGTGCTCCAATAAATTTCACATTAGCACCTATTGAAATATCTTAACCACTTGTGTAAGTTAATACCTTTGAATTATTTGAACTATAAAATGGAGGAAGAGATAATCGTCACAATATTGTTTGTAAAAATAATATGTTCCTTTTCAAAGAGATAATATTATAATAAATGTCGACCGTAAAATGAAAAAAAGTCTTATAATGATCTCTTCTCTATAGCGTTAGACCAAATTCCATGTTCGTAGTCCTACATTTGTATTGTTTTTAGATTTTCTTGCTCTATCGCTGTAGAGAGGTATGAGATTTCGTCGCTGTCCCGCCTACGCAGGTTATGTGTTGCCTTAAATGGTGTCATAAACGCCGTTCTTTTGTTTCCGCAGTGCGAAGGTGGAGAACGCGCACAAGGAGTTCCAGAAGGCGATCGGTGCTGCGCTGGTGTGGTACGTGGCGGAGCGCGGCGTGCTGGCCGTCGTGTCGCGCTGCGAGACCAGCCAGAAGCGCGCGCAGATGTTGCAGGAGATGCACTTTAGGTACGCGCGCACTTATGTAGCTAGGCAGCAGTGTAGCGCCCCGCTCTGCGGCACGTGTGGCCGTCGTGTCGCGCTGCGAGACCAGCCAGAAGCGCGCGCAGATGTTGCAGGAGATGCACTTTAGGTACGCGCGCACTTATGTAGCTAGGCAGCAGTGTAGCGCCCCGCTCTGCGGCACGTGTGGCCGTCGTGTCGCGCTGCGAGACCAGCCAGAAGCGCGCGCAGATGTTGCAGGAGATGCACTTTAGGTACGCGCGCACTTATGTAGCTAGGCAGCAGTGTAGCGCCCCGCTCTGCGGCACGTGTGGCCGTCGTGTCGCGCTGCGAGACCAGCCAGAAGCGCGCGCAGATGTTGCAGGAGATGCACTTTAGGTACGCGCGCACTTATGTAGCTAGGCAGCAGTGTAGCGCCCCGCTCTGCGGCACGTGTGGCCGTCGTGTCGCGCTGCGAGACCAGCCAGAAGCGCGCGCAGATGTTGCAGGAGATGCACTTTAGGTACGCGCGCACTTATGTAACTAGGCAGCAGTGTAGCGCCCCGCTCTGCGGCACGTGTGGCCGTCGTGTCGCGCTGCGAGACCAGCCAGAAGCGCGCGCAGATGTTGCAGGAGATGCACTTTAGGTACGCGCGCACTTATGTAGCTAGGCAGCAGTGTAGCGCCCCGCTCTGCGGCACGTGTGGCCGTCGTGTCGCGCTGCGAGACCAGCCAGAAGCGCGCGCAGATGTTGCAGGAGATGCACTTTAGGTACGCGCGCACTTATGTAGCTAGGCAGCAGTGTAGCGCCCCGCTCTGCGGCACGTGTGGCCGTCGTGTCGCGCTGCGAGACCAGCCAGAAGCGCGCGCAGATGTTGCAGGAGATGCACTTTAGGTACGCGCGCACTTATGTAGCTAGGCAGCAGTGTAGCGCCCCGCTCTGCGGCACGTGTGGCCGTCGTGTCGCGCTGCGAGACCAGCCAGAAGCGCGCGCAGATGTTGCAGGAGATGCACTTTAGGTACGCGCGCACTTATGTAGCTAGGCAGCAGTGTAGCGCCCCGCTCTGCGGCACGTGTGGCCGTCGTGTCGCGCTGCGAGACCAGCCAGAAGCGCGCGCAGATGTTGCAGGAGATGCACTTTAGGTACGCGCGCACTTATGTAGCTAGGCAGCAGTGTAGCGCCCCGCTCTGCGGCACGTGTGGCCGTCGTGTCGCGCTGCGAGACCAGCCAGAAGCGCGCGCAGATGTTGCAGGAGATGCACTTTAGGTACGCGCGCACTTATGTAGCTAGGCAGCAGTGTAGCGCCCCGCTCTGCGGCACGTGTGGCCGTCGTGTCGCGCTGCGAGACCAGCCAGAAGCGCGCGCAGATGTTGCAGGAGATGCACTTTAGGTACGCGCGCACTTATGTAGCTAGGCAGCAGTGTAGCGCCCCGCTCTGCGGCACGTGTGGCCGTCGTGTCGCGCTGCGAGACCAGCCAGAAGCGCGCGCAGATGTTGCAGGAGATGCACTTTAGGTACGCGCGCACTTATGTAGCTAGGCAGCAGTGTAGCGCCCCGCTCTGCGGTACGTGTGGCCGTCGTGTCGCGCTGCGAGACCAGCCAGAAGCGCGCGCAGATGTTGCAGGAGATGCACTTTAGGTACGCGCGCACTTATGTAACTAGGCAGCAGTGTAGCGCCCCGCTCTGCGGTACGTGTGGCCGTCGTGTCGCCAGACCAGCCAGCTATCATTTTCTGTATGAAATTGAGTAAACAATTACTGTTCAAGTCCTGATGACCGCGCGGTACCGCGGACGATTACTAACCGCGCGATACAAGAACTAAGTGAACGCTAATTACTGTTGACATTACCGCGGAGCACCGCGCGGCACGCTACAACCGGCGCGCGATCTTGAACCGCGAGTCACCGCTAGGTTCAGGTTCTACGAACCTGGTGCTCTACCGGCTAAGTCGCCGAACTTCGATTTCATAAATGGCGTTCAAATAAATATAGTTAAAAATGACTTAATCAATCATTAAATCGGATTCTATGAGCACATGTGACGTCATAAATGGTCCGGAATCGATTGTCAACGTTGAAGCCGATTAAACGATTGATTAAGTAATTTTTAACCTTTATTTATTTGAACGCCATTTAAGAAATCGATGTTCGACGACTTAGCCGGTAGAGCCCCTGTAACTGTTCACTTGATTCGCACGAGTTGAGACTTACAGGTTGGGATATGAAGTAACAAATGGGCTGAAGAAAGTATTTCACTTAAAATAGAATGCACCCGGTATAAAATCCATAAGCAAATTCCTCCTCCACATCCTTTTTCAAGCAATGTTGATGCCAGACTGCCGCGCATACATTATAGCCGTCATGTAAATGCTCCAACTGCGCGGTAACGCGCGGTTTTGCGGTCACATGAACTTAGCCTTAGTATTACAGTTGCAAACGAGAATTAAGGTCCAAAGGCCCCTGAAATATGTCAATAAAACCCTACAGATATAAAGGTTAAAACTCATTTTCATGTTCCAATTAAAACACCACCAGGACTTATTGGTTTGTGTGTTAGTGATTAATAAAATAATTATTAGAAGCGCATACGCATTTTATTAATTTCATGTGCTAACATTTAAATGTCCCTGGCTCAGGAGAAGGTTGGGAATTACATATTAGAATTTATTTTTCAATGACTTGTTGGGTCAAATTATTTTGATTAAAGCCTAAAGCCCATTAAAACGAGGTAAAATAAATAATAGCGGCATTATAGTGATCCAAGCACAATTTCAGTTTATACTCCTCCTCCTGTTACCATATAAGTATTGATATTCTAATGTTTTTTTCGTCCTGAAACGAAACGGATAATACTTTTTGCACAAAGTTATGCGACATAACGCGCCAGATGCTGACTTTTTCTTTGCAACTGTTTACATTTGGAATTGCCAAAAATATGTCTGTTACGAAACTTGACCCAATTTAGACTGTTTTCTACAAGAATTTAGGTGAAAGCTTTTCAATATTATTGTTTTTTTAGTACGAGGCAGGTCTTATGACTTCATTATGCACGGTATTTATTTGCGGTAATAATACATTGTATCTAAATTTGTTTCACAATAGGAATTTAACATATAATGGTATATTATCACATTTTTTTAATTCCACGTTATAACAATTGACAATAATATAATTTAGAAAGAGAAAGAAATTAGGTAAATGTATTGATAAGTCCAATATTATGTTTAAATCACAGTTGTAAACGAAACTGCTAAAAAGTTATGTAATTGAGCTACGTAACCGGTGGCGATTTAAATATTTTTGGTAATCCCGCGTGTCAGGTAATTAATATTAACACTCGCGAATTAGATTTTATTAATCATTAGAAAACAAAGAAAAAAATAATCTACATAGATAAAGAATTTGGGAAACCATATTTTTTATGAGTACTTTAATGTACGATATAACAGATCATATTGAAAACGGAAGTTGCGGCGATTCGCCTAGACAAGAATTTTAATTCGCTACTCATAACTTATTCTGTCATTCTTATGGCTTGTGGTTATCGTTCTGTTTGTTCATGCGGACGCCATGGACAAGATTTTAGGAGAGTTGTTTACTGACGCAAGCTGGGGCCAAAGGCCAATGTGTTCCTTTTATGGTGTTGGAACCTATAAAGACGCCTAGTAGGCCTTTATCTTGTATTAGAGTAGTAAAAGACATTTAGTAAGCTGTTGACTAGGTCTTGGGACGTCGTTTATAGACTTCTTTTTTAAGGACAACGCCCGCATTAGTGCATCTAGTCCCTGTGTCGTGGGGTACTTTACAAACTCAGAACAACTATTAATGAGTGACACAAATAGTGGCCCGGCGCGGGACTCGAACCCGCGACATGAAGCGGCGAGGTGACTATCTTAGCCACTGCGCCCCACGTGCAGTCAAACCTTAATGCAAGGCCAAAAACCAGACGTGTCTTCTTTCTAAATATTATTCGTTTTTGTTTTCTTTGCTTAGGGTTAAGTTGTGGTGGTATCAGCACTAAAGCGGGATCTCATATGTAAAATATCATTTGAGGTCCCATGTGTTTGGGCAGCCGACTCACTGGCCACACATTAGAGTGCTAACATTAACGACGATAAGCCACAGGGCCATCGGCGCAGAGTCCAGTGCCGTATTGGTAGTATAAGGCTTATTACATTCACATATTTAATGTTGAACCTATTTACAGACAACGGCAAAGGTAGATTATTAAAATCGGACGAGAGGTCGTGGTTACCCTAGTGTCAGAGTTGTTCAAGCCGCCCAGTAAAGTCTCTGACTGTTGCCTAATGACTACAACCGGGACCGACAGCTTAACTTGCTGAGTTTGTTTCGCTGGGTCTTCTCAGTTGGGGCGCATTGGATCCGGTGGTAGCATTAAAGCGCGATCGTCGTTTTAAACACAAGGTCCGTTATAATAATAATACTGAATTCATACCTTAATATAGACAGAACCATTCAGACAATATGTAGTAAAATTTAAATTTCAATACATAATATTAAAAACTTCAACTAAACATAATCTCCTTGACAATAACTTAATACAAGCTAGCTAAATGTCACTACCATTATAAAATAAATGTTTTAACATTCCGTGTACCTAAAAATCTGTAATAACTAGAAATAATAACTGTATTACTACAAACATGTTCTGACTATTTACAAGCGCTTTTTTAAAGTCTACGTGAATAAAAACCTTTTTTTATTTATTATTTTATTTTAACATGCCCTCCAAAGCACGGAGACACTCAAATATTAACCACTTTGGCGGTCACCCATCTATGACCGCGAGCCTAGTTGCTTAACCTCGCCGGTCACTTACTGACCGGTGAGAGCATCTAGCTATGGTTCATCAATGACCATGGATCACGCACTTAGAACACCTCATCGCCACCCACACTATTTTGACACTAGTTACCGAAGTTAGTATTAAATATCCAATTTTGATCATCTACTTATGCCGTTGACTGCACGTATCCCTGTGTATTCAATACAAAGTTGTGTCCATAAATATATATTTACTGCTTTTTATGTTCAACTAAGTCTATGATGCTTGAAATTTCATTACCGTGCTCTTCCGAATACAAAATTAATTATATGAATATTAATTTGTTAAGGTGGGTACAGATTGGTGCAATGCAACATGTAATTTAATATTTTGCCTTACATTGCATGTTCCTTGCTGCCTTGGACGTCTCGTTCTGATTCGTAGTCAATGCGCGCGCGCGGTACGCGCATTGACTACGAATCAGAACGAGAACATCTGTTCCCGTATTTCGTTTAAACACTAGCCCTCGTCACACGTGTTCTTTTCTTTGCCCACATCACTCTACGTAAGTCGATATACTTACGAATCATGGAGTCTGAAGACAGCCTTCTTGCTCTGACGATTATCAGTGCTTCATTGTTAATCATTCATCAACTTTTAAAAAAAAGCCAACGTCCCCGACGTTGCTGGTGCACAGAATTATATAAACGGAGAGAAGGCAGAGAACTGCTTACAGATATGAATTTCCAGCATATAAGTGGCCAATACAAGAGTTTTACGAGGATGACGCCAACAGACTTTGAAAATTTACTCGCGATAGTCGCACCAAGAATAAGTCGAAAATATTCAAATTTAAGAGCTCCAATTTCAGCCCAAGATAGACTAGCGATTACTCTTCAATACATTTCCGATTTCGTCCCACGCATCTTTCTTTAAATTTTGTTTATAAAAGTTTTCATTTTGAGGGTTCCAAAAAATTTCCTTGTTCTGTATTCCTCTATCAATGACTCGTCATCACTCCACGCACCCTCCTTCACCGCCATGATCGTTGCGCATGCGAACGAAACGAACGACCGTCCACGGCTGAGCCCTGCGCACACTGCGCGCCCCTTTGTTCGTACTACAAACCTCCTCACTCGGATCGAGCCGCGCACGAGTTGTACCGCTCGGAGCGTGCGCGACCCAGGCGCAGTTCGTGCGCGCGAGGCGTCCACACTATGGGAATTCTGTTACATTGCATGATACATTGCAGCAATGTGGACCTCAAATTCTTGCATTGCATGTTGCATTACATGTTGCATTGCACCAACCTGTACCCACACTTACAATATGACAATTTCGAGGTAGGGCACTCAAAGAGTCAATTAATGTCAAGTGCAGAATATTACAATAATTTCCATTTGTAATTGTGTTATGTCCTTTTCAGAAATCTAACGCAGAAGCTGTTATTGATGAAAAAGACTGAAGAGGCAGCTAGACAGTTGGAGTCCACCAAAATACACAATCAGGGCGGGTGAGTACCATATGTACCCTTTTTATTGTGTCTTTAGATCTGGTGTTATGCATGAGTATTACATTATTATGATACAACTCAGTTTTGCCGGCATTTGTGGAGCTCTTTAGGGAAAACCTTCGTCTAGCAGTGAGCGTCTTTCGGCTGATATGATGATAAGTTTTTGCGGTCTATCTCCTGATTTACAATGGTGATAGACCAAACCAAAACAATAATACAACAATTTCTATAAAAGCTACGATATCCAATTCTTCTCCGGTCTTAAAACTAGGTAGCGAGCCTCGCAGGCGATGACCCTACCCTACCTACCCTGAGGCTTTAACTAAGTAGTGTCTCTTTCTGCTATCTCACACTTTTCGTAACGCTCCTGTCACGCACTCTCGAGCTTACTCCCCCAAGTCAAGCGTGCGTAAAGAAGTTTTACGTCAAAATCATAAATCCGCGATCCGTAGAACAAATATGTAAGTACTTATTTGCTTCACAAACAATGATAACAAAATTGATAAGTACATAATAAATGGGGCAGAAAGGTTCTTGAGTGGCGACCACGAACCGGAAGACGCAGCGTGGGCAGGCCCCCTACAAGATGGACCGATGATCTTGTGCGGGTCGCTGGAAACTGCTGGATGCGAATGGCGCAAGACCGGCAATTGTGGAGATCTTTGGGGGAGGCCTTTGTCCAGCAGTGGACGTCTTTCGGCTGATATGATGATGACATAATAAATATATAGGTACAGTTTTTTTTGCTACAGATCACCAGTATCTGTTCTGTTGACGTTGACACATATTTTATTATTGAATATAGATTAAACAAATTGTTTTGAAAAATAATACAGCCAAATTAATATTTTTTTATCGTCTTAAATGAACATGAAGCATGTAAGAACTGCAAAGAAGCGATAATAATCGAAATATATTCAATTTAAACTGATATAGATAATATGGTGTACCTACTCAGTCAGATCAGATTCTATTATTATTACAGAATCAAACGTAGTCGACATGTGGTTTCCGGCCTAGAAAGAATAAAAGGGCTACCCCATACCATCTCGTGGATGTCGTAAGAGGCGTCTTAGGGACTACGCGCACTTATTCAGCTCTTTTCAGCTTTTGTCCATAGAAAACAACAATTTTGTATGGAGACGTGTACGCGTCGATTCAGCTTTCCGCGTTCATTCTGCTTTCGCGGCAAACCAGCATAAAATGAGGATAAATGTGTTTTTATTATGCGAATGCTATAGAGAGCGTTCGGCGCTGTTACGCCGCGTACAGCGCTGTTCGCCGTCTCAGTTTCTCTTTCTCCGTTCCTGCATTGATTTGACGTAATCATTATGCACGCAAAAATTAAAGAGTGCGGACGTGATTTTTTTTGCACTAACAATATCATTGTAAGTAAAAATAAAATAATATAATTAATATTTTTTTATTTTTACTTAAAATGATATTATTAGTGCAAAAATAAAAAGTTTAAGTGGAGATAGCACGTTATGACGGCTATTCTTATTCTTACGACGCCTTACGCGGCTGATAGAAGCAGAGCTGTATAAGTGTGAACAAAATCGTTCAGCGAAACGCGAATGGAGCTGAATAAGTGCGCGTAGTCCCTTAGGGATACATCAGGTAGTCGGGCAGCAGCGCCTCCTGTGTACTAGCTACCACCAAACTGCGGTCGCCAACTCCATTTGCAGGCTTCCAGTTGTGTGAATGTTTTTATAAAGGGTTTGACTTAGTCGGGTGACTAAGTCAAACCCATTATAAAAACATTTGCGGGAGGCCTATGTCCGGCAGTGGACGATATCTGGCTGATGATGTGACGTGAAACATAGTCGTAGATCATTAAACTGTTATGGAAGCGTAATCAAGTCCCGTATTATACTGCAGTGGCAGTGTGTCAGCCAAGTTCAAACAATACTGCAGTTCACGACATATTTTGAACTTTTTAGTCCACCCCAACTTTAAAACAAACTCGCAATTTTGCATGTCTCTCTTGACAAATATCAATTACTAGCTGTACCGTCCGCGCGTTGCTACGGCAATATATGAAAGTAGCCCCATCTGTGGATGATTGGTCGTACCAACTCAAACCTTCCTGAGCTCATGCACAACACTTTGTCGAAGATCATCACATGGTCATGACATGATGTTTAGGATTCTTTTTCATATTATGATGGGCCTATTGGCGTGGTTGGTAAATAGTTGCTTTCCACGCCGCAGGTCGTCGGTTCGATTCCCACCCAGGGCAGATATTTGTGTACAGGAACATGTCTGTTTGTCCTGAGGGTGTTCTTAACTTAACTTAAGTACTAATACGCAATTTTAATTTTATTTCTTAATTTTTAAAATTCATGCACAACATGTACGAAGGCGGAATTAATGCCGAAGGCATTAAGTCTGCCCTCTTCCAGTCATCACCCCTAGGGTGATGCAGAGAACACATGGTAGCTACACTATGAGGTTTAAGAATATAACTTGTGAAAACTATACACACCTCATACAATTACATAAAATACACTATACCTATATTATAATATACTAATATATACGACTTCTTCAATTGTGTATACTGACAACTTACTTACATATCGTATAAGCAGTGGTTCTCTGACACTAGGTCAAGAGTTTTCCAAGCCGCCGCTTCTGACATGGCTAAAGAAGTACGGAGACGCTCATCAATTAAATCACTTCGGCTTTTGGCGGTTACTCATCTATGGACTGATCGCGAGTCTAGTTGCTTAACCCCGCCAATCACTTACGGACTAGTGAGTGTATCTGGGCTATGAACGTCTGACAACTACCCCATCTCAGTTACTTCATACTCCAATCCCTACCTAGGTTGTCTGCAAGTCATCACATGTAATGCCGCCAATTGTAAAATTTTGTAATGAATATTGTTTCCTGTGATATTTTGGTTCACAATAAAGAGTAATATTATCTTATATTTTATAAGGTTCTGCTTGAGCATTTGCTATGTCACTATTTACCGGAAAATGTTTAGACCAAGTTCTTTTTTTTCTTTTTTTTTAATAATATTTTGGTGCAATGTCACACAGATCATCCTAGCCCCAAACTAAGCAAAGCTTGTACTATGGGTACCAGGCGACGATATACATTCTTATATAGGGTTTGACTTAGTCGGGTGACTAAGTCAAACCCATTATAAAAACATTTGCGGGAGGCCTATGTCCGGCAGTGGACGATATCTGGCTGATGATGTGACGTGAAACATAGTCGTGGATCATTAAACTGTTATGGAAGCGTAATCAAGTCCCGTATTATACTGCAGTGGCAGTGTGTCAGCCAAGTTCAAACAATACTGCAGTTCACGACATATTTTGAACTTTTTCGTCCACCCCAACTTTAAAACAAACTCGCAATTTTGCATGTCTCTCTTGACAAATATCAATTACTAGCTGTACCGTCCGCGCGTTGCTACGGCAATATATGAAAGTAGCCCCATCTGTGGATGATTGGTCGTACCAACTCAAACCTTCCTGAGCTCATGCACAACACTTTGTCGAAGATCATCACATGATCATGACATGATGTTTAGGATTCTTTTTCATATTATGATGGGCCTATTGGCGTGGTTGGTAAATAGTTGCTTTCCACGCCGCAGGTCGTCGGTTCGATTCCCACCCAGGGCAGATATTTGTGTACAGGAACATGTCTGTTTGTCCTGAGGGTGTTCTTAACTATATAAGTATGTATTTAAAAAAGAAAAGTAGTATATGTAACATATCAGTTATCTGGTTTCCATAGAACAATGTCTCACGATATTTGTTTATGTAAAAAAAGTTAAAATAGAATTCTTTTGCTTTTGAATTTAGTTCTGTTACTTTTCTATGTTGAGTTTTTTACTTCTCGTACCTTGCAGTGATTCTAAGCAAACGATATAATTGAATTGGAGGATCCCTATTTTTCTTATTTCAACTAAGAGTCATGTTTATCTTCTCGCTTCAGGAGCAGCATAACCAATCAGATTCCAAACTCATGTTCTCAAGTTCACATGTTTAAGCACTGCTCCGAGTGAGTAGAGATTGAATGACTATGACCTAATTGCAGCAGCTTAGCATAACGGTTCTGTGCGCCATGTGGCCACTCTTTACATGGCTTATGGCTTTTGCATGACTTTTGACTGCTTCGTTGGTCTAGCGGTAGCATGTTCAACCGCCAAGGTCCTGGGTTTTCAAATCCCGAGTCGGGCCAACAAGTGATTTTGGCACTTTTCTGTAAAGACATTTCTCAGTATCTGCCGGAGTTGTGGGAGCTGGAAGTATAGCATCCATGTGCCTCGGAAAGCACGTAAAGCCGTTGGTCCTGTACCTGAACTCTTTCAGTCGTTTCTCATTGATTATGGAATAGAAAGTTTATATGCCCCGTGCGGTTGGCTAATCTTTATTGAGACTGGCCGCCGTGTACGAAAGTCGATCAGTAGAACATTTTATAGTGTTTTCCTACGTTATCTTAGGTGTGTTTATCTTAGAAAGGCGTGTGATTGATGAGGCGGCAGCATTATCGCTGATATAATGTTTCAGTGTAAACATTATAAATAGGTTTCACGACAATGAAAATCGAGGGTTCCCAAGTAAGCAATAAAAATATTTAACTTATGCACTTCTCGTCTTGTATATGTAACAACTGCGGTTCTCTGCCCATGTCGGTTTTAATCCAGCCATGTGGCTTTGATCGTCTACTATTACTTATAAAAGGCCTCATTTCACGGTGGTGTGCTTGCGAACTATTTTTGAACGAATGTTTTGTATTCTTAAATTATATTAACATGAAATCAAATGTATAGCAAAACATCGATTACAAACAGCAAAAGTTTGGACGTTACGAGATCAATAAATATGAAATCTAAAATCTCGACTTTAAATGGAACATCCATTAAAGTCGAGATTTTAGATTTGTATGTAATAGTCAATTTGTGATTCGACCGCTCGTAATATTAAATAAATTACCAAAACTAAATAAATAAGTTTACCAAGACTTTGACCCCAATAGCACAACTCGAAGTAATCTAATTTAGTAGTAATAGTAGTTCGTTCAGACTCATTTTTGCGAGATGATAAATGAGATTTTTTGTACTATCCATTTAATTTAACAACGTAATACTGAAGAAAAATTTGCGGGGTGGTCAGATTCTGTTGCCTAGTACGCTCTGGACAATAACTTTTTCCCAAGTCTCAATATGATCTTATGCCTAGAACATAGTCGAAGGAGGTAAAAAAGTATTCCTGAATAATGCTAATGTTAAGATAAGATTCCTGTAATACATTTATGATTCATTGTAAGTTGTCGTTAACAAAGAACAGTAACGAAAAAGACTGGCACTAACGAAATCATTTGTAACTTTACCAAGGGCCTATGCACACCACGTTTTTAAGCGCGCCGTTGACGCGCGTTTGTAGCGATACAGACGCGCGTTAGCATCGCGTTTGTATCAAGTCAAACAAACACCAAACTGCTTTAGAATAGAATAGAATATTATATAATAAAACTAGCGCTATATGCTATAGCTAGTATATTATATAATAAAACCAGCGGTGCACCGCGGTTCTACCCGCGTTAAATTTTATAAATTACGTATCACAGCTCCTCCCCCGTAGGTGATAGCGTGATTATATGAAGCCTATATGTTGACGCGACCTCTTCGTAATAATCATGCAACATTTAAAGTAAATCCATGCAGTACTTTTTGAGGTTAGCCCGGACATACATATAGACAAACAGATAAACAGACAAAAATTCTAAAAACTATATTTTTGGCTTCGATATCGATTGTAGATCACGTCCCAAGTATACTTTTAAAAAAATATACAATGTACAGTTTTGACTTTCCTACGATTTTTTTATCTATACAACGTGTAACAGAAAGAGTGAACGTAACTTAAGGGGCATATACAGTCTCCTTAAGCCTACCTATACACAAAATCTCATACCGAAATACCATCATTTTAATCTTGATCGTAAAATAATATACCATTCAATATATCGACAAGTATTTTTATCGATATAACGAACATCCGTACTAACACAGCACAGCTGATTCTGATTTACGCTAGAAATTGTTTGACATACCTGTGTTTCTATGCACGCCTGGTAGTTTGATACCGATTGCACTCACTACACATATTTTGTTTCATTTTCGAGTTATGTTTTTATTTATAGCACTGCTGAATAGCTATTGGATACTTTACATCGTATAAGTACGTGATACACAAACACATTACGAGAATCTTTTTATAGTTTAACTTCTAGTTGAAGTTGTTTTCAGTACTGATGAAAGAATTTCATTATTTCACGTTCACTAAAATCTACGCCGACACCGAAAGCTTAACTCTAAGACTTGCCAACTAACACGAGTCTCTCTCATGTACAACATATTCATAGAATCGTAAAGCTTTCATGTTTCTTAGTTATAAAGAGGCGTGGCCTCCATCGCGACACTGTACCCTTCACGACATAGGTTCCTCGTAATTAAACAGCCTTAAATTCTGTGACCTATGAATCCTCTGCACGTCTGAGGCTATTCTTTCATAGATGAATGCACGACATTTTCAAAATTATTACGATCACTAAACGACATAGTTAAGGATTTCGCGGAACACTTTACTCATTACTAAATGACATTTTAGACGATTTAGTAACTAAACACGACCTAAATAGACAGCAGTTTACGAACAACTGATGATTTTAATATTTTTATTAAATAAATGAAATTGCACAGTATTTGATGAATTTGGCGGCTTTCTTCGAACGCGGCCCCTTTGGCGGCGTCTTTGAGTCCACTCAAAAGAGCCGCCTAGGTATCGACGACGCGCGCGGCTAGCTTAAATGAATATTAAAAGATATTTAACCGTTTATTATTTACCTACATCAACTCTTTGATTTTGCCGCCATATTAGTGTAACTTTGGATATAATCAGGACGGAATTTGAAATGTCCCCTACTGTTCATATGAGCCTAGTACATTATTCATATTTTTTATTTGTATGTATTGTATGAATGATTAATATGTCGTTACACGGCATTGAAAGTGCCCCTGCACTTTCTATTCCATCACTCTCATGATCTGATGGGACTACTAGCGATACGACCGGAAAGAGGTCAGGCACAGGAACGACGGCTTAACGTGCTCTCCGAGGCATGGGGGTGTAATATGGTCAACTCCCAGACTTCGGGCTGATACTGAGAAATTTCTTTTTACGGAAAAATCCCATAATCACTTTTTGGCCCGACCCGGGATTTGAACCCAGGACTTTATTATGTGCAGTTGAACACGCTACCGCTAGACCAATGAGTTCGAACACATTCAAATAGCGCGGCGCGCGCGCGCGGGGCCCGCTTTGATGAATATTAAAAAATATTTAACCATTTATTATTTACCTACATCAATCCTTTGTATTCGCCGCCGTATTAGAGTTCCTTGCGACAAAATCAGGACGGAATTCGAAATGTCCCCTAATGTTCATATGAGCCTAGTACATTATTCATATTTTTTCGTAATTTCTCAGTAGTCGTACCGCGTGTGTTTATCTGGTTAGTTTGTATAGTTTGCATTAAAAATTAAGTATAGGTAGCGCCACGAGTTATGAGCGCTCGCTTCATCTGCGCAGAACGCACTTTTAGGTCTGTTTGGTAACAGGGTTGAGGCGCGGGGGCGGGGAGCCCGCGCCCGGTGCTGTCCTTGCGCACTATTGGAGAATCAGTCGCTGCATAACTCCCGCTCTCGGCGCACGTTGATTTGAGTCCGAAAGTACAGTCGCGTAAATAGTTGTTTTCGATCGTTTATATTATTTGTATTGACCTATAATTAAAAATGCTTTAGGGTCAGATGTTAAAAAGACAAGATAAATACCTCGTTCGCACAATCGTTTAAAACCTTTGAAAATAGTTTAGAAAAAAGTAATGAAATTATACATCAATGCATTCTTATGCATATTTTTATTTATTATAATATGCACTAGTCCGCACTTCCACCTGTGGAAGAATCAAAATTTTGCAAAGAGATAGTTCAAACTATCTCTGTACAAAATTTCATGTTTTTTTGAGAGTACTTACTTTAAAATGTAAAGTAACAAACGAATAACAAATAAACGCACTTTCGCATTAATAATATAAGAATATTTTTTAAATACTTAAATTATTATTTAAACTCGACCCTAAGTTGTTTTGTTTGCGAGTGTACACATGCGTAGATCCCCACCACTAAAACAGAGCGCTCATAACTCGTGGCGCTAGGTATACCTATTCGTTTCCGGCCAGATTAAATTCACATACTGAAAGAAAAATTTAATATCTGCAGTTACACAAGTCAATTAAATTATTTATTTCTCCTAGATCCAATATCTTGCGAAATATTAATTTAAATTAAATTAAGTGATTTTTCCTAGTTATCAAATTTGTATGAATGATTAAAATTTCGTTACAGGGAACTTTTAAAAACTAGAGCAAAAATTCAGTTAAACATTTGATTGAATCTTAAAATAAACACGTGTAATAAATTATGTGACTGTACAGAACCACACTTTTTATTTACAGTCTAAGTAGTAGGTACCCAAAGAGTTCGCGGTAAGTTCATTACCCTTGCGGCTGAGTTTTTAGTGTTGTTCATCATGTCGGTAATCTTACTTGTTGATTTAGGTTGTCGATAGAAAAATAAATTACTAGTTGAATAAAAAATGATTATTTCTGTTTGAAGTTTCATCCATAGGTAGCCGTCCTGATACCCTATAACCCCCTTAAGTTACGTTCACACTTTCTGTTACACGTTGTATAATAATATATAAAAGAAAGTCGTGTTAGTTACACCACTTAACTCAAGAACGGGTGGAGCAATTTCAATTATTTTTGTGTTTTTGGATTTATCTTCGTCAGGAATGGGATATAGGATAATAAGTAATAAAATATAGTAATATAATTATTTAAATATAAAATCAAATACATAGAAAGTAATTACATCGATGTGAAATAAAAACTGTCAAGATTGACAATACAGAACGTATTAGAGATTTTATAATAATCCACATAGCTTTCTGTGTGTTTTAGCCTCGAAGGTTTTAGGATATATCTAAAATGGGAAATTGTCTTTGGTTTGTTTTTTTTTATTAGGTTACTGGTTAATTTATTTGTTTAGTGCGAGTGTTGTTAAAAATATTATTATGCGAGTATTATTGTTAAAAAAGCAGCGAACTAATATTTCCCAACGAAGCCGTAATGTCGTAAGCTAACTAAGTTCATAAATAAATGGTTTTGATGTTACATAATAATTGTTAGTATATAAAATTTGGCGAATTGGGAAATTAAGTAAATCACAAATTTAATGAAATCCGTATACAACACCATTTCAGATACAGACAGAGTAGACAACCGGACCGATTTTGGTTATTTTTATAGCGTTTCAGTGCGAGCGGGACACTGAATAATTTTATAGTAGATTTACAATAAAACTGGTAAGTGTAATAACAGATTCACAGTTATATTTCTATTTTTGTATAATTCTATTTGTCTATACTAATATTATAAAGAGGTAACGTTTGTGACGTTGTAAGGGGTAATCCCTGGATCTAATGAACCAATTTTCAAAATTATTCACCAATAGAATGCTACGTTATTGTTAAGTGTCATAGGCCATGAAAAAAAATATCAAGAAAGTTTAACCCGAAGTATTACGCGGGACAAACGGACAGGGACAAACATATTTATAACGAGGAACGAAGTCCGCGGGCACTGCTAGTTATATAATATATAAAGGGGAAATGCAGGCCCACTAATATATAATGGACCAATATAATTGATCTTGTGAGGGTCGCTGGAAGCCGCGGGACGAGAATAGCGCAAGACCGGCCATTGTGTAGATCTTTGGGGGAGGCTATTGTCCAGCAGTGGACTTCTTTTGGCTGATATGGTGATGATAATTTATATTATAGTTAATATGAAACATCTAGAAGATATAAGAATTCATTAACAATCGCTGGAGTAATAGGTTCGTTCATAAACAAAAAAATACTGATTGTATTGAGAACAATTCATCTTTTTTTGTAAGCACGATAAAAAACATAGATTACAATAAAAAGTATGTTACTGCAAATCAATACCTAATAGCCCGACTCGAGCGTTCATAGACTATTACTTTCGTTATGCATTGTCACAAGTATGACTGAGCGCTTTCACGTAACTTTGCGCGTGTTTAAGTGTAAGGCTATAGCCACACTGAATATTACCTACTCATTACCACATAATTACATACATTTGAGTTGCGTGCGAAGGATCATTTATAGGCATTAAACGAGGACTCACCTATGGAGATTAGAACAACTCAATATTATAACTCGACACGAAAGGGGGCGGTTTTTTATTTCTCAGTATTGGTATTGTTTATTACTAGCCTTGCCCTGCGATTTTACCCGCCTTTAACTATGATGTCTCTTCCCGGCCGAATGTTCGGCCACGGCGGCCATTCTCAATGGAGATTAGCCAATTGCGCAGGACATATTATAGTGCACAAGTGTGTGCGCAAACACATGGGCACTTTCTATTCCATCACTCTCATGATCCGGACCGGAAAGAGGTCAGGCACAGGGCCGACGGCTTTACGTGCTCTCCGAGGCACAGGGGTGCAATACCGCCAACTTCCAGACTTCGGGCTGATACTGAGAAATTTAATTTTACAGATAAATCCCAAAATCACTATTTGCCCGACCCGGGATTTGAACCCACCTGCGGTTGAACACGCTACCGCTAGACCAACGAGGCAGTCAACTAGCCTTTAACTATATAAATTATGTTGATGTGTTATTTAGATATATAAGCTTAATTATTATAGTTTCACCATTGCTCAGTTATTCCGAGAAAGAGTATCAAACTCCATACTTACTTACATTTAGAATATTAGTAGGAAGTAGGATATTAAAAGATTATTATTTATTACTATTTATTATTGAATGTTATATTATTTATTAATGGTTCTTTAGATTTTTCTGAATTTTGCAACTGTTCATTCTTTTTATTAAGTCGATATTTTAAATCCGTCCGAGCTCTTATTCTGAAGTATGAGATATATCAAATTTACTATGCTCCATTTTTTGGGCCCGTAGCTCAAAAGAAAAATCCGAACCCTTTAGAATCACTCGCGTGTCTGTCTATCCGTGTGTCACGGCTCATTTGCTCCGAAACGATTGGACTGATTCTGTTGAAATCTGGTACACATATGTAAGTTGGTTGCCCAAAGACAGACTTGTAAGGTAACGAATTAATTTAATCAAGGGGAACAACTTGTGCACGGTTAATTAAAAAAGATTAGAAAAAGCCAGCACTTCATAATATTTTCTTGATATACCGTGTTTTCCTGATTTGAAATGTTCAACATCCCATTTCAGGTTTCTAATAAATGCTTATTTGCATTAAAAACATGATGAATATTTGTGTTTATTTTAGTCTGAATACTTTCCGCATTCTTTTACGACGTTAGCACGCGTGCAACAAATTAACTTGGACGCATTCTTGCGTGCTGTTCACCCTACTTACTAAACCAGTAGTTTAATTACAATCATATTAGTTTCGACACATGTTACTATACTAGAGACATTACAAACGTGCGAACTGAGTCATAAATCATTTTTATCAGACCTCTCGCTCACACTTATAGATATATCGGAAGTCTCGCTCGCACTCCTAGTGTTGTGTGTAACAATAAAAAAAGGATTTGTCGATAGTCAATAGCATGTAATGAGGGAAAGGTTAAGGAAATAATGCAAAATATGTTCTAGCATGATTTTTTTATTTCATAATTAATTTACTACATTTATACATACACCTGCCTACCTACATTTTTGCTAATGACAAGTACCTAATTGCATTAGTCATCACCGCGGAGTGTCCTAGCTTAGCTACCTGCGCAATTGCGCCCGAGCGGCATCCCTTTATCGATAACGAGTGACGCGGCATTGTCACATTCCTATGACAATAAGATTTATGACTCAGTTCGCACGTTTGTAATGTCTCTAGTATAGCATAAATCTGTCAAATTGGCTCTGGAAATAGATTTTTAATCTCGGTTTTGGGATCGTCCGTGATAGGTGGCGACTGTCGGGTTGTTGGATGTTCTCATTGATTTATTATTTAAAAATATTGAATGAGAATAATTTACATACCTACATACATAGATTCACGCCTGTTTCCCAGAGGGGTAGGCAGAGACAACGGATTTTCATTCGTCTCTTTGCATCGTTTACTGTAATTATATTCTTCATATATGCTCGCCGGTTTAGGTCACTTCTGACCTGGCCTTTTTTGAGAACGTCTCAAATAATCGTGCTCATCACATAAAGATCTCTTCTTGGTGGGGTGGGGATCGAACCTACGACCTTTGGCTAGCAGTCAGGGTCACCAAGCACTATGGCAATCAAATAAAATTTTTTAATAAAATTTATTTAATCAATAATAGGTACTATTAGGTAGGTAGTATTTCCTTGAATTTGTGTGCTTCATAATAAACTTTTCCAATGCCAAATACCATCATTAGCAAAGTTAGGTTTTAACGCATTTTAAATTATGATTGTAATAAAATATATTTTAAATAATTTCGTAACACGCATGCGTAATTTCTATCCAACGTCTATGCTATTTTGCAAACCAACAGCCTTAATAAACCATGATTTGTGTCGTGTCCCGGGTTCGATTCTCGCGCAGGACATCTATTTGTGTGAACCATAAATAGATGGTCCGAGTCTGGATACAGTACCCCGCGACACAGGCATTAATTTCCCTAGTGCGGGAGTAGTTTATTAGGGTAATACACTCTTTATTGTACACCAATATTTAAATCACTGCTGTTAATCAAGCAAAGCAAAACAAATCATTGCTGTTATACATATAACATATTTAGTAGTTACATAAATATATAACATATTTAGTAGCTACAAACACAATGACTTCTCTTAATCACATCTTCAGAGCCGTATCATAAGCCCATGCGTCTAAAAAATTGTTTTCCGTGCGCAATAAAACGCATCAATCTATTTTTCTTTATCTAGCTTACCGTATAGCACATAATTTTGGGACAGTATTTTTTACACCGATGTACATTCTCTCACGTGTATTTGTCTTGTTCTTATCTATTTTTTGCAATTGGGGATTCGTGAGATAAAACAATGCAATAAGCACGGACAATATATACATTTAGCCTGATTGCACGTGTGGCGCAGCGGCTAAGGCAGTCGCCTCGCCGCTACGTGTAATAGTCCGCCCTAATTCCGTGAGAGTAAGAAAAAATGCTGTATGGCTAACACCAAAGAATATCACCACCTCATCTTATCCCATTGGGGTCTGTCAAGCATAGCGATTATCGCTTATTCATACAATTTTTTCTCAACTCCATTATGAAAATCTTTTGGGGAGGCCTTTGTCAAGCAGCTGACGTCATTCGGCTGACATGATGAAGAAAAGATGCCTGCCTATATTGGCTAGTAAATAAATACAAAGACTTCTCAATGAATCTTCAATCGGCGAAGTTATGCAACGGACGGGACGGTCACCGTAGCCTAGTGGTAGTGCTCCTGCCTACGAAGCTGGTGGTCCTGGGTTCGAATCCCGGTAAGTGCAAATATTTGTGTGATGAGCACGAATATTTGTTTCTGAGTCATGGATGTTTTCTATGTATTTAAGTAGTTATCTATCTATATAAGTATGTATATCGTCTCCTGGTACCCCATAGTACAAGCTTTGCTTAGTTTGGGGCTAGGATGATCTGTGTGGCATTGTCCCGAGATATTATTATTATTATATTATAATTATGCAATTCTTAAAATACTTTATTAATCCATCGTACTATGATTTATTGAGAGGTACAATAGCTTCCTTTCCTAGACTAGTATAGTACTAGAAATGGTTAAGCCCGCTATGTTGAGCGAGTAGCAATAATGTGATGATAGTTGGGTGAGATTCTCATACCCACCTTTAAGCACGCGATACGCGATCGTTCTTTAGATGGGCGACTACTAAAGTTGTTTATTTTTTAGGGACACCGTGTTTTGGAGGGCACTTTAAGCTGTCCCGGTTGTAGTTGTTAAGCCTATCCACTAGCCATACGATAAAGTAAAGTACGTTGATGGTTGTTTCCAGCTACACGGATGAGTTCTCAGTGCGCGAGGACCTGATGGGGCTGGCCATCGGCACGCACGGCGCCAACATCCAGCAGGCGCGCAAGGTGTCGGGCGTCACCAACATCGAGCTGGAGGAGCTCTCCTGCACCTTCAAGATATGTGGCGAGGTGACTCACTGTCTTATGTTGTCGACTTCCTAAGTTTAGTAAGATTTTATAAATAACGAAATGTATGAAGAAATTAAAGTTCTCGATCTGCACGAAGCACTGTGATTGGCAAACGTATCAAGCCATCGCGACAGCATACAATCATAGCGCTGCATGCAGCTCGATCACATTCGTACATTTCGTTAGTTGCAAAATCAATAACCTGAGGTAATTGAATAAGTAGGTAATTGAATAAGGTTTTTAATGTTGATGTTGTGGTCCTGCGTGTGGGTAATGTCTCCATATTTTTCGGCGTGGGATAGAGTCTGCAACGCGTTGATGCCATGTTTGTTACAACCGTCGCGTTATATTTATCGGCGCGGGATAGAGAGTCTGCAATGCGTTAGTGATGCCATGTTTATAAGCGTCGTCTACAGGAACGGCTTACAATCTAGTGCCGTAAGCCTGTTTTCCAGCTCGTGCAATAAACCAGATCGAAACTCATTTTGATTCTTGCCCTGCCTTTCTCTATGTTCGTAGTATTCATACCATAATTGTTTTTTGTGATTCCAGTCAGTGGAATCAGTCCGGCAGGCCCGGTCTCTGCTGGAGTACGCCGAAGAGTCTATCAAGGTGCCGCGTGACCTGGTGGGCAAGGTCATCGGCAAGAACGGAAAGGTCATACAGGAGATCGTGGACAAGAGTGG
Source organism: Pseudoips prasinana (assembly GCA_951640165.1). Classification (NCBI taxonomy): domain Eukaryota; kingdom Metazoa; phylum Arthropoda; class Insecta; order Lepidoptera; family Nolidae; genus Pseudoips; species Pseudoips prasinana. The sequence goes on along the minus strand of OX621245.1, from coordinate 35,233,536 downwards.
GGTTGTGCGCGTAAGTCTCTCACATTATGTCTACTTGCATTCACCTTGTAAACACTTGTTCTCTCTGAACCCATGGCCCAAGTGTGTACAACCTCGAAACAGCTAAAATAAGTAAGCTCTTCCATGGTATTGATTTTATTGTATGTTTTGCCCGTCAGGTGAAGGTGGAAGGTGACAACGAGCCGCAGCCGTCGGCGCCGCGCGAGGAGGGCATGGTCCCGTTCGTGTTCGTGGGCACGCGCGAGAACATCGCCAACGCCAAGGTGCTCGTCGAGTACCACGTCGCACACCTCAAGGTGGGTTGCCACAGTTTAATCATTATAATAGGAAAATATTAACTAATGTTAGCTGATTCAATCATGGCTGTCAAAGGTGTATTTTATTAACATGGTACTTTATGATATTTGCAGGAAGTAGAGCAGCTGCGCGCAGAAAAGTTAGAGATCGACCAGCAACTACGCGTCGTGATGGGTGGGGGAGCAGCCAGCTACGCGCCCTCGCGTGGTGCGCCGGCGCAGCGAGCCCGTCGCGCGCGCCCGCCGCACCACCGGTACCCCGCCGGTATGTGTTGTGTAGCTACCCCCTGTGCCTCGTAGTAGTGATACTACGCGCCCGCCGCACCACCGGTACCCCGCCGGTATGTGTTGTGTAGCTACCCCCTGTGCCTCGTAGTAGTGATACTACGCGCCCGCCGCACCACCGGTACCCCGCCGGTATGTGTTGTGTAGCTACCCCCTGTGCCTCGTAGTAGTGATACTACGCGCCCGCCGCACCACTGGTACCCCGCCGGTATGTGTTGTGTAGCTACCCCCTGTGCCTCGTAGTAGTGATACTACGCGCCCGCCGCACCACCGGTACCCCGCCGGTATGTGTTGTGTAGCTACCCCCTGTGCCTCGTAGTAGTGATACTACGCGCCCGCCGCACCACCGGTACCCCGCCGGTATGTGTTGTGTAGCTACCCCCTGTGCCTCGTAGTAGTGATACTACGCGCCCGCCGCACCACCGGTACCCCGCCGGTATGTGTTGTGTAGCTACCCCCTGTGCCTCGTAGTAGTGATACTACGCGCCCGCCGCACCACCGGTACCCCGCCGGTATGTGTTGTGTAGCTACCCCCTCCGGCTCGTAGTAGTGATACTACGCGCCCGCCGCACCACCGGTACCCCGCCGGTATGTGTTGTGTAGCTACCCCCTCCGCCTCGTAGTAGTGATACTACGCGCCCGCCGCACCACCGGTACCCCGCCGGTATGTGTTGTGTAGCTACCCCCTGTGCCTCGTAGTAGTGATACTACGCGCCCGCCGCACCACCGGTACCCCGCCGGTATGTGTTGTGTAGCTACCCCCTCCGCCTCGTAGTAGTGATACTACGCGCCCGCCGCACCACCGGTACCCCGCCGGTATGTGTTGTGTAGCTACCCCCTCCGCCTCGTAGTAGTGATACTACGCGCCCGCCGCACCACCGGTACCCCGCCGGTATGTGTTGTGTAGCTACCCCCTCCGCCTCGTAGTAGTGATACTACGCGCCCGCCGCACCACCGGTACCCCGCCGGTATGTGTTGTGTAGCTACCCCCTCCGCCTCGTAGTAGTGATACTACGCGCCCGCCGCACCACCGGTACCCCGCCGGTATGTGTTGTGTAGCTACCCCTTGTGCCTCGTAGTAGTGATACTACGCGCCCGCCGCACCACCGGTACCCCGCCGGTATGTGTTGTGTAGCTACCCCCTCCGCCTCGTAGTAGTGATACTACGCGCCCGCCGCACCACCGGTACCCCGCCGGTATGTGTTGTGTAGCTACCCCCTGTGCCTCGTAGTAGTGATACTACGCGCCCGCCGCACCACCGGTACCCCGCCGGTATGTGTTGTGTAGCTACCCCCTGTGCCTCGTAGTAGTGATACTACGCGCCCGCCGCACCACCGGTACCCCGCCGGTATGTGTTGTGTAGCTACCCCCTCCGCCTCGTAGTAGTGATACTACGCGCCCGCCGCACCACCGGTACCCCGCCGGTATGTGTTGTGTAGCTACCCCCTCCGCCTCGTAGTAGTGATACTACGCGCCCGCCGCACCACCGGTACCCCGCCGGTATGTGTTGTGTAGCTACCCCCTCCGCCTCGTAGTAGTGATACTACGCGCCCGCCGCACCACCGGTACCCCGCCGGTATGTGTTGTGTAGCTACCCCCTCCGCCTCGTAGTAGTGATACTACGCGCCCGCCGCACCACCGGTACCCCGCCGGTATGTGTTGTGTAGCTACCCCCTGCGCCTCGTAGTAGTGATACTACGCGCCCGCCGCACCACCGGTACCCCGCCGGTATGTGTTGTGTAGCTACCCCCTGCGCCTCGTAGTAGTGATACTACGCGCCCGCCGCACCACCGGTTCCCGCCGGTATGTGTTGTGTAGCTACCCCCTCCGGCTCGTAGTAGTGATACTACGCGCCCGCCGCACCACCGGTACCCCGCCGGTATGTGTTGTGTAGCTACCCCCTGCGCCTCGTAGTAGTGATACTACGCGCACGCCGCACCACCGGTACCCCGCCGGTATGTGTTGTGTAGCTACCCCCTGCGCCTCGTAGTAGTGATACTACGCGCCCGCCGCACCACCGGTACCCCGCCGGTATGTGTTGTGTAGCTACCCCCTCCGCATCGAAGTAGTGATACTACGCGCACGCCGCACCACCGGTACCCCGCTGGTATGTGTTGTGTAGCTTCCCCCTCCGCCTCGTAGTAGTGATACTACGCGCCCGCCGCACCACCGGTACCCCGCCGGTATGTGTTGTGAAGCTACCCCCTCCGCCTCGTAGTAGTGATATTACTCTACTAATATGACTGTTAGTTATATAGTTTGTGACATTGGATTAGGTATTTTTTTCCTAGGACTGCTTTGGATACTAATTGTAATTAAGTTTGTGACATTTGTTTTAGTTTTATATTATTATTATGACTATTTTTAATGTACTATCGATTTATTTTATATTATGTAACGTGCAAAAGTTTATATTGTGTGCCTAATTTAATTAATTAAGTTATATCCTATTCTTTTTATAAATATTGAAAAAAAACCTGTGTAAAATGATAAGTTTTGGTTTTTTCTTATTTCAGCGGGTGGGCGGCGCATGACCCCAGAGCTAGGCGAGGACCGCAGTGACAGTGCGGGCTACCGCGGCCGGGGCGGCCGTGTACCACGGACTAACAGGTAAGAGACTGTTTTTTTGGCATGGCACCAGAGCTAGGCGACTTGTGCTTTAGTCGACGCTTTGACCTTATCTATCCGAGATGGTATATACTTGTCTTGGGCGGGGAACGAACCCGTAACTTTCGTACCAGAAGGCAGATTCACTGTCATCTGAGTCACTGCATTAGTTTACAAAATATTAAATTTAGGAGCCAATAAATTGGGAGATATGTATATCGATTTTACATTGACAAAATCAGTCATAGATAAAATAGATTTTCATCCAATAGATTTAAAAAGATTGCAAAAAATGCTGTTAATTAATAGGTTGGGGAAAAAGTTTCTTCGGATTTTGTAAGAAAATTAAAAACATTTTTAATATAGTTTATTTACATTTAACTAAAGTATGTAGGTACCATTTGTTCGATAACTTTTTGCCATCTTGTAGGTAGGGACATGATTCCATTGCTATAGAAATTTTGGGAATTCTCATCAAAATACCGCGACAAGTGGTTTTAGCAGGCCTCTCGTGATGTTAACCTGACACTGCCTAAAGAATTCTGAAGAGACCGAAACAGGTGAGGATCTGAAGGTGCAAGATCAGGACTATACGGCGGATGCATTAACACCTCCCAGCCAAACTCTCTTAAATTTTGCTGAGTGGCTAAAGATATGTGAGGTTTAGCGTTATCATGATGAAAAGCCACACCCCTTCTGTTGATTAATTCCGGCCGCTTTCTCTCAACTTCTTGCTTTAATCTCATCAGTTGTTCGCAGTAGAGTTCAGAATCGATGGTCCTGCCTGGTGGTAACAGCTCATAATAAATAATGCCCTTCCAATCCTACCCAAATATCGAGCATTTTGAGCACCCAGTTTTTTTTTCAAATGCGCCAAAACTGTTTTGTGGTCAATTCCCAGTTCTTCAGCTAAGTCGTAACTACTGATATGCCGATCTTGCTCCACTTTTTCAAAAATGGCATCTAATTTATCCGTAATAGGGCGACCAGACTGACATCAGTGCATCTTGGACATCTAAATTTCCGGATAGAAAACGTTCAAACCAAATTTGTGCTACTCTCACAGATACTGCATTAGGTCCATAAACATCAATTTTTTTCGCGGCTTGCGATGCATGTTTACCTTTTTTGTAGTAAAATTTTAGAATGTATAGCATTTCTTAATTAGATTCACTCATCTTGACTGTACGAAAAGCAAATGAACATCACACATTTTCCCAATTTGAATTTGGAATTATGTTCTTTAAAATTTAAACTTTCAATGATACCAAAACCAGCCAGATACAAATAGTATAGCCAAAGGAGATTTTATGACAAGTTCATACATACTATAATGCGAAAAGACTTTTTCCCCAACCTAATAGTTTTGGTTTTAATAACATTAAGAATTAGAACATTATTTACACACGGCAATCTGATCCCAATATAGCAGAGCTTGTACTACGGAAACCAAATAACTGATACACTACATATTTTATTTTTCTTATGTAAATACATACTTATATAGATAATAATTACAAACAGACATGTTCATGCACACAAATATCTGTCCTGGGTGGCAATCACACCCATGAAGCATTTGCCAAACACGCCAACAGGCAAATTCTTTATATTCTACTTTCAATTATCTTTTTTGGCCATATCCAGTAAATTTGGTCTGTCTTTTGTGTTATTATAATGCATCGTCGACACTAGCTCTAGTATTTCTACTCGAGTTTGAAAACTGTACGTTGTTACTTTTTCTTTACGTTGTTAATTATATTGTTAACAGTCAGAAAAACAGCATGTTTAATATTTATATGTCTACTGCCGTCAAAAACCAAAAATCGGTATCTCAGCCTTAGTGTTAAAAAAATTTATACATTTCCTGTTGAGTTATTAATTATTTCAAACAGCTTTGTAAATATTTTTCACACTAAATTAACCAATGACCTCTGTGAATATCAAAAGTCGATATCGTAACTATACGATATCGGTTTTTGCTACAAAATAATAGAATACTGTTGAGTATTTTACAAATTTAAGTTTAACATACTCTCCACAATATATTTTTCGCAATTTTTCAATCAAGATATTTGTAGAATTTTGCTTACGTTTGTATATGTTTAAAACACTTCTATAACGCAAGAGAAGTTGGAGAACTTATTAAACACACACACATTCGAAGGCATTTTCAATATGAAAGTAATAGCAAATTTCAACAGCACTTGTGTATGAGACCTATTGACCTATGAGAGACATGTCTAGTTTATTAACTACTAGTCAGTTTTCAAATCCTGGATGGGATTTTTTGAGTTTTTGCCATTGTTTAATCTATACGAATGTAAAAACTTTCTTTTTATTTGAAAAAAATAATTTTATGTGGTATATATTTCGTTTATAATTTCTTTGGAAATTCTGTTTTTCGCAGCTAGTACCAAGTAATCAAGGCTATACAAACACACACCGTGTTACACACAACTGCTATAGTATTCTGGGAAAATTATTATAATAGGTATATTTAATATAGATAAGACTGAAAATCAGGTATACCTAATAAACTACAGGTCCGATTTTAAAAATAATTTCTCCGATAGGGCTATACTCATTTCCTAATTTGAAAATATCTTCTAAATGGCGTAATCTGGAACAACTGAAATAATTTTATATCTTTAAAATTTTCTATTTCCTACACATTTACTTCTAACTAATACTGTAGATAGAACCTACCTAAAATACAATATCGCACGCTGGAAAAATCGTTTGTTCCGATTTCAGTATGCTTAGCGGAAAGAGTATTTTGTGTCAATATTCAAAAATGACAGAGACTATTAGTCTCTGTCATTTTTGAATATTGACATTTTTGAATAGCTCAATTTTTTTATAATAATTCAAAAATCTATATTTTTTTTTTGCATTTTCTCCGAAGATTTACCATAGTAACATATATATTTTTTTCACCATCGGAAAGTAGAGATTTCAACGAACAGAAAACATACCAACTTTTTGAAAAAAGTTGATATTTTGACGGGTGACTTTTCGATTGAAAATTAGGGTGTTTTTTCGATATTAATTAAAAAATAAGGTGAAAAAATAAATAATTTTAATCAAATAAATTACAGCGTATTTGGGACATAATAAGGTAAGTTTTCACCAAATTTCGTTAAAAAAGAAAAAAAATTGTAAAATATAAATATAAAAAACCAAAAGCTTGGTTTTTTGAAGTTTTCACATAAATTTTGAGGTTATGTGAAAAAAGTGTAAATACAAAAGTTTTAGATCTTTTTATTACCTACAACTTTGCCATTTGACTTTTTTCGATTGCCGGAAATCGAGACAAACCGTTTTTTACCCTTAAAAACTCACCCCCATCCCCTTCCCGACCTCAGATCGCCCGTAAATTATTTTTCCTTTCATTTTTATAATATTCCCCTCCTTTTCGAATGGGTTTCATCCTACTATTATTTTTTTTCACTTTTTATTATTTTTAAAGGCTTCTACCCTGGTCTGTAATGCGTATGTTATTTGTAAAAAAATCAGTGCATTCATGTAGCTGATTTTTACAATTTTGATTATTCTTAACTATTCTTAGTACAACCATGTGGTAACATGTTATCAATAACACATCGTCGCGGTTAATTTCCAGTACTGTATGTAGATATGAGAAAATTGGTTACCAATAAAATAACATTTCTTAATTTTAGACACCAATTTATTTCTCCATGATATTATTTCATTTGTAATCCAACTCGTTTGCGATTTTTCCATGGACCAGTTATGCCGGTTTTTGTAATCTTACCGAGGATTTTGTGGTGCTATAGTTTAGGCTAGGTCCTACTGAGTTTTCTGGCAGTGTTTCTCAGTAGCTGCCACGTCATGCACTGCACGGTAGGGTAAAAAAAATTGACGATTTCACAAAAATGTTATATTTTAACGGAATAAATGACTTTGAATTTTGAATTTTTAGCACAACACAACAAAACACTGATATTGAAACATTGACTAGTTAACCGTATAGCAAAATGAAAAAGTCTGAATATAATAAAATGCAAAAATAAATTCGTAGGGACAAGCGCGGGTAAAAGTTCATTTGCTTTATGAGAGCGCGATTTTTTTTATTTTGAATGATTTCTTGACCATGGATAAAACCCATCAGTGGTTCCTTTAGTCAAAGTCAAGAAAAGTCCGCCGCAGTCTATTCAAAGTATATCTATATCTATAAAAGTATACCTTCCTGGGGAGCAGTAAGGTATACTTTTGTAGATATAGATATACTTGTATAGAAATCCAAATTAAATCAAAAAAATGTATAAAACTGTGGGTTGCTTCCTAAGATATTATCAAAATGATAATCATTCTAACCATATCTGTGAAATTTTTTTTGTAATAATAAGTGTGGTGTCGCTGCTTTTTTTTTACATTCATAGTCATAGTCATTTATTCATAAACAATATCAATGTTTGAATGTAACATAAATGATTAAAATATAATAACAATTATCAATATTATCTTAATTCTCTAATAAGCATTAATAACCAATAACATAAATATAAAATAATCAAATTAATGCATACGTCAATCTAATCTAATAACCAAAATCATAAATATAAAATAATCAAAATAATACATACGTCAATCTAGAACATGTCATAATTGAAAATAAAATGTCAACCAAAATGTCAATAATAATAATATCATGTGAAATAAAATACTACAGACTATCTAAAGAGTATAGACATCTTTCGAGGAGATACGCTTTCAATTTACTTTTGAATTTTTTCAAATATAGTGCAATTTTTCATTCCGAAGGAAGCTTATTGAAAACCTTCACCGATTGATAGTACGAGCTATGCTTCACTATATTTAAAGAAGGCGTTAATTTGGAAGGTAAGTCCTTCCGCCTTGTCTTTTCTCGCAGTATTCTGTCCTCTAACGTCTCGTATTCGTGAATATATTTAGCTAGATTAGTCAAAATTATTTTTTTTTTAATTATGACTAATTTTTCATTAAAATATTTTTCTTTTATTTTCATTTTTTTTTGGTATTCCTTTAAAACGTGCTTTTTAGATTAAATGAGACAATGCACCGATGCATGTTTTTATGTGTTGCATAAGAGAGCGCGGGATTTTTTTTTAATTCTGTTTTACGGCTCTGGCTTCTTCGGCCTTATGAGCCTTCCGTAAAATATATTTTCATTTCATTTATTTTCGTCATTGGTCAATCTCAAGTAAAGTCCGTCACAGTCAAGTCATACGTAGTCCTTGTCGTACCCCAGTAAAGCAGTGGAGACTTTACTAGATTATTATCTTACAAGCTACCAATCACGTCGAATTTACCACGACCACGAAAAGTATTCTATTGTCCTTCCCTGGGACTCCAACTTTCTCCATATCAAATTTGATCCAACGCGGATCACTGGTTTGGGCGTGGAAAGGTTACAGGCAGATGGAGTTACTTTCGAATTTATAATATTAGTAAGGGAAAATTGGAATTTACCACTGAATTAAAAAAGCATTTTTTTTGTTCCATAGTCTTTCTTAGCAATGAGGAATTGCTTTAGATGTCATTATTATTTCGTTATCCCAACAAATAAAGAGGTATACTTAGATAAATAGTCGAAAAGTATCTCAACAATAAAAAGTCATCCCACTTATTTAGCCCCTAGTTCGTAAATCCCGAAGTTGGAAACACTTCCCTGAGCTTATTGCTTAATAAAAAGTGCAATTTGAAGAAAGTATAATTGGACGGCAACAGCGCGCTGCTTTGCAATCAAATTGGCAACGTCGCCGCTACACACACTAATAAACAAGAACTTATACTATTTGCGTTATAGCATGGTGCGGGTGACAGTTTCAGTAACATTTCGTTTCACGCTTGAAGGGCGTAGCGATTTACAAATTATGTCGTAGTATCTCAGCTGTACCACAATTGTTACATATTCAATCATTAATAACTGTAGTAAATTGAATTAAATGCAACCAGAATGTTCATCTCTATAAATTAAATTGAATGAAAAAATAAGCAAAGCGTTATGCGTATAACGTAACTTCATAGACGTATTTAGTGATGGGATGGACTACTATGATGGGTAGTCGATATTTTTGTATAATATAAAACGTATTTTGTGCATAGGTAAATTTGTATATAGGTAGTTTGTACACGTACCTAGTTACACTGCACAACTGAATACACACCAATTTTCATAACAATATCATAGAGAACTTATTAGATTTATGCTGCGCGTATCGTTAGCAATAAAAATGTATTGCACATCCCTAGCAATGTGGTACTTATAGATGTCAACGTCAAATAAGCAACTGTCACCCGCACCATGCTACAACGCAAAAAATATAGTGTACGACACTGTTGCAGGTCACTTCAACATTGGTAAAAATTGATTAAAATAACGATTTCAATTAATATTAAAAATGGTTGTATTTTTCAAGGAAATTATCATTAGCCGCATATAAATATATAATTAAAAGTCGAGGGCCCTAATTTTAGTATAAAATTTTGCTCCAATTGCCTATTAATGTCTAAATACGTTTGTATGGAAATCGTACCACCTTAACAAAAGGTTATTTTGAGATACCGGTTTTAGGTTTTTGAGGGCAGGATAATGAGATGTTAGATGTGTGTGGCGCGCGGTTTCAGATCGAGCGAGCGCGGCGAGCGGCGCGGCGGAGACGAGCGAGGCGAGCGACGAGTGCCGCTGGAGAACGGACGAGCGCACCCCGCCGCGCCGCGCCACCCCCGCGCCACCGACGCGCGCGCTCCCGTCAGTACTCTGTTATGTATCTGTGTCAGTAGTATAAGTGACGGAGACGAGTGCCGCTGGAGAACGGACGAGCGCACCCCGCCGCGCCGCGCCACCCCCGCGCCACCGACGCGCGCGCTCCCGTCAGTACTCTGTTATGTATCTGTGTCAGTAGTATAAGTGACGGAGACGAGTGCCGCTGGAGAACGGACGAGCGCACCCCGCCGCGCCGCGCCACCCCCGCGCCACCGACGCGCGCGCTCCCGTCAGTACTCTGTTATGTATCTGTGTCAGTAGTATAAGTGACGGAGACGAGTGCCGCTGGAGAACGGACGAGCGCACCCCGCCGCGCCGCGCCACCCCCGCGCCACCGACGCGCGCGCTCCCGTCAGTACTCTGTTATGTATCTGTGTCAGTAGTATAAGTGACGGAGACGAGTGCCGCTGGAGAACGGACGAGCGCACCCCGCCGCGCCGCGCCACCCCCGCGCCACCGACGCGCGCGCTCCCGTCAGTACTCTGTTATGTATCTGTGTCAGTAGTATAAGTGACGGAGACGAGTGCCGCTGGAGAACGGACGAGCGCACCCCGCCGCGCCGCGCCACCCCCGCGCCACCGACGCGCGCGCTCCCGTCAGTACTCTGTTATGTATCTGTGTCAGTAGTATAAGTGACGGAGACGAGTGCCGCTGGAGAACGGACGAGCGCACCCCGCCGCGCCGCGCCACCCCCGCGCCACCGACGCGCGCGCTCCCGTCAGTACTCTGTTATGTATCTGTGTCAGTAGTATAAGTGACGGAGACGAGTGCCGCTGGAGAACGGACGAGCGCACCCCGCCGCGCCGCGCCACCCCCGCGCCACCGACGCGCGCGCTCCCGTCAGTACTCTGTTATGTATCTGTGTCAGTAGTATAAGTGACGGAGACGAGTGCCGCTGGAGAACGGACGAGCGCACCCCGCCGCGCCGCGCCACCCCCGCGCCACCGACGCGCGCGCTCCCGTCAGTACTCTGTTATGTATCTGTGTCAGTAGTATAAGTGACGGAGACGAGTGCCGCTGGAGAACGGACGAGCGCACCCCGCCGCGCCGCGCCACCCCCGCGCCACCGACGCGCGCGCTCCCGTCAGTACTCTGTTATGTATCTGTGTCAGTAGTATAAGTGACGGAGACGAGTGCCGCTGGAGAACGGACGAGCGCACCCCGCCGCGCCGCGCCACCCCCGCGCCACCGACGCGCGCGCTCCCGTCAGTACTCTGTTATGTATCTGTGTCAGTAGTATAAGTGACGGAGACGAGTGCCGCTGGAGAACGGACGAGCGCACCCCGCCGCGCCGCGCCACCCCCGCGCCACCGACGCGCGCGCTCCCGTCAGTACTCTGTTATGTATCTGTGTCAGTAGTATAAGTGACGGAGACGAGTGCCGCTGGAGAACGGACGAGCGCACCCCGCCGCGCCGCGCCACCCCCGCGCCACCGACGCGCGCGCTCCCGTCAGTACTCTGTTATGTATCTGTGTCAGTAGTATAAGTGACGGAGACGAGTGCCGCTGGAGAACGGACGAGCGCACCCCGCCGCGCCGCGCCACCCCCGCGCCACCGACGCGCGCGCTCCCGTCAGTACTCTGTTATGTATCTGTGTCAGTAGTATAAGTGACGGAGACGAGTGCCGCTGGAGAACGGACGAGCGCACCCCGCCGCGCCGCGCCACCCCCGCGCCACCGACGCGCGCGCTCCCGTCAGTACTCTGTTATGTATCTGTGTCAGTAGTATAAGTGACGGAGACGAGTGCCGCTGGAGAACGGACGAGCGCACCCCGCCGCGCCGCGCCACCCCCGCGCCACCGACGCGCGCGCTCCCGTCAGTACTCTGTTATGTATCTGTGTCAGTAGTATAAGTGACGGAGACGAGTGCCGCTGGAGAACGGACGAGCGCACCTCGCCGCGCCGCGCCACCCCCGCGCCACCGACGCGCGCGCTCCCGTCAGTACTCTGTTATGTATCTGTGTCAGTAGTATAAGTGACGGAGACGAGTGCCGCTGGAGAACGGACGAGCGCACCCCGCCGCGCCGCGCCACCCCCGCGCCACCGACGCGCGCGCTCCCGTCAGTACTCTGTTATGTATCTGTGTCAGTAGTATAAGTGACGGAGACGAGTGCCGCTGGAGAACGGACGAGCGCACCCCGCCGCGCCGCGCCACCCCCGCGCCACCGACGCGCGCGCTCCCGTCAGTACTCTGTTATGTATCTGTGTCAGTAGTATAAGTGACGGAGACGAGTGCCGCTGGAGAACGGACGAGCGCACCCCGCCGCGCCGCGCCACCCCCGCGCCACCGACGCGCGCGCTCCCGTCAGTACTCTGTTATGTATCTGTGTCAGTAGTATAAGTGACGGAGACGAGTGCCGCTGGAGAACGGACGAGCGCACCCCGCCGCGCCGCGCCACCCCCGCGCCACCGACGCGCGCGCTCCCGTCAGTACTCTGTTATGTATCTGTGTCAGTAGTATAAGTGACGGAGACGAGTGCCGCTGGAGAACGGACGAGCGCACCCCGCCGCGCCGCGCCACCCCCGCGCCACCGACGCGCGCGCTCCCGTCAGTACTCTGTTATGTATCTGTGTCAGTAGTATAAGTGACGGAGACGAGTGCCGCTGGAGAACGGACGAGCGCACCCCGCCGCGCCGCGCCACCCCCGCGCCACCGACGCGCGCGCTCCCGTCAGTACTCTGTTATGTATCTGTGTCAGTAGTATAAGTGACGGAGACGAGTGCCGCTGGAGAACGGACGAGCGCACCCCGCCGCGCCGCGCCACCCCCGCGCCACCGACGCGCGCGCTCCCGTCAGTACTCTGTTATGTATCTGTGTCAGTAGTATAAGTGACGGAGACGAGTGCCGCTGGAGAACGGACGAGCGCACCCCGCCGCGCCGCGCCACCCCCGCGCCACCGACGCGCGCGCTCCCGTCAGTACTCTGTTATGTATCTGTGTCAGTAGTATAAGTGACGGAGACGAGTGCCGCTGGAGAACGGACGAGCGCACCCCGCCGCGCCGCGCCACCCCCGCGCCACCGACGCGCGCGCTCCCGTCAGTACTCTGTTATGTATCTGTGTCAGTAGTATAAGTGACGGAGACGAGTGCCGCTGGAGAACGGACGAGCGCACCCCGCCGCGCCGCGCCACCCCCGCGCCACCGACGCGCGCGCTCCCGTCAGTACTCTGTTATGTATCTGTGTCAGTAGTATAAGTGACGGAGACGAGTGCCGCTGGAGAACGGACGAGCGCACCCCGCCGCGCCGCGCCACCCCCGCGCCACCGACGCGCGCGCTCCCGTCAGTACTCTGTTATGTATCTGTGTCAGTAGTATAAGTGACGGAGACGAGTGCCGCTGGAGAACGGACGAGCGCACCCCGCCGCGCCGCGCCACCCCCGCGCCACCGACGCGCGCGCTCCCGTCAGTACTCTGTTATGTATCTGTGTCAGTAGTATAAGTGACGGAGACGAGTGCCGCTGGAGAACGGACGAGCGCACCCCGCCGCGCCGCGCCACCCCCGCGCCACCGACGCGCGCGCTCCCGTCAGTACTCTGTTATGTATCTGTGTCAGTAGTATAAGTGACGGAGACGAGTGCCGCTGGAGAACGGACGAGCGCACCCCGTCGCGCCGCGCCACCCCCGCGCCACCGACGCGCGCGCTCCCGTCAGTACTCTGTTATGTATCTGTGTCAGTAGTATAAGTGACGGAGACGAGTGCCGCTGGAGAACGGACGAGCGCACCCCGCCGCGCCGCGCCACCCCCGCGCCACCGACGCGCGCGCTCCCGTCAGTACTCTGTTATGTATCTGTGTCAGTAGTATAAGTGACGGAGACGAGTGCCGCTGGAGAACGGACGAGCGCACCCCGCCGCGCCGCGCCACCCCCGCGCCACCGACGCGCGCGCTCCCGTCAGTACTCTGTTATGTATCTGTGTCAGTAGTATAAGTGACGGAGACGAGTGCCGCTGGAGAACGGACGAGCGCACCCCGCCGCGCCGCGCCACCCCCGCGCCACCGACGCGCGCGCTCCCGTCAGTACTCTGTTATGTATCTGTGTCAGTAGTATAAGTGACGGAGACGAGTGCCGCTGGAGAACGGACGAGCGCACCCCGCCGCGCCGCGCCACCCCCGCGCCACCGACGCGCGCGCTCCCGTCAGTACTCTGTTATGTATCTGTGTCAGTAGTATAAGTGACGGAGACGAGTGCCGCTGGAGAACGGACGAGCGCACCCCGCCGCGCCGCGCCACCCCCGCGCCACCGACGCGCGCGCTCCCGTCAGTACTCTGTTATGTATCTGTGTCAGTAGTATAAGTGACGGAGACGAGTGCCGCTGGAGAACGGACGAGCGCACCCCGCCGCGCCGCGCCACCCCCGCGCCACCGACGCGCGCGCTCCCGTCAGTACTCTGTTATGTATCTGTGTCAGTAGTATAAGTGACGGAGACGAGTGCCGCTGGAGAACGGACGAGCGCACCCCGCCGCGCCGCGCCACCCCCGCGCCACCGACGCGCGCGCTCCCGTCACACAGTGGAACGAATGTATGGGAGCGGTTGGACGTAGACATGTCCGAAAAATAAGAGTAAAATTATGACAAACTAATGATGCCATCTTATTCGATTACTTAATGCCTTCATAAATTGTGGTGATGAATTTCTTCATAACTCCCATATTTCGGGAGTAATTTGAGAAAATGTGAAATTTTACTATGAAAATGAGTGTATCGAGCTCTCTCCCTCCTGATTCCGGGCTTGTTTCAAGTAGCGGTCTCTAATATCGTAATGCTATTACTAAGAGCTATATTTAATACTAAGACACATAGTGCGCCAAATGTGCACTTTCTGGGATAAAAGGAAATGAAAATTAAAAAAAAAAAACGTTTTTTCCCCATTTGTATTTACTTTAAACCGCAGACAGACTTATTAAGAGGTCTATAAATATATTATATATATACAGAAATATATATTAACAAAAATATTCACAAGAACTGATGAGAGTATGACTTTTAAGTAAGTTGAAGATTTACGAGGACTAGGATGTGTACAAGTCGAAGCATCAGATTTAGCAGGAGAAATTATGGGCTCGATGACGTCACTTATATTTTCTGTAGAAGGTTCCATATTTTCATTCTGTAATTCCGGCCATTGAATTGCAGCCTGTAGCCAAATCTCATGTTTCTTCCGAAACTTATCTGTGCTTCTTCCAGACTTTGTCCATTTTGCATAAATGCGGTAGCAAAATCGACGACACCAGTCTTTTAAACTTGTTTCAGCACTTTCACATAACTGAACACAACTGTTATCTTTTAAAACACTGAACAAATAGTTAAAGTCGCGTAAATCTTTATGTGCGCGTGCGCATAAAGCAACGTGAATATCAAGATTTGTATTAAAATTTGGAAAATACATTGCGAGATTAGCTTGGATACAACGAGGTGTAAATCAACACTGATTTTAAAGTTACTAATAGTGACCTATTTATATAAAATCCAGGTATCCCAGGTATCCTTTGTTAAATATTGCAAGGTAATTAGTTATTGTGATAATTAGTAAATGATGCATGCTAAATTAGTGTATTAAGAGCCATTTAGTAATTAAATAATAGCAATGTTCTTATCAGTAATCATTAGTGCATCAGTTTTATATGTAAACCTTAAGTCCCTAATTATATATCCTAATTAGCTTATATCTTCTCTAATTGGCTGCTCAGAAATGTTATTGTAATAAGGTAAACCTTTAGAAAAACGGTTTTAATCAACAAAATAAAAAAATTGTGTTATAAAATAAACATCACTCTTTATCCCAGAAAGTGCACATTTGGCGCACTATGTGTCTTAGTATTAAATATAGCTCTTAGTATTAGCATTATGATATTAGAGACCGCTACTTGAAACAAGCCCGGAATCAGGAGGGAGAGAGCTCGATACACTCATTTTCATAGTAAAATTTCACATTTTCTCAAATTACTCCCGAAATATGGGAGTTATGAAGAAATTCATCACCACAAGTTATGAAGGCATTAAGTAATCGAATAAGATGGCATCATTAGTTTGGCATAATTTTACTCTTTTTTTTCGGACATGTCTACGTCCAACCGCTCCCATACATTCGTTCCACTGTGCGTCAGTACTCTGTTATGTATCTGTGTCAGTAGTATAAGTGACGGAGACGAGTGCCGCTGGAGAACGGACGAGCGCACCCCGCCCCGCCGCGCCGCGCCACCCCCGCGCCACCGACGCGCGCGCTCCCGTCAGTACTCTGTTATGTATCTGTGTCAGTAGTATAAGTGACGGAGACGAGTGCCGCTGGAGAACGGACGAGCGCACCTCGCCGCGCCGCGCCACCCCCGCGCCACCGACGCGCGCGCTCCCGTCAGTACTCTGTTATGTATCTGTGTCAGTAGTATAAGTGACGGAGACGAGTGCCGCTGGAGAACGGACGAGCGCACCCCGCCGCGCCGCGCCACCCCCGCGCCACCGACGCGCGCGCTCCCGTCAGTACTCTGTTATGTATCTGTGTCAGTAGTATAAGTGACGGAGACGAGTGCCGCTGGAGAACGGACGAGCGCACCCCGCCCCGCCGCGCCGCGCCACCCCCGCGCCACCGACGCGCGCGCTCCCGTCAGTACTCTGTTATGTATCTGTGTCAGTAGTATAAGTGACGGAGACGAGTGCCGCTGGAGAACGGACGAGCGCACCTCGCCGCGCCGCGCCACCCCCGCGCCACCGACGCGCGCGCTCCCGTCAGTACTCTGTTATGTATCTGTGTCAGTAGTATAAGTGACGGAGACGAGTGCCGCTGGAGAACGGACGAGCGCACCCCGCCGCGCCGCGCCACCCCCGCGCCACCGACGCGCGCGCTCCCGTCAGTACTCTGTTATGTATCTGTGTCAGTAGTATAAGTGACGGAGACGAGTGCCGCTGGAGAACGGACGAGCGCACCCCGCCGCGCCGCGCCACCCCCGCGCCACCGACGCGCGCGCTCCCGTCAGTACTCTGTTATGTATCTGTGTCAGTAGTATAAGTGACGGAGACGAGTGCCGCTGGAGAACGGACGAGCGCACCCCGCCGCGCCGCGCCACCCCCGCGCCACCGACGCGCGCGCTCCCGTCAGTACTCTGTTATGTATCTGTGTCAGTAGTATAAGTGACGGAGACGAGTGCCGCTGGAGAACGGACGAGCGCACCCCGCCGCGCCGCGCCACCCCCGCGCCACCGACGCGCGCGCTCCCGTCAGTACTCTGTTATGTATCTGTGTCAGTAGTATAAGTGACGGAGACGAGTGCCGCTGGAGAACGGACGAGCGCACCCCGCCGCGCCGCGCCACCCCCGCGCCACCGACGCGCGCGCTCCCGTCAGTACTCTGTTATGTATCTGTGTCAGTAGTATAAGTGACGGAGACGAGTGCCGCTGGAGAACGGACGAGCGCACCCCGCCGCGCCGCGCCACCCCCGCGCCACCGACGCGCGCGCTCCCGTCAGTACTCTGTTATGTATCTGTGTCAGTAGTATAAGTGACGGAGACGAGTGCCGCTGGAGAACGGACGAGCGCACCCCGCCGCGCCGCGCCACCCCCGCGCCACCGACGCGCGCGCTCCCGTCAGTACTCTGTTATGTATCTGTGTCAGTAGTATAAGTGACGGAGACGAGTGCCGCTGGAGAACGGACGAGCGCACCCCGCCGCGCCGCGCCACCCCCGCGCCACCGACGCGCGCGCTCCCGTCAGTACTCTGTTATGTATCTGTGTCAGTAGTATAAGTGACGGAGACGAGTGCCGCTGGAGAACGGACGAGCGCACCCCGCCGCGCCGCGCCACCCCCGCGCCACCGACGCGCGCGCTCCCGTCAGTACTCTGTTATGTATCTGTGTCAGTAGTATAAGTGACGGAGACGAGTGCCGCTGGAGAACGGACGAGCGCACCCCGCCGCGCCGCGCCACCCCCGCGCCACCGACGCGCGCGCTCCCGTCAGTACTCTGTTATGTATCTGTGTCAGTAGTATAAGTGACGGAGACGAGTGCCGCTGGAGAACGGACGAGCGCACCCCGCCGGAACTGAACAATTGGAGATGAACAACAGTAAAGTGGGTTGTTCTGTTGTCGCAAGCGAACACTCTCTATCAGTGGAACCAGTCCAAATGTTCAGTGGTTAAGAGATGATTCAAGGCCGCGCCGGCGAGGCGAGCTCCGTGCGGCGCGGTGCGCTCGCGCTCGCTATTAGGCTCCACCGATGTTTACCATCATGCACCGGTAGAAACTAGCATCTAAACTCTGAAACTCTTTTCCACACAGCTGCACACCGAACCAATTCCTTGGTAGGCGCAAGCGTAGTATTAGACTGCGCTAAAACATTTCTCCTACACAATTAGATGTGAATATTAGCCCATATCATATCTCATAGTTACATATTGTTTTCAACAGAGCGGCAGACGGCGTGACGACAGACGAAGACAAACTGATGACGAGAGCTCCGTGTTAGACAGCCAGGATGTGTCCAGTGCAGATAGAGGTATGTTTCAATCCTACTACCATATTGTGTAAGGGTGGTCGACCAATTGCTTCCCTACATATACAAAAATATACTATATGTGCATAAAATAGTGATCAATTTAAAACGTAAAGTTAAATTCATAATGTAAATACTCGAAATTAGCATAATCTTGTTGCACATGCTACTCAGCTCCACAACATAAATAACTCTTTTATGAGACAGTGTAGACGCTTCTACAACAAACTTCCCAATGACATCAGAAAATTTAAAACATAATAATACTTTAAAACAAAATAATTTAGTTCATTCAATTCTAATAAAATGCTAAGATTAACTTTGTTTTTTAATAATTCCCAACAAATTTTTGGCAGTATCTACCATGCACTACACTGTATTGTAAAAGTAAAAATATAACAAATGTACATTTTATGATTCACCAAATCAAATAATGGTTTTGTGTCTGTGGACCTATGGACCCGTACACCCGGTACACCCTAACACTAATTCAATCTTTTACTTGTTATTATGAAAGTTGTCGACCACCCTTAAATGTGTAAAACTCTAAGCAGTATCTATAGTCGAATCTCATCCTCTATAAATTAAGGTTGAGAGCTGATTCATAATGAAATCAATTAATTCGCTTCTTAAGTTTTGAATCAAAAACCCAGATTTAAGTCCGCGGCTACCTTGCTCTAGAGTTTATATATTTTCAAGGATATAAATTATTGTATGTACCTACTTTTCAAAATTATAAAGTTTCAAAAAAAAAATCAGTACTTTCGTATTTTTACATTTCGTTTCACATACCTTAATTAATAAGATAATCTGTTAATTCTCGTGATCCTGGCAAATAATTCGAGAAGGTAACTTGTTCTGGACATTTGGAACACGCATCTCACTAGATGACCGAAGTATATTTTTGGAAAATGGATAAAATAATTTAATATCCTTCTGAAGTCTTGATATAAAGTGCGTAATAATAAGATTCATTTATGAATACTGGCATTATTATTATTAAGTCATACTTTTCTTATTGTAAATGTAATTACCTCATCATAGCCTGAGCTGTGGCGTTGTCAAACGCAAATAAAAGTCCTGGGTTCGAATCTCAGATCGGGTCAATATTAAGTCGGGAAGTTACTAAAACCGTTGGTTCTGCCCGCACTAAGACTTTGCGAGTAACTTGCCGGACTCGCCGAGTCACCCGTTTGCACTGTTTGACGACAGAGTGCGCCAGTGCTTGCCCACTAAGTGTTGTGCACTATGATAGTAAACGAAATTTATTTTATTTTATTATATTGAAATGTTTTTCCAAAATTATTATAATACGAATGTGCTAGTTAAAATGTAGTGTTGATGTTTTTCACCTCATTAGAGTATTTATGCATAATGTTTATATGTTTATTTGTTTTGCGCATCATATTTATTTAGTAAATACATTTTAATTAGTACATTATACTGGTAGAACAAGGGGAAAAGATATATTTATAAACGCAGGGGTGAATAGTTGTTTGCTATATACGTTTCGCTTTTTATCCTCGCTTTTATTTATTCAGCGCTTGGGAGTGAGGAACAAGCGCGATATTTTGCAGATGTATTCAGTTACGTAGTTGGTCACAAAACACTGGTTTCGTCCATTACCTAAGGAGGTGCTCACATGTGTATTTATATTTATTACGAAATTACTGACTTGAGTGAGATTATTACAACAAAAAGAATATAATCGGCAGGTCAAATTTAAAAACACATCTAAGAGTAGGTAAATTATTAGAGTGCCATACACTAATTATATTTTAACGTGTAGCACCTGTCAAATTAAACTTCGGTTACGTCGGATCAGTCTCTTTAGTGGGTGAACGCGTTACAATTCACTATTTATGATCTAATCATGAATGAAGATTATATTTTTTAAATACTCAGTTTGTATTTAATGAAATAGTCTTGCCGTGTGTGCCCTACGCTGAATAACACATAAGAGCGTTTATGTTCCGGACGTTCGATCCGATTCGACGTCGCGGTAGGTAATTAGCGGTGATCACTTGAGGAGGGTTGTAAATAAGTAATAGGCATAGCAAACGACTAGTCGGCCCGTGGGGGGAGGGGGCAGGCGCGGGGAGGGCTCATGTGTTGTGCGTGTGTAGAGTCGGCGAGCAGCGACGAGCGGGCGGGCGCGCGCCGCCGCCGGAGGAGGGCAGGTACTCGCACCGCGCCACTACCGACATACTGACACCCGCTTGTTCGCACTTCCTGTCCCATCACATCATTTGTAAAACCCCAACGGTATATTATTAACAAACAAACTGGATCTAAATCCTGCTGTGTAGTGGAATCCGCTGTAGTTCCGACTTTCTTTATCTTAGTCCGAGATCCGACGACACTATTTCTATACTCATTACAAAATGACTTTATATTAACGATAGAGTTTATCGTTAATACAAAGTTATTTTGTAATGAGTGGTGGTTTTCGACGTGGAACGTATATTTTATACTAACCTAAATGTCAAGCCTCCTGGAGGGACCCCATAAAAGGATAAAACAAATCTAAATGTCAATTTAAATATCAAGACGTAAATACGGCGTTTTAGTCGCATGCTTATTACGCTTACTATACATGATTAATAAAATCATGTATAGTAAGCGTAAAAAAAGACGAAAGCAAAAAGACCGACGTTTGTAAATTGTAGCAAATCTGACTAAAATTGTTATTTTCTCCCTATTTGACCGATTATATAGAACACGCCGAAATAACATATATTTTTTTACAAATAACCAAATAATAAAGTGTTGAGCAACTAATTGCTTTACTTCTCTGGCTATTCCTGATTTTTAACTATTTAAAGACATGAATTAATCAAATTTCTATAATATTGTTATTATCTTCATCATCAGATCCATGTCATTTGAATATAATTCTGTTACCGTTCGTATTGGGATAATGTTAGAAACAAAATTATTAGAATAGAGGATATGGGTTAAACATATTTTGATAGAAAACAAAAACATGAATGTAGAAATAATGTTGTCGAATCCTGGATAAATTTTGACTATTATAATTCATATAATAATAAGCATAGTAAGTAAATACTACTTAGGCCCGCCATTATGTATAGCATATTCTCGTCCAGAAAAAAATATTAAAACAGCAGATTAATTTTTACGAATTTATCTGCTGTTTTAATTAAAATATGATTATTCTTTGTTTTTTCAACTGCAAGTCATATTAATGTTAGTGTTCTTAATAAATATAAATTAATGAGTGTGTTCTTGTTCTGAGTTGAAGGACTAGTTTTTACAAGTGAATGATTAGCAAAATATTGCATTCATGTAAATATTATAACGCTTATTACTTTTATTTTATTAAATTATTGTGGTGTAAAGGTTATTTTTTCGGGTTACTGCCGGGATAAGGCGGGGAATAAAACTAGAGGGTTTGATTTACTGTTATTTAATAATATACCAATTGGGATATGTCGACATAATTAAATGACCTCGAAATATGAAACATATCATGCGTGTAAAAGTTCCAAACTAAAACACTGCTACCTTGCACCGTCGTCGGAGGGCAACATTTTCTTACATGGGTCGTTTTAGTTTGGAAATTTGTTACAATCGTACATCTTATATATATATATATATAAATAACATTCGTATTCTAACTTTCTCCTCACAATATAACTCGCCGACGCTATTTACATGTTCATTAGTTTAGAGTTCATCTCATAAAGTATAACGTCGTGCCACTTGTTGTGAGTACCCGCTGTGTTGCAGGAGGCGGGTGGAAGAACGGCGTGAGCGGCGCGCCGGCGGCCGCGGCGGCGGGCGCGGCGGGCGAGGGCGACAAGCGGGCGGCGGGCGCGGGCGCGGGCGCGGGCGCGGGCGCGGGCGCGGGCGCGGCGGCGGCAGCGGGCGCCAAGCGGCGCTCGCCGGCGCGCAAGGCCAAGGCCGAGCCGCTGCTCAACGGCACGGCGTAGGAGGCGCGGACGGCGCCGGGTCCCGTACGGAGCCGGCCGGCGCGGAGCTCGGCCGGCGCTAGACTTACTCGTATTATGCTTTTGTAAGAGATTCGTGATTTGTATTCCTGATTACTCGATATATGAAAATTAAAGATGTGTACGTCGCTCCCCGGACGATACGCGCCGATCGCGGCCTTTCGGTACCACAAGGGAGACCGGACATAGCGCAGTACGTACGTGTTCGTAGCCTGTACTCGGTGGTTATGTCGTTTCCTATAAAATAAACATTTCTGTACATATTTTCAATCGTATTTTTATTTGTACGAACGGTCGGATTCGCCTCCTCCCCGTCGCGCGACGAGAAGGCCCGGAGTCGCCGTAGCATTTGGAAATACGATGGATAGTTGCGGGACGGACGCCTGCCTGCTAGTCGGAGTAGATACTTAACGTTGGCGACGCCGTACGGATACGTTGTTGTGTGACGCTAAGAATTTAAAATTCTAATTGTGATTCCGACGACACATAGCTATACTTAACGACTATTTACAGAACTAGACTAATATCAGTCATATAACAGTACCGTGATATGCATTATTGCCGGGATATCACTAGGAAGTAGTATTTACAAAGATATGACATCAGGTAAGAGTTCGGAGGACGCAACAATCGTGAAGCGAAAAGAAATTATCTGCTTTACACCTCGTGCCACGTGCCATTCCTCGACCGATCACGAACGATCCATTAATGACTATGAAAATTCTTTAAAGATATCTAAAGAGATTTTTAACACGGCTTGGACAAGAAAAACTTCATCTTCGAATCGATCTAAACGCTTGTAACTGTTCGGCTTCGCTGCATGAAATGAAATTGTTTACTAATGAGGGTAGCCAAACATTTACAAGTCAATGACAAGTCCTAATTTGACTCGCAATGCTATATCGAAGCTTATTTTCGTATCATGAAGTTGCTCAATAAAATATTTACCAAAATGTCGAAAGGAATCTCAGAGAGAAACAAGTCTTATGATCTTTAGTCATCGTTTTAAGATTGTAATTTAAATTCGTAGACTAATGTTTGTATTGTATTAGACGTGATTTAGAAATATGTACAAGACGGTATACATAATAATTGTTTGAGAATCGATACATTTCTAATCACTTCACATTGTTTCGTCTCCTGTACAAAGTAGGTACGTAATATTTTATGCTTGTACAAATTGATATGTGTCTAAACTGTACAATATTAGGCTTCTGTATAAGTATTGTATTATATACCTAGGAATATTGTAATTCTTTTCCTATTTATATTTCTTTAAAAACATACTGGTGATTTCATTTCATGACAAAATTGATATATTTTTAAATTCATTAACAATGTATACTTTTTAAGTAACATTGGGAAGTCTTTGAGACCCTAATATAATTTGTTTCGTGGCATAAAATATATGTGCGTTTTGACTAATTTTTATTGACCTGTTTGATTTAAATACCTTTACAGCCTAAACCGATGATATTGACACAAATATCCGTACATCCTCTGATGGTTCATAAAGAAATACATGGTATAGTGGCGACAGGAGCGTGTAGTAGCATCACAGATACATTTGTATAGTGCGACAGCCATTACGAAGGAAAAATCTGATTATTCTACTCTTTAAAAAATTACGGTAAAATCGAAGATAGATATTGCGCGGTAATTTTAAACCAACAGAATAAAGTCGTCCTCTAGTTTATTTATTCTGTTGTATTCATTGTTATAAATAAATTAGAGGAGCGGAGCCGTCTTGAAATAATAATGAAAATTAAAGCGTTTTGCTGTTCTACCAGCTTAACATACTACAGTAGCCTATCTACGTCGATGAATTTACGACGAATTTTTCTGACATTATGTCAGAAATATTCGTCGTGTGATGAGAAAAATTGTCGATGAAGCCATCAAACACCTCCAATAATGTGCACGTATCCGGATTCATTACGCCAGAAAAAGAGAGAATTATCAGGTTTCGTTTGCCAATGCATTTATGGATACACTTTTGTTAAATTGTGACACGATAGTGCGGGCGATGTGGAAATTCAGTCTAATCAAACTAATGTAAACGTCACTACATCTCTTTCCGACACAGCCCGTATCAAAAGACCAGGACCATTTCTCCATATCTCAACAAAGTGCTGCTCATATTTTTCTGCGCGCACGAATTGGCAATGGTCGCTCGCAGAGGCGCGTACTCCGTACAATGCGTGCGTATTTTGAAAAAATTGAGCAATACGTTGTTGAAATAAAGGTGAATTTGCTATACTTATTAACTTTTGGACATTGATACAAATGCTTTTGGATTATCATTTGGACACTACACTAACTTAGTTTCCTTACATTTCAATTAAATTTTGGGAAGACATAGAAGTGAATAAATGTTGTCTCCTGCTTATAATTATGGCCTGGTCAACTCTGATCAATTCTACTAATTCAACAGCACTAAACGCCTTGTCCAATCTATAAAAATGTCCATAACAATATTTAAAAAATGTTACGCAATTGCAGTCCGTTGATCGGAATTCCAAATATTGTTTTATCGTACGTCATCCTAGCTGTGGTGTTGCTTTCAGAACACCAGACAATATTTATCAACATTAAAAGTAGGTCAAGCGATCTAGATAAAGAATGGAAATAAAAACGTATGCCTAAAACTTGTTTCAAATTATATTGAAAGAATTTAATCTTATCAACCAGAGCCATTTGTTTTATTTTCATTGGCCCCACTTCGGCCACATCACCGTCGGGCTGAAAGATTCTAGAAGGATTTTGCAACATTATAAGAATATGAGTTTTATGAGGTCTTCCTTTCTCCGACTTACGTCCAGAATCTGCTGATTTTATATAATTATACGTTACCTAGATAACTGTCTGGCTTGTTGGGCTAGCGGTTAGTGACCCGGCGTGCTAAGCCAGAGTTTGGATTCGATCCTCGAATCAATTATTTGTTCTGTCTGAGTCTAAATTGTCTGATATTTATGTAGGTATTTAGAAATATATTTTAACTGATCTCTTTTGACTTTATCTGGTTGCCATAGTACAGGCTGTGCCTAGTTTGGCACTGTGTTAATTGCCCTAAGATATTTGTAAATTATTAATTTATAACTTCTTGAACACCAAAATAGGCTTTGATTCATTTGATTTATTTGATTGCTTCACCTATTTTGATGGCTTGTAATTCCTGGAGCACAAACTAAGTCAGGCAGATTGAAACTTGCTCGGGTAACGTACATACATACATGACGCTCCTCACACTCACTTATATTTCACGGAAGAACATCAAAACTTGTAGATATTTTATTTCATGCAAATTCGCAAACAGCAGGAAAAGTGTATGTATAATGTAAGAATAGACTTTTCTGCCGTTATTAGAATAAAACAGCGATATGCTAGATTTGGCGTTGTTTGTGAACATTTTTTCTTGGTCCCATGTAAATTTTGTTAATATCGGAATCTTTGTTGAAAATCGAAAAATGTCAGCGCTGTTGAAATATAATTTGAAAACTCTTTCGTTGGCGCAGTAACATAAAAATGTGATCTAATAAAAACGTCTTCTTGCCATCTGAACATAAGTTTTGTCGTCTAAATTTGGTGCCGAGAAGAACGTATTATTGGCACCAACTTCTAATGGTGAAATGTACTACGGGTTATCGCCGCGTGTGTGACTGCAATCTCCTACTTCCGAATTAGAATATGAGTCATTTTTGTAAAAAAAATAAATATCGAGCTGTATTGTTATGGCTTACGAGAATAATTTAGTATTTGTATCTGCCACTACACGCTTACAATAGTAAAGAATCAGACAAAAGTGCCCAGCTTAGTGGGCTTCTCCCCGGCAATAATGAGATGGTGGCATTAGAGCAACCGATGCTTGTCCTCGTGGCACGTCTCCAGGTCGCTGTCGTCGGAGTCGGAGTGTGAGCAGTAGGACGAGTCGCTCCAGTGCTGGAACTCTTCCTTGTGGTGCTCCAGCGCCATGAGGGACGGGAATAGGCTGTCGCAGGCGCTGCATCTGGAACGTACAAGTATACTCTTAGTTGGATATGTGTTAGCACTTAGGCGATACGGTGGCGGAGTAAGTATTCAATGACTTATCAGTCATCACACTATTATTAACCTGGGCCTCACCCTAGACAGTCAATCTCGCACTTAAAGCGGACTTTCAATATGTCTGGCAAGATGTAAAAACCATTAAAACTGTCCGGCTATTGATGTAACATGTTTTTATAGGTCTCCTAGTAACATAATATTATAAAATTTAGCTTTTATATTTAACGAAAGTATAATTATAATTTATTAAAGTGTAGGGGTGTCTGGCAGAGGGTAGCAACTGTCATAAGTATCCCGCAATTGGTGACGAGATTTCTAAAGTTATCCCGATAAAATTCATAAACAATTGTGCTTTATACTTGTAACGAGTTTTAGGTACTTTTTTATACACCTTTACACTACCTGCCAAAATAACCATAACCTAAACTCCATATTCGCTGGTTGTTCTTACCTGCTTAGGGAACATGAATAATGAAATTTATTCAGCACTTGGGTATTAACATACACTTGTACTTGTCAAGCTCACAATGCAGTAGGTACGTAAACATAGTGGAATACAGTATAAAAAAACCGGCCAAGTGCGAGTCGGACTTGCACATGAAGGGTTCCGTAGCAGCAAGTATTTCAGTTGATTAAAAGAAAGCAAATTGCGGTTTATGACGTATTAAAAAAAAACTACTAGCTAAATCTCGTTCAAACCAATTTTCGTTGTTAGTTTCCATGGTAATATACATAATATATTTTTTTTAGTTTTATCATTCCCTAATTTTAGAAGTTACAGGGGGGGACACTCATTTGACCACTTTGGAAGTGTCTCTCGCGCAAACTATTCAGTTTAGAAAAAAAATATATTAGGAACCTCAATATCATTTTTGAAGACCTATCTATAGACACCCCACATGTATGGGTACGATAAAAATTTTTTTTTTGAGTGTCAGTTATATGTATGGCGACCCCCCAAAATTATTGTTCTTTTTCTATTTTTGTGTAAAAATCTTAATGCGGTTCACAGAATACATCTACTTACTAAGTTTCAGCAGTACAGCTCTTATGGTTCCGGAAAAAAGTGGCTGTGACATACGGACGCACAGACAGACAGACATGACGAATCTATAAGGGTTCCGTTTTTTGCCATTTGGCTACGGAACCCTAATACATGTTTTATCGCATATATTTTCTGAAATCCTTAAACAAATAACAAGTTACTAATCTATTATTTTGAAATTTAGTTCTACTATATTAACATTAAAGAATTGAAGGCAAAACAATTGGCTAGCGCAGAAGGCTCTCTTGACATTAAAAAAAAACCTAGTCAAGTATTAGTCACTTAAAGCGACTAATACCTGACTGCACCCTTTTGGGGTGGGCCACAGCTAAGGGGCCGCTAAAGCAAAAAGACGAAATTCTAAATGAGGGTCTGATCACATGCACGGGATCAACGATCACGCGTTAAGGGGCCAAAGCGATTCTCGCCGCTGAGGAACCTACCCTAGCTAACCTGCGGCTTTGTCTAGCTACCTAGGTGACGACCCGAAGAAGAAAGCCACAAATAAACTCCGGGCTTGCTTTCAGTTTACGATGCATTGAAAACTTTAAGCTTTTATTAAATAACGAAGATCTGACCGTCGCGTCGTCGGCTCTTGGGTTTTTATTATTGCGATTATTCGTAACAAATTTAATGTTATTGTAGTGTAACATTTTAAAACGGGGGGTGGGGGGTTTAGCAAACAGTGGCTAGCGCCTATAAGAACACTCCCTAGGTAGTTAAGTTTTGAAATTTCCTACTAATATTAACTACCGAATAACACATAGGCTACTATTTATAAAGATGTTGTGTGAATTGTCCATAATATGACGATACCTAAGTGTAGGAAGGTCAAGTAGGAAAAAATCTACCATCTGCGAGCTATTCCGGCGTGCACTGCCAAAACCACTACCTAGAGGTTACACATCCTACTATTATTCTAAATGCGAAAGTTTGTGAGTATAGATGTAGGGATGTAGGTAGGTATGTTTGTTACAACACGGGTCAAACCGTTTTTTGTTTGAATTTTTGTGATTAAATATGATAGGCACTTCTTTTTAATAACATAATACTTAGCTTTAGGCCACTGGTATAGTACAATGGATTTATCGCCTAATCAAGCGTAACTGCAATGTTAAATATTGCCTTTATTTTTTTGTCACGCACTAAAGTATTGTTATACAACACTGTTGTCGAGATAGGTACAGTATTCGCGTTGTAAAACATAAACGGGAAGTAATTAATTGTTTTGTCGTTGTCTTTAAAAAAAGAAACACGGACACTACGACACTGAGACCAATCGTACTGACATCAGAATGAACGGTCACTCTTAAATAAAATGATTTGTTTTTCTTCTACATAGAATGCGATGGAAGCAATTGTTTGAGAATAGGAAGCAAATAGAAGCAATAGGGAAGCAATTGTTAGGCATAAATTCAACGTCTAATATATTTGTAGGTATGTTTAGTGATGGACATAGTTATTAAATCATAACAGTTTTAATTCACGTTTAAGAAATTCGTGGCCTTAGGCTATGACTTTTCACCAATTACCCATAGGCCTTATTTCGTTTCGAAAGGGTTAAAAAAATGGACCCACAATACAGATGCACATCTTTCCGGTCGGGTGGGCTAGCATTTCCTATCGGATCATAAGAGTCAGAGAGTGCGACGGTGTTTACGAACAAAATTGTGCACCTAAATTGTTCCGCGCAAATGGCTCCTTTGAGGCTGACCACCATGGGCGATACCTACCGATAAACCTAAATAGATAAATTAGGTATATTAAAATAGTTCCATAGTAGTTTGGAGCTACAATGTTAGGTAGGTACATAGATACAGATTTTAAAGTAGGTACCTAGTGCTGTGTTGTGAGTGCGGTAAATACCAGAATATCATCACCCCATCTCGTAGAAGTCGACCCGAGGGAATATCTAACAGAAGAAGGGCAGCAGCTTATTTCTGAGTACTATGACCATTATACTGCGAACGCCAACCCGTCTGCCAAGCGTGGCGATTATGACATATCCTCCCAAGATGATTCTTGGGGGAGGCTTTTCCAACAGTGGATTTTTGTTATGATGATCTAACTCGTTTGGTGCCGAGGTGTAATACATACCCAAAATGCCGTTTCTTCTGCTGGTGGTCACCGAGCTGACGTCGTGTTGGGAACGATCGATCACACACGTTGCACGTTAGCGCCTCATCTGAAATGTTGATATCATCGGTTTAGTACCTATTAAAGTCGACGGATAGGTATCGACTATAACAATCTTCTTGGGACAACCAACACACATCTTATCGCAAACTAGGCAGAACTTGTACTATGGCAACCATCATCATCATATTTCAGAGATATGCTTGTCGGTGGAGCTTCTTCCAACCGTCTGCTTTGACTTCTTGATACGACATACCTAATCAAGAATTATTATTATCATTTATTACTATGGCAACCAGGGGCTCTACCGGCTAGGTCGCCGAACATCGATTTTTTCAATGGCGTTCAAATAAATAAAGGTAAAAACAAAACGTGTGTGTAAAAACAAATTCACTCTCATACATTTTCATACCACCTAGAACTAACTTCATGCTGTTATTTTTACGATGCGCGCGCTTCGTAAAAATTCACTCTCATACCGCCTAGAACTATCTTCATGCTGTTAAATTTTTTGGTGTCGGTGTGCGCGCGCATCGTAAAAATTCACTCTCATCATTTTTCTCCATCGCGCCAAAAGAAGTATAACTTCAAAAAAATGACTTAATCAATCGTTAAATCGGCTTCCATGAACACATGTGACATCATAAATGGTCCGGAATCGATTGTCAACGTTGGAGCCGATTTAACGATTGATTAAGTCATTAACCATTATTTATTTGAACGCCATTGAAAAAATCGATATTCGGCGACTTAGCCGGTAGAGCCCCAGACAGCTGATAAACCTACGTAGGTATAGATAAATACCGCCAAACACGGAACTAATAATGTAATTGTTACATCCTTATTGACTTTTTATATGAAAGTAGGTTCCTATTTAGATTTCAAACTCAGATCAGCGCCAAGTATTTACAATATGCATTCGCGGGACAGACATGCGGGTGATTAACTAATACTATTGATTTGATGACTAAACATGTTGTAGTTATAGATATATTTTAAATTAGTCTCTGCGGTTGGTTAGGCGCCAACCGCAGTGTACCTAATCAAGGGATGTACTCTCACGGTGTACTTATCGTGAAATTTCACTCGTTCACATGGACGGGCCTATTGGTGTGGTTGGCAAATGCTTGCTTTTCACGCCGGAGGTCGTGGGTTCGATTCCCACCCAGGACAGATATTTGTGTGCATGAACATGTCTGTTTGTCCTGATTCTGGTTGTAATTATCTAAGTATGTATTTACAAAAAAAAGTAGTATATCAGTTATCTGGTTTCCATGGTACAAGCTCTGCTTAGTTTGGGATCAGATAGCCGTGTGTAAATAATGGCCCAGAATATAAAAAAACACTTTGCTTCTAGTGCTTTTTTAAAGATTTCTAAGCACGAATTTGGTATACACTGTTTAGATATTTTTGATTTTATTAAAAACCTTACTGACGACCGAATAGTTAGTAAATATTTAAAATACACCATCCCTTTCTGACACGTCCTCTAAAGGCATAGCAGCACTAAACTGTATAAAAGCCCGCGAGCGATCTAGACGAGAAAGAGGCGTTCACCACAAATCAGTTTTAAGTATGTATTAAACATTAAACTATTACAAAAAAATAAAGAACTTTTCAAGAGCATTAAATTATATATCTGAGGCTCTTTGTCACTTTCTCTCATCGATCCGTAAGTGATCGAAGAAGTAAAACACGGTCATCTAAAGATGGGTGACCGCCAAAGTGGTATTATATTACTGTGCGCCTCCGTGCTTCGGAGGGCACGTTAAGCTGTCGGTCCCAGTTAGAGGCTTACTGGCCGGATTCAATAATTCTGACACCTTTACCCATACGATAAAGTTAAGTTGGGTCAACGCGTAGCGATGCCATGTGTGATGCAAGGGTCTTATAAAGCGTACACAGTAAAAATATTTAAGTAATAAAACAAAACAGTTATAAACAATAAGAAGTTTATTAGAATAAAAGCCTTTACAAAAAATATCTGACGGAGTTTTCACAAATATTTGAGCATATTATTTATTGACAAAACATTGATAGATATTATACAAGGCAATAGTGTGTGAAATCATTACATAACTTTTATGGTATTCAGTTCTGTTCAGGGTACTTTCTTTTTCAATTTGTGTGATTAATCTTTTCACTGCCAGTCATGTATAGATGACATAATTAAAACATAGTTGTGCCTGTGACGTCATGGGCACATTTTAGTATGTCGTTTGTGTGTGAATTGACATGGACGTGGCGGTGAAATGGTTAAGTTCGTATAAACCGCTAGTGCCTCGGAGAGCATGTTCAACCTTTTCGTAGCGATGCGAAAGTTAAACGATTGTCATAAGAACGCCTATAAAAAGTGCTACAAATAGTCAAAAGCCTAAAAGAATCTGACTCCTGGTGTAACCGTCTTAGTAACACGTTTCCTGTGGGTTTGGAGGTCAGATTGCAGGCGCTCGATAGGTTTGGTAGCTAGCCGCAACTGTGATTGTGATTTTGCAACAAGATCCGATCAATATCCGATGAAAGTTGCGAGCGCCATGATCACATAAGCGCAGGAGATATGTAAGTATTGTTTAAAGGATAGGTTAACTTATGCACTACTCAATTTTTTTAACGTACGTAAATATTTTTTAGTAAATTTGTTTCTGGCACTCGCCGGCCGCTACCGCACGTTCGCCTTGTGAGGTCACAGTTCTAATAGTGAAATACATTTTCAGTTAAGGCCGGGTAAATTTGAGGTGCATCAGTATATTTGACATGAAAATCAATTATTGAACACTACCATTCTAGTTCTATTTTAGTTAAACCATTGGTTTATTTGTAATAAAATAATTTACCTATTTGATATAAAAAATAGGTACATAATTTATGAATATACATTGATGTGCGATAAGTACTTTATTGTTTTTTTATTAGCCTATAACTGTGCAAGTTCTTTATTGTGAATTAAAAATATCCCTTATTTAAAAAGAAGTTTAATTAGTCCAACCTAATTCTCAATTGTTTTTTTTTAAACCCATGTCAATTGAGCTGTCACTGTCAACACTACTTCAAAATAAATGTTATATGTTATCTGTTACCTAACTCTCTGGTAACAAAATAATTGTTAAGTTAAGGTAATAATTAAAAAAAAGCTACCAGTCAGCCAGTTGCACTCATTACTCGTCTATATATGGATGACCACTAAATGGTTTAATTTCTGAACGTCTCCGTGCTTCGGTGAGCACGTTAAGCTGGCGGTCCTGGCTGTATAGTTAATAACACTGACACTAGGGTAAACAAGATAAACAGAAAATACTCTCATACAGATTTTGTAAAGGAGATAATAAAATTAGAATGATAAATAAAAAAAAAGAAAGTCATTGGCGTACCTAACATTACAAAGCCCTAGTTTAGTTATAGAAGGTGCCCACTAGCAGCTACGCCAATGATTAAATGCAATAACACACCTTATAAATAAGTAAGACATTTATAAGTAAATAATGTTATACATAAATAAATTCATCATAAGACCACGGCCAAACATGTGAAGGCAAGATAAAGTACTTACGTATAGTCCGTCCTTTAGATTATAAGACTATTGTAAACAAAGAACTACCCACATAAAGCATCTTCAAGACGGTTGCAAACCAACGTCCCAACAAAGGTTACCCTGGTGGTTGCCATCCATCTAGACTGCACAACTGCTGTCTAGATGGATGGCAACCACCAGGGTGACCATCTAGACTGCACAGCTGCAGTCTAAATGGATGGCAACCACAAGGGTGACTATCTAGCCTGCACAGCTGCAGTCTAGATGGATGGCAACCACCAGGGTGACCTCTGTGGGACGGTGTTTTGCAACCGTCTAGAAGATGGTTTACAGTCGTTATTAAAACGTGCCGATTTTCTAAAACTCGATTACACAAATACCAACATATTTATTCAGTTTTTACCGACGGGTTCTTTAAAATTAATTTGGTATAAAATAAATCAAGCTAAACCATAACAATAGGGTAGATATTTGTTTACATTACAATTAAAATATGGACTTTAAACTAAGGCTAAATAACTTAATTACATTTAAAAATATAGCTATCACTCTTCATTCACATTTAATAAACCTTGTAGGTTTCTTATTAACCCTTAATCGCGCAATGATATGATACTTACCACCTCATTTTAAACTCGATTTAATTGTAATAAGAGCTAAAACTAATGAATTATGAACATACGCTATGGACGAGTAAGGGTTAAGACACAGTTTAGTAGGAACTTAGGCAAGTAATTTACACAATATTTTTTGTAGATATAAAGAATCTGAATGGTAATGAAGACCTGTGAACTCGTAACTGTTTATTAAAGTAATTTTGTACCTCATATGATTTGTGAGATTCCTTTGATGGTTTAATATAAAGATTGGACGAAACTTAAGGAGCCTAATTTGCTATGAAACCAAAGAACATGTAAAATATCAAAATTAATATAATTCCTGTTATAAAATCAAAATTTTAATTGGACATTCCGAAAGCAAAACATATAAAAATGGGTTCATAAACTAAGGAAAATCCCGCAAAATATACTAAAGAACCTACAGTCGAAAAGACAGCCCCGTTCTTTCGAAGCTAGTTAAAGAATAAGATTAACTTGCCATAAAAAATATCGATCAGATTTGTATGAAAATTCTTTTCGTTATTCGCCTTTCAAGCAAATTGACTAAAAATGCGCCTTTGAAATGTTACGTGTTTTCTGGCATGCATATTATATAACACCTTGAATGGTATCGGTCAATGCTGGCGATTCTGCCTTAACGCCACTAAACTAATTGAAATCTCATTACATCTCTCTCTAAAGTAGCGCGTAAGAAAATAACAGGGCATACATTAGAACTGTCAATACGAGAACCGCGCTTATTTTCCCGCGATATTCCGCGCCAAAACTAAGTTGTCAGAAATATGTCAGTAAGGTTCGTTGGTATTTTGTAAAATCGGGAGCAATAATATGCAATTACTAGTAACATGTTAATTGTTGCTAATTTAGTTAATATACACATGTTACTGGGTCAGTGTGTCATTGAATTTCTAGGTGATAAATTCATACAATAATTTCATAAGCAATTACTAAGAGAAGAAACCAAACCCGTATAAAATAATTACTGAGATTAAATATTTTATAGCGTTTTCTTAATGTGTAGGTACTTGCAGGTGACAGCATTAACACGGCTGCGCATTAAGGTTTTTAAGTAATTTTTTATATACTCTTTGAAGTATTTCACGGAGAAATTCGTCAAAAACAGGTGTTTCCAGACGAATCAATTATTAAATTATTGATTTTTCGAGAACCGATTTAGACTTTTTGTATCCGCAAAATCAATAATGTAACAAGTCATCATTTATTCTTTTTTATCGACATCATAAAGAAGGAATATTCTGAATTCAATCCGTTTTTTTCCTGTCAAACACACTATTAAACCTAAAGTGCATTCTACCTCTACGTTTTCTAATAAAAAGAGATTTGGTTTGCTCTAAGGCTTCACTGAATACAGTATCTCTATCTTCAAAAGTCATTTCGTATAAAATCTACCAGCACATTATATTCATACTCATTACCTAATATTATTAGGTGTACTTACAATAGGCCAAAGTCAGAATAGGACTGCAATGATATTATTATAATTTAAGTGAAATAAGAGTAAGCAACACCAGACAGGCCTATTCCGATTTTATTCATATTATAAATACAGAGAACAAATAAATCTTAACAGCTCTCCAGTAAAGCCATCTTTGTTGTTGGCTAGATTGTCCTTTTAAATCATGAGAGTAAGGGACCAAACAGCTGTTATCAGGCACTTGTGAACTAAAATATGTCTCGCAGAAATAGCTAATTATTATTATTAATTGCCATAACAATTTCGTTAGTGAATGAGTAAGATAGCAATATAAAACAGTCCCATTCCGACAATGTCCCCGTTCTTATAAAAACTTTGAGACAGGTTAGCATTATACAAGACTGACAAAGACAAACTTCGCTCAAACTGATCTGCCTGACTAGGTGATTGGTTTGTGGTTAGTGACCGTGACTGCTAAGTCAGAGGTCGAGGGTTCTATCCACACCCAAGACTCAAGAGAATCTTTGTGTGATGAAAACGATAATTTGTTATGTGTCTGGGTGTAATTTACCTATAATATGTAGGTATTTAGAAATATTTTAGTATGTTTATCAGTTGTCTGGTTGCCATAGTACAGGTTCTGCCTACTTTGGTATTGGAAAGCATTGTTGTCTCAAGATATTTATTTATTTAACTAATCAAATTCTCAAATGTTTTTATAAGTAAAGGCAATTGTTTCAATGTAAGTCATTGACCTATATGTATTCTACTAGACGTGCAATCCCATATTGAGAATTTGCGCCCCTCGCCTCGCGCGCCAGACGGGGACAGAGATTTTATTCGAAACAGCGTGTCTAGTTATACATATAAGTCAATGATGTAAGTACATCTATTCGGCAATGCCTAATATAAAACCTTAATCAATAATTATTGAAAGTAAATTATACATAAATATTAAATGTCCATCACAATGTTAAATTGGTAATGTATTGGAGACGGAGGACTTGAACATGCTGCCGAAGAACCTCATTCCTGATGAGCCCCCGGGGATGGATCCCATCATCATCCAAATGAGAGCAATCACTTGTAACACAGCACACACTATTGTCCACGCTGTGCTTTGTAAGTGAAGCGCACAGTATAGTGTGGCGATAAGCGTAATTGTGTAAAGAGAAGTGGTCAATGCCCTTTCTTTGCTGAACATTGACTTTAGGTGGTTCCAAGGCCCGTACAGGAAGCTGAAACTGTAATTAGAAAGGATTAGAAATGATTTCTTTATAAAATAAACTAAAGCAGTAGTAGTATAACCCAAAATTAAATTACAAGCAAGTTAGTGTACAATGATTCTGTATTTTATATCTATTTATGTTTTATGAAAATATTAACTGTGCCCGCGGTTTTACCCGCGTTAAAAATTATAAATTATAGCCTATGTGTTAATCCAGGGTGTCAGCTAATTCAATACCATATTTTATTAAAATCGCTTCAGAGGTGAAGAAGTAACAAACATACACACTCACAAACTTTCGCCTTTATAATATTAGTGTGATAATCTTCAAATGTGAGTAAGTGTCAAGTGCGTGTGAATAAGGTATATTATTTCCCCCACATTGCAATAGGCCGTTCAAATATGTCGTTATAAAATTCAACCAATATTGCATGTTTGTCTTCTGTTATAACAATTAATGTGGCAGTATGTGGCCACATAGCAGAATGTTATAGCATTTTCAAATCCATAGAAGAAGTGGTCTTAACAAGAATGGAACCCTAAAACATTATTTTAGGGTTTTATACCCAGAGGGTAACAGAAAAACCTGCGCGTCATGGTGGGGACCATCACCAGACACTAAATAAACACTTCCACACTATCGGCATAACTGAAAGCCCCTGTTCAGAGCGTGCATGCAGGTTGAGGAAACGGTCGCGCACGTACTACTCGAGGGCACAGGCATCACAAAAATCCGAAAGGAAATCCTGGGATCACCAGGAACTCTTATGGATGGCCTGAGAAGTTTGGGAGACCTGATATGCTTCTGGAGGGAAGTGGGCTGGATGGAGTGAAGGCTGCCATGGCTCACGCACAATGGTGCACATCGGGACTAAGTGCGGAAACCAAACCCACTGGCATTTTGGGGGGCACAAGATGAGGATGACACAGAGGGTACAAAAGGAATCCTCTAACTAAACCTTCACCATCTGTCAATCTGTCCGTCATCAAGGTATTTCTTTTGAATCGTGATAAGTAAATGTCTAAAATTATGTACAATTTCATTTGTGTATTTTTTGTGCATAAACCATTTCAGAAAAATGCATATGTCAAAGACAATACGTAAAGACTGCCTAAGTTCTGCTTACTTACCTGAATATGAAGAACATGCTGCCAAGGGTGAACAGCAGCGCAAACTTCCTGGCTTGCAGGAGTAGGACAGGTATGTACAGGAATGACAGAATAAAGCATAATATCCCAAAGAACAGACATACGCCAAAGCCCATGAAACGTTGTGTCCGACTCTGCAACATTAATTTAGAATTGTTAGATATATACAAATAATATCATATTATTATGAAAATATACATGGTAGATATAAAAAAAAATACTTGTGTGTACTTATGTACACGCGTTAGAAGTTATACTTCTTAATATACAACTTGAACATAGTTATCAATTTTCATACCACCTAGAACTAACTTCATGCTGTTATTTTTACGATGCGCGCGCATCGTAAAAATTCACTATCATAGGTACCACCTAGAACTAACTTCATGCTGTTATTTTAACGATGCGCGCGCATCGTAAAAATTCACTGTCATACCACCTAGAACTAACTTCATGCTGTTAAATTTTTTGGTGTCGGTGTGCGCGCGCATCGTAAAAATTCACTCTCATCATTTTTCTCACAAGTATAACTTCAAATAAAAATTGTATATCTGTTTGTTCCAGCTGTTATATCTGATACTGTGATACTGGCAGCTAGCTGTTATTGTAAGTGTAAGTGTGAGATGACATTGATCCAGTAAAAAATACAGCAAAACGTCTTTATTCGCTGGCTAAACATTGCATCCCAATGCCTAAATTCGCGGATCTAATTGGTACGTCTGTACATACATACTAACAAAAAGGATTCCAATAGGTCTCCTATTCAATATCATTTGTAAACAAAGAAGAAGTTCGAATAGTTTGTGTCAAATGGACTAATAAAAAGTAAAAACAAGTTTAAACCACGGAAAACATATGCTTTTACTGCTTAAAGAGTAAATCGAAATGCTTGATCATTTATACCTTGGAGTCGTTTGAATTCATATCATGCTCATTAACCAATCGACTGTACTACCAACAAAAAATCGGAAGATAAAATAGGGTCATCTGTAGCTTGAACTTCACCATGAGCAAAATTCGTTTGTGGTCCAGGAATAGGAAAATAGAATTGGAGTTGTTATTATGGATCTAAGACCACAACCAAAAATGGGTGACTGGTCCAATGATCAGGGGGAAGGCAAGTCTTTACTATTATTAGCTGTATATTTACGGAACATATTCCTCGCGAATAAAGAGCTTATTCTTTACTTTAAATATATTTAATAAGGGTCAGAAAAATAGCTTTGAGACAGCTGAATATATTACATGCTCAGTATATAAATAATAATTGAGAATAGTCAACACCAAATAAGGAGAAATATTTCAACTGGACATAATTTTTATTATTAAGGCAGTAAGGGTGGTTTATTAGTGCTAGTGTACTCATCAATGTGGTGTTACTACTACTGTATTGATTATGACTTGTAATTATTTACAGAAATAACTTCACAAGGACAAAACTATTGTAACCTCCTTTTGATATTTAGTTATAAAATTATTGATTATTCCTTATTTAATAGCTCTGTTGTGATCTATGAGTTCATGCTCACTTTTATACAAAAAACCGGCCAAGTGCGAGTCGGACTCGCGCATGAAGGGTTCCATACCATTATTTATAAAAACAAGCAAAAATATCATGTTTGTTGTATGGAAGTTAATCTGGGGTATAAGCTATCTGCATCCTACATTTTATTCATTTTAATTACACTCCTTCCACATGAAAGAGTAAAAGGGCTAACCTCACACAAAGATTCTTATTTCTAATAGTTGTGAGATCCAATTAGTTCAATGAATAATGCCAAACAGCTGATGTAGAATCCATTTATTGACACAAAGTGAAGTGATAGAATGATAAAAAAAAAATGGGTCCTTTTCTTATTTTCATTGGCTTGAATTAAAAGCTAAAGGAATCCTTCAAACAATTCAAATTAGAATTTTTTAAAATAAAACTTGAAGGTGTTTTAGTAAGGCAAAAAGTGTATTCTTCTTCTTAAGGATTAGGCTTCAATTTGCTCAGCAAGTAGGTTATTTTATAACAAATTGTATTGTTTGAATTTGTTTCTAAACTTATTGACAATCCACAAATCTGTTGCACAATTCTACTTTTGTTTAAATTTTAAATTATTTTTTCAGATTTTGGTAGAGACAGAAAAATATGTTTTCCACACATTCAGACCTTATTTATACCATTTCATTCACACCTTAGATAGCCATACTAGAAATATGATCTAAAATTGACGCTGGCAGGGACAGAGGAATGAAGAATTGCTATAACATATTTTACTCATTTTCATTAGCTGGTATATTGTTAATTATACAACTGTTTACCTATACATATTTTTATAAAATTTATGTTTGATTTTTTTTTTGATGTGGACTATTTAATTCTAAGCATAAAAAAATGATTTAATGTTATCTATGTCAAGGTAACATATCAATAAATTAAAATAAAGATCAAGGATTACTTTTTGGTCTTAAAATGTCAGTTTATTATGATATGTGTATTCATTCAACGAATATGTGTCATATAATAATAATAGAATGAATATATTCAACTTGTAAACAGGTTTCAGTACTGAAATAATAGTGTAGGTATTTACTTAGATCTAACGCGAGGATAGTATGCAAACAAAAGCAAGATAATGATGTAATAAACAACTATACAACATCGTAGTGTGCATGTCTGACCAACAAAGTCGTTGGAGCATAATTTACACTGTCAATGAATCATAGCAATTAATTTTATAGTTACAAAACTCACCAGCGTGCAGTATTCTTTCTGAACGTTCTCAAACCAGGAGGGAGTACTCGCAGTGCTCGGTGTTTCTTCAGTACTCCTCGACATAAAACTAGGAGTCGAAAAACTTGGTAAACTAAAATTGTAACTCCGACGACTTTCATTCTTCAGTAGATATTGATCCAAATCAGTCTTCAAATTCGCCATTGTGCTATAAGACACTTAAGTATGGCTTAAGTCGCAAAATACACTTGCAAGTTAACAAGAATAACACAATTTAGCAAAATTATCACGATCTCAAAATAACACGGCCCACTTCCGACTGAAGAGCAACAAGCAAGCAACAAATGGTGAAACGTCACTAACGTCACATCATATGACAGGTAACCATAGACGATTTGTAAACTTTTTTGTAACATTCATAGATGTGCTAGTGATGCGCATGCCCGAGGTTAGTATCGATTACATCAAAATATTTCACCTCGTTTCTTGAATCGCTTTAATAAAATGTTGGATACTGTTTTAAGTAAAACTTACCATAATCTGTGTCATCACTGAAGTCATCGTGGTTGTGTCGACGAACATTGTTATTATACCGATCGTGCGCACACGGAGGGCAGACACCGCGCGTGTCGCGCTCTTCCAGATCAGTGCTACTTGCATCGGATTCTGCTTCTGCTTCTTCGATGTGAATATCCTCTGTCTGCCTATTATCGAGTTTTTCATTTGATGAGAGCTGATTGTAATTCTTTCGCAGCGGTCTTGACTCTGTCAACAACAGAGAGAGCAAATTTTTATTTTAGGTAAGTAGATAAGAAAGTTTGATTAAGACACTTGTTGCATCAACAACATGTTTATGTGTATATTTATATATAGATTTAATATTTTTCTTGTGGATTAATAGATGTATATTATCTTGTATATTTTATTTATCAAATGATATTTAAGTAACAAGATTTTTCTTTCTGAAAAAATGAGAGCGGCTCTACAATATAAAATTACATCATGATCATTTGCGACAATTTCTATTTATATACCAGCCATATTCATAACAAAGTCATTGAGTTAATGCTCAATTGTATGATACGGGTGAACATTATACTTCAAAATTTCATGCGCCAAATGTTTGACTTAGAGTATTAGTCACATTTTACATTGTTCAAATTATCTACTGCATTTGACCTCTATTAAGTATAAGAGGTATAGTGTATTACTTTGGCCGTAGGTTCGTCATTGCGCTCCTTAACGTGACCCGCCAATTCTATTTTGTTTATTATACTGTGGGTTATTTTATAACCAGGTACATAGAAACATAAATAGTTCTATAACTAGTACGTACGTACTGGATTATAGAATGTATTATAAAATATATCTAATACAAACAGTGTAAATAGAACAACGTATAAGTAAACCATTTGATATTCATAGTGGATATTTTCGTACTAAACTTCATAAAAATATTAATCATCTCGTTCAGTGCGACTTGTATCAAAATGTGTTTCTATACATATTCAAGTTAAATAAAATAAGATAAGATACCAATAGGTAGGTACTATGTAGGTACATAGTACCTGCCTATTGGTTCCCGACATATCGTAGATATCAATTAGCTAGTTAAATAAACGTTGGTTATTGATATAAACAAAATCTTCGCTGGCTCAGCGTCCTTGTGTTTCAGGTTAGCTCCCCGCTACTATTTGTGTGACCCATATATATATATTAGGTCTTTACCTATGAAATTGCCGTTCTGCAGTACTGGCCATTTCAAATCAAAATAATTTTTGTTTGGCTAAGAATTCTAATTTCAAATTAATTTTATTTTAAAAACATGGATTCTTTTTTCCAAAAGTAGTCATTTCTTTATTGATTAGTGTTACATTTTCATCGCATTTCAATCTTTTTCGTCATCATGGATACGTTAAAAATTCGAGTAATTATGGAATATGAGTACCGTCGTGGCAGCAACGCGGCACAAGCGGCACGCAACATCAACGACGTTTACGGAGCTAACACTACAAACCAACGCACCACCTGTTATTGGTTTGCTCGCTTCCGTTCTGGAAATTTCGACCTGAAAAATGAACCTCGCGGTCGTCCGAAGACTTTGGTCGACAATGACGAATTAAAGGCGGTTGTGGAAGCTGATGATACACAATCTACGGCTGAATTAGCAGCAGCTTTCGACGTTAGCGTCAAAACAATATTGGTCCATTTGCGTCAAATTGGCAAGGTAAAAAAGCTTGACAAATGGGTGCCCCACGAACTCAATGATCGCCAGCGCGAAGTACGCGTCGAGACGTGCCTTGCACTGCTCAACAGACACACAAATGAAGGAATTTTGAACCGCATTGTTACCTGCGATGAAAAATGGATTCTGTTTGATAACCGCAAGCGCTCAGCAAGTTGGTTGGATCCTGGTTCAGCACCTAAACAATGCCCTAAACGAAAACTTACCCCTAGAAAAGTGATGGTCACTGTTTGGTGGTCTAGCGCCGGTGTGATTCATCACAGCTTCTTACCAAACGGGGTGAGCATTACTGCAGATGTGTACTGTGAAGAACTGAGCACAATGATGGAGAAGCTGGCGCATCTCCAACCAGCATTGGTCAATCGCTCGTCTCCGCTGCTCCTGCACGACAACGCGCGACCTCATACTGCACAGCAGACGGTCTCCAAGTTGCAAGAACTGGGGTTGGAAGCTCTCCGTCATCCGCCCTACTCACCAGACCTTGCGCCTACAGACTACTACTTTTTCCAGAATTTGGATAACTTCTTGGCGGGAAAAAAATTCAATACCCGAGAGGCAGTACAAAATGCCTTTGAAGAATTTGTTGCCTCCCGTCCAGCTGATTTCTTTAAGAAGGGCATCAATAAACTGCCACTGCGATGGCAAAGATGCATTGATTGCATGGGTGATTACTTCGATTAATACAAATAAAAAAATTCATGAAAAAAATTCGTTTAAATTTTTTCATACAAAACGGCAATTTCATAGGTAAAGACCTATTAGTTGTTGTACTTAGTCTTTGTGTGCTTTGTGCCCCTGTTTGAAGAGTAGCAATATGTCTGCAAATCAAATATTAAATGCGGGAGTAGCCTCTTTTGAAGAACTAAAACAAAGAAATGCTTACAGCAGTATGACTTAGGTACCTATTTTAATCAAATGTTACCTACTTACTTATAACTTTAATTTGCAGAAGAATACTTCGCCGACAAAGAAGAAATCATCATGAGAAGCGAACCCAATGTAGCAGTGCTAGGAGGAGGCGTTGTGGGCATAACAGTAGCAAAGTTACTTCAGGATAAATTAAAAAATGTAAACGTAACTATTATAGCTGATAAATACACTAATGATACTACAAGTGTTGTCGCTGCCGGTATCTTCAGACCAGGGACAAGTTTCAAAGCCTCAACAACTAAGACTACACAGAAATGGATAGACGATTCGTGGCATTATTGGGATGCTCTTTTGAAGTCACCTGATGCGCCTAAGATGGGCCTTATGAGTTTGTCAGGT
Source organism: Pseudoips prasinana (assembly GCA_951640165.1). Taxonomy (NCBI): domain Eukaryota; kingdom Metazoa; phylum Arthropoda; class Insecta; order Lepidoptera; family Nolidae; genus Pseudoips; species Pseudoips prasinana. Next base: position 35,189,707 of record OX621245.1, on the reverse strand, counting down.
TACATATTTTCTACAGAAAACTATCATGTTACGAGAAATCATCTGATTGAAGATTTATTACCAATATATAGAGCAGTCACGGATGAAGAACTAAAAATAGGTCCAAAAAGTACAAAATACGGATCATACTTTTCTACTTTGAAAATCGAATGCGAGTACTATTTGCCATGGACAATGAAATTGATTACGGACAGAGGCGGGATTTTCGAAACGAGAAAAGTTGAAAGTTTCACATCCTTATCTAATTACGATTTGATTTTCAATTGTACCGGTATGGGCGCGAAACATTTATGTAATGACCACGATTTGGTACCTATAAGGGGACAAGTAATAAAAGTGAAGGCACCGTGGGTCAAAATGGCTTATTATGGCGATTACGATACGTACATAATTCCGGGGCTTAACGGGGTGGTGACATTAGGTGGTGTGCGGCAGTATGATAGTTATAATATGAAAGTGTGTAAGTATGATGGTGCGGGTATTATGGAGCGGTGTTGTGAGCTTGTGCCGAGTTTGAAGCAAGCTGAAGTGGTTGGTCACAAGGTTGGTCTGCGGCCTCATAGGAGCCCAGTTCGTGTGGAAGCAGAGCTACTCAACGGGCTGAAAGTTGTACACTGCTATGGTCATGGCGGGTATGGAGTTACTTGCGCACCCGGGACAGCTCTCCATGCGGTCGATTTAGGTGTTGACTTGCTGCGTAGCAATTTGAAAAATAAATTGTAAAATGTTATTAGTGCTAAATAAATGAATTAGTACCTGGGGTTCGGTCTTTTTTTGTACGATTGCATTTTTACAAGAAATATATAAATATAGATCAGCAGCTATTGCTAACCCGTAGCAAAGCGTGGCGATATGACATATCCCCCAAGATGATTCTTGGTGGAGTCTATTATCCAGTAGTGGACTTATTACAGCTGTTATGATGAGAGCAACAGAGGCTATACCGGCTAAGTCGCCGAACATCGATTTCTTAAATGGCTTTCAAATAAATAAAGGTGAAAAATTACTTAATCAATCGTTAAATCGGCTTCAACGCTGACAATCGATTCCGGACCATTTATGAAGTCACATGTACTCATGGAAGCCAATTTAACGATAGATTTAGTAATTTTTAACCTTTATTCTTTTGAACGCCATTTAAGAAATCGATGTTCGGCGACTTAACCAGAAGAGCCCCAGTAACCGCTCTAAGTCGAAGTTCGAATCTCAGAAGGGGTCGTCTTAGTCTTATTTGTTAGACGGCCGCGGCGTGAGGCTCACTCGTCTCTATTATCTGTTGAAATTGTAAGAGCGTCGTAAGATATGCATAAATATCATGGTATAATCTTTCATTGCCGGCTTGTCTTAACGGAGATACTAAAGTGTTATATACAAATATGTATACCAATACGACCGAAAGTAAGACATATTAAGATAATCCTATCTGTTTCAATATCCATTTGTTTAACTGTAGCACCCACCAAAGATAATCCTAGATTCATATGGAACTAGCAGTGCCCGCGGACTTCATTTCGCGTTATAAATATTTTTGTCCCAGCCCTGCTAAAAACTTACATAGCTTATGACACTCCACAATAACGTAGCTTTCTAAAGGTGAAATAATTTTAAATTAATTTTTTGGGGAGGCTTTTGTCCAGCAGTGGAACTCGTTCCAGTGACATGATGATCTATACATATAATAAAATCGTAGGAAAGCCAAAACTGTACATTGAATATATTTATATAATAGGTCTTTACCTATGAAATTGCCGTTTTGTATGAAAAAATTTAAACGAATTTTTTTCATGAATTTTTTTATTTGTATTAATCGAAGTAATCACCCATGCAATCAATGCATCTTTGCCATCGCAGTGGCAGTTTATTGATGACCTTCTTAAAGAAATCAGCTGGACGGGAGGCAACAAATTCTTCAAAGGCATTTTGTACTGCCTCTCGGGTATTGAATTTTTTTCCCGCCAAGAAGTTATCCAAATTCTGGAAAAAGTAGTAGTCTGTAGGCGCAAGGTCTGGTGAGTAGGGCGGATGACGGAGAGCTTCCAACCCCAGTTCTTGCAACTTGGAGACCGTCTGCTGTGCAGTATGAGGTCGCGCGTTGTCGTGCAGGAGCAGCGGAGACGAGCGATTGACCAATGCTGGTTGGAGATGCGCCAGCTTCTCCATCATTGTGCTCAGTTCTTCACAGTACACATCTGCAGTAATGCTCACCCCGTTTGGTAAGAAGCTGTGATGAATCACACCGGCGCTAGACCACCAAACAGTGACCATCACTTTTCTAGGGGTAAGTTTTCGTTTAGGGCATTGTTTAGGTGCTGAACCAGGATCCAACCAACTTGCTGAGCGCTTGCGGTTATCAAACAGAATCCATTTTTCATCGCAGGTAACAATGCGGTTCAAAATTCCTTCATTTGTGTGTCTGTTGAGCAGTGCAAGGCATGTCTCGACGCGTACTTCGCGCTGGCGATCATTGAGTTCGTGGGGCACCCATTTGTCAAGCTTTTTTACCTTGCCAATTTGACGCAAATGGACCAATATTGTTTTGACGCTAACGTCAAAAGCTGCTGCTAATTCAGCCGTAGATTGTGTATCATCAGCTTCCACAACCGCCTTTAATTCGTCATTGTCGACCAAAGTCTTCGGACGACCGCGAGGTTCATTTTTCAGGTCGAAATTTCCAGAACGGAAGCGAGCAAACCAATAACAGGTGGTGCGTTGGTTTGTAGTGTTAGCTCCGTAAACGTCGTTGATGTTGCGTGCCGCTTGTGCCGCGTTGCTGCCACGACGGTACTCATATTCCATAATTACTCGAATTTTTAACGTATCCATGATGACGAAAAAGATTGAAATGCGATGAAAATGTAACACTAATCAATAAAGAAATGACTACTTTTGGAAAAAAGAATCCATGTTTTTAAAATAAAATTAATTTGAAATTAGAATTCTTAGCCAAACAAAAATTATTTTGATTTGAAATGGCCAGTACTGCAGAACGGCAATTTCATAGGTAAAGACCTAATATATACTTGGGACGTGATCTACAATCGATATCGAATCTATACATATAATAAAGTGAATGGGACAACCGGAAGGGGAAGACCACGTCGAACATTCTCTGACCAAATTGGAGATGTTCTCAAGAAAGGGCAGGTCAGAAGTACCCTAAACCGGCGAGCATGTATGAAGAATATAATGTCAGTAATCGAGGCAAAAGAAGTATGCAAAGATCGTGACAAATGGAAATCCGTTGTCTCTGCCTACCCCTCTGGGAAACAGGCGTGAGTCTATGTATGTATGTATGTATGTACATATAATAAAATCGTAGTAAAGTCAAAACTGTACATTGAATATTTTTTTAAAAGGATACTAGGTGCGTGATCTACAATAGATATCGAAGCCAAAAATATGATTTTTATAATTTTTGTCTGTTTATCTGTTTGTCTGTATGTATGTCCGGGCTAAACTCAAAAAATACTACATGGATTTACTTTAAATTTTGCATGAATATTACTAAGACGTCGGTTCAACATATAGGGTACATATTATCACGCTATCACCTACGGGGGAGGAGCTGTGATAATTTATAAAGCTCAACGCGGGTAAAACCGCGGGGCACAGCTAGTTAAAAAATATAGTTTTTAAAATTTTTTGTCTGTATGTATGTCCGGGCTAAACTCAAAAAGTACTGCATAGATTTACTTGAAATTTTGCATGTATATTACTAAGAGATCGGGTCAACATATAGGCTACATATTATCACGCTATCAGCTACGGCAGAGGAGCTGTGATAATTTATAAAGTTTAACGCGGGTAAAACCGCGGGGCACAGCTAGTCTGAAAATAACAGAGAAATGAATTCAGCATAAAATGGCATTTCTTCGCGTATCTACGTGACAATTGTGACTGCCTCCAACTAAATGGCCGGAACACTATTGATGAAATTTTTATGTTTGTTTGAGCGAGCCCTTGGATCGTTTGGATTTACAATTGGACCCGATAGGCGATGCGATCAGATTCCAGGTCCAGAATAAGGTCGATATATTGTAATATTATATAGTTATGATTAAATTTGTTGTCATTTTTTAATAGGCTAAGGCACCCACACAGTGCCTAATTGTTTATCTATATATATAAAAATCAATGCCACTTTTCGTTGTAATGTTATAACTCAACAACGCCTTTACCGATTTGGCTAATTTTGGTCTTGAATTATTCGTGGAAGTCCAGGGAAGGTTTGTACGTAGAGAAAATTTAAAAAAAGTCTTGAAAAAGTGTAAAATCAACATCTTTTAGCAATTTCAAATATTTTTTTGTTTCAATAAATGAACATAATAAATCTTTTTTTTATTACTATGCCGTATACGTAGCGAAGCACGTACCGGGCCGCTAGTGCTATATAATATGTATTATGTTTTATCAGTAGTTATCAGTAAATAAACAAATAATATAATGTATTTTATTTAAATGGACTCACTCGTTTGTAGTATTTGCCAGTAATTTGATGATAGTTTATTGGCATATGTTTTCAACATTAGTTTACGTCATTAAGTCAAAAGTCAAATAAAGTCGGAGTAGTCCTACTCCAGTAAAGTAGTGGTGACTTTACTAGATCTTTCTATGGAATTTAGGAATTAACAGGGAAATTCAGAACTTACGGTAATATGCCACTATACTAAGGCTGAGATCTATAGAGCGTACTTAGACTTTGCTCAGACTTTACTCAGACCGAAGTTAATGCATGTAACGAAATTACAATTGGTGTTTTGACTTTGTCTGTCTTAGCTTATGCTAAGCATAATCTTAACTTCAAAAAGTCTATAAATACCAAATCAAAGTATAAGCTTAGCATACACTTAGCAAAGTTTTACGTAAGTAAAGTTTGAGCAAAGTCTAAGTACGCTCTATAGATCTCAGTCTAAGTTACACTTTGTACTTCGTCGAAGACGCTAAGTTTAAAAATCCACCATATTTACTCATATAAACACGAATTCACACCAGTTTTAGAAAATGAAACAACCATGCCTCCGTGTCTTATATAATTATTTGCCGATACCAGAGAAATATCAACTTTAGGGCTGTCCATGTGTATAGCTTAAATACTTACCACAGATACCTAATCCTAATTAATATCCTATCCGTACAGTAACCTACATACAAACCGACAACATCCTCTTATTAATTAGGAAGGTCACAAGTGAGGGATAATTAATGAAACAAATGAATTACTCTCCCGCAGATATTCGCCGACTGCCGCGAACAACCTCGCTCACAGTTAATTTATTTGGGAACAATGAGAAATACCCAAAAGTAAATAAAACAAGTGCTGAATTAACTAGGTACCGAGATTTCTGAACAATTTTTTAAAATCGATTCTTTAGGCGGTAAAATTTCTATTGTATTGCTGGATTTAAAAAAGGAGCCAAGATATTTACTTGCCTAAAAGTAGTGTAATACCTATAGTAGGTACCCCTGCCTGAATTTTGAACATTTGAGTGATGCCATGCGTGTCGTAAGCGCTATTGTCTGTGATAAGTTCACTTCACCTGGTAGTAGATATATTTAATAATAATAAATAATATCCTGGGACTTTATTAACACACGGCCATCTGATCACAAACTAAGCAAAGCTTGTACCTACTATGGAAAACCAGATAACTGATATACAACTTTGCTTTTGTAAATACATACTTATATAGATAATTACACCCAGACTCAGGACAAACTGATATGTAAATATCTGTCCTTTTTGGGAATCGAATCCACGCCCTCCGGCGTGAAAAGCAAGCATATGCCAACCACTCCCGTCATATGACTGTTGATGAAGTACATATTCTTAAGAAACGTGTAATTCTACACATTGTACTTCTAATCTATTATGTCAGTTTATCCAGCTGAAAATCGGTAGATACTTAGATGTAACATTTTGTGCAGATACCTCTGCTTGCATAATAGAGTATTAATGATAATAATATTTTCTGTCCCAATAAACGAGTGAAGTAGAAACGCTTGGTTTTGACATCTTGACGGTTGTGACGTCAAGAAGTAGAAACGCTTGGTTTTGACATCTTGACGGTTGTGACGTCATTGCGTTTAGTCTGAGAAATACTCAGAACCGTGTTACCTACTATTGGTTAAATTTGCTAATGAAATATAGAACAAGAGGCGTAATTGTCATAAAACTTGTATATTTAATGACTAGTAGTGCCCGCGGACTTCGTTCCGCGTTATATAAATATTTTTATACCTGCCCGTTTGTCCCGCGTACTATTTCGGGTTAAAAGTTCGGGATACATAAAATTTATGACGATGAATCATATCTTATGACACTCCACAATAACGTAGCTTTCTATTGGTGAAATAATTTTGAAAAACGGGTCAGTAGATCCTGAGATTACCCCTTACAACGTCACAAACTCACAACCTTACAAACTCACTAACGTTAGGTACCTCTTTATAATATTAGTATAGATAATTAATAATACACCCACTTTACCCGTTGCGGCTAGCTACCACAATAATATTTTATATTAAACGATTGACGTTTGACCTGAAACCTTTTTATAATAATAATTAGCTGTGCCCCGCGGTTTCACCCGCGTTAAACTTTATAAATTAACCCAGGTCCTCTCCCGTAGGTGATAGCGTGATAATATGTAGCCTACATGTTGACCCGACCTCTTAGTAATATTCATGCAAAATTTAAAGTAAATCCATGCAGTTTTTTCTGAGTTTAGCCCGGACACTAAAAACTATATTTTTGGGTTCGACATCGATTGTAGATCACGCCCCAAGTATCCTTTTAAAAATTTAAATAAAACATTTTTAATTTTATTCAATGTACAGTTTTGACTTTCCTACGAATTTATTATATGCATAGATAAATATCTTGAGACAACTAACACACTGCCATCTGACCCCACACTAGGCAAAGCCTTTACTATGACAATCAACTGATAAATATACTTATATATTTCTAAATACATATATATTATAGATAAATTACACCCAGGCACACAACAAATTATCGTGCTCATCATAAAACGATTTGTCCCGGGTGAGAATCGAAGCCACGACATATATCGAAGCCACACACATTAACGTGTATTCCAAGCCATGGAAGGTTAACCAGTCCCGAAACAATGCTTTTTTTATTTTATTACTAATTATAAATTTTATTCAAGTAAAAATGGGTACAAAATTATATAATTATTTATAATATAATATACATTTCATAGATAAATTACACATAGACACAGAACAAATTATCATGCTCATCATAAAACGATTTGTCCCGGGTGAGAATCGAACCCACGACTTCTGGCTTAGAAGTCAGGGTTACTAACTACTATACCTAAAAGCCATATGTCTACAGCCCAGTATACTAGGGGTCAGATTCTATGAGGCTTTTGACCTGTAACCATTGTCATAGATGTACTCATAACGAGCTCTACGAGCAACGTAAGGTCGACCAATCAGATCTCGAAACCATTGTTTTAAAAATTGTATTCAAGTAAAAATGTGTACAAAATGATATCTATTTATATAAATTAAGGAAATCAATTTGATATTTAGAAGGAAAAGAAAAATCTATTAGGATTAAAAATAATTATTACTAAGCCAAGCTATAGACAACGTTCATTTATACAAAGATCAAAACAAAATACTGAAACCATTTCTAAATGATTAAAAAATAGTAAGACTCGTAGTCGTTTTTTTTAAACATTAAATAAATACTAATAGAATCGACATTAACATTTCTCTGTACCAACTGATTTAAAGTAAGTAAGTATTTATTTCGCTTAAAAACCAAATGTATATAAAACCACCTTAAAGCAATCCCTATCAAATAAAATAAGTATTCAAAATCAGTTCACAATCAACCGAAAAACGTGTAATAAAAAAAAATCGTTCTATCCAAGTGGGTTAAAAATAAGGTTTGTTGCGCCAATAACTGAAATGGCATACAAATATTACGAAATCATGTTACCAATAATGAAACATAGTGATGTAAATACCTGCATAGAAAAAACATGTCGTCGCAGTGACAACTTTCTCCTTTTTAAAAATCGGTTAGAAACAGATATCAAAACGAAGCATTTGCGAAGACATTCAGTATTAAAACATTTCTCATATTTATTTGGTTCTAAATCATCCCAAAACTGCGTCCACAGTCGTAAATCACCCAAGTGGGTGCCCTTCGGGGACAAAAACGACCATTTACAATAATATGAACGTGAATTCTACATCTTTACATTTTTTCCACATAAGTTTCCACCTTTTATTGTACGGAATATTTTCAATAGGATTCTACCTCGGTAAGATTATTCACTTTTATTCCATACAGAAAGTACCTACGACAAGCCATGAAATTTAAATTTTCTCTTGCTGTTCGAATATTTTGTGATTTTGCTATCTGTCAAACCTTTTTTAGGGTTCCGTAGCCAAATGGCAAAAAACGGAACCCTTATAGATTCGTCATGTCTGTTTGTCTGTCTGACTGTCCGTCCGTATGTCACAGCCACTTTTTTCGCGAAACTATAAGAGCTGTACTGTTGAAACTTGGTACGTAGATGTATTCTGTGAACCGCATTAAGATTTTCACACAAAAATAGAAAAAGAACAATAATTTTGGGAGGCCCCACATAGAATAATACATAGAACTGAAACTCAATTTTTTTTTCATCGTACCTATACATGTGGGGTGTCTATGGATAGGTCTTCAAAAATGATATTGAGGTTTCTAATATCTTTTTTGTCTAAACTGAATAATTTGCGCGGGAGACACTTCCAAAGTGGTAAAATGAGTGTCCCCCCCTGTAACTTCTAAAATAACAGAATGATTAAATGAAACAAAATATATGATGTACATTACCATGTAAACTAACAACGAAAATTGGTTTGAACGATATCTAGCAAGTAGTGTTTTTTAATACGTCATAAATCGTAAACTGCAATTTGCGTTCATTTAATCAACTGAAATACTTGCTGCTACGGAACCCTTCATGGGCGTGTCCGACTTGCACTTGGCCGGTTTTATTATTATTCTATTTTATTATTTTACACGACTGAAAAAAAGAATTCATGGTTTTAGGAGACTATTACCATGAATTCTTTTTTTCAGTTGTGTAATAAGAACTCATGGTTTTAGGAGACTATTTCAGGTATAATGGTCCACATCGGGACTTAGTGCGGAAACCATACCCACTAGCATATTAGTGGGGACAAGATGGTGATGATGATGATAAGAGATTATTTTTAACAGACTTAAAAAAACGAAGTTATTGTATTGTTAAGGTAACTATGTACTGGTTGATATGACGTCACATTCGGCTCAGGCACTAGATGGCCAATTTTAACCAGATGAATAAGTGATCCCATAGCGAAGTGCTTTAAGATGGGCGCTTTACATGTTCATCGCTCGATGAGGTCGGTGGTTCAATTCTCCAGTCAAATAATTTTTGGTATTCTTATAATTATATTTATTCTGATATTTGCAGTCAGGAAAAGAATTTGAATTGGAATATTATAAGGTCATTTACAAGTTGGCACTCAAGCTTCGGCCATCTTACCGACAACTACTGTGAGCTCCAGTACGTGACCATATAATATAGTACTTGTGCGTGATTCGGTCTTTGTTTTTAATTACAAGTTTAGATTGTGATGAAGTGACTAATTAATTTTAGATAAGTGGTCCTCATAATGGAATATGTTTCCAGTTAAATTTTTGCCATTTGAGTTGGTTTGTGATTAAGAAGTTTTGCAATTTGTTTTAGTGGGAGAAATACCTACCACTGATCTGCAGGGGATATAAATGTATACTTAAGTTCGGAATTGGATCTCATTAAGATTTAAGTAACTAGTCACGAAGGGGTATGTTGTAGATCGTAATGATGTTTTTATATCTACCAATATCGAATAATTATATCTACTTACCTACTTTTTATAAAGAAGGCAGTGACTTGCATAAAGCTATGCTGTTGGTCTAATGTTTTGACAGGCTATTCTTTCTGTTATAGCCTTAAGTCACGCCTTTCTGATTGAGGGAATCCGTTGGTCAAACGACGCGACGAATTTAAAAGAGGCTAGCACAGGAGGGGTTGATAGGAACCTGCGTACCGACACTTCGAGGGCAAATCCTATCTGGCGCTCAATACTAGGATAAGTAATAGATATAGGCCTTTTAGTATAAGTAATTTTAACCTAGAATTAGTTACGAAGTAAGTACATAGTCTAAGTATTTTAATGTAGAATTTGTTATAGAATAGTTGTCCAATAAAATATCAACCACGTATTAAGCGGTTATATATATAAAAGACTGGTTTTATTGCACCGCCAACCCTTACCCCAACAGTATGTGTGTTTTTTTGTATGTTTATTTCGCGAATTCACCATTATTCTTTTACTTACTTTGAAATTATTTTTTTATTCAAAAGGAAATGCTTTCAAAAGTATCGTTTTATTAAACATAGTGCCAAACATCAATCTTTTTTAAATAAAATGTATATGGTCCCAATATACATTTTATTTAAAAAAGATTGATGTTTGGCACTATGTTTAATAGAACGATATTTAGGTTGGCGTGATTGGTAAATGCTTGCCTTTCACGCCACAGGTCGCAGGTTCGTTAAACGAACCTACGACGAACTTCGTTTCCCACCCAGGACAGATATTTATCCTGAGTCTGGGTGTAATTATCTATATAAGTATGTATTTACAAAAGAAAAGTAGTATATGTAATAACTAGCTGTACTCCGTGGTTTTACCCGTGTTAAGCTTTATAAATTATAGCCTATATATTAATCCAGGGTGTCAGCTAACCACTTACCAAATTTTATTAAAATCGCTCTATCCGTTTAGACGCGAAGAAGTAAAAAACATACACACCCACAAACTTTCGCCTTTATAATATTTGTATGAATCTTATTAAGACTATTAACAAAATCATCAGTTCATCTTGTTGTGGGTCTATCCACGCTACGTCTTCGCAAGCTCTTACGCTAGAGCTATTGGCAATTGTAGAGATCTTTGGGAAATGCCTTTTCCAGCAGTCTTTTCTTAGATGATGAAGATTCAGGTTGATTATGCAACATGTATTTTGTTGTTCGGAACATTTGTGATTTTGTTCCTTTTTTTTTATTGGATGAGTGACCGCCAAAAGGACTCAATGTCTGTAGGACTCTGTGTTTCGGAAGGCACATTAACAGTCGGTCCCAGTTGTAGTAGTTGCAGACAACTGACAATTTCCATAGAACAACATCGTAAATGACTAAACGGGTCATCTGATGTGAAGTAATCAACACCACCCATGGACACTCGCAACACCAGACAGGCTGCAAGTGTGTTTAAATATGAGAAATGGAAAGATCACGTTGGTTCAATGTCTTAAGAACTTATGATCTCATGACACAAATTGAGTAAATAACCACTGCAAGTGCGTTGTCTACCTTAAATACGAGAAATGGAAAGGTCACGATAGTTTCAAAATGGCCCCTTAACTAAAGATTGTTATGACACAAATTGAGTAAAGAATACTATGATAATAAATAATAATTTATTTCTTACTCAGCACCGTTTCATTTCGGGACTCTTATAGACCAAGTTAATGAGTCCTCCAAGACAATGGCCTGTAATAATTTCACGTAATGATGAAGAATTGCCTGTTACGCCCGAGTCCTCAGTCACAGTTAGACAAAAGAAAAAATAATATACAATCTCGCAATATTTACACAGATATTATACAAAGTGTAACAGAGATAGTGAACTTAAATGAAAGAGCTTAATTAAGCACCACTCCCGTCTGTACTCCTATCTATAAAATTCGTTTCCGGATGAGAACCTATGCTTCTTCAGGTATTAATTTAGAGTGGTAGTTGCATAAAACCTACCTTAAAACCACCCCTCTCATGCATCTACTCTTCTCCCACCCTGAATCGATGTTGAACCCCAAACGGGATGCCTTCTTGCATTTTACGAGACTAGTGAGACTTAGCTCGTATCGTCCGGTGAGGCAGTGAAGGCTCTCTGTAAACGTTAAGATAAAGCCCCGGGTATTAAAAGTGTCATACTCACCATCAGCCTGCTATAAACGTCGTCGTAGACGCTATTATATGACGGTTGTATAAAAATGTCGAAAGAACGTCTATATAATATTACTAGCTGGTGCCCGCGACTTCGTCCGCGACAATTTTGAATGATTACCAATGTAACTACTTATTTCTAGCTTAATCTATAAAAAAATACTTTTAAAAGAAATAAGCAATATAAATTTAGGAAAACCTAACCTATAAATAACCTAGTTAAGAAATAATCTAAAGACTACTTTGCTACTGTTATTTAAAAAAAAGACCCGATATCATAAACCCAAAAATATCAAAGAATACATATCAATTGTCCTTAAGTAAAGTCAGTAAGTCAAATAAAGTAATATAATAATCAACGATGCATTAATCACAAAGGTAACTCCCATTAGCTTAGGTTGCGACCACGGCATTGATAGGTCTAATATCACATTTTGTGAACGAAACCATAGCGCGATCTAAAAGGATGATTACACCATCTACTAACAAAAATATAAACTTGTAAAGCGGTAAAATTAAGATGTGGGCATATATTTTGGGTGAGATTTAGGCGAACATCTTTTGATTCAGTTTTGGACTACCTTTTACTTCAAGCATTTATTTATTTTAACCGATATGTCAAATGAGTTCTGCGATCTGAAACGATATAAACGCCATCTAGTTACAAAATTGTGAACTTGTGAATCAGTAAAATTAAGATGATATTTTTTGGGTGCGATCATCTCGACACGAACAATTTATACTACGCTAACTCGAATTTTGGGAAAATTACTTTTTTACCCCAATTTTATTAATATGACGTTTTTTTAATATGTTATTAAAATACCTAAAAAAAGAAGTTACAAATCTTATAAAACGCTAAATCTTTACTTGGACGACAACAAACACGACATTTTAAGCAATAAGAAACGAATTTCTCTATAATTTAAGTTGGCGTACATTTTTGGTGTTGACCTATTGAATCAGTTATGGATTAACTTTTTTTAACAACAAATTATTCTCTTGATTGCTTTATTTTTAACTGAAATACCAATTTACATGCTTTTAACTCCAAAAAAAAACAGATTTTCATACAAACTTACATCCCCTATTTTAGTCGCCTTTAGGGGTGGATTTTCCAAAAGTCCTGATGATATATTTATAATGTTTAAATGAAAGGCGAAATACAAATTTTCATGCGTTTACCTTAAAAAATGTCACATTTTTCATACAAACTTCCATCCCCTATTTGTCACCCTAAAGGGCTGGAATTCCCAAAAATCCTGAAATACATATTTTTAAATGAAAGGCCAAATACCAATTTTCATGAGTTTACCTTAAAAAATGACACATTTTTCATACAAACATCCGCTATTTGTCACCCTACGTGGTAGAATTCTCGGAAATCCTGAAACATATACTTTTAATTTTTAACTGTAATGCTAAATACCAATTTTCATGCGTTTAATTTAAAACATGTTTGCACTTTTTTAAAAAATATCGCATTTTTCATACAAACTTACATCCCCTATTTTATGACCTTCGGGGTGGAATATTCAAAAATCCTGAAATATATATTTTTTATTTTTAACTAAAAAGCCAAATGCTTATTTTCATGCGTTTAACTTAAAAATTGGAACTTTTTTCGTACAAACTTTCATCCCCTATTTTTTGGGGGTTAAATTTCCAAAAATCCTGAAACACATATTTTTTATTTTTAACTGAAAGGCCAAATACCAACTTTCATGCCTCTAACTTCAAAAACGGCAAAGTTTCATACTAACTTGGCACCCCCGTTTTACCCCCTTAGGGGTTGAATTTCGAAAAACCCTTCCTTATTCCTTGTCTACATTATAAAGAAAACATCTGTGCAAAATTTCAGCTTTCGAGGGCCAAGGGTTTGGGCTGGGCGTTGATGAGTCAGTCAGTCAGTCAGGACTTCTCTTTTTATTTATATAGATTACGACAAAAAGTACGTATATGACTATTCGGACACATAATGTACCAGCACATGACGACAGTTATAAAAAATACTGTAAAATAACTTTAATAAGTTTCATTATATGTCAACTTTTGCTGGGCCGCTGGACATAGGCCTTCCCTAAAGATTACTATAACGTTGCCATTTGGAGGGGTATGCCATAGTCTCCACGCTTGGCATGCGAATTGGCGACCGCAGTTAGGTGGTAGCTAGTGGGTACACAGGAGGCGCTACAGCCCGGCTACCAAGGGCTCTACGTCGCCGAACATCGTTTTCGTAAATGGCGTTCAAATAAATAAAGACTAAAAATGACTTCATCAATCGTTAAATTAGCTTCAAAGTTGTCAATCGATTCCGGACCATTTATGACGTCACATGTGGTCATGGAAGCCGATTTAACAATTGATTAAGTCATTTTTAAGCTTTATTTATTTGAACGCCATTTACGAAAACGATGTTCGGCGACTTAGCCGGTAGAGCCCCTGGTGTATCCTTGAATCACCTTTTACGACACCAACGGGATGGTATGGAGTGGTGTTATTCTTTCTGGGCAGGAAACCACTCGGCCATTAAAAGCGTGCAAAGGTATAGCGTAACCCTTGGTCATCAGGCGATTGTTTACAACCACGATGATATAAAAACCTACAGATAAACATTGGAAACATTCGCTTCTTAATCAAAAACGGATTTTCTTAATTTCCATTAGTTTTGTTTATTTGTTTAAAGTGGATTTTAATTAATACTTAAAAGTGGGACTCGTCGGAGCTACTAGGATAATAGGATGTGGTTGGAGGTGTTTTGTTCTAATTATTCCCATCTGACCATCCCCAACTTCAATTTCAGTCTGAACTACGAGGACATAAGGTTTGAAATCGATTGCCGCCAATTATTTAATACTAGGAGATCACTAGCGTACCGTGTTGAAGACTGTATAATTAAATTTGTTGACAGTGTACTGTGTTCTTTATGTAGATGGAATAGAGTTGACATTTGTTAATTAAGGGGTCTAAAATAGCTGGATGTTTGTTAGACGATCAGAAAACAAATTAGTGTTTATAGGGCCACGGTTTCATGTAAGTAATTATGCAGGATGTGATTTTATGTGCACTAATTGAAAATAAAAACCGGCCTAGTGCGAGTCGGACTCGCCCATGAAGGGTTCCGGCAGCAAGTATTTCAGTTGATTAAATGAAAGCAAATTGCGGTTTACGATTTATGACGTTTAAAAAAAAACTACTTGCTAAATCTCGTTCAAACAAATTTTCGTTGTTAGTTTACATGGTAATGTACATCATATATTTTTTTTAGTTTTATGAATCTCTTACTTTAGAAGTTACAGGGGGGGGGGGGGGGGGGCACTCATTTTACCACTTTGGAAGTGTCTCTCGCGCAAGCTATTCAGTTTAGAAAAAAAATATATTAGAAACCTCAATATCGTTTTTAAAGACCTATCCATAGGTACCTAACCACATGTATGGGTACGAGGAAAATAAAAAAATTCAGTTTCAGCTCTATGTATGGGGACCCCCCGAAATTATTGTTCTTTTTCTATTTTTGTGTTAAAATCTTAATGCGGTTCACCGAATACATCTACTTACCAAGTTTCAACAGTACACCTCTTATAGTTTCGGAATAAAGTGGCTGTGACATACGGACGGACAGACCGACAGACAGACAGACATGACGAATCTATAAGGGTTCCGTTTTTGCCATTTGGCTACGGAACCCTAAAAACATTAGGGTTACTTATAATGGGATTATTATTAATGAGCTAATTTGACTTATGGTATGATCTGATGATGTCGGTGTTAAGTGTGAGACTGTAGTCAACGAAGGATTTTTTTGGTAGTACCAATTTCCACGTGGCGGGAGTGGGCCAGCCGTTTTATGTGCTCTCAGAGGCACGGGCGTATAACACCACGGCATTTGAACCCAGAACTTCATTATCTGCGGTTGAAAGCTACCAAGAGGCCAACAGTCTAAAATATACGGCATAGAGGCTGATAGCAGTGTCATTAAGAAATCAAACACTTACATATACTCCAGGAAAGACGTATTACCATCTGCAAAATCCTCAACAGTGAATCTTGAATTTAATTTAACAGTAGATAGGATTGATATTCCTCTGATACAAAAAGATAAAGTTCACCATCTTCACGATTAATTATGCAGCAATTCAGTGTTACACCTCGTTCCAATTAAGGTGGCAATGTCTGTACTTGTTGCTTTCGAGAGCCTCATACGATTCCATTGAGAATACGGTTAATTAGTTTTCTCTATTTTTATGGAAAATTACTCAATAATTACTTGGTTACGTGTTGATATAAATATATTAGATACCAGAGGCTTTTGTAACAGTTTTCAGTAAAGTCATCGTTAGTGCTCTTGAAGGACAAGCGGAGTTATATTTGATACTGTGGTGATAGGCTTTGCCAATAATAACGGTTCGTTTCCATAGTAAGAACGATTTTTTTCATACATTTAGTTCCTATACAAAAATTATTTTAGTAGTTTGAACACATACTGGGTCAGCATCACCATCATCATTGAAATAATTGAAAAGTGTTACTATTTAATAACAGATTTTTTTAATGATAATTTTTAATTTACTATATGATTATTAATAGAATTTAGCTGTATTTTTGGAAATTGTAATTTAAACAATAATGTAAATGCATAGCACTATTTGACGTTGTATATCTGACATATTAATTATTAAATTCATTGACTATTTTTATATACCATTTTGTTAACGCAAAGCGCTATCTATCGCCATTAGTGTTAAATTTATCCAGTAGATAGCGCTGTGTTAAACTATTAACTGTGATAATATTATTTTTATGTGTTATCTGTGCAACACTTTTCTGTTTTAAGACTTTTAAAAGTTAGATACTTGTCTAATTTTAAAAAAGTAGACATAAGAATTCTTCCCGCGCACATGTTATTAAATTATTTTTACACGAAATATACAAATTGTCTCAAAAACAACGAACAAGAGGACTCATTTTCAAACCACAACTTCTGCCCCTGAATTCCCGATACCACAATCGTAACACATTTAATTTAATTAATCTTGACATTAATTGCTATTGTTAATTTTAGTTGTTATTGCTATTAATTAAATTTATCATAATATTCATAATAATAATTGTAACACCTAAATGTTTTACCTGCATTCTCAGCAAATAAATTGATTGATTGATCATCATATCAGCTGCAAGACGTCCTTGGCTGAACAAAGGTATCTGCTTATATGCAGTAGTAATGATCGAATCTCATCATCTTCATCATATTAGCCGAAAGACGTCCACTGCAGGACAAAGCCCCAAAAACTTCTCTTAAATTGCTGGTTTCTCCTTATACGCAATGGCAATAATTGAATATCATCATCATATCAACTGTAGCACGTCCACGTCTGTACAAAAGCCTCCCCCAAAAAATCTCCAAAATTTCTGGTTTCTCCTTAGGTATACGCAGTAGCAATGATCGAAAATCGAATGATGATGATGAGTCATCATCCTATCAGCTGGAAGACGTCCACTGCTCGACAAAGGCCTCCCCAAAGATCTCCACAATTGCCGGTATCTGCTTTTATGTAGTAGCAATGGTCGAAACTCATCATCATCATCCTATCAGCTGAAAGACGTCCACTGCTGGACAAAGGCCTCCCATAAGCTCTCCACAATTGCCGGTTGTGGTGTATTTTAATTATATACTCTGTGCCACTCCTCGCTTCGTGTGTCTGTGGTTGAGGATGTGTTGTGTTGTCGATGGTTATAAAGAGGAGGTCTGTACTCTGTAGCGTCGATTGTATTATAAGTTCTTAAATAATAAATGTGATTACAATATCCAAGTCTTTATATATATATATATATATATATATATATATATATATATATATATATATATATATCAACGCATATTAATTTTGGTCCTGCAAAACGTGCAAACACAATACCGGTATCTGCTTATATGTAGTAGCAATGATCGAAACTCATCATGATATCTGCTGAAACACGTCCACGTCTGGACAAAAGCCTCCCCAAAATATCTCCATACCTAATTGCCGGTTACTGATTATACACAGGAGCAATGGACGGATCTTATCATTATCACATCAATCGTCAAAATAGGTTACTTTGGCGTGTCTATAACAGTATAATAATATATACATTTAACCTTTAAAGGCGGCCTGTTGGCGTGGTTGGGAGATACGCTGCCTTTCACGCCGCAGGTCGTGGGTTCGATTTCCACCCGGAATAAATATGTGTGTGCATGAACATGTCTGTTTGTCCTGAGTCTGGGTGTAAATTATCTATATAAGTATGTATTTACAAAAAAAATTGTATATGTTATATATTAGTTATCTGGTTTCCATAGTCCAAGCTCTGCTTAGTTTGGGATCAGATGGCCGTGTGTGAAAATGTAAAAAATAAAATAAAAATTAAAGTGTTTTGTGGGTCATTATGTATACCTACTATGAACATGTAGTACATTTTTTTAGGTATCATCCATAGTTTTCGCAACAAGCGCCAAATTATGACTTTTATAGTCACATTTTTGATACCTTGGATTACATAATTAAAAGTTTCGTAGGGACCCCATTACAAACAATATAACAATATATTGTTTGTTATTTCTTGATTAATTATAAAAAATCTTTCACTTAAATAAAGGTACATTAACAGCAAGTAACTTGGGTTATATAAGTTATATTTTATTTCGACATATAATGAGACCCCTACGAAAATTATAACTATTTGTTATTCTAGGTATCAAGTATGTGCTTATGAAAGTCATATCGCTATTGTTGCGAAAAATATTGGTTATACATAAAAGAAGTACTACAAAAAAGGTGACAATATATGTTTATTTGTAATCTTTTCTGTCTACACTTAATTAACGCACATCCCGAAAATAGTTTGTTCAGAATCGTTTACTGAATCGATTTATATAATTTTGTATATAGTTTTTTTTTGTCCCAATAATAATTAAAACTACGGAAATTATTATCATATTAACCCTGTACAATCAAAACAAATTGAAATGGACCGTAAGTCAAAGTAATAAGACTTTAAATATCGCAGTTTTATTAGTATTCATACAAACTCCATCATTCAATACAAAATAAAGAAAAATAAACTTTATTCCAAAAAACTAATTTAGTACTCGAACCTAATGGTCTGGCACGCGACGATGGCAAGAGGCCCGATGGTATGTCCTTGCTACCTTGGAAGTTGGGAAGGCCTCTGGTGTGTGATGCAACCTGCGTCGACACCTTGGCGCCTTCGCATCTTCCAAACACCAGTGGACGCGCCGGCGCTGCTGCTGCTTTAGCGGAGACCTCTAAACGGCGTAAATATGTGAACCTTATTGGTAACTATATATTTGAGCCGTTTGGAGTTGAAACGCTCGGGCCGTGGGGTCCAAACGCTTTAACCCTTTTTCGCGACATTTCAAAACGTCTGGTCGATGCTTCACGTGATCAGAGGGCTGGCCAGTACTTAGGTCAAAGAATTAGCATTGCCATTCAACGTGGCAATGCTGCCAGCCTTCTGGGTACGTTCCCGGTTCAAAGCGATGTCGACGAATTTTTTTGACGCATAAGCTCATTGGTTAGACTTTTTATTTATGTTTCTTTAGTTGGTAAGTTAGGTTATTTCAATAATAATAATAATATGTTAATCATAATACGTACAATAAAAATGTATTTAGTAAATAGAAATGCATATACACGTTAAATAAAAAAATCAGTGTATGTATTATGATTGTAACATAATATTCTAATTGGGGTGTTTGAGGGTGTGCGTTTATTACGTTACATGTTGTATAATAATTAAATATTTTGGTACAGTTAACATACTGCCATTTGATCCCAAACTAGGCAGTGCATTTTCGATGGCAACCAGACAACACATACTTAAATATTTCTAAATACATACATATTACAGATAAATTACTTTTACACAGATCAAATAATCGTGTTTATAACAGAAAGATTTGTTCTAGGTGGGATCGAACCCGTGACCTCTAGCTTAGCAGGATCACTAACCACTCGATTTCACTAACCACTCAGGTCAGTCAATTAATAATATACATCATTATGTGATAATATAATAATTATATCTTAATAGTATTAGACCACTATATTTATTTTACATTTACTTACATTTATTCACATTTTTTTTTTTTTAATTTTTTTACTAGAACCGACCACTCTATACTGCAAATTTCGGCTTGCTACAGTTATATATATCTACTTCCATAGCTATTATATTAATGAGCCGTATGGCGCGAGTCAAGGTATTGATAATACGGTTTGCCAAAAATATATTTATTTATTGAACAAAACCGTAAAACTAGTGTACAGGAAGACGAGGAAAAACAGAATGACTTTAAATACAATTTGATTTAACATGAAAGATAGGTTGCAAACAACAAGGGTTTCATATATCCGTATTATAGGAAAGTAGTCAGCATAATTTGTTCTAGAACATTCGATTGTAAGTTTCTCGTGGGAACTAAATATTATTGCATCATTAAATATATTATTGCCTCATCATTGTTACTATGCAACATAATTAATAAGTAGACTTAGGTTTAATTATACTAATATCTATAGGGGTAGTATCCTTAACTCGCGCGACACAGGGGCAAACTTAAGCCTCCCCAATAAGAAATAGGTCTTTTTAATATTAGTTTAGACGTATTGTATACCTTCTTTGGCTGTAGTTTCGGAAAAATATAAGGTAGCCACGTGATTGTTTATGGTATAGAACAAACAAACCCTCTCTAACGTAAAGATATGAGGGTACTCGGAAGAAATAATTGTCGGGTACCGCCATTTTTATGCGGCGGCGGTTATTACTTTCACAGAATAACAATGTGTGTAACAATAATAATATTTTATTAAATAAAATAAAATAAAAAAGGTTTTTATTCACGTAGACTATAAAAAAGCGCTTGTAAATAGTCAGAACATGTTTGTAGTAATACAGTTATTATTTCTAGTTACTTATTACAAATATTTAGGTACACGGAATGTAAAAACTTTATACAATTTATTTTATAATGGTAGTGACATTTAGCTAGCTTGTATTAAGTTATTGTCAAGGAGATTATGTTTGTTGAAGATTTTAATATTATGTATTGAAATTTATATTTTACTACATATTGAATGAATGGTTCTGTCTATATAAAGTTATTATTAGTATGGCTTAGTTGCCGCAATCGCAAAAATGGGTAATCATAAATTTAATCGTCCAACGGGTCTCGAACCAGCACCCTCTGCCAATCGGGGTAGGGGTGTTAGCTCTGGTAATAAGTTTTGACGGCTATGCTTAGTCTCCATCGACTGCCTCGTTGGTCTAGCGGTAGCGTGTTCACCCGCGGAGAACGAGGACCTGGGTTCAAATTCCAAAAAATTGGGTCCAAATTTTATTAAACTCGCTCCAGCCGTTTAGACGCGAAGAAGTAACAAACATACACACTCACAAACTTTCGCCTTTATAATATTAGTTTGATGAGCCCATGAAATCACGACACGAGATACCAACAAAAATATTTTTGTCAATATCAAGATCGATTTGAAAGCCTAAGTTGCACAAATATCCGTCATTTAATTGTGGGAAAGATTTGAACTGAAAATTGAGCTGAAGTCGAAGCTTTGCTATTCAATAAAAGACAAAACCTCGCTACAGGAAGGTTTTGTGGACAAAGATTACATTTCAATTTTACATATTCACAATTTTTAATTCTTTTGAAACTAATTTATTTTATACCGTTATAATTTTATTTAATTTTAATTTTTTGTACGCCATCCTATTATATTATTTATTAAGTTAATTGATTAATTATTCATTTTCTATGACATAATTTTAATTTTTACAGTTTATGTATGTATATTTATATGTATATACACACATAAAATATTTATTACATATTTACCTATAATTTATGCAAGTGGTGTTAGTCTGTAAGTAATTGTTGCACTTAAAACTGTATTATTATTAATGAAGAATCTGTAAATGTAATGTGTAAACAATTGTAGACTGACCAAATAAATAAATAATAATAATAAAAAAAAAATAATAAAGATTTATTCGGTGACATCCGCGTCATTCATTATTCGCGGGTTAGAGAGTCAGGTGGAAGGCAGTAATAGTCGGACATTTTTGGCAGCGGTTGTATGCGGCTAAATATTTACGTGTGTCCAACCTATCCTATTTTTAGGGCTCCGTACCCTAAGGATAAAACGGGACCGTATTACTAAGACTTCGCTGTCTGTCTATCTGTCCGTCTGTCACCAGGCTGTATTTTATCAACCGCGATAGATAGACAGTTGAAATTTAATAAAATCACAGATGATGTATTTCTGTTGCCGGTATAATAATAAATACTAAAAGAACAAAATAAATTAAATATTTAAGGGGGCTCCCATACAACAAACGTGAATTTTGCTATAGATGACGGTACGGAACCCTTCGTGCGCGAGTTCGACTCGCACTTGGCTGGTTTTTTTGTTAGAAGAATAAGATTAAGACTTTTGAAGTGATATAAAAACTCCGATGGAGCTGAACACCAAGAGAGGCTTTAATACCTCATAAACAAAGAATTAAAAACATCAACAACCTATACTACTAGCTAACGGACTAGATAGCTAACGTCATAAGCGACAACTTTTGTTATATAATAATAATAATATCCTGGGACATTATATACACACGGCCATCTGGTCCCAAACTAGGCAGAACTGTACTATGGAAACCAGATAACTGATATACTACATATACTACTTTTCTTTTGTAAAAACATACTTTTTTTTTATTATCGGGTCACTAATCGGACAATACAATAACTCATTCATATAAAACACAAATGTGTATAAAACAAATAATAGGTCTTTACCTATGAAATTGCCGTTTTGTATGAAAAAATTTAAACGAATTTTTTTCATGAATTTTTTTATTTGTATTAATCGAAGTAATCACCCATGCAATCAATGCATCTTTGCCATCGCAGTGGCAGTTTATTGATGCCCTTCTTAAAGAAATCAGCTGGACGGGAGGCAACAAATTCTTCAAAGGCATTTTGTACTGCCTCTCGGGTATTGAATTTTTTTCCCGCCAAGAAGTTATCCAAATTCTGGAAAAAGTAGTAGTCTGTAGGCGCAAGGTCTGGTGAGTAGGGCGGATGACGGAGAGCTTCCAACCCCAGTTCTTGCAACTTGGAGACCGTCTGCTGTGCAGTATGAGGTCGCGCGTTGTCGTGCAGGAGCAGCGGAGACGAGCGATTGACCAATGCTGGTTGGAGATGCGCCAGCTTCTCCATCATTGTGCTCAGTTCTTCACAGTACACATCTGCAGCAATGCTCACCCCGTTTGGTAAGAAGCTGTGATGAATCACACCGGCGCTAGACCACCAACCAGTGACCATCACTTTTCTAGGGGTAAGTTTTCGTTTAGGGCATTGTTTAGGTGCTGAACCAGGATCCAACCAACTTGCTGAGCGCTTGCGGTTATCAAACAGAATCCATTTTTCATCGCAGGTAACAATGCGGTTCAAAATTCCTTCATTTGTGTGTCTTTTGAGCAGTGCAAGGCACGTCTCGACGCGTACTTCGCGCTGGCGATCATTGAGTTCGTGGGGCACCCATTTGTCAAGCTTTTTTACCTTGCCAATTTGACGCAAATGGACCAATATTGTTTTGACGCTAACGTCGAAAGCTGCTGCTAATTCAGCCGTAGATTGTGTATCATCAGCTTCCACAACCGCCTTTAATTCGTCATTGTCGACCAAAGTCTTCGGACGACCGCGAGGTTCATTTTTCAGGTCGAAATTTCCAGAACGGAAGCGAGCAAACCAATAACAGGTGGTGCGTTGGTTTGTAGTGTTAGCTCCGTAAACGTCGTTGATGTTGCGTGCCGCTTGTGCCGCGTTGCTGCCACGACGGTACTCATATTCCATAATTACTCGAATTTTTAACGTATCCATGATGACGAAAAAGATTGAAATGCGATGAAAATGTAACACTAATCAATAAAGAAATGACTACTTTTGGAAAAAAGAATCCATGTTTTTAAAATAAAATTAATTTGAAATTAGAATTCTTAGCCAAACAAAAATTATTTTGATTTGAAATGGCCAGTACTGCAGAACGGCAATTTCATAGGTAAAGACCTAATATCTAAATTGTATGCCCTAAAATAGCGAACAACTAAAAGACTTAAACTAGAGAATAAAATTGAATATAAAAATACTTATATAGATAAATACATCCAGACTCAGGACAAACAGATATGTTCATGCACCCAAATATCTGTCCTGGGTGGGAATCGAACCCACGACCTCCAGCGTGAAAAGAAAGCATTTGTATATGAGATCGGATATAACTTAATACATGAATAAACATATATATATATTTCAAGTTTTTGTACTACTGTCGAGACATTTATAGGTCTATGGTTTCATTCATACGACGCTTGGATCGCACGCGCTTGTGCTTATCAGTCTCAAAGCTTTCAACATAAGTAGTTATTTCAAGTAGTTCCTAGGTTAGTCTAAGTTGGTCCCGAATTATTAGACAAGCGACGCACATAGTAAACCATTAACAAGACTTAACAACTAAGTTTGTTGTTAGTCTAGTTCGCAGTGGAGTATTAACAAGTCTGTCAATCTGAGCGATTACCAACTCACTTGATGGAAACTCGAACTCACTTGAAGGTCAACCGTCAGTAAACAAATAATTCAATGTTATACACAGTACATACATACATAATGTTTTTAACACAGAGCAATGGAGGAAACTGTGAGGCTATTTGGCTGACGGCCTGGAATATCACCACCCTATGTTATCCCGCGGGGGGCAGGCGTAGCAGTCATAACAAGGGAATATTTCTCAGAGAATAGGCAGCAGGGTCTCTGTGTACAGTACCCGGCGATAAATATTGCACATCGATATTTGGAAAGAGACAATCGGCCAACCTCGGCCCCGTAGAGCGTTATCTCTGTCGCACGAAATATAAACAGTCCGGTATCTATTAGGAGCTGTTAAAACAATTTTAATTTGCTTCTTTTAATAATTATTTTTGTTCTTTGTATAAAATACACCAATTTTTCTATAAGTGATGGCTTTAGGTTCGGGTAAAATAAAATAAATGTAATAAATGTTTACATTATGTTTACGTATTTAATTACTTTGGAAAATTACAGCTGTAGTGTACATAATAAACACCATTGTACCTATTGTTAAAGTGAGACATTGTAATAAAAATAATAATAATTCTAATTCTCAATTACTTCCATTTCACTATCTGTGCTCTCAAAGAGGTCAATATCACTGTCACTATCAGCCGTATTTATCACTAGTCTATCAGTGTAATTGTCTAAACCGTGTTGAATGCTTCTATATTCATTCTCACATATGATTGTGTGATCGCAAACCCTTTTCCACTCTTCAGCCTCGATCATGTACTTTTTCAGTCAATAACGTTTTTACTGTAGTTAAATTCATACCCACATTTCTAGCCTAGCCTTTTGGTTGAGTCCATATATTTTCAATTGGACTAAAATCCGGATGATACGGTGGCAATCGCAACACAGTGTGCCCATGTTCGGCAAGTACTTTGTCCACGGAAAACTCTGTATACCTCTCCTTGTGCTGACATATAACAGCGTAAATCTGGGTTACTGGAATTTCGTGTCTGTTTAACCAGTTGATCATTTCCTGTTTAATGGTGTTTGAGTTGGGGGGTCTTTCAACATATTTATAGTGATAGGGTGCGTTGTCGATAACTAGAACGGAATCACTGGGTATATTAGGGATTAATTGATTAACCAGCCATTTCTCGTAGTTATCGTTATTCATTTCATTGTGATCGTCATCTGTAGTATCCGTGGATTTATACGTTAAAAAGGCACCGGGTACAAAGCCTTTTCCATTTCCCGCATGAACTATTATCAAACGTTGACCTATTGAAATTGGCTTTTTTACTCCTTTTTTCTTATCATCACTCCAAGATTTACCTTCCCTTTAGTGTGGGATGTATGTATGTAAGACTCATCCATGTAGACGATATTTTTTCCTGTTTCGCGAAATTTGCGTATTTTATCGAGGTATTCCATTCATTTGAGACTTACATCGTGCTTTTCCATTAAAACTTTTCGATCATCTTCCATTTTAGTGAACCAAAATCCCATCTCGTGAAGTATTTTTCTCAACGTCTTTTCAGACCCATTATTATTAATAGCTTCATATAATTTAGCTTTTATTGATTTTTTTGTTGGCAGTTCATTAAATCGTAAGTGAAAATCATACACCATTCTTCGAACAACACCATAATCAAAATCGCCCATATCCAAACGAAATTGCTTTTTTGGTCTCCCTTTTTTTGGAGTGCTAAACTTAATTTCAATAGAATGTGTTTCAGTACTGACATCGTTTAATATATTGTTCAAAGTTCTTCTTGAAATTCCAGTGTCATTTGCAACTCGCGCTTGAACTAACAACTTACATTTTCATCTTCATTTTTTTTAAATCTGTCAGCTTCGGTTACAAAATATTTATAAAAATTGTAGATAATCCTCTTTTTCCTAAAGATGCCATAGTACAACTTTAAATTATTTAAATTTGGGGGTGTTAACAACTCTATATATATATTTTGAACTGGACGCGACCGCACTCTA
The DNA here is from genome assembly GCA_951640165.1 of Pseudoips prasinana. Classification (NCBI taxonomy): domain Eukaryota; kingdom Metazoa; phylum Arthropoda; class Insecta; order Lepidoptera; family Nolidae; genus Pseudoips; species Pseudoips prasinana. The sequence goes on along the minus strand of OX621245.1, from coordinate 35,162,992 downwards.
TCGCACTTGAACAACGACTGACAAAACGTCACATAGGTAGTGCGTGACAGAGATAACGCTCTACGAAGCCGAAATCAGTCGACCGTCTCCCTCCAAAGGCCGATGTGCAATATTTATCGCCGGGTACTATGACCTGCCAAGCGTGGCGATTATGGCACATCCCTCCAAATTATGGACACAATTCCAATATGGAAATCTTTTGGGGAGGCTTTTGTCCAGCAACAATGTTCGGCTGACATGATGAGAATGATGATGAATGGAGAAGGCTATGTTATAAATGTTTAGACCCGCAGGTAAACAAAAGTAATCGACATAACCCGAAGAATTGCGAAGCTTAAGTGGCAGTGGGACCGTGGGTCCCTGGGGCAGAAAAGTTCTCAAGTGGCGACCACGAACCGGAAGATACAATGTGGCTACCGTCTACAAGATAGACCAGTTAACCTGTGACGGTCGCTGGAAGTCGCTGGGGTAGCGCAAGACCGGCAATTGTGGAGATCTTTAAGGAGACCTTTGTCCACCAGAGGACGCCTTTCGGCTGATGATGATGATGACATTTTAACCGGCTTCAAAAGAAGTAGGTTATGATTTCAAGTGTATGAGTGCCCTTCAAAGCACGGAGATACTCAGAAATGATACCACTTTGGCGGTTACCCATCTATGGACTGGCCGTGAGCCTAGTTGCTTAACCTCGCCAATCACTTACCGGTATTATAAATAGTTCTATCTTCCATAATCTACGGTACACCTTCAGTGATTTACAGACGCCAGCAGTCTGTCAAATTTGTTTTAAAGATTTTTAACTTTATCACAAAAGCATAAGGTTCACTTTCAAATGGGGAAATTTGTAGATCGTGGTACGTATCACTGTAGCTGAAGTAAGTAATTTTAGGCAGTATGACGGACAAAATTGTTTCCGAGGTTGCGTTATTTGTCTCTGAATACAGTTTAATGGCTCCATTGTTAGCAATACGTATAAAGACATGCCATAGCCATAAGTATCGAAATAGGTATTAGTGATAGGTGCACACGGCTACGTATCAAGCTACAAATATCCAGTATAAGCGTTGTATAGGATTTCCATACAATTACAAGTCAGCTTATATTGGAAATGTATAGCTTGATGTGTAGCCGTGTGTACCATATGTAACGTGTAACATTATTCATGTAAATGTGAATAAAAAGACTTTATATAAGACTAGCTGTGCCCCGCGGTTTTACGCGCGTTAAACTTTATAAATTATTACAGCTCCTCTACCGTAGGTGATAGCGTGATAATATGTCGCCTATATGTTGACCCGTCCTCTTAGTAATATTCATGCAAAATTTAAAGTAAATCCATGCAGTAATTTTTGAGTTTAGCCCGGACATACTTACAGACAAACAGACAAAAATTCTAAAAACGATATTTTTAGCTTCGATATCAATTGTAGATCACGGCCCAAGTATCCTTTTAAAAGAATATTCAATGTACAGTTTTGACTTTCCTACGATTTTATTATATGTATAGCTGACAACAATTTTGGTAATTAGTAATTATCTGTTGTTTTATTAAGACCAAGATGGTAGTCTTCCAGGCCTCCATCTTAAGCATACTCTTGTACGGAGCAGAGACGTGGGCGTCGTATGCGAAACAGGAGCGCCGAATAGGTTTCTTTTACATGCGTTGTCTCCGTAAGATCTTGGGCATTACATGGCAAGATAAGGTCACTAACGAGAGAGTTCTAGAAATAGCACAGCTACCTAGCCTGACAGCGTTTCTTAAACAGAAGCGTTTACGTTGGTTGGGGCATGTGCACAGAATGGAACCCACTCGAATACCACGATGTGTTCTGTTTGGTGCGGTAGCTAATGCGAAGCGCGATGTCGGTAGACCCCTGCTTCGCTTTAAAGACTGCACCAAGCGGGATATGGCCGCTTTTAAAATTGACCACTGTAGCTGGGAAAAGCTCGCTGAAAATAGAGTTGAATGGCGCAAACGTGTAGTGGAGGGTCGTAAGATCTGTGATGAAGCCTGGTTCGGAGTACTTGCTGATAATAGACAGAAGTGACATGAAAGCGGCTCGGCACCAACCACCGCAAACTTCTCTTGTCAGACTTGCGGCAGGCTATGTCGCTCTCGCGGTTTGTTTAGCCACTAAAAGAAATGTCTCTCAGACAATGCGCCGTAAATCGTCTGTAACAGACGCAAAGTATATACTTAACGTTGTTAAGAATACTTCCGCGTCCCTAGGCTTTAAGGTACGTGTCCCGTGTATCTGGGACGTGGTGCAAAACCAGAGCAGCACCTGTGTTCCCGACAGGTTAGGTTTACTTTAAAAATCTCTTCGAGCCAATGTGTAGCGTTAAATCGTAGCAACGTTCAAGTAGAAGAAAGACACATAATTGTATATTGCAGATTGATTTCCATAATGCGGACGTTGCGTTATAAATAGATTAATTAAAAAAAAAAACCTGGACACAGATTACTGGATATTTTTTAACTTTGGGTTAGGTTTAAGACATTTATTTTCTCAAAAAGAATACAATTTTTTCACTTTCCAAGTCAAAATTTAAAAGAATGGCCATTGATTTATTAAAATAAAATATCAAAATTACCTTATCACGCTCTTTATTAAATCGCGCGAGTATTCTCTGCTGTGTGGTGACGGCGACAAATATCGGAATCAGAATATCATCACCCCATCTCATCCCGTGGGGGGCGTAGAAGTCGACCCGAGGGAATATCTACCAGAGGATGCGCAGCAGCTTCCTTCTGATTACTATGACCATCTTACTGCGATCGCCAACCCGCCTGCCAAGCGTGGCGATTATGGCACATCCCCCCAAGATGATTCTTGAGGGAGGCTTGTCCAGCAGTGGACTTATTTAGCTGTAATGATGATGATGATGATGATTCTTAACTACGCACTTAACATTATTTCGCGGACATTGGTGTGGGTTACACGGTTACTACGCTCTTTATCAGTCTGCTTAAAATTATGTATTAATGTGTAACTGTTTGATGTCCCAATAAAACAAAAATAAAAATATTCACTTATATGAGAAAAAAGAATAATTTTCTTAAAAGTAAAGAAATGGCTACAAGTACACAGGCTGCCTTAATTATAATTTTTTTTTTTTTTTTTTTTTTTTTAAAAGACAACGCCCGCAGTAGGGAATTTGATCCCTGTGTTGCGGGGTACTTTACAAACATATAATAGACGGACACAAATAACATCCAGACTCAGAACAACTATTTATGGGTCACACAAATAGTTGTCCGGCGCGGGACTCGAACCCGCGACACGAAGCGGCGAGGCGACTGTCTTAGCCGCTGCGCCACACTAATTAGATATACTATATTTATTATGTAGGTTTTATTGTGTTAAGAACTTTAAATAAATCTTTATCAGCTATTTTAGACGGTCACCATAGCCTAGTTGGTAGTGTTCCTGCCTACGAAGCTGGTGGTCCTGGGTTCGAATCCCGGTAAGTGCAAATATTTGTGTGATGAGCACGAATATTTGTTTCTGAGTCATGGATGTTTTCTATGTATATAAGTATTTATCTATCTATATAAGTATGTATATCGTCGCCTGTTACCCATAGTACAAGCTTAGCTTAGTTTGGGGCTAGGATGAACTGTGTGACATTGTCCCGAGATATTATATTATTATTTCCGTAATGGTTGTTTCCGGTATGTATATATTACACCGGCGAGGCTCAGCTCTTTATCAACCTGTAAGAACTACTTTTTAGAGTTCCGCAGCCAAATGGCAACTGTAGGTACTGTACTGTTGAAACTTGGTAAGTAGATGTATTCTGTGAACCGCATTAAGATTTTCACACAAAAATAGAAAAAGAACAATAATTTTGGGGGTTCCCCATACATGGAACTGAAACTCAAAATTTTTTTTTTATCGCACCCACACATGTGGGGTATCTATGGATAGGTCTTCAATTATGATATTGAGGTTTGTGATATCATTTTTTTTAAACTGAATAGTTTGCGCGAGAGACACTTCCAAAGTGGAAAAATGAGTGTTGCCCCCCTGTAACTTCTAAAATAAGAGAATAATAAAACTGAAAAAAATATATGATGTACCTTACCATGTAAACTAACAACGAAAATGGTTTTGAACAAGATCTAGTTAGTAGTTTTTTTAATGCGTCATAAATCGTAAACCGCAATTTACCTTTCATTTAATTAACTGAAATACTTGCTGCTGCGGAACCCTTCATGGGCGAGTCCGACTCGCACTTGGCCGGTTTTAACCAGAACAATCGCAATTTCGGTATAAATATTAATATTAATTACGATAATACGACGTCAGCTCTGTGTGCACACATATTGTTTGCAAATCCTGTTAATCCAACGCATTGTAGTTCCGGGCTACAAAGAGAATTTTACATCGGGTATGTTAGCAAGGATTAGAGGCATCTAATATTATTTAAACAATGTTACAGTGAAATAACTAGCCTTGTATAAATAATTATGTAGTTTACGCAATTAATTATGAAATTACGTTGTGGTATGTTAAACTAAACTTGACGGGGTATTGTGCTGAGATTTGAGGGTTTAGGATTATGTCAATTTTATTTAAGTTATCACGCCAGTAACTTAATAAGCTTTCTAAGTAACTAAATCATTGCTATCATAAATTAAATGTTATTTCTATTGTGTTTTTATACAAGCCGCATAACAAAATATCTATATATACTTAGAGTTAATTATATATGCTTAACTATATTACTACTAGGTAGATATAGTTCTCTACAACTTCGAGTGCAGAGTCTCCAACCTTAACTAGAGCGGGTACAACATGGATGTTCGACATGATTTTCCATGTGTTCTTATCCATGTTCATTTTCAGACTCACTTGTTGAGAGACTCTGCCGAGACTATCGAGGTGTTTTAGGGTCTCGGCCATGAATACTATATCGTCGGAAAAACTATATTTACCCAGGAAAGACCATCCAACTAGGTAGGTCCAACTTCAAACGACCATGAACCGGAAGACGCAGCGTGGGCAGGCCTCTACAAGATGGACCGATGATCTTGTGAGGGTCGCTGGACATCGCTGGATGCGGATAGCGCAAGACCGGCAACTGTGGATATCTTTGGGGGAAGCCTTTGTCCAGCAGTGGGTGTCTTTCGGCTGATATGATGATAATGACGATGATATTACTACTAATCGAGGCAAAAGACGTGTGCAAAGATCGTGACAAATCGAAATCCGTTGTCTCTGCCTACCCCTCTGGGAAAAAAGCGTGAGTCTATGTATGTATGTATATTACTACTAATAATAATAAATATCTTGGGGAACTAAACACTGCCATCTGATCCCGTAATAGACAGAGCTTGTACAGACGCCAGCACGTCAAGCTACCCCAATCTGTCAAATTTCCCCAATTGAAAGTGAACCTTATACTTATGTGATAAAGTTAAAAATCTATAAAAGAAATTTGACAGATTGGGATAGCTGGATGTGCTGGTGTCTGTACTATGGCAACCAGACAACTAATAAACATACTTATATATTTCTAAAAACATACAAATTATAGATAAATCACACCCAGACAACACACAAAGATTTATTCCGGGTAGGAATAAAACTCACGATCTATGTAATTTTTTATTTGTTGTAATATCGGCAATAAATATATACACTAACGTGGTCAAAATTAAAATTTTCTACTAATTAAAAGCCTCCTGACAGACAGATGGACGGACAGTGGAAGTTTAAAGTAGTAATAGGGTTCCTTTTATAAGTTCGTTCTTCCATACATTTAATATTTTAATTAGCTATAAGTTATAATATTACACTCTTATTTAAAATAATTCCGTGATCCGCCGCTTAACCATGTCTCAGCTAAACCCTGCTCAACCACTTAAACTCCGCTCAACTATTTCTTTATTTAAAAACCCTACTTAAAGGTTTCTCAGCTAAGTAACGTCATTTTATTTTACACTGTCAACATTTCTGGGACTGGTATAGAGCTTGACCAAAATTAATCGACTAAATCGGATTATGTATCAAAACTTTATGATTTTTGCTCTATGGTAGACATGGAATGATAGATTTATGATCGTAACAGTGCATTTTCAAGGACTATTGATTTTCTTCGGTGGATTTTGAAGTTTGTGATAAGATTCCAACTGGAATTCAGTATTTATTTAAAAATTCAAACAGTTAGTAACTTCAATAAAACCTCCATTCACAAACAAACGTCAAACAAAACGTCAGCTGATGCAAATAACATCCGCCATATTTGAGAAAGGTTTAAACCAGGGGCCGTGGTTTAAATTTTGACATGGCTTAACCGCGGGTCAAAGTTAAATCGTGTTTTTAAATGAAAAATTTGATAAACCATGGTTAAGCGGCCGGCTTAAATTTAAGTAGCGTTTTTAAATAAGACTGTTAGTGTCCAGGTACTTTGAAGTTGTAACTGCGAGCTGTACTGACAAATCAATTGTCTGTGAGCTATTTTAGGCCCGCCATACACGGACTGCTCGAGCAGTTACCTAGTGTGATCACTAGGTAACTGCTCGAGCAGTCCGTGTATGGCGGGCTATATCGCAGTTACAACTTCAAAGTACCTTAATATTATAACTTATAGCTAAATACACGGACCGCTCTTGCAGTCTAGAGTCAACAGCTTGAGGCTGCCATTGATACCTGCTCGAGCAGTTAAACTAACTGTTGGCAATTTCAAAAAGCAGTTGGCAATTTCTTATAACTTATAGCTAAATACACGGACCGCTCTTGCAGTCTAGAGTCAACAGCTTGAGGCTGCCATTGATACCTGCTCGAGCAGTTAAACTAACTGTTGGCAATTTCAAAAAGCAGTTGGCAATTTCAAATCAGTAGAATCATGGTTTTATGGAGGGTTTCTGCTACTTTTGCTCATACGACGACGACGGCGGCGTAAAAATAGAAAATTGTGGGTTCATCCAATATTAAAGCGCGGGCGGAGTTAACTGCGCAAGTGCAGTCGACAAGTCGAACAGTCAGTGTATGCCTGGCGACTGCTTGACCGCATGATGAAATTTCACAGTGCTGCCAACCGCCCGAAGCAGTTGCAACTGCTTGAGCGGTTTGTGTATGTATGTATGTAGAAGTCTGTAGTTCTATGCAGTCGCAGCTTGAAGCAGTCAATCTTGACTGCTTCAAGCTGTCCGTGTATGCCAGTCCTTACATGGTTCCATAATAAAACCAGCGCTGCAACAGTTAATGTTGCAGCTAGTGCTGAGATGGGACTAATTCGGACTCGCATAGATAACCATTAAGGACTTCTTTATGTGTACCTATATATTATTATTATCTGTGCTAGTTTACTGAATAAATGTATTTTCTTCTTCTTCTTTAGCACGCTTTGGATACGGAAATCCTTTAAATGATGCTCCCAAATGTATAGAAGCTTTAACGTAATGTAGTTGTTCTTGCAATCTGTATGAGCGCCAAGCGGAGCATCAATCACGTGCTCAAACGAGTCGGGAACTTGGCGCTCATTTACCTATCTCACTTCACTGTGCAACTTAGCTTGACGTCGACAGATTACTTTGCCTTAACGTAGCTTAAAGAAAAGGCATCAAAATGATCGTCTTACTTATACTTATAGTACAGTCTGCGACATTAAGCGTTGTAAGTGTGTATCAGTCGGTCTCCGTGAACATCTGTAATTGGCTTTATGTTTCCTAATTTTAAGGTGATATATTTTTTTTGAATGCCCTGCGGCGTGTCTTCCAAACACGCCAAACCCGGCCCGACCCAGGATTTGAACCCAGCGGCTCTACCGGCCAAGTCGCTGAACATCGATTTCTTAAATGGCGTTCAAATAAATTAAGGTTAAAAATTACTTAATCGTTAAATCGGCTTCAACGTTGACAATCGATTCCGGACCATTTATGACGTCACATGTGCTCATGGAAGCCGATTTAACGATTGATTAAGTCACTTTTAACCCTTATTTATTTGAACGCCATTTAAGAAATCGATGTTCAGCGAATTAGCCGGTAGAGGCCCAGGACCTCATTATCTGCGGTTGAACACGCTACCGCTAGACCAACGAAGCAGTCGGTTTATAATATGTACAATATAAGAAAATATACCGATCATAGAACCATGCGGGGCTGGTTCTATGATCTTTTCCTATAGTTTTGAAGCTGAGTAAAAGTAAACCTATGAGCCGGTAGATAGTTCTAAAAATTTACAGATGGAATCAATTCAATTCAATGGAAACGCCTTCAGCTATAAGCCACGAACTATTCTGCTGGTCTGAAACGTTGCAAGCAGCTACGACGACGGTAACGACCGCTTTTGCACTTGAGTCTATCACAAATAGTATTAAAATTAGTACCTCACAGACGATCTTAATAAATAAACCTTAGCTTTGTTTTTGTATATTTTTATACATAATTTTTTTACTATATTAATTTTTTAAGTAACTCTACGTTATTCAAATACAATTTAATATGTCCAGCTGCACTTTGTATGTTCTTAAGTTTTGCAAGTAATATTTTAGTAATGTTTTCTATCCTTTTAGGCTTATTATTATTAGAGGTAAATTCTTTATTTTTGTTACTGATTTAATAAGTCTTCCGCCGAGGAGACGCTAAAGTGGTCACTCTCAGGTTGTGGTTGAAAATCAGTTTTCCGCTGGTGCTGCTTTATGCAATGCCACGGTACCCAAACTGAACCGCACCCTATTTTTGTTCCGAAGCGGCACACTATGTAAGATGCGCTTATTATTGATGACATATAGTTATTAGAATAGTTATATTATATTTGTTAAGTAAGTAAGTTAGTACAGTTTTAAAAAGTAGTTAATAAGTTCATCACAATTTGTTTAATACGCTGTGTTTAATATTTATAATCGCAGATGTTCTGAGCAAAAATAAATAATATTTTCAAATATCCTCGGTTCCACTACACTTACTTGGATCTACAGCTATGGGCTGGAGCAGTATAGATAGTCTTAAAATTCTCTGAGCGAGCACAAAATTCGATGCGAGGCAGTCCAAAGCTAACCGAGTTAAAAAAAGACTCGTGCAGTAGAAACAAAAAACTCTAGTATTTTATGTATCTACTGCACGAGTTTTTTTTTAACTCGGTTTGCTTTGGGGGTAGCTAGGTAGTAGACAATTTCAATTTATTTATTTATTGCTTTCATGGGTTTTACATAGGTATTTTAGATTATAATACAGTACCAAACATGAATCCTGTAAGGGCAATACAACAATACAATATACTTACAAATAATTTTTTGTCCAAAACTTCACATGTTAAACTTAAATTCAAATGAATTCAATAAAATAGCATTGTGAATATCTGTAAAGTGGGCTTTTTATGATTTTTTCTTTATTGAATAGCCAGCGATGTAATAACGTTATCGAAAAATATATATTATTATGAAGGGAATTATTAATTAGGATTTATTTTATTATTTACTGTATCTTATTAGTGTTTATATTATTTATGTATTTATGTCAAAAATTTTTGTTAGTATTTTAACTGGATAGATTTTATAAATAGTTTATAAATTTAATAACATAGATAGAATAGACAAAAACAGGTCGCTAATAAAGTGCGACCTCTCGCGGCGAGTATGCATATAATAATATAATACCATTGATATGTTCTAATTTAATTCCTATCCAAATAAAAAGAACCACAAACTATCACAGGCAAATCATAAATTTAATTTAATGGCTCGAATCGCAATCCAGGATAGCCCTCTCTAGCCGTTAAACTACGAGTAATACATAAAAGAAGTTCATTTTAAATATTTGTAAACATTTACAATTATAATTTATGTAGTTTTTTTTTAGATGGTTATGGACGTTAAGGCGCCCTTAAGGGTGTTAGAAACACCCTTGTGGGGTGTAAAATACCCTTACAAAAGAAATTTGTTCTCAATTGATGATGATTCTGCTGGAAGAAATTTCTTACGAAATAAGCAGATCCTGTGTACTCTTCGTTTCCTTTTGTTTATTATTGTATGATTTTTGTGTGTACATGAATAAGTAAGTAAAAAAAAATATTCAGTTTTAGTTTAGATTTACGGGACCGGCGTTTGTTTAATGGTTAGTGTCCCTGACTGTTAAGAGGTCGTGGGTTAGATTCCCACCCAGGGCTAATCAAAAACTTATACACTGCCATCTGATCAAAAACTAGGCACTTATATTTGACGATCACCGTAGCCTAGTTGGTAGTGCTCCTGCCTACGAAGCTGGTGGTCCTGGGTTCGAATCCCGGTAAGTGCAAATATCTGTGTGATGAGCATGAATATTCGTTTCTGAGTCATGGATGTTTTCTATGTATATAAGTATTTATCTATCTACATAAGTTTGTATATCGTCGCCTGGTAACCATAGTACAAGCTTTGTTTAGTTTGGGGCTAGGATGATTTGTGTGATATTGTCCCTAGATATTATTATTATATATTTCTAAATACATACATATTATAGATAAATTATACTCAGACATAGAACAACTAATCGTTCTCATCATACAAAGATTAGTCCTGGGTGGGAATCGACCCCGTAAGGTCGCCAGAGCTAAACATTTCAGCAGCACTTGTTTACCGACTCTTTTAAAGGCCGGTAACGCACCTGAGACTGCTCTGGTGTTGTGTAAATGGGCGGCGGTGATCACTTATCACTTTTTTAGGGTTCCGTAGCCAAATGGCAAAAAAACGGAACCCTTATAGATTCGTCATGTCTGGTTTCTAAGATATTTTTTTTCTAATCTGAATAGTTTGCGCGAGAGACACTTCCAAAGTGGTAAAATGAGTGTCTCCCCCCCCTGTAACTTCTAAAATAAGAGAATGATAAAACTAAAAAAAATATATATGATGTACATTACCATGCAAACTAACAACGAAAATTGGTTTGAACGAGATCTAGCAAGCAGTTTTTTTAATACGTCATAAATCGTAAACCGCAATTTGCTTTCATTTAATCAACTGAAACACTTGCTGCTACGGAACCCTTCATGGGCGAGTCCGACTCGCACTTGGCTGGTTTTTTTTTAAACCGGGTGAGCCACTTGCTCGTGTTTCTGCCTATTATAGAAAACAAAACTTTGTTTTAATGAGAAAAATATCCGTACAAAGTGTTTTTAGCATAAAAGCGGCATTACTTTGGAAGTAGCCCGAGGCTCTTAGTAATAAGTTTTCTTTATCTCGCGTGTAATGGATCTTATTGAGTTATTGTACACAAAAACTTTATCAAACTAATTAAAAGTATAATCCAGTACTGATTCCTACAAGCTAACTAAGGTTTTGTCCGTATACACATACATAGAATGACGTCTGGTTCTCAGAGGGGTAAGCAGAGACCACGGATTTCCATTTGTCATGATCTTTGCACACTTCTTTTGCCTCGTTTACTGTCATTATATTCTTCATACATGCTCGCCGGTTTAGACTCCTTCTGACATGGCCTTTCTTGAGGACGTCTCCGATTTGGTCAAAGAATGTTCTACGAGGTCTTCTAAAATAAATAAAAAGGGTTTTATTCACGTAGACTTTAAAAAAGCATAGTTATACGTAATTAATCTCAAAAATGGGAATGGGAATCGTCCGGCGGGTCTCGAACCTGCACCATCTACCAATCCGGGGTAGGCGCTCTGCGTTAAGCTACTTAATTATTTGTGCTCTGAGTCTGGATGTAATTTGTGCCCTAGAGTGCACCGAACTCTAAAGCTCCAATCTTGAAGAATTGTAATTCAAGGTCGAAAAATCTCAATACATAATTGAGACTTTTACAGTTACATAGATTATTAAAATTCCGATTGAATAAATTACAGCTAGCCGCTTTACAAGTATAAAGCGGCTAGCTGTAATTTATTCAATCGGAATTTTAAGCCACACTAGAAGTATATTTGTTGTCATAGGTCACGTAGGAGTTCATAGTAGATACTCGTAGCAATACGTAGTAGGTACTCACTACTTCGAATTGCTACGAGTACCTACTACGAACTGCTACGAGAGTTACGACTACAAATTTACTTCAGAAGGAGTGTGGCTTACAAGTATAAAGCGGCTAAGTAAAAAACGCATTTATCGGGAATATTAAGTTAGTACCAATGTAGATTTAACCAAATATATTAACAAAAATGACGAGGCGCGCATAGCCAGATGCTCTCACTGGTCTGCAAGTGATTGGCGAGGTTAAGCAACTAGGCTGGCGGTCAGTCCATAGATGGGTGATCACCAAAGTGATTTAATTTGTGAGCGTCTCCATGCTTCGGAGGGCACGTTAAGCCGTCGGTCCCGGTTGTAGTCATTAGACAACAGTCGTTAAGCCATGTCAGAGGCCTACTGGGCGGCTTGAACAACTCTGACACCAGGGTAACCACTACCCATACAGTAATGACGGTAGAGATAACTGTGACAAAAATGTCAATGACGTATTTGCAAGATGTAAGATCAGCATCCCTTTTCTATGAACTAGCTGCCTCAACACCGTAGCCTAGTTGGTAGCGCTCTTGCCTACGAAGCTGGTGGTCCTGGGTTCGAATCCCGGTAAGTGCAAATATTTGTGTGATGAGCACGAATATTTGTTTCTGAGTCATGGATGTTTTCTATGTATATGAGTGTTATCTATATAAGTATGTATATCGTCGCCTGGTACCCATAGTACAAGCTTTGCTTAGTTTGGGGCTAGGATGATCTGGGATGATCTGTGTGACATTGTCCCGAGATATTATTATTATACATCTTTCTATGTAGAAAATCCTACTAATATTATAAATGCGATGTTTCTTACTCTTTCACGCAAAAACTACGGCATGAATTATGCTGAAACTTTGTAGTAATAAAGCTTATGTAAGAATAAGTCATAGACTATAATTTATACGGTTAACGCGGGTGACACCGCGGGGCACAGTTATATAAATTAAAAAGGGTCCAATTTTAAATCCAAGCTATCTAAGTAACCACTCAAACATTCTAAAACCTTCAATCAAAATCGAGTTCTAATGAACATAAAATCATAGACATATATATATATATATATATATATATATACATAATATTCTTACTATTTACAAATACTTTTATACGTTAACGTGACTGGAAATCTTTTATATTTATTATTTAATCCTAAAGAAAATCGTTGCATAGAACGATTCAACAACAAATATTACTATTTGCATTAATATACAGAAATCAACATCTCAGTATCTGAATGGTGTTACAAATTGCTTACATAACGAATTAAATATATCTTAGAGTTTGAGCAATGTTGAAGTTGTCTGATGGATATTTGCTGCTCTGAATATCAGGCTCAGCTAAATAAACGTAGCACGATCTCAATTCTATTTACTTGCCAACATAATAACAATATTTTAGTCGTGATGTTGTCTCAATACATTTCAAAATTTAATTGTAATTATGATATATTTAGACGGGCCGGTTGGCGACGTGGTTGGTAGATACCTACTTACCTTTCACGCCGCAGGTCGTGGGTTCGATTTCCACTCAGGACAGATATATGTGTGCATGAACATGTCTGTTTGTCGTGAGTCTGATGGTAATTATCTGTATAAGTATGTATTTACAAAAGAAAAGTAGTATATGTAGTATATCAGTTATCTTGTTTCTATAGTACAAGCAAGTGATTATGTTGAGATCAGATGGCCGTGTGTGAATAATGTCCCAGGATATTATTATTACTAGCAACACTAATATAGCATGTAACCATAAACAGTTACTAACGAATTATGGGTTGTTGTACTTAAAATAAAGATTTTTATATACCATGAACCACTAAATCATGAACATTAATGAACAACACTATCTAGTGTTGTTCATGATTTAGTGGTTGATTATGAACAAATAATTGTGCTCATCAGATGATGAGCACAAGTATTAGTTCTGTGTGTGAGTGTAATTTATCTGTAATATGTATGTAATTAGGACGATATTGGTATCTTAATCAGTTGTCTGGTAGTTTAGGATTTGATAGCAATGAATTATGTTCCAAGATATTTATTTATTATAAATATATTTGATTACAATAAGTAACAAATTGTCATTTCTACACTTAGTGAAGATTTAACGTCTTTATGCCAGAGATACTCGTTAGCCTAGTTTGAAATATATTTGATTACAATAAGTAACAAATTGTCATTTCTACACTTAGTGAAGATTTAACGTCTTTATGCCAGAGATACTCGTTAGCCTAGTTTGAAATATATTTGATTACAATAAGTAACAAATTGTCATTTCTACACTTGGTGATGATTTCATGTGTTTATGCCAGAGATACTAGTTGGCCTAGTTTGAAATATATTTGATTACAATAAGTAACAAATTGTCATTTCTACACTTAGTGAAGATTTAACGTGTTTATGCCAGAGATACTAGTTGGCCTAGTTTGAAATATATTTGATTACAATAAGTAACAAATTGTCATTTCTACACTTAGTGAAGATTTAACGTGTTTATGCCAGAGACACTAGTTAGCCTAGTTTGAAATATATTTGATTACAATAAGTAACAAATTGTCATTTCTACACTTAGTGAAGATTTAACGTCTTTATGCCAGAGATACTAGTTAGCCTAGTTTGAAATATATTTGATTACAATAAGTAACAAATTGTCATTTCTACACTTAGTGAAGATTTAACGTGTTTATGCCAGAGATACTAGTTAGCCTAGTTTGAAATATATTTGATTACAATAAGTAACAAATTGTCATTTCTACACTTAGTGAAGATTTAACGTCTTTATGCCAGAGATACTCGTTAGCCTAGTTTGAAATATATTTGATTACAATAAGTAACAAATTGTCATTTCTACACTTAGTGAAGATTTAACGTCTTTATGCCGGAGATACTCGTTAGCCTAGTTTGAAATATATTTGATTACAATAAGTAACAAATTGTCATTTCTACACTTAGTGAAGATTTAATGTGTTTATGCCAGAGATACTAGTTGGCCTAGTTTGAAATATATTTGATTACAATAAGTAACAAATTGTCGTATATACACTTAGTGAAGATTTAAGGTGTTTATGCCAGAGATACTAGTTGGCCTAGTTTGGGATCACCTGTTTATTGTCTAAAAGGAAGTTTGTCAATAAATGATTTTTTAATAGTACCTATATAGTTTGTTTTGTATAATCTTCTACATTAATATTATTCCCTCGTGCATAAAGTAAAGTTGCGAAATTCAAATTCGAATGAATTTCTCTTAAGGCAATCCTGATATGAATTCTACGATTCCTTTGTTTGAAATGCTCTTTGAAGCGTTTCTTTGAGTTCAAAGAACGTTAGCAAATGGCACAAAGGTAGTTCAGTACGTAACTTCTGCCTGGATGTATAAAACGTTGTTCGACACGCTATTGTTAAGCCGGAATCTCCAGCAAACATAGATTAGTTCTTTTGAATCGAAGGAACGCTCAAGACTATAAAGGTACTAAGGTAAGACTTAATCAAATTAAATGTTATCTGCAGTTATACAACATTTGGAACTAATATATTATATTTTATTTTTCAGGTTTAGCTAGACAAGACTGTATAATTTTTACATAAGACAAAAATATCAAAACCTGCTCATCAAAAACAGATTTTTTTAAATTTTACTGTGAGCGCAAGTTTACTCTCTCTCGTAGTAATAGAAACAGGGAATCACAATCTAGGCGCGAGTAGGCAAATAAGGTACAATAAATAGGGAACTGACCATTATAAACAATAATAACCGGCCGGCTGATGATACATAACAACTTAATATTTTAGAATACACGCAGGATGGGGGAACGCTGGGGGAAAAATCGAATCCCTCAAAGCGGAAGCGAAAGGACCTCTCTATGACGGCGCGGGCGCTAGAATTCAGTGCTAGCCAGCAGCAACGGGAATCTCCGCCGGCGCAGCTCCCATGACTGTCGAAGCGCTTAGGACGATCGGCCGAGAAAGTTCTATATCCTTTCTAATGCAGGCATCGCACCGCACTATAAAATGTCCTGTGAAAACATCTTGTTTCGGTCAAGACTTACACTAGGTTAACGTTCTCATCTACCGTCGTACAAAGAATCCCTCTTTAATAATTCTCCTACCCTATTTATATTTTTATCAGTGAAAACCATTTGAAAGTCTAATATCGATTATTAATAGTTTTAAGATGTAAAATTATTATAGAATTATTATAGTAATTAATAAAATGATAATCAGTAATCAAATAAATTATCACAGTGTAAATATATTATTATAACATAGCAGCTACGTCATAACCGTTGCGCGGCTATTGAGTACTTGATAACAATAACTACACTACAGCAGATGTTTATACTGTGACTTTAATTTTTTTTAAAGACAATTCCCGCCTTAGATAATCCAATCCATGTGTCGCGGGGTACTTTACAAACATAATAGACGGACACAAATTACATCCAGACTCAGAAAAACTATTTATGGGTCACACAAATAATAGTCCGGCGCGGGACTCGAACCCGCGATACGGAGAGGCGAGGCGACTGTCTTAGCCGCTGCGCCACACGTGTAGTAAAATTTTTATTATGATTATGATATTAACGGATAGATGGTAGTTTAATTTCAATTTGTAACATTCGCTTAAACATAAGAAAATACTAGTCTTAACGTGCGTAATATTTCATTTAATTACCTAGGTTACTGACTCGTAGGTGCTCTTCGTGGACAAGAATGTAAAAAATAAATTGAATCCACGAACAGCACCTGCCAAAAATATTGATAGGTGCCTTTCGTGGACTAGGCTAGGTGCCATTCGCGCAGGTGCCATTCAGATGGGTGCCCTTGGTGGACTACCTCCAATTTACATAAACATGTGTACATATGTGCTTAAATACTAATAGATACTAATAGATTTTTTTATATCAGAGGGTGACAAACGAGCAAGTGGGTCACCTGATGGTAAGTGATCACCGCCGCCCATGGACACTCGCAATACCAGAGGTGTCGTGGGTGCGTTGCCAGCCTTTAAAAGTCAACAAAAAAGTGTTGCTGACCCTTCCCCCCACCCCAATGAGCCCTGGCGACCTGGCGACCATGTTATTATTAAGGAATGTCTTCTGTAAGGGTGCTCTTTGAGCGAATGAACGCTATGCCCTACCTCTCAAAGATTATACATGTTAAAAAACACAAAAAAACATGACAATATCGTAGTCGTTGATGAGCACGTTGTATACCCGCTCGCATGAATATGCATAAAATTAAATAAGATCTCATTCAGGACGCAAAACTTAGACAGGTGTAAAAATTTATGTGCATTGCTAACCGTCTGTACCGAGGTAAATGTTCCTCGTTAATGGCCGCAGTTTATCGTGCAGAATTAACCTTAGTTGGAATGGGTTACCTTACAAATGGTGAAACAAGCTGAATTACCTACAATAACATCATACCCAGTTGTTGTCTCTGATAATTTTTTAATAGCTCTAAGCTGAACAAATTTATTTACGTATTATATACATTGAGAAAAACATCATCTCAGAGCACGGTTTTGTCTGCTTATTACGGATATATTGCATCTACCTTACAATACGGACTTATATTGTGGGGCAAATCAACAGAAGTACATAAAGCGTTTTTGGCGCAAAAGAAATGTATAAGAGCATTTTTTATATACTGTAGACACGGGTCTCATCGCGATAAATATTTAGGTAAATCATTACCTTGTTTACCCGACGTTTCGGCATGGATTGCACCAGCCGTGGTCACGGGTCGACTGGTGTGGCTCGGCAGCGTCGTCTCCGTGAAGCTCGGGTATCGGTATCTACCCTCGCATGGTCTTGATATTTTTTATTTTCCTTTACGAAACTGTCGGTACACAGGACACTAATGACATCAGCGCCCGGGCGCACTACGTTGGTTACGCGACGATGGCACTTCGTTATTACAGGATTCCAAGATGGTGAGAGGCGGTATCCGTCTTCCCGGTTGAAATTGATATGTTTCTTTATTTCAACCGCTTCACGTTTCCGTCTACAGTATATAAAAAATGTGTACAAATCGCGAAAGTTTAAAAACATGTATAAGAGCAATTTGTGATATTCCACCATGGGAGTCTTGTAAACAATTATTTCGTAACCTAAAATTATTGACCCTACCTAGTATGTATATTTTTGAGTGTGCCAAATTTACTCGTCAACACCCTGACCTATTGGTTAGAGCGAATGATAAATTTCCACGTAATACCAGAAATCCTGACAGAATAGTCCTACCTAATATACCAAGAACTACCCTATATAAAAAGAACTGCTATTGCATGTGTGGATATATCTACAATAAGTTGCCTAAAGATATAACTGACTTGCAAAATACAACAATATTTTGCAAGAAGTTAAAATCATGGTTAATAGAAAAATGTTTTTATTCTGTGTCTGAATATTTGAAACCCAACGCATAAGAATCCTATGTTTAATTATAATTTTATTGCAAATTATTGTATTTATTTTTTAACACTGTGACATATCAATTATTTTAATTTTATATAATTCGATGTTGTTATGTTTATGTTGACATTATCATTGTTTGTTTCATAATTTATTATTGGATTAATGACATTTAGTAAGCACCTTATAGTTATTTGTACATTTTTATTTGAATCTTATGTTGCTATATGTATATTTAGGAATTGTTATAAAATATTAATTGACATTATTGTATAATATTTGCATGACCATGTATGGCTAAGTGTTAAGGACCATATTATATTTAAGATCTGCTTTGTACCAACTCTTATTGCAAATAAATGATTATGATTATGATTATGATAGGAATTTTCCCGCCGTCTTACCCACCATATCAACTTCTGCAAGCCAGTATCCACAATGGCACACAATGACGCTGATTGGTGAGGCTGAGGTCTTCTGGGAATCGCTTAACTGACTTGGATCCCTCAACGAATTGAATCAGAAAGAAACAAGGAAGAATTAGAAAAAAGGATTTCTACTTACCTTCAGAGCAAAGCGGGAGACAGAATGATATAAAAAGGCTAGAGCCTAATAAAACGTGAGAAACTTAACTAGAGAAGTCAGCTGCTAAAGTACCAAGTATACATTTTAAGGGTCTTTTAAAGAGAACCGTTCTATATTTGACTCTCACCAATCTGTAAACGATCGGTTGATGAAATAAAGAGTTTAAGCATCTAGACGAGTCGTCAGTCTAAAGATGGGTCACCGCCATACTTGTTTTATTTCTTTTCAGTCGTGGTTAAAGTTATAAGACAACAGTCGTTAAGCCATATGGGAGACCTACTGGCCGGCTTAACGATCTAAATACACATTAACAATAAAAGGACACAACAACTTGATTAACAAAGGCGAAAATTAAATTTATGAACATACTTCTACTAATTCTATGCCCTTTTCGCTGGGTCGGCTTTCTTAATCTTTCGACGCCATTCACTTCGTTGGTAAGTGTCATAATACTTTTTTTGTGGTAAGGTAAGTGGGAAGGGAGACACTTTTTGCAAAAAGTGTCTGCGTGTGGGAATGTCGGACTGGATATGTCGTTATCCTTAAGGCACGTCCCCCATGCAGTTTGCGGTCTATCTCTCCCTCTAAATAAAAATTGGGATTTATAAAAAAGACAGCTTTTTTATAAATCCCAATTTTTATTTTCCATTAGTATGTACTATGTAGTTACAATAAAAAAAGCCTTTATTTCCATATCCTTAAAAAATTATATTTCAAATGTTGTTAGTATTTAATTGTTAGTATTCTGCTTGTTAATTTAGGGTTAGTACGGGTTATTTCTTATGTTAGATATGGACCCCTCATCGGGTGAAGGCCTCCTCCAGTCTTTTCCACTCGTCTCTGTCCCTATCGATTGTTTCCCAGTCATCTCCACCAATTTCTATTAAGTCGACAGACCGTCAGTTAGTATGTAGCTATATAACAATAATTATCATTCACTGTGCTCAATAAAACTTCCTTATTATTCTTGATTTTGGCGACTAATCTTTTCCAGCAATACATATACACTTCCTATTTTTCTCTATCGTTGTGTCGCTTTGTTCATTTACAAAGAAGACTTTAGATATAAAAATATCTACACAGGCTTGTGGTACTTTCTTTGTTGAAAAGAGCCATAAACATAATATAGACGTATAATAAATTTTGATCCAGTTAATAAAGTTAACAATAAAGAACAAAAGACCTCTCGTGGACTAGTCTTGTGGTTACAATGTCGTAACGTTTTACGTGCCACCGACATATTTTATTTATAATTTAATTTACGACTTTAAGAGGCATTCCTAGCCACCATTTTCCTATGCAATAATTTTTTAACCTCTTTTTGAAGTATAAACCAATATTTATTTTATCTCAAAATTGGGAATTTCGGGTCACAGGGTATCGAGCCCCGAATTGGCAGAGGGTGCTAGTTCGAGATTTGAGATTCAATTTACGCTTTGCATTGCGAATAATGCCATATAATTAAAATTTAATCTATCTTTGTGTTTTTACACAGTCTATGACTATGCATAACCAACAACGTATGGCTAACAGACAACTGATAAACATACTCATATATTTGACGGTCACCGTAGCCTAGTTGGTAGTGATCCTGCTTACGAAGCTGGTGGTCCTGGGTTCGAATCCCGGTAAGTGTAAATATTTATATTATGAGCACGAATATTTGTTTCTGAGTAATGAATGTTTTCTATGTATTTGAATATTTATCTACCTATATAAAGTATGTATATCGTCGCCTGCTACCCATAGAACAAGCTTTGCTTAGTTGGGGCTAGGATAATCTGTGTGACATTGTAAAAAAAAACGTTCTAAATACATATGTACATACTATCGGCAATATACACCCAGACACAGAACAATTAATCGTGCTCATCACACAAAGATTTGTCCTGGGTGGAGATCGTACCCACGACTTCTGACCTAGCAGTCAGGTCAGGGCCACTAACCACTGTACTAACAGTCAGATTAAGGTCTCGAAAATAAGTGGACTTAAAACAACGGCTTTTTTCTTTTCATTTGATTTCTGATAAAAAATAAGTTTTGGTAGAGGCAATATGAGAATACGTACATACCTTCAATATTGAAGATTTTTATTATAGCGATTTTTTTTATTTTTTATTCGTATGTATGCTTGCAAAACCAGACTGTCACGGCCGCAGGGATTCCTCTTAATTATTTCAACGTAGCGATGAAACTTTATTACAAAGTTATGAATCGTTAAAATTACCTGAAATTGTCGGTGTGATGAAATGTGTTTAAAGAATACTTTGTGTAACAAAATGTTTCTTGTAGTTACAGTGTTTTATTTGTACCTAGTAAACGCGAGTTAATTATTATTAGATTATGTATGATACAAATAACCTAATAATAATTAACTGGCATTTACTAGGTACGAATGAAATGCGAAAGTTGAAATTTGTTTAAGGAATGCTTTGTGTATCAAAATGTTTCTTGTAGTTACATATTTTATTTGTAACTAGTAAACGCGAGTTAATTATTATTAGATTATGTATGATACAAATAACCTAATAATAATTAACTGGCATTTACTAGGTACAAATGAAATGCAAAGTTGAAATATGTTTAAGGAATGCTTTGTGTATCAAAATGTTTCTTGTAGTTACATATTTTTTATTTGTACCTAGTAAATGCGAGTTAATTATTATTAGATTATGTATGATACAAATAACCTAATAATAATTAACTAGCATTTACTAGGTACGAATGAAATGCGAAAGTTGAAATATGTTTAAGGAATGCTTTGTGTATCAAAATGTTTCTTGTAGTTACATATTTTATTTGTACCTAGTAAATGCGAGTTAATTATTATTAGATTATGTATGATACAAATAATTTTGACTGCACATGTGGCGCAGCGGCTAAGACAGTCTCCTCGCCGCTTCGTGTCTCGGGTTTGATTCCCGCGCCAGACAACTATTTGTGTGACCCATAAATAGTTGTTCTGAGTCTGGATGTAATTTGTGTCCGTCTATTATATGTTTTTAAAGTACCTCGCGACACTGGGATTATTTCCCTAATGCGGGCGTTGTCTTTTTTTAATCGAATCTAATAACAATCTAATCTAGTTCTAGATCTAATCTAGTATATAATATTAATAGTGTCATATTTAGGTCATTTAAAATCCCAAGCCAATTTTCTGTGTCAGCGTAGTGTCCCTATATTATACTATTACATTTTTGTTGCAGACACTATGGTATTGTTTTAAGGCTGTAGAGAAACCTGAGTCTTCATTGTCATTTATTATGAGGATATCGCGTAGTTTACAGGCTTCCACAAGACTGACTAAACGCCGAGGATGTTTAGCCACAGGTGTACCTCAGCCGCTAGGCTTGTAATATAAGTATTTGAGTCATAAAAGTACAATTTAACACTGTCGTTCATTTAGTGAAATTGTATTAATTTTGGCACACCTGCCGCGTAACGTAATAGCTCTCGGCGTTGAGTATGTAACTAGAAGTTGTGGCGGTAAAACAAGCGAATTTCTCTTAGGGTCAGCGCAGACAGAGAAGAGCGCAGCGGAGAGGATTTTATTAAGGCACTAGAAAATCAACTTTAGAGCTATAGGAATAAAGTGCATATATGCTTGAACCTGACAAAATGCTCGCGCAGTCTCGCGCATTATAATGTTCAAGCATACATGCACTTTATTTAAATAATTTTAAAGTTGATTTTCTAGTGCCTTCATAAAATCCTCTCCGCTGCGCTCCTCTCGGTCTGCGCTGGCCCTTAAGGGATGACTAACGCCAAACTTTGCTGTTATTCTGCCTTAAACGAAATAAATAAAACATTTGATACAATTTATTCTGTATTTTTTATTTTTTTTTAAACACAACGCCCACACAATTTAAATGTATCTTTGCATCGCGGGGGACTTTACAGACGCAATTAACGGCCACATAGCACACGCAACCATTGGGTCACGCAAATAGGTGCTCTGTGCAGGAATCGAACCAGAACCAAGAGAACGCCAAGGTAGTAGAGAGGAGACTACCTTAACCACACCTTAACAATGTGATCTCAAAATATGGGCTTATAAAATTTCTACCTCCCCTTAATTTTGGTTCTAATAGTGGTTGTATAGAAAATATATTTTCAATAATAATAAAAATGGTCGAATTTCGGACACGGCGGCGCGGCGGTCTCTATCGGGACTAGCTATCTACGCAGGACATATTATAGTGCACAAGATTATGCGCAAACACACGGGCAATTTCTATTTCATCACTCTCATGATCCGATGGGACGACTAGCGTTACGCTGGAAAGAGGTAAGGCACAGGATCGACGGCTTTGCCTGCTGTCCGAAGAACGGGGTTGTAACATGCCATCTCCCAGTCTTTGGGCTGATTCTGAGAAAAATCGCAAAATTACTTTTTGGCCCGACCGGGGATTTGAACCGAGGACTTTAATATTGTCTGCGGTTGAACACGCTACCGCTAAACCAACTAGGCAATCAATACAATACAAATTGTGTAAAATATAGTCTGTTTTATAGAAACCACATAAAATGGAATAAACATGAAATATTTTTGATAACTCTTCTATTTTTTAACCCCCGCCGCAAAAAAAGGGTAGCTAGCTATAAGTTTGACGTCGATGTCTGTCAGTCTGTCTTTTGCGTGTGTCTGTCTGTGGCATCGTAGCTCTCGAACCGATGAACCAATTTTGATTATACTTTTTTTCTGTTGAAAGGTGAATTAGTTGGGACTGTTCTTGGCTATGTTTCATGAAAATTGGCCCAAGATGGCCGCCGCCACAAAATAGCGGATGACATATTTTTACACGACTCCCTCAATATGGATATCAAAGGAAAGGGCATGACTAGTAGAATAGTATACAGTAGAAAAATTTTAAATCCAAGATGGCCTCCAACACAAAATGGCAAATTAGGTTTTTTTAAGCTCCGTCTTTATGGGTATCAAATGAAACGGATTGACTAGTAGAATACAACAGGTTATGGCAAATGTCGGGGGTGTTTTAAATTTTATTAATTTTTACTCTATGTACAGACGTCAGCACATCAAGCTACCCCAATCTGTCAAATCTCCCCAATTGAAAGTGAACATTGTGCTAAACTGATAAAGTTGAAAATCAATAAAAGAAATTTGACAGATTGGGGTAGTTGGATGTGCTGGCGTCTGTACGTGTGTAACGTATGTAGTATTGGAGCGACGGACCAACGCAATATACATATAAAGTTACATGACTTATCTGAGTTTGAGTTTTTCTATGTAAGTAAAGTAGTTTACTTACTGCTCGTGTAGGTATGTCTGTGGCAAAAGACATTAAGTTAAGGCCCGTACTACGCGGTGGTACCCACACCCGCGCATTTTTAATATCAAATTATAGTAAATGCTTTTCTAAAACCTATTCATTTATTCCTAAAATTTTCATTTTAATATGTTCTAAACGGTAAACGGCCTCAAAATAATATTAATAATTAGACTGGCTTATTGGTCTAATGGTTAATGCCCCTGTCTGCCAAGCTAAAAGTCGGGGTTTGATCCCCAACCAGTACAAATCTATGTGTAATGAGCGCAAATATTTGATCTGTGTCTTGGTCTAATTGAACTATAATATGTATGTATTTAGAAATATATAAGTATATTTATCTGGTTGCTATAGTACAGGCTCTGCCTTCTTTGGGATCACATCAAACAATACAATACAAAACTCTTTATTGTACACCAGAATTAAAATATAATTACAAAAATAGTTATTATAATCATGTAAAAAGGGGGGTTTTATCGCTAGTAGCAATTTCTTCTAGACAACGTTGGGATGGACAAAACTAGTGAGAAATGAAAGATGGGTTGTAAAAAGGTGTAACAAGTGATAGTGAAAGACTAATATGGAAACAAAAATATGAATTTAAAAGTAATAATGTAGTGGAGATTAAAGTTAGGAAGCACCTACAATATGTACGTACAGATACATATACTTATTCAAATTTTTTTGTTTTATTTATATAAAATACCAAGCGATACAAATAATTTTTAACTTAATAGTACAATCAATATAGTAAGGCCAATTACAGGTTTTCCTAAGTACAATTTGAATAGTGTAGATCGACTAAGGAACGGACTAAAAGAAATATTAAGTTGCATGGAATACATGGTTGATTACTAATAATAGCTACTAATAACTAATAAAAATAGTGCTCGAAATAATAGCAAATGAAAAAAAATATATAATAATATATACTTACATAAATAAATATACATAGAGAAAGAAATTATAGTAACAATTCTGATGCTGCTAATCCTTGTATTGTTGAGATAAATAGTGCTCTTTCACTAGCGTTTTAAAGGTGAATACCGATTGGGCGCGTCTCACCAACATTCCACAAACGCACAGCTTATGTGGCGAATGATTTTCCGTAAATTAGTAGTTTATAATGTGTTACTAAATACATACACTTTGTAGATAAATTACACCGAGACACAGAACAAATAATCGTGCCCATAACTGGGAGATTTTTCCTTTTTACTCTTCTTGTATAAATCTCCCTCTGTCAGTGGAAAACTGATCAATGAGTTAAGCTCGCCTTTGCACATGACTTTTTATAACTATGTGCATTGTGCAATGAAGAACAAGAATAATTAATATCCTGGGATATTATTCACACATCAAATCTTATCCCAAACTAAGCAGTGCTTGTACTATGGAAACCAGATAACTAATACAAAATATATATATATATATATATATATATATAGTATATCACTATATATATATATATATATATATATATATATATTGTAAATACATACTTATAAAGATATTCACACACAGACTCAGGACAAACAGACATGTTCATGTACACAAATATCTGTTCTGGGTGGGAATCGAACCTACCACCTGCGACGTTAAACGCCAACCAGCCGTCATATTTTTTTTAAGACATCGAATTTTCGAATCTAATCGCTGTGTCTCAGGGTACTTTACAAACATATAATAGACGGACACAAATTACATCCAGACTCAGAACAAATATTTATGGGTTACACAAATAGTTGTCTGGCGCAGGACTCGAACCCACGACACGAAGCAGCGAGGCGACTGTCTTATGCCCGGTTCCTATATTCCAAAAACGAATCGTTTCTACTACGAATAGTTAGAATTTCTACCAGGCGTAACGCAAAACCGTTCCTATAAAATACTAGTCGTTATCCAAATAACGAACGTCTGGTTACTAACGGATGGGAGGACGTTAGTAAGCTTATTGTATGGAGATGCATTCGAAAGTGTTCCTATAAATATTTTCTACTGTCACGGAACTGTCAAAATAACGAGGCGTTACTGCTTTGATTACTAGTCGAATTCGGTCGGTTTACCAGTCGTTTTTATTTTATTTTGGTAGTTAACATAGTGTTTGAGGAGATTTCCGTGATGTCTAGCTCTGAAACTGATAGAGAATTCATGGCTTTGTTTTCCGACGGTGAATGATCAAGAAGTGGGAAGAAGAGTTTATAAAGAAAGGGTTGATTATTTTTCCGTGCATGATTGCCAAGAATTCCAGTTGAGATTTCGGCTCGATAAACCAGCTGTGGAACAACTATTCCATGAAATTTATCCATAATTGAGAGTGAAAGAAAGACGATTTGTACATAATAATATCTTCTAAGATTTCATAACTACAAACCTTAGATCAAATACTCAATTTAAAAACTTATTTAGAAACCATGGAATACTCCTGGACAGATGTCAGACGCCAGACGCATGCGCTATGCGCTTTCCTGTTACGCGTTTTGTTCACACCATGTACGCGTAACATCAAATTTTCAATATTAATGATTTATAAATATATTTTAAACCTAAAACGCAAATTAAATTATTACTGTAACTATACGGTAATTTGTACTATTACTCACATAATATTACAGAATAATAAATGATTTTATTTCATAATTGATGTACGATGTTTTGTTATTAATAAACGTAAAGAGGAGCGAGAGGTTCATCGCCGAACGAGTCGTAGGTGGTTTAAACTACGGATGTTCGTCGCAGGTAGGGCATTGTGGAACGCTAGTTTTGCATCGGTATCGGTAGCTGAATTACGGATGGTAACGTTGGTCCAATGACGGATCGTAAAATAAAGGAACCGGGCATTAGCCGCTGCGCCACACGTGCGTGTTAATGCAAGCGTGTGGTTCCCGGCCTTAATGTTACTAATACCGCTCTGCTCGGCTCAGCTGCCGGCCGTTTTTATCGCACTCTTAAACTAGAGTGCATTTGAAGAGATATCTTAGTTAGATATTTGTGTTTGAAGTTGTTTGATAGAGTTGGAATGAGTTTTGTTGTTTGTAGTTTATGCATTTAGTTTTATCTACGAGCTTGTGACCTTTGGTTCAGCTACAGCAATGTTCTTTTAATGTTATAACAAAAGTAATATTGCTGTTAGTTTAGATGATTTGTTTAAGAATATATTTCTTAAACAAATTAAGAATATAATATAAATTATTAACGTCGTAAGGGTTTTGGGTGTTAGTTTTTTTTAACTTATGATGGTAAAATGAATAGGATTGACAGAACCCCAAATAATTTTTGTTTCGATTTATGGGCCACTTTACAATAGTTATTAGTTACTGCCCCAAAAACATACAACCAACATCATTATACGTATAAACCAACGTTACTTTATATAAATCTATTCTATACATATAATAAAATCGTAGGAAAGTCAAAATGTACATTGAATATTCTTTTAAAAGGATGCTTGGGGCGTGATCTACAATCAATATGGACGCCAAAAATATAGTTTTTAGAATTTTTGTCTGTTTGTCTGTATGTATGTCCGGGCTAAACTCAAAAAGTACTGCATGGATTTACTTCAAATTTTGCATGAACATTACTAAGAGGTCGGGTCAACATATAGGCTACATATTATCACGCTATCACCTACGGGGGAGGAGCTGTGATCATTTATAAAGCTTAACGCGGGTAAAACCGCGGGGCACAGCTAGTAATAAATAAATATATTGGGACAACTAACATACTGCCATCTGATCCCAGAGCCTGTGCTATGCTAACTGGACAACTGAAAAATTTACTTACTATATACTTTATACTTATATAGTCGTCATGGTCGGGCCAAAAGTGATTTTTGGACTTCTGTAAAAAGTAAAATTTCTCAGTATCAACACGAAGTCTGGCAGTTGGCGGTATTATACCCCCGTGCCTTGGAGAACACGTAAAGCCGTCGGCCCTTTGCCTGCACTCTTTCCGGTCGTGTCGTTAGTCGGCCCATCGGATCATGAGAGTGATGGAATGGAAAGTGCCCCTGTGTTTGCGCACACACTTGTGCACTATAATATGTCCCGCGCAGATGGCCAATATTCGGCTAGGAGGATACTTTATTATACTTTCTTTTCCATTAACTAATTTACCTCTATTTTTTCGAGGTTTATAGTATTACACTTGAACTATACAAATATATTACTTTAAAAATTAATTAATTAATTAATATATAACTGAATGTAAGGCTGCCTAATTAAATATGTAATAATTTCAATGCAATATGTGATAGGTGACAACTATCTTGATACATGCACACATTTAAAGGTAATAATATATGGTCTAGGACAAATTATATGTGATATTTTAACATCTACTTATATGTACCCATATTTAGCCAATGAAGAGATTTGATTTAAATAAAGCACATACATACAATCATAAAGGAAAATAGTCATTTATTATTCTACGTATTTGAACTAAAGCAGCAAACTTCAAATTTAGTAGGATAATCTGAAGAACATTCCGCTTTGGAACCCTTAACCTCAAAATGTGATACCTTCATTGAAGCCCGGATAAGATTTCTCCCGGGTGCAGTATTACACGAGCGTAAAGATCGCTCGAGGGTGATAGCAGTTCCGGTATTCGGTCCGAGTAAGGACCGAGGTTGTTTTACGCAAAAACTAGCAATCTGCTATCGCTAATAATAATAATATCTTAGGACATTATTCACACGCGGTTATATGTCCAAAACTGAGCAAATCATATACTATGGAAACTAGATAACTGATATACTACATATACTACTTTTCTTTTGTAAATATATACTTAAATAGAAAATTTCACCCAGAATCAGGACAAGTACAGTTGTTCATGCACATAAATATCTGTCCTGGGTGGGAAGCGAACCCATGACTAGCGGCGTATAAAGCAAGCATTTCATGGAATGCTTCATCAAATTGTCGAAGAACACGCCGATGTTGTCAGGAGCCAGTATCTGGTTACTCGTCGAACGTGTATTATTGATAATTATGGATTCTTAGTAGAACTTTTAATAGCTTTAAAGGAAAGTTCAAAATACCTGTGCATATTCGCTATCGCTTTCAACTATATGAATAGTGGCAGATTCATTAAACTTTAAATGCCGCTCACGAAATTGAGGACATGGCTGCCGTGATCATCTTACAGATACATCCCTGGTGACTATTCATTCTATTTTAACGGTTATCTTATTGATTTTGCTCCACCACTGAACTATAGTAAGTGCTGTATGGGGGTCTGAGTGGGAATCGAAACCACGACATGCGGCGTGCAAAGCAAGCATTTACCAATGCCACAGGCCCGTCTAAAATCTGCTTAATATAATTACAGTGTATGCTTTTTATTACAAGACTGTCAGAAACATAATTGTAGTCGTGAAATATATGCCTATTGTAACAAGCATTACTAAGCTGATTGTGTAGTAAATGAGAACGTTTTCATTTTTCAAGTAAAACTACTTTACGCACGCTTGACTTGGGGACTAAGCTGGTGAATGCGTGACGTTACGCAAACGTTACTGATACGACTAGTGTGAGGCGAACAGAAGTTGAGAGGGAGATATAAGTTAGTGAAAATAGAACGATAGAGACTTATGTTTCGTATATTACTGTAGGGGCAAGAAAGAAAGGTGCGAGGTGCAGCATTTCCTTTTTCTCTCTCTCTCATAGCCAGTTACGTTTCGTAGATGGAGCTAAACAATTTTTACTTCAGTCTTCTGGTCTAAATCACCCTCGTTTTATTTTTATTGTTCTTCTTAGCCCATCCGTGGCAATTCAACTACGAGTTTTGTGTTGTCAGTAGCGTCCATTAATTCTTAATGTGCACGAATACCTACGAATACTTATACGATTATTACTAATACTTGCATGGCTGCAACCTTTTACAAGTCTACATTGAGTAGGTTTATCATATTTTAATCAAGCTTGGTGCAAAATCGTTTCAGAGTCTTTAAGGTGAGGCAAAACAACTTGGGTCCAGGTTTTAGTAATCATAGTATTGTCGTTAGTATATGGAGCGAGTTAGAAAATTTTCTTAAACAGAGTCCCGAGGATAGCCGTCGTGAGGGAAGTTCACAGAAAATATTCTGTATGTAATTCATATATAAATGTTTTTCATGGTATCTCTAATATTATAAAAGCGAAAGTTTGTGAGTGTGTATGTTTGTTTAAAGATCTCCACAATGGAGTTGTGTCCATCACTTAGAGGGATATGGCATAATTGCTACGGTGGCAGACGGGTTGGCGATCGCATCGTCATATACCACAGAGGGGACTCTGATCGCCCAAAACAACGCACGTCCTTACAAGCTACGCTCTCCGCGAGTAATGAGGTATACAATTTACCTTTGACTAATAACAAGAAAATAAATATACTGGTAATGTATTAAATACTCCAGTTTTGATAGTAATTACTAAATAACTGTGCTGTGTGGTGACGGCGGCGAATATCAGAGGGCCATATCATCCTGGGCGGGTTTTAAAGTCGACCAGAGGGAATATAGAACGGGCAGCAGCTTCCTTCTGAGTACTATGACCATCTTACTACGATCGCCAACCCTACATCCAAGCGTGGCGATTATTGCATATCACCCCTAGATGATGCTTGAGGAGGCCTGTCGAGCTGTGGACTTCTTCAGTTGAAATGATGATGGTATAATTAGATTATAGAGGTAGAAGATTTGATTATAGAAGATTCCTGTTCACGCAATTTTGTCACACTTAACTGCGCATCGAGAATGCGATGGTACCTAACTGTGCCTTAACCCTTGACAAAAGTGGAGGAATGTCAGAACTGTAGTCTTGTGTCTATAAATTTAGAATATTTAAAAGACGACGCAATTGACTATATAATGCAATACAGTCATAAATGCTTCTAAAATACCAATGTAAAAACATTGGTATTTTCATAGAGTTTTATATAAAATTCATAACTTTCATCTATTAAAATTACCGTCGGCAAAAGAATCTCTAAATCCCTTACTTAAATTCTCTATTTAACCTATATAATATAAAAGAACACCGCTGCACCGCAACGTAACTCACGCCCCGTTGTATCAACGAATGAAGTACAGGATGCAAGCCTCACGTGATGAGCGGTAATAATAATAATAAGTATATCTGGGGACAATGTCACACAGATCATCCTCGCCCCAAACTAAGCAAAGCTTGTACTATGGGTACCAGGCGACGATATACATACTTATATAGATAGATAAATACTTATATACATAGAAAACAACCATGACTCAGAAACAAATATTCGTGCACAAATATTTGCACTTACCGGGATTCGAACACAGGACCACCAGCTTCGTAGGCAGGAGCACTACCAACTAGGCTACGGTGACCGTCAAATGAACGTAAACCGCTTCTCAGCCGCCCGTTTGTACATTCCCACGTGCATTACGTCGTGTCGTCGGCGAGTCGTGTCGTACCTGGGTCGTGTCGTCGGCACGCCGTGAAGTGGACTGCGCTATACGGGTCGTAGCATTCTATACTTACAAGGTGTCAGTGCAAAAGTACTATTAGGGCAAAGTACCCACTACCCCTGTATATTTTAATATTAAATATAACTTTTTTTATAATACTATTTTAAAGTTTAATTTTCTAGTTCCTCTAGATTGAATATAACGTAACAATTGGCACTGTACGAACGAGTGGAAACTGTACGAATCAGGGTAGTTACGCGTGAGGTCAGGCGGCTCCTCCGATTTAGGATCTGAGGAGACATTTCACAGTTATGAATTCATACTAAGGATTATGGAGAGCGAAGGCGGTCACGGCGTGTTAGTGGTCGGACTCTCAGCCGAAGAGCACGACATGTTGGACTATCTTTTTCTTTTGTTTTTTTTATTGCCTTAGAAAGCAGACGAGCTAGCGGCCCACCTGATGGTAAGTGGTAACCGCTGCCCATGGACATTCGCAGTGCCAGGGGGCACAGCAAGCGCTGCCTACCGTGATATTAGTACTCTTTTTAAACCTTGTTTGAAGAAGGACATGTCGTAGCGCTGGGGAAACACCGCAGCAGGTAATTCATTCCAGAGCCGGCACGTACGTGGGATGTATGAACGCTGAAAGCGAACCGTGCTTGACGAGATCGCTTCCATATCTCACTAGAGTAACTAACACCCCTGGCTTGTTTTATGTAAATCTTGATAACGTTGTCGGGACCGTGTAATAGACACAGTCAGAGGAACCAGTCTTTGACTGAATTTTCTTCTTCGAACATTACCTGAAACAAAGAAATTTTTTACATCAGTTTATCAAACCACACAAAGGCCTCCCCCAAAGATCTACAGTAGCCAGTATTACTCTAACAGTTCAATTCTTATTTTAGGAAAATATTAATTTTACTAATAAATACATTTAATTCAGACAATAAATATTCATATGAAAGGAATCAAAACGTTATCATAGATTAATATTATTAAATTGACACAAAATGCAAATAATATAACTTTATATAAATTTATTATTTAAAAAAGTATTAATATCAAATATTATACTATTACAAAATTATTTAATATATATCATAGTTAATTATAAACACTTTGGTTTAAGAAGTATTCAATAAACTGTTAAAGCGATTGTAGAATAAATAAAATATATAACCGCATACCCTCATACTTGCTTTTTACTTAGTTTATTAGATTTATATACTCAATCTATACTAATATTATAAAGAGATAACGTTTGTGAGTTTGTGGCGTTGTAAGGGGTAATCTCTGGATCTACTGAACCGATTTTCACAATTACTTCACCAATAGCAAGCTACGTTATTGTGGAGTGTCATAGGCTATGAAAAAACGGGCAGGGATAACAATATTTATAACGCGGAAAGAAGTCCGCGGGCACTGCTAATACTCAATATATTTATTTCATTCCACAATGTATACTTAGGTGGTAGAATATAAAATATATTAGTTCCTGTATTCGTGTTCCAGTATCTGTAACAGACTAGGTACTCTAATTAATCACGAGCAATTAAGTATGATTATAGCAAGTAGAATACGTAATCGTGTCTAATAGTTAAGTAGATTAGAAGAATTACAAATGGCTATTGTATATCTGAAGCCAAACGGATCAATTGTTTATGTAGATTTTATTACATAATACTAGCTTTTACCCGCGACTTCGTGTACGTGGTGGAGCCCATTAAATAATAAAATAAAATAAATAAAAAAGGTTTTTATTCACGTAGACTTTAAAAAAGCGCTTGTAAATAGTCAGAACATGTTTGTAGTAATACAGTTATTATTTCTAGTTACTTATTACATATATTTAGGTACACGGAATGTTAAAACATTTATACAATTGATTTTATAATGGTAGTGACATTTAGCTAGCTTGTATTAAGTTATTGTCAAGGAGATTATGTTAAGTTCAAGTTTATAATATTATATATTGAAATTTATATTTTACTACATATTTTCTGAATGGTTCTGTCTATATTAAGGTATGAATTCAGTATTATTATTATAACGGACCTTGTGAACGACGGTCGCGCTTTAATGCTACCACCGGATCCAATGCGCCCATTCCTTGGCTCATGTTAAAAATAAATTAGTGTTGTTAGCTAAATATCTCTGAGAATCAAAATAAAATGTAACACTTCAAATAATTTATTTACAGTAAATAATAAAACCATGTGTGAAACCACAATACAAGTAAAATCGTCTCCGACGGTGTAAAATTAATTCATCAAAGGATATTTTCACTTATTTCTAGGTTTTTCCATCTTCAACTTGTTTTTTCTAGCTTTATCGTTGTCACGATTAAGTGAACAACACCATTTATATCAATACACTGCTCAAAACACAAATACATTGGAGCACTTGCAAATATTATTAAGAATGTAAATGCCACACGGTCAGCTGATGCGAGCCATGGGCGCTGCCATATTGGCGGTGGCCAGCTGTAATGCGACATGCGATAGATTGACGAAAAAATGTTTCACTTTTAAAATTATACAGAATTTTAAGTTGGTGTCATCACATAAACATAGAATCGACTAATAACCTCCTTCTTTTTGAAGGCAGTTTAAAGTATACTAAGTTTAAAGCAGCAGATAAAGTGAATAAAATATTTATGTCTATTCTCTTCTCGTGTGTTGCCAAAAAGCCCAAAACTTTATGAATCATCTTGACTTTTTAGAAATTCATTCACTGTACAGATGCTCATAACCATTAATGTATTATAATTTAATTTTTAAATCTTTCTACTATATAAAGATAAGTCGGGTTTTCCTTCCTGACGCTATAACTCCAGAACGCACGAACCAATTTCCACGGTTTTGCATTCGTTGGAAAGGTCTCGGGCTCCGTGAGGTTTATAGCAAAGAACATTTATAAAATTTAACGCGGGTAACACCGCGGGGCACAGCTAGTGCTTATATATACATGTTTATTCGGCCATATGCTTAAATAATATATAAATGATGGGCTGGTTGGCGTCGTTGGTAGATACTTTCGCCTTTCACGCGGGTCCAGGTATTTTTTGCCAACCTTGGGATTGGAACCCAAACTCTCATTATGTCCGGTTGAACACGCTACCAACGAGAAAGTCAAGTATACACATGACTACTTCGTTGGTAAATATCCTACTAATATTATAAACGCGAAAGTTTCTAAGTATGGACGGATGGATGGATGTTTGTTACTCTTTCAAGTAAAAACTACTGAATGAATTTTAATGAAACTTTACAATAATATAGCTTATACATCATATAACATATAGGCTATAATTTATAAATGTTTTTAAACTTTCGCGATTTGTGCACATTTTTATATACTGTGGACACGGGACTCCTCAACCCGTGACCACGGCTGGTGCAATCCATGCCGAAACGTCGGGAAACCAAGGTAATGATTTGCCTATATCTTTTTCGCGATTGAGATCCGTGTCCACAGTATATAAAAATATAATTTATAAAGTTTTACGCGGGTAAAATCGCGGGGCACAGCTAGTATATTATATATGTGTATTTTAAATAGAGTTACTAGAGATTACACCTATAGACGCGGCAGCATTCGACCCTAAGTTTGTGACGTGAATGGATTGGATAAAATAGAAAATGCGTTACTACCCTAGTCTAATAATATCCTAAACCGGCCTCTATAATATACAAACAGATTTAATGGGTTAAGCCATTTCAGTATATTATATAATACGGTTTTCAATGCGTAGTACACATTCAAGATGACTACTGCAATCAATACAATGGGATCTCAGACTCTACTGGTTCTTGGTATCGCCTTATTGGTTATTCAGACCGTACGTTGCGAGATTTGGGTGTTTGGATCTATGAGGGAAGATTACTCTTACCTCGGTGGACAAGTAGGTCATACGGGACCCTTGGAGTCTCTCACGGTTATACCATTAAGGGTAAGAATATTTAATTGTTACCTCATTCGACTGGCCTATTCGTCTCAAATAGAATACGTTTACTCAGCAATAAATATGACTGCACGTGTGCCGCAGCGGCTAAGACAGTCGCCTCGCCGCTTCGTGTCGCGGGTTCGAGTCCCACGCCAGACAATTATTTGTGTGACCCATAAATAGTTGTTCTGAGACTGGATATAATTTGTGTCCGTCTATTATACGTTTGTAAAGTACCCCGCGACACAGGGATTAAATGATCTACTGCGGGCGTTTTCTTAAAAAAAAAATACATACAGAAAATCCAAGAATACAATACAGTAGGCATAGATTACAAGCAACATACACAATAGATAGAGATACAGCTCATTACTAAAATGAGTAGAGACATAAATAAAAATACTTAATATATAATATAAGTTAACTAAATATAAGTTTTTAAAACTTCGACCAGTGTGTGTTGCCAGTGATGACTTATGGAACAGAGACGTGGTCGCTCACTATGGGCCTTATTAGACGGCTCAAGGTCACCCAAAGAGCAATGGAGAGGGCTATGCTCGGAGTTTCCCTGCGGGATCGTATCAGAAATGTCGAAATCCGCAGGCAAACCAAAGTCACCGACATAGCCCGAAGAATCGCAAAACTGAAGTGGCAGTGGGCGGGGCACATAGCTTGTAGAACCGATGGCCGTTGGGGCAGAAAGGTTCTTGAGTGGCGACCACGAACCGGAAGGGCAGGCCCCCTACAAGATGGACCGAATGCGAATATGCGAATAGCGCAAGACCGGCAATTGTGGAGATCTTTGGGGGAGGCCTTTGTCCAGCAGTGGACGTCTTTCGGCTGATATCATGAAGTTTTTAAAACATGTGTTAGAAGGTGACCAAATAGTATTACTAAAAATTTACCTACTCATCGTCATCATATCAGCTGAATGACGTCCACTACTGGACAAACTTGACGGTCACCGTAGCCGAGTTGGTAGTGCTCCTGCCGCAGCTGGTGGTCCTGGGTTCGAATCCCGGTAAGTGCAAATATTTGTGTGATGAGCATGAATATTTGTTTCTGGGTCATGGATGTTTTCTATGTACATATATTAGTATTTTATCTATCTATATAAGTATGTATATCGTCGCCTGGTACCCATAGTACAAGCTTTGCTTAGTTTGGGGCTAGGATGATCTGAGTGACATTGTAAATAAAAAAAAGGCCTCCCCATAAGATTTCCACAATGAAGTTTCGTCTACAACTTTGAGGGATATACCATAATCGCCACGCTTAAAAGACGGGTTGGAGATCACAGTATGATGGACTGCCTCGTTGGTCTAGCGGTAGCGAGTTCACCCGCAGATAACGAGGTCCTGGGTTCAAATCCCGGGTCGGGCCAAAAGTGATTTTGGGACTTTTCTGTAAAAAGAAAAATTTTCTCAGCATCAGCCCGAAGTCTGGGAGTTGGCGGTATTAAACCCCCGTGCCTCGGAGAGCACGTAAAGCCGTCGGTCCTGTGCCTGACCTCTTTCCGGTCGTGTCGCCTAGGCGTCCCATCGGATCATGAGAGTGATGGAATAGAAAGTGCTCCTGTGTTTGCGCACACACTTGAGCACTATAATATGTCCCGCGCAGATGGCTAATCTCTGTTGAGACTGGCCGCCGTGGTCGAAATTCAGCTAGGAGGACATTATTATTATTATGATGGGCATACTATACTGACACGCAGCTACCTGTTTTCTAGGAGATATTCCCTCGGAACGACTTCTACGCCTCAACGGGATGAGATGGGGTGGCAATAGTTTTTGCCGTCAGCCACACAGTAAATTTTGTTAACCTACTGTAAGCACTTAATCACAGTTCGTACACTCACAGCAATCGGGACACTATCTTTCGACATTAAATAATATCGCTAGAAATGCGAGATTATTATCTAACGGTATTTACAATTTTACTGTGGCATATGTACATACAATATACAGAAAAACACCAGACAGATAGATATGTTCATGAACACAAATATTTGTTTTGGGCGAGGATCGAACCTTTGGATCAAAAGGCAGGTGGTTCACTACCATCTGAGTCACGGCGCGATGACAATCGGAACGGAGAAACTGTGCAACATACACTAAACTTCCTTCTTTTTGAATTCAGTTGAGGTCATATCAATTACAACCTTGTTACTTACAAATAAAGTCCAATTTAATGTAAAATATAAGTGTGAGTCTATATAGTACACCCCAACGAGATTTATCAACATGTGATAGCTTTCATAAACATTATTTCATACCTGAAAAAATAAATAAGATATATTTTGTACCGTTACAGTTTACATTACAGTTTTTGATTGAATGACGTTTTTGTGAAGGCTCTACGCTGGTGGGCCCCTTATTACTATTTTTATTATTTTTATATTTTTAAGTTCACTTCAATTGATTTATAAGAGTAGTATTTTCAAAGGGTCCCGATGGCTTGATTAAATAACCAATATCCTCTAAAGTATAGCTCACATACATAATAGTATCAAGCACCTAACACTATTGTATGATATAAAAGAGTAGTATTTAAAAAGGGCCCGCTGGCTAGACGTTTGGTTAAATAACCAATATCTTTTGAAGTATAGATCGCAGAACGAAGCAATTTTAGATTTATACATAATAGCTTGTTACTCAGAGTACATAAAAAGCAATAGTAATTAGGGGCCCGCTAGCTAGACACTTCATAAAAACGTCATTAAATCAAAAACTATTTAGGTACAATGTATATCTTATTTATTTTCTTCACGTACAAAACAATGTGTTTATGAAAAACTATCATATGTTGATAAATCTTGTTGTGGCCTGCTAGATAGACTCATACAAAATAGGAAGGGCGAAGTCTGGTTATCTTGTCTCTTGTGTGTAGAATTTATAGTAATTTTGACATTGCAGATGTTTGAAGGTGACACTGAGTTTGTGTTAGTGGAAGTGACAGATTATAAATCAACGCCGGCAGTGGAGTACGACAGAGAGGCACAGCTTGTTACGATCACCTTCAACCCGTCGTATGACAGTACTTCGAAATACAACGTAATAGCGATGGGAACGAAATCTCCCTAGTTTTATTTAGTTTATTATAATAAAATAAATAAAAAGCCTTTTATTTCTTACAGAATAAACTAAATTAAATCTAACTAACTATCTTATATGGTAAATCCACCGGCCTCCTCCAATGTGATCCAGTGTTCTCTGGATTTTGCGGAATGAAAAATGAAAATGAAAAATTCTTTACTCCGTACAAAATTTACATTTATGTGGATTCGTCATATTTTTTTTTACCCTGCCGTGCAGTGCATGACGTGGCAGCTACTGAGAAACACTGCCAGAAAACTCAGTAGGAATCCTTTTTTAAAATAAAATATACTTAAGGTTTATTACAATCATGTGTGTTGACTCAGAACAACTCAATCCCAAGCACTTTTATCACTTAAATAATCAGAAAATTTGTAATTTGTAATATTGTGTAGCAGGGCTGCTACACAATTTGGCTGTAATAATTCTTTTAAACTTATTAGTAGACAATTCTCTAATATCATTGGGAAGTTTGTTATAGAATCTTATACATTGCCCCATAAAAGAGTTACTTATTTTGTGGAGACGAGTAGTATGCGATATGAGATTATTCTTATATCAGTATCTAGTATTTACATTTTGTGTTACGCTCCTTTTACAGAAGGAATCGATATTTTTATGCATCCAGCTGGGACCCGCTATGCGTTTGATGTCGTCCTCCCATCTGTTCCGGGGTCGCCCTTTCTTTCTTTTGCCTACATGCCATTACATGCAGTCACACATGATGTCCATCGCTGATCTTGCAGCCGTGCCACATGTCCAGCCCACTTCCATTTTAATGCAAGAGCTTGTGCGAGACCGTCTGTTGCTTTCGCGGAGTTACGTATTTTAGAATGGCGTATTTTTTGTATTTTCTTTATGTTTAACATACTGCGTTCCACTCCGCGTTGGCAAGTTGTTATTCTGTTTTTTACATTTTGATTAAACTTCCACGTAGTTTATTATATTCAATCAAAATATATATGTATGTGATTTGGTGGTTCAGATATAATTATTTTATTTTACAAACACATATAGTCGTAGATATTTCTGTATTATTAGTGTTCGTAATACCCTTTATAATTCATATACTTTATAAGTATATGTTTGTGTATGTATCATATATAACGACATATATAATTATTCTATTTTATCTTTTGGTCATAAGAGGGTCCAGTTGAAAATCAGTGCCAAGCCCCTGGGTTAGCTAATGCTGAACTGGATACCTATTTGCTGCAGTTGTCAGACACATGCACCCACTTGAATATCAAGTTCTTTTGTAAATATCGACAGACGTATATGTATTTGTGTGTAAATTGTGTCTTTCAATGTAAGCAATCAAATTTTTCTTTTCTTTTCTTTTCTTAGTACTAATGGTTTTACTGGCGAAATAAATGATTCATCATCATCATCACAGCAGCTGTAAGACGTCTATTGCTGGACAAAAGCCTCCCCCAAGAATCATCTTGGAGCGGATAATCGCCACGCTTGGCAGACGGGTTGGCGATCGCAGTAAACGATAACATAAGAACATTACTGTAATTAACTTCATAAAAACCAATAAAAGATTAAGAACCCGGTATTTACCAGTTTGCTGGTTTCGTTTTTGAAGCTGCTGCCCGTCCTCTGGCAGATATTGTTATTGTTTCTATGTTATGTGCTGAAATAAACAATGATCTTGTCTTATCATATCTTATATTCACTCAGTACAACTTATACGTACGTAACTGAGATGGGATAACGGATATTTTGATATTCACCGCCGTTACCACACAGCAAAGCTCCAAGTTCAAAGCACTATCAAAATAAAAAATATATGTGTCTATTAAAATTTGTTTAAGTACTTTCTCTGAATTTAGACACTGGTTAAAAAGTTTTCCTGTATAACAATTTTTAGTTAGTATACTACTATATACTGCTCCACATGATGATATGCTGTTTGCGTAGCCTGTGGCGCTTGCGACACTCATCGTGCCATCATTCACCAGTTGTCGGTGCACACAGAACATGACTCCATGGCAGGACAACATTAGCAGTGTAAAGCTATTAGCATGGCGTATATTCTGTAAGAAACAGGTACTTTCACAGTTGACCAGCTCATAGGGTGAAAGAATGCTATTCCAAACGCACTTTAAATAATTGGCGCTACCCAGGGGCCACGTGTTCAGTTTCTACAGCTAAAGCC
This sequence comes from Pseudoips prasinana, assembly GCA_951640165.1. Taxonomy (NCBI): domain Eukaryota; kingdom Metazoa; phylum Arthropoda; class Insecta; order Lepidoptera; family Nolidae; genus Pseudoips; species Pseudoips prasinana. The sequence goes on along the minus strand of OX621245.1, from coordinate 35,122,118 downwards.
TACGGATGCGCTAGAAATTGACGGCCATAGAGCACTTAATATGGTACAGTGGTGGAGCAAAATCAACAAGAAGACCGTTAAAAATAGAATGCATAGTCACCAGGGATCTGTCCGTAAGATGATCACGGCAGCCATGTCCTAAATTTCGTGAGCGGCATTTGAAGTTTTAATGAATCTGCCACTATTCATATAGTTGAAAGCGATAGCGAATATGCACAGGTATTTTGAACTTTCCTTTAAAGCTATTAAAAGTTCTACTAAGAATCCATAATTATCAATAATACACGTTCGACGAGTAACCAGATACTGGCTCCTGACAACAACGGCGTGTTCTGCGTCAATTTGATGAAGCATTCGATGAAATGCTTGCTTCACACGCCGCTGGTCGTGGGTTCGCTTCCCACCCAGGGGGGCTACTGGCTAAGTCGCCGAACATCGTTTTTGTGAATGGCGTTCAAATAAATAAAGGTAAAAAATGACTTAATCAATCGTTAAATCGGCTTCCATGACCACATGTGACGTCATAAATGGTCTGGACTTGATTGTCAACGTTGAAGCCGATTTAACGATTGATTAAGTCATTTTTAACCTTTATTTATTTGAACGGTATTCACAAAAACGATGTTCGGCGACTTAGCCGGTAGAGCCCCAGGACAGATATTTGTGTGCATGAACATGTATATTTGTCCTGTGTCTGGGTGTTATTATCTATATAAGTATGTATTTACAATAGAAAAGTAGTATATCAGTTATCTGGTTTCTATAGTACAAGCTCTGCTTGGTTTGGGATCTGATGACCGTGTGTGAAAAATGTCCCAGAATATTATTATTTTAATGGTTGAATCAGTGAGTATGTAAGCATTACGTTTAAGTATAGTATTTGCTCCTAATCTTTACTCTCATTAAACTATGTAGATTGTTGACGGCAGGCAAAGCCAAAATACTGCCGTTTATAAGAAAAAAGGAAAGTATCCTAGAAGAAATAGATATAGGTCAAAAACTTGAAAGTTATATAAAGTATCTGGGCCTCGTGCTAGACAGCAGGTGGCACTTCGGCCCGCACTTCAGCGGACTGTCGACGCGCCTGCTGAAAGTCGCGGACGCTCTCTCATGGCGCCTCCCGAACCTGGGAGGGCCCAAGGAGCGATGCCGGCGCCTCTATGCCGGCATCCTCAAAAGCATGGCCCTATACGGGGCACCCATCTGGGCGGACTCCCTCCACAGGAGGGAGAATGCAACCACCATCCGCAGGCCCCAACGGGCCATTGCACAGCGGGTGGCGAGAGCCTATCGCTCGGTGGGCTCGCGGCGAACTGTTACGACAGTTTGGCGGAACTATGACACCATATGTTTTACGGCAACTCTACCGATATGCATGATATTTTTGTGGCAACAAAAGATGTTTGCGATCGATGTTAGGACTAATGCCAAAAAAAAAAAAACAAATAAACTACTAACGTAATCATATTATAAATAAATAATAACTTATATTTTTAAATACGTTCATATTTCAGATAAGTTACGCAGACACAGCACAAATAATCGTGCTCATCTCACAAAGATTTGTACTGGGTGGGGATCAAAGCCACGACCTCTAACTTAACAGTAATATAGACCAACCACTAAACCAACAGGCCTTCAGTATATTGAGCGAGGTGGTTCATTTTGTTCAATAAAGTCTCTTTCAAAGTCGTAAGTTACCGTCGTGGCAGGACTATACAGAAAAATATACAGTATAAATTTAAGTATGAAGTCTGATAGTTGTCCTTTGTGGGACTCAAACCCGAAACACGCAGTAGAAAGGCGGCTAGTAAAGCGGTAGACGTGACGCCAAATACCGATTATATAACCTATTTCGGTATTTTTATTATTCGTATCTTATACTCTATGGTACGTTAAATATTTTCCATTAACTGAATCTACCATTTTAATAACAAAAAGTGTTTAGTTAAACCGTAGCCTAGTTGGTAGTGCTCCTGCCTACGAAGCTGGTGGTCCTGGGTTCGAATCCCGGTAAGTGCAAATATTTGTGTGATCAGCCCGAATACTTGTTTCTGAGTCATGGATGTTTTCTATGTATTTAAGTATTTATAGATATATATATATAGATAGATATCTATCTATATAAGTATGTATATCGTCGCCTGGTACCCATAGTACAAGCTTTGCTTAGTTTGGGGCTAGGATGATCTGTGTGACATTGTCCCTAAATATTATTATTATTTAAAATAAATTAACTAAGTAACTCTGTAACAAACCAAAACTTTAACTGCGGGAATTTTTAGTCTTTGTGATAAATCTGGGACAACCCAGTTTTCCCTATTTCTATCAAATAACAATTATAATTAGTACACAATGAACACCCACACATATAGTTATTTAAAAAAAATATTATGATAATATAATTAATAGGAATCTTGTGACCACTAACACACTTCCATTTGATCCTAAACTTGGAAGAGCCTGTACTATGGCAACCAGGCAACTCATGAACATACTTATTTATTTCTAAATACATACGTATTGCAGACACAGAAAAATAATTGTTCTCATCACACAAAGGCTTGTTCTGGTTGGAAATCCAACCCAAGTTTTCTGGCTTAGCAGTCAGAGTTATTACAAACAAGTTACAAACAGAAACATTTGGTTATGATAATTAAGTCATACTGATTGCCCGGCTGTATAAAACATACTTTAGTATGTTTTATACAGCCGGGCAATCAGAATGACTTACATACTTTAGTATGTTTTATACAGCCGGGCAATCAGAATGACTTACATACTTTAGTATGTTTTATACAGCCGGGCAATCAGAATGACTTACATACTTTAGTATGTTTTATACAGCCGGGCAATCAGAATGACTTACATACTTTAGTATGTTTTATATAGTCGGGCAGCAACACCGCATCTATACTAACTACCACCTAATTGCCGTCGCCAACTTAAATGCCATGCCAAGCATAGTGACGATGGCAAATCCAAATGGCGACTTGGTGCCAACCTTTAGAAGACGCCCATTTCCGACTGCGGACGATGAGCACCTAAATCAGTATTTTTTTATATTACGTTTACAGTTAGACCCCCACTCATCTTCATTAAAGGTGAGTGGGGGCTTCCTGGTCTAACTTTACAAGCCATCTATCAAATAAAACTTCATACTAAGAAGCCCGCGCTGAGGGTATCGCAGAGGGCTGGAATCTTGACTACGCGTCAAATCGCGGGCTGCTCGTCCGATTGAGGATTTGAGGTGACATTAATTCATCGTAACGGATCCAAATTAAGGGTCTTGTAGAGCGAAGATGGTCTATCTCTGTGGCGGTGGTCTCGGTCTCGGTGGCAGACTATCTCTCGAGAGTTTCTAATAACCTTGACTTGTTCTATGTAAGCCTTGATACCGTCGTCGCCTGGATCGTGTAAGATCTGAATCAGTCTTTGACTGCATTTTCTTCAGTTCAATTATTACCTGAAACAAAGAAAAACTTTCATAAGTTTATCAAACGATTAATGTTCGATACTTCATCATCACCATATCAGCCGAAAGTCGTTCACTGCTGGACAAAGGCCTCCCCCAAAGATCTGATTTCAAAATTTCAATTCACCACCACAATTCCATCAAAGATCACGATTTTAGGAATTAGATTCCTTATACTTGAAAGTAATTTACTAAAGTAACTAAAAAAAATAGACAAAATTGCAATAATAATTACAATCTAGCCACCCCATCTCATCGTGTGATCTTCCAGGGTTTGTTCCGCGTTCGCCTAAGTTTTGCCCCCCATAAAAATTCCGCATTCGCCATACATTTCGTTCCTTTTTAGCCCCAAATGTAATATTTATTTAAAAGGTCATGGCCCATAATCCGACCCGGTTCAAAAATGTTTTTGTACAAAAACGAAAATGATGGCAAATAATGCAGGCATAACCCACTGTTCATTATATGTAAAAAGAAAAAAATAATTCAATGGAGAGATCTTGCAGTAGACCGATCAAAATTGGATAATAATTAGCTGCACCAGCGGTTTCGCCCGTCTCTAAATTATTTTATCCCATGGAAATATGTCACTGGGATAAAAAGTTTACTATGTCCGTCTACAAATCTAATATGTATATAAGATATATTTTTTTGTCTATTCATAGGAATTTGACGTGACATAATAGATAAAAAATAATTAATTAATGTATTTTCTTAATCTATGCTATGCACCTAAGGTATTAAACAAACACTCATTCTTTACATGTATATCTCTACGGGGCAAGCAATTTAACCAAAATCGGTTCAGTAGTTTAGACTTGAAAATGAAACAAGCAGGCTTACTTTGCCATTGTTTTGTTAAATAAAAATATCATCATGACACTTATATAGCAAACTCGTTCGGTCAGGTAATAAATAACACGTATATTGCTGTCTCGGTCTCACCCGAGCTTTGTTGCGGTCGCGCAATAATACAATGTATTATATTTTAGTTCATGATCCCCATCGGCCACAGTAATGCACCACTTACCATTGAAAAGTATAATCATTTGTCTTTGATTCCCCCCATATTTCATTTCTGTACGCCGTAGGTATATTTTTCATACTAAATGTGCCATTACCTTTCATATTTTATTCCTGTTTAGTCCTATTTTCCTTTCCTAATTCGCCTCGAATAATTTTTGTGTGCAAATTAATGGAATTTTAGCACAGACAGCATGCAAAGTTTTTAAGGACAATATTTATTCAATCATAAACAAGGTAGGATACTATGGTAGACTTAGTGGTGGCCTACTTGGTATTGGAGAAACAGAAGTTGAAAACTATGATAAATATTATGATTAAAATATGGTATTAAAAATTGACAAAGATACTCATACATTTCTAACTTCCTGCAAGATCAGTTCCACCCGTACAACCAAATACCGCCTTACCCATTTAAGATTTGATGTTTATGACTTTACGTTTGTATATTATCTAACCAAAGCACCAACAGGCCTTTCATAATAATATTATAACACGTTTTAATTTGCTAACCATACTTTGGTTGGTACTATAAAGTAGGGCGAAACAGGAATCAAATTTAATATGGGGCCAAAGAAAAATTCTTTGGAATGTAGGACGAAAAAGTGGGGCAAATGTGGACACAAACAAACACAAAACAAACACAAACACAAAACAAACCTCTTCCAGAGAACAGGCAGCAGCATCTCTCTGAGTACTATGACCATCATACTACGATCGCCAACCGGTCTGCCAAGCGTGGCGATTATGCAAAGATGGACACAACTCCATTGTCACATCTTTTGGGGAGGCCTTGGCAAGTAAGATCCGTAGTCCACTTAGCCGAATTTTAGCCATGGCGGCCAGTATCAATAGAGATTAGCCAGATGGCTAATCTCTATTGAGACTGGCCGCCGCACAGACGCGCGGGACATATTATATTGCACAAGTGTGTGCGCAAACACAGGAGCACTTTATATACCATCACTCTCATGATCCGATGGGACGCCTAGCGACACGACCGAAAAGAGGCCAGGTACAGGACCGACGGCTTTACGTGCTCTCCGAGGCACGGGGGTATAATACCGCCAACTCAGACTTCGGGCTGATGCTGAGAAATTTATTCTTTTTACAGAAAAGTCCCACAATCACTTTAGGCCCGACCCGTGATTTGAACCCAGGACCTCGTTCTCTGCGGGTGAACACTTTACCGCTTAACCAAAGACCAACCTAATTAATATTATAAGTACAATATCACGCTTGATGTCGACCGGCAGACTGATAACTATCATGGAGACAGAACACTAAAAATACACTTGTGCCATACCTGTTTAATATAGTCTGCCGGAGGACATAAGGGAACAATACTTTAAATTTGAGTTACAAAAATACTTCATAAATTTACTTTAAAATATAATATAACCAGCTGTCCCGCCGAACTTCGTACCGCCACCCGCCTTGTTTTTGCGGTCAATATTGTCTAAAGACTAATATTTTAATAATTATTTTAGTAGTAAAATGAAATTATGTACAACATTTTTCGTTATTCTTTCCGGAAAGAAAACAAATAGCGCTGAAAAAACAACGATAAAAAAATACCACCGTCTCACAGTCTCCTGACTCATTGGCACACTCACTTTTCGAATTTTTATTTGATATTTTTTCTTACAAACTTTTTACTGACAATAACGAAGACACAAAGAAAGATTAATCCAATTTGGTGCAGTCGTTTGGAGGTAATGAACGTACAAACATTTCGGTCAATTATTTATATGGATATGTGGTTATAAAATTATCTTTAAAACCTGTACGGAGCCTCGATCTGACAGTCAAAATGGCAGCAACACGATTTGTGGGACATATGCATAAACGGTTAAAATCGTGTTTCTAAAATAAATAAGTGCATATCTGCATGTGGACCATGTTCTTGCTTTTTACATACATAGTTTAAATAAGTCGGTAACGGGTGAGTCTAATTAACCACGAACAATATTAAGTATGATTATAGCAAGTAGAATACGTAATCGTGGCCAATAGTTAAGTAGATTAGAAGAATTACAAATGGCTATTGTATATCTGAAGCTAAACGGATCAATTGTTTATATAGGTTTTATTACATTATACTAGCTAACAACCGCGACTTCGTGCACTTGGTAAATTAGTGTCTCAATATAATCTAAAACCTATGCTAATATCGGTGCAGTCCACTTTACGTTCCTGTTAAAAATAAATTAGTATTGTTAGCTAAGTTTATCTGCGCAGATATCATGATCCGTGCAATTTTTCCTTTAAGAACCTCTCACTCATGCCTTGCTTGTCCGTTCTGTGCGGATATATTATAAATAAAACTATATACCTAATGACACCTACTTACTAATCACCAGCGCCATAAAAAATAAATAAAATAAGCCTTTATTGCTGTTCCATAAAACAATAAATTTACATATTAATCGATCGGTTTCACTGCACAGCTTGTCTTCCGACAAAGGCATCCTCTAAAGCTTTCCATTTCTGTCTGTCTCTCACTGTTCTCGTCCACTCTGGACCCGCTACCTTTTTGAAGTCATCCTCCCATATTTTTGTTTGACGCCCTTTACGCCTCTTCCCATCCCTGGGATACCATTCTGTTATGGTTTTTGTCCATTTCCATTCGTATCTCTAATCATAAGTCCAGTCCATCGCCATTTTAAAGTTTTACATGTGTTTTTTGCATCCTTAAGTATTTTTAATTTTTTCTAGTCTTATTCTATCTTTCCTCTTGACGCCCATTACGCTTCCCTCCATTCCGTTTTGACATACCTTTATTTTGTTTATTAAATCAATGCACACCAGCGTCATATCTTCTTGTATATCTCAAGGTATGCTAACCTACCAAATTGACCCAACTTAGCAGAATACGGCTTTTTTTTTCTAAGGATGTCTCAATAAACTGCCTACCATATATATCCTTTTTAAAATAACATGTGCTTGGCGTCATGTCGACACTCAATCACTCCGTTCCACGATATTCAATTGAATTATAAGTCTTTTCAAGGAGATCCATAACACTCCTTACGGCTTTTTTTTTATTATTAGGCCCGCATTAGGAAATCTAATCCCTGTGTCGCGGGATACTTTACAAGCATATAATAGACGGACACATAATCATAATCTCTTGACCATAACTTGATACGAGCTAGCTAAATATCATTGCTGTTATAAAATAAATTTTATTAATGTTTTAATACTATCAATGTGTACCTAAATATCTATGTTACTAGAAATAATAATGTATACAACTATAATACTACAAACATGTTCTGACTATTTACAAGCGCTTTTTTAAAGTCTACGTGAATAAAAACCTTTTTTATTTTATTTATTTATTTTATTTTACACAAATTACATCCAAACTCTGAACAATTATTTATGGGTCACACAAATAGTTGTCCGGCGCGGGACTCGAACCCGCGACACGAAGCGGCGAGGCGACTGTCTTAGCCGCTGCGCTACAGGACTGCCGGCTTTACCTGCTCTCCGAGGCATGGGAATGTAATACCGCCAAGTCCTAGACTTCGTGCTGCATTCGGGGCCGACATACTGAGTTTTTTTTTCTTTACAGATAAATCCTAAAATCACTCTTTGCCACTCGGGATTAGAACTCAGGACCTCATTGACTGCGGTTGAAATACCTACCGCTAGACCAGCGGCGAGTCAGTCGGCACACAGACATACAGAGTCATAGGCAAGCAGTGTGTATAAATATTATATACGGTTACTAGAGCTAAGATGAATGGACGCGGCAGTATTCAGCCCTAGACTGGAGGCGTCAGTATACATAATAAAAAAAATACCGTTACCTAATAACTCCAAGCTGATCGGAACTTTATAAGAGATTGTTTCGAAAGTGTTCCCTATCAATTAAGAAAAACAAAATATTTCATAACCTCCTTAGTCCAAATCAATGTGTACTCCATAGCAGTGTTTTTCAACCTTTTTCATCACGCGACCCCCCTACCCGTTTATATATTGAATCAAACATTTTTAATTAATTTTCATAGGATTCTCATAAATACATCATTTGACGGTCACCGTAGCTTAGTTGGTAGTGCTCCTGCCTACGAAACTGGTGGACCTGGGTTCGAATACCGGTAAGTGGAAATATTTGTGTGATGAGCACGAATATTTGTTTCTGAGTCATGGATGTTTTCTATGTATATAAGTATTTATCTATCTATATAAGTATGTATATAGTCGCCTGGTACCCATAGTACAAGCTTTGCTTAGTATGGGGCTAGGAGGATCTGTGTGACATTGTCCCTAGATATTATTATTATTATATTATTTAAATTTGTGAAGAATTGGAATAGAAAGCACTCCACCAAAATTTACTTTATCATTCCGAGGTTAGGTGGTTGTCAAGAAACAAAGTTAGTTAGTTTTGGAACTTCGCGCTAAGCTTTTAATGTTTATGCAGCAGGCCTAATCATAAGACTCAAATTTCATTGGCTACCCTACGACTAGCTTTCCCAACTTTTTGCAACTTCCCTACAGAAGTTTCGCGACCACCCTATAGAGGGTTGCGTCACAGGTTGAAAAACACTGCTCTATAGCATAAAAACGCATCCATAAACAGATGTAAAGTGTTTATCAATTTCAGTATATAAAGACTGTTTTTATTACCTCGTACGCGTTAAAGATCAACGGTCACCGTAGCCTAGTAGGTAGTGATCCTGCCTACGAAGCTGGTGGTCCTGGGTTCGAATCCCGGTAAGTGCTAATATTTGTGTGATGAGCACGAATCTTTGTTTCTGAGTCATGGATGTTTTCTATGTATATAAGTATTTATCTATCTATATAAGTATGTATATCGTCGCCTGGTACCCATAGTACAAGCTTTGCTTAGTTTGGGCCGAGGATGATCTGTGTGACATTGTCCCCAGATATTATTATTATTATTATTTAGATGGCGACTGCAATGGGGTCTCCGACTCTGCTGGTCCTTGGCATCGCCTTGTTGGTTATTCAGACCGTACGTTGCGAATTCTGGACGTTTGGATCTATGAAGAGTGGTTACCATTTCCTCGGTAGACAACAAGGTCATACAAAACGGTCACACTTTGAAACGATAATACCATTAGAGGTAAGAATATTTAATTATTGACGCATTTATCATTCATTAATACTGGCAGGGCTCAAGGCGATACTATTCCTCTTGTATGTTTTAATGGCTATCAAAATAGATTTGTATATTTTCTATAAAAACAATAGTCTATCAAAGTTACACTGTTAGTTGACGTAAACAAATTTGTTTCTGGAACTCAGCGGGCGCTGCCGCAACCCGCTCTCTTTGCTCGCTCGCCTCGTTGAATAGTCGTAGTTCTAACCTAACCAGACCTACTTTTCTAGTAGTGAAACATAACATAAAATTCAAGGGCGTGATGGCAATCAGTTCACAAATATCTGATAAATTGCGCCACGTACGTCGGGTCGCTTTTCGTGGTTGGTAAATGTTTGCCTTTCAAATCGCAGATCGTAGGTTCGATTCCCACCCAGGAAAGATATTTGTGTGCATGAACATATCTGTTTGTCCTGAGCCTTGGTAATTATCTACATAAGTATGTATTTACAAAAGAAAATTAGTATATGTTGTATATCAGTTATCTGGTTTCCATAGTACAAACTCTGCTTAGTTTGGGATCAGGTCGCCATGTGTGAGTAATGTCCCAGGATGTTATTATTATTATAAATACGTTAAAACTACTATAACTTCCTTCTTTTTAAATTCAGTTAACCCTTAAACAGGCTATGTGAAACCATAACAATTTGAACCTTAACACTTTGAAATATCGTCCAAATTCAATGAAAAAGTAATATATATATTACTGTTTCATTGAATATGTCTAAGTCCAGTAACTTAAAACCCTTACTTACTTATCGTATGGGCAGTGGTTACCTTAGTGTCAGAGTTGTTCAAGCCGCCTAGTAGGCCTCTGACATGGCTTAACGACTGTTGTCTAATGACTACAACCGCGACCCACAGCGTGGTGCCCTCCGAAGCACGGAAGGCACGTAAAGCTGCACTCAGAAATTAAACCACTTTGACTGTCACCCATCTATAGACTGACGGCGAGTCTAGTTACTTAACCTCGCCGATCGCTCACGGTCCGGTGAGAGCATCTAGCTATGATCTCCTCATTACTTTGTTTGTTGTGTTTATATTAATTTTGCCATTGCAGTTATTTGAATCAGGTCGCGCTGAATACGTGTTAGTTGAAGTGACCGGTTTTAAAACAATGCCATTAGTGGAATTCGATAAAGAAGAACAGCGAGTTACAATCATCTTCAACCATGTGCATTCGGGTGCTTCGGAGTACAGCATATTGTCGATGGGTCCGAAGTCATTTTAGTAGCAGTACTTACACCCTGACATCTGAACAAATACAAGATTACATAGTTACATTTGATGATTCTTAATCATTATTTCTGAACTTATTCGAGAAGAAACTTATACTTATTATTTAGTTCTGTGACTGTACGTGTACGTCCGGCCAAATATGCATGTGTTTGGCCTGTCCGGCTTTTGTCAGGCTTTTTGTCAGAGTGGCGAATAATAAACATTTCAAATTCTTAAACGAGTTATTTTATTATAAATATCGAATATGCATATATCTGGCACTAACTCCATCTTCGATCTCATTCTCGCTTTAAATCACGTATAAATACTTTTTTCAACAGTCCAGCTGTAAAAACATTTGACAATTGCAGATTACAATATTATGAGGCTGCCCCAGTAAGTTATAAAAACTTGTATTGGGGCTACCTCGATCCTTCCCAAGTTACAATATTCAAAACAAAAATACTTGGGTTGGAGCTACCTCACTCGTTCTTAAGTTACAATATTCTAAACAACAATAATAATAATATGCAGTGAAGTATTTGCTGAGACTGAGGGTTTTGTCTGTGCAATTATTGATGAAGTTATGATAGAATAGAATAGAATAGAATAGAATAGAATAGAATAGAATAGAATAGAATAATTTTATTTTGCTCATAAAACATGGTACATAATAATAGATGTTGATGTAGCATATGATGTTCCACATGTTTGGTCACAAGATATGACATGCAAAATCTTAAATGTAAGTTAAAATATCACTATATACACAATTAATACAATAAATTACAATTAAAAAAATGTCGGATACAGATATGATATATTATTTATTATATTTTATATTGAAAAAATTCATTTATGCTATAAAAACATTTATCAAAGAGCCACTGTGTCAATTGTACCTACTTTAAATTTATTTAATGCTAGATCTCTGAACGAATAAGGAATATTATTATATATTTTAATGCACATGATAAAACTATTATGACGAGAAACTACCGGAGACATATTCAAAAAGATGGCATAAACGATGTTTGTCGAGCATGTCATCGCCCTGGTGAATCCCTCAGACATATTGTCTCCGGTTGTTCTCGACTAGCAAATGGTGAATATTTGCACAGACACAACCTCGTAGCCAGGATTCTCGTATTCATCAACAATTTGCTCTGCGACAATGCCTTGTAAATTCAGAGGTGCCTTACTACAGGTATGCACCTGAGCCAGTTCTAGATAATGGTACTAATATACTGGGATCGATCTATCATTACAGACATGACTGTGGTTGTCAATAAACCTGATATTGTAATCATTTTTCTTTTTACTGAGAAGTCCCAAAATCACTTTTTGGCCCGACCCGGGATTTGAACCCAGGACTCGTTCTTTGCGGGTGAACACACTCTTCTGCTAATAGATCAATAGCAGAGAGCTTCGAAAAACATCTAAAGAGGCTTACGATAGGCGGTAGGGTCAAGAACAAGATCCAAAAAATGGTGCTTTTGGACATGGCTCGCACTGTCAGGAGGGATCCATCATGGAAAGCGATGATTGCATTTCCCTCAAATGCAATCATCGCTATGCTTGGCAGACGGATTGCCGATCGCAGTATGATGGTCATAGTACAAAGAGAGTGCCGGTACGGTTCTATAAAATAAAAACCGGCCAAGTGCGAGTCGACTCGCCCATGAAGGGTTCCGTAGCAGTAAGTATTTCAGTTGATTAAATGAAAGGTAAATTGCGGTTTACGATTTATGACGCATTAAAAAAAACCACTTACTAGATCTCGTTCAAACCAATTTTGTTGTTAGTTTACATAGTAATGTACATCACATATGTTTTTTAGTTTTATTTTTCTCTTATTTTAGAAGTTACAGGGGGAGGGGGACACTCATTTACCACTTTGGAAGTGTCTCTCGCGCAACATATTCAGTTTAGAAAAAAATTATATTAGAAACCATCATTTTTGAAGACGTATCCATAGATATCCCACATGTATGGGTTCGATGAAAAAAAAAATGTTTGTGTTTCAGTTCTATGTATGGGGAACCCCCAAATTTATTGTTCTTTTTCTATTTTTGTGTGAAAATCTTAATGCGGTTCACAGAATACATCTAATTACCAAGTTTCAACCGCACAGCTCTTATAGTTTCGTAAAAAAGTGGCTGTGACATACGGACGGACAGACAGACATGACGTATCTATAAGGGTTTCGTTTTTTGCCATTTGGCTACGGAACTCTAAAAATGCAGATAATTAAAAACCTCTTTAATAGATTGCAAGTTATTTTATTCAAAGTTGATGTAAGCAATCCATAAGCCATGTCGGTGGTCTACTATTGTCTACTGGGCAGTTTTAACTACTCTCTAGGGTGACCAATGCCAATATGATACATTAAAGGTAAATAGCAAATACTTATTTCAATGAACTAATAACACTTCCATTACAAAAGTTAATTGAGTTTAATTATGTAGTTAATAACAATTTAAAATTGTATACCTTAATAAAAAATATCGACGGAACTAATATTTGCTTGCAGGTAATTATATATTATTCACGGTAAACATGTACTCATTAACTTTGATGCATTTTCAACCCATTACCACTCACCTAAATATAAATACTTACGGAGACATCAGTCTTACTCGTTCCCCGACAACGATGAGGATTTTTTTTGACGCTGTTTAGATTTAGTTCATATTATATCTATGTAGGTTTAATGTAGTTTTTAATTTTTATCTATATATCTTTAGGAACTATAAATTATTATAATGTTATTTATAAATAAATGGTGTATAATACTTACTTCAAATAACATTAAAACAAAAAACTAGTATTCAATTTTTTTATCCAAATATCACGCATTGTAAGGAGGTTCCTAACTCTGTCGCCCTGACCACTGGCGGCCTAGGGCGTCATATCCCGCCGCTGGAGGAACTCTATATTCTCATATTTATTTATATATTATTGTTTTCTTTTTTGTAGCAATTTAATAAATATAAATAAATATGTTAAAAATACATAAATAGTTTGGAATAATAATAATAATTTTGTTCAAGTTAATAACTTCCGTTGCAACCATCATTATAAGGGTAGGGACTCTATCTACAGGCTATGTTTAAAATATTAATGACCTTATAAGTTCAGATGACATAACTCTACCTTAAGCTACGACTGATTGATACACACTGGTAGATCACATTTAGGATTCCCTTTCTCACACTCTTGCTTAGGACACACACTTACAAGTTATCCATCGGCTTTGTTTGAATGAAACATGACCGACTGATATGTTGAGATCCAATGGATGATTAAATTCAGGTTATTCCATTTTTATAATTAGACTAGCTGTGCCCCGCGGTGTTACCCGCGTTAAATTTTATAAATTTTCTTTGCTATAAACCTCACGGAGCCCGAGACCTTTCCAACGAGTGCAAAACCGTGGAAATCGGTTCGTGCGTTCTGGAGTTATAGCGACAGGAAGGAAAACCCGACTTATTTTTATATAGTAGATTTACTTTGATTAAATGTAGATACATATGAGTCGTATCAAATCCATATAACTAAATCATAAACCACAGGATATTTATTTATTTTATTAATTTAGAGTAATAGCCTTGACTGTGCAGCCGTCTCACTGACTCTGGTTTAGTATTAAACACATCTGAATAGAATTTCATACATTTATGTCAAAAAAAAATATTAACCCGCTACAGGAAACTATTTTGGCGCTAATGGATTGCAGTATTAAATCTTCCTACTTTCACGTGCATCATAGCCAAGATTTAATGTTACATACTGGCCTACGCGATACGCAATACAACAGTGAAAGGGTTAATCAATTTAATTGCAATATAAAAGGCTGTATTTAATTACTACTACGCATTAAAGCTGACAATTTCAATCAATGCAATGGGGTCTAAATACTTATTGTTTCTCTGTTACGCCTTGTTCGTTACACAGGTCGTGCATTGCATGGTCTGGGAGTATGGGTATTTAAATACGAATGGCCAATTACTGGACTGGCAGGAAGGTCGCATAGGATTCTTTGAGAAAAACAAGATAATACACTTAAGGGTTCGTAAATTTAATCATATTATTATTAAATCTAAACTGATTTGTACGTAAACATACATATGTGTTCCGCTGGGCTGCCTTTTCGGGCACCACTGCGGAACGTAGAGGCGGGCAGCTGACTCTTGGCTAATTGAACTCATCGGTCCGTAAGGGTCTTTCTACAAGGTTGCAAACCAACGTCCAAACGGAGGTCACACTGGTGTTGCCATCCATCTGGACTGCATAACTGCAGTGATGAATGACGGTCACCGTAGCCTAGTTGGTAGTGCTCCTGCCTACGAAGCTGGTGGTCCTGGGTTCGAATCCCGGTAAGTGCAAATATTTGTGTGATGAGCACGAATATTTGTTTCTGAGTCATGGATGTTTTCTATGTATTTAAGTATTTATCTATCTATATACGTATGTATATCGTAGGCTGGTACCCATAGAAAAAGCTTTGCTTAGTTTGGGGCTAGGATGATCTGTGTGACATTGTCCCTAGATACTATTATTATTATAGTTTATAGATGGTATGGAGCCCCTTCACGTGCGAGTCTTTGGCGACTGCGTCATCGTCCGCCGCAACAGACATATAGCGTTGTCATGGCAGTAAAGCGTTATATTTTAAGTTAGAAAAAAATCCTTAGCACAGCCGTACATACAGTTTTACAGATTACTGCAAATAACCTCTGTTTTCATCCAGCTTACATCTACAGGACTTTCGTACACTCTTATCCAGAGTCCGACTCGTACTTGGCTGATTTTGATCACCATCATATCAGCCGAAAGACGTCCATCCAGACAAAGGCCTCCCCCGAAGGTCTCCACAATTGCCGGTCTTGCGCTATTCGCATCCAGCAGTTTCCAGCGACCCGCAGAAGATCATCGGTGCATATTGTAGGGGCCTGCCCACGCTGCGTCTGCCGGTTTTTATAGTAACTTTATAATATTTTGCAGGTAATGCCGAGAGAAAACGTTCAATATGTGAAAGTGGAAGTGAATAATACTATATCGACGCCGAAGGTGACCTACGATAAAGTGGAACATACTGTCACCATCTCCTACAGACCACTGCAGTTCAGTTACTCAAAATATAGTGTCCTGGTGTCTGGATTTAAAGAGTTGCAATAATTATAAGATGGTTCCAACTTGTTATATGTCAAAATAATATATTATTTATATGTATGTAAATATGTATTGTGATTAAAAATACTGCTTTTTTGATTAACTTTTATTGCAATCTGGTATTGTATGCTAGACAAAGGCCTAAAAAGATTTCCACAATGGAGTTGTGACCGTCATTGGCAGACGGGTTGGCGGTACACACGGCTACACAGCAAGCTATATATTTCCAGTACAAGCTGATCCCGCGTTGCATAGGATTTTCATTCAATGACAGATCGGCTTATATTGGATATGTGGCCGTGAGTACACAGAGAGACGTGGCGTCGCTCTGTGTACTCACGGCCACATATCCAATATAAGCCGATGCCTGAGTCTGGGTGTACAATATCTATATAAGTATGTATTTACAAAAGAAAAATAGCATATGTAGTATATCAGTTATCTGGTTTCCATAGTACAAGCTCTGCTTAGTTTGGGATCAGATGGCCGTGTGAATAATGTCCCAAGATATTATTATTATTATTATTAAACAGATATGTTCATGCACACAAATATATATTCTAGGTGGGAATCGAACCCACTTTAATCTTTGTATAATGAATACGATTATTGGTTCTGTGTCTCGGTAAAATTCTTTCAGCTTATATTAAAAGTTTGTTAGAATGAATTTATAGATGTATGGATGTTTGTTACTCTTGCACGGAAGAACTGCAAAACGGATTTTAATAAAACTTTGTAGTAATATAGTTTATGTATTCGGATAACACAAAGGCTATAATTTATAAATATAAACGCGGGAAAACCGCCGGGCATGGCTAGTCTAATATATTTAAATTTATGTATAATATGTAATGCAACTTAACATTGAATAACACTTCCATTTTACACAAAATCCGATAGAATTTCTACGAAACTTTCCTTTGTCATCGTTTGCGACATAACATCAATGATAAAGTTTAATTTTTGTTACAGCAAACTAACTGGGGACCTCTGATTTCTGAGGTGAAAACTGGTTATTGTTAGAGGTCTTTTGTTGTTTTAGATATTATTATATTCTTTGGCAACTTACATTACTTCGTTTTTCTTGTACTTGTTTATATGTAAATATTATCAGGCGTTAGTTTTGAAGTGATAATACTTTAGCACCGTTGTGCTTTGAAAATTCGATGAGCGAAAAAGTGACTGTAGAAGAGTCAAACATATTTGTAAATAGGATTAAGCCTATGAAAGAGTGAGATAGATTACAATGCTATCACGTGACTTTGTGACTGTATAGAAGGAAGGCTCCGGAAAATGTATCATGTCGTAAACAACGTGGTCTATCATTCACGTGTTTCAGTTTTGTTGCATTTGCGTGTTAAAATTCGTTTGTTAATTAATTTATGATAATTATTAAATATAACTGTGTTAATTTGACCAATAATTTTTATTCATATGAATAATCTAAAATTTAATTTACTAAGTAGAGTAAATTATTTACATTGACTTTATACACAATAATATTTGTGTGTAAATTGTGTACAAGAACTTACTAAAAATATTATATAAATATTTGAATTGATTTTACACACAATAATATTTATATGTTTCAAACGCCTTCTTAGGCAGTTTTTGGTGATAATAAATGTTTTGATGATTTATGTGTATATTGTGTAAAAGAATTCGGTAAAAATATTACATAGATAATAGACCTTTTATTACCCTGATATTGTTGATACTCTATTTCTCTTTCTCTTGCAGGCTACTTCTCTGAAGTTCCCCTTCTGCCGTATGTCAATTGCACAAACACACACTTTTTATTATGGGTTTATGACTGTTCTTCTTAAAAAACAGTCGTTATCATAGCTTCAACTGGAATCGACAGCTCAGCGTACCCTCCGAGGCACGTAGATATAGCTTCTATGTGTACCTCATATGCCTAGTGATACATTATCGCTTATTCAAATTGAGCTAGCGATGACATTAGCTCTGTGACCAATCGGCGTAAGCCGTCCGGCCCAGCTTACACGAGGGCGTGGGTTTGATTCCTGCACTGAACAATTCTTTATTGCACACAGAAACATACATTTAAATTAAATTTTACAATGAAATGTCATGTACATAGGCCTAAGAACCTAATTCATTAATGTATTTTCTTCCAGCAAACCATTAGGGGAGAGAAATAATTATATAATGGGTACAAGCAGTGTACAACAAAATATTAAATTAAAAATATTGATAAAATACACACAAATATTTACATACAATACCTTATAATATATATATATATATATATATATAAAGAATAAACTGCATAAAACCTACATATCTATTATATACATAAATTAAAGAGATAAGAAGTGATTCTTAGTTCTGTTCTTAAAAATCACAAACTTTCAACAAAATAATTCAAACAATCCTTCTATAAAAGTTTCAGTTACAAAACTTCCAAACCAAATTAAAATATATAAAATTAAAAAATAAGACGCGCCTACGAATTTATTTCGGATTATTATTACATGGCAAATAAATTTGTAGGCGCTTGAACTAAATTAAACATATTTATGGGAGTTTGTTTAAAATCTATATTCTATCTTTTTCTTTTAAAATGACAACTCTCGCACTAGTGATTCTAATTCCAGTGTCGCTGGGTACTTTACAAACATATAATAGACGGACACAAATTACATCCAGACTCAGCTCAACTACTTATGGGACACACAAATAGTTGTCCGGCGTGGACGTGGTCCGTGTTGCACCTATGGTTTTTTGTGGGACCAATTCGGAAACTTCCTCTATACAATAAAAAAAAACCAAATGCCGGCGCAATCTATATACAACCACAAAACAAATACTAATCTAATTGAGAACCTTCCTCTTTTTTGAAGTCGGTAAAACACAACACACCTACGTCCGTATAAATTTTATTTCGTAGGCGTAAAGTTCAAACATACAAACTGATAAACAGACGTCACAAAATCTTAATTTAGCTGCATCTTTGTCTGAACATGTCTGTGTTAATTTTCTTTCAGCAGTGAGGAATTCTCCATTGACCACTCTCGCTTCCCGTGCCTCGGAGAGCACTTAAAGCCGTCGGTCCTGTACCTGACCTCTTTCCGGTCCTGTCGCTAGGCGTCCCATCGGATCATGAGAGTGCCATCACTCTCATGATCCGATGGGACGCCTAGCGAGAGTGCTCCTGTTTTTGCGCACACGCTGGAGCACTATAATATTTCCCGTGTAGATGGCTAATCTCTATTGAGACTGGCCACCGTGACCAAAATTCGGCGGACATTATTATTATTACTATGGGCTCCTCGTATGAAGTAAATGGTTACAGACCATGCAACAACGGGTATGCACTTATTATGCATTCCTATATAATATGATAAGTGTATGTCAAATCTGTAAATAAAATTAATGATCCACTTTACTGAAAAATGATGAATATTCTATGTATGAATTTGCACATGACAAATCAATTTTTCTTGCAAGTAATTGTACAATACTAGCTCCGACCGCGACTTTACTGGCCGAGATATTATTTTTGTTTGTATTACGGCCTGCGGCAAGCTAAATGAGCAAACGGGTCACCTGATAGTAAGTAATCACTGCCACCCATGGACACCAGACGAGCTACGCGTATGTAGCCGGCCTTTAAGAAAGGAATAGGCTCATTTTAGAAGGTTGCGTAGTCATTCAAACTCAGATCTTATTTAAGGTGGAGTGTTCTGAACCTTCAAATAGCAATATTCAAAACATATTTTCCCATACATACATATTCATAATCATATCATACTAATCACACTAATATTATAAAGGCGAAAATTTGTGAGTGTGTGAGTGTGTATGTTTGTTACTTCTTCACGCAAAAACTACCGAACGGATTTTGATGAAACTTCGTAGTAATATAGCTTATATATCGGAATAACACATAGGCTATAATTTATAAAGTTTGACGCAGTTAAAACCGTGGGGCACAGCTAGTATTATAAAGGCGAAAGTTTGTGAGTGCGTGAGTGTGTATGTTTGTTACTTCTTAACGTTTAAACGGCTAGAGCGATTTAAATAAAATTTGGTATGGAGTTAGCTGACACCCTGGATTAACACATAGGCTATAATTTATAACGTTTAAACCGCGGAGCTAGTAGCTAGGAAATAATAAATAGATATCTTGGGACAACAAACAAGTACCATCTGATCCCAAATTAGATAGAGCTTGTATTATGGCAACAGACGGCTGATAAACATACTTATATATATTTCTAAATACCTTCATAAATATACACGGCGTTTTAAGGTCGGCTATTAACTAATCAATTACATATAAGAGAGAGAACAAATTAATAAAAAAAACTTGAGAGGTGTCAAGGGACACCCGGATGGAACGAAGTTATTTCTTATTATTTATTATGTACAAAAAACCTGTATACACTCAACAAAAATAATCGTCGCGACACCACACTGTTCAATGCGAAATAGAAATGAAAATATCTCAGAGAGAGAGAGAGACAGACAGAGAAACATGCGCACCCCGCACAGCTGCAAAAAGTGTCGTGACAACTTTTCGTAAGAATTTTTTCCGTCTAGCCCCCTTTCACAACGCGCGATAAGGAACTTCGTTTCAAAATGAGAGAACTGATCATAGAAGAACATATTCTTCTATGATCAGTTCTCTCATAAACTATCAAAGAGATAATCACGAAATCTATAAATGGTCAAATATAATTATAATGCTAATTTCTAAATCCCGCTTATTTCTTTGCAAATGAATCAACGAACAGACTTTTAGAGCCTTATCATTAAATATATACATTACGATGAAAATAGGACCATTAGTTCCTACACTCGTGGACAAATTTAGAGGAACGCAAAAAGGTTAAATATCCCCTGTTGTAATTATCGTATATACTGGCCACAAATATTATTAATTCCTATTTAAAATTGAATGTTTTGGAGTCTATAATTTTCGGATTCATCTGTATTTTTGCGTAATTATTGATTATTATGCGTTTTTTCATAACACGTAAAAAATAGGTTTATTTTTAATTTGTCCGTTGAATGATTTATCGATGAGAGTGCGAGTTGTAACTGCAAAGAAACTTAGAATGCCAGATTTAAAAGCCACCCAAGTTGCTTTAACTGAAACTGGGTACACTTAATAACATGTGTCTATGTTATTGCTTATTATGCGTATTACGTAATACGAAAAAAAGATTATTGATGGTGTTGAGTGGGAATTGTTATCTATACATATAATAAAATCGTAGGAAAGTCAAAACTGTACATTGAATATTTTTTTTAAAGGATACTTGGGGCGTGATCTACAGTCGATATCAAAGCCAAACATATAGTTTTTAGAATTTTTGTCTGTTTATCTGTATGTATATCCGGGCTGAACTCAAAAAGTACTGCATGGATTTACTTAAAATTTTGCATGAATATTACTAAGAGGTCGGGTCAACACATAGGCTACATAATATCACGCTATGACCTACGGGGGAGGTGCTGTGATAATTTATAAAAATTAACGCGGGAAAATCCGCGGGGCACAGCTAGTTGCAAATAAACTCAGAATGCCAGACCTAAAAGCCACCCAAGGTCTAGCAACTTGGCTGTTACTTTAATTGTAAGTGTGCCCACACAAACCAACATGTGGCCCAAACATTAGGAGTATCAAAAATGAGTTGTCTAGAGACTTACTTAGACCGGACTTACTACTTAGACCGGACAGCATACGAGACACGCAGGACAAGGACGGAAAAGAAAAACTGTGGCCATAGAGGACCGATTCATTGTTACCAGTGTGCTTAGAAACCGGACCTTACCTTCTTCTGAGGTTTGAGAATTACAATAAGTATAAAAACTGTAAGAAGAAGGCTGAAATCATCAGGTAAAAATTGCCACTTGCCTGCCAGGGGCTCCCTTCTCGACCCAAGACATCGAGTAGATCGAGTAAATTTTGCTCGTAATCACGACCACTGGAATGCAGAAGTTTTGTTCTCAGATGAGTCCAGATTTTGCCTGAAGCCTGACGATGGAAGTATTTAAGTAAACACGCCCTGGATAGAGATACACTCCGTGCAATATTATTGGAAAACAGGCTTATGGTGAAGGGTCAGTTACCACACTGAACATGATATCTTACTAATATTATAAAGCCGAAACTTTGTGAGTGTGTGAGTGTGTATGTTTGTTACTTTTTCACGTCTAAAGGGCTGGAGCGATTTTAATAATGTTTGGTTTGCAGTTAGCTGACACCCTGGATTAACATATCTATACTTACATATAATAAAATCGTAGGAAAGTTAAAATAAAATAAAAAATAAAAAAGGTTTTTATTCACGTAGACTTTAAAAAAGCGCTTGTAAATAGTCAGAACATGTTTGTAGTAATATAGTTGTATACATTAGATATTATTTCTAGTAACATAGATATTTAGGTACATCTTGTATGAAAACATTTATAAAATTTATTTTATTACAGAAATGATATTTAGCTAGCTCGTATCAAGTTATTGTCAAGACTTTGTTGATTTGTTTGTTGATTGTAAAACTGTACATTGGATATTTTTTTTATAGGATACTTGGGTTGTGATCTACAGTCGATATCGAGGTCAAAAATATAGTTTTTAGAATTTTTGTCTGTTTGTCTGTATGTATGTCCGGGCTAAACTCAATAATTACTGCATGGATTTACTTCAAATTTTGCAAGAATATTACTAAGAGGTCAGGTCAATATATAGGCATATTATCACGCTTTTACCTACGATGGAGGAACTGTGATAATTGATAAAGTTTAACGCAGGTTAAACAGCGGGGCACAGTAAGTTTTATTATAAACACACTTTTACTTGTGTTCCTCTAAATTTGTCCACGAGTGTATGTTCTTTTAACCCTTAAACGTAAATAGGAACAACAAAAAACGAATAGTAAAAAGAAAGTATGTTTTATAAAGGAATGATCATTTATTTATATATAATGGGAACGATTTCAAATCAATTACACTAATGAGTATGTAGCACTTTTATAAACCATTGTCACATCTTAAGTGATTGCATTCATTCGTCCGCAAACCTGTCACGACTTCATTCCGAATCCAGGAGTTCATTGATCCCAATGCAGTACTGAAGTGTTTTCTCGTGTGATAAGATGACATGTTGCAAATAACTTACTTACTTTTTAGTTTTATTTCGCCGGCGGTTACACTCATTATGTATACGGGAGAACCATTAGTCAATAGTTGATCAGATGCTCCTCTAAATTCAAGTTTATATAACTACTGCTTTCTAATTTACTATGTACTTCTCTCCTTCTTAGCGTTTCGATTGCAAACTCGTTAAATTTTTGTGGCCCAGAACGTGGCCACATTGATTGCCCTGCTTATGGCATTTCTAAGATCCTGCCATGAACATGTGGCAGGGCAGGCTGGGCAAGCTCTTAGATGGGCCATGGATTGGACCGGAGCAAATAGAGTCTATTTTGGGGTTGCTCGTCAGTCCCCATCTATACATGTTTTCATTGCTTCGTCCCACCTGCGTCCGGAGTCTGTTTAGGGACTTCCAGATCGGCTACGGTAATTGATGTCCAGGCGGGAGGCTTTCGGAAAGCGTGACAAACTGATCCAGCAATGATTTTTGTGCACGCCCGATGCTGCGTCTCGCTGTTGAGGGATCGGTCGTTAGTGGCGTGGTGCATTTGGCAAAGCTATTTCGGCTTTTAAGCCTTTGCGGTGGTAGCCTATGCCTATACTATGTACTTAAATCTTATATAAAATTCGAAAAGCATTTTGATTTGGGAAATTACGTGAGTTCCTAAGATCGAAACTCTTAAAATCTTTGGTAATACTGCTTTGCCAAAGACTTATTATTTATTGTCAACTTTTCTAGCTATTTTTAATTTAGGAATAATAATGGCCCAAGAACTGAGCCTTGAATTGCTCCGGGTCACGTATAATAGGGCTTTGATTCATATATGTCAATTTTAACAATATGTTAATATTAGGATATATATGCTTACAATGCCATACCTAAATAGCCAGGGACTATTTACAATGAAGGCGAAACCACTTACTGAATAAATGTATTTTATTCTTCTTCCTCTTCTAAGAGGTAAATTGAAAATATGACTAAGTGGACTACTAAGTATCTGGTATATAAAGTTACTATGTTATCCGGCTCTGTGGTACTGTATTTTGTTGTTTTTAAATACATTACACATTAGATCACATGTGAAATTAATTTCTTGCTATTACACTAGGCCTTGATATAACACCTGATGCGGCATTTAACGGGTTAATACATGTCAATTCGATATAAAAACGGTGTTCAATGCCTAATAAGCATTACAACCAATACAATGAGATCCCAAAGTGCACTGCTTCTTTGTGTCGTCTTGTTGGTTATACAAACCGTGCAATGCGAGCTTTGGGAGTTTGGGATTAACAATCCATTATACCAAGTCATTGACGTACAACAGGGTCATATGAGACATGACCAGAAAATCAAACATGTTCATTTAAAGGTGCGTATATTGACTACTCTGTTCTCCGTAGGGTGGTTTTTGGGATCACTATGGATCCCATCTCAATGGAGGTAGAGCGTAACGATTTATCGCATTACCATACTCTTCGCCACCTTACTGTTCAATCTGCTGGTAATTATTATTTATTTATTTATTGCTATTTTCATGGGTTTACAATAGGTGTTACAGGTATATTTGTTTCCAACATCAACCCTGTTAGGGCACAGCAACACAACACAATAGAAATAGTTATTTCTAAGGTCAGATCGTAATTCTAGTTAACATTATAAGTACATATTTCAATAAGTGATAAAAGTAAATAGGTAGTCATAGCAATATAAGGTACGATAAATTAATAATAATACAAATATATGTTCGTCAATTTAATTAAATTTATGGTATTTCGATTCTAATAATATTGTGAGACAGTAGGAAGGAAAAGTTATTGAGATAATATTTACGTTAACGCGTCGGTATTATTTTAATGATCTATCTATTTTGTAGGAATTCATTTAGGTTATAATAACATTTTTGTATTAAATATTTTTGCAGTTCATGTTTAAATTTAGTTTCAAAATCAATATTATGTAGGTATATAGTACAGACTAGACGCTAGCACAGCAAGCTACCGCATTCTGTCAATTTTACCCAATTGGAAGTGAACCTTATGCTTATGTGATAATGTTGAAATTCTATAAAAGAAATTTGACAGATTGGGGTAGCTGGATGTGCTGGCGTCTGTAAATGCTGTAATTTTCCTATAAAATAAAATAGGTTTTTATTCACGTAGACTTTAAAATGCGCTTGTAAATAGTCAGAACATGTTTGTTATGTGTACATTATTATTTCTAGTTACATAGATTTTAGGTACACGGATTGTATGAAAACATTTTACAAACAACATATATAATATATAAAGACTAGGTTGATATACTTTTGATGATCACAAAGCGGTATTCAACGAATAACGGTTTGTAAGTCTGACTACAAGGTAACCCGCGTCGACTCACTCTCGATTTTTACTAGGTTGTTCACGAGGGACTTGTGGACTATGAACTTGTCACCACCCTGGGTAGTTGGTCACTCTCCCTGTAATGGAGCAGGTTTTCCAAATTCAGTATTATTGTGCCATAGTGACGCTGAAACCTATTACTTTTGTGTTACAGTGATGCGCGCGCATCTTAAAATTTCACCCTCATATTTTTTTCATAACGCGCCTAAAGAAGTATAACTTCAATAATAATAATATCTTATGAGCATCAAATATTGCTCCGCATCCCCATGTACAGGCAATGTTCCTAAAAGGCGGGCAGCTTTGCCATGTTTTATGGCAATGTTTGTTCGTTGCGCCGAAACAGTCTAGCCCTCTCATCGTCTCATCTCATCGTCATGGGAAGCAATTCGGTCACCGTAGCCTAGTTGGTAGTGATTCTGCCTCCGAAGCTGGTGGTTCGAATCCCGGTAAGTGCAAATATTTGTGTGATGAGCACGAATATTTGTTTCTGAGTCATGGATGTTTTCTATGTATATAAGTATTTATCTATCTATATAAGTATGTATATCGTCGCCTGGTACCCATAGTACAAACTTTGCTTAGTTTGGGGCTAGGATGATCTAGTGTGACATTGTCAAAAAAAAAAACAAAATAATTTTTTCAGGTTAATTTTTTAAACTGCCAACAACTATTAGGCTAAAAAGCAACTCATTCTGAAGCAATTTTATCGTTAACAGATTGGC
Organism: Pseudoips prasinana; assembly: GCA_951640165.1. Classification (NCBI taxonomy): domain Eukaryota; kingdom Metazoa; phylum Arthropoda; class Insecta; order Lepidoptera; family Nolidae; genus Pseudoips; species Pseudoips prasinana. The sequence continues at coordinate 35,095,852 of OX621245.1, read as the reverse complement.
ATTTTAGAGTAGGTATATGCCACAAAATGAGGTTTAAATTCCTCTTTAAATTTTGTTAATAGTCTGTAAGAAATCGCAGCTAGCGATAAGACCGCCCTTTGTACATTATTATGCTACCATTTATGTTCTTGTACATTATTATGCTACCATTTATGTTCTATTTTTGTAATCCATCTGATTTACAATAAAGACTAGACTAAATTACAATACAAAACAATATTGTATTGTAATTTAGTCATTCGACCAGGAGGATATTATTATTAATAATGTATTTGTTATTGCAGCACACCCGAGGCAATGACATTCAATATGTGACGGTGCAATTGTCTAATCACTTATCAACTCCGAAAGTGACCTACAATAAGCATGACAAGCTTGTGACTATCTACTTTGAACCATACCAACTTAGTGCCTCGGATTACTACATAGTGGCAATGGGTGTGAAGCGAAGGTTCCTCAGTGAACCTATTAGCAAATAAAAAACTTGAGAGGTGTCAAGGGACACCCGGATGGAACGAAGTTATTTCTTATTATTTATTATGTACAAAAAACCTGTATACACTCAACAAAAATAATCGTCGCGACACCACACTGTTCAATGCGAAATAGAAATGAAAATATCTGGCTTGCTTTCTATAAGAGAGAGAGAGAGAGAGAGAGAGAGAGAGAGAGAGAGAGAGAGACAGACAGAGAAACATGCGCACGCCGCACAGCTGCAAAAAGTGTCGTGACAACTTTTCGTAAAAAATTTTTCCGTCTAGGCCCCTTTCACAACGCGCGGTAAGGAACTTCGTTCCAATAATTTAATCATACTTCTCTCAATTTCTATTGACTCTGCTATTTACTAAAATTAAATCTTATATATATTTGTCAATCCGTAATAATTTATTGTGAATAAAAATACTGTGTTCTAAATTGGCATTTATTGCAATTCCCTTTACTAATTATCTGGTAGGTACCTGAAATATAGTTGCATGTTGTTGAAAATGATGTGAGTGGTTGGCTGCCAACCACTACAAACACAGAACTACTTTATTGCTCCTGGGAAATTTAATAAAAAATTTAATTGATTCCGCTACGATCCAAGTAGACCTAATTCTTCTCCATGGATTTTGTAAAGGAGGGAACACTCGACAAAGTGTGAGACTTGCGACTCAGATGTAGCTTTAAGCCCCCCCGTGATGCATCAACGCCCACCTTCTCTGTTCCTCAGTGTTCCCCCTTGTACCTAGTAGTCCAAATTTGTTAAGTTCTTTCAAAATGCCGCTTTGGATACTCGTTTTAATATAGAACTTACGAAAGTTCTTGATAATCCTAGGCGGTCACGACGTTACGTAAAGAAAACAAAAGTGATAGTAATTTAAAGAATGATACACAGTAGTGATGACCAACGGAACAGAGACGTGGTCGCTCACTATGGGCCTTATCAGGCGGCTCAAGGTCACCCAAAGAGCAATGGAAAGGGCTGCGAGATCGAATCAGAAATGCTGAGATCCGCAGGCGAACCAAATTTACCGACATAGCCGGAAGAATTGCCAAGCTGAAGTGGCAGTGGGCAGGGCACATAGCCCGTAGAGCCGACGGCCACTGGGGCAGAAAAGTTCTCGAGTGGCGACCACGAACCGGAAGACGCAGCGTGGGCAGGCCCCCTACAAGATGGACCGATAATCTTGTGAGGGTCGCTGGATGCGTATAGCGCAAGACCGGCAATTGTGGAGATATTTGGGGAGACCTTTGTCCAGCAGTGGGCGTCTTTCGGCTGATATGATGATGATGATGATACAATAGTATTTAATTTAACTACAGACTGTTACAGTCATTTATTGTTTTAGTAAATGCAGCCGTATATACAACATGTAACTTAATTACCACATCCTGAAAATAGTTTGTTCAGAATCGTTTACTGAATCGATTTATATAATTTTTAATATAAGTAATATTTTTTTCAAAATAATTAAGATTACGGAAATTATTGTCATATTAACCCTATACACTCAAAACAAATTGAAATGGGCCGTAAGTCAAATAATAAGACTTTTAAAATTGCAGTTTTATTTGTATTCATACAAATTCCACCATTCAATGCAAAATAAAGAAATATAAACTTTATTCCAAGAAACTAATTTAGTGAATAACAATGCATATACATGTTAAATTAAAAATTCAGTGTATGTATTATGTTTACAACATAATATTCTAATTGGGGTGTCTGAGGGTGTGCGTTAATTACGTTACATGTTGTATAGTAGTATTAGTATTAGTAGTAGTATAGTAGTATTTTAGGCTTTTCATATCATATTTCTGACACTATTCAAATTAGATGATGCCGTTGGGTTTCCATATGTAAAAATACATAAGTAAATTAGTATTTGAACAACAAAGTTTGTATGCCGACAGAAATCAGAACAAATTTTATTTCCCTGAGTACCAAAGTTTTGCCATTTCTCAAAACATTCGGAACAGAATAAATTTAGACGCGGCTCTCATAATTTCCCTTTTGAATATCTCACGACATGGACCAAGTTTTTTCTTTGGGTTGTAAATATTTAATTTCTCAGTATTGTCTGATACTAGAATATCACCGATTAGGTCGCGCTGATGAAATCATTTTTAGCAATCGTATGCTATAATTGTATATCTTACTAGCTGTGTAAACTTTTAAAATGATCACAGCTCCCCCGTAGGTGATAGTGTGATAATATGTGCCCTATATGTTGAACTGACCTCTTATTAATATTCTTGCAAAATTTAAAGCAAATTCATGCAGTACTTTTTGAGTTTAGCCCGGACATACATACAGAAAAACAGATAGACAGACAAAAATTCTAAAAACTATATTTTTGGCTTCGATATCGATTGTAGACCACGTCCCAAGTATCCTTTTTTAATAAATATTCAATGTACAGTTTTGACTTTCCTACGATTTTATTATACCTATGTATAGTAGCCTAGTTGGTAGTGCTCCTGCCTACGAAGCTGGTGGTCCTGGGTTCGAATCCCGGCAAGTGCAAATATTTGTGTGATGTGCACGAATATTTGTTTCTGAGTCATGGATGTTTTCTATGTATATAAGTATTTATCTATTTATATAAGTATGTATATCGTCGCCTGGTACCCATAGTACAAGCTTTGCTTAGTTTGGGGCTAGGATGATCTGTGTGACATTGTCCCTATATATTATTATTTTTATATTATTATATATCTTGGAACAGCTAATACACTGCCATTTGATCCCAAACTAGATAAATTACACCAAAACATAAACCTGCCTGTGGGTTTGGTGGTTACTGACGTTGACTGCTAAGCTAGAGGTCGTGGTTTCTATCCCCACCCATATTTAATAATAATAATATCTAGGGACAATGCCACACAGATCATCCTATCCCAAACTAAGCAAAGCTTGTACTATGGGTACCAGGCGACGATATACATACTTATATAGATAGATAAATACTTATATACGTAGAAAACATCCATGACTCAGAAACAAATATTCGTGCTCATCACACAAATATTTGCACTTACTGGGATTCGAACCCAGGACCACCAGCTTCGTAGACAGGAGCATTACCAACTAGGCTACGGTGACCGTCAATATTTAATTTCATATTTGTGTGATGAACTGATGAGCACGATTAGTAGTTACGTGTCTGGGTGTACTTTATGTAGCCTCAACATCATGTCAGCCAAAGTAAGTCCACTGCTGGAGAAAAGCCACCCCAAAATCCCTCAAAGAATGGGGAGGTATGCCATAATCGCCACGCTTGGGAGATGGGTTGGCGATCGCAGTATGATGGTCATAGTTCTCAGAAAAACGCTGCTGCCGTTATCTGTTAGGTATACCCTCGGACGTTTTCTACGCCCCCTACGGGATGAGATGGGGTGATGATATTCTATGCCGTTACTACACAGCAAAATTTATGTATATTATGTATTTATTCGGTCCGTCTTGTAGGGGGCCTGCCCACGCTGCGTCTTCCGGTTCGTGGTCGCCACTCGATAATCTTTCTGCCTCAAGATGAACCGATGATCTTGTGTGGGCCGCTGGAAATCGCTGGATGCGGATAGAGCAAGACAATGAGCCTGGCCAATGTTTTATTCTAGATATGCGAAAGTAATCTAGAAGAAAATACAAGAACATCAGCATTTTTACTTTTTTTATATTTCCAAAGACAGCTGAGATAATAGCAATCAAAGTACGCATTTTCGAGCGGTATTATTTCAAACCGCAAGCGGCGTTTGATCGCGCTGTGACGTCACGTGTCCCCTCACGCAGCGCGCCGGCCGCTTTGCGGGTACAAATCTAGGTACTATTCATTAAGTCACCGCTGCTGGTGGCCCGTACTTGCGATTTTATTACGAGAAAATTATTAGAATATGCTGTGCAGTGCCCAAGAGTTTTTAGTATACCTAAAAATCCTTTGATAAGGAAGAAATAGATGACCGCAATACGTAGACAGGATTCAAAACTATTGCATTTTGTTATGAATATTATTTTGATGTCAATAACTATTACATTTATACTTTTCTCATAAAGCACTACGTTATCTATTGTTGCATTTTATAATCAACTTCTGACACCTACCTACCTTTGTCATTTAAGGATATTACAAATTAATCTTATAAAAAATAGTTTATTGATTCTTCTAAATAAGAGACTTTAATATTGTTATTATCTATCAGGAACCTTGACATCAGGATGTTATAATAAATATATAAACCAACCATGTCGTATTTTTTTAATGAGAATAGGTGAATGTTACCTAACCTAATACTGACCTAGATTAAACATGGGATATTTGGAAAAATATATTTTACCTACTTATACAATATTTCGTTATTATTATCTACCTTTGACTTTAACCACTAATACTTAATAAGTAAAAATAGGCATGTTGAATATAAGTGAAGTAAAATTGACTGCAAGTGTGGCGCAGCGGCTAAGACAATCGCCGCTGTGTGTCCGAGATTTGTGTAACCCATCAATTGTTGTTCAGAGTCTGGATGTAATTTGTGTCCGTCTATTATATGTTTGTAAAGTATTATAGTATTATTATTGACTTTGAAAAAAAACGTTAAGAATGACAGTGGTATTAATCTACAGCTGTTAGCGTGCCGCTGAGTATAGTAGTTACCTTCGTACTTTAGTATAGTTGGAGATGATGTACAAAATTTTACAAACATTTTGCTAGAAATATAATAGTACCGGCTTTCATTTTATGCTAAATACTAGACATATCGTTAACACTTTTGAAGATTTTCACAGAGTGAGTTTATCCTCTGCCGTTTGGTCTTATTTTGGTCGTCTATAAGGGCATTAAAATTTGGAATTATATGTAAATATAAAAAGGTACCTACTTATATTTTTATTTTATATTAGTTTAGTTAGTTCTTTATTAGATTTAATAAAAAAAGGTACTGAAAACAAAAAATAAGTAAGTAACTAAGTCGATAGTATTATTGGTAGATTAAGAAACTTTAGATTCTTGACGCCGCATGCTCAAGTCAATCAAAGTTGGTCAGTCATGTAAGGAAATCTTTCTCCCATGTAACCCTCTTCCAGGGTGCAGATATATGTAACTCACAAGGTATTTAACAGGTTGATGTAATACAATAATAACAAATTAATAAATAAAGCTATGATACAAGTACAGCGCGCGCGCGTCTTCACTTCAATGTTTCATATAGCGCGGGGCACAAGCGCACGGAACGACCGGCACCGAGCCGACAGCTGACGTCACGCGTCGAGCGCTCGATATCTTGGAAATTTAAAAGTGCTCAAATCTTCTCACAGACATAACTTCCGGAATACTGCATTGATTTACGTGAAATAAAGACTAATCTAATGTACGTAATTTAATCTTTATTGTTAAGTAGCTTTTAGTGCAATATTCGCATGTGTTGGTCACCCTCATTGTGGAGATCTTTGGGGGAGGCCTTTGTCCAGCAGTGGACGTCTTTCGGCTGATATAATGATGATGTATTTATTTAGAAATATATAAGAGTAATCAGTTGTCTGGTTGCGATATTACAGGCTTTGCCATATTACAGGCTCTGCCTAGTTTGGGATCAGATAGCAGTGTGCTAGTTGTTCCAAGATATATATATATATTTTTATCCATTATAAACAATGAAATCATTTTTCATTATAATATCAGTTTAGATAGGTAGATGGGGCGCGTTAGATAACTATAACTGTTCTACTTTATTTTGTTACAAGTATAAAAATACAACCAGTCATTATTGGTACGTGGCTGTAGTGTTTTATAAAAGCCTATAAGCCTGGTTCAAAAGGAATTATTAAAAGCTTCACTTAAGTAAAGAAAAGAGTAGTCGAGCCGCGAACTATTTCAAACTATTCCCACGCCTGGAAAAATCTCTCATCTTTGATGTTTACATTGTTTAAAAATGCAAACAGGTCTTTTGTCTACTTCGAATTTAAGTATTTGAATTATAATTATTTGTGCCCAAGTACCCATCACGTAAGATAACATTACTGACATTTTTTATATTTTTAACAATGTCACACAGATCATCCTAGCCCCAATCTAAGCAAAGCTTGTACTATGGGTACCAGGCGACGATATACATACTTATATAGATAGATATATACTTATATACATAGAGAACATCCATGACTCAGAAACAAATATTCGTGCTCATCACACAAATATTTGCACTTACCGCGATTCGAACCCAGGACCACCAGCTTCGTAGGCAGGAAATAATTGTAATAATAACATATTATTTTTTGGCAACAAAACTCATGCAAACTATAGTAAACATTCTCTATTAACATAAGTTAGTATTTAGTTTTAAACAATTTTCCATTTGATTGCTTTATATCAGGTGGTAAGTGGTTATATACACGAATACCAGATATATAAGTACTTTTATAATAGAGCATGTTTTTTATACTTTGTAAATTTATGTCATATTAATATTGTCTACGAATGTTCCTCACAAAGGAAGCGATAAGATAAAAGTATAGAAACAGATTTAAAATACACTTTTGAAAATACCAATACGTGAAACCTACGGTGTGTAAAGTTAACCGCAAGGGAAAACACTCTGCGGGTAAGAGTCATCTAAATATTATTATTACTAAGAACAAATTAAATAGACTTATTTGTATCGCATATCCGATATGGATAGACTGTTGATACTAAAACTGTTACGTTATGATAATACCTTATTGTACACAGTTACGCAATAAATAATTCTTTATCTTTATCTTTGTTCTTCACTCTCGTAACGCTGATCGCCAGATGGATATACTAACTTTTATCTGCATTGCACTATAGCTATAGCATATTTGAACACTAAACACGAAACTATGATCACTTTGACTTGTGTAATTGCACCAATTCTCATAACTTAATTTTTTAAGCATTATTAGCATTTTATACACTGTACACTGACAGAAAAATTAAATAAATATAAAACCAGACATGCGAACCCCGCAGTGTCTTTTACAATTGACATAATACTTGCAGTTCGGAAACGCATAAAGGGAAGACGAGGACGCTTATTTGAATTAATTAAATTAATGCATGAATAATCGATTCTGATTACGAGCACTTGTTATTTATATATTTTGTTATTATTTTCTCTCTATATTGTATTGTTAGTGAAATCTGTTCATTACTAGTGCAGTACATACAAAATCTTCTGATCTTCAGATAGGGCCACTTATCGGAAGATTAGCACTGCAGAAATTTTGTACTAGCTGAGATAGGACCATTTTTCATGCCAGTATAGAGACAATTTAAAAATCTATACAAATATATAATAAAATCCATTTTTGTATAGCTTTTTCGTTCATGATATGAAAATAAAATTAGTTAATTTCTTCTCTTTGCATTACACCTACATATAGCTCATGGGAAGCTTGACTTGACGATGACGCCAGTTCCATGATTTTTGTTCAATCAAAAAGTGCTTAACGCGCCTAACGAAGTCTCCATTACATTAATAATAATAATAATATCCTGGGACATTATTCACACACGGCTATTTGATCCTAAACTAAACAGAGATTGTGCTATGGAAACCACATAACTGATATATTAATTTTCTTTCGTAAATACATATTCATATAGATAATTACACCCAGACTCAGGACAAACAGACATGTTCATGCACACAAATATTTGTCCCGGGTAGGAACCGACCCACGACCTGCGGCGTGAAAAGCAAGCATTACCAACCACGCCAACAAACCGACAATTATAATCATTTCTATGTATTTATAATCTCAATATAGAAAATTGTTTCTATTCACCAATGGCAACAGGAGCAACTCGGTGAAGGCAAACATGAACCTTAAGATATTGCTTCAACATAACAGCTGCAAGAAGTCCACTGCTGGAGAAAAGCCTACCCCAAGAAACATTTTGGGGGGGATATGCCATAATCGCCACGTTTGGCAGACGGGTTGGCGATCGCAGTATGATGGTCATAGTACTCAGAGAGACGCTGCTGCCCGTTCTCTGGTAGATATTCCCTCGGGTCGATTTAGGCCCGCTATGGGATGAGGTGGGTTGATGATATTCTGATATTCGCTGCCGTGCTCACACATCAAAGATGTTTCTGGATTAAATGTAATAAGTTTACAAAAATATATACAACACGTAACTTAATTCACGCGCATCCTGAAAATAGTGTATTCAGAATCGTTTACTGAATCGATTTATATCATTTTCAATATAGGTAATTTTTTATTCCAAAAATAATCAAAAGTACGGAAAATATTGAAATATTAACCCGGTACAGTCAAAACAAATTGAAATGGACCGTAAGTCAAAGTATTAAGACTTAAAATCGCAGTTTTATTTGTATTCATACAAATTCTATCACTCAATACAATATAAAGAAAAATAAACTTTATTCCAAGAAACTTATTTAGTAAATAACAATGCATATACATTTTAATTGAAAATTCCGTGTATGCATTATGATTACAACATAATATTCTAATTGGGGTGTTTGAGGGTGCGTTAATTACGTTACATGTTGTATTAATAGATTAACTTATAGAATTTTAATAAAAATCTTAAAGAACTCTAAATATATATTAAAGAGAGGTAGGGCACAGCGTTCATTCGCTCAAAGAGCAGCCCGACTGGGGAAGTACCTCCACCTTACAGAAGACATTCCTTAATAATAACATTAACCATTTAATGTTGTGCTTCCGAGTTTGAGTAAGGTCGCCAGAGCTCATGGGGGTGGGGGGAAGGGTCAGTAACACTTGTTTGCTGACTCTTAAAGGCCGGCAACGCACCGGCGACTTCTCTGGTGTTGCGAGTGTCCACCGGCGGTGATCACTTACCATCAGGTGACTCTTTGCTCGTTTGCCGCCCTCTAACATATAAAAAAATATACGCAACATTATCATAATCTAAAACAACCATATCTAGACAAGAAACACAGAGCGGGGCAATACTTAAGGATTTGATTCATAACCTGAATTAATATTTAGACAAAACGAGAAATCCAATCCAAGCACTTGATAATCGATTTTATTTCCGAAACTAGCTGTGAGCCGCGGTTTTCCCCTCATTAAATTTTATAAATTATCATAGCTCCTCCCCCGTAGGTGATAGCGTGATAGTATGTAGCCTTTATGTTGACCCGACCTCTTAGTAATATTCAGGCAAAATTTGAAGTAAATCCATGCATTACTTTTTGAGTTTAGCCCGGACATACATACAGACAAACGGACACACAGACAAAAAATTCTAAAAACTATAATTTTGGCTTCGATATCGATATTAGATGACGCCCCAATTAACCTTTTTAAAAAATATTCAATGTACAGTTTTGACTTTCCTATGATTTTATTATATGTATAGATGATGAGTTTCGGCCATTTCGACGCAAGATAAATCGCACGCATCTATTAGTACGATATAATAGTAGTCAGTAACATGAGTTACCGTTACAGTTTGACTATATTATTAAAATGTCCAAACCAAGCAGACGCAGATGCCCCGGGCTGGGGAGGAAAGCGGTACTAATAACTTTTATTGGGCCTTACGCATCCATTTCCCAGCCCACTGACCTGAACGTAGCTCAACGGATATCCTGCAAGGAAAACAGGACACTAATTAATAAAATCTCGAAAACTGTTTAATGTATCTTCAGGCATGTTTAATTTTACATTGCTGTTTATCAAAAAGGAAACAATTGCCTTGACCAATGAGTTTGATTTACTTTTATAAAATAATTTGTATTTTTACGCACATATTACGATACTTACCAATAGATTCTGGAACAAGCACTACATTGTGTATGATTCTGTTTTTGGGTTGGCATAATTACAACTAAACATATCAAAAGTATCTAGAATCAAATACATTCTGAACAAAAAAAATAGTCTTCCAGTCTGGCTTCCTACTTTAATTTCTATGTTTAAGTTAACCTATATTTTGTGAACATTAAGGAAAATTTAAATTGCCGTGGGAAAGTGCTTGATCACTAGATACTTTTGGTGTTTGTACAATTGTGACACACAATTATACACACATTAAATTCGAATCACTAGAGTACAGACGCCAGCACATCAAGCTACCCCAATCTATCAAAATTTCCCAATTGAAAGTGAATCTTATGCTTTTGTGATAAAATTGAAAATCTATAAAAGAAATTTGAAAGATTGTGGTAGATGGAAGTGCTGGCGTCTGTACAAGCAGTGCTAATGCGCCACAGCTGTTAGATGCTTTACTTTACTTTGTAGGATGTGCAATTACTAGTCTAGTGTCAGAGATATTCAAGTACGCCTTGGTCATGACCGTTGTCTAGTGACTACAAACGAGATTGACAGCATAACGTGGTCTCCAAAGCACGGAGAACCTTAGAAATTAGGCGGCCATCCATCTATCCACTTACGCAGTCCAGTGAGGCTAATAGCTATGGGCTCCTCTCATATAATAAATGGTTACAGCCTTTATTATTCTGCATATATATGATTACTGCATGTCGAATCCACACAAAATATTAATTATATAACTTTATTTTTTATATAATTGTATGAAATTTTCACAATTACCAATATCTTATTCTTGCAGTTCATTATATAATACTAGCTCCGACCGCGACTTTATTGGCCTATTATTTAGATAAATCACCAATATCATAAATAAAATGTTAATTCTATATGATTTAGAACAAATTACAGTACTAACTTATCATAGATCATGATTTATTCGTTTGTAAATGTGGGTAAACATTACAAAGATGATTTCTTTTTATAATAGTGCTTCAAGTTCTACTTCGAACGTCACATGGGCATGCAATTCGTATTACCTATATGTTATATAAAAAAACATCATCATCATCATCATATCAGCCGAAAGACGTCCACTGCTGGACAAAGGCCTCCCCCAAAGATCTCCACAATTGCAGGTCTTGCGCTATCCACATCCAGCTATTTCCAGCGGCCCTCACAAGATCATCGGCCCATCTTGTAGGGGGCCTGCCCACGCTGCGTCTTCCGGTTCGTGTCGCTATTCGAGAATCTTCTGCCCCAGCGGCCGTCGGCTCTACGAGCTATGTGCCCTGCACACTGCCACTTCAACTTGGCAATCTTACGGCTATGTCGGTTACTTTGGTTCGCCTGCGGATCTCAGCAGTTAAAATCTAACGTAAGAATAGCCTGCATTATAATCTAACGTGCATTCCAAGCGATTTTTAAAGTCTTTGCGAACAATGTGGACCCTTATATTCTAGGCGTATTCATACAGTCGAGGAGTCAACTCGTGTTTCAAGATTCGCAAGACCAATTTCAAATAAATAATAAACGTAGTTTTAAGTCCTACTATAATTATTATCTATCCAATTATAGAGGTATGTTCTTTTATTTTCAGATCTCTCATAATGATCTATCAAAGAGAATGAGACGAATTCTATGTATATGGTCATATGGAGTTAAATACTTATAAACTGCGCTCATATCTTGGCAAATAAAATCAACGTACAGACTGTTAGACCCAACATTTTACGGTATTCATTCATATAATTGTAGTATAGTATAGATAACGAGTAAAAATATGATCGTTAGTTTTTATATTTTTTAACCCTTAAACGTAAATAAGCACTGCAAAAGACGAATAGTAAAAATAATGTATGTTTTATAGGAATGATAATATACCAAAATTTTTATGAAGTTAAAGGCACATTATCTTATTTTATTTCTTTTAATTGGACTGATTTCAAATTCTGGGTTACAATGCTCCTATACCAAGATTGTGTAGACAATTTAACAGGTATTGTACGGGACCAATAGACATTTTCAGCATGAAATCAAATGCAGTGCGCAAAATAATATTTGAAATAGTGTCAGACTCATGAAAAATTTCTAGTAATTAATTTAATTTAGTTCTTTAATAATATTTATAACTATTATTGATTGTTTCCTTGTTTATTTATAATTTTAATAGAAGGAAGTATTTGTTTTATAATATTTTCTTATTAAATATGTAAGAATAATAAAGATTAATTTACTACCTATAGAGTGTATCTAAAAATGTGGCGTTTACCTATAATTAGATGCACAATTAGAATTAAGTTTTATTATAAACTACATCTGTAAGTGAAATATTGTTGCTTCTGTTGGTAAACCTAATAAAAAAAAACAATTACACTAATGAATATGTAGAACTTTTATAAACCATTCTCACAGTATCTCAAGTAAGCAAACATTCCTTAGCAAACCCAATCCCCATCCAGGATTTCGTTGAACGATCACTTGATCACGAATAGATCCTTGTTCCAACAGCCATGATGTACGGTACATAAATATTTTGAAGGCACGACTGAATTACAGTTTTGGCATAGGGATCACTCTTACAAGTATTCGCAATGAAGGCTATACCAGTTTTAAGACTATTAAGTATCACTCAATAGATTTGGATAAATTTGGTAATATATTATCCACCTCTGTGAAACAAACACCTCTTCAAGATTGGCGTCACAGACAGCCCCTTGTGCAGAGGATGCATTGCATCTGAAGAAACACCGGCACACGTACTGCTACACTGCAATAGCGTTGCCAGCCAACGGGCAAAGTTCCTAAACGATCCGAAGACACTGCAGGATGTACTCAAGCCAAGCTTTCGAGGCCTCTTGGACTTCTGGATGGAACTAAAATGGTTTGAGTACCCAAATAAGTTCACATACAATCACCCAATTAGGAGGCTAAGTGCGGAAACCAATCGCCCGACTAACTAACTATCCACCTCTGTGGTGCTCGGATTAGCAGGTCCACGGGGACATATTGTCCCGTGACAGGTAAACGGTCCTACGTCCCGGGGACAATTCAATAGTTGAAATAAACATCCTTCGGAAAATAACAACATTCATGGTATAGTGGTTATTTTCTAGGTAATATAATCGTTAGCTCACAAAATTGACGCTGTGCTTTGCAACCATCCTGCTGAGAATATAGGTTGCATTCTATCTGTGGGACATCGTGCCAATTGTATAACACTAGTTTGATATTGATCGATATGTTTCATGACAATCCCTTCAGTCATTCAAAAGTTACAAACGGCTATTTTATTGGTTGCAATTTCTAACACATAGTTTTCAAAAACTATGTGATAGAAATGTTCTTTAATTATACTGATGCAGACCTACAATTGGTCGGTATTCCTAATGAAAAACAGTTATTGTAAACTGTTAGTCTTCCTAAGAGTGTAACATAAAACTTGTGTCACAACTGACAAATGAAACATGATCTCGGATCTCTTTTCTTTACGGGCCTGTTGGCGTGGTTGATAAATGCTTGCTTTCCACAATCCACAACTTCGAATCGCACCCAGGGAAAATATTTGTCTGCACGAAGATGTCTATTAGTTCTGAGTCTGGGTATAATTATCTATATACGTATGTTTTTTATGTCAGAGGTTGACAAACGCGCAAGTGGGTCACCTGATGGTAAGTGATCACCGCCGCCCATGGACACTCGCAACACCAGAGGAGTCGCGGGTGCGTTGCCGGCCTTTAAGAGTCAGCAAACAAGTGTTGCTGACCCTCCCCCCACCCCGATGAGCTCTGGCGACCTTACTCACACTCAGAAACACAACATTAAATTATTAGTGTTATTATTAAGGAATGTCTTCTGTAAGGTGGAGGTAGTTTCCCAGTCGGGCTGCTCTTCGAGCGAAAGAACGCTGTGCCCTACCTCTCTCAGGTATGTAGATATATCAGCTATATAGCTTCCATAGTATAAGCTCTGCTTAGTTTGCGATCAGATAGCTGTGTGTGAATAATGTCCCAAGATATTATTATTATGATTCCTCGCAAAATTTCTTAATCATAAATGACTGATTATTTTAAAGGGTTAACACATTTGATTATGTTATAAAAATACTGTTCATTGCCTAGTATGCATTGACGCTGGCAACCTCAATCAATACTATGGGATCCCGACCTGTACTGCTTCTTTGTGTCGTCTTGTTAGTTATACAAACTGTGCAAAGTATGGTTTTTGAGTTAGGGCAATACGATCCATCATACCATGTGCTTGACGTACAAGTTGGTCATATAGGACCTGGCGAGAAAATCAAATATATACAATTAAAGGTGCGTATATTTACTACTCCATTCTCCGTAACGTAACGGATTTCCATTTGTCACGATCTTTTCACACCTCTTTTGCCTCGTTTACTGTCATTATATTCTTCATACATGCTCGCAGGTTTAGGGTACTTCTGACCTTTCCTTTCTTGAGAACGTCTCCGATCTGGTCAGAGAACGTTCTACGAGGTCTTCCTCTTCCGGTTGTCCCGTTCACACAGGCCAGGTATACTTCTTTTGTCAATCTTCTTTCATTCATCCTTTCTAAATGCCCAAACCATCCCCCCATACTTTTTTCTATCTTTGTGACTACATCCTCATTCACACCAAAACGTTCTCTTATCCATATATCCAAGTATTTCGTATGGATCTTATCTCAATGGAAATACAACGTTTTTTAGCTTAACGAGCAGTTCCATTTGAGTGATATCGCTACATTACTGTTTACTCTGCTGGTAATTATTATGTTAATAGTACGTGCTGTAAAATTTCCCACATGATCAAGTTCGTCATTTTTCTCGCTCGATTTCGACTAGTTATATTTTGGATGGTCCATAGAAGGTGTAAGATAAATAGTGGACGTAACTTAAACAGCTGATTTTGCCTATGAAACAGAAAACGTGTTGCACATCTCTCTCGTTCCCTCATGCATCTCAGTTTGGCACTTACGTCAGCAGACACATTTCTGCAAAATAAATAAGTTAAGCGCAGATTTCTAGTGTCTATTGAGACTAGGTGCCAAATTCATGACCGTAATATAGTAGTTAAAAAACCTTAGTTACCTTTAAAAACAGGAACAAGTTCAATAGTTACATTAAAATTCACTTTTGTCCAATATCAAACAAGAAAATAATTTGACGGGTCAGATGGTATTGTTGTGATATGCCGCAACATGTTCCAATGCGTTGTGGCATTCTAGTATTAATCCTTAGGTGCAGTGGTTTGATGTTACTGGCCTTTATTGCGTGTGCTGTTAGGATGATACCAACACATTCAGCCAGGTATACAGTGTTGAGCATCCCTAGGGGTTTGGATATTTTGACGTTCAGGTCATTTGAGAAAACTCCCACTCCTGTTCCGGAGTCGGTTTTTGACCCATCAGTGTAGATTCTTGTCTCATTCGGGTTTGGGTGGTCACTCAGTTCTTCTGTGACTTGTATATTATAGTGCCTCTTAAAATGGACGATGCCATCATAGGTTTTGGCCGTTTGATCGCATCTTCGAGATTTCGTGTGTGCTTTATTCTAGGGTCTCTGCTTAGGGTGCTGTTCATGTTAAGTCTAAAGATTGCTATGATCGCCTCTTCCTGCAATATAAGATGTAGGGAAGGCAGTCCCAGCATTGCTTGTAGAGCGTCGGTGGGTGTTGTTCTCATACTGCTAGAGATCGCCACACATGCCAGTCGCTGCAGCTTTTCGAGCTCTTTTTGATTTGTGCTCAGATTGGTCCTGGGCCACCAGACTACTGAGCCGTATGTGATAATTGGTCTGATAACAGAGGTGTATAGCCAGTGCGTGACTCTAGGGCTAATGCCCCAGGTTTTTCCAGGCAGTTGTTTACACTGCCACCGTGATATGCTGGCTTTTTGGTGATGTATTCAGTATGATATGCCCAGTTCAATTGCTTGTCAAAAAAAATCTTGAGAGCTGTCAAGGGACACCCGGATGGAACGAAGTTATTTCTTATTATTTATTATGTACAAAAAACCTGTATACACTCAACAAAAATAATCGTTGCTACACCACACTGTTCAATCCAAAATGAAATGAAAATATCTGGCTTGCTTTCTATAAGAGAGAGAGAGAGAGAGACAGACAGAGAAACATGCGCACGCCGCACAGCTGCAAAAAGTGTCGTGACAACTTTTCGTAAGAATTTTTTCCCCTTTCACAACGCGCGATAAGGAACTTCGTTCCAATATCCAAATATTTGGTTTCGGATGATATGCTCAGGGGTGTACCGGCAGCTTACTTTTTGTGAAAAGGATTAGTTGTGTTTTTGTGAGGTTCACCGATAGTTGGTATTCCTTACACCATTGCCGCCACCCTTCGTGTCCTCCGTCTGCGAGCGGGATCGGCTCGTTCCCGATTCCGCTCAGCGGCCTCCTTGTGGAGCATGACTGCCTCACAGAAGGAGACCACGGCGTCCCTTTCGGTGGAGTTGGTATATGCAACAAAATGAGGTTTTAATTGCTCTCTTAAATTTGTTAATTGACAGGTTATTGGTGTGATTGGGAAGTTTCTTGTAATTTAGTAATTCAATCAGGAAATATTATTAATAATGATATGTTTTTGCAGGAAAGCCAAGAAAATAACGTTGGATATGTGAAGGTGGACGTGTATAATCCCATATCAACCCCGAAAGTGACGTACAATAGATATTACAAGATGGTGTCCATCGCCTACAAATCATACCAAATGAGTGAATCGGACTACAACATAGTGGTGATGGGCAGGAGAAGTTAAACTTAAAAAATATATATATCATATTTTTTTCTATTTCTATTGACATTGTCAAAATGAAATGTGACATTTTTACAGTTTAAGATATATACATATGTGTCTAACATATTATTATATAAAACATTTTTGAGACATCTTTTTAAAATGAATTGTATAAATTTAAATGTGGGTGGGAATCGAACCCACGACCACGGGGTATCCGGTCCCAAGTGCGTTAACCGCTCCGCCACCGCACCGTGGGCCTGTGACTCGAATTTATACAATCCATTCGGTATTACTTAAGGCATTTAAGACGCTTTTAACGCCATCTTACCGAAACCTCCACGGCTAACAACGGCTGGAATGCCAATACTTAGATCGGACAATTATTATTCATAACATATATGATGTCCTCCCGACCGAATTTCGGCCACGGCGGTCGGTCTTAATGGAGACTAGCCAATTGCGCAGGACATATTATAGTGCACAAGTGTGTGCGGAAACACAGGGGCACTTTCTATTCCATCACTCTCATGATCCGATGGGACGCCTAGCGACACGACCGGAAAGAGTTCAGGCACAGGACCGACGGCTTTACGTGCTCTCTGAGGCACGGGGGTGTAATACCGCCAACTTCCAGACTTCGGGCTGATACTGAGAAATTTCTATTTTTATGGAAAAATCCCAAAATCATTTTTTGGCCCGACCCGGGATTTGAACCCAGGACCTCATTACCTGCGGTTAAACACGCTGCCGCTAGGCCAACGAGGCAGTCAAATATAACATTTATAACTTAAACTATAACAATATCACATTTTATATTTTGACGAATAAAAAAATCGATAGAAATAGAAAAAAATATGACCCCAATAATTTATTGTTATTAAAAATACTGTGTTCTACATTGCCTTTTATTGCAATTTCCTTTACTAATTATCTAGTGCCTGAAATACTTTTGCATATTGTTGAAAATTATGTGAGTGGTTGGCTGCCAACATCTACTTACACAGAACTATTTTTGTGCCTTTGGGAGTTATTAAAAAAATATATAAATATCGCCAATATCCACCATATAAAGAAAAATAATTGATCTTTTTTTTATATCATGACTTTTGAGGCGCCCACAGCCACTCACCGGCGCGTACATGATCGGCGAGGCTAAGCACATTTTTTTTTTTGTTTTTTTGTTAAAGCAGGTGGAATGCCTACGCATGCCACCCGCATAAAGTGTCTACGGGTGGGTATGTCGGACTCGCACCGACTAAACCTACCTGCCGTGGACTTCTCTTGGCGCCTTATGGGGGGAGCCCCGGCCCCTATTGCCGACTCCTGCCAGTGCGGCACAGCGACTGCGCCACAAACGAGGCTATGCACCTAGGCACGCGGTCGGTCAACAGATGGGTGACCGCCAAAGGGGTTTATTGATGTGAAACATCTATAGCCGCACGTAAAAAAGATTTCTGGGGGAGCGACGCGTCGCCACGTTTTTTTTGATGTGATACAAAACAATCGACTGTGCGATTATTAATCGTAATATTTTATTTTTTCATTATGACATATTTAGTTCATATCAAAATATGTTCTTTTCTGCATATTAATTTTAAAAAATTATGTCAATGTTTCACATCTGCCAGGCGTCCCGTGACGGCTCACAATGTTTTTTCTGAGCGTCTTCGTGCGTCGTCGTTATACAACAGACGATTAGCCATGTCAGAGGCCTACCGGGCGGCTTGACTACCCTGACAGCAGGTAACCACTGCCCATACGATAATGTAAGTTATGAGTTTTAAAATTAGTCTAGGAGGATTTCACTGCATCACCGGTCAAAAGAGGCCACCGGAGGCTCAAGCCATCTATCATTTTATTTATATTTTTTATTTATAAAAGACAACGCCCGCACTAGGGAATCTAATCCCTGTGTTGCGGGGTACTTTACAAAAATATAATAGACGGACACTCTGACTGTTTTTCTTTTCTTAAAGGTTTATTTTCGTGTTTCTTCCTGTTTTATTTCCATAAGATGTTCTTTTCCAGGAGTGTCGGTAGATATCGTGTTTCTTAGTTTTGGTTGAATAATTATTCAACCAACCCCGTAAAAAAATGATCTACCAGCCCCACATGCCGTTTTATATTTTAATCGCGTAGCTAACTTAAACCAGACGGCTGACTTGTAAAATAAGATATGAAATATCATAAATATGCACTCACCAAATGCTCTGTCGTATGGAGCAATCGATCACATAAAACGTTTAGTCGTCAAATCAAAAAATGTAAAGTATAAAAATGGTACTTACGAGATTAAAAAACTAAAAACGTGTTGCCATTCCCAAACGACGTGCGACTGCGATGCGGTACTTCGAACGAATGAGTGGGGCGCGGACGATAATACTCAGCTGTGATCGAATAACGTAACACTCGTACTGCTGACGAGTTTTTTGCAGTTAGTCTACCTACCCCCATAGTCAACTATCCCCGGTCTCCCCTAACTGTTGATCAATCAAATTGTTATAACATCTTCTGTACACAGTTTCTGGCAATAAAATGATCTATGTCTATGTATGTCTCTGTCTACATTTAGTTTTAATGCATTACAAGATAAAATAAATTGAGCACTTGGGTACGGCGGCCAGTCTCAATAGACTAGCCATCTGCGCGGCCCTTTCTATTCCATCACTCTCATGATCCGATGGGATGACTAGCGACACGACCGGCAAGAGGTCAGGTACATGACCGACGGCTTTACTTGCTCTCTAGGCACGGGGTTATAATACCGCCAACTCGCAGACTTCGGGCTGATACTGAGAAATTTCTTTTTATAATAAAGATAAATAGATAAATCTCAAAATCATTTTTAGCTCCGACCCGGGACTTGAACCTAGAACGTCGTTATCTGCTGTTGAACATGCAGCTCACGCAGCAACAGCTCGTTTAAATTTAGTCTGTCTGTCTTTCGTCCTTTAATTAAGTCATCAATGGATCCTCAGTCTGTATAAAATATACACGCTGGCCGAGGAGTTGACGTTCAAACGAAAAAAATATACTTTATGATGTGGAGTATCCGAATTACCCCAGTGTATTCATATACCGGTCACCGTAGCCTAGTTGGTAGTGCTCCTGCCCACGAAGCTGGTGGTTCTGGGTTCGAATCCCGGTAAGTGCAAATATGTGTGTGATGAACACGAATATTTGTTTCTGAGTCATGGATGTTTTCTATGTTTTTAAGTATTTATCTATCTATATAAATATGTATATCGTCGTCTGGTACCCATAGTACAAGCTTTGCTTAGTTTGGGGCTAGGAAGATCTGTGTGACATTGTCCCTAGATAGATATTCTTATAATCTATTGTAGACTTAAAACCAGGAAAACATAAATTTAATTACAATGAATATCATAAAAATATATATTTTGGGACAACTAACACACTGATATCTGATCCCAAACTAGCTATAGCCTGTACTGTGGTAACCAGACAACTTATAAACATATTACATATTTTGACTATTATTCCTTACTTCAGGTTAGTAATTTATCAAGGATAACAGAACTACACCCACCAGATTGTATCAAAAATATTTTTTTTATTTTTATTTATTTATTTTCCTCTTACATCTATCTTTACAGGTATAAGTCCAATGCGATAGAGTGCTTATCTAAGTATAATACAATTTTATACCACTAAACAAATTTTACTTAAACTAATTATACATAATCCACTTCTCGTGAACTCACTCAGAGAAGTTGTAAGAACTGCCATCTGTAACTATTAGTTGTAACTATAATCACTTTTTATGCAGATTAAGATATTATTACATACATACATAGACTCACGCCTGTTTCCCAGAGGGGTAGGCAGAGACAACGGATTTCCATTTGTCACGATCTTTGCACATGTCTTTTGCCTCGATTACTGTCATTATATTCTTCATACATGCTCGCCGGTTTAGGGTACTTCTGACCTGCCCTTTCTTGAGAACGTCTCCGATTTGGTCAGATATTATTATCATCAAAAAAAAATAATATGTATTATAGATAAATTACACTCAAACCTACAAAAAATAGCTCATCACACAAAGATTTGGCCTTGGTGGGAATTGAACTTATAACCTCTAGCTTAGAAGCAAAGGTCACTAAACAATACACCAACAGGTCAGTAAAATTATTTCCATTTCCTGTTTTATTTAATGCAATCCGATAACGATTCCAAATCACCAGTCCGTAAGTGATCGGCGAGGTTAAGCAACTAGGCTCGCGGTCAAGCCATAGATGGGTGACCGACAAAGTGGTTTAATTTCTGAACGTCTCTGTGCTTCGGAGGGCACGTTAAGCTGTCCGTCCTGGTGGTAGTCTATAGACAACAGTCTTTAAGCCATGTCAGAAGCCTACTGGGCGGCTTGAACAACTCTGACACTAAGGTCTCCACTGCCCATACGATAAGTAAGTAAAGGAATTAATCAAAATATGAACAGAGGCCAGCACAACCAGCTACCCCAATCTGTCAAATTTCTTTTATTGATTTTCAACTTTATCACAAACGCATAAGGTTCACTTTCAATTGGGGTAATTTGACAGATTTGGGTAGCTTGATGTGCCGGCGTCAATGTGAAAATATGCTAGTTGTATTCAATATGTTAACAAAATTTCTACGGAATACTGGTAATCGATAAAAGATTACCTAATAACCGACCAAATCATAATTTTCCTCGCTTGCTCGTATTTGTGTTTCTTTAATTTATTCTGATGTTTTTACGCAATTTAATGATGATATTAGGCACCGATTACATTAATATACATATAATCGATGCCTATTACAACTGCGAAGAATTGTTCAATAGTTTAATTTAACCCTACATAGTCTACTTTACATGTGATATATATATATCGATTTTCAAACTATCTACACTGCACTTCCATATACACGTTTTTGCTTGCACACTTACACGTTCATAAATATACCCCGTAAATATCCCGGAGAGAGCCTGGAGTTCTGTAGTGCAGGTCTCGACCTAGTCCGGACTACAGACTTTAACAAGGATTATCAATTGTTGTAAAAATAATTCAAAATTTACTAATAGCTGTAAGCACTTATGGTTCCTTGTGAAAAGTGTGTGCCAGAGCTCATCGGGGTGGGGGTAAGGGTCAGCAACACTTGTTTGCTGACTCTTATAGGCCGACAACGCACCCGCGACTCCTCCTGTTGCGATTGTCCATGGGCAGCGGTGATCACTTACCATCAAGTGACCCGCTTGCTCGTTTGTCGACCTCTCACATAAAAAAGTAAATAAATCATTTTTATTATTATCTTATTATAATTTTTATTATTATATATCCCCGTAATTTGAAGCACGCGTAATCGTGGTCTTCCAGCAAAAAAGCAAAGATTTTCGACTCGTTCAGTGTTTTGGATCATGGCAGAATTTACATAATAATATCCTGGGATATTAGATAGATAGAATACTATTTATTGAACATACTGAAACGGAAAAAAATTAATATAAAAATACATTGCATATAAAGATTATTCACACACGGCTATCTGATCCCAAACTAAGCAAACCTTATACTATGGAAACCAGAGAAATGATATACTACATTAACTACTTTTCTTTTATAAATACATACTTATAAACCGAGACTTAGGACAAACAGACGCATATAAATATCTCTCTTGGATGGAAATCGAACCGGCGGCGTGAAAGGCAAGTTATATCTACCAACCACGCCAACCAACCAACATTTTCAGTTGTTTCATTCAGTGTTTTGTCCCACAGCCCACTGATTTTATATTAACAAATTCTAAGTTTATTATATATTTATTTATCTGATAAAGTATATCGAAGATAAAGTATATAAATCTGTATAGAAATATTGCCAACTCTATATCTCTGCAACATATTCAATAAATCTGTAAATATGACTATTTAATGAAATATATGAGGGTAAATTTTCATTAAATTCGCACTCCATTAAACCTAAGGAAGTAAACGTGACACATTAGAGGGGATCATTGCCATCATTAGGCATAACAAAAATCTTTTAAGTCCAAAATGAATGTATTATTGTAACCTATGATGTCAAAATTGACCGGACTAACATAATAATATTATAATCATCAGTAAAATTATCAATCGACGTTTGCACAGAAATTACTACATTTCTTTATTTTGATACTGTAACATTGAAGTTAAAATTAACTAAATAAATATGATGACGTGGCAGTGGGTGTGGCACATAGATCGTAAAACCGACGTCCACTGGGGCAGAAAGGTTCTCGAATGGTGACCATGGAACCATCGAAACACGTAGCGTGGGCAGGCCCTCTCAAGGTGGACCGACGATCTTGCAAGGGTCGCGGGAAACCGCTCGATGCGGGCGGTACAAGACCGGCCATTGTGGAGCTCCTTTGTCCAGCAGTGTACGTCTTTCGGCTTATATAATGAATAAAAATAGAATAGCATTTTTTGATGTCATTACTTCATACAATTTTTGTTAAAAAATGAAGATAACATACCCATGGGAAAAAACACTGAACGAGTCAGATTTTCGAGATCAACAAAGGATGAGTTGGTATGCTCGATGACCGTAGTTTATTTTTTTATATTTCTGCCAAATGCTGATCTGTAAGTCTCAAGACAATGAGCCACTTGTTTAGCCATGTCAAGTTGTAGTGGTATACTTCTAATGAAGGGACGCTCCTCTGGTGACCCTTCATATGTTGTACTCTGATGACCGTAGTGCGTAGTTATTTTTTTTATACGTTGCTTCTTCTTATAGCTTATCTTTTATATGTTCCTGGATGTTTTGCTTTACTGTATTAAGGTCGAGATAAATAATTACTAAAACAATAGACATGTCTTGTTGGTTAGTGGTTAGTGACCCTGATTGCTGAGCCAAAGGTTCAGAACTAATCTTTGTGTGGTGAGCACAATTATTTGTTCAGTGTCTGGGCACAGAATGTCTGGGTCTAATTGATGTACAATATTTTAGGCCTTATAAATATATATGTATGTTAATCAGCTGTCTAGATGCCATAGTACAGGCTCTTTTTTAGTTGTCCTAAGATATTAATTATTGTTTGTGTTTCTGTGCAAACGTCGATTGATCATTTTACTGGTGACTATAAAATTATTATGTTAGTCCAGTCAATTTAGACATCAAAAGTTACAATAATTTCCACTAGGCTGAAAATTTGTAGGATCGTTCATTACACTATTGTAAAGGAAATGTGAAAAGTCCTCATCAATCCGGCACGTCCAAACAAAATACTGGTATTATTTTAGGCACAGGAATAATTGTAACCTTACCCCTATTTTTTGTTGTTTGCTCTGTGCACCATATTATATGAGACTATAAGTTTCAATTATTCAGAAAAGTATGAAACAGTCTGCGAGTTCAACACTAGTTTTATTTTAAAGGTAAACGGCAAGAATGTCTGAGAATTTTGTACCGCTAGTAAAATTTCGTGTTTCGGGATATTTTATGTTTTAATTGGTGGTTAATGCGATAGAAAAGGCATTTTTAATTTCTTAGATTTTTAGAAGTTGGGATATAAAAGTTATAGCCAGTTTTATTTTAAGGTTACGTTTGGTAATCTGTGGGTCAACCCCATGACCGTGGAAACATTGCAGTTCAAAAATCACTCTTACTGCCTAAGTAATAAAGATACTGTAAATATCAAAGTGTGTCTACTGATGTGGCAATGAAATGCTAGTGTTAACTAGTGTACCAATGAAGATTGTTACATATTATATTTACACCGTAGTAGCCACCGTAGCCTAGTTGGTAGTGCTCCTGCCTACGAAGCTGGTAGTCCTGGGTTCGAATCCCGGTAAGTGCAAATATTTGTGTGATGAGCACGAATATTTGTTTCTGAGTCATGGATGTTTTCTATGTATTTAAGTATATATCTATCTATATAAGTATGTATATCGTCGCCTGGTACCCATAGTACAAGCTTTGCTTAGTTTGGGGCTAGGATAATCTGTGTGACATTGCCCCTAGATATTTTTATTATTATTACATAAACATTGTTATGGTGATAAAGTAAATGTTGTAGCTCTTTTTATAGTTTTTTACATTGATTTATTCCGAACCTGCCCTGAAAACCCTAAACGGGTCGCGAGTTAGGTTAGGAAGATGCAAAAAGCTATTATTTGTTGAAATAATGAATAGGTCTTTTTTGCCATTAATTACATAGTGTGAGGTTGCGAGGGGTTATATATGAGGTTTTGAGTGGAGGTAATTAATAAAACAATAGATTCTTTGTTTTTTGTAACTACATTAATCTTATTGATATTATTATTAATTTATCCTAAGTATTACTTCATCTAAGAATATCTTCATATAAGTACCAAACAATAATTATCACATAGCACAAAGCAACATTGGGTTTATTGAGAACTTCACTCTCTTCGGATAATGTTTGTCTTCTTAGACGGGGCAAACGAATGTTGCAATTAACACATTGCAAACTCGTCATTTTAATTAAATGATAAAGCGTCCTTTCGTGAATCCACTGTCAACAGATATATATTATAGCACGGAGGAACTGATGCTGAACTCACGTAATATCTGCAAGATTATTTGCTAAATTGATGACATGTATCAAAACAACAGCAATAAAATAAAATAATGACAGATTGTCTTTGCCTGTCAATAAATAATTACCATGAACAAAAAAAAATACTGACGACAAAAATCGTTCCTATTCTAAATCATTAATTATTACGATTTAATGCAACTACTGTGCTTTCTTAGGTATAATAAATAAGTATATTATTATATGATTTATATGTAATGTTGTTCCCATTTATAAATAATTAATTATAATTTCGACATTTATATTATTTTACACATGGCAATTTTTGTAAACGTAACTGCGTTTAGTTTACGATTTTATTACGTTTATTTATTGATAATAATTGAAATATTCTTTTTGATTTTATTAATTAATTCCAAGTTCTAAAAATATTATACTTACATTAAAATCAATACCTTAGTTGTCTTAATAAGTGGTACAAATTATATAGCTGAACAACAACAGAAGTATGCGATACGAATTCTGCCATTCTCTTTTGTTTGCAGTCTGCCATAAATTATAGTTACTCGCTTGTTTTCATCAGTAATAATATATATTACAACTAAAAAACGAAGTTTAAGTTAATAGAAACATGCACGGAACATATCGATTTGTGTCGATGGTAATTATTTAACTATATTTTACAACATAATATTAAACCATTAATTTCGGCCAGTCGTTACAAAACGAGTTAAGTTCATCACACCATCTCCGTTTGGGCCTACCACATCGACGTCGGCCATTTTGAGGAACCCAATTTGTTGTGATCTGCGCCCATCTGCCTGGGTGCAGACCCAGGCCCTTGCCCACTTCAGCCTGGCGATCCTTCTGCCAATATCTGGCAAGAATATCTTGGCTTGGTGTTTGAGCGCCATCTGCGCTCAAACACCGCGGCATTATAGATAACAGGTGCCAATTATAGATAACTGGTGCCAATTATAGATAACAGGTGCCAATTATTTAGATTCTGTCATTACGTTTGATTGCAGTGCTTTTTTTAGCTCATATCAAGTGTATTTTGTGGATTTTTAAATAGATAAAAATGTCGAACAACGAAATAAATAATAAAAATAAAAAAAGGTTTTTATTCACGTAGACTTTAAAAAAGCGCTTGTAAATAGTTAGAACATGTTTGTAGTAATATAGTTGTATACATTAGATATTATTTCTAGTAACATAGATATTTAGGTACATCTTGTATGAAAACATTTATAAATTTATTTTATTACTGAAATGATATTTAGCTAGCTCGTATCAAGTTATTGTCAAGAGATTATGTTTAATTATCTAGTTGAATTCAAATGGAAAGAATTTCAAATGGAAGTTCTGAGTTGCTGAAGATGTAACCGAAAGTTTACGGTGAATTGACTTAGTCGAAATACGTGATTTTGAGTGGTACAGTGATTTCAAAAGCGGTCGAGATGTGATGGAAGATTTGCCACGCTCCGGTTGGCTATCAACGTGTTCAATTGAAATGAATGTCGATAATCTGAAGGAATTGGTAAAACCTTTATTCAAGTTTGAGAGAGATATTCACTGAACTTTCTATGTTACACAAATCGATTGCTTGAGCAAGAAATATGTTGCCACTCCATTAGCCCCGAAAGATTTTAGTTTCTTTGAAAACTCAACCACGTAAAAGTTGCTGAAGATATGCTGGAACGAGTCAATTCCGACCCTTTATTTTTAAAACGCAGTGTGACTGGTGATCAGACATAAGTTTATGTGTTTAACATGCAAACCAGCCATTAAGCTTCGGAATGGCGCCTTCCCGAACAGAACTCGACGCAAACAAAAGTCAATTTGACTGTTTTCTTTGACTACCGCGGTGTTGTGCACATTCTTGCCAAAGGTTAGTAGCTCAATAAAAGAGAGCAAAATCATCATTTTAGGCCACATTTGCAGTAAGAATATTCTTAGATTTTGCAACACAACAACGAACCGTAGTGTAAGGTCGTGAAAGAATTCTTGACCAAAAACTCAAGAAATACGACCGAAAAACCACCGAATTTACCGGATAGTGCTCCAGTCAACCTTTTTTTCTTTCCTAAACTGAAACGACCACCTTGAGGCACCCGTTTTCAGTCAATAGTAGACATAAAATAGAATTCGCGTTGAGAAAAGACGTCGATTCCGCAATACGCTTTTAAAAAAAATAGTTTTAAATATTTCATTATTAGTTGGCGTAAGTGTTTTATTTTGGAAGACGCTTACTTTCGTTTGATGACATGAATATTGATTAATGACTTTTACGAAGTTAACTCTAAACTAAATTGCCTAAATTATACTGAAACAACCGAGTTGTAAAACCCAAAAAGGATCCGACCAGTATTTATAGGTGGTATAGTTATAGGTAGACGATACTAAAAGTAATACCTATATACTATATATATATATATTATTTGATGCAATTTATAAGTAAAATTGTTAGCTATCGAGCGAAACTTTTTTTTATTATCTTTTATATATTTCTTTGTTTCTTTCTTTTGGAACGTATTCTTTTATTTTGTTTTATGTATAATTTTGAAGAAACGTATTGTTTTATGTATCATCTTTGTGTAGCACATTTATGACTCGTTGTGGCAGGTAGCTGGAAATACATACATACAGCGTTACAGCCATATTGTGGTTGTAACATCATGCTGAGCTGCTAGCCATTTGAGCGCACAAAATATGTTTTAGTAACACTAATGGAGTATTATGTATTTACATTTTAAGTCGCTATTCTTACTCTTATTGTGTCTTTTGGTATCTTTTCTCCTTCTATATCGCTTGCAAAATTTTAATACCTGTCCTTCTATATGGTTCCCATGCGAGAGGGGTTAGTGTTAATGTACCTACCATGTACGAGTATAATTGAAACATGTGCGTAAACGTATAAGAACTAATTTGTTTTCCATTCGACTGTATTATAAAAGAAGGTCTCCAGTGCTTACTAAACATTCAAGCTGACGGCACTAATTAAAATGGGATCTCAAACTCTGCTGGTTCTATGTATCGTCTTGGTGGTTACTCAGACTGTGCATTGCATGGAATGGCACTTTGGCGAAGACGACGTATTCAATTCAAATCTCACGACCTATAGCGGTCATATGGGATTATTTACCAAAAATGTCGATATACCCATCAAGGTTCGTATATTTTAATTTATTACTCCACTGAGGCATAGAATACCGTGGGCACCAGCGTTTCTCAACCGCCAATCCGTCTATCAAGCGTGGCGATTATAATAATAATAATAATTTTATTTCAGAAAATTATTCCCATATCCAACACTACAAATTATTAAATATAAATGTACATATTATTCACTAAAATTATTCAATTGAAAATAAAATAATATAAATAACAAATACTAAAAATAAAACAAATTTAAGTTAGATTTAATAGATACATCACTTACTTAACAAATGGTGACGAACTGGCGTGCAGGTGCAACCACCTCTCCAACATCGCCGAGTCCCACCGCTCGGACAATACGCTCAGGATACCGTTAGTGCTGCATCTAAAGCGACTTAGCAGCGAGGCACTTCGCTTCCTAATAATGGCATAAAAGTCATCGGTTTGCGCCTGCGCGAACATCGTAGAAGCGCTACAAAACCGCGGCAGCCCTAGTAGCACCCTGAACGCATTGTTATACTGGACGCGCAAGGCACTGTAGGCTCGCTGCCCATATTTGACCCATAGGCTGATTATGGTATGAGTCTTTTAAAATTATGGACTCAAGTAGCGCAAGACTGGCAATTGTGTAGATTTACGGGAGAGGCCTCTGCGCAGCAGTGAACGACTGCTGTCACTCAAACGCTCTGTAAGCAGTTTGAGAGAGAAAGTAACACACGAGTGAGTGACTGCATGGGGATTAGTCGAGTTTGTTGTCATACTAGATCGGCAGGTAATAATAGTATTATTGTCTTTATATCGATGAACGTCGTTGTTCCAGCGGCACCGTGTTCAAATACAGATAATGAGGAACTGAGTTCAAATTTTTAATAAAGATTTTTCTGCTATGAAAAATTTCCCAATATCAACCCGGAGTCTGGGAGTTGGCGGTATTGCACCTCTGTGCCTCGGAGAGCACGTAAAGCTGTCGGTCTTGAACCTGAGTTCTTTCCGGTCGTGAAGCTAGTCGTCCGATCCCATCATGGGAGTGATGGAATAGAAAGTCTCCACTGAGACTGCCCTCCGTGGCCTAAATTCGACCATGAGTAGAAGACCGGTGGTAGAGGTCATTGCATGTGTGCATACGGTAACTGCTTACTTTACAGCTCGTATGTTGGTTGTCGACTTGACTTTGAATAAGTACTAGCTGTGCCCCGCGGTTTTACCCGCGTTAAATTTTATAAATTATCACAGCTCCTCCCCCGTAGGTGATAGCGTGATAATATCTAGCCTTTATGTTGACCCAACCTCTTAGTAATATTCATGCAAAATTTGAAGTAAATCCATGCAGTACCTTTTGAGAGTAGCCCGGACATACATACAGACAAACAGACACAAATTCTAAAAACTATATTTTTGGCTTCGATATCATTTGTAGATCACGCCCATTTGGGGCGTGATCTACAATCGATCTTTTAAAAAAAATATTCATTGTACAGTTTTGACTTTCCTACGATTTTATTATATGTATAGATAACATAAAATTTAGTGATGTTTTTATGTGGCGACGTCACGAAACCTCTGTGAGAATTCGCGAGGGTTTTGTGACAGATTTTATTATAATTACATATTTATTTCAGGTTGATAGATGTGATATTATTGCATATATAAGAGTTGACGTGGACAATCATATATCAAAACCGGAAGTGACGTACAATTCACTCACGAAGGTTGTGCATATCCATTACAAGCCACTGCAAATCAGCACATCCGACTATCGTATTTTGGTCAGGGGGACTAAATACTGTTAAAGTATACTTTGAGAAAAGTTAACTGTTTTACAATATAGCAGCCATAAAATGTAATCAATACTACAATTTAAAATTTCCATATTTCTAAAATAATATGACGGACCGGTTGGTGTGGAAGGTACAGACGCCAGCACATCCAGCTACCCCAATCTGTCAAATTTCTTTTATAGATTTTCAACTTTATTACAAAAATATAAGGTTCAAATTTAAATTTAAGCTTGATGTGCTGGCGTTTGTACTTGCGTTTTACGCCGCAGGCCGTGGGTTATTACCCACCCAGGACAAATATTTGTGTATGTAATTGTCTATAAAATTATATATATACAAAACAAACTAATATATTATTTATCTGGTTTCCATAGTACAAGCTCTGCTTAGTTTGGAATTAGATGGCCGTGTGTAAATAATTTCTAATAAAATACACAGAAAAAATCACAATATAAGTAGGGTCAAAATAGTTGTTCTTTAAGCCCAGGTATAGAATAAAGGTAACGTCAAACAAAAAATCTCGTAAATTTTCTTTTTATATAGATTTGGAATTTATGATCTGTGGAGCCAGGCCAGAGGAAATTTCAGTTGCTTGCAGCATGATAAAATGGTAAACAGTGTGTAAAAATATATATCAAAATTTGTAAACAATGCATGATTTTAACTTAATTTAAATTTTAGACACTTTGGCACTTATTTTTCCAATTTGGAAGTGTCTCTCGCGCAAACTATTCAGTTCAGAAAAAAATGATATTAGAAACCTCAATATCATTTTTAAAGACTATCTATAGATACCCCACATGTATGGGTACGATGAAAAATTTTTTCGAGTTTTAGTTCTATGTATGGGGAACCCCCAAAATATTTTTCTTTTCTATTTTTGTGTAAAAATCTTAATGCGGTTCCCAGAATACATCTACTTACCAAGTTTCAACAGTGCAGCTCTTATAGTTTCGGAAAAAAGTGGCTGTGACATACGGACGGACAGACAGACAGACAGACATGACGAATCTATAAGAGTTCAGTTTTTTGCCATTTGGCTACGGAACCCTAATAAAAAATATAGAATATAATAATCAGAAGAAAAATACGAATATCACTGAGCATGGTAAAATTATTATTAATAAAATGTTTTTTCAACAGTCACTTTTTTCTAAGCCTACTGTGCAGTGCTTGACTTGACAACTGCTGAGAAAGACTGCCAAAAACTCAATAGAATATTAAAAAGTGCCCGATTATAGTAACATCTAATTACAATTGAAAGAGCTTGTCCAGATGCCTTATCAAAACCTCAGGTGACTCAAGTGCGGGAGTGTACCCCGGCCAGCGTATCAGCTTGGCTATACAACGAGGCAACGTTGCCAGCTTTTTGGGCGCAGATTGTGACTTAAATCCTATTTTCTATTTGTAAATTGTTTTCTTTTTAAATGTAATTGTACCAAGAACTAATATTTAATTCGAATTATGAAATAAAAATAAATAAATGCGTAAATCAATCATCACGCCAAGTATAATTTTATCATTAACATATTACGAAACCTTGTAATGTGCCTTGCTACATAATATGGTTTTATTTTTAGTAACAAATTGGTTGATTGACAGTTTTCGAATGATATTGAGAAGTTTGTAGTAGAAGTGAATACTCTGCTCCCGAAAAGAATTACTGATTTTGTATAGACTAGTAACATGTGCAACAAGACAATGCTTCATCATTGCAGCTGAAAGTAGTCCACTTTTGGACTAGCCTCACCCAAGAATCCTTAATTTTAACACTTAATTACAATTTATCAATGAAATATCGGATGTAAAGCTATTTGTTCCGAAGCAATTTTGCACCACAACAACGCGCCATAGTATAAGGCTATCGTTGTGAAAGAATCCTTTTTCCTAGATATTGTTCCAGCCAATATTTTTCTCTTCCCAAAACTGATTAAAACTAAGACTTCAAGGCACCCATTTTCAGTCACAGTCATAGAAGACATAAAAGAGAATTCGCGTTAAGAACAGAAGATAATGGAATTATTCGTTGGCGTAAGTGTTTTATTTTGGAAGACTGAAGCTTACTTTCGTTTAATGATATATATATATATATAGATTAGTAACTTTTACGACGGAAACTTTAATTGCGTAAATTATACTGAAACAACCAAGTAGTAAAACCCAAGAAGGATCCAACCACTACTTATATGAGGTATAGTTATAGATCGATGATATTATTAAAGTAATATCTATATATCGTTTGCAAACTTCTTCTTTATAGTTCCAATGCGAGGTGGGTTAGTAATAATGTGCCTACCATGTATAATTGAAACATGTCTGTAGACGTATAACAACCAATTTGTTTTCTATTGCACTGTAATATAAAAAACGATGTCCAATGCTTAGTGAACATTCAATCTGACGGCTGCAACTGATACAATGGGATCTCAAACTCTGCTGGTTCTATGTATCGCCTTGGTGTTTGCTCAAACTGTGCATTGCTGTTGGCAATGGCAATGGAATTTTGGAAAAGACAGCGAAATCTACTCAAATCTAAAGACCCTTAGCGGTCATATAGGATTATTTACCCATCATGTCGATGTACCACTTCAGGTTCGTATATTTTAATTAATTAATTGAGGCATTGAATATTACCACCCCATTAATTCCCGTGCGCTGCAGTGTTTCTCTGGGTGCCTACTGTGACATCATACTGCGATTCCCAAATCGGCTACCAAGCGTGGCGATTATGGAATAACCCTCTTAAAATGATGGACACAAGCAGCGCAAAACCGCCAAGTGTGAAGTTCTTCGGGGAAGGCCTCTACTGATATGATGATGAACTGAGGTAGAACTTCCGCTTTTTCGCTCTGTAAGCAGCTTGAGTGAGGAAGTAACACACGAGTCAGTAATAATAGTAATATTGTCTTTATACCGATGACTGTAGCGTATTCAACCGCAGATAATTAAGTAATAGGTTCAAATCCGTGGTTGGGATTAAAAGTGATTTTTCTGCTTAGAGATATTTCTTCCGCGCCTCAGAGAGTACGTAAAGCTGTCGGTTCTGCACCTGACTTCTTTCCGGTTGTGAAGCTAGTCGTCCATGCGGTGACGGATTAGAAAGTATAGGCCTTGTACTTCCCTGATATGTCCAGCACAGATGGCTAGTCTCCACTGAGACTGCCCGCCGTGAACGAAATTCGACCATGAGGACACAACCGATTTGATGTAAAAGACCGGTAAGAGGTAACTGCACGTGTGCGTGCGGTAACCGCTTACTTTACTGGCCGTACTCGTATTCTGGTTGCCGACTTGACTTTCAAGTATAAATAAGTATTAAATAAAACTTAGTGATTTTATTAATTTTGCGATGTTAGGAAACCTCGGTGAGAATCCGCGAGGGTTTTGTGACAGTTTTTTTATAATGACATATTTGTTTCAGCTTGGTCACTGTGTTGTCGTGTCATATGTACATGTTGATGTGTACCATGCTGTATCAAAACCGGAAGTGACGTACAATGCACTCACGGGTACTGTGCATATCGATTTCAAGCCACTGCAAATCAGTGTATCCGACTATCGTATTTTAGTCAGAGGGTACACCTACTGTTAAAGAATACTTTGCGAATTTAAAATAACATTTCACCTGTTTTACAACCTGGCAACTTTAAAATATAATTCATAATACAATTAAAATTTAAATATTCCATTTTTCTAAAACCTAAAGCTGGTTGACGTGGTAGGAATTGCATTTCACACCGCAGGTCGTCAGTTTGATTCCCACCTAGGACAGATATTTGTTTGCATGAAAATGTCTGTTTGGCCTGTATCTGAGTGTAATTATCTATATAAGTATATATTTACATACGAAAACTAGGGTATTAGTTATTTTACTAACGCTCGCGAATTGTTTTTGTGTAGTATTTCAATTTCTTGCACCCTTGATAAAATGTTAAACAGTGTGTGGAAATATAATAATATTCCGAAATTTGTAAACAAGGCATGATTTTAAAACATAATGTTTTAATATATTTACAGTACTTAGAAGACAATATGTAAAATTAAAGGTGAAATAAAATTATATATGTCTAAAATTGACTATTTTGTTTGGTGATTGGATGCATTCCCTTTATGCGGATTCATGTATCACATTCTGACGAACATTCCGACTAATCACTATTAATATGGATGGCAATGTAATTACTAAAATAAAAAATAAACTCTTTTATTTTACGCAGTGAACCCATACAATTTAATACAATTTTAGAAAAACATTTATTATTATTAAACATTTAATGACATTATATAAATGATGATTATGAAATGAGTATTTGAATATATAATAGTATTAGATATATTTTACTACATCGTGTATTAATAGTTCCGTCTCTATTGAGTCAAGAATTAAATATTATTATAATACTGTGTTCAATTGCTGTGTTGCATCAGGTGTATTTCCAGCCTTGATGAAGTATAGTAAAATCATTCCTTTGTTTAAAGCTGGTGATACTTCAGATCCTTCAAATTTTCGACCTGTTTCCGTGCTGCCCACTCTTAGTAAAATATTTGAAAAGCTCATGCTTTTAGTTCTGCCAGTTGCTCAGACACTTTAATATACATAATTTACAACACCGGAAACAGTTTGGATTCACAAAGGGTTGTTCAACCATAGATGCAGGGGTCAACTTATTAAAAAGTATATTCGCGGCTTGGGAAGACTCCCAAAACGCATTAGGTATCTTTTGCGTTTGTCCAAAGCGTTCGATTGCATTCATCATGATACTCTGTCAGAAAAGTACACCACTACGGTATTAGGAACAAGGCTCTTGAACTTCTGACTTCTTACTTCGGCAATAGAATTCAGAAAGTTGAAATAAACGGTAAAATATCTCTGGAATTTCCAGTGGTAATGGGCGTCCCACAGGGGTCAATTCTTTGCCCATTTTTGTTTTTGATGTCCTATAGAATTAGAGTAGCTCTGCTGACATTAACACCATATTTATATTGCAAAAAGAGCTCCAAGAGCTTTTTATAATCTTGGCCCGAGAGTGTCTCTAAGAGAAAAGTTCAAAGAGGTTAACATTCTAACTGAACCATCTCAGTATGTATATGAAAACCTACTATATGTGCATAAAATATCGATTCCTTCTGTAAAAGGAGCGATACACATAATGTAAATACTATTGATATTAATCTCATATTGCATACTACCTGTCTCCACAAAATAAGTAACTATTTTATGGGGCAATGTATTGTGATTCTATAACAAACTTCCGAATGATATTAGAGAATTGTCTGCGAATTACTTTAAAAGAATTATTAAAGCAATATTATGTAGCATATTACAAAATTTCTGATTTTTTAAGTGAAAAAGCGCTTGGGATTGAGTTGTTCTGAGTCAACACACATGATTGTAATTAATCTTAAGTATTTGAAAAAAACCTACTTTTTCTGGCAGTGTTTCTCAGTAGCTGCCACGTCATGCACTGCACGGTACGGTAAAAAAAATATGACCATTCCACATAAATGTAAAATTTTTACGGAATAAAAAATATTTGAATTTGATCAGAAATTGTCGGTATAGAGACGGTCGCGCAACTGAGAGGACTCGGCGAAACAAACTCAGCAGGTTCATCTACTACTGCTTTCAACACGGCCTAGTTGAGTCAGTATGGCTAAAACTTAAGTAATCAAGCGGGCATATGTACATCAGATTTGGTCCACTTAAAGCAATTATTTAGTAGGCGAACACAATATCTGGTCGGTAGGTTATCTGTATATGGATTATTTTAGATTTAATATATTTAGGAAGAGAAAATAAAAACAATAATCGTTGGTAAACGCTTGCCTTTCATGCCGCAGGTCGTGGGTTCAATTCCCAAACAGGATATATATTTGTGTGCATGCTGAGTCTGGGTGTAATTATCTAGATAAGTATGTATTTACAAAAGAAGAGCAGGATATGTAGTATGTCAGTGGTCTGGTTTTATAGTACAAGCTCTGCTTAGTTTGGCATCAGATAGAGTCTGAATAATGGGGTTAGTCCCGCTATGGTATGGTCCCGGTATGGCACCCTCTTAAAATACCTACCAAAAAGGTCTACGTCAGACAATAGAAGGTACATCTGTAAAGAAAAGTGCATCTATAATTTTAACTCTATCGTTTTACTTTTAGGAGTGTAAAATAAAAAATAAAATAAAAAAGGTTTTTATTCACGTAGACTTTAAAAAAGCGCTTGTAAATCGTCGGAACATGTTTCTAGTAATATATTTGTATACATTATTATTTCTAGTAACATAGATATTTAGGTACACATTGTATGAAAACATTTATAAAATTTATTTTATTATAGCATTGATATTTAGCTAGCTCGTATCAAGTTATTGTCAAGAGATTATGTTTAATTATCTAGTTTAAGTCTAATATTTTTATTATATATTGTCTATATATTGTGTATAAATAAAACCTCTGTTTGAAATATTAAATCAGTCTTTTATTAATTAAAAATATTAAGAACAAATGATCAACCAGTGGAAAGAAATATTACTTGCAATGTAAATTTTAAAATAATCAATAAATAATTACCATTAATAAAAAAAATAGAAATAATCAATATCCCAGAAAACTATTATTGTAAATATTATAAACTTCAAAAACGACTAGAAAATATATTAATTACAAATAATCAACATCGAGAAAAAGTATTGAAATATTAAACATTTAAGAGGCTAATAAACTAAATTAAAAATAAACATTTTTTTTTTAATATTCTTATTGAAATATTGACTTGATTATGCATCGATACGATCTCAAATTCTGCTGGTTCTACCTTGTTGGTTACTCAGACTGTGCATTGCATGGAATGGGAGTTTGGCCAAGACAGCAAACACAACCTTAAACCTCAACACCTAAATAAAATAAAATAAATAAATAAAATAAAAAAGTTTTTATTCACGTAGACTTTAAAAAGGTGCTCGTAAATAGTCAGAACATGTTTGTAGTAATATAGTTGTACACATTATTATTTCTAGTAACATAGATATTTAGGTATACACGTTGTATTGATTATATATGAAAACATTTATAAATTTATTTATAATAGCAATGATATTCAGCTAGCTCATATCAAGTTATTGTCAAGAGATTATGGTTAAGTTTAATTATCAAAATGTATAGTTTTAGCTATATTTTTACTACATATTGTCAATGGTTCTGTCTATATTAAGGTATTATTATTATGGCGGACCTTGTGTTAATAAGGACGGTCGCGCTTTTAATGCTACCACCGGATAAAATGCGCCCCAACTGAGAAGACCCAGCGAAACAAACTCAGTGGGTTCATCTACTACCGGTTTCAACACGGCCTAGTTGAGACGGTCCGGCAAAACATACTCAAGCGGGCATGAACACGGGATTTGGACACTTAAAGTAATTATATAGTAGGCAAACACAATATCTGCTCGATCAGTTGTCTGAATGCTTATTATTTTAGATTATATTTAGGTATACAAAAGATAAACTTCGAAACAATAACATTATTCATTTTGAGACAGAGTCAATAATTTTAAATTAAGTCATCATATCAGCCGAAAGACGTCCACTGCTGGACAAAGGCCTCCCCCAAAGATCTCCACAATTGCCGGTCTTGCGCTATTCGCATCCAGCTGTTTCCAGCGACCCGCACAAGATCATCGGTCCATCTTGTAGGGGGCCTGCCCACGCTGCGTCTTCCGGTTTGTGGTCGCCACTCAAGAACCTTTCTGCCCCAACGGGCATCAGTTCTACGAGCTATGTGCCGCGCCCGCTGCCACTTCAGTTTTGCATTTTAATATGCAAAAAGAACGATATACGCATCGCCCTAAAAAAACTTAAAGCAAAATTCACTCAAGGGCCTGATGGTGTACCACAAATAATTGTCCGAGACTGTTATGAGATCTTTGTTGAGCCTCTATGGCACATATTTAAATTATCTCTCCAACAACAAATCTATCCGCTCGTTTGGAAAACTACCAAAGTTATACCCATACACAAGGCAGGATCTAAGTCCGAAATTCAAAATTACAGGGCCGTAGCAGTTCTGTCAGTATTTGGTAAGGTTATGGAGTCCACTTTATATACACTAATATATAAACAATTAAATGGTTGGTTTTGTGATGAACAACATGGGTTTTTACCTGGGCGTTCCACAACTAGCAATTTTATTAATATTTCAACGTTCGTTTCGAACGGAATTGATGCTAAAGGGCAGGTCTACGTGGCTTATTTTGATTTCCAAAAGGCGTTTGATCAGATCCAAAATGATGTCCTACTTTACAAACTAGCAAATATAGGCTTTTCAAAAAATCTTATTCACTTTCTTTCAAATTACCTAAGAAATCGTTAACAGAAGGTTCTATACCAAAACTGCAAATCTGAAGAATATACTGTTAATTCAGGTATTGGGCAAGGTAGTTATCTGGGCCCATTACTTTTCTTAATATTAATAAACGACTTAGGGCACGTGTTTGACAAAAACGGAATGAGACCCGACTACAATAAAATAAAGGCCACTAAGGAGATGGCCACTCCAGCCGATAGGAAGGATTTGGAACGTTTTTTAGGAGCCGTAAACTATTTATCCAAATTTATTCCGAATTATTCGGAAATAGCTATTCCTTTGACGGGGTTATTAAAGAAAGAAAACGATTGGCGGTGGGAGCAAAGCGAACGGACAGCGTTTGATAAGCTTAAGGACTGCGTCGCGGGGGCAGGAGTCCTGGCGCTATATGACCCCGCGCGGCCTGTGCGGCTCTCTGTCGACGCATCTTCTGTTGCACTTGGGGCCGTGTTGTTGCAAGATGGTCGCCCTGTCGAGTTCGCTTCTCGCACACTTACCGATGCACAAAAAAGGTACGCACAGATCGAGAAGGAATTGCTTGCTATCGTGTTTGCTTGTGAACGGTTCCATCAATATATTTATGGTCAACAGGGTGTCATGGTAGATACGGATCACAAGCCCTTAGAGAGTATATTTAAAAAACCCCTGACGTCCGTTCCCGCACGTCTACAGCGTATGATGTTAAGGATACAAGGCTACGATTTGATCATTCATTATGTCCCTGGCAGGTATCTTAAGATCCCGGACATGTTGAGTCGTGCGCCGTTACCAGACTTGTATAGTTTAATAGTTTACCTATTTCGAACGATAAATTAACGTATATAAAAAAGAAGACGAAGACTGATTCTGAGTTAAGGGCCCTGTTAGGGTATATCCAGTTAGGGTGGCCTAATAATAAATACGATGTGGTTAATGAAGCTAAAGATTATTAGTCAATTAAAGATGAACTATTCATAGTGGATCAGGTAATATTTAAAGATAATTTGGTTATAATACCAAAAAGTTTAAGAACTGAGATGTTAAGTATTATTCACGAAGGGCACTTAGGTATAGATCGGTGCAAGCGACGAGCTAGACAGGTGATGTTTTGGCCTCATATTTCACGGGATATAGAATTGTATGTAAAACGATGTAAAATTTGTCAAGAGTTCTCAAACAGCCCGGCTAAAGAACCTATGATACCTATTGAAATTCCTAAATTACCGTGGCACAAAGTAGGATCCGGAATTTTTGAATACAGAAAGAAGTATTATCTTATTATTGTAGATTACTATTCCAATTATGTGGAAGTAGCCCGTTTAAATACGTTATCGTCAAACACGGTAATAGAAAATATGAAGGAAGTGTTTTCACGTCACGGGGTCCCAAATTTACTGATTAGTGATAATGGTACTCAATATAGTAGTCGAGAGTTTAAAAAATTTGCAAATGACTGGGGTTTTAATCACATTACGTCTTCACCGAATTATGCTCAAGCGAATGGTAAGAGTGAGCGTGCGGTACAAACTATTAAGTCATTGTTAATGAAGTCAATAAGAAGTAATGGAGATTTTAATTTAGCTCTTCTTAACTATCGTAATACGCCTCGGGATGGTTTGAGCTCTCCTGCTCAGTTATTAATGGGTCGAAGGCTAAGGTGTCAATTACCAGTTCACCCTGTACTTTTAGAACCTCGCACAGTCGACCCAAAAGAGTATCAAATTATGATTGAGAAACAGAACAAATCTAAGTTACGTTATGACAAACATTGTAAGTCTTTACCCGATTTAAAGACTGGTGATTCTGTTATCATTTTAGATGGTAAAAAGAGATCTAGAGCTAAAGTCATCGGTCATGCAGGTACTCCTCGATCATATGTTGTGCAAAATAAGGTGGGGGCCAGATACAGACGTAATCGGCGCCACTTAATTAAATGTGAAACGTCTGAAAATGCATCTCAATGTAACAGCAATGTCGAATATGATGACGAATTCAGATGCAAGTGAAGATTTGAACTTGCAAGACAATATGGATGTGGAACAGTCTAAAGTGACTGTGGAAACTCCCACATTTCAATCTCCACCTGCACCACTGATTCGTGGAGCTAAAACATTAGCTCAGGAACGCATTGCTCGCATGCAACTTTAATTCATAAGTTTATTTTTATCACATTTATTCTTTTATTAGTATATAAAAGTATGTAGATCTAAGGGGTGTTAGTTGCTATAACGTTTTAATGGTATTTGTAATATTAATTTTTAATATTACAAATACCATTTTATCCCTCAGGAACATGTCAAAGGGGTAAGAGTAGGTATTGTAAAAATACACATGTGCATAATACACATAAAGATATCAAAGTCTATTTTCATATGTACCTATTATGTATCTAGTGGTTAAGAATTTTATTTATTATCTTTATTGTTTTATGGGGAAGATGTTGTAGTAAGTATTATTTATGTGTGAGGGTAGTATAAGTT
Organism: Pseudoips prasinana; assembly: GCA_951640165.1. NCBI lineage: Eukaryota > Metazoa > Arthropoda > Insecta > Lepidoptera > Nolidae > Pseudoips > Pseudoips prasinana. The sequence continues at coordinate 35,054,541 of OX621245.1, read as the reverse complement.
CATTAGAGAATAAACCAGTTGTCGTCTAGATCTCGATCGTTTCATTACAACATAACAAATACCGATTTATGTCAAATAAGTAGCTGGGCTAGGTCTTATGGACTGTAAACACATCTAAAACGCAAGTCATTGTTGTTGGTAGCTCCAGAAAGATTTCTATGGTAGACTGGTCGCTTGTACCACAGGTGCGCTTTAATGGTTCAATCATACCGCTCTCGAAGACGGTAAAAAACCTTGGTATACATATCGATACCACGTTATCCTGGGGCCCACAGGTTAAAGAAGTTAGTCGAAAAATGTTTGCTTCCGCTGGGTCACTTAGACGACTTCGTAATTTTTTGCCGACCACCACCAAGATTGCGCTAGCCCATTCCTTTCTCCTACCGATTTTAGACTACGCTGATGCCAGCTATCTCGATATCACGGAGGACCAATTAAACAAACTTGAGAGGCTCCAAAATTTCTGTATTCGATTCATATTTGGTTTGCGTAAATATGATCATGTTTCCGAATTTCGTGCAGAACTCAAGTGGTTACCTATACGACTTCGCCGGAATGCTCACATTGTTTCTCTTCTATATAGTATACTGTTCAACCCAGCTACTCCGACTTACTTAAAAGAACGTTTTGAGTTCCTCCACGAGACACATTCGAGGTTGCTGAGATCATCGAAAAATTTACGAATCAAGATACCAATGCACTCCACAAAATTTTTAGATCATTCCTTTTCCGTACAAGCTGCCTGATTGTGGAATGCTTTGCCAGAGACAGTGAGAGGTGCTCAGTCACTGGACATTTTTAAGAAAATGGTGAAGAGTTATTATTCTTTCTCTTTAACGTTAAATGACTGTTTATCTTATTCTCCTATGACCTGCCTTTTATATATATATATATGTATGTATTTATGTATTGTTAAAAGTACCCATGGTACCAAAAAAAAAAAAGCTTTCTGCTACATATGCCAACAAATACCCAAATGCCTTTTCTTTACTCCTGGTCCATTCAACGGTTGCCTGGAAGTGATCGCACTTAGCGATAAGGCCGCCATTTGTACAATCTTAACATGCTCAAAGTTCTTTTTATGTATTAGTTTTTGGTGTACAATAAAGAGTTACTTACTTACTTCTACTGTAAATGATTGTCCATAGAAGTTTGAGGAGTCCTTGGGTATTTTGAGTCGCAAGTTTTCAGATTACCTCAGGGATCTTAAATATGTGCCATTTAATAACTCTAACAGGTCTTTGAGATAAAGTAAGGTGGCAGGATTAAATAATATACTGTATAGAAGAATTAAAATATGTGTATCTTGGCAGAAGCGAATGGGAAGCCACTCGAGCTTGGTGCGAAATTCTGAAACATGGTCATATTTGCGCAGATCAAGGATGGGTAAAAGAAGAGATTTTAGTGGCAGTGGGAAGGAATTTCCGGATTCATCGCAAAGACCCTGCTGATGCAAATGACTTACAACTGATCTCCTGAAGCTGAGGACCCCACGATAAGATCTTGTCAAAATATATACCTAGGTTTTTTACTTTGTCTGTTTTGAATGATTTTTTTATTAAATTTAAGCTGAGGTAGCCCAGACCAATCTATTTTAGCTAGCATTCTGGAGCTGCCAATAACAATGATTTGCGTCTTTGCCGGATTAACTACCAGTCCATACGACTATATATAATGTATATATAATAGAGTACTATTTGCAAATCTTATCAAGATCATCCTGCATGACATTGATAGGAGACGATATCAGTTCCAAAGACGCTTGTGTATGAATCTGCAGATCATCGGCATAGAGGTGGTAGGAAGAATTGAGGTTTTGGGAGACAGTATTTATAAATACAGCAAAAAGTAATGGAGATAGCACGCCTCCCTATGGTACGCCAACAGTCATATCGCACCATGAAGAAAAAGCATCCTCTACGCGAATACACTGCCGGCGACCTAACAGGTAATTATGTAATTAGTCAATAACCATTGGAGATACATTAATTGAGCGCATAATGCCAAGCAAGATGTCAAAGTCTACGGTGTTAAAGCATTACTGAAGTCTAGCAAGGAAAGTACATTGCTCTCATCCATGCTAAGACGAATGTCGTCTATTATTTTGATTGAAGCAGTAGCTGTACTATGACCGGCTCGGAAACCAGATTGTAATGGATTTAGGAGCTGGTTTTTACAGAGGAAAACATTTAGTTAGTTATAAACTAAACGTTCCAACACTTTGGGAAGAAAAGGGAGGATAGATATATGACGGAATTCGGGAAATTCTTTATGATTGAATTTCTTAGGTACCGGAATAATATAAGCCATTGGGACGGAAAGCACACATTGGTTAAGGAGAAATTATATATGTGACTGAGGACGGGAAGGATTTCATCAAGGATAGAAAGGATCATATTACAGCCAATGTTATCACTACCAATGGCTTTCGATGTAATTGACATAATGCTCTTCTTAATGTAACAAGTAGTTACAAATAACTACTTGTTACATTAAGAAGAGCATCAGCCCTATGGTTTTTAATCAAAATTAAAAACTATAGGACTGAAATCGGGTTTTGGAAGTGACACAATATAATTAAGAGTTTGGCCTTAGATTATCCTGTTGCAATTGGATGAAGACGAGAAATGTTGGATTAAGGAATGGATATCCAGATTTTTTTGAATAGGATTTTCTCTTGTCTTCACAACCTAAGAACTAAGAAATTGCCAGACTTTTGCTGGATTACCGGTTTCTACAGATTCATGAACATATTGGCGTTGTGCTTTCCTACACACCTTGTTGCAAAAATTACGAATTGAGACAAATTTTTGTGTATTTAACAAAGATGGACGACGGAAACTTTGATTACGTAAATTATACTGAAACAACCAAGTTGTAAAACCCAAGAAGAATCCAACAACTACTTATATGAGGAATAGTTATAGATCGATGATATAATAAAAGTAATATCTATATATCGCTTGCAAACTTTTAATACCTTTCCTTTACATGGGTCAAATTGCGAGGTGGGTTAGTGTTAATGTGCCTACCATGTATAATTGAAACATGTGTGTAGACGTATAACAACCAATTTGTTTTCCATTCGACTGTAATATAAAAGACGATGTCCAATGCTTAGTGAACATTCAATCTGACGGCTGCAACTGATACAATGGGATCTCAAACTCTGCTGGTTCTATGTATCGCCTTGGTGGTTGCTCAGACTGTGCATTGTGGCGGTGAATGGCATTTTGGCCGCGACAACGAACTCTACTCAAACCTCAAGACCTATATAGGTCATATAGATTTAATGACCTATACTGCTGATGTACCAATAGAGGTTCGTATATTTTAATTTATTAACTGACGCATAGAATATTACCACCCCACTTATTCCCGTGCAGCGTTTCTCTGGGTGCCTACTGTGACATCATACTGCGATTCCCAACCCGGCTACCAAGCGTGCCGATTATGGAATAACCCTCTTAAAATGATGGACACAAGCAGCGCAAAACCGCCAAGTGTAGGGTTCTTCGGAGAAGGCCTCTACTGATATGATGATGAGCAGAGGTAGAACTGCCGCTTTTGCATCCTGTAAGCAGCTTGAGTGAGGAAGTAACACACGAGTCAGTAATAATAGTATTATTGTCTTATCAAGTTTGGCGGTGCCTACCCGCGCCTCAGGGAGCACGTAAAGCTGTCGGTCCTGCACCTGACTTCTTTCCGGTTGTGAAGCTAGTCGACCATGGGGGTGATGGAATAGAAAGTATAAGCCTTGTACTTCCCTGATATGTCCAGCACAGATGGCTAGTCTCCACAGAGACTGCCCGCCGTGAACGAAATTCGACCATGAGGACACAACCGATTTGATGTAAAAGACCGGTAAGAGGTAACTGCATGTGTGCGTGCGGTAACCGCTTACTTTACTGGCCGTACTCGTATTCTGGTTGCCGACTTGGCTTTCAAGTATAAATAAGTATTAAATAAAACTTAGTGATTTTTTAATGTTGCGACGTCGCGAAACCTCGGTGAGTATCTGTGAGGGTTATGTGACAGTTTTTTTTATTAAATAACATATTTATTTCAGGTTGATCACTGTGCTGTCGTGAAATATATACGAGTTATCGTGTACAATGCTTTAGGAACACCGAAAGTGACGTACGATGAAGTCACGAGGATTGTGCATATCTCTTACGGGGTCGGGCAAGTCAGTGCATCCGACTATAGCATTTTAGTCAGAGGGTATAACCACTGTTAAAGAATACTTTGCGTAAATTTCACCTGTTTTTCAACCTGGCAGCCTTAAAATATAATTCATAATACAATTAAAATTTTCCATTTTGCTAAAACAATATGACGGGCAGGTTGACGTGGTAGGTTGCATTTCACGCCGCAGGTCGTCAATTCGATTCCCACCTAGAACAGATATTTGTGTGCATGAAAGTGTCTGTTGGGCTCGTGTCTGAGTGTAATTATCTATATAAGTATATATTTACATAAGAAAACTAGTGTATTAGTTATTTTACTAACGCTCGCGAATTGGTTTTTGTATAGAATTTCATAAAAAAAACTCAATAAAATGTTAAACAGTGTGTGATAATATAACAATATAATAATATTCCGAAATTTGTAAAAAAGGCATGATTTTGAAACATGGGTTTTGAGATATTTACATTACTTAGAAGACAATATGTAAAAGTAAAGGTGTAATAAAATTATATGTGCATAAAATTGACTATACTGTTTGGAGATTGGATGCCTTCCCTTTATGCGGTTTCATTTATCACATTCTTACGAACATTCCAACTAATCACTAATAATATGGAGGTTAATGTAATTCCTAAAATAAAAAATAAACTTTGTTTTATTTTACGCAGCGAACCCATATAAATAAATTTAAGAAAAACATTTATTATTATTAAACATTTAATTACATTTTAATGCAACGACAAATCCTAAAAAAAGACAAGACAAAAAGAGCAGAGCTTATAAGGTTGCAGGAATATAAATTGCCATATAAGTGTGAAGAAGTGGTTAAGGTTGTATATGGCCCTTAATATTCCGAAGTCAGATCTGAGTAATCGGCTCATAAAGGAGGCCCGCACTTTTCTCATCACACCATAAAAGTCACCCACCCCCTTCAACGCAAATATTCCTGAGGCATTACATCGCCATGCCAGAAATAGTCATACTCATATGTATATTTATATTCCGTAATTATTTTTTTTACAACAATCACCATTTTTTGCTGTGCAGTGCTTGACTTGGCAGCTACTGAGCAAGAGTGCCAAAAAATTCTGTAGAAATATAAAAAAGAAACTGGTTATTGTAACATCTACAATTGAATTATACAAATAAGTATTAGAATATATTAATATAGTATTAGATATATTCTATCTCTATTGCGTCAAGAATTAAATATTATTATTATCAGAACTTGTCGGTATAGAGACGGTCGCGCAACTGAGAGGACTCAGCGGAACAAACTCAGTAGGTACTTAAGTACACCAATATGTACACCGAATTTGGTCCACTTAAAGCAATTATTGAATAGGCGAACACAATATCTGGTCGGTCGGTTATCTGTAAATGCATTATTTTAGATTTCATATATTCAGGAAGAGAAAATAAAAACAATTATTGTCAATGCTTGCCTTTCACGCCGCAGGTCGTGGGTTCAATTCCCAAACAGGACATATATTTGTGTGCATGAACATGTCTGTTTGTCCTGAGTCTGGGTGTAATTATCTATATAAGTATGTATTTACAAAAGAAGAGAAGTATATTATTATATGTAACATATCAGTGGTCTGGTTTCATAGTACAAGATCTGCTTAGTTTGGGATCAGATAGAGTCTGAATAATGTCCCTTGATATTTATTATTATTATTTAGCTAGCTGTGCCCTGCGGTTTTACCCGCGTTAAACTTAATAATTTATAGCCTATGTGTTATTTGGATATATAAGCTAAATTACCACAAAATTTTATCAAAATCTGTTGGGTATTTTTGGCGCGATAGAGAAACATATACACCCACACACTCACCTAGTTTCGCCCTTATAATGTTAGTGTGATTTTGTGAAAGAAATACTTGAAATAAAGCATGGGGAAAAAAATATTTTTCTCTTCCCAAAACTTATTAAAACTAAGACTTTGAGCCGCGCGTTTTCAGTCACAGTCATACAGGAAATAAAAAAATTCGCGTTGAGAACAGAAGTAAAGAGAATAGAAGATAATGAAATTATTCGTTAGAGGAAGTGTTTTATTTTGTAAGACGCTTACTTTCGTTTCATGGTAACTATAATAACATTTACGACGGAAACTTTAATTGCGTAAATTATACTGAAACAACCGAGTAGTTAAGCCCAAGAAGGATCCAACCACTACTTATATGAGGTATAGTTATAGATCGACAATATAATAAAAGTAATATCCATATATCGTTTGCAAACTTCTTCTTTGTGGTTCCAATGCGAGGTGGGTTAGTATTAATGTGCCTACCATGTATAATTGAAACATGTCTGTAGACGTATAACAACCAATTTGTTTTCCATTCGACTGATATATAAAAGACGATGTCCAATGCTTAGTGAACATTCAAGCTGACGGCTGCAATCGATACAATGGGATCTCAAACTCTGCTGGTTCTATGTATCGCCTTGGTGGTTGCTCAAACTGTGCATTGCATGGAATGGGAGTTTGGACAAGACACCGAACGCAACACAAACCTCAAGACCTATAGCGGTCATATAGGATTATTTACCAAAAATGTCGATATACCAATTGAGGTTAGTATATTTTTATTTATTAACTGAGGCATAGAATATTACCACCCCATTTATTCCCGTGCGCAGCAGCGTTTCTCTGAGTACATACTGTGACATCATACTGCGATTCCCAACCCGGCTACCAAGCGTGGCGATTATGGAATAACCCTCTTAAAATCATGAACACAAGCAGCGCAAAAAATCAGCGTGATATTATGTTAAACAGCTTGCAACCAATATCTGGAGTAGTTTATTATACGGTTCTTGTAGCAACAAGGAACAACTTCCGTGCGTTTAAGCGCTTTTGCCATACCTACTATTGGAAGCAAATATAACAGCTCACTTAGGACCCTTAAATTGATCCTCGGTGCTTTTGCAGCTGGCTTCTCTCGTTGCAAATCTCTCATTTTATGAGGCTATAGCCTCTTTACATCATTCTGTCTCCCGCTTTGCTCTGAAGGGAAGTGGAACTATTCATTATCTAACTCCTCCTTTTTTGTCTTTCTGATTAAATTCGTTGCGGGATCCAAGACAGTTAAAGCGATTCCCCGGGACATGCCTGAGCTTCACCGCTCAGTGTCATTTCATTGTGTGCCACTGTTGATCCTGGCTTACAGGAGTTGCAGTGGTGGGTAAGAGGGAGGGACTAGTCCCGAATAAAAAAAATAAAAAAAGCAGCGCAAAACCGCCAAGTGTAGGGTTCTTTGGAGAAGGCCTCTACTGATATGATGATGAGCTGAGGCAGAACTGCCGCTTTTTCATCCTGTAAGCAGCTTGAGAGAGGAAGTAACACACGAGTCAGTAATAATAGTATTATTGTCTTTATACTGATAACTGCCTCGGTAGCGTATTCAACCGAATATTTCTCAGTATCAGTTTATTATCAAGTTTGGCGGTATTTACATCCCCGTGCCTCAGAGAGCACGTAAAGCTGTCAATCATGCACTTGACTTCTTTCCGGTTGTGAAGCTAGTCGTCCATCGGATCATGGGGACTGATGATGGAATAGAAAGTATAGGCCTTGTATTTCCCTGATATGTCCAGCACAGATGGGTAGTCTCCACTGAGACTGCCCGCCGTGAACGAAATTCGACCAGGAGGACACAACCGATTTGATGTAAAAGACCGGTAAGAGGTAACTGCATGTGTGCGTGCGGTAACCGCTTACTTTACTGGCCGTACTCGTATTCTGGTTGCCGACTTGGCTTTCAAGTATAAATAAGAATTAAATATAACTTAGTGATTTTTTTAATATTGCGACGTATCGAAACCTCGGTGAGAATCCGCAAGGGTAACTTGACAGTTTTTTTAAATAATTACATATTTATTTCAGGTTGATAGATGTACTACCATTACATATGTAAGAGTTACCGTGGACAATCCTTTAGCAAGACCGCAAGTGACGTACAATGCACTCACGAGGATTGTGCATATCTCTTACGGGCCACTGCAATACAGTGTATCCGACTATTATATTTTGGTCAGAGGGTATAAAAGCTGTTAAACAATACTTTGCGAACATTTCACCTGTTTTTCAACCTGGCACCCTTAAAATATAATTTATAAAAAAAAAAACTTGTGTGTACTTAGATATGTACACGCGTTAGAAGTTATACTTCTTAATATACAACTTGAACATAGTTATCAATTTTCATACCACCTAGAACTAACGTCATGCTGTTATTTTTACGATGCGCGCGCATCGTAAAAATTCAGTCTCATACATTTTCATACCACCTAGAACTAACTTCATGCTGTTATTTTTACGATGCGCGCGCATCGAAAAAATTCACTCTCATACCACCTAGAACTAACTTCATGCTGTTAAATTTTTTGGTGTCGGTGTGCGCGCGCATCGTAAAAATTCACTCTCATCATTTTTCTCCATCGCGCCAAAAGAAGTATAACTTCAAAAAATATTAAATTTTCCTTATTTCTAAAATAAGATGTCGGGCCGGTTAGCGTAGTAGGTACTTGCATTTCACGCCGCAGGTCGTGAGTTCGATTCTCACCTAGGACAGATATTTGTTTGCATGAAAATGTCTGGAAGACCTGTCTGAGTGTAATTATCTATTTAAGTATATATTAACAAAAGAAAACTAGTGTATTAGTATCTGGTTTCCATATTACAAGCTCTGCTTAGTTTAGAATCAGATGCCCGTTCGTGAATAGAACACTGTCTCACAAAATTATATATAAATTAAAATTTTCCATATTCGTGGTTTGATTCACAGAAATATCTAAAGTTACAAACAAATAAAAAAGTACCAATTATTACTGGTTTTTACTAAAGCTTGTGAATTGGTTGTGTATTGATTTGGAATTTATGATCTGTGGAGCCAGGTTAGCACCAATTTCAGTTGCTGCAAGCAATATCCTTGATAAAATGGTAAACAGTGTTCGGAAATATATCACAAAATTTGTCAACAATTCATGATTTTAAAACATGTTTACATTACAAAAGATTTACATTACTTAGAAGACAATATTTAAAATTAAAGTTGAAATAAAATTATATGTGACTAAAATTGACTATATTATTTGGTGATTTTTTTGAACATACCGCCATCTAACCCTCACGTTCGAAAACTTGTATTACAGACACTAAACGAAATGGATAGAAGTACATTTTTTTTATAAATATGACGGCATAAAATTCATGGAATATCGCCCAGAAAATGGGCAACAGCTCTGTGTACTATGACAATCATACTGTAATCCCCAAGCCGTCTGCCAAATCAGGCAATTATTGAATATACCTCCAAATTATGGCCATAACTTCATTATTGTGGAAAGTTTTTGGGGAGGCTTTTGTCCAGCAGTGGAACTCGTTCCGCTGACATGATGATGACGCAATATAATACAAAGAAAACACCCAGAGACAAATGGAAATATTCATGAATACAAATATTTGTCATGTGCGTGGATCAGAAAGCGGGTTCACTTCCAAATGATTCACAGCGTCGTAGCCTATGAACGCTTGCAACACCAGGGGCATCATTAGCGCATTGCGACTATTAGAAACCTTATAACTCCACTTTCCCAAGAAAATATTTAGATATGCAAGAAACAGTTACCGTATCCTACGATAAGTTTTTATTGTACTATTACCACATAATCAGTAACTCCATTAGTCACGTATTATGTTGAAATTTTGCTTTTATAGTTTTATTGGCAATTCTTAGCATAAATAACTCAATAATAGGAAATAATACATTTAATCGTCCGGACCGTCTCCAATCAGCTTATTCTAACAATCCGGGGTAGGCTCCGCCATAGCTACGAACGATAACTTATATTTGCACGTTGCCGCGTTGTACGAAGCAAGTCAAAATAACCCTTTTCAGAACATACCGCCAGTCTTTTTAACAGGCGTTACCTTCACTTGTAACTATGTATGTAAGAAAATCTAGGGATATTAATTTGAACCACTTCCTGGTCTCCGATTAGGATGAAATTTTGCATACGCTCTGAGTTCTGGGCCTCTAGCACGAGTTCCTGCAGTTTACTTACTCGATCACACATACATTGAGCACCAGCGCCTCTCGCGGAAACTATTAAGAACTAAAATTCTGGTGCTCAATGCATGGGACGAAACTGTACGTGTGATCGAGTAAGTAAACTGCAGGAACTCGTGCTAGAGGCCCAGGTGACAATACTTGACTAGCTAAGAAACGTCATTACAAGTCCAAGATGGCGGACAAGCTATTTGAAATGTAATCCCATGATATGGCTATCAAATGAAAGAGTTTGCTGTCAGGAATACGAAAAAAATAGTCACGTGAATTAAATGCAACGTGGCGGACATTCAAGATGGCGGACAGGCTATTTGAAATGCAATCCCATGATATGACTATCAAATGAAAAGGTTTGCTGTCAGGAATAATAATCACGTGACTTAAATCCAATATGGCGGAGGTCCAAGATGGCGGACAGGCTATTTGAAATGCAATCCCAAGATATGGCTATCAAATTAAAGGGTTTGCTGTCAGAAATACGAAAAAAATAGTCACGTGACTTAAATCCAACGTGGCGGACATTCAAGATGGCGGATTGGCTGTTTGAAATGCACCACCATGATATGGGTATTAAATGAAAGGTACATTTTATAATATACATTACTAATATATATACTTAACACAACATTACCTACAAAATCATACTAATATTATAAAGGCGAGGCTGTTTGTTACTTCTTCACGTCTAAACGGCTGGAGCGATTTTAATAAAATTTGGTATGGAGTTAGCTGACACCCTGGATTAACACATAGGCTATAATTTACAAAGTTTAACGCGGTTAAAACGGCGAGGCACAGTTAGTTAACGATAAATACGTATCATTTTCATTATGTAACGTTTAAATACCGGGAAATAGTGTTGCCTTATATAACGAGAGAAACATGAGATAAAAGCAATCAGCTGCCTCTGTATCGTCGACGGTAGACTGATTTCATTAGCTGAGCCAATATCAGTGGCAATTTGTGAGCGACAAAGTGAAAAAATATCTTATTTCAAACTGGGAATACCAATGTTTTGAAAAAGACTTGGAAAGTTTTATCTGATTGGACTTGAAAATTTTCAATTTACGACTCAATATTACAATTTACAATTCGATATTACTCGTATATAATACCTGGTTGTACGTGTGGCGTAGCGATTAAGACAGTGGCTCGTCACCTCGTGTCCCGTGTTCGATTCTCGCACAGGACAATCTGCTGTGTGGTGACGGCGACAAATATCAGAATCAGAATATCATCACCCCATCTCATCCCGTGGGGGGCGTAGAAGTCGACCCGAGGGAATATCTACCAGAGGATGGGCAGCAGCTTCCTTCTGAGTACTAAGACCATCTTACTGCGATCGCCAACCCGCCTGCCAAGCGTGGCGATTATGGCATATCCCCCCAAGAAGATTCTTGAGGGAGGCTTGTCCAGCAGTGGACTTATTTAGCTGTAATGATGATGATGACAGGACAACTCTAGTGTGACCAATAGATAGTAGTCCTGAGTCAGGGAGTTAATTATACTATGTTTTTATAGCATTCATTTTCCAAGTGCGGGCGTTGTACATAAAAGCTGGTACACACAGCATACGCTCTGTTTTAGTTATGCGCCTCTTCATTCACAGAAGGAGTCCACGGCGTCACATGTGCTGGAGTCGCCTGCCAGCATAGCATATACGACTGCTGGTGGCGAAAGATCCCGTCCGAAATTAGCGACCAGGACTCGCCTCTCGGCATCTCAGGCCGCCCACTCATCCAGCGTATGCTGGGTAGACTCGAAGTCGCTGCCGCAATGGCTCGGCCGATCTGGCTCAGATACTCACCGAAACACCCATGCCCGGTGAGTATCTGAGTCATTCTGTAGGTGGGCCTGAACACTTACGGTTCGGAGAGAACATTGGTTATGAGCGCCAACTAGTGATTATAATAAGAATAATCTATCTTAAAAATATATAATTGTAACAAAGCGTAAATAGAGAGAAATAAGACTAGAATAAGACTTCAAAAAAATGCATATTGCATGGCAATCAAAATATATAATAACCTTCCGTTACATATAAAAAAATGACATTACATCAATTTAGGAAGAGTTTGTTTAATTTCCTCAAAGAGAAATGTTTTTATAAAACTAAAGAATATTTAGAATATAAGTCGCATATTAATGTAATTTAATAGATTAAGTTTCAAAACTATATGTACTCGTATATTTGCACGACTTCAGGTCAGAATATGTTGGATATAACCTTTTCATTAAGATCTTATGTACCATATTTGAGCAAATAATGATTTGATTTGATTTAAAATATTGCAAGTAGACGCAAAATGTTTACCTTCAATGTTTTACGCTTCCCTTTCTTTACAGAATTTCTTTATATGCATATCATACCACTTGACGAGACAATAAACATTGCTAAAATAAATGGATCCATGCAATTTAAAAGCTCGTTGCAAATGGAAGTTTTAAGTAATGAATTTTGCGCGAAGCTTTCGAATTGCGACGCAAGTAGGGTTCAAAATAGTTTCTGTGATAACGAGATGTTCTAAAAGAGATTAACATCAGAACAAAATTACAATCGATCTAAGTAGACTTAATGACTCGTTTGAAATAAACGGAAAAGCTGTTACAAATAATAATAATAATGTATAACGTCAGTGAAGCATCGAGAAACAAAAAAGTAATCCGAAATTTTTTAATTCCTTTAATTAGAGAAGATCACATGCAATTAAATGCAAATGCTTATTAGTTCAGTACATACATCATAATATAATTTAGTATTTAATTATTATGTATAGTTAGGGTACTGGTCAACATGCACACATCATTTATTTGTGACGGAATCAACATTTTTTAACAATGTTAGGGTTATATAACCATTATATCGACACCAGGTGGTTAGAGTTAATTCAAGTCAAGTTTAAGGCGAATCAACAAAATAAGTAAAAGCAGAAAAATGGAAGTGAACAGTGCCAAGTGTACTCGTCACTGCCAATAAAGGTTCCGTTCGCAAACACTAGTTCTCTTTCTAATCCCCAATGCTCAAATACCTAGCCTCTTTCTTTTCTTTCAAAAATGCAGTTCCACCAACTAATGTAATGAGATTTAAATAAATATGCTGAGGTAGGAGCCCTTTCTTGGTCTGACGCAGGAATACAACTATGTATTGGCTTACTATATATTATATATATTTGTTGGTTTTCTTTTGTTTCTGTGTTGGTTAAGAATAAATAAATCCCTTCAAAAACATAAATGTGAAATGAAAGCCAAGTTCAATATTCAATAATGCGTCGTTCTCGACTTCCCCGACAAAAGAATCGAGATGTATGGATGTCATGTACCTACTGTTTTCATCCATTATGTAATGTTTTGTACGGGCCAGGCATTTAATAAATGTGCCAAATTTCATGTATTTAGTTGTGAGGGGTCTAAATATACTCGAAATAGTTTCATCATATCAGCCGAAAGACGGCCACTGCTGTACAAAGGCCTCCCCCAAAGATCTCCACAATTGCCGGTCTTGCGCTATCCGTATCCAGCGATTTCCAGCGACCCGCACAAAATCATCGGTCCATCTTGTAGGGGGCCTGCCCACGCTGCGTCTTCCGGTTCGTGGTCGCCACTCGAGAACCTTTCTCGAAATAGTTTACATTGTGTAATATTACTAACGGCGCGTAGTAAGTTTCTTTTTATGAACTTGGCTGAATATACTGCCGCGTAACTAGGCTCCTTTAGTTTTCATTATTCTTGAAACATACTGAAAACAATTTTTTATGTTCGCATTCTCATATCTATCTGTAATCCAACCAAAAATGATATCTCTAATTCAATTGTGGAATAGGCGCCGTAAATAACACGTACGTGAGTCGTAGACGTGCGGTGTCGTAATCGTCGGCGTAAACGTGACCTTACATAATAAGCTGGGATGTTGGCAAAACAAGTATACTTGTGTAGCCTGTGTGAATGGTACAACCGCAAGGGGAAGATCTCGTAGAACATTCTCTGGCCAATCGGAGAAGTTCTCAAGAAAGGCCAGGGGGGCTACCGCCGAACATTGGGATAGTGATCGGCTTTCAAATAAAAACCGGCCAAGTGCGAGTCGGAATTGCCCATGAAGGGTTCCGTAGCAGCAAGTATTTCAGTTGATTAAATGAAAGCAAATTGCGATCTACGATTTATGACATATTAAAAAAAACTACTTGCTAGATCTCGTCCAAACCAATTTTCGTTGTTAGTTTGCATGGTAATGTACATTATATTTTTTTTTTAGTTTTATCATTCTCTTATTTTAGAAGTTACAGAGAGGGGGGGGGGGGGGATACACTCATTTTACCACTTTGGAAGTGTCTCTCGCGCAAACTATACAGTTTAAAAAAAATTATATAAGAAATCTCAATATAATTTAAAAAAAAAATTGTCTTTCAGTTCTATGTATGGGGACCCCCCAAAATTATTGTTCTTTTTCTATTTTTGTGTTAAAATCTTAATGCGGTTCACCGAATACATCTACTTACCAAGTTTCAACATTACAGCTCTTATAGTTTCGGAAAAAGTGGCTGTGACATACGGACGGACAGACAGACATGACGAATCTATAAGGGTTCCGTTTTTGCCATTTGGCTACGGAACCCTAATAAAGGTTAAAAATTACTAAATCAATCGTTAAATTGGCTTCCGTGAGCACATGTGTCGTCATAAATGGTAATGAATCGATTTTAAACGCCGAAGCCGATTTAACGATTGATTAAGTCATTTTTAACCCTTATTTATTTGAACGCCGATCACTATCCCGATGTTCGGCGATTTAGTCGGTAGCCCCCCAGGTCAGAAGTACCCTAACCGGCAACAATGTATGAAATAATAAAAAAATAATAATGACAGTAAACGAGGCAAAGATCGTGACAAATGGAAATCCATTGTCTATGTATGTATGTTATAACGTCAAGCGATAGGAGTACAGACACCTGATAAAAACTTATCATGGTCTATAAAACTACTTCTAAATACTATAATTATATTTAGGACACCAAACAGCAAAAATACACTCTTCCAGTATAACCAAAACATACTTCCACCTAAGCATGCTCGAAGCATATTTTGTCTCATTCGCTCGAATTTACAGACGCCAGCACATCAAGCTATCCCAATCTGTCAAATTTCTCCAATTGAAACTGAGCCTTATGCTTTTGTGATAAAGTTGAAAAACTATAATAGAAATTTGACAGATTGGGGTAGCTGGATGTACTGGCGACTGTACAATGATTCATGAGTGACAAAACCGAAGCATTTTAAGGGTGAACTTGATCTGCATTGATAAAGGATTATTATATAGACAGTATCGTACCACACTTACACACGTCAGAATAAAAATAAGTTTGGTATTTTTATTAATCATTAATATATCATTTTGTTTGTTTAGAAATCAGTTTACTGTCACTTTGGTTTAGACAAAGTGTTCACTACCAAACTCATTCAAAGATTTGAATTTATAGATGTGCGACCCGCACAAGATAAGTGAATTAATAATTATAAGTATGTATTGTAGATAAAATATATAAAATTCTCATGTCACAGAGTTTGTGATCAAACTCTTCCGAAACGGCTCAGCTAAATGTAATGCTTTTTCGGGCATTTTGGATAGAAGTATAGTCTGAGAATAAAATCTATATCTATACCTACATATAATAAAATCGTAGGAAATTCAAAACTGTACATGGAATATTTTTTAAAAAGGATACTTGGAGCGTGATCTACAATCGATATCGAAGCCAAAAATATAGTTTTTAGAATTTTTGTCTGTTTATCTGTTAGTCTGTATGTACGTCCGGGCTAAACTCAAAAAGTACTGCATGGATTTACTTCAAATTTTGCATGAATTTTACTAAGATGTCGGGTAAACATATAGGATACATATTATCACGCTATTACCTACGGGAGAGGAGCTGTGATAATTTATAAAGTTTAACGCGGGTAAAACCGCGGGGCATAGCTAGTAAATACTAAATTCGGCATTCAAAATAAATATAAACCTAAATTTTCACCTTACTACCCATTTTTAATAGCGATATTAGTACTGTAATAATCTTTCACACTCCGTGGTCGATAACTGTACTGATCAAATTATGAAATGATCAACTGTCAATTGATCAGTTTTATCCCCGCGAGGCGTTTGCCAGTTCAGCTAGTTGCTTATATAAAAAAATATTAAGTACTTGAATAAATCTCAGTATGTAGCATTTTCCAAGCACTGCAAATAGATTAACCCGCTTGCCAATGCTCATGCATCACATATGTGTGGCATATCATACCTACTACATACACTATGATTTTTTTTTATTTACGATCACACACCTTTTGATTAAATTGGTCAAATGGTAAGTAAAAACTCCAATAGGGTTGTCTAGTTAGTGTCTATGGTAAAGCAATTATTTCCGGTCTTTTTCTTATTAAACTGCCCGGATCATGTAAATATCACAAAACACGTGGCAATGATCTTTTTCTTATTAAACTGCCCGCATACACATTCATATTTATCGTAATATTTTTATACTTTGACAGTTTTGATAGGTAAACACAGCAATGATGCAATACTAGCTGTTTATAGTCTCTTTGATGACATTTAAAGTGGTTGGAGTCCCAACCAAACGCTACTACAGGTCGATACGCATGATAATTTTGTAATTTAATTAGTAGTTTTTTAAGCGCTATCGGACGATCAGCGTTACAGTAATCATTATTATTTACTGTAACATTTGCTGAGGTAGACGCCTTTCCTAGCTAGTACTTATAATGTTGCATGATTCATAAGTATTATGTAAACTAAACGCAATTAGTTATATCGTTTTAGATGTAAACTAAGTTAAGGATTATCTGTGCTTGTTGGGAATAAACCTTTTTTATTTATTTTTATGTAATAAACAAGTCCAAGACACAGCCAGATTCAATTAGTTTACTAATATTTAAATACAGAACGTACGTTTATAATAATCCTTATCAATGCAGATCAAGATCACCCTTAAAATGTTTCGGTTTTGTCACTCATGAATCATTGTACATTCGAGCGAATGAGACAAAATATGCTTCGAGCATGCTTAGGTGGAAGTATGTTTTGGTTATACTGGAAGAGTGTATTTTTGCTGTTTGGTGTCCTAAATATAGATAGAAAGATAGATAACTCTCTATTGTACACGAAGTAAAATAAAATAAAATTAACATGCACTACAGAAATGTACAATTGGCGGCCTTATCACTAAATGTGTTCTCTTCCAGACAACCTAGGCAGGGATTGGAGTATGGAATAAAAATGAGAATAATTATAGTATTTAGAATTTAATTTTATAAACCATGATAAGTTTTTATATGTTTATGTTTTATTGTTTATGTATAATAAATATTATTGAACCATTATATAAAAAGTACACTATTTACCTTTATCCCTACGGTATATGATGTAAAAAAACATATATGAATGTTCAAGTAAATTATATTACAATAACATTATAATGATACTATTAAATAATTTTTCTACCTCGAAATAAAATGTATTTATTCTTTGAAATAATCAATAACAATAAAAATACAATCCAATGCTTATGCGGTACGTTTATTAGTGATAAAACAACATTATAATGAGTAAGTACTTAATAATTAACGAGGGTTGGTGTGTTATTCCGATATGCACTTAACATTTTAACATGTCAAGAGTCTGGGTTCTCTAATACTATTGAAGTTTATATACTACTAGCTGTGCCCCGCGGTTTTACCCGCGTTAAACTTTATAAATTATCACAGCTCCACCCCCGTAGGTGATAGCGTGATAATATGTACCCTATATGTTGACCCGACCTATAAGTAATATTCATGCAAAATTTGGAGTAAATCCATGCAGTACTTTTTGAGTTTAGCCCGGACATACATACAGACAAATAGACAAACAGACAAAAATTCTAAAAACTATAGTTTTGGCTTCGATATCGATTGTAGATCACGGCCCAAGTATCCTTTTTAAAAAATATTCAATGTACAGTTTTGATTTTCCTACGATTTTATTATATGTATAGATATTGTCGGTGATTCAAAACTAAATGTAAACAGATATCAGGTAGCATCATCATACATGAACTATGAAGACCCAATAAATGTTCTATTATCATCATTGAACCCTTAATACATTCTAGTATCAAAATCGGTCATTCGAATCACGTACTAAAACGCACGTTCCATCCTATAAGCGCGCACAATAGATACTAGTTAGGGGTAAGTATGTACTTAACTTTTACTGTAAAACTGTGTGAGTGCGTCGAATTTGTCTTTCTTAGATAGGTAGTTCATATACTATTGGCCGTATGAATAGAGTGAATGTGCCGTAAATTAAAACCGGCCAAGTGCGAGAAAGACTCGCGGACGAAGAGTTCCGTAACATTATCTATAAAAACGAGCAAAAAATTCCCGTTTGTAGTATGGGAGCCCTCTTAAATATTAATTTTATTTTGTTTTTTGAAATACATCATCTGTGAAAATTTCAACTGTCTAACTATCACGCTTCATGAGATACAGCCTGGTGACAGACGGACAGACAGACAGACAGCGAAGTCTTAGTAATAGGGTCCCGTATTACCCTCTGGGTACAGAACCCTAAAAATTTACTTCTGATAAGAGCGTAGTCTAATTCTTAGCAAATATTAATGATCCATGCTTTACAAGCCGTGATTTATTCGAATATTTTAACTTGACTTTTCCATTGTACTTGTAATGTTTCACCGGGCAAAAGCATGATTGACTTGAAGATGAATTAGTGGTTGGTTTTTAGGGATGTTTTGTGCAACGGTCACTCTACGTTAGTACGGACAGAAGCGGCCCCCTTGTCCGATTGGCAATCATAGATGGTGCAGGCCATGAGTTGGGTGTATCATAATTGTCCTGTCTGTTTCACCCCTCCTATCCTATCCATACCATTACCATATCTTAAGATTTTCCTTTTACTTTTTTATAAATGTTTAATTAATTATTACCCTAACTATGGAACATTGTTGTCTACCTCGGAGGTGGGCGCTAACAGCTACGACACAGTTTTTCCTAACTAATGTAGCTGCTAACGTACAGACGCCAGCACATCCAGCTATCCCAATTTTTCAAATTTCTTTTATGGATTTTCAACTTTATCACAAAAGCATAAGGTTCACTTTCAATTGAGGAAATTTGACAGATTGGGGTAGCTTGATGTGCTGGCGTCTGTACATACAATATTGTATATTATCTGTTTTTGAACGTCGAGGCCATCCAGCTCCTCGACATTACAGAGCTAATGAGACGTTTAAATAGAACAAAACCCTATGAACTAGTGTCGTGATTAGTGATTAGTGTATCTAGTGATTAGTGTTAGCAATAATGTAATTATAAAGAACACATGAACAAAGTGTCTTCCCCTTAACAAATATGACTAAGGAAAGTCGGTGGACTGATTCTTAGAATTAATTATGATCATGTAGAAGTTTAGGTTAATATAAAATTACTTATTAGTCTCTAGACTAGATTGTAATACATATAAAGTAATATACTTGGTATTTTACTAAAAAAAAAAAACCTGTTTTTTGTTCCAATAAATATTTGTATTTGTATAATTCGTGAAATCAGTAGGTACTCTTAATTGGAAAAATAGTTACGTGTCGGTGACAACCCTATCAATACTCGTGTAAGACTGGGGAAGCCTGATGTAATCAATGTAATGCATCACTTAGGGAAATCAGGTACCTGACTTTCTACATTATATATATTTATATATATGACCTTTGCGTCTGTTACAGACGATTTACGGCACATTGTCTGAGAGACATTTTTTTGGTGGCTAAACAAACCAATGCGAGAGCGACATAGCCTGCCGCAGGCCTGACAAGAGAAGTTTGCGGTGGTTGGTGCCGAACCGCTTTCATGTCGCTTCTGTCTCTTACATTATTATGTAACTTTTGATATATGATGATTAGGAAATGTTCAGTGTAGTAGGTATTTGATTGGCCTGGTGATCTAGTAGTTAGCGACGATGCGATGGTTTGGTTTCTTTCTGGGTGTAATTTATTTATAAAATGTATGAATTTAGAAATATATAGGTAAGTATGTTATCAGTTATCTGGTTGTCATAGTATAGGCTCTACCCAGTTTGGGATCAGATGGCAGTGTGTTAGTTTTCCCAATTACTTACTTACTTACTTATCGTATGGGCAGTGGTAACCCTAGTGTCAGAGTTGTTCAAGCCGCCCAGTAGGCCTCTGACATGGCTTAACGACTGTTACCTAATGGCTACAACCGGGACCTACGGCTTAACGTGCCCTCCGAAGCACGGAATATATGATATTCCGTGCTTCGGAATATCTTATATTCCGAATATAAGATTCCCAATATAAGATATTAATAATATATATAGTAATAATCTATAGGGATAATCTCTAGGCACAATGTCACACAGATCATCCTAGCCCCAAACTAAGCAAAGCTTGTACTATGGGTACCAGGCGACGATATACATACTTATATAGATAGATAAATACTTAAATACATAGAAAACATCCATGACTCAGAAACAAATATTCGTGCTCATCACACAAATATTTGCACTTACCGGGATTTGAACCCAGGACCACCAGCTTCGTAGGCAGGAGCACTACCAACTAAGCTACGGTGACCGTCAAATTATTACTTCTATTCCTCCTAGTTATAGGAGGTGGTTGGAGCTGCCCCTGTTCTGCAGTGCTACTGTCTCTATATACATATGTTAATATCTAAATACGACATAAAAATAATAAAATTTATTTACCTGTTTTTCTTTCAATCCGATTCTTCGAAACGGCTTTACGGATTTCGTCGATACTTCACTCGCAGATAACATAAATAAAAATAAAAAAAGGTTTTTAATCACGTAGATTTTTAAAAAAGCGCTTGTAAATAGTCTTAGCTCTTTGACAATAACTTAATACAAGCTAGCTAAGTTTAAGTTTAATTATCGAAATTTATAGTTTTTGCTATATTTTACTACATATTGTCTCTGTCTATATTAAGGTACACACGGTTACACATCAAGCTATACGTTTCCAGTATAATCTGATCTCGCGTTGTATAGGATGTTATATAGGATTTCCATACAATGAGAGGTCAGCTTATATTGGAAATGTATAGCTTGATGTGTAGCCGTGCGTACAAAATCAATATTGTTATTATGGCGGACCTTGTGTTTATAATGACGGTCTCGATTTAACGCTACCACCGGATCCAATGCGCACCAACTGAGAATAATAACAGATGTTAATTGTAATAATTTGCCTACCACAATAAAACAATATTGTTCCTAAAAGTAAAAAGAAAAGAAATACTAATTAAGGGTGGAAGTTTAAGTAGCTAATAAGAAAACTAATATTAATACTTATTTGATGAATAAAATCGAATATTCTTTAACTAAATTTAACCAGGAATTGGAAACCTAAATTACAAAAGGGATAAGGATAAGATATCGTACCCTGATTCACTTGTACGGAGACGGAATTAGAAAGCAATTGAATTGAACCGAACGGCACAGATATACGATCACACGTGGGGTGGGTGTAATACTAATTCCGTTTTCTATCTGGTTTATTGGAAACTAGCAACTCGCTTCGGCTTGGCACGGTTCAAAATAATAATTCATTTTCTAGAATAGAACACTCTTTATTGTACACACAAGCAGGATAAATAATTTAAGAGAGGTAGGGCACAGCGTTCAGTCGCCGCCACCTTACAGAAGACATTCCTTAATAATAACATTAATAACTTAACGTTATGTTTTCACGTGTGAGTAAGGTCGCCAGAGCTCATTGGGGTGGGGGGAAGGGTCAGCAATACTTGTTTGCTGACTCATTTAAAGGCTGGCGACGCACCCGTGACTCCTCTGGTGTCGCGAGTGTCCATGGGCGGCGGTGAACACTTACCATCAGGTGACCCGCTTGCTCGTTTGTCGCCCAAAGATTTAAAAAAATAGGATGGACAAAAAATAGTAATACAATCTGGTATAATAGGCGGTCTTATCACATTAAGCGATAAATAAACCTATATAAATAAAGATGCGCCTACAAAAGCTATTGATTTGACTTGCCTGTTGAACCAGTGGTTATCGACGGCCACCGTAGCCTAGTTGGTAGTGCTCCTGCCTACGAAGCTGGTGGTCCTGGGTTTGAATCCCGGTAAGTATAAATATTTGTGTGATGAGCTTCGTGCTCATTCGCTATTTGTTTTTGAGTCATGGATGTTTTCTATGTATTTAAGTATATTATCTATCTATATAAGTATGTATATAGTCGCCTGGTACCCATAGTACAAGCTTTGCTTAATTTGGGGCTAGGATGATCTGTGTGACATTGTCCCTAAATATTATTATTATTATTGACTCTAAGCCTAAGCCAAAGGTGGTGGGTTCGATCTTCACCCAGGAAAAATCTCTGCGTTATGAGTACAATATTTTTTTCTGTGTCTTAGTGTAATTAATCTATAATGTGTATTTAGAAATATAAAAGTATGTATATCAGTTGTCTATAGGTATACTACATGCACTGCCTAGTTTGGAATTAGGACAAATCTTTGTGTGATTAGGACGATCATTTGTTCTGTAGAAACAGAAAAATTAATTGTGGTGTAATATATCTATATTTCAATTTAATTATATATAGATAATTATATTTATTCGTATAGTACAGACTCTGCCTAGTATGTTGGGAACAGATGACAGTGTCTTAGTTGGCCCAAGATATTTATTTAGAATGAAAACAACTAAGGTAGATGGAGCCATCCATACTCAATGTATTAATAGCTAATTTTTGGCTAAACACAGCCGTGGTTAGTTGGCAAGTCTCGAACGAGATTCACTCTTTACACAGCTTTCGATAACAAACTTTGTTATTACTATATTGCTGCTACTCGTTCTCTGATAAAAAATAAAATAAAATATAAAAGGTTTTTATTCACGTAGACTTTAAAAAAGCGCTTGTAAATAGTCAGAACATGTTTGTAGTAATACAGTTATTATTTCTAGTTACTTATTGCAGATATTTAGGTATGTACATGGAATGTTAAAACATTTATACAAATTATTTTATAATAGTAGTGACATTTAGCTAGCTTGTATTAAGTTATTGTCAAGGAGATTATGTTTAGTTGAAGTTTTTAATATTATGTAGGTATTGAAATTTAAATTTTACTACATATTCTCTGATAGATATTCGCTCGGGACGACTTCGACACCCCCAAAAATTTGAGATGTGGTGACGATATTGTATGCCGTCAACCACACAGTAAAATACTAAAAGTTTGATTCATATATGTATCTATCTTTAGTAATAATGGCTTTGATTCCATACACCATTCTCATAAAACATTAGGTAGCCTCCGATGACATTAGCTAGCCAAATAGCTAAGATATAAGTGCACGATTGTTGCGGAAAACAGGTACATTCAAACTAACATGGACAAATTATAGACAAACTACATCAAGACACCGAATAAATAATCGTGGTCATTATACAAAAATTTAACCTGGGTGGGAATAGAACCCATGACTTTGGCTTAGCAGTCAGGATCACTAACCACTAGTCCAAAACGCCAGTCAAAAATTGGTTAAGATCTCTATTATTACTTATAATCCTCTATGATAATTATAGTGCGATTTTGCTAACAAGATACTCTTTCTAAGTACAACTTGCTCTTGACTAGTTTTATATTACAAACCTGTCATACCAACCTGTGATCAATTATGATATTATTCAGATGCGATCAGTTTCCGTAAACATTTGCATACTATAATTAACGATGTGGAAAGTTGGATGTTCGTTCTAAATTGGGCCCAATTTGTGGGAATATGCATTTATTATATGACAATATAATGTCCTCGTAGCCGAATTTCGGTCACGGCGGCCAGTCTCAACAGAGATTAGTCATCTGCGCGGGACATATTATAGTGCTCAAGTGTGTGCGCACACACATGAGCACTTTCTATTCCATCACTCTCATGATCCGATGGGACGCCACACGATTATTATGATTGTCCTTCTTGCATGTGCACATTATTGCGGGCGGGAGGGCGGTGCAAATTGCATCCCGGCATGATTAAACTGACAATTAGCGGAATTAACACTACATATACATTATGTATTTTGATTGTTATGGATTTCCGCAAAGTAACGCCTGATTCCATTACTTGGAAATTATTTCAAGTCAAATCCATACCATCTAATATTCTAGCGGTTGTTTAGATCTTTATGTAAAGTTACCGTGCATTACTAAGTCGTGTTACCAATGTGATGTTTCCTTTTTGTAGACAACAATTTTTATTGTGAAGTTACAAAATTATATGCTCAAACACTAAGGTCAAACTACCTCCTGTCTGGAGCTCGAGTTTACCTATAAATGCATAATATAGATAACTGGAAAGACACGTGAAACAAGATAATTTTAATGGAATTAAAAGCATTAATTAATAATCAGAGCAATTTAGTACGTGTGATATTACTACTACGCCGTAGTAACTACGAACGGCGTAGCTAAAACTTAAGTAATTACATTACTTATCTATGCATATAATAATAATTATAATTATAATGAATCTGTAGAAAAACAATTTTTGTTTATCTAAAATTATTAAGAACTATATAGCCAGGGTGTTAAAGGATAACCAACAGAACCTATTTCCAGCATTTTTGGAATTTTAGTCTGTTTGTTTTTTATGCACGCATCACGTAAAAAGTACGAAACTAATGTAGATAATTCGATAGACGTCGCGGGCACAGCTAGTTATTAAATAAAACAGATAGTGTTGTCAAGATTGGCCACTAGGTACCTTAACAGTATTTTTATCTATCCTACCCCTATTTCCGAGAGCTTGTTACTCGGTAGATAAATATTTCCCTTTCACTACGTGTAGATTGTACGTCTATGGGCAGTAACGTGTGGATTATATGTGAGTATGTATGGAATGCTCCGAGATAAGGGTACGGTGATTATCTAGTTACATGAGGGCTCCCAAGATTGTACACAATTCATTCACTAGGATAAGGAAGATTAGGGTAAACCTTTGTGTAATATTTATCATCGCAATTTTGCTGCAATGGGCTCCAAGATTTTGTGTATTTAGTTTGGAAATGAGGCATTCAAAATTGAAAATCAATTGCTTATAACTAGTACTTGCTTGTAATCTACACACTCGTTGCGTGGCAGTATCAACACTATACTGGGTGTTTTTACAGATCGGTGGGAGTTCCCCATGCTGCAAAGTTGGGTGCGGCTTCAAGTAGAAAGTTACCTTTTCCAACATCAGTTTTTTAAGCACATTGCTACTAACAAAATATGGACCTTGTCTGAAATAAATGTTTATTATTATTATAAACATTCATAACAAATAAAATGAACTGAAACTGAAAGAGTTATGAATTATCAACATTACTAAAAATAATTATATATATAAATATATATCCATAGAATATATGGTCAAAAATCCGGTCAATCGCATGTCGGGCTGTAGTGTAATTTCGTGGATTCTATACAGTTGTACTTTCTTTGAAATTATGCAGCACCTAATTAGATTAGTATCAATTGTGAGTACACGCGTGGTGCAGCGGTTAAGAGAGTAGTTAGTTAAAATTCATAAATATATAATAAATATACAATTATTTACATTTATTATAGATAATTATTATATTTATTAGGTATTTGAAATACGTACAGTTACGAAGACTCCGAATGTTTACCTGTAAAAGAAATATATAATTAGTTGAATAGCTCTTTAGGAGTAACAATAAAGCGTGGGAATAATATATAATCTATAGGTACATCTTCTATACATCTATACATGTAAATAAAATTGGAGTGTCTATTTGTAATATTGAAATAACCGTTTTTTACTACATGGTTATGAATATATATAGGTTTAGGTTAGGTTTAAAGAACATTTAATCTCAAAAGAACAATTACAGTTCACTTACATGAGAATTGCAAAGAATTACAAATGCTTGTCGTCTTGTGATAAAGCATACATAAAATAAATGTAAACATAAATATATATATATACGTTACATACACCAAAATAACACTGAAATATTCTACTGAAAAACCAAATAAACTAATTTACATGCGGATGAAGCGCGGGTTAAGCTATTGTCAATAAAAATATAACTTAATTTGGAATAAGTAAAAATAAAATTACATTAAGTAGGTATCATAATAAAAAATAACCAACATTAAAGAACCGACTGTTAGAGCCAGCGTAGACAGAGAGGAGCGCAGCGGAGAGGATTTAACTAAGGCACTAGAAAATCAACTTTAAAATTATTTAAATAAAGTGCATATATTCTTGAACATTACATTCCCGAGACTGCGCGAGCATTTTATGTCAGGTTCAAGCATATATGAACTTAATTCCTATAATATTAATGTTCATTTTCTAGTGCCTTAATAAAATCCTCTCCGCTGCGCTCCTCCCTGTCTGCGCTGGCCCTTAGGGGGAATGAAGTTGGCCGAGTCAGCTGCTAGTAAGACATAAAATAATAAGTGAATGATTCTGAATTCATCAATTCTAAAAGCTTTTTAAGTTGCTACTGGGAAGATCAAATACATAATAATATGACGATTGACGGGCCTGTTAGCGTGGTTGGCAAATGCTTGCTTTTCACGCTGGAGGTTGTGGGTTCGATTCCCACCCAGGACAGATATTTGTGTGCGTGAACATGTTAGTTTGTCCCGAGTCTGGGTGTAATTATCTATATAAGTATGTATTTACAAAAAAGTAGTATATGTAAAATATCAGTTATCTGGTTTCCATAGTACGAGCTCTGCTTAGTTTGGGATCAGATGGCCATGTGTAAATAATGTCCCAGGATATTATTATTGTTATGATATTTCTTAAAGTAAGTAATAATTAATTTTATATTAAAAACATCTAATCAACAATAAAGTTGAGATGAAACTCTGTACGTGTGGACAAGCAGTTAAAACAGTGGCTTCATCACTTCGTGCCCCAGGTTTCATTTCCCCGCAGGAATCTATTTGTGTGACCCATAAATAGTTGTTCCGAGTCTGGAGGTACTTGTGTCCGTTAATTATGCGTTTGAAATTATTAATTCTTGATTAAGTCGATATGGCATATCTGTATGTATTTAAAAATAAATCTTATTTCTTCCTTTACTTTGTATTGTATAAACTTATTAGTAACATCTTTCTATCTTCTATCCTATCTCGTATACTTCCTTACTTTAACATTGCATACTGAACTGAATAGCAATTAAGTAATAAAAATGTAAACAGAGCGAGAACGTTGCCGACAAACTGCTGTGCAGTTTGGCAAAAATGTCTAAAACTTAAATGTGTACTTTTTTCAATAACAAATAAAAAAAAAGAAATGTATCCCGCGATTCAATTAATATTCGAGATCCATATAAAATTCAGCAGTGTTGACGACGTTTACGTAACTCACTTAAAGCGCGACCGTCGATATAAACACAAGGTCAGCCATAATAATAATATTGAATTCGTACCTTAATATAGACCGAACCATTCAGACAATATGTAGTAAAATATAGCTAAAACTATAAATTTCGATAATTAAACTTAAACATAATCTCTTTGACAATAACTTAATACAAGCTGGCTAAATATTATTACTATTATAAAATAAATTTTATAAATGTTTTCATACAATTCGTGTACCTAAATATCTATGTAACTAGAAATAATTATGTATGTATACTTAATTATACAAACATATTCTGACTATTTACAAGCGTTTTTTAAAGTAGACGTGAATAAAAACCTTTTTATTAAATAAATAAAATAAAATATAATAAAAAAGGTTTTTATTCACGTAGACTTTAAAAAAGCGCTTGAAATAGTCAGAACATGTTCGTAGTAATATATAATTAATTTATAATTATTTCTAGGTACATATAGATATCCAGGTACACGGATTGTAGGAAATAATTAACAATAAGATTTATTTATAACAGCAACGATATTTAGCTAACTTAAATTAAGTTATTGTCAATTATTGTAGGTTTAATTAACTAAATTTTAAATTTTAGCTATATTTTTATAGATATTGTCTGAATGGTATTATATCCTGGTATTATATCCTCCATATGACAGATCTTACATAATGAAATGAAATAATGAAATAATGAAATTTATTCAGCACTTGGGTATTAACATACACTTGTACTTGTCAAGTTCACAATGGAGTACATAAACGTAGTCGAATATAGTATAAAAATTACAAAATATAATTATTAGTCTAAAAAAATTATCTATTATTTTGAAATTTAGTTGTACAATATTAAAATTAAAGAATTGAAGGCAATGAGCATTTGGCTAGCGCAGAAGGCTCTTAACCAGTACCTTAAATTAAACGATTAATACCCGAGGCCACCCTTTTAGGGTTCGGGCCACAGCTCAGGGGGCCGCTGAAGCAAAAGGACAGAATT
This sequence comes from Pseudoips prasinana, assembly GCA_951640165.1. Classification (NCBI taxonomy): domain Eukaryota; kingdom Metazoa; phylum Arthropoda; class Insecta; order Lepidoptera; family Nolidae; genus Pseudoips; species Pseudoips prasinana. Next base: position 35,025,815 of record OX621245.1, on the reverse strand, counting down.
CTAAGAGAGGGTGTGATCAGTTGCACGGATCACCAATGACGTGTTAAGGGGCCAGAGCGATCCTCGCCGCTGAGGAGCCTACCCTAGCTAACCTGCGGCTTTCTCTAGCTACCTAGGTGGACGACCCGGAGAAGAAAGCCATAAATATGTGTTAGATGCTTTACATTGAGAGGGAACGGAGGACTCTGGCGATCCGGAGCAACATGTTGGCCCGTAAGTTTGCGCGATGTATAGACCAAGTTAAGATCACCCTGTTTAAGGCACACTGGCAGAGTCTGTACACGGGCAATCTATGGTTCAACTACAACAAGGGAACGCTAGACGTCCTCCGCGTCCAGTATAATAATGCTTTCAGAATGCTATTGAGACTGCCTCGTTACTGTAGTGCGTCGGAAATTATACGCAAAAAAACAGCATCTCTTGTGCGAAGAGTGAGAGACAGTCGGAATAGCATTCTGAAAATTATAGCCGAGAACCACAAGTCGCCAATTATTTGCCGTTTTGTACAGTTAATTGTAAATACTAACACTAGAAACAAAGTTATTTTTATGTAACTAACACTCTATGGATTTATTTGTCCGCAATAAAAATTATACAATACAATACAATTTACATTGACTTATCACTGGATAAAAGGTTCTTAAATAAGTAAAGAGAATAAAAAGGCCGTGTCACGTCACAAGCAGAAACAAGGGGATTGTAAGTTAATAGCTGAGTCAGACTCGGGCCAGACTGTGACAAGTGACAGCTCTTACATTGTGATATAGGTTCTGTGGAACATATGAGGACATGACTTAGCTTTTGATTCAATAGAGTTGCTTATTGGGGGTATGATAAAGAATTAGGGTTGGATCTCATATCGAGTCGCCTGAATTTGAGTTAAGTGCGTATATGGGGGGGGGGGGGGGGGTTAAGGGGGTTCGTACTAAGTGATAAAACGCATTTTTTTCTGCCGGACACGCGCCATTTTTTTTTTATAAATTTTTTAAATCAAGACTTCATACAAATGCATAAAACAGAACGCAATTTTGATACATTTTGTAGCGATTTCGATACCTACAGCGTTGTAAAACAACGTAAAAACATTGCTTTCGTGTTTAGAAGTTATAATATTTTTTTATAACGCCTTTATATAATTTTCCGAAAAATACCCAATACTGAATTGTTCATTGTCACTATCATGATATTTTTGCAAAAATATACTTTTATGAAAAGAACTGGGTAAGGTTAGGTTAGAACGGTGACCATTTAGCGCGCGAAGGCGAGCGAGCGCAGCGAGCTTGCCGCCGCAGCGAGCTTGCCGCGGCAGCGGCCGCCGAGCGCTAGAAAAACATTAACCATGGATATCTCCATAACCATGGGGTTCCGCGGGGTGGGAATGGTATAGGAGGGTAGCGCACTCCCCCCTCCACCCCTCCTCCCTCAATTCACTTACGTTTGAAGGCGACTTGATTTGAGATATTTACCAAGAATTAAGTATTGTCACGTAGGTATATTTTTGTAAACATTAAATTCTATATGTCATAACAGAAAGTTCAGTAACAATACAATTCAGAATTGTATTATGTCAAATCGCAGACAGTAATAATATCATCCATATTATTATTACTGTCCTGGATTTCAAAACAATTTGGGAACTAAATGCGTAACAATAAAAACATGGCTATAGGATTAAACAATTTGGAAAAACATGGATAAAAAAAATCAATCAATTAAATTGGTGCTACTTGCAAGGATGTAATATTTATAAATAATAATAATAACCTGGGACATTATTTACACACGGCCACCTGACTCCAAACTAAGCAGACTACTATGGAAATCAGATATTGATAAACTACTTTTTTTTAATACATACATATAGATTACACCCGGAATCAGGACAAACAGACAAGTTCATGCAAACAAATATCTGTCCTGGGTGCTCCACGCCAACCACGCCAACAGCCTTGTCAGGATAAGGAAATTAGAAACTAAACCTTAAATCTAAATCTGCGTCAAGCACAAAGTCTACATAAAGTCCAGCAAAGTGTAAAGCACTATAACTACCAATCACTTTTGGATTGGAAAGCATTGAAAGAACAAGTAGGTATTATTGTAATATAGGTTCACTACCAACAGAGTAACAGTGGTCATCATATTATTTACCAACTACATAATGAATGAGCACTTTCATTAGTGTTTTCATGAATTTTATATGACGAGACCACTTAAATCAATATAGTTGAAAGCGCTCTCTGAGCCGAGCATAATCCATATATAAAACTAAATTATTTTAGCTCTAAGAGAGAATTAATTAATCTGTCGTTTTCAGTACATCGGCACCGGTCACAAATCACTAGGCATCCCTATTATTTGAACTTCAAAATATAGAACGTGGCAATGAAAAAAAGAATAAATAAATCACTATTAATTATGTTATCCTCATAGGATATTTTCTGACCAAATCGGAGACGTTCTCAAGAAAGGCCAGGTCAGAAATACCCTAAAGGCAAAAGAGTTGTGCAAAGATCCTGACAATTGGCCTTGACAATAACTTAATACAAGCTAGCAGGCCAACTTTATTGTCCTAGTTGTGACCGAGTATTTAAAACTAAGTTCGGTCTAGCTAGCCATCTAAGGGCACACCAAAGAAGGTGATTTCGAAGGGTCGCCGTTATCGAAATCGATAAGGAGGACTATACAAGCTAGCTAAGTATAATTACTGTTATAAAATAAATTTTATAAATGTTTAAACAATCCCTGTACCTAAATGTAATATGTCACTAGAAATAATTATGTATGCTTAACTATATTACTACAAAGATATTCTGACTATTTACAAGCGCTTTTTTAAAGTCTACGTGAATCAAATCTTTTTTTATGGAAATTCGTTGTTCCTGCCTAATCCTCTGGGAAACAGGCGTGAGTCTATGTATGTATATGATTGTGTTATCTATTGGAATATTTCTATTTATATTACCATGTCAGAAAAAATGTTTACAGTTGTATTTGTAACCTATGGATCCTTAGTGTACGCGTCGTTTAGAGGCCAGCACATCAAGCTACTCCAATCTGTCAAATTTCCCCAATTGAGAGTGAACCTTATGCTTATGTGATAAAGAAGAAAATCCATAAAAGATTTTTTCAGATTGGGGTAGCTGGATGTGCTGGCGTCTGTACTATGCTACGCGATGCGGCGGTTAGATTAGAAAGGAACCGTCTCTCAAGCATTTCTCTTCTCGCTTTACCCGCAGTGTTCGCTACAGGCACACGCAATCTGCATGCACGTTTTGTGTATCATCAGCCAACCGGCTCTTAATAATGTATGGTGTACATGACAATATCAGCTTATCACATTTAATACTTAACAGTTTATCTAGTTAGCCCAGAAAGGAAGACAGGAGGAGAGAGAAGGTCAGTTCCCTATTCCTAATTATTGATAATGTCAGCAGAAACTAGCTAAATAGGCGCAACGCTAACAAGACGCCAGCGCTGCGTGAACCTGCATTGAGCAGCTGCTCAATAAAGACGCTGACACTTGAAAGACGCTAGCGTGAGGTTCCCTTAATAATAATAATATCCTGGGATTATTCACACACGGCCATCTGATCCCAAACAAAGCAGAGCTGCTACTATGGGAACCAGATAACTGATATACTAAAAATACTACTTTTCTTTTGTAAATACATTCTTATATAGATAATTACACCCAGACTCAGGACAAACCGACATGTTCATGCACACAAATATTTGTCCTTGGTAGGAATCAAACCCACGACCTCCGGCGTGAAAAGCAAGCATTTGCCAACCACGCCAACAGGCCCGTCAAAAAAATAATAATTGTAGTATTATAAATTACCTGTTTATTAATTCTACGTACAGATAGAAATAAATTATTATCCAGGTACAAATAGATTTATTAGATCGTGGCTTATATTTGCTCGAAAAGTATTGTAATATAATTTATGATAGTCATGGTTTAGTTAAATGGCTATTCTCTTAATTTGGTCGTCGAAATGGTTATTTAAGGTTTAATTAAAATAAATATATTATATTAATTAAATAAAACTAATATTTGAGGTTCAACACGCTATCGGTAGACCAACAAAGCATTCAATTATTAATGACAGAAGAAGTAACAATCAAAATGTCTCCATCGCATCCAATAAAGCGTAAAAAAATGCCTTACCTTTACTTTGAAAGTTAAAACGAGTTCCGAAAGCCATAAAGCATATTTCTTTTCATTGTAATACTGAATAAGTGGAAAATCTCATCCGACCGAGGTCGGAGGTCTGTCAAATGTTCAACTGAGCCGTAATATCCGGTAATTACGGTTGAATTGTCTCCGTCTATGTACTTGGGGGCAGCAGATAGAGGGTGTGCGGAAATTGTAGTTCAAATTAAAGTCTGTTCCGACCATGGAGCTATTACAAAGGTTCCGACGGTTCGTTATATTTCAAAAGCGTAAAATGCTGTCGGTACCAATTTTGTATATGTACCACAAATCTAAGATTACTACACGGCCTTTTTGTTAGGAACCACCCTCAGCTGTTTGAAAGAGCTAGTGAACATAGTTTATTTAGCCGAAGGGATCCAACTAAGCTTGCAACTACCTTTCATCACAAAAACTGTACGTTCATGTGTGTCAAAGTTTTTAACAAAATCCCACAGTCGCTAAGGGAACTACCCCTTAGGTTATTTAAACTTAGATTGAAGACATGGCTTACAGAAAAATGTTTTTATACAATTCAGGAGTTTTTTGACATTAAAGCATAATAATAATAATTGTGATTTGTACCTGTGTATATATTATTATATCTGTTTATTACTATTGTATCTGTATAATTTTATGTTTACTGACATTTTACTATTGTTTGTGTACCCATTTACTAACTTCTTGACGTAATTTTAATGATATATAATTATAATTCATTAGTGGACATAGAATAGTATAATGTAATACAGCTTAATTAGCTGTTTAATATTTGTATACCAGTCTATCTGGTTGGACATGTGGACCCTATTTTAATTCTAAGACCTGTATAACCATGCCTAATGCAAATACAATGATCTTATCTTATCTACTCGAACTCGACAAATGGGTGTGCGATTAACGCTTCTGCGACGAAGCTGTTCTATGGCTACAGTTCGAAAACATACTTGAGCGATAGGTAAACTGAAGTTTGACATTTCTCTGCGACATCAAGAATTAACATTTGTATACTGGAATAATGGTTGGACCATTAACACCATGTACTATGCCAAATCGAATGCCAAATAAATGAAGATCAATTAATCACTATAAATTGAACTAACTCAAGACTGCGTCCCTACAACGACCAGAAACAAATCAGTCGTTTATTACCCCGTCTCTCCCGATGAACTTTGGAAGCTTTAGTTAATAATTAAATTAAAATAAAACAATAATATTTAAGGGGGCTTCCATATAGCAAACGTGATTTTTTATGGATATGGAACCCTTTGTGCGCGAGTCCAACTCGTACTTAACCAGGTTTTTTTGAAATTTAATACGTATCTATTGTCTTATCTGTAGTGTTATAATTGTGGTAGAATTTTAACAACTTCTTAAACGTTTGCATATTTTTTATTACTCTACTAAATTATAATCAGTCATTCTTGCTACGGCTATACAAATATATCCATTATTCTAATAATTTTACGTATTTGAAATAACTACAACATTATTCAATTATTGCAAAAGATAATTGGTTGCATACGAAGTTATCACTCTAAGCCTTATTTGAAATTTATATATTATTATGTTTTTTTTTTTTAATAAAAGTCAAGATACCTACATAAATTCTATATTTTACACGATACAATTACATTGGTTGTTATTATATGTCTTTTTATTATTGCTTATATAAAGAACGGAGAACACTTAAATTTTGTCGTGGTAATATAACTATTCAACAGATTCGAATTGAACACTGATTTTCCTTCAGTATTACGTGGTTAAATTAAATTATCGGAACTAAGAATGCCCTGTAATTTTTATAAGAACATCTAACGAAAGAAATGCCAAGATAATAACATTATAATAGATACTAACATTGCTTTGAATCAGAGCCAAAGTATTTTTAAGAAATGTGTCTAAAGAAAATCAACCTTATTTTTGTGAAACCTTATAAATACGTTTAGCAAAATAAAACACTTTAGTTCGAAAGAAACCCTTTCACAGACTCATGACGTTCTATATTTTCAGTAGTCCTTTAGGCTAAACTAGTTAATTACCTATACACGAAGAGGTTACCTCTGGAAAATATATTTATTCTTTTGAAAAGATGTTGACTCATCATCATCATCATTTCAGCCGAAAGACGTCCACAGCTGGACAATGACTTCCCTCATAGATCTCCACAGTTACTCGTCTTGCGCTATCCGCCTCCAGAGATTTCCAGCGATCCTCACAAGATATTTCTTTCGTATGATGGTTATATTTATATCTATATATTGATAAAATATAGATATAATTTTACGTAAGTTAATGTACAAGTATGTCTGTAGTAAGTATCTATTATTAAATTCACTTTTTCTCATACCAGTGCGTACCATTTCACCATTTGTGTACACTGACAGCTACCCCAACTCTGTTATTCCATACTCCAATCCCTGCCTAAGTTGCCTGGAAGAGATCACATTTAGTGATAAGGCAGACATTTGTACAATGACGTAATGCATCTCATCAATATTTGTTTCTTATATTTTTTTTGTGAGTTATCTTATCTTATCTTTAACTACTGCGTCACATTGGCAATCAAACCTTTTTAATATTTAATCTGTATCTGTATTGAACTATTTCTTTCTTTTATTCATTGGGTAAACCAACAATACTACAATATTACACAATATTTTCGTTAGGTTATGCAATATAATTAATTATGATATCCACCGTACCGTTATACGTTACCGTTTATATACAGGATGACCAAAGAGTTGATGAGGAGTATCCGAATCACCCCCATGTATGTTCTATGATTTTGCGTTTGTTTGATACTTTGAAAATTCATGACTCCTGAGCTCAAACCCTAATTTTGAACTTTCCAATAAATTCTAAGTCAGTTCTGCAATGATTAGATAAACCATACTTTTTAGGGTGTTAGGTTAAACTATGGTAATTAGTTATCAAAAAAAAAACTGAACCAGGAATGTTCAACTGAACAAGAAAACATCGAAAACTGACGTTAGGTGAATATTAAGAAAAAATCATTAAAAAAATTATATCTCGAAAGCACGCAAAATTGTAGAACATACATGGGGGTGATTCGGATACTCCTCATCATAAATTATCTAAATTTTGCGTTTGAACGTCTACCCTGTATGTGGGTATGTGTAACTCCATTGCTTACCGCAAACGTAGTGATACACCGCGGCACCGTTTACCACAAACTTTTCTTAAATAAAATCTCAAAGGCAAGATAAATATACATCTTTTCAGTATTTAGAAATAATATATATTTACTTTAAAAGGTCAATGATGTAGCAAAAGTGATTCACTCCTGTAATAATGTAGAAAGATGGCGCTTAAAGGGAAAAGGTCAACTTTTGAAAGCCTCGTTTTAAACTTGCGTAACTGATTGTATCATGTAATTTGTGGACTTGTATAGTCAGCATCACATGCAGGTAACAGTGAACCTTAAATATAACACCCTTACTTACACAACAAAAAATGACTAGTAACATCGTTACGTTATTAGATAATGTTGACGAAACCTCAGTATCAGATTCACACGTCACTATCCCTGAACAATGTGTTAAAATCATAGGTAACCCTAATTCCTATATAAAAACTTTCTGTCAAAACATACGGTCTATAAATTGTAATTTTTTGAGCTTGCAGACATTTTTGAACCGAATTCCTTTCGAGTGTGAAATCATAATCCTCACAGAGTGCTGGTTACCTTGTACATGAAATTATCATATCCCAAATATACATGGCTACACAACTCATAAAACTACAAAGCACTTGAACCAAAGTGACGGCGTTGTAGTGTTCACCAAATCCTGTCTGGAATGTACTGTGGAAGAACCAGAGTTCAACAAATCTGCTTCCGGATTAATAATAAAAACCAAAGTAAATACGGCCATACTGTGCATATACCGGTCACCTTCTATCGATAACACTGACTCATTTTTATGTGCGTTAAATAATATACTTCCATCGCTTAGTAGTTATCGGTCTGCTATTTTGACTGGTGATATAAATTTAGACATAAACACCTTAACGGATATTCGGTCACAAAAATACCTCAATTGTCTCGCATATCACGGTTTTCTATCCGCACACACATTCCCAACAAGAGGTAATAGCTGTCTCGATCACACTTTCATACGATCTAAATTCCCCGCAAAGACTCTAGTTTTCGAATCTACCATCACAGACCACTATTCCTCCGTAGCATGTATCAAAATCAAGATGTCACAAAAGTATACTGTTTCAACCGTAACCAAAATAAATTTTGAATCCTTAGACAGAACAATAGAACAACTAGATCTAACGCCTATTCTATCCATCGAAGACCCTAATACTGCAGCTGATACACTTGTAAACACAATATCCAAGGCTATTTCGGATAATACTACTATTTCTAAAGTGTCAGCCAGAAAAAGAATTCTCAAGCCTTGGATAACCGAGGGCCTATTAAGATGCATTAGAAACAGGGATGCCTTACACAAAAAATTGAAACTGTCACCGAACAATGAAATTCTTATAACAACGTATAAACGGTATAGAAATTTTTGCACAAAAGTCATTAAAAAGGCAAAACGTCAATACGATACTGACCAACTAAAAAGAGCCGGATATAATACCAAAGCCCTATGGAGCACTATAAAATCTATAACCAATTCTACTAAAACTAATCACTCATCATCTAAACTATTATCACACTCACATTCAACAACTCACTCATGCAATGAAGCAAACAACTTCTTCGTTAACGTCGGAAAAGAGCTCTCAGACAAAATTAAAAATAATCAAACACTACCTCCTCAATCGATCACCTCAAGTACCCACACTTCCATGTCTTCATTTGTCCTGGAAGAAACAGATCCCGATGAAATTATAATATCTATCAACTCCTTAAGATCCAATGCAGCAACTGGTTGGGACGGGATTTCTTCCACTGTACTTAAAAGATACGCTCCTATTCTGGCACCTGTGTTATGCAATATTTTTAATATCTCCTTCCGGACATCCGTCTTCCCGTTTTCTTTCAAAAAAGCAATCATTCATCCCATTTTCAAGGGTGGTGATGGGAATTTGGTGACCAATTACAGGCCAATTGCAGTACTCAGTGCTCTTTCTAAGGTACTTGAACGCCTCATCAATAATATACTTCGAAACTATTTAGAAAACAATAAGCTCATCTCCCCACAACAATTTGGGTTCCGCCAAAACAAATCCACATCAGACGCCGTTCACGAACTAACTACATTCATTGTTTCCAGCCTCAATAGCAATAGAAAGGTCCTAACTATATTCTTAGATATCGCCAAGGCGTTCGACACTGTTCCCACGAAAAATCTTTTGCGAAAACTCGAAAGTATAGGTGTTAGGGGTCCCCAACACCAATTATTCAAAAATTATTTAACTGGTAGAACCCAAGTTGTTAAAATAGATAACCACGTCAGTGACGAACTCCCAATTGAATACGGCGTGCCACAAGGCAGCATTCTTGGACCAACTCTATTTCTAGTCTACATAAATGACCTATGCAATCTCAACATCCCCAATTCAAAAATAATTTCCTACGCAGATGATACTGCAATCACCTTCTTCGCAAATTTCTGGTCAGATCTTCAAAACAAAGCGCAAAGTGGCTTCACGTCTGCCTTAAACTGGCTTTTATCTTACACCCTAACCCTTAACACTCATCATCATCATCATCACCCTTAACACTAGTAAAACTAAATTCATCACATTCTCAATTAGCTCTATATCTCAACCTAAAATTCCAATAACACTCAAGCCTCATACATGTTTTCCGCAAACTCAACAGAATTGTAACTTATACTTAACTATTGATAATGTCAACTCTATTAAGTACCTTGGCATAGTTTTAGACAGAACACTAAATTTTAGACCCCACATAGAAGCTTTAACGGACAGAGTGTGTAAACTGATTTATATTTTTAAAACCCTTCGATATGTCGCTAACCAGTTTATTATTCGTAACGTCTACTACGCACTTTGCCAATCCATCTTAACCTACTGCATTTCAAGCTGGGGCGGTACATGTAAAACTATCATTTATCCTTTGGAAATAGCACATAGAGCCATATTAAAGACTGCTACCTTCCGACCAATTCTATATTCTACAGCCCAACTCTACAAAGACTGCAAGGTCCTTAACGTAAGACAACATTTTATTTTACAAACAATTCTTTTACAACATTCCAAGACGCCATATGTTGTGTTGACTAATCGCCGCAAAGATAAAGTTTGCACCGTTCCCAAGATCAAATATTCGTTCACAAAAAGATTCTTCCTCTACCTTGGGCCCTTCTTATATAACAAAATCAATGCAAATTCTAAAATTTATACCTTATCATACTATCAATGTAAAAAAGTTGTTCACTCTTTTCTCCTAGATATTAGTTACGACGAAACGGAATCACTCCTCCAATCCTTGCAATAAACTAATAATACATACACGCACGCACGCACACCGCACACACACACAGTCACACACACTCACACGCTCACACACACACACAAACATACATCCACTCACACGCGCGCGCACACACAGACACACACACACACACACACATACATACATACATCCACATACACGCACGAACATGCACATACACGCGTTCACATTCTTAATAAAATTAAAGTAGTACTTATGTTGAGAATTAAACACTGTATTCAATCCCAAGGAGACGGCACTGTTTCTCTTTATTACAGGCTATCCTGTAGCCTATCTAAGAGGACAGTACCCTAACCATTTAAGTGTAGTATTTTTATGTGTTTGTTACCTTAATATGCCATTTGTACTGTACTACAGCAACTTTTCTAAGAAATAAAGTTATTATTATATAAACAGATAAGGACAATTTTTCCAAAAAACGTTTTATATATCTGTCTTTTATATATTTATTAATATCAAGGTTTATCACTTTATTTAAGCGTGGTTACTTTAGTATCACAGTTGTTGCAAGTAGCCTAACGACAACAAACGGAGTGAGAGCTTAACGTGCCCTTAGAAGCACGAAAACGCTCAGAAATTAAACCAATTTGGTAGCCACCCAATAATATAAGGCTAAGGATGCGGTCAGGCTCCGCGCCTTTGGTAAGCCATTTCCGAGGCCTTCTAAGCGGCGTGAAAAACTCCGACACTAGAGTAATGCAAATAGTAAAGTCAAAAGAGGTTGGGTACAGCGTTCATTCGCTCAAAGAGCAGCCCGAGTTACAGAAACATTCTTTAATAATAATATTAATAACTTTAATGTTGTGTTTCTGCGTGTAAGTAAGGTCGCCAGAACTCATTGGGGTGGGGGGAGGGTCAATAACACTTGTTTGCTAACTCTTAAAGGCCGGCAACGCACCCGTGACACCTCAGGTGTTGCGAGTGTCCATGGGCGGCGGTGATCACTTACCATCAGGTGACCCGCTTGCTCGTTTGTCGCCCTATGAAATAAAAAAAAAGTAAGCACACCCACAATTTGTAGAACAATTAAAGGGCCACAAAACCAGTTATTTTGTATGTTTGCAAAATTCGAACTTGTACCACAAGGACCACCTTAACCACCGCGTCACATGTGCAGTCATAGCAAAGAACTTAACACAACTAAGTGAGTTTGATTTCAAGAAAGATGTTGTGTGGATGGCTGCATAGAATATCACCACCCCATCTCATCCTATGGGGATGGTAGTCGTCCCAAGGGATCACCTACCCTCTACTATGATTATTATACTGCGATCACCAACCCGTCTGCCAAGCGTGGCTATTCTGGCGGGTTAGAGGGCAAATGGTCCCACTCCAAAGCTCGGACCTGTGACCACTTCTGCCTTTTCGAAATTGTTAATAGGCTATTGGGCCCAAGTAAGTTTAACTATTAGGACCATTTATGTTCTGATTATTTTCTAGGGGTTTACTGGTACCAATAAAGTGGTACTAGCTTTAGACAAGGGAAATAATTACACATAAGCGTAGGTTAGTTAGTCTCGTTCGTTTTATGTGATTGGTGCTATGGTTACGATAGTCGCTTTGCGGGTTCGAGTACCACTTTATTGGGACCAGTAAACCCCTAAAGAATAATCAGAACAGAAATGGTCCTAATAGTTAAACTAACTTGGGCCCAGTAGCCTATTAACAATTTCGAAAAGTTAGAAGTGGTCCCAGGTCAGAGTTTTGGACTGGGACCACTTGCCCCCTTACCCATTCTGGCATATCCAAATGATGGACACATCTCCATTGTGGAAATCTTTTGCGGAGGCGTTTGTCACTCAGTGGATGTAATTCGGTTGACATGAATGTTGTAAAAAAAATTGCTAGAGGATTTTGCAGTACGAAAATACATTGAATCAAAAACTGCTATATGGAAAAACGATATTATGTTATCGCGTACAAGCTAAGCAATGAAACACAGCTGTACGACCCCAATATTTGCCTGTCCATTAAACAATTTCGTCGCCGATTCCTACTTCGACGCTGGTTTTCATACGCGGAAAACGCAAATTATAATTTATTTCAGCGGACCACAAAGTAGGTCGAAGCTAGGGCTGTTTTCGTTTCATTATCCCTGGGTCTTGAGTGCGATATCCAACAAAAATGCTATTCTTATGGTGTGGTATGGCCATTACTTTCAGACTGCCGTGACAATTCTTATTTTTTCGTATCAACTTGTTCGTGATAATGTTTTCCGATATAGGGTAAGGAAAGGTATATTGGTGATAAAAATAAAAAAACGAATTTTAAAGGAATTTGGAAACTAAACAAAAGGTCACTTTTGTTTAATCATATTACTTATTGTTTGAACTAAATCTTGAAACAGTTAAATTAACTAAGATCTCGTCACTCTGAGAATAAATGTCAATTGAATAAAAAAGAAATCGGAGGTAAGTTGGCGACACTGTCAGGTAGATTGGTGATACTGGGTAGCTTATTTGGTGATAGTATGGAAATTGTCAATATAATCAGATTTTTTTACTTAAAATAATAAAATGTTTAGCTCTGTAGTAAATATCATTCCATGCACCGGTCACATCTATAATATGACTGTTCCTCGGTATCAGTATCTTCAATAGATGCACAGATCTCGTGGTATGGCGACAAACAATACGAGCACTGGATCCATATGGCTGCATTCCTTTTTTTAATAGGAGCTGAGTGCAAGACCTCGTATAATCCACACTACAAATCATCTACTATCTCTTGAATTTTATTTTTTTTTGCTTTTTGGGTAGATTTTTTCAATGTTAAAGGCAAGGTCGAAAGTTTTCTTATACTTTATTTTCATTTTCATTGGCACTTTTTGGGGTTAAGTACTTCGCACTGAAATCTGTTTCGACTAAACTGACAGTTTCTTGAAGTTGCTGCTGGTTATATTATCAATATTTATTTTCTTTTTCCATTTTGAATCTAGAGGCACAAAAAATTGGTTATTTGGTGATATAAAAAATTTATCTATAGGTAATTTGGTTTTTTTAGCCTCAAATTCAAAATAAAACGTACTCGTGAATTCTTCAAAACAAACCCCTTCAAACTCTATATTAGGCTTTTCATATTTATTTTTAATACAAAATAGGTCTCAAATAAACCTCTCAAAAACGTATCCAACATTTTGACAAAAATACTAAGAAACATCGGTCACAACTTAAGGAATAAAAAATTACCAGGAATGATTCAGGACTTTACTTCAAGTTTTTTTTAATAACCATTAGTTTTATGAAACATTTTAGTAATCTTTAACACTGAAACACCAATTAAATTCATAAATTTTAAGGTAATAAGTAAACGCAGCCCACCTTCACTCAAAAATGGCGCCATTGATGCATAAATTTCAAAAAAGTTTGTTTATTAAATGCAGGGACAATGCAGCGAAGCGCGTGATGTATATATATCCTCTTCACACTTGTACCGACTGGATAGCGCTATCTCTTGAAACTGCTTGCATAGGGAACTGTGTGGTATTCGGTTCAAAAACTATCACCAAATTACTTATATCACCAATATACCTTTCCTTATATAACGTTTTCCACAACATGTTTTGAATCTACATATTATCAACCCCATTTATTTATAGTCTTCCTGACTACGAGCTATGCCTCATAGATTTCTGACTCATTTGAACTGGAGGACTGGGATTTGGACACAATTTATTTTTCTTTTTTTTTAAACAACGTCCGCACCACGGAATCTAATCCCTGTGTCGCGGGGTACTTTACAAACATATTATAGATGGACTCAAATTACATCCAGACTCAGAATAACTATTTATGGGTCACACAAATAGTTTTCCGGTGAAGCAATCGAACCCGGGACACAGAGCGGCGAGGCGGCTGTCTTAGCCGCTGCGCCACACGTGCAGTCAAAGAAGTTGTTATTGTTATTTGTTGTCGGAGTAAACACAGGTATTTTCTTTTTTTATATATAATAGCAAGGCAAAGGTGTAAGCAAGTCATTTGATGGTAAGGGATCACCGCCGCCCATACCTGCATCACTAATTGGAGCCCCTCTGGCTGCAAGTAATTGCCGGCTAGAGAACCAGTAAAAGAATCCGGTGGCAATAAAACTAAATAACTTTAGATCAAGGTTTATTTAAATAACACTTCTACTCGCTTCAATGGTTCACACTTGAGTGTTTCTCTCTTCCTCCATTTTTATTTACAATAATAACAAGTCACATGTTGACAAAACGTAAAACGGTGACTATCCCATTTGTTAAATATTACAATTAGCCTCTTAAAAATAATGTTATAATTAATTTAATAATAAAATACTTTTAAAAAAATACTATAACAAATATAAATAATCAAGAAAATCGTTAAGAAAACAAGTCTACCTCGGTGGGGTTGCCAGCAAACAAACTGGAATCAATATTAATTGGTCATCAGTGATAATTATAATAATTGTTATACATTCATATATTTGTGGGAATATTATCTATATCTATGCAATCTAACACCAGTCCTATGTAAATTACTTTGCAGTAAATTGATTCCATAGAGTGCGTGGTAAAGTTTCTTTTTCTACCTTTTAGGCTTCGAGCATTTACAGCTAAATGCTCGAAGCTTTTAGGTAAATTATTTAGTTATAAAACACTCTAAAAGTCTTAGATTTTAAATTATATTACAGTACTATCATAAAATAAGAAGAGGATCCAATTAATGAGACAAATAATTAATTTAAACAGAGAAGTAAATTAAAAAATATCACCTACAATGAATCTCATTTACATAGATCACTCGAAAGCCATTTTTTTTCTTAACATAAAAATTTGCATATAAACGAACCTGAGTCATAATTCCTCTTTGTCGGCAGTTTGCCACAAGGAAAGGAAAAGCGAATAATTTATGCTTGAATATATTGTTTGTTTTTTCATTGTTTGGGCTTTATTACCAGAGACAAAATTAAATCATAGTACAGTCAGCTGCAGTACAATAAAAGCTAATGCAGAGGACAGGGTGGTTCGTAACTTTGTTTTATAAATTTTAATTTTATAGCATTATTCGCAATGCAAAGCGTTTATCTAATCTCAAAAATGTGGGAAACCATAAATTTAATCGTCCGGCGGGTCTCGAACCTGCACCATCTACTATAACCTCACCACCTACCCCGGATTGGTAGATGGTGCAGGTTCGAGACCCGCCGGACGATTAAATTTATGGTTTCCCATTTTTGAGACTTTGTTTTGTGTTAACCCATGCGTTAGATTTTCAGTGTTACACACAAATCAGATGTATTTCGCCTCCCCAAGCGGAAAAGGACTTATAACTAGTTGCCTACTGGGATACTTGAATAGCTCTGACACAAGAGTAACCACTACCCATACGATAAGCAAGCAAGTAATAAAAGTAACAAAATGTATATATATATATATATATATATATATATATATATATATATATATATATATATATGTATGTTATATATGTTAGCTCTTTTTCAAAAAACTTGCGGCCCACATGAAGGTAAGCAGTTACCATAGCCTAGGCTTTGACTGCGTTGTTGGTCTAGCGGTAGCGTGTTCAGCAGAGGACGAGGTCCTGGTTTCAAATCCGGGGTCGGGCCAAAAACTGATTTAGAGACTTTTCTGTAAAAAGAAAAAAATCACAGCATCAGCACGAAGTCTGGGAGTTTGCGGTATTATACCCCCGTGCCTCGGAGAGCACGTACAGCCGTCGGTCCTGTGCCTGACCTCTTTCCGGTCGTGTCGCCTAGGCGTCCCATCGGATCATGAGTGATGGAATAGAAAGGGCTCCTGTGTTTGCGCACATACTTGAGCACTATAATATGTCCCGCGCAGATGGTTAATGAGAGATGGCTCTGTTGAGACTGGCTAGGAGGACATTATTATTATTATGACTATGACGTTTACGCCTTACATAACTTACGTGTAGCACGTGAAGCAGCACCATGAAGATTTCTAATAACCTTACTCAGACCCGGTACACATACATACTCGTAGCACAACATTTGCATAATTTTCTAGTATACGTACCTCCAAACTAATATTGCTCTATAATTGAGTGCTTAATTGACAAAATTGAAACAGTACGCTCCAATTCCCTTCCACCCATTGTGCAATACACACAAAGCGGTGCAGCTCGACTTTAATCATTGTTGGTCAACGCTGCTCATTTGTGAGCAACATGACACAATCAACAAATATAGCTAGATGCCACTGTATGTTGATTAAATAATAATAAACTTTTCTTTTGAAATAATATTAGGCTGATTTCAGAGTGTCGCGCGCGGCACGCGCCGGTGGCCAGCGCGTCTCAACAGCTGCGCGTGCGACCCGCGTCACTCTGAAACGCTAGCTGCCAGTAGAGGAGCTCGGACCGCGCGCGCTTCGCCAGCGCTGGCCGACGCGCGACGGCGCGCGTGTCACACGCGGCGCGTTTGAACTGCGTGACTGTGAAACGCAACTACTATCTAGTGTAATTGTAAGCGCGCGCGTTTGGACAGCGCTGCTCGCCGGCGCGACTCTGAAATCACCCTTAGACCTAATTCTTAGCATTTCATGGATTCACCGTGCGGAAATCAGGTCGATCGCGTGGTAGAAGAGGGAACACTCGATAGAGTCCGAGACATGCGGCTTAGACGTAGGTTTAAGGGGGTCCTGTAATAATAATATCTAGGGATAATGCCACACAGGTCATCCTAGCCCCAAACTAAGCAAAGCTTGTACTATGGGTACCAGGCGACGATATACATACTTATATAGATAGATAAATACTTATATACATAGAAAACATCCATGACTCAGAAACAAATATTCGTGCTCATCACACAAATATTTGCACTTACCGGGATTCGAACCCAGGACCACCAGCTTCGTAGGCAGGAGCACTACCAACTAGGCTACGGTGACCGTTAAATATGATGATCTTTTGTACCATATTCTGGCAAATAAATAATTTGATTGATTGATGGATTGATGTGTTGAAGCAACGCTCACTTTCTGACTCTCAGTGGTGCCCCCTCTTTCTAGCCAAATGCCGCTTTGGATACTCGTTCTAATATAGAACTTACGGAAGCTCTTTATAATCCTAAGATTTTAAAGGTTGTTTGTAGGATTTTGCTGGTATACTTCCACGGCATATAAATAAATTGACCACAAAGCCGTTTCTGATTAAATCTTCTTTTCGTATAGCTATTTTCCCGTTATTATAAGTTACAATTTTATATCTAAAATTACAATTTAATGTCTAGATTCAGTAGCCAGTCCCTTGCCTCGGTTGTAAGCGCAAGCAAACCCTCAAGTCCCCCTGAGAAATGTCTTATGGGGCACTCTTCGACAATGTGCGCAATGGTCTGATCTGGTGCTCCACAGTCACAGGCTGCTGATGGTATGAAACCCCACTTTTGAAGGTTGTGGTTACATCGACTCACCCCCGTTCTTATTCGATTGAGAGTGACCCATATCTTTCGGCTTTCTTTAAACCAGTGGGGGTTTTGGTGGGGTCTATGTTAGAGATGCACCCCTGGTCATGCCAGTATTTTTTCCACTCGGTATCGACATCAAAGGTTTCGTTACTTTGTAGGTAGGGGTCGGACCAGATAGGTCTGCGTTGGGGTGGTAATTGGTCAGAATCTACCTCCTCGTGGTCCACCCTGGGCAACGGCTTCATCTCGAATTCGGCCAAAAGATTCCGACTGTTCCTGGCAAACTGGACTTGCTCTCGCTTGAGTCTCCCAGTTATTCCCATATTTTTTTTCTGATTAATTCATTTGTTAAGTCGTAATACTTCTTCGTCTTTAAATCATGATCTTTGGGGAAGTTGGTTTCCCACGGTGTGGTAAGTTCTATGAGCATAACGCCTTTTAGCTTTGGTGAGTAAATAAATATGTCTGGTCTAGATGGCGAAGCACCAATATTGTGAATATAAGTATAGTATGTGTTAAAGTTATTAATCTATACATATAATAAAATCGTAGGAAAGTCAAAACTGTACATTGAATATTTTTTTAAAAGGATACTTGGGGCGTTATCTACAATCGATATCGAAGACAAAAATATAGTTTTTAAAATTTTTGTCTGTGTGTCTGTTTGTCTGTATGTATGTCCGGGCTAAACTCAAAAAGTACTGCATGGATTTACTTCAAATTTTTTATGAATAACATTTTTATGAGAACACCGCGGTGGTTCAATGCATTATGCCGAGATATAACATCCCTTCTTAGGATTTTAGTAATAATAATAACTTCTCAGTAACTTTGAAGACCAATTTAATTAAAACTCTCCAAATGGCCGGATTAAACTTCTGTTTAATTTGATACAGTTAATGAAGATATTAATTTTGCTTTATTCAATAGCAAAGTCTTTACGGTTCACAACTCCCTTAAGTGCTATTTGAACGAATAGAAATATTTAAAAGGGAATTGAATTCGTTCTGTACTAAATTCGTGGGAAAAGCAGTTATGCTATACTAAATTAGGATTTATAAGTCTAGGTTGTAGTTTACTTGTAGATTTTATTATAAATACCTACTAGTGTTCGTGGCCGAATTTTGGACTTATGAGTTACTACCTGTGCCCTGCATTTTACCCGCGTTTAACTTTTAAATTACTAGCTGTGCCCCGCGGTTTTACCCGAACTAAACTTTATAAATTATAGCCTATATATTAATCCAGGGTTTCAACTAACTCCATACCAAATTTCATTACAATCGCTGCAGCCGTTTAGACGTGAAGAAGTAACATACATACACACTCACAAACTTTCGGCTTTATTAGGATTTACGCAGGTTGTTGCGTAGTTAGCTAGGTTATAATAATAACGTGTTCCTGGTCCACAAAAATCCACACCCAACTTTTTGACTCGACCTGGGATTTTAACCCAAGGCCTTATTATCAGGTTAAACGCGCTACCGTTACACTTAGCGTAAAATATCGACGCACAGTGAAATAGTACCTTCTAGCAAACACACTACTGAGTGGGCATCTTGATGGTATATAAAGTCTGTCAACAAGCACCCGCCTATGCCCTCTCATTGTGAGGGGAGGCCCATGCCATACAGTAACGTGCTGCATCATTATTTGCTTGGTGACGTTTCCACCACAAGTTACTCGAAAAAGAAGACATTATACTTTAGGCTATCTATACATATAATAAAATCGTAGAAAAGTCAAAACTGTACATTGATAATTTTTTAAAAAGATACTTGAGGCGTGATCTACAATAGATATCGTCATCAAAAATATAGGTTTGGAATTTTTGTCTGTGTGTCTGTTTGTCTGTATGTATGTCCGGGCTATACTCAAAAGGTTCTGCATGGATTTACTTAAAATTTTGCATGAATATTACTAAGAGGTCGGGTCAACATATAGGCTACATATTATCACGCTATCACTTACGGGGAGAAGCTGTGATAATTTACAATATTTAACGCGGGTAAAACCGCGGGGCGCAGCTAGTCTACAATAGATATCGAAACCAAAAATATAGTTGGAATTTTTGTCTGTGTGTCTGTTTGTCTGTATGTATGTCCAGGCTATACTCAAAAGGTTCTGCATGGATTTAATTAAAATTTTGCATGAATATTACTAAGAGGTCGGGTCAACATATAGGCTACATATTATCACGCTATCACTTACGGGGAGAAGCTGTGATAATTTACAATATTTAACGCGGGTAAAACCGCGGGGCGCAGCTAGTCTACAATAGATATCGAAACCAAAAATATAGTTGGAATTTTTGTCTGTGTGTCTGTTTGTCTGTATGTATGTCCAGGCTATACTCAAAAGGTTCTGCATGGATTTAATTAAAATTTTGCATGAATATTACTAAGAGGTCGGGTCGACATATAGGCTACATATTATCACGCAATCACTTACGGGGGAAGAGCTGTGATAAATTATAAATTTTAACGTGGGTAAAACCGCGGGGCACAGCTAGTCATTTATAAAACTAAACGCGGATAAAACCACGGGGCACGGCTAGTGTTAATATACTTTTAAGTAACACACTTGAAAAGTATGTTAAAAGTAGCTGTGTCCCGCGGTTTACGAGTAAAATAAAAATACATAATAGTAGAAGATTGAAAAAGGAATGCTGAGATGGTTTGGCCATTTAGAGAGGATGAATGAAAGAAGATTGACCAAAGAAGTATATCTGGCCTGTGTGAATGGAACAACCGGAAGAGGAAGACCTCGTCGAACATTCTCTGACCAAATCGGAGACGTTCTCAAGAAAGGGAAGGTCAGAAGTACCCTAAAACGGCAAGCATGTATGAAGAATATAATGACAGTAATCGAGGCAAAAGACGTGTGCAAAGATCGTGACAAATGGAAATGCGTTGTCTCTGCCTACCCTTCTGGGAAAACAGCGTGAGTCTATGTATGTATGTACATAATAGTACAATAAATGATTGAATTAAAAGTTTCATCAAATAATAATAAATCTTTATTTCAGGCATAATAACCTATAATTCCTTAGTTTTGTGTTAGTAACGAGTTATGCTTACATGCTATATTAGTATTGTTAGTACTAAATTGACTAATTGATTAAACTAATTAGCATCTATAACCGTCTCCACCCAGTGTCTCTGGATGGGACAGCCAGGTCTTCCAGCAATCATTTTCAAAATCCGTTCGGTAGTTTTTGCATGAAAGGGTAACAAACTTCTATACATCTAGGATAATTACATTGCCAGGAAGCGTGATAATAATTTGGATAAGTTACTCATCTCCACCAAAGTAGAAGTAAGGAATTTTGGAGGACGTAGTCCCATGGGTCGGTCCAACCAGATCCGCTCGTCGGCCTATAAGGTGTCCACCAGAATACATGCAATTATAAGGACAATTCTACGGACGGTCACCGTAGCCTAGTTGGTAGTTCTCCTGCCTACGAAGCTGGTGGTCCTGGGTTCGAAAAAGTGCAAATATTTGTGTGATGAGCACGAATATTTGTTTGTGAGTCATGGATGTTTTCTATGTATTTAAGTATTTATCTATCTATATAAGTATGTATATCGTCGCCTGGTACCCATAGTTAAAGCTTTATTATTATTATTATTAATTCTTTTTCATAAAATAGAAGCAAACGAGCAAGTGGGTCACCTGATGATAGTGATCACCGCCGCCCATGGACACTCGCAACACCAGAGGAGCCGCAAGTGCGTTGCCGACCTTTTAGAAAAGAATAGGCTCGCTTCTTGAAGGTTGCCATGTCATACCGGATATTACTCAAACATTTTCACGATGTATGTAATAATAATGCCCTCCTAGCCGAATTTCGGCCACGGCGGCCAGTCTCAACAGAGATTAGCCATCTGCGCGGGACATATTATAGTGCTCAAGTGTGTGCTCAAACACAGGAGCATTTTCTATTCCATCACTCTCATGATCCGATGGGACGCCTAGCGACACGACCGGAAAGAGGTCAGGTACAGGACCGACAGCTTTACGTGCTCTCCGAGGCACGGCGGGGTATAATACCGCCAACTCCCAGACTACGGACTGATGCTGAGAAATTTTTCTTTTTACAGAAAAGTCACAAAATCACTTTTTGGCCCGACCCGGGATTTGAACCCAGGACCTCGTTCTCTGCGGGTGAACACGCTACCGCTAGACCAACGTGGCAGTCAAATGTACGATGTATGTACGAGCATAGTGGCAAACGTCCTTCACCTTTTTGACACAGATGACGTACTTCTGAACTCCATAAAAATGGAATATGAAAGTAAGCCCTGATTCACGTCATGTGAATTTTTAGAACCGAGTTTCGTTGTGACAATTTGATTTCCCAGGGGATCGAGTGTTGTAAATTCAAGTATTCTAGGGATTTTTTTTATATAGTTGCTTGTTTTTAAGCGTAATAAAATTGAATCACCCATCTTATGTCCCATGATACAAGTAAAGTTAGGTAAACGCAACCTTCTTTTTTTAATAAGGCAGGGGGAATGCCTTTGGCTGCCACCCGCAAAATGTGTCTACGGGTGGGTATGTCGAACTGGCACCGACAAAACCTACCTGCCGTGGACTTCTCTTGGCGCCTAATGGGGGAGGCCCGGGGGTCCCGTGTTCGGGACACGTGCCCTGGGGGGCTCTGGATTGTCTCCCCTATTGCCGACTTCTGACAGTCCGGTACAGCGACTGCGTTACAAACAGATCGCTGTCTTCCCGGAGCTGCACGTGGCGGCAGTAGAGGAAACTCCTCTGACTGCCGCCGCCGCCCCGACGTCTCCTCCGTCCGTGAGCAGGACCAGCTCTCTCCTGCTCCCGCACGGCGGCCTCGTTTTGAAGCATGACTGTCTCACATAAGGAGACCACGGCGTCCCATTTGGAGGAATCACCCGCCAGAATCGCCCATATGATTACCGGCGGGGGCAGATCCCGTCCGATCTCTGCGACCAAGACTCGCCTTTCGGCTTCCCAGGCTGGGCACTCTGCGAGAGTTTACTGGGCAGAGTCGCTCCCGTAGTGGTGACAATGTGTCGTCGCTTCTCGGCCTATCCGGTTCACTGAAACACCCATGTCCGGTGTGTATCTGAGTCTGTCTGTTGGTGATGCCAGCTCTCCTTCCCACCCAGGCCTCGAGGTGACGCAGGATGGCACCGACGGCACGCTGGCGCTAGTTTAGACGTAACTCTAGCCGTGCGCGCCATTGCACTAGTACTTGCCGGTGGATATCCCGTCTATATTCAATGAGCGTCTGTTCTGGCGCCCTCCCGATCTCGTGACGGTCGCGGATTTCGCTAAAAACCGCTGCGTCAACTGCCGCCACGAGGTCAAATGGCGGGAGGCGCGCCAGGAGTGTCGCCGCCTTGAAAGATTATGTACGGTATCCTCGTGCGATCCGTATGGCCGTATGCTGAAGGCTATTGAGTATAGTTATGCAGCGGGAGGCACTCATCAAGTTTCAGACCAGATGGGTGCCCCATAAAGCGCCAAGTAAACGTAACCTCCAAACCGATTACTTAAAAAAATAACTGCAGATATTGCACGACAGACGTAATTGAATAGGATGTCATTTACTATATTTTGAATAATACTAATTTTGCTTTTAAAAACTTAATAAGAATGTATAATTTTGGGTTCTGCTGTAATTTATATGACATACAATATCAAACTTATAAGTTACATAGTTTCCGAGCGAGACCTTTAACACAAGTGGTATTTTTAAGTGTTGCATTGCAAAAAAGCGCATAACTTGATACGACAATTTTAAAATACAACTTATCACAAAACATTGCATCTATATCATCATCTATTTGACTACATCTAGTCAATTAAGAAGCCTTCTGAAAACAGATAAGGGTTGCATTGTTGCGAGACAGAGTATAACATCTTGATTTGTGTCTGAGCTTTGTGTAAATAATATAACTTGATTTATTGCTAAAGAAAACGAAATTTGAAAATTGTTGTATAACTAAGTTAGCCTACAATAATATTGTTATCAAGGGGATTAGCGGGGGCATATCTCATATGTTGCTGACTTGAATTTTACTCGCGGACTGGATTAATGGCATGTATTCTGTATGTCCTGTGTATTCTGGTAGAGACCTTATTGAGTTTCGAGTAGATCTGGTCCAACTCATGGGACTACTTCCACTTTGTCCGAGATAGCAGCTGTAGTACTAGTTTAACGCGGGTAAAACCGCATGGCACAGTTAGTTCCTTATAAATCGTAAGATTGTTATTTGTTAATTTGTTCGTTAACGAACTGTAACTGTAAACTGTACCTTCAGAAGTTCCTGCCGGCAGACATCTATTTATATTGAAACATATCAATTCCTTTTGAGGGCTGCTATTGAAAATATTTCTTGGCAGAAAATCCCAATAGCATTTTCTTGTCCAAAACCGTCATTCAAACCCAGTAGGTACCTAATTTACTACGATTGACCACGCTACGAATGAATGACCTACTAATATTGAAAATGCAAAAGTTATATAGCTTATAATGAAATTAAATGACATAAATCTTACCATTTATATAAAAAAAATGTAATTTGGCCATAATATTACGATAAGTGTCAAGTAAGTTGGAACAATTCTTGCCCTATCTTCGCGCGCGCTGACTAAACGGTTGAGGTTCCATGAAGGTAATGTATCGTGTCGTTTATCTTAAACAGTTCTAAATAAAAGCCCTTGAAATCATATCCAAAATCGAGAACCATAAGAACTTTTAAAATAGATACTCTTTTAACAATGCACATTTTAGACCGTTAGTGATGAAATTCGATATGTATAGTCTAATGTCTGGGGAACGACATAGGCTATTTATCTATATATCACGCAGGTGAAGCTGTGAGTGGGAGCTGAGCTATTCAAGAAATTTCATATCTTGTAAACCGTGACAATATTACTTGTATGAAACATTTTGGCAGGTATTTCAGATATGCGCATATTTGATGTAAGATAGTAGAAAGTAACTGAAGGAGTTGGAGGAGGCCTATGCCAAAGTGCAAACAGACGACGATAACCGGTGTCTTGATATCTAGTGAGAAAAAAAAATGTTTTAAATAATGCATGGAAATTGAATATATTAATAACAATACTACAAATAAATAAAATAATAATAATAATAGAATGTAAAAGTGAGCATGTAATTATTATAATTGTCTAAAGACACCGTCCGTAGTTATAATTTTAAGTTTTTATTTGTATTTCGTACTTCTTTAAAAACTTAATATCTGTATTTTTACCTATTGTCTGAATAAAGGGCTTATTTATTTATTTATTTTATTATTTAGTAGAAAGTAACACGAGAATTGAGGCTTTGTAGAAAAGGTTTTGGTTTATCAATATATTCCACTTTTTGAATTAAAAAATATTTAATAATATTTGACTAAAGAAAGACCTACGCAATCAACGTTCCGAATTACAGGTATAACAATTATTAAGGCTTTGTCAGTCGCATTACGGCTTAGATGGCATTTGATATTTTTATATGTATTTTAAAATGTCTGAGAACTAGTGTTGAAAATGACTAAAGTGACTGAATTAGACGGACTGTCATTTTCGGTCAAATTGGTCAAAAATGGTCATTAACTGTCAAAAATGGTAATTTTCAGTCAATTTAATTTCAGTAATATTTTAGTACCTTTTAAGTTTTTGTCGTTGAAAAAGTCTACAACTTCTAAATTGACACAAAAAAGTGGTTTTTATGACTTATATTATTATTATATAGTGTTAATCATTTTACATTTCTAATCTTGCGTGCATTTAAGACAAAATGGCAACGTCGCATCGCCTCGCGCATCGACTTTGATGTCGCCTTATCCTCTCATGTTATAATAGAAAATAAAACGTTGCTTCATTTAAATTGGGTACCTAAATAAATAAATAATTGGATGGTAGTCGAGAATAGAAAATAATATTTGAGTCAAATTGACTGAATTTGACAGTAAATGACCGGTCATTTAAGGTTTATGATAATTGTGACTAGTCATATTCAGTCATTTTACATCTCTACTGAGAACCACGGTGTGGTAGTGGAGCGGTTAACGCACATGGGGCCGTATACCCCTTGGATCGTGGGTTCGTTTCACATCCGCACTTTAATTTATAATAATAATATCTGAGGACAATGTCACACAGATCATCCTAGTCCCAAACTAAGCAAAGCTTGTACTATGGGTACCAGGCGACGATATACGTATTTATATAGATAGATAAATACTTATATACATAGAAAACATCCATGATTCAGAAACAAATATTCGTGCTCATCACACAAATATTTGCACTTACCGGGATTCGAACCCAGGACCACAAGCGTCGTAGGCAGGATCACTACCAACTAGGCTACGGTGACCGTCAGACAATACAATTCATTTTAAATATGCCTAACACTAAAGATAATGTGAACATCTAGAAGTCGTAGTGTGAAGTCGTGAAACTTCAAGTGTGTTTTTTCGCGGCATGCGGCTATGAAGCGTGTCACCGTCGGAGCTTTAGACCGTAGCCTAGTTGGTAGTGCTCCTGCCTACGAAGCTGGTGGTCCTGGGTTCGAATCCCGGTAAGTGCAAATATTTGTGTGATGAGCACGAATATTTGTTTCTGAGTCATGGATGTTTTCTATGTATTAGGTCTTTACCTATGAAATTGCCGTTCTGCAGTACTGGCCATTTCAAATCAAAATAATTTTTGTTTGGCTAAGAATTCTAATTTCAAATTAATTTTATTTTAAAAACATGGATTTTTTTTTCCAAAAGTAGTCATTTCTTTATTGATTAGTGTTACATTTTCATCGCATTTCAATCTTTTTCGTCATCATGGATACGTTAAAAATTCGAGTAATTATGGAATATGAGTACCGTCGTGGCAGCAACGCGGCACAAGCGGCACGCAACATCAACGACGTTTACGGAGCTAACACTACAAACCAACGCACCACCTGTTATTGGTTTGCTCGCTTCCGTTCTGGAAATTTCGACCTGAAAAATGAACCTCGCGGTCGTCCGAAGACTTTGGTCGACAATGACGAATTAAAGGCGGTTGTGGAAGCTGATGATACACAATCTACGGCTGAATTAGCAGCAGCTTTCGACGTTAGCGTCAAAACAATATTGGTCCATTTGCGTCAAATTGGCAAGGTAAAAAAGCTTGACAAATGGGTGCCCCACGAACTCAATGATCGCCAGCGCGAGGTACGCGTCGAGACGTGCCTTGCACTGCTCAACAGACACACAAATGAAGGAATTTTGAACCGCATTGTTACCTGCGATGAAAAATGGATTCTGTTTGATAACCGCAAGCGCTCAGCAAGTTGGTTGGATCCTGGTTCAGCACCTAAACAATGCCCTAAACGAAAACTTACCCCTAGAAAAGTGATGGTCACTGTTTGGTGGTCTAGCGCCGGTGTGATTCATCACAGCTTCTTACCAAACGGGGTGAGCATTACTGCAGATGTGTACTGTGAAGAACTGAGCACAATGATGGAGAAGCTGGAGCATCTCCAACCAGCATTGGTCAATCGCTCGTCTCCGCTGCTCCTGCACGACAACGCGCGACCTCATACTGCACAGCAGACGGTCTCCAAGTTGCAAGAACTGGGGTTGGAAGCTCTCCGTCATCCGCCCTACTCACCAGACCTTGCGCCTACAGACTACTACTTTTTCCAGAATTTGGATAACTTCTTGGCGGGAAAAAAATTCAATACCCGAGAGGCAGTACAAAATGCCTTTGAAGAATTTGTTGCCTCCCGTCCAGCTGATTTCTTTAAGAAGGGCATCAATAAACTGCCACTGCGATGGCAAAGATGCATTGATTGCATGGGTGATTACTTCGATTAATACAAATAAAAAAATTCATGAAAAAAATTCGTTTAAATTTTTTCATACAAAACGGCAATTTCATAGGTAAAGACCTATTATTTAAGTATTTATTCTACTATATAAAAATAAGTCGGGTTTTCCTTCCTGACGCTATAACTACAGAACGCACGAACCGATTTCCACGGTTTTGTATTCGTTGGAAAGGTCTCCGGCTCCGTGAGGTTTATAGCAAAGATAATTTATAAAATTTAACGCGGGTAACACCGCGGGGCACAGCTAGTCTATCTATATAAATATGTATATCGTCGCAAAGCTTGTACTTATGGGTACCACCCATAAGTACAAGCTTTGTTTAGTTTGGGGCTAGGATGATCTGTGTGGCATTGGCCCCAGATATTATTTACTTATTTTTATTTTATTTTTCAGTTTAGAAAACTTACAGCTAATTAAACTCACACATAACAACAGCTAATTATTGTCCCCAGATATTATTATTACGGTCAGCACGAGCTCTGTTTCATCTAGTATCCTGTCTCCTATTAAATAGGTACTATAGTAACGAATGGCGTCTTACTGAACACAAAGATTTTGCCCTGGGTGGAGATCGAACCCACATTTGATAGAACAGTCAAGGTCACGGTAAAACGTCTAAGTACGCCAGTCCATAGATGGGTGGCCGTTAAGGTCTTTTATTTTCTGAACATCTCCGTGCTTCGGAGGGCACGTTAAGCTGTCGGTTATTAGACAGCAGACGATTAGCCATGTCAGAGACCTACTGGGTGGCCTGAACAACTCTGACACCAGGGTAACCACTGCCCATACGATAAAGGAAGAAAGACCAACAGACCAGTTAGAACAAGAGTAAACAAGCGAACAGTACTTATACTAAGTAAATATGATACGTAAAATCATATGGGAAAAACATATGTTTGTTATTTTACTGTATTTGTATAGGTCATTCAAAATACATCTTCATAGACTTTCAGTAGAAGCAAAGAAAATAAATAGCTAGCAAAATAAATACATATCCTTCTCTATATGATTTCATATAATATTCGTAAAAATATAAACGAAATAGAATATGAATAAGACCGTATAGAAGAATCTACTGACATATGAGTTATAAATAATGAAATAATAAAATCTTGGGACAATTAACGCACTGCCATCTCATCCCAAACTTCCTACTGAGTTTTCTGGCAGTGTTTCTCAGTAGCTGCCATGTCATGCACTGCACGGTAGGGCTAAAAAAAAATAATTCCCAAAATTTAAAGATTTTTACGGCATAAAGGTATATGAATTTTAATTAATTTAATTAATTTGCAGTGTGGTGACGTCATAGGATATCATCACCCCATCTCATCCCGTGGGGGCGATTATTCATCCGAGGGAATACCTACCAGAGAACGGGCAGCAACGTTTGTAAATATCAAAATCAAAAATTCTTTATTCCGTAAAAAAATTACATTTATGTGGAATCGTCATATTTTTTACCCTACCGTGCAGTGCATGACGTAGCAGCTACTGATAAACACTGCCAGAAAACTCAGTAGGAATCCTTTTTAAAAATAAAATATACTTAAGATTAATTACAATCATGTGTGTTGACTGTTGTCTGTGAACTATAATCATCAAACTGCGATCGCTAACCCGTCTGCTAAGCGTGGCGATTATGCCGTATCCCTCCATTCTTTGGGGAGACTTTTATCCAGCAGTGGACGTACTTTGGTTGACATGAATGAATTTGAATTTGTACATCCCGAACATATTATCTCAATAGTTGAACAAAACGTCCCTAAAAGCGGCCCTCACATGTATTTCCACTTCAATACCTAACCTCTAAGTAAGCAAGTAAGTTCTAAACCTCTTCCCTCTTTTACTTATGGGTTACATATGTATGTAGTTTGTAGCTTTATTTGCTAGACTGCTTGAACCCTCCCTCGCCTACTGTCAGGTCGAGGTCTGTAAAAACAATAGATATGACAAAATATTTCAAGTCCTTTTAACAAATGGCTGAACTGAATTTTATATTTGCTCCAGTTGTTAAACAAAGCCAAAGTTGAAATTTATACCTGACGCAGCCAACTGTTAGCTCTGTTCAAAGCTTCGAAGGGTTGAATGGATTATTAAAATTTATTTTTTGTTCAATTGTCGTCATACTTGAATGACCGATTTCATTTCTATAGAAACAGGTGACTGAATAGGCTTTTGTTTCTAATGAGCTTAATTACATTTAAAACACCTTTAATTTTTAATGACCATCAAGTCGAGTTTTTTTTTATTAAAATAATAAATAAATAAAAAAGGTTTTTATTTACGAAGACTAAAAAAGCGCTTGTAAACAGTCAGAACATTTTTGTAGTCATTATTTCTAGTTACATAAAGATATTTAGTTACATATGTAATGGTAAAAGGTGGTAATGATATTTAGCTAGCTTGTATTAAGTTATTGTCAAGGACATTATGTTTAGGTTTAATTATTGAAGTAAGTAGTTTAAGCTATATCATACTACATATTGTCTGAATGGTTCTGTCTTTATTAAGGTACGAATTCAATATTATTATTATGACGGATTAAATTATATATTAGAAAATTATTTATTAGTTTATTTTATATTATTGTTTTGCTTCAAAGCCCTCTTGAACCTTGCGGCCTTGGTCCGATCGCCATGCGATCCTTATACTTATATCCTTTATAAGTATATATTTGTGTATGTATCATATTTATCAATATATAACGACATAATACAATTATTCTAATTTATTTTTTTGACATAAGAGGGTCCAGTTGAAAATCAGTGCCACGCCCCTGGGTTGGCTAATGCTGAACTGGATACCTACTTGCTGCAGTTGTCAGACACATGCACCCACTTGAATATTAACTATTTTTTTTTAATATTGACAAGACGTATATGTATTTGTGTGCAAAGTGTGTCTTTCAATGTTAGCAATAAATTTTCTTTTCTTTCTTTTCTTTCTTTTCTTTCTTTTCTTTCTTTTCTTTCTTTTCTTTCTTTTCTTTCTTTTCTTTCTTTTCTTTCTTTTCTTTCTTTTCTTTCTTTTCTTTCTTTTCTTTCTTTTCTTTCTTTTCTTTCTTTTCTTTCTTTTCTTTCTTTTCTTTCTTTTCTTTCTTTTCTTTATTTTCTCTATTTTCTTTCTTTCTTTTATTTTATTTTCTTTCTTTTCTTTCTTTTCTTTCTTTTCTTTCTTTTCTTTATTTTCTCTATTTTCTTTCTTTCTTTTATTTTATTTTCTTTCTTTTCTTTCTTTTCTTTCTTTTCTTTCTTTTCTTTCTTTTCTTTCTTTTCTTTCTTTTCTTTCTTTTCTTTTCTTTCTTTCTTTCTTTCTTTCCATGCGGCTGTTATCGGGTGACTATCGTTAAAATTAACAAATTACTAGTAAAGAGCTTACGGCGCTTACCTTTCGGTCTCTCCGAATTTATATATAATTTAATACTGTATATTGAACTTAAAAAATAAGAAGTAGAAATATAAGTAAAGGATAAGATACGTATATGTGATTGCTGTGTGGTTGACGGCATAGAATATCTCCACCCCATCTCATCTAATATAAGGAATATCTCCCAGAGAACGGGCAGCAGCGTATCTCTGGGTACTCTCGCCCACACGTCTAGCAAGTGTGGCGATTATGGTATATCCCTCCAAATTATGGATACAGCTACATTAGGGAAAGCTTTTGGGGAGGTTTTTGTTCAGCAGTGGAAGTCTTTCGGCTGCTTTGATGATGATGATGCTATACCCCCATCAAAATTTGCCATGTAATATTCTGGCCCCTATGCCATTAGCGTAAAAATATATTATAAAATACCAGTAAAATAAAAAAATATTGAATTTGAAACTAAATTTAAGCATGAACTGCATAAATATTTAATGGAAAAATGTTATAATAACCTAAATGCCTTCCTACAAAATAGATAGATAATTAAAATAATACCGACGCGTTAACGTAAATAATAATAATTTTGACTATTATCTCAATAACTAAATAAATTTACATAAATTGACGAAAATATCTTTGTATTATTGTTAATTTATTGTATCTTATATTGCTATGACTACCTATTTACTTTTATCACTTATTGAAATATGTACCTATACCTATAATGTTAACTAGAATTACGATCTGACCTTAGTAATAACTATTTATATTGTATTGCTGTGCCCTAACAGGGTTCATGTTGGAAACAAACATACCTGTAACACCTATTGTAAACCCATTAAAATAGAAATAAATAAATAAGATAATTCATACATTTAATTATTTCACAGAAAAATACTTATATACTTGCGAATAATTTACGCGGGGAAGATAGTATCAAATTAGTTTCAACGAAATTACTCCGCGTTCAGTATGTAGGTTATACATGCGGCCACAAACAACGCTCGTCTGCTCGAATCATGACATAACATCTATTGTATTCTGTTTGTTAATATTATTCAAATTAATTAAGATTATTACCGGCAATTTTATCATTTTTGGTGAGACTAATAATTTAGTAGGAGGAGCAAAATGAGAGGCAAGTTAAGATGGAGAATTATTTTATTTTATATCTTGATTTTGGAGTAATTCATTCTTTTTACAACTTTACTCACTATCATAGACAATTTATTCTAAGTAGATTTTATACTGTAATTGTCCACTAGTACATTTTAATGTTGTATTTTACTATCTATGTTTGTGAAATATGGATATAAAAAGTGTTTATATTTTAATGTAAGATGGAAACGCATATTCGTACTAATTGATGTTTATATTTATTCATTGATTTAATGCCTATTCTTATAAAATTACTTGAATAGAATATTCCCAATAAATGTAAAAAATCCGATGACTCATTAGGTGATACATTTTGTTACCATCGAAATTGTGCCATGCTTCTAGCAAATAAAGATTATTTCATTTCAATCTCGTTATTCACTGACGCGTACGCTCGTATATTATAAAAAGAGATACAAAGAGCGAGAGAGAGAAACAGAAAAAGAAACCGGCCAAGTGCGAGTTGGACTCCCCTATGAAGGGTTCTGTAGTATTTCACTTGATTAAATGTAAGCAAATTGCGGTTTACGATTTATGACGTATTAAAAAAAACTACTTGCTAGATCTCGTTAAAACCAGCACTCATTTTACCACTTTGGAAGTGTCTCTCGCGCAAACTATTCAGTTTCGAAAAATATGATATTAGAAACAACAATATCATTTTTGAAGACCTATCCATAGACACCCCAAATGTATGGGTACGATGAATCCATGTATGGGGACCCCCCAAAATTATTCTTCTTTTTCTATTTTTGTGTAAAAATCTAAATGCGATTTACCGAATACATCTACTTACCAAGTTTCAACAGTACAAATCTTATAGTTTCGGAAAAAAGTGGCTGTGACATACGGACGGACAGACAAACAGACATGACGAATCTATAAGGGTTCCGTTAATTGCCATTTGGCTACGGAACCCTAAAAAGATATACAGAGAGAGAGAGAGAGAAAGAGAAAAAAAACACATGCTTTTTGCTTTCATTTCTTTGTCGATTTCTACCAGTCAACTTCTACCGCGCGCCGCGTTAAGGAACTTTGTTCCAAAAAGTAATCCGAACTGTTAACTGTGCCTCTAGCACGAGATCCTGTAGTTTACTTACTCGATCACACGTACAGTTTCGTCCCATACATTGAGCACCAGCGCCTCTCGCGGAAACTACTAAGAACTAAAACTCGCACCACGAGTTTTTTTAATGAAACTGATCGAATAGAGAAACTGGCGGTTTGATGGTTTTCGAGTCTGACATGCAATTTTGGCACCACGAGTAGCACATTTGACAGTTAGTTGGACGTGAACGTAAACGGAAACTATAATCTTCGAAGTATTTTCACTCACCAAGAATTTTACAGTGAGAGCATATTTGTTGTCATGAAAATCTTCAATTATTTTATTGTAAAGACTTAATTTTGCGTAATTATGTATTGAAGATACCAAGTGGTACCAAGAAATGGAGAGATTATAACTAAAACGCACTTAAGTAACAAATTGAGATGTTTGTTTGGGACGATTTTACGACTCGTATCTAAAATCTACATAAATAAATCTGTAACTAATATAACTATTGATACGATGATAGAACGCAAGGTGAGTTTACTTGTACTCTAAATAATATAAGCGTTAGCATGTTATTTAGGTGCTTTATCTTTGTTAAATTAATACTTAATATCATTTTAAAATAGGCCAAGGAAAGTTGAAATCTATATTGGCAGATCATAACGTGTTTTCTTTCTGTTTAAGGTTACCATTAATCAATTAAAAGATCAGAGAATGATCCAGAACAGAACATGCAGATGTAACATCAACATAAATTCAATAAATTGAGAAGCCTTCAATAAATGAAGAAGCAGTAATCGGCCATTGGAAAAATGTTAATCTTCAACCTAAATAAATAAAAACAAGTAGACATACACTTTTCATCAATGTTATAATATCAAACTCATAATTTAGACAAGAATCAAGAGCTAGATCTAAGTTCTAAAAACAACAATGTTCCCTATACTTGTCAAATTATTTGGAACAAATCCACATCATTCATATGCATGTTTAGCTGCTTCTTTTACTTATTGACATATTTTACCGACCAAAGTACCTTATGTATGATTGAGTTCAACAACTATCTCATAAGCCCTTGAAGTAGTACCAAGTTTGCTCAATACCAAACTTCATCCAAATTCTTATTCAACTTTAGTGTGACTGCATAACAAACATTACTAACCCACTCACAGACAAACATTTCTATTTAAAATAGTTTTTTATATCATTCATTAAATTTCTGGCTATATGCTAACTCCATATCAAAGCTGATTAGCCATTTTAGTGTAATAGAGTAACAACAAAGTAACTCTGGCACATACACAAACATAATAAAAGTTTTATAAAATAAGCTCTGGGTAAGCTAATAAGTAGTATGTAATATCAATTTTTAAATATTATTTAAGCAGATTATGTACCTACTACTACTAATAAAAATATATCATGTCAAAGAGATGTTAAGTCTTTATTAAATTCAGAAAATATATGTACCTATATGTTTTAATTAATACAACACCTAACCTTTGTGTGAGTCTGGGAGACTGGGAGTCAATAGAAATTGGATATTCCTAGTGGAGTCGGCTCACTCTCACTTTTTCTGGCTGGTTGCTGAACTGAACAATGCCATTTGACCAGAGAACCCAGACAACTAGTTGTTACTTGTATGGTTTCATTGTATAGTATTATGCTTCTGATTAACCCTTCGAGCATTTATCTATGCTCAAAGAATTAACCTGTTATGTTTATTTAAAGTAATGGTTCACATTATAAAACCTAACTTATTATAAAATATAATACTAAGGTTGATATAATATAATATCATTAGAAATAAAACAAACATCATAGGCAGCATTATTTATTTTCATATTCTCACAGTTCATTATTTGTTAATACTAGTGAATCTTCAGTATTTACTTTATTTACCGACCAATGTACCTTATGATTGGGTTTCAACAGCTATCTCATAAGCCCTTGTAGCATAACTTTGGTATCAAGTTTGCTCAATACCAAACTTCATCCAAATTCTTATTCAACTTTAGTGAGATGGCATAACAAACATTACTACCCACTCACAGACAAACATTTCTATTTAGGTATAATAGTTTTTCATATCCTACATAAATTTTCTGGCTATATGCTAACTCTATATGTAAGCTCATTAGCTATTTAAGTGTAATAGAGTAACAGCATAGTAACTCTGGCATATACACAAACATAAGAAAAGTTTTATAAAATAAGCTCTTAATAAGTAGTACTTTGTAATATCAATTTATGAATATTATTTAATCAAATTCCTACTACTAATTTAAAGATAGCATGTCAAACAGATGTTAAGTCTGTATTAAATACAGAAAATATATGTATGTTTTATTTAATACATTAATTAATACAACACCTAGCCTTTGTGAGTCTAGGAGACTGGGAGTCAATAGAAATAGGATATTCCTAGTCGGCTCACTCTCACCTTTTCTGGCTAGTTGCTGAACTGAACAATGCCATTCCAGCAGAGAACCCATACACAACTACTTGTACTTTTATAGTTTCATTGTATAGTATTATGCTTCTGATTAACTCTTTGAGCATTTGTCTATACTCAAAGGATTAACCTGTTATGTTTATCAAAAGTTATGGTTCATATAATAAATAAAACCTGATTTATAAAATAAAACACTAAGGTTGATATAATATTATTAGAAATGAAACAAACATCATAGGCATCATCATTTATTTTCAAATTCTCACAGTTAATTATTTGTTAACACTAGTGAATCTTGAGTATTTCATAACATCATTTTATTAGGATGCATGCATTTAAAGTGTCACCAAGCTTTTATTTATTTTGTAAGTTCAGCGTATGTGGAAGTATCCTGAAACAGAAAAATATGTCAATAACGTTGAATTACAATTATTATATTTAAATGGATGATATAGTTGACTGTTGAATGTTGAATGTTGTTTCCGGCCTATACCTAATGAATAAAAGTACCACCTTATAACATCACAACATTATGTAAAAGGTGACTAATGGATAAACCATGTAGTCAGGCAGCAACACCACCTATCAACAAACTACTTCATACTCCCAGTCCTTCATATTATTTTGATATCAATCATATTTTTAAGATATAACAAGTCATACTTATAGAGCGTTAGAAATATTGATTATATTGCAGTCAATTAACTATCGTCACTTTGTTATTTATTCGATATTCATCATAAAGAGAGATTATAAGGTAACCTTGGCTTGATTATATTTAAACTATAAAAAACTGAGTTACCACAATGGAATTTACTTTTTGATTTCTTCAATAATAAACATTATTCTACATTTCATTGAAATATTATTTTCTCTAACCTAAAAATAAAAACAGTAAATGCCAAAACAGTGTAAGTGTTCTCGTTTCTAATTATTTCTTACCCTAAAATATTTTGATATAAATAAAACTTACCTGTTTTGAATGATATCTAGGAACTGTTAAGCTTCTTTCTGGAATTTTTGTTTGTATTCATTGAATAACATGAACAAAGACAACTTTGTGATGAAAATACAACACGGAACATTTTTTATTTGAACCTATCTTCAATTTATTTACCCTTCTCTGTCAATTTGATCTTAACTTGGAAACATTGAATCTATACGACCGTCGAATCTGACTCGTATCTGACAGAAAACTATGATAGTATAAACTATAACTCGATATATGAACTTGTGGTACCGATTATGAAGGAAACTGTAGGTATGATCGAGCGTACTACATCGAGTTTGGTGAGCTCGAAATCAAGTTTCCGTTTCATACGGAGGTAACTCGTGCTAGTGCTACTGTATTTAGACGTCTCGTAATAAGATAAAGCCTTCCGGTCTCAGATGGTGAATTAGTGGCGACAGGCCCAGCTTTTTATGAAAACAAATTGTACTTAAGCACCGAAATGTTGCCTTTCCCAAAATATTCTTATAAACATTAAGTTTGTAAAATGTTAACCAACATCTTTTCTTTTGCAAATCTATTAACGCGAAGGATGAAAATGTTTGTGTCTTAGGACAGCTTAAATACAACACATAGGTCTATTTGTTTTTATTGTATTGTATTAATTTATAACACACAAACATAACCTACATTTCGAACGTTCCAAATGTAGATAATATTAATATTGTCCTTCTGGTCGAACAACTATGGTGGGCAGTCTCAACGGAAACTTGCCAGATGTTAGTCTACATTTTATAATAAATCATATAGACCTTAATATAGACAAAACTATTCAGACAAAATGTTGTAAAATATAGCTTAAACTATAAATTTCGATAATTAAACCTAAACATTTCTTTGACAATAACTTAATACAAGCTAGCTAAATATCACTACTATTATAAAATAAATTTTAAAAATGTTTTAACAATCCGTGTACCTAAATATCTATATGTATGTAACTAGAAAGAATTATGTATACTTAACTATATTACTAAAAACTTGTTCTGACTATTTACAAGCGCTTTTTTAAAGTCTACGTGAATTATACCCTTTTTTTTATTTTTATTTTGTCACGTGTAGATTCGCGGTATATGTTATAGTGCACAAGTGCGTGCGCAAACAGGTTCATATGCTATTCCCTCATCACCATCAGCCTGACGTATTCCACAGCTGGTCATAGGTCTCTTCCAAGGTTTCTATAACTTTGCCATTTGCAGGGGATTGCCATAGTCGACGCGCATGGCATACGAGTTGACGACCGTAATAATGTAGTAGCTAGTACACAGGTGGCGCTGCTGCCTTACTACATGTTGTTTGCCTAAGTCGACTTTCGCGCGAAGGATGGACCATTCCCTCACTCCAAGTGAATAAGCCGTATGGTTTACGGGCCAAAAAGAAGAACAATGCCACCCCATACCAACCCGTTAGTGTCGTAACATTAAAAACAAATTATATTTTATGTTTCGGTTAGACCATAAGTGTTATTACCAATTGTTTTTTTTTATCTATTTCCAATGCATATTACCCAGCGGGCATACAGTGACCTGCGCGTATAGTTAGCGCGTATGTTCGCGGAGTCGTGCGTCGACGGATTCGCCGCGATCATGCAGAGGCGCTGCGCCTCTCATCCTCCATCCATGGCATCCTGAATGTGTTTTCAGACCGGTAGAATTCTCCCCTTTTACGCAGGTGGGTAAGAGTCTAGATACCCTTAATTTAATTAATTCTTTATGAAATTGATACCTACTAACATTAGGCTAAGTTATGCTAACATTATATGGATATTTTTATCTGAAATAAAATATTTGAATTGGAATTACCTCTACATAAAAATATTGTTTTTCTACACTTCATCCATTTAAACTTAACATGAGGCGTATGCAATTTGCCACAGGTTAAGTTACTCGCCTACCTTGTATAAAATACTTTTTTTTGCTTTACGTATCAATATAATAATTGCAAATATGAATTAAATCGTATGAATACGACCTATATCAAACATATGACTCTGAATATTATTTTTACTGCTACCTACTGGGACTCATACATAAACTGTCGTATTGAAATGCGACCCAGTCTCGAGGGCTTAGCATCGCGATAAGAACAGGCATTACGTGACATGCTACGAATATCCGTTGAGTGCTTAAGTACTAAAGATAAATGACACAAATCGGCTGTCAATTTACCGTTTTAATAAAAAAAATATTTTGAAACCAAATAAAGAGTAAACAACACTCTTGGCAATTCAATAAATTTGTACAGGGTTGTATTATAATGGAATTATTGAGTCCCCCGAGCCCTCCCAGGCTACGAGGCCCGACCATCTGGGAAATAGCGCAAATGGGGGGCACCGGATACCCGCGTTCCCGGGGCTCCTCCCATCAGGCGCCAAGAGAAGTCCACAGCAGGTTAGATTTAGTCAGTGCGCACCCGACATACCCACCCGCAGATACTTTTTGAGGGTGGCATGCGTAGGCATTCCTCCTGCCTTATCAAAAATAAAATAAAAATATGACTGGAATTATTGAATTTTGGGCCAACGGCCGCTCGTGCACTCTCATTCACGTTCTCTCGCTTTCTCTCGCTAAGACCGCTTCTGTGTGCATTATAAAATATCTTGTCTATGTGTTGTGTATCATCAGTCACCCGGTTATTAATACTTTACTTTACTTTATTTATTTCACTTAAAAATAGAGTACAATGGTGGTCTTAGTATTAGGTTAGTCACATCTATTTTACTTATGAACAGCATGCGAAATGTTTGATTGTTATATGTCAAATTTTACACAAATAATATAATTAATTAAATAATTCGCCAATGGAATAGAATGATTTTTCCAGGAGCCACAGTCTGAGATGGTTTTTGAACTTTGCCAATGAAAGATCTCTAATATTTTGCGGCAAAGCATTAAATACTTTCACACACATAGCATAGGAACTTTTTTGAAATAGTGTTGTATTAGGCTTACAATTTATGACAAGTCTATCACCATGTCTTGTGTTGCGAGGAAAAGCATCTTTAGCTCTAGTAAATAACTGTGGCTGCGTTTTCACAAATACACCAATTTCAAAAATGTACAAACATACTAGAGTCATTATTTTGTGTCTTTTGAACAATAGTTAGTAATAGTGTACAAGACAATCTCAGCTTGTCATACCCCATCCTAACCAAGGTCATATTACCCTAGAAAGGAGGTTAGCCATGATCAGTTCAGAAATTTTATGGTCGCTGGAAACTGCTGGGGCAAGATCGGCAATATTGAAGATCTTTGGGGTAGTTCTTTGTCCAGCAGTGGACATCTTTGACTAATATGATGATTTTGAAGATGGCATATATTCGTTTCCCATTCTTGTAGGCAGAAACTTGAAATTTTATAATTTATCTTAATTAGTTGTATCATTTGTACATCGTTGTAGTTCGCGGTAAAAAGTTTCTTGCGATACGCACTTTGATTAAGGAGCATTTAAAAGAATAAATAAACACAACAAAGTTTTGTATATTATAATAGTAGTATATTATTATTAGTTACTAAAGATTCTGAATTGACAATGCCGTTGATCTACCCACGTCGTGTCCCATCAAACTTTTCAATCAGTTGTTCCCTTATAAAAGATTTTCGTTATTACAATATAATTTTCCATGTTTATATTAAGGTTGACCCTTAAATGTAAAATTCAACCTTCACCTGAGAATATAATATTCCATAAAAATGAAAAATATATTCTTAAATTTTGCGATGAAAGCAGTAAAACCCCACAAGTAAACAGTTTTATCCTCGAGGGATTACGATGTTTGTACCTTTTTACTAGTGATGTCCTGGTTAGGGAAGATAGTTTAATCGGGGGCGCGCAAGAGCGACTTTTAAAAAATACAAAATATTAATTGTAGAGACAAGTTTATTGTTCGACGATCGAACATCAAGTGCCAGTACACAATATGGCAAACCTTAATCTAAAACAGAGTGGGAGGTGAAACAGACCACCGGGATGAGCAACGTATGCATAAAAGTTGTTTTGACGGATGCAGCCTGAGTCCCGACAGACTGCTGACTCTATGAAAGGATGTTTAGTCTACCAGGTCGCATGGAACCTTCTGGAATATATGCACGCGTAACTCCTCCCTCATCAGGATCGACATTTACCGAAGATATAGGATTCGGTAAATTTCGATTAAACATTTTTGATAG
This sequence comes from Pseudoips prasinana, assembly GCA_951640165.1. Lineage (NCBI taxonomy): Eukaryota > Metazoa > Arthropoda > Insecta > Lepidoptera > Nolidae > Pseudoips > Pseudoips prasinana. The sequence continues at coordinate 34,984,667 of OX621245.1, read as the reverse complement.
ATTATACTTATTTTTATACACGACAATAAAAAGGCTTATAATAAAAATTATATATAAAACAATGGTCCAGACACTAACACTTTTCACATTTAGGGAAAGGCCTTTGTTTTTTCACTTGCACTATTATCTTTACTTTTGTGTAGAGCGTACGAGAGGAACCGCAGGTTTTTGAGGTCCACTCCTTCCAGGTTCAGGAGCTTTGTAGTATTTGGCACATGTGACTTAATTGCAGGTAAGTTAATTAGTGATAGTTTTTCATAGGTGATTTGTTCTGTTTCAATCTTATGCATTCTTAGAGTCACATTATGTATTTGGATAGTACATGAATCGTCTATCGTAAGTATATATGTACCTCGAAGAGTTTGTCGAGACACCTCACTCTCACAGATTCTGCTTAGTACGGCATTCATTCTTGTATATACTATCCATCGATTCGGCTGGAAAAGTTCTATTCGAAAGTTTTCAATTTCTATAGGAGTTTGTTTACAGGAGCTGATGTTGTTAATGTATTGCATTAGGTCTTTTATACAAAAATCTTCGTTGAGTTGAAAACCATTTTCTTCGATGCACAGGAAACGAGATCTGTCGATTTCTTTGCAAGGCTTGGCAAGTGATTTGACCTCAAACCTTTTTGCTATTAGGTAAGGATATTTGGGTATAATAATAAGGGTACGATTATTAGATAATATTGGGATGGGTAATAGTCTATAATAAGAATATGTGTCTGTTTTAACAAGTGGAATCTCCAAGATGAACGTTATCTTACTTTCGCTATAATAAGATTTAATTGCTATAGTTCCTTCAATTTTTACAAGGTTCTCAGGCAAAACTGGGTATATAAGCTTATCAGAATTTTCAATCTTTTTTAACAAGAAAAGTAAATTATCTGACTCAATGATAGACTGGTGTAGGATGCCTGACTTACTGAATGCTACGGCAGTTTCTATCTCATTAAGTTTGATGTAAATATTTTGAAAATTATGTAGTAATAAATTATTAGTGTTCAGTATACGATTTCCTATATAGTTTAGTTGTCCTTTTATGGTAATTGAATTTATTTTTTCATCCAAATGTTTTATATTTTCATCAAGCTTATTAAGGTTAGTATTTATAACTTGGGTAACATTTACTAGGCTTCCCACCATTTCGGATATCAAGGTAATTTTCTTATTATTAATATTTTGCTGAGTCTTTACTTCTTTTATCAATCTGTCGTATTTAATGGCATCTTCATTATCTAAATTCCCTGTGATTATTTTTATGATTGATCCTAAAGGGTTTAAGAGACCTCTCTTTATCCTATAAGACGGTACTAACTGCTTATATTTGTTAATAGTTATATTATATACATATTCTACTTGGTTTTTAGAATCTAGATAATCGTTCTTAAAACTAATATTTAAGCAATTGTCAACTAAATAGTTTAACTGAGAGTAAAATTGAATGTTACCATCTAAGTCTGAGTAAATATTCTTAAAATCTAAAATCTTAATTAATATCCATTTATCGTTACTAATGGATGCAATTCCTTCCCGTATGGGTAGAATTCCCGGATTATCATTCACGGGCTGAAGTTGAAGGGCCAGCAACTGGGTCGCTGTTGTTATCAGCAGGAACATCGGGAGGTTTCTGTGGAACACGTTTAATGTCTTTAACAGGCACTCGTGTGTCACGTTTATGTATTACTACAGGGGCAATGTTTCTTTCAAGATCACCCGAAACTTTTGCTTTGGTGTAGCGAGGTTTGTCTTTGCTACGACGTTTGTTAGTACCTTTAACAAATACATTTTCTTCAGGTTTTATTTTAAAAGACGTTTCTCCACCCCGTTTGTTTATTATAGCTTGCTTTTCTCCGTGATTTTGTCCGTTAAGAATTTATATAAATGTCTAGTGCGTTTATTGTGATCATTTATTAGTTTTTGCATGTATTGTTTATCAAATCTAGTATCAAATATATTATTAGAGTCTGTATGACCAAAGACAACTTCGAAGGGTGTGAACCCTGTAGTTGAATGAATAGTCTGATTGTATGCCATAATGGCGTAGGTCATGACAGATGCAATATCCGTAAGTTTATGTTCATATTTGGCTAGTCTGTATATTTCTAATATAGTTGAATGGAATCTTTCAATTAGTCCCATTGAATTTGTGTTATTTGGTGTTCCTATGTGCATTTCTATCTTGTGTAGGGATAATAATTCTTTGATGAGAGCATTATTGAACTCTGAGCCAGCATCAGAACTGACCTTTTGAGGAGTTCCATAAAATGAAAAATACTTTATGAGAGCTTTTACAACTTCAGGAGTAGATCGGTTGCTTATTTCAAAAGCTTGACCAAGTTTGCTGAAAGCATCCAATACAGTCAGAAAATATTTTCCTTCGATGGAAAATAGATCTATAAATATTTCTTCGAATGGTTTTTTCTGAGTTTGAGTAAGTTGTAATGCAGGTTTGTAAGGATTTCGATCATATTTCATTTTTTTACAGGTTTCGCAACTATTTATAATAGCCGAAATTGATTCTTCCATATTAAACCAATAGTATGTGCGCTTAAGGCGGACTAACGTTTCTTTAATACCCCGATGGCACGTTTTTCCTGTATGGTATTTAAGAACGATTTGGCGTTGTTCATTTTCATCTTGAACAAGTACAACTCGTTCGGTACACTCAAGAAATTGAACGGAGTCTTTTTTGAAAAGTTGAATTATTATCTGTGTGAACTGGCGTCTGTGTTCTTTATCTTCAAAATAGATAAAATACTTTACATTATTTCTGATATATTCTTTTAAAAATTGTTTCACTAGTTCCGAGTTATTTAAAGGTAAGTGCACTTCGAGAATTCGTTGCCTATTCGTAGATATATCCTTGACTGATAATTGATTTCGGTGCCATGTATAAACTAGAATTTGATTTGGTTTTGTGTCTATGGCTTCTTTTAAAATTAAATTAAAAACTTTTGTCCATACAGATAAGGCCTGAAATGTTTTACTGCCCAAATAATCGCTAATAGTTAATTTTCTATTGTACTGTAGCGAGTTTCGCCATCATTTAGAGTCCGACTTGCGTATGCTATGGGCTTGTCGCTACCTATAGGACCTTGTGATAATACGGCTCCAAGCGCCATATTTGATGCGTCTGTGGTTAGCACAAACTGTTTTGAGAAATCTGGATACTGATGAAGGGGAGCATTAACTAATAGTTCTTTGCATTTTTCAAAAGCTGATATGAAATCCTCATTAATTACTACCTTACAATTCTTCTTTAGGCATGCTGTCAAGGGTTTAGTTAATTTTGAAAAGTCCTTGATAAATTTTCTATAATAGCCGATTAATCCCAAAAAGCTCTTAATTTCGGTTTGAGTTTTTGGTACAGGAAAATCTAGTACAGCTTTAATTTTATCTTCATTGGGTTTAAGACCCTTATTGGTTATAGTATGGCCTAAATATAAAACTTCCTTCCTTAGAAATTCAGTTTTGTCAAGTTGAACTTTTAGATTATTTTCTCTTAGACGATCGAAAACCTTTGTAAGTTTTTCGACGTGTTCTTGCAGGCAGACCCATAGACAATTATGTCATCTAGATATACCATGCAATGCGTGCCTTGCAAACCACGCAAAATGCTGTCCATAGCCCGTTGAAACGTGGCTGGAGCTGTCTTAAGGCCAAAAGGCATTCTTTTAAACTCGAAATGTCCTGCTTGCGTGCTAAATCCTGTTTTACTACGATCAGACTCTTCTACTTCTATTTGATGGTAGCCACTGGCTAGATCTATTGTAGTGAAGTAAGTAGATTTGCCTAATTTATCAAAAAGATCTGAGATATTGGGCAAAGGATATTTATCGTCGGTAGTTATTTCATTCAGTCTCCTATAATCGATAACTAGCCTATATTTAATTTCATTGGAAGCGTCTAATTTTTTTGGTACGAGATGTACAGGAGCGTTCCATGGCGAATGAGATTCTTGTATGACATTATCTTTTAATAGTTTTTGTACTTGACTATCTATCTCTGTATTAACAGCTTGAGGTTGACGATAAGGTTTAACGTATATTGGGTCTTCATTTTTGGTTTGAATCTGATGTTTTACCTGACTAGTGAAGGATAAAGGTATTTGGTCCGAATGGAAAATATCTCTATATTCATAACATAATTTACTAATGACAGCACGTTCTTCCTCATTCATATGATCAGTCCGCAACCTTTGCAAATTCTCTTTTAAAATGTTATCTAATTCGCAATCTTTCAACGACGTAAGACAGTGCAATAGATTAATATCAGGTTCATATTTTTGAACCTTGAATTTTTAAAAAAATGTTAATGTTACTTGGCATTCTGAAGTATTTTGAATAATAGTTTCTGCAGACCCATCTTTGCATGTAACTAAAGCTGAACATTCGTACACCCTTCCCGAAATCGGTGTAATCGAGGATGGCGTCTCCATTGTATAGATTAGTAGGTAATTTAATTTTAGTTTCAGATCGAGGTTCCAAAATTACTTGGCTTGGAGGCCTATATATAATAGGTATTTCGGTATTATGGGTACGCAGAACACGGTTGTCCATATCAATGTTTGCACCTAATTGCGTTAACAAATCGGAACCAATGAGGCCATCATAATTGGAATCTACATCATACACAAAGAATTTATGTTTTAAATCACATTTAAACGTTTGTAAAAGAGGAATATAAATTACCTTGTCATGTTGACTTCGAGCGTGCGTGCTGATCACTTGAAAAGGCTCTATATATTTATAATTTGAAAAATATTCATCAGCTTTTCGAGGACTGATGAATGATCGAGTGCTACCTGTATCAATCATAAATTTTGATTCTATTTCTGGTATCAAAATATAGGGTAATTGGTCTAATTTATTATTATTAATTTTAATTATCTCCGATTCGTACTGGAGGCCGCTATTTGAAAATTTTCATCTTCAGATATGCCTACTGTATCGAATTGTAGATCGGTGTCGGAAAAATTACAATTTGGCTCTATATTTTCAGTGTATTCGTAATTTTCATTGAACTCATTTTCATTATAGCCAAAATTTTCAAAGTATTCAATGTCGTTGCCATCTGAATATAAATTATTTACCCTTGGGGCTGGAGCGGCAGTGCGCATTGATACATCAGTATCTAATTTTTGAGGTCGAAACCCAAAGTTGGGGTGACCATGTTGAGGTTTATTAAAATTATTCTGCGGAGGGATATTATTAAATGTTTTGTAACCTTGATGCTGCGGTGGAATACCAAATTTAAATTGTTGTTGGTTTGGTGTACCATATCTAAATTGTGTTTGGTTTGGTGGACCGAACTTAACTAATTGTTGCTGATTTGGTATGCCATATTTAAATTGCTGTTGATTAAAGTTAGGTCTAAAACCTGTAGGCTGCATTTGGAAATTTTGTTTGTAACCCTGAATATTAGGTTTATAACCTTGTATATTAGGTGGGGCGTTAAATTTAAAGTTCTGTGGCTGAGGGTTTTTATTAAAAGTGGAATTTTGTACAGGGTTGGCGGTATAAAATTGTTTTAAGCCAAACTTTTCTACATAGGGGTTATGTGGCACTGAACTATCGTTAGGTGTGTGTAGTTTAATAGAACTATTTAGTTTTAACATTTTATTCCTAGATGTATACTGATATTGGAAGTTAACCTCTTCGAGCACTATGCTGAGAGCTTTCTCCAATGTAGAGCATCCTTTTAGTCGAACAATACGAATTAAATCTTCCGGCAAGTTGTATAGAAAAACGTTCATGGCCATATTGTCGTAAATGGTGATTTTACTATTACGTAAATTTACATCGTTCTCTAAATTTACTTTCGACAATAGGGTACTTTTCACGTGTTGTATTCTACTACAAAAATCAAGATAAGACTCAGTACTATTTATTCGTAATGTTTCTAATTCTATGGCTATACATTCTTCGGAACGAGGATCTCCGAAATGTTGGGTGAAAACATTTTTTAATTGAGTCCACGACTGTATATCCTGACGTTCACTAATAAGCGCGGCGGCTCTACCGATTAACTTACTAGTTATGGTATGAAAAACGTATAAATCTTGGTCCGCATTTCCGGTATCTCTATATCTATTAATTACATACTCACACTTAATTATAAAAAGATTTAAAAGTTTTTCATCCCCGTCAAATTTCGGGATAATAGAAGATATTTCCCTAGGAATCCCTAGGATATTTAGAGACATCTTAAATTTTTATATAATTATATTGCGAACAATAAAAATACGCAGGTAATTTTACTACACTACTATTTGCAATTATTTAATTACAGTTCTTAGAATTAAATGCTTACTATACCGATGTGGTGTATAGAGTTGCAAATAAGATAACGTTCTATTGCGTGGGCGATGGTCGGTCCCGTAATATCACAAAATCTTATTTATAAACTATCGGAATAAGAAGGAAAGACAAGGAATAGCAATGTGGGTCTACTCACAGGTTCTCCATTCTCTCCAGAAGTCAGCTCAGCGTCGCCTTACGTTTGCAGTGTATACGTTGAACAATTAAACGAATTTATTTGGTTCGAAGGATTCCCGTAACCGAATTTTCAAGCTCGAACCGATTGTGTGTTCTTGAAGCACGATTTTTCGGCGTTTTACGTTAATCCGAACGGCTGCGCCAGTTTAATCGGGGGCGCGCAAGAGCGACTTTTAAAAAATACAAAATATTAATTGTAGAGACAAGTTTATTGTTCGACGATCGAACATCAAGTGCCAGTACACAATATGGCAAACCTTAATCTAAAACAGAGTGGGAGGTGGAACAGACCACCGAGATGAGCAACGTATGCATAAAAGTTGTTTTGACGGATGCAGCCTGAGTCCCGACAGACTGCTGACTCTATGAAAGGATGTTTAGTCTACCAGGTCGCATGGAACCTTCTGAAATATATGCACGCGTAACTAGATATCTTAGGTGCATATTTTTACTTTGTTTACTTTTCTTAAGTGTATTAAGTAAATAGGAAAAAAATGTGGAACAAATGTTTGAACAATAATCACTTTCGTTCACTAAGGGACGTAGAAGTCATCTCGAGGGGATTTCTGCAAAAAAGCTGATAGCAGCAACCTTCCGAACACTATGACCACCATATTGTGATCGCGCGAACAATCTTGAAGTTTCTTGAAGTTACAGGTCTAAGCAGTGAACTAGAAATAGTCAAGGAGTTCTGCTACAATAGATCATAAATTATCGGAGTAGCAATATGCCACCAAGGCAAGTAAACAATAATAGTACGGTAATAATAATAATGTAATGTAATCAATAAGGATTTTGTACATAGTATCTATCTTAAAGTATTATATTAAAAATACAATTTTTGTAGGAAACTAGTAATGTGAAGATAGAGTAAACGGCGGCCTCCGTGCTATTATACACTGTGTGACAGACACCAACGCCTCTTCCCTTTACAATTTATAGTGCACATTCAATTATGGGAAAAAAAATTGTTTAACATAAAAAAATCTTAACACTAACAACTAAAACTAGAATTAAAATTAAAGTAAAACAGAAGTAATTAAAGCAAGCATGGTGAGAATGTGTGTGTGTGTGTCAGTGTATGTGATAGTTAGCTCTTCCGCCAAGCCTAGCAGTTACAGCATATCCCCCAAATGAATGCCTAAATTCAATTGAATTCGCCATTGGCCCATGCCCAATGGACATATATTATTATCATAATTACGTCGATTGGTAATATGCATCCATGCCCAAAGGACATAAATATGATTTGATGCAAGTAGACATTTAATGACAGAAGTGGGTTGTATGATTCTTAATTAATACAGTAATTGCAATTTTGTCATGGAACCCTTACTTTTTTTTGATGAGGCAGGTGAATTCCTGCGCTTGCCACCGGCAAAAGGTGTCTGTGGGTGAGTACACTAAACCTAATTTGCCATGGACTCTCTTGGCATCTCAGCTACAGGAATGCGGGTATGCGGCTCTAGTGCTCTTTTTTATGCTATGTCCCACGTGAGAGGACAGTAGCCATGGAAACCTGAACAGTCTTGCTAAGAATACTGGTTTTATGATAGAAAAATTGGAATAACCCCCCAAAATACTGTAACTTATTCCTGCTATCAGGTTAGGAAGCACTAAAATAACCATTTCCATTTCACCGCAATCAGATAAAAAGATTATAAAATGGAATGTCTAATGTATTCGCTTGAATGTGCCATCGATTGCGACCACTCGACCGAATACAGCCTTCTTTTATATTAAAATGTTCATCCGTTTATCATAGGGTTGTCCAGTTCGGGAAATACGAAATTGTCATTATACAAGCTTGTTGGTCTAATAGTTACTGCATAACCGGAGATCGGGGGTTCGAACCCCATCTTGGACAAAACTTTGTAATAATGGGTATTTAATTAGAAAATAATAATAATGTCCTCCTAGCCGAATTTCGGCCACGGTGGTCAATCTCAACAGAGATAAGCCATCTGTGCGGGACATATTATAGTGCGCAAGTGTGTGCGCAAACACAGGAGCACTTTCTATTCCACCGCTCTCATGATGAAACCACGGTTCACGGGTCAGGCTAACAAGTGGTTTTGGGAAATTCCTCAAAATCAGCCCGAAGTCTGTGAGTTGGCGGTATCACACCCTCGTACCTTGGAGAGCACGTAAATTCTGTATCTGACCTCTTTCAGGTCGTGTCGTCCCATCGAATCATGAGCGTGATGGAATAGAAAGTGCCCCTGTGTTTTCGCACACACTTGTGCACTATAATAGCTCGCGCAGATGGCTAGTCTCCATGGAGCTGGTCGCCGTGGCCGAAATCCACCAGGAGGACATTATTAATAGTTTGGGATCAGATGGCAGCATATTACTCCAATTACCATACCGCAAGCTTAATCATTGCGTGAATTTAAAAAACTTTTAATGGATCATTATTTATCACTATCAGTTCATCAGTAGTATATCTTCAATGTAATAGATGACTCATATTACAGTATGTTATATATATGTATGTATACGATTACATGCAGTTTATGGTATTAGTATATATTAGGTCTTTACCTATGAAATTGCCGTTCTGCAGTACTGGCCATTTCAAATCAAAATAATTTTTGTTTGGCTAAGAATTCTAATTTCAAATTAATTTTATTTTAAAAACATGGATTCTTTTTTCCAAAAGTAGTCATTTCTTTATTGATTAGTGTTACATTTTCATCGCATTTCAATATTTTTCGTCATCATGGATACGTTAAAAATTCGAGTAATTATGGAATATGAGTACCGTCGTGGCAGCAACGCGGCACAAGCGGCACGCAACATCAACGACGTTTACGGAGCTAACACTACAAACCAACGCACCACCTGTTATTGGTTTGCTCGCTTCCGTTCTGGAAATTTCGACCTGAAAAATGAACCTCGCGGTCGTCCGAAGACTTTGGTCGACAATGACGAATTAAAGGCGGTTGTGGAAGCTGATGATACACAATCTACGGCTGAATTAGCAGCAGCTTTCGACGTTAGCGTCAAAACAATATTGGTCCATTTGCGTCAAATTGGCAAGGTAAAAAAGCTTGACAAATGGGTGCCCCACGAACTCAATGATCGCCAGCGCGAAGTACGCGTCGAGACGTGCCTTGCACTGCTCAACAGACACACAAATGAAGGAATTTTGAACCGCATTGTTACCTGCGATGAAAAATGGATTCTGTTTGATAACCGCAAGCGCTCAGCAAGTTGGTTGGATCCTGGTTCAGCACCTAAACAATGCCCTAAACGAAAACTTACCCCTAGAAAAGTGATGGTCACTGTTTGGTGGTCTAGCGCCGGTGTGATTCATCACAGCTTCTTACCAAACGGGGTGAGCATTACTGCAGATGTGTACTGTGAAGAACTGAGCACAATGATGGAGAAGCTGGCGCATCTCCAACCAGCATTGGTCAATCGCTCGTCTCCGCTGCTCCTGCACGACAACGCGCGACCTCATACTGCACAGCAGACGGTCTCCAAGTTGCAAGAACTGGGGTTGGAAGCTCTCCGTCATCCGCCCTACTCACCAGACCTTGCGCCTACAGACTACTACTTTTTCCAGAATTTGGATAACTTCTTGGCGGGAAAAAAATTCAATACCCGAGAGGCAGTACAAAATGCCTTTGAAGAATTTGTTGCCTCCCGTCCAGCTGATTTCTTTAAGAAGGGCATCAATAAACTGCCACTGCGATGGCAAAGATGCATTGATTGCATGAGTGATTACTTCGATTAATACAAATAAAAAAATTCATGAAAAAAATTCGTTTAAATTTTTTCATACAAAACGGCAATTTCATAGGTAAAGACCTATTATCTAGTATATTATTTATAAATATTTTAATGTACGTAGTAGAATGCATATTAGAATGTATTTTTAATATTTATTGTAGTTTGTATGTAATATGTACCCAAGAGTACCTTAATTAAAACGCTCTGTACACCGGCAACTACCCGTAACTGTATCCTTTCTCCTATTTCCCAGTAGGTTGTCTGGAAGAGATCACATTTTAGTGATAAGACCGCCATTTGTACTGCTCTCTCTAATGTGCATTGTTCTTGTATTGATAAATTTTTTGGTGTACAATAAAGAGTTTAACAAATAATTGTCCCAGGACATATTTATTATAATTTATCATCAATACCGGTTGGTAAAATTATATCCGGCAGTGAAAATTATGCAAACCTATAAAGTTAATCATGTCCGCTGAACCACTTTTGCAGCTGGACAAGGCTCAAAGAAATGGGTTGGTGATCACAGTATGATGGACATAGTGGCCATCATACTGTGATCAGATAGAGATACAGAGAGACGCTGCTGCCACGGGATGAAATCTGGTGCTGATATTCATTACCACATCTTTAGTATTATTTGTGCTTGAGGTTATATACAGACTGGCCGAGGGGTTGACGTTCAAACGCAAAATTTAGATACTTTATGAAGAGTAGTATCCTAATCACCACCATGTATGTATGTTCTACGATTTTGCGTAGTTTTTGAGTTAGAATTTATTTAATGATTTTTTCGTCATCGGTTTTCGATTTTTATCTCGTTCTGTTGAACATTTCTGGTTCAGTTTTTTTGTGATAACTAATTACTTAACATAGTTTAACCTAAAAAGTATGGTTTATCTAACCATTTCAGAACTGACTTCAAATTTAGACTTGAAAATTATGGTTTGAGCTTAGGACTCATAAATTTTCAAAGTATCAATAAGACGCAAAATCGGAGAACATACATGGTAATTCGGATTCTCCTCATCATGAAGTATCTAAATTTTGCGTTTGAACATCAACTCCTCGGCCACCTTGTATAAGATTACCTATCATGCGAGATTTTTTTTGGAGTGTTCTTTTTTTTAATTTAGTTATTTGATGCACAAAACACATTACAATCACAATATAAACACCTTAAAGCTAAACATTTTGATCTAGATTGTAACATAACACTATGTGCATACTGCGAAACCACTATTATAAAACTATGAAAAGCTCATAATATTTAAAACGTACAAGAATATTATGACGTTTGTCGACACCAGTAGCTCTTAACAAAAAATAACAAAGAAAAAATATATATATAAAAATATAACGGGTTTAGTCAGTGTATGTATGTAGCTGCCCTATGATCATAAGGGACTGAGAAAAACCTAAATCAAAGATAATTAGATAAGAATCTGTAACTGTGGACCAAATTTTCACACAGGAATGTTAGCGGCTAGGCTATTACAACATTTGGTATTTACTTAATTTTCCGGAAATTAAGATATCACAAAATACCAAGTGAATTCCGATCCTCCAGCAACCCTAATTTAGCAGCCCCTATTTAAGAACGATTGGAAACATTTGATCCCAAAAATGCTATTAAAATTGTAAAAGGACTTTGATTTGATAAATTGAAGGATATTTCTGACGATTTCGTATTTATTTAAGAGAAAACGGAATGTATTACGGTTGAGAGGACGTGTATACTTACCCTATTATACCATAGATATATAATTCTAAAGATTGGTTCATCGCGTCGGCATTAGATCAGACCTAATCTGATATGACTAAAAACTAAAGTTACTGCAAAACAAAAACATCATGTTGTAGATAATATTCTTATACATAGATATTAAACTCACTTTAATGGTGTATAGTTTTTGAGATACAATTAATGAACTTTGTGTAACAAATGAGGTCTGGAACGTCCAAGCCCAAAATTTAAAATTCAGAAGTAAGTAAACAAAACACATAAGGGCCACTTACACCAAAAGCTAGGCTAAAATAAACTAACTTCGGGTTAATTATTTAAAATTTGAACTCAACATTCTGTTGCGCCAATGAAAAATAACACCGAGTCAACTAACCCCGTGTTTTTCTATTTTACGTTGGTATCATTAAAGAGGTTTTGTTCCGTAATGTAATCCAACCAAATATGAATGAGAAAACAATGAGTGAAATATTAATACACCTCTTTTTGTCACTAGAAAACTTTGTATATGACTGTCTCATGTGTCAAGTTTTTTCAAAGAAATATCAATTTGATCGTTTGTATTTGAAAGCAATCTGTCAATTTCGAGTCGTTTAAATATTGTCATGGCAACATTGACATGATCGACCTTTCTGCAACTCTTCTTTTATAAAAGTCCGAGCTAATATTATATTCGACGATTTCTTCATCATCATCAGACAATAAAAATCACTCATAATTGTTTAGGACACAAAACTGTTTTAAAATCTCTGACATTCACTTCTGAAATCCTACATAACCTCTCAAACGAAACAAATTTGACATTACTAATCCGGAGTTAGTGATTTAACCCACCAAAATAGCTGGGTTAAAATTTTAATAAAATAACGTTAGTTCATAACTCTTGGCGTTGCAAGACGTAATTGTAATTTAACCCCATATTAGCCACTGACTCTGAGTTAATTCATTTAACCTGGGGTAGCGCAAGTGGGCCTAACTATTTCATATTTCCACTAAAACTCCTTGCTTCAGTTTGTTACAAGCAACAACATAATTTCGGTTTAAGAAATTATTTTTCCAAAACTGGGCTGCGACACGTATGAAAAGCACGGCCGGTCTATCAGTCCTATTCTAAATCTAGGATCATTAATCGCCTACTAATTATGTTATAGATATAATTAAGTATATTTACATATTAATAAGCACAATTATTACAAAGTTTCGGTGTTATAAAAGTCATAAACAAACAGGCTAAGTATATAGTTTTAAATTTCATCAAAACTAATAGTGTTCAAAATATGGTAGCAAATATATATATTGCAGCTTTCAGTTGAAAGCTAAAAAGGCTTTTTATTCTCATGTAGTAAATAAAATCCATTAATTAATCCCGTCCTACCTTCACGCCATTAGCGCGTCATTAACACGCAAAGGAAAGTCGTTAGGCGAAAAGAAATTCAAAAAACTGCATTACATAAAGAAACCACGCAATCAACAGAACTACAGCTGCAGCCATTAATTTAATGGAAAACCGGGCTCTATAAATCCTTAAGGAATTTTCTCAGGAAATCAACTAAGGAATCGTTGCAAGGCGGACTTTGAAGACCGAGTGCATTGTATGCACTGAGCCTTTGAAAACTTTAGGCTGAGACCATAATCAAAGACTTCAAAAGCACAGTAATTATGTAGTTGGATTTTAAAAAGGACTTACTGCTTTTCTGTTTTTAAATGCTACTGATTTCAGTAAACTTCCGCTTATCCAACTTCTATTTAGACTATCTATACTTTTACGCTACGTCCTACGTAGGCGATTCAAAGCGAAGGGGATTATGAAGCGGTGACACGCGAATTCAATGCGATGTGGTGCGACGCGGCGGCGGTGTCCTACGTGCACGCAAATCATCTCGCGAAGCTGCCTCCGACGCGGCAAAAACACGACGCACCGCATCCTGTTCGCGCTCAAATATCAAACCAACTGATCGCGTTCGCTTTATTTCGCGCCGCTCCGCACCGAGTTTGGTCACGTAGGACACTTCAATCGGTTTCGACTGTTTGTTGTTTTCGCGCCGCGCCGCGCCGCTTCGCGTTCGCGTCTAGATCGCTCACGCAGGACGTCGCGTTACTCTTAAGATACCATGGGACGGGTTAGCCGACATTACCGAAAAGAGGTCAGGTGGAGGACAAATGGCTTTACGTGATATAGGTAATGATATATTTTTTTAAATACAACCTCCGCTATAGCGAATGTAGGTAATCCCTGTGTCGCGAGGTACTTTACAAACTTATATAGACGGACACAAATTACAACCAGACTCAGAACAACTATTTGTGGATCACACAAATAGTTGTGGGGCGCAGGACACGAACCCACGACAGGAAGCGGCGAGGCGACTGTCTTAGCCGCTGCGCCACACGTGCAGCTAATATAATATTGATTCAGTACTTAGTTAACATACACTTGTATTTGTCAAGCTCACATAAATATAGACAAAACCAAAAAATATGGAACTTTCTGCTTTATCACCTAAACTTTAAGAAATAAGAAGTTCAATCACAATTAATCGGGGGGGAGACGGGTATCACTGGCCACTAACCATTGACAATATGTAGTAAAAATATTAGACTTAAACTAAACAATTTAACTTAAACATAATCTCTTGACAATAACTTGATACGAGCTAGCTAAATATCAGTGCTATTATAAAATAATATCTAGGGACAATGTCACACAGATCATCCTAGCCCAAACTAAGCAAAGCTTGTACTATGGGTACTAGGCGACGATATACATACTTATATAGATAGATAAATACTTATATACATAGAAAACATCCATGACTCAGAAACAAATATTCGTGCTCATCACACAAATGTTTGCACTTACCGGGATTCGAACCCAGGACCACCAGCTTCGTAGGCAGGAGCACTACCAACTAGGCTACGGTGACCGTCAAATAAATTTTATATCTGTTTTCATACAATCAATACAATGTGTAATCTATGTAACTAGAAATAATAATGTATACAACTATATTACTACAAACATGTCTAACTATTTACATGCGCTTTTTTAAAGTCTACGTGAATAAAAACCTTTTTATTACCCGACTGCGGGACGCAAAGGGTAATGTGTTTATCAGGCTATGTATGTATGTATGTTCCTTTGAAGCACTACACAGACCAAACGCCTGGACCGATTTTAATGATTCGCACGTCAATCGATTCCTTTCAGTCCGGAAAGTGTCACTAAAGACATGACGTTAGTGAAAATTCAATATGGCGACTACTGGACGCCATTTTGTGAAAATTTTAAAAAATTAAGTCAACAAACTATAAGTAATGGAATCAGGCGTTACTTTGCGGAAATCCATAACAATCAAAATACAAAATCAATATTTAGTGTTAATTCCGCTAATTGTCAGTTTAATCATGCTGGGATGCAATTTGCACCGCCCTCCCGCCCGCAAAAATGTGCACATGCAAAGAAGGACAATATAAAAAGCAAATTACATGCGCCAGTACGATACCCAACACGTGTTTCGGTCCTCCACGGACCATTCTCAAGGGCCGCTAACTCGTCGAGTGCTCGAAGGAGACTAAAAGTCAACGAGGCGAGCGCTCCTTTATATACTACCAACCGCATGGACAATTATTTCTAACTACCCCCAAATATTCGTAGTAAAGGAGATGAAACTAAATTTGTTTGGTCATTCAACAATGCAAAACTATTACTGCTATGTTTTAATATTTCTAATTGTTCCAACACACATAACCGGAAACTTTTATCACAATTATGTAAAATATTATACGTATTATTGTCGCCCAAGGAATGGCCAGTTTCAATTAAATGTTTGGCGTAATGAGATTTATCAGGATGGCCATTCCTATAAGCAGCTACATGCTCTTTATACCGTATTTCAAAATTTCGGCCCGTCTGACCTATATATACCGCGTCACAATCATCGCAGACCAACCTATACACACCGGATTTCTTGCAATTTTCCAAATTATCTTTTCCATTACAAAGACGTCGTATAGTTTGGTCCGTCCGAAATGCAACATGAATATTATTTTTACGGAATAAACCAATATCCCTCATGAGGAATGTTTACATATTCTGGGTGAACACTTTGAGAGACAACGGTTACATCCTGGAGAGATGTATGATCTACTTAAACTCACAAAAATATGCATGCAACAAAATTATTTTCGTTTTAACAATCAATATTACCGCCAAAAGGAAGGGTTGGCCATGGGTTCACCGTTAAGTCCACTAATGGCAGAGATATTTATGGATAATTTTGAACGTAGATATATAGTGGGCGAACCCAACATTTTATTTTATTATAGATACGTTGATGACATAATAATCTGTTGGTCTGGTACCAAACGTCAAATTGATTCATTTGTTACTAAATTAAATAATCTCCACCCTAAAATAAAATTTAAATTGGAATTAGAATCACAAAAATCCCTTAATTTTCTTGACCTCACCATCACTAATGTCCATAATAAATTAGAATTTCAAATATATCGGAAACCAACACATACCGATATAGCTATTCCAGCTTCATCCTGTCACCCCAATCAACATAAACTAGCTGCCTTCCGCAGCTATGTTCATAGGTTAATGTCGGTCCCCTTGTCTAATGAGAATTACATAAAAGAACTTAATATTCTTTATGAAATCGCGTTATCAAACGGTTATCCTAAATCTATTATTGATAATTTGATTAAAAATAATCAGAGATGTAGGGTTCGCTCTTTACTGTATGCATGCCCCCCTGACCGTATTAACAAATATGTTGGTAGTCTGACCTATATGGGCCCAATTTCAGATAAAATTGCCAATTTACTCCGTAAAAATAATATTCATGTTGCATTTCGGACGGACCAAACTATACGACGTCTTTGTAATGGAAAAGATAATTTGGAAAATTGCAAGAAATCCGGTGTGTATAGGTTGGTCTGCGATGATTGTGACGCGGTATATATAGGTCAGACGGGCCGAAATTTTGAAATACGGTATAAAGAGCATGTAGCTGCTTATAGGAATGGCCATCCTGATAAATCTCATTACGCCAAACATTTAATTGAAACTGGCCATTCCTTGGGCGACAATAATACGTATAATATTTTACATAATTGTGATAAAAGTTTCCGGTTATGTGTGTTGGAACAATTAGAAATATTAAAACATAGCAGTAATAGTTTTGCATTGTTGAATGACCAAACAAATTTAGTTTCATCTCCTTTACTACGAATATTTGGGGGTAGTTAGAAATAATTGTCCATGCGGTTGGTAGTATATAAAGGAGCGCTCGCCTCGTTGACTTTTAGTCTCCTTCGAGCACTCGACGAGTTAGCGGCCCTTGAGAATGGTCCGTGGAGGACCGAAACACGTGTTGGGTATCGTACTGGCGCATGTAATTTGCTTTTTATATTGTCCTTCTTTGCATGTGCACATTTTTGCGGGCGGGAGGGCGGTGCAAATTGCATCCCAGCATGATTAAACTGACAATTAGCGGAATTAACACTAAATATTGATTTTGTATTTTGATCAACAAACTATGTCATGTGGGGTATCGTTGTATAGGTATTTAAAAAACATGTTTAGTTTTCTTTCAACATTTTTCGATTTGACCGGCCGTTTAGGAGCTATATCGATTTAAAGTTGCGTAACAACTATTCTCACATATAGGTTTTAAAACAGTAGAAAATTACGATGAAAAGACGAAAACTTCGAATTACTGTGCGTGTGAGTGTTGATGGACATATACTAAAGTATCTATTAGGTATATTGGACTACCTAAAGTATCTAACGTCTAACACGGTCGCTCATCTCCAACTTCAAACGATTTAGTACTTAACTTCACTTGAAAAACTATATATAGGTATACCTACCGGGGTGCTAGGTCGGAAAACCTCCTCGTGGTGCACCCTGGGCACGAGCGGCAGTCTTTCTTTATGTTTTGGGAGAGATTGCTGCTCGTGGCGAATATTCCGACACAGGGGCGGGGGGGGCGGAATCTGCCAAGATCCTGTGGTCGTATCTTGGCGGACCTTCCATACATCATCCATGTATGGTAGGAATTCCGCAACGGCCACCCGCGTGTTTGTGCCGTGCGCGGGGACCCGTACGGGGGGATGAAGGAGTCCTGGAGGTTGAGTTGGTGAGGGGTCGGGCAGTAGTTATCCCTCACCCGCAACACGCCTCTTTGGTCCGGATTTCCCCTTACACGGGCGGTCGGGGTCTAGCCGGGCCCCGATCAATCGGCTGCGACGTCCGGTCGGACGGCCGTCAAGGCTAGCCATGGGTAGGCGTAACTGCAGGTGGCGTCTGGGCTGGCGCCGTGTGCCGGTCTGCAGACGAAGGCGCGCGCCGTGCTGGACTTTGGGCTGTCCAGTATCGGTTCGCGTTGGAGGTCTCGCAGATTGGCATAATCCCATGGCTATACCGCCCAATATCCCTGGTGCTTGTAAAGCATCCCCTTTGAGGGCTCGGTGGAGGGTGGGGAATTGGGTTGGTGAACGCCAATAAAGAAGTTTTCATGGACCGAAAAAATAAAAATAACGCCCAACCTATTGTTAAGGTCAAGGCCTTAACAAATGAAGAATTAGCGGGTGTGCCAGGTGTGGCGCAGCCCGTATTAGAAGAAGAGACGGCAGCAAAGGCTGCTGCCAAGAAGAAGGTCGCCAGACGGGTCAGGGAGACCTTTTCCCGCCCGGCCACTCCGGTTCCGGGGGCGTCGACAGATCAGGCCGCGGGCATGGAGAGCGATAGCTCTCTTAGGTCCGCGGTATCTATGGAGTCGCTATCCAGTCGAGATGGCCGCGCGAAGACTCCGGGTTCGAAACGATCGAACCCCGCTGGGCAGGATGGACGCCAGGTCAAGGCCGCAAAACTGTGCGAGGACGCGGATGACGAGGCAGACTTGGCGTTCATCCTGGACCCTGCACAGGGCCCGGCGGATAATAAAAACAAGAGCCGACTGCCCCGGGTCGAGGACCTGGTAGAAGAGCTACGCCAGCAGCCCTCAGCCGACCTGGGTGCAGTCATCCAAGAGTCATTGGCAGCGGTTGAGAAGGTGGCGGACACGTCCCGAAACCTGAAGGGTAGTTTTGTGCGTGTCCTACGTCTTGCGGCGCGAAAAGCTCAGGCGGCCGCCGCTGAATTACACGGGAGGACCAGCGGGAGCTCACTGGAGCTAGAAAACCAGCGGCTGCGCTCCCAGCTGGCCTCACTGGAGGCGCGTGTGACCGCCATGTCGGCGGAGATGGCGGAACTCCGCGGTAGAGAGCTCGGGGCGTTTCCGCCATTGCCTTCGCCATCCCAACCGTCACCTTCTGTGCGGTCTCCTTTAGGGTCACCGCCACAACCACCACAACGGTTGTCGAATCCGTCGCCGCCGCGAGCAACCGAAAGGGGCCTTTACACTCAGGCGGCACCCGCGGCCCTGGTTCGGCGAGGGAGCAGCGCTGGCGCTCCTCCTTCTGTTCCTGCTCGGGAAGATCAGGCCTCTCCAGAAGAGAGGTTTGCGGCCATCATGGACCGCAAAATGAGAGAGATGGGGCGCATCTGGGACCAACGTCTGGTCCAGATGCGTCATGAGGTCATGGCGGAGATCTTCCCGGGCAGGGCCATCCGCCCGCCGCTCGCTGGGAGCGCAGCGCCGCCCCAGGTGCCACCCACCGCGAAGCAGAGTGGCCGGCGTAAACAACGGGCTGCCGCTGCGGAAGCTGCTGCGGCTCGGGCTCCGGCAATGCCGGCGCCGACTGCGCCGCCACCGCACGCCGAAGGCACATGGGCCCAGGTGGTTGGCCGAAAGGCCAGGGCAAAGGCTGCCCGGCTGAATCGGCCACCGCCACCTCCAAAGAGACCGATCGCGCTGCCGCGACCTCCTCCGTCCGCGGCAGTGACGATCAACCTGCCATCGACCTCGGCCACTACCATGGCTGAGGTCATGAAGGTGGCGAGGACCAAGGTTCAATTAAAGGACCTTGGCTTGGAGGCGGGCCTTCGCCCTAAGAGGGCCTTGACCGGGGGTCTTATTTTGAGGATCCCTGGTCCAGAGGGGTCCGCGAAGGCGGAGGCCCTAACCTCTCGGCTAAGGGAGGCCTTAGCCGAGACAGGTGCGGTGGTGGCGCACCCAGTGGCAATGGGAGAGCTCCGGGTGATGGACCTGGACGACTCCGCCGACCCCACCGAAGTGGCAGAAACTTTAGCCACGGCGGGGGGATGTGCTGTCGCCGACGTAAAAGTCGGTGAAATTCGGTTCTCCCCGTCGGGCTTAGGATCGGTGTGGGTTCGTTGCCCACTAGTGGCCGCCCGCAAATTAGCGGCAATCGGCCGGGTACTAGTGGGCTGGATGTCGGTCCGGGTGGTGGCACTTCCACCCAGAGCTCTCCAGTGCTACCGTTGCCTGGAGAAGGGGCATGTCAGGGCTCGGTGCACAGGGTGCGACCGGAGCGCGTCGTGCTTCGTCTGTGGCCAACAGGGCCACAAGGCGAAGGAATGCACGGCGCGCGCCCCTCACTGCGTAGTGTGTGCCGACCTTGGCAGGCTTGCAAACCATCGCCTGGGCAGCGGTAGGTGCACGCCACCGAAGAGAAAGGGAGCGGGACGTCCTGCCACGTCCGCTCCAACATCGTCGCGGTCCAACGATCCGGGCTCTGGCCCCGGTGGGGTGTCCATGGAGGTGTAAACATTCTTTCCCCCCCAACTTATTTTGCAGGGCAACTTGAACCACTGCATCGCTGCGCAAGCTCTTCTTGCGCAGACGATTGCTGAGCGTTCGGTTGCCCTAGCGATAGTGGCGGAGCCTCACTCCGTTCCCGACCACCCTCGTTGGTTCGGGGCGGATGGGGGCCTCGTCGCCATTTATTGGGCAGGGGGGGAACGTGACCCCCATTGTACACTCCTGGCCAAGGGGCCCGGATTCGTCGTCGTGGAGTGGGGACCAGCAGTCGTGGTGGGCTGCTACATCTCCCCGAATTGCGGCCTCGCAAATTTTGAGGCGTACCTGGACGGGCTAACGAGCCATATTAGCTCTTACCAGTCCCGTCCGGTACTCGTCCTGGGCGATTTTAACGCCCACTCTAATGTGTGGGGCGATGCCCGGGACGACGTTCGAGGGGAGTTATTGCTGGAATGGGCCGCCGGACTGGACCTCCGTCTTTTAAATCGGGGTTCAGTCAGCACCTGTGTGCGATGGCAGGGGGAGTCGATCGTCGACTTGACGTGGGCGACTCCCTCGGCCATGCACCTGGTCTCGGGGTGGAGAGTTGCGGAAGAAATTGCCACGCTGTCGGATCACCGTCACATCCTTTTCAGCGTGGCCTTCCGTCCGCCCCGAGGCGGCCCTGACCGCAGTAATGTTGTCCCGCCACGGCGCTGGTGCCTACGCCGCTTGGACCGCGACATGTTGACGGCTGCCGCCGTCGCCATCGCCTGGGGGGCGAGTGAAGGTGGAGAGAGGATCCCGTCCGATCCCAATTCGCAAGCGGGCTGGTTCCGGGGCATCATGTCTCGCATCTGCGACACGTCGATGCCCCGGATCCGCCCGGGTGACAGACGAGGCTCGCAATATTGGTGGTCGGCCGAAATCGCGCGGCTCCGTTCGGAGTATGTCGCAGCGCGTCGCCGACACCAGCGGGCCCGTCGGAGGAGGCGAGCCAATGCCGAAGAGGCTGCCGGAGCGCACAGGGCGTACCGAGTCGCCGTCAAGGCGCTATCCATCGCGATAGCGGAAGCCAAAGCTCGGTCCTGGAACGAGCTCATCGAGGGACTGGATAGGGACCCATGGGGGCGCCCGTACAAAATGGTACTGGGCAAGCTCAGACCGTGGGTCCCTCCGTTGACGAGTACCCTGGACCCGGATTTCCTGAGGAGGGTGGTGGACACCCTCTTCCCTAGGGTCCAGGACAGTCCCTCGGACCCTCCGTCACCGTCGTACCATGATTGGGACGACCAGTTGGAGGTGACGGAGGGGGAGTTGGACCGAGCAGTACGGCGACTTGCGGCCCGAAATACCGCCCCTGGCCCGGATGGGATACCGGGCAGGGCGTGGGTTTGCGCCCTGGCAGTCCTGGGGGACCGATTGAGGCAACTGTTCACCAGTTGCCTCCGTAGTGCCGTGTTCCCCACCTGCTGGAAAGAGGCAAGGCTTGTGCTTCTGCAGAAGCCGGGCAGGACCGCCGATTCTCCCTCGGCGTTCCGACCAATCTGCTTGCTAGACGAGGCGGGCAAGCTCTTTGAGCGTGTCATAGCCGCCCGTCTCAGCGAGCATCTGTCGCGCGTTGGCCCCGATTTATCGGACAGCCAGTTCGGATTCCGGCAGGGACGTTCGACGCTGGACGCGATCAACCGCGTCCGCGCCCTGTCGGAGCCCACCGTTCGGGCGGGGGAGGTGGCGTTGGCGGTGAGCTTAGACATCGTCAACGCCTTCAACTCCGTCCCCTGGCGGGCGATACGGGAGGCACTGGTCCATCATAACGTGCCTCCCTATCTCCGTGGTATAGTCGGGGCATATTTGCGCGACAGGACGATTAAATTCGTCGGTCGGAACGGGATTGAGATCCAGAGGGAGCTCTCCTGCGGGGTTCCTCAGGGGTCCGTGTTAGGACCTCTGCTATGGAGCCTCGCGTACGATGCGGTCCTGCGGATAAGCCTCCCTCCCGGGGTGAGCGTCGTCTGCTATGCGGACGACACGCTCGTCATAGCCCGGGAGGTAAATTTCCAGCGGGCGGTACGGCTCGCCGAACTCGGTGTTGCGTGTGTCGTCACGGCCATAACGCGACTGGGCCTTCGGGTAGCGCCTCACAAGACCGAGGCGCTATGGTTCCACGGCTTACGCCGTAGGGAGGAACCACCCAGTACGTCGATGCGTGTAGGTGACGCAGAGGTCAGGGTGGGGCGGTACATGAAGTACCTGGGCCTCACCCTAGACAGCCGATGGGGCTTCGAGGAGCACTTCGAGCGTCTGGCCCCCCGAGTGCGCCGGGTAACCGGAGCGTTACACCGGCTTTTGCCGAACCTCGGGGGTCCTAGGGAAGAAGTCCGCCGCCTCTATGGAGGTGTCGTGCGATCCATGGTCCTTTATGGGGCGCCCGTCTGGTCTGAACGCCTGACGGGCGCCTCCCGCTGCAGAGCTATCTTGAACAGCCTGCAGCGTGTGGTGGCCATACGGATCGCACGAGGATATCGAACGATATCCTTTGAGGCGGCGACACTCCTGGCGCGCTTTCCACCGTTTGATCTCCTGGCGGCAGTCGACGCGACGGTTTTCACCGAAATCCGCGTCCGCCGGGAGAGCGGCGAGGCGCCAGAGCAGACGCTCGTTGCCTACAGGCGGGAAGCACACCGGCGCGTACTTGCACAGTGGCGCGCAAGGCTTGAGTTGCGGCTGAACGCGCGCCAACGTGCCGTCGGTGCTATCCTGCCTCACCTCGAGGCCTGGGTGGGAAGGAAGGGCGGTTGCGTCACCTACAGACTGACTCAGATACTCACCGGACACGGGTGTTTCGGT
The DNA here is from genome assembly GCA_951640165.1 of Pseudoips prasinana. Taxonomy (NCBI): domain Eukaryota; kingdom Metazoa; phylum Arthropoda; class Insecta; order Lepidoptera; family Nolidae; genus Pseudoips; species Pseudoips prasinana. Next base: position 34,961,182 of record OX621245.1, on the reverse strand, counting down.
GAGTATCTGTGCCGGATCGGCCGAGAAGTGACGACACACTGTCACCATTGCGGGAGCGACCTGGACTCTGCCCAGCATACGCTGGAGGAGTGCCCGGCCTGGGAGGCCGAGAGACGAGTCCTGGTCGCTGAAATCGGACGGGATCTTTCGCCGCCAGCAGTCGTGTATGCGATGCTGGCTGGCGACTCCACCAAATGGGACGCCGTGGTCTCCTTCTGCGAAGCAGTCATGCTCCAGAAGGAGGCCGCCGAGCGGGATCGGGAGCGAGCCGACCCCGTTCGTAGACGGAGGAGGCGTCGGGGCGGCGGCGGCAGCCGTTAGCCCTACTCCCCTCGGGGTTGCAGTGGCAGTATGAGAAGTGTCCTCTACTGCCGCCATATGCAAGCAGCCCCGGGAAGACAGCGAACTGTTTGTGGCACAGTCGCTGTGCCGTACTGGCAGGAGTCGGCAAATGGGGAGGGCAACTCACAGTCCTCCCCGGGTGCGTGTCCCGACCATCTGGGACACGGCGCAAAAGGGGGGCACCGGAGCAGCATACCCGCGTTCCCGGGGCTCCCCCCATCAGGCGCCAGAAGAAGTCCACGGCAGGTTAGGTTTAGTCGGTGCGAGTCCGACATACCCACCCGCAGACACTTTTTGCGGGTGGCATGCATTAGCATTCCCCCTGCCTTATCAAAAAAAAAAAAAAAAAAAAAAAAAAGGTATACCTACCGAAATCGAATTGTTTTAAATGCAATGACAAAGATATAAAGAACAACGTCTCTTTGGTTGGTGTGAGAATCGAACTATCAACAACCGAATTTCATGCGCTTTGTGGACAAGGTAAAATTTAAAGAAAAATGTTACCTTTAATATTATGTTGGGGAGTAACTGTACACAAGTTGCAAGGGACAACTTTGAATCGAGCCGTTGTCGATCTCAGTTCGTGCATTTTAATTTTGAATTAAATCGAATTTTTCATAAAGCCAGGTTAAGTCTTTAGATGGTTTAATTATTAGTACTCTGTACCACCGCAAGCCACTAAACAATCCTCATGATATCAAATATCTCAATGAAATCACGAGATTGCGAAATTTGCAGTCATATAACAATAACAATGACTGACTTATCACCCAGCTTAAAGAGCTGCTTGTATTAACGTGATATTTGCCCGGATGTTTATTTATTCATTATCATATCACAGATTAAAAAATATAGATTAAAAAGAAAATAGTAAAAATAAAAAAAATAATAATAAATAAAAAACCCAACTGCGTAAATAATGATCCAAACTACGTCCATAGACAAAGAACTGAAAAGAAAAAAACAAGCACATATATGGCTGGTGGTCTAAAATTATGAAACGTACTATTGAATAAATACTATTGAAGAAAATAAAATATATTCTAATAATGGAACATAACAACTGAACAGTCGGGATCCATTAGTCGACAGCCAATCTAATTTGTCAATGGATATGGGAATATATACCAGAGAATGGGCAGCAGCGTTCTCATGAGTACCAATGTCTACCTTACTGCGATTGCCAACCCGTTTGCCAAGCGTGGCTATTATGGCAGATCCCCTCAAATGAAGGACACAATTAAACCATGGCCCCCAGTCCCCGGAAGCCCTGCTATTCCCAGCCTTGGTAACAGCCGTGGTTACGGCAGGGCAGGGGTGCTAAGAATCCCCAGCAGATTCCGCGTTGCCAAAACCGACGACCTCTGGCCATGGCAACACACGCACACTGCGGACCGACGAGAAGATGATCGAACTGGAGGAAGAATTGAGCAGGTTACATTGGGACATAATAGGATTATCTGAAGTTCGAAGTGAGGGGGAGGACACTATAATCCTGACATCCGGGAATCTGCTCTATTTCCGGGAGGGCGACCAACTATCCCAAGGTAGTGTTGGGTTCATAGTACACAAGTCCCTCGTCCACAACATAGTGAAAATCGGGAGTGTGTCGACTAGGGTTGCGTACCTTATACTCAGAATTACCAAGTGGTATTCGTTGAAAGTCATACAGGTTTACGCGCCGACTTCGACGATGAGGTTGAGTCATGCATGAGGATATTTCTAGAGCCATACATACCTCGAACTCTTATTTCACTGTGGTCAAGGGGGAATTTAACGCGAAGCTGGTTAAACGATTCGAGAATGAGCTGAGAGTGGGGCAATTTGTAACTGGAGACCGGAATCGCCGGGGCCAAATGTTGGCCGACTTCATGGAGAAGGAGGGACTCTTTATGATGAACTCCTCTTTCAAGAAGCCGGAAAACCGCAAATGGACCTGGGTAAGCCCCGATGGTAAAAAAAAAACGAGATAGACTTTATCTTGTCGACGAGTAGACAGATGTTCAATGACGTCTCAGTAATCAATACGGTTAAAACCAGGAGCGATCACCCACTGGTGAGAGGCTCATTGAACCTAAATGTCAAGCTCCAGAGGTTCCGACTGATAAAGTCTACGCTCCGACCTTTACCCATCTACATCCAAAACCCTGAACCCTTTCAACTCGAACTGCAAAACCGTTTCGAACGCCTAGCAGATTGCGAGGAAGTGGACTCATCCCACGACAAGCTCGTAGAAGCTGTCCATACGGCTGGGTCTAAGGTCTTCAAGGCCCACCGTACGAACAGAACCAAAAAGATCTCTGACTATACCCTGCAGCTTATGGACGAAAGACGGAAAATGGTTCTGACATCCTCTGATGATGCTACCAGATACGGGCAGGTCAACAGACAGATCTTAAAGTCTTTGACTCGCGACACGCGTCAATTTAATACAAATTGTATTAAAGAAGCTATAGAGCGGAACAAAGGCTCTAAAGTGTTTGCAAGAGAACTATCTGTTGGACTGAGGCAACTGACGAAGCTGAAGACTGAGGATGGCAGAATCGTCACGTCTAGACCTGAGTTGCTGGGAGACATCGAGAGGTTCTACGGATAACTGTATACGAAAACCCAGTCCCCTGTCGATAGAGAGATCCCAGAGCACGACTAACCCAACACTTACCGACGACATCCCGGACGTCAGCCTGTGCGAGATTAGAATGGCTCTCGAACAGCTTAAGAACAACAAGGCGCCTGGTGATGATGGAGTTACGGCAGAGCTTCTGAAGGCGGGTGGTACACCAATCCTACGGGCCCTTCAGAAGTTATGTAACTCCGTCATACTAGAAGGTCAAACGCCACAAGCATGGCACAGGGGTGTGGTGGTGCTCTTCTTCAAAAAGGGCGATAAAACCCTCTTGAAGAATTACATTGAGAAAGGTCACTTTTGCTGGTGTCCCATAACATTTCAGGCAGCACTCCTTCCCAGCTTCTGCAACATCACTATGGTTTGAGCTTGGGTTGTAAAAGATCTTTGCTGCTTCCTGAATAATTTCCGGATTTAAATACAATTTACAGAAACCCACCTTGCTTCTTCTAAACGTTGCTGATGTTGTATCGTAGCCGGTAAATGAGTGTAAGAAGAGGATGTGTTCATATCCATGCTATTGCATCTCATTTTTTGTCATTCATTCATTCATCGTCATTTTTCAGTTTTAGCCAGTAAGGTTGCGTTTCCTACAGTGAGCATTGAGCGAAAAGCAATCTTCATGATGTTTTTCCCGCCTAAGCTCAGTTATCTGCTGTTACAAAAAAACGCGATATCTTACTGTTACCGCCCTTACCTCGTGGAGGTACTCCCAGCTTATGTTAAAATAAATTTTGAGATAATTCAGGCATCAGGTAATGGTCATCACGCTGAATAACTCATCATCATCTTGTTCCAACTAATATGTTAGTGGGTTTGGTTTTCGCACTTGGTCCCGATGAGGACCATTGTATGTGAGCCATGACGGCCTTCACTCCATCCAGCACACCTCCCTCCAGAAGCATATCAGGTCTCCTAAACTTCTCAAGGCATCTGTAAGAGTTCCGCTGAATAACTTAAATTTTCTATATTTCTGGAGCGTGTAGCTCATAAACGAAAGGAAATATGAAAAAGTATATGCGATCAAAGTAATAGTGAATTTTGTAAGCTTTAATTTTACCTTAGAATATTTTTTGATAAAACGCACCTTTTTAAAGATATTAGCAAAAAACCTAAAATTGAAGTCTTTGTCCCCCTTCCCCCTCCTCTCTCCGCCTCACCGCCTAGACGTCAGGACTTTTAGTATGTTTTCCCTCTAAGTACTCTGAACAAGTTTCTGAAAATATCCCTTAGGCTCCCGCTCACGCACTCTATACCCTCCTTTGAGTCATTCCTTAATCGGACTAATAACAGTTGATCGTTATTGTGACTGGAAATTGCACATTGATCAAATATGCATCAGAATCAATAGGTTTGTATACGTTTTGCCACGACTTCGCAAAACAGCCTTATTACCAATCGATATTGATGGCATATCTATGGGGCAATTCAACAGATAAATCGAGAGCATTTCTATTGCAAAAAATTTGTTAAAGCAACTACAGGTACTCCTCCGTTTGTCTCATGTAAATCATTGTTAAAAGGACTAAAAATTATGACTAGTGTGTTTTGTACATTTTTCAAATTGGTGTATTTGTGAAAACGCAGCCACAGTATTTACTAGAGCTAAAGATGTTTTTCCTCGCAACATGATAACTAATACAACACTATTTCACAAAAGTCCCTATGCTGTATGTGTGAAAGTGTTTAATGCTTTACCGCAAAATTTTAGACATTTTACAGCGGCAAAGTTCAAAAACCAACTCAGACTGTGGCTCCTAGAAAAATCATTCTATTCAATCAAATCAAATTTTTGACTGCACGTGAGGCGCAACGGCTAAGGCAGTCGCGTTGCCGCTTCGTGTCGCGGGTTCGAGTCCCGCGCCGGACAACTACTTGTGTGACCCATAAATAGTTGTTCTGAGTCTGGATGTAATTTGTCTCCGTCTATTATATGTTGTTAAGTACCCTGAAATACAGGGATTAGATTCCATAGTGCAAGGGTTGTCTTTAAAAAAAACTAACTGTGATTTATTTAATTAATTATATTATTTGTGTAAAATTTGACATATAACAATCACACATTTCGCATGTTGTTTATGAGTAAAATTGATGAGACTAACCTAATAGTGAGACCACCACTGTACTCTATTTTAAGTGAAATAAATAAATGAATGAATAATATTTAATAACTAAATCTAGATAATGAATGATACAAATATTAAAAAACACTTAATATTAAGAACAAAAATTATAATTTATAATGTGGTTAACTTATTTTTGAAACTAGCTAGGAACTCATAACTAAAAAGTACAAAATAAAAATTATTTAATAAATAAAAAACCCAACTGCGTAAATAATGATCCAAACTACGTACATAGACAAAGAACTGAAAAGAAAAAAACAAGCACATAGATGGCTGGTGGTCTAAAATTATATAATGTACTATTGAATGAATACTATTGATGAAAATAAAATATATTCTAATAATGGAACATAACAACTGAACAGTCGGGATCCATTGACAAATTAGATTGGCTGTCGACTAATGGATCCCGACTGTTCAGTTGTTACGTTCCATTATTAGAATATATTTTATTTTCATCAATAGTATTCATTCAATAGTACATTATATAATTTTAGACCACCAGCCATCTATGTGCTTGTTTTTTTCTTTTCAGTTCTTTGTCTATACGTAGTTTGGATCATTATTTACGCAGTTGGGTTTGTTATTTATTAAATAATTTTTATTTATTTATTTATTTTATTTACTGGTAGTAGAAACGATGACGCGGCTGAAAAGGGTTGCTCGGTGGATTATTCAGTTCAAATTAGCCAGAACTTGACCTGTCTAGACCAATGTCTAATAACAGTCAAGGTCAAGGCCACATAATGATGGTGGGTCAAATAATGATGCAACTATAACTGATCCCTATCAAATTAAACCGAAGAAATTCAATAATCTGTCTCCTTTGTTTCAACTAATTGGATGCTTTACAAAAGTAATACGATTTAAATAACAAATACACAGTGAATAAACTCGAAATGGCAGATTCTATAATGAAATGAATAAAGTTATAAGTTTTCGGTCTAAATGCTTTGGATAAGTTTCAATAAGGCTTGGATTGGCCCACTTCTGTATTATTATTGAAAAACTTTTAAGTAGATTCGGCGCCATGACAGTTGATACTTTGAACTGCGAAGATCAGTAGACAAATGCTTGCTTTTCACGCCGGAGGTCGTGGGCTGGATTCCCACACAGGACATATATTTGTGTGCATTAACATGTCTGTTTGTCCTGAGTCTGGGTGTAATTATCTATATAAGTATGTCTTTACAAAAGAAAAGTAGTATATATAGTATATCAGTTATCTGGTTTCCATAGTACAAGCTCTGCTTAGTTTGGGATCATATTGGTGTGTGAATAATGTCCCAGGATTATTATTACTATATTATTATTACAATTACTCTATACAAGGCGTAACGTAAGTAGTGGGTGTAAGTTAAGATGTTTAATTTGCCTATAAAACTGAACAATGCAATAGCACATCGTCACCGTAGCCTAGTTGGTAGTGCTCCTGCCTAGGAAGCTGGTGGTCCTGGGTTCGAATCCCGGTAAGTGCAAATATTTGTGTGATGAGCACGAATATTTGTTTCTGAGTCATGTATGTTTTCTATGTATTTATCTATATAAGTATGTATATCGTCACCTGGTACCCATAGTACAAGCTTTGCTTAGTTTGGGGCTAGGATGATCTGTGTGACATTGACAAAAAAAAATGCAAATTATACGAAAAATATATTATTTCCCCATACCAGAATAACGGTTGATGCATGTTGTAAGGGGCGCCAAAAATATTTTTGTATCGTATCGTAATCTGATTTTGGAGACAGTAGACCGCTGGCGGGCGAGTGGGCGGGCGTTCGCATAGGTCAGCCGCAAAAAATTGTCGTAGTACAAATTTTAAGCGTTCCGGCATTGTTTTCACCCACGTTTCATTGTGGCCTCTTTCGTATAGTGGTAGAGTATCCTACCAGCTATTATAATGAGGTCTTGGGTTATATATATATATATGGCCTTTGCGTCTGTTACAGACGATTTACGGCGCATTGTCTGAGAGACATTTCTTATTGTGGCTAAACAAACCGATGCGAGAGCGACATAGCCTGCCGCAGGTCTGACAAGAGAAGTATGCGGTGGTTGGTACCGAGCCGCTTTCATGTCGCTTCTGTCTCTTATCAGCAAGTACTCCGAACCAGGCTTCATCACAGATCTTACGACCCTACACTACACGTTTGTGCCATTCAACTCTATTTTCAGCGAGCTTTTCCCAGCTAGAGTGGTCAATTTTAAAAGCAGCCATATCCCGCTTGGTGCAGTCTTTAAAGCGAAGCAGAGGTCTACCGACATCGCGCTTCGCAAATCCCAGGTTAATAGAACAAAAAAATGAGCGAGCTTTACAGTAGTCGCACATAATGTGTAACATCTGACATCACGGTATCATTCCGTATAATAAAATTGTAATTAAGTTTCATCATCATCATATCAGCCGAAAGAAGCCCACTACTGGACAAAGGCCTGCCTCGAGGATCTCCACAATTGCCAGTCTTGCATTATCCGCATTCATCGGCTTCCAGCGAACCTCACAAGATCATCGGTCCATTTTGTAGAGGGTCAGCCCATGCTGCGTCTTCAGTTCGTGGTCGTCTCTCGAGGACCTTTCTGCCCCAAAGGCCGTCGGTTCTAGGAGCTGTGTGCCCTAAATGCTTAGATTTGTTAAGATATATTATAACAGGAATATCTATAAGTTAAGTAATTTTATCAAAGGGTAAAATCATCCTAAATTCAATATTAAATCGAACAAAAATGAAAAGTAAACTATTTCCGTCAAATAATTTCAAGTCAATTCTACCGGAAAATGTTTGTTGGTAAACTGCAAATCCAATCAGCAGAAAGAGCTCGAGGGAACTACAAAAATGTTAAGAATTGTGGAGAAAATGTTTGCAAGTCGGTAAAGCGTTCAATTACAGTCACATCTGAATGATTTCTGTTGATATTTGGAATTAATAAATATGTAAGCATTTTGAATCATAAAATAGATAGAAATAAAAATACGAAAAGGAGACGGATACGTTTTCATACAATATTGGGCCCAGATGTAAAAAGATAAAAGTGGTGTTAATTAATGGGTCTATAAATTATCAGCCAATCACTAAAACTTCCATGAATCTGTGAGCAAAGTTATAAAATACTAAACAGCTGATTTTTAAGGGCAATTGCTATTTAATAGTTATCCGTGTCCAGTATGTTAGCAAAAGTCGTACACGTTAAGCATATCAGAAGTCCGTAGAGAGAATGCAGTTGTGGAGGGATATGTATATAAAAAATACTCAAATCACACACGCACTAAACGATACGAGAAACGAGCGACCGATCAAAGATTAGGATTCAAAATCAGTCACCAGTTACTGTCAGCATATATTAAAAATATAGTTTCCAATAACTAATAAATCGATTTCAACGATAACCGATATTATGATTTCTATTTATTTTATTTATAATTTATTTTTTACTGTTGACATTATGTTAATGTATATAATAATTATAAAAACAAGAAGAAAATAAAGAAGACCTGCGCAATATTGTAACGGATACTGCTAGAGCTATTGGACATCCAATAAATAGCAACGATATAAAAGATGTCTTCCGCACAAAAAATAAAAAAGGAACTACTACAATTACAGTTGATTTCACGAGCCCAATAACAAGAGATGGTATCATTAAAAGGGCACGTAAATTTAATACTGTGAACAAAGATAACAAGCTCAATACAACACATTTAAAAATAACCGGACCGAGTAAACCAATTTACTTATCCGAAAAACTTACGCCACGAGATCAACGTGTTTACTATCTAGCTCGCAGCTATGCCGAAAACCATGAGTATAAATACTGCTGGACCTCTTATGGGAAAGTATTCCTGCGTAAGACGGATGGAGAGCGTCATATTATGATCAGAAATGAAGCTGACCTAGACGGCCTTCGTCAAAAGAAATGACTAGAGAACCGATTTCGACAACCAAGTATACTGTTTGCTATTCGTATTACTGTTATTACTATTGTTACCTTATGCCTAATATGTCAGCTTCTTATTTCGTTTTATTGGAGAACTAACACACACTTCACACAATCCACACACACGTACCATATTCAAACTTTTCGTAACATAGATAAATTATTATTATACATCATACACACAAACACATATAAAAAATCACCGCAATGTTTTTACTCATCCTACTTATTCTATGTTCTAGTTGCAGTCTCAACCTTAACAATCTTACACACTTCCCCTGGACATATCCCTGTGGCACTTATTCTTATTATAACTTAACCTTTATGAATCTAGACCAAATTTCTAATGAAATAGATAATATTTCAGTGGCAGAATCTAATATGAGTAGGCCAGAAGAGTGCTGGAATTTCCCCAGTATTAGCGATAACACCCTACGAATTATTCATACTAACATAAGAAGCACAAAAAAGAATTTTGACCAATTCATCAGTATTCTTATAGTTACAAGGGTCGAGTTTGATGTTATAATTTTCACTGAATGCTGGCTACAAGTATCGGGTAATCTACCTGTCTTACCGGGCTATGACTCGTACTTTACAAATAACAACCCAATAAAAAATGATGGCGTTGTAATATACATAAAAAATACCATGAACTGTGAAACTTTTGAGCCTCCGATACTTGATGCTAACTGCCTCATTACTCGTATTAATAATACAGCTATTATAGCAGTGTATCGATCTCCTTCTTATTCAGACCCTAATAACTTCTACTCTAGTCTATATGAATCAGGTAAGTCTCTCAAATCCCATAATAATATAATATTAATAGGTGACATGAATATCGATATTAAACCCGGTAACACTGACCGTCATTCAAATGACTACCTAAACTTGACAGCTGGCCTTGGTTTACTACCTGCACACGTAATCCCGACCAGAGTAGACAACTGCCTTGATCATGTTTTGTTAAAAACTAAAGCTCCTGCTAAGGTTGTTGTACTAGACACACACATTACAGACCATCTTCCCATAACCTTATTCTTACATTTAAATAAACCAGCCACAGCCTCAGTGAAGAAAACATCTGTTCGATACGACTATGAATCTATAAAAAATGACATAGATAACTACGATTTCAGCTCTGTTACATTTACTTGTGATGCCAATGTAGCAACTGATCTTTTTATTTCCAGCATACAAACTATCTTATTAAAACATAGTAAGATTGTCAAAACCCCTAATAGAAAAACGATCACTAAACCTTGGATGAGTCCCGGTTTACTTCGATGCCTACGTAACCGAGATAAAATGCACAGACGGGTTCAGAAGTTTCCTGAAAACATTGTATTAAAAACGACATACGTACGGTACCGCAACTTTTGCAATAATTTAATCAAAAAAATAAAGCGTGCATATGAGAAAACGGAATTCAGAAATGCCAAAAACAACCCAAAAGCTACATGGAAAGTCATCAAATCCATCGCACACAGTAACCAACCAAGAAACTCTGCTAATAAACTACTTAAATCAGACGAAAATTCTATAGCATCAATTAATAATGTCAATAATTACTTCGTCAATATCGGGAAAAACCTTGCCTCTAAATTTTGTTCTATGAACCAGACCGCGAACACTTTTCGCTTCCCATCTCCAATAAACTCACTCGTCATCTCTCCAGTTGACGTAGCACAGGTTGCGAACATAATTCATGGCCTACGTAGTGATTGCGCAGTTGGTTGGGATAACATACCAGCTAAAATCCTAAAACTCTCGAGTATCACTCTAGCTCCTATAATAACACATATATGCAACTGTGCCATCAACTCAGGAGTTTTTCCCAAAGCATTTAAACGGGCAATGGTCCATCCAGTTCACAAGTCAGGAGCTAGAGACGATGTATCCAATTATCGACCAATTTCAGTGCTGAGCTCATTATCTAAAATCTTAGAACGAATACTGCATACCAATCTCAGCAAATTCTTAAGTAAAAATAATTTAATAGCAACCAACCAATATGGTTTTCGTTCAGGTATTTCTACTGTGGACGCTGTGGCCGACTTCACAAATACCTTGGTCGATAAAATGGATAATCGGCTGAAATGCTATGGTATCTTCTTAGATTTGACCAAGGCCTTCGACACCGTCTCTGTCCCTAGGCTTTTGGCGAAAATGGAGCACTTGGGAATACGTGGAGTGACCCTGGATATCTTCAGAAGCTACCTGTGTGGTCGTAGTCAGTGCGTAAAAATTGATTCTATGATTAGTAATGAGGAATTTATAAGCTACGGTATTCCGCAGGGGAGTATTTTGGGGCCTATTCTATTTCAAATGTATATAAATGATCTTTGCCAATTATCCTTCAATAACTGTGACATATTTACTTACGCAGATGACACGGCACTTTTAGTTTATGACAAAGATTGGGTTAGTGCAAAAGAAAAAACTGAGCAGTCATTGCATAATGTAATGGATTGGCTAGTCAATAACCTCCTGACCTTAAATATATCCAAAACGAAATTGATCCAGTTCACACCTCCCAATGCCCCTAAACCTCCTTGGGCTTCGAAAAAAATAATAGCTCACACATGTAATGATATCCATCAATGTAACTGCGCTACTCTAAATATTGTTCCATCCTTAAAATATTTAGGTGTTCACATCGATGAAAAGTTGGATTGGCGTGTGCATACGGAGGCCCTGTGTTCAAGGCTTCGAAAACTAATTTATTTGTTCGTAGAATTGAGACACTCAGCGGACGTAGAAACTACATCACTAGTCTATCGCTCCCTATGCGAGTCAATAATTACATACTGTATCCCGGTATGGGGAGGAACTTTTAAAACTGTAATGCTTAGGGTGGAACGGGCACAGCGGACGATTTTAAAAATTATTTATTTCCGAAAAAGAGACTATCCCACTAACCAACTATATTCTGACGCTCAAATACTAACAGTGAGACAACTTTACATCTTGCGCACTATCCTGCGTAAACACTCCACCCTTGTATTTGACAATAACGTAACCAACCGACGTTTTGGATTTCCTGTTTGTAAGAGTGTTCGTTGTCGATCTGCGCTTGCACGACGACACTTCTGTGCACAGAGTTCATATATCTACAACGTAATTAACAAGGCTCTCTCAATATATAAACTTAATCTTCATAAAGTCAAGAAAACTCTGCAACCTTGGTTACAGTCCCAAACATATGACGCAACAGAACAAATATTAAAAACGGTTTTATAATTAGGTAGGTACATAATACACTTACACCCACACACATCCAATACATACACAGATCAACACCACAAAGCTCATTACACACACATAACATTCTTCTTTTTTACTAACCCAAATAATAATAATAATGTCTTAATTTTTATTGATGTCTTAATTTTTATTTTATAATGGCTTAATTTTTATTTTATATTTAATTTTATTGTAATCATGTCTTAATTTTATTTGAACAAGGTCTTTATTTTATTGTAATAATCTTTTAATATTAATTGTAACTTTCTTTACGTGTAATTTTTAATTTAATTCATTTTGATTTTACTTTGTTGCATAAATTATTGTTGTCATACTAAAAGCGGGGAGGACACTGTATTCTGTAACACAGGTTTAATAACCTAGCACAGGATCCAGGGACTTCAAATAAACTGTACCATATAATGCAAATAAATAAAAAGAAAAAAAAAAAAAAAGAATTATGATTAAGACGGTTATCTGGTATCTGGTGCAAGAGTTTTTATATTACATTGTTTGAACTCATTACCGTTAATTGATTATAGTAATCAACTTATTTTGAGATTTATCGTTTGCCAGGTTGTAAATTGGGTAATGTTTTACAGTTCGAAATAGAAAAATATAACGCTTTTTTAAACCATATCTCAACTTACTACACTCAGGCCCAGAAATTCCCGTCTCCTTTAAGTTTATTTTTCGCTGTTTAAATAGCAATACATAAAACAAGTCATTTAACAAGTTATCGATGCGCCACGAAGAATTGATATTTATTTATTAATTTCAAAAGTTTATACAAATATTTGTACAGGGTGAACTAAATGCTGGCATAAGAGAAAATGCAGAGATACTGTTATCAGTAAAATAGTAACACCAAAATAAATAAATACTATAGCTACTTATTATTAAAAGCTAAACTTATAAAAGCATAAATTTGAGACTTATTCAGTCTCAAATGTTTTTAGTTAAGTCACTGCACTCTAATTACCTACATAATTTTTTTTATTTTTAAATTCAGTTTTGTATAACGGAAACAAAACGACAGGAGGGACCCCGGTACATTTACAGTTAGAATTAAGTTAAGATAAAACACGAATGAATTCTAACTTTTCCCAGACTTGAGCGAACATTCCATTTGGAGTTGAATCAAAGAGGAACCCCGAACTCAAGTAAACAAAACATAGTTTGCGAATTGTTGTGAAAAATATTTAAAAGTTGTTACTCAGACACTCGTTTTACCACTTTGCCGGTCACCGTAGCCTAGTTGGTAGTGCTCCTGCCTACGAAGCTGGTGGTTCTGGGTTCGAATCCCGGTAAGTGCAAATATTTGTGTGATGAGCACGAATATTTGTTTCTGTGTCATGGATGTTTTCTATGTAGGTATATAAGTATTTATCTATCTATATAAGTATGTATATCGTCGCCTGGTACTCATAGTACAAGCTTTGCTTAGTTTGGGGCTAGGATGATCCGTGTGACATTGTCCCTAGATATTATTATTATCTCTTTTATTTCGTGTCTTTCTTATTTGATACATTTACAAATATATAGTAACAAAAAATATATATTTATAAATATAAAAAATAGTTATCCAATCGGCAACGGGAGCAGGGTCCATGCTACCGATGGTCAAGGCTCCAGAGAGAGGAACCTCCTCACAATACGCGCCGTCTCCAAAAGTACTGCCTTCTGAACCTGACCCTTGACCCAACTGCCTAACGCGAGCCTCTTAAGGTGACGGTCGAGGCTCTTGGCAATCAAACCGTGGGCAGAAACGACAATCGGTACAATGATCGCCGAGTCGACGTCCCACATGTCAACAACTTCGCGTGCTAGGTCAAGGTATTTAATTTCCTTGTCTTTTTCAGCTTTCACAAGGTTGTCATCATGTGGGACAGCAACATCAACGATCACTGCCCGGCGCTCTTGGCGATCCACCATCACAATATCAGGCTTATTGGCTACAATAGTCCTATCTGTGATGATGGATCTGTCCCAGTACAATGTGACACGGCCATTCTCCAGTATTGTCTCTGGAAGGTATCTGTAGTACGGCACCTCCGACGTCACAAGGTTGTACCGCAAAGCAAGTTGCTGGTGGATTATCCTGGCTACTTGATTGTGCCTGTGCAAATACTCACCATTAGCAAGACGGGAGCAACCAGAAATTATATGTCTGAGGGATTCCCCAGGGCGGTGACATGCCCGACAAATGTCAACAGTACCATCCCTCAGTATGAATCTCCGGTAGTTATTCGTCATTACTACTTCGTCAGTAATTGCACAGACAAAACCCTCGGTTTCCGCAAAAAGGTCACCGAAACGTAGCCAGGCTACTGAGGCTGTTAAATCTACATCTGGCCCGTGCAGGGCCTTGTAAAATCTGCCATGAAGTTCCTTGCTCTGCCAAACCTCCTTGCGGTCATTGGTACTAAGTACCGCAGGTTGACGCCAGTTAGTTTTGGCTAAGGATAGAGCGGTGAATCCATTGTCCACGGCGATCACGTCCGCATGCATACCCACACTATTATGTAGGAAATAGTTTCTAAGATTATACAGCTCACGGTTATGCAGAGTTTTAGCATTTAAAAAGCCACGACCACCACATTTCCGCGGGATGTACAATCTCATCACAGAAGAGCGGGGGTGATGCATCCGATGTGATGTCAGCCGCGATCGGACTGTTCGGTCCAGGGCGTCTAGCTCAGTTTGAGTCCACTTGAGTATTCCAAAGGAGTACAACAAGACTGGCATGACCCAGCCATTGTAAGCACGCACTTTGTTCCCTCCCGACAAAAGGCTTTTCAGCACTTTTGTCAAGCGGCCCAAGAAGCGCCCCCGCAATGACTCCTTCATGTCAGCCTCTTTGATGCCTAATGCCTGTGACATACCCAAGTACTTGTAGGTTTCGGTTGCAGAGAGGGCTACTAAGTTAATGGAAGCTGAGAGTTGGGTGCTCTCAGATTCCACTATCTTCCCTCGTTTTGCATGCATGACTGCACATTTGTCAATACCAAACTCCATTCTGATAGAGCTACTGAAGTTTTCTGTGAGCTTCAGTAACGCTGACAAGTGAAGATTGCTAGAGGCAAATAACTTTAAGTCATCCTTGTAAAGGAGGTGTGATATTACTTGTCCTCCTCTCCGCAGTCGATAACCTAACCCAGAATCTTCTAGCAGTGTGCTCAGAGGGTTCAGAGCTAGACAAAACCACAATGGGCTCAAACTGTCGCCCTGAAAGATTCCCCGTTCTATCCTTATAGGCTCACCGTTCCCCAAGATCTGGCGAGATCCTGGATTGAGAAGGACTGTGCTCCACTGCTCCATACATGTCCTCAGGAAGGTACGTACAATTGTATTTATTTTATACAATTACAGCACTCTCATAAGCCAAGTATGGGGCACGGAATCATAGGCCTTCTTGTAATCTATCCAGCATGTCGACAGATCTTTTCGGTTTCGGCGTGCCTGCTGGCAAATGGCCGTGTCAATAAGAAGCAATTCCTTAGTACCGCGGGACCCATTTCTACATCCATTTTGAGCTGTAGATATAATTGCATTTCGGTCGATGTGATTGCAGATTTTGGTTTTTAATATTGATGTTAAAATTTTGTATATAGTTGGAAGACAAGTAATTGGTCTATAGTTCTTGGGTTCCGCGGTACTACCTGACTTATGGATCAAGTGGGTTACACCTGTGGTCATAAATTGTGGGAGCGAACCTGACTCTAAAGCCGACTGGAATTTGGTCGCCAAATATTCGTGAGAGCTACGTAGCCATTTTAACCAAAAATTGTGCAGTCCATCTGGCCCTGGAGATTTCCAGTTAGATAAACGGTAGACTGCACTAGCTACGTCGTCGGGTGTGATAGAAGTACGATCCATTTCTTCAATAGGCTCACACACACGTTTAACGACCCCCATCCAATCGCCCTCGGAGTGAGCGATGGGTAACGACCAGATATTACGCCAAAAAGATATCATGGCGTCACTATCTGGCCGGGGCCCATCGCCGTTAGTCCGTTGTTCAGTCTGCTCCCATTATTATTATTATTATTACTTTGGAAGTGTCTCTCGCGCAAACTATTCAGTTTAGAGAAATATGATATTAGAAACCTTAACATCATTTTTGAAGACCTATTCATAGATACATCTACTTACCAAGTTTCAACAGTACAGCTCTTATAGTTTTGGGAATAAATGACTGTGACATACGGACAGACAGACAGACATGACCAATCTATAAGGGTTTCGTTTTTTGTCATTTGGCTACGGAACCCTTAAAACAGTCATCATCATCATATCAGCCGAAAAACGTCCACTGCTGGACAAAGGCCTCCCCCAATGATCTCCACAATTGCCGTTCTTGCGCTATCCTTAAAACAGTATGGTATGAAAAAACTAGGCTGCTTTAATCTATTTATCTAATCTGCACGGGAAGCCAACAGATTCATGATTAATCATCGCCGGCCAAACGACCGTCGCTCGTCGTATTGTGGGCGGCAGCGATGGAATGGAGGGGTCGGGATTAAACCCCATTATCACTGGTTACCGAGACGCCACGACACCTATCATTAACTATGTATCTATTTAAATTATATTCAATGCAACAATCAAAATACAGAATCAATATGTGTGTTAATCCACTAATTGTTAGTTTAATCATGCCGGGATCCGACATTTCAGTCTCATTCGATTACTCGACGAGTTGGCAGCCCTTGAGAATGGTCCGTGGAGGACTGAAACACGTGTTGGTTATCGTACTGGCGCATGTAATTTACCTTTTTATATTGTCATTCTTGCATGTGCACATTTTTGCGGGCGGGAGGGCGGTGCAAATTGCATCCCGGCATAATTAAACTGACAATTAGCGGAATTAACATTACATATTGATTCTGTATTTTGATTGTTATGGATTTCCGCAAAGTAACGCCTGATTCCATTACTTTTCAATGCAACAGTTTTTACAGTCCACTGTGCTGTATTTTATACAAAGGCCTAACTATACCTACAGTTGGTTTAGGTTTCAACAGGTGCCTTTTGGTTCTATTTCTGAGCATCTCCATGTTTTGGAGTGCACATTGAGATATAGGCCACTCTTAGTATTAATAAATAGAGAAGACACGTTTAACCATTCCAGAAACCTACTGGGTGGCTTAAAGAAATCCAACACATAGGTAACTCAGAGTATATTAATAAATAAATATCTTTGTTTTTTTAAAACATAGTGTTCAGGAATTTATCCGTTCTATGTTATCAAAACAGTAGTTTTGATGGAACGCACTAGAAGAATCGTTCTTTTGAAATCTCAAATTTGTGCCTGCGTTAGTTGCTTGATGAACGTAGGGTTGATGAATCGAGCCCAATTGCCATATAAGCATCTGCCAAGCTGCCAAGCTGCCAGATAACCGTTACATGTCGCCAGAAACCTAATAAATTCGTCTGAAAAACCTCTTCTATCATGATTATAGGTTGTCTATGTGTTTCGAGGTTAGATGGCAGCCGCTTGTAAAGTTTTGATATCAAGACGAATTAAGCTAGACTTCAAATGAGATAAATATATTTTTTACATTCTGCCTTTAAAGTGTAGCTTGATCAAGGAATGATTTTATTGATACTCTGTAGCAGCTAAATGAAATATATATAAATTTTAAAAGATTAAAGTCCTAAATTAACTGACTGCAACATTATAAAATCAAGCCAGTTATTGAAGTGAAAACTTCTTCAAACGCGTTGAACACTTTTAGAGTGAACATAAATCGTGAAATTGCGTCATCGTCACGCATTCAATGAGCTATATAGTTCATTAAAAGCGTGACACTTCAATTTGAGACATACCTCTATAATGAAATAATGACATTTATTCAGCACTTGGGTATTAACATACACTTGTACTTGTCAAGCTCACAATGCAGTACATAAACATAGCCGAATACAGTATAAAAATTACAAAAAAAAAATATTAGTCCGTCCGTGCGGTCTGTTTTCTCAGATATAGTTCTTAAATCCTATATATACACAGTGTACATAAGCACACTTTGTAAATATATATAAATATATATTTCTCTTCTATTGGCAACAAGCGACTGCAAGTGTAGCGCAGTAGAACTACCATGGCTCTCTGGTATTCCGAGTTCTATCTTCGAACCGTACAACTATCTAGGCGCATTGTGGTGCGCTATGTGTTTCATAAATGTATATATTTCAAAAGTACCGTGTACACCGTGAGTACCGAAAACAAAGCGATATATTTCTCTAGGATATTTTCTTTACACAGAAACTTTGTCTGCCTGAAAGTAACGATATATTTAGGACAAAATAATATTGAGACATTCAGGTAAGCGCGGGTTAAGCTCGGCCATCTAAAATGTCTTATATATGTTAAGTTACATCTCTTTGTTATCTTGAGAACACACATCCGTTATCTTAAGATCCTCTGAATGAAAATGGGTATCAAAAGGAAAATATATTAGTTCCAGTCAAAATTAACAGGCGGTTTTATAGATTAGTGGGGTTTTTACTTGATTCTTTTCATGTTTACTTTATAATTAAGTTCTCTATAAGGGGCATAATATTGGATGATTACAATTTTTACTTAATTTCAGACCTGTTGGTTGTTGATTAATGTTACTGTTATTTTGACGTTTCTTTTCTCTTTCTAATATATTAAACCTAAAATAAATACTTAATTGAGCATATATTGTGTTTGCCTACTAAATAATTTCAGTAAGTGGACCAAATCTCGTTTATATGAACCATTGAGTATGTTTCGCCGTAGCGTCTCAACTGGTCCGTCTTGAAACCGGTAGTAGAGAGACTCGCTGAGTTTTCGTTGTTTCGCTGGGTCTTCTCAGTTGGGGCGCATTGGATCCGGTGGTAGCATTAAAGCGCGACCGTCGTTTTAAACACAAGGTCCGCCATAATAATAACATTTAATTCGTACCTTAATATAGACAGACCATATGTAGTAAAAGTAAAGCAAAAATTTCAAATTTCGATAATTATACCTACACATGATCCTTGACAATAACTTAATTTAAGTTACCGAAATATCGTTACTATTATAAAATAAATCTTATTGTAAATTATTTCCTACAATCCGTGTACCTAAATATCTATATGTACCTAGAAATTAATTATATATTACTAAAAACATTTTAAAGTCTACGTGAGTAAAAACCTTTTTTATTTTTATTTTATTTTATTTTAATGGCTAACGGCAAAGAATATCACCACTCATTCTCTTCCGGTGCATAGAAGTCGACCCGAGGGAATACCTACCACAAAACGGACAGCAGCAGGTTCTGAGAACTATGGCCAACATATTGCGATCACCAACCCATATACCAAGCGTGGCGATTATGACATATTGGGAGGATATTTCATAATCGCCAATTCTTAGGGTAGACTCTTGTCCAGCTCTGGATATAAATTGACTGACATACCTAAGTAATTTGGCGAGCTCCGCTAAGGTTGGCTACCGTAGCCGCAATTTATCCCTGGGCAGTAAAAACAAGAGCACTGCGACAAGATTTGCATATATTTAATTAAATGTTAACTTGGTATAACTTAATCATAACTTAGTGAGTACTTAGCCTTGAAATTGTCATTAAGTAAACGCGGCCACGTTAATGATTCAGTGTATGTATTTGTAATTCTGACAAGGTGTCGCTGGAGGTATTTACATATTCGCTTTGAGTCTGTTTTATTTCGTGTGCTCTTATTTTTATCTCAAAGAGAAATAATAATTATAGCATTTGAAATACACGTAAGTAGGAAAATTATTCTTGAAACCTTTATATTACGTTTTCTCTGACTTTTTTTCAACTGACAACTGTTATTGATAACTGTTTGTCACTGAGAAGGCATTTTATTCTCTACTAGCTGTGTCCCGCGGTTTTGCCCGCATTAAACTTTATAAATTATAGCCTATGTGTTAATCCAGGGTGTCAGCTAACTCCATACCAAATATTGTTAAAATCACTCCAGCCGTTTAGACGTGAAGAAGTAACAAACATACACACTCACAAACTTTCGCCTTTATAACATTAGTATGATAAGAATACGTCAATCGCAAATAGTAGTATACAATTAGTGACATTCATTTATTATAATAATTGTTACCGAATTTATTAATTAGTTTTGTATTCAGAATTTTCATTGAATTCTATTTTGCATTCAGTATCTAACAAAGTTATAAAGCGAATACTCTCTTATTTGGCATTTTTATATTTAGTTTTTTTTTTAAACTTAGATGGTACGATCAAATAAGTACCTAAATGTGATATTTACACCATTCTCATGGTAGAACATAGTGTACTTAACTTAATTTAAGACCACTCATTGTATTCATACCTGTTACACAAGTAAATGATTATGCTAATTATGATTTTGATTTATTTAACGATTATATCCTAGTCCTAATAACACGATCTTGAGAAAACTAACACACTGCCATCTGATCCCAAACTAGTCATCAGATGGAAATCGAAATATTTAAGAGCAGATAACCCAACCCAGACAAATATGTCGAAAATTCATTACCTTCTTAAAAGGTGTGTATCTTTTCCATAACATTTACTTTATTGGCCAAACATAATCATGAAAGCCGGCGACAATATAAACAGCTTAACGTTTCATTGCTCTTTCGCAACATATTACATTCCCCAGTTTCCCTTAACATCCCGCAATAAACACGGTATTATTGTTCATTTTAATTCGTGGTTCGTTGGTTGCTAAAGTTGGAAAAGCTGTGAAACTTTATTGGGGATATAAAGTTTAATTTTTGTAAGGCTCGCGCATTTTTATGAGGTAATGCAAAATAGAGGTTTTGTACAGCGAATGAATGAATCTTTTTCATTATCAACAGTAATCGGAAACTGGGCTCGCTGGAGCGTTTTCCGTTTTTCTTTATTTTCTATCAGGATCTTAACATCTGGTTTATGAAATTATATTTTTATATCTGCATACATCTAAATACATAACTTATTGAAGTCTTCTTTCTTCTTCTTTTCATTCTTAAAACTAGGAGTGCTTTAGAACTCGGTCCTGGAACGAGCTCATCGAGGGACTGGATAGGGACCCATGGGGGCGCCCGTACAAAATGGTACTGGGCAAGCTCAGACCATGGGTCCCTCCGTTGACGAGTACCCTGGACCCGGATTTCCTGAGGAAGGTGGTGGACACCCTCTTCCCTAGGGTCCAGGACAGTCCCTCGGACCCTCCGTCACCGTCGTACCATGATTGGGACGACCGGTTGAAGGTGACGGAGGGGGAGCTGGACCAAGCAGTACGGCGACTTGCGGCCCGAAATACCGCCCCTGGCCCGGATGGGATACCGGGCAGGGCGTGGGTTTGCGCCGTGGCAGTTCTGGGGGACCGGTTGAGGCAACTGTTCACCAGCTGCCTCCGTAGTGCCGTGTTCCCCACCTGCTGGAAAGAGGCAAGGCTTGTGCTTCTGCAGAAGCCGGGCAGGACCGCCGATTCTCCCTCGGCGTTCCGACCAATATGCTTGCTGGACGAGGCGGGCAAGCTCTTTGAGCGTGTCATAGCCGCCCGTCTCAGCGAGCATCTGTCGCGCGTTGGCCCCGACTTATCGGACAGCCAGTTCGGATTCCGGCAGGGACGTTCGACGCTGGACGCGATCAATCGCGTCCGCGCCCTGTCGGAGCCCGCCGTTCGGGCGGGGGGGGTGGCGTTGGCGGTGAGTTTAGACATCGTCAACGCCTTCAACTCCGTCCCCTGGCGGGCGATACGGGAGGCACTGGTCCATCATAACGTGCCTCCCTATCTCCGTGGTATAGTCGGGGCATATTTGCGCGACAGGACGATTCAATTCGTCGGTCGGAACGGGATTGAGATCCAGAGGGAGCTCTCCTGCGGAGTTCCTCAGGGGTCCGTGTTGGGACCTCTGCTATGGAGCCTCGCGTACGATGCGGTCCTGCGGATAAGCCTCCCTCCCGGAGTGAGCGTCGTCTGCTATGCGGATGACACGCTCGTCATAGCCCGGGAGGTAAGCTTCCAGCGGGCGGTACGGCTCGCCGAACTCGGAGTTGCGTGTGTCGTCGCGGCCATTTTGAGACTGGGCCTTCGGGTAGCGCCTCACAAGACCGAGGCGCTATGGTTCCACGGCTTACGCCGTAGGGAGGAACCACCCAGTATGTCGATGCGTGTAGGTGACGCAGAGGTCAGGGTGGGGCGGTACATGAAGTACCTGGGCCTCACCCTAGACAGCCGATGGGGCTTCGAGGAGCATTTCGGGCGTCTGGCCCCCCGAGTGCGCCGGGTAACCGGTGCGTTACACCGGCTTTTGCCGAACCTTGGGGGTCCCAGGGAAGAAGTTCGCCGCCTCTACGGAGGTGTCGTGCGATCCATGGTCCTTCATGGGGCGCCCGTCTGGTCTGAACGCCTGACGGGCGCCTCCCGCTGCAGAGCTATTTTGAATAGCCTGCAGCGTGTGGTGGCCATACGGATCGCACGAGGATACCGGACGGTATCCTTTGAGGCGGCGACACTCCTGGCGCGCCTCCCGCCGTTTGATCTCCTGGCGGCAGTCGACGCGACGGTTTACACCGAGATCCGCGTCCGCCGGGAGAGCGGTGAGGCGCCAGAGCAGACGCTCGTTGCCTATAGGCGGGATGCACACCGGCGCGTACTAACACAGTGGCGCGCACGGCTTGAGTTGCGCCTGAACGCGCGCCAACGTGCCGTCGGTGCTATCCTGCCTCACCTCGAGGCCTGGGTGGGAAGGAAGGGCGGTTACGTCACCTACAGACTGACTCAGATACTCACCGGACACGGGTGTTTCGGTGAGTATCTGTGCCGGATCGGCCGAGAAGTGACGACACATTGTCACCATTGCGGGAGCGACCTGGACTCTGCCCAGCATACGCTGGAGGAGTGCTCGGCCTGGGAGGCCGAGAGACGAGTCCTGGTCGCTGAGATCGGACGGGATCTTTCGCCGCCAGCAGTCGTGTATGCGATGCTGGCTGGCGACTCCACCAAATGGGACGCCGTGGTCTCCTTCTGCGAAGCAGTCATGCTCCAGAAGGAGGCCTAAGCGGGATCGGGAACGAGCCGACCCCGCTCGTAGACGGAGGAGGCGTCGGGGCGGCGGCGGCAGCCGTTAGCCCTACTCCCCTCGGGGTTGCGGTGGCAGTATGAGAAGTGTCCTCTACTGCCGACACGTGCAAGCAGCCCCGGGAAGACAGCGAACTGTTTGTAGCGCAGTCGCTGTGCCGTACTGGCAGGAGTCGGCAAATGGGGAGGGCAACCCACAGCTCTCCCCGGGTGCGTGTCCCGACCATCTGGGACACGGCGCAAAAGGGGGGCACCGGAGCAGCATACCCGCGTTCCCGGGGCTCCCCGTGAAGAAAAAGGAACCTCAATAGAGACTTGACATTTATGCGGGACATAATATTATATGCTAAAATAAGTGTGTGCGCAAATGCAGGTGTACTCACTATAAGACACGAACCGATAAGATGGGCAAACGCAGATAGTAAATGATCAGGTGCAGAATAGACTGTTTTACGCGCTCTACTGAGGTACAGAGTGCTATTGAAGCGTTACCTTCCAATGAGGCTCAAATGCTGACTCGCGCTTTCTGTGTAAATTTCTGAATGCATAATGGTGAGACGTATACTTGAATATTACAGAAAGAAACTGGTAACAGCAAAACATGGAAGTATTTGAGAGAGATCTTTGGCCAGCAATAGGAAGAGAAGAAATCCACGGGGCAGTGGTTGCAGTAAGAGAAGTGTCTTCTTCCGCCGCCACGTACAAGCAGCTCCGGGTCGATCTGGTTGAGGCACAGTCGCTGTACCACTTGGCAGAAGCAGGTAATCCAGGAGCTCTCAGGCACGTGTCCCACACTACTGTCTGTGTTAATGATGCAACTAGAAGGGGAAGACCTCATCAAACATTCTCTGACCAAAACTGAGATGTTATCAAACAAGGCCAGGTCAAAAAATCCCTGAACAGAGTTACAGAGGTGCCTCTATATGAAGAATATAATGAGACTAAACGTGCCAAAAGAACTGTGCAGGGATCGTGACAAAGTGGTAACTTCTGGGAAACCAACGTGAGTCTAGGTATGTAAAAATAAATGGAAAAACTTGAAATGTTTTTCCGCTAGTAAAGCAAAGTTTTTATGCAAAATATAAACGAGAAACACACAAAAACCGAGAGCAAGTAAAATCTGTGGGCACAAAGTATTTGCACCATTTCCAATTCTCAGTGAGGCGGAACTCCTTTAACCCTTCCGCTTAACAGGAACCGTCAGGATTTAAATAGCTCGCTTGTAAAAGTTTTTAGGAAACTTTGAAGGATTGTTTGAGCCTTATTTATGCTTTTGAAAGAGGATGCTCGTTTTTTTGCTGACTCATGGCCTCTTTGGTGTTTTTATTTTTGCCGTTTGCTGCTTACAGTTTAGTAGGCTCACGATAATTCACCAAACTGTTTTATAATAATAATAAGACTTTATTTTCAGACCAAATTAGTGTCCAATACGCAAGTAACAACTTTCTTATATACTAGTGTAAGTAATATTTATATATATAAGTATTTTAAAATATGTAACAAATTTACCATTTATTGCTGCGTCATTCCATGCGAAATGGCGCAGCAATGATTGACGTAAATACAGTCTAGCCGCTAGCGATCATGCGAAGGATGCTGTTGGTGCTGCCACGTATGTACGTACGTTTTATGTTATCGTGGTGGAAAAAACAATTATCGACGAGTTGAAAATGAACAAATTAAATCGGGTCTAATATAATTTGATTTAATAAATAAAATTATGATACATCTAACATACCGAATATTTCCTAGTTAAACTAAGTATACGAATTTAAATGGAAAAAGTAATATTAAATAGTCAGTATTACACCATAAACTTAGAACTTCTTGGTATTTAAATTTTACACTTAGACTACTATTCGGTCACCGTAGCCTAGTTGGTAGTGATCCTGCCTACGAAGCTGGTGGTCCTGGGTTCGAATCCCGGTAAGTGCAAATATTTGTGTGATGAGCACGAATATTTGTTTCTGAGTCATGGATGTTTTCTATGTATTTAAATATTTATCTATCTATATAAGTATGTATATCGTCGACTGGTACCCAAAGTACAAGCTTTGCTTAGTTTGGGGCTATGATGATCTGTGTGACATTGTCCCCTGATATTATTATTATTATTTTTTGATAAATGGTGATTAATTATAATATTAAAACGCAATACGTGAAGCAAAAACTTTCTACCCCTTTTTACGAAAATTGCGCGGACGGAGGAGTTGAAATTTGGAACAGGTAAAGTTCATATAGATAAGGAGTGGAGAAAGCTAATAAACCATTTGATAAAAAAACCGGCCAAGTGCGAGTCGGACTCGCCCATTAAGGGTTCCCTAGCAGCTAGTATTTCAGTTGATTAAATGAAAATTGCGGTTTACGATTTATGACGTATTAAAAAAAACGACTAGCTAGATCTCGTTCAAACCAATTTTCGTTGTTAGTTTGCATGGTGATGTACATCATATATTTTTTTTAGTTTTATCATTTTCTTATTTAGTAGTTACAGGGGGGGGGGGGGGGACACTTATTTTACCACTTTGAAAGTGTCTCTCGCGCAAACAATTTAGAAAAAAATGATAGTAGAAACCTCAATATCGTTTTTGAATACCTATCCATAGACACCCTACATGTACGAGGAAAAAAAAATGATGAGTTTCAGTTCTATGTATGGGGACCCCCCAAAATTATTGTTTTTTTTTTCTATTTTTGTGTAAAAATCTTAATGCGGTTCACCGAATACATCTACTTACCAAGTTTCAACAGTACAGCTCTTATAGTTTCGGAAAAAAGGCTGTGACATACGGACAGACAGACATGACGAATCTATAAGGATTCCAATATTTGCCATTTGGCTACGGAACCCTAAAAAGAAACATTACCCACACTGCCATTCTTGTGCCAAACTGAGAAGATATGATAACTAAGTGTCAAAACTTAAATAAATAAAAAAGGTTTTTATTCACGTAGACTTTAAAAAAGTGCTTGTAAATAGTCAGAACATGTTTGTAGTAATATAGTTGTATACATTCGATATTATTTCTAGTAACATAGATATTTAGGTACATCTTGTATGAAAACATTTATAAAATTTATTTTATTACAGAAATGATATTTAGCTAGCTCGTATCAAGTTATTGTCAAGAGATTATGATTAATTATCTAGTTTAAGTCTAATATTTTTACTACATATTGTCAATGGTTCTGTCTATATTAAAGGTATTATTATTATGACGGACCTTGTGTTAATAACGACGGTCGCGCTTTAATGCTACCACCGGATCCAATGCGCCCCAACTGAGAAGACCCAGCGAAACAAACTCAGTGGGTTCATCTACTACCGGTTTCAACACGACCCAGTTGAGACGGTCCGGCGAAACATACTCAAGCGGGCATGAACACGGGATTTGGTCCAATTAGAGTAATTATTTAGTAGGCAAACACAATATATGCTCGATCGGTTGTCTGAATGCTTATTATTTTAGATTATATTTAGGTATACAAAAGAAAAACTTCGAAACAATAACATTATTCATTTTGAGACCGAGTCAATAATTTTAAATTAAGTATATGATAGCAATCATTTACAGATAGTTCACGTAACACAGCAGATCAGTCATGTCTATATGGCTACAAGATCTCCAGCGAGCAATGTGCAGGTAGGAAGTGAGAGCCAGACGTCTTTGTCATCGATGTACTCTTTAGTGGTGTAATAACCCCTAGCCATAAGTATACGTTTAATATGTGTTTTAAAACTTGTGTCAGGCAGATCAGTAATTTGAGTAGGAAGCTTGTTATAAAACCTAATACAATTTCCTAAAAATGATTTATTAGTTTTGCTTACTCTAAGGCCTGGCATGGCTAGTTTGTTTTTATTCCTAGTATTTATATTATGCAGTTCACTTTTCTTTTTATAATTATGAATATTTTTCTAACAAACATTATATTCTGATATATATATTCCGATGGCACAGTAAGTATATTTATTTCTTTAAACAAATTTTGCAAAGAATCGCGACTGCCTAAACCATAAATGGCTCTGACTGCTCTTTTCTGCAATACAAAAATAGTACCTATGTCAGCCGCCGAACCCCACAGCAGAATGCCATACGACATAATGCTATGAAACTACGCGAAATACATCAATCTAGCAGTTTGTTCATCTGACAATTGCCTTATTTTCCAGACAGCATAGGAAGCCGAACTTAATTTACCTGCTAACTTTTCAATCTGAGGACCCCATTGCGATTTTGAATCAAGTGTCAATCCTAAAAATACGGTCGATGGGACTAGATCTAATATTTTCGCATTAAGTGCAACTGTTGGTACAATTTGAGTCACATTCGGCAATGAGAACCTGATGCATTTAGTTTTCCCTGCATTTAACAAGAGATTATTTGCCGATAACCATTCTGATATAAAGCTGAGTGTTTTATTATGCTCAATAAGATCTTTATCCTTTCTATTTACTTTAAATATGAGCGATGTATCATCAGCGAACAAAACTATGTCTGATACTTTCTCTACCAGATAAGGGAGATCATTTATATAAACTAGAAATAAAAATGGGCCCAATATAGATCCTTGGGGCACCCCCATTTTCACAGGATGACGTGCCGAAGTGGCACCGCCTATCGAAACCATCTGTTGTCGCCCCGATAAATAGGACATCACAAGATCAAGAGATGTGCCAGATATTCCATAGTACTTCAGTTTAACAACGAGCGTACGATGATCAACGCAATCGAAAGCCTTAGAGAGATCACAGAAAACTCCCAGCGCATCCTGTGATCCCTCCCAAGCCTCCAATATTGACCTAATTAATGTGCAACCTGCATCCTGAGTAGAGCGGCCCCTTGTAAACCCGAACTGCTTGTTATGCAATATCTCATTCACGTTAAAGTGCGACAACATTTGGCTGAGCATCAGCTTTTCAAATATTTTACTTAAAGCTGGCAGTATTGAGATAGGCCTATAATTCGTGGCATTTTTTGAACAACCTGCCTTGAAAATGGGTATTATCTTACTTATTTTCATTAAATCGGGAAAGACACCATCACTTATACAGCCATTGAAGATGGCTGCAAGGATTGTAGCAATGTTTAGTATGATTGATTCAATTGCTTTAACAGACAGTCCCCACAAATCTTCTGTGCCTTTCCTTTTAATACTCTTAAAAGCTTTTATAATATCATCACTTGTTACGGATTTAAAACTAAAGTTAGGTACAGTTTGTTTTACGCTTTGATTTAAAAAGAGTTCAGCCACATCTGGTGATGATGCGAGACACTTAGTAATATCCACGGGTATATTTGCAAAAAAAGCAGCTAAAAAATTGGCAATGGTAAGCTTGTCTGAAACCAGTTCATCACCAATATTCAATACTAATGTTTGATCTCTTGATCTACTTTTACCAGTTTCAGTATTAATTATTTGCCAAGCTGATTTTATTTTATTATCAGATTTTTTAATTTTATCTCTTATATATAAAGATTTAGCTTGAATGCAAACCTTTTTAAAAATTTTTGAATAATTTCTAACATAATTAATGAAATTGACATCAGGGTTATAGGACCTTCTGTCATACAACTCATATAAAAAATCTCTACTCAGTCTAATGCCTTGAGTTGCAGACTTAGAACATATTAATATTATTTCTGTTGTATACTTAGCCTTTGACAATGGAAACTTAATGAAACAAAACTAAATATTACTAAAGATTACACATCTTTAGTAATATTAATTGTGTATGTTTTGTAGTTTTTGAATTAGTCTCTGTAAATAATGCAGTTTTTTATTAATTTATTGTAATTAGCTTGAATAATGCAGTGTACCTTTAATTGTTACATCACTATTATTTTTAATTATGTACGTGTCTAGTTAAGTATGTGCGTGTCCTTATAATTGCATGAGTGTTTGCAACGTTGAGGATCCTTAAATAAATAAACACCGCTGTTTATTTTCAGAAACCAAAAGTATTTTAAACTTTTACAAGACAAGATAGTACCTTTCCTTTTTCTTTCTAAGTTTTAAGTAGAAAATATAACGGAATCCCGGAAGGTGTTCCCCAGGGCTGTTGTTGGGTTTCGTTGGCTAAACGCATACAATAAGATGTGTTTACAAAACTTGCTAGCAGTTTAATAACTTTGTGTTGAGCGAAACCTTTGGGCACTTCGTTTCACTCAACGTTTGTTTTGTTTCCAAGCAATGAGTTTTCTTACTATTTGTTCAAGAAACTAGAAGGTCGGAAAAAATAAAATATTGTAACCACAATTTACCAGGAGTCACTAATCACCAGACTGGACTGATTGTCTAGTGATCAGTGACCCTGATAGCTTAGCCAGAGGTCGTTGGATTGTTCCCAGGACACATCTTTCTATGATGAGCACTATTATTTGTTTCACGTTTGGGTGTAATTTATCAATAACATTTATGTATTTTTTTAAATGAGTGACCCTACACCATTGACCTATATGTATTCTACTAAACGCGCAATCCCATATTGAGAATTTGCTCACTGAGTTGCAGGGCCCGCGCTGCAACTCAGTAGCAATTTTGGCCGCCGCGCTCGCGCCCCTCACCTCGCGCACAGCCGGACTGGGACAGAGTTTTTATTCGAAACAGCTAGTTCGTCGTCTAGTTATACATATAAGTCAATGCCCTACACCGACCATATCGCAGCTCCTACCAGTTCGATGGGTACCAGTGACCAATACGACTATTCAGCCGCATTTGGACATCAATGCAGAATTAACTGTATCAGGATGACCGAACCATGCTAGAATGTCTTTCTGGGATCTATTCTATAAAATCTATGGATCGTATCAGATGTGGTATAGTGATTAAACAACCGTTTGCATTATTTCCATAGCGATAGACTTAGTAAGCACTGGAATGGAAACCTTATTAGTGACTAATAAATGGACTAATTAATAAAAAAAAGAAAAAAAAAGGAAATATATATATAAGTCTGTTTAACAGTGGACTGTTTGCCATAGTTCAGGCTCGGCCTAGTTTGAGATCAAATTATAGTGGGTTATACCGTTAACTTTTAGACTTCGGCGCTGATACTGAGAAATTTTCTTTATAGAAAAAGCTAAATTATTTTTGTGCTAACCCGGGATTTAAACCCAGGGCGTTTTATCTGCTATTGAACCAGCTACCGCTAGACCAGCGAGGAAGTTTATCTGAATAACAACTGATTCAAATAAAATTGATGAGACTATTCCGAGAACATTTTTTATCGAAAAAAAAAAAATATCAACGGTTCGTGGATAACGAGGAATTCGCTTAAAATACATACAATCAAATTGATAAACTCATTATTGTTGAAGACATTTAAAAATAATTTTTGAATATAATTAAGTTACAGTAATGGTTCAAGAACTTTAGTTTTAATATATTTAGTTCTTTTTATTGGAATCTTTCCAACTCAATAAAATCTCCAATCATGTACCGCTATTCTCCGCTTACCACAGAGCCGCTTGTTAGCCACTAGGAATTGTTATAAAAAATATTATTTGACATTATTGTATAATAACATTTGCATGACCACGTATGGCTAAGTGTTAAGGACCCTATTATATTTAAGATCTGCATTGTACTAACACTTATTGCAAATAAATGATTATGATTAGACTTAGATCCGTAGGTATACTAACTTTATGACTTAGCTATAAAAAAACCGGAGGAGTGCGAGTCGGACCCGCCCACCGCGGATTCCCTATAAATTTTAAGGTACATATAATTAATTTAAGAATTGAGTTCTAGGTATACTTGTTATTTTGTACTTGAAATAAAAATGTTTAATTTCAGATTTTTCTCTATACTTGTAGTATACGGCATTACTTACAAATTTCATAGTTCTAGATCAACGGAAAATACCCTATAAATATAGATTCCCTTGAGAATGTCGAAATATACGTTTATTGCTGCATAACAGCCTGACACGAGTCAAACCCTGTAACTTGTCTCCGGTTCGGAGAGCTAAACAAACCTACAAATAACAAATACAATGTTACGTATCTGTTTTTCCGTTAATTTAAAAATTGTATTTTCCCGGCATCACGGGACTATAGACCAGAGTACTCTACTCAATACCTCCACGCGTTGCCGAGAGGGTTTGGATAGCGTTTATCTGAGGCGCGGATGGACAACAAAGTGATCCTATAAGGGTTCTGATTTTTATTATTCAGGTACGGAACCATAAAAAGGAACAAAAATCTCAAAGGTTAATTTACGAAAGATTAACATATCTGCTCAAGGACCTTTCTGTTAAGGGGCATGGCAAAATTAATTTATTCTTTTCTCTCAGGACTTAAGGAAAACAGGAAGGAAATACGACGCATATTATGTAGAAAGCATGTTTTTGATTAATTATAAATTTCTTTACTTAGAAAACATGTTTTCATTGTAAAAAACGAAATAATGAAAAAGGTCATATTGTAGGTTCCATAGAACTTTATGTATCAAGTATGAGGTTACAATCACAAGTTTACATTTAAAGATTAAAATATATTAGATATAACTAAAATATCAGTAAAAAATTAAAACTACACTAAACCTACATAAATTTAAAAACAATTATAGTTGGTTGTATAACTTCAAAACCGGGATAAATTATTACAGGTATTAAAGTCAAACAGTTCATATCAATGCTTTAATCACAAGAAGAGAACTATGTATTTATTGTATAAGATAGTCTTTGTACCAAATTTTACACAATAAATATTGATTGATTTATTGTGTGATTGATTCCTATATTAGTTATCTAACATACAGAGCGTAATATTTTCACGTTCTGTATATATATAGTTATCTTCTTGTGATTAAATGATTATGATCTAGTGATATTGCAGATTATCATAATCCGTATAATCATTAGCAAGAGTTATAATACTACCTTGTGTAAGTTCACTAGAGTCAAACAGTTTATACTAATACTTTTAACCAAAAAGTGGCACACTCAATACTAAAATATTGAGTGTGCCACTTTTTGGTTAAAAGTATTAGTATAAACTGTTTGACTCTAGTGAACTTACACATAATAATACCGATTTTTATTAAAATTATATTTCTTTTTGATTAAATGATTATGCAGCGTATCATTATCTGCATAGTGTAGAGCAGAGTGTTACTGTAATTATTTGGCAACTACTGAAGCTTCCATAGAGAAAAACCCTAAGTACTTTTGGAGTTTTGTTAAGCAACGGTCGAAATCTAACTCAATTCCCAGTCACCTTAAGTATGGTGATGCGACGGTTTCCTCTGCCGAGGCTATCTGTGATGCATTCTCTTCACAGTTTTACTCTTCTTTTCTAAACCCTAATAACAACAACATAAATACATGTCCAATCTCAAGCCTTTGCTTTTCCCAATCAATACCAATTGTTTCGTCCAATATAAACTCAATTGAAATTGACATTAAATGTGTGAGAAAACTGCTTACTAATCTTGATCCATGTAAATCCGCTGGTCCGGATCAGTTATCACCAAAGTTTCTCATAGGATGTGCAGAAACAATCGCGCTACCGGTAAGCCTCTTATTCGAGAAGTCTCTCGCTACATTCACTGTACCTCACGTATGGAAGTCAGCATATGTAACTCCCGTTCACAAGAAGGGCTCAAGAAATGAGATAGGCAACTATAGGCCTATCTCCAAACTATGTATACTTGCTAAAATTTTCGAAAGAATTGTCTACGATCAAGTTTACGCAGCGCTTAAAAATACTTTTAGTCCTTCACAACACGGCTTCTTAAAGGGTAGGTCCACACTTACGAATGTCGTTTTACTTAACGATTATGTCACGAAAGAAATGGATGGTGGAGCACAAGTCGATGTCGTTTACACGGACTACAGTAAATGTTTCGACAGGATAGATCACAACATCCTAAAAATGAAATTATTGACAAATGGCATAAATGGAGATCTTCTCCGATGGTTTTCTTCTTACCTAGAAAATAGAACTCAGGCGGTTGTTGTCAGTAATTATGTCTCAAGTTGGGTTTTGATTCCTAGTGGTGTACCCCAGGGTTCCTTAATGGGACCCTTATTATTTATATTATATGTAAACGACATCGACTCTTGCCTTCAAAGTTCTAATCTTCTCTGTTTTGCTGACGATATGAAGATTTATTCTATTATATCGTCGCCAAAGGATGTAGTGGATCTTCAATCCGATCTGACGCGGCTTGACAAATACTGTCAAGTAAATAAGTTAGACCTTAACCCATCCAAATGCTCAGTACTCACTTTTAGCAGGAAACGCTTCCCACTGTCAACATCGTACCAACTTAAGGGCCAAGTATTACCAAGATGCGACGGTGTACGTGACCTTGGTGTATATCATGATTCGAAGCTACAGTTTGACATACACATCGAGCAAACTATCGCCAAAGCATCAAGAGCATTGGGATTTGTAATGAGGATATCTAGGTGCTTTAAAAAAGCTAAAACATTTAAAATACTTTATTGCACTTTCGTAAGAAGTCATCTGGAATATGCCTCACAAATATGGAATCCCTGTTACAATAAATATATTGATCGCCTGGAAAATATTCAAAAACGTTTTATGAAGTTCCTTTGTTATCGTCTCAAAATCCCTTACAGTTCTACGAATTACTTAGACCTATGTAAGAAGTTCCACATTCAACCTCTAATAAATCGAAGGCGTTTGGCTGATTGCACGTTTTTATTAAAGCTGTTATCTAATGAGATTGACTGTCCCCATATTTTACAGAAACTGCACTTTAACGTTCCCCAAAGATCGTCTAGATTTAATACACCTATATCTATTCCATTGTCGTCGACTAATTATAGGCAAAATTCATATATAGTACGAGCGAGCAAGGATTTTAATAAAATATGTAAAAAGTTTGATTTTGACCCATTTAATACCAAGAGCGAGGTGGCACGCAGGCAACTGAACCTTAATTTTTTCCAATAACTTTTAAGATAATAATATGTCTTCAGCTACTCTGTTTAAGAGTAAAATCGGAAGCATTGTATGTGTGTATCAGTCGCTATCCGTGAAAACCTGTAATTGGCTTTATGTTTCCTATTATGGCAGTAATATTTTTTATGTATAGCTGTTGGTTTTCCAAACAATAAATAAAATAAATAAAAAAAAAAAATAATCATTAAAAATACTGTTAATAAAATAAAATAAAAAAGGTTTTTATTCAGACTTTAAAAAAGCATTTGTATATAGTGCATGTAAATACTTATATTAACATTATATTTGTCCAACTTTTAACAGAATGGTTGACTTTTTAACATAAAATAAATCATTAAATATATATGTCACTGTTAAGATATATATCTCTTAAGCACTAATACCAGCTACCATTTTACCAAATACATTCCTCCTTTTGCCATCCCATTCTTTAAAACTAGACCGATATTTGCCGTAATATATACCATCGGTCGAAGTTGTCTGCCACAACTATAACCGACTATTTTGGATAAACCTGTTTGTAGAATTTATTATGGTACTCCAAAAATCAGTACATAATCCTGTTTAGCTCCTGGAAACTAATATCTGGAAAAAAATCTGCAAAGCATCACCATCATCATCATAATATCAGCCGACAGACGTCCACAGCTGGACAAAGGCCTCCCCCAAAGATCTCCAGAATTGCCGGTCTTGCGCTATCCGCATCCAGCGATTTCCAGCGACCCGCACAAGATCATCGGTCCATCTTGTAGGGGGCCTGCCCAAGCTGCGTCTTCCGGTTCGTGTTCGCCACTCGAGAACCTTTCTGCCCCAGCGGCCGTCGGCTCTACGAGCTATATGCCCTGCCCACTGCCACTTCAGCTTGGCAATTCTTACGGCTATGTCGGCTTGGGTTCGCCTTCGGATCTCAACATTTCTGATTCGATCTCGCAGGGAAACTCCAAGCATGGCCCTTTCCATTGCTCTTTGGGTGACCTTGAGTTAAAACATTGAAATCATATTTTCTTGTCGATTGATTATTGAAAAGAATACTGGTTCATTTTGAAAGGAGGTAGTAGGAACCACTAAGATGGATTTTTTTTTCGTTTTAATATTGTTTTTAGAAAGTCTCGACAGTAACAATTCGTCTAAGTAAGCCTAGGAAGTTTTCACTGCTTCACTGGCTAAAAAAGATGAGCATATTCTCAAGTCATTTAGCCAAATATAATGTAGACAAACTAACTAACTGCACTGGAAGGCCGGGTTCGAACATCGACACTAGCGAGCTACCGGCTAAGTCGCCGAACATCGTTTTCGTGATCGGCGTTCAAATAAACAAAGGTTAAAAATGACTTAATCAATCGTTAGATCGGTTTCCATGAACACATGTGATGTCATGAATGGTCCGGAATCGATTGTCAACGTTCATCCTTTTCTCAGTAATTTTTAACCTTTATTTATTTGAACGCCGATCACGAAAACGATGTTCGGCGACTTAGCCGGTAGAACCCCTGGGCAGTTATTAACGTCGGGATGCATGAAAGAGTTCGTTTATTAATTGCACATTTTTACAACTGTTGCTCTATGTTACCATGCGAAAAATTACGTCCGATTGATCATAGGGCATTTAAACAAAACGTCATGAAGGGCTCTCGTGGTCGCAACGCGTTAGAGGTCGTATTCAGAATACTTGAAATGAAATGAAATGAAATAATTTTATTGTGGTACATAGGTGTTATAGATGTTACAGAATGAGTTGTGCCGCTATGACCCGCCAAATTGGCATACAATAGGTTAGATACCAATAATACTTGGGGGCCGAGTTTATATACAAGGTGTAATATAACGAGAGGATGCATGTCAAGGAGGTCAATTTGCGCAAACATCAAAAATACAAATAAATATATTAACTCCCCATACAAGACTAACGATCAGCTGCAATTTCAAAATGTCGCCTAAAGAATTTTGTATTAAAGAAACTGGTTTGGTTTAATGATTTCAGTTTCATGGTTAGATGGCGTTCGCTATTTATGTTCACCTTATATAATGTTGTATAATAAATAATATCCCGGGGCATTATTCACAAACGGTTGTCTGATCCCAAACTAAGCAGAGCTTATACTATGGAAACGAAATAACTGTTAAACTACTTTCCTTTTGTAAATACATACTTATATAGAGATAGAGAATCGAACCCTCGACCTGCGGCGTGAAACGCAAGTATCTACCAACCACACCAACCGGCCCGTCAAACCTATCTTTATAAGGTATACAACATGTAACATAATTAACGCACATCCTGAAAATAGTTTGTTCAGTATCGTTTACTGAATCGATTTATATCATTTTTAATATAGGTAATTTTTTATTCCAAAATAATTAAAACTACGGAAGTTATTGTTATATTAACCCTGTACAGTCAAAACAAATTGAAATGGACCGTAAATTAAAGTGATAAGACTTTTATAATCGCAGTTTTATTTGTATTCATACAAATTCCATAATTCAATACAAAATAAAGAAAATAAATTTATTCCAAGAAACTAATCTAGTAAATAACAATGCATATACATGTTAAATTAAAAATTCAGTGTATGTATTATGATTACAACATAATATTCTAATTGGGGTGTATGAGGGTATGCGTTAATTACGTTACATGGTGTATCATATACCAAAATACAGGTGCTTATCTTTGTATTGTCTGTAACTACTACTTTACTTTTCTCATTTGAAATAAAAACGCACTGAAGTTTCTACAATTGTCTTATTTAAATTAACTTTTTAATTTGTCTTTCTCGCTCGTCTGTCGGAGTTACTAGAAGAGCAGCATAAGAAAGAAGTTGTTCATGAAAGTTACTTAAGTTTTGCTGGCGCAATTTGAAATTTAGCATCGTACACTTAAGGCTGGAATTAATTGGTTAACGTTAATAGGATATTTTAATAGTGCACAGTATGGTGTCCAGTATAAAAAGAACTTTGTTTATTTAGTTTTGTTTTGTATAGAATGTATATATATGTTAATAGACATCTTTAAATAAGAATAGAAAGAATTAAAAATTTGTTGTCGTTTACAAAGTTGGCATAGTCTGTGTTTTGATGAGCGTTTTGTGGTTTAAGTAATGATCAAGGTACATACATAAGCAAAAACATAAATTATATTGATATCTGGCTAATGGCAAATCTCATCATGGGGTGGTGATTTTCTTTTCAAACATTGCCGACTGATATGTTCACAGTTGCATGGATCATATCGTAATGCTTATGTGACAGATCTGACATATCTGTACATTTTATTGTTAACTTCTTATTTGTTCCATTATACTATTAAAATATTCATTACCATTTAGTTATTTGGTCTAGCTTTTTTATGCGTGTATTTATGTAATACTTAGGGCTTGCATTATATCAGAAATCTATTTTACCCACGTGTGATATATAAGACAGTTTGAAATTATTTATTAGGGCAGTAAAATGGATTAATCACCACTGATCCTAATTAACGTATCGTGTTAATGTTCGGTATTCACATACTTAGTCAGTGAAACTATAATAATAAGTTGGATTATAAATCAGCTTAAGTAAAGCCGTCATAATTTATTACTGTTTAGTTGCTCAAAAGGGCTCTCGAATAGCTCAACAAATGTTGTCTGTCGCTTCCAGCCGGGATCAACAGCTACACCCTGCGAAGCGCGGGCACGCTCAAAAATTGCAATACAAGTATATTAATAGCATTTTGACATGATACGACATTTGATGTAGAACTTAAAATTCAAGTTCAATTTTAAATAAGGGGTTTCGAAAAGTTTCTCGAATACTTTTTTGATATCACTGAACTATACAATCCAGTAAGGCTGCTACATATAAACATTGTTTACAGGTATTAACGCGACTAAAGTTTATTGTTATTTTCCCGACGTTTTTTCGACCACGATCAATGCAACTTGGTCGAAATGTCGGGAAAATAACGATAAAGATTACTCGCGTTAATACTTGTTAATAATGTTTATATATAATTATGATACGCGAAAGTTTAAAAGTGCATAAGGCTGCTATAGATGGCATTCATTAGCACGTCGCCGACCTATTGCAGAAGCCTATTCCTGCGATGCCAACGGAATTGATTGCAATCGATGTACACGACTTTTAATGATCTTAGATTTTTGTTGAGCTGAGTATCAACGAAGCTCTTTCTTAGGCGGCTCATGTAGTTTGTGCCTGATCGTAATCCTTTTGACATAGTGGTAGTGTCCGTACTCGTGAGTGAATATCTGAACTCATAAAAATGGACACGCCACGGAGGAAAAATCACCGAAAAAATAAACCATTGTCCCATTGAAATCATCAAAAGTGTAGACCTCTTCTTAACTACACTCACCTCAATATTGATAAGGAACAGAACGTCTTTCATATCTAGTTTAAACTAAAGAATTATGGTACAATTTGCTTTAACAAGTAGGTTGATTTATAGCAAATAGTCTACCCTATCCTTTAGTAATATTTTTTTAATCTAAACTTATCAAAAGTCGTGCACATTTATTGCGTTACTTTTCCAATAGGTATACCTATACTTATAACATAAATTGAGCCAAGTTTGAAACAAAAAGAAAAATGTGCTTTGCGCAAAATCAGCCTATGCTATATAATAGGTCTTTACCTATGAAATTGCCGTTTTGTATGAAAAAATTTAAACGAATTTTTTTCATGAATTTTTTTATTTGTATTAATCGAAGTAATCACCCATGCAATCAATGCATCTTTGCCATCGCAGTGGCAGTTTATTGATGCCCTTCTTAAAGAAATCAGCTGGACGGGAGGCAACAAATTCTTCAAAGGCATTTTGTACTGCCTCTCGGGTATTGAATTTTTTTCCCGCCAAGAAGTTATCCAAATTCTGGAAAAAGTAGTAGTCTGTAGGCGCAAGGTCTGGTGAGTAGGGCGGATGACGGAGAGCTTCCAACCCCAGTTCTTGCAACTTGGAGACCGTCTGCTGTGCAGTATGAGGTCGCGCGTTGTCGTGCAGGAGCAGCGGAGACGAGCGATTGACCAATGCTGGTTGGAGATGCGCCAGCTTCTCCATCATTGTGCTCAGTTCTTCACAGTACACATCTGCAGTAATGCTCACCCCGTTTGGTAAGAAGCTGTGATGAATCACACCGGCGCTAGACCACCAAACAGTGACCATCACTTTTCTAGGGGTAAGTTTTCGTTTAGGGCATTGTTTAGGTGCTGAACCAGGATCCAACCAACTTGCTGAGCGCTTGTGGTTATCAAACAGAATCCATTTTTCATCGCAGGTAACAATGCGGTTCAAAATTCCTTCATTTGTGTGTCTGTTGAGCAGTGCAAGGCACGTCTCGACGCGTACTTCGCGCTGGCGATCATTGAGTTCGTGGGGCACCCATTTGTCAAGCTTTTTTACCTTGCCAATTTGACGCAAATGGACCAATATTGTTTTGACGCTAACGTCGAAAGCTGCTGCTAATTCAGCCGTAGATTGTGTATCATCAGCTTCCACAACCGCCTTTAATTCGTCATTGTCGACCAAAGTCTTCGGACGACCGCGAGGTTCATTTTTCAGGTCGAAATTTCCAGAACGGAAGCGAGCAAACCAATAACAGGTGGTGCGTTGGTTTGTAGTGTTAGCTCCGTAAACGTCGTTGATGTTGCGTGCCGCTTGTGCCGCGTTGCTGCCACGACGGTACTCATATTCCATAATTACTCGAATTTTTAACGTATCCATGATGACGAAAAAGATTGAAATGCGATGAAAATGTAACACTAATCAATAAAGAAATGACTACTTTTGGAAAAAAGAATCCATGTTTTTAAAATAAAATTAATTTGAAATTAGAATTCTTAGCCAAACAAAAATTATTTTGATTTGAAATGGCCAGTACTGCAGAACGGCAATTTCATAGGTAAAGACCTAATATACCCTTAATGAGTTGTTATAGTTACATTTATATATTTTAATTCCAACATAATTACTAGACTCAAGCTGAGACTTCAACGCACAACTATCTCGCATTAACCTAAAAAAAGCTTTGCTTGCGTGTTCACGCTTGATGGGAAACGTATAGAAGAAAAATGAGGCCCTGATCTTTTGTTCTTTCTGATCTGTGTTTGTGTTGCACACTATGCACTATTTATAACCGGCCGTCTTGTGATAGACATCACTTGAATTTAATGTTTTAGAGCACACACGTCAAGGGGCGGAAACGAATCCCTACACGAATATGAAAACGAAAAGACCTATATCGCACGGCGCGGTCGCTAGAATTTAGTGCGCGCGAGCATGGCCGGAGGCTGCGGGGTGCTAGGGCGGCGATGCGGCGCAGAGCTAGACTGGGTATGCGCGGGCGACGCGAAGTCGAGGATATCTAAGACCCATCGCATCTGTACCTGTGAGTGCGTACTGGTACGGTTGTGTTCTTTTTATCCTTTTTTTTTTTGGTTATTATAAATAATATGAGACACGCGAATACTAAGGCATTCTTTTTATTTCAACCTATACAAGTAATAAAATCTCGAAAGGATTCTGAAATTTTAAAAGTGTTGTTTGGTTTTCGACCAGCCTCTCTAAAATTTTAGCTCCACCTATATTGCCTGCCTCTGGTGTGCCAAACACTAAGGCTGGTCGAAAACCAAACAACACTTTTAAAATTTCAGAATCCTTTCGAGATTTTATTACTTGTATCATAAATAAAAAAAAACAAATACATATACAGCGCAGGACCGGCTATTTTGGAGATCCTTGGGGGAGGCCTTTGTCCAGCAGTGGACGTCTTTCGGCTGATATGATGATGATGATGATGATGATGAATCGAATACATTTTTGCATCCCTGTTACAGTCATAGGAAAGGCATTAACTCAGCATTAGCTTCAACAAGTTGTTCATTGTTGAAGTGCTGAATGTTCCTGAGAAAAATATTTATATTTATGTATTTTTTGTAAAGTATAAGCTTTCTTACAGTGATTGATCATTTTACATCTCAAAGCAAAACAATACATGAAAATACGTAACATTATTTTCATCGCGTGAAAGTCTTCTAATCATGTATCTGGTTCGTATAAAGAAAGAAGATCATAATATTAAAATAAATTATATCCTTAAGTTACACTTTGATTGCACGTTTGAGTTCAGAATGTTGATGCAAATTTACGTAAATTTAGTGATTCCTTTTTTATTCTGGAATTTCTGGAAACGACTCCTGATGTGAGATTATATTAAAGCTTTGTTGTTTTTTAAGGCTCCAAACCCAAAGGATAAAACGGGACCCTATTACTAAGACTTCGCTGTCAGTCTGTCTGTCTGTCCGTCCGTCCGTCCGTCTGTCACCAGGCTGTATCTCATGAACCGTGATAGTTAGACAGTTGAAATGTATTCCTGTTGCCGCTATAACAACAAATACTAAAAACAAAATAAATATTTAAATATTTAAGGGGGCTCCCATACAACAAACGTGAATTTATTTCTCCTTTTTATAGATAATGGTACGGAACCCTTCGTGCGCGAGTCCGACTCGCACTTGGCCGGTTTTTTTATTTAATTTATTTTTTCACTTTGACAACTATTTTTACAAATGTTAACTTTATACAATAGGTTTACTATTGTGTAAAGCACAAATAAAGCGCCTTGGGGAATTAAGTTATTTAACAGGAAAACATGTATTTTTTCAGTTTAGTGCGCCAGCAGCACCGGCCGAAGGTAAAACGATGCGGACAGCAAATCTTCATGTTCACGTTCATCCATTATGCTCATACAAGAGGGGATTCTTGACACAACACTTAATTACTGTCCGGTATACTAATCTTTATTAATAATCCAATTTTGGTCACGAAAGTCTCTTTCTATCTTCAGTTCTTATTATTATACTTCTGGTGGC
This sequence comes from Pseudoips prasinana, assembly GCA_951640165.1. NCBI lineage: Eukaryota > Metazoa > Arthropoda > Insecta > Lepidoptera > Nolidae > Pseudoips > Pseudoips prasinana. The sequence continues at coordinate 34,919,027 of OX621245.1, read as the reverse complement.
GGTTATTTTCGGAGGTCCTGGTAACACTGCGTCCAGCGATGAACTATGAGTTTTGGCGCCAACGCGGAAAAAGACACATCGAGACTATGTTTTATTTTCAAAAACTGGTGTAATTTGGAGTTTTTATGTGTAACTATGGTGGATTTTTAGACATAACATCTTCGACAACGTACACAAATGGAGGAAAGTGCGATATTGCCGTGAATTGTGATTTTCCGTGTTGTAACCAAAACTCCATAAAAGCCTCTAGTAAAGTCTCCACTGCTTTTCTGGGGTTGGACAAGGACTATGTATGACTTGACTGTGACGGACTTTACTTGACAATGACGGAAATAAATGATATAAATATATTTACTGAAGGCTCATAAGGCCAAAGAAGCCAGAGCCGTAAAACGGAATTAAAAAAAAAAACGATGATCTATTGTGCTCGCCAACTCCAACTAACTTCCCTGTCCAACCCTGCAACATAAATAAATTGCAGAATCTTCAGTTACTTATATCTCCATCTCAACTTCCATTCGCCCCGCCCTATCACACTTTTCGTAACGCTCTCGTCACACATTCACCAGCTTACACCCCAACGGCGGCAGTGTGAGAAGTGTCCTCTACTGCCGCCACGTACAAGCGGCTCCGGGATGACAGCGATCTGTTTGTGGCGCAGTCGCTGTGCCGTACTGGCAGGAGTCGGCAATAGGGGAGGGCAATCCAAAGGAGCCCTCCCAGGGTACGTGTCCCGACCATCTGGGACATGGCGCAAAAGGGGGGTACCGGAGCAGCATACCCGCGTTCCCGGGACTCCCCCATCAGGCGCCAAGAGAAGTCCACGGCAGGTAGGTTTAGTCGGTGCAAGTCCGACATACCCACCCGCAGACACTTTTTGCGGGTGGCATGCGAAGGCATTCCCCCTGCCTTATCAATACAAAAAAAAGCTTACACCCCAAAAAATGCGTGCGTAAAAAGGTTTTATTTCAATAAAAAAATGGCATTCCTAAACTAGGTTTGAATATTATTACCCAGACTTCCAACCCACTTTACGTGTTTTCCTTCAAGGATTACGTTAAAAAATAACAATCATAACCACTTACATTTTCCCCGTATTGTTTCTTCTGAACGTGACGTGAATACCAAGGAGCATATCGCTACGTTTCGTGTTGGAATGTTTAGCAAAGAATAATAATCCTATTGATATTATAAATACGAAATGTGAGTATGGATGTTTGTCACTCTTTCATCCAAAAACATTCTTTTCTATAGCAGAGTGCGACACACGAGCAAGTGGGTCAGCTGATGGAAAGTGATCACCGCCGCCCATGGACACTCGCAACACTAGAGGATACGCGGGTGCGTTGCTGGCCTTTGAGAGTCAGCCAGCAAGTGTTGCTGACCCTTCCCTCACCCCGATGAGCTCTGGCGACCTTACTCACACGCAGAAACACAACATTAAAATTATTATTAATGTTATTATTAAGGAGTGTCTTCTGTAAGGTTGAGGTACTTCCCCAGTCGGGCTGCTCTTCGAGCGAATGAACGCTGTGCCCTACCTCTCTTGACATAACGGATATTGATGATACTTTGTATTAGTATAGCTTATATATCCAAATAACACATATACGTCAATATAAAACGCGGGTGAAACAGCGGGGCTAGTAATAATTACTTGTAATATAAACCAGTTTTACAAACATAATACCGTTTTGACTGTTAAACTTCTATTCATATAAAAACATATATAAATATATTGAGACAACTCACACACTGCCATCTGATCCAAACTAGGCAGAGCCTGTACTATGGCAACCAGAACTGATAAATATACCTATACTAACTGTGCAGCTTTTTAAACATATAAACTTTCTGTGAAAAAGTATCTAACGTTTCGTAGGAGCCAGTCGATATACATATGTACAGGCACACACACGGACATGAACTATGTAAAGATAAAGAAGATATTAATCTTTACTAACCCTCAGTGACAAATTATTTAACTGTTATTAAAAACCACATCAAAATCCATTGCTTGCTTTACGAGGTAGTTAGCGTATAAACAGAGGTAGTTAGAGTATAAAACAAAGTCATTTTCCGTGAATTTCTTTCACGGAAAATGACTTTGTTTTATACTATGTCTATCCTTTATACGCTTTAAAGAAAAATGTTCAGTTAGAAACTGTATTTTAAACATTTCAGTGACACGTTTTCCCTTTCAGAGCACTTGTATTGGATCTATCAGGCTTAGTCCGAAGTCCAGCTCCGGCTTAGCAAAGCAATTTAATTTGGCTGAGGAAGCAACATTACCGTTAGATCCGAATTGATAATCCGATCTATCGGCAAAGCTATGAAATCCAGCTGACACCAGAGAGTACATTGCATTATATTTTTGCTCAAAGATCTGATTGACTGGGGTATAAAATAATCATATACAGTTGAGCTAAATGCTACATTAAGCATGGGGCAGAAAGGTTCACGAGTGGTGACCACGAACCAGAAGGCGCAGCGTGGGCAAGCTCTCTACACCAGGGTTTCTCAAACTTTTTGTGGTCACAGACCACTTTCACAATTCAAACAATCTCACGGACCCCTTACCCCTGTCAAAGAATATTATAGCAGAAGAAAACAAGTGATATTAAAAAAAAACACTTAATTAATTAGTATACTAGCTGTGCCCCGCGGTTTTACCCGCGTTAAACTTTATAAATTATCACAGCTCCTCCCCCTATGTTGACCCGACCTCTTAGTACTATTCATGCAAAATTTGAAGTAAGTCCATGCAGTATTTTTGGAGTTTAGCCCGGACATACATACAGACAAAAAGACAAACAGACGAAAATTCTAAAAACTATATTTATGGCTTCGATATCGATAGTAGATCACGCCCCAAGTATTCTTTAAAAAAAATATTCAATGTACAGTTTTGACTTTCCTACGATTTTATTATATGTATAGATGTTCAGAGTTAACTACCGAAGTGTGGACCCCTCATACCCATGCTACGGACCCCTACGGGGCCCGTGGACCCCACTTTAAGAAACCCTGCTTTACGCGATGGACCTTGTGAAGGTCTCTGGCAGTCGCTGGATGCAGGTAGCGCAATACCGGCAATTGTGGAGATCCTGGGGAGGCCTTTGTCCAGCAGTGGGCGTCATTCGGCTGATATGATGATGATGATGACACTGACACTCCGAACATCGCCCACTCCATTACTCTTTGCGTGACACACACATAGTAAGCGACCCTATTCCTGTTCCGAAAGTGATCACTGGCATACGTTTGTATACACAAAAATATAGCTTGTTTAAAAGCATACGATAATCAAGTGTTTATGGGTTTCGGATGTTACCAGATTCATCAATGCCCACCTGAATTCCGAATATAATATATATATATATATATATGGGTACCAGGCGACGATATACATACTTATATAGATAGATAAATACTTATATACATAGAAAACATCCATGACTCAGAAACAAATATTCGTGCTCATCACACAAATATTTGCACTTACCGCGATTCGAACCCAGGTCCACCAGCTTCGTAGGCAGAAGCACTACCAACTAGGCTACGATGACGTAAATGAATATTGATGTAAATTTTGTGATTTCTCTTTTATATTGTAATTTCTGGATACGTCACCTGATGCTAGATAATGTTAAAGATTTGATGTTTTTACTAATTCTATGTCCACTAATAAATAGTTACCTATTTATTAGTGGACATAGACATTTATTCGTTGGTTGTAATGCAATACCGGCAATAGTGGACGCCTTTGTCCAGCAGTGGGCGTCTTTAGTATGGTATGGTGATGATGGTAACACTGAACTCTGAACATAGCCCACTCCATTGCCCTTTGGGCGACACACCCTTAGTAAGCGACCAAATTTCAGTTCCGTAAGTCATCACCAGCAAAATTGTTGTGTATACATACGTATGACACTAACACTCCGAATATCGCCCACTCCATTACTCTTTGCGTGACACTCACATAGTAAGCGACCCTATTCCTGTTCCGAAAGACATCACTGGCATACGTATGTATACACATAAATATAGCTTGTTTAAAAGCAAACGATAATCAAGTGTTTATGGGTTTCGGATGTGACCAGATTCATCAATACCCGTCTGAATTCCGAATATTGATGTAAATTTTGTGATTTCTCTTTTATATTGTAATTTCTGGATACTGCACCGGATGCTAGATAATATTAAAGCTTTGATGTTTTTACTAATAAAATGATAAATACAGAAGAAAAAACGAGATAATAAAATCTTATGGAAACTAGTTCTAAAATTAAATTAAGTAAGAAATTTTTACTTTAATGCTGTAAACTAAAGTAAAATAAAGGCATTCCATTAAGCTCTTCGCATCGGCATCAAAGGGTATCGTGCCCAGAAGGCTGGCAGCATTGCCACGTTGTATGGCAATGCTTATTCTCTGTGCAAAAAATAGACCAGCCCTCTGGTCACGTGTGGCGTCGATCAATTTTTTAGAGATACTCTTGAAGAGTGAACAAGCACCTGGACCCCATGGCCCTAGAGTTTCAACCCCAAATGGCTCAAAAACGTAACTGCCGATTAGGCGGGAGTACTTACGCCACTTGAGGTTCTCTGCAGATGTAGCAGCAGCGCCCGCAGAATTCGAGGTTTGAGGAAGGTGGGATGGTGCCAGGGTATCCACGCATGTTGCGTCCCACACCAGATGCCTTTTTACTAATTGATTTGCCACTAATAAATAGGTAAGTATTAATTGGCTGTAATGCAATACCGGCAATAATGGAGGCCTTTGTCCAGTAGTGGGCACCTTTCGGCTGGTATGGTGATGATGGTAACACTGAACTCTGAACATAGCCCACTCCATTGCTCTTTGCGTGACACACACATAGTAAGCGACCCTATTCCTGTTCCGAAAGTCATCACTGTCATACGTACCTATGTATACACATAAATATTGATTGTTTAACAGCATACGATAATCAAGTGTTTATAGGTTTCGGATGTTACCAGGGCCTCTACCGGCTAAGCTCCCTATTCATATAACAAGCTCCCTATTCATATAACTAAACTACCTGATAATAAGTTTAAGTCACACATTAAACGTGAACTTATGGCTAAGGGTTACTACACTACTAAGGATTACATTGACGATAAAGACATTTGGCGGTCGGCATCTACCTGCACATAGTCCGCTGGGGATCTTATAGCCATATAGACATGAGTAATCTTTTATGTTACATGAACTATCTGTAATAAAACTATGTAGTATTCAAATATTCTACGAATTTCAGAAATCTTGGTTGTGTCTCAAAATGATTAATGTTACTTTTATTATGACGTTTTTATTTTCTCTTTTTAATATATTAAACCTAAAATAAATACTTAATCAGACAACCGATCGAGCATATATATATAAATAATTTCAGTAAGTGGACCAAATCTCGTGTATATGCCCCATTGAGTATGTTTCGCCGGAGCGTCTCAACTGGGCCGTGTTGAAACCGGTAGTAGAGACACCCGCTGAGTTTGTTTCGCTGGGTCTTCTCAGTTGGGGGGCATTGGATCCGGTGGTAGCATTAAAGCGCGACCGTCGTTATTAACACAAGGTCCGCCATAATATTTTTTTTTTTTTTTTTTTTTTTTAATTTTATTTATTACAGCAATCTGTCACTATTGTAGGACATTAAGCTGTATGTCTGTCACTGCAATTGGCTTTTTAAGGAGTGAGACCTATGTCGCACCCTTATACTTAATATGTACATTTATATTAGCACATCTTGTGGTATTTTGCGTTTGAGTCTGCGCTTTGATGATCGTTTTTCCATCAATTTTTGGGCTAGTTTGTTTGGGTGGATTACAATTCTGTCTTTGTATGCCTTTGCATGTCTGGTTATTTCTTCTTTAACTGTGGGCATGTTTAAATCCTTATGCAGCTGCTCGTTGGTGATGAACCATGGGGCATTTGTTATTAACCTTAGCATTTTATTTTGATATCTTTGTATTATCTCTATATTGGAATGAGATGCTGTTCCCCACAGTTGTATGCCGTATGTCCAAACAGGTTTTAGGATAGCCTTGTAGAGAATCGACAATTACGCAATTTTGACGAAGTAAATGACGCAATCTCTAAAGTTGTTCATTGGTTTAATGCTAATAATCTTTTGCTAAATGACAAGAAAACTAAAGTCATAAAATTCTCTACACCTAATGTGAAACAGGTGGCTACCAATGTACAGCTTAATGGAGCTGGATTGACCCCTGTTGAGTCAACTGTGTTTTTGGGTATCACAATTGATTCAAAACTACAATGGGGCCCACAAATAGAAAAACTATCAGGCAAATTAAGTTCTGCTGCATATGCTGTTAAAACTATAAGACGGCTTACTGATGTGGATACAGCTAGAATGGTTTATTTCAGTTATTTTCATAGTATAATGTCCTATGGAATTCTTCTCTGGGGTAGCGCTGCGGACATTAACACCATATTTGTATTGCAAAAAAGAGCTGTAAGAGCAATATATAAACTTGGTCCGCGAGAATCTTTGAGAGAGAAGTTTAAAGAGATTAACATTCTGACTGTAGCATGTCAGTATATATATGAGAATCTAATTTATATGCATAAATATAAAGACTCCTTCTGTAAAAGGAGTGATACTCATAATATAAATACTCGATATAAGCATAACTTTGTGTTACATACCACCCGTCTCCACAAAGTAAGTAACTCTTTTATGGGGCAATGTATAAGATTCTATAACAAACTTCCCAGTGATATCCGAGAAATGTCTATGAATAAGTTTAAAAGAATTATAAAAGCCAAATTGTGTAGCAGGGCTTATTACAAAACTTCTGATTATTTAAGTGACAAAACAGCTTGGGATTGAGTCGCTCTAAATTAACACATTTAAATACAATGTAAATTTATTTAAGAAATATATATTTTAAAAAAGGATTCCTACTGAGTTTTCTGGCAGTGTTTCTCAGTAGCTGCCACGTCATGCACTGCACGGTAGGGTAAAAAAAATTGACGATTCCACACAAATGTAATATTTTAACGGAATAAACGACTTTTGAATTTTGAATTTTGAATTTTGAAAAGAATGAGCTTGTTTTCCAGTTTTAGCTGTGATTTTCTACCAATGAGCCAATAAAGTTTTCTCAGTTGGATACTAAGTTGCTTCCTCTTGGTGAAGATATGTTTTTGCCAGGTAAGACGTTTGTCCAGATGCAGACCCAAGTATCGCACGTGATCAGCCTGTGGGACTTCTACATTGTTTAGTTTGACTGGTGGACAAGAAGCTCTTCGCAGTGTAAAGGTAATATTGACGGATTTGGTTTCGTTAGCCTTGATGCGCCATTTCTTAAGCCAAATGGCTACATTGTCCAGGCCATTTTGTAGCATTTTGGCTGCTATTTTTGGCTGGCTGTGAGATGCTAGGATGGCCGTATCGTCCGCAAAAGTTCCGGTAGTGTATGTTGTGCTTGTTGGTAGGTCTGCCGTGAACAGTATATAAAGTACAGGGCCAATTACACTTCCCTGTGGTACGCCCGCAGATATGGGACATAGTTTTGTTATAGCATTGCCACACTGAACCATAAAGTATCGGTTAGTTAAGAAAGATTTGATGATCGCGTACAAATAGTGGGGCATGGATGATTTGATTTTATATAAAAGTCCTTTGTGCCATACGCGGTCGAAAGCTTGGGATATATCTAAGAACGCCGCTGCGCAGTATTCTTTTTCCTCAAAGGATTTCACGATCTCCTCAGTGAGTCTATGGATCTGGTCTATTGTGGCGTGTTTGTGGCGGAAGCCAAATTGATGATCTGGTACTAGATGCTTCTCTTTAATCACTGGAAGCATGCGGGTCAGTAACAGCGACTCATATATCTTGGAAGCGATGGGTAGTAAGCTGATGGGCCGGTAAGATTTTGGATCATCTGGTTTTTTATCGGGTTTTGAGATCATGATAATCTGTGCTACCTTCCATTGAGGTGGGATGAACTTATGTTTTGTCATTGCATTATATATGGACGTGAGCATAGTTAACCCTGCCTCCGGTAGTTCAGCTAGTAGGCGACTTGTGATGAGATCATATCCTGGGGCTTTTCTAGGGTCTATTTTATTAATTGCGCGCGCCACTTGTTTTTTAGTGAACTTGGGAATGTCGTCTTCCACCTCCGTTAGCGGTCTCTCTTCCTGTAAGAATTCATCAATTTCTTTTTCATGATTGGGTGGGCTTTCATTTGGATGTGGTTTAAAAACTGACATCAGATGTGCAGAAAATATTTCTGCTTTTTCGGTGTCTGAACGAGCCCATTTACCGTCTGGAGTACGAAGAGGAGAAAACAACATTTTTGGCCTCTTTAATTTTCTTGTAGCCTTCCAGAGTGAGTAGTCCGAGGAAGCAGAAACATCAAGTTCACTGAGGTAGTGCTGAAAGCTTTTATTACTATGATCAGCAAGTAAGTTCTTTAGCTCCCTGGTGGTGTGATTTAAAGTTTTCTTCGATTGTGGACATTTTGATAGCTGCCACTTTTTTCTTAGTTTTCTTTTCCAGATAATAAGATCTTTAATACGGTTAGTTACATGACAATCTTTGGTAGATTTTTTACTCATTGGAGTTGATTCCCAAGCAGCATCTTGTAAGGTTCGGGTAAAGTGTTCAACTGCTTCAGTAATATCGTGTTCTGATTTCAGTGAAACTGGTTCCTGGAGTGCCATCTCAATTAGGTGTCGAAACAGTGTCCAGTTTGTTTTAATATCATGTAAAACGCACTTTTTTTCTTTTTCAATAAGGGTGGTGGAAAAATGTATAATTATTGGTGAATGGTCGGATGATAAGTCCAAAGAAGATTTACAGGTGAAGTATTTTGCGGAAATTCCCTTGATCACACAAAAGTCTATGAGGTCAGGGATTTTATTTTGGTCTGTAGGCCAATATGTGGGTTGTCCTGTAGAGAGAACATGCATGTTGTTAGCTTGGACGCATTTAAGTAGCTCCCGTCCTCGCGGTAGAGTAAGCCTCGATCCCCAGAACGTATGCTTAGCGTTGTAATCACCACCAGCTATGAATCGTCTTCCCAGGGATTTAAAGAAATCTTCAAAGTTTATTTGTTTCAAGTTGTGTTTTGGTGGGCAGTATAAGGCTGTGATGGTTAGTTCGCTAGTCCCGTCAGTCACAACGACGCTTGTTGCTTGAAGATATTCTTTACAAAATGCTGTTGACTGATAATGCTTGATATTATCCTTAATAAGAATAGCGGAGCCTCCATGGGCTTTACTGTCAGGATGCATTGTGTGGTATAGTGAGTATCCTGGTATTTTTAGATAGGACTTTCTAGTGAAGTGAGTTTCAGAAATGAGCATAATGTCAATTTTTTGCATGTTTAAGAATATTTTTAACTCATTGGAGTGGTTGGACAGGCCATTGGCATTCCATACACAAATATTTAATGGTTGGAATGTAAAGCCAGTTTTGACGTGATTTCAGCTAGTAACTGTGTTAGGGCTACCATTTGGTTCATAATAGTTTGCATGGTTTCATTTAACTTGTGTAGAAAATTTTCCGTATTTTGTGTTTTATTAGTTTTCTGTGGTGGTAAGTTGTCTTGAAGCGCTTCTGCGTAAGTTCGAAGTCCATGTTCTGGTGGTTGTTGTCGTTGGACAATTGGTTGCCGTTGTTTCCTCTGGTTCGAGGTAGTTGGATATTGGACCTTCTGAAGCTCCTTGTAAACGCTGCACCCTTTGTAGTTCGCTGGGTGGTTACCATCACAAAGGATGCATTTAACTTTATCGGACCGTTGTTTTCTGGGGCAATCTGAAGTACGGTGAGATTCTGCGCATTTTACGCATTTTGGTTCTCTATGGCAGAATTTCTTGGTATGTCCATACTGTTGACAGTTACTGCACTGTGGAATTTCACGTGTTGGTCTAGGAGCCTCAAAGATGATCTTACAGTTAAGTAGGCTTGTTATTTTATAAATTTCTTTATTGTTTGATTGAGGTTTTAGGTCCAAAAAGAACATATTAAGTGGTTGTTTGGTCTGTCTGTGTTTGACGTTCCAGATGTTTCTTACTTCATGTTGTAAGTCTTCCAGAGCTGATTTAATTTCTTCGGTATCAGTAGAGGGGTGAATATGCTTTAGGACTACCCTGAAGCTTCTTTCTTCTTTAGGCTGGTATGTGAAGAATTCAGTGTTCCTTGTCTTCAGTTCCTTATAGACAGTAGTATATGATTCTGCTGATTTAACTTGTATTTTGACTCGTTCTGACGGCAATATTTTGATTTGATAATCACCTTGTATGGCATCTTCTAGCATTCTAGTTAGAGGTTGAATGTTACTAACTTTATCAACAAAAATTGGTGGGGGCATGATATGCTTCACTGCAGTAGAATTTTGCTCTTCTTGAGGTGTGGCATTTTCTAGTTGGGAAAAGCTGTTTGACGTTGATACAGGTGATGTCTTGGATAGCCAATAAGAGGTCAGTTTTATTTGTTTCTCTTTTCCGTTTTGGTCTGGGCTGGTTCTAGACCTTTTACTATGTGAATTTTGAGTCTTCCAACCATTATTATCACTCCCACTAGGCTTTGTTGTTAGTGTAAATTGGCATGGGTGGGTTGCAGTTGTCAGGCTTTTAAGAGGGGTTTTGAGTATGGGTTCACTCATGATGCATCAGTTCCAGCCACCATTTTCTTAAAAAAAAAATTATGTTTTATCTAAATTAATGAGACTTTTTTTTATTTAGATAATGAGTCGAATTTAATAATAACATTTAATTCGTACCTTAATATAGACAGAACCATTCGACAATATGTAGTAAAATTATAGCTAAAATTTAAAATTTTGATAATTAAACCTGCACATGATCCTTGACAATAATTTAATTTAAGTTAGTTAAATATCGTTACTGCTATAAAAAAAATCTTATTGTAAATTATTTCCTACAATCCGTGTACCTAAATATCTATATGTACCTAGAAATAATTATAAATTAATTATATATTACTACGAATATGTTCTGACTATTTACAAGCGCTTTTTAAAGTCTACGTGAATAAAAACCTTTTTTATTTTATTTTATTTTTTTATTTAAGTCGCCGAACATCGATTTCTTAAATGGCGTTCAAATAAATAAAGGTTAAAATGAGTTAATCAATCGTTAAATCGGCTTCAACGTTGCCAATCAATTCTGGGCTATTTGTGACGTCACATGTGCTCATGTCAGTCATTTCTCACCTTTATTTATTTGAACGCCATTCAAGAAATCGATGTTCGGCGACTTAGCCGGTAGAGCCCCAGATTCATCAATGCCCATCTGAATTCCGAATATTGATGTAAATTTTGTGATTTCTCTTTTATATATATATATATTTTTTTTATTCATCACCAGCAAAATTGTTGTTTGACGGTCACCATAGCCTAGTTGGTAGTGCTCCTGCCTACGAAGCTGGTGGTCCTGGGTTCGAATCCCGGTAAGTGCAAATATTTGTGTGATGAGCATGAATATTTGTTTCTGAGTCATGGATGTTTTCTATATATATAAGTATTTATCTATCTATATAAGTATGTATATCGTCGCCTGGTACCCATATTACAAGCTTTGCTTAGTTTGGGGCTAGGATGATCTGTGTGACATTGTCCCCAGATATTATTATAATTATACGTATGACAAGTATGTATACTCAACAATTTTGCTGGTTTAACAGCATACGATAATCAAGTGTTTATTAGTTTCGGATGGTACCCAATTCATCAATTCAGGTCTGTTGATAGGCAATTTGAAGTTCAATTATATCGAGACGACCCCAAACAACCCTTGAACATCCATGTTTGTGGACGTAACTTTATTACTCAACTAATTAAACTTTGTGGACCATTCCTACCCAGGTAAGCAGTGGAAAATCACAAAATTATTGAAGAGACTTTTACCTACTCATATGAGTACACTTATGTTGTTGTTTTACATGACAAAAGACGTAGCTGTAAGTATTATATACAACTAGCTGCGCCCCGCGGTTTCACCCGCGTTAAGTAGTTTTGGCATAAAAGAGTAACAAACATACATACATACATCTATACTCACAAACTTTTGCATTTATAATATTAGAAGAATGTAGCTATAAGAATATAGCTCGCAAATGGTAGATTTTTCCTACTTACTTGACATTTATCGTCATATTTTGGACAACTCTCACAATATCTTTATAAATTATAGTCCATGTGTTATTCTGATGTACAAGTTATATTATTGTTAAGTTTCATTAAAGTCCATTCAGTAGTTTTTACGTGAAAGAGTAACAAACACTTACAAACTTTCACGTTTTTTAATATTAGTAGGATAAATATATTGGTAAAACTGCCATAAGATCCCAAAAGAGACAGAACCTGTACCATCGCAATGAGACAATTGATAAACCTACTTATATATTTCTAAATAAATACATATTATAGGTAAATTACACCCAGACACATAAGAGATAATCGTGCTTATCACACAAAGATTTGTCCTGGGTGAGGTTCGAACCCACGACCCGTTCCTTAGCATTCAGGGCCACTAGACCAAAAGGCCACTCTGACTGACTGAGAGGGATTTAAATTGGTTCAAGCCATCTAGCAAAAATACTAGAAACTATTGGTGGAATAACTAATATATATTGGCTATTCCACTAATGATGTACTTACCTTGTTATTCGTTTATTATGTACCTTTAGCCTTAAGGCTTAAATATATTTTGTTTAATGTCATAATAACCATAATCGCTAGTCAATAAGGGAGTGATCTTTCTGCCAACAAACTGCTGTGCAGTTTGGCGGTTGGTGGTTAATTAATAATATTATAAATGATGTAATAAATGTTTTAAATTTTTTTTTTTTTTTAGTAACCTATAGGGCACCTTTTGGGTTCGAATCTCATCCTGTTACTGACGTTGAGATGCATTTGGTCAGCTTTTCGGGTTCAGTTTTGTGCAACTTTAAATTAATACGCAAAGACACGGGTAATTCACCCAATTGAAGATTGAAAGGGGCATGTTATCGTTAAGAAGGATAGTTCCGACCCAGAGAAAAAATGCTCGAGCAATTCACTGACGAATTAAAAATAGGACTATATTACGGTATCCTTAAGTAGAATATTGTATGAATATCAAATATCCGGCTCGCGTATGTTTGACAACGGTAGCCGCGGCACGTTCGCAGATATATCTCACACACCGGCCAAGAGTACTTGGCCGGTGTGTGAGATATATCTATTGTATAGCAAACTTGTGTGAATCATGTGAAATGCTCTTATGAAGCACAAACTGTTCGTCATTTGTTCTCCGTAAACTGATTATGTATTTCTGCTTGCCTCAGAGGAATATTGAGAATGTAGTAAAGATTCTGTTAACAAAGACTTATCCGCTATGCCGCAGCTGTTTCGTGAAATTGAATTGAAATTCTCAATATACCCATAATTTTCCTCTCCGTAGGGTTCCTACAGTTGTACCAACTATAACATGCAAAACACCAGATAAATGTGAGTTTTAAATTATGGACGTAATATCATTAAGGAAATTAGGCGTGCGCATTCACTCACGTAGGAAAAAGTACAGGAAAAAGGGACAAAAGACCCTCGTTTTTTTCTTTCTGGACTGATACGTGGTTAACTGGGATTCTCTAGTACACTACACTATTGAGATCCGGCCGGCTGATATTACACAACACGTAAGCAGAATGTCTTAGAATACACACACAGCAGCGGTACACATATAATCTTTATGCCTGAAGTGAACGACGCGGGTGATGCCAGAAGATGAATGTGGATGCGCGAGCGAGTCGACCTGAACTTCAACGATTCCTTCTTAGAACAATCGTCACCGTCGTCCAGCAGTGGACGTATTTCTGCTGACATGATGATAATTATTCTTAGCTAAGTTAGAAATTATAGTTATTTTTAGAGGTCCCAAAAGCTATTTATTATAGGTTCTATACATATTGCGCGTCTATGGCGAATACTTAATTATCCTTTTCAAAATAGAGAACATCGAATAAAAAATAATATGTATAAAGTATGTACTAAATCTGGTTTACAATATAGCATTCAGGCACGCTTGGCTAGCTCTTATAATCTCCCCACAAAACTCACAAAACTTCCATTCATACTTTGTAGCAGACCCTAAAAATGGGACGCAGCCTCAATATTTAATAACTAATGTAGAAAGACCTCGTAATTTTGGAATGGAAAAGTTTCGTCTTTGGTAGGCAAATTTTTACATAAAAGGATATTTTTTGGTGTCTACTCGATAGCCTTGTAGCACGATGTAGTACAGCTATAAAGATAAAATATTATAATAAAATAATTAAAGAATTTTAATAATGTGCTGTGGATGTGCCGCTGGACGCAAGACGGATAATTGTGGTTGTCTTTGGAGGTGTCCAAATTTCAGTTTTTTGGCTGATATGGTGATGAAAATAATAATAATATGGATGGGAATCTACCCACGACCTACGGCGTGAAAAGCAACTCTATCTACCAACCACGCGTGTAAATATGACCATCAAACTGCGAACGTCAACCTGCCGTGTGCCAAGTGTGGCAATTATGGCATATCCCTCCATTATTTATGCAGGCTTTTGTCCAGCAGTGGACGTAATTGGTTGACATGATGATGATATATAATGTATAACTCAATATATATCTAGTGATGATAGTATCGTGTTGGCAACAGTGTAAATCACTGTTAATTTGCACCAATAGCGATTTCTGTTCTTGACATATGATTGATGACAAGTTGTAAGGTTTTCTTCCACTTACCCAAGTCTCTATTTAATGACATTGTACCATCCCTTAAGGCTAATGAAGGTCTTGGCAGTTCACGCGTTCAAACCCAACCCACTGGAATAAATGTATCGATGTTTGAGTTAAGTTGGCTTAAACTTGCGTATTAACTTTGGACAAAGTAGGCCCAAGTAAATTGAGAATTCTGAAGAATTTTGGGAGATATTTGTTTGTTGAGATATTTATTTAAGAAAGGTCATATGTTTGACTAGTAACTGTTAACCTGTTTGTGACTACTTTTTCTTTTTTCTTTATCATATGGTTATTCTGGTGTCGAAGATAATCAAACCGGCCAGAAGGCCTCTGACATGTTTTAACGACTGTGGCCTAACGACAACAACGGGGACTGACAGCTTAAC
Organism: Pseudoips prasinana; assembly: GCA_951640165.1. NCBI lineage: Eukaryota > Metazoa > Arthropoda > Insecta > Lepidoptera > Nolidae > Pseudoips > Pseudoips prasinana. The sequence continues at coordinate 34,903,857 of OX621245.1, read as the reverse complement.
AACCCTCCGAAGCCCTCCGAAGCACGAAGACGCTCAGAAATTACATCACTTTGACCACGTGCATTGTTGCTTTACCTCGATGATCAGTTACATAGGTAAGCGCAACTGGCTGAGATAGAGACAGACTACATCATTTTATAATCATCATTATATCAGCCTAAACCCCACTGCTGGACAAAGACCTCCCCCAAAGGTACACTTTATAAAAGCCAATAGTTTGAAGATGGCGATGCACGTTATATCTGGCTTATGTAAGATAGATTGGGGTCATTATGTGGTTAGGTAGTGTAATAACCCCCCCCCCCCCCTGTCGGAAGACTGTCGTAAAGTCTGTACTCTTACCTAACCTCTGCTGATATACTAGTGTGAGGTTTTATTTAATTAATAATTTTTAGTTGAGTTTTAGTTGGGCGAGATCGTCTATATTGAGTTTTATAGGGCGCGTGATCGTCTAGATTAAATTAACATAATATTCTAATACATCCTATATTCATACCTTAGTTTTATAAATTTAATTAATGCCGTTTTAAAAGGAAAAGTGCTGTAAATAAACATCCTAGTTCGAATTGTTGTTAAACACAGTATATGGCTCCAAGTTTCAGTAATGATTCGTGAGAATAAAATAATATATGGGCTATTTTCTACAACTTACCCCGGATTTCAGCTACCGCGTGTATATGCCGGAAAATGGTTTTCACACGAGTCCTGTAGGATGAAGCGGAAAATGCAAAACTACTGTCTACTTAATCTTAACATAGCTCGTAATAATTTGTAAAGAAATATTATCAATGCTATTAGTCTCATGAGTTATGATGAGTTAACCATGATTTCCTAGAATTATTAATATCAGTTATTTTATTTATTTCATAGTCTCAGGGTCATTGTCAAGGTCATGTGTCATCAAGAGTGTGTCAGAAATAGTTGACTTATATATATATGTATATTCGGATACTGTTGATTGTAAAATCCCACTCATGTGATTGTGAATTAACTCAGTAATTCAGTTATACGAGCTTTTGTTACTTTTACGCTAGCGGCGATTACTTTAAGGTTGCGCAGTTATTTACGTTAACTGAGAGGAATGTTACTGTAGCTTAAATCCAACATTCTCGACAACTTAAGTTGTAACATGCGTGTATGCGTACTTGTGCGTTTGTGTGAATATGAGAATACTCGGATAGTTGCTAGATCTAAGTAATCTATAGCCAGAATAGTTTGAGTATAGGGTATGTTTCGGAGATTTATAATATGAGTCGATCACAGACGTGAGCTCAAAATGCTGTAACGGTAGGCTTGCTTCTAGCACGTCCCGCGTAGCATGAGAGAGTCTGTCTGCGAAGGGATCTATGCCCTTTATTCACATGTACGTGACCCGCGTTGGGCAAACAGATATCTCCCACACATGACTTATCGCATGCCCGCTTGTTTAGACAGTCTACACATACAGGGATTACACGCTGTCGACACTACAGTATATAATGGTAGCTTGATTCAATTGGCGTGTTCGATCATCTTGATCCGAACCATCCGAGATAGATGTCTCATTAGTGTTAGTGTGTGTGTGCCGTAAAAACCGCCCTCTTTGTATCGTATTCATCGGGAAATAGATAAAGTTTACGCACACTTACGCAGATTGCGTCACATTATAGGTATTCCAAAATCACATCTCCCCGTACATACAATTGTATATATATTCATTCTACTTTATGTTTTATATTTACTAACTGCCAACACTCTACTTATGTGTATATGGTCATGTAAATGTCGTCAAAGTAAAAGTCAACCATCAGTATATATCGTCGTCGTCATTGTGTACATAGTTATCTCCTTAATTAATAATAACTGAACCACTTAGACAAGTATCTTCAGGATTTGTACCAGTTATTTCTATATCTTGAAAACATCCATTAATAAATAACGGATAAACAATTTAGGTAATTATTTAATTGGATTTGAACCAATTATCCTTATATCTTGAATATCGTTGCAACGCGTATATAAAAATCTCCATTAATAAATAACGGGTGAACCATTTAGATAATTATTTAATTGGATTTGAACCAATTGATCTAGTTAACCTTAACCTTAGGTTCTCACAGTCGGGTAAACATTGTAATGTCTAGATTCTTAATCGTCAGTCCTAGCCATGAAAATTAGAAATAATGATCGGATATAACTCAAAGTGTGACAGAGAACCTATCTCAAACACAATAAATTAATAATCATTTGATTATTATGGATAGCTATTTGTCTGTGCAACAACAACAATGCCAGTGTAATAAATTAACCTCTAACAAGTAATATTTAGTGCAATAACAGTTGAAATAATTGTTAAGTTAATAACTGTCTTTTGCCAAAGTTACAAATAGGTACTTAGTATTTAGTACTTAGTATTTAGTACTTAGAGGTCTTGGCAGTTCACGCGTTCAAACCCAACCCACTGGAATAAATGTATCGATGTTTGAGTTAAGTTGGCTTAAACTTGCGTATTAACTTTGGACAAAGTAGGCCCAAGTAAATTGAGAATTCTGAAGAATTTTGGGAGATATTTGTTTGTTGAGATATTTATTTAAGAAAGGTCATATGTTTGACTAGTAACTGTTAACCTGTTTGTGACTACTTTTTCTTTTTTCTTTATCATATGGTTATTCTGGTGTCGAAGATAATCAAACCGGCCAGAAGGCCTCTGACATGTTTTAACGACTGTGGCCTAACGACAACAACGGGGACTGACAGCTTAACAACCCTCCGAAGCCCTCCGAAGCACGAAGACGCTCAGAAATTACATCACTTTGACCACGTGCATTGTTGCTTTACCTCGATGATCAGTTACATAGGTAAGCGCAACTGGCTGAGATAGAGACAGACTACATCATTTTATAATCATCATTATATCAGCCTAAACCCCACTGCTGGACAAAGACCTCCCCCAAAGGTACACTTTATAAAAGCCAATAGTTTGAAGATGGCGATGCACGTTATATCTGGCTTATGTAAGATAGATTGGGGTCATTATGTGGTTAGGTAGTGTAATAACCCCCCCCCCCCCTGTCGGAAGACTGTCGTAAAGTCTGTACTCTTACCTAACCTCTGCTGATATACTAGTGTGAGGTTTTATTTAATTAATAATTTTTAGTTGAGTTTTAGTTGGGCGAGATCGTCTATATCGAGTTTTATAGGGCGCGTGATCGTCTAGATTAAATTAACATAATATTCTAATACATCCTATATTCATACCTTAGTTTTATAAATTTAATTAATGCCGTTTTAAAAGGAAAAGTGCTGTAAATAAACATCCTAGTTCGAATTGTTGTTAAACACAGTATATGGCTCCAAGTTTCAGTAATGATTCGTGAGAATAAAATAATATATGGGCTATTTTCTACAACTTACCCCGGATTTCAGCTACCGCGTGTATATGCCGGAAAATGGTTTTCACACGAGTCCTGTAGGATGAAGCGGAAAATGCAAAACTACTGTCTACTTAATCTTAACATAGCTCGTAATAATTTGTAAAGAAATATTATCAATGCTATTAGTCTCATGAGTTATGATGAGTTAACCATGATTTCCTAGAATTATTAATATCAGTTATTTTATTTATTTCATAGTCTCAGGGTCATTGTCAAGGTCATGTGTCATCAAGAGTGTGTCAGAAATAGTTGACTTATATATATATGTATATTCGGATACTGTTGATTGTAAAATCCCACTCATGTGATTGTGAATTAACTCAGTAATTCAGTTATACGAGCTTTTGTTACTTTTACGCTAGCGGCGATTACTTTAAGGTTGCGCAGTTATTTACGTTAACTGAGAGGAATGTTACTGTAGCTTAAATCCAACATTCTCGACAATTTAAGTTGTAACATGCGTGTATGCGTACTTGTGCGTTTGTGTGAATATGAGAATACTCGGATAGTTGCTAGATCTAAGTAATCTATAGCCAGAATAGTTTGAGTATAGGGTATGTTTCGGAGATTTATAATATGAGTCGATCACAGACGTGAGCTCAAAATGCTGTAACGGTAGGCTTGCTTCTAGCACGTCCCGCGTAGCATGAGAGAGTCTGTCTGCGAAGGGATCTATGCCCTTTATTCACATGTACGTGACCCGCGTTGGGCAAACAGATATCTCCCACACATGACTTATCGCATGCCCGCTTGTTTAGACAGTCTACACATACAGGGATTACACGCTGTCGACACTACAGTATATAATGGTAGCTTGATTCAATTGGCGTGTTCGATCATCTTGATCCGAACCATCCGAGATAGATGTCTCATTAGTGTTAGTGTGTGTGTGCCGTAAAAACCGCCCTCTTTGTATCGTATTCATCGGGAAATAGATAAAGTTTACGCACACTTACGCAGATTGCGTCACATTATAGGTATTCCAAAATCACATCTCCCCGTACATACAATTGTATATATATTCATTCTACTTTATGTTTTATATTTACTAACTGCCAACACTCTACTTATGTGTATATGGTCATGTAAATGTCGTCAAAGTAAAAGTCAACCATCAGTATATATCGTCGTCGTCATTGTGTACATAGTTATCTCCTTAATTAATAATAACTGAACCACTTAGACAAGTATCTTCAGGATTTGTACCAGTTATTTCTATATCTTGAAAACATCCATTAATAAATAACGGATAAACAATTTAGGTAATTATTTAATTGGATTTGAACCAATTATCCTTATATCTTGAATATCGTTGCAACGCGTATATAAAAATCTCCATTAATAAATAACGGGTGAACCATTTAGATAATTATTTAATTGGATTTGAACCAATTGATCTAGTTAACCTTAACCTTAGGTTCTCACAGTCGGGTAAACATTGTAATGTCTAGATTCTTAATCGTCAGTCCTAGCCATGAAAATTAGAAATAATGATCGGATATAACTCAAAGTGTGACAGAGAACCTATCTCAAACACAATAAATTAATAATCATTTGATTATTATGGATAGCTATTTGTCTGTGCAACAACAACAATGCCAGTGTAATAAATTAACCTCTAACAAGTAATATTTAGTGCAATAACAGTTGAAATAATTGTTAAGTTAATAACTGTCTTTTGCCAAAGTTACAAATAGGTACTTAGTATTTAGTACTTAGTATTTAGTACTTAGAGTTTAGTACTTAGTGTTAAGTGAAATGAAATATGAAATAGTAAACAGCGTTTTATCCAGTAATATATAAATATAGAACTTAGTATTTAATGGAAATAAAATATGAAATAGTAAACAAAGTTTTGCCTAATGTACTTAGCATATCTAGTTGAAATGAAATATTAACAGTGTTTTTCCCAGTAATATATATATATATATAGTACTTAGTATATTCACTTCGTGTTGAGTGAAATAATTGTTAAGAAAATCAACAGTATCTATAGTTTTGCCTAGTTTACTTAGCTTTCAATTTCAGGAAACCGGCTACATTCACTGAATTTAATTAATTTAGTTATAATATTTTATAAGCAAACACTGACTCTAACACTAATACACACTGACTCTAATGCTATAAAATTAGGATATGTTAGAGAGTAACAATCCCGATTGTAACCGCGCGTCAAATGAAGACTGAACATAAGTTCAAAGCTATCATAACTAGAAACGTGGTATTTCTTTCTCCGTCCCCCACTACCCCGCGTATTCGGTGTCCAAACAGATTTCTTTACCATTGTCTTTTCCTAGAAAGGACCCGATAAATATTGTTCAACCTCGACTCTAACACGTGTTCTAAGTGCTCAACACATTTCTAATACTTACTTCAATATTGTTTGTTTTTATATTACCCGTCCCGAGGTTTTATGGTCACTTTCCAAGTTTTAAAATTGTTAACAAATCCCAAAACGATAAATATTACTCTTTTTTTGTCTACATCCTATGGCTGACTATTGTGAGAATCTTGGAGTGCATTCATTTACTTGAGGCCCTATATAATGCTTATGTACTTGCCAGTACCTACCATATTCAAACACATAGGTAGAAATTTCTGCATCCTTTAAGCATGGGGTATCGTAATACTACAGTAGTAGCGTATTATAGACACTTATGTTGACCCACTTGTAATAATGCTACTTCTGGTCGAATTCGACCACGGCGGCGGCCAGCCTCAATGGAGACCAGCCAACTGTACAGGACATAAAATAATATCTTTTAATTATTATAAGGTATCTATGGCTTTGTTTTGCTTAATTTTTTACTAAAATGGCATTATGATATGAACTAAAACCACTTTTGTTATAGACATCTGCCAGTGCCAGAAAAGCAAAATTTAGATATATTTATTCCTTAAGGCGCTTTCTGCGTACTAAGGTATCAGGAAACAGTGATTTCTATGAACAAAGTTTACGACAAGAACTGCTATTTATGAACAGATATTTCCGTATACAGTGCTTCCTATGGACCGATATATATACGAACAATGTTTTCGAAAAAATATGCTGTCTTTGGTTATTGGCGTTCTGTGTACATAGTCGTACCGTGCAAGCGTGTTCCTCTCTTAGGTACCACGTTCTAGCTGATTGTCGTAATATCTAGGTAATTATATCGAAATTGGACAAAATTTCATTCCACAGACTTGCATACAATTCAGAGGTTTAGCATCTCATTATGAGCAGTTGATCAATAGTTTGGACTCAATGAGAGCAGTGTGAACCAGTCTGCTGTGAATGTGATAAAACATAAAGTGAGGATAGATGAAAAAACGGCGCCTTCAATAAAGGAGTAAGTTCATAAGCTCGTCCTCCCGTGTCCACGAGCAGTGCAACTTGATTTTGAGCTTGGGATAATAAAATTAAGGTTAGACACGTTAATAACGAAAAATGTCATGAAGTTATGGTGTAAATTTGTTAATTAATTAATTTATTACTTCTTGTACACACAACACATACCTACAATAAATAGCTAAAAGTACGATCAAATGAATTGTACAAAAGTGCTGCTTATTTCGCAAGAAATTTCTTCCAGCAGACCCGCGACAGGAACCATTTTACACAGCCATAATGATGTGTGTAGGTCTATAATACACTTACATAGTAATAATTGCATACATACTTAAATACATATAAATATTATATCCAATTTAGACTTAACAATAAACTAAATACTAATAATACATTCTTTGGGTATGAAATTGAAAGATAGTAATTTTTCACTAGTCTTTTGAAAGTGTCAATAGTTTTGCAGTTTTGTATATTTGGCGGAAGAGAGTTCCACAATCTGACTGTATGAACAGTAAAGGAATTGGAATATAAATCTGTTTTATGGATGGGAAGTTTTAGGACGGATTTCAGATGAGATCTACACAGAGCATCACTTGGATATTTAAAGGAAAACCGCTCTCGCAGATAGGACGGGGACAGAGGATTATGAAGGATATTGAAAAGGAGGTTAATATTTAATTAAACCAAATAATTTTAAGAGGTATTTAGTAAATGGTTGTTTACACACATTTGCATCATCTTAATTTTTTGATTTTTTTAGCTACTGCGTCTATGGAATTTAGAAAAATTGTGCCCTATATATGACGCCTGGGTAGCTCTAAACTGTAGGAACAATTAAGTAAATGCATAGCGTTGTTTCGCTTTACGAGCACGTATAAAGGGTGTTGTTTGTTGATGTTTATCGTGGGTATCATAGGCTGTGGTGAGCGCTTACCATCCGATGGATGGATACAAACCTTATTGATATATAAGATCAGTGGAGTTAAGCAACTCACGTACCTGAAACAAATAAACAATTTTTTAAGTAATACAACAATAACCACTTCAATGAAAGAAAATAAAAAAAATAATATTAATTGCATTCTCAATAAATAAAAAAGATCCTAACAACAATCCCAACAGTGGAAATACTCCAGTGAACATACCCTAGAGGAACCAGTGGGCAGTGTGGGCATCAGTTGGCAAGCTGAGAATTTTCTAGGACTACCTTTTCATAAAATAAACAAAGTACTATTGAATGCTTTTACGCTGGCAACTTGAAAAAATTAGAGATAATAATAATAATTTATTTATTTCACCACATCAAATTCATTGAGTACATTTAGGTATATATACTAAGTGTGCTTAAAAATACAGTATTTGTAGCATACTGGTACAATAAAAATATAGAGGTTCATTACGATGCTAGGTCACATGATGTCCCAAATGTATCGGCAATTTGCACCTGTTTAAGAAAACATGATTTTTTTAAACCTCTATTGAAGTCGTGGAAAACAGGTAGAAGAAATGCATAGAGTTTCAACCATCGCGTTTTATTTTATACTGACTTTGTCACCAACTTATCAATCCCGGCCTGGGAGAATGGTACATCTGGAAGCGAAGACCTCGTCGAACATGCTCTCACTAAGTTGGAGATATTCTCCAGAAAGGCCAGGAAGTAACCTAACCAGGAGTGCATTATGAAGAATATAATAGTAAGTAAGTAAGTAATTTATTTGCATAAACATGTGTATACATATAACAATGAAATTGCATGTAAGATGTAACGTATTAACATATTTGGTTCAGACATGTTTGCCATACAATGGCGTGCAAATATTTGAATGTACAATAATTATGTCAATTGAAAGAAAATGAAAATAACAATCTGTATACAATAAAAATAAATAATAACTAATTACCATTTTATGTCAAAAGTGAATTAAAAATCATGTCGTAAAAAGATTTGAACTCTAATATTATGATTGAACTATTAATAACAATATGTCCTAAAACTTATCAGCTAGATATTCGGAGACTTTATAATAAGCTTTGTCTACTAAAAGCAATTTTATCTTGCTCTTAAAAGCATTATCAGGTAGTTCTTTCCAGGCTTTTGGAAGTTTGTTATGGATGATTGGTGCCAGGCATTGAACACTTTTACGCATAAGTGCAGTCCTAGCCGGTTTCAAACATAGCTTGCTGTTGTCCCGCCTGTTTTGTGGAACTATATCTGCCTGACGTGGAAATAGGTTTGGGTTTGTCTTAACAAACATCAGAATTTCAAAAATAATGAGAGTAAAAGATGCCAAAGAGGTGTGCAAAGATCGTGAAATCCGTTGTCTCTGCCTACCTCTCTGGGAAACAGGTGTGAGTCTATATCTGTGTGTTATAAATCCTATCTCCTGACTTTTACTGTTGTTGGGGTCTGGGGTTGGACCACTTGACCAAAACGCCATATTATATTTTAATATTATTTTTTTCAAGCTATTCCATATCGTCATTTCCAAAAATGTAAACATGGATACTTTTAGAACTTACACGAAACAATTTTTCATAGGAATATAAATGTACTTCTATTTTTGCATAATGAAGTTCCAGCACAACTTAACAATTGGATAGAATTAAGACCTTTAAATAGTCAGCGCTTCCTCGTGCATCATTACTAACATTGTCATAAAATGTTATTGTATTTGAGAAGAAGTTTTGTCTAAAGGTGCTGCCACACTGCTGTTTAAAAATGTTTCAAATATTTTCTAACAAATGTTAGGAATTGTTAAATTCTGTTAGGAATTGTTAATTATTTCAAGTGCGCCGATGGAATATTTTAACATTTCAACATTTTCTAATTTTGTGATCGTATGTTTCTTAAAGGGCAGAAAGGTTCTCGAGTGGCGACCACGAACCGGAAGACGCAGCGTGGGCAGGCCCCTTACAAGATGGACCGATGATCTTGTGCGGGTCGCTAGAAATCGCTGGATGCGGATAGCGCAAGACCGGCAATTGTGGAGATCTTTGTCCGGCAGTGGACGTCTTTTGGCTGATATGTTGATGATGTTTCTTAACTAATTGTTACTAACTTTTGTAAACATTTTTAAACAGTAGTGTGGCAGCACCTTTACTAATAACAAGCTATTCAAACATAAAAAGGATGAAACATGTTGCTTACACAGACTACAATGAACCGTAAAACAATACAAACAAGCATTTAGTTCATGATGTCATCATTATCACCATCATATCAGCTGAAAGACGTCCACAGTTGGACTAAAATCTCCCTCATAGACTACCACCACCCCCTGCCCAGCACTTACCACAGCTGTTACTAAGGAAGGGAACCGCGGATTAATGATATCCATCATAATATCTAGGGACAATGTCACACATATAATCCTAGCCCCAAACTAAGCAAAGCTTGTACTATGGGTACCAGGCGACGATATACATACTTAAATAGATAGATAAATACTTATATATACATAGAAACCATCCATGACTCAGAAACAAATATTCGCGCTCATCACACAAATATTTGCACTTACCGGGATTCGAACCCAGGACCACTAGCTTCGGAGGCAGGAGGACTACCAACTAGGCTACGGTGACCGATCATTTGAGGGGCATAATTGCCACACTTGACGGGTCTGGCGATCGCAGAATGATGGGCATAGTACTCATAGAAACGCTGCTGCCTATTCTCTGGTATATATTCCCTCGGACAACTTTTACGCCCACTACTGTATAATATGGGGTGGAATTTCAGCCCCCCCGGGAGCCCCAAAATTTTTGTTTTTTTTTTCATTTTTGTGTGAAAATCTTAATGCGGTTCACAGAATACATCTACTTACCAAGTTTTAACATTACAGCTATTATAGTTTCGGAAATAAGTGACTGTGACATAGGTACGGACGGATAGATAGACAGACAGACATGACGAATCTACAACGGTTCCGTTTTTTGCCATTTGGCTACGGTAGCCTAAAAAATTCCAGATGTATTTTGTTTTACCTATATTAAAAACTCAATACCTAAATACATACAGTTATCAACAATCGTCAATCGGACGAGCGTGTTCACGTTAACGTAGATTATTATAATTTTATACATCTTCACGTTAACACCCACCCTGAGGCGAGGTTTGAACCCCAACAAAATCAGCATAAATTAAAGAAAAAGTTGTTAAATTTTAGGCAAGCACTTATATTCCACTTTTCATACTTAACCAACATTTTGCTCGTAATTCATTTACATTTAATAGTTATATCTGGTAACTGTTAACAATGATGCAATTTTACTAAAAAAACATAATGCTTTTAAAACAGAACATGGTACTCAAGTGGAGTACGGTTGGCAACAGAAGCACCATCATAGGGATAACGTTTTATTATAGCGACCATGTGTCCGAATTTCGGTCACGCTTGAAGTGGCTGCCTATTCGTAGGCGTCGAGATTCCCACATTCTCTCTTTACTTTACTCTATCCTTCATAATCCTAATTCTCCTACGTACCTTCATGAACGCTTTGAGAACTTAGTCCCCAGGAGAAAACCCTGTCGATCAGCTATTTCGCTTCTCCTCCGTAATCCTTTACACAGCTCTAGTCGCTATGATGGTTCCTTCACCGTCCGTGCAGTGCGTCTTTGGAACTGCCTTCCTCACTCTATTCGCGCTAGTCCTACTCTAGACTCTTTTAAAAGAAGAATAAACACACACACATTTCCTATCGTAATATTTTGTATAGTATGTATATATAAATATTGTTTATTATGTAGGATTGATATAATATAGTATGTAGGTATTTTATACATATAGGTAGGTAGAATCAATTTAAGCAGATAATGTTGTACACTGTTCTACCCTGTAAAACAAATTGTCCTCTGTGTTTAAAGTTAAAGATAGCGTGAGTTCGTTTGGAGGATCACCGTCAGAAACTAAGTTCCCGCCTTCATTTAAATTGTTTTGTAACTTAGGTATCACTGATTATATTGAGATTGTAGGTATAATTGTATGAAGTATCTATATTTTCACTATCAGTTTTATTCTTTAAGCTCAAAGTTCAACTACCATGTAATCTCTGCATCACCCCAAAGTTGACTGGCAGAGAATGCCTTTGGCATTAACTCTGCCTTTTGCATTGTTGTGCATAAAGATTAAATAAATATAACTGACAGAAAAATTGGATCAGATAAACATCACAAGAAACTTTTTGCCGCGCACTACTGCTCTGTGGAATCAATTAGCTGCGGAGGTATTTCCGATCCGGTATGACATGGCACCCTTCAAGAAACGAGCCTATTGTTTTCTTAAAGGCCGGCAACGCACTTGCGGCTCCTCAGGTGTTGCGAGTGTCCATGGGCGGCGGTGATCACTTACCATCAGGTGACCCACTTGCTCGTTTGCCATCCTATTATATAATAAAAAAAAAGAAATTGTGCGTATGTCTGATCCAATTTCGGAAGGCGGTCATACCCAGTTATATGTAACTCACGTAATTAAGTCTCACACTAAGCACCGACATCTTTTTTCATCACCAGAAGAGGTCGAAATAGTTGGCCGAATCCAATATAAATTTTCCAATTACTATTTTTCCCTATTAGCTCCTCGCATCAGTTTTAATTATAATATCCTCAATATATTTGTTAGTTTCGGTTCCTCTATCAATTTTTGTTCCAGCCTGTGTATAGGATGTTAAATAGTTTAGTTTATGATTAGTCCTTCGTCGTTTAGCTGATCGTATTTTGTTTATCCCAAACGAATAGGAAGGGATAGAAGTTAAGCCCCTGTGGTGCTACAGCGGCCTTGGCCCAAATTCGGCGACAGCGGAAAGTCTGTACGGATACTAAAGCTAACTTTACTGCACCTGTTGCGTTGTGGTTAAAATAGTCACTTTGCTTCTACCTCGGCGTTGTCTAGTTTTTAGTCTAACCAAAGAGCAACTATTTGTTTTTTTACATTCGACATTTCATCATTGGTTCGACTCAATGTTAATATAACACTTGAACATGTATGTGCCATGACCAGACCATGCGCTTGATCTCATGATCATAAAACTTTTTCAATCAAATTCAGAACTAACAATTACGGATACAAAGGACCTTTTTTATTCTGTCTATGACGTTCGTCTAGTGGTTACTGAACTTGACTGCTTAGCCAGAGGTCGTGGGTTCGATCCCCACCTACGAAAAATCTTTGTGTGGTGAGCAGGATTATTAGTTCTGGGTTTTGGAGTGATTTATCTTTAATATGTGTTTATTTATAAATATTTAAATATGTTTATCAGTTGTTTGGTTGCCATGGCTCTGCTCCGTCTCAGTATTTGCTATATTTTACTGTTGTAGAGCTGATAATTCTGTTTATTCAAATTTTTCTATTTTCGTTCATAATATTATTGTGCTAAACGCCTATATAACATGTTGTTCTATGTGGAAGTACACACAAGAACAGTGTGTTTCTGATTAAATTCGTTGCGGGATCCAAGACAGTTAAAGAGATTCCCCGGGACATGCCTGAGCCTCACCGCTCAGTGTCATTTCATTGTGTGCCACTGTTGATCCTGGCTTACAGGAGTTGCAGTGGTGGGTAAGAGGGAGGGACTAGTCCCGACATTTTAACCCACTAAAGTAGGCTATATACAGCAGGTTTTGTTGGTGACAGTACAACGTACATGTACACACGCACTCGATCATTTTATTTACATTTGGTGCTCCAAAACTGGCTAAACGATTGACCTTTTGTCTATTGCCGTTGAAACCAAATATTTGCGGTACAGCGGCATTTAATCCAGAGTCTCATTGTTTACGATTCGGCGGATTTTAGCCACTTTGATCTTAGTTACTTAATGATTTTATAAACTAGTCTGTTACAATGTCAAATAAATTACTAGTCGTGCCCCGCGTTTTACCCGCCTTAAACTTTATAAATTATCACAGCCCTTTCCCCGTAGGTGATAGCGTGATAATATGTAGCCTATATGTTGACCCGACCTCTTAGTAATATTCATGCAAAATTTGAAGTAAATCGATGCAGTACTTTTTGAGTTTAGCCCGGACATACATACAGACAAACAGACAAAAATCTAAAAACTATATTTTTGGTTTCGATATCGATCATGCCCCAACTATCCTTTAAAAAAAAAATTCAATGTACAGTTTTGACTTCCCTACGATTTTATTATATGTATAGATGAATAAAATAACTATCTCAGTACAACTAACACACTGCCATCTGATCACAAACTAGGCAGAGCCTGTACTCTGGCAACCAGACAACTGATAAAAATACTTATATATTTCTAAATATATAAATATTATAGCTTAATTGCACTCAGACACAGACCAAATAATCATGTTCATCGCTCAAAAATATGTCCCGGGTGGGAATCAAACCCACGACCTCTAGCAATCAGGGTCTCCAACCACTAGACCACTGACTGTTAGTTATTATTTTAAATTTCATTATTTAAATATAAGATGAATAATCTTTATTGCACACCAATGACAGGGAAAAATATTGGAAAAATGAAAGCTAATTGTACAATAGGTGGTCTTATCGCAGTCAGCGATCTCTTCCAGAGAACCTTTGGATGGATAAGAAGAAGAAATAAAGAAAGACAGTAATATAAGAGTAGTGCAAGGTAAATAAACTGAAGTGGGAATTGCAATACATACTTACAAACCGACTGCACGTGTGGCGCAGCGGCTAAGACAGTCACCTCGCCGCTTCATGTCGCGGGTTCGAGTCCCGCACCGGACAACTATTTGTGTGACCCATAAATAGTTGTTCTGAGTCTGGATGTAATTTATGTCCGTCTATTGTGTGTTTGTATAGTACCCCGAGATAAAGGGATTCATTTCACTAATGCGGGCGTTTCCTTTAAATAAAAAAAATCGATAATGGCGCTAACTTAATGGTAATACTATCAGTAGTCACTGTTTCTAGTCATTGAACCAGTGCCTACTATTTAATTCCAAAAAAGCTATCAAGGGCTACGACCGCAAAACTGCAAATGCGCTTTGAATAGGAGGAATTTATGCATCATAACTAGGGTGTTAACGAGACATTGCCGTCTCAGGAAACACCTGATTACGGTGGGCATCGGACACGGTAGTGTGTAGGTTCTGCAATAACGCGGACGAAACACCTCTACACCTGCTCTGTCACTGTGAGCCACTGATGCATAAACGTAACACCGTACTGGGCCAACACTTCTTGCACCAGGACGATGTTAACGATACTCCTGCCAAAAAGATTCTGCAATTTATCTATGTTGCAGGGTTGGATAGGGAAGTTTAGTTGGAGCGGCGAGCACAATAGTTCATCGCTGGACGCAGTGTTACCAGGACCTCCGGGGACTGGTAATAGCCGCCACCAGAAGAATAAGAATACCATTTCATCATTTGCTTACTCTTTAATTCTGTTATTCCCCTACCCCAATCCCTGCCTAGGTTATCTGGAAGAGATCTCATTTAGTGATAAGAACGCCAATTGTACAATTTTGTGGTACATCCTTGTTTCTTGTATTATATTTTACTTGGTGTACAATAACGAGTTATCTTAACTTACCATACTAAATATGTTGACATAAAAGTATCAAGCAATCTTGTATTGCTTTAGGTTTCACTATTGTTTTATAATTGTTAATTGGCAGTTGTCTGATGTCATTTTGAAGTAAGGATAGAAGAATATAATAATAATAATATCTGGGGACAATGTCACACAGATCATCCTAGCCCCAAACTAAGCAATGCTTGTACTGTACTTGTACGGTACCAGGTGACGATATACGTACTTATATAGATAGATAAATACTTATATACATAGAAAACATCCATGACTCAGAAACAAATATTCGTGCTCATCACACAAATATTTGCACTTACCGGGATTCGAACCCAGGACCACCAGCTTCGTAGGCAGGATGACTACCAACTAGGCTACGGTGACCGTCATATACACTACTTCATAAAATGATCTGGTAAAGACTAGTAGCTTGTGCTACTTTAGGCTTATTTCATGTAAGTCCGAGGTATACTATCCTGCTAATATTATAAAAGCGAAAGTTCGTGAGGTGTGAGTGTGTAGGTTTGCCACTTCTTCACGTCCAAACGGCTGTAGCGATATTTATAAAATTTGGTATGTGTTAGCTGACACCCTGGTTTAGCACATAGGCTATAATGTATAAAGTTTAATGCGGGTTAAACCACGTGGCACAGCTAGTACTAAATATGTTGACATTAAACTCTTAAGAAATCTGGCTCTTAACATAATCTTAAATTTGGTAAAAGGGATTGCTGTAGGTTTAATTGTTATTTTATAATTGTTAATTGGCAGTTTTCTGATGTAATTTTGAAGTAATTACAAAAGAATATACTTCATAAAATGATCTGGTAGAGACGAGTAGCTTATGCTACAAATTTAAGCTTATTTCGTGTAATTCAGAGGTATTACTAACCTGCTAATATTATAAAGGCGAAAGTTTGTGAGTGCGTGAGTGTGTATGTTTGTTACTTCTTCACGTCCAAACGGCTGGAATGATTTGAATAAAATTTGGTATGGAGTTAGCTGACACCCTGGATTAACACATAGGCTATAATGTATAAAGTTTAATGCGGGTAAAACCACTGGGCACAGCTAATACTGAATAAATGTAATTGTTACATGATTGAGCGGCTTCAATAACACAAACACAAAATCTTACACTTACTTGTTAAAGCCTCAAGCGCTACGGTCACTATTAACACGAGATTTTCCGTCAATTTTACGTCTATATTCTCGCGCCGCTCTCACTGAACGTTTAATATCGACTATTAGGTTTTTATCGCTTCATAAATTGCAATAGGTATAAAATAACTCGCACCATTGAAGCTGTTATTAAAAGTTGCAATATGTGTCACAATGGAGAAATGGAACCATTCAGTGTAGTCCGTGTAGGTAGGTACAGACGTCAGCACATCAAGCTACCCCAATCTGTCAAATTTCTTTTATAGATTTTCAACTTTATCGCAAAAGCATAAGGTTCACTTTCAATTGAGGAAATTTGACAGATTGGGGTAGCTTGATGTGCTGGCGTCTGTACGTGCGATCGTTCGCACGTACACCCGTTTCGTGCAGTACTTTAGTGTGTTTTGGTCTTTATAGTGCAGACGTGATCATAGTCATTAAACACCTATAATATTTTGTGGGCGAGCTACTTTTGAGAGAACATAGTGTATGATGAATTATGGGCGTCAAATGCTACCACATCTGTAAACTTTGACTCTAGGAAAGTTAAGGTTAGAGTCGACTATATTTACCTAGGACGAACCATTCAACTAGGTCTAATTTTAATGACCTGTTGCTCTAGAGGTTAGTGATTTGATTTGATTGTTTATATTTAGGATTATTGTTTAAAAAAAAAATTTAGAAAACAGACACTTTTTATCGATTTTGCCATATTCGACGCATATTTATTATATATGCGTTTAAGGGAATCAATCGAATAGATGGGCAACTGGTGGTGGAAGCGATGACAGGGGTGAAAGCAGTGGGGAAGGGATTGAAAAAAGAAGGAGGCGTGGCGTTACGGACTGAGGAGATTATATGGATTGATTGTCAAGACTCAATGTTATGTATTATTCATCGCCTGGATTTGAGTTAACCCTTTACGTAAAAACGTATGATTTTGTTGCAATATATACAGCATTTGTATAGGTTATAATGCAACTTCCAAGCGTTCAGTATTGAGGTTATACAACCAGCCACGCTTAATTGTCGTAGCACACATATCAAAACGGAAAGGGATCGTCCACGTCCACACCAGATCTTCGTCCACTCTCCGCCCGCGCGGTCTGCGTTGCCGCACGTGCTGTACGATTCACGAGAGAAGTGACCGTGAAGTTAGCCTTTGCGAACGTTCGCGCATGTACACTCGTAAAAAAAAGTGTTATTAATTTTATTTTAAACCAAAATATGAATAAAAAAATGATTGAATTAATAACGTCTAGCCGTCAACCAGCGGTCGGCGAGCCGTAAGCGCAGCGTCGCCTAGCTGTAGCCGAGTCGACGGGGAGGAGCTTCTGATCCGCTTACGTTACGTGATTACGTAAAGTGGACGACTGTTTGACGCCGAGGAGAAAGGCGAGGCGGTGACGACCCCTTTCCGTTTTGATATGTGTACTACGACCATAAAGCTCGTCTTCGAATCTCGATACTCCGACGTACACACACAGTCGTCTATAAGGAAAGACAGAGAGAAAGGCAGTCGGATAGAGGAATCATTACGGCTTCTAACAGCCAACTCCGACTTCAAGCCTAGGTATTAAGGAACTTCGTTTTAAAGCTATATGCAATCAATCGTGTCGAGAACTATATACGTTACCAATTAGTGTGTCTGCTGTAGTATGTTTCGACAACCTACTCGTGCGTTAACTAAACGTAACCAAATTGTCGACTCTCGACTGTATTCATAGCTGAATTTACTTCTGTTCGGTATGACATAGGTACCTACCTACATCTGTCCAGCCGGTACTTGAATGCTCATCCTACAGTACTAATTTAGTTCAAACTTGATTCGGATTTCAGTTTAAGTTCAGCTTGGTTAGATAAACCAAGTTTTGAGCTATTCCGGAGGTTAGTTTAGCGGGGCGAATTAGATATGCAGGGTGTAATTTGATAGAAAGACTACGCCCGCACTAGAGAAATTAATTCATGCATCACCATGTGGGCAGGTAAAAACGCAATACTAAAACGTGTAACGCTTATGCGTACTGCACTTCGTTTTACACGTGCAGTCTGTGGGCTCATTATACGCAGAAATCGTACAGCGCCCTTCGCATACAATATAATAATGCGTTCAAGTTTTTTTTTTAATTCCGTTTTACGGCTCTGGCTTCTTTGGCCTTATGAGCCTTCAGTAAATATATTTTTATATCATTTTTTCCGTCATTGTCAAGTAAAGTCCGTCACAGTCAAGTCATACATAGTCCTTGTCCAACCCCAGTAAAGCAGTGGAGACTTTACTGGAGGCTTTTATGGAGTTTTGGTTACAACACGGAAAATCACAATTCACGGCAATATCGCACTTTCCTCCACTTGTGTAAGTTGTCGAAGATGTTATGTCTAAAAATCCACCATATTTACAGATAAAAACTCGAATTGACACCAGTTTTTGAAAATAAAACATAGCCGCGATGCGTCTTTTTCCGTGTTGGCACCAAAACTCATGCGTTCAGGATATTGATGGGGTTGCCCCGCTTTTGAAGTGCATCAGGGATGTTTGCGGATGCTCGAGTCGATTGTTTTTATACAACTATGAGAAAACGATGCGCTTCCCAGGTGCGCCGCGTACGGGTCAGCCCCAACATTATCATGAGCTGTGTGGCCAGCAGACTCGATTGTCTGTATGTGAGACGCTGCTGCAAGCTGTCCACCTCAGTGTTGGGATGGTGGCATTGATTGTGTCTGTGTGTGTGTGTGTTGTTATAGGAATACTAATATAGGTGTAAGAATTATTGTTACTAACAAATGTGAGTCATGTTACTTGAAATAAATAAATAATTATTATTATCACATGTTTATTATCACTATTATTTACAATATATTACATAAGGGTATTTTAATATGAATACAACTTATAAAATATATGGGCTACATGGAGAGAAATTTCCGCACAATCCTGGCATTCGCCAGCAAAACCGCCTTCTGCATGTAACTCTCCAGCCAGATATCAAGCCCTAAACCTGCAAGGTTGATTTTCAGGGATTTAGGAATAACTCCATTTGTGGGTATAACAATATGTATGATCGCAGGTCTTTCGGTTCTCCATATTCAAAACTTAGATCAAGGTATTTTGATTTTTTTTCTTTTTTTGCGCTAGATATGTTTTCATCATACGGTATTGTTATATCCACAAAGGATGTCTTTTTCGTTTTTTTGTCAATGACGACAATATCGGGTCGATTTGCACCTACCATTCGGTCAGTCAGCACAGGGTGGTCCCAGTATATTTTAAACCTGTAATTTTCCAAGACCGCTTCAGGATTATATTTGAAGTACGGAACCCTTGGGCCCGGCAGAAGTTGGCGATCTAAAGCAAGTTGCTGATGGATGATTTTATTATTATCCCATTAAGTATAAATCATCATATCGGCCAAAAGACATCCACCGTTGGACAAAGGCTTCCCCAAGGATTTCCACAATGGCCGGTCTTTGCTGCCCGCATCCAGCGGATTCTCCGCGACCCTTTGAAAGATCGGCGGTCTTAGGGGGGCCTTCCCACCTCGCACGTTGCATCTTCCGGTTAATGGTCACCACTTAAGAACCTTTTTGCCCCAGCGGCCGTCAGTTTTACGATTTAAGAGCCTGCGGATAGCGCAAGACCGGCAATTGTGGAGATCTTTGGGGGAGGCCTTTGTCTAGCAATGAACGTCTTTCGGCTGATATTTTATGTAGCTGCATTCCTGCCACGGCGTCTCAATAGAAATCTCGGCTCGGGACATATTATAGTGCACCAGTGTGTGCGCAAACACAGGAGCACTTTCTATTCCATCACTCTCATGATCCGATGGGACGCCTAGCGACACGACCGGAAAGAGGTCAGGTACAGGACCGACGGCTTTACGTGCTCTCCGAGGCATGGGGGTATAATACCGCCAACTCCCAGACTTATGGCTGATGCTGAGAAATTTTTCCTTTTTACAGAAAATCACTTTTTGGCTCGACCCGGGCTTTGAACCCAGGACCTCGTTCTCTGCGGGTGTATACGCTACCGCTAGACCAACGAGGCAGTCAGTAACTAAGTTGGTAGCATAATAAATTAGAACCTATAGGGTACAGTACAGATTTTAGTAGAAAGGAGGAAGAATGCACTGCAAAAATCATAGTTCAGTATTTAGTTTTGATCAGCCACCCGTCCCATACTTGGAACAATAAATAAATAATGATCTGCGCGAGACAGTGGCACTTTCTATTCCAGCACATTCATGATCTGATAGGATGACTAACGACACAACCTGAAAGAGGTCAGGTACAGGATTGCCGGCTTTACGTGCTCTCCGAGGCACGGGGGTCTGATACCGCCAACTCCCAGACTTCGGGCTGATATTGACCAATTTCACAACATACAATTATTAACTCGTCCCGGGATTTGAACCAGGACCTCATTGTCTGCAGTTGAACACGCAGCTGCTAAACCAACAAGGCAGTTGGAACAATAATAACCAAAAGTGAAGTAACCACCAATTAAATTACTACTAAAACTATCAAACATGCACAGACGCCAGCACATCCAGCTACCAAAATCTGTTAAATTTCTTTTATAGATTTTCTACTTCATCATAGAAGCATAAGGTTCAATTTCAATTGGGTAAATTTTACAGATTGGGGTATCTACTCGTATATGCGCTGGCGTCTGTGTTGTGATTTCTACAAGCAATAAACCCTGAACTTAATTCACGTTATCTGGTTACTCTTGCACATCTACTTAGGCTATTAGAGGCTTCGGAGTTGTATGTACACAAAGCTTAATGTCAACGATATAGTTTGGCGGTAACCTTTGTTGTACGCCGCGTCTACGATTCGATACTAAAGCCATGCTCAAACTGTGATTGAGTATGAACCGCAAAATGAGGTTACCGGATTCTAAAGGTAACCTCATTTCCGGCGTAGCTTTGAGAATAGAAGGTGTAATTTATTGAAGCAATAAGGTCTAATAACTCCTTTTGGTTAAAGCGCTTATGGAAGACATTTCAACCTATTGTGTTTAACTTCCTAGTGATATAGTATATCACTGGAATAGTCAAGATACGTATACCCACAAATCAAGTTACATATCCACAAAATAAAAAAAATATGTAATTAAATTCAAATTAGTATCACAAAAAGAATTATACTCGTATATTTACAACACCCTGACAACCGGTTCATGTTTGTTACTTACTTTTATATTTAAACACCTATTGTAGACATGATAGCAATAAAGAACTTGATAACTTGATGATAGTGAAGGGTAAACAATACAAATAATAACATTGTTTCGCCTTAATTTCGGACATGGTAGTCTGTCTTCTCTAAGACCAGGTATTTGGTTGAAAAGTAGCGTAGTGCAATAAATATTAGAATCATCATCATCATATCAGCCGAAAGGTACCCACTGCTGGACAAAGACATTCCCCAAAGATCTCAACAATTGCCGGTCTTGCGCTATTCGCATCCAGCGACTTCCAGCGACCCTCACAAGATCATCGGTCCATCTTGTAGGGGGCCTGCCCACGCTGGGTCTTCCGGTTCGTGGTCGCCACTCGAGAACCTTTCTGCCCCAGCGGCCGTCGGCTCTACGAGCTATGTACGCTGCCCACTGCCACTTCAGCTTAGAAATTCATCGGTCCATGCCGATTACTTTGGTTCGGTTTATATTAGAATAAAGTAATTTTATTTGAAATCATAGCTTTTTTTAAACTACTGAGTCGTACAGCCTATTATTATTTTGTTGTTTGGGGCTTAATGCCTTGGTGGCATCTTGCTACCTCGACCATTACTGATCTGTTGTAGCAGAGTTCCCTGACTTTGTTAAAGTTCACTGCTTAATCCTATAGCTTTTAAAAACTCCCAGATTGTGCAGTGAGTGTTTGTACCTCTTCCGGTTGCATAAAATTCTGTCCTAAGTAGATAATTCTACAACACATTAGTGGCCCGCACGAGCACGGAATATGCGAAGGAGTTTCCTCTGATTCTTGGCAGAATCTGCAAATTGTGCTGTCGGCCAACTTTAGGTTGAACATGTGCAGCATGCAGTGTCCGGTGAGAATTCCGGTTACCGCACATGTTTTGTAACGTTTGAATTCAAGTAATTCATTCGACAATAGTTCTGTCGTCCAGCGTTTTTTATGTACATGTACGTAAAAATACACTCTGATTTAAATTGAAGCGGTGTTGACTGCCCGAAATGTGCCCGGCAAAAGTTGGACTAACTCGACTCACACGCGGTTTAATTAAATGTCCTGTCAAACGGATGCATCGCGCTGCGGCATTCACATGGTACTTGTAGCAATGTCAATTTGTTCTGTTCGTGTTGTGTTGTTGTGGGGGTTTAAATTAACTACATCGCTGGGAGAGGGAGACCACTTCATTTCGGAGCTACGATGGAACAAATATAAATGTATGTAATTTATTCAGCTCTGCCTCGTTGATCCAGCGGTAGTATAATATTTAACTGCAGATACTTTTTTGATAATGGAACATTATTTACGCACGGCTAACCGATCCAAAACTGAGCAGAGCTTGTACTATGGAAATCAGATAACTGCTATATTACATATACTACTAGTTTTTGAAAATACATGCTTATATAGAAACAGACAAGTACATATACAGACGCCAGCACATCAAGCTACCTCAATCTGTCAAACTTCCCCAATTGAAAGTGAACCTTATGCTTTTGTGATAAAGTTGAAAATCTATAAAAGAAATTTGACAGATTGGGGTAGCTGGATGTGCTGGCGTCTGTACACAAATATCTGTCCTGGGTGGGAATCGAACCCACGGCCTCCTGTTTGAAAAGCAAGCATTTGCCAAACACGCCAACAGGCCGCCAAAAATTAACTGAAAATGTTGATTACAATAGTACCTATAACATAAAATTTTGACTGCACGTATGGCGCAGCGGCTAAGACAGTCGCCTCGCCGCTTCCTGTCCCGGGTTCGATTTCGGCACCGGACAACTATTTGTGTCAATTAGTTTGAACGAGATAGGTAAAAAGTTTTTTTAATACGTCATAAATCGTAAACCGCAATTAACCTTTTATTTAATCAACTATATATAAAACCGGCTAAGTGCGTGTCGGACTCGCCCATGAAGGGTTCCGTAGCAGCAAGTATTGCAGTTGATTAAACTGAAATACTTGCTGCTACGGAACCCTTCATGGGCGAATCCGACTGGCACTTGGCCGGTTTTTTATTATGGTTGTATTCCGAAATTGTTGCTGGAAATGACCCTTTATTTCCTTGTAGTATTTAGAAAAATTGTCATGGTGTACGTCAAAAATGTCGTTGCAACTGTTGAGCGTTTTACATAACCCAGAGATTGGAGAGTTAGCACCAAGTACCGTTCGTCTTAACGGTGGGCAGAGTGGATTTTGAAGATCTTAGGGGCTTTATCCACCAGCGGCCTTCTTGCAGTTGATATTATCATGAGGTTTTAGAGAATTGGTGGTTTGGCCATTTAGAAAGGATGAATGAAAGAAGATTGACAAAAGAAGTATACCTGGCCTGTGTGAATGGGACAACCGGAAGAGGAAGACCACGTCGAACATTCTCTGACCAAATTGGAGATGTTCTCAAGAAAGGGCAGGTCAGAAGTACCCTAAACCGGCGAGCATGTATGAAGAATATAATGACAGTAATCGAGGCAAAAGAAGTATGCAAAGATCGTGACAAATGGAAATCCGTTGTCTCTGCCTACCCCTCTGGGAAACAGGCGTGAGTCTATGTATGTATGTATGTATGTATGTTTTAGAGAACTATTGTTCAATAATTATCTAAAACCTGTTATTGAATTAATATTGACGTACTCTTGTCATGACGTTAGAGCTTAATTGTTGAATTGAAGCGTCACGAGTAATTAACTTATTTACTTTACTAAACATCAGTCGAATCAATTGCTATTGCAACAAATTAGCAGGACGAAGAACTTTTATTACCTATATAGCATTCTTTAGCTAAAATAACGTCATACTTAATAGATTAGAAGGACACGGACACATCTGTCACAATAGTTAGATAATGGATTGCCTGTAGAAGCAGTGACAGCCTATTAAACTAGTTGTGAACAAGTTAAAAAAAGTAAAAATGTTTAAAATGACATCTGCCTTTCTTCGGCAAGATTGCAGCAAAAGGGTTAACTCATTTGTTTATAGCGCTAAAAGCCAGATGCCTCCACTTTTCTTTAAACAATCGGCAAGGTTAACCTAAGCCCACGGTCAGTCTGTGGTTGTGTGATCTATGGTCACACACATGTCGTTAATCCAGAGTTCAGTTCCAGCTGTAGATTAGATAAAAATCATTTAACCAAATTAGACCTCCTATGCAGATTTAAAAAGATCATCAACAAATATATATATAATTATGGACCGCAGGCCCGCGTGCTTAAACTCAGACTTTATTAAGCTAATGCACAGTGAACACAAATTACGTATAGGCGTATTGTTAAATTGCTGTTGACGAAATCTTGTCATGCCGTCAGAGCTAATTGTTTAACTGAACTGTCACGAGTAATTAATATATTAACTTTAATAAACATCACTCGGCTCAAATGCCATTAAGATAAATAATTAGCAGGTTAATCCGAACAGCGATCGTTAATTAAGTAATTTTAATTTAAGAGTCGTTGATGGCGGAGACAAACAATCCTCGAACTTAACGTTGTACTAACTTTAACGCAACCATATCTATAAATACATATCTGGAGAAATAAGATAATCATTATATTTAATTACTAGCTGTGCCCCGCCGTTTTACCTGCATTATACTTTATAAATGCCTATGTGTTAATCCAGTGCGTCAGCTAACTCTATACAAATTTTATTAAAATCTTTCCAGCCGTTTAGCCGTGAAGAAGTAACAAATATACACACTCACAATATTTACAACACCCTGACAACCGGTTCATGTTTGTTACTTACTTTTATATTTAAACACCTATTGTAGACATGATAGCAATAAAGAACTTGATAACTTGATGATAGTGAAGGGTAAACAATACAAATAATAACATTGTTTCGCCTTAATTTCGGACATGGTAGTCTGTCTTCTCTAAGACCAGGTATTTGGTTGAAAAGTAGCGTAGTGCAATAAATATTAGAATCATCATCATCATATCAGCCGAAAGGTACCCACTGCTGGACAAAGACATTCCCCAAAGATCTCAACAATTGCCGGTCTTGCGCTATTCGCATCCAGCGACTTCCAGCGACCCTCACAAGATCATCGGTCCATCTTGTAGGGGGCCTGCCCACGCTGGGTCTTCCGGTTCGTGGTCGCCACTCGAGAACCTTTCTGCCCCAGCGGCCGTCGGCTCTACGAGCTATGTACGCTGCCCACTGCCACTTCAGCTTAGAAATTCATCGGTCCATGCCGATTACTTTGGTTCGGTTTATATTAGAATAAAGTAATTTTATTTGAAATCATAGCTTTTTTTAAACTACTGAGTCGTACAGCCTATTATTATTTTGTTGTTTGGGGCTTAATGCCTTGGTGGCATCTTGCTACCTCGACCATTACTGATCTGTTGTAGCAGAGTTCCCTGACTTTGTTAAAGTTCACTGCTTAATCCTATAGCTTTTAAAAACTCCCAGATTGTGCAGTGAGTGTTTGTACCTCTTCCGGTTGCATAAAATTCTGTCCTAAGTAGATAATTCTACAACACATTAGTGGCCCGCACGAGCACGGAATATGCGAAGGAGTTTCCTCTGATTCTTGGCAGAATCTGCAAATTGTGCTGTCGGCCAACTTTAGGTTGAACATGTGCAGCATGCAGTGTCCGGTGAGAATTCCGGTTACCGCACATGTTTTGTAACGTTTGAATTCAAGTAATTCATTCGACAATAGTTCTGTCGTCCAGCGTTTTTTATGTACATGTACGTAAAAATACACTCTGATTTAAATTGAAGCGGTGTTGACTGCCCGAAATGTGCCCGGCAAAAGTTGGACTAACTCGACTCACACGCGGTTTAATTAAATGTCCTGTCAAACGGATGCATCGCGCTGCGGCATTCACATGGTACTTGTAGCAATGTCAATTTGTTCTGTTCGTGTTGTGTTGTTGTGGGGGTTTAAATTAACTACATCGCTGGGAGAGGGAGACCACTTCATTTCGGAGCTACGATGGAACAAATATAAATGTATGTAATTTATTCAGCTCTGCCTCGTTGATCCAGCGGTAGTATAATATTTAACTGCAGATACTTTTTTGATAATGGAACATTATTTACGCACGGCTAACCGATCCAAAACTGAGCAGAGCTTGTACTATGGAAATCAGATAACTGCTATATTACATATACTACTAGTTTTTGAAAATACATGCTTATATAGAAACAGACAAGTACATATACAGACGCCAGCACATCAAGCTACCTCAATCTGTCAAATTTCCCCAATTGAAAGTGAACCTTATGCTTTTGTGATAAAGTTGAAAATCTATAAAAGAAATTTGACAGATTGGGGTAGCTGGATGTGCTGGCGTCTGTACACAAATATCTGTCCTGGGTGGGAATCGAACCCACGGCCTCCTGTTTGAAAAGCAAGCATTTGCCAAACACGCCAACAGGCCGCCAAAAATTAACTGAAAATGTTGATTACAATAGTACCTATAACATAAAATTTTGACTGCACGTATGGCGCAGCGGCTAAGACAGTCGCCTCGCCGCTTCCTGTCCCGGGTTCGATTTCGGCACCGGACAACTATTTGTGTCAATTAGTTTGAACGAGATAGGTAAAAAGTTTTTTTAATACGTCATAAATCGTAAACCGCAATTAACCTTTTATTTAATCAACTATATATAAAACCGGCTAAGTGCGTGTCGGACTCGCCCATGAAGGGTTCCGTAGCAGCAAGTATTGCAGTTGATTAAACTGAAATACTTGCTGCTACGGAACCCTTCATGGGCGAATCCGACTGGCACTTGGCCGGTTTTTTATTATGGTTGTATTCCGAAATTGTTGCTGGAAATGACCCTTTATTTCCTTGTAGTATTTAGAAAAATTGTCATGGTGTACGTCAAAAATGTCGTTGCAACTGTTGAGCGTTTTACATAACCCAGAGATTGGAGAGTTAGCACCAAGTACCGTTCGTCTTAACGGTGGGCAGAGTGGATTTTGAAGATCTTAGGGGCTTTATCCACCAGCGGCCTTCTTGCAGTTGATATTATCATGAGGTTTTAGAGAATTGGTGGTTTGGCCATTTAGAAAGGATGAATGAAAGAAGATTGACAAAAGAAGTATACCTGGCCTGTGTGAATGGGACAACCGGAAGAGGAAGACCACGTCGAACATTCTCTGACCAAATTGGAGATGTTCTCAAGAAAGGGCAGGTCAGAAGTACCCTAAACCGGCGAGCATGTATGAAGAATATAATGACAGTAATCGAGGCAAAAGAAGTATGCAAAGATCGTGACAAATGGAAATCCGTTGTCTCTGCCTACCCCTCTGGGAAACAGGCGTGAGTCTATGTATGTATGTATGTATGTATGTTTTAGAGAACTATTGTTCAATAATTATCTAAAACCTGTTATTGAATTAATATTGACGTACTCTTGTCATGACGTTAGAGCTTAATTGTTGAATTGAAGCGTCACGAGTAATTAACTTATTTACTTTACTAAACATCAGTCGAATCAATTGCTATTGCAACAAATTAGCAGGACGAAGAACTTTTATTACCTATATAGCATTCTTTAGCTAAAATAACGTCATACTTAATAGATTAGAAGGACACGGACACATCTGTCACAATAGTTAGATAATGGATTGCCTGTAGAAGCAGTGACAGCCTATTAAACTAGTTGTGAACAAGTTAAAAAAAGTAAAAATGTTTAAAATGACATCTGCCTTTCTTCGGCAAGATTGCAGCAAAAGGGTTAACTCATTTGTTTATAGCGCTAAAAGCCAGATGCCTCCACTTTTCTTTAAACAATCGGCAAGGTTAACCTAAGCCCACGGTCAGTCTGTGGTTGTGTGATCTATGGTCACACACATGTCGTTAATCCAGAGTTCAGTTCCAGCTGTAGATTAGATAAAAATCATTTAACCAAATTAGACCTCCTATGCAGATTTAAAAAGATCATCAACAAATATATATATAATTATGGACCGCAGGCCCGCGTGCTTAAACTCAGACTTTATTAAGCTAATGCACAGTGAACACAAATTACGTATAGGCGTATTGTTAAATTGCTGTTGACGAAATCTTGTCATGCCGTCAGAGCTAATTGTTTAACTGAACTGTCACGAGTAATTAATATATTAACTTTAATAAACATCACTCGGCTCAAATGCCATTAAGATAAATAATTAGCAGGTTAATCCGAACAGCGATCGTTAATTAAGTAATTTTAATTTAAGAGTCGTTGATGGCGGAGACAAACAATCCTCGAACTTAACGTTGTACTAACTTTAACGCAACCATATCTATAAATACATATCTGGAGAAATAAGATAATCATTATATTTAATTACTAGCTGTGCCCCGCCGTTTTACCTGCATTATAC
Organism: Pseudoips prasinana; assembly: GCA_951640165.1. Lineage (NCBI taxonomy): Eukaryota > Metazoa > Arthropoda > Insecta > Lepidoptera > Nolidae > Pseudoips > Pseudoips prasinana. The sequence goes on along the minus strand of OX621245.1, from coordinate 34,874,896 downwards.
TTTATAAATGCCTATGTGTTAATCCAGTGCGTCAGCTAACTCTATACAAATTTTATTAAAATCTTTCCAGCCGTTTAGCCGTGAAGAAGTAACAAATATACACACTCACAAACTTTCAGCTTTATAATATTGGTGTGATACAAATTTATGGATAACCATGTACCCATGAAACTGAACTAAATTAAGAAAACAAGTTAGATATGTATTATGGGACATAGAAGACACTGCTATCAGATTACAAACTATACTGTGCCTGCCTGTACTATGGCAACCAGAGAGATGGGCTCCAGCTTGTTGACTGTTTTTTTTTTTATATAGTAGATACTGTAGGAATATGTGGGTTAAGCGAACTGTCTATACTGAAAGACAGGCGTCCTCATATTAAATTAATTAAACGTTAATATTAGTCCTCTCCATCTTTCTTTTTTTTCCTCTTCTTGGCTTCTTCATAAGTTATTATCAGTCCTCTTTTTTACTTCTTTTTTGCTTGCATACATACTATTTTAAATAATTAGAGCTCTTACCCATCCAAACGTTGTCTGAAAGAAATTGCTTAATGCGATAGGACCAGTTGTATAGGATTGCGGTATTTGTTTCCCATGTATTTATCTTGTTTGAGTGTGTTCAATACAGAGTATTCTATTCTAAATTCACTTTAGTTACATAACCCAGATATTATAGACACATGCGTTTCACAATAAACTTTTTACACTACTACGCACTACCACTCTGTGGAATCAAGTAACTGCGGAGGTATTTCGTGTGACATGGCAACCTTCAATCAACATAGCACGAAGAATTGCAAAACTGAAGTGGCAGTGGGTCGGGCACATAGCGTGGAACCAACGGCCGCTGGGGCAGAAAGGTTCTCGAGTAGCGACCACGAACCGGAAGACGCATCGTGGGCAGGCCCCCTACAAGATGGACCGAAGATCTTGTGCGGATCGCTGGAAACTGCTGGATGCGAATAGCGCAAGACCGGCAATTGTGGAGATCTTTGGGGAGGCCTTAGTCCAGCTGTGGACGTCTTTCGGCTGATATGATGATGATGATGACGAATGTGATAACTACTGATTTGGTAACAAATAAATATTAGTGCTTTATTAGAAAAGTTCATGTGCGGTTGGAGGAGCTTCAAAAGCCATCCCACCAACCCAAAGCTTCAAATTTAAATCTACAGAGACAGATTCTACAGAGCGGTAGTGACCATTCTGTGGAATCAATTAACTGCTGAAGTATTTCCTCTCTGGTATGACAATGCATCTTTCAAGAAGCGAACCCTTTGAGCAACGGAGCGGCTCCTGTGGTGTTGCGAGAGTACCCATGAGCGGCGGTGATCTCTGACCATCAGGTGACCCGCATGCTCGCTTGCCTTGCCTTAGGATAAAAAAAGTTGTATTAACTCTTTATAGAAACAAACATTAATTTCCGATTGAAAAGATTATTCCCAAGCTGCCTTTGAAAGTTTCCGTTATGCTTTAAAGTAGGCCACTTCGTTCTACATCCGATATAAGCCGGAAAACGGAAATTATGCATGAAAACTTTACGCTTATGTTCAATGCTCGATATAAAGTGACATAGTCGATATTATTATTCTTTGGTGTATCTATTGTATTAAACAAGGTATGACAACCATGTCATAATCATTTTATTTTAGATACTGTGTGTGATTGATATGCATTAACAAAATAGTGTTAATTATTTAATGTTATATTTTATAAGTTAGTTTTTCCATACATTTATCATTTTAATTAGCTATAAGTTATAATATTAGTGTCCAGGTACTTTGAAGATGTAACTGCGAGCTGTACTGACACATCAATTGTCTGTGAGCAATTTTACATGGTCCCATCCCAGCGCTGCAGCGGCTAATGTTGCAGCAAGTGCTGAGATTGGACCAATTCGGACTCGCACAGATAACCATTAAGGACTTCTGAATGTGTACCTATTTATATATATTATTATTACTAGCGTTTTCTGCCGGCAAATACGCATGCTCAGTTTGGGCCCGCTCCACGCACGCAAGGCTAGTGGATACAGCCTGAAACGAATCGTGCCGGATAATCACTGGGTGTTTGAAGCCGACCCCGGTAAATTTGCTGTATCCACTGGCTGGCATAGCGCCACCAGACGTTCGCAGGACTGTAGCAAGCTCCCTAGAAAGGGGCAAAATGGATGGTGATGCCCGGCACCCCCTCTATGGGCATAGGTTACCGCCGCAAAGGCTTAAAAGCCGAAATAGCTTTGCCAAATGCACCACGCCTCTAACGACCAATGCCTCAACAACGAGATGCAGCATCTGGCGTGCACAAAAAGGGTTCATGGATCAGTTTGTCACGCTTTCCGAAAGCCTCCCACCTGGACATCAATTACCGTGGCCGATTTGGAAGTCCCTTAACAGACTCCGAACTCAGATGGGCCGAAGCAAAGAAAACATGTCTAGGTGGGGACTGTCGAGCAACCCCAAAATGGACTGTATTTGCGGAGCATCGGTCCAATCCATGGCCCATCTAACAGCTTGCCCAGCCTGCCCTGCCACATGTTCATGGCACGATCTTAAAAATGCCACAAGCAGGGCAATCAGTGTGGCCACGTTCTGGACCACAAAAATTTTACGAGTTTGCATCGAAACGCTAAGAAGAAGAAGATTATTATCTGTGCTTGTTTGCTGAATAAATGTATTTTCTTCTTTCTTTCTTCTTTTTAAAGATTACTCATTATTATTGTTTTGTTGGAGCTGGAAACCTTAGTAGCATCTTGTTACTGCGACCATTACTGATTTATAGTAGCAGTGCTCCTTAGCGGTGTTATATCTTATCTTAGTCCTATAGCTTCAATAAACTTCCAGATTGATGATTACTCATAAATAAATAAAAAAGGTTTTTATTCACGTAGACTTAAAAAAACGCTTGTAAATAGTCAGAATATGTATATATAGTAATATAGTTGTATAAAATATTATTTATAGTAACATAGATATTTAGGTACATTGTATTGATTGTATAACATTTATAAAATTTATTTTATAATAGCATTGATATTTAGCTAGCTCGTATGAAGTTATTGTCAAGAGATTATGTTTAAGTTTAACTATCTAGTTTAAGTCTAATATTTTTACTACATAATTGTCAATGGTTCTGTCTATATTAAGGTATTATTATTATGACGGACCTTGTGTTAATAACGACGGTCGCGCTTTAATGCTACCACCGGATCCAATGCGCCCCAACTGAGAAGACCCAGCGAAACAAACTCAGTGAGTCATAGGCACCCTTTCATTCATTTGCTGTGTGGCTGACGGCATAGAATATAGCTACCCCATCTCATCCCGTAGGTGGCATTGAAGTCGTTCCAAGGGAATAACTACCTGAGAACGCAGCAGCGTCTCGCTGTCCACTATGACCAGTATACTGCGATCGCTAATAATGGCTTATTCCCCCAAATGATGGACACCACTCGATTTTGGAAATCTTTTGGAGAGGCCTTTGTCCAGCAGTGGACGTCATTCGGATCTCACAGTAAAAAATATCCCATTACTAATCGCCACGCTTGGCAGACGGGTTGGCGTACGTAGTGTGATTGTACATACTCGTACATCGTAGGAAGAAAAACAAACAGAAAACTGACTGCACTTGTGGCGTAGTGGTATAGACAGTTGCCTCTCCATTTCGTGCAAAGGGTACAATTCCCGCAATCGACTATTTGTGTGACCCATAAATAGTTGTTCTGAGTCTGGATGTTGTGACTGTCAATGTTTGTAAATTACCCCGCGACACAGGGATTAATGTCCCAACTAATCATTTTAATTGTAATAATTTTCTGTCAACAAAGTATTTATTTATTTATTTAACTGCGAACGTTGTCTATTTAAAAAATAATATACATACGTGAAATGTATTTAATACTAGCTGTGCCCCGCGGTTTTACTCGCGTTAAACTTTATAAATTGCCACAGCTTCTCCCCCGTAGCTAGGTGATAGCGTGATACCCGACCTCTTAGTATCTAATATTCATGCAAAATTTCAAGTAAATCCGTGCAGTACTTTTTGAGTTTAGCCCGGACACACATACAGACAAACAGACAAAAAATCTAAAAACTATATTTTTGACTTTGATATCGATTACCTATAGATCACACCCCAAGTATCCTTTAAAAAAAATATTCACTGTACAGTTTTGAGTTTCCTACAATTTTATTATTATGTATAGATTACGGTCGAGAATGTAACGAGCGTCTAATTACAGCACGTGTTTATAATGTTTTGGGAGTCTCAGCCGTATAATCACAAGGGAGTTAAATACATATATTATATACAGTCATTTATTAACATATATTTAGGACTAACCGCGCCCCGCGGTTTTACCCGCGTTTAATTTTATAAATTATCACAACCCCGCAGGTCATAGCGTTATAATATGTAGCCTATATGATGACCCGACCTCTTAGTAACATTCATGCAAAATTTGAAGTAAATCCATGCAGTACTTTTTGAGTTTAGCCCGGACATACATACAGACAAACAGATAAACAGACAAAAATTCTAAACACTATATTTTTGGCTTCTATATCGTTTGAATATCACGCCCCAAGTATCCTTTTAAAAAAATATTCAATGTACAGTTTTCACTTTCCTATGATTTTATTATATGTATAGATAATAGAGTACAAGTTCGAGAATCCCCATTAATACAAATTATAATAACTTATTCAGCATGCATAAATATAAAGAAGAGGTTGTAATATCTTAGTGAGAGGTAAAATTATGTAGACATTTAGTAAGGTCAGATTAAAAATTTATATGTTGTCTTTATCCAGAAGTTGAATAAAATAAAAAAATAAATAAAAAAGGTTTTTATTCACGTAGACTTTAAAAAAGCGCTTGTAAATAGTCAGAACATGTTTGTAGTAATATAGTTGTATACATTAGATATTATTTCTAGTAACATAGATATTTAGGTACATCTTGTATGAAAACATTTATAAAATTTATTTTATTATAGAAATGATATTTAGCTAGCTCGTATCAAGTTATTGTCAAGAGATTATGTTTAATTATCTAGTTTAAGTCTAATATTTTTACTACATATTGTCAATGGTTCTGTCTATATTAAAGGTATTATTATTATGACGGACCTTGTGTTAATAACGACGGTCGCGCTTTAATGCTACCACCGGATCCAATGCGCCCCAACTGAGAAGACCCAGCGAAACAAACTCAGTGGGTTCATCTACTACCGGTTTCAACACGACCCAGTTGAGACGGTCCGGCGAAACATACTCAAGCGGGCATGAACACGGGATTTGGTCCAATTAGAGTAATTATTTAGTAGGCAAACACAATATATGCTCGATCGGTTGTCTGAATGCTTATTATTTTAGATTATATTTAGGTATACAAAAGAAAAACTTCGAAACAATAACATTATTCATTTTGAGACAGAGTCAATAATTTTAAATTAAGTATATGATAGCAATCATTTACAGATAGTTCACGTAACACAGCAGATCAGTCATGTCTATATGGCTACAAGATCTCCAGCGAGCAATGTGCAGGTAGGAAGTGAGAGCCAGACGTCTTTGTCATCGATGTACTCTTTAGTGGTGTAATAACCCCTAGCCATAAGTACACGTTTAATATGTGTTTTAAAACTTGTGTCAGGCAGATCAGTAATTTGAGTAGGAAGCTTGTTATAAAACCTAATACAATTTCCTAAAAATGATTTATTAGTTTTGCTTACTCTAAAGCCTGGCATGGCTAGTTTGTTTTTATTCCTAGTATTTATATTATGCAGTTCACTTTTCTTTTTATAATTATGAATATTTTTTCTAACAAACATTATATTCTGATATATATATTCAGATGGCACAGTAAGTATATTTATTTCTTTAAACAAATTTCGCAAAGAATCGCGACTGCCTAAACCATAAATGGCTCTGACTGCTCTTTTCTGCAATACAAAAATAGTACCTATGTCAGCCGCCGAACCCCACAGCAGAATGCCATACGACATAATGCTATGAAAGTACGCGAAATACACTAATCTAGCAGTTTGTTCATCTGACAATTGCCTTATTTTCCAGACTGCATAGGAAGCCGAACTTAATTTACCTGCTAACTTTTCAACCTGAGGACCCCATTGCAATTTTGAATCAAGTGTCAATCCTAAAAATACGGTCGATGGGACTAAATCTAATATTTTCGCATTAAGTGCAACTGTTGGTACAATTTGAGTCACATTCGGCAATGAGAACCTGATGCATTTAGTTTTCCCTGCATTTAACAAGAGATTATTTGCCGAAAACCATTCTGATATAAAGCTGAGTGTTTTATTATGCTCAATAAGATCTTTATCCTTTCTATTTACTTTAAATATGAGCGACGTATCATCAGCGAACAAAACTATCTCTGATACTTTCTCTACCAGATAAGGGAGATCATTTATATAAACTAGAAATAAAAATGGGCCCAATATAGACCCCTGGGGCACCCCCATTTTCACAGGATGACGTGCCGAAGAGACACCGCCTATCGAAACCATCTGTTGTCGCCCCGATAAATAGGACATCACAAGATCAAGAGATGTGCCAGATATTCCATAGTACTTCAGTTTAACAACGAGCGTACGATGATCAACGCAATCGAAAGCCTTAGAGAGATCACAGAAAACTCCCAGCGCATCCTGTGATCCCTCCCAAGCCTCCAATATTGACCTAATTAATGTGCAACCTGCATCCTGAGTAGAGCGGCCCCTTGTAAACCCGAACTGCTTGTTATGCAATATCTCATTCACGTTAAAGTGCGACAACATTTGGCTGAGCATCAGCTTTTCAAATATTTTACTTAAAGCTGGCAGTATTGAGATAGGCCTATAATTCGTGGCATTTTTTGAACAACCTGCCTTGAAAATGGGTATTATCTTACTTATTTTCATTAAATCGGGAAAGACACCATCACTTATACAGCCATTGAAGATGGCTGCAAGGATTGTAGCAATGTTTAGTATGATTGATTCAATTGCTTTAACAGACAGTCCCCACAAATCTTCTGTGCCTTTCCTTTTAATACTCTTAAAAGCTTTTATAATATCATCACTTGTTACGGATTCAAAACTAAAGTTAGGTACAGTTTGTTTTAAAAAGAGTTCAGCCACATCTGGTGATGATGCGAGACACTTAGTAATATCCACGGGTATATTTGCAAAAAAAGCAGCTAAAAAATTGGCAATGGTAAGCTTGTCTGAAACAAGTTCATCACCAATATTCAATACTAATGTTTGATCTCTTGATCTACTTTTACCAGTTTCAGTATTAATTATTTGCCAAGCTGATTTTATTTTATTATCAGATTTTTTAATTTTATCTCTTATATATAAAGATTTAGCTTGAATGCAAACCTTTTTAAAAAATTTTGAATAATTTCTAACATAATTAATAAAATTGACATCAGGGTTATAGGACCTTCTGTCATACAACTCATATAAAAAATCTCTACTCAGTCTAATGCCTTGAGTTGCCCAAGAACTAAATTTTATCTTATTACTGTCAACCGTTATGTTTTTTATTTTACAAGCTTTATTAAATTCTTTGCAAATACAGTGGAATAATGTAGTGTACATATCGTTAGGGTTACTTTTGTTTGGCAATAGATGGCACAAACTATTCTCCAGGTTGTTACTGAACTTTCCCAAATTAGATTTTGTTAAAGGTCTAAAACTAATTTTTTGTTTATTTATATTTATCTCATTTTTTATCTTTACTATTTGGCATTTATGGTCAGAGCGAACACCAGCCACCAAACACTTCTCAGAGACATCAAAGTTGGTAATTATGTTATCAATGCAAGTAGCAGATGTGGGTGTGACTCTCGTGGCCTCAGAGAACAAGCATTTAAGGTTAAAGGACCGAAATACAGATAGAAATATGTTTATTTCAGGTGAATCTGCTAAAATGTTCATATTAAAATCACCACATACAAGGATTTTTTTTTTACTTTTAATTTTCCTAAGAATGTCTTCTATTGTTGCTGTAAAAAGCTTTAAATCGGATGCTGATGGTCTATACACACATATTATACAATAAAACTGCGTCTCTACACATGCCACCTCACACACACGCTCAATAGATAGTTGGCATATATCTTTACGTTCTTTAAATTTAATTTGGTCTCGAAGTAGTATCAGTACTCCACCACCCTCTGCCGAAACCCTATTACAAAAGCTGGCGACCCTATAGCCACAGACACTAAAAGCCATCTTGTGTGCCTTCAGCCATGTTTCTGTAAAACAAAGGATATCTATTTCATATTTTTCATTAAAAAGTTCTATGTCTAGAATTTTGCCAGATAAGCGGTTTATATTTTGATGTGATAGAATTAGAAAGTTATCACACTTCTCTATTGTCATGCTTACATGTTTAAACTACTAACTAAATTGATTTTAATAACATTACTAAAAGATGGTATAAAAAGTGCCTTCATCATACTACTTATGACTGAGTTAATATGTGCCGCTACTAAACTTGCAAGTATGTTCAAAAATTTTCTTGAGACAGTAACTGTACTCATGGTTACCCTACAAGAATCTATAAAACTATTTGTGTCCAAAAATATAAATTTATCACTATAATGGCTAACCAAAAACTGTAGGTGCATATTTAGCTTGTGGATATAATTATTTGTACTATCAGGCACATTGGACACATAGGGGAAGGCACACAATATTATCTTATTACAGTCTAATTCTAACATCTCAGTGAAACTATCTGTAATGTCTTTTTTCTTTAAGTTTTTACAATTTCCTACCATTAGAGTTATACATGATTTGGCACAGTGTTTATTCTGAATTAATTTATGTATTATATCTTTATAATGTAATCCTGGCATACAATAGTTGACAAAGGAACAACTCAGCTTATTACAAAGCAAGGTACCAAGGCCCTTACCCATTTCATCGGAATACAGTATGGAGCTATGTTTAGTAATGTCATTTTGTGGAGATACTGGTGACTCTGATCCCAGCTGTGTGTATGACTACTACACTACTGCACTACTGGTGTTAATCGGTTCCAATGTCCTATTGCTTTCAGGATTACACTTTCCAGCTAGCAATTGCATTTCATTTTTGTATGACTGGAAACTGTGATATGAGATTGCTAGGGACTTCTCAAGAGTTTTTATCTCAGAAAGCAAACACTGAGTATCTTTTTCATAAATTAGTTTGCTATCCTCTAATTTAATTTCATAATTTTCTAATTTGTTTAATAATGCCCTACGTTCTTTACTTAGTTCAAGTATGTATTGTTTTAGCTTGTCACTACATAAGGAATTAACGCTTGGCTGGCAGTCTACAGACTAATACAGACATAGAATAATACATACAACAATACAATACTCTTTATTGTACACAACATGAATTACAAAAATAGCACATATATAATATATAGGGACAATGTCACACAGATCATCCTAGCCCCAAACTAAGCAAAGCTTGTACTATGGGTACCAGGAGACGATATAAATAATTATATAGATAGGTAAATACTTAAATACATAGAAAACATCCATGGCTCAGAAACAAATATTCGTGCTCATCACACAAATATTTGCACTTACCGGTATTCGAACCCAGACCACCAGCTTCGTAGGCAGGAGCACTACCAACTAGGCTACGGTGACCGTCAACAGTGGCATAATAATATACAAAGGGCGGTCTTATCGCTAGCTGCTTCGAGAGAGATAGGGCACAGCATTCATTCGCTCAAAGAGCAGCCCGACTGGGGAAGTACCTCCACCTTGCAGAAGACATTCCTTAATAATAACATTATTAATTTTAATGTTGTATTTCGGCGTCTGAGTAAGGTCACTAGAGCGTATCGGGATAGGGGGAAGTGTCAGCAACACTTGTTCGCTGACTCCTAAAGGCCGGCAACGCACCCGCGTCCCCTCTGGTGCTGCGAGCGCTCATGGGAGACGGTGATCAATTACCATCATTTTCTGTTTAATAAAGCAGAATTGACAAGTTTTTCAGTTTTATTAAACAGAAATATGTCGGATTGTCGTGACAGCCCGACATTTTGTGGATTTTCCACCATGATTCCACAATTTTGTCACCTGTAAGTTTTATTAAACAGAAACATTGTCGAATTGTAACTTTTTGACATATGTCGGACTTGTCGAATTGTCAGCTTTATTAAACAGGCCCCTGGTGACCCACTTCCTCGTTGATCGTCCTCTGATATAAAAAAAATGTGTAATACGATACAAGCTATAAATTCATCCATGTTGTATAAATGTTTTTACATTCCGTGTACCTAAATATCTGTAATAAGTAACTAAAAATAATAACTGTATTACTACAAACATGTTCTGACTATTTACAAGCGCTTTTTTAAAGTCTACGTGATTAAAACCTTTTTTATTTTTTTAGAGTATAGGCATACAAAAATATAATCCTGCGACATTATTCACACACGGGCATCTGATGCCAAACTAAGCAAAGCTTGTACTATGGAAACCAGATAACTAATATAGTACATACTAGCTGTGCCCTGCGGTTTTACCCGCGTTAAACTTTATAAATTATCACAGCGCCTCCCCCGTAGGTGATAGCGTGATAATATATAGCCTATATGTTGACCCAACCTCTTAGTAATATTCATGCAAAATTTGAACTAAATCCATACCGTACTTTTTGAGTTTAGCCCGGACATACATACAGACTAACAGACACACAGACAAAAATTCTAAAAACTACATTTTTGGCTTCGATATCGATTGCAGATCACGCCCGAAGTATCCTTTTAAAAAATATTCAATGTACAGTTTCGACTTTCCTATGATTTTATTATATGTATAGATTACACCCAGACTCAGGAAAAACAGACATGTTCATGCTCACAAATATCTGTACTGGGTGGGAATCGAACCCACGAGCTGCGGCGTGAAAAGCAAGTATCTACCAACCACGCCTAATATATGTATTAAGTATTAGCTAACTGCAATTTTTTTTATCTAGAATAAAATAACAATTAAATTTTGTAAAACGCCAGCACATCAAGCTACCCCAATCTGTCAAATTTCCCTAATTCAAAGTGAACCTTATGCTAATGTGATAAAGTTAATGCATAAAAATATCGATTCCTTCTGTAAAAGGAGCGATACACATAATGTAAATACTAGATATAAGAATAATCTCATATTGCGTACTACCCGTCTCCACAAAATAAGTAACTCTTTTATAGGGCAATGTATAAGATTCTATAACAAACTTCCCAATGATATTAGAGAATTGTCTACGAATAAGTTTAAAAGAATTATTATAGCCATATATATGTAGCAGGGCATATTACAAAATTTCTGATTATTTAAGTGATAAAAGTGCTTGGGATTGAGTTGTTGTAATTAATCTTAAGTATATTTTATTTTAAAAAAAGATTCCTACTGAGTTTTCTGGCAGCGTTTTTCAGTAGCTGCCACGTCATGCACTGCACGGTAGGGAAAAAAATATTACGATTCCACAGAAATGTAAAATTTTTACGGAATAAATGATTTTGACTTTGAATTTGACTTAAAAATCTATAAAAGAAATTTGACTAGGGTAGCTGGATATGCTGGCGTCTGCACATTAATAATTTGGCAAAACACAGGGGATGATATCCTTATATGTGTATAACACTTTATTTTGTGTATTTCTATGTAATACACAAAATAAAGGGTACTGATTACTTTCTCTCTACCGACCGACCCTATATAATGGGATTAAGGCTTGAAATAGTAATTTGGGGTTGGCTCTCCTATTAATTTTTCTCCAGCTACCTGAGTCTCGAATGCAATATTGGCTTGTTTAACCCTTAACTATGTAAGTATATGACGTGTTTCTGAGGAAATAGGTCGTAAAATATTTACAGACAGGGTTTCTTTTCCTATTGACGTACGGAACACGTTTTTTTTAAGGCAGGGGCAATGCCTACGCATGCCATCCACAAAAAATGTCTGCGGGTGGGTATGTCGGAATCACATCGACTAAATCTAAGCTGCTATTGGCGCCCGATGGAAGGAGCTCTGGGAACGCGAGTATACTGCTCCAATGCCCCCCTTTTGCGCCATATCCCAGATGTTCGGGACACATACCCTGGGAAGGCTCTTGATATCCCTCTCCTATTGCCGACAGCGACAACGATTGCGTCATAAGCAAATCGCTGTTTTCCCGGAGCTGCTTGCACGTCGCGGCAGTTGAGGACACTTCTTATACTGACACTGCAGCCACAAGGGGAATTGGGCTACCGGTTGCGACGTACGGAACCCAAAATAATCTGATTAATATAATAATTGGTCAAGAACTTCAGTATTAAGAATTGCTCTTGTGTACATTGCTTGCTTATCGTATGGGCAGTGGTAACCCTAGTGTCAGAGTTGTTCAAGCCGCCCAGTAGGTCTCTGACACGGCTTAACGACTGTTGTCTAATGACTACAACCGGGACCGACAGCTTAACGTGCCCTCCGAAGCACGGAGACGCTCAAAAATTAAACCACTTTGGCGGTCACACATCTATGGACTGACCGCGAGCGTAGTTGCTTAACCTCTCGGATCGCTTACAGACCGGTGAGAGCATCTAGCTATGAGCGCCTCTCAATTTTTTGTCCCACAATTTTTTGAGGTCATTGTGTTTTGAAATGGAAATTGAGAGCCTCCCTTTGTATAAAGATGGCGAATTGTCTGTGTTTCTTTGACTTATGCCATTACTATTACTTTCAGCTGCAGATTCATTTTTTCTGTCTATATCTTTTGTAATTTTTACTTCTAACAGAACTTGTGTACATTAAAGTTATAATTTTCAAGAATGTATATTTTTTTATATATATATGGATACAGTTATATATAGTAAAGATGGTATGTAATATGTAAGTTAAGTATAAGTTTGTAGCGTATTAAGTTCACTGTTTTAGTCATGGTACCAGTGCGTACCATTTCATCATTTTTCATTCCATACTCAAATCCTTGCCTAGTTTGTCAGGAAGACATCACATTTAGTGATAAGGCCGCCAATTGTACAATTCTGTAATGCATCCTAGTTTCTTGTATGTTATTTTACTTGGTGTACAGAGTTTTGACTGCAATGAAAATAATTTGATTTTAATTAATCGTATTTTTGTTATTAGTTACGCTATTTCTCTGATGTTTATGATGATGTTTTTGTATTCTATAGGGAGAAGTTTTCTGTATGGTTCCCTATAAATGAGATTCAAATCGGTTGTCGTTAACAAAAGTTGAAAGTCATCTATATGTTTTTTAAATAGTAATAATTCGTGAACACGTGAAGAATAAAGATAATTACGAAGAAGCGAAATGCTGCACGCCATATTTCATAGTGTTCAGATAAATCATAATTTTCCTTTTATTTATTAACAAGTTCGGAATGCTCGATATCTTTTAAATCATTAACTTTCAGTCTAAAATAAAGTGAAACAATATAGTAGTGTTAGAGTTATCTATCCATCTATTATTCCTCCATCGACAAATTAGCATAACCCAAGCAGGTTAAAGCTGGAGGTTAAAATCTTTCACGCCTTTCCAAACGAGATTAGTATTAAAATTAATATTCTCCTTATCTCCCTTGCTTGGTACCGGCCATTTTTCAACGCCTACTTTAAAAAGCTTGCGATATCATTATGCAAAAGAGGACTGATTAGGCACATTCATTTTACTTTTTTTCGTATAATAAAGCTTAGAGGGGGACTAACTAAAAGCGCGGAGAGTGAAGTTTTCGTTTTACATAATGAATAAATAGAAAATAAACTCTGCAAAATATCTGCTTATTAGATTTTACGCAACGTAGATAGGGAACATTGTTAAAGATAGGTATTGTACAGATGCCAGCACATCCAGCTACCTCAATCTGTCAATTTTCTTTTATAAATTTACAAGTTTATCACAAAAGCATAAGGTTCATTTTCAATTGGGGAAATTTGACAGATTGGGGTACCTGGATGTGCTGGCGTCTGTAGTAAAAATATAATATAACACTTCTTCATCACTCAACTTGACGAGTAGCCCTCTCCGTACTGATTAATTCTTATTAAAACTGAAAATAAAAAAATTATTCATTTTTTTTTAATCAGAATATCATCAACCCATCTCATCCCGTGGGGGGAGTAGAAGTCGACCCGAGGGAATATCTACCAGAGGACGGGCAGCAGCTTCCTTCTGATTACTATGACCATCTTACTGTGATCGCCAACCCGCCTGCCAAGCGTGGCGATTATGGCATATCCCCCCAAGACGATTCTTAAGGGAGGCTTGTCCAGCAGTGGACTTATTTAGCTGTAATGATAATGAATCCAAATTCCAGTCCAATCTATTAAGTAGAACAGTCAAACTATATAGAAAGCACTATCGCCCGAAATCAAGATGGCCAAAATATTAATAATAAGTTACAGGTAGTTTCAACCCATCTGTAAGATTTTCATTGTATTGTTAGAGTTGTGCAAAGGTCGTGACAAATATGAATGCATTGTCTCTGCCTACCCCTCTGAGAAACAGGGGTGAGGATATGTATGTATGTTTAACTATATAACTAAATGTAACACGTACCAATGTTTTTTTTTTCTAGTATGTATTATTATAATATATAGTGTGCTATTTATAAAATTAGGATATAAAAGAGATAATAAATAACTAAGTCTATACAAATACTAGTCAGTTAGCTTTAATTCATGGAAAATTTTAGTTCACCTACCAAACTCTATTTCTTCTACCCTAAGGTTTTTTGGTAGATAATGCCTTGGAAATTAAGTCCACCTATACATACTATTTTTTGTGTTAAAGTCTTTAACTAAATAAATAAATGTAGCAATACCGTTTCTTTTTTGTTTCTCTTTAATAAAGGCAATGCCCGCACTAGGGAAATAAATCTATGTGTGGTGGGGTACTTTACAAACATAATTTACGGAAACAAAGTACATCCAAAATCAGAGACTCAGCTATTTATCAGTCGCATACATAGTTTTTTTTTATTTATATATATTTTTTTTTACACTTCTTACACAGAATTGTACAGAGGCGGACTTAATGCCAAAGGCATTCTCTTCCAGTCAACCTTGAGGTGATGCAGAAAAAACATGGTAGGTGCACTAAAGTATCAAAATATTGTAGATGAGAAGATATAGAAGGTACATAAATTACACAGATACATATCATATATACCTACTTACATACTATAATATATATATATATATATAAATGTTATGTAATGTTATTTAATGATATGTAATATATATTTTATATAAATGTTTTCATACAAGATGTACCTAAATATCTATGTTACTAGAAATAATATCTAATGTGTACAACTATATTACTACAAACATGTTCTGACTATTTACAAGCGCTTTTTTAAAGTCTACGTGAATAAAAACCTTTTTTATTTTATTTTATTTATTTTATTATATAAATAAATAAATTATATAATAAATAATACAACTGTAATATGATATTAGATTTTCTTTAAAAGATATGCGCGAGTTTTCATTTTAAAAGAGTAACGACTCTTTGCCATCCTGATTTCCGGTGGAAGGGAGTTCCATAGAAGAATCGATTGTACGACGAAAGAAGAGTGAATGAAATTAGAATGATGAGATGGGCACTGAAGAAGTCTATTATGAGAAGAACGAAGAAATTTACTGTGGTTGCTATGTAGATAGTGAAATTTTGAAGTTAGATACGAGGGAGAAGAGGGAGAATCAAGTAAAGAGTAAAGAGTAGTTAACGCTCTCAGAGACCTACGCTGCCGAATAGGCAACCACTTAAGTTGAGAGCGATAATGAGACACATGATCGTATTTTCGGAGATTGAAAATGAATCGAATGCAGTTATTTAGAAGTCGGTCAAGTTTATTAAGATGATCTGCCTTCTCGATCTGCTGTCAAAGTAGCACACATCACCATAGTCAATGATAGGGAATATTGAGGCCTGCACGAGCAACACTTTTGTTCCAGATGGGAGAAAGTGTCTAAGACGATAGAGTGACCGTAAAGTATTTGTGACCCTCTGGCAAACACTAGTTATTTGGTTCTGCCAGCTCATTGTTGAATCAATGTGCAGACCTAGGTTTTTAACACTTTCGCTAATTGGTATAGCAGAATTATTAAATAATATAAGCGGTAGGTCTTCAACATCAAATCTGCTCATCATGCGAGAACTACCGACAATCATTGCTTGACATTTTAAGGGATTAACAGTAAGCCCGAAGTTATCAGACCAATTTTTGATCAGGTCTAAATCCTGATTTAGTTTTCCGATGCAAGCTAGCTGTCAACACTCGCTTGAGCATATAATTGTAGGTCATCGGCATACAGATGATACGCATTTTGAATATTTTTCGTTAAGAGGTTGATATAAACAGAAAATAAAAGAGGAGAAAGAATACCGCCTTGAGGGACACCAGTCTCCAAGTCACACCAATTCGATGAAGCTTCACCGATGCGTACAGATTGCTGGCGCCCTCGAAGATATGAAGAAAACCATTTCAGTGGTACGTCAGAGATCATAAGATGGGAGAGGACACATAGAAGGATATGGTGACCGACGGTATTAAAAGCGTTAGAGAAGTCTACCAAAACCATCACCGTGACTTTGGTATCCTCCATACCTGCTCGAATTTCGTCAGTCACTTTAAGAAGTGCCGTGGTAGTACTGTGTTTAGGTCTAAAACCAGATTGCAGGGGACTTAACAAGCTATTGGAAAGTATGAAATGTGAAAGCTGTTTCTGAACACAGGACTCCAGTACTTTGGATAAGAAAGGAAGGATAGAAATAGGACGGTATTGGGTAGGGAGAGTGGGATTGGTGACCTTAGGGAGTGGATGGACATAAGCTTTACGCCATATGGAGGGGAATGTTCCGGAATTAAGGGAAAAGTTGACTATGTGCGTAATTGCAGGAAGGAGGTTATCCAGGATAGCAGTAATCATCCGTCGGCTGATACCATCACAGCCAACAGCATTCGATTTAATGGGGAGGATAATCTTTTTGATCTCATTCGAATCCACTGTTGTGAAATAAAAAGGAGAGATATTTGGGCGCGTAAGACCATTAAGAAAGGCTATAGTTTGAAATTGGATTAAATGATCCAACGAAGAAGTAGTAGTGAAATGTTGCTTAAGAATATCTAAACCAATCGAGCTGGGAAGGTCTAAGTGACGCGGCTTACCGATACCAAGAGTTCCAAGGAATTTCCAGATACCGGCAGGTGTAGAAGAAGATATGTTATCAAGAATATGACGGCGTTTAGCATTGCGTATCATCTTATTACACCGATTCCTAGCAATTTTGTAAAGGTTCCAATTTAGATCGCTGCGCGCTTTTTTGAAGTTGAGAAATGCTCGATCTCTACGTCGCATAATCATTTTTACTTCCTTCGACATCCACGGCGCAGGCAGGCGTTTCAATTTAACCTTTGCTACGGGCGCATGGACATCGTACAACCCAAAGATATTCTTGTTGAAAATATCGACCATGTCGTCAACATTTTGAGCTACTTGCAAAGGTTCCCAGTCAATATTAGATGCATCCTTACGGAGGTGATTGACATCAATCCGACCGGAGGAACGCACATGCACGACCTTGGATTTGGGCTTGGGAGGCTTAAGGATATAAGAAAGGTAAATGAGGTCGTGATGGGAGAATCCAGGAGCTACATGTTGCCCATGAGAGGCAACTGAGGAGAGGTTAGAGGTAAGGATTAAGTCGAGCCAAGTATCATCACCTGAGATGTTATGGTGCGTAGGTTGGAGTGGTAACACATGAAGGCTGCTTGACTCGACTATGTGCAGGAGTTTACGGAAACGAGGGGAATTACGGACATTGAGGTTGGTATTGAAATCACCCATGATGATGTGATGAGCATACTCGGAACCTAAAGATTCTAAAACCAATTCGATATCGGTGAAGTAGTCAATATTTGGAGGGCAGTAAACCACACCTAAAACCGTGTTCGACCCTTTGAGAGAAATTTCAAGAAAAAGAAACTCAGCAGAGGCAGCATAGGTATGGGTGGAAGTTGCTAAAATCTTAAAAGGAAGGTCACTTCTTACATACACTGCGACACCGCCCCCCGCCTTACCTATTCGGTCGTTACGTACAAGAATGAATCCAGGCAGAGAATACGTGGTCGAAAGTAGGTTAGGTTTAAGCCAGCTTTCGGAAATCAAGATGGCGTGAACGTTACAATCTGAGAACGTCTCATGCAGGTCATTGTAATGACTGGGTATACTTTGCGCGTTAAGATGGCATATATTTAATAAATGTCGACAATTTCCTGAAAAGGTTTGCCGTACTAAATCGCCGAGGGTATCGGGCAAGGATGAAAAACTATCATTTCCTGAAGTCGTAAATTCTATTACAGAATGAAAAGAATCATCATCACTATCGCTATTTGAAT
This sequence comes from Pseudoips prasinana, assembly GCA_951640165.1. Classification (NCBI taxonomy): domain Eukaryota; kingdom Metazoa; phylum Arthropoda; class Insecta; order Lepidoptera; family Nolidae; genus Pseudoips; species Pseudoips prasinana. The sequence goes on along the minus strand of OX621245.1, from coordinate 34,856,460 downwards.
AATACATAAATAAATATTAACAATATAAGATAAATATATAAGATATAATATATAAATACTATATAATAACGTTAAGTATAGTAGTGCTATGCAGTACACACACGTGGGTATACTCTGCACCACCCGCCAGCTTACAAACAGGCATTAAACACAAAAAAAATATATATAATCAAACAGAAAAAAATAATCAAGATAACATAATGTAAATAAAATTTTAACGCTAATAAAACATTAACATGTTAACGTAATTAGGAACGCATCCGTTCAGATATGGTATAATGAAAAGTAATTTTGACTAATACAAATGACAAATAGAAAGTTATTGACAACAAAACGTAGTTTAGTTTTAGTTATATACTCTTTGGACAAACCTTCACCATACAGGTATTAGAAATAATAATAATAATATCTGGGGACAATTACTATAAAATAAAAATAATATTACTATAAAATAAAAATACTATTATTATTCATTTTTGAATATTTTTATTAAATCATAGTTTTTTATTATTAACTATGATTTCTTATTACTTTTAGCATTTTAAACATGCTATACTGAAAACAATGTTTCAGTAATCTTTAAAATGAATTGTATAAATTTTTTTTTTTTTTTTTTTTTTTTTTAGTGCTGGTGGGAATCGAACCCACGACCACGGGGATCCGGCCCATGTGCGTTAACCGCTCCGCCACCGCACCAGGTACTGAACACTTCAAATTTATACAACCCATTCGTTCGATATTTCTTAACGCATTTAAGTCGCTTTAACGCCATCTTACCGAAACCTACACGGCTAACAACGGCTGGAATGCCAATACTTAGATCGGACAATTCCAACAGATGGCGCTTTTTTTAAATTATTCATTTTTGAATATTTTTATTAAATCATAGTTTTTTATTATTAACTATGATTTCTTATTACTTTTAGCATTTTAAACATGCTATACTGAAAACAATGTTTCAGAAATCTTTAAAATGAATTGTATAAATTTTAAGTGCGGGTGGGAATCGAACCCACGACCACGGGGATCCGGCCCATGTGCGTTAACCGCTCCGCCACCGCACCAGGTACTGAACACTTCAAATTTATACAACCCATTCGTTCGATATTTCTTAACGCATTTAAGTCGCTTTAACGCCATCTTACCGAAACCTACACGGCTAACAACGGCTGGAATGCCAATACTTAGATCGGACAATTCCAACAGATGGCGCTTTTTTTAAATTATTCATTTTTGAATATTTTTATTAAATCATAGTTTTTTATTATTAACTATGATTTCTTATTACTTTTAGCATTTTAAACATGCTAAACTGAAAACAATGTTTCAGAAATCTTTAAAATGAATTGTATAAATTTTAAGTGCGGGTGGGAATCGAACCCACGACCACGGGGATCCGGCCCATGTGCGTTAACCGCTCCGCCACCGCACCAGGTACTGAACACTTCAAATTTATACAACCCATTCGTTCGATATTTCTTAACGCATTTAAGTCGCTTTAACGCCATCTTACCGAAACCTACACGGCTAACAACGGCTGGAATGCCAATACTTAGATCGGACAATTCCAACAGATCATCACCACATATCGAACGAATGGGTTGTATAAATTTGAAGTGTTCAGTACCTGGTGCGGTGGCGGAGCGGTTAACGCACATGGGCCGGATCCCCGTGGTCGTGGGTTCGATTCCCACCCGCACTTAAAATTTATACAATTCATTTTAAAGATTTCTGAAACATTGTTTTCAGTATAGCATGTTTAAAATGCTAAAAGTAATAAGAAATCATAGTTAATAATAAAAAACTATGATTTAATAAAAATATTCAAAAATGAATAATTTTAAAAAAGCGCCATCTGTTGGAATTGTCCGATCTAAGTATTGGCATTCCAGCCGTTGTTAGCCGTGTAGGTTTCGGTAAGATGGCGTTAAAGCGACTTAAATGCGTTAAGAAATATCGAACGAATGGGTTGTATAAATTTGAAGTGTTCAGTACCTGGTGCGGTGGCGGAGCGGTTAACGCACATGGGCCGGATCCCCGTGGTCGTGGGTTCGATTCCCACCCGCACTTAAAATTTATACAATTCATTTTAAAGATTTCTGAAACATTGTTTTCAGTATAGCATGTTTAAAATGCTAAAAGTAATAAGAAATCATAGTTAATAATAAAAAACTATGATTTAATAAAAATATTCAAAAATGAATAATTTAAAAAAAGCGCCATCTGTTGGAATTGTCCGATCTAAGTATTGGCATTCCAGCCGTTGTTAGCCGTGTAGGTTTCGGTAAGATGGCGTTAAAGCGACTTAAATGCGTTAAGAAATATCGAACGAATGGGTTGTATAAATTTGAAGTGTTCAGTACCTGGTGCGGTGGCGGAGCGGTTAACGCACATGGGCCGGATCCCCGTGGTCGTGGGTTCGATTCCCACCCGCACTTAAAATTTATACAATTCATTTTAAAGATTTCTGAAACATTGTTTTCAGTATAGCATGTTTAAAATGCTAAAAGTAATAAGAAATCATAGTTAATAATAAAAAACTATGATTTAATAAAAATATTCAAAAATGAATAATTTAAAAAAAGCGCCATCTGTTGGAATTGTCCGATCTAAGTATTGGCATTCCAGCCGTTGTTAGCCGTGTAGGTTTCGGTAAGATGGCGTTAAAGCGACTTAAATGCGTTAAGAAATATCGAACGAATGGGTTGTATAAATTTGAAGTGTTCAGTACCTGGTGCGGTGGCGGAGCGGTTAACGCACATGGGCCGGATCCCCGTGGTCGTGGGTTCGATTCCCACCCGCACTTAAAATTTATACAATTCATTTTAAAGATTTCTGAAACATTGTTTTCAGTATAGCATGTTTAAAATGCTAAAAGTAATAAGAAATCATAGTTAATAATAAAAAACTATGATTTCATAAAAATATTCAAAAATGAATAATTTAAAAAAAGCGCCATCTGTTGGAATTGTCCGATCTAAGTATTGGCATTCCAGCCGTTGTTAGCCGTGTAGGTTTCGGTAAGATGGCGTTAAAGCGACTTAAATGCGTTAAGAAATATCGAACGAATGGGTTGTATAAATTTGAAGTGTTCAGTACCTGGTGCGGTGGCGGAGCGGTTAACGCACATGGGCCGGATCCCCGTGGTCGTGGGTTCGATTCCCACCCGCACTTAAAATTTATACAATTCATTTTAAAGATTTCTGAAACATTACTATTATTATAAAAAAAAAAGGTATTAGAAATTAGCAATTTTCCTGACCCTCAAAATAAGTGGCATTATAGAAGCCAACAACAAACAATGATTCCTAGAGGTAAGTAAAACAACAAATATACAATTACAACGTAAATTATGAACTTTTGCAAAGTTTACCACTTTTGATCACAGAGCACTATTTTTTCAGTTCATCCCCGCCGCTACTACCAGTTGTCGACGGTTCCACCGTGGTCTTTGGGTACCTGGCATAAAGAGAAGTCAGCTGCTCAATTGTAGAAATCTTGTGACGGATTCCATTTGCAGATTTGATGAAGATAATGGAGTTTTGAGACCAAACCGCCCGAAAGCCGAAATATAAACGCGCTTTTGTGAAGACTTCCTGCCTGGCCCTAGTCAAGAATTCTTTCACTGCTACAGACGAGCCCTTTAGCTTGGCTTTGGCCCTCCAGGCAGCGTCTTTAATGTCTAAACTAGAGAAACGAACTAGAATGGGTCGGTGGTGATCCTTGCGGGGCATACCAAGTCTGTGACATGCTTTGATGGCTGATTTGGAAACATCACATAAACCAAATCTTGTCTTAAGGGCATCCAGAATGGTCTAAGAACAGTCATCTTTGTCTTTTTCTATAAAACCAGTGAACACCAATGCTTTGCGCCTGTTTCTTGTCTCCAATTCATCAATTTGATTAGAGAAGTCACGTATTCGCTGCCGAAGAATACCCAAGATGTTAAATACCAGTTCCCGGAAGCTCCGAAGCTCTTCTGCCACTTTGGCCACAGTATCTTTAGCAGTGCCTTTTGAAGTGCCGGCATTCTGGATTTGGACTTGCAGTTCATCAAGCCTTCTGCAAACACTCTCCTCAAGCTTATGTTGGGTAGCCAATACTTCTGACAGTTGGGACATCTTTTTGTTGAACAAATGTTATTATTAAAGTGAAGTGAAGTGAAGTGTAGAGGTTAAGCTGGCAGGTGGTGAAAATATTGATGCTAGGTCACATAAAATGTGCTGCAAACGTAAGTACTCACTAAATTAGGTCGAGGACACTAAAAATGAGTGATTTTATGTCATAAAAATACTAAATTTTAATTTTTAATACAGAGGAACTTACTGAAACAATTGACAGTTATTTCACCTACCCCCCAAAAAAAAAGGAAAAAAAAGTTGTTGTCTTGTGTGGGAATGAAATCCGGGACACGAAGTGGCGATCTCTTTTATCTCTACGTCAGTAACCATCTAGAGCGGAAGTGCCTTTGGCGTTCAATAAGTTTGGCCTTATTTACTAAACCTTGCCTCTATCACCAGTGACCAAAAAGGTTTCAAACCAACGAAATAGGTTGTAAGGGTATAGTCCGGTCATTTTAGACAATTGAAATAAAGAAAATTCCGACAAAGCCAAATCTTCGTAGAGACCTTAGGTTTACCACAAGGAATAAAGTGTCAAAAGTCCCCATCACTCCCATGTGAGCTTAGGGACTTATTCGGGGCCCAAGGTCAAAAGTTTAGTATTTGAGGTGAAGAATTAATTTCTATAAATACTTTTGCGCAGTCAACCAAATCATTTTTTTCAAATAATTTTAATACTGAATTTTCGCCCCTTCTAAACATTGCTGACGTAGTATCACATCCGGTTATCGCGTGTAAAAATAAAATAAAGTTTTGGCATTTTGGATAAGCTGATAAACTTTTAGAAGAATGTATTTCTGTCCGTTGCTGCGCCTTCCCAGGTTTTAAAAAGTAAATAATTTTATCAGATGGAGTCCTTGCAGTGAGTAGTACTAATAAATCAACATCTTCACCCACTACAATAGTTGTATTTCTTGCATTAAATTGTTCTATTGCTGTTTCAATTATGAGGACATCGGCGTCATTCGGAGCTTGTTTCACGGCAATATTTTCAGCTGTTAATTTGTTACTTAACATAGAAATAAAACGAGATTTATTATTAATGAATATATTCTTAGAATAGTATAATTTATACATAACAGAGACACGAGTAGGCATTTTTGCTTGCTTTAGTACCTAAATATGTATATACGTGGCATATGTGTGCATACTATGTAGAACATGATTCTTACAAGCGCAATATCTAGGACATAGTGGGTCTTAGAGAACAAATCATTGAGACCATTTCTATAGAGAATTTTAAGATCTACAACTTTGCTCGAAGGTACTTTTTCGATAAAACTTACCGTTTTCGAGAAAAATCCAAAAAACCTAAAATTTTGACCTTGGGCCCCGAATAAGTCCCTAAGCTCACATGGGACTATGATGGGACTGATGGGGACTTTTGACACTTTATTCCTTGTGGTAAACCTAAGGTCTCTACGAAGATTTGGCTCTGTCGGAATTTTCTTTATTTGATCACTATTTTTATGTCTAAAATGACTGGACTAGTATCTCACATATCAACACCCAAATCGATCGATCATTGTTCCAATCAATCAAGCAATATTAGATCCGTTACGACTTAAGCCTAGCTGTTATTACAAACATATATTTATCGGAGATATAGGTACGAGCAAGCACGATCTTCTGGAGTTAATCACCACCTGTCATAGTAAACTTTGACGCTTTTGTATCAAATAACATATTTTTTAAACTAGCTGTGCCCCGCGGTTTTATTTTATAAATTATCACAGCTCCCCGTAGGTGATAGCGTGATAATATGTAGCCTATATGTTGACCCAACCTCTTAGTAATATTCATGGAAAATTTGAAGTAAATCCATGCAGTACTTTATGAGTTTAGCCCGGAAATAGAACAAGAAGAAGAAGAAATACATTTATTCGACAATAGACATACAAGAAATTTACAAACAGAACTAACTAAATACATATAAAAATCAAACAATAACATATTTTAACACTAAGGAATAGGTCCTGTATGTCCTGCCGAAAGGGTCACCATCTCAGCATTTGCTGGGTTACACCCAGCGCTGATCTTCCGTTGGTACCCGTGACGATCATTGTATGTCAGTGCAAATTAGTATGTGGGGGAGTTAATATAAATAAATTAATAAAAGTTATAATAGATAAATATATAAGGTAGGTACTTAAATTATATTATTGTGGAACTGGAAAACTACAGGAGTGGGGATTTTTTATAAAAAGGCGATGCTTCGCCGGCATCGCTCTCTTTTGGCGTCCAACCTTGTCGAGGCCGTTACTCTGCCCGATTGCAGTTTGAGTTGTTAAAAGTCTTTATTATAATTGTTAGCCCGGTTTAGTTCTTGTGATTTTACTTCCTTAGTTCGTTTTTGTTTATTTGAATAATAAATTTTGTTTGATAATACATTAGTGAGTATCGTTTCGTGTCGTGTCGTTTGTATTAAAATTTGTTTTAAAGCTACTTCTGGTCTCATTCCTAAGATCAGAAGTGAGATTCTTCTTTCGCCCACTTAATTAGTTGTGTTGTTTTGAAATTATCGGTGAGTTCAGATTTTGTTTTTGTTGTTGTTGTGCAGTTTTATGCGGTTAATTGGTTGGCTTTTGTTGTTGTTTAGTGGTATTATTTTCGTTATGTCGAATCGTGAGCGTGATTATAGTGTGAATCGCCGGGATAGGTATAGTCCTGGGCACGGTAGTCGCCACAGTGAGCGTCGCGAGCGATCGCCAGACGAAAATTTTAGGTTATGGCTCGAAATGCAGGCAATGCTTACTCGTCTTAAGGCATTAGAAGATGCGTCTCGGACTTCACCTAGGCCGGGGCGTTCGGGTGTTTGTGATACGAGAGTGTCGGAGGGAAACACAAGCCGTGTTGAGTCGCTATCTCGAGTTGAGCATGTTTCGCGTACACCTAAGCGCAATACCCTGCGATCGCCGGTTCAAGCAGATTCGCGTGATGCGCGTCGCTCATGTATGAACACGGAGGTTAGTGTCTCGACGCTTAATATAGTGCCGCGACCGAGAGATCAGTTATTGTCGCCTACGACTTAATCACAGACAACGTCCATGCACTCGGTCTCGATCACCACCACGTGGTTCGGAACCCACTCGTAGCAGCGTCCCAGAGCATTTCACAGTCGTGTTTGCCTGAATGAACATTTTTACATTTCCAATTTTGACTCAAATTTACATATTTTCGATAATTGGTGTGCTGAGGTAGACCGTGCAGAATCTTTAAATAATTGGAGTGATTTTGAGTACCTCGTTTGTGTGTTTTACTTTTGTATAGTGTCGACAGTGTTCCTGTAAGCAAATATATTTGTATTTTGGTATCGGTTGCTTTTAAAAAGTAAGTACCACGTGCTTGTTGTTTTGTTTTTGTGTGCGCCCTAAAGTATAAAACCGTTAGTTAATATCTAAATTGTGATTAGTTCAGTGTCACTGGTGACTAAAGTAAATAGAGCGCACACCACGCAATGATTCGCATAGTTGTCACGATGATAAGTGTGGAGATTATTGCCGTGATACACGAAGTAGATCTAGGCGTCGCGACAGACCAGATAGTTTTGAAAGTTCACGTAAACTTGTTCGTTCGCGGTCAGATTGTTGAAAACAGGACGATCCGTTTACGGTCCTTGAGCGGTAGCAGTTATAATAAGTGCGAACGTGATTGCAATGCCTTCTAAGGCACAAGAAAATCTACACCGCACGTTAGATTCTATCATGAGTAAGTTAGAAACGGTCGAAAGTAATTTTAAATCTACCACTAAAAAATGAAAAAATGAGGGTATTTTGGCTACCCAGGCAGTTGTTGACACGATTCAGTCGATAGTTAAGTCGTGCTAGCTACTATTATGTCTTTGTGTCTAATCTCTTCCGATATACAGTTATGGTGCAACGTGGTCGATCGCCCTCAAATACTAAATCATTGGGACGTCAGGGAATTTTTGTATAAGCCCAGTTTGATGCAGAGTGTATTAACAGTGAACAGTCTACGAAGTGTACAGTAAACTTTGTTTTATTTTTGTTAATTTCTGTGGTGTGTGATTTACGTAAGTACAATTTTATTGTTTTGTTTGCGAGATACCGCGATGTATTTTACGTGGCCGATCAATTCTTGAAAGGTGAATCCCATATCAGGGCGTGAAACCATTTACTTACTTTGTCGCACGGTAGTTGGCGATATTCCGGTGAAGCAGTGAAAGCCTCTTAGGCTAACCGATTCGTCATGTGAAAATAAAAGGTAGTTTGCGATGTGTATTACGAATTACGAACTAAGCTCGATCAGTAGACGTCGTAGTGTTGATAGCTGTCGCCAGCGCCGCTCAGTATCGTGTGCATTGCATGATAGCCATGGTATATAGCTGTAGGTATTGACCACCGCTGAGGAATGTAACCTCAAACGGTTGACATCACGGTGTTGTATAAAATGTCATGCCGTTGTTTTGCGCCTAATGGTAGTGAGAGGATTGAGTGAGGAGCTGAAAAGCCTATGCTACAAGGTATTGACAAAGCTTACTAAGTAACACTTGATAGTCTTATCATTTTTTCAATTTAATACTCAATGTGTTATTTGCATTCTACAATGTAAAAGAGTTGTTATTTAAAACCTAGTAGGTGTAATAACAGTGCACGTTCTCGAGCTACTTCTTAGCAGCGGAATTATCAACATAAGTTTGAAGTCATCCTCTGAAGTTTGACTGCACGTGTGGCGCAGTGGTTAAGATCATCGCGTTGTCATTCAATGACCCAGGTTCGATTCCCGCATGGGAAAAATATTTGTGTGAACCATGAGAAGATGTTCTTAGTGTGGATGTACTTTGTGTCGGACGATTATATGTTTCGTCATATGTAATGATGTTATGTAAAAGACTTGGTCATATTAAAGGACAAAGGTTACACCAAAGTGAGATCAGTCATGTTAGCAATCTCAAACCAAGTGAGTTATTGTCAGGTGTAGCCGAGTCGGAGAAAGGTGGTTTAGTACACATTTTTCCGTCACAAAAAGTCTGACGGAAATGACAAATTTTTAGTCTCCGTTTCAATCATCTCATAGAAGTTATTTTTATAATTATCGATGGTAAAGCTCTGAAATATACCGAGCGTTAATGTGATCTAATATGTGTGTTGCGCGTTAGTGCATTGTTTTCAGGATTTTGTTTTAGAAAGACGCTAATGATGCCACATGCTGATGATTTTGATGTTGTACCAATTGGATGGACAAGAATAACCCAGGCAGCGAACGAAGTAATTGAATCGCCTCAGAATGGTAGTTTGGATGCAATTAGCTACGTAAGACAATGATTTTTGTATTTCTTATACAATTCGGTAAGTTAAGAACCCAGATAGTTCTGATGTTACATGAAGGGACCTCTGTTGAGTCTTTCAGGTTTTTACGTAGAAATACGTTTCGTATAATTGTCACGTATAATAACGTGCATGAGTATAAGTAAAAAAAAAAAAACTGTCGCCTTTATTTTGAATAAGGCTAATTAAAAGAGTTCACGTTTGGTGATGTTCTCTTTGTAATTAAATTCTCTTAGTCCACAGGTACCCAGATATGCGTAGTTGAGTGGCAGTTATGGCAAATGGGCGCAGACTGCGGCCAGTACATGGCTTGCGTGGCAAGGTTTGTCATGCGAGTGGTGTTGGAGAGAAAAGGCGAGTGTGTCACTTGCTGTTCGGAGCAGGCTGTCGGCGTGACCCGGTGGCTACCTTCGGGGCTGGGGCCCTGAGGCGCCTGGTCTGGCGGGCGTGCGCCTGCGCGCGTGTCCGGCTGCTATGGGAGCTTAAACGCAGTTAAGTACATGATCTCGTGGCGTGGTGAGTGGACTCCCGATGTGTGTGGAGTCACTTTCCATGGTGCGTGACTTTAATTATTTAGGCACTTTGATATTTTGCTTAAACTAATTTTGTAAAGTTTTTGTGGACATGCTTGTGTGCCGAGCATTGTGTGTTGTTTTGAGAATTACAAATTGATTTAATGATTCTCTATTTGTGCAAAGTGTTTTTCGCAAAGGGCAAACACATTAAGGGAAGTTTTATCTTGCGGTTGGGATAGTCTCTGTCTTGGAGGTCCTCAGATATGCTGTCCTGGCTGACGGATACACTTCAAGTAAGGTAGGGTTTCATGTTATTGGATGCTGTCTTGGAGTGCACTCAGGCATGCGATCCTAGTATATGGGACATGCCTGGTGTGGTTTTGTGTCCCTCCCTTTATGCTCGGACGTGTGGTCCTGGAGCTGTGTTACACGTAGGGTCATGCCACGGGTTGGCCGCTGACGAGACGTGGTGCTGTGTGTTACACGTAGGGTCATGCCACGGGTTGGCCGCTGACGAGACGTGGTGCTGTGAGTTACACGTAGGGTCATGCCACGGGTTGGCCGCTGACGAGACGTATTTTATTGATAATTTGGGTTGAAATACGCTTTTATCTGGAACTGATTAACACACGCAAAGTTATGTCTCACGTAAGTGCGCGTAGATCTCTAGCGAGTCGTGATGTGGCACTCCCCCGACAGGAACTGCCCCGAGTGAACGTACAGATATCAGTTTATTTTATACTCTTGTGGTTAGGCTGAGTTAGGTGTGCTAAGCCTACATATGTGTCGAATTGTTGTTTGATTTTGGTGCGACACAAAGATTATGTTTTGAAGCTATCTCTTATCATTTATGGGCATGTTTTTGTGCTGTAGTTTTGTGTCATTACAGAGTCTGACAATGACACAGAGGAGTCTACCACTCAGAGTGTCACGCAGCCTTCAGGAGTCGAGATGCCTGATGAAGTTGATGAGCCACATCCCAGCACGTCCGCATCACGTGTTGCTGAAAGTTCGAGGATGTCGTTGCCAAGCCTGAAGACTGATCGCCAGAGTTAAAAGATGGAGCTCGTGGCCGGCCTCCTGCCAGGAAGGGCCGTGTGGAACTGGAAAACTACAGGAGTGGGGATTTTTTATAAAAAGGCGATGCCTCGCCGGCATCGCTCTCTTTTGGCGTCCAACCTTGTCGAGGCTGTTACTCTGCCCGATTGCAGTTTGAGTTGTTAAAAGTCTTTATTATAATTGTTAGCCCGGTTTAGTTCTTGTGATTTTACTTCCTTAGTTCGTTTTTGTTTATTTGAATAATAAATTTTGTTTGATAATACATTAGTGAGTATCGTTTCGTGTCGTGTCGTTTGTATTAAAATTTGTTTTAAAGCTACTTCTGGTCTCATTCCTAAGATTATATTATTGGGGTCTCGTTCATGCCACTCATTTTGCATATTTTGTATTCAGCCTTAATAGATAAATACACAGTCAAAAGGAGATCAAATTATAGATATGTTGCACTTTATTGCTTCAAACTGAATTTGATTATTAAAAAGAAACCGTTTTAATTGAACTCTAAAACTATATATACTTTTAAGATCTCTGATTGGTGGCGGTATATTGTTCCAAACTTTGGAGGCTGCGTATCTAAAACTGCCGCGGAAAGCAGCAGATCTGTGCGTGGGAATGGCTAATTGCTGCGCGCAACGTCTGCTCATACGCTGACGGTGATTGTTCACCCACGTGAGCTTTGCATGGAGGTATGATGGGCACTTACTTCCAATTACACCGAAAAGAAGGCAAGCAAGGTGAAGCTTTCTACGAAGTTTCATTTTAAGTAGGTTGTGTTTATTTAAATAAGGTGTTACGTGGCTCTTAGGTGGAATGTTAAAACAGAATCTGGCACAAGCATTTTGTACCGTTTGTAGTAATTTTTGGGTACGAGCTAGAAGCCTGGGGCCAAAAACTGAATCACAATAATTAAGTTTTGCAAGAACAACAGACTCTATAAGCTGCATACGTAGTTGTTGACTTAAATATGGACGCATTTTGTACAAAACTTTAAGTCGAAAGAAGCAATTTTGTACACAATTCGTTACATGCTTTTCGAAACGTAGAGATTGGTCCATTAATAAGCCTAAGTTGCGCGCCTCACTCACACGTTCGATCTCCTTGCCCAGAATATTTACGACAGGAACTTCTCTAATTATTCGAACCTTTTCCAGTTGGTTGTCAGTGCCGAAAATCATATATTTTGTTTTATCGGGATTTAAAATGAGAGAATTGTCTTGAGACCACTTGGCAATTCTACCGAGATCCTCATTAATAGTCTTAATGGCATTAGAGAAGTCGTCAGGCCGAAAAGATATATATAATTGTATATCGTCCGCATATATATGATAATGGGAGTTTAAAATGACTTTAACAATGTCAGCACAGTAAAAATACATACATACAGACACACAGACAAAAATTCTAAAAACTATATTTTTGGCTTCGATATCGATTGTGGATCATGCTACAAGTATCCTTTTAAAGAAATATTTATTGTACAGTTTCGACTTTCCTACGATTTTATTATATGTATAGATATTTGTTTATCCTTACTTAAGCATCTTCTAGACGGTTACAAGCCAACGTCCCAACAGAAGTGGTTGCCATCCATCTGGCAACTCAACTGCAGTTGTGCAACGTCCCAACAGAGGTGGTTGCCATCCATCTGGCAACTCAACTGCAGTTGTGCAACGTCCCAACAGAGGTCACCCTGGTGGTTGCCATCCATCTGGCAACTCAACTGCAGTTTTGCAACGTCCCAACAGAGGTGGTTGCCATCCACCTGGCAACTCAACTGCAGTTGTGCAACGTCCCAACAGAGGTCACCCTGGTGGTTGTCAACCATCTAGACTGCACAACTGCAGCTGTACAGTCTAGATGGATGGCAACCACCAGGGTGACCTCTGTTGGGACGTTGGTTTGCAACCGTTTATAAGATGCTTAACGCACTGCCATCTGATCCCTGACCTGACAGAGCCTGTATTATGGCAACGAGATAACTCATAAATATACTTGTATATTTCTAAATATGTAATAATTATGTCCTCCTAGCCGAATTTTGGCCACGGCGGCCAGTCTCAACAGAGATTAGCCATCTGCGCGGGACATATTATAGTGCTCAAGTGTGAGCACTTTCTGTTCCATCACTCTCATGATCCGATGGGATGCCTAGCGACACGACCGGAAAGAGGTCAGGCACAGGATCGACGGCTTTATGTGCTCTCCGAGGCACGGGGGTATAATACCGCCAACTCCCAGACTTCGGGCTGATGCTGAGAATTTTTTCTTGTTACAGAAACGTCCCAAAATCACTTTTTGGCCCGACCCGGGATTTGAACCCAGGACCTCGTTTTCTACGGGTGAACACGCTACCGCTAGACCATGAGGCAGCCAATATGTACATACATATATATTGCCTAAATATGTACATACATAATATAGATAAATTACAACCAGATAAAGAACATTTAAAAAATCGTGTTCATGACGCAAAGATTTGACGGGCCTGTTGGCGTGGTTGGCAAATGCTTGCTTTTCACGCCGGAGGTCGTGGGTTCGATTCCCACCCAGGACAGATAATTGTGTGCATGAACATGTCTGTTTGCCCTGAGTCTGGTTGAATATATCTATATAAGTATGTATTTACAAAAGAAAAGTAGTATATGTAGTATATCAGTTATCTGTTTCCATAGTACAAGCTCTGCTTAGTTTGGGATCAGATCGCCGTGTGTAAATAATGTCCCAGGATATTATATTAGTATTAATTTGCCGGGTTGATGTGATTGGTAATTCATCGGACTGGATGGCGTGATTGGTGGATACTTGCTGTTCACGCTGGTTCGATTCCCACGCTTGACAGATATTGTGTAGGTACATGAAGGTCTAATTGTCCTGGGTCTGAGTGTAATTATTTGTATAAATATGTATTAAAAACAGAAAAGCAGTTTTTGTAGTATATCAGTTATCTGGTTTCCATAATACAAGTTCTGTTTACTTTAGGAGCAGATGGTCGTGTGTGAATAATGTCCCAAGACATTATCAAACCCACGACCTCTGGTTTACCAGTCAGGGTCTCTAACCACTAGTCCAACAGTCTCGTGGTGGACATATGCAATTCCAATAAAGAACTTCAATAGGTTTCTTCAAGACTGTTATTTGACATTCACAGTCTACATTCCACATGGCTTGATCCATAGAGAAAGAGAAAGACAAAGGGAAGGGACGACATTTTATACCATAAAGTCATAGACGACGGTCACCGTAGCCTAGTTGGTAGTGCTTCTGCCTACGAAGCTGGTGGTCCTGGGTTCGAATCCCGGTAAGTGCAAATATTTGTGTGATGAGCACTAATATTTGTTTCTGAGTCATGGATGTTTTCTATGTATATAAGTATTTATCTATCTATATAAGTATGTATGTCGTCGCCTGGTACCCATAGGACAAGCTTTGCTTAGTTTGGGGCTAGGATGATCTGTGTGACATTGTCCCTATATATACATACTTATATAGATAGATAAATACTTAAATACATAGAAAACATCCATGACTCAGAAACAAATATTCGTTATGGTGGTCCTGGGTTCGAATCCCGGTAAGTGCAAATATTTGTGTGATGAGCTCACACAAATATTTGCACTTACCGGGATTCGAACCCAGGACCACCAGCTTCGTAGGCAGGAGCACTACCAACTAGGCTACGGTGACCGTCGATATAATTTGCCACCTACAGTCTACAGAACTAGAAGGCTTAGTAGTTTCTACTAAATTCAAGGCCTATAATAAATCCACTTAAGATAGCAAAATCCTACTATATCCTAGCTGTAGGATAAGCGATGCTGCGGGGTTACATAACTGAAGTGCATTTGCTGAACGACCGCGATGAGAGCGCCACGCCGCGCCAGCCCTATTAAATGCGCTCCGCATTCAGTAGGGCTGCCAGAAACATGCAAATTAATTACTAAGTTTTAATACTGACGGTCACCGTAGCCTAGTTGGTAGTGCTCCTGCCTACGAAGCTGGTGGTCCTGGGTTCGAATCCCGGTAAGTGCAAATATTTGTGTGATGAGCACAAATATTTGTTTCTGAGTCATGGATGTTTTCTATGTATATAAGTATTTATCTATCTATATATGTATATCGTCGCCTGGTATCCATAGTACAAGCTTTGCTTAGTTTGGGGCTAGGATGATCTGTGTGACATTGTCCAAGTTATTATTATTATTATACTTATTTATCGAATGGGGAGTTGTTAACCTAGTGTCAGAGTTGTTCAAGGTGCTCAGTAGGCCTCCGACATGGCTCGACGACCGTTGCCTAGTGGGTACAACCGGGACCGACAGCTTAACGTACCCTCCGAAGCACGGAGACGCTCAAAAATTAAACCACTTTGGCGGTAACCCATCTATGTACTGACCGCGAGCCTAGTTGCTTAACCTCGCCGATCACTTACGGACCGGTGAGAGCATCTTGCATGAATAGCGCAAATCTAATCAAAGAACTGGTAAATCTGCAGTTTGCATCGTTCTTAGCTTAACGCAGAGCGCCTACCACGGATTGGTAGTTGAAACACGGTGTTATATGTACATGTATATAGGTAAACGATTATATTTATGAACTCCCATTTTTGAAAATAGATTTAGAATCGCTTTGCATTGCAAATAATACTATAAACGGTACGTTTAGCGATCATCATCATATCAGCCGAAAGACGTCCACTGCTGGACAATGGCTTCCCCCAAAGATCTCCACAATTGCCGGTCTTGTGCTATCCGCATCCGATACTACACTTTAGATCGCTAAAGTGTAGTGTCGGATGCTGACGATGATGACTTAACGGAAAAATATCGGCTTTAAATACCATTGTGTATAATTTAGAAAGTCTATCACTTGAACAAAATAAAGAATCGCCATAATGATGCCAAATGCACTATGTATTAATACATAGTTTATATAGCATTCCTACGTATTTTATAGTTTATTCACATGAAACTTAAAACCTATTTAGGCGGTATTCCAGCGATCTTCGCTTCTAGACGTCTCGTACAATATCAATGTTGTGTTTTATATTATTTAAATCCCTCACGAAACAAATGCAATGTGTATTCAGGTTCCAAGTTAAGTCTTTATTCTATGAACTTTTGTCGAGAAGAAGAATAAGGTTACGATGACTTATGGTTACTTAACTTTATTACTACAAACATGTTCTGACTATTTTAAAGCGCTTTTGGAAGTTTATGTGAATAAACACTTTTGCTTTTTTATTTATTAACCGAATATATAACTAAACAAAACAGTAATAATTCCTATATATGTAATTGTTTAGAAATCTTAAAATTAAATAAAATGTATGATGGATGGATGTTTGTTACTCTTTCACGCAAAATCTGAACGGATTTTGATGAAACTTTGTGGAAATGTAGCTTATATATCCGAATAGCACCACGGCGCCTGTACCCCTTGTTAACTATATAATAATTCTAAGTACAAATAGATTATTTAATCGTGACTTATACTTGATCATACGGAATTACAATTTAATTTATGATAGTCATACCAATGAATGAAATTAGCCATTTAACAACAAAGTTAAATGGCTAATTTCTTAAATTTATTATCAAAATGGCTACTTAAATTTGGACATAAATAGAGCACTTTAACCCAAAGACCAGTAAGCCTAATAAAAAACCTAAATTTTGGTCCCTATACAAAGAACTTCAGTTGATCGACGTTTTCGTATGAGAAGTAAATTTTGTATCGATGTTTTTTCAGACATTTTCTAAAATCAATTGTATTAACTTGAGTGCGGGTAGGAATGGAACCCACGATTCATGGGGTATCCAGCCCCATGTACGTTAACCACTTCGCCACCGCACCATGGTTCTCAGACTCGAATTTATACAAAAATACTTGAGAGGTGTCAAGGGACACCCGGATGGAACGATGTTATTTCTTATTATTTATTATGTACAAAAAACCTGTATACACTCAACAAAAATAATCGTCGCGGCACCTATCACATATCTGGCCTGCTTTCTATAAGAGAGAGAGAGAGAGAGACAGACAGACAGAGAAACATGCGCACGCCCGCACAGCTGAAAAAAGTGTCGTGACATCTTTTCGTGAGATTTTATTCCGTAAGACACGCGCGATAAGGAAATTCGTTCCAATAATAAGCTTTTAACACCATTTTACCGAAATCTACACGGCTAACAACGGCTGGAATGTCAATACTTAGATCTGACAATTCCAACAGATGACGCCTTAAATTATTCATTTATGAATACCTTTAATATCATAGTTTTTATAATGAACTATGATTTAATTTAACATTTAGCATTTTTAAACATGCTAAGCTGAAAACAAGTATCCGATTTTTTTTTGTAAATTGTTGGTCTATACTTTATTCAGTTGCGTAGAAAAATACGTTACAGTTCCTTAAGTTACGTCCAATATTTATGTAATAACTTCATCTAGTATCGTTTACAACGACATACCGCAAGATCTAAGAGAACTATTCAATATTTAGAAGTAGATTTGGTTTGGGTAACAGAATACTTTTGATCTAATCTTAAGTTTTTCTCAAACAAATAGCCTTCGGCAATATGATATCTCAACTTTCCAGACGGTTTATATTAGTTCGTACTGTAAGAAATTTCCCGATATTAATAACAAGTGCCGAAATAGAACCGAATCATTCTTTTGTATATTTTGCACGTTGACATATTACAAGTTGTCTAGTTTCATAGTAATTTAGGCTCCGTAATTACATCGACTATTCTATATATTTATAAATGTTGTTGTTAATAAATTCATAATTAATTATAAATGTTTTAACAATATGTGTAACAAAATATCTACATATATGTAACTAGAAATAATTATGTATACTTAACTATATTACTATTTACAAGCGCTTTTATAAAGTTTACGTGGATAAAAACCTTTTTAGGGTTCCGTAGCCAAATGGCAAAAAACGGAACCCTTATAGATTTGTCATGTCTGTCTGTCCGTCCGTATGTCACAGCCATTTTTTTCCGAAACTATAAATTGTAAACTGCAATTTGCTTTCATTTAATTAACTGAAATACATGCTGCTACGGAACCCTTCATGGGCGAGTCCGACTCGCACTTGGCCGGTATTTTTTATTTTATTTTATTCTATAGACATCGTGTTACACCTTGCATACTAATATTATTTAGGTACACATTGTATGAAAACATTTATAAAATTTATTTTATTATAGCATTGATATTTAGCTAGCTCGTATCAAGTTATTGTCAAGAGATTATGTTTAATTATCTAGTTTAAGTCTAATATTTTTACTACATATTGTCAATGGTTCTGTCTATATTAAGGTATTATTATTATTATTATAAATGGGGGAATGGGGGTAGTAAGACCGGAATTGTAAACATCTTTGCGGAAGAGCTATGTCCAATTGTGGATGTCTGTTGGCTAACCTGATTGATGATTTCATCATGCAAATCTTATTATTTTAGACCATTTTCTTGGTCCATATGTATAGGCAAAGATAAAGTCTATTGCATATCAGTTAATATAGTTTATTATTGACTATTAAAGTTGTAGCCATTTGGGTATTTTTTACACACGGCAAAAATTTTAATTATACATCAGATTATTTATTTATTTATTACAGATATCTTATTGCTAACAGATAATTCCAAGCACAATAAGTGATACAATCATAATAATTTATATACATAATCTATAGGTACTATACTATACTTAGCTAATTAATTAACCATGTTAAAAAAAGTGAGAAGCTTTCTAATATTATGTATCTACTGCATAATATTAGAAAAAAAGAAAATTGTAATAAGAAGTTACTGTATACTGCTCTCAATTGTCAATGCCTCAATGTGACGTCCTGCAACGGTTAGGAATGCATTTTCCGTGCATGAGAATATATCTATAGTTGAGTCATTCTCGATATCATTGATATAGCGATACATCTCTTGACTAAGGGATTCAGCAGGTAGTCTGGTAGCAGCATCTCCTGTGTACTAGCTACCACCTAACTGCAGTCGCCAACGCATATCAAGCGCGGTGACTGCAGCAGACCCCTCCAAATGGCATCGTTGTAGAAACCTTTGGGGGACGCCAACCTTTGGCTGTCCGTTGTAACATGCTGGCCCGTAGTTTTGCACGCTGTACTAACCCTTTAAGGCCTTCTGCCTGTCGTTTTACACGTGCAGTCTGTGGACCAAGTATACCCAGCGGGCATACAGCGACCTGCGCGTACAGTACAATAACGCATTCAGGGTGCTCTTGGGGTTGCCGTGGCGGTGTAGCGCGTCAGGGATGTTCGCGGAGTCGTGCGTCAAACAGAACTAAAAAGATCTCTGACTTTACCCTGCAACTTATGGAAGAAAGACGGAAAATGGTTCTGACATCCTCAGATGATGCTACCAGATATCGGCAGCTCAACAGACAGATCTCAAAGTCTTTGACTCGCGACACGCGTCAATTTAATACAAATAGTATTAAAGAGGCCATCGAGCGGAACAAAGGCTCCAAAGTGTTCGCAAGAGCTCTGTCTGTTGGACAGAGCCAACTGACGAAGCTGAAGACTGAGGATGGTAGAATCGTCACGTCTAAACCTGAGTTGCTGGGAGAGATCGAGAAGTTCTACGGACAGTTATATACGACAACACAGCCACCTGTCAAAAGTCATGCCTCAGATCCCAGAGCACAACTAACCCGACATTACACCGAAGACATCCCGGACGTGAGCCTGTACGAGATTAGAATGGCTCTCAGACAACTCAAGAACAACAAAGCGCCTGGTGATGATGGAGTTACAGCTGAGCTTCTGAAGGCGGGTGGTACACCAATCCTACTTGGTCAAACACCACAAGCATGGCACAGGGGTGTGGTGGTGCTGTTCTTCAAAAAGGGTGACAAAACCCTATTGACGAATTATAGACCCATTACACTGCTGAGCCATGTTTACAAGTTGTTTTCGAGGGTCGTTACGAACCGTCTCGCGCGCAGGTTTGACGACTTCCAGCCTCCCGAACAAGCCGGTTTCCGAAAAGGCTTTAGCACCATAGACCACATACATACGCTGCGGCAAGTTATAAAGAAGCTCGAAGAGTATAACAAGCCACTGTGCTTAGCGTTTGTGGACTATGAGAAAGCCTTTGATTCTATCGAAACATGGGCCGTGCTGAGGTCTCTCATAAGGTGCCAAATCGACTACCGGTATATCGAGGTGATAAAGTGCTTGTATGAAAACGCCACTATGTCAGTGTGACTCCAGGACCAGAACTCGAAACCTATCCACTTCCAGCGAGGCGTGAGACAGGGAGATGTTATATCTCCGAAACTGTTCACCGCTGCATTGGAAGATGTCTTCAAGCTTCTGGACTGGAAAGGCTTTGGCATCAATGTCAATGGCAAGTACATCACTCACCTTCGATTTGCCGATGATATAGTAGTCATGGCTGAGACCATGGAAGACCTCGGTACAATGCTCGATGACCTCAGCAGAGTCTCTCAACAAGTGGGTCTGAAAATGAACATGGATAAGACGAAAATCATGTCGAACGTCCATGTTGCACCCACTCAATTGAAAGTTGGTGACTCTGCACTCGAAGTTGTAGAGAACTATATTTATCTAGGACAGACCATCCAACTAGGTAGGTCCAACTTCGACAAGGAGGTCAATCGTAGAATGCAACTCGGCTGGGCAGCGTTCGGGAAGCTACGTAACATCTTCTCGTCTAAAATACCGCAGTGTCTCAAGTCGAAAGTCTTCGACCAGTGTGTGTTGCCAGTGATGACTTACGGAACAGAGACGTGGTCGCTCACTATGGGCCTTATTAGAAGGCTCAAGGTCACCCAAAGAGCAATGGAGAGGGCTATGCTCGGAGTTTCCCTGCGGGATCGTATCAGTAATCGAAATCCGCAGGCGAACCAAAGTCACCGACATAGCCCGAAGAATTGCAAAACTGAAGTAGCAGTGGGCGGGGCACATAGCTCGTAGAACCGATGGCCGTTGGGGCAGAAAGGTTCTAGAGCGGCGTCCACGAACCGGAAGACGCAGCGTGGGCAGGCCCTCTACAAGATGGACCGATGATCTTGTGCGGGTCGCTGGAAACAGCTGGATGCGAATAGCGCAAGACCGGCAATTGTGGAGATCTTTGGGGGAGGCCTTTGTCCAGCAGTGGACGTCTTTCGGCTGATATGATGATGATATATGATGATGTGCTAGACTGGAGAGGTACTTCCCCAGTCGGGCTGCTCTTGTAATGAATGAACGCTATGCCCTACCTCTCTTACGGTAGGGTATAGCGTTCATTCGCTCAATGAGCAGCCCGACTGGGGAAGTACCTCCACCTTATAGAAGACATTCTTTAACATTAATTATTGTAGAACTGGAAAACTACAGGAGTGGGGATTTTTTATAAAAAGGCGATGCCTCGCCGGCATCGCTCTCTTTTGCGTCGCAACAGTTGTCGAGGCTGTTACTCTGTCCGATTGTGAATCGATTCGTAGCCTTTGTCTATAATTGTTAGCCTAGTGTAGTTCGGGTGATTTTACTTCTTTTGTTCGTTTTCTTTGTTTGAATGAAAATTATTTGTCTGTTAATATTTTTGTGATTATTGTTGTCGTAAGTTGTATTAAAATTTGTTTTAAAAAAGCTACTTCTGGTCTCATTCCTTAGATCAGAATTGGGATTCTTCTTTCGCCCACTTAGTTATTTGTGTGTTTTGCAATTATCGGTGAGGTCAAATATTTTTGTTGTTGTTGTGCAGTTTTATTTGGTTAATTGGTTTGCTTTTGTTGTTGTTTAGTGGTGTTATTTTCGTTATGTCGAATCGTGAGCGTGATTATAGTGTGAATCGCCGCGACAGTTATAGTCCTGGGCATGGTAGTCGCCACAGTGAGCATCGCGAGCGATCGCCAGACGAAAATTTTAGGTTACGGCTCGAAATGCAGGCAATTTTTGATCGTCTTAAGGCATTAGAAGACGCGTCTCGGACTTCACCTAGGCCGGGGCGTTTTTTGTTTTTGTTATTGGTGGCTGAGGCAGACCGTGCAAAATCTTTAAATAATTGGAGTGATTTTGAGTACCTCGTTTGTGTGTTTTACTTTTGTATAGTGTCGACAGTGTGTTCCTGTAAGCAAAATTTATTTGTATTTTGGTATCGGTTGCTTTTAAAAGTAAGTACCACGTGCTTGTTTTTTTGTTTTTGTGTGCGCCCTAAAGTATAAAACCGTTAGTTAATATCTAAATTGTGATTAGTTCAGTTTGACTGGTGACTAAAGTAAATAGAGCGCACACCACGCAATGATTCGCATAGTTGTCACGATGATAAGTGTGGAGATTATTGCCGTGATACACGAAGTAGATCTAGGCGTCGCGACAGACCGGATAGTTTTGAAAGTTCACGTAAACTTGTTCGTTCGCGGTCAGATTGTCGAAAACAAGACGATCCGTTTACGGTCCTTGAGCGGTAGCAGTTATAATAAGTGCGAACGTGATTGCAATGCCTTCTAAGGCACAAGAAAATCTACACCGCACGTTAGATTCTATCATGAGTAAGTTAGAAACGATCGAAAGTAATTTTAAAATCTACCACTATAAAATGAATAATGAGGGTATTTTGGTTACTCAGGCAATTGTTGACACGATTCAGTCGATAGTTGAGTCGTGCTAGCCACTATTATGTCCATCTCTTCCGATATACAGTTATAGTGCGACGTGGTCGATCGCCCACAAATACTGAATTATTGTGACGACAAAGAATGTGTAAAAGACTTAGTCTTTACTGGATGTTATAACTGTAAAAAGAGTCTACCAAGTGTATACCTAAACGGAACGAATCTACCCCAGTGTAAATTTATTTTTGTAAATTTTTGTGTTGTGTGATTTACGTAAGTACAATTTTATTGTTTTGTTTGTGAGATACCGCGATGTATTTCACGTAGCTGATCAAGACTTTTCTTGAAAGGTGAATCCCATATCAGGGCGTAAAACCATTTACTTAGTTTGTCGCACGGTAGTTTGCGATATTCCGGTGAAGCAGTGAAAGCCTCTTAGGCTAACCGATTCGTCATGTGAAAATAAAAGGTAGTTTGCGATGTGTGTTACGAATTACGAACTAAGCTCGATCAGTAGACGTCGTAGTGTTGATAGCTGTCGCCAGTATCGTGTGCATTGCATGATAGCCATGGTATATAGCTGTAGGTATTGACCACCGCTGAGGAATGTAACCTCAAACGGTTGACATCACGGTGTTATATAAAATGTCATGCCGTTGTTTTGCGCCTAATGGTAGTGAGAGGATTGAGTGAGGAGCTGAAAAGCCTATGCTACAAGGTATTGACAAAGCTTACTAAGTAACACTTGAGTCTTATCATTTTTTCAATTTAATACTCAATGTGTTATTTGCATTCTACAATGTAAATGAGTTGTTATTTAAAACCTAGTAGGTGTAATAACAGTGCACGTTCTCAAGCTACTTCTTAGCAGCGGAGTTATCAACATAAGTTTGAAGTCATCCTCTGAAGTTTGACTGCACGTGTGGCGCAGTGGTTAAGATCATCGCGTTGTAAAATTTCGTTTGTTCAATGACCCGGGTTCGATTCCCGTAAATTGCGTAAACTATTTGTGTGAACCATGAGAAGATGTTCTGAGTGTGGATGTACTTTGTGTCGGACGATTATATGTTTCGTCATATGTAATGATGTTATGTAAAAGACTTGGTCATATTAAAGGACAAAGGTTACACCAAAGTGAGATCAGTCATGTTAGCAATCTCAAATCAAGTGAGTTATTGTCAGGTGTAGCCGAGTCGGAGAAAGGTGGTTTGGTACACATTTCTCTGACACAAAAAGTCTGACGGAAATGACAAATTTTTAATCTCCGTCTCAATTATCTCATAGAAGTTATTTTTATAATTATCGATTGTACTGCTGTGAGATATACCGAGCGTTAATGTGATCTAATATGCGTGTTGCGCATTAGTGCATTGTTTTCAGGATTTTGTTTTAGAAAGAGGATAATGATGCCACATGCTGATGATTTTGATGTTGTGCCAATTAGGGTTCATCAGATTTCTAAACCTTGTAATTGGACAACAATAACCCAGGCAGCGAACGAAGTAATTCAATCGCCTCAGAATGGTAGTTTGGATGCAATTAGCTGCGTAAGACAATGATTTTTGTATTTCTTCTATAATTCGGTAAGTTTAGAACCCAGGTGGTTCTGATGTTACATGAAGGGACCTCTGTTGAGTTTTTCAGGTTTTTATGTAGAAATACGTTTCGTATAATTGTTACATCTAATAACGTGATTAGTAAAAAAAAAAAAAAAAATTATTTTGAATAAGGCTAATTAAAAGAGTTCACGTTTGGTGATCGTTTGGTGATGTTCTCTTTGTAATTAAATTCTCTTAGTCCACAGGATATGCGTGGATCCTAGAAGATGTTAAGCAAACTATGGGCGCAGACTGCGGCCAGTACATGGCTTGCGTGGCAAGGTTTGTCAAGCGAGTGGTGTTGGAGAGAAAAGGCGAGTGTGTCACATGCTGTTTGGAGCAGGCTGCCGGCGTGACCCGGTGGCTACCTTCGGAGCTGGGGCCCTGAGGCGCCTGGTCTGGCGGGCGTGCGCCTGCGCGCGTGTCCGGCTGCTATGGGAGCTTAAACGCAGTTAAGTACATGATCCCGTGGCGTGGTGAGTGGACTCCCGATGTGTGTGGAGTCACTTTCCATGGTGCGTGACTTTAATTATTTAGGCACTTTGATATTTTGCTTAAAATAATTTTGTAAAGTTTTTGTGGACATGCTTGTGTGCCGAGCATTGTGTGTTGTTTTGAGAATTACAAATTGATTTCATGATTCTCTATTTGTGCAAAGTGTTTTTCGCAAAGGGCAAACACATTAAGGGAAGTTCTATCTTGCGGTTGGGATAGTCTCTGTCTTGGAGGTCCTCGTACTCGGATATGCTATCCTGGCTGACGGATACACTTCAAGTAAGGTAGGGTTTCATGTTATTGGATGCTGTCTTGGAGTGCGCTCGGGCATGCGATCCTAGTATATGGGACATGCCTGGTGTGGTTTTGTGTCCCTTCTTTTATGCTCGGACGTGTGGTCCTGGAGCTGTGTTACACGTAGGGTCATGCCACGGGTTGGCCGCTGACGAGACGTGGTGCTGTGTGTTACACGTAGGGTCATGCCACGGGTTGGCCGCTGACGAGTCGTGGTGTGAGATATGTTTGTGTTAAATATTGACTGTGTTTTATTGATAATTTGGGTTGAAATACGCTTTTATCTGGAACTGATTAACACACGTAAAGTTATGTTTCACGTAAGTGCGCGTAGATCTCTAGCGAGTCGTGAGGGGGCACTCCCCCGACGGGAACTGCCCCGAGTGAACGTATAGATATCAGTTTATTTTATACTCTTGTGGTTAGGCTGAGTTAGGTGTGCTAAGCCTACATATGTGTCGAATTGTTGTTTGATGTTGGTGCGACACAAAGATTATGTTTTGAAGCTATCTCTTATCATTTATGGACATGTTTTTGTGCTGTAGTTTTGTTTCATTACAGAGTCTGACAATGACACAGAGGAGTCTACCACTCCGAGTGTCACGCAGCCTTCAGGAGTCGAGATGCCTGATGAAGTTGATGAGCCACAACCCAGCACGTCCGCATCACGTGTTGCTGAAAGTTCGAGGATGTCGTTGCCAAGCCTGAAGACTGATCGCCAGAGTTAAAAGATGGAGCCCGTGGCCGGCCTCCTGTCAGGAAGGGCCGTGTGGAACTGGAAAACTACAGGAGTGGGGATTTTTTATAAAAAGGCGATGCCTCGCCGGCATCGCTCTCTTTTGCGTCGCAACAGTTGTCGAGGCTGTTACTCTGTCCGATTGTGAATCGATTCGTAGCCTTTGTCTATAATTGTTAGCCTAGTGTAGTTCGGGTGATTTTACTTCTTTTGTTCGTTTTCTTTGTTTGAATTAAAATTATTTGTCTGTTAATATTTTTGTGATTATTGTTGTCGTAAGTTGTATTAAAAAAGCCACTTCTGGTCTCATTCCTTAGATTATTTAAATTGTGTAAATGTTGTATTTCTGGGTATGAGTAAGGTTGCCGGAGTTCATTGGGGTGGGAAGGGTCAACAACACTTGTTTGCTGACTCTAAAAAGCCGGAAACGCATCCGTGACTCCTCTGGTGTTGCGAGTTTCCATGGGCGGCGGTGATCACTTACCGTTAGGTGACCCACTTGCTTGTTTGTCGCGCTCTGATATAAAAAAAAAACAGATAGTGGATCTTTTTGTAATAAAGTACAGGTAGAATACTACTGGACCAGACATATTTCAAACAGCCCATCTCCGTCGCTGTCAATTTGTTGAAATATTAATATTGGTATGATATCCAAAGAAAAATACATTTTGTTTCTACTAACCTAAAGCTTATTTCACATTATATCAGTAAATCGGATTGGGGTCATAAAATACTTTTTTCATCAAAATGACAAAGGAAACGACCAGTTAAAGCCTACACAAAAATTGTAACGTACAATTTGTACATAACATTCAATATTCAACCTTACGTGATGGCAATAACGTTGGAATATGTGTGTTACGTTTTTCTCCGTGTTTTTTTTTAAGTAACAGCGTTACTGTATATCATGTCAGGGTTATACGTAGTACTTGTATCTGAACCTACATAGCAACACATTTCCCTTACTTTATAGTTTCAATAGTGATAACCCTAGTTTATTTATTTATTTAAGGATTATCAACATTACAAATACTTACAAAAGACAAAGGACATATGTATACATATAAGTAGTGTTGTAACCTTTTTTTTATAGTTTTTATGTCGGAGGGTGACAAACGAGCAAGGGGGTAACCTGATGGTAAGTGATCACGACCGCCCATAGACACTCGCAACTCCAGGGGAATCACGGATGCGTTGCCTACCTTTAAAAGTGTCAGCAATCAAGTGTTGCTGACCCTTCCCCGCACCCCGCAAACACAACATTAAAGTTATTAATGTTGTGTTTGCGGTTGTGTTGTAAATTAAGGAATGTCTTCTGTAAGTTCCTCAGTTGGGCTGCTCTTTGAGCGAATGAACGCTGTGCCCTACCTCTCTTACATTATTATAGATAACCACAGCATACAAAGTGCTGTAATGGAGTTCTGATGATGATTGCTGAGCGGATGGATGCAGATGTTTTTAAAAGATTTGCTGATCTTCATGTCAATACTAACATAGTTTATAAGTAAATTTTTACTATTATTATTGTTATTTATTATGAAATCGTATTTAATGTGAAATTATTATTATTATTATTCAGTTGTGATCTCGATATGGACTAAATTGTCTGAAATAAAAGATTTTAATTTTTTTATTTATTTAAAGTAACATGGTTAGCAGAGTCAGTAGTAGGTACGGTTCACATTTTGAATAAAGATACATTTATATTTGGAAAACATTTTATGGAGTTGGCAAGGTGGGAATTTTCAGAGTCAGTGATTAAAATCACGTAGCATATGCTACGTGACGCTCTCTATAATTGTTTAACGACTGATCTTCTTCATATGGGAAGTTGTAACCCTTTTTATTTGATAATGCAGGGGAATGTTTACGCATGCCACCCGCAAATAGGGTCTGCGGGTGGGTATGTCAGACAAAAACCAACTAAATATAACCTGCCAAGGACTTATCTTGGTGCCTGATGGAGGAGGCCCTGAAAAGTTGATATGCAGCTCCGGTGCCCTCTTTTCACGCCACATTCCAGATGGTAGAGACACGTATGGACTGTTGTCTTATGACAACAACAGGGACCAACAATTTAACGTGCTTTCGGAAACACGGAAACGTACAAAACACAGTACGCCTTTGATATGGCCGAACTATTCATGTGTTAAGCTTGGACTAACTGCTCAAAGTGCCTTCCACAGTACTACACTATTACTGCCTCACTATTTATAAATGCAGTAAAGAACATGTGAACGCCATGTTCTTTACTGCGTTTATAAATTGTGCGTATCAATAGAGCGAAAGTTTCACAAAAAATCCCTAAAACCATATGACCCTTTTTAAGTCTACTTGAATAATTAAACGTTTTTTATTCAAGTAGACTTTATAAAAGCGCTTGTAAATAATCATAACATGTTTGTAGTAATATAGTTAAGTATACATAATTATTTACATATAGATACATAACTAGTTACATGTAGATATTTAGATACACGGATTGTTAAAAAATATATAAAATTTAATTTATAATGACATTTGCTTGTATTGATATTGTAATAAATATTATGTTTAGGTATAATTATCGAAATTTATAGTTTAAGTTATATTTTACTACATATTGTCTGATATTGTTTGACCCTCTCATGCATATCCCCAGTAACCGCCAAGAGTCGAGGTTTTGGAAATACATATGTACCTACTTATATAAATTTATAGCACCCAGACTCAGTACAAATAGACATGTTCATGCACACAAATATCTGACCTGGGGCTCTACCGGCTAAGTCGCCGAACATCGATTTCTTAAATGGCGTTCAAATAAATAACGGTTTAAAATGACTTCATCAATCGTTAAAACGGCTTCCATAAGTAGGTACATGTAAATGGTATTGGTAATGTAAATGGTCCGGAATCGATTGTCAACGTTGAAACCGATTTAACGATTGATTAAGTCTGTTTTAACCTTTATTTACGTGAAAGCCATTTAAGAAATCGATGTTCGGCGACTTAGCCGGTAGAGTCCCTGGGTGGCAATCGAACTCAAGACCTGCGGCGTGAAAGGCAAGTATTTGGCCAACCACGCCAACCGGCTAGTTCATACTTGCGGGAATAGTTCCAGTTAAGTCAATCACTCAAGCCTTAAAAAAGGGTACATTATGTTGGTCATATTATGAACATGAATCTTATATGATTAATCACCCAACTTTTCAAAATCTGTAAAATTCTACCTGTAAGTAAAAAACATAAGTTCCTTCTGGCAATAAACAACCATAGCAATCAAGAACATAACCTAATACATGTAAGCAATAAGTACAATACACGCTCGATGTCAACCGGCAGACTGGCAGAATTACAAACTATTATGGAGACCGAACATTAAGAAAACGCTTGCCGTACCTGCTAAATAGTCTGCCGGATGACATTCGGCATGAATCAGTTAAAAATCAATTTAAATTTAAGTTCAAAAAATACCTATTAGATTTAATTTAATGTAATGTAAATATTTATAGTAGTAGTTAGTTATTTTTTGTTATAAGATAAATAGATGCTGTACAGAGACTCGATCCTACAGTCAAACCGATTACACGGTTTTGTGGGATATATGTACAAACTTGTGAAAATATATTTGTATAAATAAATAAATAATAAAAAAAAACCGCTGGTATATGAATTCGCTAAGTTTGCTTCTCAGCTGCATATTGGTTCTACGTGAATAAAAACTTTTTTTATTTTATTTTGTTTAATACTACAATTAATTGTCTGTATAATATACAACATGTAACTTAATTAACGCACATCCTGAAAACAGTTTGTTCAGAATCGTTTACTGAATCGATTTGTATCATTTGTAATATAAGTAATATTTTATTACAAAATTATTAAAACTACGGAAATTATTGTCAATGTGACAATAATTTCCGTAGTTTCCGACCCTGTGCAGTTAAAACAAATTGAAATGGACCGTAAATCAAAGTAATAAGACTTTTAAAATCGCAGTTTTATTAGTATTCATACAAATTCCAACATTCAATACAATATAAAGAAAAATAAACTTTATTCCAACAAACTAATTTAGTAATTAACAATTGCATATACATGTTAAATTAAAATTCAGTGTATGTATTATGATTACAACATAATATTCTAATTGGGGTGTTTGAGGGTGTGCGTTAATTACGTTACATGTTGTATAAGCGCTTTTTAAAGGGTACCTATGTGACTACAAGCCTTTTTTTGTTTTTTTTCTATTTTATGCCATGTGAAACTGCAGGCTAGTTGTCAATACGTTACAAAACTACTGGCTCAAACTATTTAAAAATTTTATGGGACCAAATGGCTACTATTCCGCATCAAACTAAAAAATAATCATAAATCTCCGAGTAATCGGTCTACATACCTACATAAAAAAAAATACCGGTGAATTTGAGAACCTCCTCCTTTTGAAAAATAATATACAGGTAACGCGTTCTTCTTAATTTGAATAATTCCACATTTACTTGCCTGCAACACAAGTTTTACATGCATAGATACATAGACTCACACCTGTTTCCAAGATGGGTAGGCAGAGACAACGTTGCACTTGCCACTATCCGCCCAAATCTTTTGCCTCGTTTACACTAATTATATTCTTCATACCCTAGAGCATCTAGGGTACTACTCAACTGATCATTCTTGAGAACATCTCCAATTTGGTTCGAGAATGTTCTAAGAGATCTTAACCTTCATGTTGTATACACACATCAAGCTATACATTTCCAGTATAAGCTGATCCCGCATTGTATAGGATTTCCATACAATGAGAGGTTAGCTTATATTGGAAATGTATACCTTGATATGTAGCCGTGTGTACCATTCACGTAAGCCAGTTTTGGGCTAAAGCCTAATTCGCCAATAGTCGTAAAAATTCCCTAAGTCAGTCGCTCAATCGGTTTCCATGAGCACATGTGACGCCATAAATGATCCGGAATCAATTTTCAACGTTTAAGCCGATTTAACGAATTATTTATTGAATTTTTTACCTTCATCTACATGAACGCCGATAAAGATGACGATGACCGGCGAATTAGGCGGTAGCTCCCTGGTATACTTGTTCTTTTTTATTTATTTATTTATTATAATCCAGAGTTACAAACATCTTTACAGGCAAACCCAATACGATGTTGCACTAATCACAGTAATTACATTAAATAACATATTATATACAATGACAACCTTGTGAATTCACACTGATTACAAAAGAATATGTCTAGGTGTTCGGATAACATGTTCAAAGTGCGGAGCGCCTCTGTGAGTGGCGCGTCGCGCAGTAAGTTAGTGCGCGAGCGCGGCACCGCCAGCAGGCGCGGGCGGCGGCGCCGGCGCACGTACTCGTCCGGCACACACAATTGCAGCTGACACAGAATGTCCGCGTGGTGTATCCGACCGACTATTACGTTGTGGATATATGTCACCAGTGTTAATTTCCTTCTGACTCTTAGTTCGTTGTAGCCTACCATACCCAAAACAAATAGGGTCGGATACATCAGCGGATAAAAAGGATACACACCGTATTGTTTCAAGTAAATAAACCTAATAAATTTATTTTGTACTCGCTCCAACATGAGGCTATATTTTACTTCATGTGGAGTCCAGATGACTGCGTTACATTCCAAGTGGCTTCTCACTAGCGCGTTATATAACACTATGATAGCGTTAACATTAGTGAAACCCTTTGCAGTTCTTAATAAAAAGCCTAGGTTCTTGTATGCCTTTTTACAAACTCTAAGTATATGGTCACGAAACGTTAGCTCAGTGGTAAAAATAACTCCTAAATCCCTAACCTCTCTAACCCTAACCATAGATACCCCATCCACAGTATAGTCTTGACAGAGTGGTGTACGTGCACGTGAGAAGGTGATTGTTGCACACTTGTTAGTATATATTAAACTGCAAACGATTTTGTTTGCTCCACATTACCACCCTGTCAATATCTTGCTGTAATTTGCTACAATCTTCTAGGTTTGCTATAGGCAGAGAAAGTTTAAGATCATCCGCAAATAACAAACACTTGGCGTTTTGTACAACATCCGGCAAATCGTTGATCATAAGCAGGAATGCCAGGGGACCTAAATTACTGCCCTGACTTACCCCAGATCTAGTAAAGTAAGCCATCGACTGGTACCCCCCGTAATCAACATATTGCCGTCTGTTCCCCATATAGTCCGCAAAAAAATTTAGTAGTTGAGGTGTAAATCCGAAGCCTGCTAATTTCATTAATAAAACGTCATTATCTACTAAATCAAATGCCTTTTTAAAATCAAAGTATACTGAATCAATTTGCCCCCCTCTATCGATTGTTGGCACTATTTCCGAGACATAGCTAAGCAAATTACTCGTGGCACTCTTACCAGGCCGGAACCCGTGCTGAGCCTCCGTAAGTTGTGACTGCACTTGCCGATATATACTACTGTGTATTGCTGATTCGAATACTTTTGCCGGAGTTGACAAAATAGCAACAGGTCTATATTCCTGCACTGCAGTCCCCGCGCCTCCCTTCGGTATCGGTATGATACCTTCTTTACGTTGTTTTCTTTTTATTTACTACAAGTTGTACCCGGGCCGAATTTGGCATAGACTGCACGTGTGGCGTAGCATGCAGTGTCGCCTCGACACTTTGTATCTGGGGTTTGATTATTGGACAGGTATTTGTGTGACCCATTAGTAGTTGTTCTGAGTCTGGGTGTACTTTTTGTTCGTTAATTGTATGTTTGTTAAAAGTACACGGATAAATTAACAAGATGTTTTTTTGCAATATAAAACTTGAGATATAATAAAACTAAAAGATTTACAAATAGTCTTGATTTTGAGTTGAGTCTACTCGATCAATAGTGTACAATAACTTAAAATACGTTATACAAATATTAAATGTATTTAGATCCAATTACATCCAAATTAATAATAAAGCCTTTGCAAAGCCATTTCAAGAATTTAATTTCACGAATTCTTTGTAAATACTTACAAAATGATTTTTATTTGTTGCTAAAATATTGCCTTAAATAAAAGAGACGCTAGACAGCATATTATTTTTCAATTTATAACATGAGACAAATATTGTAACTCATCTAAAAGGTTCGACAACATTTTGATGAAAGTCAGAATTAATTTTGCAACAACGTATTTAAATTATTCGTTTAAGATCTCATAGCAAGGTAATGAAGGTACACGTGTACATTTCACTTTGAAGTATAATCATTTCAGTATTAATTGAAGTCAATTTTGGAACACCTTTGATCAATATTACGCTCGATCTTGTGTGTATTAAATACGTAATAAAATTAATAGCACTTCTAGCCAAACATTGGCCGTGACTGACAATATTAAATATAATTAAATATTTCATCATTACCTTTAGTTATGATTTGCCTTAAATCTCTATCGCGATTGCGACCCGTGTTCACAATATATCAAAATAAGTACTAATCGCGAAAATTACATTAATAATTAAATATTATTACGAGAACACACAAAATAAAGAAATATTCTCGAGTGGCGACCACGAACCGGAAGACGCAGCGTGGGCAGGCCCCTACAAGATTGACCGATGATCTTGTGCGGGTCGCTGGAAGTCGCTGGATGCGATAACGCAAGACTAGCAATTATGGCAATCTTTTGGGGAGGCCTTTGTCCAGGATGATATAATGATGATGATATTGACGAGTACACACCCGTGCACTATATTATTGTCATGCGTTATTGGCTAGTGCGTAACTTGCGCAGATTTCTTTTAATATTTTAAAGATAAAGCCTACATTAGGGAAATGAATCCAGAATATGAGGCGAGGTTATAACCGCTGCGCCACACTTAAAGTCAGAGTCAATTAAATATAGTGAAGTAAAATAAATTTTGGCTATGATATACCACATCACACTATAATATACCACATTACATTAAAACCAATTACATCACTAATCATTCTTATTGTCCTTTTTTGAAACTAGTGAAAGAATAGTTGGTACGAATGCAAGCAAAGATTAAGGTAATTTTATTAGTATTTTTTATTTGATAAGGAATATTTTTGAGATTCAAAATCCGATCCGAGATCAGAGAAATTATACCACAGAACAAATAATGGTGCTCATTGTACATTGATGTGGTTGGATGGGGATCGAACCCACAATCTTGGGCTTAGAGGCCAGTGTCACTAACCGGTAAACCAACAAGCCAGTTATATTAAAATAGATTCACGAACAAAGGTAAAATCACATATACAACATGTAACGTAATTAACGCACGACCTCAAACACCCCAATTAGAATATTATGTTGTAATCATAATACATACACTGAATTTTTAATTTAACATGTATATGCATTGTTATTTACTAAATTAGTTTCTTGGAATAAAATTTATTTTTCTTTATTTTGTATTGTATGATTAAATTTGTATGAATACAAATAAAACTGCGATTTAAAAGTCTTATTACATTGACTTAGGGTCCATTTCAATTTGTTTTGACTGTACAAGGTTAATATCACAATAATTTCCGTAGTCTTAATTATTATGGAATAAAAAATTACCTATATTATAAAAGATAAATCGATTCAGTAAACGATTTGGAACAAACTATTATCAGGATGTGAGTTAATGAAGTTACATGTTGTATATCTATCTTATTAATTAGATTAGACGGTCACCATAGCCTAGTTGGTAGTGCTCCTGCCTACGAAGCTGGTGGTCCTGGGTTCGAATCCCGGTAAGTGCAAATATTTTTGTGTTGAGCACGAATATTTGTTTCCGAGTCATGGATGTTTTCTATGTATATATGTATTTATCTATCTATATAAGTATGTATATCGTCGCCTGGTACCCATAGTAGAAGCTTTGCTTAGTTTGGGGCTAGGATGATCTGTGTGACATTGTCCCCAGATATTATTATTAATGAGCTACTTTTTTGAAGTCAGTAAAATTAAGAGTCTATCTACTATTTTTACTGTTTTAAAAACATACCGCCTTGAACCTTTGTTTATAAGAAACTATTTGAATATTTTTATGACTAACCACTGGACAAACAGGATCGACAACAATAACATGGTTACCAAGTGGTTGGTCTAGGCTACCAATGTGAGCAACACAAAAGCGCAAAATAAATAAACTTGAGAACTCCGAACGTGTACGTCGGACCGCTTTGTAATTTGTAACTTTGTAACAACACATAACTAATTCAATGTTACAGTTTGTTACCGCGCGCACTAACTCGGAGTAATGGTTGGAAAATTGTTTTACGATGTTATACTTGTCTTAACGTATGTACAATGTACATACATATACAAAATGTAACGTAAATAGTAGGGTATCTTTACATGTAAAACTTTACAACGCCTAGCACATCAACAAACAAAAAAAATGTGAGCCACGGGACGCCTGACAGATGTGAAAAATCGACATTATTTTGTAAAAGTAATATGCAGAAGTCGAAGTCGAAGTATAAGTCGCAGTCGAAGTATAAGTCGCAGTCGAAGTCGAAGTATAAGTCGCAGTCGAAGTCGCAGTCGAAGTCATGTCGAAGTCGAAGTCGAAGTATAAGTCGCAGTCGAAGTCGAAGTATAAGTCGCAGTCGAAGTCGAAAAGAACATATTGTGATAGGAACTAAAAAAAATAAATAAACCACGGCATGCGTCGGCACGCCAGAAATCTGTTTTACGTGCGGCTATAGATGTTTCACATCAAAAGGAACTTAAACTTCTGTTACCCCATCTACGAAACGTAACTGGCTATGAGAGAAAGAGAGTAAGACAATTTGTATTCGCACCTTCACTCTTACCCCTACAGTAATATATGAAGCGTAATTACCCCCCTTTCTATCTCCACTAACTTATTATACATACATACATACATAGACTCACGCCTGTTTCCCAGAGGGGTAGGCAGAGACAACGGACTTCC
The DNA here is from genome assembly GCA_951640165.1 of Pseudoips prasinana. Classification (NCBI taxonomy): domain Eukaryota; kingdom Metazoa; phylum Arthropoda; class Insecta; order Lepidoptera; family Nolidae; genus Pseudoips; species Pseudoips prasinana. Next base: position 34,820,836 of record OX621245.1, on the reverse strand, counting down.
ATTTGTCACGATCCGTGCATACCTCTTTCGCTTCGTTTACTGACATTATATTCTTCATACATGCTCGCCGGTTTGGGTACTTCTGACCTGACCTTTCTTAAGTACGTCTCCGATTTGATCAGAGAATGTTCTACGAGGTCTTCCCCTTCCGGTTGAACCATTCACACAGGCCAGGTATACTTCTTTTGTCAATCTTCTTTCATTCATCCTTTCTAAATGGCCAAACCATCTCAGCATACCTTTTCCAATCTTTGTAATTACATCCTCTTTCACACCAACTTTTTATCTCCCTCTCAATTTCGTCGTTCCGTCTTTCATTCTTTTCTTTGCCTTTTCTTAACGCTCTCGTCACGCATTATCCAGCTAACGCCCCTAGTCCAGCAGGCGTAACGAAGTTTCAAGTACCGATACAGGAATAACGACCAGCCAGCATTGTTGTACGAGATGCCAAAAATTTACTTCACATAGCACACTATTCAACTTAATAATATGTAGGGACAATGTCACACAGATCATCCTAGCCCCAAACTAAGCAAAGCTTGTACTATGGGTACCAGGCGACGATATACATACATACTTATATGGATAGATAAATACTTAAATACATAGAAAACATCCATGACTCAGAAACAAATATTCGTGCTCATCTCACAAATATTTGCACTTACCGGGATTCGAACCCAGGACCACCAGCTTCTTAGGCAGGAGCAATACCAACTAGGCTACGGTGACCGTCACTCAATTTCTCTCCACTATTTATCTTACACCGTGTATATTCTTACTACCAGCCGACTTATCTCACGACTTAATCCGCAAAAATTTCGTTCAACCTCCCCCTTTAACGTATTTAGGGGTAGAATCTTTAAAAACGAAATGCATTTAATTTGACCAGAAGTCTTAATTTTTATATTCATGCAGCTAACTTTGAAACTGGCGAAAATTGCATAAAAAAATTTCAACCACATCGGACAAAAATTTTGAAAAAAAAAAAGGAAATTGGTTTACATTTCTATCCTGAAACAGGTATTTGAAATTTCTACTTGAAAAATAGCGAACTTCTATGGAACCGTTCGTCCCTTATAGAACCATAGATATATTAATTAGGTTGGAAATCACCAACTGCCAAACTTTCAAGTTTGTAACCCAACGGGATTAGGCTCGGCGTTGTTGAATCATCAGGTTTTATTGCACCACGCCTATGCTAACAGGTAACATTTACGGGTCAAAATAGAACGAAATAAAACTAAACGAGTGGACATAGAAGTAGTAGTATGTCTTGGATAAGATAAGATAAGATAGGATAGGATAGGACAGGACAGGACAGGACAGGACAGGACAGGACAGGACAGGACAGGACAGGACAGGACAGGACAGGACAGGACAGGACAGGGCAGGGCAGGGCAGGGCAGGGCAGGGCAGGGCAGGGCAGGGCAGGGCAGGGCAGGGCAGGGCAGGCCAGGGCAGGGCAGGGCAGGGGACGAGACGGGACGGGACGGGACGGGACGGGACGGGACGGGACGGGACGGGACGGGACGGGACGGGACGGGACGGGATAGGGACGGGACGGGACGGGACGGGACGGGACGGGACGGGACGGGACGGGACGGGACAGGACAGGACAGGACAGGACAGGACAGGACAGGACAGGACAGGACAGGACAGGACAAGACAGGACAAGACAAGACAAGACAAGATAAGATATTCCACATTTGTGATAATTTATTTCACAAAATATGGGTACAGTACATGATGTTAAACACAATTTATTATGTTATTTCCGCCACATTTTACCCTTAGGTATACAATGTGAAAGGTACAAGACCAGTGCAGTTACAGGAACTGACAGAATAATTAAAAACACAATGAACACATAATAAATCAGCATACTAATAATAAAGGCATAACAAAATATGATAAGGATGTTTACATGTAACAATAATCAAACAAATGCATTTTCTTTCTCTGCAAAAAACACTGAAATATTGTAGTAAGCTTTTTTAACTAAAAAGGAACTTACTGGTCTACGTGTATTCTGTGTTTACTAAAAGTAAAGAAAAAAAGAATTCCTATCCGTTATGTAGTATCCATAATAAAAGCTATGCTTAGATTGGAATATATGGATCTGTATGTTCCGGATATTTATTTTTTTATACTGGATTTAGTGTGGTCGGGGGGCAGGAAGAAATTTGTACAATACTGCGAGATCTATTCTGAGGCTTGCGAAATTTCACAATGAGCTCACGAATGGTGCAATTTCATTCCGAAAGTTATATACGGTTCCTAATTGAATATTTTGCGGAAAAAGGTAAATTGTACACCTCATTACTCGGGGCACCACTTTGTAAGGTTAGGAATAGCCTTGGGCGAGCAAAGTAAAAATTTTGAAGACCTAGCTAAAACTTAAAATATGTTATAATAATACCATTCAGATAATTTTGTTTAATAAGCTACCAGCACTTGAAAGCTTATTTCTGTTTCGTCATGTCAGCCGAATGACGTGCACTACTGTACAATGAGTCTCCACCCAGAATGGAATAATCATCACACACGGCAGACGGTTTGGCGATCTCAGTATGGTGAACATAGTATAGTCAGCAGCAAAAGTAGATGATAAAAATCGGAGTTTTGAGTATATGATGGCTATTGGGCGGCAGTTTCACTAGTTATTATTTTTTACACTTAACACTCACGCACTCAACACCTTCAACTACACTTCAACACCACACAATTCTGTCGCAATTTATGATAATTAGTATAGGAAATCCGACTTTGATCATCTACTTTTGCTGTTGACTGTACACAAAGAGATGCTGCTTGTTGGTCGATTTCTGGTAGAAATATAGATTATGATTTGTTGTGGTGATATTCGGTTATTTTCTAGATAGCGTCAACCCTCGCTTGCCTCTGTCTGGTGAATCAGTGAATATTATCAAAGTCGTGTTAAAATAAATGGGTGCGTCCTTATGTCAACATGATAGAAATGAAAATTTGTAACTTCTTGCCAGACAGTCACTGAGCCGAAAGCGTTTGATGTTGAGTGGATCCGGAGAATCCGATTCAGCGTCGCGTGCCCAACCGTGCAACGCAGATAGTCAAGCCCGGTTTCAAATCTTGGGTGGAGCCAAATAGTGATTTTGGGATTTAGTAGTCAGCCCTAAGTCTGTCCCCCTGGTGAGCACGTAAGTCGTCGATCCTATAAGCGACCTCTTTCCAGTCGTATCGCTAGTCGTCCCATTAGATCATGGGAGTGACGGAAAAGAAAGTGCCCCTGTATTTTCGTACAGACTTTTGCACTATAATATATCCCTCAATCTTATTTATCGTTTCATTCTCCCAGTTAGAGCTCCCGTAAAGAACTTTTCACTATAAAAATCAACGGTTCCATAAAATTCTGAACGCGTAAAACAATCGCACCCTTAAAAAACCGTATCGCGTTTCTCGTTATCTTAAATGAACTCTTTATACCGTTCCATGGCTCACTGAAACGAAATCTTTTTGTAGAGAAAGCTTTGTCAAATGTTAAGACTTTACACTCACCTTTTTATTGTATTTTATATACGGCAATGTTCTTTCTGACCTTTTTACGTTTCTATGAATATTCTTCATGGAAATGTAAGAAGATCCTGATCGAACATCATGCAACTACGAGTAGCTACTAGGGCTAATCGAACAACTGTCTTCTCACTTCGAAACCCATACAGACCCAGTGACAAAGAAAATATACCACTAAAATAAATTGCCACTAGGCTGTTTTACTGTTCTATATAAACTTTTAATAATAAGTTAGTACTAAGTTCATATTAAGAATGAATATACGGTACTAAAGTGCGGTCATGGAGCAGGAAGAAGTTCATAGAATGACCTATTATATTATATATTCACATAAGTTCGCACTCAGTGCTTGTAACCACAAGAATTGGGTGCGAGCTTATGTAAAATATTTGCAAGAGAAAAATGTATGTTTTGCCGCAGATCTGCAATCACTTAAGACGGCGGCGCGCGATCACTGTATTACATAAAATGAAATAAGAAACGTTAATATTCACGTAGACTTTATAAAAGCGTGTTAATAGTCAGAACATGTTTGTAGTAATAAAGTTAAGTAAACATAATTATTTCTATGTACATATAGATATTTAAGTACACGGATTGTATAAAAACCATTAGATATAACATTTAATTAATGATTTTGTTATATTTGATATAGGTAGGTATTTAGCTAGCTTATATTAAGTTATTGCCAAGTTTATATATTGGTATAATCATAATTCAATATTAAGTAATAGATATGGAAAGTTATTCAAATATAAAAATGCAGTTAATATTAAATTGTACAATATATCAACCGAGAACTACTTAGAAGAAAAATTTGCAGTTCATAAAAACATCAAATTGGCCCGAGCTCCGCTACGGCCAAGCGCTGAAGCTTAAAAAATAGCCAACCTGTTTCAACATATTATTATGTAGTAGATACCTACAAATATAATGAACTCACCATAAGCCGAAAATAGATAACAATCCTCAATCTTATGGCCATAGATAATCACACTAATATTATAAATGCAAAAATTTGTAAGTGTGTATGTTTGTTACTTCTTCACGTCTAAACGACTGGAGAGATTTTAATAAAATTTGGTATGGAGTTAGCTGACATCCTGGATTAACATATAGGCTAAAATGTATTAAGTTTAATGCGGGTAAAACCGCGGGGCACAGCTAGTCATAAATAAATTGTTGACGACACTAACGTTTCCTGTTATGTTTTCATTTATTAGTTCATCATTTAAACTATAATATATATAAATATGTATATTTTGTTGCCCTGTATCGGTATCCCACTACTGAACAGAAGCCTAAGTTTTTCAGATTTCCCTATCTTTCGTAATTTCAGGCCAGTCGACTTTAGGTCATCACATCATCTCACATTAAATGTACAGTTATGACTATAGTAATATAATATTATCAATTTTGTAAACTGTATATTTATTTTACTAACCGATGGATGTAGTTTACGGGAAAACTTTATAACAATACTAGCTGTGTCCCGTGGTGTTACCCGCGTTAAATTAACATAGCTCCTCCCCGTAGGTGATAGCGTGATAATATGTAGCCTATATGTTGACCTGACCTCTTAATAATATTCATGCAAAATTTGAAGTAAATCCATGCAGTACTTTTTGAGTTTAGCCCGGACATACATACAGACAAACAGACACAAAGACAAAAAATTATATTTATGGCTTCGATACTTATTGTAGATCACGTCCCAAGTATCCTTTTTAAGAAACATTAAATGTACAGTTATGACTATCCTACGATTTTATTATATGTATAGATAGTATATATTGCTTAACGAATGTGCCCAGACATAAAAAGCCTAAAACTTTTTATGTCTGGGTCTTGGTCTCTATTTTTTGTCTGTGTGTCTGTTTGTCTGTATGTATGTCCGGGCTAAACTCAAAAAGTACTGCATGGATTTACTTCAAATTTTGCATGAATATTAATAAGAGGTCGGGTCAACATATAGGCTACATCTTATCACGCTATCACCTACGGGGGAGGAGCTATGTTAATTTAACGCGGGTAATACTACGGGACATAGCTAGTATTGTTATAAAGTTTTCCTGTAAACTACATCCATCGGTTAGTAAAATAAATATACAGTTTACAAAATTGATAATATTATATTATTACTAAAACTGACGTGTGGAAAAGTATAATTTATAAAATTTAACGCGTGTAAAACCGCGGGGCACAGCTAGTTTTTTATAAAACAGATTTAAACAAACAATATCATCAATAATTAAAGATAGTAACCGGTAACTCACGTAATAATTTTTTTGTTGGATTCGGCCAACAGCGACGTCGTGCGGGTCGCATTCGCCCTGAAGATGACTTCCTGAAGAAGTTGAAACTTTGGCCGAATCCAACATAATATTTATTACGTGAGTTACCCATTACTTTCTTTTATTACGTTAGCTCCACATGTCAGTTTTAATAGTAATATAATATTATCAATTTTATAAACTGTATATTAAATTTACTAACCGATGGATGTAGTTTACGGGAAAACTTTATAACAATACTAGCTGTGTCCCGTGGTGTTACCCGCGTTAAATTAACATAGCTCCTCCCCGTAGGTGATAGCGTGATAATATGTAGCCTATATGTTGACCTGACCTCTTAATAATATTCATGCAAAATTTGAAGTAAATCCATAAAGTGCTTTTTGAGTTTAGCCCGGACATACATACAGACAAACAGACACACAGACAAAAATTCTAAAAACTATATTTTTGGCTTCGATATCGATATAAGATGACGCCCGAATTATCCTTTAAAAAAAATATTTAATGTACAGTTTTGACTTTCCTACGATTTTATTATAATGTATAGATTATCATATCGGTAAGGTGAACATTGGGAACAGTTTATTTTCTTTGAAAAGAAAAACTCGTTATTTCCACATAATACATCTCATTTCACTTTGAAATTCTATTTGGAAGCCGAAACTAAAACTTCATTAACCTCATTTGAACTTTAGACCCTTCGCCTCGATAATGTCAGTGGATGTAGGTGCAGAACCCAACTTCCATTGTGACTTTTACCATTGTTCCTTGTTAACCTTTTCCGTTCCAATCTTAAAGACTAAATAGATAGATGGAGTACAGTATTGTGGAATACAGTCTTTGGGGATTGTCGATAGAAGTGAAAACTATTTTTTACAATTATAATCTAAATAAAGGGAAGCGTGGCGTGATGATGAAGCAAGTTTCACGCTTTTTATTCACCCAAAAAGTACACATATGATGATGTCTTCCCGGGCGAATTTCGGCCACGGCGGCCATTCTCAATAGAGATTATAGTGTATGCGCAAACACAGGGACATCTTCTATTCCATCACTCTTATGATCCGATGGGACGAGTAGCGACACGACCGGAAAGAGGTCAGGTATAGGACCGACGGCTTTACGTACTCTCCGAGGCATGGGGGTGTAATACCGCCAACTTCCAGACGTCGGGCTGATACTGAGAAATTTCATTTTACGGAAAAATCCCAATATCACTTTTTGGTCCGACCCGGGATTTGAACCCAGGGCCTCATTTTCTGCGGTTGAACACGGTACCGCTATAACAACTAGGCAGTCAAATATATATATACACAGTAAACATATAGCTCATGGGGACCATGACGTGACGCTGACGCGAGTTCGATGATTTTTGTTCAACCAAAAAATAAAGAAGTTTTCACTCCAAAAATTTATATTGCAGAAATACAACCATAAATATTGAAACATTCGTAGGTATTTCTAATGTTTTTGAAATTAATTTACAACCAATGTAACTTGATGATAATGTAGGGATTCATGCTGTACCGGCGTGATAAGAGAGTTAGATAGTGTTCATAAAATTCTGGCTCATTCCGCCTACATATTCGTACGATTTCATCCACGCTCCCCATCGCCCAAGTGAGGTATCTTGATCTCGGGTCTCCGCTTGCTCAGTTCACAGGCATTCTGCATGCGTCGCTACCGTGTGTATTATTATGGAACTTTCTATTCACGTGTTATGTTTCACCAGCAGTAGTTATAAATAGTGTATAGTGTACAAGACAATCGCAGCTCATCACATCTCATCAGCCTAGAAAAGAGGCGAGAAGTGTTTCTTTGTTCTTGTTCTAAAGTCATCTAAATACATTTAAATAGATATTTCACATGTTTTGGACAAAATATTCTAATATGCAGGGTGGCTGAGGAGTTGACGTACAAACGCAAAATTTTGATACTTCATGATGAGGTGTATCCGAATCACCCCCACGTTCTCCCCATTTTAATTATTTTTCTTCGCTCAAACCTTAATTCTGAGCATTTGAATAAATTCGATGTCAGTTCTGCAATGATTAAATAAACAATACTTTTTAGGGTATTAGGTTAACCTATGCTAATCAGTTGTCACAAAAAAAAACTGAACCAAAAATGTTCAACAGAACGTGCAAAAAATCGAAAACTACGCAAAATCGTAGAACACTAATGGGGGTGATTCGGATACTCCTCATCATAAAGTATCTAAATTTTGCGTTTGAACGTCAACTCCTCAGCCAACCTGTATATTAGAATATTATGTCCAAAACATATGAAATATCTATTTTAAAATATTTTGACGACATTAGAAGAAGTACAAAAATACATTTCTGTCATCCTTTCTGGGCTGATGAGATGTGATGAGCTGCGATTGTCTTGTACACTATACACTGTTCTTATGTATTACTAACCAAAAATGAGTCATGGATACTTTAAATAAAGGATTATTATTATTATTATAACACGTGAATAGTGAATTTGTTTCGCTGGGTCTTCTCAGTTGGGGCGCATTGGTTCCGGTGGTAGTAGCATTAACGCGCGACCGTCGTTATTAACACTAGGTCCGTCATAATAATAACACCTTAATATAGACAGAACCATTGACAATATGTATTAAAAATATTAGACTTAAACTAGATAATTAAACTTAAACATAATCTCTTGACAATAACTTGATACGAGCTAGCTAAATATCATTGCTGTTATAAAATAAATTTTATAAATGTTTTAATACAATCAATACAATGTGTACCTAAATATCTATGTTACTAGAAATAATAATGTATACAACTATAATACTACAAACATGTTATGACTATTTGCAAGCGCTTTTTTAAAGTCTACGTGAATAAAAACCTTTTTTTTTTATTTATAATAGAAAGTTCCACTTCTAACTAAATTTTGCATTTGAACGTCAACTCCTCGTCCAGCCTGTATATTATTAGTAGATTATTTATATAAATGGATAAACCTAGAAAATTTATTTAAATTTCCGTTTTAAATGTTTGGTGTTGAAAAAGCCTATAAATTGTGCCCAAAGAGATTTAAAGCTGAACGTTTAGTATACAAACGAACGCAGTAAAATAAATGTTGTTTGGGGTAACTCGAGGGTTTCCCACAAGGAAAGGTAAGGGAAATATATCGTCAACTAATATGTTTTATTACGGTTTCAGGACTACTTTAATAGTGAAACTTAGAGGCAACGAGGCGTGGACTATGGAGCTTACGCTTAACGTTTACGAGAACTTATTTCAGTGCTTCTTCTATCCTCATCAAGGTGAAAAAACCCTCATTACCATTTGCCCTCACCAATCCACAAATGATAAATGAGATTTGACGGTCACCGTAGCCAAGTTGGTAGTGCTCCTGCCTACGAAGCTTTTATGCGAGCTTTTAAGCTTTTATGAGATATGCTATAAATACTTTAGTGAAGTTATTAGGTAATAAATTCTGAACTACGTTAACTTTTGGCAAGGCAAACTGGAGTAGAGTGGCTCTTCTAGGTAGTTTGTTGTAAGTAAGATTGAGAGTAGGTATGTTCACGCGTAACTTGTCTGCCATACAAAAGATACAAATACAAAAATGTATATTGCATTATTATTAAAATTATTATTATTATTACACAGATTTTACCCAACAAATTTGTTGGCGTCTCCTTTTAGGCATATAGATGCATGTGCCAGAATACGCCGCTTCTTCAATTATAAGTGTGTCATTTAAAATATATCAAAAGAAAATATGCATACATACATATATATATATATGTTTTACAAATATTTGACGGTCACCGTAGCCTAGTTGGTAGTGATCCTGCCTACGAAGCTGGTGGTCCTGGGTTCGAATCCCGGTAAGTGCAAATATTTGTGTGATGAGCAGGAATATTTGTTTCTGAGTCATGGATGTTTTCTATGTATATAAGTATTTATCTATCTATATACGTATGTATATCGTCACCTGGTACCCATAGTACAAGCTTTGCTTTGTTTGGGGCTAGGATGATCTGTGTGACATTGTCCCTAGAGATTATTATTATTATTTAAAAAAAGGTAAGTAACTATCTGCGGCTTCAGTGTAAAAATGGTTAACCGCAAAAGTGATTTCATTTAAAGCTTTGGAAGTCATTGAAGGGCACCATGGAAGGCATTGAAGGGTTCCGATTACTGATATACTACTTTTCTTTTGTAAATACTTACTTATATAGATAATTATTACACCCAGACTCAAGACAAACATACATGTACATACACACAAAAGTCTGTCCTGGGTGGAAATCGAACCGACAACCTGCGGCAACAAAAGCAAGTACCTACCAACCACGCCAACCGGCCCGTCACATAATAATAATACGAGTATCTAGGGACAATGTCACACAGATCATCCTAGCCCCAAACTAAGCAAAGCTTGTACTATGGGTACCAGGAGACGATATACATATTTATATAGATAGATATATACTTATATACATAGAAAACATCCATGACTCAGAAACAAATATTCGTGTTCATCGCACAAATATTTGCACTTACCGGAATTCGAACCCAGGACCACCAGCTTCGTAGGCAGGATCACTACCAACTCGGCTACGGTGACCGTCAAATATTTGTAAAACATATATATATATATATGTATGTATGTATATTTTCTTTTGATATATTTTAAATGACACACTTATAAATTGAAGAAGCGGCGTATTCTGGCACATGCATCTATATGCCTAAAAGGAGACGCCAACAAATTTGTTGGGTAAAATCTGTGTAATAATAATAATAATTTTAATGATAATGCAATATACATTTGTGTATTTGTATCTTTTGTATGGCAGACAAGTTACGCGTGAACTTACTCTCAATCTTACTTACAACAAACTACCTAGAAGTGCCACTCTACTCCCGCTTGCCTTGCCAAAAGTTGGCGTGGTTCAGAATTTATTACCTAATAACTTCACTAAAGTATTTATAGCATATCTCATAAAACTTCTGCAATTTTCGTTTACCTTGACGTAACCTATTTATGATTTTGCCCTGTGAACTCTGAAATAGGTCGTGTAAACGAAAATAAGATCTTTTCCACAATGTTTATCGTGAAAAAGAGTTATATATGTCCTGTTCTTTCGGCATTGACGGACAGTCACGACGTACCTTAAGAGAGGTAGGGCACAGCGTTCATTCACTCAATGAGCAGCCCGACTGGGGAAGTATCTCCACCTAACAGAAGACATTCCTTAATAGTAACATTAATAATTTTGATGTTGTGTTTCTGCGTGTCAGTAAGGTCGCCAGAGCTCATCGGGGTGGGGAGAAGGGTCAGCGACATATGTTTGCTGACTCTTTTGAAGGCCGGCAACGCACCCGCGACGCCTCTGGAGTTGCGAGTGTACATGGCCGGCGGTGATCACTTACCATCAGGTAACCCGCTTGCTAGTTTATCGCCCAATGATATAAAAAAACCGCCCAAGTGCGAGTCGGACAAGCAAGTATTTCAGTTGATTAAATGAAAGCAAATTGCGGTTTACGATTTATGCCGTATTAAAAAAAACTACTAGCTAGATCTCGTTCAAACCAATTTTCGTTGTTAGTTTGCATGGTAATGTACATCATATATTTTTTTTAGTTTTATCATTCTCTTATTTTAGAAGTTACAGGTGGGGGACACTCATTTTACCACTTTGGAAGTGTCTCTCGCGCAAACTATTCAGTTTAGAAAAAAATTATATTAGGAACCTCAATATCATTTTGAAGACCTATCCATATACTTGTATGAGTTCGATGAATAAAATTTTATTGAGTTCCAGTTCTATGTATGGAGACCCCCCAAAATTATTGTTAATTATCTTAATGCGGTTCACCGAATACATCTACTTACCAAGCTTCAACATTACAGCTCTTATAGTTTCGGAAAAAAGTGGCTGTGACATACGGACGGACGGACAGACAGACAGACATGACGAATCTATAAGGGTTCCGTTTTTTGCCATTTGGCTACGGAACCCTAAAAATCGTAGACTTATCGTCGTCGACGACTTATCGTAGACACATCTATGCGGGATATATTATTGAAGTAAAACTTTTTTACAGACGCTTAAATTGGGGTGTAAACTGGTGAAGGCGTAACGAGAGCATAATACCTAAATAGATAATTACACCCAGACTCGGGCCAATCAGACATGCTCATACACAGAAATATCTGTCCCGGGTGGGCATCAAAACCTCGACATGTGGCATGAAAGGCAATCATCCACTAACCACGCCAACCTAAAAGAAACCTAAATCCACATAATCGAGTTAGACACAGGGGCAATTGGCTTAAGTCCCTCGCATTGAAGTATATCCCTAATTTAGACATTAAAACAAAGAATAAATCTCTTCTTAAACTTCACAAGTATATATCATAACTTTCTACTTCTAATAACTTTTACGGACAGTGAAAACTACCCACAAACAAATAAATCTATCACGCAGAACGGCTTCAACAAAATCTTATAAAAGCCGGTATAAAGAAAATTCTAGAGTAGAAGTCTCCTCGAGAGTACTTTCAGTAAACCGAAGGGCGATAAAAATACAAATCACAGCTTTAGCTAAGCTGAAGTCGGGCAACCATTATGTAGGTTCTAGCCGATTAAATAATATTCTACTTATACAGTTTTTCTACCTTTTTAAGTGAAAACTTCTTAAGGTGCGTTGAGCACTTTTTGGTTGATAATAATAATAGTCCTCCCGACCGAATTTCGGCAACGGCGGCCAGTCTCCATGGAGACAAGCCAATTGCGCAGGACTTATTATAGTGCGCAAGTGTGTGCGAAAACAGAGGGGCACTTTCTATCCCATCACTCTCATGATCCGATGGGATGACTAGCGACACGACCGGAAAGAGTTTCAGATATAGGACCGACGGCTTTACGTGCTCTCCGAGGCACGGGGCTGTGATACCGCCAACTCCCAGACTTTGGGCTGATACTGAGCAAATTTTTTTTACGGAAGAATCACAAAATCACTTTTTGGCCCGACCTGGGATTTTAACCAAGGACCTCATTATCTATGGTTGAACACGCTATCGCTAGACCAACGAGCGCTTTATGGTTGAATTAAAATCATTAAGCTTACGTCATCATAACGTCACGTTTCCTATGAGCTATATGTTTACTGTGTACGTATTGTAGATTATTTTTTATTTTATTTTATTTATTTGTTTAGGAAACAAACAGTTTCATTATCTTAATAAGTAACATTATGTTCCTAGTTTACTTTGAGAACACTGAGCAACACATACAAGATCATCAAATAAATTATACAATCTAAATAGTTTTTTGTATCTTTTTAGCTATTATTTAGTAGTAATTTTCTTATTTTAAATATAAATTGTGTATAAGAGTTTGAGAAAGTATCAACACTATTAAGATTTTTATCATAAAAAGTACAAGAACGTCTTATAATGGTATTTTTAGCATATCTTGTACTGCACATTGTGGTAGAAAGGGTATCCATAAGACGTGAGGAGGGACGCGCTACTCTAAACATTTAGATTAGATGTGTAAAAAGTTTAATTTCTAACGGCAGTCCGTCTGCCCCACATGAAGTTTTTATTTGACGTTAACGACTGTAGACTTGACTTGACTGTAACACCGGACTATTGACTGCACGTGTGGCGCAGTGGCTAAGACAGTCGCCTCGCCGCTTCGAGTCCGAACAACTATTTGTGTGACCCATAAATAGTTGTACTGAGTGTGGATGTAATTTGTGTCTGTCTATTATATGTTTGTAAAGTACCCCGCGACACAGGAATTTGATTCCTTAGTGCAGGCGTTGTCTTAAAAAAATACATGCTTAGGAATACAAATACTGAGGAGATTTAGGCTAAATTGTACAGACGCCAGCACACCAAGATACTCCAATGTCTCAAATTTCCTCAATTGAATATGAACCTTATGCTTATGTGATAAAATTGAAAATCTATAAAATAAATTTGACAGATTGGGGTAGCTGGATGTGCTGGCGTCTGTACTTACTTGTAAAAAGGTATGTATAACACTAATTTAAGTTAAAATTTTGCGGTAAACCAATAATAATATTTTAGTGACCAGCTTTATCATCGTTTAAAGATTATTACTGATAACAAATTCCTATTATAAAAGTAAAATTCATATACTAATTTGTTATCTGAGACTACCGTGTCTCAGTTGGCACAGAATCATCCTTATGATAAAAAATAGAAGGCATAAAATTAAAAGTTCACAATTCTATTCTACAATTACATTTTTTTATGTATTAATTCGTAAAAGGTTCTACGAGTACCTTCCTGAACAACGACAAAGTGATAGACAGCCATCGAGATAGCGAGAGATTAGCTTTACATAAAGAAAACCTTATTCAGATTTCGGAACGAACGGTCTGTTTGATAATCTTTTAACCTTTTGCGGGAGAATGTGTATCACGAGTCCAATAAACCTTATTATTATCTGTAAACATGATTTACTGAATGTATTATGTTATCTCCGCCTTAGGGCCAGCGCACACAGAGAGGAGCGCAGCGGAGAGGATTTTATTAAAGCACTAGAAACTTTATTTTAATAATTTTAAAGTTGATTTTATAGTGGCTTAATAAAATCCTCTCCGCTGCGCTCCTGTCTGTCTGCGCTGGCCCTTAGGGTGTCTTTCCACCGGATTTGTGCTATGTTGCTATGCTACGAAAAACTACGAAATTATCTGTCCGTTTGCACTGACGCTAAGCTATGTAACGGTGCGAGTAAGCTGATGTGCTATGAAGATGCACCGCCGGAAAGTAGCTACGCGAGGAAGATGCGCACGCAACTCGTTCAGTTAATTTCTATTGTAGGTACTCTACTCTGCACATAGCTACACCACTCGCGACGACCCATAGCAGGCATCCATAGCACGCATCCATAGCTAACATCTATAGCACGCATCCTTCCATATAAAAAACATCATCATATCAGCCGAAAGACGTCCACAGCTGGAGAAAAGCCTCCCCCAAGGATCTCCACAATAGCCGGTCCTGCGCTGCCCGCATCCAGCGGCCTTCCCGCGACCCGCACAAGATCGTCGGTTTACCGTGTAGGGGGCCTGCCCACGCTGCGTCTTCCGGTTCGTCGCCACTCGAAAACCTCCTGCTCCATCGGGCATTCATCTACGAGCTGTGTGCCTTGCCCACTGCCACTTCAGTTTGGCAATTCTTTGGGCTATGTCGGCTACTTTCGCCTGCGGATCTCAGCATTTCTGATTCAAACTCGCAGGGAAACTCCAAGCATAGCCCTTTCCAGTGCTCTTTGGGTAACCCATAGTGAGCGACCACGTCTCTGTTCCGTTTCCACCAGTGCTAAGCTATGTGCACAAATATAGTAGGTACATTTTTGGTGAAAAAGCAGCCTTATACGGGCATTATGTCAGACACACGTATGTTTCTACGGTAAAATATATAGGGCATTATGCCCGCTTGAGTATGTTTCGCCGGACCGTCTCATCTGGGTCAAACCGGTAGTAGATGAACTCACTGAGTTGGTTTCGCTGGGTCTTCTCAGTTGGGGCGCATTGGATCCGGAGGTAGCATTAAAACGCGACCGTCCTTATTAACACAAGGTCCTTCTTAATAAAAATACCTTAATATTGACAGAACCATTGAAAATATGTAGTAAAAATATTAGACTTAAACTAGATAATGAAACTTAAACATAATATCTTGACAATAACTTCATACGAGCTAGCTAAATTTTATAAAAGTTTTCATACAATCAATACAACACAACAACACAACAATATTACTACAAACATGTCCTGACTATTACAAGCGCTTTTTAAAGTATACGTGAATAAAATCCTTTTTTATTGTATGAAAATAAACCTTTTCGCACTAAACACAATAGTTACACAGTAATAGTAAAAAACCAGTTGAACCGTATTTAAAGGCCAACGCAGACTGGGACGCCATGGCAAGGGATTTACATTTTTACTACTGGAAATTCAAACGTTCGATACGTTTGAATTTCCGTATAGAAGAAATACGGCATTAATTGCTGTGCTTTAAAATGAAGCCACGGCATCGACAGGGATTTTCATTGCACGGCATTAAAAGACGCGCCACAGGCTCCCGTAGCAGGATGCCGTGGCGTACTGCGGCAAACAACGGCATACCACGGACTCCGGCGCTCCTATTATTAGCCTGTACGTCTCTTCATCTGCAATAATCGAGACCAACACCAAATCCCAATCTACCATTATTACCCAATTTTTTTTTATAATTTTAATAAATAAATTTTATTCAAGAAATAATGTGTACAAAACTATATCTATTTACTTTAAAAATAATTAATACTAAGCTATAGACAATTTGTGCCTGTACTAGGTTAAACCTGTACCACAGGCGTTCTAACGGCTTAAAAGGTATACTTATCCTTCATTAAAAATTTAAACAATATTTAATTATACAAACTCAAAAACCTAAGATATAATGTTTAAAAATTAACTTATTTTAGAATACTAAATAATTCCTCAGTCTCATCATAGGTCAATTTATGTAAAAAAATACTTTGAATTGAATAGGTACTAAGTCTCGATTTTACTAAAAAATAAGAACAAAATGAAGGAATATTGATACTAACCTTTTTATTCCTAATAGATGAGAAACTTATCTATCCAAGTATGCAAATTTACAAAGAGATAACAGTGAAGAATATTATGTTTTTTAAAAAGTTTTAGACTGTCCATAAACACTTGTACGCAGACGTTCACTTCAACGGCTTTTTACATTATGACGACTTGACTTGAGAGAGACTTGACGTAAATTTTAGGGTTGCCAGAATAAAGGAAAAATGTTGCAGTGTTATTAATAGTAGAAATAAAGATACTTTAACAGACTATAATAATGTAGAGCAACTAGAACGACCGAAATCAAATTCTCAGATTTGTTTCTATACACCCCGAGATTTCTATTGAACCCATTTTACGGTACTAAGTAGTTAAAAAAGTGTATCGGGCAGCAGTTGCCGAGGCGTTCATTGTCGTGGCGCTGGAATGCCGCGGTATCTAAGCGGCTAGTGTGCGCTTAGATACCGCGGCATTCCACGGCACGTCACGGCAAAATCCCTTGCCATGCCGTCCCAGTCCGCGTAGGCCTTAATGGATCGGCGAGTTAAAGCAGCCAGTCTGTGAATGGATGACCATCAAAAAGTGGTTTAATTTCTGAACTTGTGCTTCGAAGGCCACGTTAAGCGTATGCTAAGCTAAGAGCTGCCAAGCTCGCGTGTCTCATTTTATAATCCTGTATAATTCAGACTCAGAGAAATCATTTTTTAAGCGCTATCGGAAGATCAGCGTTACCGTAATCATTATTATTTACTGTAATATTTGCTGAGGTAGACGCCTTTCCTAGCTAGTACTTATAATGTTGCACGCTTCATAAGTATTATGTAAACTAAACGCAATTAGTTACATCGTCTTAGATGTAAACTAAGTTAAGGATTATCTGTGCTTGTTGGGAACCTTTTTTTTTCATTTTTTTAACCCTCCGGCGGTTGTCGAACCAGCGCTATCTACCAATCCAGAATCTCTGTGTCTCTTGCATTAAACTACGAACGATACATACTGGCAGATCAAGTTTAGGATTTCTTTGTTTACACTCTTTCGGAAGTGTTTCCATCGGATTTGTTTTTTAGAAACATAACCGACTAATATGTGCACATCATAATATGTATTAAAATGTCCCAAACTAGTCACTCAATAGCCGGCCAAGTGCGAGTCGGTCTCGGGCATGAAGGGTTCCATAGCACTATCTATAAAAACGAGCAATTAAATCACGTTTGTTGTATGGAAGCCTCCTTAAATATTCATTTTATTTTATTTTTTAGTATGTTGTCGTAGCGGTAACAGAAATACATCAACTGTGAAATACATCAAAATTTCAACTGTCTAACTATCACGGTTCATGGGATACAGCCTGGTGACAGATAGACAGACAGACAGCGAAGTCTAGTAATAGGGTTTTACCTTTTGGATACGGAACCCTAAAAATGGGTAATCATACATTAAATCGTCCGGCGGGTCTCGAACCCACACTGTGTGTGTTCTACTTCTTTTCAATGCCTGTAATGTGTGATTTTTTCTCTATATTCCGAATAGATTCCGATAAGCAATATAAATGGTTATGATTGTCCGTTTACGATCGGGTAGTATACTTGTTTGCTAACTAGGTCGTACAAAACATGCAAATATATGGAAAGGTAAAGTTTAAAAACAGATTATGGAAATGTAGTTAGTTTCATGTTTACCTACATAAATTGTACTAAATCGACTAATTCTCATTAGACCCAGGACCAAAAATCCCTGGATTCACTCATGGGCAACTATTTCACATTAACAAAATTATTTATAGTAGATTATTTCCAGAACTAATGGGCAATTTTCTTTTAATGTGTGCCAAAACATAGGTCGCGCCATCAAGGTAGATCTTCGAAGCGATGACTATGACGCTTATATCACAAACTAGTTGACACATTCTCCAGACAGGCATATGTACAAAAGTATAGAGGAGGCCTTTGCCCAGCACTAGGACCACGTAGGCCACATAAAAAAAACCGGCCAAGTGCGAGTCGGACAGGCACATGAAGGGTTCCGCAGCAACAAGTATTTCAGTTGATTAAATAAAAGGTAAATTGCGGTTTACGATTTAAGACGCATTAATAAAAAAATACTTACTAGCTCTTGTTCAAACCAATTTTCGTTGAGAAAAAAATTATATTAGGAACCTCAATATCATTTTTGAAGACCTATCCATAGATACCCCACATGTATGGGTACGATGAAAAAAAAAATGAGTTTTAATTGTATGTATGGGGAACCCCCAAAATTATTATTCTTTTTCTATTTTTGTGTGAAAATCTTAATGCGGTTCACAGAATACATCTACTTACCAAATTTCAGCTGTTCAGCTCTTATAGTTTCGGAAAAAAGTGGCTGTGACATACGGACGGACAGAGAGACAGACATGACAAATCTATAAGGGTTCCGTTTTTTGCCATTTGGCTACGGAACCCTAAAAATCCCCGAAAAGGCTCGTCCAAAGTAAACTTTGAAATAAAAAAGGGGGATGAGCGTTATCTCTTTCACGTATGCAGTAACTTAATCATCCACTAACGCAGCAGCCAGCATCACAAAGCCATAACTACAGAGTTTTCTATTACTTAGTTTCAACGAGATATCCAACGGTATGTGAAAAAAACTAGATTTTGTAAAAAAAATCTAACGTTTAATTCGGACGGCCAGAAAACGAATTGATTGTATTATTATATTATAATAATATCCTGGGACATTATTTACACAAGGCCGTCTGATCCCAAACTTAACAGAGCTTGTACTATGGAAACCAGATAACTGATATACTACATATACTACTTTTCTTTTTGTAAATACATACTTATTTATTTTTTGGCTCACTAACAATTGTTTAAATAATAAATAAAAAAGGTTTTATTCACGTAGACTTTCAAAAAGCGCTTGTAAATAGTCAGAACATGTTTGTAGTAATATAATTGTATACATTATTATTTCTAGTAACTTAGATATTTAGGTACACATTGTATGAAAACATTTATATTTTTTTTTTTATTATAGCATTGATATTTAGCTAGCTCGTATCAAGTTATTGTCAAAAGATTATGTTTAATTATCTAGTTTAAGTCTAATATTTTACTACTTATTGTCAATGGTTCTGTCTATCTTAAGGTATTATTATTATGACGGACCTTGTGTTAATAACGACGGTCGCGCTTTAATGCTACCACCGGATCCAATGCGCCCTAACTGAGTTACAGTTATCTAGTTTACACTTATAAAATTATAAATTATCTCAACAACACTAGGCCTGTTAATAGATATTAACAGGCCTAGTGTAACAATTTTTAGAGGATAATTACACCCAGACTTAGGACAAACAGACATTTTCATGCACACAAATATCTGTCCTGGGTGGAAATCGATCCCACGCCCTCCTGCGTGAAAAACGAGCAGTTTACCAAACACGCCAACAGGCTTTATTACAATTATATTTTGTCTTAAACAAAGGATTATTATTATGCTATCATCAGCTTTAAATTAACAGAACAACGAAATGAAATACTTAGTCGCAAAATAAAACAGATGAAGCGAAGGTATTTGGTTAGCAAACATTTTAATTAAATGTCTACAAAATATTTTTCCAGAAGGTATGGGGGGTAGACGAAATTATCAAGTTTGAGTTTAATAAAGTTATACAAAGCGGTTAATTAACATCTTTAGTTACTGAGAATATTTTTGTTATTTGGAATCCGCTATTTGTACATTTAAAGTTACTTTATCCCCATTTTCTTTGTTGTAAGTCTGCTAGCTTCTACAGCACTTTAAAAGAGATAATATATTGATATAGTAGGCTGGATGTAGGGCTGATTCAAAGCATTTTTCATCATCATCATCATCATCATCATCATCATCATCATATCAGCCGAAAGACGTCCACTGCTGGACAAAGGCCTTCCCCAAAGATCTCCACAATTGCCGGTCTTGTGCTATTCGCATCCAGCATTTTCCAGCGACCCGCACAAGATCATCGGTCCATCTTGTAGGGGGCCTGCCCACGCTGCGTCTTCCGGTTCGTGGTCGCCACTCGAGAACCTTTCTGCCCCAACGGCCGTCGGCTCTACGAGCTATGTGCCCTGCCCACTGCCACTTCAACTTGGCAATTCTTCGGGCTATGTCGGTGACTTTGGTTCGCCTGCGGATTTCGACATTTCTGATGCGATCCCGCAGGGAAACTCCGAGCATAGCCCTCTCCATTGCTCTTTGGGTGACCTTGAGCTTTCTAATAAGACCCATAGTGAGCGACCACGTCTCTGTTCCGTATGTCATCACTGGCAACACACACTGTTACGTAGCTTCCCGAACGCTGCCCATCCGAGTTGGATTCTACGATTGACCTCCTTCTCGAAGTTGGACCTACCTAGTTGGATGGTCTGTCCTAGGTAAATATAGTTCTCTACAACTTCGAGTGCAGAGTCACCAACTTTCAATTGAGTGGGTGCAACATGGACGTTTGACATGATTTTCGTCTTATCCATGTTCATTTTCAGACCCACTTGTTGAGAGACTCTGCTGAGGTCATCGAGCATTGTACCGAGGTCTTCCATGGTCTCAGCCATGACTACGATATCATCGGCAAATCGAAGGTGAGTGATGTACTCGCCATTGACATTGATACCAAAGCCTTTCCAGTCCAGAAGCTTGAAGACGTCTTCCAATGCAGCGGTGAACAGTTTTTTTAGCATAGCAAGCATTTTTAGCAAACCCTAAATCGGAGGTAGCAAAAAAGTTATGTAACGATCTTAGAATGAGTCGTTCAGCAGTGAGCAGAAGCGTTTGTTTTTTTTAGTTACTCTAATTTTAAGCTTTGTTTTTTTGGTGTTAGTTATATTATTATAAATTTACTATGTTATACTTATAAGGTATGATGGGCTTGGCATATCCTTATTGACAAAACCCCCTAAATTAATATAAAAAATAAAACATTAAAAAAAGGGGTGATATCATGGTACTCTTCGTATCTGGTCTAAGTAGGATTGAGCGAAGTTAATATGAGTGTCTCTCATCATAAACAGTAAGGCCTGTTTCACACGTACCTACCACACCCACCACATCGGAGCAGCAAATGGTGCTAAACTTTTTGCAGTTGCGTTTTGGTACCTATTGAATGTGGTTGCGTTGTCGCTAGTAGTTGCAATTTTTTTAATAATAATTTTATTCATGAAAAACATTAAATACAAATCGCCAAATTGTGCAATAGTTTGTTGGCGATAGTAGCGCTCTTTGGTATAACTTTGTAATGTTTATTCTAACTTAGTGATTATATACATCATCAGCCTGATATCGTCCACTGCTGGACTTAGGCCTCCTCCAAAGTTTTCTATAACGTTACCATTTGGAGGGGTTTGCCGTAGTTACCGCGCTTGGCATGCGAGTTGGCGAGCGAAGTTGCCCTCCAGTTGCCAGCAAGCAAAACGACGAAACTAAAAAAATATATCTTAAGACAACTAACATAATCTGATCCCAAAGTAAGCAGAGCCTGTACTATGTCAACTACACAACTCATAAACATACTTATATCTAATACAGATAAATTATACCCAGACACATACCAAATAATCGTACTCATCTGATAAAGATTTTTTCTGGACGAGGATCGAACACACAGCTTAGCAGTCAGGATCACTAACAACAGCAGGCCAGTCAAGTCAAGATGTCACGCTACAGCTTCTGGTGATGACCCGTCGCGACGCCGCGTTACGCGACGTCCTGCGTGAGCTATCTTGACGCGACCGCGAAGCGGCGCGCCGCGACGCGAAATCAACATACAATCAAAACCTATTGAAGTGTCCTTCGTGACAAAAAGCGCGTGCGGTGCGGAGCGGCCCGAAATGAAGCGAACGCGATCATCTGGCTTAATATTTTCGCGCGAACATGATGCGGTGCCGCATGCCGTCGTGTTTTTGCGGCGTTGCAGGTGGCGGCTGCGCGAGACGATTCGCGTGCACGTAGGACATAGCCATCGCGTCGCACCGCATTGCATTGTATTCGCGTCTCACTATGTGTGTAGTAAAATATAAATTTCAATAATAAAATAAATTGTATAAATGTTTTAATATTCCGTGTACCTAAATATCTGTAATAAGTAACTAGAAATAATAACTGTATTACTACAAACATGTTCTGTCTGACTATTTACAAGCGCTTTTTTAAAGTCTACGTGAATAAAAACCTTTTTTATTTTATTTTTTGTTTTATTTACTGCTTCATAGTCGCGTTCGCTTTGTACCGCCTAGCTAGGACGTAGCGTTAACCTTAAGCTACTTATCGTAATGCATGATCCAAACCACGCACTGAAGGTGAAAATAATCGGCATTATTGCGAAATGCTTCAAATAATCCATCACACGACGAGCCTGCTTACCGACTCATAATTATAATGAGTCGCACGAAGTTCCACAAAGGAATTCTTAAACGTTTTAGAATTCATTCGTTGCTATGCAATATACCGCGGTGAAGATATTAAAATTTCAATCAAATCGTGACAATATTAATGGATTTTAGAGGGTAAGTAGAGGTACTATATGTTAGTACAGAAAATAATTTAATCTCATAAATGGGAAATCATAAATTTATACGTCCGGCGGGTCTCGAACGTGCACCATCTACCAATCAAAGAGGGGTAGGCACTCTGCGTTAAGCTACGAACGATACACACTTGCAGATCAAGTTTAGGCTTCCCTTGATAAGATCCTTCTGGAGTATGTAGGTATAATCTGTCTACTTTGTTATTATTATTGGAAGATCATAATAATATCATATTTATAACACCTTCCAAATGATTAAATTTGAATGTTATAGCTGATGGATACGGTGCAGATTCGAGACCCGCCGGACGATTAAATTTATGATTTCCCTTTTTTGCGATTAGATTAACGCTTTGCATTGCGAATAATGCTATACAATTCAAATTTAAGAAAATAATTTATTTGCAAGTAGCATGGCGGTAGGATGTGCTACATATTGTTCTTTTTTTCTTTACATTGAAATCATGTTTCCGATTTCAGCATACAAATATATTTTTTTTTATAAAGTTTTACAGTAATTTTTAAATTAACTTTAAAATATTTTTTTACCATTTATATTTTATGATTGAAACATTTTCATACGCAGTCGCAATTTCTATTGTAATAAATATAATTTAATAACAATTTTAAAGAAAAATGTTCTAATACTTTTTCTGACGAACTGCCTGAGCCATGATATTTGACTATTGGTTTTTTACCAATTATAAATTATAATTCCTGCCATAAAGCGTCCACTGCCGGCTCCCCTAATGACCGTTCTGGCCCTACCCGCATCAAATGCCAACCCGCACCGTTGCCAAGATTTTACCATTTGATTAATAATAACCCAACCTACAAAATACAATAGGTAAAAACTTGCAAAGTACACTGATCTAAAAACAGAAATAACACGGCTGTGGAAATTGCGGCAAGTCACTATAATTCCTATTGTGTTATCAACTTTAGGTGTTATCCCCAATCAACTTCACCATTCACTAAACACATTAGATTTACTATTAACTAGGCTACGGTGACCGTCATAATCGGTATAATCGTCATAATGTCAGCCAAATAACGTTCAATGTTGGACAAAAGCCTCCTCAAAAATTTCTGCAATGGAGTTTTGTCCATAATTTGCCTGGAGGGATGCTGATATGCCATAATCTTGGCGCTTGCAAGGTGGGTTAGTGATCGCAGTGTGATGGTCATAGTACACAGAAAAACGCTGCTGCCCGTTCTTTGGTAGACTGGTAGATATTCCCTCGAGACTTCTATACCTCCCCCTCCCTCTGAAGTTCTTGATGTTCTTTGCCGTTAGCCATAATAATAACTACTACTTACTAAGACGACTTTGACTTTAAATTTCTTTTTCTTTTTTTTTGGATATACATACTTATATGGATAATTTCACCTAGACTCAGGACAAACATCACGCGCACAAATATCTGTCCTGGGTGGGAATCGAACCCACGACCTTCGGCGTGAAAAGCAAACACGCCAACAGGCTCGCAATATATTTGAGCAAACTTCCAACCTTTGGACTTTACTGGAGGTGTTATAGACCAGAAAAATATCAATATTTTTTTTTTAACCTAACACCTCATCACCTGCGGTTGATCATGCTACCATTACACCATAGAGGAAGGCAATATCTGCAAACTGTTATTAAGGATAGGTACTCTGACCTCCCGGCTATACTTACCATAAAATATGAAAATTGCACCTTAAAGTGTTGCAAGAAAGCTGTAAAGATCTGTGCTGTGAAGACTGGCAAAAAGGTTTATCCACAAGGGATAACTACGTGTACCTTTTTATAAATTAGCTTTGGACCATTTTGTATGGGTCGTTGGGGGTTGAAAAATGGCACATAGCATTTTAAGATTAGTTTTACATCCTTACCCTTTCTTCCTTAAAAACACAACGGAGGAAAGACATTTACCTATAAAACTAACTCTGTATATGATGATGATGATGTCTTCCCGAACGAATTTCGGCCACGGCGGCCATTCACAATGGAGATTAGCCAATTGCGCAGGACATATCGACGGCCGCAAAGAACAAACTGTCATCTACAAAATCACTAGTTTCCAGGAGAACGTTTTTAACGCGAAAATGTAATAACTTCTACAAATTTATTGGTAACTTCTTCAATTTTGGAATAGTTTATTAATATGGCATTGCAAACCAAATAATGATGGTCATTAATTGATACTATATATTTTTGTCGGAATATTTCACATGTCTTTATCTACTTTGCACAAAATATATTACTAACTGAGTCAACTGCCATATGTTCACTTCTACTTAGGACTTTTATCTTATTGATTTTCATACAATTTTACCTCAAAAATTTGATAATACTATTCCTTTCGGTACTATATTTTTTAACTATGATTAAAATAAAGGCTACCTACAATGTATCATCACAATATCGTAGTTGTCTCAATTTACTGCGTAATTCTAAATGTGTAATAAGCAATATTGCAGATAAACTATATTTATGTAAAGGTTTTGAGGGGAAATAATAAGTGATTATTATTATGATTTATTTTTAATGATGACATAGTACAATATTGACAAAGATAATCACAATTCTATAGAGGTAGGTGCCATCTTCAAAATGCAATTAAATAATTAAATCATATATGAACTATTATTTTACATAGGCATGCAACCCAAATGAAAACAATACGCAAATAAACCTATTGTTATCACATTAATCAATATAACAATAAACAAAAATAATTTCTTCCCTTTTTACTAATAAAATACTAATATTGTTTTATAATCTAATCAGCAACTTGATGGCCATTTAGAGCTCATCCTCCTCAATAAACAAATATCAAGTTATTTCAAGCAATATAATTGTTATGAAACATAAATCTGTGTTTAGTAGAAATCCTATCAAAATATGCTATCTAAAATTTAAATAATATCACAATTAGTTGCTGTAATGGCACTTTCTTAATTATAATCAACATAACATTAATTATAATCAGAATTCAATATGTATTATAAAACTATCAACTTAGTTAATAAATAAAATCAGTCTTGTTCATTCGATGTTGTTTGTAGTTGTATGCTTTAAGTTCTTATAAAAATTGTAGTACCTTAAAGGAATTAAATTCGACTCGCAAAATGAAATCAAATCTTAATATTTAGCTGATGTTATTGGCAGAGTATTGGTATAAGCAGTTTTTAGTTGTACAATATTATTTCTCCTGTTTCGGGTATTTGCTCGACGACAGCATTCTATTTCCATTGTTTGAGTCTCATTTAAACCATATTTGTAATGAATTACATACGACTCAGTTGGGGCTACTTTAACTTCTCTAACTTGATTCCATTTAACAATTTATTGTTAACATTTTTGCCCATGTATATTGATTTGTGGCAGATTTAAAGTCTAAAATATCATCTGACGATGAGGACATCCGACTTCAGTCACTCCTTAAAATTACTGTGAGGAAAAAAAAAAGATAGTGATAGTCAAAATTATTTAATTTTGTGTACTGTTATGTTAAATATTAATTATAAAAGTCATATCTTCATTCAATTCTCCAATGTGTGCATTATCTATAATTTTTTAGAGGTCTTCACTATTATAAACTTCACTTTGTTTTCGTTTTTGGGCGAAATTTAACAATAATTTGTTTCTTGTTTTACACATGTTTATATAATGTCATCATCATCATCATATCAGCCGAAAGACGTCCACTGCTGGACAAAGGCCTCCCTCAAAGATCTCCACAATTGCCGGTCTTGCGCTATCCGCATCCAGCGTTTTCCAGCGACCCGCACAAGATCATCGGTCCATCTTGTAGGGGGCCTGCCCACGCTGCGTCTTCCGGTTCGTGGTCGCCACTCGAGAACCTTTCTGCCCCAGCGGCCGTCGGCTCTACGAGCTATGTGCCCTGCCCACTGCCACTTCAGCTTGGCAATTCTTAGGGCTATGTCGGTGACTTTGGTTCGCCTGCGGATCTCATCATTTCTGATTCGATCTCGCAGGGAAACTCCAAGCATAGCCCTTTCCATTGCTCTTTGGGTGACCTTGAGCCACCTGATAAGGCCCATAGTTAGTGACCACGTCTCTGTTCCGTAAGTCATCACTGGCAACACACACTGGTCGAAGACTTTCGACTTGAGACACTGCGGTATTTGGGACGAGAAGATATTACGTAGCTTCCCGAACGCTGCCCAGCCGAGTTGGATTCTACGATTGACCTCCTTCTCGAAGTTGGACCTACCTAGTTGGATGGTCTGTCCTAGGTAAATATAGTTCTCTACAACTTCGAGTGCAGAGTCTCCAACCTTAACTAGAGTGGGTGCAACATGGATGTTTGACATAATTTTCGTCTTATCCATGTTCATTTTCAGACCCACTTGTTGAGAGACTCTGCTGAGGCCATCGAGCATTGTACCGAGGTCGTCAAGGGTCTCAGCCATGACTACTATATCGTCGGCAAATCGAAGGTGGGTGATGTACTCGCCATTGACATTGATGCCAAAGCCTTTCCAGGCCAGAAGCTTGAAGACATCTTCCAATGCAGCGGTGAACAGTTTCGGAGATATAACATCTCCTTGTCTCACACCTCGCTGCAAGTGGATAGGTTTCGAGTTCTGGACCTGGAGTCGCACTGACATAGTGGCGTTTTCGTACAAACACTTTAACACCTCGATATACCGGTAGTCGATTTGGCACCTTTGGAGAGACCTCAGTACGGCCCAAGTTTCGATCGAATCGAAGGCTTTCTCATAGTCCACAAACGCTAAGCATAATGGCTGGTTATACTCTTCGGTCTTCTGTATAACCTGCCGCAGCGTATGTATGTGGTCTATGGTACTAAAGCCTTTACGGAAACCGGCTTGTTCGGGAGGCTGGAAGTCGTCAAACCTGCGTGCGAGACGATTCGTAATGACCCTCGAAAACAACTTGTAAACATGGCTCAGCAGTGTGATGGGTCTGTAATTCTTCAAGAGGGTTTTATTGCCCTTTTTGAAGAAGAGCACCACCACACCCCTGTGCCATGCTTTTGGCGTTTGACCTTCTAGTATGACGGAGTTAAATAACTTCTGAAGGCCCCGTAGGATTGGTGTACCACCCGCCTTCAGAAGCTCTGCCGTAACTCCATCATCACCAGGCGCCTTGTTGTTCTTAAGCTGTTCGAGAGCCATTCTAATCTCGCACAAGCTGACGTCCGGGATGTCGTCGGTGAAGTGTTGGGTTAGTCGTGCTCTGGGATCTGAGGCACAACTATCGACAGGTGACTGGGTTTTCGCATACAGCTGTCCATAGAACCTCTCGATCTCTCCCAGCAACTCAGGTTTAGACGTGACGATTCTGCCATCCTCAGTCTTCAGCTTCGTCAGTGTGCTCTGTCCAACAGACAGTTCTCTTGCAAACACTTTAGAGCCTTTGTTCCGCTCAATGGCTTCTTTAATACAATTTGTATTAAATTGGCGCGTGTCGCGAGTCAAAGACTTTGAGATCTGTCTGTTGAGCTGCCGGTATCTGGTAGCATCATCAGAGGATGTCAGAACCATTTTCCGTCTTTCGTCCATAAGCTGCAGGGTATAGTCAGAGATCTTTTTGGTTCTGTTTGTACGGTGGGCCTTGAAGACCTTAGACCCAGCCGTATGGACAGCTTCTACGAGCCTGTCATGGTATGAGTCCACTTCCTCGCAATCTGCTAGGCATTCGAAACGGTTTTGCAGTTCGAGCTGAAAGGGTTCAGGGTTTTGGATGTGGATGGGTAAAGGTCGGAGCGTAGACTTTATCAGTCGGGACCTCTGGAGCTTGACATTTAGGTTCAATGAGCCTCTCACCAGTCTGTGATCGCTCCCGGTTTTAACCATATTGATCACTGAGACGTCATTGAACACCTGTCTACTCGTCGACAAGATAAAGTCTATCTCGTTTTTTGTTTTACCATCGGCGCTTACCCAGGTCCATTTGCGGTTTTCCGACTTCTTGAAAAAGGAGTTCATCATAAAGAGTCCCTCCTTCTCCATGAAGTCGGCCAACATTTGGCCCCGGGGATTCCGGTCTCCAGTTCCAAATTGCCCCACTTTCAGCTCATTCCCGAAACGTTTACCCAGCTTCGCGTTAAAGTCCCCCATGACCACAGTGAAATAAGAGTTCGAGGTATGTATGGCTCTAGAAATATCCTCATACATGACCTCAACCTCATCGTCGGAGTGCGTCGAAGTCGGCGCGTAAACCTGTATGACCTTCAACGAATACCGCTTGGTAATTCTGAGTATAAGGTACGCAACCCTAGTCGACACACTCTCGATTTTCACTATGTTGTGTACGAGGGACTTGTGGACTATGAACCCAACACCACCTTGGGACAGTTGGTCGCCTTCCCGGAAATAGAACAGATTCCCGGATTTCAGGATTATCGTGTCCTCCCCCTCTCTTCGGACTTCAGATAATCCTATTATGTCCCAATGTAACCTGCTCAATTCTTCCTCCAGTTCGATCATCTTCTCGTCGGTCCGCAGTGTGCGTGTGTTGTATGTTGCCAGGGCCAGAGGTCGTCGGTTTTGGTAACGCGGAATCTGCCGGGGATTCTTAGCACCCCCTGCCCTGCCGTAACCACGGCTGTTACCACGGCTGGGAATAGCAGGGCTGCCGGGGTCTGGGGGCCGCGGTTTAATTGTGTCCTTCATTTGAGGGGATCTGCCATAATCGCCACGCTTGGCAAACGGGTTGGCGATCGCAGTAAGGTAGAAATTGGTACTCATAAGAACGCTGCTGCCCATTCTCTGGTATATATTCCCTCGGGACGACTTCTACGTCCCCCCACGGGATGAGAGGGGGTGGTGATATTCTCTAGGCCGTCACCACACAGCCAATATATAATGTATTAACACAAAAAGTAAACGTAACAAAATTTGAGGTTTTAGCAAAAAATAAATCCGCAAGCTTAAAAAAAGTCAAAACGGCCATGAGATGTCTTTGTTTATGTCATACCGATACATACGAGTCATACATATAATTGCACGACGCACACACGGATACCTGTAGATGTGCGTGTGTACTTCGTTATTTTGTAAAAAAACATGTAGTTGACTTTATTTACACGAATAAATATAGGGAAAAAATTGTTTTTTTTATTAAAAAAAAATATCACTCGATAGAGTAAATAATTTTAGATTCAAATATGTAAAAAAGTGAAATTCGCAAAAATGTAGTTGTCTTTTTGTTCTTTGCTGCCGTCGATATATAGTGCCCAAGTGTGTGCGCAAACACAGGGGAACTTTCTATTCCATCACTCTCATGATCCGATGGGACGCCTAGCGACACGGCCGGAACGAGATCAGGTACAGGACCGACGGCTTTACGTATACCGCCAACTTCCAGGCTTCAGGCTGATACTGAGAAATTTCTTTTTACGGAAAGATCCCAAAAACACTTTTTGGCCCGACCCGGGATTTGAACTCAGGACCTCATTTTCGGCGGTTGAACACGCTACCGCTCGACAAACGAGGCAGTCAAGTACATATGTATATCAGATGAGAAGAGTTGTTTTGCCTGCCTCGTTGGTCTAGCGGTAGCGTTCAACCGAAAATAATAGGGTCCGGGGTTTGATTACCAGGCCAGGCCAACAAAAAGCGATATAGAGATTTGTATCAGGAAGTTGGTGGTGTTTTATAATTTATAACACCATTAATAATAAACTTATTATTTCGGTCCTTATTCAATATTATACGGTCACCGTAGCCTAGTTGGTAGTGCTCCTGCCTACGAAGCTGGTGGTTCTGGTTTCGAATACCGGTAAGTGCAAATATTTGTGTGATGACCACGAATATATGTTTCTGAGTCATGGATGTTTTCTATGTATATAAGTATTTATCTATCTATATAAGTATGTATATCGTCGCTTGGTACCCATAGTACAAGCTTTGCTTAGTTTGGGGCTAAGATGATCTGTGTGACATTGTCCCCTAGATATTATTAATATCTAGCTAAACGAATTAATTTCTTTTATCTGTGATAACGTGGCTTCCTCTTCTTATTACGCGAATTTCACTCTGAGTAATGCCATTTTGTGGACCACTAGAGGCTTGCGGTGCCAAGAGCGGCGGTAAAGGTGGCTGACCCACGGGCTGCACGACAGCCAAACCGTTCATTATCATGAAGCGAGACGGCACGGAGCCATAGACATATAGTACCTCGGCGAGCACCTAAAGCCGTTGGTCTTGTACCTGAACTCTTTTCGTCTATGTTAGCTAGCCGTCCTATCGGAACTTGAGTGGGAGGGAATATAAATTGCACCTGTATTTGGATACACTATTATGCACGATAAGATGTCCCACGCAGATAGTTAGTGTCAATTGAGACTAGGCGCTATGGCTGAGACGCGACCAAGAGAACATTATTATCATGGAGTTGTGATACCTTTTCTTCTTTTTTTCGGTAGGGATTATTCTCGTAGATTCCACATTCAAGACTCTATAGTAATCGTTGTTTAACCGCAGAATGGCTACCCTGGAACGCTACCAGTTCAATCCCTGCCGGATGATTGAATTGATAATATCCCACTTCTGAATTCAAATAAACGCTTCGCATTGCGGTCAATGCCGTAAAACTAAAACTATTTGACAGCTTTTTGTATTTCTATTTATCATCTTGATACGGAACGCTAAAAGCCAACTCTAGAATCATAGGCAATAAACTAAAAACTGGTTACACTTTAATATTAAGGGTATCTACCAAACAAGTCCGGCAAAGCTGCAATTTACATAAAAGCAGCATCTGAAAACTAATTAGGGATGCAACAAGCAGTCGTGCGAAGACCAGTGTTTGCAAATTGTACGAACAGAAATGACATAATACGAGCTGAAACGTTTAAATAAGTGCAAGATAAACCTTTTATGAATCTAAGAATATAGAGTTTTACAACTGTTCACAGAATACGCTGGCATTTTTTTTTTGGACAATATCACACAGATCATCCTGGCCCCAAACTAAGCAAAGCTTGTACTATGGGTACCAGGCGACGATATACGTACTTATATAGATAGATAAATACTTAAATACATAGAAAACATCCATGACTCAGAAACAAATATTCGTGCTCATCACACAAATATTTGCACTTACCGGGATTCGAACCCTGGACCACCTGTTTCGTAGGAGCACTACCAACTAGGCTACGGTAACAGTGAACATGTGTGCATTCACTTTCACCCAGGCAGACGAGCGTCGAAAAAAGTACGGAGAATAGGGAACTGAATTTCAACAAATAAGGAAATATTTTTGAAGTCGGTCCCCATATAATAGCAAATCGCGTACCTAACGCAAATGATGAATGAATGAAAATTTTTAAGAGAGGTAGGGCATGCGTTCATTAGCTCAAAGAGCAGCCCGACTGGGGAAGTACCTCCACCTTACAGAAGACATTCCTTAATAATAACATTAATAATTTTAATGTTGTGTTTCCGAGTTTGAGTAAGGTCGCCAGAGCGATTCATTCCCTTTACGTCGATTCCCGTTATGTCGATCCGATAACCTTGACTCGCTTTTATTACCCCTATATCGAGTTAACATGTTCTTTGCCGCTTCTATTCCCGTTATGTCGGCTCCTCTACCACGCTTCTATTCCCTTTATGTCGATCTTAATAATATCATATTTAGAAGTATAGTTGGATGAAAAAGTATCTTTTAAAACAAATAGTTCATTTATTATACGTATTAGACTATATTGACTAACCTAAATTCAGTGATGCATTGGTGATTTTCCATAAATTAAGTATAGCAGTATTAAGACGTGTTGTCGATGTACCTTAAATAATATGTACCTAATGTACGTTAGCGCAACTTAAGTTCGAATATCATGTAAGTCTTAGATTTCTCCTCTCTTTCGCACATATATACATGTCCCTCTTACACATCTATAGTTATTAGCGTTGCCCGCCCGAACTGTATCAAGGGCTACTTACCAGTGTCCTTTTAACCTTGAAAGAGTGCGTTACGTTCGTAGGTAACTGCTGTATAAGTGCAAGTTCTGTAGTGGTAAAAACGTTTGATAACGTGAAACACGTAAGTACCATTATTTTTCTTTATATAATCTATATTTATTTGTTTTATAAATGCGAATGTTACTATTGGATTAGTACATAACTACATATCAAAATATATACAATCAAAATACACCAATTTACCAAGTATTTAGAATAAGAAAGTTACTTTTATTAGAAGAATTAATATTTACTATAAAACTATATTATCCTGTTTAACATTTACACCGCTAGTGATTATACTGTGATTTATATAAATAAGAAAAAATATTTTTAAGAAATATTTACATACTGTAAAACTATATTATTATTTACAAATACAAATACAAATATTTATTGGAACCAAAAACAGATAATATACAATATTGTGTGTACGTTAGCAGCTACATTAGTTAGGAAAACTGTGTCGTAGCTGTTAGCGCCCACCTCCGAGGTAGACAACAGTGTTCCATATTTAGGATAATAATTAGTTAAACATTTATTAAAAAGTGAGAAGTAATAAAAATGTAAAAGGAAAATCTTATGAACTGTGTGATATCCTTTGAGTGTGTGTATGTGCGTGTGAGTAGGTGTGTGTGTGTGTGTGTTTTGGTTGGGGGATTGTGTGTGTTTATAGAGTTTAAAGTTTATAGAAAGCGTTTATGTTAATTTCAGTAATAGGAAATTTAGAAGGAAATTAATGGGTGTATTGGATGTTAAGACTCTACGAGACTCTCCAGCTCTTCATAACTAAGATTGCTCAGCCAATCGTGTACACATTTTTTGCAATTTCGTAGGGTCATAGGGTATATATCTACTGCCTTGTTTATTTTATTATAAAGGTTAGGGCTCATGAAGTGGTATTGTCGACTAGTCATTAAATTACTAGCCGACTCCGTTTCACAAACCCTATCCCATCTGCGCTTCTTCACTTTAAAATCAGGATCATATACGAGTTCTGAGTGTTTTCGTAATATGGTATTGTAAATATAAATATGTCTCACTGTTGGAACCCTGCACAGTTCGTACAACTCCCGTGTGGGAAAGCGGATAGGCTTGTGCAACATCACCTTCAGAATTGCTCTCTGTGCCCTCTCTAGACGCAGCATTAAACATTTCCCAGCACAGCCCCAGGCGGTTATACAGTAACTTAGTAGCGAGTGTGCCAGGGCAAAGTAGACCAGTTTTAGTGTGGGGAAATCTGCGGACGATCTTAGATTTTTGAAAATAAAGATTAATTTCCTAACACGCGGGATCAGCAGGTCAATGTGATCGTGCCAAGACATAGTGCTGTCTATAGTTACCCCCAGATATTTCATAGTGTTTGTACGTGCAATGCTATGACACTTACATGTTGAGTTGGATATAAAACTACATGTATGGGCAGTTATGGCAAAAGGCGAAACTGGTTGCGATATTAGTCGCGGTGCAAAAGTTATAAATTTGGTTTTATCTAGATTGAGGGTAAGGAGATTATCTGATAGCCAATACATGATCGTCTGGAGAGCAGACTCAGCATATCTACGGGTTTCTGACCAGTCTTTACCATGAACAAGTATAGCGGTATCATCTGCATAAACTATAACCTGAGAGTTGGCCAAGGATAAACGACAGAGGTCATTGATGTAGATAAGGAACAGGGTAGGCCCAAGAACACTACCCTGTGGCACCCCATAACTGAGAAATTGTTCTTTACTTGTGTATTTATCTATTTTAATAACCTGGGATCGTCCACTCAAGTAGCTTTTGAAGATGTCGTAAGCTACTCCCCTTATGCCAATGTCGTTCAACTTTCTCAGCAGGATGGGGATCGAGACAGTGTCAAAGGCTTTACAGAGATCCAGAAAAATAGCTAAGGTTTTGTGTTTCTTTTTTAAATTTCTTGCAATAGCATTAGTAAATTCTAAAACCGCGTCTTCTGTACTTTTCCCTGGTCTGAAGCCGAATTGATTATGAGCCAAGTAATTTATGGAATTAATGTAATTTAAAAGTCGTTTATTCAAAATTTTTTCAAGTATCTTTGATAGAGTTGTCAATACAGAAATTGGTCTGTAGTTACTGACACTGTCTCTGTCCCCAGACTTATAAATTGGGTGAACTAGAGCCCTTTTGAAGGCAGTAGGGAAGGTACCTGACGTAAGAGCTAGATTAAATACGTAGCAAATAATAGGCACGAGAACATGTCTAGCCGCTCTAATCAGCTTCGCCGATATGCCATCACACCCTATTGCAGAAGTGAGTCTGAGTCCAAGAATGATTTGCTCAATCTCAACATTGTCCGTAGTAAAAATAGCCATTGAATGCATTGGCGATAAGGGTGGGTTAGCATTATGTGATATATTTGGAGGGTTGTCAGCACTTAGTGGCGAAATTTTAGAGGCAAGAGTTTTTCCGACATTAGCAAAGTATTCATTAACAGTATCTACGGAACGGAATGGATCATCGGTTAAAGATAAAAGCTCACAGGCTGATGACTTATTTTTATGAAGGTTGGATATAGTTTTAATGAGGTTCCAAGTTTCTTTAGGATTTTTAGAGTATTTTTTAAATTCAGTGCGTTCATATTGGCGTTTGATTTTTTTTGCAATTTGTTACAAAAATTCTTATAGCGAGTATATGTAATTTTGAGAATATCGTTATCCGGTTGCCTTTTTGTTTTTTGACACATTTTGTCCCGATTACGGATACATCTTAGAAGCCCTGGAGTAATCCAGGGCTTAAGTATGCATTTTTTACTAGATACAGTGCATTATGTTGTTTTACAGTTACACCATTGGTTTAGTGATGATTATATGTACTGTGATTTATATGTATAGATTAAGACAGATGATATGTTTGAAAATAACTTATAGAACAAATAATAACACAATGTTTAAATGCCACTGGCTTTTAATTTTTATCCTGACTGTACCTGTTCACCAAAGTCGACATAATGGGAATAGAAAGCGTAAAATATCAAAACTTGGAGAACAATAGTCTCCCAGAGTCGACGTAAAGGGAATGAACCGCCAGAGCTCGGGTGGGGGTCAACACTTGCTTGCTGACTTTTAGAGGCCGGCAACGCACCCGCGATACCTCTGGTGTTGCGAGTGTACATGGGCGGCGGTGTCAAAGTCAAAGTCAAAGTCAAAGGTACTTTATTCCGTAAAAATTTTACATTTATGTGGAATCGTCATATTTTTTTTACCCTACCGTGCAGTGCATGACGTGGCAGCTACTGAGAAACACTGCCAGAAAACTCAGTAGGAATCCTTTTCTAAAATAAAATATACTTAAGATTAATTACAATCATGTGTGTTGACTCAGAACAACTCAATCCCAAGCACTTTTATCACTTAAATAATCAGAAATTTTGTAATATGCCCTGCTACACAATTTGGCTTTAATAATTCTTTTAAACTTATTCGTAGACAATTCTCTAATATCATTGGGAAGTTTGTTATAGAATCTTATACATTGCCCCATAAAAGAGTTACTTATTTTGTGGAGACGGGTAGTATGCAATATGAGATTATTCTTATATCTAGTATTTACATTATGTGTATCGCTCCTTTTACAGAAGGAATCGATATTTTTATGCACATATAGTAAGTTTTCATATATATATACTGAGATGGTACAGTTAGAATGTTGACCTCTTTGAACTTTTCTCTTAGAGACACTCTCGGGCCAAGATTATAGATAGCTCTTACAGCTCTTTTTTGCAATACCTGTGATCACTTACCATCAGGTGACCCACTAGCTCGTTTGTCGCCCTCTGATATAAAAATAAAAATGTAAATAAATCTTCATTTGAAATCGGTTAAATATATGTAAGTTAAGCCTTGACACATTTTATTCAATTTACATACTACGTGCAATTCAAGAAAATACATAAAAGTCCATAGATAAATATGTTACACAGCTTTCATTTAAATTAAGCTCATTGCAATGAGAAAAATATCGTGTTTAAATAAATATAAAATAAAATAAATAAAATAAAATTCGTTTATTTCGGACCGGAATCCATAGTGTTAGTAACAGTAATCTTAAAAAACTATGTTTGTAATATATTAGGATTTACATTCCAATAAGTACATAACAGGATACCACTATTACACATACCGATTATATGTAATTGGGGTATCCTTGATTATGTGTACGCGTGTCCAGTGCTGCATAATAGCACTGTCCACGTCAAGTCTGTTGGCCACAGTCTTCAGGAGGCTGTTGGAACTGCCACGAACCCACTGTAATAGGGACGCTATACGTTTTCTGATGATAGCCGAAAAGCTATCAACCCCAGCTGCGGCCAACATCCCTGAGGCACCTGAACCACGTTTGAAACATTATTTGTTTGTTAACCCTGATATGGTCGCTACTCGCTATACCACATAGTTCGATTTTTATTGGTGTACTCAGATTGTATATTTATTATGTACTAGCTGTGCCCCGCTGTTTTACACGCGTTAATTGTATAAATTATCACAGCTCCTCCTCCTTAGGTGATAGCGCGATAATATGTAGCCTATATGTTGACCCGACCTCTCAGTAATATTCATGCAAAATTTGAAGAAAATCAAAAAGTTTTTGAGTTTAGCCCGGACATACATACAGACAAACAGACAAAAATTCTAAAAACTATATTTTTGGCTTCGATATCGATTGTGGATCACGCCCCAATATCCTTTAAAAAAATTATTCAATGTACAGTTTTGACTTCCTACGATTTTATTATAATGTATAGATTAAGATCCCGGTTAACATGGGCTAGCTCGCATGTTAAAAGGACAATTTTTTTGGGGTATGGAAATATGTATGTGGTAATAACATTCTCACTCTATAAAATATGTTAACCTTAATATTTTTGCTATAGAACCTAGTTCGACTTTTATTTATGTACTTGGATTAAATATTCAACATATATTACAATCCCGGGTAACTATAACATCTATTTGGAAATAAAAACCTCACTGTAAATAAACTATTGTTACCGTTTACAATCGTATGGTCGCTAAAGAACTCAGTTCTGTTGTTAAGTTATAAATATAGAAAAAATGAATGCTTGGCTTAAACTTTTTACTTGGGAAGTGGGAGTCCAATCAACCGTTGAATGTTCCCCAGAGACCGACACGAGATGGTAAGGAAATATTTGCGAAGCGTGGTACTGATCAAATTACTGCCGATGCCGTCCTTCAGTGAGAAGCGTAGAGTATTCTAACTTTGGTATTTTTTTTTTCACTCGATACAAATATCTATTACAAAATTTTATAAATAATTAATAAAGTTTCTGTTAATCCTGGAAATTAGTTTTAACAATAATATAACAATGTTAAGATGGTGCTGGCAAAAAGCAATTTGTAGACGTCTGTGCTGAACTATTCTATATCCTACTTCAAAATGCCATTTTATTTTTGACTAGCTGTGCCCCGCGGTTTTACCTGCGTTAAATTTTATAAATTATCACAGCTCCGCTCC
The DNA here is from genome assembly GCA_951640165.1 of Pseudoips prasinana. Taxonomy (NCBI): domain Eukaryota; kingdom Metazoa; phylum Arthropoda; class Insecta; order Lepidoptera; family Nolidae; genus Pseudoips; species Pseudoips prasinana. The sequence goes on along the minus strand of OX621245.1, from coordinate 34,782,389 downwards.
TCCCTCGTACCTGATAGCGTGATAATATGTAGCCTATATGTTGACCCGACCTCTTAGTAATATTCATGCAAAATTTAAAGTAAATCCATGCAGTACTTTTTGAGTTTAGCCCGGACATACATACAGACAAACAGATAAACAGACAAAAATTCTAAAAACTATATTTTTGGCTTCGATATCGCTTATAGATCACGCCCCAAGTATACTTTTTAAAAAATATTCAATGTACAGTTTTGACTTTCCTAAGATTTTATTATATGTAGATTTTACCAGCTGTCAGTGTATAATTTTACTCTTTTTATTTTTGTAATTTTAGTAGAAGTTCTTTCTTACAGGCTTTAAAGACACCTTGTATGAGAGAAATATTTACACATGCAACTAACAACCCACCCTACTATGGGCAGGTAGATAGAACGATAAATTAGGATCGATTGTGGAATTCACTGCCTCTGTATATCAGACGCGCGCAAACTATAACATCTTTCAAAACGCTTTTAAAAAAACATTATCAATCACTCTAATCTTCACAGCTCGCGATCTTCCATCTACCTCAAAAATTTCTTTAGTCTTCATAATTATTATTTATAGTATATTAAAAAGTAGGGAACTATCTATATATAATATTCGTACCTAGGTAGATACATATATATGTAAATTTATATAAGTAGATGCACTGCCACTACCACTTTATCTCCCGGCATTGCTTTGGTTCATCCAACGGTTGTCTGGAAGAGATTGCTGTATTAGCGATACGACCGCCGTTTGTGCCATATTATATAAGTTAACTGATGTGATAATGTTATGCTTCGATTTGGTGCAATAAAGTGTTATCTATCTATCTATCTATCTTAGGTAGTTTTAAGTCCATGTTTTGATTGACTTAAAAAAAATATATCGAGTGTGCTTTAGGGCACATGATTAAAGTAAAAATTTGATATACGAGACGTAAGTGGCTGTGAGAGAAAGAGAGAAAGAAAATGTGTGCTCGCAATTCCCTCTGTTGCCCCAACAGTAATATACACAACGTAACTCTGTCTCTTTCTTTCTTCACTAATTTATATATCTCTCTCTCTCTCAACTACCGTTCGCCTGGCTCGATCACACTTTTCGTAACGCATTCACCAGCTTACTCCTCAAATAAATCGTACGCAAAGGAGTTTTACTTCAATAAACTTATTGTGACTTAGTAACTATAACGTAGACATAACCTGAGGGATTTTTATGTGGGTATTGATGAGTACTATAAACATACTGTATACATTACTTTATGTATTATCGATATTTTTTGCAGCGCACGCCAAATAATTACTTTATAGGCAAATTGTGTTATCTTGGCTTGTATCATTTTAATTTATGATATTTTTGACAAGACAACACAAGTTCTATAATTGCAATAAACATGGTATTAAGATGTTGGGTACAGTGTTCTATAATAATAAGTGTACACATGTTTAGCGATACAATTATTTGTAAAAATGCATGCAAAATATGTCAATATTACAAATACAACCAATAATAAAATAAATGTCAATTACAGTTATACCTAATAATTTTCGTAAATTTAATAACATTACATATAATTAATTTATAAATATTATTTCCGAATGAATATTATTTTGATGTATAGTCATGTTTTAAAAATTCTCTTACGTCATAGAAGTTATGTCATTTCAGCCATTTATGCAGTTTATTTTTTAAAAGATTTAGGTTATTTATTAATTTAAGTTCTTTTGGTATTTTGTTGTATATTCGTATACACATAACAAGACAACTGGATTACATTATTATAATTTTTGATATCTTGACTTGCATTCTAATAACTGTAATCATCTATTTTCATCAAAAGGTTACAAAGACCCATAAACTTTTATTAACTTCACTAATTATATAAAAATTTCAATTGACTTAACAAAATAAAATAGCATAAAATGAATGAATATATATATATTTTTAAATTACAAAAATATAAAAATCTGTTTCTAACCAATTTTAATTGACTGTCAACCTTATTGACTATCAAATGCAAGTAAGTTGTGTTATAAGTAAATAATTTTTTCAAATCAGTTAATTTGTTTTTGGTTTTATGTGTTACAAAAAAACATACAATAGAGCAATGCTCTATCGTATGTTTTTGAGCCCTTTGCATTATTAGTTCAGACACTATTGTGGATTTCTGCTTAATAATTACCGATAAGCTAGGTTATAGATGCTTCTGGTCTTACGGAAAAATTACCTAGACTCAGTTATAGAAACTGCAACTAGTCTGCTAAATTTGCCCATAGGCTATTCGCCCATACGGACGGTCACCATAGCCTAGTTGGTAGTGCTCCTGCCTACGAAGCTGGTGGTCCTGGGTTCGAATCCCGGTAAGTGCAAATATTTGTGTGATGAGCATGAATATTTGTTTCTGAGTCATGGATGTTTTCTATGTATATAATAAGTATTTATCTATCTATATAAGTATGTATATCGTCGCCAGGTACCCATTGTACAAGCTTTGCTTAGTTTGGGGCTAGGATGATCTGTGTGCCATTGTCCCCAGATATTATTATTAGATATTATTATAGGTGCTCACAGTATTCTGGGAAAGTTACCAATAGGCTCGCTTATAGATATAAGTTTAGGCTAAGTAGATTTAACTAACCGACTTCAAAAGGAGGTTCTAGAGTTCATTGGTATTTTTTTTATGTATGTACACAGATTACACGGAGACTTATTGATCCGATTTACGCGATTCTTCTTAAGTTTGATGCGGATTAGTAGCCAGTAAAATTTTACCTAGTTTAAATAATAATTAATATTCTGAGACATTATTACACACGGCCATCTGATCCCAAACTTGCTTGTACTATCAAAACCACATAACTGATATACTACATATACTACTTTTCTTTTGTAAATACATACTGATAAAGATAATTACACCCAGACTCAGGACAAATACACAATTTCCTGGGTGGGAATCAAACCCACAACCTCCGGGGTGCAAAGCAAGCATTTGCCAAACACGCCAACAGGCCCGTTTGGCCCAGTAGTTTTCATTTTGTGATCATTTTTGTATGAAAATTTTTGTTTTTGTGGACGATGTAATTATTATCTTTGGCACTGACGTTTTTTTATATATTATCTTTTTGTTTCAAATTCTTTTCCAGCAGACTACTCGATTTCATCCAGTCTTATTACGTATATTATCTTGGTAACTTGCAATCTAATCAGCCATCGAATGTCCTCAAGAGACTGAATGAGGCAAGGTAATGTTTGCGAAGCGTGGAACTGATAAAATTACTGTCACACCTGGGCGGGTAATGTTGATATATGAAATTAACGTGTTTTGCCTCACGAACATCAGGCAAGATAAAGGGAAACTATGTTTACCGAAGTATTTATAATGTTTACAGGATTTTTTTTAATCTGTGTTTAGAGGAAATCATCTTTTATCACTTAAATAAATAAATAAAAAAGGTTTTTATTCACGTAGACCTTAAAAAGCGCTTGTACATAGTCATAACATGTTTGTAGTAATCTATAATTTATTTATTTATTTATAATTATTTCTAGGTAGGTACATATAGATATTTAGGTACACGAATTGTATGAAAAAAATTACAATAAGATTTATTTTATAATTGTAATGATATTTAGCTAGCTTATATTAAATTATTGTCAAGGAGATCATGTGAAGGTTTAATTATAGAAATTTTAAATTTTAGCTATATTTTTACTACATATTGTCTGAATGGTTCTGTCTATATTAAGGTACGAATTAAATATTATTATTATGGCAGACCTTGTGTTTCTATCGACGGTCGCACACTTGTGTCCGATAGGTGTATGTTGTCCTTCAGAATTAATGCTCGAATAGTTGCGGTTCCTTTCCTGTACCATATTTGATCCTTGGTACTTTTGCAGCTTCTCTAGTAGTAGTAGTAGTAGCAAATATCTTGTTTTATAAAGCCATAGCCTCTTCATATCATTCTGTCTCCTGCTTTGCATTAGAGGGAATGCAACTACTTTTTTTTTATACATACACTCATTTTTCCACTTTGGAAGTGTCTCTCGCGCAAGCTATTCAGTTTAGGAAAAAATGATATTAGGAACCTCAACATCATTTTTATATGTATGGGGAAACCCTAAAATTATTATTATTTTTTCTATTTTTGTGTTTAAATCTTAATGCGGTTCACAGAATACATCTACTTACCAAGTTTCAACTGTACAGCTCTTATAGTTTCGGAAAAAAATGACTGTGACATACGGACGGACAGACAGACAGACAGACATGACGAATCTATAAGGGTCCCGTTTTTTGCCATTTGGCTACGGAACCCTAAAAATGATTTTAAAATGAAAAATACTGGGCCAAACGGGCCTGTTGGCGTGGTTGGCAAATGCTTGCTTTGCACCCCGGAGGTTGTGGGTTTGATTCCCACCCAGGACAGATAATTGTGTGTTTGTCCTGAGTCTGGGTGTAGTTATCTATATAAGTATGTATTTACAAAAGAAAAGTAGTATATGTAGTATATCAGTTATTTGGTTTCGATAGTACAAGCTCGGCTTAGTTTGGGATCAGATGGCTGTGTGTAATAATGTCTTAGAATATTTATTATTATTTAAACTAGGTAAAATTGTACTGGCTACTAATCCGCAACAAACTAATGAAGACTCACGTAAATCGGATCATAAGTCTCCGTGTAATCGGTGTACATACATAAAAAAAATACCAATGAACTCTAGAACCTCCTCCTTTTGAAGTCGGTTAGTTAAATCTACTTAGACCAAACTTATATCTATTAGCGAGCCTGTTGGTAACTTTCCAAGAATACTGTGAGCACCTTTAACTGAGCGTATGGGCAAATTTACCAGACTAGTTGCAGTTTCTATAACTGAGTCTCTAGGTAATTTTTCCATAAGACTAGAAGCATCTATAATCTAGCTTAAGGGTATTAATGTAATTTCTAAGCAGAAATCCATAATAGTGTCTGAACTAATATTGTAAAGGGAGAAAATTGCTCCTTTGTATGTTTTTTGTAATACTTTATGTATTACAAAAAACATACAAACAATAAAAACAAATTAAGAAATTTGAAAAAATGTTATAACATAACTTACTTGCTGACAATGCAAGCCAAGATATAAGATCGGCCAAGTGCGAGTCGGACTCGCCCATGAAGGGTTCCGTAGCAGTAAGTATTTCAGTTGATTAAATGAAAGAAAATTGCGGTTTACGATTTATGACGTATTAAAAAAAACTACTTGCTAGATCTCGTTCAAACCAGTTTTTGTTGTTCGTTTGCATGTAGGTACATCATATATTTTTATATTTTTGTCATTCTCTTATTTTAGAATTTACAGGAGGGGGGGGGGGGGACACTCATTTTACCACTTTGAAAGTGTCTCTAGCACAAACTATTCAGTTTAGAAATAATTATATTAGAAACCTCAATATCATTTTTGAAGACCTATCCATAGAGACCCCACATGTATGGGTACAGTGAAAAAAAAATGTTGAGTTTTAGTTCTATGTATGGGGACCCCCCAAAATTATTGTTCTTTCTCTATGTTTGTGTTAAAATCTTAATGCGGTTCACCGAATACATCTACTTATCAAGTTTGAACAGTACAGCTGAGGCCCAGGTACTTCATGTACCGCCCCACCCTGACCTCTGCGTCACCTACACGCATCGTCATACTGGGTGGTTCCTCCCTATGGCGTAAGCCGTGGAAACATAGCCCCTCGGCCTTGTCAGGCGCTACCCGAAGGCCCAGTCTCAAAATGGCCGCGACGTCACACGCGACTCCGAGTTCGGTGAGCCGTACCACCCGCTGGAAGCTTACCTCCCGGGCTATGACGAGCGTGTCGTCCGCGTAGCAGACGAGGCTCACTCCGGGAGGGAGGCTTATCCGCAGGACCGCATCATACGCGAGGCTACATAGCAGAGGTCCCCAAACGGACCCCTGAGGAACCCCGCAGGAGAGCACCCTATGGATTTCAATCCCGTTCCGACCGATGAATTTTATCGTCCTGTCGCGCAAATTAATATGCCTCGACTATACCACGGAGATAGGGAGGCACGGTATGAACGTTTTGTATATCTAAGTTTTACTTCAGTCGTGTGGCTTAAAGCAAACTCGTTTTTTTTATAAGTCAACCAAACACGTATTATACACTAATTTTATTTATCTTTCAATCTATTTGTCCATAGTGAGCCGGGCGGGTTTTTAGTTGCATATAAAAATACTTTTCTTATACAAAGTGTCTTTAAAACCTAAGTAAGAAAGAACTTCTACTAAAATTTAAAATAAAAACAGTAAAATTATACACTGGTAAATGGCAAAACCAAAAATAATAAATAATAATAACACTTAACACAATAATAAATAATAATAACACTTATAAAAGTGAAAAAAAAGTTTATTGACAATAGAAATTTACAAAGAAAACAAGATAACTAGTTGTGGAAAACAAACAATAACTTATATGACAGTAGATAACAGGTCATGTAGGTCCTGCAGAAAGGGTCACCATCTCAGTATTTGCTGGGTTACACCCAGCGCTGATGTTCTGTTGGTACCCGTAATGATCACGGTATGGTAGTGCAAACTAATATGTGGGGGTTAATATTGTATAAGTAAAAATCAACAATTATACATTTTAATAATTTTCTAACACCTCCTTAAAATTTTTATGTTCTTGTTGAAGCTAATTCTGGTGATCTTTCGGGGGAGGCCTTTGTCCAGCAGTGGGCGTCTTTCAGCTGATATGATGAAGCTAAGTTCCAGGAATAACAGAAACTTATTAATTATTAAGTTTTGTAATAGATATTTGTAGCGAGTGATAGAAAAAATACCAAAGTTAAAAATACTCTACGCTTCTCACTGAAAGACGGCATCGGCAGTAATTTGATCAGTACCGCGCTTCGCAAATATTTCCTTACCATCTCGTGTCGGTCTCCGGGGAACATTCAACGGTTGATTGGACTCCCACTTCTCAAGTAAAAGGTTTAAGCCAAGCGTTAATTTTTTAGTTTCTATATTTATAACTCAGCAACAGAACTGAGTTCTTTAGCGACCATGCAATTGTAAACGGTAACAATAGTTTATTTACAGTGAAGTTTTTATTTCCAAATAGATGTGTAAGTTCCCCGGGATTGTAATATATGTTGAATATTTAATCCAAGTATTACAATAAGATTTATTTTATAATTGTAATGATATTTAGCTAGCTTATTTTAAATTATTGTCAAGGAGATCATGTGAAGGTTTAATTATAGAAATTTTAAATTTTAGCTATATTTTTACTACATATTGTCTGAATGGTTCTGTCTATATTAAGGTACGAATTAAATATTATTATTATGGCAGACCTTGTGTTTCTAACGACGGTCGCACACTTGTGTCCGATAGGTGTATGTTGTACTTCGGCATTAACGCTCGAATTTTTGCGGTTCCTTTCCTGTACCGTATTTGAATCTTGGCACTTTTGCAGATTCTCTAGTCGCAAATATCTTGTTTTATAAAGCCATAGCCTCTTCATATCATTCTGTCTCCTGCTTTGCATTAGAGGGAATGCAACTACTTTTTTTATACATCAGAAGACGACAAACGAGCAAGTGGGTCACCTGATGGTAAGTGATCACCGCCGCCCATGGACTCGCAACACCAGAGGGGTCGCGGGTGCGTTGCCGGCCTTTAAGTTTATCAGGGTCAGCAACACTTGTTTCCTGACCCTGATGAGCTCTGGTGACCTTACTCACACGCAGGAAAACAGCATTAAAATGTTATTATTAAGGAATGTCTTCTGTAAGGTGGAGGTACTTCCCCAGTCAGACTGCTCTTTGCGTGAACGAACACTGTGCCTTACCTCACTTAAAACCTTCCAATCCTTCTTCTCTGTTTCTTTCTGATTAGGTATTATCTATCGGCTTTATTTCTAGAAAACAAAGCCGATATATAATACCTACATCCTCCGGAAGGGTGTTAGCAAGGGAATCCTAAATTTGATCTGCCAGCGTGTATCGTTCGTGGCTTAACGCAGAGCGCCTACCCCGGATTAGTAGATGGTGCAGGTTCGAGACCCGCCGGACGATCAAATTTATGATTTCCCACTTTTGAGATTAGATAAACTCTTTGCATTGCGAATAATGCTATAAAATTTAAATTTAATAATTTGGAAGGTATTATCAATATGATATGATCTTTCACATGCAACTGTGAACACATCAGTCGGCCATGTTTCTAGAAAACAAAACCGATAGATAATACCTACATCCTACGGAAGGGTGTTAGCAAGGGAATCCTAAATTTGATCTGCCAGCGTGTATCGTTCGTGGCTTAACGCAGAGCGCCTACCCCGGATAGGTAGATAGTGCAGGTTTGAGACCCGCCGGACGATCAAATTTATGATTTCCAATTTTTGAGATTAGATAAACGCTTTGCATTGCGAATAATGCTATAAAATTTAAATTTAAGAATAACGATTGTCTATAATACTGGATAAATATAAATAAATAAATAAATAGAGTTTTTATTGGAATAACATATTTTTTTTGGTTTGTAAACCCACCAAACTGCGCAACAGTTTGTCGGCGGGATTAGCGCTTGTTTTAAATTCCTTAAACTAAGTACAAACTAGCTTACATATAATTTTGATAAATAATTGTAACAGTAGTAATTTTGTCAAACCACTTACAAAACATAATCATTCACAAAATTCAGTTAGGAGTATTTGTTTAACTTTATTTTTTAGGGATGCTTTACTTATCGCACCATGTTCTTTCCTAAGCCAAGAAAATTGATTATATATAGTTGGGGTCAAATACTTGTTGGTTCTTTCGCCGTAATAGTTTTTAACTGACGGTCGAATAAATTTTTGTTCTCGTACACGCCTGGTGTTATAATTGTTATTTACCCGTACCTTATATTGGTCACTATAGAACTGCTCCAGTATCACCAAGTATTTGACCTTCTCATGAACAGGTAGTACTTTACACTCGACTAGAAGGTTCTCATAATTTTCTTTATATTGAAGTTTTGTTTTTGGATTAATCAGATATTTCATAAAGCGAATTTGCAATGATTTAATGTTGTCTAAATAAGTTTTAAATGTGCGACCGTACGTGTTTAATCCGTAGCTGAGCAGTGACTCGGCGAGAGCAAAATAAATAACACGCAACGTTTTTATACTTAATGATGATTTTAAACAGTAAAACATACTCAGTACTGATCTCAGTTTTGCACACACCGTATCAACCTGCGATCTCCAGTTCACGTTATTATCCACCCACAGCCCGAGGTACCTGAACTTATTCACGTACTCCAAGTTTTGACAGGTACAGTTGACCTTAGCTGCGTGCAAGCATTCGTATGTATGTCCTACAATCCTAATGTCTGATCTTTTAATATTTTTAGCGACTTGATTGTGCGGCGAATATATATGCATAACTTTTGTTTTGTCCAGATTGAGAATAATGCCGTTGTCATGTGCCCACTTGGTAATATTGTCAAAGTCCTCCTGCAGGGCAGCTCTGGCCTCCTGTATATTTCTGGATGAATATACTTGACAAGTATCATCTGCATACATGTATACTCTGCACTTTCCCACTACGTTGCTCATGCTATTGACGTGCATGGTGTAACCAACCGGGCCAAAGACTGAACCAGTTGGCACGCCCAGGCCTACATCTGCCTCTCGTCCTACTACTCCTGTAATCGAGGTTTGTAGCGTTCTACCAGTTAGGTAGCTCCGGAACCACTTGTGTGTCGGACCTCGGATTCCACACTCATGCATAGCCTGGAGTAGCAGCTCGTGGTCCAGGGTATCAAATGCCTTTTTATAATCAATAAATAGCGCTAAGACCTGGTGACCCTGATCGAGGCTGGTATTTAGGTCCTCAGCAAACTGCGATAATGCAGTTGCTGTACTAAGACCGCGCCTAAATCCGTGTTGAGCGTTACATAGTATATTATTCTGCTCCAGAAACTCGGTAACCTGCCCAATTACAATTTTTTCTACAATTTTATTTATAGCTGATAAGATCGCTATCGGTCTGTAGTTGGTATAATCAGTGTGCAGACCCTTCTTAAAGATGGGTCTTATTAAAGCTTTCTTAAGGAGATTGGGGTATTCTCCCCGTAACAAACACATATTGATGAAGTGTGCCAAAACCGGTGATATTTGTTTTTTAATTGTTTTTAAATCAAAAATTCGAATACCGTCAATCCCCGGCGCCTTTTCACTGCTCAACATCTCTATAATTGTACACACATTATAACTTGATACAGGCTTAAAACGAAAAGTTACATTACTCTCTTTTACATATTTTTTTCTATCTAAAAATTTCATACTGCAAACGTGCTTAATATTTATAATCTCTTCAGTAAATGTATCTGCAAATCTACTGCATATGCTATACATTGAACCTGTACTCCCGAAATATTTTTTTACTATGCTATCTATGTTTGATTTTTTCCTACCAACCCAACTATTTATTTTTTCCCATATTTTTCTTGGATCCCCCTTACATTTATTTATTTCTTCTCGCCTAAATTTGTTTTTTGCTCTAAAAATTTACTTATTTACTTTGTTTCTAAAACGCGTGTATTCCAATCTCTTTATGTTATAATTACTTCTTTCCTTCCATTCCCTATATAACTGATCCCTACGCATTAACATATCATTCAGTGATTTATCTATCCATGGTTGTGATACGCGTTTTTTTTTGTTTGATACTAATGTCTTACTTTGTCTATAAAATTCACTAAACACATATTGTATTTTATTATATAAAGTTACTGGACAGTTAATATATAACAGTTGACTCCACTCATATTCGGAGATCTTTTTGGTTACAAGCTTTGTATTAATCACATACCGAGGGTTCAGGTCCTCACTGTTGCACTCCACTTGTGTCACAGGTATCGACACTCCAATGAAATGGTGATCCGACATATAGCACTCAACAACACACGATTCACTATTTCGCAGATGTTTCGCACGTACCCACACATGATCGATGCACGATAATTCTTTCACACCTGCAACTATAGCCTCGCGCGTTATCTCAGTTGCCGGTATGACGCATTGTAGGCCTAGTTCACACATGCAGTCTTTATATTTTGTAGTATCATGACTATTATTCCCTCCTGATATGTTGATATTTATATCTCCTAGTAAGACGATTTCCTCATTTCTTGAAATATTCTGGAGTATATGTTGGATTTCAGAAATAAACATTAGTTTCTTAGTGTTGGGTGGCCTGTACACTGCGATAATATTCATAATCGAGCGATTTATTGTCAGTTTACCATGTAATGCTTCTACTAAGTTCGTCTGAGTTTTATTGGCAATGAAACTGTATTTTTTCTTAACGTAGATTAATAATCCTCCACCTCTTTTATTTTGCCTTGTATTTGAGAAAATATGATATCCTTCTATGTTATATGATACCAACTCCTCCTCCTTAATATTGACCTCAGATAATACCAGGACGTCAATGTGGTGACAGCTATTCTTCATTAATATTAAGAGTTCATTGAAATTTTTCGTAGAGATCGAATATTTAAATGCATTGTATTTAATAAGTTCTTGCTGTTTGATATACTTTGTGCCCAATGGTTTATATTTTGAAATCTTTTAAAATGACAGTCCAGTGTAACAATCGCTTGGAATCGATCCACTAATATGTTGTTTTAGTGATCACGCAGTGTGTACACCGCACTAGGGCTGCGTTCTTTACTAAACGTCTATTACTCCTTTTCTAAATATCGCTCAATGTCGCGGTCGCTCCTAATTACTGTAATTTTTGTTTGTTCATCGTTTTTTCTTATTAATATCTTTCCATCCTGTACCCAGATATACTTGTAGGTACTTTTCAACTGGGTTTTAGCAGCCCAAAGAAGGTTCCTTTTATATCTAGTTAGGTTCTCATTAATGTAAACACGGCTGTCGTTTTTTGTACTATAGATTTGGCCATTAGTTAAGCGATTTTTTCGAGATGCAATCCACTTATTACGGGCTTCCTTTGTTCGCAACGTTATTACCACAGGCAGAGGTTTAGCAGAGTCAGGTTTTTCACGTCCTACCCTCTCTGCATGTTCAATCTGACCAGGGTCTAACTCAAGCTTTTGGGCTACCAGGGTAACTACAACGTCCATAGATTCATTTTCCAACTTCTCCAGTCCTACTAATTCCACCTTCTTCTCCTTCTCTTTTTCCTCCAGATCATTTAAGCGCTCCTCCAGTGACCTGTTACACTTTTCTAGATACGTGTTTTTATTCTCAAGAGCTTTGATTTTGTTATCCGCCGATTTTTGCCAGTCGCACATTTTATCATACTTTTCTGATACGAAATCGACCAGCTCAGCGAGCTCACTCAGTTTTTTTTCCATGTTGTACACTACCTCCATTTTCTTATTCAATTCAGCCAAGGTCACTGCTATATTGGGCTCCTCAAGACAAGGTGAACTATGCGAAAGTGGGGGGATGCAATCTTCACATGTCTCATTTTTAAAAGATTTTTTTGTAACACATTTCTTGTGAAATACCGCCTCACACGGTCCCTTGCACCTTACGATATCTTCTTTCGCGATGGAAATAAATTTGCTACACTTTTTGCACTGCACCATTATTTATCTGGTTGTTAAGAGTTCACAGTAGCAATAGTTTGCACTTAGCGATTACTTTTTCTTTATAACTACGTCACTGCACAACATACGACACGGCCATACGCCAAGCGCACGCTAAGTAGTAGAATATATGAGACATTCGCTATGGTAACAACTTATTGCACTCTAGTTTTATTATTAAACTGTTATTTCTTTCTTTCTTGCTTCAAATAGACTCTTCTTTCCTCTAACCTCATGGTAACAGAAAATATCACAACTGTTGCTTATACTAGGTAAATGTATGGTAGAATATATGACACTTTCGCTATGGTTACGCTTATTGCACCCCATTCTTACTATTAAACTGTTCTTTCTTCATTTCTTACTTTAAATAGACTCTAGTTTCGTCTAACATCATGGTTACAAATGATATCACAACTGTTACTTATACTATATATTTATTTCTCAACGACGTCAAAGCCATTATCGTTACAATATTTTACTATACTTTTATTTCTTCTTATTTTCACACCCAGTACTAATCTACTCGCCTTAATCTCGTTTATACAACACCGAAGCTGGACGTAATCTTTGAATGAACATTGCAGTGGGTAAACATCTTAATGGTATTAATACTGATGGAATATTAAATAGAATATTGGTATTTTTATTTTCACCGTGCGACTTTTAATTAAGTTTGTAAAGAAGCTGTATACATAGGAGCTGAGCAGAAACAAGAAGCAGTTTATAAAAACTATATGCATTCCTATCGATTTGTATAAGTTTAATACGGTCACCGTAGCCTAGTTGGTAGTGCTCCTGCCTACGAAGCTGGTGGTCCTGGGTTCGAATCCCGGTAAGTGCAAATATTTGTGTGATGAGCACGAATATTTGTTTCTGAGTCATGGATATTGGTCTGTGTATTTAAGTATTTATCTATCTATATAAGTATGTATATCGTCGCTTGGTACCCATAGTACAAGCTTTGCTTAGTTTGGGGCTAGGATGATCTGTGTGACATTGTCCCTAGATATTATTATAGATATTATAATATTATATTATTTTTGTTGTGTTAACGTCAAATCTAATTCTAGGTAGGTACCTGGAATTAGATTTGACGTTTTATTTTATTTTAGTTGATGTATGTACATTATTGTTGCTTCCGTCCGTGCTTCACTTTACCTGGGTTGCCAACTGAAAACCAGCGCTAGGTGTATCCCACTTAGCTGGTGGTGGTGACCCTTTCGGCTGAACATCCAAGACTCATCTGTTATATGATATGAGTGTTACTTTCTTTCTTTTTCTTTTCTCCGTATTTATGTTGTTTTTACCTGTTGTATGTATGATGTGTTGTGCTGAATAAAATGTTTTCATTTTCAAACCTGAAAATTGTACCATCACAGTAACTCCTCGGAATGTGGCTAGAATGTCACTTTGACAGACTTTTTCAACAACACGTTAGGTTTTTATCATAATATTAATTCGTGAAGCAAACACTTTGTACCATTTTTTACGAAAATTGTGCCGACGAAGGAGTATGAAATTTGGAACAGTTAAAGTGCATATGGAGAAGCAGGGCAGAAATCATTTTTTTTATATAATAATATAGGCATTAGAAGTACATTATTTTTATAGAAAAAACATTACACATACTACCATGCTTTAGACAAACAGAGAAGAAATGACAAACTGAGTATCAGCACTGAGAAGTGAGAACATTATTTGTCTTTAATGTGTATAGTCTTTAAAAATAGAACCTTAATGTTAGAATTCCGAACAAATGCGATCTCTCTCTAGTTAGATGTAATCGAATATAGCTTAATTTGAGCCACGTTGGCTCATTACTACGAAGACTAGCCCACTACGCAGGACCTATAATAGTGAATGACGGTGGTACGGCTTTCTGGCGAGACAGGAGGCGCCGGGTCGACAGATTTAGATACACTCCAAGGCACTAGCGCACCACACCGCCAACTTCCACACTTAAGAGAATTTAAAGCACGCCCTATATTAAATTGAATTGCCTGTAACTTCAGACATTAACACGAGATACATACTATCCTACTATAAATATGGATGTCTGTTACTCTTTCACACAATATCTACCGAACTGATTTTGATAAAACTTTGTAGTTATATCGCTTATACATCGGGATAACACACAGGCAATAGAATTCGTAAAGTTTATAATTATTAGCGGCTAAAAACGCGAGGCACAGCTAGTATTTTATAAAATAACACAGAATAACACAATCCTTCATGGAAATAATAGAAAGGTCCAACAAAAGGCAATTATAATTTCTTATGAGATTTCAAATTCATGTAACATTACAAATATTACATTACGTTTGAATCCCCGCTGAAAATGAAAACGTAACAATACTAATTCAATCTTTATTTAAGACGTAAAAAAACACATTGGTTGAGTGAACATTTGCAGAGGTTCAACAAAATTATTGAAGCGAAGACTCAATTCTATTATTTAAAGGTTTTTACAAAAAAGAGGTTGGCTTAATTATTTATGGATGAAAGTAAGTAAATAATAAAAAGATATATAAGCTCGATATTTTATACCAACAATTAATATTTAGGTAGGCAACTTGGCTCGTTATGTTACTAATATTTGGTATAAATGATTTTTTGCCAGGATTGGACCAAGTGACTGAGAAAAAAAAATGTATATAATTAATTAGTTTTAATTTAGTTTTTAATATCTAGCTGTAGTATTTTTTAATTCTAATGTTAAATACTGTTTTAATAATAATTGCATGCGGTGACGCCTTGACAAATTGTGCATTAGGATTTGTGTTCTTGTATTATTCATTTACCAAAAAGGGGAGGTCAGAAGTACCCTAAACCGGCGAGCATGTATGAAGAATATAATGACAGTAATCGAGGCAAAAGACGTGTGCAAAGATCGTGACAAATGGAAATCCGTTGTCTCTGCCTACCCCTCTGGGAAACAGGCGTGACCTATGTATGTATGTATTATTCATTTGTAAGAAAAAAGGAACAATAACTGGCTGTCCTCAATAAAAAAAAAACACAATTGCAAAGAACGTCGGCCATATTCGACCTGACTAAAATATGAAACGACCACCAATGATTGATACGTCAAAAAATAGTGAATTATGTGTATATTAAATTACGGGGTTCAGCTATTTTTATTGAGGCCGGGAAAATAATTTAGCTTTGTAATAAAAACCTCATTTCCATAATACTTTTAATATATTTTGAACGCATCCAAAGCTGTTCCGTTTTTATCTGTACTCCACGTTTCATCATAACACTAAAGTAACACTACCATTATATGTTCACTATCTTAAATACTATACTGCATTGCAGATTTTTTGCTTATTTTTGTAATGTATTATCAATCACATCATTTTTAGATGGGGATATGGATTAAGTATTCCGAAACGAGTAGCAAATGATAGGTTGACATTTGACAAACGTAGAACGGAACGTATTATGACAGAATGAGAACTGTCAAAGCGTTTACCGTGCAGTCCTTCGTTGCTCTTGCGTCGTTGTGTACTCTGCGATTTCTTGTGGTTTTTGTGTGTTATTTGTGACTTGGCTACTATTACGGACTCCGACTGATCTTTCAACTCCTGACGACCCTTTGATATTGATACCTGGACACCGATAACGCTTACACCTGACGACCCTCTGCTATTGATCCTAGGACACCGATTGCTCTTTATGAATTGGTTCCGAGTGCCGAATCTCGGAATACTACAATGAACCCGAACAACCGAGCAACTCGTCGACACTTACAGTGTATTCATTGCAATATCGTCGTTGATACACTCCGGCGCTTCGTTGTCTTAGAACTTGACACCAGAGTCATATCGTTAATCAGCAATTGGATCGCCCCAATACTCGTAAGTATTTTTTTTCATAAGATATAGTTTACTATGTTATCACAGAATTACAATATTATTCAAATGTATTTATTCAGTTGAATTTTTATTCTCAATGATCTTTTAGTATATTGTGGATACTAAGTACATTGATTGATCCGTTAGGTAAAGCTGCGTTAGTTGCAGACAGTCTGTGGATGGGTTACAGTTTCATTACTCATTGAGACTCCCTGGGCCTTGAAAGCATGTTAAGCTGTTTGTTGTGTTCTCTTTACATTTACTATCTTTGATAATCATTATATCCAGTAAAAAGCTTCTTAAATCTGTCAACCATGTAAGAATATCAGTATATTTCCGTGATTGGGCTGTGGAGATCTGATGGCAGTTGCTTCATGTAAAATACCACCACTCTAGGTTGTACTAGAAATTAACCCCAACATAGCAAAAAGCTAGGCAGATATTTTTAAGTTGCATAATAGTAATATTTTTTCCTCTTTTGCAGATAACTGAAGATGATTACATTTGTGAGGCAGGTAGGGATATTGCAATGCACACAGTTAATGAAGCTTTAGCCTGCGATAACTATGGTGAACAAGCATCTGGATCCTCTCACCAAGGCCATAGACAAGTGTGTGTTCTCTGCGGTCTATCCATATTAAGGCGACGAAGTGACCTTATTTTCAAAGAAAATGCCTCTGATTTGGACAGAAATATTGCCAATATCATTGAAACCAGGATTGCCCCACGTCAGGTCAGTGCACTAGTAACCATGAGCCGCTCTGTGATTCAGGACTCTATAATTTTATTTATTAATTAACCCATGTGCCATATTGTGTTTTAAACCAAAATATTCCCTTTTTAGATTACATCAACTGATCGTGTTTGTCATCCATGTTGGCTGAGATGCAGAAGATCTGCGCTTCGGGCACAGCATGTAGAAGATGCACGATCTGTAAATGCAGATGATAATAATTTTTTACAAGAACCAGACCACATTGGTCTAGATCTAGAACAACATATAGAGGCTGAGGAAGATAGACCTGAAATCCCAATGGTTCCTGTTCAACCAGCAGCAGAAATTGTTTTGGCAAACTACAGACGGGCTGCAAATACTGCTTCTCATTGTTTATTCTTGGGCTGTACTAATGTAGATTTGCGGATCATTTCTGATTCTTTGAGAAAAACTGTCTTGAGTAATAATAAATTCTACATACCAGAACTGGCTAGAGTTTGTGAGGAACATTTATTTAGCAATAACTGGGATAGTTTATTTGATTTGCCAAACAGCATCAGTACTTTTAATGTGCAACAAATAGAGCATGTGTTCTCATGGGTAAATTCATCAAAATCATATTTCGATTTAAGCAGCATTGAAGCAATTCAAGATGTTGATGAAAATTTATTTTTTTATTGGATTGGAAGAACAAAAGAGGAATTTATTTCATTGTTACATGAGGTTCCTAGGATCCAAGAAGCTCATAGAGGCATTATCGGCTTGTCTGCTTTGCTTATGAAATTGAGAACTGGAGAATCTGATGACAGATTATCAAAGCTTTTAGGAGTGCCTCGTCGTACCCTTGAAAGATTAATGCACAGCATAAGAGAATTGATGCTGCAAGACTTTGTTCCCAATAATCTTGGAATTAGTCATATTTCAAGGGAGAATTTACTACGGCACAATCTGCTGTTGCCAAATGGCATCTACAACGTGTAACAGAAAGAGTGAACGTAACTTAAGGGGCATATACGGTCTCCGTAAGCCTACCTATACACAAAATCTCATACCGAAATACCATCATTTTAATCTTGATCGTAAAATAATATACCGTTCAATATATCGACAAGTATTTTTATCGATATAACGAACATCCGTACTAACACAGCACAGCTGATTCTGATTTACGCTAGAAATTGTTTGACATACCTCTGTGTTTCTATGCACGCCTGGTAGTTTGATTCCGATTGCACTCACTACAAATATTTTGTTTTATTTTCGAGTTATGTTTTTATTTATAGCACTGCTGAATAGCTATTGGATACTTTACATCGTATAAGTACGTGATACACAAACACATTACGAGATTCTTTGTATAGTTTAACTTCTAGTTGAAGTTGTTTTCAGTACTGATGGAAGAATTTCATTATTTCACGTTCACTAAAATCTGCACCGACACCGAAAGCTTAACTCTAAGACTTGCCAACTAACACGAGTCTCTC
Source organism: Pseudoips prasinana (assembly GCA_951640165.1). NCBI lineage: Eukaryota > Metazoa > Arthropoda > Insecta > Lepidoptera > Nolidae > Pseudoips > Pseudoips prasinana. Next base: position 34,763,703 of record OX621245.1, on the reverse strand, counting down.
TCATGTACAACATATTCATAGAATCGTAAAGCTTTCATGTTTCTTAGTTATAAAGAGGCGTGGCCTCCATCGCGACACTGTACCCTTCACGACATAGGTTCCTCGTAATTAAACAGCCTTAAATTCTGTGACCTATGAATCCTCATCATCACAAAGTGCACGTCTGAGGCTATTCTTTCATAGATGAATGCACGAAATTTTCCAAATTATTACGATCACTAAACGACATAGTTAAGGATTTCGCGGAACACTTTACTCATAACTAAACGACATTTTAGACGATTTAGTAACTAAACACGACCTAAATAGACAGCAGTTTACGAACAACTGATGATTTTAATATTTCTATTAAATAAATGAAATTGCACAATATTTGATGAATTTGGCGGCTTTCTTCGAACGCGGCCCCTTTGGCGGCCCCTTTGAGTCCACTCAAAAGAGCCGCCTAGGTATCGACGACGCGCGCGGCTCGCTTACATGAATATTAAAAGATATTTAACCGTTTATTATTTACCTACATCAACTCTTTGATTTTGCCGCCATATTAGTGTAACTTTGGATATAATCAGGACGGAATTTGAAATGTCCCCTACTGTTCATATGAGCCTAGTACATTATTCATATTTTTTATTTGTATGTATTGTATGAATGATTAATATGTCGTTACAATTAAATTCCACCTTTAAAATTTAGAGTGTATCACTCTAAATTTTAAAGGTGGAATTGAAAGTGCCCCTGCACTTTCTATTCCATCACTCTCATGATCCGATGGTACGACTAGAGATACGACCGGAAAGAGGTCAGGCACAGGAACGACGGCTTTACGTGCTCTCCGAGGCATGGGGGTGTAATATCGTCAACTCCCAGACTTCGGGCTGATACTGAGAAATTTCTTTTTACGGAAAAATCCCATAATCACTTTTTGGCCCGACCCGGGAATTGAACCCAGGACTTCATTATTCTCGTAATCACTTTTTGGCCCGACCCGGGATTTGATCCCAGGACTTTATTATCTGCAGTTGAACACGCTACCGCTAGACCAATGAGTTATACACGAACACATTCAAATGGCGCGGCGCGCGGGGCCCGCATTGATGAATTTAAAAAAATATTTAACCATTTATTATTTACCTACATCAATCCTTTGTATTCGCCGCCGTATTAGAGTTCCTTGCGACAAAATCAGGACGGAATTCGAAATGTCCCCTAATGTTCATATGAGCCTAGTACATTATTCATATTTTTTCGTAACTTATCAGTAGTCGTACCGCGTCGGTTTATCTGGTTAGTTTGTATAGTTTGTATTAAAAATTAAGTACCTATTCGTTTCCGGCCAGATTAAATTCACATACTGAAAGAAAAATTTAATATTCTTACTATTTAACACACAAAAAAATATCTGCAGTTACATAAGTCAATTAAATTATTTATTTCTCCTAGATCCAACATCTTGCGGAATATCAATTTAAATTAAATTAAGTGATTTTTCCTAGCTATCAAAGTATGAATCATTAAAATGTCGTTAAAAATTAGCAAAAATTCAGTTAAACATTTGATTTAATCTTAAAATAAACACGTGTAATAAATTATGTGACTGTACAGAACCACACTTTATATTTACAGTCTAAGTAGGTAGTAGGTCCCCAAAGAGTCAGCGGTAAGGTTCATTACCCTTGCGGCTGAGTTTTTAGTGTTGTTCATAATGTCGGTAATCTTTCTTGTTGATTTAGGTGGTCGATAGAAAAATAAATTACTAGTTGAATAAAAAATGATTATTTCTGTTTGAACCTAGTAATGAACTCTGATTAGGTGTCATATAGATAAAGTTAAAAGTGCCCCACTACAGTTTGTAACTAAATGTTTAAGTGTTGCTTTATTATAAATCTATTATAAAGTTAATTGCCCATCTGTCTTGTATATACTTACTTATATTATTTCTACCTATAGATCTCTGTAGTTTATTTTTCAAATCTCACTCCTTTGACTTCAAATACATCTTAGCCTCTTGTTTCTGTCTAGTTTTCTGTTCACCCTCTCTTTGTTTTCAGCCCATCCTCATTCACCTCACATCATGCAGACCCGAAGCATGGCTGCAACTCAAGTAGCTGAACATAAGTTGAAATCAGCTCTCAAAGACTTACAGACATACCAAGATCAGTGTCATAAACTTGAACAGGAGCGTGAGGAGAATGAGATAGAGATAAAAAGGGTCATTGATAGTAACACATCACTGAAAAGAGAACTTGTGAAACTCAACCACCAACTAGAGTCTACTATTGAAGAGCGAGACAGACTGCATGCGGAGACAGAGTCTTTTGATAAGTGTAGAGTGTTATATGAAGAAGCACTGTTCAAAATTAGAGATCTTGAATTAGAATTAATTAATTGTAATGAGAAGTTGTCAAATTATGTAAAAAACACAACTTGTCCAGTAGCCTCCATTAATCAGAGCTTGTATGACGAGTTGGCCAGTTGTAGTCCGGTGGGTCTCCCTATTAATACAACGGTGACCATTGATTTGACTAGCGGTGACTGTGTAGACTGCCAGCCAAGCATTAATTCCTTATGTAGTGACAAGCTAAAACAATACATACTTGAACTAAGTAAAGAACGTAGGGCATTATTAAACAAATTAGAAAATTATAAAATTAAATTAGAGGATAGTAAACTAATTTATGAAAAAGACACTCAGTCGTTGCTTTCTGAGATAAAAACTCTTGAGAAGTCCCTAGCAATCTCATATCACAGTTTCCAGTCATACAAAAATGAAATGCAATTGCTAGCTGGAAAGTGTAATCCTGAAAGCAATAGGACATTGGAACCGATAAACACCAGTAGTGCAGTAGTGGAGTCATACACACAGCTGGGATCAGAGTCACCAGTATCTCCACAAAATGACATTACTAAACATAGCTCCATACTGTATTCCGATGAAATGGGTAAGGGCCTTGGTACCTTGCTTTGTAATAAGCTGAGTTGTTCCTTTGTCAACTATTGTATGCCAGGATTACATTATAAAGATATAATACATAAATTAATTCAGAATAAACACAGTGCCAAATCATGTATAACTCTAATGGTAGGAAATTGTAAAAACTTAAAGAAAAAAGACATTACAGATAGTTTCACTGAGATGTTAGAATTAGACTGTAATAAGATAATATTGTGTGCCTTCCCCTATGTGTCCAATGTGCCTGATAGTACAAATAATTATATCCACAAGCTAAATATGCACCTACAGTTTTTGGTTAGCCATTATAGTGATAAATTTATATTTTTGGACACAAATAGTTTTATAGATTCTTGTAGGGTAACCATGAGTACAGTTACTGTTTCAAGAAAATTTTTGAACATACTTGCAAGTTTAGTAGCGGCACATATTAACTCAGTCATAAGTAGTATGATGAAGTCACTTTTTATACCATCTTTTAGTAATGTTATTAAAATCAATTTAGTTAGTAGTTTAAACATGTAAGCATGACAATAGAGAAGTGTGATAACTTTCTAATTCTATCACATCAAAATATAAACCGCTTCTCTGGCAAAATTCTAGACATAGAACTTTTTAATGAAAAATTTGAAATAGATATCCTTTGTTTTACAGAAACATGGCTGAAGGCACACAAGATGGCTTTTAGTGTCTGTGGCTATAGGGTCGCCAGCTTTTATAATAGGGTTTCGGCAGAGGGTGGTGGAGTACTGATACTACTTCGAGACCAAATTAAATTTAAAGAACGTAAAGATATATGCCAACTATCTATTGAGCGTGTGTGTGAGGTGGCATGTGTAGAGACGCAGTTTTATTGTATAATATGTGTGTATAGACCACCAGCATCCGATTTAAAGCTTTTTACAGCAACAATAGAAGACATTCTTAGGAAAATTAAAAGTAAAAAAAAAATCCTTGTATGTGGTGATTTTAATATGAACATTTTAGCAGATTCACCTGAAATAAACATATTTCTATCTGTATTTCGGTCCTTTAACCTTAAATGCTTGTTCTCTGAGGCCACGAGAGTCACACCCACATCTGCTACTTGCATTGATAACATAATTACCAACTTTGATGTCTCTGAGAAGTGTTTGGTGGCTGGTGTTCGCTCTGACCATAAATGCCAAATAGTAAAGATAAAAAATGAGATAAATATAAATAAACAAAAAATTAGTTTTAGACCTTTAACAAAATCTAATTTGGGAAAGTTCAGTAACAACCTGGAGAATAGTTTGTGCCATCTATTGCCAAACAAAAGTAAGCCTAACGATATGTACACTACATTATTCCACTGTATTTGCAAAGAATTTAATAAAGCTTGTAAAATAAAAAACATAACGGTTGACAGTAATAAGATAAAATTTAGTTCTTGGGCAACTCAAGGCATTAGACTGAGTAGAGATTTTTTATATGAGTTGTATGACAGAAGGTCCTATAACCCTGATGTCAATTTCATTAATTATGTTAGAAATTATTCAAAAATTTTTAAAAAGGTTTGCATTCAAGCTAAATCTTTATATATAAGAGATAAAATTAAAAAATCTGATAATAAAATAAAATCAGCTTGGCAAATAATTAATACTGAAACTGGTAAAAGTAGATCAAGAGATCAAACATTAGTATTGAATATTGGTGATGAACTGGTTTCAGACAAGCTTACCATTGCCAATTTTTTAGCTGCTTTTTTTGCAAATATACCCGTGGATATTACTAAGTGTCTCGCATCATCACCAGATGTGGCTGAACTCTTTTTAAATCAAAGCGTAAAACAAACTGTACCTAACTTTAGTTTTAAATCCGTAACAAGTGATGATATTATAAAAGCTTTTAAGAGTATTAAAAGGAAAGGCACAGAAGATTTGTGGGGACTGTCTGTTAAAGCAATTGAATCAATCATACTAAACATTGCTACAATCCTTGCAGCCATCTTCAATGGCTGTATAAGTGATGGTGTCTTTCCCGATTTAATGAAAATAAGTAAGATAATACCCATTTTCAAGGCAGGTTGTTCAAAAAATGCCACGAATTATAGGCCTATCTCAATACTGCCAGCTTTAAGTAAAATATTTGAAAAGCTGATGCTCAGCCAAATGTTGTCGCACTTTAGCGTGAATGAGATATTGCATAACAAGCAGTTCGGGTTTACAAGGGGCCGCTCTACTCAGGATGCAGGTTGCACATTAATTAGGTCAATATTGGAGGCTTGGGAGGGATCACAGGATGCGCTGGGAGTTTTCTGTGATCTCTCTAAGGCTTTCGATTGCGTTGATCATCGTACGCTCGTTGTTAAACTGAAGTACTATGGAATATCTGGCACATCTCTTGATCTTGTGATGTCCTATTTATCGGGGCGACAACAGATGGTTTCGATAGGCGGTGCCACTTCGGCACGTCATCCTGTGAAAATGGGGGTGCCCCAAGGATCTATATTGGGCCCATTTTTATTTCTAGTTTATATAAATGATCTCCCTTATCTGGTAGAGAAAGTATCAGACATAGTTTTGTTCGCTGATGATACTTCGCTCATATTTAAAGTAAATAGAAAGGATAAAGATCTTATTGAGCATAATAAAACACTCAGCTTTATATCAGAAAGGTTTTCGGCAAATAATCTCTTGTTAAATGCAGGGAAAACTAAATGCATCAGGTTCTCATTGCCGAATGTGACTCAAATTGTACCAACAGTTGCACTTAATGCGAAAATATTAGATCTAGTCCCATCGACCGTATTTTTAGGATTGACACTTGATTCAAAATTGCAATGGGGTCCTCAGATTGAAAAGTTAGCAGGTAAATTAAGTTCGGCTTCCTATGCTGTCTGGAAAATAAGGCAATTGTCAGATGAACAAACTGCTAGATTAGTGTATTTCGCGTACTTTCATAGCATTATGTCGTATGGCATTCTGCTGTGGGGTTCGGCGGCTGACATAGGTACTATTTTTGTATTGCAGAAAAGAGCAGTCAGAGCCATTTATGGTTTAGGCAGTCGCGATTCTTTGCGAAATTTGTTTAAAGAAATAAATATACTTACTGTGCCATCGGAATATATATATCAGAATATAATGTTTGTTAGAAAAAAAATTCATAATTATAAAAAGAAAAGTGAACTGCATAATATAAATACTAGGAATAAAAACAAACTAGCCATGCCAGGCTTTAGAGTAAGCAAAACTAATAAATCATTTTTAGGAAATTGTATTAGGTTTTATAACAAGCTTCCTACTCAAATTACTGATCTGCCTGACACAAGTTTTAAAACACATATTAAACGTATACTTATGGCTAGGGGTTATTACACCACTAAAGAGTACATCGATGACAAAGACGTCTGGCTCTCACTTCCTACCTGCACATTGCTCGCTGGAGATCTTGTAGCCATATAGACATGACTGATCTGCTGTGTTACGTGAACTATCTGTAAATGATTGCTATCATATACTTAATTTAAAATTATTGACTCGGTCTCAAAATGAATAATGTTATTGTTTCGAAGTTTTTCTTTTGTATACCTAAATATAATCTAAAATAATAAGCATTCAGACAACCGATCGAGCATATATTGTGTTTGCCTACTAAATAATTACTCTAATTGGACCAAATCCCGTGTTCATGCCCGCTTGAGTATGTTTCGCCGGACCGTCTCAACTGGGTCGTGTTGAAACCGGTAGTAGATGAACCCACTGAGTTTGTTTCGCTGGGTCTTCTCAGTTGGGGCGCATTGGATCCGGTGGTAGCATTAAAGCGCGACCGTCGTTATTAACACAAGGTCCGTCATAATAATAATACCTTTAATATAGACAGAACCATTGACAATATGTAGTAAAAATATTAGACTTAAACTAGATAATTAAACATAATCTCTTGACAATAACTTGATACGAGCTAGCTAAATATCATTTCTGTAATAAAATAAATTTTATAAATGTTTTCATACAAGATGTACCTAAATATCTATGTTACTAGAAATAATATCTAATGTATACAACTATATTACTACAAACATGTTCTGACTATTTACAAGCGCTTTTTTAAAGTCTACGTGAATAAAAACCTTTTTTATTTTATTTATTTTTTTATTTTATTTTAAAAGAAGTTTCGTCCATAGGTAGCCGTCCTGATACCCTATAACCCCCTTAAGTTACGTTCACACTTTCTGTTACACGTTGTATAATAATGATGACAATAATCAAGTCATTCTGATTTGTGATGGTACTTATATATACATTAACAAAAGTTCAAATTATATGTTTCAAAAGGATACATACTCACTGCATAAGTATAGAAATCTACTCAAACCGTTTTTGATTGTATCAACTGATGGCTATATTGTTGACTGTTTGGGCCATACAAGGCTACCACATCGGATGCTGAGATTATGACATCTCTTTTTATAAATGACAATTCTCCTCTCAGATTGTATCTCCAAGCTAATGATATCTTTATTTTAGATAGGGGTTTCAGAGACTCTATTAGCCTGTTAGAAGACTGTAATTACAAGGCCTACATGCCAGAATCACTTTCAGAGGGCGAACATCAACTGACCACAGAGCAAGCAAATAGAAGTAGATGTGTGACAATTTGTCGATGGGTGGTGGAGGTGGTTAATGGGTATTTTAAAAGAGATTTTAAATTACTACGGCAAGACTATTTTAATAAGACTGTGCCGCATATGATGCAACATTTTGAAATAGCGGCCAGTCTTCTGAACAGGTTTGGTGTTCGCCTGAGAAATAGAGATGATGCTGGGGAAATGTTAAATATTATTAGAGAAAGGATTTCTTTACAAAATAATTTGTCCCTATTGGTTGAAGGTACAAATATGAACAGACGGTCTTCTAACTTTGTTAGTATTACGGCTGATAGAGATAACCTAATCACATTTCCTAGAATGGAAATGAATGAATTAATTCTTTTTGCATTAGGAACCTATCAGATACGACAAACACGGTCATATTATGGGGAGCATGTAAGGTTTCATGGTGGGTACAGAATAGAAGTAACAAGTGATAGCATAGATACCTACTTCAGATTACAATTTGAGAGGAAGTGGCAACAATACTCTGATACGGGGGAAAATCAAGTCGAGACATGTATCAAGGAAGCAATACTATGTTTATATTTTAATAGAAAATGGCATATCAGGGAGAGAGGGTATAGCAGAGTATTGTTGCAACTGTTTGGTAGGGCGACGCACAGTTGGATGTTGTGCTCATGTCATGACGATTGTGTGGTACCTTGGATGGGCTCGATACCAGTCAAATATTTCTGCACCTGCTGAATATTTAGATTCAGTTGTTGTAAGGGAAGACATAGAATAAATTAATACTAAAAACCATATTGGTGTTTTATTTAAGGTGCCCTTTTATTATTATTATTTTTTACCGACCTTTGAGATATTAGGTTATATTTTTAGTAAGTAAGTCAAGGAACCATTATATATATTTTTCATAATAATTTAAAACAGTTGCTAAGAAACAGTCTAGCTTGGCTTTTGTATAATCATATCCTGATTCATGCACATTGCGCTGCACCTGTCTTACATACATAAACGTGAAAAGATTAGAAAGGTTATTGATTCATTTTTATGATTTTAGCCATTGACTTATATACCTAGTTATATATTAATGCATAGTTTTTATGTCAATGGTTTTAACTGAGGTTGTAGTAATGGCTGTCGAATTATACATCATAACCTCAAAAGTGACGTAATACATAAGTGTATCGTTCTACGATCCACGGCTTTTAAATAATATATTTTCAAATTAGGATTGATGAATGTGCCTAGAGGAACGGATTAATCCATACACTAGTCATGTTCGCGACTTTTTATAGCCAGGTCACAGCATGTATGGGCCGTGACCGACGTTCTTTCATCGCTATCGTTATAAATAAACATTCAGATAAATATTTAGTCTATGTCACTTAGCACATTCGATACCATCACGTAATTACACCAAAGGGCTCTGCCAAACCGGCCCAATCCGTTTTACTTTAACAAGCGAAAAAGAGATACAGAGACAAAACGAATCTCAACCTCAAGCTAAATAAAATGAAGACACCGCATCCAAGGCTAGATTGAAATTTATTGCGTGGTGGTAAGTGCAGCTATTCAGTAAAGTTTTTGACGAAACAAATTAAACCAACGGTTGCACTCAACGAGGAAGTATTAGACTTGTTTTGGGAGTAGCGCTGGACTTAAAATTACAATGGGTCATCATAGTGAAAACGAGGTGCTCAGCAGCTGACATAAATGCTACTTTCATATTAGAAAAAAAAAGCAGTCAGAGCTATTTATAGTCTAGGCAGTCGCGATTCTTTATGAATTTTCTTTAAAGAGATAAATATACTTACTGTTCTTATAATGTGTGTAATAATTTTACAAAGCCAACTAGAGTAACTGCTGCAAGCGCTACATGCATTGTTTATATATTTAGCTCTATACAATCTTTATTTAAATCAGTCAGATCATTCAGGTCAGTTGGTTACTTTATAATTTTTTTCAAAAATGAAAAGGAATACTTATATACCAAACTCTGGTCTCGAACCGCCGGCTGATTCAATTTACAATTCCCAGTTTTGAATTTATATTAACAATTTGCATTGCGCAAAATGTTAAAAATTTATACTTTTTTGTTGCCAGTTATTTGTGTAACAGTACAAAATATTTTATATTTTTGCTGTGTGGTGACGGCGACAAATATCAGAATCAGAATATCATCACCCCATCTCATCCCGTGGGGGGCGTAGAAGTCGACCCGAGGGAATATCTACCAGAGGATGGGCAGCAGCTTCCTTCTGTGTACTATGACCATCTTACTGCGATCGCCAACCCGCCTGCCAAGCGTGGCGATTATGGCATATCCCCGCAAGACGATTCTTGAGGGAGGCTTGTCCAGCAGTGGACGTATTTAGCTGTAATGATGATGATGGCAAAATATTTCCAAGGTTACTTTTTTTTTCTCTATATAAAGACAACGCCCGCATTAGGGCAAATAATCCCCATGTCGCGGGATACCATACAAACATAATTGACGGACACAACGTACAGACGCCAGTGCATAAAGCTACCCCTATCTGTCAAATTTGCCCAATTGAAAGTGAACCTTATGATTATGTGATAAAGCTGAATATCTATAAAAGAAATTTGACAGATTGGGGTAGCTGGATGTGCTGGTGTCTGTACATCCAGACTCAGAACAATTTTCTTTTTTCTTGTCAGCGGGCGACAAACGAGCAAGTGGGTCACCTGATGGTACGTGATCACCGCCGCCCATGGACACTCGCGACACCAGAGGAGTCGCGGGTGCATTGCCGGACTTTAAGAGTCAGCAAACAAGTGTTGCTTACCCTTCCCCCCACCCCAATGAGATCCGGCGACCTTACTCACACTCGGAAACACAATATTAAAATTATTAATGTTATTATTAAGGAATGTCTTCTGTAAGGTGGAGGTACTTCCCCAGTCGGGCTGCTCTTTGAGCGAGTGAACGCTATGCCGTACCTCTCTTAAAAATTCATTATTAAACCATAAATTTCGATGATTAAACCTAAACATAATCTCTTGACAATCATATTTTATTTATTTAAATATATTACTACAAACATGATCTGACCATTTACAAGAGCTTTTTAAAAAACCTTCTTTTTATTTACTTTATGGGTCTCACAAATAATTGTCCTGGTCAGGAATTGAGACGAAGAAGTGCGGCGACTGTCTTAATTACTGTGCCACACGTTCAGTCGAATATTTAGTTTACTTACAGCTCTGTCTGTGATTATTATTAGACGATCATGAAAGACTTGAAAATCAAAATAAGAATAAAACCGGCCAAGTGCGAGTCGGAATCGCGCGCGAAGGGTTACGTACCATTATCTATAAAAACGAGAGCAAAGAAATTCACTTTTGTTGTATGGGAGCTCCTTTAAATATTTATTTCATTTTGTTTGTTATAGCGGCGATAGAAATACATCATCTGTGAAAATTTCAACTGTCTAAGTATCACGGTTCATGAGATACAGCAATTAATTAATAACATAACAATTAATTAATTAATTAACAAAATAACATTAATTAAATCACTGAAATATAAATAAAATAAAAATACTTGAGAGGTGTCAAGTGACACCCGGATGGAACGAAGTTATTTCTTATTATTTATTATGTACAAAAAACCTGTATACACTCAACAAAAATAATCGTCGCAACACCACACTGTTCAATGCGAAATAGAAATGAAAATATCTGGCTTGCTTTCTATAAGAGAGAGAGAGAGAGAGAGAGAGAGACAGAGAAACAAGCGCACGCCGGACAGCTGCAAAAAGTGTCGTGACCACTTTTCGTGAGAATTTTTTCCGTCTAGCCCCCTTTCACAACGCGCGTAAAGGAACTTCGTTCCAATAAACATATGTTCAACATATCTAAACCTCCATGTGCTAGCAACCTCAGAACTCACTTCTTGCCATTTCGTGTGATGAAATTGTGGAACAGTTTACCAGAAACAGTGATAAGTGCTCAAACAGTGAACAGTTTTAAAAACAGATTTGACAAACATTTTACTACTGACAATACACAAGTGTAGTGATTTACACGCATCAGCTGATAGAGCTGCTAGTGTATGTATAAATAATAATGTGTTGTTTGTGACTGAATGATTTCATCTACTCTAAATTCGGACATTTGAAATTCTTATTCTGTAAAAGCGATCCTCTTTTCACGCAGTATATCAAATCTCAAAGATAATCCATCGGATTTCTGGGAAACGGCTTAGTCGCCAGTTTCGGGTATAAGAAAGCAATTTTCTCAAATCTGTCCTAACTACTACTTGAGCGATCGTAAAATAAGTTGACGATAAAGTAAAATTCTACGTGTTTAGGAAAGGACTCATTTTTGGGGTTGACGAAATCTGAGTGCTTGGTTCCACATAGCGTAGAGAAAAAGCGTAAAGAAAGAAAAGACTATTAACAATAGTTGTATGACTGAAGCCAAAGAATACCATCACACTAGATCACCCCGTGGTGGGGTTGTAAGTCGTTACTACTAGAGGAAGGGCTGCACCGTCTCACTGTGTACTATGACCATCATACTACGAGTGCGATTATGGCGTACCCTCCAAATGATGGATACTATTTTATTGTGGGGACCGTTGTCCAGAACTGGACTTCATTTAGCTGACATGTTGATGATGATGATGATCGTAGTTCCTTCTTTCGTCTTAGCAACTTCCTCCTCCTATGCTGCCAAACGTTATATACGAAAAAAAACCAATAAACAAATATTTATTTTAGAAAATGAGACAACGCCTTCTAGTTGCTAGTCGATCAACTAAAATGTCAAAATACTTTTTTTCGGTAATATAATCTATATCGCATCCGAATTCGGGTCGTTTGTCCCATGCCAGTTTGAGTTGGAATATTGGTATATTTTTGATTTAATCAAGCCCTAGTTTAAATCCTTCAGGTTTTCAGGTTCTTCAGTAGACATTGAGTCTAAATTGATCTGACATGCTTAGCATTTCGCCAAATCTTTTCTGGTGAATGGATAAATCAGTGTTATTATTAATTATAATTTAAAATACCGCGTTAATTTTAAGATAGGCTATATCAACCTACAAATCGTACCCACTAGACGAAATTACATCCGCGAACACGTTGTGACCACCAGCACCCTCCACGACTCTTAGTTTGCACTAGAGTCGATAAAATTCCCTCTCCGCACCTAAGATCCGACGAGACGTCCGCGTCACGTATCACCCCGCCTGTAACCGCCCGGAATCGAGGTTCGAACCCCAAAAGGTGCCCTCCGGCGTGGGTACTTAGTTTGCTAGACGGCTTGATCTCTCGCTTGCCTCTTATAGTCCGGTGAAGGAGTGAAAGCTTCCTAGGCTAACCGTAACCGTATCGTTAAAGAAAAAGATAGGACATATATATATATATATATGAATGCAATATAGCAGGCAGTCTGCTTTCGGCCAAGCTCATAAAACAACGGAACCCTTCAACAAATTTGAGAGCTTGGCAGCGATTTAGTACATTAAGCTGTTGGCTCCGCTACTGTGTTGACACAATAGTCGTTAAACCACGTTTGGGCGTAGAAGCGGGTTCACACATGATTATAATGACGTCTCAGTTTGTGACCATTAGTACAGACGCCAGCACATCAAGCTATCCCAATCTGTCAAATTTTCCCAATGGAAAGTGAACCTTATGCTATTGTGATAAAGTTGAAAATCTATAAAAGAAATTAGATAGATTGGTATCGCTGGATGTGCTGGAGTCGTAGGTACCTACAGGAATGTAATTCTAAATGAAATAGCCAAATATTTATTTTGAAATTTTTAGGGATCCGTACCTCGAAAGGAAAATAACGGAACTTTAATATATAATCTTTGTTGTCCGCCCGTCCGTCTGTAGGTCTGTCAAGACCCTTTTTCCCAGGAACGCGTGAAGGTATTCAAGCTGGAATTTATATCCAATCAAAAGATTTACGCCGTTTAAGCCGCAAATTTTCGACACTCGCAAGGGTATCAAAACCATCAATCCTTCCTGTGAACAAAGAATTTGATATGAAGCAACAAATTTTTCCTTTATCTGTGCTATCACAGATAAAGGAATTATTATTAAATATTATTAAAAATTTCGAAAAGAGTATTAATACAATCACTAGTTGGTTGAAACTTGGAATGAAAATGAGTTATATCCTAATCCTAAATCCCGCGGTTTTACCCGCGTTTAACTTTATAAATTACTAGCTGATGCCCGCGACTTCGTCCGCGACAATTTTGAATGATGACCAATGTAACTACTTACTTCTAGCTTAATCTAAAAAATATAACTTTATACATAAATAAGCAATACAAATTTAAAAAAACCTAACCTATAAATAACCTAACTAAGAAATAAACTAAAGACTACTTTGCTACTGTTTCAAACTGTGCAAAATTTCATACAAATGTGGAAATGGTGGAATTTCCAAAAATCCTGAAATATATATTTATAATTGTAAAATGAGAGGCCAAATACCAATTTTCATACGTTTCACTTAAATATTGACACATTTTTCATACAAACTTCCAACCCCTATTTTGCACCGTTGGGGGTAGAATTTTCAAAAATCCTGAAACACGTAATGTTTTACTTTTAACTGAAAGGCCAAATACCAATTTTCATGCCTTTAACTTCAAAAACAGCAAAGTTTCATACTAACTTTGCACCCCCGTTTTACCCCTTTAGGGGTTGAATTTCGAAAAATCCTTCCTTATTCCTTGTCTACAGTATAAACAAAACATTTGTGCAAAATTTCAGCTTTCTAGGTCCAAGGGTTTGGGCTGGGCGTTGATGAGTCAGTCAGTCAGTCAGGCCTTCTCTTTTTATTTATATAGATAGATAGCCTATGTGTTAATCCAGGGTGTCACCTAACTCCATACCCAATTTTATTAAAATCGCTTCAGCCGTTTAGACGTGAAGAAGTAACAAAAATAAACATAATAATAAAATAATTGTTTTTAATTTAGAGTCTATATTATGTGTCTACTCTACCGAATTGGTTCTGACTGTAATGGTGGTGTAGTTCTGTGTGTGTAAATAAATAAAAAATAATAATAATAAAAAAAAAAAACTTTCGCCTTTATAATAATAGTGTGATTAATGTCTATATACCGCGAAATACTGGGGGCCACGGCCCTCAACTGCTAAAATATAAAATAATTTTGCATGAAGAATTAAACAATATAAATACTGCTGCTAAACTACTATCAATCCGAGATTTTGTACAGACGCCAGCACATCCAGCTACCCCAATCTGTCAACTTTCTTTTATAGATTTTCAACTTTATCACATAATTATAAGGTTCACTTTCAATTGAGGAAATTTGACAGATTGGGGTAGTCTGATGTTCTGGCCTCTGTACATACGAGTATAAAACAAATCTGATCTAAATTAAAAGATAATTAAATATAGTCTAGTATAATAATTCAGATAAAATGGATAAGCAATATTGATGAAATGAAATGTAATTTATTCAAGTGCTGAATAAATTTCATTTCATAAATATTGCTTATCCATTGAACATATATGACAATAAACGAGGCAAAAGAGGCGTGCAAAGATCGTGACAAATGGCGATCCGTTGTCTCTGCCTACCCCTCTGGGAAACAGGCGTGTGTCGATGCATGTATATGTATATATTTTAATTAAGTTAGCTACGTCTTTTGGCCGGCCTGTTGGCGTGGTTGGCTAATGCTTGCTTTTCACGCCGGAGGTCGTGGGTTCGATTCCCACCTATGACAGATATTTGTGTGCATGAACATGTCTGTTTGTCCTGAGTGTGGGTGTGATTATCTATATAAATATGTATTTACAAAACAAAAGTAGTATATGTAGTATATCAGTTATCTGGTTTCCATAGCACAAGCGCTGCTTAGTTTGGGATCGGATGGTCGTGTGTAAATAATTTGCCAGGAAATGATTATTATATTATTTATTTGTATTGCCTAGAATTAAGATCTACATTGTCAGTCTGACAAATACAACATAATGTACGCGAATACCCCAGTGCTGAATAAATATAATTTATATACGGAGTACGTACGTGATTTTAATGTTTACAAAATAAGTTAGATTAGGCTCGCGTACCCAGTACTTTCATCGCGACCTAGATTTGATAATGTAATGCGGCAGAACATATATGATGCATTTTATACTTAATTTATGTACTCGTATGTACGGAGTACGTACAGACGCTAGCACATCCAGCTACCCCCAATCTGTCAAATTTACTTTATAGATTTTCAACTTTATCACAAAAGTATAAGGTTCACTTTCATTTGGGGATATTTGACAATGGGGTAGATTGATGTGCTGGTGTCTGTACATGATTTTAATGTTTCCAAAATAAGTTCGATTAGGCGTACTTGTACTTTAATTATGACCTAGATTTAGTAGACCATATCCGATGCATTTGGTAATTAATTTACCGAACCTACCTAACTTTTAGAACATTCTATCTGAAAGTTACGACTGCACGTGTAGTGTAATGGTTATGATAGTGACCTCGCTACCTAGGACAAAAGATCCCGAAGGGTCGGAAATGCTGTACGCAAGTACACCCCAACCGAGACAAGACCTCGGTATCACCTCAGCGACCTTATGTTATGGATTGATGAAATCACAACAATTATTGTATGCGAATGCGAATGCAGGACATGCCTAAATGATTATGTATTTAGTATATAGTTCTCTCAGCTTTAAGGGACATTCTGATATTGTAGCTTCTCTCAAAGTAATTTCCCATTGGTTATCATTTTTCAGCAAATCTTAGATCTCGGCAAACGTCTTGGTAAATTTCTTTAGTAACTCCGTCAACAGCTTTTAAGTTCTGGAAAGATGTTGGGCCTTGTACATGGTGAAGTAGTACCCTGAGGTTAAAACCGGTCCATTTATTTTAGGGCCAATTCGTTACAAACATACATACAAACCATTCCTCTTTATTATATTAGTATTCATTTAAGGGAGCTTGGTGTCTGCGAATTATAAGTTTTTAAAATACCTGCGACACAGGAATGAATTTCCGTTCGTAGTTTATAAAGAAAAGCTAAAATGTTTTTATATAAAAGGGCGACAAACGGGCAAGTGGGTGGCCTGATGGTAAGTGATCACCGCCGCACATGGACAATCACAACACCAGAAGAATAGAATAGAATAGAATTTTATTGAAAATAAAAACATGTTAATTTATTCAAGTGCTGAATAAATTTCATTTCATAAATATTGCTTATCCATTGAACATATATGACAATAAACGAGGCAAAAGAGGCGTGCAAAGATCGTGACAAATGGCGATCCGTTGTCTCTGCCTACCCCTCTGGGAAACAGGCGTGTGTCGATGCATGTATATGTATATATTTTAATTAAGTTAGCTACGTCTTTTGGCCGGCCTGTTGGCGTGGTTGGCTAATGCTTGCTTTTCACGCCGGAGGTCGTGGGTTCGATTCCCACCCAGGACAGATATTTGTGTGCATGAACATGTCTGTTTGTCCTGAGTTTGGGTGTAATTTATCTATATAACCTTGTACTAAAAGAAAAGTAGTATATGTAGTATGCTTAGTGTGCGATCAGATAACCGTGTGTAAATAATGTCCAAGGATATTTTTATCCGCGTTAAACTTTATTAATTATCATAGCTCCTCCCCCGTAGGTGATAGCGTGATAATATGTAGCCTATATGTTGACCCGACCTCTTAGTAATATTCATTGAAAATTTGAAGTAAATCCATGCAGTACTTTTTGAGTTTAGCCCGGACATCATACAGACAAACAGACAAAAATTCTTAAAACTATATTTTTGGCTTCGATGTCGATAGTAGATCACACCCCAAGTATCCTTTTTTAAAAATATTCAATACAGTTTTGACTTTCCTACGATTTTATTATACTTATGTATAGATGTATAGATCACTGAAATGGAAAAGGGAGGCTAGAGGCATCTGTAGTGAAAAATACGGGAATTCGCATTGAAAAATTACAACCACGACGCTTTTAAAAGCTCTATTGTTGAGGGACACCCACATGCCAAAAAAATTTTGGGGCAAATGCCGCTACATTGGCTCTTTTCAAATGACTTCTTTTGAAGGGACTTTCAGAAGGCGAGGCAAATCTCAGAACCAAATCTTGAAATCCAGGTTCAAGTTAACAATTTTAGTACCCGTATATAATAATAATATCAATTTATAATTTCATCACAATATCGGCACTTAATTTTCAAGCAAACAATGCATAGTGTTGTATTATAAAGTAGAATTTGACTAAAATTTTAAACTGAAGGATTTAAGTAGGCTTGCACGGTGAACAACACTTTTTAAATCTTACTGCCAAACTCTGCACACCTGCAGCTTAAGGGTCAGTTATCGTCGCAGGTCACTGGAAACATACGTGTACAGTACAATAATGGTTTTAGGATGGGGCTATCCCGCTGGTGTAGCGCATCAGGTATGTTTGCAGAAGCAAGGTAATTTTAAGGAAAAGAACTGCCTCCCTGATGCGTCGTATACGAGACAGTACCAGCCGCCTCCTAAATACCATATTGCACAAAATCGATTGCCCAATAGTGAGCCACTGGAAAAGTGTTTACATGGGTTCCAGGACTCCAATTTTCAATGTAAGGTAGAATTATTAGTGTAGTACTAACATAGTTATAAGCCATTACTAACAAATTACTATGGATCTATGAATCTGAAATAAATATATTATTATTATATTTTGATGTGAAACATCTATAGCCGCACGTAAAACAGATTTATGGCATGGCGACGCGTCGCCACGCTATACGATAGTAGTGTGTACGGTGTGGCGCCGCGTCGCCATGCGCAATCGACTTTTTAATTTATCATTATGACATATTTAGTTCCTATCACAGTATGTTCTTTTCTGCATATTACTTTTACAAAATAATGTCGATGTTTCACATCTGCCAGGCGTCCCGTGACGGCTCACATTTTTTATTATTATAATAATATCTGGGGACAATGTCACACAGATCATCCTAGCCCCAAACTAAGCAAAGCTTGTACTATGAGTACCAGGCGACGATATACATACTTATATAGATAGATAAATACTTAAATACATAGAAAACATCCATGACTCAGAAACAAATATTCGTGCTATTATTATTATATTATTATTAAAGATTCTCTTGCGAAATGAAGTGACATAAATAATAGTGCATTGACATCATCAGCCTAATATCGTCTACAGATGGCATAGGGCTCCCCAATGGTTTCTATAATGTTGCCATTTGGAGGGATTTACCGAAGCTGGAGACCGCAGTTAGATTCAAGTTAGTACACACATCCTTAGTCGTCTTTTACGACAACCATGGCGTGGTATGTGGTGGCCTGGATATTCATTTTAGGCGTATAACACATTCAAATAGTCGATATTCGGCTATGGTCGCGTAATAGAGACTTATTAACTAGACTTATTGGGTCTCAATTTATCTTGCGACCTGAATTTCGGCCGATCCATCGAGTCCAAAGCTAAGGTCTCTGCCAAAAAACTTGGTATACTTAATAAGGTGAGACGGTGCTTCACGGGGGTACAGCTTTTAAATATATACAAAGCTCAAGTCCGACCCTGCATGGAGTACTGCTCTCATCTTTGGGACGGCTCCGCAAAGAATCAGCTGGACTCTTTGGATTCGATAGACAGACGCGCTCGCAGGATAATCGACGATAGAGACCTAACAAGAAACAAGCTGCAAAACTTGGATGCCAATGGCGTCGGGTTGCAAGCTTATCGGTTTTCTACAGGCTGTTTCATGGAGAATGCGCTGGAAACCTACATGAACTTATCCCTCCATCCCTCTTTTTTCATCGGACTACAAGGCGTCGGGAGATTCTCCACCGCTATGTTGTTGACATCCCATTATGCCGTACGAAGCGTTTTGCTTTCTCTTTCATCATACGCACGGCTAAGCTGTAGAACAACCTCCCTAACGACGTGTTTCCAGACTCATATAACATGGGTTTATTCAAAGTTATAGTGAACAGGCATCTTATGGATATGCTCGGTCCACCTTCGACCACATCTTCACTTACCATCAGGTGAGATCGTGGTCAAGCACAAACCCATTTTGCATAAAAAAAACTACGTTAGACGTATTTTAGTGCCTAACTTTATATCATGATAACACAAAGGCATTCCCTATCCCAGTCTCATAATCCTATGAGACGGCAATTCTAAACCACACACATCACGAGCAGGACCTACATCCCTCCGGGGCGTAAGTAAATAATTCCTCTAGCTTCCTGGCCCCGGGCTTTTTCTGAGGGATTTTCTGCTAGAATAGTTCCAATACTTTTCAGGCCGACACACGATTCAAACACAGGTCGGCAAAAAATACGGGAAATCCACTGATACGAATAACCTTTTATAAAAGCAAAAGCTTTTAAAATGCTCAAACGTGCGGTACACAGCGGTTTAGCGAAATATAAACTGCTTTAAATGTTTTGTTTCCAGATAAAAGAAAACAATGGTTCATTGTATGTTGAAAACTTGAAAAGATAATGGAAAATTACGCAGAAATTTATGTAAATGTGCCGTTGGTTATGACGTATAAAAGATTATTTAGATAACAACAAATCGAATTACGAGTGTATTCAAAAAATGTGTTAACCATCCATTAAGGATTGCCAATGCAAATAAATGTATAAAGAAAATGTCAACAAATTGTCAGGGTTGTCAGTGAATGCTCAAGCTAATAAAGCCCTTTTATATGATACCATTTTTCATATGATACATGAACGTTGAAATTTTAACACGCTGCGCTGATCAGTGTTTTTATATCGACGGCTAAAAGCTGGGATATACCGTAGCCTAGTTGGTAGTGCTCCTGCCTACGAAGCTGGTGGTCCTGGGTTCGAATCCGGGTAAGTGCAAATATTTGTGTGATGGGCACGAATATTTGTTTCTGAGTCATGGATGTTTTCTATTTATATAAGTATTTATCTATCTATTTAAGTATGTATATCGTCGCCTGGTACCCATAGTACAAGCTTTGCTTAGTTTGGGGCTAGGATGATCTGTGTGACATTATCCCCAGATATAATTATTATTATTATACGTTATACAGACATGCTGATGAACTGACTTAGTCCCATCGCAAGGGTATCTTTTTAACATGTTCATGCGGAAGCTTAAAAGTCTTATTCGACATATGTCATCATCATATCAGCCGAAAGACAGTTACTGCAGGACAAAATCCTTCCTCAATGACGCTGCGTCTTCCAATTCGTGGTCGCTTCTCGTGAACTTTTCTGCCCAGACCTCCATCGGTTCGTCATCATCATATCAGCCGAAAGAAGTCCACTGCTGGACAAAGACCTCCCCAAAGCTCTCCACAATTGCCGGTCTTGCGCCATTCGCATCCAGCGGTTTCCAGCGACCCGCACAAGATGCCTGCCTACGCTGCGTCTTCCGGTTCGTGGTCGCCACTCGAGAACCTTCCTACCCCAACGGCCGTCGATTCTACGAGCTATGTGCCCCGCTTACTGCCATGTCAGTGTGTCAGTCAGTTTGCATTTCTTCGGGCTATGTCGGTGACTTTGGTTCGCCTGCGCATTTCGACATTTCTGATTCGATCGCACAGGGAAACGCCGAGCATACCCCTCTCCATTGCTCTTTGGGTGACCTTGAGCCTTCTTATAAGGCCCATAGTGAGTGAACACGTGTTCTGTAAGTCATCACTGGCAACACACACTGGTCGAAGACTTTCGACTTGAGACACTTGAGACGTCGGTTAATATATTTATAATTTATTTCTTTACTGCCCACATGCAGAAAAGAAATAAACAATAAATATAAGCTTAATATATCTATACGATGAATAAAACATACCTGAATCAGTTCAAATGTACGGTGGATTTATTGCAGGTAGCAATTTAATATCAAATTACTTTGGTAATTTTGTTCATATATCAAAGGTTTCCGGAACAGGAAGGCTTTATCAAATATGGGTGTCAGTAACATAATATTGAAGAGATGAAACACAAACCTTTGATCTTGAATATACGTTTCAAGTTTATTTATTAAAATAAATGTTAAGTACGGCTAAAAGTGAAATTAAACGGGGCCACAGAAAATTATTTTAAACGTACAAGTAAAACAACAAATACAGACAGAGTAATTGCTTATTCCATATTAATCATGTATAACACCCTATATTTTTAGAGTTCAGCGCTTTTAGGAGGTTGCCCTCCTCGGTTTGTAAGTAATCAGCGAAGTTAAGTTTTGCAGGTTGGCCGTAAAATCTAGCTCTTGTTAACTATCAAGTAGAGAGTAGTAGAGCTTCATATATGGAGAATATATTTTTAAAGACTATTGGTTATGTCCCTGGACGGTTTGGGTATACAGTTACACCCGGTAGGGACTAGTCCCTCCCTCTTACCCACCACTGTATCTCCTGTAAGCCAGGATCAACAGTGGTACACAATGAAGTGACAATGAGTGGTGAGGCTCACGCATGTCCCAAAGAATCGCTTTAACTGTCTTGGATTGCGCAAGGAATTTAATCAGAAAGAAACAAGGAGGAGTTAAAAATGAACAGTTCCACTTCCTTCCAGAGCAAAGGGGGTGACAGAATGATATAATGAGACATCATAAAATAAGAGAATTGCAACTAGAGAACTGCACGTGTGGCGCAGCGGCTAAGGCAGCCGCCTCCTTGCTTCGTGTCACACCGGACTACGATTTGTGTGACCCATAAATAGTTGCTCTGAGTCTGAATATAATTTGGGTCCGGCTATTATATGTTTGTGAAGTACCCCACGACACAGGGATTATATTCCCTAATGCGGGCGATGTCTGTTTAAAAAAGAATAAAGAATTAATGAAAAGAGAAGCACCGAAGTTAGGCCCGGTAGCTGCCACTGTGAACCAGTTGACTTTTATATTAAAATATGTATTAGCACTCTTAATTTCAAGTTCAAGTTTTCCGAGAATAGTCTTCCCGTCTTGTCTATATTAAAGTCGGAGCACAATAAGACATTTAATTAACCTCTACATTTTGCCATTCACAAGCAAGATCTCAGAAATCTAGTCTTTACTTAACAACTTGAAACTCAAGGCTCTTAAAGCTGGGTATTCATTAGCGAACAACATGTAACAGTAACCGTTGCATGCACTGTAACCAAAAAACATAGTGTGTACGTGGTTTGCTAACCTCCTGCGAGCGGTACGCGAGCGATTTGCACCGAGCCGACGTTTACAACGTACTCATTTCCGAACCCGTAACGTTGCACGTAGCTGTACTGTACATAACTGTGTTACCAAAAACATGGTGTGTACGTGCTTCGCGAGGTTGCAACAGCTGGGTACTCACTTAGCAGTGTAGCACGTAACGTATCAGATACGGTATCAAGTGAGTACGTAGGCACGAGCCCGCTGCGAGCCGCTCGCGCGTGGAGTGCTGTAAGCTCGCAGTGACCCGCCGAGTGGCGGTTTCACTGCGAACACAAAGGCGGCTCGCAGTGTGCTCGTGGAAGGCGTCACGACCGCTTGTGTAGTGAGTACGTACGCGCGAGCTTCAAACGAACTTACGTATTCATTATGGAGTGGACTGAAGAAAAGTGTTAAATCTAATTAAATTCATTAGATACTCAAAATCTGTACTCGACATACGAGTGGAATTCTTGAAATTTCCACTAATCTCTTGAGACTTCATATCCATTACTAAATTGTTAGAACGATTTCTATCTTTGAAAATTTCACTTTGCCAAAATCGTCGTGGGCTTTTATAATTATCCAAAATATTATACATGAATATGAACGCAGCACTAGTCACCATTTGCACCACATGCTGTCGGCGTGACATCGTTGCGAGCACTGCGGATCCGGCAGCTCGTAGATACGCGGAGGACGGTGAACGAGCCGTACCCACTTCCAGGTTGATACCGTATCCGATACGTTACGTGCTACCCTGCTAAGTGAGTACCCAGCTAACGAACGCTACACGAGCGACTCGTAGCGAGCCGACGATTGTATCTCGTTACTGTATGTGTTTGGCTACAGTTACAGCTTATGAGTACGCTCGGTGAAAGCGTTCCGGTGACGTGGTGAGCCTAAACTGTAACAAGCCTACACACTAGAACTTCGTACTGTATCACGCATACGGTTACAGCTCGCTAATGAGTACCCGGCTATAATTTTAAATTAATAGAGCCATTAATAAATAACAGGAATTTTTTAACGTATCTACATATTATTATGTATATACTTACTACATATCATTTAGTTTTACATACATACATAAATTAGTGTTCTATCATATAACATAACTACTTGTAACAACATTATTACGAATTATTTAGTGTACGGTTGTTTCTATTGTAATATTGGAAAGAGACTGGACCTCACGACACAGGTTGATCCTAGTGTGAGGGCCAGAGAAAGATTGTTTATATATATTATAGTTGTATATGTCAAATATTGTCCGTAATCTTGTACTATGTGTGTTGAATTGAAATAAATTATTCTTATTCTTATTTTAATAACTACAGATTAATTATACCCGGGAGGTGGCGCTGTGTTCAAATTCCAGGTTTCTTATTAATATCCAGGGTGCAGCTAGTTTTTCATAGAATCTAAATGGAGTTTAATATTAAAAGTTGTATAATATCATAATTTAAAGAACAAGGATTGCGCGAATTCTTGCTTCTCGTCATATCTGTATTAAAGTCAGCGGTCAATGAGGCATTTACAAGCAAGCTCTTGGAAATCTAGTCTGAACTTACTAAATTTAAACGCAAGGGCCAAACTTTACAAGTCCTCTTAAATTTTAATGAGTCTACAGTTTAACTTTTCCGTATCGTAGCGCTTTTCTTGTTTAAAGTAACTCTAAAAGATTAACTAAAGATGTTGCTGTATTATATTCTCATTACATTTGTATCTATTGCAGTTTGTGGGGATAAGACAGAGCATACTTAGATCTATATAACTGCTAAATCCGCTCGTCTGAAGTACATATACAGTGAAAAAAAGCTAACTTGGCACCGGAGCGCGGACTTGTAATCCCTCATAAGTAAGTCCTAAGTAGCCACCAAGAAGCGAGACTATTCCTTAGTTAAAGGCCGGCCAGAAATGGTACTGCCAGTTTCTATGGATGGTGCTGAGCCAAAAATTACTTACCATCAGCCATCAGGTGACCCACTTGATTCCCTGAATTAACACAGCGTAGGACGCCACAGTGACAGTTTGCTCCATATATACATATTTACCTCAAAACCCAGTAAAAAGTGTTTATCCTCTTGATATAACGCAATAACTTCCAACTTTAGTGGTTTACACTAAAGTAAACAGTGTAAAAAGTGCAATTCGATACCTCAACGCATTTCGGAGATAATAGAAAAAACATTTTGCAAATTTTTACGCCGCCATTAAACCCTGACCTACGACAACCCGAGCCGCGCCTACGCCAACTCAGTGCAGTGTTTGGTGAATGTGGCTCGCGGTGTAGTACAGTAGCAGCAGTAACGGCCGGCTCGCGGTGCAGTACAGCGCATCATCATTGTTAGACAGTGGACCTCGCAGTGGTGTTGGTAAACCCTCACGTCCGACTTCAATAAATTTTAACGGCGGAAATATTTGACCCACCAAGATACACGATACTTCAAAACGTGTGCACTTTGGTAGCGCACCTGCGGTCTATGGTGGTGTTCTCCGCGAATCACTGAAACCCTGAAGAAAAGTGAAAAAGTGTGAAAGTGTCGGAATAAAACGGTTAATAGTGCCTAAAACTGAGGATTATCAGGCAAGACCCCCATAATTATTATACGTATTCCTTTTGCGCGCTGGATTTTTTTTGGACAATTTGGACATTTAGTTTAATAAATACAATTAAAATAGTAAAATTACTTAATTACATAAAATTGTACTAAAGTAATAGTAATGATTAATAACCGATAATTGTTGTTCATGCATATAACGCCATCAAGCGGCGCTGATCTTAAAACATGCTATCGTGTGAACATCGCACAGTACAAGTGACAGGTGTGACAGCTCGGTTGAAGAAAAACTTCATTACATAAAAATAGCGGAGACTACGTTCATCGGAATAACCTATAAAATTTGTATTACTTTATTTCTAATAAAATACACGTTCGTATACACAATAAAATACTTCATTGAAGACGTCCTTGCCCTCGGTCGAATTGGGGATATAGGGAGAAGTCTAACATTTGGTCCTTGACGAGTCGAATTAACGAGGTGCCACGCGGCTTCGTGGAACATCACCCACCCACAAGGCATTGGTGAAGAGGATCGTCCAGGATTGTCAGCGAGTCGCATCCGGTCAGGTCACAAAACCTATCCTCCTAATCCATGTCCTTATTTTACGTTAATATTGTTATTTTTACGTTTTAGTCGTTCCCTGTGTTGTTTGGCGCCGTGCGTGATACCTGCCGGAAAACTGTAAGTACTCTTGTTTTCTATAATCTTCCGAAATGAGTGACGATGAGTGCTTTCATATTGCCTCGGTTCGGGAACCCGGTACGACGAGAGAGATGTCGAAATCTCCCCGTTTAGGTGTTAGCATGTCAGATAAACGTCTCGCCGATTTAAAAAAGCAGCGAGGCACATTAAAGGGTAGGTTAACGTTATTTGAAAAGTATATTTCAAAATTAAATAAATTAGCATTAAATTCCAATACGAAAACTGAATTAGATTTACGAATACAGTCAACTTGTGCTATTTTTCAAAGTTTTAATGATATTCAAAGTCAAATTGAGCAATTAATTGATGATTCCGCTACAACTACTCAATTAGAATACCGTGAATCGTTTGAGCAGCAGTATTTTTCCATTATGGCTGAAGCGAAGTGTTTAGTGAATCCCAAGACTGAACAAACTCAATCAATTTCACATAGTGTTGGTAATCCCGTGTGCATTAAATTACCAGTAATAAAACTACCTGCCTTTGATGGTTCGATTGATCAGTGGTTGGAGTATAGAAACTCGTATCTCACTATGATACACAACCGTGAGGATCTTGACGACATACAGAAGTTTCACTATTTAAAATCGTCCCTTAGTGGTTCTGCCTCTCATGTCATTAGTGCGTTAGAATTCACTGGTCCAAACTATTCACACGCATGGGATCTACTGGAAAATAGGTTTCATAACAATCGCTTATTAGTACAAAATCACGTAAAGGCGTTATTTACCGTTCAGTCACTTCAAAGTGAATCGTATATTCAAATTAGGAAATTAATAGATTCAACATTACGTAATTTACGAGCACTTAAATCATTAAACGAACCAACTGACACTTGGGACACATTAATCGTTTACCTTATTGTTTCAAAACTTGACCCGTTCACGGAACGTGAATGGGAAACTCATAAAGGTTCCCTAGTTTCTAAAAATGATTCAAATAACATTAAATTAGATAATCTACTAGATTTTTTGAGGAACCGTGCGGATATGTTGGAAATGATAAAGGCGAATAATGTTAAAAGTGTTTCTTCGTATAAGCACAATAATAATGACTCCATTAAGTCGAATTTCCATCAAAACAAAAGATACGCAAATAATTCAAATAATATAAACTCGCAAGCTTTCACACGTTCATACTTAAGTAATTCAACTAATAATAAATGTCACACTGATAATAATAAACAGAGACGTGTTTGTGTGGACTGCGGCGGGGATCATTATTTGTATACATGTCCAAAGTTTTTAAATATGTCAGTGCAAGATAGATACGTAATTGTACAAAATAAAAAGCTTTGTCCAAATTGTATTCGTAGTGATAGTCACTTGTCAAGCGAATGTTCATATGGTCCATGTAAATTATGCAAAAGGAGCCATAATACGCTACTTCATAATAATAATATGTCTATACCGCATACATTGCCGAGCGTAAGCAAATCAGTTGATACGCAGGTATATTCCGAGCGCAATGTACTCGCGTGCAGTACGGCGCTGCAACCGGTTTTGTTGTCGACGGCACTCATCGATGTTCCGGATTCAAGTTATAATTTTCACACGGTAAAAGCCCTCCTTGACAACGGAAGTCAAAATTGTTTTATCACAGAATCGTTGTGTAATCGTTTACAATTACCTATTATACAGTCCACAATTCATATTTCGGGTGTAGGACAAAGCGTTTCAAAAAGTTCTCACACCTGCAAAGTAAATATTCGTTCTAAAATTAATGATTTTAATACAAATATTCAATGTTGGGTTCTTCCTCGTATTACGTCGAAGTTACCATCGTTAGACATTAACTGTCAATACATAAAGATACCTAAACATATTACGCTCGCGGACCCCACGTTTGGCGTTCCGTCGGACATCGATGTACTTTTAGGGGCGGATATATTTTGGGATCTGTTAAATAATGATAAAATTAAACTAAGTAGTGGTCCATATCTGTACGATTCAAAAATAGGATGGATAATCTCTGGCCCTATTTGTAATAAAAATTCGTTTAAACCTGAAAGAGTTCAATGTAATGTCGTTCAAATTGATACTCAATTGCATAAATTTTGGGAGTTAGAGGAATTATTTGACTTACCGAATACCATCTCAAAAGATGATCGTTATTGTGAAAGTTTATTTACAGAAACTACAAAACGTGATGAACACGGTAGATTTTCTGTCCGCATCCCAATTAAGGAGTCACCCGAGTCGTTAGGGGATTCCTATACCATGGCAAAAAGGCGTTTTTTATCTCTAGAAAGAAAACTAGATCGTTTACCTAACTATAAAAAACTTTATAGTGAATTTATTCGCGAATATGAGGCACTTGGACACATGACCCCAGTTGCATCAAAGGATATTCCTAATTTATTAAGTAAACCGCATTACATCCTACCTCATCACGGCATTTACAGAGAGGATAGTGCCACTACAAAATTGCGCGTTGTGTTCGATGCGAGCGCAAGTACGTCGAATAAAAAATCGTTAAATAGTATACAGCATATAGGACCTCCGTTACAAAATGATATATTTTCCATTTTACTTAGATTTAGACAGTATAAATACGTAGTGTGCGCGGACATTCAAAAAATGTTCCGACAGATTTTAGTTCATTCAGATCAACGTGCCTTACAATTAATATTATGGCGCGAAAATCGAGACTTACCTTTACAATTCTATATTTTAAATACAGTTACATACGGCACTGCATCGGCTCCGTATCTCAGCATGAGATGCTTAAAACAATTAGCATTAGAATGTGACGATATTTTGGTAGCTAGGACGATTAATGAGGACTATTACGTAGATGATTTAATTACAGGTATGGATGACCTGGATTCTTTAATGCAGTTGTGTAACAAATTATCCGCGGTATTAAATAAGGGTTGTTTTCCACTACATAAATGGACGTTTAATCACGAAATATCCCGTGAGAAATGTAAGAACCTAAATATTGGTGACAATAATTTGTCTAAAACGTTAGGATTAGGTTGGTATACGGAAAGTGATGAATTTTATTTTTGTACTAAATTTACGCAAAAGGACACAGTAGTTACGAAACGCTCAATGTTATCAACCATTGCACAAGTATATGATCCTTTAGGCCTGTTAGCACCTGTTGTAATTACAGCTAAATCATTGTTACAAAAATTATGGTTGCTAAGGTTAGATTGGGACGACGAAGTTCCCAAAAATATCGTAAAAACATGGCATACGTTCATATCTGATTTGCAAAATTTACGTGAGATTAAAATTCCCCGTTACGTAATTAGTGGCAATTACATAGAACTTCACATTTTTACCGATTCATCTAAAGATTATTACGGAAGCTGCGCGTACATTAGATCGTGTCATAATAATGATAAAAATACCATACCCATTTCGGTGCATTTATTATGTGCTAAAAGTAAATTGGCGCCGATAAAGACAGTGAGCATACCTAGGCTTGAATTATGCGGAGCTTTAGTAGGTGCAAAATTATATAATAAAATAAAGAAGTCCCTCCGTTTAAATTTTGATAAAGTGTATTTTTGGACGGACTCAACGATTGTACAAGGGTGGTTGAGTATGTCACCGCATCTACTCAAAACTTTTGTGCAAAATCGCGTCGTACAAATAAATGAATTAACATGTGATACAATTTGGCGACATGTTAAGGGCACAGAAAACCCCGCGGACATTATAACGCGAGGTGCTACGATAGACACTTTAAAATACGATAATAATCATAAGTGGTGGTGTGGCCCTACGTTTCTACGGGAACCCAGCCTTACATGGCCAAAGAATAGTAAAGAAGTTCCATCCATTGATTTACCTGAAACTAAACCTAACACTATTATTTTACATTCCATTCAAATAAATTCAGTATTTGATTTTGAGCGGTTTTCGTCATTTATTCATTTACAAAGAGTAGGTGCATATGTATTACGATTTATACATAATGTACGAGCACGGGCGCGCGGCGGCATGTATACGCGTAGAACCGGTTCGTTATCTGTAGATGAGCTGCAGCGATCGCTCGACGAGTTAACGTGTTTTGTTCAACAAGAATCGTTTAATGAGCAATATCACAAATTAAAAAATAAGATACCGTTATATACTAATAAAAGCAACACAAACAAATTATTATATAATAAAATATCAGGATTAAATATATTTTTAGATAATTCTAATATAATTCGTATTGGTGGTAGGCTATCTAATGCGATTGAATTTAGTTATGACAAAAACATCCTATATTGTTAAGTAGTAAACATCGGTTTTCAAGGTTGTTGTGTGAATACGAACATAAGCGACTACTTCATGCGGGACCTCAACTTTTAGTATATTCTATGCGTGAAAGGTGGTGGATCTTAGGAGCTCGCAACTTAGCGAGACAGGTTGTACATAACTGTGTCATATGCACACGCATGAGAGGGAGAACATTAACCCCACTAATGGGTAACTTACCTAATGAGAGAGTACAGCCAAGTTTTCCTTTCATGCAGTGTGGAGTAGACTATGCGGGACCATTACTCATATTGGAACGTAAAGGCAGAGGTGCTAAGCTAATTAAAGCATATATTTGTTTATTTATATGTTTTACGACTAGAGCCGTACATTTAGAATTAGTAGGCAGTTTGAGCACACGGGATTATATTTTAGCACTAAACCGTTTTATAGCACGTCGTGGGAAGCCATATCAAATCTTTTCAGACAATGGTAAAAATTTCGTTGGTGCTGAAAAGGAATTATCTGTAATTTTTAATAATACTAGTGATATTTTAGATTTTCTTAGTAATAATAAAATTCGTTTAACGTTTATTCCGCCTTATAGTCCTCATTTCGGGGGGTTGTGGGAGGCAGGGGTCAAGTCCTGCAAGTATCATTTACGGCGGGTACTGGGTAATTCCAGACTAACCCGTGAGGAGTTTGAAACAGTATTAACGCAAATTGAAGCCGTTCTCAATTCCCGTCCTCTGTCCCCTTTGTCCTCAGATTCTAAAGATTTTCTCCCACTCACTCCCGCACATTTTCTGATCGGTCGACCGCTGACTGCTCCCATCTGCGAGAACCTGACGAGGATTGAGCCGACAAGACTAGGACGCTACGACCGTGTGGAGCAACTCAGACAACATTTCTGGCAACGATGGTCGAAAGAATATGTGTCAGAGCTCCAACTACGAACAAAGTGGAAGGTCAACAATGATGACATCACACCCAACAGCTTAGTCCTTATCAAGGAGGATAATGTTCCACCACTCAAATGGAACCTGGGTCGAGTGACGCAAGTTTTCCCCGGTGCTGATGGAATATCCCGTGTTGCTGAAATCCGTACAGCGCACGGTAACATACGACGATCGTTCTCAAAAATTTGCCCGTTACCTTCACAATAATCAAGCAGCCACAATGACGAGTACTTCGTGTTGGAAGACTACATCCTGGTGCTTCCAAGGCGGCCGGAATGTTCATGCATATAACGCCATCAAGCGGCGCTGATCTTAAAACATGCTATCGTGTGAACATCGCACAGTACAAGTGACAGGTGTGACAGCTCGGTTGAAGAAAAACTTCATTACATAAAAATAGCGGAGACTACGTTCATCGGAATAACCTATAAAATTTGTATTACTTTATTTCTAATAAAATACACGTTCGTATACACAATAAAATACTTCATTGAAGACGTCCTTGCCCTCGGTCGAATTGGGGATATAGGGAGAAGTCTAACAATTGTTTATATTGCAACCAACAATTTTAAAGTAAATTTTATATATATATATCTATATTTTTTTTTTTTTTTTTCTCTTGAATTTTTGCTTATATCTAGCCTAAGCACGGCCACTCTAGGTCCATAGGACACGGTTCTGGTGGAAAGCGTGGCTTCTTCTTCCTAGATTTAACTGCAGAGTCACCGTGCTGCCCGATTCCTTGGTCTGTGACGCCCATGCTGCGCTTCTAGAAATTGTGTTGATCCCCCGCATCACCCTGCATCCTAGGAATAACCAGACTACCATACCGCCCCCCCCCCCTGCCAAAAATATATATTTTACCTGGTTGGCCCGTGGAATACCTGGGACCACAGTGTTCGGGATCATTTGGCTCGGGGCGACAATCCCTATCTTGTCATTTCGCTTAATACACGGGCACTACAATGTCGGGCATCCAGAAACAGGGAGTTTCGAACCCCACCACCTCTTCCCGGCAGGCGACACAGAGACCCACGAAACCAACTTTAATCTCCAAACAAAACCTAAGTATACCGGAAATTACTGTTCAAATCAGTACACCTGAGCTATCACCCATCGACTCACAGCTCGTCGAAAGCGTGTTCTTAAAAACACCTTTGGAACGGGTGGTTGACTTAGCAACCGAGGGCTCTGTGTCGTCTGCAAAGTCGTCCTTACGGTCTACTGTAGGATATAAGGAGATCTCATCGTGTGAGCCCAATAGTGAGAAACCTTGTCCTATAGAGAAAAAACTGAGTTTGCTCAGCTCAACGAGGTCAAAGACCACGGAGCCCATGGACCAGGCCGCCAAACGCGCCAA
Organism: Pseudoips prasinana; assembly: GCA_951640165.1. NCBI lineage: Eukaryota > Metazoa > Arthropoda > Insecta > Lepidoptera > Nolidae > Pseudoips > Pseudoips prasinana. The sequence goes on along the minus strand of OX621245.1, from coordinate 34,731,212 downwards.
TGAGTACCTGCAGAGGGCCAAGGACTCTCTGGAAAGCTACAAGAACTTAAAGACCGAGGTCAAGGTGGAGGTGACAGAGACCCTCCACAACTTCTTTCAGTTATGCCTTGAATTGCTAGACTCGAGGAACAGGCATAAAGTGTATTTGGAAGAATACAAAGCCAAAGCAGCGAGTGAAGCGATCCGGGAATCAAAAAAGCACTCTAAAGCAATGTTGGAGGTACACATAGCCCATGCCAAAAAATTAGAGGAGGTCCATTCGCTTGTTGAGCGCAACCACAAGGCAACCGAAGACGTGAGAAAGTGGCTGAACTTCGAGCTGGATGGGTCCATATCAGAACAATTGACAAAGTAAGTCGGCAAGTAGAAGATATCTCCAACAGGCAATTGCGATTGCAGACCCTAGATCGCTCTGTTTTGGCTGGGGATAGCACCGAAACCCTAAAAGACATGCAGACTGAATGCTCCAGGTTGGTAAACACAATCAGAGAATTACGCCTCGACCTCGACAAATTGCGCAAGGACGCGGCGGACCAGGTGCAAGCTATGCGCACATCGCAGCCCCACAAACCATCCCAGCCATCGCCCTCACTCAAGCTAAGCAAGGACCCTACTATGATCAAAGTCGGGGCGGAGGTCACCCAGATTCGCGACATGCTGCTGGAGCAAAAGATGAAAATAGACTGCCTCCAGCCCGCACCAACAAGGGCTGAACTACATCAGGATACGACCAGTTCTATTAAACCAGTAATAGATCGCCTGACCAACTTAAGAGATGATATTAAGGAGCTACAGGATATATCCAACCAGGCACTCAAACCGACAACCAGGACCGGACTTAGCCTCGGAATGGGGCTGGCCGCTTCTGATACTAGGGAACATCTGCAGGAACTGCTGACCCCCATTCACACAGCCATGGCAAACCTGGGAACATTGATCGCAGATGCCCCCAAGCCGTTCGATGAGCCCGGAAACAAGTACAGAACCTATGCAGAGATAGCGCAGCGGCAAACCTTCCCCATAGTGGTCGGCTCCGCTAACCCAGATAAATCAGGTGAGGAGGTGCTGCAGGAGTTGAAGGGGGAGGTCGACGTTATAGGCATGGGCATAGGTGTAAACCGAATTAGAAAGACTAAATCCCACAAGGTGGTTATCGGATGTGACACTTCGGAAAGCAGGGACCGCCTCAAAGCTGCTCTCCAGGAGAGTAAAACGCTGTCAACTTCTGAGGTGTTCAGCCGATTACCACTTTTGAGACTAAAAGAGGTAGCCAACGACCTATCGGACGCCATGGTGGTGCAGGCTCTACTTAAACAGAACAAAGTAGCGCTGGCTGGAATTCCTGAGGGTGACCTGGTCATAAAGGTTATCCGAAGAACTAAATCCAGGACTGCCGCACTGTCCAACATAATAGTTGAGGTAGATCCTAAAATCTATCAGAGGCTAAAGGGCACCAAGCTGAAACTGGGCTATCAACTGGTTTGGGCCATAGACCAATCGCCGGTCATCCAATGCTTCAAATGCCTGGGCTTCGGCCACATAGCCCGTAACTGCACAGAAAAAAGGTCCAGCTGTGGGTTCTGTGCAGGAGATCACGATACACGGGATTGCCCCAGCCGTAGTGGTGAACCAAAATGCATCAACTGTATAAAAGAGAAAGCAAGTCTTACCACTCATCCCGCATACAGCCTGGACTGCCCGATCAAGTGCAGATGGGACAGAATGGCGAGGGGCACAGTATCGTACTGCTGAAGGCACCCCACTGACAAGTCAGGAACTAGAACCAGGGATAAAGTTTCTGTAACTCAATCTGGGTAGGGGAAAAACAGCATCCCAGGAATGCCTTAAAGAAGCCCGGGCCAAACAAATAGACATCCTTATCTTACAGGAACCGTACGTTGGCTCATTAGGTAAGGTGGCGGGGGGTAGTGAAGTTGTAGTCCAGTACACCGGTCACGATGGACCAAATAAAGCGGCCATAACCATCTTGAACCCCAACATGGTTTTGTCTCACAGAGACGGCCTTTGTAGTCCCAACATCGCGTGTGTGGTGGTCAATCTGGGAACATGGAGGCTGGGTATAGTCTCAGTATATTTTGAACCGGATAGGGATATCGAACCCTACCTACGTCAGCTCCAACATGTAATAGAAAACATAGGCACTCGGCAGGTTGTTCTGGCGGGTGATGTGAACGCAAAAAGTTACTGGTGGGGTACTGCTAGGGAAGACGTCCGGGGATCCGCATATACAGAACTATTGGTGCAGCTAAGTATGTCCGTATTAAATACCAACTCAGTGCCCACCTTCAGCGTTGTTAGGGGAGGTATGCTCCGCGAGAGCATTGTTGATGTCACGGCTTGTACGGACAGACTTGAACCAAACATAAAAAACTGGCGAGTGGACCCAGGTCTTGTGACAACTTCTGACCACTGAGCTATAACTTTTAAACTCGCATTGAGGGGTACAGAAATCCCAAACAAACGGCCATCCACCAGGAGGTTTAACACAAAAAAAGCAGATTGGATTAAATTTAAAACTATAATGACAAATGAACTACGGCTCAAGGGCCTGAACGAGGAAAGTATCAGGGCTCTAGACAATAAAGAAGTACTCGAGTCGGCGGTAGTTAGCTTTACGAAGGTAGTCGAAACTGCATGCCTCGGAACTTTCCCGAAGCCAGGTAAGCCTAAATCTCGTACAACCAAGTGGTGGACGGACGAACTGACAGCGCTGAAGACATCAGTCATCCGTAAGCGGAGACGCATCGGGAGGGCAAACCCCATTCGTAGGCCTAGAGTGATTGAGGACTACCTACAAGAGTTAACGCAGTACAAGGACGCCATCGAGAAAACACGACTGGATAGCTGGAAGGCCTACTGCACCAAACAAGATACCTTGTCCATGTGGAACGGCATCTACCGCACCCTTACTTACTCGAATAATGGTGCGGACTGTTTGCTGGCTAACTCGGCTGGTGAAGAGTTGGATGCCATTGGATCCGCTAAATTGCTGGCTAGTACTTTCTATCCTGAGGACGATCCGGAAACAGACAATATATACCAGACTAATGTTAAGCGTGTTGTGGAGGAGCAATAAAACAACTTACGGGAACAGATGTCCGACACATCAGAGCTCCCGTTCCAACTTGAGGACCTTATCCACACAGCCAAGCAGTTCGGTACTAAAAAGGCTCCAGGGGGTGATGGGTACACCGCGGATATTTGTTACTAAGCGATATGTAACGCGTCGGACCTATTCCTTGGAATCCTGAACAGGTGTCTGGTGCTGGGTCATTTTCCGGAAATATGGAAGATTGCCACAATCAGGATTCTTCCAAAGCCTCTCAAAACCAATTACAAGCAGGCGAAATCATACAGGCCCATTGGACTTTTGCCCGTATTCGGAAGAATCCTTGAAAAAATGGTAACGGGAAGACTCCAGTGGCATCTAAGAGCACGTGCTGAGTGACCGGCAATATGGGTTCACACCTCAGAAAAGTACAGAGGACGCATTATACGATGCAGTGAGCCTTATTAGGACAGAGATCCTAGCTAAAAAAATTGTCGCTGTGGTGTCATTAGATATAGAGGGGGCTTTTGACAGTGCTTGGTGGCCTCTTATTATTCACCAGCTGATGGAGAGGGACTGCCCTAGGGACATTACACTGCTTATGGATAGCTACTTAAGCAAAAGGTCGGTAACTCTGCAGTATGCGGGCATTGAAATCCACAGGGAAACCCAACGGGGGTGCATACAGGGATCCACATGCGGCCCTCTGATGTGGAACGTCCAGCTGGACTCACTTCTTCAAGAGGCTGGCCAACTCGAGGCACATATACAAGCCTTTGCGGATGACATCCTTGTTATCGCGTCCGCATCAACATCAGCGGAGCTGGTCAAGATTACCAACCACGCCCTCGAAAGGATTACGGACTGGGGCAAGAGAAGTAAGATGCGCTTTGCGGCATACAAGACTCAAGCTATGATCGTCACAAGACGGTTGAAATACGACACCCCCCCCATCTACAACTAGCCGGAACAACACTAACTCTGGCACAGGAAGTGAAGGTGTTGGGGGTGACTATAGACAAAAACCTGACATTTAAAACGCACATTGAAGCTGTGTGTCGCAAAGCGACAAAGTTATACCAGATGGCAGCTAGGGCTACACGCACAACGTGGGGCATGAGCGATGCCATCAACAGAATCCTGTACAAAGCTGTGGTTGAGCCAACAATCTTGTATGCTGCCAGTGTGTGGGCAAATAACACACACAAATCTTACGTCAGTAAAAAGCTCAACCAAATTAGCAGAAAATTTGGCATCCTCATGGCACGCGCCCACCGTACCACTTCACTTGCCTCTGCTCTCTGTATATCAGGTTTACTGCCGTTAGACATGAGAGTGAGGGAGGCCGCCGAGCTGTACGAGTACAAACGGGGAAAACCAATTCACTTTTGGCCTGGCAGGAGTATAGAAAGCAGGGTAAGCACTACCGAATTACCACATCCAGAGGCCAGAAGGCGTACGGCTCACGGCCTCGTTCACACTCAAGAGGAAGCGGATGGGTTGCTAGGAAACTCAATTTATACGGATGGCAGCAAGCTAGAGGGTAAGGTTGGTGGTGCTGCTTCAATGTGGGTAGACGGAACCGAAACGAAGTCGGTGGGCTTTATTCTGGCATCATACTGCACCGTTTTTCAGGCCGAGCTGGTAGCTATCGCCAAAGCTTTAGATATGGTACGGAGATATGGCTTGGCAAACGCAAACATATTAAGTGACTCACGTTCGTCCTTAGAAGCGATCGCCAGACCCGACAATACCCATCCTATCGTAGTGGAGATACAGGAGCTGCTCTGGGTGAAGGCTCATGCGGGTATTGTCGGGAACGAGAGAGCTGACGAACTTGCTAAAAAAGCTGCTCTGACGAAAAAGTCGGCACCCATTTATGATGCGGTCCCCGTTTCATACCTGAAACGCCTCATTCGCCAGAACACCATAACGGAGTGGCAAAACAAATACACCTTAATGGAAACAGGAGCATTAACACGCTGCTTTCTCCCGGAAGTCAAGGAAGCCTACAAAATAATGAGTGCTATAAAAGTCGACAACGTTACTACCCAACTGTTGACTGGTCACGGAGGGTTCAGGGAATACCTGTGTCGTTTTCACCTAAGACCGGACTCTGGATGCGCCTGTGACCCGAATATACCAGAGACGGTACCCCACTTGCTGGATGACTGTCCCAGGTTCGGTAGATGGAGACTAGACGCGACCCAGAACCTGTCGTATAGGATTTCTAAATCCAATTATGCTGACCTAATGCGTAGTAACGAGGACCGCTCCACGTTCTTAAAATTTGCGCGGAGAGTTGTGAGATCTGCGGCTAGGGCAAACGGTAGTACGGCAGTCTAGTCTAGTGTTGCAACGCCAATTGTAAAAAAATTATAAAAATATTCTATTTTAAATATAGTGTGGGTAATAATTTTAATTAACTTTATTTATATAAGAAAATAAATGCACATTAGAACTAAACAAACTATGATATTAGTATAGACTTGTAATTATAGAATACTAAATAAGTAAATATATGTTTAATAAAGGGACACTATGGTGATGTGGATTTATTAGTAGGAATTGTGAAGTAAAGAAATAGATTATATTAAGGTATTAAACTAATGAAAATTGTATATTTATAACTTGTGCAATATGAATGTGTAAATTTATCTATAAGTTTGGAAAGATGTATTAAAATTGTACCTATACAGTGTAATTAAATCGCGACTCATGGGGAAAAAATGATATTAGTAAAAAATTAAGAATAACAATAAAAAGTAAACAAAAAGAAAAGTAATAAAAAAGGAAGGTTTAAAATAAAACAAAAATATTGGAAAAAGAATAAGAACTAAACCTAGAATCTATACCCATAGAAACAATGTTGCTGCAATAAAATAGCAGCAGTGAGTAGTCGGAGGCTAATTTGCCCACCAATAAAAAAAAAAAAAAAAAAGACCCACTTGCTCATTTGCCTTGCTTACAGATTTTCGGTTAATAGACGGCTTCACTGGGAATCCCTCTATTTACATCAAAAGTTGTTGGAACCTATTAACTAATTATGTGTTTCGGGAAATTTCATCACTATCGGCACAGCATAGCTTTTTTAAAGACAACGCCTGCACTAGGTGATATAATCCCGGTGTCGCGGGGTACTTTACAAACATATAATAGACGGACACAAATTACATCCAGACTCAGAACAACTACTTATGGGTCACACAAATAGTTGTACAGCGCGGGACTCGGACCCACGACACGAAGAGGCGAGGCGACTGTCTTAGCCGATGCGCCACACGTGTAGTCACTTTACATCAAAAGTTGTAGGAACCTATTATGTATTTCGGGCAGTTTTATCACTATCGGCACAGCATAGTTGCCGTGGTTGCTTGTGATAAATCGCAGCAGCGATAAGCCCGCCCATTGTATTTTTACATCTATTTGTAAACTATGTGTAATTCCTTTTATTGTGTACAATAAAGAGTATTTTACTTTACTTTCCTTTACATAGTCTCAAATCTCAAATCAAATCTCAAATATTTTATTATTCATTACATTTTGGGTATTACATGGTCGTATGGTTAATATAAAATGAATCACCAAAATCTGCCTGTGAGGCGTATGAATCGTTTGGTATAATCCAAAAGTGACAATAAAATTAGAACAATTAAAAAAAAAACTTGTCAAGCTGTCAACAAGTGGTAAACTAAAAAGATTAAAATTCCCTATAATAACTTACAAATGTATAGTGTATAGTATATAAAAATAATTATAAATGTATAGTAGGGCAAAACTGTCATGGTTACGCCACTGTATACCTACCTCGGAAGTGTTCGGCAACGTAAGGGCCAGCGCAGACAGAGAGGAGCGCAGCGGAGAGGATTTTATTTAGGCACTAGAAAATCAACTTTAAAATTATTTAAATAAAGTGCATGTATGCTTGAGCATTATAATGCGCGACACTGCGCGCGCATTTTGTCAGGTTCAAGCATATATACACTTTATTCCTGTAGCTCTAAAGTTGATTTTTTAGTGCCTTAATAAAATCCTCTCCGCTGCGCTCCTCTCTGTCTGCGCTGGCCTAAGTCATACGCTGCGGCACTCCAGCAACTGTATTAGACCATGTAGAAAATAAGTCATTAATACCAATCCTTTGCTGGCGGCCATGTTAAGCGAAACCGGAGATATGTTAAGTGAAGTCAAAATGCCAAGTAGAATGTCAAAATTTACAGTGTTAACAGCATTGGTAAAGTCAAGTAAAAGGAGTACTGTAAGATTTCCAATCTCCATGGCACTTCTGATATCATCCTTTTTTTTTATTTGATATTCGAAAATAGTGCCTGCGGGTGAGTATGTCGGACTCGCACCGACCAAACCTAACGTGCCATGGACTTCTCTTGGCGCCTGATGCGAGGAGCCCCGGGAACGCGGGTAAGCTGCTCCGGTGTCTCTCTTTTGCGTCATGCCACAGGTAGTCGGGACACGTACCCTAGGAGGGCTCGGGATTGCCCTTCCTTATTTCCGACTCCTGCCAGTCCGGCACAGCGACTGTGCCGCCAACAGATTGCTGTCTTCCCGGAGCTGCTTGCACGTGGCGGCAGTAGAGGACACTTCTCACAGTGACGGTGCTATGACCAGGTCGGAAAGGTTGCATATTTGTATAAGTTGCATAGGGTTAAGGATATTGCTTTTACAAACATAGAAGTTGAGTCCTTTTTTTTTTTTTTTTTTTTTTTTTGATAAGGCAGGGGGAATGCCTTCGCATGCTACCCGCAAAAAGTGTCTGCGGGTGGGTATGTTGGACTTGCACCGACTAAACCTACCTGCCGTGGACTTCTCTTGGCGCCTGATGGGGGAGTCCCGGGAACGCGGGTATGCTGCTCCGGTACCCCCCTTTTGCGCCATGTCCCAGATGGTCGGGACACGTACCCCGAGAGGGCTCCTTTGGATTGCCCTCCCCTATTGCCGACTCCTGCCAGTCCGGCACAGCGACTGCGCCACAAACAGATCGCTGTCTTCCCGGAGCTGCTTGCACGTGGCGGCAGTAGAGGATACTTCTCACAGTGACGGTGCTATGACCAGGTCGGAAAGGTTGCATATTTGTATAAGTTGCATAGGGTTAAGGAGATTGTTTTTACAAATATAGAAGTTGAGTCCTAAAATGGCTTATTAACTCCCAGTAAATAAGCCATTTTAGGACTTTTGATAGGAATGCGAGAATGGATATGGAATGAAAGTATTGTATTGTAACCTGTCCTCCCACGGGTAAAAACGAGTAAATGATAACTAAAGAATTTTTCCGTCCATACCTTGATGTTATTATGTGTTTCTTTGCTCGTTGCTATTTTAGACGGTTGGCAAATTAATGTGTAATGAATGGAAGGAACGAGAGAATTCTCAGAATAAAGAATTCAGAACATTCAAATTTGAATTTTTATAAACATCGCAAGTCATTTACCTTTAGACGAACATGATATTATAATATAATTATATGGGTTGATCTTTTAGCCGCCTACCAAATAAATATAATTATCTTTAAGGAAAGTTATTTATATATTTATTTATAACCTTTGCACAAGATTGTACAGAGGCGGATTTAATGCCGATGGCATTCTCTACCAGTCGACCTTTGGGTAATACAGAAATAAGTGGTAAGTGCACTAGAAGTAGTTGTATGAATAATATAACATAAAATATTTACATCAATATATAAGTTTTTCGTTTTAGATTCATCAAATTGCACACAAGTAATTATTTATATGCGTATCTACTACTGAATATTTATGGTATAATTAAATGCTTAAAAAGACTCAGTATCTACGTAATGCTAACAAATATAATTATGAAATAAATATTGTAATGAAACTTGAAAAAATATTACTTTCTTCTTTCATATAAATTTCTTTGAACAACTAACACACTGCCATCTGATATCAAACTAGGCAGAATAACAGTGATAAACAAACTTATATATTTTAAATACATACATCATCATCATCATATCAGCCGAAAGACATCTACTGCTGGACAAAGGCCTCCATCAAAGATCTCCACAATTGCCGGTCTTGTGCTATTCGCATCCAGCAGTTTCCAGCGACCCGCACAAGATCATCGGTCCATCTTGTAGGGGGCCTGCCCACGCTGCGTCTTCCGGTTAGTGGTCGCCACTCAAGAATCTTTCTGCCCCATCGGCCATCGGTTCTACGAGCTATGTGTAATACATACATATTACACAAATATACCTAGACTCAGTACAAATAATCATACTGATATTAGAAAGATTTGTCCTATATGGGAATGGAACCCACGACCTCTATTGTTTTATTTTTTTTGTTATTGCTTTTGGAGGCAGACGATCTAGCGGCCTACCTGATGGAAAATGGTAACCGCTGTTTATAGACATTCGCAGTGCCAGAGGGCACAGCAAACCGCTGCCTACCGTAAGATTAATACTTTTTTAAAACCTCGTTTGAAGAAGGACATATGTGTGGCTTAGCTAGAACCATTACACCAACAGGCCAGTCAACCAAGTTATAATTTGTTTAGGTTTGAATACGTGAATTATATGTCTGTAAAGTCCCCCGCGATACAGGGATTATTCCCTAGAGCAAGCGTTGTCTTTTAAAAAAGAAATTAAATATCAAAGTTCGTAAAGAAAACATTAACTTTGATACTTTATTTATGAATTTCTTTTTCATTTAATTTACTTTTCATCTAATTTGTTATTAACTAACGACGAGTATAATTTTAAGTAAGATTTATTTCGGTGTTTAGTTCTTTTATTATATCATAGATGGCGTTAATTTCGAAATAGATATGGTTTCTTTCACAGTAATGGATGATTTATCGATATATTATTAAGTAGTTTAACGTTGTCTCTTATAACACTGACCAGATCGGACTGATACTTGCTTTCTATAGTGCGCAATTAATGAATTTATTTATTTCTTATTAATTCAAATTTAATTTCTATGTAATAGTTACGTGGGTTACATACAAATATCTATACATATAATAAAATCGTAGAAAAGTCAAAACTGTACATTGAATATTTTTTTAAAAAGATACTTGGGGCGTGATCTACAATCGATATCTATGCCAAAAATACAGTTTTTAGAATTTTTGTCTGTTTGTCTGTTCGTCTGTATGTATGTCCGGGCTAAACTCAAAAAGTACTGCATGGATTTACTTCAAATTTTGCATGAATATTACTGAGAGGTCGGGTCAACATATAGGCTACATATTATCACGCTATCACCCACGGGGGAGGAGCTGTGATAATTTATAAAGTTTAACGCGGGTAAAACCGCGGGGCACAGCTAGTAATTAATAAAACAACAGACTCCAAAAATTTCTCTATAATCGCGAGCACCACTAAAAACGTAAATTTCGATATGAAAAATAATAGGACTTATTTAAAAGTATACTCTTTCAATTATAAACAGATTTTCAAATCGATTTTTAAATGAACATGAAAAATATTCAGCCGAATTGATAAACTTCTCTTCCTTTTTTGGAGTCAGTGAACTATGTACGATTTATAAGAATTTTCTTTTATTTTATCTTAATGTACTATTTTGTAAACAGTTACATATTTATTGTTTAAATGGGCTTCATTAGGCTATGGAAATAAAATGTTTATTTATTCCAAGAATAGCTGTACCCCGCTGTTTTACCTGCAATAAACGTTATAAATTATAGTCTACTAGCTGTGCCCCGCGGTTTTATCCGCGTTAAATTTTATAAATTATCATAGCCCCTCCCCCGTAGCCGTAGCGTGATAATATCTAGCCTATATGTTGAACCGACCTCTAAGTAATATCCATGCAAAATTGTAAGTTAATCCATGCAGTACTTTTTGAGTTTAGCCCGGACATAGAAACAGACAAAAAGTCTAAAAACTATATTTTTGGCTTCGATATCTATAGTAGATCACGCCCCACGTATCCTTTTTAAAAAAATATTCAATGTACAGTTTTGACTTTCCTACGATTTTATTATATGTATAGATGTGTTAGTCCAGGGTGTCAGCTAACTCCATACCAAATTTTATTAAAATCGCTTCAGACGTTTAGACGTGAAGAAGTAACAAACATACACACTCACACAGTCACGCACTCACAAACTTTCGCATTTATAATATTAGTGTGATCTTTTCATACCTACCAAAATTCTGTACAAATAAGTTATCAACAAAAACATTTCAATGCAAACAATCACTCAAATCACGTTTCTAATCCCCTTTTAAAGAAAGAGGTTATTAATTCGCCAGTTTATCTTTGTTTACATGTATGTTACTTCGTTGTTGGGAACCGATTAAAATAAAAATTGTAAGATAGGGAATGCTAATTTTATTCCAAACGGTCCAATGCCAAAGGCTTACTTTATATTTTTTTAAAGATGTAGATGAGACGCCCGTTCTTGATAAATCAATCTATGTATCGCGTGGGTTATACAAATAAGCAAATCAAGGACACAAAAAACACCTAGGCTTACAACCACTATGTCCCATAGGTCACACAAATAGATGTCCTGTCCGGGGTCGACCCTGGAACACGAAGGCACTAAGGTTGTAGCGAGGTGGCTATCTTAACCACTATGCCAGACGTGAAATCGGTCCTATATGTGGCAACAATAATTATCAATATAGACAGCGATTATTAAAATAAACATAACTTCGTCTCCGCTACATTATTCGTTATCATATCTCACCAAATACGTGAGTTTATTCTCAAAACAATCATTCACCCTGCTCACGCAACAATATTGTCAAATGCGAGGTAAAAGAATAAAATACACAGAGGAAATGAGGAGGAAAATCTCATATAGCGGCAGGTGCCGAAACTTGGCGTGATCATCCGCTCCGCATAGATAACTGAAAAGTATAGAGACATACATACATAGTTTTTTTTATATTTTGATTTTTTATCATTAATCATTATAGCTTTTATCATCGCCTAATAATAACCATAGAAAGAGCACGTGGCGCAGCGGTTAAATAGTCGCTTCGTCAATTCGTGTCCGTTCGATTCCCGCACAAGACAATTATTTATGTTTCTGAGTCATGGATATTTTCTATGTATTTATCTATCTATATAAGTATGTATATCGTCGCCTGGTACCCACAGTACAAGCTTTGCTTAGTTTGGGGCTAGGATGATCTGTGTGACATTGTCCCTATATATTATTATTATTATATTTATGTGACCCCAGACCCGTTCATTCAAACAAATATCTGTCCTGGGTGGAAATCAAACCTACGACCTGTGACGTGACAGGTAAGTATCTAACAACCACGCCAACCGACCCATCAAATAATAAAAAGGTGACGATTATCTTAAAAAATATCTCTCATCATACATCGTTTCATCCAATACCCTTCTGTACACATTTAATTGAATAGAATTTAATTTATTAAATTACTTCGGAAAGTCTTCGCGCTCCAAGTTTCATTCTTATTTATATCAAGTCACACAAGAAAGTACATTGTCCTTTTACTTCTCATGAATAGAAAAACATAAAGTTTTCCACTGTTACCGATCTTTGATCTTGGTATTTAGAACTTTGGACTACATTTATTTACAGACTTCCATTGAGTATAAATGTCAAATATGACACTTGGTCTTCAACTTTGACACTTAGACGATATTAGAAACTTATACGATCTAAGGTATCATAACACGTCATAGTAAAGGACTTGACTTTGATTTTTGGCGCCTACGCGGAAAGGGGTACATTGAAGCATTATTTTATTTTGACGGTCACCGTAGCCTAGTTGGTAGTGCTCCTGCCTACGAAGCTGGTAGTCCTAGGTTCGAATCCCGGTAAATGTAAATATTTGTGGGATGAGCACAAATATTTGATTCTGAGTCATGGATGTTTTCTATGCAGGTATTTAAGTATTTATCTATCTATATAAGTATGTATATCGTCGCCTGGTACCCATAGTACAAGCTTTGCTTAGTTTGGGTCTAGGATGATCTGTGTTACAATGTCCCTAGATATTATTATTATATTATTATTTTGGTCTCAAAATATTTTTTACGTGTAAATATGGTGGATATTATCTTTAAAATATTTCCTTCCGTATAAATTCGTCATCACAAAAAATACAATAAAACGAAAATATATGCCTTTTAGTATAGTAAAAATTATGATGTTAAGATGAACAAAATATTTTTCCATTTAAAAAGGAAACCATAAGAATGACGCAATATGATATTTTATAAGTGACAGCCCCAAATTACATTCTGCGTAAGACGGCAGTGGAGAAATTCAGGAAGACAGAAGGTTGATTCATAAAATATGTAAATCGCCAGACTGCAGGTATGGCGCTGCGGCTACGAGAGTCGCCTCGCCTCTTCGTGTCACGGGTTCGAGTCCCGCGCCGGACAACTATTTGTGTGACCCATATACAACATGTAACATAATTAACGCACACCCTCAAACACCCCAATTAGAATATTATATTGTAATCATAACACATACACTGAATTTTTAATTTAATATATATATGCATTATTATTTACTAAATTAGTTTCTTGGAATAAAGTTCATTTTGTGTTGAATGATGGAATTTGTGTGAATACAAATGAAACTTCGATTTATAAGTCTTATTACTTTTACTTACTGTCAATTTCAATTGGTTTTGACTCTACAGGGTTGATATGACAACAATTTCCGTAGTTTTAATATTTTGGAAAAAAAAATACCTATATTAAAAATGATATAAATCGATTCAGTAAAGGATTCTGAACAAACTATTTTCAGGAAGTGCGTTAATTACGTTACATACTGTATAGTAGTTCTGAGTCTGGATATAATTTGTGTCCGTCTATTATGTTTGTGAAGTACCCCGCGACACAGGGATTAGATTCCCTAGTACGGGCGTTGTCTATTATGAAAAATCAAAAAGATCATTCCTCTCAAATGAAGTGGATACATTTAAAAGGACGGTCTTAAAGACAATAAGGACATTTTGAAGTAAAATTTCTTTATGCATCTTGGCGATTAAGCTGGTAAGTGCATGCCGAGAGCGTTACGTAAGGAAGTTGAGAGGGAGATATAAAATAGAGAAGATAGTAAGAGAGAGAGAGAGTTACGTTTCGCCTATTACTGTAGGGGCAAGAAAAGAGTTGCGAGAACACATTTGGAGCAAGAGTTATGGGCAGTATAGTTATGGGAGCAAGAGTTACTTAGCAACATCTTAAATAAAACACATTTCGAGTGGTGTTTATGAAATTAGAAATGGAATAGAATTCGTAAGAAATGTGTAAAGTAAAATTTATTTTACAGGTTTCCACCAATCTTGGGAATTCTATATAATTACGGATTCCAAACATTTTCATAACAAATAACAAATGTACATACACAATATAACATACATTTAGAAAAATATTGTGAGGTAAAGGTGAACGCTGAACTACTAGCAAAAAAGTCCTGGAAACAACCCCGATTTAGCTGTTGTAAACGTTTATTGTATACTAGCTGCACCCCGCGGTTTTACCCGCGTTAAATTTTATACATTATGACAAGTCCTCCCCCGTAGGTGATAGCGTGATAATATGTAGCCTATAAGTTGACCCGACCTCTTAGTAATATTCATGCAAAATTTGAAGCAAATCCATGCCGTACTTTTTGAGTTTAGCTCGGACATTATTATTATTATTGTTTGTTTGGGGCTTGATGCCTTGGTGGCATCTTGCTATTGTAGCAGAGCTCCTTTGACTTTTGTCAAAGTTCACTGCTCAATCCTACAGCTTCTAAAAACTCCCAGATTGATGATTGTGCAGTGAGTGTTTGTATCTCTTCAGGTTGCATAATATGCTGTCCTAAGTAGATACTTCTACAACGCATTAGTGGCCCGCACGAGCATAGAATATGCAAAGGAGTTTCCTCTGATTCTTGGCAGAATCTGCAAGTTGTGCTGTCGGCCAACTTTAGGTTGAACATGTGCTTATTCAGCTTACAGTGTCCGGTAAGAATTCTAGTTACCGCACATGTTTTGTAACGTTTGAATTCAAGTAATTCTTTCGACAATTTTTTGTTATAGCCCTTGATAACAGCCTTTGAGTGTAGAAATCCAGCTGAGGATTTCCACAGTTCCATGGCTGCTGAGGTACATTGATCGTTTAGGAAAGAGTAGGCCCTTTGCTTGGTAATACCACAAAATGGTTCGGGTCCGTTTTGAGGGTTAGCGGCTCCGAGTCTGGCAAGTTCATCTGCCTTCTCATTCCCTTCTATTCCTGAGTGCCCCGGTACCCATCTGAGTGTGACTCTGTTGGATTGACCCAGGGAGTTCAGATTTTCTTTGCAGCACTGTACTTGTTTTGAGTCGGATTCAAAAGAGTCCAGCGTCGCTTGACTGTCTGAGTTAATGTAGATGTTTTGTTGTTTTAGTTTTCTGTCCAAGTTCATTTCCACACATCTGTTAATGGCGAAAAGTTCAGCCTGGAATATGGTGGCCTCTTTACCCAGGTTGACGCTACTCCTGTGTTTGGGCAGTTGTCCGTAAATGCCACATCCTACATTATGGCCTTTCTTTGAGCCACCTGTAAACCAAATGTGACTGCCAGTTTTGTGGGACATTTGACCGCTTAGCCATTCGTCCCTGTCTGGTATGTCCACGGTATACAATTTCGTAAAGTTTATCTCTGTTTGCATGTTATCTGAGGGCATTTTCAGAGATTTAGTTTCGAAGACCGACTCTTTAAATGAGTTTAGGGCTCTAGATTGCCACTTTGGGTTCGATTGTGTGCATAATCTGTATATGCGTGATTGTGCCTCTTTTTGCAAAAAACAAGTCGAGTGGAGTTAGACTTAGTAAAGCATTTAGGGCTTCACCCGGCGTTGTGGAGAGAGCGCCGGTTGCTAACAAGCAAGCCATTCGTTGTAGGCTGTTTAATTTAGTTTGTGTTGTCTTTTGTGCTGTTTTATTGTACCATACCGCGGAGGCATATGTTATGATTGGCCTCACCACAGCGGTATATAGCCAAAGTGCAATCTTGGGTTTTAGGCCCCATCTTGCTCCAGCCATTCGACAACAAATCCATATAGCCATTTTGGCTTTTTGGATTATATTCTTTAAATGTGTATTCCAAGTCAACTTTTGGTCAATAGTGACCCCTAGGTACTTAACTTCACTTGAAAAGGACAGAATTTCGCCGTTTAGCTTTGGATTTACCAGTCTTTCCAGCTTCCTTTTCCTTGTGAAAGGTACTATCACCGTTTTTTGTGCGTTGATGGATAGTTCGTTGTCTCTGCACCATTTGTTAATGGTGTTAAGAGCTCCTTGCAGTAGTGTGGAGATGGTGTGGAGACAGTGTCCTCTGACTATGACTACCAGGTCATCTGCATAACCTTGGGTGTCATGGTTTAGGTCTGCCATCACTGCAAGGAGTTGGTCCACGGCGAGGGTCCATAGTAGTGGTTACAGTACGCCTCCTTGTGGACATCCTCTCGTGGTCTGAAATTCGTGCAATGTTTCATTTAATGAAATTGTTGCAGTTGTATTAGAGAGCATGTTTTCCACCCATCTAATAGTGGTGACATCAATTCCCTTTGCTCCCATGCCTCGAAGGATGGTTTCTGTGGGGGTATTGTCAAAAGCACCCTCGATGTCTAGGAAAGCACACAGAGCAGTTTGCTTATCCTCTAGGGATTTTTGCACTTTATCGATCAGATCGAGTAGTGCTGTTTCAGTTGATTTACCCTTTTGGTAAGCATGTTGTTTGGAGCTAAGTGGTCTATCCACTAGATAATGTGCTCTAATGTGCTGGTCTATTATTCTCTCCATGGTTTTTAACAGGAAAGAAGTTAGACTGATGGGTCTGAAGGATTTAGGTTGAGAATAATCCTTTTTCCCTACTTTTGGTATGAAGCGTACCGTGACCCTAGACCATTGTTCTGGGATAATTCCCCATGAGTAGCTTGCTCTGAAGAGCTTCACCAGATGCGGGAGGATAAGGTTGATTCCCTGTTGTAGCAGTGCTGGGAATATGCCATCATCGCCCGCCGATTTATATGGCTTGAATTTGTTAACAGCCCATTTGACTTGGTTCGGCCTGAACACTGCATTGGCCATGTTCCAGTCGGTTTTGCGAACCCTGTGGTTAGTACTAACCTTTGGGTTTATGAAGATATTATTAGTTTGGTACGAACCTGGGAAATGGGTGACTCTTAAAAGCTCCATAGTCTCCCTCTCTGTGGTCGTAAAGGAGTTATCTGGTAGCTCGGACATACATACAGACAAACAGACACACAGACAAAAATTCTAAAAACTATATTTTTTGCTTCGATATAGATTGTAGATCACGCCCCAAGTATCCTTTAAAAAAATATTCAATGTACAGTTTTCACTTTCCTACGATTTTATTATATGTATAGATAATCCTAAACATCAAGTCATTACCGGATTTCTAATAGATTTAATTAATTAAATTACTGTTCGTTGTGTCCCTTTTAATATCTCAAAAGAGCTCCAATAGTAACTAAAAAAGTGATAAAAAACTCAACAGCCCTCAATCTTCCCTCGGGGATTAAAGTCGACATTCCGGTTCGCTTAAATAAAACAGTACCTAATCTTAACGTTAAAAGTGCGACGGAACTTGTGCTCTGTATGTAAATGTCCTTTTTATAAGACTTTTCATTCAGTTTAAACTTGAATTAGTTAAAGATTAAAAGATTAATTAACACCTTTACTTTTGGATTTACGTAAAGAAGAAATCTCACGAATAATTCTCAAAATGTAAGATTACTAGTAATCCCGTAAAGTCGTGCTCTCCTATAATTCCTCCGGTTCTAAGCTAATTCAATGATATTAAAGTTTGTCTAGTTGGTAATAATAATAATATCCTGGGACATTATTTACACGCGGCCATCTGGTCCCAAACTAAGCAGAGCTTGTACTATGGAAACCAGATGACTGATATACTATATACTAGCTGTGCCCCGCGGTTTTACCCGCGTTAAACTTTATAAATTATAGCCTATATGTTAATCCAGGTTGTCAGCTAACTCTATTACAAATTTGATTGAAATCGTTATAATAGCTCTAGTCGTTTAGACGTGAAGAAGTAACAAACATACACACTCACAAACTTTCGCCTTAATAATATTAGTGTGATAATACCTTTCTTTTGTAAATACATACTTATATGGATAATTATACCCAGACTCAGGACAAACAGAAATGTTCATGCACATAAATATCTGTCCTGGGTGGGAATCGAACCCACGAACTCCGGCGTGATAAGCAAGCATTTGCCAACCACGCCAACAGGCCCGTCGAATACGGCGTACGTAATCCAACTAATTTGGACATAGTTCAACAGAAAATAATAATAATAATGTTTCGGGACAATGTCACACAGATCATCCTAGCCCTAAACTAAGCAAAGCTTGTACTATGGGTACCAGGCGACGATATACATACTTATATAGATAGATAAATACTTATATATATAGAAAACATCCATGACTCAGAAACAAATATTCGTGCTCATCACACAAATATTTGCACTTACCGGGATTCGAATCCAGCAACCCAGAGTGGACCACCAGCTTCGTAGGCAGGTGCACTACCAACTAGGCTACGGTGACCGTCAAAAAGGGCAGGGAGAAGGACTTTTTTTCATTTCATAGAAATATGAAAATGTTTATTGTGTCTCAAATAGTTAAATTAACTCATCATGTCAGCTTTGGGGAGGCTCTTTGCTGGACAAGAAGCCTCTCAAAATAATGGGGGAATATGCCATAACCACCAGGCTAACCAGACGGGTATTTCAGTGAACTATGACTATTAAACTGCAATCACCTCACAGTTTAATGGTCATGGTTCACTGAAATACCCGTCTGGTTAGCCTGGTGGTTATGGCATATTCCCCCATTATTTTGAGAGGCTCTTGTCCAGCAAAGAGCCTATGACCATTAAACTGCAATCACCTCACAGTTTAATGGTCATGGTTCACAGAAAAGTACTGCTGCCCATTCTCTGGTCGGTATTCCCCCGGGCGATTTCTACGCCCCCCCACGGGATGAGAGAGGGTTATGATATTCTATGCCAAGTAAGCGAGTTTAATTAACTAATGTGAATGAAAACCGTACGTAAAAAAAAACATTTTCAAGTCTATAGAATAGAATACTCTTTATTGTACACACTCACACACGACACATTCATAGGACACAAAAACACAATCATGTACAATGGGCGGTCTTATCGCATCAAGCGATTTCTTCCAGACAACCTTTGGATGGATAGGAGCTGTAATTATTTTAAAAAGCGTAGGTGTGCAACAAATGAAAAAGTAGATAAGTATAAAAACTTGAATAAATATAAACATATACATAAATATATAAATAGATATAATAATACTATTTATAAATACAATACAGTGCATACTATAAAACTTAAAAAATACATAAATATTATATTAGACAATTATAGGTGACCATGTTGTTTAAGACAATATATTTTAATTAAAAGTTTCTTTATTTTAATAAGATTTACCCTCATTTTTTATTTAATCATAGGTTTATCTTAAAATTTAAGTTAATAATGTTTTTAATATTAATAATATACTCAAAGACAAATTCCGATCGCGTCCGTGCGAAAACGTGATATACCAACTCTAGGTAAATATAATGTTATATTTAATAGAGGCATCGTGTACCAGACACGATTAATGCTCTACACGTTTCTAGGAAACAAAATTATCGCTCTACATTACTGAGATAACGTAACGTGACTATAGTGTAACTCTACGTACTCGTAGCTTAACGGCTTAAGTTCCGAATTGAGAAGACGCAGGTACTTATAACATATATCATTCTGATGCAACTTCGCCTGCGTGTTATTTCTTGCTGAAATACAAAACTTATTTCCCGTATAAGCGTTTTGTTATAGTAATATATATTTTTTTTATATATTTATTTGGTTCACCAACAACTAAACATTAGCATTAATCTTTAAGATAACACAATCTTTATGATCTAAATGACTAGTTACTTATAGGTAAACACTACATTCAAAATTTTACGAGCTAATTTTACATACATATTATAGTATAGTATTTTATGTGTTATTTAACTAAAACCCTAACAATTATTGATTATTTTCAGAAACAATCCTAACGAAACGTGGTGGATATCAACTTTATCACTGCATTCATTACAAAATTTTGTCATTCAGCAAAGAGGTGAGTTTGAGCCAAGTAATGTTCTACGTAGTGGAGGAGCTAAGGAAGTTTTTAAGGGAGAGGTTTTCGTGGAATATGGAACGGAACTCTAAATCGTATCCTTTGTAAAAACTTAAACAACTCAGGGCAATCAATATTATTTCTAAACAATTTATATAAAAATACCAAAGTGCCGAACAAGTCTCTTTTGAATACGCTCGATTCTGGGAGAGCGAATTGCAAAGTGGGGACGCCACACAACAGCAGCGTACTCCAAAATTTTCTTAGACATGGTACAGACGCCAGCGCACCCAGCTACCCCAATCTGTCAAATTTCTTTTACTGTTTTTCAACTTTATCACATAAACAGAAGGTTCACTTTCAATTGGGGAAATTTGATTGTAAGTATTGTTGTTGTTGGTCTAGCGGTAGCGTGTTCAACCGCAGAAAATGAGGTCCTGGGTTCAAATCCCGGGTCGGGCGAAAAAGTTATTTTGGGATTTTCCGTAAAAAAAATTCTCCGTATCAGCCCGAAGTCTGGAAGTTGGCGGTATTACACCCCCGTGCCTCAGAGAGCACGTAAAGCCGTCGGTTCTATACCTGACCTCTTTCCGGACGTGTCGCTAGTCGTCCCATCGGATCATGAGAGTGATGGAATAGAAATTGCCCCTGTGTTTGCGCACACACTTGTGCACTATAATAATAATATGTATTAGCCAGTTGCGCAAACTGGCTAATCTCCATTAAGAATGGCCGACCGGGGACGAAATTTGGCCGGGAAGATATCATCATCATCATCAGTGTTAAAACTTATTTATTTTTAGTAAGTAAATAGTGAGTTTTTCATTACGAAGCAAAGGTCTCGAACCTAAAAGCCTTAAAAGTAATTTTTTTGTGGCGCGCGCAAATAATTGTTTATTTGTAATGAAATAAATTACTTATCTAAATCCAAAGAGAATTGTTCACGGCAACCCACGTTACCTTACCGTTGTTTGTGGAAATAATTGTACACTAATTAACTTGTGATTACTTATTACGACTTACCTACGGCGTAAAATTATACAGTAGAGCCTCCCAGCGAAACTTGGCTGACCCAAAAAGATTTCAATTTACCTGAAAATTATGAAAACATGTTTATTATTATAACAGTAGAAGGTTGTTGAAGTTGAAAACAAAATATAGTTTATGTCTGAACCGTTCGAAGCTAATCTGGTGCGTGACTTCTAGAAGATCACTTTTCAAACGGTGAAGAAGGACCATAAAAAAATGGGTAACTCTTTTATGGGGCAATGTATAAGATTCTATAACAAATTTTCCAATGATATTAGAGAATTGTCGACGAATAAGTTTGTGTAGCAGGGCATATTACAAAATTTCTGATTATTTAAACGTTCGATTATTTTTTGAGACTGATATTTGTACTTTTCTATTGTTTAAGAGTATCTCACGAGTTTGTTCCCATTTTGTTATTTTTATTTTATGATTAACTAAGTACCTAAGAAGATTATAAAACTGAATTGTAACCAAAGTTGTTTTATTTGAAAAAAAATCGCGCCTATAAAATATATGAGTCCCCGGGACTCATAGAAGGTATTTACGTAAGTATATTTCACCTAGTGAATTGAGGGTTAAGTAACAAAAGTGCTTGGGATTGAGTTGTTCTGAGTCAACACACATGATTGTAATTAATCTCAGGTATATTTTCTGGCAGTGTTTCTCAGTAGCTGCCACTTCATGCACTTCACGGTAGGGTAAAAAAAAATTACGACTCCACATAAATGTGAAATTTTTACGGAATAAATGATTGTTCAAAAAATTTATTCCGTAAAAATTTCACATTTATGTGGAGTCGTAATTTTTTTAACTAACTACCATTACAGAGTATTTACTTCATCATGTATCTTCTTTATTATTTGACTGACGTGTTGGTCATGTGGTTAGTGACCCTGATGTGATCCTACTTACGACCTCTGGTTTAGCAACCAGAGGTCGTAAGTAAGATTCCCACTCAAGATAAATCTTGGTGTGATGAACACGATTATTTGTTCAGTGTCTGGGTGTCACTTATATATAATATGTATTGTTATGATATTACCTTTATTACATAATGATTATTGTGTGGTGACGGCATAGAATATCATCACCGCATCTCATCCCGGGGAATACCTATCAGAGAACGGGCAGCAGCATTTTTCTGTGAACTATGGCCATCAAACCGCGATCGCCAACCCGCCTGCCAAGCGTGGTGATTATGGCATATTCCCTCATTCTTTGGAGAGGCTTTTGTCCAGCAGTGGACGTACTTTAGTTGACATGATGACATAATGATAGTTGCTTAAATTATTCTACTGTTTGAGCTACGTCCTTGTATAATTTATTTTTTATTTTTATAGAATAGTATTAAATTTAAAAATAATACTAAGTAACTTATTTAAGGATTTAAATATATGTGATAGATAGACGGCACGGATGGACCAATTAAATTAATTAAATTACTTTAATACTGAATTTGACTATGTTTATGTACTGCATTGAGAGCTTGAAAAGTACACACGGCTACATATCAAGAGACACATTTCCAATATAAGCTGACCTCTCATTGATATGTATTGTATCACTTGATATGTAGCCGTGTGTACAAGTGTATCATCATATCAGCCGAAAGACATCCACTGCTGGACAAAGGCCTCAATAGCCGGTCCTGCGCTGCCCGCATTCAGCGGCTTCCCGCGACCCGCACAAGATCGTAGGTCCACCTTATAGGAGGCCTGCCCACGCTGCGTCTTCCGGTTCGTGGTCGCCACTCGAGAACCTTTTGTCCCATCGGCCGTCAGTTCTACGAGCTATGTGCCCTGCACACTGCCACTTCAGTTTGGCAATTCTTTGGGCTATGTCGGCTACTTTGGTTCGCCTGCGGATCTCAGCATTTCTGATTCAATCTCTCAGGGAAACTCCAAGCATAGCCCTTTCCATTGATCTTTGGGTGACCTTGAGCCGCCTGATAAGGCCCATAGTGAGCGACCACGTCTCTGTTCCGTAAGTCATCACTGGCAACACACACTGGTCGTAGACTTTCGACTTGAGACACTGCGGTATTTGGGACGAGAAGATATTATTACAAGTGTATGTTAATACCCAATTGCTGAATAAATTTCATTCTTTCATAATTTAATTTCATCATTACATGATGTTGCCCACTCACAAGTGTCTATTCAACCTCTTTTTAGAACAAGAAGCTAGAATCTATTTTCATTCTATTAAATAGTTGGACGTAGAATTTAAAGTTAGAACGTTTTTGAATTCCAGATAAAAAATATGATAATAGAAAATAATGGACGTACAGTCGTGATTGTGTAGAGCTAGATTCAAGAAATAAATCTGTGTTATATTTTATAATTCAATAAAATACGCGAATTGCAGCAAAGTTTACTGTGTTTTGAATTTGTTATTCTGCCCCAGAATCCTGGATACTGTGCCTCTCGTAGCAAACTGCGGCGAGGGCTACAGTTCGTATTATATAGGTATGTTTATCAGTTATCTGGTTAGTTTGGAATAAGATGGTAGCTTGTTAGTTTTCTAATAATATTTATTTAATTATCATGTTAGGCTGATTTCAGAGTGATGCGCGCGGCACGCAACGTAGGCCAGCGCGTCTCAACAGCGGCGCGTGCGAGATGCGTCACTCTGAAACGCTACCAGTTGAGCTACTAGCTAGCTGCCAGTAGAGGAGCTCGGGCAGCGCTGGCCGACGGCGCGCGTGTCACACGCGGCGCGTTTGAACTGCGTGACTATGAAACGCAACTACTATCTAGTGTAATTGTAAGCGCGCGCGTTTGGACGGCGCTGCTCGCCAGCGCGACTCTGAAATCAGCCTTAGACGACTAACGTCAGATTCAGAAATAGAATGATTTTTCCAGAAGCCACGATGTTGAGATGGTTTTTGAACGGCCACTGCTGAATAAAGGCTTCTCACCAAAGATCTCCTCAATGAAACGATCCATCATTCATGCTTCGCAGACGCTGCTATTCCCCGGGATTCTACCCTCCCCAAAGTATGAAATGGGGTGGTAATATTCTTCGCCGCCAGCGACATAGACAATTGTCTGGTATTTACTTAGGAGTAGGTATATAATTCGGTTCAGTGTTATGAATGGAAATTCTTATTAATTAATGTCCAACGTTATTATTTTTGACAGCCACGTTGGTCTAACGGTAGCATGTTCATTCGTAGATAATGACGTCCTGCGTTCAAATCTCGGGTCCAGAAAGTAATTTTGAGAATTTTCTGTGAATAAAATTCAGTATTTAACTGAAGTCTGGGAGTTGGCGGTATTACACACCCGTCCCTAAGAAAGCCATCGTCCTGTATCTGACTTTTTTTCGTTTGGTTTGTTAGTCGTCCCATTGGGCCACGAGAGTGATGGAATTGAGAGTGTGACACTAGTGCACTACAATATCTCTTGCGCAAATGGTTAGTGTCCATTGAGACTGGCTTAATATTTTAAACAAAAATGATTTGTGGTCCTTTACTGTTAGTATATATTTTCATATAAGTATTTGTTTTATGATTATTTATTATATCTTATAGGTAAAAATGTTTAGTTTTGTTATAATTTGATTTAATATCGGTTATTTAAAAAAATATCCGTTAATGAACCTCTAGTATTATTTTCACGACTAACAAACAGGTTTTTTATCACTATTTGAGACCTGAAATGTAAAAAGTGGAGCTGCAAAGCATAGCGGGGAAACTTAGGGAGTTCAATGTCTATTGTTATCATCGAATTTATTTTCCATTTGGAAAAATAAGTGTAAGATTATCCGTCTTATTCCAAACGAAGTCCCGAGTAAGTACTTACAGTTAATACCCATTTCAGTTAAGGACCAATGAAAGTGGTTACTTGAACCATAGTTCAAACGGAGATTATCTGAAGTATAGAGGTATAGCTTAGCTTAGGTTCAGACTTAATTTTTGTATTAAGCTATTGTGTCTGGGATACGAACATTAACTGCGAAACTGCTACTATAGTAGTTTTAGTCCGACAGAGGATCTGCTTTGTGGTTCTTTTTTATTTAAAAGACTTCAACCACCCTAGGGAAATTAATTCGAGTGTCTCGGGGTACTTTACAAACTTATAATTGAAAGATACAAAGTACATCCAGACTGAGGGTTACACAAATAATTGTACTGTGCGGGAATCGAGCCCAGGACACGAAGTGGCGAGGTAACTGCACGTGCTACCGCGTCATTACTTCTATAAATCCTACACCTGGCATTCATTTTATTAGAATTTACATCACATATAGACTAAAGAGGTATAGAATAATCTAAAATTTATACTGTAACTTAATTATATTCTAAATATTATTTTTAAATGTCTTCAACAATAATGAGTTTATCAATTTGATTGTATGTTTCTTTTGTATGTATTTTAAGCGAATTCCTCGCTATCGACGAACCGTTTATATTTTTTTTATTCGATAGCAAATGTTTTCGGAATAGTCTCATACATTTTATTTAAACTAGTTGTTATTCAGCGAAACTTCCTCGTTGGTCTAGCGGTAGCGGTCTCTGGTTTTACATCAGATATAGATTAAAAAGGTATAGAATAATCTAAAATTTATAAGTGCTAAATATTTGATAGCAGGGTTATTCAATATGCTATATATTTTAAATCGATAAGGAAATACTCAACATGTCAGGCCTCAAGGACACTTGGGTGTTTTTGCCATAATTGCAGTGCTTGATAGACAAGTTGGCGAATGCAGATTGATGGTCATAGAACCTACTCGGAAAGACGTTACAGCCCATTCTCTGGCAGATATTGCATCGGGACGACTTCTACGCTCTCTATTCATATATATATCAATTAATTTAATTGACGGGCCAGTTAGCGTGGTTGGCAAATGCTTGCTTGTCCGCTGTAATGTCCACGGATAATATTTTCACGCTGGAGGTCGTGGGCGGTCGATTCTCACCCAGGATAGATATTTGTGTGCCTGAACATGTCTGTTTGTCCTGAGTCTGGGTGTAATTATCTATATAAGTATATATTAACCAAATAAATGTAGTATATGTAATATATTAGTTATATGGTTTCCACTAGCTGTGCCCTGCGGTTTTACCCGGGATGAACTTTATAATTATCACAGCTTCTCCCCCGTAGGTGATAGCGTGATAATATGTAGCCTATATGTTGACCCGACCTCTTAGTATTATTCATGCAAAATTTGAAGTAAATCCATGTAGTACTTTGTGAGTTTAGCCCGGACATACATACAGACAAACAGACAAAAATTCTAAAAACTATATTTTTGGTTTCGATATCGATTGTAGATCACGCCCCAAGTATCCATTTTGAAAAATATTCAATGTATAGTTTTGTATTTCCTACGATTTTATTATTTGTATAGATATGGTTTCCATAGTACATACAAGCTCTGCTTAGTTTGGGATCAGATCGCCGTGAGTGAATAATGTTCCAGGATATTATTTTTATTATTTCGAAAATATATTTATTTCATTTCTTATTTTATAGACATTTATAATTATTGAATTGATATAAAAAACTTCATTATTATTATTATTATTCTGCCTACCCATACATTCAAGGGAGGAGATGAGACTAGAAATTTTAAGAAAACACACTTTCCCTGCGAGATCGAATCAGAAATGTTGAGATCCGCAGGCGAACCAAAGTAACCGACATAGCCGCAAGAATTGCCAAGCTGAAGTGGCAGTGGGCAGGGCACATAGCTCGTAGAGCCGACGGCCGCTGGGGCAGAAAGGTTCTCGAGTGGCGACCACGAACCGGAAGACGCAGCGTGGGCAGGCCCCCTACAAGATGGACCGATGATCTTGTGCGGGTCGCTGGAAATCCCTGGATGCGGATAGCGTAAGACCGGCAATTGTGGAGATCTTTGGGGGAAGCCTTTGTCCAGCAGTGGACGTCTTTCGGCTGATATGATGATGATGACGCTTTAAGTTAATGTGGCAACATCAATTGATACACCTGCAGAATAAAATTCACCCTTACTGTTAGCCAACAAAGGCTCTGTCAATGTCAAGGTCAAAATAGGTAGAGCCACATGGCGTCGACTATGCAATGAAGTTGGAAGTTTGTACGGAGCTCTCATTCTTTAGTTATTTATCCATATGACACATTCTTTTAGCTTTAACTATTTAATACCATGCTCTAGAGGACAATAGAAGAAAGGAGCATTTTATGATACGGACGATAGTTTTACACATTTCTTAGCGTTTATAGTTTCTTTTATGTCCGTACCTGTGTTTCTATTAAGTGTACCGTAGTAAAAGTGCTATACTTATAAATATACTTAGGACTGAACGTCCTGTTGGTCTAGAGGTAAGTGATTCTGACTGCAAAGCCAGAGGTCGTGTGTTCGACTCCCACCCGGGACATATCTTTGTGTGATGAGCTCGATTATTTTTTTCTTTATAATAATAATATCTAGGGACAATGTCACACAGATCATCCTAGCCCCAAACTAAGCAAAGCTTGTACTATGGGTGCTCATCACACAAATATTTGCACTTACCGGGATTCGAACTCAGGACCACCAGCTTCGTAGGCAGGAGCACTACTAACTAGGCTACGGTGACCGTTTTATTTATTTTTATATATATTTGTTGTGTCTCTGTGTAATTTATTTATATGTATGCATTTAGAGATATATTAGCATGTTTATCAGACTTGACTTGTCAGTACAGGCTCTAGTCAGTTGGGCAGTGTGCTGGTTTACCCAAGTTATTTATTAATTCAATTAAAAATTTTCCGGTTCTTTCGTGATTTTTCTGTAAAAAGAAAAAATTCTCAGCATCAGCCCGAAGTCTGGAAGTTGGCGGTATTATACCCCCGTGCCTCGGAGAGCACGTAACGCCGTCGGTCCTGTACCTGACCTCTTTCCGGTCGTGGTGCTAGGCGTCACATCGGATCATGAGAGTGATAGTATAGAAAGTGCTCCTGTGTTTGCGCACACACTTTAAAACTGGCCGCCGTGGCCGAAATTCGGCTAGTAGGACATTAGTTGAGTCATGTGGTTCCCGGCCTAGAAAGAGTAACAAAATCACCCCATACTATAGCGATGGTGTAAAGCCACCTATATACTAACTACCACCTAACTGCGGTTAATACATACGAGTATGATGATTACAGCAAACCCCCCCAAATGGCAACGTAGAAACTTTTGGAGAAGGGCCAAGGTTATATCAAGTTGATGATGATATGTAGCACAGATGACTCCACGATATTAAAAACCCTTGACCCTGTCAAGGTTACAGTGTATTGTTCTTTTGACTAACTATTCTGCTTATAATTCTTCTGAGCAATTTCATAAGATAACACAAGCAGTATGATCTGCTCATTCTCTTTTGAACTCTTTGAATTTTATCAACCCACGTTCCTCCGGTTCGGATAAACGTTAGTCGAAGAAATTGGGTCATCTGCTTGTATTTTCTTATTTTATTACTCAGAAGAATTATAATCAGAATAGTTAATAAAAAAAACCAGTTAAAACCAGATAAACAGGGTGTGAAATAAGACAAACTCGTGAATTATATACAACTCTTTAACTAATCAAAGACTATAAAGCTATTCCTACTCTTAAAATAAAGACCAATATATAAAACAATAATGTGTATTGAGTTGTACCTAATGTTTCGAGATGACTTAAAATTTTTAAAGTAACTTTATCACTTTTTTTATAGAGAAGAATAAAAATGTTTTTTTTTACGATCCAACGTTTGTATCTTATAATTTAAGAAAACTCTGATTTAGAACAACAAAGTGTACTCTACTAAATTGTACCTAAAAATAAGTATAAGTTGTCCTATTTCTTTTATGAAAGGTAGCCGTTTGATCTTAAAACTTTCAGCAATTTTAATGGTGGTACCTTCAACAGCGTATACCAACTTCAGATTTCTTTGTGTTCACCAAGTTATAATGCCTACTAAATAATAATGGATTTTCTTGCCAAATTTTGGCCAGAGCGAGCTATTTCTCTATAAACGACTATGCAGGACTTAAGAAAATATATAAAAATATTGACAGTTGAGCTTTTTTTAAACTTTAAGTTCACACAGTTGTATATACTGCCAGTATAGACTGCCTCGTTGGTCTAGAAGAAGCGTGTTCACCCGCAGAGAACGAGGTCCTGGGTTCAAATCCCGGGTCAGGCCGAAAGTGATTTTGGGAGTTTTCTGTAAAAAGAAAATTTCTCAGCATGAGCCCAAAGTCTGTGAGTTGGTGCTATTATACCCCCGTGCCTCGGAATATAAATGATTGAAAAAAATATGATTTAACTTCGTCACGCTTTTTGTTCACCCAAAAGTGTTCCATGAGGTATATACATATACCTCATGGGAAGCACGACGTAACGATAATGCGTGTTGCATTTTGTTTGTAGAATTTTGTTTCTACCAATAAGTGCTTAACGCACCTTAAGAAGTTTCCACTTCAAACACACTTATTGTGCATTTGATTGCATAGCTCCAAACACTGAGATTCTAACGAGGCTATAAAGTTCATTCAAATAAAAATCAAATCAAATCACTAAATTAAACGTTTTACAATTTAATAAGAACAGAATGCCACATCTATACATATAATAAAATCGTAGGAAATCTATACATATAATAAAATCGTAGGAAAGTCAAAACTGTACATTGAATATTTTTTTAAAAGGATACTTGGGCGTGATCTACAATCGATATCGGAGCCAAAAATATAGTTTTTGGAATCTATGTTACTACATAGAAATAATATCTAATGTATACATATACATGTACGTTACTAGAAATAATATATAATGTATACAACTATATTACTACAAACATGTTCTGACTATTTACAAGCGCTTTTTTAAAGTCTACGTGAATAAAAACCTTTTTTATTTTTTGTCTGTGTGTCTGTTTGTCTGTATGTATGTCCGGGCTAAACTCAAAAAGTACTACATCGATTAACTTCAAATTTTGCATGAATATTACTAAGAGGTCGGGTCAACATATAGGCTACATATTATCACGCTATCACCTACGGGGGCGGAGCTATGATAATTTATAAAATTTAACGCGGGTGAAACCGCGGGGCACAGCTAGTAACAAATATAGTGCCACAGTTAAAAACTCACTATTGACAAACGAGAAGCTAACAAAAACTAAGAGCTGTTTAATCAGTACAGTACTTTCGAACTTTTACTTCAAAGGCAAACTTGGTATAGATCATGCTAACCATCTCCATAAAGATGTAACAGGAGACGTTATTCAACACAAAATGAACATTATTACAATAGCTCGAAAGTCTTAGTTTGTTCAGTAATTACTCAAACCTCACTTATAGTGGAATAAATATTTCGTTCTAAATACTCGTTAACTTAACCCTTCCTGTTAATGGAACTTCACAAAGGTCTTAAACAGCTTGTTCCTTAAGTTTTTTGGGAACATCTAAAGACTTTTGATGGTTATACAGGAACTCTTACAACAAAGTTCGGAGAAAATAATGAATAATTTTTAAGAAATAGCTGTGCCCCGCGGTTTTACCCGCGTTAAACTTTATAAATTATCACAGCTCCTCCCCCGTAGGTCACAGCTTGATAATATGTAGCCTATAAGTTGACCCGACCTTTTAGTAATATTCATGCAAAATTTAAAGTAAATCCTTGCAGTACTTTTTGAGTTTAGCCCGGAGATACAGACAAACAGGCAAAAATTCTAAAAACTATATTTTTGGCTTAGATATCGTTTGTAGATCACGCCCCAAGTATCCTTTTTAAAAAATATTTAATGCACAGTTTTGGTTTTCCTACGATTTTATTATATGTATAGATAACGATCGGCGGATGCATTTTATACGGGGACACTTAACCTTTTTGTTCGTTTATTTCAGATTCATGTAGATATAGGTCTCCTAAAGTTATTTATGGTACATTTTGTATAATATCAATGCTGCTGCCCAAAAACAGCGCGCAGCTGGCTCGCTCGCCCACTTAGATGTTTACAGATCTAAAATTATTGCATGCACTCTCGAAAATTGTGTTTCGGTCATGTCGTGAGATTATTATTGCCAAATGTTTAGAACTAGTTGCCATTCACATGTTTTTTATGACCACAAGAAATGAGGAAAACACAGTTTTTCTCATACACTTTGGTTACATAATGAGTTGAAAAAAGTGTAATTACTTATTCTGAATATTTAAAAATACAAGCTAAACGCTTCGTAGTTCATATTTTTCGAAAGTAGGTACAGACGCCAGCACATCCTGCTACTCCAATCTGTCAAATTTCTTTTATAGATTTTCAACTTTATAACATAAGCATAAGGTTCACTTTAAATTGGAGGAATTTGACAGATTGGGGTAGGTTGATGTGCTGGCGTCTGTACATACTAAATTCTGCAGAGTGAGTGCTAGTCATTACCTGTAAAAGAATGTATTTACTAAAAAGAAGTAATATATGTCAATATATCAGATATCTGGTTTCTATAGTGCAAGCTCTCCTTAGTTTGGGATCAAATGGCCGCGTGTGAATAACGTCCCAGGATATTATTAAATATTCCTAGTTATTACACGCCACGTATTTATATATTAAAACCAGTATACCTCACTACGTTAGTCTATTAAGGTTTATAACTTAAATATTTATGTAATTACAAAACCAGTATATCTAATTATTACACCTTAGGTATTTATGTAATGATTACAAAAATAGTTTTCCAATAACTATGAGTGGCTTGCTTAACTTCTCAACAAGAGAAAGATATAGTTTGTTTTATTCGAACCAGTCTCCCATGTAATGGGGATTTTCTCATCAAGTATTTTGTCGACAAACTAACGACAAATCAGTAGAAATAAAGGATGAAAACAGTAATAACACGGGAATACATGTAAGAACTTCATTTCGTGAATGATGTGGTATACATGTGTTTAGTAAAAAGGTCAGATTTCTTAATAACAATGTTCCTAGCCGAATTTCGACTTATACTGCACGAGTGTGTGTGCAAGATACACTCTCTATAACGTCGTTCGATGAGACCACCAGGACTTTACGTGCTCTTCGAAGCATGGACGCTTGACACACCACCAACATCCAGCCTCCAGATTGTTAATGGGTGTTTGTTCGTTCCATTGCGTGGTTGCCAAATGCTTGCTTTTCACGCCGGAGGTCGTGGGTTCGATTCCCACCCCGGA
The DNA here is from genome assembly GCA_951640165.1 of Pseudoips prasinana. Lineage (NCBI taxonomy): Eukaryota > Metazoa > Arthropoda > Insecta > Lepidoptera > Nolidae > Pseudoips > Pseudoips prasinana. The sequence goes on along the minus strand of OX621245.1, from coordinate 34,698,779 downwards.
CAGAAATTTGTGTGCATAAACATGTATGATTATCCTGTGTCTGGGTGTAATTATCTATATAAGTATGTGTTCACAAAAGAGAAGTAGTATATGTAAATTCTCAGTTATCTGGGTGTCTACCGGCTAAATCGCCGAACATCGGTTTCGTAAATGGCGTTAAAATATATAAAGGTTAAAAATGACTTAATCAATCGTTAAATCGGCTTCCATGAGCACATGTGACGTCTTAAATGGTCCGGAATCGATTGTCAACGTTGAAGCCGATTTAACGACTGATTAAGTCATTTTTAACCTTTATTTATTTGAACGCCATATAAGAAATAGATGTTCGGCGACTTAGCCGGTAGAGCCCCCGGACCATTTATGACGTCACATGTGGTCATAGAAGCCGATTTAACGATTAATTAAGTCATTTTTAACGTTTATTTATTTGAATGCCATTCACGAAAACGACGTTCGGTGACTTAGCCGGTAGAGCCTCTGGTTACCATAGTATACAAGCTCTGCTTAGTTTGGGATTAGATGGCCGTGTGTGAATAGTATCCCAGGATATTATTATTAATTCATTACATTACATTCCTTTTAACTGCCACAGTGTTTTATAAATTACAGACCAAAATGTGCAAAGCGCAACTATGTTTCTATGTGTGAGGAAGTATTGTAGTATGTCCTATGTTCTATCTCGGGCGCGAACAATGGTATTTAAAATGGGTGCGCAAAAGTTCTCTTAATTTTGAACTCCGATAATTGGAAATCCAAAAATGTTCTTCTTAACATTTTTCATCCTAACAATCACAATTCCTAACTACTCTGTTTATAATGTTCATAATTCCGAAGCATTCAACTTCATAATGTCAGTAGCAATAAACATCTATTATACTTTTATTTGTTTTCCATTATTTTCTCAACATAACCATCTTTTATACTATTATTCAAAATCATATCTATTTTTGTACTTTTATGAAATAATTTGGGTTAGCTTAGGTTAGAACTGCGACCATTAAGCGCGCAAAGGCGAGCGAGCGCAGCGAGAGTGCCGCGGCAGCGGCCGCCGAGCGCTAATTACTATCATCTTGAAGAAGAATGATCATTCGGATTACAAATCGTTAGGAAGAATAATTTAGGGTAAAAAACTTTAGGTGAGTCAATATGGAACCACGATGTTTCCACGTGTGAGGAAATATTCTGGTAATGTCCTCTGTTCTATCTCGGGCGGGCCCAATAATATTTAAAAACTTAATTAGAAAATCTTAATTTAAAAGTAAGTAGTGCATGAATAATGAACAGATGAAAAAACCATTCGATCATATAAATATTGCCAATGACATAGAAAATACAACTAATTTCAGATCCTTGGAATGTGAAGTAGAATCCATTGCTAAGCTAGTACCAGCTGATAACTGCTGTTTATCTTTTCTTACTCAAAATATAAGAAGCATTCATCGCAATTTTCAGGATTTTGAGATATTGCTCCAACGAACAAAAGTGGATTGGGATATAATTATTTTAACCGAGTGCTGGCTATCTTGCGGTCATACATTACCTTCTCTGGCCGGTTACAAAAGTTTAAACACAAACAATAACCATAAACAAAATGATGGCGTTGTCGTTTTGATAAAAAATTACTTACAATTTACCATTGAAGAACCGATTGTAATAGAATCAAATTGCCTTATTATTAAATTAAAGCCCAACACAGTGTTTGTTACAGTATACCACTCTCCCTCCTATAGCAACATTACTCCATTCCTAACATCTTTAAATGATACATTAAGTAAATTATCTACATTTAAAAACATTATAATCACAGGGGATTTAAACATTCCTATCAACCCGGAAAAAATGTACAACAATTCGGATTCCTAAACCTATTTAAATCTGGCTGCGTTTCATGGCATGTTACCCGCACACAGTATTATAACACGAGACGCTAGTGGTACTTGCATTGACCATGTTATAGTTAAAACCAACAAGTCCGTACTTACTCTCGTACCACCTACCACTGTCACCGACCACAGAGCAGTAATATGCTTTTTACAGGACTCTAAGCCAGCCTACCATGAAAGAACATATTATAACAAAGTGAATACTGAGAGAGTAATATCCACAATTCTTCAATTAGATCTAAATCCAATATACCACTCAGATGACCCTGAATTCTCAATGAATTACTTAACATCTAACTTAACAACTACCATAGAACAAAACACCACAACAATGAAAATAAGCAAACGAAAAAAAACCTTAAAGCCTTGGATAACACAGGGCATGCTGCGTTCCATGCGGAACAGAGATAACCTACACCGGAAATCTATAAAGAACCCCGATAACGAAATTTTGAAAACCACCTACAAACGTTACAGAAATTTCTGTAACTCACTCTTTAAAAAAGCCAAAACTGACTATGACAAAGCCCAAATTGAAAAAGCAGGGAAAAATAACAGAAAAATATGGGAAGCTATTAAAAACATTACTCACACATCTAATTCCTCAAAAAATTTTCCTACAGAACTACTTCACTAACATACAGACCGACAAAATTCTATTAATTCAGTTAACGAATTCTTCACTAATATTGGTAAATCTCTTGCTGAAAAATTATACTTAGACCCAAATTACACAAGACCACCACGGAATACGCGTAACATCCACAACTCTTTCGTACTCCTTGATACTGATCCCAAAGAAATTGAAGAAATGATCGAAGCTCTAAAGACAGAAACGGCAGTTGGATGGGACAAAATCTCGAGCAAAATTATTAAACAGCTGAAATCTTATCTTGCACCACCACTTGCTTACTGATTCAACAGCTGTTTTAGTAAAGGAATCTTTCCCTCCTGTCTAAAAAAATCTGTCGTGGTACCAATCTACAAGAGCGGAGACAGAGACCGTATCGGAAACTATAGGCCTATATCTCTATTACCAGCCCTGTCAAAAATAATAGAAAAACTAATAAACATTCGGCTAGTAAATTACCTCGAAAGGAAATGTATTTACTCTGAAAATCAATTTGGCTTTCGGCGTAGTAAATCAACTACTGACGCAGTACACACACTTACCAACTTAATACTGCAAGGCATAGACTGCGGTAAAAAATGCCTGACAATTTTCCTCGATCTTGCAAAAGCTTTCGATACGGTTTCTGTTCCCATCTTATTAGACAAACTTAATGAAATTGGCATAAGAGGCACTCAACTCCAGCTTTTCAAAAGTTACTTGACCAATCGATCTCAAATTGTAGCTATTGGACCACACAAAAGTTCCGAACTCTCCTTATCATACGGTCTTCCCCAAGGAAGCATCTTAGGCCCTACTCTTTTTCTCGTATATATAAACGATCTCTGTTTAACATCACTCAATCAGGGCCAACTAGTCTCGTATGCAGACGATACTGCCATTATCTTCACTGGAGATACCTGAGACCGGAGATAAAAAAAAAAAAACAAAAAGCAGTTCCCATATATTCGAATATGAGGGCGTTCTACCCTCCGTGCCTCGGAGAGCACGTTAATCCGTCGGTCCCGGTTGTTAAGATAATATCATTAACAATCGTTAATTACTGGTATTTACTTGTAAGTATGACCACCAGGATATATCTATTATGTTCCAACATAATGTACACTCATACAAAGTGTGCATTCATTTAATTTGTTTGTTCTCAACCCTCAACTTGTATTAAATATTAACATTATTATGTATAAATGTATAACAGGCAACGCGCTTGGCGAACATGAAATGTACTATACGTGATTGTTAAACCCAGGAGTTATTATGTACACTGGGCCTTGTTAACTATTGTTACTTATATATGAAAATAAAGAACTTTAAAAATCAAATCAAATCAATCAAATCACTGGAGATACCTGGAGTGAAACCTATGATGCTGCCCAAAATGGTCTCAATACTGTGACAGCTCTTTTGCATAGTAACCTCTTATCTCTGAACATAAGTAAAACTAAATTTATGTGTTTCTCTATTCGCAATCTAGACCCACCAAAAGACCTCACACTGATTGCGCACTCGTGCTCCGACTTAAATAATGGACCTTGTACCTGCACGGCATTACAACAAACACCTCATTTAAAGTACCTCGGCATCGTCATTGATAGCAATCTAACTTTTAAAAACCATATAATTTCTTTAAGTGGTCGAGTCCGTAAGCTTCTGGTTATTTTTAAAAAACTTCGACATGTTCTTGATCCAAAACTATTAAAAACGACATATTTTGCTTTGTGCCAATCAATTTGCACTTATGGTATTTTGGTTTGGGGAGGATCCCCAAAAACTACATTAAGACCGATAGAAATAGCTCAAAGAGCATTGCTAAAAGTGTCTACATTCAAACCATTTTTATACCCAACAAAATAATTGTATCATGACTGCGAAGTTTTAACTATACGACAATTATACATCCTCAGCATTGTTATGAGACAGCATAGTGAACTAACATTTGACACTAAATATTTGACTAAACGAAAATCCTACAATATTTGTAAGCAACGCTATCAGTATCGTACATTATTTGCTCAGAGATTTTATGGTTTCCTAGGCCCATTTCTGTACAATAAAGCAAACAAGCAACTATGTATATACCCTGACAAAAAAGAAAAATCCAAAAGAAAACTCATCAACTGGCTATTAAAATTATCATATGATGATACCGAAAACCTAATAAATATCGTTAAATAACTCTCAAAAATAAATAGGACCAAAACACTTAAATTTACATAAACAAGATTACGTGATCTAACTCTCGTACCTACATTAACCCAAACACAGTCATACACACACACACACACACACACACACACACACACACACACACACACACACACACACACACAAGCACGCACACACACTCACACGCACACGCAATCACACACATTCTCACAAAAAAAATATTATGTCATAGAATAAACTGTTTGGAATTTTCCGGAGAGAGCCTGGAGTTCTGTAGTATAGGTTTCGACCTAGTTCAGACTCCAGACTCTCACAAGGACCGATTTATAGCAACGAAAATTGTTAACTAGATATTTTTATTTGTAAATTCCTTGTGAGAAGTAAATAAACATATTATTATTATAAACATATTATTATAATATGTCCCGCGCAGATGGCTAATTTGAGAGTTTAATTGAGACTGGCCGTCGTGGCCGAATTTCGGCTAGTAGGACATTATTACATGAGCACTACTTTTTCAATCGGGATTTACATGTGACTGCTTCCACCCTCTATCACCCTGATACATGGGGGAAGTAGTCACGTGTAAATCCGTTCTGGCTGGCCAGTTAGTCTAGTCGAAACGTGGCTCCACCGATACCGTCCGGCGAAATATACTCGAAAACTCAAGATCGCAGATTTGAGACCAGGTACAGTATTTATTAAGAAAGTATACACACACTTCTGAATATAAAATGATTGAAAAAATTATGATTTAACTTCGTCACGCTTTTTGTTCACCCAAAAGTGTTCCATGAGGTATATACATATACCTCATAGGAAGCACGACGTAACGATAATGCGTGTTGCATTTTGTTCGTCGATTTTTGTTCAACCAATAAGTGCTCAACGCACCTTAAGAAGTTTCCACTTCAAACACACTTATTTCGCATTTGATTGCATAGCTCCAAACACTGTGATTCTAACGAGGCTATAAAGTTCATTCAAATAAAAATGAAATCAAATCACTCAATTAAATGTTTTACAATTCAATTAGAACAGAATGCCATATAACAAATATAGTGCCACAATTAAAAACTCACTAGTCTATTGACAAACGCGAAGCTTACAAAAACTAAGAGCTGTTTAATCAGTACAGAACTTTCGAACTTTTACTTCAAAGGCAAACTTGCTATAGATCATGCTAACCATCTCCATAAAGATGTAACAGGAGATGTTGTTCAACACAAAATGAACATTATTACGATAGCTCGAAAGTCTTAGTTTGTTCAGTAATTACTCAAACCTCACTTAAAGTGGAATAAATATTTCGTTCTAAGTAAATACTCGTTAACTTAACCCTTCCTGTTAATGGAACTTTACAAAGGTCTTAAACAGCTTGTTCCTTAAGTTTTTTGGGAACATCTAAAGACTTATGATGGTTATACAGGAACTCTTACAACAAAGTTCGGAGAAAATAATGAATGATATTCAAGTATAATTTTAAACAAATTGAGATTATTTTTGATATGTCTTGTAAATTTATTTGGAATGAACTTTCCTTAAAAATGCTTGCGATAGTTGAACATCTTACTTAGAGAAGATTAATCAACTTGTAAAATATATAACAAAAAAATACGGGCCTGTTGGTGTGGTTGGCAAATGCTTGCTTTTGTGCATGTGCATGTCTATTTATCCTGAGCCTGGGTGTAATTTATCTATATAAGTATGTATTTACAAAAGAAAAAGTAAATGTAGTAGGTATATCAGTTAATTGGTTTCCATAGTACAAGCACTGCTTAGTTTGGGATTAGATGGCCGTGTGTAAATAATGTCTTAGGACATGATTACATTAACATTTACATCAATTTACTAACATTTTTTTCAGTACATAAACTTAACCTTTTTTTCGTTTATTTCAGTTTCATGGATATAGGACTTCTTAAGTTACGTTCACTATTTATGGTACATCTTGTATAATCGCAATGCTGCCGCCCAAAAAACAGCGCGCAGCTGGCTCGCTCGCCCACTTAGATGTTTTCGTATCTAAAATTATTGCATGCACTCTCGAAATTGTGTTTCGGCCGTGTTGTGAGATTAATATTGCCAAATATTCAGAACTAGTTTCCATTTACATATTGTTCACATACACTGACAATGCTTTTAAGAGCAAAATAAAATCGCTTATAGTAGAGCGTATTATAATGTCTCCGAATATCTAGCTAATAAGTTTTAGGACATATTGTTATTAATAGTTCAATCATAATATTAGGGTTCAAATCTTTTTACGACATGATTTTTAATTCAATATTGACAGAATATGGTAATTAGTTATTATTTATTCTTATTGTAAACATATTGTTATTTTCCTTTTTCTTTCAATTGACATAATTATTGTACATTCAAATATTTGCATGCCATTGTATGGCAAACATGTCTGAACTAAATATGTTAATACGTTTCATCTTACATGCAATTTCATTGTTATATGTATACTCATGTTTATGCAAATAAATTACTTACTTACACCTTGGTAACATAATGAATGTAATAAAGGGTAATAACTTATCCTGAATATTTAAAAATACAAGATGAACGCTTCATATCGTAGTTCATTTTTTTTCGAAATAAGGTACATACTAAATTGTGCAGTGTGACTATCGGCAGAAAATATCAGCATCCCATCTCATCCCGTGGGAGGCGTAGAAGTCATCCCAGTGGATAACGTACCAGAGAACGAACACCACCGTCTCTCTGCGTACTATGAGCATCGGCGTTGTGGGTTGGGTCGTTTCCTTCCCTCTAATATGACGAAGGAGGCGACTGCTGGCCCTCACGTCATACTCGTGAACGGGTGCTGCTTGCGGTAACTGGTCGAACTACTGCTGGGGTACTCATTTTTTTTTTTGTATCATACAGTCGTCGCCTTTAGTCGACTTGTTAATTTTGTTAATGTGCGCGGATGCACCCACCGTTTGTTCATCTTGCAGGAGGTTATTTTAATTGCTTGAGTGAAATGGAATATTATTGTTTATTACCTCACTATTATTTTGATTAACTAGATGTCATCGTTTCTTTGCGCGCATTATCCCACATATCAGCCAATCACAATGTAAAAACAAAAACAATGTTAAAAAAAAAGATATAAAAAAATCGAAAACAAAAAGCAAAAGTAGACGAAAAAAGCAAGCCCGGAGTTTCTTTGTGGCTTTCTTCTCCGGGTCGTCTACCTAGGTAGCTAGAGAAAGCCGCAGGCTAGCCAGGGTAGGATCCTCAGTGGCGAGGATCGCGTTGCCCCCATAACACGTGATCGGTAATCCCGTGTAAGTGATCTGACCCCCATTTCGAATTCCATCTTTTTACTTCAGCGGCCGCCTGAGCTGTGGCCCGAACCCCATAAGGGTGTCCTCAGGTATTACTCGCTTAAATTAAGCTACTGGCTGAGAGCCTTTTGCGCTAGCCAACTGCTCGTTGTTTTCAATTCTTTAATTTTAATATACAATTGCTAAATGTAACAATAATAGCTTAGTAACTTGCTATTTATGATTTATTTAAGGATATTAAAATATATGTGTTCGTCACCGCACGGACGGATTATTCAAAAAATTGTTGCTTGAATTACTGTTTTTAAACTGTGTTTATGTAATACATTGTGAGCTTGACAAGTACAAGTGTATGTAAATACCCAAGTGCTGAATAAATTTCATTATTTCATGTCATCATACTCCGTGCACAAAACCATCTGTCCAAGCGTGTATTATGGCGATTTAGAGGGACCAAATGACTGACACCATTGTGACAGATTCCATTGTCTTTGGAGGTCTTTTCGGGAGACCTTTGTCCAGCAATGGACGTCATTCGACTGCCTTGATCGATTTTATCTATACATATACACAGAATAGCATTGTAGGATAGTCAAAACGGTACAGTGAATTTTTTTTTTAAAAGCTACATGGGGCGTGATCTACCATCGATATCGAAGCCAAAGTATAGTTTTTAGATTTTTTTTCTATTTGTCTGTATGTAAACTCAAAAAGTACTGCATGGATTTACTTCAATTTTTTTACTAACAATTTACTAAGAGTTTGGGTCAACATATAGACTACATATGATCCCGCTATCATCTACGGGAGAGGAGCTGTGATAATTTATAAAGCTAGTATCATATAAAACATCTTGTATCCATATTAAAAATTTTGCTTAGTTTGGGCTGGATGGCGCTTTATTATCTGTACCATTTTTTTATCTTGAAGGGTAGCGGCGGAGCGAATGTTTCAACACACACACACACACACAGCACAAACACACACACTTATCCTCACATGTACTACATCTTAATCGAAAGGTACAAAACTGAAATCCACCTATCCAGAGTGTGGAGAGACTGGCGATCTGTCATACAGGTCTCCTAGTACAGTAATCTCTCACATAGATTAATCCTAACTTCACCTAGTAATGTACACCTAGATTAAGTATATTTAATGTACAAAATTCTGTGTGAGGGAAAAAATAAAGTTATATTATTATTATAAAATGTGGGACCAGTATGTATATAAAGTACCTTGAAACTTATTTATTTTTAGATTTTCTTTTAAATCTTACGTGACTTAACGTGGTTATAATACAGCGTACTTATAATTATATCTATGTACCTAACCTGTATTATGCGAATAAATGAATATGAATATGACTTTCCTTTTACTAAGGCAATGCAATATCGTTGTTGTAACGGTGTTGTTCAATAACTTTGTTCCTGATGGGGTTCCCCCAACTACACACATTTTATCATGATGTTTATAGTTAGCCTAGGAAGCGAAAGCACTGAAGCTGTCTAGGTCGATATAGACCTCCTACGCAATATGCGGCTAGCCGGAATGCGGTCAGCCGTCAGTAATCAATAATGACCGGCTGCCGCATCACAGTGCGAATAAAAACTACTTTATTGTACAAATATCTGGGTACGGTCAGCCGCACGGCTGGCCGCATTGTAACTAGCCGCATATTGCGTAGGAGGCCTCAGAGATTTTTGAGTTTTGTTGAATACCAATACTATTATAAGTACCTGGTTTAAAGAGCTTATGTATTTAATTAATAGCAACACTAACAAACCAAGTTTAGCATGTTCCTTATTATGTAATAACAAAACCAGTATACCTACGTTTTATACCTTAAATATTTATAGAATAATAAATCCAAAATACCTAGATTTTACGTCTTAAATATTTATGGAATAACAAAATCAGTATACCCAGTTATTACACCTTCCAAAACAGTAACAGTACCTATGCCTAGTTATCACACCTTAAGTATTTATATGTTAACAACCTTACGTATTAAACGTTATAGCAAAACCAGTAAGTATACCTATAAAAGTATGTATTTACAAATAAAAGTAGTATATACCAGTTATCTGGGTTCCATAGTACAGGCTCTCCTTGCTAAGCGGAGTGCAAATTATCTTCCAGGATATTATTAAATATTATTATTATTAAATTTACCTGGCTATTACACGCCATGTATTTATATAGTAAAACCAGTATAACTCTCTTCGTTAGTAGATACTGGTTTTGTTATTAAGGTTTACACCTTAAATATTTATGTTATAATAAAACCAATATATCTAGTTATTACACGCTACGTATTTATATACTAACAAAACCAGTATACTTCACTACCTTAGTACTGGTTTTGTTAGTAAGGTTTTACACCTTACGTATTTATGTAATAACGACAAATATCAAATATCTCCCAGGGTATTTTTAAATATTTTTATTATTATTAATTAACTAGTTATTACACGCCGCGTATTTATATACTAACAAAACCAGTATATATCACTATCTTAGTACTGGTTTTATTAGTAAGATATACACCTTAAAATATTTATGAAATAACAAAACCAGTATATCTAGTTATTACACCTTACATATTTATGTAATAACAACAAAAATAATGTTCCAGGTTATTATTAAATATAACTTATTATTACACGCCACGTACATATTTATATACGAACAAAACCAGTATACCTCACTACCTTAGTACTGGTTTTGTTATTAAGGTTTACACCTTAAATATTTATGTAATAACAAAACCAGTATATCTAGTTATTACACCTTACGTATTTATGTAATGACAACAAAAATAGTTTTCCAATAACTTACGAGTGGCTTGCTTAACTTCTCAATAAGGGTAAAAGATATAGTTTGTTTTATTGGAACCATTCTTCCATATAATGGGGATTTTCTCATCAAGTATTTTGTCGAAAAACTAACGACAAATCAGTAGAAATAAAGGATGAAAACAGTAATAACACGGGAATACATGTAAGAACTTCATTTCGTGGATGATGTGGTATAAATGTGTTTCGTAAAAAGGTCAGATTTCTTAATAATCTATAGAGATCACCAGGACTTCGAAGCATGGACGTTTGATACACCACCAACTTACAGCCTCCAGATTACTAATAGGTGTTTGTTCGTGCCATTGCGTGGTTGCCAAATGCTTGCTTTTCACGCCGGAGGTCGTGGGTTCGATTCCCACCCCGGACAGAAATTTGTATGCATAAACATGTATGTTTATCCTGTGCCTGGGTGTAATTATCTATATAAGTATGTATTTACAAAAGAGAAGTAATAAGTATATGTAATTTATCTGTTATCTGGTTACCATAGTACAAGCTCTGCTTAGTTTGGGATTAGATGGCCGTGTGTGAATAGTATCCCAGGATATTATTATTATTATTAATTCATCAATCATCATCAATCCTTTTAACTGCCACAGTCTTTTATAAATTACAGACCAAAATGTGTAAAGCGCAACTATGTTTCTATGTGTGAGGAAGTATTGTAGTATGTTCTCTGTTCTATCTCGAGAACAATGGTATTTAAAATGGGTGCGCCAAAGTTCACCTAAATTTTTAACTCCGATAATTGGAAATCCGAAAATGTTCTTCCTAACATTTTTCATCCTAACAATCATAATTCCTAACTACTCTGTCTATAATGTTCATAATTCCGAAGCATTCAACTTCATAATGTCAGTAGCAATACACATCAATTATACTTTTATTTGTTTTCCATTATTTTCTCAACATAACCATCTTTTATACTATTATTCAAAATCATATCTATTTTTGTACTTTTATGAAATAATTTGGGTTAGCTTAGGTTAGAACTGCGACCATTAAGCGCGCAAAGGCGAGCGAGCGCAGCGAGAGTGCCGCGGCAGCGGCCGCCGAGCGCTAGTTACCATCATCTTGAAAAACAATGATCATTCGGATAACAAATCGTTAGGAAGAATAATTTCGGGTATAAACTTTAGGTGAGTCAATAAGGAACAAAGATGTTTCCACGTGTGAGGAAATATTCTGGTAATGTCCTCTGTTCTATCTCGGGCGGGCCCAATAATATTTAAAAACTTAATAAAAAAATCTTTATTTAGAAGTAAGTAGTGAATGAATAAACTGAACAGATGAAATAACGTGTCTACACTTTAGTATGAGTCCTAATTTTGAGGGAACTAAACTATTTTAGAAATAAATCTCATTTATCATTTGATCGCGATCGCGGAGCTTTTATGTGATCCGTTAAAGTTCACGTGAAATATAAAACGGCAGTAAAACTTCAATAAAATAAATTTATTGAACACAACATGTTGGCTATAGACAATTGTAGTTAGGATTTCCGATATTATGAAGTTAATTGAATATAAGAGGAGATAAAGTAAATACTCTATTTGTATCGAAAACATTAAAAGTTATAATATTAATATATATAATTATAATAATTACTAGCTGTGCCCTGTATATTTGTGCCTGTGTATTTGAGTTTAGCCCGGACGTACATACAAACAAAAAGACAAAAATTCTAAAAACTATATTTTTGGCTTCGATATCGCCCCAAGTATCCTTATTAAAAAATATTAAATGTACAGTTTTGGCTTTCCTACGATTTTATTATATGAATAGATAATATCAATAGAGCGTAGGTAATTACTTCATCAACTAGGCTTAGTTACCTTATTATCCATATTTATACTGTGACCGAACCATCGATCAATGGAACTGTATTTCTTTCTCTTTTTAAAAATACACTGTCCGCACAATGGAAGCGGATGACTGTGTTGCGGAGTACTTTACAAACATATAATAGACAGACACAAAGTATATGCTTGTAATCTTTCATCGCTTGTAAATTACCCCGCGACATTCCTGCGTACTGCTGACATGACGTCTCTCTGCATGACACCTGTCTCCATGACAGCTCTCTTAACCGATGCGCAACACGTGCGTGTGGCGTTAAGGCTGATTTCAGAGTCGCGCCGGCGAGCGGCGCCGTCCAAACGCGTGCGCTTACAATAACACTAGATAGTAGCTACGTTTCATAGTCACGCAGTTCAAACTCGCCGCGTGTGAGACGGGCGCCGTCGGCCAGCGCTGCCCGAGCTCCTCTACTGGCAGCTAGCGTTTCAGAGTGACGCGTCTCGCACGCGCCGCTGTTGAGACGCGCTGGCCGCCGGCGCGTGCCGCGCGTCACTCTGAAATCAGCCTATGAGAGCCGCACTTCTTCATTAAAAAATAAAGACAATGCCCGCATTACGGAAATAGACATACCTGTGTCGCGGGGTAATTTACAAACGATGAAAGATTACAAGCATGTACTTTTTGTCTGTCTATTTCCCTAATGCGGGCGTTGTCTTTTTAAAAAGAAAAAGAAGTGGCGAGGCGGCTCTCTTAACGCCACACGCACATGTTGCGCATCGGTTAAGAGAGCCGTCATGCAGACAGGTGTCATGCAGAGAGGCGTCATGTCAGCAGTCATGAATTTCATAGAAACATCGGAAGCACATAATAATAAAACATAGTTTCGTTGATACCCGAACATATAGGTGCTATGTTATATATAGCACCTAGCTATCTACAAACCAAGGTGTGAGGAAGAAGTTAATTATAGTCTAGTCCGCACTCACACGGGGATAAACACCAGCCCTTTCTAATTTCCATATTTAAACAACGACGTAACAATAATTTGTAACACCATGAAACGTAATTGAATAATATCTACCTACCAACCTCGTTTGAAGTTAAAAGGGTGTAATGTCAATTGCCAACCCCCTCCAGGTAGAAGCCACAGAACGCATTATTAATATTGTATGTACTTGTACGTTTAATACGTTTCGCTCAAACTTTCAATTACACTCAAAATGTGAAACACGACATATTTATACTACGTTATGCGGAGAAAGAACGAAAGTAATCTTTAAGAAATACCCAGATACTTAAACAAAGCCCAAATTTATCGTTTAACGCCAATCCCTTGAATAAGCGGAGAAATATGTGCCACTGACAATATACAATGAACCTACTAAGCTTTGTGACTAAAACGACTACAAACATGCGGTTATGGAATAAAACCAGTCAAACGTATGAGCAGTGCTTACCCTAATGTCCGACTTGATCAAGGCGCCCAATAGGCTTTTTATTTTGGCTTACTATCAGTTATCTAATGAATACAGTGTGACTAATATCTTTACGTTTTCTCTAAAGCATGGAGATCCCCATAAATTAAACTGTTTGCCCATCTATACAATAACCTCATTGATGATTTTCGTTTGAGCGAAGGCGAATAGTTATGAGCACCTGACATTATTTAGCAATGATAAAAATCAAAACAGTCAGACGTAACACATTATCTCAATGTTTCATTACGCAACAAAAAAAATCGGTAAAAGATGAAATCGAAGTCTAAAAATCTCGGTTGTTATGGATTTTAGTATTGGTTGCTTTTTAACTGTATGCGTTGAGAGCGAGACGATGCTGAAACATATCTCTAACAAGTTGCTCTGCTGAATGAGCCGTCGATAGAATATTTCATTTAAAAGTTTATCAACGACAGAACCTTTCAACTGCGAACGATTCGTCTACAGAACGGTTTATTCATGAGTGAATCGTAGACAGAACCTTTACACTATGAATGTTTCATCGAAAAATAAAAGGATTTTTTAAAGAGTTTTATAACACAATTCACAAGTTTATCGAATCAGCTGTTTCTTATATATATATATATATATATATATATATATATATATATATATATATATATATATATATATATAAATATTATATAAATATTATATGTATATGTATATCACACAATATCTCCCTTGCTAGTGAACCAATTTTGATAATTCTTTATCAACTGCGAACGATTCGTCAACAGACCGATTTATTCATGAGTGAATCGATGACAGAACCTTTTTACTATAAACGTTTCACCAACAGAACGAATTTGGGTTGAGTTAGTGTAGAATAGTGACCAAATCCGAATCATTCTGTCGGCGATAGGTTTGTAGTGGTAAGGTTCAGTCGTCGATTCACTCATGAATAAATAGTTTTGTTGACGAATCGTTCGCAGTTGAAAGGTGTTGATAAACTTTTAAATGAAACATTATATCGGTGGCGGCTCATTCAGCAGAGCAAGTAGGTTTATAGTGGAAAGGTTCGGTCATCGATTCCCCCATGAATATCGACGAATCGTTCGCAGTTGAAAGGTTCTGTTATTGAAAAACTTATAAATGAAACATTCAGTCCACGGCTCATTTGGCAGAGTAACGTTTGTTGGCGATATATTGCAGAATCCAACAGTCTTCCTAAAGTAAAATACGTTACAGTAGGTAGCATAAGCTAAATGTGTTCCAAGAGAGTTGAAAAGACTAGCAATTACTCAGCGATATTCGGCGTGTTATCGAGAAATTAATTTGATTATGTTTTCATAAAACGTTCTGCCTCTTCCCCGTGATCCTGAATTTATTACGACGTTTGAAATTCAATTATGCCAAATGTTTGGGGCTTTGGGGAACCGATTTGTTCAAGTATTTGTAAAGAAATTACGGACTTATTTTTCTCGTAGACATTATATAACAGTTATATTAATAAAGTGTAGTACCTACTCGTTTAACTTCGAAGACGAGTTCTAATATTTATTCGGAGACTTGAATAATATTGCTCCTCGCAATTTGGGCGGTCGATTTCAACATAGACTATAAAATATATAGTTAACTACGCAGATAATTATAGTACAGGTAATAATATTCTGGGAGATTATACACACACGGCCATCTGATTCTAAACTAAGCAGAGCTTGTACTATGAAAACCAGGTAACTGATACACTACATATGCTGATTTTCCTTTGTTAATATGCACTTATATAGATAATTACACCTAGACTGAGAACAAGAATCAGAATCAGAATATTGTTTATTTCACTAGTTTTTATGTTTTTTACGCCATTGTAAAATGAGATTTTGAAGTGATATACTTAAAAATCTCATTTTACAATGGCTTGTTTCATTTTGACCTTGGAGTAGGAGCTTTTGAAACCTATCATAGTCGTTTCCTTTATTGCTAGTGATTATATAATTAAAGTAAGGAAAACGATAAAACAGTGGGGATTACCCCAGCGGCAAGCCGCTTAATACTTTACTGCGTGACTCTAAAGTCAGAGCCTACGCTTTTGGAAGGCGGCCAGTCGTTTAAAGAGCGGCTGACTGAGGACAAGCAGACACATTCATGCACACAAATCGTATAAAAACGCCAATTCAGACACCGAGCCTGCTACCGGGTGTTTTTCTTGACTTATTCCACTTTTCCCTTTTATTGAGAATCGCCTCAGGGGTGAAAAAGACTCTAAATAAAAAAAAATACTAAAAGTCTCCTTTTCATTTAAGATTATTCCACTTTTTCGATTTGTCTATTTTTAATTTCTACGCTCTTTAAGTAAATAAATATTATTTTTAGCGATTAGTTTCTTTTTTGTAAAGAACTCCCGCTTTAAGTAAAAAAATCCGTGCATCGCGTAATTACTACTATCTATACTACTGTCATATAGGATAATATTTATGGGGATCGATGTATTTTCCAAACAAAACCAAAGTTGTCAAAACCAAGTTTCATGACATGACCTATATAGTATGTCGTTGCGGCAGCCTTGAGAGATATTAAATAAAATAAATAAACACACTTTCACATTTATAATAACTCAGTCAGAATCACTTATAAATAAACGACATTTTTGTTAATTTATACTTAAGAACACAAAGCAATTTCAGTATTCATTTTAATAGAGGATTTCTCGACATACAATTTTTCGATCCCAGTTTTCCATTTGTTTGCAAATTATGGTATATTTTCTTCCATATTCAAATAACACTTTTTTACCCACTCCGAGATTTAAGCCCCAATACCTCTTAATTTGTGGTTGAACACACTACCGCAAAACCAACGAGGCAGTCGTTCAAATTGTAAATTGAATGATAATCGAAATAAAACCACTCGAAATACCAATTATGACCGCCATATAATTATATTTGGGTTTAAAAACGGATTGCAGAGGTTCAATCAATCATCATCATCATCATTACAGCTAAATAAGTCCACTGCTGGACAAGCCTCCCTCAAGAATCGTCTTGAGGGGATATGCCATAATCGCCACGCTTGGCAGGCGGGTTGGCGATCGCAGTAAGATAGTCATAGTAATCAGAAGGAAGCTGCTGCCCTTCCTCAGGTAGATATTCCCTCGGGTCGACTTCTACGCCCCCCACGGGATGAGATGGGGTGATGATATTCTGATTCTGATATTTGTCGCCGTCACCACACAGCAGTCAATCAATTATTATATCAATCAATTATCCAATTTCATTGGTTTCTAATATGAATTTGAGTGGTCATGCCTTGATTTTACTTCTAGGTACGTAATTCATAGACGTATTAATTCCCCACCAATGAAATATCGGTTAGTAAAATCTGGATCAATTTTCTTTTTAGGTTCCGTTTAATGCTCAGACTTTTTCGAAATTAGCACTTACTAAGAAATGTAGTATTTTTAGTGGGTTTATATTGGGTTATACTTAACGGGTACACTTGATGATTTTTTTTTCATTATATATGTATGCTGGACCGACCATATCTTTGCTGTATGACAACAGACTTGAATAAAAAATAATAATCAAAATTGATAAAAATAAATAAAACAGTTGAATCGAAATCGTGTAAAATCTATCCTCTTTCAACCATCCGTTTATAATTTTACGTATATTTATAAATATACATTTAAAATACATATTAAACGCTATTCAACGGGGTAATGTTACCAGCTTTTTGGGCACCTTGCCCTCAAGTGACGATTTAATTTCAGTTTTTTTATTTATAGGTATTTAATATTAATAGTATGTAAGTTTTGGTTATATGTTAGTACTATGTATTATTTTGTTATAAAGGAATAAATATTTTTAATAAGATTAAATAAAATACATATAGATTTATCACAAATATAAATTTATTATTCACTAGCTGTGCCCCGCGGTTTTACCCGCGTTAAACTTTATAAATTACCACTTATTATTATTATAAATTATCACAGCTCCTCCCTCGTAGGTGATAGCGTGATAATATGTAGCCTATATGTTGACCTGACCTCTTAGTAATATTCATGCAAAATTTTAAGTAAATCCATGCAGTACTTTGTGAGTTTAGCCCGGACATACATACAGACAAACAGTAAAAAATTCTCAAAACTATATTTTTGGCTTCGATATCGATTGCAGATCACGCCCCAAATATCCTTTCAAAAAAATAGTCAAAGTACAGTTTTGACTTTCCTACGATTTTATTATATGTATAGATGTTCAACCGATATCATACAATACTGAGTAAATACTCATATTGACAGACATCCTGTTAACTAGACTTTACGTCTGATTGATCCCAACTGGCAGCTGTAAGCGAATTAATCTATGTAAATTTGATAGAAATAGAAAATAGAATAGAATTTTATTCATGTTCAATACAGGTTAAATCTGTATATTATACGACGAAACTAATTAAGCCAATCCACGTGCTTTTAATACATCTATTACGTCGTGTGCTTCGTAGATGTATTAGATCTACACGTACTTATATACGGATTTAATAATTTCTTAATTGGTGGAGGCAGGAACTTTCTATATCAACTTTACCTACTCAATCATAAGTCCATTTGTTTACATTGTTATCTAAATAAATAAGATAAATATATGCAAATTCTACACGGTCACGCGAAATGAATAATGCTGAGTAAAAACCTATATAGACAGGTATTCAATCAACTAAGCTTCACGTCTGAGTGACCTCGATAGGCAGCTGTAAGCGAAATAATCTATGGAAATTTGTTCGTGTTCAAACACGACTACAGTAATTAAGCCAATCCACGAGGGTTTAATACATCTGTGACGCTGTGTCATTCATAGATGTATTAAATCTACATGTATTTATGTCTAGATACAATCATTTCATTATTGGTCGCGGCAGAAACCTTTTTTTTATAACGCAGGGTTAATGCTTGCGCATGCCACCCGCAAAAAGTGTCTGCGGGCAGGTATGTCGGACTCGCACCGACTAAACCTAACCTTTATTGCCCTCCCCTATAGCCGACTCCTGCCAGTCCGGTGCAGCGACTGTGCTACAAACAGGTCGCTGTCTTTCCGGAGCTGCTTGCACGTGGCGGCAGTAGAGGATACTTCTCACACTGCCACCGCAGTCCCAAGTGGAGTTGGGTTACCAGCTGCCGCCGCCGTCCCGACGCCTCCTCCGTCTACGAGGGCGGCAGGAACCTGACTATAAATACTATAAATCAAAAATCCATTTATTTAGATTGTTTTCTAAATAAATAACATAAATGATTGGTTGGTTGGTTTGCTTTATTTCTCTTAAAATCTCTTAAAAACTAATTACGTAGCTCCACAAAACTACTTTCGCAGTTTAACTGTGAGATCATTGAGTCTATATTACATTTTATATAGTATCTTATAAATATCTCTTTAGCTGACGTGCGAATTTTAATTTCCTATCTTCTTGTCTGATGTCAACAGGCAAAGTATTCAATAGGTAGGGAATGCGTTTTCTTAAGGTTCTATGGCCATAATAATTACAAACTCTGGTTACATCATATTTACCTGTTAGATATCAAAGAGTCAATATACTGACAGCGGTCGTTATTGACCAATCATCATCATCATCATCATATCAGCCGAAAGACGTCCATTGCTGGACAAAGGCCTCCCCCAAAGATCTCCACAATCACCGGTTTTGTGCTATTCGCATCCAGCAGTAGTAATAATAATATAATAATATCTAGGGACAATGTCACACAGATCTTCCTAGTCCCAAACTAAGCAAAGCTTGTACTATGGGTACCAGGCGACGATATACATACTTATATAGATAGATAAATACTTAAATACATAGAAAACATCCGTGACTCAGAAACAAATACTCGTGCTCATCACACAAATATTTGCACTTACCGGGATTCGAACTACCAACTAGGCTACGGTGACCGTCAGTAATGTTACCAATAGTAGGTATTTATATTTATGTTTAAGGCTAATATAAGCTTATTCTTCACGGTCAAGCGATATGAATGATGCTGAGTAAAAACCTATATTGACAGGCATTCTATTAACTAGGCTTTACGGCTGAGTGACTCCGACTGGCAGCTGTAAGTGGCTGACTCTTTTTAAAACTGATAGCATTTAATTCATTGTTCAATACTGGTATATTCTGTATTTTGTAGATATAAACTCATATAAACTATTTTTTATTAAACTACAGTAACTCATTTTTTTTGTATTCATTTATTACTATTAAGTAGATTTAAGAAAATCTTTCTAAATAATCATATACAAACATTGTATGTATCATAAATACATAAATATTATCCATACTAATAACGGTAGTTAGAGCCACTATAAACTATCCCATTAAATATTAAATCCTGGCATATTATATACACACAGCCATTTGATCCCAAACTATGCAGAGCTTGTACTATGGAAACCAGATAACTGATATACTACTTTTCTTTTGTATATACATACTTATATCGATAATTACACCCAGACTCAGGACAAACAGACATGTTCATGCACATAAATATCTGTCCTGGATGGGAATCGAACCCACGACCTCCGGCGTGAAAAGCAAGCATTTGCCAACCACGCCAACAGGCCCGTCATTTCGCATCTTATTTTGACACCGAGACTAAGATTCTACGAAACGCCAATGAAACTCGACACGTACCAAAGATCCAGGGGGATCTAACACCTTGAAAGTTCCTGAAAGTTTAAACGTAATGACATTCTAGAGCCTCAAGAGACGCATCAAGAACGTCAGATATCACCTTTCAGGTCAAAACAGCTCCTACAGTCCTATAAACAGGATTCAATTTTGCATATTACAGGCATGGTTGTTTAATCCTTTAATGAGTAAAAGGGGCGGCTCACGTTTAAGAGAAATTAATCTATCGACGTTTGAATAGTTCAATCTGTGGTTCAAAGTTTTGTAATATAATAAGTGTGGGTATACTGGGGCGAAATAATTGCGGCGCGTTTAAGGGCACTCCATTGCGTTTTGCCTAAATTACCATGGAATTATAGTTCAAGTTGAAGAGTACGCTTTGTTCTCCAAAACGGATGACGTGATTTTGATGGAATTGACAGACAATCTTTATATAAGTCGAGCGGGTGATGCTGTAAAATATTATAGCGATCGAATCAACACACTTTTATTTTTTTAGATTTTTAGTAATTTTCCTTAATGTGCAATCCCATAGCAAAGCATATCTAGTACAGATAGTAGAGTAGATTTATAGAGGACGGTACACCGTGGCTTTGCATGGTTAGTTAGATGTACAGAAAATAAATAATAAATAAAAATCTAGGGTCAACTAACATATTGTCATCTGATCCCGAACTAGCTAGAGGCTGTATTATGCTAACCAGACAACTGATAAACATACTTATATTTTTACTATATACATACTTATATTTGACGGTCACCGTAGCCTAGTTGGTAGTGCTCCTGCCTACGAAGCTGGTGGTCCTAGGTTCGAATCCCGGTAAGTGCAAATATTTGTGTGATGAGCACGAATATTTGTTTCTGAGTCATGGATGTTTTCTATGTATATAAGTATTTATCTATCTATATAAGTATGTATATCGTCGCCTGGTACCCATAGTACAAGCTTTGCTTAGTTTGGGGCTAGGATGATCTGTGTGACATTGTCCCTAGATATCATTATTATTATTATATGACGTTTCGGGATAACTTCTACGACCCCCACGGATGAGATGGGGCGGTGATATTTGTCACTGTCGCAACATAATATAATTTAAGTCAAACATTCACCACGCACGCTTGACTTAGTGAGTAAGCCAGTGAATGCGTGACAAGAGCGTTACAAAAAGTCTAATGGGGCCAAGTGCGAGTCGGACTTGTCCATGAAGGGTTCCGTAACAGCAAGTATTTCAGTTGATTCATGACGCATAAAAAAAACTACTTGCTAGATCTCGTTCAAACCAATTTTCGTTGTTACTTTTCATGGTAATGTACATCATATTTTTTTTTATTTTAGTGGGGGGGGCACTCATTTTGCCACTTTGGAAGTGTCTCTCGCGCAAACTATTCAGTTTAGAAAAAAATGATATTAGAAACCTCAATATCATTTTTGAAGACCTATGCATAGATACCCCATATGTATGGTGACGATGAAAAAAAAAAATATTTTTTCAGTTCTATGTATTTATTATTCTTTTTCTATTTTTGTGAGAAAATCTTAATGCGGTTAACAGAATACATCTACTTACAAATTTTCAACAGTACAGCTCTTATAGTTACGGAAAAAAGTGGCTGTGACATACGGACGGACAGACAGACAGACAGACATGACGAATCTATAAGGGTTCCGTATTTTTTTACGGAACCCTAAAATGGAGAGTTACGTTTCGTATATTACCTTCTGTAGGGACAATAGCGAGACGTGCGAGTACATATTTTCTTTCTCTCATAGCCATTTGCGTTTAAATTTTTACTCCAGTCATGTTTTTACTCCAGACATTCTCTGACCAAATCGGAGACGTTCTCAAAAAAGGGTAGGTCTGAAGTAACCTAAGGTCTCCTACGCACTATGCGGCTAGCCGCAATGCGGCCAGCCGTGCGGCTGGCCATAGTCAGATATTTGTACGATAAAGTAGTTTTTATTCGCACTGTGATGTGGCAGCCGGTCAGCAATATTGATTTCTGACGGCTGACCGTATTCCGGCTAACCGCATAGTACGTAGGAGGCCTAAACCAGTGAGCATGTATGAAGAATATAATGTCAGTAAACGAGGCGAAAGAGGTGTGCCAGGATCATGACAAATGGAAGTCTGTTATCTCTGCCTACCCCTTCGGGAAACAGTCGTGAGTCGATGTATGTACGTATGTTCAGTCATGTGTAGTGTTGAAAATGACTAAAGTGACTGAATTTGACTGACTGTCATTTACGTTCAAATTGGTCTGAAATGGTCATTAACTGTCAAAAATTGTCATTTTCAGTCTATTTGATTTCAGTTATATTTTAGTACCTTTTAAGTTTTTGTCGCTGATAAAAGTCTACAGCTTCTAAATTGAAACAAAAAAGTGATTTTTATGACTTATAGTATTATATACATTTCTAAGTCGCATCGCCTCACGCATCGACTTTGATGTCGTCTTATCCTCTCATGATATAATACAAAATAAAACGTTGCTTCATTTATACATGCATATAAATTGGGTACCTAAATAAATAAATAATTGTGTGGTAGTCGAAAATAGACAATAATATTTGAGTCAAATTTACTGAATTTGACAGTAAATGACCGGTCATTTAAGGTTTATGACAATTTTGACTAGTTATATTCAGTCATTTTACATCTCTAGTCATTTGGCCTAAAGCACACGGTTTTTTTAAGTATTATAAATATTGGTTCGTAACGTATGTAACATTAAGTTTCTAAGACTTACAGTTGGGTAGCCTTTCCATCATCTGATGCCTTAGGGGCTTATTTTCTTTGAATCTCCCTGCCATGTACGTTGTCAGAATGCTGACGTATTTAAGCTCTAAGTTTTGACAGTAGTTATTAGAAAGAGGCCTTTGAGCAGCTTTTCACACTAACACAAAGGGTACGTAAAAATTCCTTTGGGGTAAATATAACTGTTTCATAATTAAGTTAACAAAAATATGATATTATATAGTTTTACTTAAAAAGTGATTAATTATTTAAAACTGCTAACGAATCATATCGTGCCTAGGGTTGCCAACTTTTTTTTACTAGAAATAACGTATATTCAGGTTTATTATATTATGACAATATGTAGTAAAAATATTAGACTTAAACTAGATAATTAAACATAATCTCTTGACAATAATTTGATACGAGCTAGCGAGCTTGATATCATTGCTATAATAAAATAAATTTTATAAATTTTTTCAAACAATGCATACAAAATATAACTAGAAATAATAATGTATACAACTATATTACTACAAACATGTTCTGACTATTTACAAGCGCTTTTTTAAAGTCTACGTGAATAAAAACCTTTTTTATTTTATTTTATGACGAATATTAAACAGTATTTTAGAAAAATGAACAGTATTTTATTTATTTTTTGTTTTAAATTCATATTTTTAGACCTTCTCGCACCATTTTATGCGATAAGACCGCCCATTGTACATTATAATTAATGTTTCATTGTTAAATGTTCTTTTATTTTTTTGTGTACAATAAAGTGTATTTTATTTTATTTAACTGATTAATTTACAATCTTTGTGGCTGCGCTGCACTGAGCAGTGAACGCCCTCTGAATAAATAAATATCAACAGTAAAAAGTATAATTTAGTGAGAAACAGAATAATACTGTTCAAACAGTATAGTTGGCAAACCTAATCGTGCCTCGCTCTGTAAGTGCTTACTTATCTTATGGACGGAGGTTACCCTAGTGTCAGAGTTGTTCAAGCGGCCCAGTAGGCCTCTGACATGGCTTGACGACTGTTGTATGATTGTAACAACTACAACCGCTAAGCTGTAGGTACCGGGCCCAAAGGACGGACACGGGTAAATATCTCAAATCAAGTATTTATCTTTTACGAACTTTATGACATTATGGGTTATAATTATTAGCATGTTTGATTTTGACATTTGACATTATGTATTATTAATATTATATCCGATTGTAATATTAAAATTATCAATAGCATATTGAATTTTTATATAAAGGATTATAAATAGCATCTTGAAAATATTAAAAAAAATACTTGTAACCTGTACTTAAGCAACATTTGCACACCCCGACGGGGTTATAATTCAGCGGACTTCACGTATTATTACACCACCCATTGTAACCTGATGTATGCAAATAAATTTGATTTCATTTGAAGTCGCGTTCAAACGTAAGTGAATTGAGGGGGGAGGGGTGGAGGGGGGAGGTGGCTACCCTCTTGTACCATCCCCACCCCGCGGAACCCCATGGTTATGGAGATATCCATGGTTAATGGTTTTCTAGCGCTCGGCGCCCGCTGCTGCGGCACGCTCGCTACGCTCGCTCGCCTTCGCGCGCTAAATGGTCACCGTTCTAACCTAACCGAGCCCAAATTATTTCATAAAAGTAGATTTTTGCAAAAATATCATATTAGTGACATTGAACAATTCAGTTTTGGGTATTTTTCGGATAATTATATAAAGAAGATATTAAGAAATATATAACTTCCAAACACAATGTTTTTACGTTGTAAAACAACGCTGTAGGTTGTGCGTTCTGTTTTATGCATTCGTTTGATATCTTATGATTTAAAAAAAAAAATTTGGCGCGTCTTCAGCAGAAAAAAATGCGTTTTATCCCTTAGTACGAAGCCCCTTAACCCCCCCCCCCCCCGCCCATATACACACTTTACTCAAATTCAGGCGACTCGATATGAGATCCAACCCCGGACACGTTCAGAAATTAAACCACTTTGGTGGTCACCCATCCATGGACTGACCGCGAGCCTTGTTCCTTAACCTCGTCGATCAATTACGAACCAGTGAGAGCATCTAGCTATGGGCGCTTCTAACTCTGTTGTAAGTGCTCAGCCACATAGGCACGCAGTCGAGCGATAATTAACAAACAAAACCAAACGAAGACTTGTTGCTTGTGACTTCTATTTAATAAGGTAATAGTAATTAAAGTGCTTCTGACTTAGTTTGGGCCAACAGCAGGCACAGAACTAAGCCAACTGCGCAAAACATACTAACGTTCAAAAGTGTGTGTGCAAGCACAGGTAATAAATTCAAACACCCTCACTACCCAGATTTATTTGGATTCTTTTATAACACTCCATATAAGGATGTCTGGAAGAAATTACACCAGCGATAAGCCTATATAACTTTAATACTACTACTTACTATTATATTTAATTTTACAATAATTGTGTCTTAATCACCAAACAAAAGTCTCATTTAACGACCTCTGCATCCAAGACGTGAAAGTCATGCAGTGTGTCCTTTGTTTCGTCTATTCCAACCCCTAACAATCTTTGGCTAAAAACTAAAGTTTTATTTATTTATTTACTATAAAACTTATTCTAACCTTACAGGCGAGCTTAATGCGACAGAGTAGTTAAACTTATATCTATCTTATATCTATATAATACCTACGTACCTTATCTTATATTATTTTCGCTACAAACTAACATAACTTAAACTAAACTAGCTACTGCAAAGGCAATTGGCAGCCGTTGTGAATACGTTCAGTGGACATGAGAACAAATCTATCTGAGTAGATAGTGTGTTGAGCACATGCATGCAAGTTAGCACGGGAGAGGCGAACAGTCGGCAACACGAAATGCAAGCAATGGGTGTTATAAGTTTCATAGGTTGTGAGTAAGGTTACTACTAGGTGAACTATATGGTGGTTTGCAAAATAAATGATTTCTGATTTCTGATTTCTGATTTCTGATTGCTGATATAAAATAAAAGCTAGCCGCAAAAGACTAGACGAGAAACCAAGCTACCAGAAATGTGAAAATGAAGACGAGACGAAGACAATCTGCCTCCCATTTGTGGCCCAGTTGGTAAATGCTTGCCTTGCACGCCGCAGGTCGTAGGTTCGATTCCCACCCAAGACAGATATTTGGGTCTATGAACATATTTCTTCACGTATTTCCTGAGTCTGGGTGTAATTATCTATATAAGTATGTATTTACAAAAGAAGAGTAGTATATGTAGTATATCAGTTACCTGGTTTCCAAGCTCTGCTTAGTTTTGATCAGATGGCCGTGTGTGAATGTCCTATGATATTATTAATATTATTTTGCGTTCATCCGTTCAACCTTTTATTTTCTTTCTGATATGTTCATAATGGTAGCCAAGATAGTAGGGATTATTCAGGATTTTGAGTTCCTATAATTCTCCACGTCCTTTTTTTGGGTTCCGTACCCAAAGGGTAAAACGAGACCTTATTACGTAGACTTCGCTATCTGTCTGTCACCAGGCTGTATCTCATGAACCGTGATAGTTAGACAGTTGAAATTTTCACAGATGATGTATTTCTGTTGCGACTATAACAAAATACTAAAAAAACAAAATAAAATAAATTTTAAAGGGGCTACAACGCATACAACAAACGTGAATTTGTTGCCCGTTTTTATAGATAAGTGCGAGTCGGACTCGCGCACGAAAGGTTCGGTACCTTTCGTGCGCGAGTCCAACTCGCACTCACACATCATTATCGGTATGTAGGCACCAAGAAGGCTGCACATTTATTTCATTTCAAACTTGATACCTAACACTGTTCATAAGCTGATTAATTATACCAAACCAATATACTACACATGACACATTGATAATATATTCATTTGTGATGCGTTATTATCTGGTTCAGTATGAAATTGTAAATAGTCCAGACAGCAGTTAAAATAATTCCAATTTATTTACACGAGAGATAGTGCCTCGTTAAACGTGGGGTACCGATTTCAACCGCAATTAATGTGGTCCTTGATTTATGCCGAGCATATAACATGCACAGTAACAGCATTATAATGTTTATATAGCAGTGCCGTGTGGCTTACGAAAAAGAATATCACCACCCCATCCTATCCCGTGGGGTGCGTAGAAGTCCAACTGAGAGAATATTTACCAGAGAACGAGACTGCCTGTCGTTCAGACACTAATGTATTGTCTGAAACGGTAATAAAAACATGACGATTCCCATATTTATATAGTAATAGATCTATAGTTTATGCACGGATACTTAAGTCGAATAACCCTAATAGTGTTATTCCACTTAGCAGACGTTCTCATGTAGGTATTAAATCAATCATTGTCAAAGTAAGTAGGTACAGTACATACAACATCAGTGGACACACTTGCCATACAAAAATCTTCTTTATGGCCTTCGTATTTAAGCCGCTATCGAGATCGAAGTGTATAGACCAACGTAGCGTCGAGTGTGCGATAGTAATTTTAGTTTGCTTGAGATTTATTACACGGTTCTATGATAAGTTTACTTATAGATTCCCGTACTAGTACCTCTACTATGCTTTTAGTAGCACGTATATGAAAATAGTACCTGGTCACCGTAGCCTAGTTGGTAGTGCTCTTGCCTACGAAGCTGGTGGTCCTGGGTTCGAATCCCGGTAAGTATAAAATAAGAGAATGATAAACTAAAAAAAATATATGATGTACTTCCACCGAAAATTGGTTTGAACGAGGTCTAGTAAGTCGTTTTTTTTTAAATACGTCATAAATCGTAAACCGCAATTTACCTTTCATTCAATCAACTGAAATACTTGCTGCTACGGAACCCTTCATGTGCGAGCCCGACTCGCACTTGGCCGGTTTTTTAATAAAAACTTTGTAGGAAGATTTTGCAAGCATTGTAATTTTTGATAAGATTCATCTTATTTTTGATATCTATTGACTGGCCTGTCGATCTTGTCCGTAGTGATCCTTATTGCTAAGCTAGAGCAGAGTAGATCGTACCCACCCCGTACGATCCCCACTCAAAATAAAGCTTTGTGTGGTGAACATTATTATTTGGTCTGTGTTTGGGTGTAATTGATCTATAATATGTGTATTTATACATATTATTGATGATCAATCAAAAATGTTCACAATGGAATTGTGTCCATCATGGATGGATATGTC
Organism: Pseudoips prasinana; assembly: GCA_951640165.1. NCBI lineage: Eukaryota > Metazoa > Arthropoda > Insecta > Lepidoptera > Nolidae > Pseudoips > Pseudoips prasinana. The sequence goes on along the minus strand of OX621245.1, from coordinate 34,670,097 downwards.
ATAATCGCCATGACTTCTGATTCTTTTGAGATTCAGAGTTCTGTTTATTTTTATAATTAATAAAAATAAAAAATAATAAAGGTTTTCATTCACGTAGACTTTAAAAAAGCGCCTGTAAATTGTCAGAACATGTTCGTAGTAATATATAATTAATTTATAATAATTTCTAGGTACATATATAGATATTTAGGTACACGGATTGTAGGAAATAATTTATAATAAGATTTATTTTATAATGGTAACGATATTTAGCTCACTTAATTTAAGTTAATTTCGGGACTAGTACTAGTAGGACCCTTTTACCCACCACTGCAACTCCTGTAAGCCAGGATCATCAGAGTCAGACATCAGAGTTCTGATTATAAGTAAAACTCCATTTAAAAAACCACCACAAACATTGCAAAGAACGTCAATTTTCAGAAATCTAATCTTAGGCTCACGCAATAACCACACGCGACTACAATATACGAAGGAACATCAAAATTTTGCTCCAGAGAAGCAAAAAACGTATAAAAGCAATCATTTGACGCTGAATGTCGTCGACGGAAGATTGATTTCATTAGCTCCACCAATATCGGAAGCGCCTCCGGCTGACGGCGGGAAAATAGCTTCGTTCTTCATCGATATCATTATTTGACTCCTGAAAATAGTACCTGGGTGAGCAAGCTAAGAAATTCGTTGTACGTACTCGAAACATGCTACGAGTTAACTGCGATTCAAGGGCAATAACTCGTAGTAAATTCGTAGTACAAGGTAACTACGAATTGCTACGAGTTTACTGCGAGTCAACGGTAATAAGTCGTAGTAAATGCGTTGTATGCTACAAGTTAACTACGAGTTGCGACGAATTTACTACGAGTTATGTAGTAAACTTGTACCGTACTCTAGTATAGTATTGTTTCGCTCCGTGAATAGCTTGGTTGGAGCAGTACTTACACCGTAGGATACTTTCCATATACAATAAAATCCAAGACTTCCACCGACTCATATGCATATATGACGAATGTAAAAACAGTAAGGGCCAAATAAGTGTGCAAGGATATCGTCGCTCTTAACTCAGTAAAAGTAACGTAACATAAAGCTATATTTTCCTGTATGCTAGCTTAGCTGATGCATGCCTTGTTTCTGTATAAAAAAATATTACAACTGAAAGCAAAATTAAATTAAATGAATAATTTTATTAATAAAACAATAAATGCAAGGGTAAGGATCGTAAGTACCAGTCAGTAATTGTTCTGAGTCCAGGTTAAACCCCAAAGGATGTGCCCTCCGGCGTGTTTACAAAGTTGTAAATTTATTTTCTATGCGGCTTGGACTCGTTTCTATTTCATTGCATAGTAATGAAAACATTCTTTACTATCTGTAAAAGATAGTGTTTTTTGCATATATGCTGTCAGTATTCATTTGTCTGAAATATATCATGTAGTTAAAGGCTCTCACATGACTAAGTTCGGAACTTGTATGCTTTTGACTTGGTTGGTCTAGCAATAGCGTGTTCCCTGGATTCAAATTCCGAATTGAGGCTAAGAGAGTTGAAAGAAAACATCCAATTTGCAAGAGCTATGAGTGGAATTTGGTCCCTACATCGCAACCAAGTTTAGTTTATTTTTAAAATAATATGGTGAGAGTGCTACTATTTTAAATAGAATGTTAACTTAGTGGAAATGAGGGGTTTTTGGTAGCTAAGATGATTAAGGGCCTTGGATAGGCTGATTTTATCTTTTTGTACCAAAATCCACAACATTAATTCAAGATTATGCAATCGATATGGACAACTTTTGATACGTTTAGATTAAAAAACCGACCAAGTGCGAGTCGGACTCGCGCATGAAAGCATGAATTCCGTATCATTATAATGTATAAAAACAAGCAAAAGATTTACGTTTGTTGTATGGGAGCCCCCTTAAATATTGTTTTAAATATTCTTTGTTTTTTAGTATTTGTTGCCATAGCGGCAACAGGAATACATCATCTGTGATAATTTCAACTGACTTACTATCACAGTTCATGAGATACAGCCTGGTGATACACGGACAGACAGAAGACAGAAGTCTTAGTAATAGGGTCCCGTTTTACCCTTTGGATACGACCTACTTGTTAGCATTTTTTTGCCTTATGCATTACTTTTAAAAATCTAAAATCATTCAAAATTGTGTAAAGCTTAAGCACCATTTTTCTATTGTTTACATTTTTTATGAAAGTTGCAGATTCTGATACAAAAAGTAGAATGTGTTTGCATTTAGTCTATCCATCAAATGAGCCAAAAAAAAGCCCACTGCTGGACAAAGGCCTCCCCCAAAAATCTGGTCACAATTCGTCTTACGCTACCCGCATCCAACGGCTTCCAGCGACCCAAACAAGATTATCGGTCCATTTTATAGGGCGCCTGCCCATGCTGCATCTTGTTCGTGGTCGCAACTCGAGAACCTGCCCACTGCTCCTTCAGCTTGCCAATTCTTCGGGCTATATTACTTTGGTTAGCCTGCGAATCGCAACATTTCTAATTCGATCCCATAAGCATAGCCCTCTCCATTGCTCTTTGCGGGGACCCTAAGCCGTCTGATAATGCCCATAGTGAGCGACCACGTCTCTGTTCCGTAAGTTATCACTGGCAACACACACTAGTCGAAGACTTTTGACTTGAGACCCTGCGGCATTTTCTTTTCAGTCCATCCAAGTGCATTTAATTAGGTTTAGAACATTTATTTTCTCAAAAAGAACATAATATTCACTTAAATTAGAAAAAGGAATAATTTCATTCTTAAAAGTAAAGTAATGGCTAGAGATACACAGGCTGCATGGTTTTATCTTGTTAAGAAAAGTTTTTGAAAATGTGGCATCTTAGTGTGTTTTTGAATAGGGATGTTGTTTTTATCGTTTTTATATCTACTGGTAATCACATTAATATTATAAAGGGGAAAGTTTATGATTGTATGACTGTGTAAATGTGTTTGTTACATCTTCACGTCCAAACGCCTGAAGCGATTTTAATAAAATTTGGTATGGAGTTAGTTGTCACCCTGGATAAACACATAGGTTATAATTTATAAAGATTAACGCGGGTAAACAGCGGGGAACTGATAGTTTATTATAGAGCTGTGCTCCTGAATAAATAAAAGATTAATAAAAATAAACTACTATAACTCTTAAGTATATTATTTTATTAAAAGGACAAACAAAATCCTCACTAACTAAACTTGGGTTACGAGATTTACGTCTCTAAAGACCGGCCCGGCAAATTAACTTTCAAACTGTCCTTCAGATAGTGAGTTAATTAGTTTATATTCTACCGGAAACACGGGCTGCCAATCCTTGGTCCTTTTAGTCACTTCAGAAATTAAATAAGACGTTAACTCGACGTTTCGCGGCTTTGATCCCGCCACACTTTGTACTCTGCTAGAGTAGGAAATTGCATGTTTATATTAAATCACATTTCCTTAATTTCCGGATACCTTTTCGTTTGCCGTGGGGAGCTGCCACAGTGGTCTAACAGTTGCCGAGTTGACTATAGACAATGATTTAGAATTCTGTTTTGTATAGAAAACTTTTATTGGGAACTTTTGGAAAGAAGGATTGTTAGTAGCAACCTGAAGTCAGAGAGGATTAGAGTAAAAGATTTACAGGCCATGTAAAATTAAAACCACGTAGCCTAGTTGGTAGTGCTCCTGCCTACGAAGCTGGTGGTCCTGGGTTCGAACCCCGGTAAGTGCAAATATTTGTGTGATGAGCACGAATATTTGTTTCTGAGTCATGGATGTTTTCTATGTATATAAGTATTTATCTATCTATATAAGTATGTATATTGTCGCCTGGTACCCATAGTACAAGCTTTGTTTAGTTTGGGGCTAGGATGATCTGTGTGCCATTGTCGCTAGATATTATATTATAATAATAATTATAAATATTAGATGACTTTATATTAAAAAAAAAGTACCGCGTAAACAATAATTCTTTAGTCTAGTATTCGAAACATGAAGAGCATATCCCATTAATACGTCCTGGGCAAATTGTCCTGGGCTATGTTGTAGCTACTTAGATCTCCCATTAAATAAATAATTATTTCGGGACAACTAACACACTGCCATCTGATCCCAAACTAGGCACAGCTGTGCTAAGGCAACTAAACAGCTCTTCCCCTTTATATTTATAAATACACAAATATATTGTATATAAATATGTTTGAAAAAATTACACCCAAAAATAGTACTGAGTAGGGATCGTACCCACGACCTCTGGCTTAGAAGTCTGGGTCATTACCCACTAGATCAACAGGCCAGTCAATATAAAGATTGTCTGAAAATTTTATCATAATCGCTTCATCCGTTTTGAAGTACAAAGCAACTTCAACTTAGACAACAATTCTATAATAAGTTAGGCAAAATGCAATCAAGAACTTAACACCACCGCAATTATTTCGCTGTAGTTTACCAATACTTATTATATTACAAAACTTTGAACCACTGATCGTGCTCATAACACGGTAAATAGTCCTGGGTGGCAATCGAACCTACGACCTCTACTAGCTCTACTACATAGATTAATTTTCATTTAAAAAGAATACAAGATAATATATCTTTTTGTCGTTGAAGACTTACAGACATGTATCTCCAAATGGGTCACATAAATAGTAGTTATGTAAGGGGTTCTAAGGGGTAATAGGAAGGTTCCAATGTGCTAGTGACGTGACTTCATTAAGCACTGCGCCACACGTGGAGTAAAATCAATTATTTATTTAATTTAACGTTATTAGGAATACCAACAGCTTACAATAACTTATTAGATTAGGTATACATAGCATTTATAGGACTCCACGAATATATAAAGGTGGAAATCAAAAATACTTTCAAAGAACACCGATTGTCACTTGATGGACGTAAAAAAATACTTCAAACAAATTATTTTGCCACGTCCAGAAGTTTCACAAAAGTCAAACTAATAACAACTAATTTAGTCTGTCTTATTTTCCTCCCTATTTTGAGAAATTTTCTCAGTCGTAAAATCTTAATCTCCAATAAATTATCCACGCTTACTAACACCTTACTGCTGTGCCATCGTCAAATGTCATAATTACAATGTCATTAAACTGAATTGTAATATCAAAAAGTTTACATTAATATATAAATAATTAATATCTTTACAAAAAAAACAATCTTAAATAACTAAAAACATTCTAAAATATACACTAATACAGCAAAAAATACTATTATTCATCCGTCAACTACAATCATCAACTTTATTTTATTATAGCGACAATATTTAGTTGGCGCCCGTCATAACTTTTGCTACTAAACTATGTAACAGCGGGTATTAGGTACTATATAATTCTAAAACTAATACAGTCAACAGGATTAAATTCTAATGAATATGTGAATGTTTATGTGAAGAGAAACATAAGAGTATTTATTCAAGTGATTATTTTTGAGCCGGTAAAGATATATTGATAAGTGTTATATATTTGCACGGAAGGATAGGAGCAATGCACATCAATGAAACTCGCTAGTTGGTTACACATTCATTTAATGTCAGATGAAGGTGACACGCGGGCCGCAGCTCGCACACTTACGCGCATCGTCGCATGCACACGCACACATACGTAACAATAAGATATGTAATTTTTTTGACTGACTGATGCTAAAAATCCTGAGGTGGATCCCCACCCGGGAAAAATCTTGCTGTGATGGGCACGAATATTTGTTCTGCATCTGGGTGTTATTTATCTACAACATGTATGTAATTATAAATATATAAGTATGTTTATCAATTGCCTGGTTGCCATAGTTTGGGATCAGATGGCAATGTATTATTTTCCCGAAAATATTTATTATTATTAAATTCTTGCAAGTGTTTATATACTTAAAATCAAGCATTTACTGAGCCATATTAGAGTGTATCTACTGTTGCCGCTCAGGCCGAGCGGTGGACCTTGCGGTAGTCTACATCCGTCACGATCCCCTCATTTTAGTTAACCTTGTCATGTAAAAACCGTTAATCATACGATCTACTACTGATACGAGGTTCCTGAGAAAAGAAATGAGAATAAAACAATCTTTAGTACAGATACCGATGTTTTTAAATTATTCTACGCGCCATCACCTTAAACCACACGCGAAATACTAATATTTTTTAAAGGCAACGCCTGTACTAAATAAACATATTACAGATTTTATAATGGACAGAAAACGACTGAAGTAAAACTTAGATATACGAAACATAATTGGCTATGAGAGAAAGAGAGAAATAAACAGTGTGCTCGCACTTCTCTTACACGCTCGACGCTCGGGAGTAAGCTGGCGAATGCGAGACGAAAAGTGTAATAGGGCGAGGAGAACGATAATTGAGAGGGAGATATAAGTTAGTGAAGATAGAAAAAAGTGAGTTACGTTTACGCGCGTTACGTAATACTACTGCACGTGTGGCGCAGCGGCTAAGACAGTCGCCTCGCCGCTTTGTGTCGAGGGTTCGAGTCCCGCGCCGGACAACTATTTGTGTGATCCATAAATAGTTGTTCCGAGTCTGGATGCCATTTGTGTCCATCTATTATATGTTTGTAAAGTACCCCGCAACACGGGAAAAGATTCCCTAGTAGCGGGTATGTCTTTATAAAAAACACAAACAACAAACAAACATAATACTGCAGGGGCAAGAGAAAGAGATGTGTTAGCACACATTTTCTTTCGCTTATATTCAGTTACGTATTATATAGATAACTAAGTTTTAATTCAGCCGTACGTTCTAAAGCAGACTCGTTTTTAAATTCAATACTTCCATTTCTATTTCAATCATAGAGAGAAACAAAATAACTAAACTAAATCGAAACCATGTTGAAGAGAAAATAAAAACATTTATAAGCAATTTCCTTGCACCTTCATTCGCTTCGTTCAGCTTTACTGCAAGATCTCGTGATATGCATTTCAATGCACGCTACTGAATTGCTACTGAACACGAATGTTTCATGATTTCAAATAATAAATGAATAAGACGTTTAGTATTTTAACCATTGAGTATGTTTCGCCGGAGCGTCTCAACTGGGCCGTGTTGAAACCGGTAGTAGAGACACCCGCTGAGTTTGTTTCGCTGGGTCTTCTCAGTTGGGGCGCATTGGATCCGGTGGTAGCATTAAAGAGCGACCGTCGTTATAAACACAAGGTCCGCCATAATGATAACATTTAATTCGTACCTTAATAAAGACAGAACCATTCGACAATATGTAGTAAAAATATAGCTAAAATTTAAAATTTTGATAATTAAACCTACACATGATCCTTGACAATAACTTAATTTAAGTTAGTTTAATATCGTTACTGTTATAAAATAAATCTTATTGTAAATTATCTCCTACAATCCGTGTACCTAAATATCTATATGTACCTCGAAATAATTATAAATTAATTATATATTACTACGAATATGTTCTGACTATTTACAAGCGCTTTTTTAAAGTCTACGTGAATAAAAACCTTTTTTATTTTATTTTATTTTTTAAATGCGATGGGCCAAGTGTTTGTTCATTTAAACAATGCTAGAAGCTGAATTAATAGACAGATAGATAACTCTTTATTGCACACCAAAGACATAAACTTAGTGTAAAAAATTACATTAAAATGTAAATAGTACAAGTGGCGGCCTTATCGCTAATAGCGATCTCTTTCAGGCAACAGATGAATGGACCAGAACTGTTAGTGAAGAGAAAGACGGGGGTAGTAGTAGGTGGTGTACAGAACAAAAGATAGCAGAATATACCGAAGGTACATTCAAGGGCATAAAATTCAATATTAAAATTGAATATTACAAAGTTAATAAAATAATATAAATTAATATTGAACTGATAGAATTGATACTGGTAAAAAGTGTCTAGAGGCTTCATAGACCATTTTAAATAAGGCGGGCGACGAGATTATCTAAGTATACAAATAATTCACTGCACGTGTGGCGCAACGGCTAAGACAGTCTCCTCGCCGCTTCGTGTCGCGGGCAACTATTTGTGTGACCATTAAATAGTTGTTCTTAGTCTGGATGTAATTTGTGTCCGTCTATTATATGTTTGTAAAGTACCCCGCGATACAGAGCTTAAATTCCCCAGCGCGGGCGTTGTCTTTTAAAAAATACTAAAACATTTCAAGAACAGTCAGCGTCGCATACCTATCTGTTTTCTTTTTCACACGTATGCGTTGAGAGCAGGACAGTCGTGGCAGTGACAAGTGTCACATAGGTAGTATATCAAGAACAACACACTCATCACTGTTACTGCCTATGTGATTCTTGCCCTATTGGTGAGACTGACCGGTTCTCCAAGCACATGGGTGGAAAAGAAAACAATATTAAAATCGACAAGATTTAGGTTTCTATTCTCCTTATGGGCAGGTTGGAGTAACAAATCTTGAATGCTTTAAATAGTTAGTAGCAAGTTCTTCATTTCTTTCATGTACTTTAGTTATTTGACAATAATTTAATACAAGCTAGCTAAATTGATATTATTACGAAATTTATTTTGAAACTATGTAAAATATTATACGTATTATTGTCGCCCAAGGAACTGAAACTTGAAACTGGCCATTCCTTGGGCGACAATAATACGTATAATATTTTACATAGTTGTGATAAAAGTTTCCGGTTATGTGTGTTGGAACAATTAGAAATATTAAAACATAGCAGTAATAGTTTTGCATTGTTGAATGACCAAACAAATTTAGTTTCATCTCCTTTACTACGAATATTTGGGGGTAGTTAGAAATAATTGTCCATGCGGTTGGTAGTATATAAAAGAGCGCTCGCCTCGTTGGCTTTTAGTCTCCTTCGAGCACTCGACGAGTTAGCAGCCCTTGAGAATGGTCCGTGGAGGACCGAAACACGTGTTGGGTATCGTACTGGCGCATGTAATTTGCTTTTTATATTGTCCTTCTTGCATGTGCACATTTTTGCGGGCGGGAGGGCGGTGCAAATTGCATCCCAGCATGATTAAACTGACAATTAGCGGAATTAACACTAAATATTGATTTTGTATTTTGAATGCATATACATGTTAAATTAAAAATTTTGTGTATGTATTATGATTACAACATAATATTCTGATTGGGGTGTTTAAGGGTGTGCGTTAATTACGTTACATGTTGTATATATTAGTGGTTCGGGTAGTCCAATATGCCTCTGATATGTCTTTACGACTGTTGTCAAATTACTACAAACGGACCAAAAGCTTACCGTGCCCTCCGAAGCACCAAGACTCTCAGAAGTTAAGCCACTTTCACGGTGACCTATGGTGAGAGCAACTGGCGCTTCATTTAGAAATAACTAGCTATGCCCCGCGGTGTTACCAGCGTTAAATTTTATAAATTTTCTTTGCTATAAACCTCACGGAGCCCGAGACCTTTCCAACGAATGCAAAACCGTGGAAATCGGTTCGTGCGTTCTGGAGTTATAGCATCAGGAAGGAAAACCCGACTTATTTTTATATAGTAGATATTCTTACCTTTAACTCTATTCTATGAAAGTTATACAGTTATTTTTTTCTTTTAACTGGCTATTGAGTTTCAATTTCTTATAAAAATAACCTATCTAAGAGGTATTTATAAGGAAATTTCCAATAAGGACGCCCGATTTAAACAGTTAGTTTTATTTCATTTCAAAGTTCGAGCGCTCTTAATGAAAGCTCTTTACCTAATAATAATTCTAATTTCTTATTTTTTTATAGATAACCCCGCCCGCACTAGGGAATCGAATCCCTGTGTCGCGGGGTACCTACTTTAAAAACATATAATAGACAGACACAAATAACATCCAGACTACAAACAACTATTCATGGGTATTAAGTAGTTGTCCGGCACGGGAATCGAACCCGGGACACGAAGCGAGGCGATGTGCACACTTGCAGTCAAGACTTAAACAGGTAAAATATAATAAATAAATAAAAAAGGTTTTTATTCACGTAGACTTTAAAAAAGCGCTTGTAAATAGTCAGAACATATTCGTAGTAATATATAATTAATTTAAAATTATTTCTAGGTACATATAGATATTTAGGTACACGGATTGTAGGAAATAATTTACAATAAGATTTATTTTATAACAGTAACGATATTTAACTAACTTAAATTAAGTAGTTTCATTTCATATCAAAGTTCGAGCGTACCTAATAAATCTCCTTTACCTAATAATAATTCTAGTTTTAAATCTACATTTCTAAACATAACTCTAGAAAACTAAATCCCGCCTGCAGCGTTCCATGTCGCTTTCGAAAGTGGAACATACTTACTATCGGTTTACATAAACGAAGTGGTTTCGCAGAATGCCAAATGTATACTAGTGCTGCGACTAGAAATGGAAATTAATAAAATATTTCCTGAATTTAGAATTCAAGTTGAAACAATATGGGCTGCATTGCTATTCCGCTATTACTGTATGAAAATATATATTTCTACGCATTACAGAAATGGTAGATTTATACAATAAAATTACTCTATTTTCACTTACACCTTACTACATCATAATAAACTCTGCAATATATAAATAGTCGTCCATATGACTATGTGTATCGATTTAGAGACCGATTAAAGCGCACTTAAAATTGCTCCTAAAATATCTCTCACACTCACGACTCGTCTCACTTATCGCATTAATATTATAAAGGCGAAAGTTTATGAGTGTGTGTATATTTGTTACTTTTTTTGGCTGGAGCGATTATGATAAAATTCGGTATGGAGTTAGCCGACACCCTGGATTAACATATAGGCTATAATTTATAAAGTTGAACGCGGGTAAAACCGCGGGGCACAGCTAGTTATACAAGCAAACGAGATTTAATAACAATCCTCCTAATAATATAAATGCGAAAGTTTGTGTGTGGATGTATAAATGTATGGATGTCTGTTACTCTTTCACGCAAAAACTACGGAACTCATTTTGAGGAAACTTTGTAGTAAAGTAGCTTATATATCTCAATAACGCATAGGCTATAATTTATAAAGTACAACGCGGGTAAAACCGCGGGGCACAGCTAGTAATAAATAAAAGAATTTAATCTAATAAATCTCAATTTTATGAAAAATAAACTTAGAGCATAACAGAAAAAGAACAATATTTATTTATTCTTTACTATCTGTGCTCCGCGATTTTGCCCACGTTAAACTTTATAAATTGTAACTTATGTGTTAACAGGTTGTTAGCTAAGTCCATTCTAAATTTTATTAAAATCGCTCCAGTCATTTTGACGTGAAGAAGTAACAAACATACACATTCACAAACTTTCGCCTTTATAATATTAATATAATTGCACACAGTAATACATACATATGAATATAACAGAACAGATAACTAATTACACAGGCTAGCATAACTCGCCAATGAGTTCTCTTCCAGCAAACCTTTGTCAGAGTGAGAGCTTATATGTATATAATGGGTTGTAAATAGTGCACAACAATTTTAAATAAGAATCTAACTAAGTAAATGAAAATAAAATAAAAATTCATAGTTTAATTATTTTTATATAGTTTAGTTTATCCATTCGAAGTTGTATTGATAAACTCTTCCTTTTAATGACAGAAGTTAAAAAAGATAAAGATATTATTATTTTAGAGCTCCGTACCCAAAGGGTAAAACGGGACCTGAAATTTTCACAGACGATGTATTTTTGTTACCGCTAAAACAACAAAAATATATCATCTCCCACAAAACTAGCGTGATTTTTTTCTCGATATTGATAACGACAACGGTAGACGCTTGAAATATTCACAGAATATTTAGTTATATATTCACTTTAAAAATACAATTATATATTAATCAATTTATTTTGTGAACTTAGGTTATGAATACATGTGATATTGATAACAAAAAAATAATTAAAATAAAACAAATATTTAAAGACTCCGACACAACAAACATGTTTTTTTGCCATTTTATAGCTATCATATCAGCCGAAAGACGTCCACTGCTGGACAAAGGCCTCCCCCAAAGATCTCCACAATTGCCGGTCTTGCGCTATTCGCATCCAGCTGTTTCCAGCGAGCGACCCGCACAAGATCATCGGTCCATCTTGTAGGGGGCCTGCCCACGCTGCGTCTTCCGGTTCGTGGTCGCCAATCAAGAACCTTTCTGCCCCAAAGACCATCGGTTCTACGAGCTATATGTCCCGCCCACTGCCACTTCAGTTTTGCAATTCTTCGGGCTATGTCGGTGACTTTGGTTCGGTTTGGTTTGATATTTTATAGCTAATGGGACGAAACCCTTCGTGCGCGAGACCAACTGGCACTTGGCCGGTTTTTTTATTTATTAATATACAATCTCCTTTTTTATTAATTTATTCTTCTTATACATTACATATTTCCCAAATTCTCCGTTAGGTTTGACATTTGTTACCAATCATGCTTTAACTTAAGAATATTTTCCATTAAAAAGTATTTTCCCGTTTCCCGGCACTACTTGGAAGTGATGCACTAATGTAAGACTTTAAAAACGCAAATTCATACGAAATGCAAATGTATTCTGGCACATTTCCAATGTGGTTTTAGCCTCGTTCTCCGTTCCCTAGCTTTGATAGTACCTAATACCTATTTCATGTTTTACACAATTTTCTAGACGAAAGAGACATATTTCAAAGGCTACGAGTTTCTAGCATATTTACGTTTGCTAGATGCTATAATGGATTAAAGGAGCGAACAAAATGTGTAAAAAGATAAAAAATAAAAAAGAACTGTACGAACGTTAACAATTTATATTATTTTTTAAATTATACCTCTATCATTTCATACATATATAAAATATAGTTAACAATTTTAGTTAGTAATAATTTTAGGGATAGTTAAATATCATATGACTATGAGAAAAATATTTAAAACGTTACTTTATTCCACCGTGTGTTTTTAATAAATGATGCCCCGTTGGCCTATAAATGGTTAATGACCCTGATAATTATTATTATTGTTAGTGACCCAGATTACTAAGCCGGTCCTGGATTCGATACCCACCCAGTCTAAATCCTTGAGTAATGCAATGATTATTTTTCTGTATCGGGGTGTAATTTATCGTTAGTATATTTGCATATAGGAACATATAATTAAATCATAGTTAATTATAAGAACTATTATAATAAAGCGCCATCTGTTGGTAAAGGCCCAATCTAATTATTGGCATTCTAGATATCGCGTCATCAAATATGAAACACCCTACTTGATAAGTCAGTTTAAAATGTAACACTAGGGCACGCGGTCAGTCTATAGATGGATGACCATCAAGGTGATTTAAATTCTGAGCATCTCGGTGATTTAAAGGGCACTGTAAGTTATCGACCCGGTTGCTTTCGTTAGATCACAGTCATGAAACCATGTCAGACAAATCTGGGCGGCTTGAACAACTTTGAGATCAGGGTAACCACAGCTGCCCAAACGACAAACAAGAAGACGGATGGTGATATGGTTGTCGATATGTACAGACGCCAGCACATCCAGGCTACCCCAATCTGTCAAATTTCTTGTATTGATTTCCAATTTTATCATATAAGGGTAAGGTTCGCTTTCAATTGGGGAAATTTGACAGATTGGGGTAGTTTGAAGTGCTGGCGTCTGTACAAAGGAGTCAAGGTAAAAACCAATCACCGCGCTCTATTCAATGATATCCCAAACGCGTTAATACTTTTCGTTTTCAGCAAACTATAATATTTTATTTATTTGTTAAATATGTGCACTGCGTGGTCTAACAGCTATAAATTATCCAATTTGAATTTTATTAAATCGGCTACTAGAATTTTATGTTAAAGGCACGTATCGCCTATTAATTCTCAACTTTACTTAAGTAAACGTCCATCCAATTCTTATTCTGAAGGTCTATTCACAAATCACTTATGTGGATAGAGATCAGTATTTTACTTGATTTTCATTACACGCATACATTTTTTATAAACGAGACTAGCTAATTTCTATATTCGTTTATTAAGATTTGCAGACTAGTGAGAGATGGTGTAACGATGCTCGGCATAATGACATAATGACAATGGCATAACTGACAGCCCTCTGTGCAGAGCGTGCATGGACGCTGACGAAACGGTCGCGCATCGTGTAAATCCGGAGAGAAACCTTGGGTTCACCAAGAACTCTAACGGAGGCCCTGAGAAATTTGTGAAACCTAATATGCTTCTGGAAGAAGGTGGGCTGGATGGAGTGTAGGCCGCCATGGCTCACGTATAATGGTCCACATCGGGACTAAGTGCGGAAACCATCCCCACTAGCACATTAGTGGCACAAGATGATGGTGAATGATGATGATGATTATATTATTATAGGTTACGTAAGATAGAGCGATGTTAATATAAGGATTGGTGGTAACTTTTCATAGACCCTTAGGTTAACTTGCTTATTACTATAGTTCTCTATGATGAATAGCAGACTAGTGAGTGTTACCGTGCTGACGCTCGCATTATATCGTGACATAAGATAGAGCGATGTTAATGTAATAATGGGTGGTAACTTTTCACAGACCCTTAGGTCAACATGAAAATTGGTGGTGGCTCATTATAGGTACTTAGCTTACATTAGTATACTGTGTTGTACACAATAATAAATAATAATGTCCTCCTAGCCGAATTTCGGCTACGGCGGCCAGTCTCAACAGTGATTAGCCACCTGCGCGGGACATATTATAGTGCTCAAGTGTGTGCGAAAACACAGGAGCACTTTCTATTCCATCACTCTCATGATCCGATGGGACGCCTAGGCGACACGACCGGAAAGTCAGGCACAGGACCGACGGCTTTACGTGCTCTCCGAGACACGGGGGTGTAATACCGCCATTTCTCAGCATCAGCCCGAAGTCTGGAAGTTGGCGGTAATATACCCATATTACCGCCAACTTCCAGACTTCGGGCTGATGCTGAGAAATTTTTCTTTTTACAGAAAAGTCCCAAAAATCACTTTTTGGCCCGACCCGGGATTTGAACCCAGGACCTCGTTCTCCGCGGGTGAACACGCTACCGCTGGACCAACGAGGCAGTTGTACATAAAGTACTGATTGAAAGTGTGACGCGGATGTTAAAACTGTCGCCTCGCCACTTCGCATATCGGGTTAGATACCCGCACAGGATGACAATTTTTTCCCATTAATAGTTTTCTGAGTCTGGATGAACTTTGTGTTCGTCTATTACATATTTGTAAAGTACCTCGTGACACAAATTATTTTATTATTTACTCTAGTACGGATGTAGTCTATAAAAAAAATATTAACCTTATGAAGGGCACCAGACTAAACCTCATAGTATCTGTATTAATTACAGTTGAAGCTTTTAAGCTCAAATATCTATTTATAAACGGATATTATGATCTACCGCTAGCGGTAATTGAACACAAATCCGCCTCACTGTTGATTACATCGTTAATGCACAACGTTGTTAAATTTATCGTATGAACACAATTGTAAATAAGCAGCTAGATACAAATGTATAGCAGCAGTAACCTAGACACACTTAATTATGTATAACTTAATTTAAGTTACTTAAATATCGTTACAGTTATAAAATAAATCTTATTGTAAATTATCTCCTACAATCCGTGTACCTAAATATCTATATGTACCTAGAAATAATTATAAATTAATGATATATTACTACGAATATGTTCTATTATTTACAAGCGCTTTTTTAAAGTCTACGTGAATAAAACCTTTTTATTTTATTTTATATATTTATGTGTTGAATAATGAAACATTATAACACCATATAGTTTCAGTTCTAGTGACTCACACGTGATCCCTGGGTAGCTTTTAACGATATCGATACTAAAGTATTTTTATCTTTTCTTCTTTAAAAAAAAGCATCGCGTGCATTTTACAAATTAAGTATTTCGTGGGAATTTGAAAACATAAAATTTGCGGAGACAAAGTGTATCCAAGCTCAGAACAATTTTTTTTTATATCAGAGGGCGACAAACGTGCAAGTGGGTCACCTGATGGTAAGTGATCACCGCCGCCCATGGACACTCGCAACACCAGAAGTGTCGCGGGTGCGTTGCCGGGCTTTAGAAGTCAGCAAACAAGTGTTGCTGACCCTTCCCCCCACCCCAATGAGCTCTGGCAACCTTACTCACACTCGGAAACACAACATTAAAATTATTAATGTTATTATTAAGGAGTGTCTTCTGTAAGGTGGAGGTAGTTCCCCAGTCGGGCTGCTTTTTGAGCGAATGAACGCTATGCCCTACCTCTACTTAACTATACAGGGGCCATATGAATAATATTGAGATTGATTTTTTAAAGGTTTAAGAACGCACAGAAGTCAAAATAAAACCATCCTTGTACACAAGCTGGATTGTGGTACAAGTTTTAGTTGCCAGAAAAAATTTATGGCACTGTACTATGTTATCTAATCCCTGTGTCGCTGGGTACTTTACAAACATATTTATAATAGACGGACACAAATTAAATCCAAATTAAAATTAAATAACCTAGGATTTTCTAATATTTTTTTTTTTACAATGTCACACAGATCATCCTAGTCCCAAAATAAGCAAAGCTGGTATTATGGGTACCAGGCGACGATATACATAGTTATATAAATAGATAAATACTTAAATACATAGAAAACATCCATGACTCAGAACACACACATGTATTCGTGCTCATCGCACAAATATTTGCACTTACCGGGATTCGAACCCAGGACCACCAGCTTCGTAGGCAGGAGCACTACCAACTAGGCTACGGTGACCGTCAATCTGCATTTGATCATGTGACTGTGTGACAGTCGAAGCAGTATAAAATATTGAATTTATGTATTACTAGCTATGCCCCACGGTTTCACCCGCGTTAAACGAAATAAATTGCCACCTATGTGTTATTCCAATTTATAAGCTATATTACTAAAAAGTTTCATCAAACTCCGTTCCGTAGATTTTACGTGAAATAGTAACAAACATCCATACATGTATCCAAATTATCCCATTTAAAATATTAGTAGGATTAACGATGTATTTATAATATGAATACGTCTAACCAATACATACCATCATTAAACAATATGAACATATCTTGTAATGTTCTCGAATAAGGTTCTCATTAAACTCTACATGCTACGCACGCTGTAGCAGAATGTAACGAGTTCTACGAATTACTTCAACTACTACGAATGACTACAAAATGTACGTCTACGTACATTCTACAATTAAGATACTAGGTAATTTATATTTTGTAGCATCATTAAATATATTTATATACGATTATTTTGCAACTCAATTAATAATCTGGAATTACAACATGGTCTTTTATTACAACTGTGTTAAATACAATAAATAAATGTAGTAGGTATTTACTCTAAGTATGAGACGGAATGATATGTACGATATATATATATATATAGAAGTTCACCATAAAAAAATAAAAATAAATATATAAGGTGTTACAAAAATATCTGCCACGGCTTTAATGGGAGGTAGTATTGTGTTTATAGATTACAATAGTGAAGAGCTTTCGTACCCCGAAACAGTTATTTCAATTTGAGAAGATAAAGTAGTTAAATAAACATCGACTCTACTGCGCATAAAACCGTTCACAAATTACGCGCAATGTATCGCTTCGTCAATGAAAACAACTGCTCTCTCTTCTACTACTACTGCTTCTCTTCGGTGAATGAAAACTGAAATCACAATCTGTAATAATACGCAGGCACAAGTGTTTTAAAAGTGAATTTACTTACCAGCTACTGCATTTTTCCAAAAAACTTACGTAAATAAGATGATAAACTTCCCATCACACTTATAACAGGCTTTGGACTGTCAAGTTAGTGTAAGAATCGCATTTTATTTCTTATTATTATTAAACAATAGGTAAGTACAATTTAGATTAATATCAAATAACGATGAATTATAGTAACTTGGCGTGTTTAAAAGTTAATCATCTTATTTACAACAATTGCACCATATTCACAGTTATTTACACACTCCCTTCCTACTTATCTACAAAACTGTTGCACAAGTCCACCTTCGCGTTGTACACAAATGAAGGCACGCTTACGTACATGTCTCTTAACTTTATTTAATGTGTCCGTTTCACTTTTCACTAGTCTAAATGCGCGTTTGATTCGCCTTTTTAGTTCTCCTACACTTCTAATATCATGTCCAGTTTGGCCGTACACTAGGTCCTTTACACGACCCCACAAAAAAAAGTCTAGAGGGGTTAAATCTGGCGAGCGAGGAGGCCACGGCACTGGCCCTCCTCGGCCTATCCATCTTTCACCGCCGTACCAGACACCGTGTTCTCTAAACCTGTACACGGCATCCAGAAGGGTATGATGACTCACTCGCACACCAAACCTCTGCTGGTATAAGTTCACTGCATGCGCAGTTGCAGAGTTACACTCGCGGTAGCACAATACCATTTCATGGCGTTCTTGATTAGAATACCGTGGTCTGGAAGGCATTTTTATTAAAGGCGCGCGAAATTCCGGTTATTGGGCGGGGGGCGAGGTGCGACTGGCGAACGCCGCGCGCGCCGGGCGGTTCGGTAGCGCGTGCGACGAGCGGGGTAACCTGCGCGGGGGGCTGCGCAGTGAGAACAAAGTGGCCCGCGCGCAGCGGCATCGTTTAGCGGCAACAACTTATGAATGAAGTCTACAGAGTGGGTTTATGCATTATGAAATCAATTCAAATTTATACGTACAATTTTTTGTATGAAAAAAAATATGTCATATTATCAATAATTTAACTTTACTATTGTAATCTATAAACACAATACTGTCTCCCATTGCAGCCGTGGCAGATATTTTGGTTACACCTTATATATGATTATCCAGAGAGAATTTCAGGCTTGCAAGGACAACAAGTGTCGGCTAGGTAGATGCGTGACAATACTATAGTGCACAAGTGTGTATGCAAACACAGGTGCACTTACTATTCCCTCATTCTCATAATTCAATGAGACGGCTAGCCAACACGATCAGAAAGAGGTCAGGTACAGGACCAATGGCCTTACGTACTCATCGAGACAGGAGGATGTACCACTGCATTTCTAGACTGGGCTGCTGCCGAAAATTTATCTTACCTTAAAAAAAAAATATCACTTTTTGAACCGACCCCGGATTTGAAGTTATAGGAACTCATTATGTGCGGTTTAAGACGCTACCGCTAGACTAACGGCAAATTAGTTATTAATTATTAATTTTAAGTTAAATTTTAATCTTTAATAGTGAATTATATATATATATATATATATATATATATATATATATATATATTTATATTTATATTACTTTCTATTTAATTTACTATGCCATTGAGGCTAATAGCCTCTATCGGAAGATCAGCGCTGCAGTAATACACCTGTGTTGCCGTAGCTAATGCTGAGATAGGGGCCTTTTTTGACAACCAAATTTAATGTATTAATTTTGCAATGTATGGTAAGATTTCTTTTTTGTCAAAAATAAACATTTTTTCATTTCATTTCAAATAATATATACATATATACATATTATTAAGGTATAAGATTTCCTATCATACCAGAGGGTGGTATGTATAAGATTTCCTAGTAATTGAGTCCCCGAGGGCGAGTGTATATCACTTATGGACTCGCTCCCTCGGAGACTCCATGCTTCAAATTACGACTTATTTTCTATAATATAAAAATTTAATTTAACAGAAGGATGGCCTTTATTTTGGTTTAAGAATTAGTGTTGCCATCCAGCGCAGCGACGGCTTGGCGGTCTCAATGCGTTATACACAGACAGACGCTGCTGCCCGTTCTCCAAGATAATTTTATTTTTTATTTTTAATAATGATATCTAGGGACAATGTCACACAGATCATCCTAGCCCCAAACTAAGCAAAGCTTGTACTATGGGTACCAAGCTACGATATACATACTTATATAGATATATTATTAAATACATAGAAAACATCCATGACTCAGAAACAAATATTCGTGCTCAACACACAAATATTTGCACTTACCGGGATTCGAACCCAGGACCACCAGCTTCGTAGGCAGGAGCACTACCAACTAGGCTACGGTGACCATCAAATTTCCTCGGAATGACTGCTACTCCTCCCACTTTCATTTCCATACATAAATGTTAGCACTAACACTCCACCGCGCGCAGTTAAGGCAGTTTAAACTGGGTTAATTATAAGATATAATAATAATAATAATGTCCTCCTAGCCGAATTTTGGCCACGGCGGCCAGCCTCAATAGAGATTAGCCATCTGCGCGTTACATATTATAGTGCTCAAGTGTGTGCGCAAATACAGGAGCACTTTCTATTCCATCACTCTCATGATCCGATGGGACGCCTATGCGACACGACCGGAAAGAGGTCAGGTACAGGACCGACGGCTTTACGTGCTCTCCGAGGCACGGGGGATAATACCACCAACTCCCAGACTTCGGGCTGATGCTGAGAATTTTTTCTTTTTACAGAAAAGTCCCAAAATCACTTTTCAGGACCTTGTTCTCTGCGGGTGAACACGCTACCACTAGACCAACGAGGCCTTATACAGAGACAGACGCTGCTGCCCGTTCTCTGAGAGACATTCCCTCGGAACGACTTCTACGCCTCCCACTTTCCCTTCCATACATAAATGTTAGCACTAACACTCCATCGTGCACAGTTAAGGCAGTTTAAACCAGGTTTAATAGAAGATATAGTAGCTCCGACCCAGCCCGCGCCAGGAGACCTCGAAGGCGTCGCAGAGCATTCGTGGTAGATCTTCATCCACCTTGCGGTATGACCTGCGGGTGACAGACTTAGGACAGTCTGCCGCCTGATCAGAACAGGCTCGAGAAGGTGGCGGTCGTGTTTCTCGTGCATGGTGCGTCGTCTCGTTGGATGGAAGGGGGACTTATCCTTCTATTCGACGGAGCTCATCTACGTGCAGATGGGTCAAAACCTGTCTAGGCTGCGGTGAATGCTCGCGTGAATCCCATGACTTAGAGTAAAGGTAGTTGTGGAACACCGTGGGGTTTTAGTCGGTGCACCGGTAATCTACTGGTAGCCCGACATACCCTGTCGCTTGCTCAGGAAGATATACAGAAGTATCAGCAAGCAATACTAACCCCAAAGGTTTACTAACTCTCTATTGGATAGTAAAAGAAGGTCAAAGCCCGCCACTTGTCCTTGAACTGTCTTTTATGTAGTCCGCAGGGTGAATTGTAACGTTTCGATATTTCCTTAGTCATAAATACAACATGGCACCAAAACGAGCGACATAAAAATATGGCCGAATTGCAGAATTTTTAAAGGAGTAAGTTTTGCTTCAGATTCAAAAGTGATTGATGGCAGGGTATTTTTATTTGACTGGCCTTTTGGGCTAGGGGTTATTACACCCAGACACAGAACAAATAATCGTGCTCATAATACAAATATTTGTCCTGCGTAGGAATCGAACCCACTAATCTGGCTAACACTTACCACTAGACCAACAGGCCAATCACACTTAGTTACTTATGGGCAGTGGTTACCCTAGTGTCGAAGTTGTTAAAGCCACCCATTAAGCCTCTTACATGTCTTACATCTCTTACATGTCTTACATCTCTTACATGTCTTACATGTCTTAACGACGGCTACAACCGGGACCGACAGCTAAACCTGCTTTCCGCAGCACGAAGACGCACAGATATTAAACCACTTTAGCGGTCACCCATCTATGTACTGACCGGGAGCCTCGTTGCTTAACCTCGCTAATCACTTAAGGACCGGTGAGAGCATCTGGCTATGAGCGCATCAATAGGCCAATCATAAAATCTAAGTATAAGCATTATAACGTCCCAGAGAATGAGTAAGGTTACTAGAGATAGGTAATCGCGAAGAGAGAACGGTTCAGTACAGTAACACGCGGGTGATAATATGTGTTTCTCAATCGACATAGACTACGTTAACCAGTTACCTTCAACACCGTATGCTTGTTTGATGACTTTTATCCAAAAATAAAATCCAAAATGATCTCAAAGTTAAATTATATACATACATAGACTCACGCCTGTTTCCCAGAGGGGTGGGCAGAGACAACGAATTTCCATTCCAAAAAGTATTCAGTACCAGCGTACTGAAAACTTTTCAATATATATAAGTACACATCCCTGTGCCTCAGAAAACACGTAAAGCCGTATGTTTTGTACCTGATCTCTTTCTGGTTGAGCTGGCTAGCCCTCTTATCGCATCCTGAGAAAGATAGAAAGGGCACTTGTGAATCCATCCCACACAAATAGCTCCAGAATTTAGACTATGGTGCACCGACTTTCAGTGAGCCATGGCCTAAATTCAATCAAGAAGATATTAATTCACTGGTTACAAATACTCAAGACTCCCTACAGGGTTTGATCAATTCATCAAATTCACACAGGTTCCCCAGCAGGCGCCAAGGGATGTCCACGGCAGGTTAGGTTTATTGTCGGTACAAGTCCGACATACCCACTCACAGACACTACTTTCAGCATCGGTATTGGTCGGCCGCTGCCGCGCTGTGGAGATATAATATGTCCTCGTTACCATACTAGCTGTTAATAATTATTTACTGTAGCAATGTTATATAATCTACTTGAACCTTCGACTTTACAGTTTATCTTTCTGGTTGGTAAACTAACAACGTGCCGATGAGGTTAAGTAAACTTAGTATTGTTTAAATATTTGTATAGATACGCCCATTAAGTAAATAGAGTAAGTATTGTATAATATATTTCCGTTTCATCTATCTATTCGTATAATAAAATCAGAGGAAAGTCAAAACTGTACATTGAATATTTTTTTAAAAGGATACTTTGGGCGTGATCTACAATCGATATCGATGCCAAAAATATAGTTTTTGTCCGTTTGTCTGTATGTATGTCCGGGCTAAACTCAAAAAGTACGGCATGGATTTACTTCAAATTTTGCAAGGATATCACTAAGAGGTCGGGTCAACATATAGGCTACGTATTATCACGCTATAACCTCTGGGGGAGGAGCTGTGATAATTTGTAAAGTTTAACTCGGGTAAAACCGCGGGGCACAGCTAGTAATTAAATAAGTATCTAAATATGACTAGCTGCGCCCCGCGGTTTTACCTGCGTTAAATTTTATGAATTATCACAGCTCCTCCCCCGTAGGTGATAGCGTGATAATATGTAGCCTAAATGTTGACCCGACCTCTTAGTAATGTTCATGCAAAATTTGAAGTAAATCCATGCAGTACTTTTTGAGTTTAGCATACATACATACAGACAAACAAAAAAAAATTCTAAAAACTATATTTTTGGCTTCGATATCGATTGTAGATTACGCCCCAGGTATCATTTTAAAAATATATTGAATGTACAGTTTTGACTTTCCTACAATTTTATTATATGTATAGATTCTAAACTCTACCAAGATAAGGATCAGATGACAGTGTGTTTAATGCCTAAATTATGGCAACAAGTAAACTGATCAACATACTTATATATTTCTAAATACATGCACATTGTTCACAAACTACATACAGAAAGAGAACATAAAACGTGCTCATCGCACAAAGATTTGTCCGGGATGGGACTCAAACACACCACCTCTTACTTATAAGTCAGGTCACTAACCAACAGAACAACAAGCCAGTCTATTATAAATAATTGATAATAGTGGACCTGGCTGAATATGATAATAATATACTGGGACATTATTCACACACGGCCATCTGATCCCAAATTGGGCAGAGCTTGTACTATGGAAATCAGTTAGCTGATTCATTTTTTTTTTCAAGACATCGCCCGCACTAGGGAAACCAATCCCTGTGACGCGGAATACTTTACAAACATATAATAGACGGACACGAATTACATCCAGACTCAGAACAACTATTTATGGGTCACACAAATAGTTGTCGGGCGCGGGAATCAAACCTTGGAGACGAAGCATCGAGGTGACTGGCTTAGCTGCTGCGCCATAGGTGCAGTCAAATCAATACTACATATGTAATATACTACTTTTTTTGTGAATTAATACTTATTTAGAAAATTACACACAGACACAAGACAAACAGACATGTTCATGCACACAAATATCTGTCCTGGGTGGGAATCGAACCCACGCCAGCGCGGCTTGAAAAGCGAGCATCTACCAACAATGCCAACTGGCATATACCCTTCCAAATTTAGAACACAAATCCATTGTGGAATTTTTTTCTGGGGGGGGGGGGGGGGGGGGTCTTCGTCAAGCAGTGGACGTCATTCAGTAGACATGATGATGATGATGAATTTGGCCTGCGGAGCGGGTTAGTCTAATTTAAAATAGGCCACCGTAGCCTATATTTGACTGGGAACAGAATCTTTGCGTTACCACAACTGGAATTTATCGGCACTTACGATTCTTCTTTTTTTTTCAGCCTGAGATGTGGGAGAAGATGTTCATTCAGAATTCATATTATAGTCCTATAACTTACCTGTAACAATAAAAAGAAAACTTTAGATATATTATTGAAATAGTTCCAACAATAAAGTTATTGAAGCGAGGTTCATTTTTATTAGGGTTCCGTAGCCAAATGACAAAAAACGGAACCCTTATAGATTCGTCATGTCTGTCTGTCTGTCCGTCCGTATGTCACAGCCACTTTTTTCCGAAACTATAAGAGCTGTACTGTTGAAACTTGGTAAATAGATGTATTCTGTGAACCGCATTAAGATTTTCACACCAAAATAGAAAAAGAACAATAATTTTGGGGGTTCCCCATACATAGAACTGACAATCAATATTTTTTTTTCAACGTCTGGATAGGTCTTCAAAAATGATATTGAGGTTTCTAAACGGAATAGTTTGCGCGAGAGACACTTCCAAAGTGGTAAAATGAGTGTCCCCTCCCCCCCCCCCCCTGTAACTTTTAAAATAAGATATAAAACTAAAAAAAATATATGATGTACATTACCATGCAAACTAACAACGAAAATTGGTTTGAATGAGATCTAGTTAAGTAGTTTTATTTTAATATGTCATAATTCGTAAACCGCAATTTACCTTTCGTTTTATCAACTGAAATACTTGCTGCTACGGAACCCTTCATCGGCGAGTCCGACTCGCACTTGGCCGGTTTTTTATTTTATGTTAAATATAAGCTTACACACATTTTTTTAAAAAGAAAAAATAGTGAAAGCCCACAACGATACTTTTTATTTCTAAACAAGTTGCTTACAACAGACCCGCGAGATAACACCAATAAAAAGAATATGTGTGCAATACGTACTTTATTATCTATTAATGTTTAACCAAATTGTACCACGTAATTCATGTCAATCAACATAATGAGTAAGTGTATTGACATTACCAAAGTCGACTTCATGATATGTCAACCAAACTTTATGACTTTAATTTTTCATCCATAATGGCGTTCAAATAAATAAAGGTTAATAATGACTTAATCAATCGTTAAATCGACTTCAACGTTGACAATCAGACAGTCACATGTGCTCATGGAAGCCGATTTAACAATTGATTAAGAAGTAGACGTTCGGCGACTTAGCCGGTAGAGCCCCAGGACAGTTTGTCCTGAATCTGGCTGTTAATTATCTGTGTAAGTATGTATTTACAAAAGAAAAGTCGTATAGGTAGTATATCAGTCATCTGGTTTCCACAGTACAAGCTCTGCTTAGTTTGGGATAAGATGGCCGTGTGTGAATAATATCCCACGATATTATTATTATATATAAGACCCGTCATAATAATAATAATGATATTGAATTCATCCTTCAATTTAAACCATTCAGACAAGATGTCTAAATTTAGATAATTAAACCTAAAATAATATCTTATACAATAAATTAAAATATCTGTCTAAGTAACTTACTCATTACTATGATATTTTAAATGTTATTTCATAATGTTTTTATATGTAAATACGTAAACGTATGTACCTAGAAATAATTATGTATCATCATCATCATCATATCAGCCGAAAGACGTCCACTGCTGGACAAATGCCTCCTCTAATCATAAACTTACCACAAACTTGTTTTGACTATTTACAAGTGCTTTTTAAAGTCTTTTTCAATAATACTGTTTTTTTTTTTCATTATTAAAAGAATGTTATCCTTTACAAAGAAAGTTGAATAAGATGCCATTCATTTGTGTTATTCCCAGAAGAAATGCGAATGACTTATTGGAAAAACCAACAATACGAGAGCAACATTTTATATTCTTAGAAAAAAAAATATTTACTCGATTCAAATTATATAGAACAATCTAGAACCATACTGTTATAAATATGAAAATAGCTTTTTTTTCTCGGTTCACTAATAAGTTGGAAATAGCATAATATATTTTACATAATATATTATAACAAAAGAAGTAAAATTCAGTGTAAGATTAAAAAAAATCATAAGACGATGATCTGATAACAACCAGCTTAAGTTTATTGATAAGTTAATAATTCGTGATTTTAATCCATAATCAACGATCATAAATCAAAAATAGCTATTGCGAATTGCCTATCAAAAACTTATCTCACTAGCGATCCCGGGGCAGCAAGTTAAATTACCCTTACCTCTCTCCGGTAGTGTAGCCCGTTCAAAACCAAACTTTTGTGCATTACCCCTACGCACTAAATCTTTTTTTCCTCCTGGATTGACAAGTCGCAATGGCCACAATTCTCCCAAGACGATATTATTAAAATCTTTGAAACAGTCTAAATAAAATGTGTAAGTAGAAGCACTTGAGGTGAGGTTTGAAAATCACATTAAGATCACTAACTATCAACACTTACAAAATTTATTTAAGAAAATGAAAATATTTTGGTCGTCGGTTAGCCAGAGAATGAACCACTGGGATTTGTTGGTATGAAATAAAGTAGTGATGGTGCGGCATGACAACACTGCTAAATTAGACTAGGCAGATAACAGATTAAAACCATATTACAATGTCAGGTGTTAATTAATATAAAATAAAAAAATGTTAAGTTATCGATGATCTTGTGCGGGTCGCTGGAAACTGCTGGATGAGAATAGCGCAATACCGGCAATTGTGGAGATCTTTGGGGGAGGCCTTTGTCCAGCAGTGGACGTCTTTCGGCTGATATGATGATGATGATGAAACATATTTATCTTAACTATAGAGCGTTGAATACATATGCAACGTTACAAGGTTCCGAAGACTGAAAAGCATCACAGTAAAAGCTTAATACAAATAGAATATTAAATTATTTTCTTGGTTTTCTAGGGGCCTAGACAAATCTTTTCTTGTACCTAAAATGTTTAACATTTAATTTAATTAAGTAACCCAGTTGTTTTGGTTTCGGTTTTGATGTTATTCGGAGAATTTCGCTTTAACAAAATATATTCTTTGACCTTTCCAAACTAAAACAAATGTTTACGCACACACTAAGCTGATGCTTTAAAACATGCCATTAAAATTCAAATAGAGAATAGATAAATATGTCTAGCTAGATGAATAGTAGGCGCATAAATTATTTAATTATTTTGCAGACAGATACAATGTCATTTTGCAGAATAACAAATACAAATCCAAACAATTGCCTTTTTATAAAAATATATGTTTTAAATTTGTAAATTATTTCTGTTTGCTATGCAAAATTATTTCTTAAATTCTTTTAAATAATTTCAATATGACCTTTGTAGCTCTATAAGCTGTTTGGTCTAACTTATGTATCGCGGGTTCGATTCCCGCACCGAGAATCCCTGTGTCCAACGATAGACAGTAAGTATATCGGTACTTTTTTGTTTGTTTTTCTTACAAACTTTCAGTCAGATATTCTACAATTGCTTAGATTCTTTAGTTGTTTCATTGGTTGTATACGTATGTATGATATCCGTGTTCTGTCTTACAGCACAATCCTCCTCTAACCGACTCCACTTTTCTTTTTCTCTATCTCGAGCTAGAGCAAGAGAAAAGTGGAGTAATACCATCTTCAAACCTTTTGTTTTCAAGTGAGATTCAGTAGTTACTCAATAAAAATAAAAGGAAGTGGTATTTACCTGATTCTTTCAAGGAAATTATCAAGAACAGACTTTAGCTTAGCTTTCATTTATCTTACTTAGTATTACAACAAAGACCCCACTTTTTTTCTTAATACTGGTCGTTGAATTGACCAGGATTAAAAAGATTTTTGGCTAATATTGATGGCGAGTAGATCACTTACCTACACAGATATTTATTTATTAATTAGGACTATCAACAATATTTTACACAGTGCTTGTCGCTGTATTTACAGATTTTGTGTTACAGTTTCAGGTGGAATAATCAATGATACTTAAATATGTTTTTGCACATGCAAAAAATTATAAATTATAGAGACTAAAAATTGTGTATAATATAGAGTTACTAAGTAAATTAATTTACAATACAAAATATAATTTAAATGACCAAACAATAAATAATACTAAATATAGGTAAAAATTATAAAAAATTATGGGTGACAATTTATAATCTACAAATTATGATGTCCTCCCGACCGAATTTCGGCCACGGCGGCCAGTCTTAATGGAGACTAGACAATTGCGCAGGACATATTATAGTGCACAAGTGTGTGCGCAAACACAGGGGCACTTTCTATTCCATCACTCTCATGATCCGATAGGACGCCTAGCGACACGACCGGAAAGAGTTCAGGTACAGGACCGACGGCTTTACGTGCTCTCCGAAGCACGGAGGTGTAATACCGCCAACTTCCAGACTTCGGGCTGATACTGAGAAATTTCTTTTTACGGAAAAATCCCAAAATCACTTATTGGCCCGACCCGGGATTTGAACCCAGGACCTCATTATCTGCGGTTGAACACGCTACCGCTAGACCAACGAGGCAGTCAACAAATTATAGGACGCGTTTCAAATGAGTACTTTATACCGTTCTTGTGTAAAGAAAAATTTGCTACTAAACCTTAAGAAACCACATTCATTATGATGTAGGTGTCTATTAAGTCATAGGTCATCAGCAAACGGATAAAAAAACTACAGCTAGTATTTCCTCTTATATACGCAAACTCTTTTCCACGACATTTCGAAGCAAAGAATCAGCATTATTGACCTAAATAAAGGCCAGCCTTCTGGTCGCGTGAAGTATCGGCCAGACGCTTGGAAATGTCGTGGAAATTAGTTCGCGTATTTTTAAATTAGGTTAAAGTCCCAGTCTCGAGAAAAAGTTCTATCCGCATACATAGGAATTTTGCTCTCTGCTAGTTAAATACAATGACACAGTAGTTAAGTATATAGCAATAATTATATTTTTTGGAACGAAGTTCCTTATCGCGCGATGTGAAAGGGGGCTAGACGGAAAACATTCTTACGAAAAGTTGTCACGACACTTTTTGCAGCTGTGCGGTGTGCGCATGTTTCTCTGTCTGTCTCTCTCTCGTTCTCTCTTATAGAAAGCAAGCTAGATATTTTCATTTCTATTTCGCATTGAACAGTGTGGTGTCGCGACGATTATTTTTGTTGAGTGTATACAGGTTTTTTGTACATAATAAATAATAAGAAATAACTTCGTTCCATCCGGGTGTCCCTTGACACCTCTCAAGTTTTTAGAATATAGGATTGGTGAAATAGGATAGTATAGCTCCAATACAACAGCATCTAAAAACAAATTCAATAGTTTATTATAATCAACTACTGTATCTATTGTAGCTGATTTGGCTGAAGCGTATATACAACATGTAACTTAATTAACGCACATCCTGAAAATAGTTTGTTCATATTCGTTTATTGAATCGATTTGTATCATTTTGAATATAGGTAATTGTTTATTCCAAAATAATTATAACTACGGAAATTGTTGTCTTATTAACCTTGTACAGTAAAAGTAATAAGACTTTTAAAATCGCAGTTTTTTTGTATTCATACAAATTCCATCATTCAATACAAAATAAAGAAAAATAAACTTTATTCCAAGAAACTTATTTAGTAAATAACAATGCATATACATATTAAATGAAAAATTCAGTGTATGTATTATGGTTACAACATAATATTCTAATTGGGGTGTTTGAGGGTGTGCGTTAATTAAGTTACATGTTGTATATACCCAATCGATCAGTATATAGAGCTGCATGGCCTGATTTTGGCTAAGGCAGCCACTCTCAACGGAGACCAACCAATTACATATTATAGTGCTTTACATATTATAATGCTTGAGTGCGTGCGAAAACACAAATGCACACTCCATTCTTTGACAGGGAAGAGCTTAGTTGGCCGTCACAAAGAAAATCTGTTCAGGGATAAAGTGGAACTATGGTACCGTCCTCTTTATAATAGGTAACCTATTGCACTAACGACTGCATGCTTTAAATTCTGATGCACACACTAATAACGCAATATTTGTATTCAAGTTCTGGACAGACAAATTCATATATATTTGTCATAAATTTATATATATGTCATAATTAGTTATATGTCATAAGAGAGGTAGGGCACAGCGTTCATTCGCTCGAAGAGCAGTCCTGGGAATGTACCTCCACCATACAGAAGATATTCTTTAATAATAACATTCATAATTTAATATTGTGTTTCTGAGTGTATGTACCTAAGGTCTCCAAAGCTCTTTGGGGTGGGGGGAAGGGTTAGCAACACTTGTTTTCTGGATCTCGAAGGTCGCCTTAAGCAAAAAAAAAAACGCACCCGCGTCTCCTCTGGTGTTGCGAGTGTCCATGGGTGGCGGTGATCACTTTCCATCAGGTGACCCACTTGCTCGTCTGACGCCTCTGATATAAAAAAGTGTCTCCAAAAATATGACGTACATATTTAGGTATCATATCACGAATAAAAAACATATAGTTGTATGTACTATGCTAGTAAGTTAGTAAATAGTTAGTCGACTCGTGTTGTGCTGTTGTGTTGTGTGTGTGTCTTAGTGTTTGTGTGCGTATATGTATGTTTTTTTAAAGAGAATGCCCGCGCTATGATCTGTATTGCGGGTTCATGCTAACATGCAATTTACGGGCACAAAGCCCAACCAGAATCAGAACAACAATTAAAAGTTCACACAAACAGTTGTTCTGTGCGGGACTCGAAACATGGCACGCAAGAACAGCAACGCCTTGTCGCCTCACTATTAGCTCAAGTTCCGACTCGAGCTATTAGTGAGGCGACAACCCTAACCACTGCGCCATACGTGCATTCTGCCCATTTGGTTATAAAAGTACAAGCTTTCAAATTTATAATACACTAGCAGTGCCCGCGGCCTTCGTTCCGCGTTATAAATATTTTTGTCCCTGCCTTTGATGAATCATAGCCTATGACACTCCACAATAACGTAGCTTTCTATTAGTGAAATAATTTTGAAAATCATTTCAGTAGATCCAGAGATTACCCCTTACAACGTCACAAACGTTACCTTTTTAGGGTTCCGTTGCCAAATGGCAAAAACGGAACCCTTATAGATTAGTCATGTCTGTCTGTCCGTATGTCACAGCAACTTTTTTCCGAAACTATAAGAGCTTTACTGTTGAAATTTGGTAAGTAGATGTATTCGGTGAACCGCATTAAGATTTTAACACAAAAATTGAAAAAGAACAATAATTTTGAGGATCCCCATACATAGAACAGAAACTCAAAATTTTTTTTTCATCATACTCAAATATATGGGCTGTCTATGGATAGGTCTTCAAAAATGATATTGAGGTTTCTAATATAATTTTTTCTAAACTGAATAGTTTGTGCGAGGGACATTATAAATCAAAAAAAAAAATATATGATGTACATTACCATGCAAACTAACAACGAAAATTGGTTTGAACGTGATCTAGGCAGTAGTTTTTTTTTTATATGGCATAAATAGTAAACCGCAATTTGCTTTCATTTAATCAACTGAAATACTTGCTGCTACAGAACCCTTCATGGGCGAGTCCGACTCGTACTTGGCCAGTTTTATAATATTAGTATAGATAAAAAGGATGGAGGAAGTAGGCTTCTATCCCGCCCTTCCACGATCAAAATGCTTCTAAATCTTATCTATCTATAATATTGGAAAAATGTAATAACATATTTGGTTCTTACAGTTTTCCAATAATGTTAATAGAAGGTGGCACTTCTTATCCACTATGCAAGTTTTCAATTGGAACTTCAAAGGATAGGAAAGATTACACGTCGCTACGAATAAAATTGCTTTTCTGTACATGTCCTGTAGATTTTCTACTGCCTACACCTACTTCTGAAGTTATAATTAAGGTTAATATATACTTGGTTCACGATTATGAAACACCGCGCATGGATATTATCTATCCTTTTTTTAACGTGGTGGAAACTTTTTATAGTTCCCCTTAGTTTGGGGAGACTACGAGGTATGTGGGAATCCCCGTGGGTTACACACTAAACCACCACGGTAGCCTAGCCTCTCGGTTCTGTTGGTGATGGCTCCGGGAACTTGAGACGATTTCCATCCGGAACCACCATCATTTCACCTATGCATCTTAAGGAAGCTCTCCCCGAGGGGCAAAGATGTTGATGCCCCCCGATGCACTCCTTGTGCGTAGGCAACCTGCTACTTGTATTATATAAATATTTTGTCGCCCTTGTCTTTTTGAATATGGAACGCGCGTGAACCCCGCGCGGGCTGTCTCCGTTCAGCGCGTGCCCTGTGAACATAGTTTTGTATCGTATCGCAAATAATAGATTATTTAAGTGAATTACGGTGTTCCTGTTGTGGAGAATTCAGGAATAGTTTCTGGACTAGTGGATTAGTGTCATGAAGCAGTGAATCAAACATTCCTTAGGCGCCTAGCAGATCTGAACGGGCTCCCGATCCTGACCCCGGTGCTGGGGTGTGAAAAGGCGAGGTCACTGTGATGCTGTTCAAATTCAAATTTCATTGGTTCCGTTAAAATATTGCATTTGTGTGGAATCGTCAATTTTTTACCCTATCGTGCAGTGCATGACGTGGCGTGGCGAGTGCATGACGTGGCGCGGCGAGTGCATGACGTGGCGCGGCGAGTGCATGACGTGGCAGCTACTGAGAAACACTGCCAGAAAACTCAGAAGGAACCATGAGACCACCTTCTGCATGGACGCCCAAAGTCCCCACTCCAACCGCCCATGATCCCAGAAGCGGCGCCTCACTGGCAGTTTGTATGCCTATCATGGGCCGCTTCGACTCTCTCGTACTGGATTAAGTGGCCACAACCGCTTTCCAGTACCTTAAGTTCTCCGGCGCCTTATGCCCCTAAGGGCAGGATCAGCCCTCTCCCGATCCCGCTCGGCGGCCTCCTTCCGCAGCATCACCGCCTTGCAAAAGCAGATCACTGCCTTCCAGGTATCATTTTCCATGTTGGCGGAGAGCTTCTACTATGGCTGGCGGAGAAAGATCTCTCCCGGTCCGTACTTCAAAGACGAATATTGTTAACCCTAACCTAACAGCTTAGAATCTGGTCCCATGTGCGTTAACAACTTTGCCATCGCACCACGGTCTACGAAAATCAATTCCATGCTTTATTGACTTTACGTAATGAAAACGCTTCAACGCCATATTTTTATTACTGTTTAAGAAAGAAAACCAACTGATGAACTTATCATTATAATAACCGATTTGAAAGAATCTATACAAATAAATAAAATTGGAGTGTCTGTTTGTAATATTGAAATAACCGTTTTTTACTACATGTATATGAATATATATACGGACATACACCAAAATGACATTTTTTTTCAATTTTTGTCTGTCTGTCTGTCTGTTTGTTCCGGCTAATCTCTGAAATGGCTGGACCGATTTAGACGGGACTTTTATTTGAAGGTAGCTGATGTAATAAGGAGTAACTTAGGATACTTTAATTTTAGAAAAATCTTTTATTTTAGGAAATACAAAATAAACTAATTAACACGCGGACGAAGTCGCGGGCACAGCTAGTCTTTAATAAAACAATTCCGATTAAAAATAATGTTAACCGGAGAAATTGCTTAACATACATAAAAGGAGCACCTCTAGATGTACACCAGACTTAGTTGCTAGGATAGCAATGACTAGAAGAGCCTTCAACAATAAAAGACAACTTTTCACAAACAAAATCTCCCTCAAGATTGCAATGCGCCTAATCGAAACATATATGTATATATGACTATAGACATGGACACTGAGAATAAGAGATAGACAGAGATTAGAGGCATTTGATATGTGGTGCTGGAAGGGCAAAGATGTTAGGGTACTTGATACGATATGACACCATTATGAAGAATATTATTGAAGGCAAAATAGAGACAAGGAGAGGACGAGGAACACTAAGAAGGACCTATATGGATCAGATAAAGGAAAAGATAAATGTAATGTTGTATCAAGAAGTTAAAGCGCTCGCCGAAATCCGAGACGATTGGAAGAAGCTCCACCGACAAGAGCATAGCTCTTAAATATGATGATGATATTGGATTGGCTAGTTTAATATGTTTGAACTTGGATTGACATGTTGCCGCGTGTCTTGTTGTAATTATGTTTTCTCTTTGTTGTGTTTATTTTTAACATAGATTTAAGATTTCAAAATATTTAAGTATATAGTATAATAATAACTGTGATATGTACCTTTAATATTATATGAACGAGCGTGTCTCGCCAACAAGCTTTGTCGCTTGGCGAGGAACAATTTTATCGTAATAATTTTACTATCTTTTATGAATTGAACGATTTAAAAAAAATAACATAAAAGGACGTATATTCGACTTGATTACCTCCTACTATTTAAAGTCGGTTAAGGCAATCTCTGATGTTTAAATACTATGAAAAGTTTATCTTGCCGAACCCTTTTTTCGCAATCCGCTCTATTGAATTTAGGGCTAACAGTCTAGGGATGAAAAATGTCAGCAACAAAAGCTTTAAGAACCAAGCGAGGTGGAAAAGGTCGCTAAATGTTTGTACAACATTAATATTCACAAGCTCTGTTTGCGAAAGCGTTCCAAGTTATTGGACTACAGCGTGTTGACAAAAAAGTATGTCAATAAACTTAACAAACACAGGTTCCTTGCTGGAGTGAATATGCCTTCTGATCGCAAGGTTGCGGGTTTGATCCTCGCACAAGGAAAATATTTGTGTTCTTGAACATGTCTTTTTTTCTTCGTCTGGGTGTTTTCTGCAAAAAAGAAGCTAATAAGTATTTCTATCCGTTGTTTAGTGTTGATAGTATAAGATTTGCTAAATTTGCGTTAGATGGCGCTGTGTGATATTTATTTATTTATTTAATTTTCTGGCACACAAAACAGAATATTATCAATACATGACAGCGAAGTATACATTAAGGTATAGCACTAGACAGTATTCCTAAACAAGTGTACACAGTATGACAATTTGAGTAGAAATAGGAGTGACGCAGGACAGAAAGTAAAATTATATGATAAGACTAATAGATTTTAAGTTCACCGAAGCACGATCCGTAACACTATGATCAAATCGAGTCGCACCTAGGTGAACATGCACCTTAAAACTAATTAATATATGATTATATGGTCCGGATATCACTAGAAACATTAACATTACCTACCTTGATTCGTGCGCAAATGCCTATACCAAAACATATTTATTACCTAAGTAGAATACTTAATATTTCCGACCTACCTCGAAAAAACAAATGAAACAGCATGTCCCCGTACACAATCTGAGCTGGATGATATAATTAATATAAGAACTTGTGTTGTGTGAGGGTTTATACACTACGTGGAGGCATAAATTCAGTTCATTCAAAACACAAGCCGGCCGGATATTAATAGAGTATAGTGTGCAGTTCATCACGTATTATTTCATTTACTTTTCTTGCGTATTATTATTATTTCAGCAATCGAGTAATATCCAATCCATAGGGATATTTTGTTATGTTGTCCAGGGAAGTGGAGGTGAAGTAGATAGGCGGTCAAGGCAAATTTAGATTCACTCTTAGTTTAATTTAAGCTGATCAAAAAGAAGGTTGTTTTTACATCTTTTCTTTTTCTTTTTTACTGTTAATTGTGTGTGTGTGTAGAGTGTATTGAATTTTATACTTTTAAAATTTCTTTTTTGTGTACCTATTCTTAAGTGTCTATTGTTGATATAAAGCAAAAACTGATTTGCACTTCTGTGACTCACCATGGTAGGTAACTGAAAATCAGTGTTGCAGTTGGGCTCTGGCTGTAACAGTGTGCTGAGCTGCCTACCAATTGAACACATTATATTTGAATTATTCCTTGTTATTCGTTTCTTTTTAATGTTGTTTTTTTTTAATCATGTTTAGTTTTATGGTTAGTTTTATGTAAGCAAATATAGGATTTGTACAAACTTTATTTCAATATGTGTGTGTGTGTGTGTATGTGTTCAATAAAAACATTTTCTTCTTTCTTCTTCTATTACTAGCCCAGAAAGGATAAGAGAAGGCCAATACCTTTTTTTGATAAGAAAGGGGGAATGCCTACGCATACCACTCGCAAAAAGTGTCTGCCTGAATGACTAAACCTAACCTGTCTGGGCTTTTTCTGGCGCCTAATGGGGGGAGCCCCGGAAACGCGGGTATGCTGCCCTGGTGCTCCCCTTTTGCGCCATGCACCAGATGGTCGGGACACGTACCTATCTCTTGTACTCTTTTACTTACCCTGCACTCTTTCCCAGCGTGGGTAAATTATTGTGCTCCTTAAAGTTTATTGAAAGTTTTTAAAAAGTATAAAGCAAATAACCAAACTGTTTTATGTATGGAATTTATTCTGAATTAAATTATTATTATTATTAAACAAAACTTACTGTTATTAAGGTAAAATTAAAAAAGTAGTTATTAAAATCTTTTGACAGAGTTGTTTTAATACTGCACTAATGTTAATGTGAGATCCGTTATCTATAATATAATAATATCTTGGGACATCATTTACACATGGCCATATGATCCCAAACTAAGCAGAGCTTGTACTATAGAAACCAGATAACTGATATACTACATAAACTACTTTTCTGTTGTAAACACATACTTATATAGATAATTACACCCAGACTCAGGACAAAAAGACATGTTCATGCACACAAATATCTTTCCTGGGTGGAAATCGAACCCATGACACCCGGCGTGAAAAGCAAGCATTTACCAACCACACCAACAAGCCCTTCAATAGATCTCCTATCATCATTATCATATCAGCCGAATGACGTCCACTGCTGGACAAAGGCTTCCCCCAAAGATTTCACCAATTGCCGGTCTTGCGCATTCGCATCTAGCAGTTTCCAGCGACCCGCACAAGATCATCGGTCGTAGTTCGTGGTCGCCACTCGAGAACCTTTCTGCCCCAACGGCCGTCGGTTCCACGAGCTATGTGCCCCGCCCACTGCCACTTCAGTTTTGCAATTCTTCGGGCTATGTCGGTGACTCTGGTTCGCCTGCGGATCTCCTATATCTCCGTAGTAAATCCATATATCCCAAGGACTACTTTAACCTTTCAACTATTCTCAGAAGCCTGAGCTTTAATAACAAACAGTAACATGTTGATGCAGATAGAACGTTTAAACCCCGTCCCTATACACATACTTATAATAATAGTGAGCACCTACTACAAGCATTGTAACTCCTTAACGTAGACATAACTCCGGAGTTGCATGATTTTGATACTATCCTATACCTGATAAGGTCTGGGGACCTTATTAAGGCGCATAACCACAATATTCTTAATAAGTCACCGAGTATCTTTATTTATTTTTATTTAATAATTTATGTACACACAGAAAGAAAAATAACAATAAATTACAATAATAGGAAAAAATAGCACAAAGGTACTGCTTATTTCAATAGAAATATCTTCCAGCAGACCCGCGAGAGGAGAAACTAATCGGAAAAAGACCATGCCGTGTGTAGACAACTATACACTACTAAGTGTATTTATACACTACATGCTAATAATACATAAATAGGGGAGAGGATATATATATATATATAAAGACTATATAATATACTACATATACAATGTACACAAATATTAGGATGAAGATAAGAGATAATGTTCTTTCACTCGTTTTTTAAATAAAGTGATAGTATTTATTTTACGGATGTTAGGCGGAAGAGAATTCCACAACCTCACGGCCTGCACCGTAAAGGAGTAGGAGTAAAAATCGGTTTTGTGGATAGGAAATTTAAGGAGGGATCTGAGGTGTGACCTACAGGAGGCATCAGATGAGTGAATAAAGGAGAAGCGCTCCCGTAGGTGGGCGGGGTGTGAGGGATTGTGAAGGACATTGAATAAGAGATACAATACGCGAGCATTCCTACGAAGACGGATAGGGAGCCACTTGAGATCCTTGCGAAAGTTGGAGACATGGTCATATTTTTTCGTCGTCTGATGACGTCAAGCGACTGGAAAGAGATCAGGTACAGCACCGACGGCTTTACGTGCTCTCCGAGGCACGGGAGTATAATACCACCAACTCCCGGACTTCGGGCTGATACTGTCAAAATCATTTTTGGCCCGACGCAGGATTTGAACCCAGGACCTCGTTCTCTGCGGGTGAACACGCTACCGCTAGACCAACGAGGCAGTCAACACGACAACAGTACGACAGAGTATGCATTTTGCGAAGGCTGTATTGTACGTGACTCTTGACATCTTATTTCCGCTATGTTGGTTCAAGTGTGTATGTGCATGTAGTGAAAATTAACGCTATACAAGATTTCATACAAAAACCGGGCTAGTATGAGTCAGGATCGCGTGCACTGGATTCCGTATCTCAGTTTACGTATAATAATGAGTTTATCTATACATATACCAGAACCGAAGTAAATAGGGATATCATTTGGTGAATGTAGTAAAAAATATAGGTATAAGATTTATGCACCTGTGTTCAATTCTGCTTATCACCTTAAGTCCAAAATTTACTTGTCAAAATTGTAGATAAGTAATTATATTTGGGTGAATTGCCCAACCCAAAAAAATAAACGGCATACCTGAGAACGGTAGTGCAATGTGCCGATTTTTAATTTACGCATTTTTTCTAAATAGCGAATGTACTTCTCTACCTCTGCAAAAAAAATCATTCATTTCTACCCACTAATAGACCGAAAAAAAAAATTACAAAGTGTTATTTTATCATCACGGTGGCCTGTCCTGAACCCAATTCCTCTCATAAAATACCTTCCCCTGTAAATACATTCGTAATATGGATTTAAATCGATTTTGATATCATTAAATTATAATATTTTCGATCAAATACAACTTTCTTTGTTTGTTTATCTTCTTTCTCATGGATTTGACAGTCAGTCAACTTTTGTCCGGAAAAAAGTTATCATTTCAGAGGACAGTGAGTTTTAGTAGAATAGCCACGTCAAGATTGCGTTGTTAGGCCTGTGTCAAATTTCCTCACTTCGGATCCGTCCGGCTCAAGATCTCGGCATGAACGCACTGATCCCAATGTCTTGCGGTTTTCCACCAAAAAAGTAAGTTTATCATTTCAGTGATATGGGGACAAAAATTGTTTCATTTCGGTTTCATTTCGGTGGCTGTTATAACTCGTGCTAGATTCGTTTAATTTGTTTCAAAATTATGTATTAAATTCGCCGTAAGTACTGTTTTGTTTGAGTAGTGTTCATATATTTTTAATAAATTTATTTCAAAGTTAAATGTAGAACTAACCTGTATTTTATCATCTCAGTGTTATCATTTCAGTGGATTCGGTGGACTGTTATACCAATTATAGTCCACCGGAATGAAATGTATCTCCGAAATGATAAAACCATATAGTTTTAGAGATCCTTGTGTCAAATACAAGGTCATAGTTTTGTAATGTAATTTTGCCTATGTATTTGTTGTGTAATATTTGTGTTTACGATATATAATGTATACACATATTTATGTAGTAAGTACATGTATATACTTACCTTACATACACATTTATTCGGCTCACCGATAATGTGATGAGTGTGTGAGTCACCACCTTATACCTACTAATTGTCGATAAAATAATAATTTTGAGGGTTTACCTTCATTTTAAGTAAGTTAGTTACCTTTATTTTTATGTCATTTATTATGAGTAAATAATATCTATACATATATTAAAATCGTCGTAGGAAAGTCAAAACTGTGATAATTTATAACATTTAACGCGGGTAATACCGCGGGGCACAGCTAGTTTTATATAATTTCTAAATTTTACAAGATATAACAAATAAATCTATAATTAAACTTATTAAAAAAGACTGATGTTTATAATAATTATAGTAAAGACGTGTTGTGGTCTAATAATTAAAGAAGACTTGTTAAGTAGGTACATTTATAAATTAAAAACCTATATTTACACTCATAAAAATTCTCTCTGATTAGTGAATTTGAGAAACTATTGTGTGATTTGAAGTAACATGATGAAAAATCAATGTTTTTAAGCTACATACTTTCGCAGTTATGTATAAGTAATTATGTAGAACAAAACTTTTGGTTTTCGTTCTTTTTAGATATATACGTTTCTCTTTTGTTGTAGTAAATTAAGAATAACGTGATCTCAATTTGGTTTCTGTTATGTTTCATACGTTTATGTAAAAGGATTAAAAGTACTAAGCTATTACTACTTAGATATGTTTATAATGTTTCTTATTCATTTATTGTGTTTTGAAATTGATTTAATTTAATAAGTTTTACTTATATACCTGTAGAAACACTATTCTCGTATAGATACCAATTTAACTAAATTATACCTAGCATTTTGCTCTAAGTGCAATAGGTAGACATTATGTATTACTAATTAATTAATGACAAAACTTACAAATGCAGCCATAATATTAATCAGAAACTTTAAACTTCCTAATCGCACTTCGTAAACTCTTTTGAAAATATATTAAGTAAATTAGTATTAGTTCAAAGCACATTAAACATACAAAAATATTTATGTATGGTTATCAGCAGTTACGATAAAGTTTTCCAACATTTTCACCCAACAACAACCAGAAAAAATACCAAAGGTTATATAAGCTAAGAAACAATTAATTCATATCGTAATAAACATTACGTTAATATCATATTTTGGGGATATTGTAACCTCAAATAATGATATATGGTAATACTAAATGTAATATCTGTATATCAATAATGATATTAAAATACCTGTGTACTGTCCTGTCTCAGTGTTTATCTAAAATTTGTGGATATCAAAACTAACAAATTACGGAACCCTAGCTGCCCGGCACGGTTGTTCTTAGCTGTATAATTTCGGTGGATTTATTTCATTCCGGTGCACAGTCTATCATTTCGGTGGTCATTTTTATCATTTCGCTAGACACTTTTCATTTCAGTGGACTCTTAAAAATTCATCCTTAAATATTTATGTCAGTTTTTATGATATTTGGTGTCCAATCATACACAAAGTTATAAAATAGGCTAAAGTTTAATTTATCACTAAAAATATGTAAATAGCATTGTAATCAAAAAATTGCACCGAAATGATAAATATAAATGACTTGTTGAAATTCACCCATTTGCAACAAAAATATTCAGTTTTTTTTTTGTGAGAACTGTTATTATATTTCGTCAGACAAACCGTAAAAACTATTTGAACCGCTTTTTCCAAAATGGCGGCCGTGGGACACGGTTGCAACCCCACAAACAAGGATTTTACTATAAACTGTAGCAAGTAACTACAGTAGTAGTAGCGAGATGACAACCTTAATTACTGCGCCGCACGTTAAGTCAAAAAAATAAATGGTGTCAAAAACGATGCTTAGGAACCACATAAAAAATTTAAATTTCAATACATAATATTAAAAACTTCAATTAAACATAATCTCCTTGACAATAACTTAATACAAGCTAGCTAAATGTCACTACCATTATAAAATAAATTGTATAAATGTTTTAACATTCCGTGTACCTAAATATCTGTAATAAGTAACTAGAAATAATAACTGTATTACTACAAACATGTTCTGACTATTTACAAGCGCTTTTTTAAAGTCTACGTGAATAAAAACCTTTTTATTTATTTTATTTTTATTTATTTTATTGCTGTCGGATAACGTCCCCAGAAGACAAAAACTGCATTAAATAAAAATTATTTTATTAAATTGAGTTCAATATTCTTTACCACTTTATAAACCTCTTTAAATTTTGATTAAAGTGTTATGAACTTGAATTAACCTCTCAAACTGATAATACCTATGAAAATATTGCCAACTGTGCCCTAACATATATGCTTACCACGAAGCTGAATACAATACTTAATATGAAAACTTTACCAATTTATAACTTTGCAGTTACCTAGAATTCAACTTTTTGTTACGAGTATGACAGTTTCAATATAAATTACTGTGTAATACTCCGTCATTGTGCTGGTATAATTTTAAAGACATTTTCATGTTTTTAAACGTAGAGGGAATTATTTAAAGCACGCCACTGATCACCATCCACAAGGTTTTTTACTATTTTTTACTACACTGTCTAAAAACGTTACAGTTTTATGCGTATATGTATTTTTTTTGTAATTTTCGATGATGTCACACATCTCCTTCCTCTCGGTCTCTGGATATTGTTTTTTAACCTAATGAAATTAAATAAATAAATATTTTTTGTGGGAGTGATTTTGGAATGGAACGGAAATGCGTGAAAGTGGGTAGACACGCGAATTGCGCGCGGCGTTGGAGAGATATGTAGCTGTGAGATGGTACCAATTTTGCGTAAAGTTAGTATCAAACCACGACGTACTGTCGACTAACAAAGTGTATGCGATGATATACGATATATGACGGCCACCATAGCCTAGTTGGTAGTGCTCCTGCCTACGAAGCTGGTGGTCCTGGGTTCAAATCCCGGTAAGTGCAAATATTTGTGTGATGAGCACGAATATTTGTTTCTGAGTCATGGATGTTTTCTATGTATTTAAGTATTTATCTATCTATATAAGTATGTATGCCAAGCTTGTACTATCCTCCTGACTATCCCAGGTACATTTTTTCGAATTTGATTGTGAAAATTTGATATGTTGCACATAAAGACCCTAGTGTTTTATTAAAAATATTTAAAAAAATCCCAAGGTGGAAAATCTGGATTTTCACTATGTCACTTATATAGGACAAACGCAGAATATGAAGTTGTGCTTTGTATAGTACATAGCATTTTATTCAGAAATAAATACATATATTGTTGTTATTTTGATAGTATGACTAATAAAACAACTTTAGTTTTAATGAAAGACATATTTATTATCAGAAAATATTAAAATATGCCAGTCTTGGAACTGGTTTATCATCAATCTAGTCTAATTATTAGTAACAAATTATTTAGCCATATAAAGAGATCAAAATTTACAACTTTACAAAATAAAGCAACGTCATATACTCATTCACAATTAATCATAATATTATTACGTACTCATGTACTTAACAATGTTTTAAACTTATAAAAAAAGAACAACGGTCTTGTAATATTTGGTGAAAGATCTATCAAAAATGTTTGAACTTAAATCTAAATTCAGTCAAAATGATTGACGTCAAAAGTGAAACGTATTAGAATCTAGAACTACACAAAGAATAAAAATTAACTATTTAACTCTTTTTTAGGGTTCCGTAGCCAAATGGCCAAAAACGGAACCCTAATAGATTCGTCATGACTGTCTGTCCGTCCGTCCGTATGTCACAGCCACTTTTTTCCGAAACCATAAGAGCTGTACTGTTGAAACTTGGTAAGTAGATGTATTCTGAAACGCATTTAGATTTTCACACAAAAATAGAAAATAAACAGTAAATTTTAGCGTTCCCAAAACATATAACTGAAACTCATTTCATCTGTGGATAGGTGTTCAAAAATGATGTTGAGGTTTCTATTATCATTTTTTTCTACACTGAATAGTTTGTGCGAGAGACACCTCCAAAG
This sequence comes from Pseudoips prasinana, assembly GCA_951640165.1. Taxonomy (NCBI): domain Eukaryota; kingdom Metazoa; phylum Arthropoda; class Insecta; order Lepidoptera; family Nolidae; genus Pseudoips; species Pseudoips prasinana. Next base: position 34,626,430 of record OX621245.1, on the reverse strand, counting down.
TGGTAAGATGAGTGTCCCCCCCCCCCCCCCCTGTAACATCTAAAATAAAAGAATGATAAATAAAAAAGAATATATAGTGTACATTACCATGGAAACTTCCACCGAAAATTGGTCTGAACGAGAACTAGTAAGTAGTTTTTTTTGATACGTCATATATCGTAAACCGCAATTTACCTTTCATTCAATCAAATAAAATACTTGCTGCTACGGAACCCTTCATGGGCGAGTCCGACACGCACTTTTTTTGTGGGTCCTAATGTTTTTCCTTTTAGTAGAACTTCGGTCCTATTTGGGCAATCTACTATGGTATCCAGAATATTGACATCAATATATTGCTGTATAAATTAAAAATAGTTCCACCTCGATGAGGCTTTTGGAATATAAGCTGGCTGTTGAAGATGACGATCGCTATGCTCTAATTTATCTCCAACCCAACAGTTATGACTTATGTCTATCGACATTTCGAAGTGTCGAGGAACGTGTATTCCTCGATCTAGGCAGCAATCCACGTCTACCACCACGTCTCCCACGTGTACAAACCCGACCCGGCCTTTCAGAACTAACTGATTATAATGGCAAAGCTGGTGTAGATTCAAATAATTGATCATTATCCGAAAAACTTTGTGAAGAACTTCCCGAATATATATCTCGCTCATTTGTTTGTGGAGTATAACTGCAATCATCTTTAGATACTTCAGAACCATCATCAAAGTCAGATTCATTTAATATATCGGTAATATTGTCTTCTGTCAACACTAAAACAAAAAAAAGTAATCATATTAATAAAAGAATAATAAATATAGACTATGTACTATACCTAGGACACTGATAGTGTATGTAATTAAAACTTTATAGGCTGACATTGTACTACATAAAGGACATCTAACAACAAGTGTAAGTGGAAGACGAAATATTAGCATATTTCGTGAAATATTTCAAAATATAGTACGTTAGTCATTCAACTAAACTGTAACAACTTAGTTTTCAACGTAATTCACATTAAATGACAAGATTAAACTAGATTGTACTTACCGGCTCTTCGGCGTGAACGAACCTCTCCACTAGTCGACGCCATTTTGTCAAAAATGACAGGTGTATCCGACTCAATGCTGTGTGGTGACGGCCTAAGAATATCACCACCCCCTCTCATCCCGTGGGGGGACGTAAAAGTCGTCCCGAGGGAATATATACCAGAGAACGGGCAGCAGCGTTCTTCTGAGTACCATGTCCACCTTACTGCGATCGCCAACCCGTCTGCCAAGCGTGGCGATTATGGCAAATCCCCTCAAATGATGGACACAACCAAACCGCGGCCCCCAGTCCCCGGCAGCCCTGCTATTCCCAGCCGTGGTAACAGCCGTGGTAACGGCAGGGCAGGGGGTGCTAAGAATCCCCGGCAGATTCCGCGTTACCAACACCGACGACCTCTGGCCCTGGCAACATATAACACACGTACACTGCGGTCCGACGAGAAGATAACCGAACTGGAGGAAGAATTGAGCAGGTTACATTGGGATATTGTAGGATTATCTGAAGTCCGAAGAGAGGGGGAGGACTCGATAATACTGAAATCCGGAAACCTGCTCTATTACCGGGAGGGTGCCCAAATATCCCAAGGTGGTGTCGGGTTCATAGTCCACAAGTCCCTCGTGAACAACCTAGTGAAAATCGAGAGTGTGTCGACGAGGGTTGCGTACCTTATACTCAGAATCACCAAGCGGTATTCGTTGAAGGTTATACAGGTATACGCACCCACTTCGACACACTCCGACGATGAAGTCGAGGTTATGTATGAGGACATATCCAGAGCCATACATACCTCTAACTCCTATTTCACTGTGGTCATGGGGGACTTTAACGCGAAGCTGGGCAAACGATTCGGTAATGAGCTGAGAGTGGGGCAATTTGGAACTGGTGACCGGAACCCCCGGGGCCAAATGTTGGCCGACTTCATGGAGCAGGAGGGACTCTTTATGATGAATTCCTTCTTCAGGAAGCCGGATCACCGCAAATGGACCTGGGTGAGCCCGGATGGTAAAACTAAGAATGAGATAGACTTTATCTTGTCGACGAGACGACAGATGTTCAATGATGTCTCCGTGATCAACGCGGTTAAAACCGGGAGCGATCACAGACTGGTCAGAGGCTCATTGAACCTTAATGTCAAACTCCAGAGGTCCCGACTGATAAAGTCTACGCTCCGACCTTTACCTATCCACGTCCAAAACCCCGAACCATTTCAGCTCGAACTGCAAAACCGTTTCGAATGCCTAGCAGACTGCGAGGAAGTGGACTCATACTATGACAGGCTCGTAGAAGCTGTCCATACGGCTGGGTCTAAGGTCTTCAAGGCCCGCCGTACAAACAGAACTAAAAAGATCTCTGACTTTACCCTGCAACTTATGGAAGATAGACGGAAAATGGTTCTGACATCCTCAAATGATGCTACCAGATATCGGCAGCTCAACAGACAGATCTCAAAGTCTTTGTATCACGACACGCGGCAATTTAATACAATTAGTATTAAAGAGGCCATTGAGCGGAACAAAGGCTCCAAAGTGTTCGCAAGAGCTCTGTCTGTTGGACAGAGCCAACTGACGAAGCTGAAGACTGAGGATGGTAGAATCGTCACGTCTAAACCTGAGTTGCTGGGAGAGATCGAGAAGTTCTACGGACAGTTATATACGACAACACAGCCACCTGTCAAAAGTCATGCCTCAGATCCCAGAGCACGACTAACCCGACATTACACCGAAGACATTCCGGACGTCAGCCTGTATGAGATTAGAATGGCTCTCAAACAACTCAAGAACAACAAGGCGCCTGGTGATGATGGAGTTACAGCAGAGCTTCTGAAGGCGGGTGGTACACCAATCCTACGGGCCCTTCAGAAGTTATTTAACTCCGTCATACTAGATGGTCAAACGCCACAAGCATGGCACAGAAGTGTGGTGGTGCTCTTCTTCAAAAAGGGCGACAAAACCCTATTGAAGAATTATAGACCCATCACACTGCTGAGCCATGTTTACAAGTTGTTTTCGAGGGTCGTTACGAACCGTCTCGCGCGCAGGTTTGACGACTTCCAGCCTCCCGAACAAGCCGGTTTCCGAAAAGGCTTTAGCACCATAGACCACATACATACGCTGCGGCAAGTTATACAGAAGACCGAAGAGTATAACAAGCCACTGTGCTTAGCGTGTGTGGACTATGAGAAAGCCTTTGATTCTATCGAAACATGGGCCGTGCTGAGGTCTCTCATAAGGTGCCAAATTGACTACCGGTATATCGAGGTGATAAAGTGTTTGTATGAAAACGCCACTATGTCAGTGCGACTCCAGGACCAGATCTCGAAACCTATCCACTTGCAGCGAGGCGTGAGTCAGGGAGATGTTATATCTCCGAAACTGTTCACCGCTGCATTGGAAGACGTCGTCAAGCTTCTGGACTGGAAAGGCTTTGGCATCAATGTCAATGGCGAGTACATCACTCACCTTCGATTTGCCGATGATATCGTAGTCATGGCTGAGACCATGGAAGACCTCGGTACAATGCTCGATGACCTCAGCAGAGTCTCTCAACAAGTGGGTCTGAAAATGAACATGGATAAGACGAAAATCATGTCAAACGTCCATGTTGCACCCACTCAATTGAAAGTTGGTGACTCTGCACTCGAAGTTGTAGAGAACTATATTTACCTAGGACAGACCATCCAACTAGGTAGGTCCAATTTCGAGAAGGAGGTCAATCGTAGGCGAACCAAAGTCACCGACATAGCCCGAAGAATTGCCAAGCTGAAGTGGCAGTGGGCAGGGCACATAGCTCGTAGAGCCGACGGCCGTTGGGGCAGAAAGGTTCTCGAGTGGCGACCACGAACCGGAAGACGCAGCGTGGGCAGGCCCCCTACAAGATGGACCGATGATCTTGTGCGGGTCGCTGGAAATCGCTGGATGCGGATAGCGCAAGACCGGCAATTGTGGAGATCTTTGGGGGAGGCCTTTGTCCAGCAGTGGACGTCTTTCGGCTGATATGATGATGATGATGATGATCCGACTCAATATATTTTTTTGTAGTTCGGCAAACAAAAACTAGATGTCGCTTTAAGGTCATCTCAAAAAAGTCGAATAACCGCTAATATTTTTTTGAATCTGATGTCTTATGAGTAGTACGATAGCGGTCAGGAGGCTATGGGTACCAGGGGACGGCCTGGTACCCATAGTACAAGCTTTGCTTAGTTTGGGGCTAGGATGATCTATGTGACATTGTCCCCAGATATTATTATTGTATTATTGTATATATTCGACCAAACATATTATAAAAGAAACCGGGCAAGTGCGAGTCGGACTCGCACATGAAGGGTTCCGTAGAAGAAAGTATTTCAGTTGATTAAATTGCGGTTTATGACGTATTAAAAAAAAACTACTTGCTAGATCTCGTTCAAATCAATTTTCGTTGTAAGTTTCCACGATAATGTACATCATGTATTTTTTTTTGTTTTATCATTATCTTATTTTATAAGTTACAGGGGGGGAAACTCATTTTACCACTTTGGAAGTGTCTCTCGCGCAAACTATCCAGTTTAGAAAAAAAATATATTAGGAACCTCAATATGATTTTTGAAGACCTATCCATAAACACCCCACATGTATGGGTACGATGTAAAAAAATAATTTGAGTTTTAGTTCTATGTATGGCGACCCCCCAAAATTTATTGTTATTTTTCTGTTTTTGTGAAAATCTTAATGCGGTTCACAGAATACATCTACTTACCAAGTTTCAATAGTACAGGTCTTATAGTTTCGGAAAAAAGTGGCTGTGACATACGGACGGACAGACAGACAGACATGACGAATCTATAAGGGTTCCGTTTTTTGCCATTTGGCTACGGAACCCTAAAAATTGGCTTTACATACATTTCATCTCCATTTCATAACACGGTATGATAATAAGTTAGATGTTACAAATCATATGCGACTACAGTAAGGCTTGCTTTTTTATTTATACTTTTGAATGTCAAAACGCTTATACAGGTCTTTTAATTATTAATGGGTTATCGATCATCAAAATGCCTATGTGAAATTGAAAAAGTAATTAAAGAGAAACTTGTTGCATTGTACATAAAAAAATTTGTTCCCACACCGTTGTGTGCGAACTGATTATAAAAATTGAAAACCTGCTTGATATCGTTTCAAAAATAGACAGTAGGTACTCTAATTAAAATATATTATGATGTGAAAAAAGAATGGAATGAATTCGAAATCGTTTTGCAATTGTTTTTGATAAAAGAAGAAACATTATGGATACAGCCGTATTGAGAACCTCCTCCTCCTTTTTTTGGAGTCTATTAAAAAAGAACAAAATATATCGTCGGTTGATATCGCCTTAAAGAAACAGATGATCATACGAAAGAGTTGTGCGACTTAACAGGTCATAATCAGTAAGAATACAGATTAGATAAGGTTATTTTCTTTCTCATAAATAACGACGCCCGTCCTAGGAAAGTAAAGGTCATAGCCCACTTACACGACTCTGCTACCATCTCACTAATAAAATAATAATTATATCTTAGGACATTATTCACACATGGTCATCTGATCCCAAACTAAGCACAGCTTGTACTTTGGAAACCAGATAATTGATATTCTACATATACTACTTTTCTTTTGTAAATACACATGTGCATACTTATATAGATAATTACAACCAGACTCAGGACAAACAGACACACATTCATGCACAAATATATCTGTCCTGGGTGGGAATCGAACCCACGACCGGCTGCGTGCAAAACAAGCATTTAACAAAGACGACATAGGCCCGACCCAAAAATACGAGGCATGCCTTTTAAGTTTTGTCGTTTGAAGAAAAAAACACAACTAGAATCTTATAGTACTTTTTATTGTTTTTACTACTTAAAAGGCATGCCTAGTATTATTCAAATATTTCAGTCGTGGCCTTGCGATATATATGTAGTTTATACTGATAACATAAATTAGCAGACAGCTCGGTGACAACAAGCTTCCCGCCATCAGACTGATTCGGCAGTACTGTTTTAGTTTAGGGTGGTGATGGATGGGAGTGGTTTTGGAGCAGAGTCGTGTAAGTGGGCTATGACCTTCAACCTCCTTATCGCAGGGGACTTTACAAATATACAATTATAATAATATATAGGGACAATGCCACACAGATCATCCTAGCCCCAAACTAGGCAAAGCTTGTACTATGGGTACCAGGCGACGATATACATACTTATATAGATAGATAAATACTTAAATACATAGAAAACATCCATGAGTCAGAAACAAATATTCGTGCTCATCACACAAATATTTGCACTTACCGGGATTCGAACCCAGGACCACCAGCTTCGTAGGCAGGAGCACTACCAACTAGGCTGCGGCTATGGTGACCGAAGTAACGAAGACAAGACAACTATTTCATACACACAACAGTAATGGAGTCAGAACCCTTCGCATTCAAATAAAGCTGGTTTAATAGTCCTATAGAATATAGTATAATATACCTATGATGTAATTTTGTTTGCCACATTTCTAAGATCGCGGGTTATGCGAAGTATATACGCAGTTTGTAACTTTGCGCCGTGCAAATAAAGTGTCATATACAGTCACGTAAACAAGTAGTTATTATTGATAATAATAATTAAATTTGCTAACCCAAATATTATCTAGCTAGTGTGCCGTCTCCTATACAGTAGTTAGTTAGTTGGGCGATTGGTTTCCGCAGTTAGCCTCCTAATTGGGCCAATGTACGTGAACTTATTTGGCTACTCATATAGTATCCTATACAGTATTGTAGCGAGTAATAGGTAAAGCTTAGTGTATACAATGGGTCTAATCCTAAGCAGATGGTTCTCTATGTTACATAACTCAGATATCACGGACAGCCTCGTTGGTCTACCGGTAGCGTGTTCAACCGCAGATAATGAGGTCCTGGGTTCAAATCCTGGGTCAGGCCAAAAAGTGATTTTGGGATATTTCCGTAAAAAGAAATTTCTCAGTATCAGCCCGAAGTCTGGGAGTTGGCGGTATTACACCTCCATGCCTCGGGGAGCAAGTAAAGCCGTCGGTCCTATACCTGATCTCTTTCCGGTCGTGTCGCTAGTCCTCCCATCGGAACATGAGAGTGATGGATAAAAAGTGCCCATGTGTTTGCGCACACACTTGTGCACTATAATATGTCCTGCGCAATAGGCTAGGCACATAAATATCTGGGTGGGAATCGATCCTGTGGTGTGAAAGGCAAGAATCTTTGGACCACACAAACCAGCCCGTTAAATAGAATGTGAAAAATTATGTCTCTAATAAACGTTTAATATTTAAATACATTGAGAGGAAAGGTCTATGAGAGATATAATGCTATATTTTTAAACGAATACTTTCATTTTATTTAATAAACTATATAGTACTTTATTTGTATTATTATCTAGTCTAGAAACTAATAAGTAATTTTATATTAAACTAGCGGCCCGGTACGTGCTTCGCTACGCTTTTAAGTATTAGTACAAATTGTTTGTATATGGGAGTATAGAAATATGTTGATTTTACACTTTTTCAAGACTTTTTTTTAACTCTCTACGTACAAACCTTCCCTGGACTTCCACAAATAATTCAAGACCAAAATTAGCCAAATCGGTAAAGGCGTTGTTGAGTTATAACATTACAACGAAAAGTGGAATTGATTTTTATATATATAGATGTTGATTTTACACTTTTTCAAGACTTTTTTTAACTCTCTACGTACAAACCTTCCCTGGACTTTCACAAATAATTCAAGACCAAAATTAGCCAAATCGGTAAAGGCGATGTTGAGTTATAACATTACAACGAAAAGTGGTATTGATTTTTATATATATAGGTATGTTTAATATAAAATTACTTATCAGTTCTTACTTATTACTTCTTCATAAACATAAGTAATTCTAAGAATCAGTGCAACCACTTTCTTTAGCTAAGTCATGATTGTTATTGTATTATTTCCATCACAAGTCACTAAATTTGCTGATCACTCATTGTACAGACAGAGTATTTGAAATCAAATTTCTTTTATAGATTTTCAACTGCATAATCATAAGGTTCACTTTCAATTGGGGAAATTTGACTCTTGTTCATGTAAACTTATATGATTTTATGCCTATAGACTACTTAAGTGTTATGCGTGTAACATGAAAGCCGCAAGAGTAATACTAATTCTATTTTTATTTTCATCCATTATAAGTTTTCTGGGAAGATCTTCGACGAATTTTAGTGTATATATTCATGAGATTTGGCTTATTTTAAGTAATATGTAAATTTTATTTGAATAAGCAGGTCGACTTTTGACAAAGTTAAATCAACTTTTCGTTTCATGGATACTAAATAAATTTATTTTTGAATGCAATTGACCAAAATTAAGGGTTGCTTGCTTGCTGATTTATTTCGATATTATTGTTATTTTTTAATTATAATATCTGGGGACAATGTCACACAGATCATCCTAGCCCCAAACTAAGCAAAGCTTGTACTAGGGGTACCAGGCGACGATATACATACTTATATAGATAGATAAATACTTATATACATAGAAAACATCCATGACTCAGAAACAAATATTCTGCTCATCACACAAATATTTGCACTTACCGGGATTCGAACCCAGCTAGGCTCACTACCAACTAGGCTACGGTGACCGTCGAAATAAATACTTAGATGTTAAAGTTCTGCGTTGGCCTTTGAACTTTATTTCATCTTTTTTTAAAGTCCATAAAGAAACGGCACGAAGTTTGGACTTTAAATGACAGATTTATGACCAAACCTGATCTTTTTACTTGCGTGCGGGATTGTACATCGTAATTTGCGGCTGCTTTGTCGCGAACTTCGAAGTTCAGTCACAACTTTTGCGCTCTCTCGATGTTTTATTGAAACTCACATTTCAGTAAAAGTTGCTGTAGGTATTTGCTAAACTCGATGTTTTTATTAGTTCAATTTTAACATGAGTTACTTATCTAGAGATTAACTGTTTGTTCCTTGCTTGATTTATGGAACATTTAAACAAACTATAACCTATAAATTTAATCTAAATTTTTCTTGTATCTATTATCCAGTGTGCCATAGCCAAATGCCCTCACCAGCCCGTAAGTGATCGACGAGGTTAAGCGACTAGCCTCGCGGTCGGTCCATAGATGGGTGACCTTTAAAATGGTTTTATTTCTGAACTTCTCCGTGCTTCGAAGGGCAAGATAAGCTGTAGGTCCCGGTTGAAGCCATTAGGCAACAGTCGTTAAGCAATAACAGAACCTAATGAGTGGCTTGGACAACTCTGACAATAGAGTAACCACTGCCCTTTAATAGACACACTTACTTACTTATAGTATTATAAGTAAGTGTGTCTATTAAATGTTTTATATGATCTCAGTAAAAACAAAAATGATGGCGTCAAGTTAGGTAAAAACCACATCGCTTATTAAATATTAAAAAAAAAACTTGTGTGTACTTATGTACACGCGTTAGAAGTTATACTTCTTAATATACAACTTGAACATAGTTATCAATTTTCATACCACCTAGAACTAACTTCATGCTGTTATTTTTACGATGCGCGCGCGTCTGCGCGCGCATCGTAAAAATAACAGCATGAAGTCACTAGTCAAAAATACACTGTCATGCCACCTACAACTAACTTCATGCTGTTAATTTTTTTGGTGTCGGTGTGCGCGCGCATCGTAAAAATTCACTCTCATCATTTTTCTCCATCGCGCCAAAAGAAGTATAACTTCAATAAATATACAGAAAATGTCTTGGGCGTAGGTTCTTTTTGAGTATCCTGTCTGCAACTCTGTCTGAGCAGGCAATATTTTTGTATAAAGCCATAAGTAAATTAGCCTTGTGATATGTACTTACTAATTAATGTAAACTTGTTAATTTTGTGTTTCTTGTATTGTGTTTAGAGTATATTGTAAGATCAACAGGACTGACATAGTCAAGTATTGAATCAAAGTCCCGAAACATACAAAAATAAAAAAAATAAAAAAAAGTGTATTAAGGACACCCGCTGAGTTTGTTTCACTGGTTCTTCTCAGTTGGGGCGCATTGCATCCGGTGGTAGCATTAAAGCGCGACCGTCGTTATAAACACAAGGTCCGCCATAAAAATAACATTTAATTCATATCTTAATATAGACAGAACCATTCAGACAATATGTAGTAAAAATATAGATAACATTTTAAATTTAGATAATTAGTACCTACTTACACAATATGATGTCCTTGACATTAACTTATTATAAGCTAGCTAAATATCATTACTATATAAAATAAATCTTATTGTAAATGTTTTCATATAATCCGTGTATCTAAATATCTATATGTTCCTAGAAATAATAATAAATTAATTATATATTACTACCAACATGTTCTGACTATTTACAAGCGCTTTTTTAAAGTCTACGTGAATAAAAACCTTTTTTTATTATTTGAGCAGAGCTTGTACTATGGAAACCAGATGCTTGATATACTACGTGTACTACTTTTCTTTTGTAAATACATACTTATATTGATAATTACACCCAGACTCAGGACAAACAGACATGTCGTGCACATGTCTGTTCTGGGTGGGAATCGAACCCACGACCTGCGGCGTGCAAGGCAAGCATTTACCAACCACAGGTCCATTATAAAGTAACTAATAAAATGAAAATAATAGCATAGTTTCTACCAGTTGTTACGAAGGCACCTAGCCTCGTCAGCATGACAAGTACTTGAAGAGGCACCGCAAGTATTGCACCGCGCATCTTACACCGCATTGGCGATACACGAGAATGCGAATACATCACACTAATATTATAAAGGCGAAAGTTTGTGAGTGTGTGAGTGTGTATGTTTATTTTTTTTTATTTTTTTATTTAATAGTAATGTATACACGCGAAAAAAAACTTGTATGTACACTCGTTAGAAGTTATACTTCTTAATATACAAATTGAACATAGTTATCAATTTTCATACCACCTAGAACTAACTTCATGCTGTCATTTTTCAGATGCGCGCGCAGATGCGCGCGCATCGTAAAAATTCACTCTCATCATTTTTCTCCATCGCGCCAAAAGAAGTATAACTTCAAAAAGAAAACAGAAAAGAAATAGTAAAATAAAATACTGCTTATTTCAATAAAATTTCTTCCAGCAGACCCGTGAGAGGAGAAATTAAAAAGAAATAGAACATAGCGTGTGTAGTTTCTAGAATTACATAATTTGTTATTTGTTACTTCTTTACGCAAAAACTATCGGACGGATTTTGGTGAATCTTCTAGTAATATAACATATATATCCGAATAACACATAGGCTATAATTTATAAAGTTTAACGCGGGTAAAACAGCGGGGCACAGCTACTAATTAATAAAATTAAATAAAAATGGTTTTTATCCACGTAGACTTCGAAAAAGCACTTGTAAATAGTCAGAACATGTGTGTAGTAATATAGTTAAGTAGGTATACATAATTATTTCATGTTACATATAGTTGATATAGATATTTAGGTACACGGATTTTTAAAACATTAATAATTTTTTTTTATAATAGAAATGATATTTAGCTAGCTTGTATTAAGTTATTGTGAAGGAGATTATGTTTAACTTCAATTATCGATATTTAGAATTAAGTTATGTTTTACTACATATTGTCTGAACGGTTATGTCTATATTAAGGTACGAACTCAATATTATTACTAATACGGACCTTGTGTTTATAACGACGGTCGCGCTTTAATGCTACCACCGGATCCAATACGCTCCAATCATATAATATACCCGCCTGCTTCCCAATCAAGCCACCAACCCAATCTACCAGTGTGTTTCGTTCGTAGCAGATGCAGAGCGGCTTAACCCTGCATTGATAGAGGATGCTGGTTTGAGACCCGTCGGACTATATTATAATAATATCTAGACTAGCCCCAAACTAAACAAAGCTTGTACTATGGGTACCAGGCGACGATATACATACTTATATAGATAGATAAATACTTAAATACATAGAAAACATCCATGACTCAGAAACAAATATGCTTATCACACAAATTTTTGCACTTACCGGGATTCGAACCCAGGACCACCAGCTTCGTAGGCAGGAGCACTACCAACTAGGCTACGGTGACAGTCTAACTATTGAATTTATGATTTCTCATTTTTTGATATTGTCAGGATTAGTTTTAAACAAAACCACATAATTATGCAACGTGATGCTACTAAAAGATTAGCCATAATTCCTGTGTATTTCATATGCAAATACTTTTGATGCATGTCGCTTAAAGTAATTAGCACGAACACGGAGTGTAATTATTCATATTTTGTTTGAAATTCTCCTTTATAATGTAAAAATACCATATTCATTAAAATGGGAAGTGGAAATTTTGGAAAGATATTTTAATTATTCATCTCTTCTAAATTTTAAATAAATCCTTTTTTAACTTAGCATATAAACGAAACAGGTTGAATACATTATTCTTTGCAACCAGTATTCCCTGGAGTCAGACGAAATATATTGCGGACCGCCGTGTTTATACCGGCTCTCAGACATCTAACACAGGGGTGAATAGAAACAGACACAATTTCTCGTATCCAAATGATTTCGATGTAAATTAAACACTATCAGCCTTATTTATAAACATAGACTAGACTAAGATTTTATTCCAGGTTTAAACTAAAAGTTAATTAAAAATCACTAGTAATAAATATGGAGTAAGGACGGAATTAGCTAATCCGAAGTTACTCTGATTTGTGATCACGCTAAAACGTTGATTTTAAAGATTTGAAACTTAAAATATTGTCTGTCACTGTCATTAATGTCATCATCAAGCATTAGTTCATTCGATTACTCACTCTTTTTTCTTTTAAATTGAGTGTTTTGCCATACCACGTGCGTTAATCTCGGTGTAAGGAATGTATTGTTAATCCGAGCTTACTCCCAGTTTATTAATAGTACCTAGTGTTAATATGAAGTTAGTACGTGGTTACTCTGGGAGTAATTAGTCCAAGATCAGCTTCGGACTAAGCTGGAAGAAGCGATTTTTATTAAAAGGACTGTATGAGTTATTAAAATTTACTGTATTCGAGTTCACAAAGTAAACTTTTGTGTCTCGCACTTCAACGAATATTGTGAAAAAAAAGTAAGTACCTAAATGAAGTCAGCCAGTCTCAATGGCGCGCGGGACATAATATAGTGCACAAGTGCGTGTCTTTTCTATTTTATGTTTGTGAAGTATTCTACGACGACACAGGGATTTATTTGTATAGCATGGGCGTTCTATTTGAAAAGAAATAACAACCTTATTTAGCACTGCACGGTTGGGTAAAACGATATTGACTGATTGAAAATTGAAATTTTGATTTGAGGATTTGATATGATCTGACTTATTTATGAGTGATTGATATGAGTGAATCGAGATAAGCTTATTTTACTTTTGAACGTTATTTTATTTAGATATCAAAATCTTAACTTAATTCAATCAGATTAAGCCTCATGGGATGATTTGAGTTACGTATGAGTGATTTATAGTGGATAAGAACTAGTTCTTTTTAAAGTTTGTTTATTTACAGATCTGAAACCTAACTAACTTAATAAATCCGTTCTATAAAAAGTGGAGAGATAATTGATTGATTTGTGGCTGAATATCACCACCCAATCTCATCCCGTGGGGGGTGTCGAAGGCAGCATCGTTTCTTTGAACTATAACTATCATACTGTGACTTTGTCAAGAGTGGCGATTATGGAATATCGTCTCAAGACTATCTTTGGGGAAGGCATTTGTCTAGCAGTGGGCGTCATGATGATGATGACGATGATTGATTACCAGTGAAGTCACGGTTAATTATATAACTTGTGAAGTCACGACGAATCTATACATATAATAAAATTGTAGGAAAGTCGAAACTGTACAATGAGTAATTTTTTAAAGGATACTTGGGGCGTGATTTATAATCGACATCGAACCCAAAAATATAGTTATTAGAATGTTTGTCTGTATGTATGTCCGGGCTAAACTCAAAAAGTACTGCATGGATTTACTTTAAATTTTGCATGAATAATTACCAAGAGGTCGGGTCATCATATTATCACGCTATCAGCTACGGGGGAGAAGCTGTGATTTTTTATAAAATGTAACGCGGGTAAAACCGCGGGGCACAACTAGTTTCTAATAAACATATAACTAATTCAATATGAGACCACTTAGCTAAGAAAGGTTAAGCGTTACATGATTAATGTATTAAGTTGGATTAACAGCAGAGGAAGGCATAACCCATAACCACTCACAGGTAGTTAAAATTTACTTACCTACGTATGAATTATAAAATTCATCTATCCATTTCTTTATCTGTGGATTGGTTAAGTGCCCTTACAAATAGGATTTAACTTAAGTGGTTCTATTTCTGTGATATAAATAGAAGATGTTAATTTTAACTTTTTAAAGGAATTTAGAATTTGTTGCCATTTTTACTTAACTAATAACTAGAAATTAAGTGGCCAATGAAACTGTCGCTATGCCTGAGAGTTCATATGGAATCACTAAAAGTGGTCAGTTCAGTAGTGTTGAATGTGTTAATTCTTTTCTTCTTTTTTTTTAAAGACAACGCCCACACTTAATTAATCTAATTCCTGTGTCGCGGGGTATTTTACAAACATATAATGGACGGACAAAAATTACATCCAGATTCAGAACAACAATTTTTGGGTCACACAAATAGTTGTCCGGTGCGGGACTCTAACCCGCGACACGAAGCGGCTAGGCGACTATCTTAGCCGCTGCGCCACACGTGCAGTTGAACTCGAACGTTGAACTACCTATTTATTTTTATTGAAGCAATAATTAAATAAGTTTAATTGAAGAAATAATTAAATCTTTACTAATATTATAAATAGGAAAGTAACTCTGCCTGTCGCGCTTTCAAGCCAAAACTACTGAACCGATTTAAATGAAATTTGGTACTGTGATAGTCTGAGGAAGAAGGAAAAGAGGTTTTAAGAGGGGCCGTGAAAAGTTTGAAACTTCTTTTTCAGGCTTTTGGTTTTAATATAAATAAATATGGCATACAAAGATTGTAAAAGTTTTACCCTCATGCAAGTTTGTATGGAAATATGTAAGGTTTATGAGAATGCTTTATAAGTTGTGACAAGACACAAAATATTAGAGATATAGTGATAGAAACAACATTTTGACTGATCTGTTGGTCTAGTGGTTAGTTAACCAGACTTTTACTTAGACAGAGATCGTGGGTTCGAGCCCCAGTCAGGACAAATCTTTGTGTGTTGAGCACGATTATTTGTTCTGTATCTGGGTGTTATTCATCTACAAAATGTGTGTATTTTCAAATATATAATTCCTTTATAAATTAGCTAAGGTAGGCTTGAAGGCTAGGTCTCAGGATGAGTCGTAGCCTTTAAGCCTGATGCCTAATGATTAGAAGTAGTTTTTAAACTTGTTTTGTAACTATTAAAAATTAGTTATAGTTATATTATTATGCACTAAAATTGTGTTAATTTTGTTAAAACTGTAATATGCGATGCTCGGTTATGTCCGATCATCGTATTAATCATCAATACTCAATAAGGTCAGATAAGATCAAATAAACTTAAACAATACTCTATTTCAGACTTTACTCAAGAGCTTTAACACAAACATCTAGTTAAGAAACTCTTAAAAAGTCTTACTAACATTCAATGAACAGCGATAAAATACAGGTCGCAGACTTAGCTGAGTCACAGTACTGCACTGTTAAGCAGTGTCTTAACTGTGAGGTGTACATTGGGGTTTATCAGTCGGATGTAAACATTTCAATCTCATAAAAGTCCACGAACTAATTACTAAATATCGACTTCATAGAAGATACTCAACGTGTTTGACACACAATGGATTTATACAATACCTCTATAATTACGTAGGCACGCATATTAATGAAAGTACTTTTGACCAACGTCCTTAGTTCAAAATACTATTGACTGCGAAAATCAGTCAAAAATGTTTTTAACTAAGGGCATCTATCAAAAATGCTTTTGCCTAATTTTTGCAGTCAAAAGTGGTTTTGACCGGTTATTAGTTTTGACTATAACATATATAAATATTATGTATTCTGTATTCCTCGTTGGTCTAGCGCAAAATAAGGCCGGGTCGGGCCAAAAAGCGGTATAGGGATTCTTTGTGTAGAAAAATCTCTCAGTATCATTCCGAAGTCTGGAAGTAGGCGTTTACACCCCCGTGCCTGACCTCTTCGAACAAGTTGCAAGACGTCTTACTGGATCATAAGAGTGATGGTATAGTAAGTGCTCCTGTATTTGCGCACTCACTTGCGCACTATAATATGAGTCTCCATTTAGACTAGCCGCCGAGGCCGATATTCGACCAGGAGGATATTATTCTCTATTATAGTAAATTTTTAAACCTGTTGCTGTTTTTAAAAATCCTAATAAATGTGAAAGTTCATTAGTTCAATTATGTAATCAATGCCAATGGATGTTTGCAAGATTAGGGTAACAGACACTGAGAAAATCCACCTAAACTTATCTGTAACGTGGAGATCCAGGAGTCAACAAAATAAAAACACTATGTCTTTCAAGAAAAGTTGACATAGTTGAGATACTGTTACAGATCCAAACTGAAGCTTGACTTGAGCTTTTGAGTCCTAAACTTCCAACCCAATATAAAATCCTAGATCAAGCGTAGCAAAGTTCTTGGAAATTTGCTTTGTTGATATACTGTTGTAGTATAAATATACTGTGTAAAGTTGAGCCTAAGCCAGCCTGCCTTCGGTTCAGAAAACGTAAACCTTTAAGCTCAACTAAGAAGTTTGAAGATACATAGATGAGAGTAAACTCTAAGACTAGTGGTATTCTTTGACTTATTCTTGCATATAATTTTAAGATAACACCCGTACTAAGGAAATGTACCCATCGGTACTAAGGAAATGTACCAAGTGGTTTTTTACAATATAGTCAATTGACGGACACAAAGTATATCCTGACTCAGAACCACTATTTATAGCTAACACAAATAGTTGATCTTTGCGAGAATGGAACGCAGAACAAGAAGTGGCGAGGCAACAGTCTTAACCTCTGCGCCACATTTACACTGGGTGTAATTAAAAATTAATCTGTTGTATGACTTAATTAATACAATACAATTTTAATTTGGGACTTTTTCGTTTTAAAAAATGAAAATAAATCTTATCTCTTCCCCAATGAACATTGAGCACGTTACTCATATCAAGAACCACGAGCTGCTCATGAAGATATAAGTACTTGTCTACCTTACATCATGTTTCTGTTTTGTGCCACTCAGAAGTCGCGTGTATCCTACATGAAGCACTACCTTCTGTACCTGACCTCTTTCCGGTCGTGTCACCTAGGCGTCCCATCGGATCATGAGAGTGATGGAATAGAAAGTGCTCCTGTGTTTGCGAACACACTTGAGCACTATTATATGTCCTGCGTAGATGGCTAATCTCTGTTGAGACTGGCCGCCGTGGCCGAAATTCGGTTAGGAGGACATTATTATTATTACTAGTACTAAAAATTAAGCAGTTAGCAGCATTATCAGTGTTTCTATATTTTGACCGCAAATAAAATGTATCGTTATACATATAACAAGTGTGAATGAAATTTCAGAAACCTATTAATTAAATAATATCTTAAACAAACAGTACCTACCTACCATTAATAAGAATGACTGCCCTCTTGATCTAGAGGCTGCTAACCAGAGGTCATTGGTTTGACCCTCATCCAGGAGAAATCTTTGTCTGATGGTCGCGATTAATTGTTCGGGGTATGGGTGTAATTTATCTATATCTTTGTATTTAGAAATATCTAATTTTATGTTAGCCACAGTATAGGCTCTGACAAGTTTGGGATCAGACGGTTGTGTGTTATTTGTCCAAAGATGTATAGATATACAACATGTAACGTAATTAACACACGCCCTCAAACACCCCAATTATGTTGTAATCATAATACATACACTGAAGTTTGTTGTATATGCATTGTTGTATATGCATTGTTATTTACTAAATTAGTTTCTTGGAATAAATTTTTATTGTTCTTTATTTTGTATTAAATGATGGAATTTGTATGAATACCAATAAAACTGCGATTTACAAGCCTTACTACTTTGACTTACAGTCCATTTCAATTGGTTTTGATTGTACAGGGTTGATTTGACAATAATTTCCGTAGTTTTAATTTGCGATATAGAAAATTACCATGATATAAATTGATTCAATAAACGATTCTGAACAAACTATTTTCAGGAAGTGCGTTAATTACGTTACATGTATATGCTTCTAAAAGGCAAGTTAAAGTTCAATTAATTTCAACTAGTCAAGTTAAAATACAACCCTCCAGGTTTTACCAAAGTTTCATAGTCCTAACCCAAGTAATCTCCTACATCAAAGCGTATTGCCGATTGAACAACTTTTCGCAATAGATACGACTCCCGAAAATGTATTACTTTTATTCGTCTTCTTAACAGATGTGATGTACCTTCTGTATGAGAGACAGTGACACTTGTAAACATACAAATATTTATTTTTATTTTATCTTATTTGGGAAAAATACAGCGAAAATAAACTAAGTTAGTAAAATAATAATAATAATAATAATATCTAGGGACAATGTCACACAGATCATCCTAGCCCCAAACTAAGCAAAGCTTGTACTATGGGTACCAGGCGACGATATACATACTTATATAGATAGATAAATACTTAAATACATAGGAAACATCCATGACTCAGAAACAAATATTCGTGCTCATCACACAAATATTTGCAATTACCGGGATTCGAACCCAGGACCACCAGCTTCGTAGGCAGGATCACTACCAACTAGGCTACGGTGACCGTCAAGTCAAATTGGTTCATCGATTCGAGAATTTGGATACTACAGACAGACGCATCCACAGACACGTCAAACTTATTACACCCCGTCATTTCTAAGTCGAGTTAGCAAAGAAATTGTTGAGAATCAGCACCAAACCAGTTCTTCCAAACAATGTAATATTTAAGTTTTTGAGATATTATAGTGTTAAATAGATCGAAGTCAAAAAATCGTCGAGGTAGTTAATATAATTAGTAGATCTAAAGGTATCCGTGTGGTTTCCGTGCCAGCAAGAATAACAGGGCCACCGAATACCGTCCCGTGGCGACTAAGGCCGTAGCCTAGTTGGTAGTGCTCCTGCCTACAAAGCTGGTGGTCCTGGGTTCGAATCTCGGTAAGTGCAAATATTTGTGGGATGAGCACGAATATTTTTTTCTGGATCATGGTTGTTTTCTATGTATATAAGTATTTATCTATCTATATAAGTATGTATATCGTCGCCTGGTACCCACCCTGGTGACATTGTCCCTAGATACGCTGACGCAGCTTGCGTCGGTGGTACCAGATTTTCCGTGAAGAAGAAACAAACATACACACTCACAAACTTTCGCCTTTATAATATTAGTATGATAATATTCGAAAACAAACACCCATGCATGTAACTTTAGCCTAAAACGACTGGGCTGGTCTAGTTGTTAGTGACCAAACATACTTGTATATTGCTAAACACATACTTATTATAGATACAGAACAAATAATCGTACTAATCACAAATATTTGTCTTGGGGCTCTACCGGCTAAGTCGCCAAACATCGATTTCTTAAATGGCGTTCAAATAAATAAAGGTTAAAAATTACTTAATCAATCGTTAAATCGGCTTCCATGAACACATGTGACGTCATAAACGACGATCACCGTAGCCTAGTTGGTAGTGCTCCTGCCTACGAAGCTGGTGGTCCTGGGTTCGAATCCCGGTAAGTGCAAATATTGTGTGATGAATATTTGTTTCTGAGTCATGGATGTTTTCTATGTATTTAAGTATTTATCTATCAATATAAGTATGTATATCGTCGCCTGGTACTCATAGCACAAGCTTTGCTTAAGTTTGGAGCTACGATGATCTGTGTGACATTGTCCCTAGATATTATAGATATTAGATAGATATAGATATTATAAATGGTCCGAAATCTTTTTAACCTTTATTTATTTGAACGCCATTTAAGATATCTATGTTCGGCAACTTAGCCGGTAGAGCCCCTGGGTGGGGATAGAACCTATAACGGCCGGCTTAACAGTAAATAAACCATGTTGTTTGGATTCTAATTGCATGGATGCAAAGGCGCTCCAAAAATGCATAAAAGGATACTGTACGCCTTTGGTAGACTTCGTGTGGCTTGTTAATTTTGTAAATGTGCGCGGATGTTCGTTCAAGTCCTTTATTGCATTCATGTGTTACAATAGGTGTTAATGTTCATAATTTGTGTCAAACATGAACCCTGCACCCACCGTTTGTTCATCTTCCAAGAGGTTATACTAATTCATCATCATCATTACAGCGTAAATAAGTCCACTGCTGGACAAGCCTCCCTCAAGAATCATCTTGAGGGGATATGCCATAATCGCCACGCTTGGCAGGCGGGTTGGCGATCGCAGTATGATGGTCGTAGTACTCAGAAGGAAGCTGCTTCCCGTCCTCTGGTAGATATTCCCTCGGGTCGACTTCTACGCCCCCCACGGGATGAGATGGGGTGATGATATTCTGATTCTGATATTTGTCGCCGTCACCACACAGCAGATATACTAATTGCTTGAGTGAAATTGAATGTTATTGATTATTACCCAGTTATATTACTAACATCAACCGGACTTTCTGTCTCTCCAGCTAACTAAGCACTTTTATATTATTACAATACAAGCGCCCACGCATTGTTTACCCGACCAGAACACCCAGAAGTGCTGATGGTACTATTTGCTCCCCAATACTTTTGAATATAGTTTTAAGTCAGTCTGTTTTTGCCACTGACTGTAATAGACCTTAATTAAATAATTCAACTTCAATTATTTTAACGTCTTTTTAAAAACATTTCCACGCATTCCCCGATCAAGTCTACCTTACAATTATTTTGATGTCAACTACTACTTGACTAGATGTCAACGGTTCTGTGCGTGCATTAGCCCACATACCAGACTGGAGTGATTCTTATAAAATGGTATGGAGTTAGCTGTCACCCTAGATTTACACATAGGCTATAATTTATAAATGTCAACGTGGGTTCAACCGCGGGGCAAAGCTAGTTTCTAAAAAACATGAATTTAAGTTTTAAACACTGAGTTTAAGCTTTGCAGAATAGGTTGGTACTTATAATATCCGCCTAGTACTTTGTGTCAAAGTGGTCCGCAGTACGGATGTTCATCATTAGAGCTAATGGGACTTTGCTAAACAGCTTTATAATGGAAGGGCAAGTTATATATAAGTACCTACTTTGTTGAATAGAATGTACATGGGTATAAAACGTGTTATGTTAATGACAATAATAATGTCCTCCTAGCCGAATTACGGCCACGGCGGTCAGTCTCAATAGGGATTAGCCATCTGCGTGGGACATATTATAGTGCAGAAGTGTGTGCGCAAACACAGGAGCACTTTCTATTCCATCACTCTCATGATCCGATGGGACGCCTAGGGACACGAGCCACGGGTGTATAATACCGCCAACTCCCAGACTTCGGACTGATGCTGAAATTTTTTTTCTTTTTACAGAAAAGTCCCAAAATTTATTTTTAGGCTCGACCCGGGATTTGAACCCAGGACCTCGTTTTCTGCGGGTGAACTCGCTACCGCTAGACTAATGAGGCTGGGAAAATTACAATGTATCGGCATTTACTACTTACTTATCGTATAGGCAGTGGTTACCCTACTGTCAAAGATTTTCAAGCCACCCAGAAGGCTTCTGACATGGCTTAACGACTGTTGTCGGGACTACAACCGGGACCGACAGCTTAACGTGCCCTCTAAGCACGGAGACGCACAGAAATTAAACCACTTAAGCGGTCACCCATCTATGGACTGACCGGGAGCCTAGTTGCTTAACCTCGCCATTCACTTACGGACTGGTGAGAGCATCTCCCTATTAGCGTCCACCATATTGGCAGCAATATATAGACGTAGCTAAATAAAAGTTTTAGTAGCCATTGACATAGACAATGCAATGGGGCGGAAATACATACTTTGTGAAAAATAATCCAAATCGTTTTACACGTCTAGGAGATGCAGTTCCTCGAAATAGGCGCGATGACAGCAAATTATGCCTGCAGACCACAAAAACAGCACTCATGCGCAAGAGTGTTTTCTGTATGGCCCCATTTATTTACAACTAGCTGTGCCCGCGACTTCGTCCGCGGGTTAATTAGTTTATTTCGTTTTTTTAGTAAAATAAAAGACTTTTTCTAAAATAAAAGTAGCCTAAGTTACTCCTTATTACATCAGCTACCTGCCAATAAAAGTCCCGTCAAAATCGGTCCAGCCATTTCAGAGATTAGCCGGAACAAACAGACAGACAGACAGACAAAAATTGTAAAAAATGTTATTTTGGTGTATGTACCGTATATATATTCATATTTATGTAGTAAAAACCGGCTATTTCAATATTACAAACAGACACTCCAATTTTATTTATTTGTATAGATAAGTTAAGTACCTAAAGCTTAGAAGCATTGAGTTTAATTTTATTTAAAAAAAAAGCTAAGTTCCTTTTTATTTAAAAAAGCTTACTACAATATTTCAGAGTTTTTTGCAGAGAAAGGAAATGCATTTGTTTGATTATTGTTAAATGTAAATACGCTTATCATATGTTGTTATGCCTTTATTATTAATATGCTGATTTATTATGTGTTCATTGTGTTTGTAATTATTCTGTCAGTTTCTGTAACTGCACTGGTCTTGTACCTTTCACATACCTAAGGGTAAAATGTGGCGGAACTAACATTATAAATTGTATTTAACATCATGTAGTGTACCCATATTTGTGAAATAAATTATCTTATCTTATCTTATACATTTTTTTATAGTATCATAAATTCATAATTGAAAAACGAATGCATATTGCGTGACTCAGGCTGAGATCTATAGAGCGTACTTAGACTTGGCTCAAACTTTACTTACGTAAAACTTTGCTAAATGTATGCTAAGCGTATACTTTGTTTTGGTATTTATAGACTTTTTGAAGTTAAGATTATGCTTAGCATAAGCTAAGACAGACAAAGTCAAAACACTAATTGTAATTTCGTCACATGCAATAACTTCTGTCTAAGTAAAGTCTGAGCAAAGTCTAAGTACGCTCTATAGATCTCAGCCTCAGTTCATACCTCTGCCACAGCACTATATCTCAGTAACTACAACTAAAATAACAGCTGTATATGTGAATTGAAATTCAAAATAGTTTGCGATACTACTGATGTGACTGGATAGTGAGTATTTTTTTGTTTCTGAGCTTTGTGTTGTATATTAAATTACTAGCTGTGCTCCGCTGTTTAACTTTATAAATTATAGCCCATGTGCCATGCGGATATATAAACTTTACTACCACAAAGTTTTATCAGAATCCGGTCAGTAGTTTTAGCGCGAACCACACAAAAACTTTCGCATTTATAATATTAGTAGGATAGTGAAAATACTACCGCCTTGTCTCTGAAGTTTTTGATGCAAAATATATATACAAATAAATAAAATTAGAGTGTTTGGTTGTAATATTGAAATAACTGTTGTTTACTACATAAATATGAATATATGCTTATATATATGAATATATGCTTATATATAGTGTAATATATACTTATGTGTACTTTATCTCTGTAAACAAAATCTAGGCTTTACTTTCTCAGAACAATTAAGAAACTTTCTAAACAAACTAGATGAAACTATTTTAAATAATCCGGACGATATATTTTTAATTATTGGGGATTTTAATCTCAGCGGAAAACAATAATCTACTCCCGAGCAAAGCGAATACTTCTGACGAATACTACCTAATCGACTCTTTACATACCCACAATCTAGCTCAATACAATCCCGTCACGAATAGATACGGTAAAATTTTAGATCTTGTGTTGTCCAACGAATTAGTCATCGTAACTGAATGTGACAATTCCCTTGTACCCATTGACCCCCACCACAAAGCACTTTCCGTAGTATTGAAATGTTCAGGAATCTCTCACTTGGAGCCTGCGACACAAACTAGTTTTAAATTCAGTAAAGGGGACTACGATTCCATAAATAGGGAAATAAAAAATGTCAATTGGAATAACGAATTTAATAACAGGACTATAAACGAGGCTGTGGAGTTTTTCTACTCGTATATTAAACAATTAATTAAGAGATATATACCCGTAGCAAAACCCAAGAACAATTCTTTTCCTATTTGGTACTCACCAGCCCTTATAAAATGTCTAAAAGAAAAACACAAATACTTAAAAAAATATAAAGTATATGGTAATCTATCCGACTTTCAAAGTTTCAAGCTACTCAGGGATAGGTCAAAAGCACTTGAGGCCGAATGCTACCGTCAGTATATATCATCTGTAGAAGACTCAATAAAGAAAAACCCAAAACACTTTTGGGCCTTTATCAAAAATCGCATTAAGACTTCTGGAATTCCTGGATTTGTCACCTATAAAGGCACAATAGCAAACACAGGTGTCGATATATGTAATGTTTTTTCAGATTATTTTAATTCTACATTTTTACAACCCTCACAAGCCACAACACCTTTTATTCTGCAAACGAGCAACAAATTAATTTCCGATATACACTGTATCAGGATAAAAGACACAGATGTAATAAATATCTTAAAAACTCTAGATTTAAATAAGTCTGCAGGACCGGATCGAATCCCACCAATATTCCTAGTCAAATGCTGGGAAACTATATCAGTGCCTGTAGCACTATTATTCTCTAAGTCTTTGTCTGAATGCACCGTTCCTTTGGTTTGGAAATCTGCTTTTATTACCCCAATCCATAAAAAAGGCATCAAGACGGAGGTGACAAATTACAGGCCCATATCAAAATTGTGTGTTTTGGCTAAGGTCTTTGAAAAAACAGTGTTTACTCAATTATACGCGGCGTTGAAGAACAATTTTACTGATTTCCAGCACGGTTTCTTGAGGGGTCGTTCCACCGAATCCAATCTCATTCTTCTCAATGAATATATCTCTGAAGCTATGAGTAAGGGTAAGCAGGTCGATGTTGTCTACACGGACTATCAGAAATGTTTCGATAGAATAGACCATCCAACGCTTATTCAGAAGCTGGAGCAGGTTGGAGTGAGAGGAGATCTATTGAGATGGTTCTCTTCGTATATATCGAACCGATCTCAAGCCGTCGTCATCAACAATTATATATCGAGCTGGATTACGGTCCCTAGCGGTGTACCTCAGGGTTCATTACTCGGACCATTACTTTTTATACTCTTTGTGAATGACATTGACTCCTGCTTTCCAAACTCACAATTGCTATGCTTCGCAGATGATATGAAGATTTTCAGGACAATTTCAGCTACCACTGACGTTCTTGCACTCCAAGATGACCTAAGTCGACTGGACAATTATTGTGACAATAATAAACTTGACCTAAATCCATCTAAGTGCACAGTAATTACATTCAGCAGAAGAATTAATACCATCCCATCTGAATATTATCTTAAGGGGCAGAAACTACAAAAAAATATTTGTACACGGGACCTCGGAGTCACTCACAACTCCAAACTGTTATTTGATGACCACATCAATAGTATTATAGCCAAAGCTTCGCAAATGTTAGGTTTTGTGATGCGTACATCTAAAAATTTTGAAAACGCAAAAACCTATAAAATACTTTACTGCACTTTTGTACGCAGCGGACTCGAATACGCTAGTCAGGTGTGGAATCCCCGTTATGACATATATATTTCCCGGCTAGAGAATGTCCAGAGGAAATTTATTAAGTACCTATGTTTTCGCTTAAAGATCAAATATAACTCTGATGAATACCTCAAGTTATGCGCCAAATTTTACATTCTTCCCTTGGCTTTACGACGTGAGATAGCGGACGTTACCTATCTCCTAAAAATAATCAATGGAACAATTGATTCTCCCAAACTTCTAGCCAAATTACCTTTTAATGTACCAAGGTCGTCAGCAAGACATCACAATCCCATCCATCTCCCGTTGGTTAACACAAATTATCGACAAAACGCATTTTTTCGGCGAGCGAGCAGTTATTTAAACAAGCACCATAAAATTCATGACTTTGATATTTTTAATACTACTCCAGAAGCAGTACGACGGGTGATTAGCAAAGAATTATTTCTGAGATATTTATAAAATCTATGTGTTGAGGATTTCACAATGTATATATACCGCTGTTCATGTTCATATTAACTTGCTTCTTACAAGCGAGGACCTGTAATTGGCTTTATGACGCTTAGTAACGCTATTTATATTTGTATTTCAAGCTGTTGGTCTTCCTATTAAAAATTCATATTTTAATTTTATTTTTTTTAATAATGTACATTAATTAAATTGTTTTTGATATGTATAATCTGTAAGTCATACTATAATTTTAATTTTATATTAGTTTTAATTTTAGCTTTTTAAAACTGAAATAAGTAATTTGTAATTCATACTATTTTATGGAAGAAGGCGATAGTAATTGCAACACAGTGGAAACACTACTGCAGCTATTATCGTTACACCTGTTTTTGTAACATCTATGTTATGGTTTTATGAATAAATTTAATTTAATTTAATTTAATTTTTTACGATGCGCGCGCACACCGACACCAAAAAATTTAACAGCATGAAGTTAGTTCTAGGTGGTATGACAGTGAATTTTTACGATGCGCGCGCATCGTAAAAATAACAGCATGAAGTTAGTTCTAGGTGGTATGAAAATTGATAACTATGTTCAAGTTGTATATTAAGAAGTATAACTTCTAACGCGTGTACATAAGTACACACAAGTTTTTCTTTTATAATTTTTGTCTGTCTGTCTGTTTGGATTTCGGTTCGGATAATCTCTGAAATGACTGGACCGAGTTTGACGGGACTTTTATTGGCACATAGCTTATGTAATAAGGAGTAATTTTATAGTAGATTTACAATAAACCTGCTAAGTGGTACTGCGATCAGATTCCCCGTTATATTTCTATTTGTGTATAATTCTATTTGTCCATACTAATATTATAAAGAGGTAATGTTTGTGAGTTTGTGACGTTGTAAGGGGTAATCTCTGGATCTACTGAACCGATTTTCATAATTATTTCACCAATAGAAAACTACGTTATTGTTAAGTGTCATAACTATGGCTATGAAAAAAATATGTCCCGAACGTTTAACCCGAAGTATTACGCGGGACAAACGGGCAGGGACAAAAATATTTATAACGCGGAACTAAGTCCGCGGGTACTGCTATTTCAAATAATTACCGTTGTATATGGCACGTGAATAGGGCAGGAAAATAGAACATTAATTGCCACAAGAAAAGTTTTTTTTTAATTGACAATCTTAGTTCGCCAACAAACTTTGATACGAGGTAGGTACTTTCAATTGGGGAAATTTGACAGATTGGGGTAGCTTGATGTGCTGGTGTCTGTACCTTCATATATTACTTGTAAAAAACCTTTCATAAGTTTGAGGATAATATGGAACTCTTGGTACGTGAGCCCCACTTGTACATGGTCTTTTGACGTTTTTTAATGATATCTTCAAGTTTGAAAGTATTTTTTTATTAAGTTGAAATATAAGATGTTTTTTTTTTCATTTGTTCTGTTGTAAGGTAATTACACTTATTTTAATACATTTTATAGACATTTTAAAGACTAAACACAAGAAATTACTACTCTTAAAGTGCGTAATATTAGTAGTGTTAATAAACGTTCTAGTGATTTTTATCGATATCTTTCATTTAATAACCTAGGTTACTGTAACGGTTAACGTAGGTGCCTTTCGTGGACAAGAATGCAAATAATAAATTGAATACACGAAGAGCACCTGCCAAAAGTATTGATAGGTGCCTTTCGTGGACTAGGCTAGGTGCCATTCGCGCAGGTGCCATTCAGATGGGTGCCCTTCGTGGACTACCTCATTTTAAATAAGCGGGAAAATTCACGACTCAAATTAGAGGATACCAGAATAATTTTTAAACGACACGTTTTTTTCTTTGATATTAAATCCGTTGAAGATTTTAGTAAGAGTGGCGGCCACAATATTTCAAACTAGACGCAGTGTTATTATGACTTTCGGAGACTGGAAATAGCTGCCATCAGAAAGCGTGGCGATTATAGCATATCCTTCCAAAAGATGGACACATTCCTTTGTGGTATTTTATTTGGGGAGGCCTCTGTGCAGGCTGACATGATGATGATGAATATAATAATAATATCTAGGGACAATGTCAGATCATCCTAGCCCCAAACTAAGTAAAGCTTGTACTATGGGTACCAGGCGACGATATACATACTTATATAGATATATAATTAATTATTTCGTACGTAAACAGAAAAAACAGCGTGAGGAAATCTGTTGTTTGTGAATGTTTTTCCTTGCAACACAAAACAGAAAAATCATACTTAAATATTTTTCCTATCCATAAAATATTTATTTCATACTAATATTGTTACACGTTATATATGGCTCTGGGCCGCGTACGCACTTTTCCGTCCTATTCACTGCAGTGGAAACCTGGCCTTGAAAATAAGTAATGATAATTATCATCATCATGTCAGCCAAAGTACGTCCACTGCTGGACTAAAGTCTCCCCAAAGAATAATAATATAATATCTAGGGACAATGTCACACAGATCATCCTAGCCCCAAACTAAGTAAAGCTTGTACTATGGGTACCAGGCGACGATATACATACTTATATAGATAGGTAAATACTTATACATAGAGAACATTCATGACTCAGTAACAAATATTCGTGCTCATCACACAAATATTTGCACTTACCGGGATTCGAACCCAGGACCACCAGCTTCGTAGGCAGGAGCATTACCAACTAGGCTACGGTGATCGTCACTAGGAAACGGTAGTCCAATGGGGGGGTATGCCACCTATAACGGCAGACGCTTGGCAGACGGGTTGGCGATCGCAGTTCGATGGTCATAATGCACAGAAAAACGCTGCTGCCCGTTCTCTGGTAGGTATTCCCTCGGACGATTTCTACGCCCCCCACGAAATGAGATGGGGTGATGATATTCTATGCCATCACCACACAGCAGGTGATAAGTATGATAAGTATAATTCGAATCCAGAATCAATGAGACGGCACACATCTAACTTGTATCCGAATTCATATTCGTGGAGACCTATAAATGGCTAACTGTTGTGTATACCTAATCTATTAAGTTATTGTAAGCTGTTGGTCTTCCTAATAATGTTAAATAAATAAATAAATATAAGTAGTTTGACTGCACGTGTGGCGCAGTGGTTAAGACGGTAACCTCGCCTCCTCGTGTCCCGGGTGAGATTCCCGCGCAGCACAACTATTTGTGTGACCCATAAATATTTTTTATGAGTCTGTATGTACTTTGTGTCCGTTGATTATATGTTTGTAAAGTACCCCGCGACACAGACATTAACATAACTAGTGCGAACGTTGTCTTTAAAAAACTTGTAAAGTAAAATACACTTTATTGTACACCAAAGAACATAATCTATACTTATAATAAAAACGTAGGTAAGTCAAAACTGTACATTGAATTTTTTTTTTAAAGATACTTGGTACGTCATCTACTATCTATATCGAAGCCAAAAATATAGTTTTTAGAATTTTTGTCCGTTTATCTGTTTGTCTGTATGTATGTCCGGGCTAAACACAAAAAGTACTGCATGGATTTACTTCAAATTTTGCATGAATATTACTAAGAGGTCGGGTCAACACATAGGCTACATATTATTACACTATCACATACGGGCGAGGAGCTGTGATAATTTATAAAGTTTAACGCGGGTAAAACCGCGGGGCACAGCTAGTATAATATAACACAAAACTAACGTATAACAATTTAACATATTATAACAACTGACATTAAAGTGCAATGGCGGTCTTATCGCCACTGTGATTTCTTCCAGACTACCTATAAAGCATCTGGCTACACTATTCTATCAAAAATAGATACCCAAGATTTTCTACTTCCGACACTTGACTACACAGTTGACTAACTCAAAGCGGCGTGGTAACTGGAGCACGCACAAACAAATTGAATTTTATTCAGTGTCGAAGAGCTCCCCGCGTTTCCTGGCCGATGTCATGCGAGATTTAGAGACCAATCCACTTTGCATAGAGAATACTTTATTCCGATGTCGTTTCCGAGTCCTGTAATCGATTTATCTGTAACTTCCTTTGGGATAAGAGGGTAAAATAACCACATTGTAGGTTGGGAGGGTATTAGATAAGACGTTACTTTTCAAGGTTATTCACTTGTGGTGGTCACATTGACGGGACTGTTGGCGTGGTTGGCAAATGCTTGCTTTTCACGGCGGAGGTCGTGGGTTCGATTGCCACCCAGGACAGATATTTGTGTGCATAAACATGTCTGTTTGCCTGAGTCTGGGTGTAATTATCTATTAAGCATGTATTTACAAAAAAAAAAGGAGTATATGTAGTATTACAGTTACCTGGTTTTCATAGTACAAGCTCTGCTTAGTTTGGGATCAGATGGATGTTTCTAAATAATGTCCCAGTATATTATTACTATTATTCAAGGCTTCGCAGCAGTTACTAAATGAATCATGCCTATATTTTTTACCGCTATGTCTTTGTATTATTATTTTTATAGGAATTATGAAAAATGTTATAATTTTGTTGAAGTTATGATCCTATGCCGCCTAGTTTGACTATCGCTTAGAACGTGCGCTTGAACATGAGTGTGCTCCACGAGAGAAAATTATAATACCAGTCGGGAGTTTAATTTGCTTTTTATTGAGAAAATTAAAACCAAACACACATTAATAATAACATAAAACACTTATTAATAAACAAAAAAAAATATAAAATAATAGCTGTGCCCTGCGGGTTTCCCCGCGTTAAACTTTATAAATTACCTATGTTCTAATCCAAGGTGTCAGCTAACTCCATACCAAATTTCACTAAAATCGCTCCAGCCGTTTAGACGTGAAGAAGTAACAAACATACACTCTCATAAACTTTCACTTTTATAATATTAGTGATTACCACTTCCCTAAACGACAACTATTTTTATGGGACCTATAAGTTGTTGATCTGAGTCTGGGCATGTTTTGTATCTGTTAATTATGTTTATGGGACCTATAAGGAGTTGTTCTGAGCTTGGGCGTGCTTTGTGTCTAATAATTATGTTTATGGGACCTATAAGGAGTTGTTCTGAGCTTGGGCGTGCTTTGTGTCTAATAATTATGTTTATGGGACCTATAAGGAGTTGTTCTGAGCTTGGGCGTGCTTTGTGTCTAATAATTATGTTTATGGGACCTATAAGGAGTTGTTCTGAGCTTGGGCGTGCTTTGTGTCTAATAATTATCTTTATGGGACCTATAAGGAGTTTTTATGATTCTGGGTGTGGTTTGTGTCTGGGATGGAATCTATGATTAGTTGTTCTGATACTGGGCTTGGTTTGTGTCTGGTAATTATGGGACAAACAAACGACTTCTCTGCCTGAGACAAGGGGCCCAAAAGGAGTGCGTTCTGGCGTGGGTCGCATAGCTTGTAGGTTATTGCTAGATCTATTTGCTATATGGCCTGAGCCTTTTCTCGTTACTGTAGCCTTTTAGCACAGACGTCTAAAAGTAAAACGGTCTGTTGGCGTGATTGGCAAATGCTTGCTTTTCACGCCGGAGGTCGTGGATTCGATTCCCACCCAGGACAGATATTTGTGTGCATGAACATGTCTGTTTGTCCTGAGTCTGGGTGTAATTATCTACATAAATATTTATTTATAAAAGAAAAACCGGCCAAGTGCGAGTCGGACTCGCCCATGAAGGGTTCCGCAGCAGGTTATTTCAGTTGAATAAATGAAAGAAAATTGCGGTTTACGAATATTGACGTATTTAAAAAAACTACTTGCTAGATCTCATTCAAACCAATTTTATAAGGTATATCATATATTTTTTTAGTTTTATCATTTTCTTATTTTAGAAGTTACAGGGAGAGGGGTCATTTTACCACTTTGGAAGTGTCTCTCGCGCAAACTATTCAGTCTAGAAAAAAATTATATTAGAAACCTCAACATCATTTTTGAAGACCTACCCAGACACCCCACAAAAATGGATACAATAAAAAAAAATTGACTTTCAGTTCTATGTATGGAGATCCCTAAAATTATTGTTCTTTTTCTATTTTTGCGTATTATTGCATATTTATAAAAATTTAAATACGGTTTACGCAACACTTCTAATTACCAAGTTTCAACAGTACAGCTCTTATAGTTTCGGAAAAAAGTGGCTGTGACATACGGACGGACAGACAGACAGACATGACGAATCTATAAAAGTTCCGTTTTTTGCCATTTGGCTACGGAACCCTAAAAAGTAGTATATGTAGTATAACAGTTATCTGGTTTCCATAGTACAAGCTCTGGTTAGTTTAGGATCAGATGGCCGTGTGTAAATAATGTCCCAGGATATTATTATTAAAATCTTAAAATGGTATCTTACACGTGTACCCGTAGTAAACATACACAACACAAATTCAATAATCAGTAAACAATAGATACCTACGATCGATAGCCAATTTGGAGGCTAAAATCATTTTGTATGAAGTCCCCGGAGAGGTAAACTCGGCACTCACCACTCGCCGGCCACACACACGGAACGTAAACAATTACGTTAGTGAAACTCTACGAGGAATAAATGAGCTTACACGAGGACTAAATAAACTTTTGTAACAAGCAAATAGTATATTACATTTATAATAATAAAAATAATGTCCTCCTGGCCGAATTTCGGCCACGGCGGCCAGTCTCAATAGAGATTAGCCATCTGCGTGGGACAAATTATAGTGCACAAGTGTGTGCGCAAACACAGGAGCACTTTCTATTCCATCACTCTCATGACGGGACGCCTAGCGACACGACCGAGAGCTTTACGTGCTCTCCGAGGCACGGGGGTATATCTCCGCCAACTCACAAACCTTTCGGGCTGATGCTGTGAAATTTTTCTTTCTAAATAAAAGTCCCAAATTCACTTTTGGCCCGACCCAGGATTTGAACCCAGGTCCTCGTTTTCTGCGGGTGAACACGTTACCGCTAGACCAACGAGGCAGTCATTATATGATGATAATAATAATATTTGTAAAAGAAATCCAGCGGCATATGATAACATTCTTATATGACGACTTTTCTCAATTTCGCGAAGAACTCATGTGTGTGTTTCAATACGCAGGAATACTTGGATATTATTAATACTTTTTTTGATAAGGGGTACGCCTACGCATGCCACCCGCAGTGTCTACGGGTGGGTATGTCGGAATTGCACCGAATAAACCTTTTTTTTTTATAAGGCAGGGAGAATGCCTTTGCATGCCACCCGCAAAAAGTGTCTGCGGGTGGGTATGTCGGACTTGCACCGACTAAACCTACCTGCCGTGGACTTCTCTTGGCGCCTGATGGGGAGGTCCCGGGAACGCGGGTTTGCTGCTCCGGCACCCCCCTTTTGCGCCATGTCCCAGATGGGCGGGACACGTACCCTGGGAGGGCTCTGCACCGACTAAACCTACCTGCCGTGGACTTCTCTTGGCACCTGATCGAGGGACCGCCGGAAACACGTATACACGTGTTTCCGGCGGTCCCTCCTCCTCCATTTTATTTGTCTTTATAATATAATAAAGATAAATAAAATGGTACAAAGGTGTGTAATATTTGTTTAATATCGTTACTGTTATAAAATAAATCTTATTGTAAATTATTTCCTACAATCCGTGTACCTAATACCCTATATATGTACCTAGAAATAATTATATATTACTACAAATATGTTCTGACTATTTACAAGCGCTTTTTTAAAGTCTACGTCAATAAAAACCTTTTTTATTTTATTTATTTAAAGAATAAATAAACCCAACCAATTTTTACTCCAAGTTCATTACTGCTCATGCGATAAGAATCAGAACTCGCTCATAATCCGATGGGACGTCAATCTAACATACAATCAACGTCAACCTGTAATCACATTTTGAAGGGCCGGTTAGTGTGATTGGTAGATACTTGCCTTTCACGCCGCAGGTCGTGGGTTCGATTGCCAGATATTTGGGTGGTATATATTATGTAGTATCTCAGTTATCTGGTTTCTATGATACAAGCTCTGCTTAGTTTGGGATCAGATAGCCGCGTGTGAATAATGTCACAGGATATTATTATTAATAATTTATAAAGTTTAACGCGGGTCATACCGTGGGGTACAGCTAGTCTTATATAAACCAGATATTACAAGGGCACTGGTGACCTGTAATACAGGTTTTCCCAAACCTAACTCAGGCACCAGTCTCTTACAACTGGTTGCATTTCTAACCGCTAAAATGTACATACAACGCTAAATGTCATCTTATTTTAAGCAAATGTTTACTATTTTGTGATGAGAGAAATAAATGCATATTCTTCTAAAAAAATGTTCTAAAAATATTGAGCATCAAGACGTCACGTGTCATCAGTCTGCAGTATCCAGCTGGAAGCAAAGTGCCTATAATGAGCAACTCGTCATTACATCGGTCTCGCTCTATCTATACATATAATCTATACATATCAATAAAATTGGAGTGTCTGTTTGTAATATTGAAATAACCGGTTTTTACTACATAAATATGAATATACATACGGTACATACATAAAATTACATTTTTACAATTTTTGTCTGTCTGTCTGTTTGTTCCGGCTAATCTCTGAAACGGCTGGACCGATTTTGACGGGACTTTTATCGGCAGGTAGCTGATGTAATAAGGAGTAACTAAGGCTAGTTTTATTTTAGAAAATACAAAAATAAACTAATTCACACGCGTACGAAGTCGCGGGCTAGTCTTACATAAACATGATTTTTTTTAAAGACTACTCCCGCATTAGGGAAATTGATCCCTGTGTCGCGGGGTACTTTACAAACATATAACAGACGGACACAAATTACTTCCAAACTCGGAACAACTATTTATGGGTCACACAAACAGTTGTCCGCACTGTTTGTGTGACCCATAAATAGTTGTTCCGAGTTTGGAAGTAATTTACGGGCGCGGGATTCGAACCCGCAACACGAAGCAGCGAGGCGACTGTCTTAGCCGCTGCGCCACAGGTGCAGACAAATATTGCGCATCAGATTGTCACCTGTCACTAGACCGAAGTCTTTAATAAAATGCTTTAGTAACAAACGGGTTAAGACAAGTCTCTAAGATACAAGACCGGTATTTATGGAATTCTTTGATTTATGTTGTATTTGCGGAAATCTTTGATTTAAAGACTTTGTCATGTTATGGACATCTTTGATGAACATCAGTCACCTGAAGAGATGTAAAATGATTGAATCTGACTAGTCACAATTGTCATAAACCTTAAATGACCGGTCATTTACTGTCAAATTCAGTCAATTTGACTCAAATATCTCTATCTATTCTCAACTACCACCCAATTATTTATTTATTTAGGTACCCAATTTATGTATATGCAAGTTTAAATGAAGCAACGTTTTATTTTGTATTATATCATGAGAGGTTAAGACGACATCAAAGTCGGCGCGCGAGGCGATACGACGGCACCATTTTGTCTTAAATGCACGCATGATTAGAAATGTACAATGATTAACACTATCATTAGATTTTTTGTTCAAACAAACCTACAGTGTAAAAGGTTTAATAATATAATAAATCATTAAAACAACTTTTTTGTTTCAACTTAGAAGTTGTAGACTTTTATGAATCACACAAACTTACAAAGGTACTAAAATATTACTTA
The DNA here is from genome assembly GCA_951640165.1 of Pseudoips prasinana. Classification (NCBI taxonomy): domain Eukaryota; kingdom Metazoa; phylum Arthropoda; class Insecta; order Lepidoptera; family Nolidae; genus Pseudoips; species Pseudoips prasinana. Next base: position 34,590,645 of record OX621245.1, on the reverse strand, counting down.
AATCAAAATGACTGAAAATGAAAATTTTTTACATTTAATAATGCGCCGTAAATTGTCTGTAACAGACGCAAAGGCCATATACATATACTCAATACTCAATCATTTATTGCTTCCATAATGTATAACAGATGGTATAATCTTATAATTATGTAACAATTATGGACCCAGTCGGACAGCATAGTAGAAGAGAGGAAGAAGGCTTTTTGTTAATAATAAAAAGTTTTAGAATTTATGCTATTTGTAAGGATTATTAAGTATGCCAAATTTTCGCGAGAAGATTATCAGATTAATATTAGAATGTCAAGGTCTATAGAATTATTTCTTTGAGTCCAAGTATTCTTTAACAGTATAATAGCTTTTCTGTATTAAGAAAAGCTTTAGTTTTTGAATAAAAGTATTATCCTTTTTTTAATTGACCATAATGACCATTTTGATCGTAAATGACAGGCAATCAAATTCTGTCTCAAATTACTTAAGTCATTTTCAACACTAGTCACCTGTTCTCGTTTCGCTAGTCTGCTCTCCTCTGTAAACTGTTGTAAAGTTTATCCTCGAATTTTAAGATGAAACCTCAATCTTTGATTCTCAAATAGCATTAGATAAATGTCCCTTCAAAGTACACGTAGTGGGTACAATATGCATGCTCACGTACGGCAGCTCAGATACTTATATGTGACATGGCGGGGGGCAACCTCATTACTCATCCGTTTACGACTCGTATCTCGTACGCTCAGGCTGACAGACCGCAACCTAATGACTGCACATTGATTAATGTTTAACCTCTAGGGATGTATTCGTGTATAAGCACATTAGACAAGCACTTGGTCCAGCAGTAGCGTGTCTAACAGAGAGGAGGCCCTTCTCAATTCCTAAACTGTTATTATGAGTAAGCAGTAGTAGCCTGGAGTCAGGAAGTTGCAGATTTATTTTATGAAACGTAAACTTCAGTACAATGGGAATGTATGTACATAAGCGGACTTAATTGTCCGGTGACGCAGAGAAAGCCTCTAAACTAACCGTCATGTTAAAAAAATAGGTTTATTTACGGTTGGCAACCTTAGGGTAGAGCAGAGTGTTAATGGCAGGTGCACTTAATTTGTAATAAATAATAATATCCTCGGACATTATTTTTTTCACACGGCCATCTGATCCCAAACTAAGCAGAGCTTGTTCCATAGTACAAGCTCTGCTTAGTTTGGGATCCCCCGGGAAGTCCCCCGTTACTGAACATCCTGTGTTACTTCATCATCATCATCACTTGTGTTACTTATTTATTTAAAATTCGTTCCATGATCTAATACAAATATTGAAACCTTGTTGACCTTATACGCCTTATAATATTATGTATTATTATTATCCCATGTTTTACATAAAAAATAAATATACAGGGTGATAGAATATTAGTACCCCTTCAAAATGCATATTTTGAAATTCCAGGCCATGTTTGTATGGGCCGATTGCCGATCTCCTTTAAGTTATTCTTAAAAAATTAAAAACTCGAGGGAAAATCCTTTTAAAGGACAATTGAAATGTCTACTAACTGTTCAAGCTTATTACAATATTAACCACACGTCAATAAAATTGATTGCGGTATGAGCTGCTACTCGAATGCTACTTCCACATAAGAAAGACGAGTAGTGATTAATGACCCGAGATTATTGTGGGATTTACGACTCTAAGGCTGAGATCTATAGAGCGTACTTAGACTTTGCTCAGACTTTACTTAGACAAAAGTTAATGCATGTAACGAAATTACAATTGGTGTTTTGACTTTGTCTGTCTTAGCTTATGCTAAGCATAATCTTAACTTCAAAAAGTCTATAAATACCAAATCAAAGTATAAGCTTAGCATACACTTAGCAAAGTTTTACGTAAGTAAAGTTTGAGCAAAGTCTAAGTACGCTCTATAGATCTCAGCCTCAGTGTTATTATAATATGGGTCAACAGTGTTTATTTATTTATTTAGGACAACTTACAAAACATACACTAATACATTGAATACATAAAATAAAATAAAATAAAATAAAAAAGGTTTTTATTCACGTAGACTTTAAAAAAGCGCTTGTAAATAGTCAGAACATGTTTGTAGTAATATAGTTGTATACATTAGATATTATTTCTAGTAACATAGATATTTAGGTACATCTTGTATGAAAACATTTATAAAATTTATTTTATTACAGAAATGATATTTATCTAGCTCGTATCAAGTTATTGTCAAGAGATTATGTTTAATTATCTAGTTTAAGTCTAATATTTTTACTACATATTGTCAATGGTTCTGTCTATATTAAAGGTATTATTATTATGATGGACCTTGTGTTAATAACGACGGTCGCGCTTTAATGCTACCACCAGATCCAATGCGCCCCAACTGAGAAGACCCAGCGAAACAAACTCAGTGGGTTCATCTACTACCGGTTTCAACACGACCCAGTTGAGACGGTCCGGCGAAACATACTCAAGCGGGCATGAACACGGGATTTGGTCCAATTTGAGTAATTATTTAGTAGGCAAACACAATAATTATATGCTCGATCGGTTGTCTGAATGCTTATTATTTTAGATTATATTTAGGTATACAAAAGAAAAACTTCGAAACAATAACATTATTCATTTTGAGACAGAGTCAATAATTTTAAATTAAGTATATGATAGCAATCATTTACAGATAGTTCACGTAACACAGCAGATCAGTCATGTCTATATGGCTACAAGATCTCCAGCGAGCAATGTGCAAGTAGGAAGTGAGAGCCAGACGTCTTTGTCATCGATGTACTCTTTAGTGGTGTAATAACCCCTAGCCATAAGTACACGTTTAATATGTGTTTTAAAACTTGTGTCAGGCAGATCAGTAATTTGAGTAGGAAGCTTGTTATAAAACCTAATACAATTCCCTAAAAATGATTTATTAGTTTTGCTTACTCTAAAGCCTGGCATGGCTAGTTTGTTTTTATTCCTAGTATTTATATTATGCAGTTCACTTTTCTTTTTATAATTATGAATATTTTTTCTAACAAACATTATATTCTGATATATATATTCCGATGGCACAGTAAGTATATTTATTTCTTTAAACAAATTTCGCAAAGAATCGCGACTGCCTTAACCATAAATGGCTCTGACTGCTCTTTTCTGCAATACAAAAATAGTACCTATGTCAGCCGCCGAACCCCACAGCAGAATGCCATACGACATAATGCTATGAAAGTACGCGAAATACACTAATCTAGCAGTTTGTTCATCTGACAATTGCCTTATTTTCCAGACAGCATAGGAAGCCGAACTTAATTTACCTGCTAACTTTTCAATCTGAGGACCCCATTGCAATTTTGAATCAAGTGTCAATCCTAAAAATACGGTCGATGGGACTAAATCTAATATTTTCGCATTAAGTGCAACTGTTGGTACAATTTGAGTCACATTCGGCAATGAGAACCTGATGCATTTAGTTTTCCCTGCATTTAACAAGAGATTATTTGCCGAAAACCATTCTGATATAAAGCTGAGTGTTTTATTATGCTCAATAAGATCTTTATCCTTTCTATTTACTTTAAATATGAGCGACGTATCATCAGCGAACAAAACTATGTCTGATACTTTCTCTACCAGATAAGGGAGATCATTTATATAAACTAGAAATAAAAATGGGCCCAATATAGACCCCTGGGGCACCCCCATTTTCACAGGATGACGTGCCGAAGTGACACCGCCTATCGAAACTATCTGTTGTCGCCCCGATAAATAGGACATCACAAGATCAAGAGATGTGCCAGATATTCCATAGTACTTCAGTGTAACAACGAGCGTACGATGATCAACGCAATCGAAAGCCTTAGAGAGGTCACAGAAAACTCCCAGCGCATCCTGTGATCCCTCCCAAGCCTCCAATATTGACCTAATTAATGTGCAACCTGCATCCTGAGTAGAGCGGCCCTTTGTAAACCCGAACTGCTTGTTATGCAATATCTCATTCACGTTAAAGTGCGACAACATTTGGCTGAGCATCAGCTTTTCAAATATTTTACTTAAAGCTGGCAGTATTGAGATAGGCCTATAATTCGTGGCATTTTTTGAACAACCTGCCTTGAAAATGGGTATTATCTTACTTATTTTCATTAAATCGGGAAAGACACCATCACTTATACAGCCATTGAAGATGGCTGCAAGGATTGTAGCAATGTTTAGTATGATTGATTCAATTGCTTTAACAGACAGTCCCCACAAATCTTCTGTGCCTTTCCTTTTAATACTCTTAAAAGCTTTTATAATATCATCACTTGTTACGGATTTAAAACTAAAGTTAGGTACAGTTTGTTTTACGCTTTGATTTAAAAAGAGTTCAGCCACATCTGGTGATGATGCGAGACACTTAGTAATATCCACGGGTATATTTGCAAAAAAAGCAGCTAAAAAATTGGCAATGGTAAGCTTGTCTGAAACCAGTTCATCACCAATATTCAATACTAATACTAATACATACATGTTATAAAATTACGTGCTAAATGTTGCTTTACTTACAAGTCGCCACGGAATGGTAAAGGACAGTTCCTTTTTTTTATTTACCTACTCAACTTAAAATTACTATAACTACTTAGATTACTACAAATTCAAAGAGTAATAAAACATATGTTAACAAAACTAATTCGATCTCGCAGGGAAACTCCAAGCATAGCCATCTCCATTGCTCTTTGGGTTACCCTGAGCCGACTGATAAGGCCCATAGTGAGCGACTATGTATCAGTTCCATGTCATCACTGGCAACACACACTGGTCGAAAACGTACGACTTAAAACTGCAGCAATTGGGTAATTATTGCATATTACACCCATACAGATAAATTACACACACAGAACAAATAATCGTGCTCATCAGACTACAATTTATCTTGGGTGGGAATGGAACCCATGACCTCTGGGTTAGCCGCCGTGGTCACATACCACAAGATCAACGGGCTAGTAAATTTTTAGAGTTCCATACCCAAAGGGTAAAACGGGACCCTATTACTAAGACTTCGCTGTCTGTCTGTCCGTCTGTCACCAGGCTGTATCTCATGAACCGTGATAGTTAGACAGTTGAAATTTTCACAGATGATCTATTTCTGTTTCCGCTATAACAACAAATACTAAAAACTACCGTCCAATAGCCCTTCTGCCAACCTTTTCAAAAATTATAGAAACTGCAATTTCAAAACGCCTTTATTCATTCTGCGAGAAATTTAACATCCTTGATGAAAATCAAAACGATTTCAGAAAGAACAGATCTACCACCTATGCAGTATACCGGTACATCCAACAAGCTCTCAATTACTGAACATAAATGACCGAAAATATGCTATAGGTATTCTGCTTGATATGAGCAAAGCTTATGATAGGGTCTCGTATGGCATATTGCTTAATAAACTGGTAGGCATTGGAGTTCGAGGTGTTGCCTATGATTGGTTCTCCTCTTATTTTAACTCTCGCACACAATATGTTGAAATTGAACACCATAATTCACAAACCGGTGAAATATCACGACATGTCCGTTCAAATAAGAACGATATAAAGAACTCTATCCCTCAGGGCAGTGTACTAGGCTATATATTATTCCTGTTATACATAAACGACCTTCCAAAAATCATAGATTCAGCAAGTATCCTATTTGCAGATGATATACTCGTATCAGTAATATTTCCATGTGAAAACATATTAGATTTAAACCCTAAAATTAATAAAACCCTTTCCGAAATTGTAGCGTGGCTTGAAGACCATAACCTTGAAGTTAACTTTTCTAAAAAATATGCAGTTTAAACCATATCAAAAACGTCCAATAGTAATCAACTACACCCATCATAACACAATAATAGAATGCGTTGACTCTTTTAAACTATTAGGCCTACACATAGACACTAACCTAAATTGGAAATTCCACATCCATAACACAAACGGGAGACTATCTAGGTTCACATATGCTTTACTCCAATTAAAAAAATCTACAGACCTAAAATCAGCAATTGTTGCCTACTATGCATATGCACACTCCTGGCTTGTGTATGGAATAATACTATGGGGTAATAGCACGAACGCAGATGTTCTATTTAAACTACAGAAGAAATGTATAAGAATCCTCGCAAACATCGACGGAATGGATAACTGCAGGCCACACTTCATTGAACTTGGCATACTAACATTAACATCTATGTACACCTTTGAAATCTGCTTATTTGTCAAAAAACATATTAACTTATTTTCCTAAAAGAAAGATCATTACTCACAACCTCGTAACTTAAGAAATAAAAATTCCCTAGCTCTACCGACATCAAAGCTATCTATATTTCATTCTGGGCCCTATGTAATGTGTATTAAGATATATAACAAAATACCACAACAACGAAAAGAAACATCCAATTTCAATATATTCAAGAATAAATTAAAAAAATACTTAATTCAAAAATGTTATTACAGTATAAAAGAGTTTTTCGAGGACAGAACTAAACAGTAAGACAGTGTGCAATATAAAAAATAATTAAATTACAATATGTTAAAGTAAATAGTATAAATATGATGATAACATAATAATAAAGGTATATAACATAGTAATAATATATATAAATAAATATATAACCTAAGATTAATTAAATAGTTTGTAAGTCACTTTATATTAAAATTGTATTGCTGCGCCCTAACAGGGTATCATGTATGTACCTCTACATTTTGTTACACCTATGTATCACTCATGATCGCAATAAATATTTGTATTTGTATTTAAAAAACAAAATAAAATAAATATTTAAGGGGTCTCCCATACAGCAAACGTGATTTTTTTGCTTTTATAGATAATGGTACGGAACCCTTCGTGCTCGAGTCCGACTCGCACTTGGCCGGTTTAAAAAAAATATATAATGAAAAATTTGTCGTAGTACAAAAAATTAAAGTAAACGCATTTTAACCGAACATTTTGACAGTCAACAATAATTCTATACAGTACTTAACCAAAGTATAATAAAGGCTTTAAAATTAAACTCGATTTATGTACACAATAATACAATTAAAAATCTCGCCGCCTCTAATAAAGGATGGCGGAAAACAATCAAGGCAACCTAATTTGCATCACAAACTTGAGTTGCAGCGGTTTCAGTAACAGTGGCTGATAAAATAACTCAGTTTTAATCACGTTACTCCGCGGCTCGCTGTATTTATCAATATCATAACTTGGCACGGAATAATGCCTCAAGTTAGTACGAAAAATGACCAAGTTTTCAAACTTTGTATTGTTTGTTTCGAACACGATTCTTGTGATTAATTAAGGTTTAATTTTGCCTGTGGTTAAACGAACTGTGAACTCCCGGGCGAGGTTATTAAAACTCGCTTTATCTTTGGTAGTTTCAACTTTGATAACAGTCATGAATTTATCATTCACTGTAGGTAAAATAAGAGTGTTTTGGTTTCTTTAGTAGTATTTTACTGTAAGGCACTTATACAAAATAGTCGCCTCTTGTATATAAGAAATTTAAATTTTTACCGTGAGACAATATTATGAAATGTGTAAATATGGTTCCTTTAAGACACATTTCATAATATATTTTACTGTATTTTATTACGTCTTCTCTTTGGTCAAGTAATGACGCTGCTTGTTTGTTCTATAGGTTGTATCACCTCTCATTGTGAGAGGAAGCCCTAACTCTGCAGTGATAAAAGGTGCATTACACATTTATAGTATATATTCTTAGATGTATATATTTAGTTAACAATCCATTACAATAACAACTAAATTTAAATTTTATGGCATTATTCGTAATGCAAAGCGTTTATCTAATCTCACAAAACAAAACAAAACCGATAGATAATACCTACATCCTCCGAAAGGGTGTTAGAAAGGGAATCCTAAGTTTGATCTGCCAGCGTGTATCATTCGTAGCTTAACGCAGAGCGCCTACCCCGGATTGGTAGATGGTGCAGGTTCGAGATCCACCGGACGATCAAATTTATGATTTCCCATTTTTGAGATTGAATAACAACTAATTTGTGCTCCAGGCCGACCACAACCGCACTTATCAATCACTCTGATAGCCCACTGGGATAGCGCTCAGTCACGCCCGAATTTTATTTATTATTTATTTATTTATTATTCAAACACATTTACAACACCTTTACAGAAAATTCCAAAGCTATATTGTAAGCTATATGAAACATAATAATTAAATCTTAATAGTATTAGACTACTATACTGACTGGCACTGTTTACAATGCAACTTTGTGCAATATAGCGCTAGCTGTAAGAGACGGTGTCACAGACACTAAATTAGTGCTTGCGGTCGGTACCACCAGCAGCCGCGGCCAGGCCGCTGTGCCGCTATGAGGCTTTATAACGTAATCTTCCAGATTCTAGGTAGGTTTTTTTGACAGTTAAATCCAATTACCTGTCGGTAAATCGGCGGGTTTCAACTCAAACTAATATTATAAAGCGAAAGTTTGTGAGTGCGTATGTTTGTTACTTCTTCACGTCTAAACGGCTGGAGCGATTTTAATAAAATTTGGCATGAAGCTAGCGGACACCCTGGATTAACACATAGGCTATAATTTATAAAATTTAACGTGGGTAAAACCACTAGTATTACATATATTCAGATACTAAAGCATGTGAACAACGGGTAATAAACTCGTACTGGATGAAATTCCGAGCTTAATTCATTATTTATTAAAAGATGATGTCTACCGACTTTATTGTATAACTTTTTTATTACCGGTGGTGAATTAATTCGTTCGGTGACAGCGGTCGGTTGCCCTCCAAACCCTTCATTTACATATTTACAATTCAAGGGTCGGGCATTTGTGAAAGAATGTATGAAATTCAGTGGAATATGAATGTGACTCAGTAATAAATGTCACCTATTTGTTGGTTATGAAATTAATGGCAATCTCTAGCAAACTGATGACGTCATCAAATGCGGTACATGGTTGCAAATAGAATTAATGATTCTCTCTCTGTTCTTCTCGTTAAGTCGATCCGTGGTCAATCTTATGATGATGTGGCGTAGCGGTTAAGACAGACGCGTCGAAGTGTCGTGTCCCAGGTTAGATTCCCCCACGGGGCAACTATTTGTGTGAACCATAAATAGTTGTTTTGAGTCAGGATGTACAGACGCCTGCACATCAAGCTACTCCAATCTTTCAAATTTCCCCAATTGAAAGTGAACCTTAAGCTTTTGTAATAAAGTTGAAAATCTATAAAATAAATTTGTCAGATTGGGGTAGCTGGATGTGCTGACATCTGTACTTTGTGTTTCAATTCAATTAACTAATGCTGATATTGTCATAAAAATAAACATCATTTCATAGAAGATAAAATCTTGACTAGTTTGTATTCTACCGGAAAATAAACGAAGAAAATTAACTTATATTGATGGGTAACAACAATTAAATGTTATGTATAGCAATATCATAGCGATTACGTAGTCATACGTAATACGGATCATTGCTTCAAATACACAAAGATATAAAAACTTGAGAGGTATCAAGGGACAAGGGACACCCGGATGGAACGAAGTTATTTCTTATTATTTATTATGTAAAAAAAACCTGTATACAGTCAACAAAAATAATCGTCGCGACACCACACTGTTCAATGCGAAATAGAAATGAAAATATCTGGCTTGCTTTCTATAAGAGAGAGAGAGAGAGAGAGAGAGAGAGAGAGAGACAGACAGAGAAACATGCGCACGCCGCACAGCTGCAAAAAGTGTCGTGACAACTTTTCGTAAGAATTTTTTCCGTCTAGCCCCCTTTCACAACGCACGATAAGGACTTCGTTCCAAAAAATAATATAAAGAAATCTAACTTATGAAGAAACTGAGTCTCTCATGGTTATAATAACATAGAAATAAAACACACCCGCCCACACATCTCTACAAGCCCGCCGAAACTCTGAAACACATACACAACTTACGCCCAGTCAATAAGTAATCCATGAGCTGTTTTTGTTCAGTAGATACTTACGAGTACCTGTTTGTGGAGGCGCGAAGCCAATGCTATGTCTAAAAGGGGCGCTTCAACAATTTGTTAAGTAGATTAAGTAAAGTTAATGAAATAAATCATTTTACAGTTTTATTTTGAGACTCTAATGTCATCCTGGTCGAATTGCGTAGGGCAGTCTCCATAAAGACTGGCCATTTTCGTGGGACATATTATAGTGCACAAGTGTGTGGGTGAACACAGGCTCACTTTCTATTCCATCTCAATCTTGATCCTATGGGATGACTGGAGACACGACCGGAAAGAGGTCAAGTACAGGACCAAGGGCTTCACGTGCTCTCCGAAGCACAGTGATGTAAATACCGCTAACTCCCAGACTCGGGACTGACATAGAATTTAACAAAAATTCTATAATCACTTATAGGCATGATCCGGGATTTGAATCCTGGACCTGATGTTAAACGCTACCGCTAGACAAATACATAATAAATAAATAAAATAAAAAGGTTTTTATTCACGTAGACTTTACAAAAGCGCTTGTAAATAGTCAGAACATGTTTGTAGTAATATAGTTGTATACATTATTGTTTCTAGTAACATAGATATTTAGGTACACATTGTATGAAAACATTTATAAAATTTATTTTATAATAGCAATAATATTTAGCAAACAAGGCAGACAATTTGGAGTTTGATCTGAACCCATAATTTGGAGATATATAATAATCGCGACTCTTGGCAGACGGATTGGCGAACGCGGTATGATGGTCATAGTCCACACAGCGACCCCTACTCTAGTAATTATTCCCATTGGAAGACTTCCACGCCCCCCCACGAGATGACATAGGGTGGTAATATTCCCAGCTATCAGCCACAGCTTGAGATCAATAAAGTCACGAAAATATCGGTTATACAACATTTTTATTCTCCAGTAAAATATTAAAATTTGAGCAGGTACAGACGGCAGCACATCAAGCTACCCCAATCTGTCAAATTTACCCAATTGAAAGTGAACCTTATGCTTATGTGATAAAGTTGAAAATCTTTAGAAGAAATTTGACAGATTGGGGTAGATGGATGTGCTGGCGTCTGTACCTACGCCAAATCCCCGCCGTGTACTACAAAGGGACCATTCCGTTCGCAACTGATGGCACCGCCGAGCGCAAATTAATCGGTCGAATAATCACTCGGTGGATTTATTTACCGACTCGTTTTATATTAAAATGTATATCCGCCTTATCGCCAGCTTTTAAACAAGATTGGAAAATATTTAGGCACGAACTGTATATAAACAAGTCTACGAAATAATTAGACAACAGTTGTTTAGCCATGGTAGATAGAAACTTGAACAACTTTATTATATTTTACTTCTATCGCTTTATTTGAAAAGAAAAGCTAATTCAAATGTAGAAGTTACCGTCAATATGATAGATATATGATCTTTCACACACATCTGTAAACATTACAGTCGATTATGTTCCTAAGAAACAAAGCCGACGAATAAATTGTTTGTTACACTGCTAGAGAAAAGTCTCTCAAAAGAATATCCCCTAGGATATGCCATATTTGCCACGCTTGGCAGAGAAGCTCGTGGTCCAGTATAATGGTCATGGTGCACAGAAAACCGCTGGAGCCCGTTCCCTCATAGTATTCCCACGAGACGATTTGTACGCCCCTCACGATGATAAGAATATCCCCAGAATATGCCACGCTTGGCAGACGGGCTGGCGGTCGCAGTTTAATAGTCATAGTTCACAGAAAACCGCTAGAGCCCGTTCTCTGGTAGATATTCACTTGGGACGATTTCTACCCCCCCCACGATTAAAAGAATATCCCCACAGGATATGTCATAATTGCCACGCTTGGCAGACGGGTTGGCGGTCGCAGTATGATGGTCGAAATTCACAGAAAACTGCTGGCGCCCGTTCTTTGGTAGATATTCCCCCGAGACGATTTCTACACCCCCCATGGAATGAGACGGAACGCTGATATTCTTCGCGGTCACCACACACCAATTTTATGTTACTTTGACGATCACCGTAGCTTAGTTGGTAGTGCTCCTACCTACGAAGCTGGTGGTCCTGGGTTCGAATCCCGGTAAATGCAAATATTTGTGTGATGAGCATGAATATGTTGTTTCTGAGTCATGGATGTTTTCTATGTAATAAGTATTTATCTATCTATATGAGTATGTATATCGTCGCCTGGTACCCATAGTGCTAACTGCTTGGCGTGAGCATACTGCATGTTTTCGTCTTTTGTAACCAAAAGATTCAGGATGGTATAGCTGCAGGTGCTTGCGGATAATAGTGTTACTTATAGTTGTCGAACGGTCAATACATCGCTCGGTTTGTACAGTTCTCTCATCAAGTGAAACCTATATTCCTGGTTACAATAATTTTAATTACTTTGGCCGAATTACGATTACGGCTTTTAACTGACTCGTTGGTGTAGTGTAGTAATACTATATAGTCTTAAGAACAATAAAATTTGCACGCCATAATTATGTGGCAGAATATGTGAATATATTAAATTATGTAACATCTATTTTGTACGATGTTCTTGCAAATAAACAATTGATTTGATTTGATTTGTTATTACACCCCGTGCCTCGGAGGGCACGTAAAGCCGTTGATTCCGAACCTGACTTCTTTCCATACGTATCGCTTGTAATTCCATGGTAATGTCTAGTTAAAATAAATGATGACTAGCGTCAGGAGTGGAAAGAAGTCAGGTTTAATTACAGGACCGACGGCTTTACGTGCTCACCGAGACACGGGGTATAATACCGCTAGACACGCTATCGCTAGACTTACGAGACAGACAAAGTCTGTCCATTAAAATAAAAATACTTATATTTTTTATAATTTGTGTGAATTTTTATTTTAATATATTGTACAGACGCCAGCATATGAAGCTACTCCAATCTGTCAAATTTCCTCAATTGAAAGTGAGCCTTACGCTAATGTGATAAAGTTGAAAATCTATAAAAGAAATTTGACAGATTGGGGTAGCTCGATGTGCTGACGTCTGTACAAAAAATCTTTTGTGATCCACGTACCAGTAAAAACGCACATTAAACGTTAAACATTTCCTTTTAAAGCAGCTATAAATCAAAAGAAAAACTGCAGTTTCCATAACAAAAGTTCGTACTTAAAGAAGCCGTAATACTTAACGTTAATTATTACACGCATTAATTATAAAAGCCACCGTAAAGTAAATGGAAAAGTAAACTTAATTTACGATTAAATATCAAATTTCTTCAGAAAATTGGTTGTAAAGCAACGGATTGCGTCTTTACGAAACATGAAAATCCTCATTTTCTTGTGTGTTGTGCTGAATTAAATGTTTTTCATTTCATTTCAAATCTGGTACCTAGGTATGTGAATTGGTGGGGTACTAGGTCGGAAAACCTCCTCGTGTGTCCGAGACTACTGGTCCCATTCGAATATTTATATTCGGTGGGAACGGAAGTTTCTGGAACGGTGTACCCTGGGCGTGGGCGCTGGCTTTTTCCTATGCTTGCATGGGGAGAAACCACCGTCCGTGGCTAATATTCCGACATCTCACCCCCCTGTTGTTCCCTCTATACACTGGAGTGGACAAGAGAGGAGCGCAAGCCTAATCTGCGCCGCACGGTGATGGGCTGAATACCGGAGCGCTTTATCCGGTCACGAGCTGCGGCAACCCTTAGCCTCTGAGCAATTACCCGGCGAGGGGGGTACCGGGGGGTAAACCGGTTCAAAGGGTAATAAGGTACAAATGTCTCTTAGATTACCAAAACCCCAGGAGGGTACCGGCTCTGCCGGAGAATCCCTCCCCGGTCCTTCGGGACCCGGCTGTCCCACCGTATCTGGGGGGGACACTAATAGACATCAACCCGCGGAGATCGCGGATAGGGCGCACACGCCCAGTTTTGACCCAGAGACCGCCACCCACAGGAGCAGTGACAATCAATTTGCCGCCCTACTCGGACACTACCATGGCCGAGATTATGAAGTTGGCGAGGGCCAAGGTTCAGTTAAAGGACCTTGGTCTGGAAGCGGGCCTTTGCCCTAAGAGAGCCTTGACTGGGGGTCTCATTTTGAGAATCCCTGGTCCGGAGGGCTCCGCTAAGGCGGAGGCCCTGACCACTCGGCTAAGGGATGTCTTAGCCGAAACGGGCGCTGTGGTGGCACACCCTGTGGTGATGGGAGAGCTCCGGGTGCTAGACCTGGACGACTCCGTCAACCCCACCGAAGTTGCTGAAGCCTTGGCCACGACGGGTGGATGCGCCGTTGCCGACATAAAGGTCGGCGTAATTCGGTTCTCCCCGTCCGGTTTGGGTTCGGTGTGGGTTCGGTGTCCACTGGTGGCCGCCCGCAAAGTCGCGGCTTGTGGGCGTATACTGGTGGGATGGATGTCGGTCCGGGTGGAAGCCCTTCCGCCAAGAGCTCTCCAATGCTACCGCTGCCTAGAGAAGGGGCATGTCAGGGCTCGGTGCACGGGATGCGACCGGAGCGCGTCGTGCTTCGTCTGTGGCCAACCGGGTCACAAGGCGAAAGAATGCACGGCGCGTGCGCCTCACTGTGTTGTGTGTGCCGACCTTGGCAGGCGGGCTGGTCACCGGCTATGTAGCGGTAGGTGCACGCCACCAAAGTCTAGGAGCAGAGGAGCTGAACGTCCTGCCACGTCCGCTCCAACAACAACGTCGCGGTCTACCGAACCGGGCTCAGGCCCCGTTGGGGTGTCAATGGAGTTGTAAAATTCTTTCCCCCCCAACTTAATTTGCAGGGCAACTTGAACCACTGCATCGCTGCGCAAGCTCTTCTTGCGCAGACGATTGTCGAGCGTTCAGTTGCCCTAGCGATAGTGGCGGAGCCTCACTCCGTTCCCGACCACCCTCGTTGGTTCGGGGCGGATGGGGGCCTCGTCGCCATTTATTGTGCAGGGGGGGAACGTGACCCCCATTGCGCACTCCTGGCCAAGGGGCCCGGATTCGTCGTCGTGGAGTGGGGACCAGCAGTCGTGGTGGGCTGCTACATCTCCCCGAATTGCGGCCTCGCAAATTTTGAGGCGTACCTGGACGGGCTAACGAGCCATATTAGCTCTTACCAGTCGCGTCCGGTACTCGTCCTGGGCGATTTCAACGCCCACTCTAGTGTGTGGGGCGATGCCCGGGACGACATCCAAGGGGAGACACTGCTGGAATGGGCCGCCGGACTGGACCTCCGTCTTTTAAATCGGGGTTCAGTCAGCACCTGTGTGCGATGGCAGGGGGAGTCGATCGTCGACTTGACGTGGGCGACTCCCTCGGCCATGCACCTGGTCTCGGGGTGGAGAGTTGCGGAGGAAATAGCCACGCTGTCGGATCACCGACACATCGTGTTCATCGTGGCCTTCCGTCCGCCCCGAAGCGGCCCTGACCGCAGTAGGTATGTCCCACCGCGGCGCTGGTGCCTACGCCGCTTGGACCGCGACATGTTGACGGCTGCCGCCGTCGCCATCGCCTGGGGAGCCAGCGAGGGTGGAGAGAGGATCCCGTCCGATCCCAATTCGCAAGCGGACTGGTTCCGGGGCATCATGTCTCGCATCTGCGACACGTCGATGCCCCGGATCCGTCCGGGTGACAGACGAGGCCCGCAGTATTGGTGGTCGGCCGAAATCGCGCGACTCCGTTCGGAGTACATCGCAGCGCGTCGCCGACACCAGCGGGCCCGTCGGAGGAGGCGAGCCAATGCTGAAGAGGCTGCCGTAGCGCACAGGGCGTATCAAGTCGCCGTCAAGGCGCTATCCATCGCGATAGCGGAAGCCAAAGCTCGGTCCTGGAACGAGCTCATCGGGGGACTGGATAGGGACCCATGGGGGCGCCCGTACAAAATGGTACTGGGCAAGCTCAGACCGTGGGTCCCTCCACTGACGAGTACCCTGGACCCGGATTTTCTGAGGAGACCCCAAAATGTCAGGGGTCTTAGAACCAAAACTGAAATAATTCGAGCAAATGTACTTTCACAGGACGCAGACGTTATTCTTTTAACTGAGACATGGCTGAACGATTCTGTATTTGATCACGAAATTTTTGATAATAGATACACGGTATTTAGGCGAGATCGTAACTCTACCTCATCTATTAAAAACGAGGGTGGAGGAGTTCTAATTGCAGTCTTAAAAAAATATGAGCCCGTTCGGAAATTGAAATGGGAGTCTGCTAATGAAGACATCTGGGTCACAATTAAGCTAAGAATCGGTAACTCAATCGTACCTTTGTGTATCGCCAATGTATATGTTCCTCCCCCAGTTAAACAAAGCCAACTAGAAAATCTGGTTTCACATTTAACAAACGTAGTACAACACAAATTACCTAAAAAATCACTATTACTGATCGGAGGGGATTTCAATCTACCCAACTTATTGTGGAAATTTGACAACGATACAAATTCGTTGATTCCAGCTCATTCTCCAAATAACACGGACAGTATACTAACGGATGCATTATCTTTCAATGGTCTCCACTCAATAAATCAAGTCCAAAACACAAACGGTCGCACTCTGGATCTAATAATCACGAATTCAAGCAGTTCGTTTTCAGTTCACTGCAGTTCTACACCCTTAGTTAAGCAAGATATCCATCACCCTCCATTACATATCTCCTTAAAAATAAAGTCACAAAAACCACCAAAAGTTAATAAATCACCTACTTTAAATTTCACGAGAGCAGACTATGTTAAAATCAATGAACAATTAGAAACGATTGATTGGCATGACCATTTTAAACCTAGTCAGACTGTTGATGAAACTGTCGACACTTTTTATGCCTTACTCACCCCAATAATTGTCAACAATACACCGAAACGGCATAGTACCAGAAATCACTATCCCTTCTGGTTCAGCCGCCCGTTAATTAATGCTCTTAAAGAAAAAGCTAAATTTCATAGTAGATACAAAAGTATTCAAACCCAAGAGATTACATTACTTATCAAATGTTACGTAATAGATGCGATATAATGTTGCTTGAATGTTTAAATAAAGTTAAAACTGAAACAAAAAGTCAAATCAAGAAAGATCCTAAATATTTCTGGACTTATATCAAATCATTAAGATCCAATAGCAGTGATATTCCTGATGAAATGTTTTTAAGGACCAAAAACGTCCAAGGTGGGCAAGATATCTGTGACCTTTTTTCGGAATACTTTCACACGACATTTAGTAATGAAATTGCCGTAACCACTATGCTCAATGACGAGACAACAAATCGAGAGACACTCAATTCATGCCACCTTTCGAAGAAGGATATTTTGAGTTCCCTCCAATCGATAAAATCCGATAAAGGTCCAGGGCCAGATTGTATCCCACCAGTATTCTTGAAAAAGTGCTCATCCCAGCTTGTTAACCCATTACACATCATATTTAACAAATCTCTCTCGTGTGGAATTTTCCCTTCTAAATGGAAACTGGCGCACATCGCGCCTATACATAAAAAGGGCGATCAAAACGACATCTCCAACTACAGGCCTATCTCGATTCTGTCAGCTATAGGGAAGGTATTTGAACTAATGGTACAAAGGAAAATCCAATTCCACTTAAAGCCTTTGTTTGATAGAAACCAACATGGGTTCTTGTCAGGTAGATCGACCACATCGAACCTTCTCAACTACGTAAGTGATATTTATGAAGCGATACAAAATAAAACCGAGGTCCATGCAATCTATACAGACTTTTCCAAGGCGTTCGATGTGGTAAATCACGCCCTTCTTATTCAGAAGTTGGGTCATGCAGGAATATGTGGCTCTTTGCTAAGATGGTGTGAGTCATATCTTCGTAATAGATCGCAAATCGTTAAGATTCGAGGGTACAAATCGGCCACCAAAATGATACCATCAGGAGTACCACAAGGCTCGCACCTAGGGCCTCTTTTCTTCTTGGTCTTTGTTAACGATTTGTGTTCCTCTGTAACATGCAATTATCAAATGTTCGCCGACGATCTGAAACTGTATCAAGTAATTTCCAACGAAAACGATATAACAGCTCTGCAACAGAACATAGATAGAGTCAGCAATTGGTGTTCATTGAACGGTATGTCAATCAATACGTCTAAGTGTTTTCACATTAAATTCTCTAGAAAGACACATCCCACAGTTGCAATTTACTATATTAATAAAACGCCGATTACTCAAGTCACGAACATACGGGATCTGGGTGTTACGGTTGACACTAAACTTGATTTTCGGGAACACATAAATAATATCGCAAACAAAGGGGCTCGCTTAGCTGGTTTTGTTTCACGGCAAACAAAGTTTTTCAAAGATCCTGAAGTCTCTATAATTCTTTTTAATTGTTTTGTAAGATCCCTTCTAGAGTATTGCTGTCAAGTTTGGAGCCCCTCTTATACAGTTCATATTTCACGAATTGAAAGAATTCAAAAACAGTTCTTGTACCACCTGTCCTACGCAAATAATTTGTGTCGTACTCTGTCATCCTATGAATCCAGGCTCACGCACTTTAAAATCTGTTCTTTGGAGTGCAGACGAAATGTGGCTGATATCGTGTTTTTGTATAAACTAATCAATGGTTTAATTGACTGCCCCACTTTACTGAGCAAACTAAATATTGATATTCCACGATCTAGCAGTCGACTCAAAAACAGAAAAACGTTCAGTCTTCCTTGTTGTCGTACTAATTATAGCCAACATTCGCCAATGTACCGCATGTGCTCGTCTTACAACAAAATATGCTATGATGTAGATATTTTCAATGTATCCATTCAATCCATAAAACGCCATTTTCTGAGCCCACAAAACATAAATACAGTATCATAATTATTTGAATTTAGTTAAGTTTAGTTTATTTTATTTATTTTTCTCTTACTTATTATAATTTGTGATGTATAATATTTGCATGCTGTGTTTACTTCAAGAAGGTCGTTCACTAAGCTTTTTTCAAGAATTTGTATTTATCTTTTTATTTTAACATTGTGTATGGCCAGTTTAGTAAACCAAATCTTCCCTAGGGTCCAGGACAGTCCTTCGGACCCCCCGTCACCGTCGGACCATGATTGGGACGACCAGTTTGAGGTGACGGAGGGGGAGCTGGACCGAGCAGTACGGCGACTTGCGGCCCGAAATACCGCCCCTGGCCCGGATGGGATACCGGGCAAGGCGTGGGTTTGCGCCCTGGCAGTCCTGGGGGACCGGTTGAGGCAACTGTTCACCAGCTGCCTCCGTAGTACCGTGTTCCCCACCTGCTGGAAAGAGGCTAGGCTAGTGCTCTTGAGCAAGCCGGGCAGGACCGCCGATTCTCCCGCGGCGTTCCGACCAATATGCTTGCTGGACGAGGCGGGCAAGCTCTTTGAGCGTGTCATAGCCGCCCGTCTCAGCGAGCATCTGTCGCGCGTTGGCCCCGACTTATCGGACAGCCAGTTCGGTTTCCGGCAGGAACGTTCGACGCTGGACGCGATTAATCGCGTCCGCGCCCTGTCGGAGCCCGCCGTTCGGGCGGGGGGGGTGGCGTTGGCGGTGAGCTTAGACATCGTCAACGCCTTCAACTCCGTCCCCTGGCGGGCGATACGGGAGGCACTGGTTCATCATAACGCCTATCTCCGTGGTATAGTCGGGGCATATTTGCGCGACAGGACGATTCAATTCGTCGGTCGGAACGGGATTGAGATCCAGAGGGAGCTCTCCTGCGGGGTTCCTCAGGGGTCCGTGTTGGGACCTCTGCTATGGAGCCTCGCTTACGATGCGGTCCTGCGGATAAGCCTCCCTACCGGTGTGAGCGTCGTCTGCTATGCGGACGACACGCTCGTCATAACCCGGGAGCTTCCAGCGGGCGGTACGGCTCGCCGAACTCGGAGTTGCGTGTGTCGTCGCGGCCATAACGAGACTGGGCCTTCGGGTAGCGCCTCACAAGACCGAGGCGCTATGGTTCCACGGCTTACGCCGTAGGGAGGAACCACCCAGTTTGTCGATGCGTGTAGGTGACGCAGAGGTCAGGGTGGGGCGGTACATGAAGTACTTGGGCCTCACCCTAGACAGCCGATGGGGCTTCGAGGAGCATTTCGAGCGTCTGGCCCCCCGAGTGCGCCGGGTAACCGGTGCGTTACACCGGCTTTGGCTTGCCGAACCTCGGGGGTCCCAGGGAAGAAGTTCGCCGCCTCTACGGAGGTGTCGTGCGATCCATGGTCCTTTATGGGGCGCCCGTCTGGTCTAAACGCCTGACGGGCGCCTCCCGCTGCAGGGCTATTTTGAACAGCCTGCAGCGTGTGGTGGCCATACGGATCGCACGAGGATACCAGACGGTATCCTTTGAGGCGGCGACAGTCCTGGCGCGCTTTCCGCCGTTTGATCTCCTGGCGGCAGTCGACTTGACGGTTTACACCGAGATCCGCGTCCGCCGGGAGAGCGGTGAGGCGCCAGAGCAGACGCTCGTTGCCTATAGGCGGGATACACACCGGCGCGTACTAACACAGTGGCGCGCAAGGCTTGAGTTGCGGTTGAACGCGCGCCAACGTGCCGCGTCGGTGCTATCCTGCCTCACCTCGAGGCCTGGGTGGGAAGGAAGGGCGGTTGCGTCACCTACAGACTGACACAGATACTCACCGGACACGGGTGTTTCGGTGAGTATCTGTGCCGGATCGGCCGAGAAGTGACGACGCATTGTCACCATTGCGGGAGCGACCTGGACTCTGCCCAGCATACGCTGGAGGAGTGCCCGGCCTGGGAGGCCGAGAGACGAGTCCTGGTCGCTGAGATCGGACGGGATCTTTCGCCGCCAGCAGTCGTGTATGCTGGCTGGCGACTCCACCAAATGGGACGCCGTGGTCTCCTTCTGTGAGGCAGTTCTGCTGCAGAAGGAGGCCGCCGAACGGGATCGGGAAAGAGCCGATCCCGCTCGTAGGCGGAGGAGGCGTCGGGGTGGCGGCGACAGCCGTTAGCCCAACTCCCCTCGGGGCTGTGGTGGCAGTATGAGAAGTGTCCTCTACTGCCACCACGTGCAAGCAGCCCCGGGAAGACAGCGAACTGTTTGTGGCGCAGTCGCTGTGCCGTACTGGCAAATGGGGAGGGCAACCCACAGCTCTCCCCGGGTGCGTGTCCCGACCACCTGGGACACGGCGCAAAAGGGGGGCACCGGAGCAGCATACCCGCGTTCCCGGGGCTCTCCCTATCAGGCGCCAGAAGAAGTCCACGGCAGGTTAGGTTTAGTCGGTGCGAGTCCGACATACCCACCCGCAGACACTTTTTGCGGGTGGCATGCATTAGCCTGCCTGCCTGCCCCTGCCTTATCAAAAAAAAAAAAAAAGGTATGTGAATTGGTAAGTGCATATCACGGAAAATTTTACAAAGTTACTCAGGAACTCTACAACGGTGGCCCAAATTGTAGTCCCGTGCAGGTATCGTAACCGAATTGCTCCTACTTTAAGCCCTTTTGATGGCAAATACATTTTGCGTAGGCATTCCTACGCATGCCACCCGCAAAATGTGTCTGCGGGTGGGTATGTCGAACTTACACCGATTAAATTTAACCTGCTGTGGACTTGTCTTGGAAGTTGGAGTGGGCATCTTCGAGAACGCCGCTATGGTGCTCCGGTGCCCCCCTTTAGCACTATGCCCAAGCCATTGAAGAGCCCTGGATTGTCCACCCATATTGCCGATTCCTGCCAGTCTGCGACTGGGCCATAATAGTTCGCTATCGTAACTACGTGAGTTACCAGTTACAGCTTTCACTATAATATAATAATAATATCTGGGGACAATATCACACAGATCATCCTAGCCCCAAACTAAGCAAAGCTTGTACTATGGGTACCAGGCGACGATATACATACTTAAATAGATAGATAAATACTATACATAGAAAACATCCATGACTCAGAAACAAATATTCGTGCTCATCACACAAATATTTGCACTTACCGGGATTCGAACCCAGGACCACCAGCTTCGTAGGCAGGAGCATTACCAACTAGGCTATGGTGATTATGTTAGCTCCTCACGTCAGTTTTAATTATAAATTGCTATTCTATTTGCAAAATTAGATTAGAAGAACATTATACAGGGTGGCCGAAGAATTGACGTTCAAACGCAAAATTTAGATACTTTATGATGAGGAGTATCCGAATCACCTCCATGTATGTTCTACGAATTCGCGGTTTTTTCATACTTCGAAAATTTATGAGTCCTTAGCTCAAACCCTAATTTTGAACTTTCGAATAAATTGCAAGTCAGTTCTGTAATGTATAGATAAACCATACTTTTTAGGGTGTTAGGTTAAACTATGCTAATTAGTTATCACAAAAAAGCTGAACCAAAAATCTTCACCAGAATGAGAAAAAATCGAAAACTGATGTTAGGTGAAATTTACGAGAAAAGAATCATTAAAAAATTATATCTCGAAAACTACGCGAAATCGTAGAACATAAATGGGTGGGGGTGATTCGGATACTGCTCATCATAAAGTATCTAAATTTTGCGTTTGAACATCAACTCCTCGGCCAGCCTGTATATCGTTTTTTCTTATATATAAAATCCACAAACAATCCACCCACACATAATATCTCTTTTCTATTATTACCTCCTCTCGCGGGTCTATTGGGAGTTTTCTTTAAAAATAAGAATAGCCTTTTTGCCCTTTTACGTTCCTTTATTAATTATACAACATGTAACGTAATTAACACACACCCTCAAACACCCCATGGAGAATATTATATATATATATATATAATATATATATATATATATATATGACAATAATTTCCGTTGTTTTAATTATTTTGGAATAAAAAATTACCTTTTTTAAAAATGATATAAATCGATTCAGTAAAGGATTCTGAACAAACTATTTTCAGGAAGTGCGTTAATTACGTTACATGTTGTATTTGTAATGTGATGAGATTTTTTAGAAAACAAATTTTAAAAATAACTTTATTAAGAATTGATGAGGATAAACATTTAATATTATTTGATTCATTTCTTAATCTGAGGCGCAGCTAACTTGAGTCAAATGTAAGGCGAAAACCAGGCATACCTGATATTAGTTTGTTTTAAAATAAAACAACCTACGTAATAACATCATTTTGTGTACCAAATTTCAATGAAAATTTCAATTCACATAAAATATTTAAATAACATTAAATAACAATATTTAAAATAATTTAAATTTATATTGGGTAAAGCTTGCCTCTCTTATTGTAGTTTTAAGATCATATAATTTATAAATGTTATTTCTGTGTGAACGAATAACAAACTGTGCTCTCTTCTCCTTGCCTGTTTTCATTGAATTTGAGGACCTTTAAAAATATTATGCCGAGTGGTGGGTCAGGGGGTTGGAAAGAAAACTAGTGTTTGGAAAAGAACCTTATTGGCGGCAATAGCGACAGTTGGTATAGCACTAAGATCACGTAAACACACGCTCTTAGAGTCCCGGCGACAAGCACTGTGCGAAGTCTCGACTAACACGGTACACGTCTCACTATGTACGGAATACGTTGAAATTCGGCTTTGAGGCCAGTCCCAATGAAAGTTTGCCATCTGCGTGTGGCATATTATAGTAAATAAAGTGTGTGTTCAAACACAGGTACACTTTCTATTCACTCACTCTCATGATCCGATGAGACGACTAGCTGTCATGATCGGAAAGAGTTTAGGTATAGTTACAACGAAGTTAAGTAATGATCTATTTAAATTTAAAAATACGAAATTTTTATTATAAATAGTCTGAATATCTTCTAATTATGTAGATATCTATTTCGTGTAAAGATAAAATAAATAACTTACACTTTTATATTGTTTGTATCATTGTATTCAATGATACTTACAATAGAAACTAAGTTCGTCTGTTCGGATATTTAAATGTTTAGTTTGAATTTAAAACCGCTTTCAACTTTTCTTCTGGTGGAGATATTTGTCAGGAGTTTAAAGTCGAGCGAAGAATATAAGAACAAGCTTTGTTCTTACACTACAGTTTTTCGTCGTTGCTGTTGGCATGGAATAGCCCAGTGACTGGTCCAGTACCTAAATACTTAGAATTTATAAGAATAAAGATGTGTGTCAGTTTCAATTCGAAGCCGTTGACTATAATTCCAAGCATATGGAGAAGAAGAACAACATTCACATGGTTACTTGAAAAGAAATATAAACGCGCTTAAAATTGGAGACGAACGGAAAAAAAACATCCTTGATAGCCTCCTTTTAAAGTCTGTTAAAACGGTTAAACGGGTTTAAATAAAATTTTTAATGGTTATAGGTTTTATTTTAAATATATATAGAGTGGCCGAGGAGTTGACGTCCAAACGCAAAATTTGAATACTTTATGATGAGGAGTAGTTATCCGAATCACCTCCATATTGTATGTTCTACGATTTTGAGCTTATTAATACTTTGAAAATTTATGAATTCTGAGCTCAAACCATAATTTTGAACTTTCGAATAAATTCTAAGTCAGTTCTGCAAAGATTAGATCAACCATAATTTTTAAGGTGTTAGTTTAAACTATGTTAATAAATTATCACAAAAAAAAACTGAACCGGAAATGTTTAACAGAACTAGAAAAAAAAATGAAAACTGATGTTAGGTGAAACTTACGAAAACCATCATTAAAAAAATTAAATCCCGAAATCTACGCAAAATCGTAGAACATACATGGGGGTGATTTGGATACTCCTCAACATAAAGTATCTAAATTTAGCGTTTGAACGTCAACTCCTCGGCCAGCCTGTATATAATAGGTCTTTACCTATGAAATTGCCGTTTTGTATGAAAAAATTTAAACGAATTTTTTTCATGAATTTTTTTATTTGTATTAATCGAAGTAATCACCCATGCAATCAATGCATCTTTGCCATCGCAGTGGCAGTTTATTGATGCCCTTCTTAAAGAAATCAGCTGGACGGGAGGCAACAAATTC
The DNA here is from genome assembly GCA_951640165.1 of Pseudoips prasinana. Lineage (NCBI taxonomy): Eukaryota > Metazoa > Arthropoda > Insecta > Lepidoptera > Nolidae > Pseudoips > Pseudoips prasinana. Next base: position 34,565,815 of record OX621245.1, on the reverse strand, counting down.
TTCAAAGGCATTTTGTACTGCCTCTCGGGTATTGAATTTTTTTCCCGCCAAGAAGTTATCCAAATTCTGGAAAAAGTAGTAGTCTGTAGGCGCAAGGTCTGGTGAGTAGGGCGGATGACGGAGAGCTTCCAACCCCAGTTCTTGCAACTTGGAGACCGTCTGCTGTGCAGTATGAGGTCGCGCGTTGTCGTGCAGGAGCAGCGGAGACGAGCGATTGACCAATGCTGGTTGGAGATGCGCCAGCTTCTCCATCATTGTGCTCAGTTCTTCACAGTACACATCTGCAGTAATGCTCACCCCGTTTGGTAAGAAGCTGTGATGAATCACACCGGCGCTAGACCACCAAACAGTGACCATCACTTTTCTAGGGGTAAGTTTTCGTTTAGGGCATTGTTTAGGTGCTGAACCAGGATCCAACCAACTTGCTGAGCGCTTGCGGTTATCAAACAGAATCCATTTTTCATCGCAGGTAACAATGCGGTTCAAAATTCCTTCATTTGTGTGTCTGTTGAGCAGTGCAAGGCACGTCTCGACGCGTACTTCGCGCTGGCGATCATTGAGTTCGTGGGGCACCCATTTGTCAAGCTTTTTTACCTTGCCAATTTGACGCAAATGGACCAATATTGTTTTGACGCTAACGTCGAAAGCTGCTGCTAATTCAGCCGTAGATTGTGTATCATCAGCTTCCACAACCGCCTTTAATTCGTCATTGTCGACCAAAGTCTTCGGACGACCGCGAGGTTCATTTTTCAGGTCGAAATTTCCAGAACGGAAGCGAGCAAACCAATAACAGGTGGTGCGTTGGTTTGTAGTGTTAGCTCCGTAAACGTCGTTGATGTTGCGTGCCGCTTGTGCCGCGTTGCTGCCACGACGGTACTCATATTCCATAATTACTCGAATTTTTAACGTATCCATGATGACGAAAAAGATTGAAATGCGATGAAAATGTAACACTAATCAATAAAAAAATGACTACTTTTGGAAAAAAGAATCCATGTTTTTAAAATAAAATTAATTTGAAATTAGAATTCTTAGCCAAACAAAAATTATTTTGATTTGAAATGGCCAGTACTGCAGAACGGCAATTTCATAGGTAAAGACCTAATATATAAACTTGAGAGGTGTCAAGGGACACCCGGATGGAACGAAGTTATTTCTTATTATTTATTATGTACAAAAAACCTGTATACATTCAACAAAAATAATCGTCGCGACACCACACTGTTCAATGCGAAATAGAAATGAAAATATCTGGCTTGCTTTCTATAAGAGAGAGAGAAAGAGACAGACAGACAGACATGCGCACGCTGCAAAAAGTGTCGTGACAACTTTTCGTAAGATTTTTTTCCGTCTAGCCCCCTTTCACAACGCGCGATAAGGAACTTCGTTCCAAAAGCAAGACAAACGGGTCACCGGGATGATCACATGGACTTAAACAGACGCAAGATGTTCGTAAAAAACCCATTTCTGTATCTCTGTGTTTCTATGTAAACTAATTATTGTAAATACTTCTAGAGAAATACATGTCTGTAACCATATACTTAGCTATATTCCAGGCTGCCGCAATGGCGCGGCATGTTCATTCGCCTTTTCCTTGACAAAGGCGTGGATAATGAACTGGGATGGTGATGAATGGAGAAAACGAGACATATTGCGTCGACCCCGAATAAGTGGTCACCTTACACTTGGAATGGACCGAATTACATAATGGGCGATTTGGGACGGCCAAGTATAAAAGAATTGGTGGAATTATTATACTAAAACGTGGCTACTCGAAAGCTAGTCAAAATCGAACACCGAAAATAAAAAATTAGAAAAGTTTTAATCTATATAAATAAAAAGAGAAGTCCTGACTAATTGACTGACTCATCAACGCCTAGCCCAAACCCTTAGACCTAGAAAGCTAAAATTTTGTACAGATGTTTTCTTTATAATGTAAACAAGGAATAAGGAAGGATTTTTCAAAATTCAACCCCTAAAGGGGTAAAACGAGGGTGCAAAGTTAGTATGAAACTTTGCTGTTTTTGAAGTTAGAGGAATGAAAGTTGGTATTTAGCCTTCCAGTTAAAAATAAAAAATATATGTTTCGGGATTATTGGAAATTCCACCCCCAAGGGTGAAAAATAGGGGATGTAAGTTTGTATGATGTGACAATTTTTAAGTTAAACGCATCAAAATTAGTATGTGGCCTTTCAGTTATTAATATAAAATATGAATTTCAGGATATTTGGAAGTTCCACCAGTGAAACAGTGTTCGCGGCACGTATTCCGTTAGGGCCAAATGAACTGCCTTTTCTGTGGCGTCCTCACGTGTGAGTTGACCCCACAGTGTAGTAGTTCTGGTACGACCTGCTAAAACTATAAGGACATTCGTGTACAAAGAAGCTTTGTAAAATCAATTATTGTTTCCTTGATCATATCATTCAGGGTTGATTAGAAGTGTATTAATATATATAATGCTTATACTCCTTGATACGTACAGTCTATACATGCCTATTTTGACCTCTATTGCGTGTGTATGCTTTTGGTCTTACAGAGTGAGAAGCTCAATATTACGTTGACACTGCTTAACAGCTAATGGCACGTACCAAAAATTGATAATTTTCTCTTTTTTTCCATTAATCTTGGTGCCAAATTTCAAAATTGTAGGCTAATGGCAAATTATCCTAAACTTAGTATGTGGTAAATAGTGAGTCAGTGAAACATTTTATTATGAAAATATGATTAAAAAGGCCGCGTTTTTTCTGTATACCGTTTTTAACAGACACGGCATTCAGAATTTTAAATATTCTTTAGTTATTCACATTCATTTTACAGTTACTCAAAGTAAGTCTTTTACGTGTGTTCCTAACACACGTAAAAGATTTCTTAACTTGAACTTTTTGTTGTAGGTTAGTTTGGTCATCATTCAAAATTGTCGCGGACGAAGTCGTGGGCAACAGCTAGTACATATACAAACTAATTGAGAGTGCTTGTAAAGAGTCAAAAGATTATTTGTACTCATTTTTATGTATCGCCTTAAATTGTTACCACGGGTCTCAATCGTGGTAGCAATTTAAGGCAAATCACGTTTCGGCATGGATTGCACCAGCCGTGGTCACGGGTCGACCCGTGACCAATCATGGTCACGGTGCAATCCATGCCGAAACGTCGGGTAACCTAAAGGTAATAATTTGCCTTAAATTGTTATCGCGATTGAGACCCGTGTCCACAATACAACGGTACAATAACGAAAGTTTAAAAACATTATTAGTATTATTAAAATTAAATATATATCTTGGGATAACTAACATATTGCCATCTGATCCCTAACTAGGCAGATCCTGAACTACGGCAACCAAACAGCCGATTAACAAAAGATAAATAACACCCAGACACAGACCAAATAATCTTACTCATCACACACAGAGATTGGACATTTGTCCTTGGCAGGGTTCGAACCCACGACCACCACTCAGGTCCTATAGCAGTCAGGGACACTAACCGCTAGATCGGCATTAGGCCCGACAATTGTTTATATTATAACTTGAGATAAAACAAGCGCAGTGGTTAAAGTGGTCGCCTCGCTACTAACTCGGCCCCCTCGTGTTTTAGGTTCAAGTCCCGCACAGGACAATTATTTGTATGACCCCAAACATTGTTGTTCTGAACCTGGGTGTTTTTTGTGTGCTTGAATTGTATGTTTGTAAAGTCCCCCGCGATAGAGGAATTAGATTTCAGTGCCAGCATTTTATTTAAATAATCGTTAGTTTGATTAACTATGTGTAAATAATAATAATAATGATTTATTCTGTGAACTTACAACAATGGATTACATTACATAATGGATAACGATGATAGCCGCAAAAGTAAAAACTGGAGCGCAGCTATCAACGCCCGCCGCCAGATACATTGATACATAGTTCTTTATTTAATACAATAATATTAATAATTTGCATGCGAATTTAGAATACAATACAATAATGTGTAGTCAGTCTAATCTGTTTTGCCCTATCTATATATATTGAGGTGGTCATTCGGAAGTTATTATATAAGCATACCTTGTTTCTTTAAGGAAGGTCACTCTATAAGTCAATGCGGCCCAACTGCAATCTCCCGGCGGAACAAACTCACTCATTTCATTTTTCATTTCAACCTAACCTAACCTACTTTTCTAGTAGCAAAATACGATTACGCCCGGGTAAATTTGATATATAATCAGTATATTTTATATGAAAATCATATACTTGATTGGTCATAAGTTCATGGATGAACATTAAAATATCCCAATAAATATTCGGGATCAGTGGTATCTAGTTGAAACCGAACATAGCTTGTATTATGGATACTAGAAAATGGATAGAAATACATAGAACACATCCAGCCCATGACAAATATACATGATCATAAACACAAATATTTACCTTGTGCGAGGGTCGAACCTGCAACCTTTGGATCAAAAGGCAGATTCACAGCCAACTGTGTCACGGCGTTCGTTCAAGTATTCGAGTCTTAATTTGGTACCTTTTACTATATTCACATCGTTTGTATGACTTTAATTTTTTTAATAATTTATTAACATAGATAGAACCAATATGTAGTAAAAATAGAGCTAAAACTATAACTTTTGATAATTAAACTTAAACATAATCTCTTTGACAATAACTTGATACGAGCTAGCTAAATATCATTGCTATTATAAAATAATAATGTATACAACTATATTACTACAAACATGTTCTGACTATTTAGAAGCGCTTTTTTAAAGCGTACGTGAATAAACCGTTTTTTATTTTATTTATTTACAATAAAAACAGAGAAAACCATCGGTGCGCACGTCAGGCTCGTATTTCTCCGTATTTTTACATCAATTTGTATCTTTTATCAAGTTCGAAACACAATAAACTGTTTATCCCACTTCTGAGTTCATTACCAAAAAGAAAAACAAAATTCCCGTGAATATTTTGAAATATTAATCCCATAAGTATCCAAAAGTAATTGTTGTATACATTAACTTTTGTAAAAGGGCAAGCCCATTAATAACGGAGGCTTTATATTTATCCTAAAATACCAAAGCCTTCACTCGATTTGGCTCTAGCGGTATTAATTTACTTCTCGTTAATTTAGAACGGAACAAGGTTAATTACATAAGTCGTTAAGCCGTGTATTATATACAACATGTTAGTGACAGCCTGACGAAAATACATTTTTATAAAAGAGACGGGGATTTCTGGGCCTGACTGTAATAAGTTGAGATATGGTTTAAAAAAAGCGTAATATTTTTCTATTCCAAAAAAAAATGACCCAATTTACAATCTAGAAAACGAGAAATCTCAAAATAAGTTTAAGTCACGAATTAAATTGGTTGTTGATTACTATAATCGATTGACGGTAATGAGTTCAAACAATGTAATATAAAAACTCTTGCACCAGCCACCAGATAACCGATTTAATCATAATAATTATTAAATACATTAACATAATGTCAACAGTAAAAAATAAAATATCAATAAAATAAATAGATAGATAGATAATGGGGTGCTGGGTTCAAATCGGAGTCGGAGCAAAAATTAGTTTTCATGATTTTTCTGTAAATAAAAATATATTTCTGAGATATCATTATTCATAATATAAAGTACATTAAGATGTGCTTTGTGTCCTTTCCATTTTTTCACCGCGACTTTGGAATGTATTCAGCAAGGGCAGGCGTTCTCCTAAAATATATAAAAAAAACTCTCCATAAAAACGTCATACTGAGTTAAAATACTCGTGGATCATGACGCTCATGGCTCTCTCACCGGTCCATAAGTGATTGGCAAGGTTAAGCAACCAGGCTCGCGGTCAGTCCATAGATGGGTGACCACCAACGTGGTTTAATCTCTGAGCGTCTCCGTGCGTCGGAGGGCACGTTAAGCTGTCACAGTCCCAGTTGCAGTAATTAGGCAACAGTTGTTAGGCCATATCAGAGGCCTACTGGGCGGCTTGAACAACTCTGACTCTAGGGTAACCACAGCCCATACGATAAGTAAGTATGACACAACTAGAAGAAAAGAGTAAAAATACATTGCGCTCATCTATTCTTTCATGAATAGATGAGTGTAATGTTTTGTTTTTTTTTTATATATATAAGAGGGCGACAAACGAGCAAGTGGATCACCTGATGCTAAGTGATCACCACCGCCCATGACTTTCGCAACACCAGATGTCGTAGAGGTGTCGCGGGTGTGTTGCCGGCCTTTAAAAGACAGCAGACAAGTGTTGCTGACGCTTCCCCCCACCCCAATGAGCTCTGGCGACCTTTCTCACACTCGGAATCACAACATTAAAATTATTATTAAGGAATGTCTTCTGTAAGATGGAGGTACTTCCCCAGTCGGGCTGCTCTTTGAGCGAATGAACGCTGTGCCCTACCTCTCTTAAATGTAAATGTATTTTTATTCCTAATAATTGTATAGAAAGGCCGGATGTCATCGGATACAATGTATCACATGCAATAGGCTGCCTCTTACCCCATCTATAGGACATGTCTAATTTTAGAATCGGGAACAAATCCAAACGCTGGGCTTAGTAGCTATCTTGCCTACTTTATTTATGTTGACACATTTACACCCTAATTTATGCTGTCGACAATATAAACAGGGCTTTTCTGTGGCCGTGACGACAGTATAAAAGTTTGTTTAGCATTTTCACGGATTTTTATAAAGCTACATTTGAACAGTGGATATGCCTACATATTTTCATTGAAGAAATACCACCTCCGATGCTGTATCGGACTAGCGGCCTATGTCAACACGTATTAACGTAGAGAGAGCACAAAACGTCCCTAGCTTCTGAAGCGCATTTGAAGTTGGTCCCAATAGTTACGTACATGTATTACCTATGCTGGTTGGCACCAACTTCAAATCTTATAATTAAGCGGAGAAGTGAAAAGTAAAGTGAAAACAGTTTTGGAGTCGTCTTTTTCGTTTTTTAAAACAGTTTATGTAAATGTGTTTAGCGACTATATAAACAGAGATTTATTGTGGCCGTGACGACAGTATAAAAGTTTGTTTAGCATTTTCAGGGATTTTTACAAAGCTACATTTGAACAGTGGATATGCCTACATATTCATATCGGTGAAATACTACCTCCAATGCTTTATCGGACAAGCGACCTGTGTCACCACGTGTTAACATAGAGAGAGTTGCACAAAACATCCTTAATTTCTGAAGTGCAATTGAAGTTGGTCTCAATAGTTACGTACATGTATTACCTATGCTGGTTGGCACCAACTTCAAATCTTATAATTAAGCGGAGAAGTGAAAAGTAAAGTAAAGACAGTTTTTGGAGTAGTCTTTTTCGTTTTTCAAAACAGTTTATGTAAATGTTTTTAGCGACTATATAAACAGAGATTTTCTGTGGCCGTGACGACAGCATAAAAGTTTGTTTAGCATTTTCAGTGATTTTTACAAAGCTACATTTGCACAGTGGATATGCCTACATATTTTCATCGAAGAAATACCACCTCCGATGCTTTATGGGACTAGCGGCCTATGTATACTATATATTAACGTAGAGAGAGAGAGAGTTGCACGAAACGTCCCTAGCCTCTGAAGCGCATTTGAAGTTGGTGCCAATAAATGCGTAGGTACGTACGTTACCTAACCGCTTGAGTGCGCAATGGTAGTTTGCTACCATTTTAGACTATACCGTAGAGTGCGCATTGGTAGTTTACTACCATTTTGTTCGGCGCCAAACTGAGGTTCGTTTTAGCATCTAATTATAATCCATCTCTTTCATCCACACGGATACTTATGTATCTGTTTCATTAAACACTTATCTATGATTGCTTAAAAATGTATAACAATACCATACTCGTTGTAGAACATTTAAAAAAAAATACTTTAAGTGTCGCTCTCGGCTGTAGTTCGACGCAAGTGGCTAGTTAAGTGTACGCAAGTTCTTGTGACCTCATTGTCTGATGCTATTAAGCGTTTATTTTGTAACTTTTTGACACCAAACAGTTAGTTGAAGTGGTATCCGCGTGCAAAATTAATAAAACTCTATTAAATAAAAACAGTTGTGTGGTTTGTGACGTGATCAGAAACTGACCTAAAGACTTTCTGAAAATGGTAGTACCTACAAAGAATCTCAAATGTTTGTGTTATTGTTTTATTTGAATATCATTATTTTCACAAAAATTGTGTACTATAAATCTAGCTTTTAAGTAGTGAACATATTTTGAATATACCTTTAAGGATTACGAAGTTATGATGTTTTTAATTTAGGTTAAAAATATCTCTCCTCTCGGCAAATTTGTACAAACAGTATTATGGATAAAAAATTATATTTTTATACTATTAATTATGTGTTTTATTTTTTTTTGTATGTATATTTAACTCTTTCACTATATAAACAAATAAAATGCATAGGTAAACGATCTACTTTCGGAAATAAAAAATAATAAAGTTCTACTTTCATAATATTTACGATACGTTCATGTTCCAGCCTACTTATCTAAACAAACAAACGTTATATTGAAGTAGTTTTAACATCAATAGCAAGGTTGACTCATGAACTTTAATAATAACAACACTTCAAAAGGGTCTCGGGTTTTTATAATAACAAAAACCATTGATAATCAGAACTCAACCATACGCGCTAAGTCATGACGTAAGCGGTGCGCATTCTACGGTATTGATAACGCCCGGCTTGCACACTCAAGCGGCTATGCTGGTTGGCACCGACTTTAAATCTTAAAAATAAAGCGGATAAGTGAAATTATTACATAAAGTGAATTTTGGAGTAGTCTTTTTCGTTTTTTAAAACAGTTTATGTAACTGTTTTTAGTAACTATGTTTATTTATGGCATTGACTAGTCTTGATATTGTGGTAAGTGACCCTGAGTGCTTAGCTAGAGGTCGTGGGTTCGATTCCCACCTAGGAGAAATCTTTCTGCGATGAGTACGGTTATTTGTTCTGTGTCTGGGTGTAATTTATCTGCAATTAGAAATATATAACTATGTACCTATATGTGTCGCTTGGTTAGCATATTACAGAATCGCCTAGTTGGGGATCACATGACAGTATGTTAGTTGCCCCAAGATATTTATTTATTAGTATTTATATTAATTTACTTAAAAATGTATGAGAAAATATTGTGAGAGATATTGAATTGTACCGACGCCAGCACATCCAGCTACCCCAATCTGTCAAATTTCTTTTAAAGATTGTCCACTTTATCACAAAAGCATAAGGTTCACTTTCAATTAGGAAAATTTGACAGATTCGCGTAGCTTAATGTCTGTACATCGATTGTGCAGAGGGACAAAGCTAGGTGTACTAAAATAGTCCATTAAAATTAACTTACTGGTTATTGATGCAATTAGTTACTATCTATGTTAGGTATATCCTTATTATATTCTTAAACACACTATATAATATTAGAGACTTTCGCATGAGTAAAAAGATAAAAACAAACCTAGTTAATAATTAGTAATTTATAATAAGTACTTTACACCAAATAATGACATTTATAGACAAATTTTTGGTACCTTGGGTTAGCATTTATTTGAAAAATAACAATTGTAAAATGTATGTAAAAAAATAAGGTATGTAAATGTAAAATAATATTTGAAAAATTAAAACACCATTCGGACAAAATAACAATAACATTTTTTATTCCCAGTTATTTTTACAAAAGTAAGTGGATAAGTAACAAAACAATAGCATAGGGTAACCGATAGTAAAAAAATGCAGCTAAGAACAATTCTGATTAAACTATTAGATGAAAGAGTCTAATCCAAAAAGTAATTTATACAAATAGACATACACAAAGAGAGATATATTAATTCATTATCAGAAAACTGACATAATTCATTGAAGAAAACTTAAACTTTACAGGCAATTCGGTATGTTCTAAGAATAGCCGCTTTGATTGAGAACTTCAAAGTTCATCTAAAGAGAAATCAAAGGAACTAGAATCTGAATTAACATTACTCTTTTCTAATCAAACATTTTGGGGTAGAAACATAAAAACTTGGTTATATTTTAACTAAAATTAAATTAAATTTAAATAGTTCTTATTCACTTAAACTTTAAAGATAATATAATATATATATATATATATATATATATATATATATATATAGGGACAATGTCACACAGATCATCCTAGCCCCAAACTAAGCAAAGCTTGTACTATGGGTACCAGGCGACGATATACATACTTATATAGATAGATCAATACTTAAATACATAGAAAACATCCATGACTCAGAAACAAATATTCGTGCTCATCACACAAATATTTGCACTTCCCGGGATTCGAACCCAGGACCACCAGCTTTGTAAGCAGGAGCACTACCAACTAGGCTACGGTGACCATCGAGATGGACGGATGATCTTGTGAGGGTCGCTGGGAGTCGCTGGATGCGGATAGCGCAAGACCGGCAATCTTTGGAGTCTTTCGGCTGATATGATGACATATGACACTTTATTAAATCACTGGTTAATAGTCAGATCATGATTGTATTATTTATTTATTTCCTCTTACATCTATCATTACAGGTATTAGTCCAATGCGATAGAGTGCTTATATAAGTATAATAAAATTTTATACCACTAAACAAATGTTACTTATAACTAATTATGCATAATGCACTTCTCGTGAACTCACTCAGAGAACACACAAATAGGTCAGTCTCAGCTGCTATAAGGTTAAGAGTATTAATTTTTTTTATTTTTTTTTATGGCAGAGGTCGACAAACAAGCAAGTGGGTCACCTGATGGTAAGTGATCACCGCCGCCCATGGACACTCGCAACACCAGAGGAGTCGCGGGTGCGTTGCCGGCCTTTAAGAGTCAGAAAACAAGTGTTTCTGACCCTCCTCCACACCCTGATGAGCTCTGGCGACCTTACTCACACTCAGAAACACAATATTAAATTATTAATGTTATTATTAAGGAATGTCTTCTGTAAGGTGGAGGTACTTCCCCAGTCGGGCTGCTCTTCGAGCGAATGAACGCTGTGCCCTACCTCTCTTAAAAGAGAACTGCCGATTGCACGGAACAATTTCAAATTAACATACAATTAATTTATGATAGTTATGATTATAAACGCATTTTCCACAAGGCTGTTAGCAAGGGAATCCTAAATCTTGATCTGCCAGTGTGAATCGTTCGTAGCATAACGCAGAGCGCCTACCCATGATTGGTAGAGGGTGCTGGTTCGAGACCTACTGGACTATGAAATTTCTAAATATCCCAACTGTGAGTTTAGATTTCCGCTTTGCATTGCGCATAATGTCATAAAAACTAAAATTCAATAATTTATCAGGAGTATGATTTACAATATGTAGGCAAAGCACCTTGCTCAAATTAATGGCTCAAATGAAATTAATAGCGTTGTGATTACAAGCTTACAATATTATATACATTGTTGGTAATCGAGCCGTCGCGTCGATAGTAGCGTGAATATCAAGGCCAACTGAAAACCTTGACTTTGTCACGTAACGCTAAAGCCTTGACCTATAAAACAATATATAATATAAACTTACTGAAACTGAAGATTCAGGCATAATTTGAAAAATCATCAATTCTGTTTCATAAAGGTAACGTGTATTTAAGAATAAGAATCTATATATAAAAATCAATGCCACTTTTCGTTGTAATGTTATAACTCAACAACGTCTTTACCGATTTGGCTAATTTTGATCTTGAATTATTCGTGAAAGTCCAGGGAAGGTTTGTCGGAAGAGAAAATTTTAAAAAAGTCTTGAAAAAGTGTAAAATCAAGAACATTGACTTTAACATAATAATTTTTTTTTTATTACTATGCCTTATACGTAGCAAAGCACGTACCGGGCAGCTAGTAATTTATAAACCAAAGTAAAGTTATTAAATACTTATATCTAGTTACTAAAATAAAACACTAAAAATAGCATAACTATTTCTTATGGCTTACACACTAGGGCTAGACTGTCTCGTAAAAACGCAAAGATTTTGATACATCCTGTGTTTTAAGATACATCCTGTTACTAAATTATAAAACAATTACAATAGCGAACTACGAGAACATGATAAAAAAAAAGAAAAAAAAAGAAACAGGGATAGTAACATCCTGTATTTTGAGATACATCGTGTTTCTAAATTATAAAACAATTACAATGGCGAACTAACATGTACAAAATAAAATAAAATAACGAAACAGGGATACATCCTGTATTTTGAGATACATCGTGTTACTAAATTATAAAACAATTACAATGGCGAACTAACATGTTCAAAAAAAAAACGAAACAGGGATACTGCCTGTATTTTGTGATACATCGTGTTACTCATTTATAAAACAACTACAATGGCGAACTACGAGTAACACGATAAAAAAAAAACAAAAAAAAAGAAACTGGGATAGGTACATCCTGTATTTTAAGATACATTGTGTTTCTCAATTATAAAACAAGTGGCAGTGGCTAACTAACATATTCAAGAAAAATTGAGAAAAGAAGAATATATATATATGGAAGTAATTATATGTGTTCACTGCTGGACATATGCCTGCCCCAAACGTTTTTATAACGTTACCATTTGGAGGTTTGCCGTAGACACCGCGCTTCGCAAGCGAGTTGGCAACCGCAGTTAGCTGGTACCTAGTATACAGGTGACTGCTGCCTGACTACCTTTACTACACCTTTTACTACACTTACGGGATGTTATTCTCGCTGGACCGAAAACGACATGGCTAATTTACATAGTTAAGTAAGTAATTTACACAGTAAGCCTGTTGGCGTGGTTGGCAAATGCTTGCTTTTCACGCCGGAGGTCGTGGGTTCGATTCCCACCCAGGACAGATATTTGTGTGCATGAACATGTCTGTTTGTCCTGAGTCTGGGTGTAATTATGTGTATAAGTATGTATTTACAAAAAAAAAGTATTATATGTAGTATATCGCTTATCTGGTTTCCATAGTACATACAAGCTCTGCTTAGTTTGGGATCAGATGGCCGTGTGTAAATAATGTCCCAGCATATTATTATTAATGTCCCAGCATATTATAGTTAATTTATATTTTGTTGTTTATATTAGTGATTCTGTATCATTGTAGGACAAACTGAATAACCAGTTATGTATTATCTTCTTACATTTTTGCTTGTGCTTGCTTTAATGTAACAACATTTCAGTATTTTATTGTAGACTTTCTGACCCGGCAGACTTCGTACTACCTCAATCGATAAATAAAAGACCTAAACTTTTGTTTTAGAAAACGTTTATATGGGAAAAAGAAAGAGGGCTGTTTTTAGGGTTTTCCCATTGACCTATATGTATTCTACTAGACGCGCAATCCCATATTGAGAATTTGCTCACCGAGTTGCAGCGCGGGCGCTGCAACTCAGTAAGCAATTTTGGCCGCCGCGCGCGCGCCCCTCACCTCGCGCGCCGGACTGGGACAGAGGTTTTATTCGAAACAGCGTGTCTAGTTATACATATAAGTCAATGGGGTTTCCCGGCAATTATTTTAATTTTTACCACCTTTTAAACCTTCCCTACACCTATATAACGTAGACTTATGCATGTGTTGGGCAAAAGTTAATTTAATTTGCATTCGTTTCTACACCGTTTTTTTATATTTGAGAGTTAAACGACGAAATAAATTGCGGTTTCTTCACACACGCAGAGAACAATCATTTAAGGATCCCACAAATTGTTGTCCCCTTCGACCTTTGATATGGGGAAACCGGAATAATGATGAAGCACCATCTATCTGTATCATCTCGCCGTTGACTTATTTCGCTATAAGATCAAAATAAAGAAACTATGTTACACTTACTTCGCGAGACTCCGACGGATCCAATCAATCGCAAAGTTACAACTCCCAAGAAACTTACATCGACAGACATAGATACAGTACAACATCGCAAAGTTTTATTTTATTTATAACCTACTTCAACAGAAAGAAGTTATTCCTTCGATTGTGTTTTAAATACACACATCAAGTGTCTAGGTATCAAGTACATTTTTAACTATATTATCTAATTAATATTTACCAAACCAGACTACGTTTGGTAATCCAGGCTGGTTTCTTACTTTACGCCCTATATTTAAAGTAGCAAATAATTTTTGAAAATGGTGGAATATAAAATTTTCGGAAAAATCCCATCCAAATTGTGTTCAAGTCGGTCAATGTAAAGAAAATAGTAATAACATACATAGATACGATAGACATCGCACAGCAGATATCAGGCTATATAATAGGTCTTTACCTATGAAATTGCCGTTTTGTATGAAAAAATTTTAACGAATTTTTTTCATGAATTTTTTTATTTGTATTAATCGAAGTAATCACCCATGCAATCAATGCATCTTTGCCATCGCAGTGGCAGTTTATTGATGCCCTTCTTAAAGAAATCAGCTGGACGGGAGGCAACAAATTCTTCAAAGGCATTTTGTACTGCCTCTCGGGTATTGAATTTTTTTCCCGCCAAGAAGTTATCCAAATTCTGGAAAAAGTAGTAGTCTGTAGGCGCAAGGTCTGGTGAGTAGGGCGGATGACGGAGAGCTTCCAACCCCAGTTCTTGCAACTTGGAGACCGTCTGCTGTGCAGTATGAGGTCGCGCGTTGTCGTGCAGGAGCAGCGGAGACGAGCGATTGACCAATGCTGGTTGGAGATGCGCCAGCTTCTCCATCATTGTGCTCAGTTCTTCACAGTACACATCTGCAGTAATGCTCACCCCGTTTGGTAAGAAGCTGTGATGAATCACACCGGCGCTAGACCACCAAACAGTGACCATCACTTTTCTAGGGGTAAGTTTTCGTTTAGGGCATTGTTTAGGTGCTGAACCAGGATCCAACCAACTTGCTGAGCGCTTGCGGTTATCAAACAGAATCCATTTTTCATCGCAGGTAACAATGCGGTTCAAAATTCCTTCATTTGTGTGTCTGTTGAGCAGTGCAAGGCACGTCTCGACGCGTACTTCGCGCTGGCGATCATTGAGTTCGTGGGGCACCCATTTGTCAAGCTTTTTTACCTTGCCAATTTGACGCAAATGGACCAATATTGTTTTGACGCTAACGTCGAAAGCTGCTGCTAATTCAGCCGTAGATTGTGTATCATCAGCTTCCACAACCGCCTTTAATTCGTCATTGTCGACCAAAGTCTTCGGACGACCGCGAGGTTCATTTTTCAGGTCGAAATTTCCAGAACGGAAGCGAGCAAACCAATAACAGGTGGTGCGTTGGTTTGTAGTGTTAGCTCCGTAAACGTCGTTGATGTTGCGTGCCGCTTGTGCCGCGTTGCTGCCACGACGGTACTCATATTCCATAATTACTCGAATTTTTAACGTATCCATGATGACGAAAAAGATTGAAATGCGATGAAAATGTAACACTAATCAATAAAGAAATGACTACTTTTGGAAAAAAGAATCCATGTTTTTAAAATAAAATTAATTTGAAATTAGAATTCTTAGCCAAACAAAAATTATTTTGATTTGAAATGGCCAGTACTGCAGAACGGCAATTTCATAGGTAAAGACCTAATATTACTTTGAGTCTCATAAGGCCGGGCCTGTTGGCGTGGTTGGCAAACGCTTGCTTTTCACGCCGGAGGTCGGGGGTTCGATTCCCACCCAGGACAGATTTTTGTGTGCATGAACATGTCTATTGGTCCTGAGTCTGGGTGTAATTATCTTTATAAGTATGTATTTATAACGACCCGAAGGAATATCTTCCAGAGAACGGGCAGCAGCGTCTCTCAGTGTACTATGATCATCGTACTGCGATGGCCCGTCTGCCAAGCGTGGCGATTATGGCATATCTCGCCAAATAATGGAAAAATCTTTTAGGGAGGCCTTTGACCAACAGGTGGGGGTCATTTGGCTGACATGATGATAATGATATGACCCACCAAAACAGAATAAAAAGTTGAGAGGTGTCAAGGGACACCCGGATGGAACGAAGTTATTTCTTATTATTTATTATGTACAAAAAACCTGTATACACTCAACAAAAATAATCGTCGCGACACCACACTGTTCAATGCGAAATAGAAATGAAAATATCTGGCTTGCTTTCTATAAGAGAGAGAGAGAGAGAGAGACAGACAGAGAAACATGCGCACGCCGCAGAGCTGCAAAAAGTGTCGTGACAACTTTTCGTAAGATTTTTTTCCGTCTAGCCCCCTTTCACAACGCGTGATAAGGAACTTCGTTCCAAAAAGCTTATTTATATACACTTCACTTTTAAACTTTTGCGTATCATGACTATATAACCTTTATTATTTGCCCGACGTTTTGACCAAGTAGCATTGATAGTGTTCACGGGCTGACCCACGCAGCGGTGTTACTCCGCTCCTGATGAGGTTGAGTTTTTGATCTACCCTATTACACGCACAAGCAACCGGCTCTTTATGAGTGTAATAAGGGTAGATCAAAAACTCAACGTCATCAGGTACACGCTGCACTTACTCCACATTAAATTTGTTTGACCGTCTGCACATAACGAGGTGTAAAATGTTATCGATTTGTCATGTAATCAAATATAACGACTTCCTAAAAAATTTACGGTTAGGCATAGCCTACTCTCTAGTGTTTATATTTACTACAAACTAAAGTAAAATCGCAGGCGAACATAGCCGTAAGCATTGCCGAGCTGAAGTGGCAGTGGGCATGGCACATAGCTCGTAGTGCCGACGGCCGCTGGGGCAGAAAGGCTCTCGAGTGGCGACCACGAACCGGAAGACGCAGCGTGGGCAGGCCCCCTACAAGATGGACCGATGATCTTGTGCGGGTCGCTGGAAATCGCTGGATGCGGATAGCGCAAGACTGGCAATAGTGGAGATCTTTGGGGGAGGCCTTTGTCCAGCAGTGGACGTCTTTCGGCTGATATGATGATGATGATGAAAGTAAAACCCAGTCAATTTTGGAGAAGATTTATTTCTTCTCCAAAATTGACTGAATTGAGAATACAAGACTCATAGTACTAGGGATCACTTACGTACCTACCAGTGTAAACCAGATGCACACTTCGCTCCAAAAGTGATCGGCGAAGTTAAGCAGCTAGGACCGCGGTCAGTCCATGTATTAATTTCTAACTGACGTCTGCTTGTTTCGTAGGGCACATTAAGTTGTCCATGTCAGAGACCTACCGGGCGGCTTGACGACAACTCTGGCACTTGTGTAACCCATACGATACATAGACTCACGCCTGTTTCCCAGAGGGGTAGGCAGAGACAACGGATTTCCATTTGTCACGATCTTTGCACACGTCTTTTGCCTTGATTACTGTCATTATATTCTTCATACATGCTCGCCGGTTTAGGGTACTTCTGACCTGCCCTTTCTTGAGAACGTCTCCGATTTGGTCAGAGAATGTTCCACGAGGTCTTCCCCTTCCAGTTGTTCCATTCACACAGGCCAGGTTCTTTGGTCAATCTTCTTTCGTAGGTATAATAAGCCTAAATGTTACCTAATTTAATAACGTCTCATTTATATTTTACTTACACACTATTTTTATAAGCCGGGTGATATTGTTTTACATATTTTGTTTGGGTATAGGTTAGCTAGTTACGCGTGCATATATTCCAGAAGGTTCCATGCGACCTGGTAGACTAAACATCCTTTCATAGAGTCAGCAGTCTGTCGGGACTCAGGCTGCATCCGTCAAAACAACTTTTATGCATACGTTGCTCATCCCGGTGGTCTGTTCCACCTCCCACTCTGTTTTAGATTAAGGTTTGCCATATTGTGTACTGGCACTTGATGTTCGATCGTCGAACAATAAACTTGTCTCTACAATTAATATTTTGTATTTTTTAAAAGTCGCTCTTGCGCGCCCCCGATTAAACTGGCGCAGCCGTTCGGATTAACGTAAAACACCGAAAAATCGTGCTTCAAGAACACACAATCGGTTCGAGCTTGAAAATTCGGTTACGGGAATCCTTCGAACCAAATAAATTCGTTTAATTGTTCAACGTATACACTGCAAACGTAAGGCGACGCTGAGCTGACTTCTGGAGAGAATGGAGAACCTGTGAGTAGACCCACATTGCTATTCCTTGTCTTTCCTTCTTATTCCGATAGTTTATAAATAAGATTTTGTGATATTACGGGACCGACCATCGCCCACGCAATAGAACGTTATCTTATTTGCAACTCTATACACCACATCGGTATAGTAAGCATTTAATTCTAAGAACTGTAATTAAATAATTGCAGATAGTAGTGTAGTAAAATTACCTGCGTATTTTATTGTTCGCAATATAATTATATAAAAATTAAGATGTCTCTAAATATGATTCCCAGGGAAATATCTTCTATTATCCCGAAATTTGACGGGGATGAAAAACTTTTAAATCTTTTTATAATTAAGTGTGAGTATGTAATTGAAAGATATAGAGATACCGGAAATGCGGACCAAGATTTATACGTTTTTCATACCATAACTAGTAAGTTAATCGGTAGAGCCGCCGCGCTTATTAGTGAACGTCAGGATATACAGTCGTGGACTCAATTAAAAAATGTTTTCACCCAACATTTCGGAGATCCTCGTTCCGAAGAATGTATAGCCATAGAATTAGAAACATTACGAATAAATAGTACTGAGTCTTATCTTGATTTTTGTAGTAGAATACAACACGTGAAAAGTACCCTATTGTCGAAAGTAAATTTAGAGATCGACATAAATTTACGTAATAGTAAAATCACCATTTACGACAATATGGCCATGAATGTTTTTCTATACAACTTGCCGGAAGATTTAATTCGTATTGTCCGACTAAAAGGATGCTCTACATTGGAGAAAGCTCTCAGCATAGTGCTTGAAGAGGTTAACTTCCAATATCAGTATACATCTAGGAATAAAATGTTAAAACCAAATAGTTCTATTAAACTACACACACCTAACGATAGTTCAGTGCCACATAACCCCTATGTAGAAAAGTTTGGCTTAAAACAATTTTATACCGCCAACCCTGTACAAAATTCCACTTTTAATAAAAACCCTCAGCCACAGAACTTTAAATTTAACGCCCCACCTAATATACAAGGTTATAAACCTAATATTCAGGGTTACAAACAAAATTTCCAAATGCAGCCAACAGGTTTTAGACCTAACTTTAATCAATAGCAATTTAAATATGGCATACCAAATCAGCAACAATTAGTTAAGTTCGGTCCACCAAACCAAACACAATTTAGATATGGTACACCAAACCAACAACAATTTAAATTTGGTATTCCACCGCAGCATCAAGGTTACAAAACATTTAATAATATCCCTCCGCAGAATAATTTTAATAAACCTCAACATGGTCACCCCAACTTTGGGTTTCGACCTCAAAAATTAGATACTGATGTATCAATGCGCACTGCCGCTCCAGCCCCAAGGGTAAATAATTTATATTCAGATGGCAACGACAGTGAATACTTTGAAAATTTTGGTTATAACGAAAATGAATTCAATGAAAATTACGAATACACTGAAAATATAGAGCTAAATTGTAATTTTCCTGACACCGATCTACAGTACGAATTGGAGATAATTAAAATTAATAATAATAAATTAGATCAATTACCCTATATTTTGATACCAGAAATAGAATCAAAATTTATGATTGATACAGGTAGCACTCGATCATTTATCAGTCCTCGAAAGGCTGATGAATATTTTTCAAATTATAAATATATAGAGCCTTTTCAAGTACGCAGCACGCACGCTCGAAGTCAACATGACAAGGTAATTTATATTCCTCTTTTACAAACATTTAAATGTGATTTAAAACACAAATTCTTTGTGTATGATGTAGATTCCAATTATGATGGCCTCATTGGTTCCGATTTGTTAACGCAATTAGGTGCAAACATAGATATGGACAACCGTGTTCTGCGTACCCATAATACTGAAATACCTATTATATATAGGCCTCCAAGCCAAGTAATTTTGGAACCTCGATCTGAAACGAAAATTAAATTACCTAGTAATCTATATAATGGAGACGCCATCGTCGATTACACAGATTTCGGGAAGGGTGTACAAATTCCTCCAGCTTTAGTTACATGCAAAGATGGGTCTGCAGAAACTATTATTCAAAATACTAACGCAGATGCGTTATCCAGAATTAAGTTAAATGCAATAGATAAAGATAGTACGTCGGATGTATCTATGGAAGTAAATCGACCTATTAGTATATCATCAGATTCAGATGGCGCAGAATCTAGAAAACATAGCTCTACGTATTCTATTCCTTCACCATCAAGTGGGACAGATACTGCATCTGAAAACCCAGATACCATTCACTCTGCTGATGAATTAGAATCAACAGGTATCCCTATTTTAAAAGAAGCCATAGATACAAAACCAAATCAAATTCTAGTTTATACATGGCACCGAAATCAATTATCAGTCAAGGATATATCTACGAATAGGCAACGAATTCTCGAAGTGCACTTACCTTTAAATAACTCGGAACTAGTGAAACAATTTTTAAAAGAATATATCAGAAATAATGTAAAGTATTTTATCTATTTTGAAGATAAAGAACACAGACGCCAGTTCACACAGATAATAATTCAACTTTTCAAAAAAGACTCCGTTCAATTTCTAGAGTGTACCGAACGAGTTGTACTTGTTCAAGATGAAAATGAACAACGCCAAATCGTTCTTAAATACCATACAGGAAAAACGTGCCATCGGGGTATTAAAGAAACGTTAGTCCGTCTTAAGCGTACATACTATTGGTTTAATATGGAAGAATCAATTTCGGCTATTATAAATAGTTGCGAAACCTGTAAAAAAATGAAATATGATCGAAATCCTTACAAACCTGCATTACAACTTACTCAAACTCAGAAAAAACCACTCGAAGAAATATTTATAGATCTATTTTCCATCGAAGGAAAATATTTTCTGACTGTATTGGATGCTTTCAGCAAACTTGGTCAAGCTTTTGAAATAAGCAACCGGTCTACTCCTGAAGTTGTAAAAGCTCTCATAAAGTATTTTTCATTTTATGGAACTCCCCAAAAGGTCAGTTCTGATGCAGGCTCAGAGTTCAATAATGCTCTCATCAAAGAATTATTATCCCTACACAAGATAGAAATGCACATAGGAACACCAAATAACACAAATTCAATGGGACTAATTGAAAGATTCCACTCAACTATATTAGAAATATACAGACTAGCCAAATATGAACATAAACTTACGGATATTGCATCTGTCATGACCTACGCCATTATGGCATACAATCAGACTATTCATTCAACTACAGGGTTCACACCCTTCGAAGTTGTCTTTGGTCATACAGACTCTAATAACATATTTGATACTAGATTTGATAAACAATACATGCAAAAACTAATAAATGATCACAATAAACGCACTAGACATTTATATAATTTCTTAACGGACAAAATCACGGAGAAAAAGCAAGCTATAATAAACAAACGGGGTGGAGAAACGTCTTTTAAAATAAAACCTGAAGAAAATGTATTTGTTAAAGGTACTAACAAACGCCGTAGCAAAGACAAACCTCGCTACACCAAAGCAAAAGTTTCAGGTGATCTTGAAAGAAACATTGCCCCTGTAATAATACATAAACGTGACACACGAGTGCCTGTTAAAGACATTAAACGTGTTCCACAGAAACCTCCCGATGTTCCTGCTGATAACAACAGCGACCCAGTTGCTGGCCCTTCAACTTCAGCCCGTGAATGATAATCCGGGAATTCTACCCATACGGGAAGGAATTGCATCCATTAGTAACGATAAATGGATATTAATTAAGATTTTAGATTTTAAGAATATTTACTCAGACTTAGATGGTAACATTCAATTTTACTCTCAGTTAAACTATTTAGTTGACAATTGCTTAAATATTAGTTTTAAGAACGATTATCTAGATTCTAAAAACCAAATAGAATATGTATATAATATAACTATTAACAAATATAAGCAGTTAGTACCATCTTATAGGATAAAGTGAGGTCTCTTAAACCCTTTAGGATCAATCATAAAAATAATCACAGGGAATTTAGATAATGAAGATGCCATTAAATACGACAGATTGATAAAAGAAGTAAAGACTCAGCAAAATATTAATAATAAGAAAATTACCTTGATATCCGAAATGGTGGGAAGCCTAGTAAATGTTACCCAAGTTATAAATACTAACCTTAATAAGCTTGATGAAAATATAAAACATTTGGATGAAAAAATAAATTCAATTACCATAAAAGGACAACTAAACTATATAGGAAATCGTATACTGAACACTTATAATTTACTACTACATAATTTTCAAAATATTTACATCAAACTTAATGAGATAGAAACTGCCGTAGCATTCAGTAAGTCAGGCATCCTACACCAGTCTATCATTGAGTCAGATAATTTGCTTTTCTTGTTAAAAAAGATTGAAAATTCTGATAAGCTTATATACCCAGTTTTGCCTGAGAACCTTGTAAAAATTGAAGGAACTATAGCAATTAAATCTTATTATAGCGAAAGTAAGATAACGTTCATCTTGGAGATTCCACTTGTTAAAACAGACACATATTCTTATTATAGACTATTACCCATCCCAATATTATCTAATAATCGTACCCTTATTATTATACCCAAATATCCTTACCTAATAGCAAAAGGGTTTGAGGTCAAATCACTTGCCAAGCCTTGCAAAGAAATCGACAGATCTCGTTTCCTGTGCATCGAAGAAAATGGTTTTCAACTCAACGAAGATTTTTGTATAAAAGACCTAATGCAATACATTAACAACATCAGCTCCTGTAAACAAACTCCTATAGAAATTGAAAACTTTCGAATAGAACTTTTCCAGCCGAATCGATGGATAGTATATACAAGAACGAATGCCGTACTAAGCAGAATCTGTGAGAGTGAGGTGTCTCGACAAACTCTTCGAGGTACATATATACTTACGATAGACGATTCATGCACTATCCAAATACATAATGTGACTCTAAGAATGCATAAGATTGAAACAGAACAAATCACCTATGAAAAACTATCACTAATTAACTTACCTGCACTTAAGTCACATGTGCCAAATACTACAAAGCTCCTGAACCTGGAAGGAGTGGACCTCAAAAACCTGCGGTTCCTCTCGTACGCTCTACACAAAAGTGAAGATAATAGTGCAAGTGAAAACAAAGGCCTTTCCCTAAATGTGAAAAGTGTTAGTGTCTGGACCATTGTTTTATATATAATTTTAATTATAAGCCTTTTTATTGTCGTGTATATAAATAAGTATAATTTATCAAAAATGTTTAATCGAAATTTACCGAATCCTATATCTTCGGTAAATGTCGATCCTGATGAGGGAGGAGTTACGCGTGCATATATTCCAGAAGGTTCCATGCGACCTGGTAGACTAAACATCCTTTCATAGAGTCAGCAGTCTGTCGGGACTCAGGCTGCATCCGTCAAAACAACTTTTATGCATACGTTGCTCATCCCGGTGGTCTGTTCCACCTCCCACTCTGTTTTAGATTAAGGTTTGCCATATTGTGTACTGGCACTTGATGTTCGATCGTCGAACAATAAACTTGTCTCTACAATTAATATTTTGTATTTTTTAAAAGTCGCTCTTGCGCGCCCCCGATTAAACTAGCTACCTTCAACGTATTCTAAACTTTCCTTGTTAGAAACCTTACTTATCTTGAATACATTTTAACAAAAGGTAAAGCTAATATTATTCCATATCTACTATATTTATTTATACAAAGAGGCCCTTTTACCGAAAGATATTACTGAAAGTAACCGTTTTCGAAGAATAGTAATCACAATAAAATTGAAATTATTTAAAGTGAGTAGGTACCCAATTTCGTTGAATAGTAATTATTTTAAAATGAAAATTATGTAACGGAATTATTTAAAAAATCATATAATTGTCTTCAACAATTATCTTATCTTTGTTGGGGTGTACTTGCGACACTTCGACCCTTACCGACCGACCCGACCCCTTCAGGATCTTTTGTACTATCCCCCATTGGCTTTCATTCTATCCCTAGAGCCCTGAATGAAATCTGCACATCATCCAGTACGCTTCTTAGGGGTAGACCCTTGTAGTCTCCTGGTTCTGGATGCCAGACCCAAGATGGCCATTATGTGTTTTTTTTTTTAATTTTTTTTATAGCCTGCTTCCTAAGCTAACGAGCTAGCGGCCCACCTGATGGTAAGCGGTAACTGCTGCTCATGGACATTCGCAGTGCCAGGGGGCACAGCAAACCGCTGCCTACCGTGATATTAGTACTCTTTTTAAACCTTGTTTGAAGAAGGACATGTCGTAGCGCTGGGGAAACACCGCAGCAGGTAATTCATTCCAGAGCTGGCACGTACGTGGGATGTATGAACGCTGAAAGCGAACCGTGCTTGACGAGATCTTGCTAATGCATCGCATTTGCATATTATATGCAGCATTGTTTCATTTTCTTTCTCACAAATCCTGTATATCAGGCTATTCGTCAGTCCCAGTTTGTGTAGGTGATAGTTGGTGGCGTAGTGACCCGTGAATACTGCTACTATTAGTCGTAGCTGGCTTCTGCTGTATTTCCAAAGCTTTTTGGACCAGCTTTTGTCTACTCCTTGTATGAGTTGTTTGGAGTGTTTTGGTTCCTTTCTTCAACGATGAGATGAAGCAGCTGGATGCAGGCAGCTCAAGACCGACAATAAAAAAAAAAAAAATATCCTGGGACATTATTCACACACGGCCATCTGATCCCAAACTAAGCAGAGCTTGTACTATGGAAACCAGATAACTGATATACTACATATACTACTTTTCTTTTGTAAATACATACTTATATAGATAATTTACACCCAGACTCAGGACAAACAGACATGTTCATGCACACAAATATCTGTCCCGGGTGGGAATCGAACCCACGACCTCCGGCGTGAAAGGCAGGGTATCTACCAACCACGCCAACAGGCCCGTCAATTGTAGAGATCTTTAAGGAGACCTTCGTCCAGCAGTGCATGTCTTTCGGCTGATATGATAATGACGGTTAGAACACTACGTTTATTGAAAAGCTATTATAGTTTATTTATTGAGGCACTCATAGCTAGATGCTCTCACTGCTCCGTAAGTGATCCGCGAGGTTAAGTAACTAGGCTCGCGGTCAGTGCATAGATGTGTGCATAGTTTGGACCAGTTTAATATCCGATCGTCTCCGTGCTTCGGAGCACGTTAAGCTATAGCACGGTTGTAGTCATTAGACAACAGTCGTTAAGCCATATGATTGTTACCTTCTTTCTTTTCCTTTTCTCTGTATTGATGATGCTTTTTTTTTAATTTACTGTATCTATTGTGTGCTGTGCTGAATAAAATGTTTTCATTTCATTTCCATGTCAGAGGCCTTCTCAACTCAGAGTTTTTCAAGCCACCCAGAAGGCCTCTGACACTAGGGTAACCACTGCCCATACGATAAGTAAGTATTGAAAAGTTAAAATTTAGTGATTTTTGGCGGTGTTTAAGAAAGTAGAAAGCAGCCGTAAAGCCATGTCAGAGTCTACTTTAATTATTTAAGAACATGGGGTAAACCAAAAATGTATGAAAACATTTATAATATTAATAATAGCCCTCCTAGCCGAATTTTGGCCACGGCAGCCAGTCTCAATAGAGATTAGCCATAGATCAGACATATTATAGCGCACAAGTGTGTGCGCAAACACAGGAGCACTTTCTATTCCATCCGATGGGACGCCTAGAGACACGACTGGAAAGAGGCCAGGTTCATATATAATACTGCCTATTAGACGTGCACAAACGCTTAATGGATTTCAAAAAGTTCTTAACGATCTAGTGATCGTTAATAACTTTTTGGAATTCGTTAAGTAGTCTTAACATTTAGCCTTGAAATTACACAGAGATAGAGGTTTTCAGCGATGCTGATTGCGCACTAAATATGAACCTATTAAAGTTGGAGTCATGACCATTTCAAAATAAAGGAGCCCATTTCAAACAACCGAAAATAACTGACTCGTGAACAAATGTGGCGACTTGAAACAATTCAGATTAAACGAGCAAACATAGCCTATTGCTACCGTGACTCTAGTAATCGTACATGTAACTCTTGGTCGGCTTAGCGGCTAGCAGTTAGTGTCCCTGACTGCTACGCTAAAGGTTGTGGGTTCGATCCCCACTCAGGACCAATCTTTGTGTGATGAGCACGATTATTTGTTGTGTGTCTGGGTGTACTTTCTGTATAATATGTAGGTATTTAGAGATTAGAAATATATAAGTATGTTTATCAGTTGTATGGTGGCCATAGTACAGGCTCTGTCTAGATTGGTATCAGATGGCAGTGGGATGGATTTCCTTAGATAAATACTAATAAAAAAAGAAGAAATCACCGAAGCCTAGTTGGTAGTGCTCCTGCCTACGAAGCTGGTGGTCCTGGGTTTGAATCCCGGTAAGTGCAAATATTTGCGTGATGAGCACGAATATTTGTTTCTGAGTCATGGATGTTTTCTATGGATTTAAGTATTTATCTAGCTATATAAGTATGTATATCGTCGCCTGGTACCCATAGTACAAGCTTTGCTTAGTTTGGGGCTAGGATGATCTGTGTGACATTGTCCCTAGATATTATTATTATTATATACATATAATAAAATCGTTGGAAATCGAAACCGTATATTGAATATTTTTTAAAAAGGATACTTGGGGCGTGATGTACAATCGATATCGAAGCCAAAAATATAGTTTTTAGAATTATTGTCTGTTTGTCTGATGTATGTCCGGGCTCAACTCAAAAAGTACTGCATGGATTTACTTCATATTTTGCATGAATATTACTAAGAAGTCGGGTCAACATATAGGCTACATTTGATCACGCTATCACCTACGGGGGCGGAGCTGTGATAATTTATAAAATTTAACGCGGGTAAAACCGCGGGGCACAGCTATTATATAAATATACATACATCACGTAGCGAAGGCCGTAGGGTAATTTGTATGAAAAAATAATGTTTGAGTTGTGTTTATGCGTAGTTTTCTTAAAATATACTTTAAATACCAACCCTTCTTTTGGTTCAAAAAGCTTTGTGGAATCCAAGCTATACATAACTACGATAACATAAGAAGTATCAATGTAAATCCACGCACTACAAAGAGAGACATTCAATGGATGGTTAACATAACAACATACTTAGACGAAAATGTCGACAAACAAACGGTTTTTTGAATTATATGCTTGCCGGAATTTTGTAAATTTCATATGAAATTTACAAAATTGCAACTAGTGAACTAACATATGTTAGTTCACTAGTTGCAATTCTCTCGTTTTATGAGGCTCTAGCCTCTTTATATCACTCTGTTACCCGCTTAGCTCTGGTCATCCCGTCGGGGGCGTAGAAATAAATAAAATAAAATAAAAAAGGTTTTTATTCACGTAGACTTTAAAAAAGCGCTTGTCAATAGTCAGAACATGTTCGTAGTAATATATAATTAATTTATAATTATTTCTACATATAGATATTTATAGTACACGGATTGTAGGAAATAATTTACAATAAGATTTATTTTATAACAGTTACGATATTTAACTAACTTAAATTAAGTTATTGTCAAGGATCATGTGTAGGTTTAATTATCAAAATTGTAAATATTAGATAAAATTATCAAAATCTGAAATAGTCCCGTCTGTGATCTATGGCCATCAAATTGCAATCACCAACCCGCCTGCCAAGCGTGGCGACAATGGCATATCCACCATTCCTTAGGGAAGATTTTGTCCAGCAGGAACCACACCGCGCCGTTTAACCCAAACTGAGTAAAGCTGATACTGGATACTAGTATTGACACACAATTGACGTGCCCCACGGTTTTATTTTAGTCTAGTCTTTGCATATGTTTATAATGCCCACGACTGTATTTATTTTATTATTTTTTAGCTTTTAGTACATATCTTAAACATTACAATGTATTTTTAAAATAAAACCGTTTAACTTAAAAAGTTTTTTTACCATTTTTTATTTTCTAGTTTTTAGGTTTTATTTCGCATTCTGTTTAATTCATTTAGTGCCTCATTATTGCAAGGTTTCTTGCCCGTTAGTTTATTGCAATCCAACTCCCTCTATACGTAGTCCCTGCAAAGATAAATTTATAAATTTGACAATCCTATTATAATATGCCATTTTATGGCAGCGCCCATCTTAAAATTTTGAGTTTGTATAGTGCACTGTATTCTACTTGTCAAACCCTTTTATTTGATACCCATATTGATGGGATTGATTAAAAAATTGATTATCAGCCATTTGGTAGCGACGGCCATCTTAAATTTCAATTTGGCATAGTAAATTGTATTCTACTTATTGAGCCCTTTCATTTGATACCCATATTGATGGGATTGATAAAACATAGGTTATCCGCCATTTTGTAGAGGCGGCCATCTTGGATTTCAATTTTGTATAGCACATTGTATTCTACGTGTTGAGCCCTTTCATTTGATACCCGTATTGTTGAGATTGATATAACCTAGGTTAACCGCCATTAAAACCTAGGTTTTCTGCCATTTTGTAGAGGCTGCCATCTTGGATTTCAATTTTGTATTGTACATTATATTCTACTTGTTGAGCCCTTCCATTTGATACCCATATTGTTGTGTTGATAAAACCTAGGTTATCCGCCATTTTGTAGCGGCGGCCATCTTGGATTTCAATTTTGTACAGTACATTGTATTCTACTTGTTAAGCCCTTTCATTTGATACCCATATTGATGGGATTAATAAAACCTAAGTTATCCGCCATTTTGTAGCGGCGGCCATATTGGATTTACAATGAAACAGAATTTATTTAATTGTATTGTCACCAGACCCAGAAGTGTGTACCAAATTTCAGATCAATCGGTCAACAGGAAGGGGGTCAAATTTCAGTTACTAAATTTGACCCAAGAAAAAAGAATCAAACAAACGGTAAGCTAAATAAAACCGTTTAAAAACGAAAGGAGATCAGGAAACATCCAGATCAACACAAATAAAAATTTTCATGAATCCAAATATTTGTCTTGTGCGAGAGTCGAACCCGCAATCTTTGGACCAGAAAGCTGGTTCACGGCGGGCGTCATTCCAGGAAAATTATGTAAATAATATTTAATTATTACAGCTGGCTTACTTAAAGAAGTTCCTAAAACCAAACATATATAAGGGAACCAAAACAATTTCTAGAAAAGGTACGTAAAGGCAATTTGTATTGAATTACTACGAGCATAAACCCCGAGTAAAGGTGAAGAGAAAATAATGTTATTATGATTTTAATATCGGTGTCAGTTGCAAACTCGAGGGAGAAGAGGGACTGCTTTGATCTTCCAGATACATTATTTTAAGTAGAATGTTACATAAAACGGATAGAAATGTGAATATATTTTAAGGTAAATAGTAGAATAGTCATATCGGTACCTTTGACGGTCACCATAGCCTAGTTGGTAGTGCTCCTGCCTACGAAGCTGGTGGTCCTGGGTTCGAATACCGGTAAGTGCAAATATTTGTGTGACGAGCACGAATATTTGTTTCTGAGTCATGGATGTTTTCTATGTATATAAGTATTTATCTATCTATATAAGTATGTATATCGTCGCCTGGTACCCATAGTACAAGCTTTGCTTAGTTTGGGGCTAGGATGATCTGTGTGACATCGTCCCTAGATAATATATTTAAAAAAATATATATATATCGAAAGACTGGCCACTTAGCGTAGTTGGTAGATACTTACCTTTCACGCCGCAAGTAGTGGGTTCGATTTCCACCTAAAACAGATATTTGTGTGCATGAACATGTCTGTTCGTCCTGAGTCTAGGTGTAGTAATTTATATAAGAATGTATTTACAAAAGAAAAGTAGTATGTTATGTAGTATATCAGTTATGTGGTTTCCATAGTCACTACTTAGGTTGGGGTCAGATGGCCGTGTGTGAATTATGTCCCAGATATTATTATATACTATTGTATGTATTCGTCATTCGTCGTGTACGGTTTAGGTTGGTCCTGTACAAGATTAGAACTAATTGGAAAAAGGGCCTACTGGACCCATTCAGAAGCCCCATTCGACCCCATTTCAAATATAAATAAAAACGGTTTTTATTGACAAATACTTTAAACAAGCGCTTTAAAATAGTCAGTACCTGAATTGTAGAATTACAAATTAACTTTTTTTATTGCCTTTGGAGGCAGACGAGCTAGCGGCCCACCTGATGGTAAGTGGTAACCGCTGCTCATGGACATTCGCAGTGCCCGGGGGCACAGCCACTCGCTGGTTACCGGGAAATTAATAAACTATTAAAGATTATTAATCTCCCAGTATGCAGCGTGTTGCTTGCTAATCCTAGTTTAAAGAAGTACATGACGTAGCGCTGAGGAAACACCGCAGCAGGTAATTCTCACTAAATTAAACAGAACAGAAAAGGGACAAACACCGCCCATGTACTTTTTCTGCTTATGTATTACCTATAATTTTGTTACGATAATAAAGTAATAATAATAATAATGAAGTGATAATAATAATAGGTTCTCGAGTGGCGACCACGAACTGGAAAACGCAGCGTGGGCAGGGCCCCTACAAGATGGAGCGATGATCTTGTGCGGGTCGCTGGAAACTGTTGGATGCAAATAGCGCAAGACCGGCAATTGTGGGGATCTTTGGGGAGGGCTTTGTCCAGCAGTGGACGTCTTTCAGCTGATATGATAATGATGATGAATAATGAAGTGTTTATTCTCTCCTCGCAAGATGAACGTTACCATCTCTCTCTCCCATACAATCATTTCTCACTCTCTTGAACATTTCTCTTCTTTCCCTTACCTGTAACAATGAAAATAATGATAATTTAATACTATAATTACGTTTGCACGTTTTTTATTTAGTCTCGTAAAAATAGCTAAACCGATTTCGATGAAATTTGAAATGGTAATAACCAATAACTTTTCTTAATACAAGGGCTACAATAAATAACAAAACGTACAGTTTTCACAGTTCCTAAAGTACAGACTCCAGCACATCCAGCTACCCCAATATGTCAATTTCTTTTATAGATTTTCAACTTTATCACATAAGCATAAGGTTCACTTTCAATTGGGGAAATCTGAGAGATTGGGGTAGCTTGATGTGCTGGCGACTGTACAAAATTTTTGCATAATGTACAAAAAAAATGTTTACATAATGTTAAACCTGAAAATGGATTAAACATGAATCAAAGTCAAAGTCAAAGTAA
Source organism: Pseudoips prasinana (assembly GCA_951640165.1). Taxonomy (NCBI): domain Eukaryota; kingdom Metazoa; phylum Arthropoda; class Insecta; order Lepidoptera; family Nolidae; genus Pseudoips; species Pseudoips prasinana. The sequence goes on along the minus strand of OX621245.1, from coordinate 34,534,641 downwards.
TTTTATTCCGTAAAAATTTTACATTTATGTGGAATCGTCATATTTTTTTTACCCTACCGTGCAGTGCATGACGTGGCAGCTACTGAGAAACACTGCCAGAAAACTCAGTAGGAATCCTTTTTTAAAATAAAATATACTTAAGATTAATTACAATCATGTGTGTTGACTCAGAACAACTCCATCCCAAGCACTTTTATCACTTAAATAATCAGAAATTTTGTAATATGCCCTGCTACACAATTTGGCTTTAATAATTCTTTTAAACTTATTCGTAGAATATGATACTAACCAACTTCAAATGTTAAATATATTCGACGAAATGGTTAGTTTTTTATGTACCTATGTTATGTGATTACTGCCTTGTTTGTGAACCACGGGTCGTATTATATTGCACAAGTGTGACCGCAAACACAGGGGCACTTTCTATTCCATCACTCTCATGATCCAATGGGACGACTAATGATACAACCAGAAAGAAGTCTGGTACAAGGCCGACACCTTTACTTGCTCTAGGAGGCACGGGAGTGTAATATCGCCAACTTCCACATTTCAGACTGTTACTGAGAAATTTTCTAAACAGAAATCCGCTTTTAAAACCGATCCGGGGTTTCAACCCGGGACCTCATTATATGCGGTAGGACACGCTACTGCTAAACCAACGGGACAGTTAACTATCTATTATATAAGTACCTATAGCGAGCATTTGACGCATATTGTATGTGGGGAAAAATATTCAACATAATTCACTAACTAGTCTTCTTTTATTTTTTCATGGGTCCATTCATAGTGTTCCTTAATTTACCTCCACTATTTATGCTTTAACTTGAATATCCCGCATTTTTTAAGTAGAGCGACGGTTGCAAAACCTCCCTAAAAATTTACTCTCATACATTTCCACCCTGGCGTAGGTTACCTGAGTTTGTAGTTTTATTTGCTAGATGAATTGAGCACCCCGTTTGCTTCAATTGTCCGTCGATACAGTAAGACTCCCAAACTAATGTGATATTTAAAGTGACAGACCAATAGGGCACTATTGGTCTAGTGGTTAGTAATCCTGACTGCTTAGCCAGACGTCGTGGGTTCAATCCCCACCCAGAACAAATCTTAGTGTCTTGAACAGTATTACTTGTTCTGTGTCTAAGTGTAATCTATTTATAATATGTATTTAGAGTCTTGAATCTTGCTGTGTGGTGACGGCATAGAATATCATCACCCCATCTCATCCCGTGGGGGGCGTAGAAATCGACGGAGGAAATACCTACCAGAGAACGGGCAGAAGCGATTTTCTGTGAACTATGACCATCATACTGCGATCGCCAATCCGTCTGCCAAGCGGTCTTTGGGGAGGCTTTTGTCCAGCGGTGGACGTACTTTTGCTGATATGATGATGATGATGTATTTAGAGATATATGTAAGTATGTTTATCACTTGTTGCTGTAGTACAGTCTCTGCCTAGTTTATGATCAGATAGTAGTTGCCCCAAGATATATAATATTTTATTGTAGAAAAAGAAACCTTGTATAGGCTTAACCGAAAACTCTTTTCAAACTCGATTAAAATTTAAAACATCCCGTAATTTTCACGCGAGTGGAGTCGCTCAGGAACTTTTAACTATGAAAAATATAAACAGGTACCTAAGCCTAATCAGGCCGAGCCAAATAATTGGGTCAATAAAATGGAGCCCATTGTGCCCAAAATGGTTCATTAGCCGTGCTTATTAAGAAAGGATTCTTTTGTATTACATTTATTAGGGGGAACCCTTGACGTTCTTCCGATACGACCTATTGATTTTGACATTCTAATCTAGTGAGTACAAATCAGTATCATAATATCGGATCTTGTGTCTATAAGATTAGGGGACCGTACGAAAAAGTTGTGCTATGTGCCTGACGCAAAGAATCTCACCACTCCAACTCAACGCGTGGGTTCGTAGACTACCAGAGAACGGGCAGCAGGGTCTCTCTATGCACAGATGCCAGCACATCAAACTACCCCAATATGTCAAATTTCCCCAACTGAAAGTGAACCTTATGCTTATGTGATACAGTTGAAAATCTATAAAAGAAATTTGATAGATTGGGGTAGCTGGATGTGCGGGTGTCTTTACTTTAGACCACATGACGGAAGTAAAACGTCTTTAGTTCCATCTACAGAAAGTGCTCAGCGTTCGCGCATCTCTCGCTCTTACCGCTACCACAGAATAAGAAGTACTTACGCCGCTACAGCAATATACGAAACGTAAATAGCTTCTTTCTAATCGCTAAATTTTTTCAACATATTTTCAAAATTGACTTTCAGTTGACACAAGTTGTTTATGCTAAACACATACAGAAAGATACAATTACCAGTATTAGTAGTGTAGTAGTAGTAATATTAGTAGCTGAATGTGCTGGCGTCTTTACTCTACTATAACTATTTTACTGCGATTGACAACTCTGCCAAACGTAGCGATTATAATACTACTCACAATTGCATAGTGGAGATCTTTTTATCTGCTGGAAACAGCTGGATGCGAATAGCACAAGACCGGCAATTCTGGAGATCTTTGGGGGAGGCCTTTGTCCAGCTGTGGACGTCTTTCGGCTGATATGATGATCTTTTGGGTAGGCCTTTGTCTAGCAGTGGACGACATTCGGTTGTTGATGATGGTGATGACGACAAAAAGTTAAGACAGTCAGTGTTAACTTCTCGTCGGCACGTCTGTATCTCTATCCGTGTGTCCGAATGAGTTGTACAGACGCCAGCACCCCAATATGTCAAATTTCCCCAATTGAAAGTGAACCTTATGCTTATGTGATAAAGTTGAAAACCTATAAACGAATTTGACAGATTGGGGTAGCTGGATGTGCTGGCGTCTGTACTATAACCATCATACTGCGATTGGCAACTCTTCTGCCAAACGTGGCAATTATAATACTCACAATTGCATAGTGGAGATCTTTTGGGTAGGCCTTTGTCTAGTAGTGGACGTCAGTCGGCTGTCATAATGATGATGATGATGATGACGTAAAGTTAACACAGACTGTACGTCTGTATCTCTATCCGTATGGCCGAATGAGTTGTGCAAAGTGTAATGTAAATAGTGGAGTGGTGAGAGACGTTGGTCAGTTTTAACAACATGTAAAATACACAAAAATAATATGTAGTTAATTATTCCCATTGAAGAATAACGCTCAGCTAAGTTTTGTATGGGGTGCCAAAAAATTCATAAAATTTTTGGGAGTTTCTCAAAATGGTGTAATATAAATAAATGATTTTTAAAGTTAGAGGCCACTTTTGTATGAATAATCAGAAATTTTAAATAACGATTCATAAACTACGTTTTGTGAAAATTAAATACTTTTTTTTTTAATTTTTACAAAACGATAAAGAAATTGAGATTTTGCAATTTTAAGTAAAATAGTTTTGAAGTTATGATAAAAAGGAGGCGAAATTTAATCATTCTCTCCCTCTCTAGTTTTTTCTGCCCCTTTTGGACCTATTTTATCGAAATTAATTTTCGATCACAGAATAGATAGTAGATCACAGAATAATAATAGATATTCATCCAAAATTTACAAGAAAACTTATACACAGTCTATGGTATTATAGCAACATAGGAAATCTCATTTGTGCATACCTACCTACAATTCTTCATACTTAATTTGTAATCAACGTACGGAACCCTCTCCCCGCGAAAATGACTCGCACTTGTCCGTTTTCATTCATAAAGATTTATCTCTTGTATCCAGAAATATTAAAGACGAAATCAAGCACCTCTTGATGGAGTAAAAGTGAAGTTGGTAGGTATAATAAAGTGAAGTGAACTAAAGAAGAAAAATGAATCGAAATAGCTTAACCGAATCGCATTCTAATGTATCAGCCGGTAATATCGGATGGAAGTAAAGTGCTGACGAGGCATTTATGAACTGCCGACGTCACGAAAGTGGATGAGTCAGCTGCTTCAAGTCTTCTTTCCAAGTATTCACAACACTACTCCAGTGGTACTCAAAAATTATGCACGCGTAGATTTTTAAACCGACAACAGAAAGGAGGAGGTTGTTCCGTACCAATTGGAAAACGAAACGCATTGTGGCATTCGGATTTAGACATTGACAATGACGGACAGTCCTTTTTTTCATCGAGTTGTTGCTTGGTAGACGCGCACGTGGTGGATCGCGGTAATAATTTGTGGTGAAATATATTAACTACATTAGTTGGCGAATATTTGCTTGTGATTGATTTGTGTATCGAGGCGATAGTATTTATATGGATAATTTGACATTTCTGCAAGAAAAAACGTGCTACTGGAAGTTGTTGGCGGTAAGACTATTGTTAGATATACAATTTTATAATAAAGTGTAAGACGCCTGGCAACGATTACCGTAGTCTACCGGCAAGTGTTTTCTGTTGTTTTTGGTAATTAGATTAATAAAAGCTTCCCGAATCGGGAACGAGTTAGGGTTGGAACTCTACCAGAGGTTATAATTTATTTTTCTAATAAACTGCATAAACGTCGACGACCATAAACATATTTCACACCTGATGGAAAGTGGTAACTGCTACTCATGGTCATTGGCAATGCCAGGGGGCACAGACCACAGCCTACCGTGAGATTAGTACTCTTTTAAACCTCGTTTATAGAAGATATGTCGTAGCGCTGAGGAAACACAGGCAATCCAGTCCAGAGCCTGCACGCAACAATCGAAATCGATTCGTAAAACAACAGAGATATCGCTTTAAAAATTAAATTAATTAAAAAAAACCGGCCAAGTGCAAGTGAAACTCGCGCACGAAGGGTTCCGTTCCATTTTCTATAAAATTGAGCAGAAAATTCACGTTTGTTGTATGGGAACCCCCTTAAATATTAATTTTTTGGTATTTGTTGCTAAAGCGACAACAGAAATAAATTATTATCTATGAAAATTTCAACTGTCTAACTATCACGGTTCATGAGATACAGCCTGGTGACAGACGGACAGACAGACTGACAGCGAAGTAATAGGGTCCCGTTTTACCCTTTGAGTACGGAACCCTAAAAAGCCTTCTCTTTTTATACGATTAGTATTTTATTTAGATAAATAAAGCGTTATCATATCGTAGCTAGATGCTAGATCGGCGAGGTTAAGCAACTAGACTCGTGGTCAGTACATAGATGGGTGACTGCCAAAGTGTTTTAATATCTGAGCGTTTCCGTGCTTCGGAGGGCACGATAAGCTATCACTAGACATTAGAGGCGATCGAGATTTCAAGCCATCTGGTAAGTAACACTAAAACAAACCGGCCAAGTGCGAGTCGAACTCGCCCATGAAGGGTTCCGTAGCAGCAAGTATTTCAGTTGATTAAAAAAAGGTAAATTGCGGTTTACGATTTATGACGTATTAAAAAAAAACTACTTACTACTCGTTCAAACCAATTTTCGTTGTAAGTTTGCATGTACATTATATATTTTTTTAGTTTTACCATTCTCTTATTTTAGACGTTACGGGGGGGGGGGGGGGGCGGGGGTACTCATTTTACCACTTTGGAAGTATCTCTCGCGCAAAATATTCAATTTAGACAAAAAAATATTAGAAACCTCTATATAATTTATGAAGACCTATCCATAGATACCCCACATGTATGGGTACTATGAAAAAAAATTTTTGAGTTTCAGTTCCATGTATGGGGAACCCAAAAATTATTGAGATTTTTCTATTTTTGTATGAAAATCTTAATGCAGTTCACAGAATACATCAACTTACCAAGTTTCAACAGTACCTACAGCTCTTATAGCTTCGTAAAAAAGTGGCTGTGACATACGGACGGACAGACAGACAGACATGACGAATCTATAAGGTTCCGTTTTTTTCAATTCAATTCAATTCAATTTATTTATTCACACTAAATAGAGTTAATATGATAATTAGGTAAATTACATAATATGGTCCTTATAATCTATTTAGCCTGTATTAAGCATGTGAATACATTTTTATTATCTATAAATAAAATTAAAGTTAATAATTGTTAATGTCATGGAATTCAAACCTACATCAAAATGTCAACCAATTCAAATAAAATGTCAAATTAATAATACATATTAGATAATTACATAGATTATGTCAAGTCAGAGACAACCACATCATTTCTGATCCACTCTTCCACGGAGTATATCATTCTGTCTAACAATACTTTCTTTAATATTCGTTTGAATCTTATTAGTGGAAGTTGTTGAATGATTGATGGGAGTCTGTTGTACACTTTTACACACATTGCGAAACAGTTTTTTTTAAATAGGGTAGTTCTTGGTTGAATATATGTTGCCATTTGGCTACGGAACCCTAACTAGGTAACCCACGACGGAGGGTCCTACACTATTGTAACACGACTATCGTTATTATAGTACTCTGGCAACTCTATACTTTTTCACATATCATACCGACGGTAGTTATTGTACTTATTACCGGAGAACACCGTTGCTGTCCGAATGTCAGTGTCACAAGTAGTGTCAGTTCCGGTCGGCCATCGACACTTCACTTTTGAACGAGACGTCTCTGAGTAAGGTTAGTAGAATTATTGGATATTATTTAGCTGTATGTTTGTGATATAATTGAATAAATTCTTGTATTGTATTCTGTATTTGAATTGTTTCCCTTCTCGAAAGGTTTAACTAACATCTCAGAAGTGGGAATATTAATTGTAAATGGAACTGTCACATACCACACTTCATTCAACGCTCGACATAACCTTTAAATCAATATCAAATTGAGCACAATTAAATAGTTCAAATCGTTAAAATACATAAGGAATTTGCAAAAAGTACGTTATTACAACAGATTATGAACATTTACTTCTTGAAATATGTAGTTGTTCAGCCGATGCAGATGGATTAAGATTTATATTTTTTCTTTTCATCCATTTGTAAATGCTCCAAATTCAATAAACGCTTCCAAAATGCAGAAATATTTATAGAAATCCTAAAATATACATAATTATCACGATATGGGAAACCTAAACTCTTTAAATACCCCCTAATTAAGCGGATTAAAATCGCAAGGAAAATAGCAGTTCTACAAATACAATGCACGTCAATACAAAAATAACCTAGCAGTGAGCAGATGAAATTGGATTATATAATTACTTGTCACATTGTTGGTTAATATATTGTTAGTGTATTCGTATTCCCTTAACGTTAATACATTTATCCTTTGACGTAAATGAATATTGAACAAGGGTATTGGTCTGAGTTCCAGAAAATGAGTGACAAGCACGGCGACCGTAATTCAAGAGGAAGCCGCGACAATGACCGGACTTCGCGAACGAGGAAGCAGTCGTTTCGCAGTCGCAGCCGTCAGGAACAACGCGATTCTCGGGCAAGAAGGAGTCGCAGCCGCAGCCGGAGCCGCAGCCGGAGCCGGTGCCGAAGCAGGAGCGCGAATAGCGACGCGACACTCCGAGAGCTGAGGCGCAAGAAGGAGCAGCTCAGGAGCCTTGAAAGGGAGGTACGTAGGAGACGTTCACGAATGAATGGTAACCATGACGACAGAAGTCGTACAGAGAATACTCACTCAAATCATCACATTCGTAACCGTCGCCTAATGTCACCAGAAAGAGATCTTAGAATCCCTGAACTGATTAGAGAAGATGATAGCAAACGTAGGCGAACATCTGACCTTTTTGAGGAGTTTTTAAGTGCATTAAAATCTGGGACACAACATAATGAATCGTTTTCTGGCTCAAGCCCTAATAGCGTCATACCTGAGTTTGACCCTATGCTTAGAGAGCAAACTATTAATAACTGGCTACACAAGGTACAAGAATGCTCTGAAATTTATAATTGGAGCGACAATCAAACGATTCATTATGCCTTGCCCAAGTTAACCGGACTTCCGAAAACCTGGTACCAGGGTTTACCCTCTATTAAGCATTCGTGGAATGAGTGGAAAGATATGTTGAGAGAATCGTTTCCAGCTACAGAAAATTTTGCTGAGCTTTTAACCGACATGCTTAATAGACGGGTACGCCCTGGAGAATCATTTGAAATGTACTATTTTGGTAAAATCAATCTCTTAAACCGATGTAAGATATTTGGGAAGCAAGCGGTGGATTTTTTACTTAGCACAATCGACGATAGGGGCGTACGCGTAGGCGCACAGGCAGCCAAATTTGAAAAGCCTGAGGATGTATTGGAATTTCTCAAAAATATAAAACCAAACAATTGTAACCAATTAGATATAGCTAAAGATATAAACCGGGATAAACGTTTATATAATATCACAAGTTCCGCAAATAATCCCTCGAACTCCACCAACGTCACTGGCGGCACTTACAGGAATAATAACCAAAAGGTGCCTATGAAATGTTTTAACTGTCACGGTATTGGTCACCCTAGCTTCAAATGCCCAAAACCACTCGTAAAATGTGACAATTGTGATTACCTAGGGCACGATGTGACACGCTGCCCTAAACCTAAAGATGCCCAACAACCTAAAGATAAAAACATTCTAGAAGTCTTAGTTTCGGAAAACTAACGGTAAATACAAATGTTTGATATATATTAACGGTAGTCCGATAGTATGTCAAGTAGATAGTGAGTAGGAAGTGAGGCCACGCTTGTTCGGAAAGACGCCGCTTTAAGTATAGGTTTAACTTGGAAGGATGTCACCGGTCCCTACTTGAGGGGACTAGGTAACGTACGTGGATATTATTTAGCTGTATGTTTGTGATATAATTGAATAAATTCTTGTATTGTATTCTGTATTTGAATTGTTTCCCTTCTCGAAAGGTTTAACTAACACTATCTATCTGGATTCCAAGCCTGGCTTAAATAACAATTCCCGATTCAATCTCCTGCACGCAATCTCTCCGATCCAAAGTTATGTCATTCCAACTTTTGTAGAACTGTAGTAAAATTTAACAGGCCTTATTGGAGTACTTAAGCAGCTGGAATGTAAATCCAATCGAATTTACTACACAACTTGGAGCAACTGGCCTTGTCGTATACGTTGACATGATTCCGATTTCGGTGTTAGCTGCAAGGCGTCGGATAGATTTATAATAATAAAACCCTTTAGTCCTTAATATTCTCTGTCTAATACAGAGAAGATTGAGGTTAAAGAATTTTATTTCTCAATTAGAAATTGCTTATTTCACTTACTTGAAAACATTTTTAACATACATAATTTGAGTTTGACTTTGACAAACAAACTTTAAATACGGATTTTAAAATCATTGTTAAACATTATAAGTACAATATACAACATGTAACGTAATTAACGCACACCCTCAAACACCCCAATTAGAATATTATGTTATAATCATAATACGTACACTAAATTTTTTATTTAACATGTATACGCATTGTTATTTACTAAATAAGTTTCTCGGAATAAAGTTTATTTTGCTTTATTTTATGTTGAATGATGGAATTTGCATGTATACAAATACAACTGCTAGGTAGGTATTTAAAAGTCTTATTACTTTGACTTACGGTCCATTTCAATTTGTTTTGACTGTACAGGGTTCATATAACGATAATTTCCGTTGTTTTAATTATTTTGGGAAAAAAAATTCCTATATTAAAAATGATATAAATCTATTCAGTAAACGATTCTGAACAAATTATTTTCAGGATGTGCGTTAATTAAGTTACATGTTGTATAACCGCAACACTATTGGACTCGATACGAAACATAAATTGATCTACCCACCACTGAGTAATAAATAATTTGTTAACGCTCAGAGATAAGAAATGCTTTGTGCCACAGTACAGGAGTATGCAGTAGGACAAGATTATTGAATTTAATAGTATGGTGTTATTCAGTATATGGTTTTAGAAGATTAAGGACTAAACTTCGTCTTTTCATTCTTTTAGCGTAATTCAGATAAAGCAGAGCTCTATAACAGACTACCCATTTGAGCATAATATCGCGCTGGCTGATAGACTCAACTATCCATATATCAACATTGACATATAATGTACTATATATGGCCTTTGCGTCTGTTACAGACGATTTACGGCGCATTGTCTGAGAGACATTTATTTTCGTGGCTAAACAAACCGATGCGAGAGCGACATAGCCTGCCGCAGGCCTGACAAGAGAAGTTTGCGGTGGTTGGTGCCGAGCCGCCTTCATGTCGCTTCTGTTTCTTATCAGCAAGTACTTCGAAACAGATCTTACGACCCTCCACTACACGTTTGCGCCATTCAACTCTATTTTCAGTGAGCTTTTCCCAGCTACAGTGGTCAATTTTAAAAGCGGCCGTATTCCGCTTGGTGCAGTCTTTAAAGCGACGCAGAGGTCTACCGACATCCCTTTCGCATTAGCTACCGCACCTAACAGAACACATCGTGGTATTCGAGTGGGGTCCATCCTGTGCACATGCCCCAACCAACGTAAACGCTTCTGTTTAAGAAACGCTGTCAGGCTAGGTAGCTGTGCTATTTCTAGAACTCTCTCATTAGTGACCCTAAATGTACTACGTACTACATTATATCTCAATGTATATCTTTTACTGAACAAGTGCACACACGGGCACTTTCTATTCCGACATTCTCATGATCCGATGGGATGACTAGCGATACTAGCGAAAACGGTCATATACTCGTACATCGCAAAGTAACGTGCTCTGATACTGAGAAATATTGCTTAAGAGCAAAATTCCAAAATCACTCGTAACTTTTTGACCCGAACCGGTATTCGAAGTCGGAACCTCATTATTTGCAGTAATAACGGGGGTAACACCGACAAATCGGCTAATATTCCAAACTTATATTTATAGTTTTCATGTTGTAAGTCAATTATACTTCTTACCGTGACTTGCGAAACTCTGTCGAACCAGGCACCAGGACTATACCAACAAGGATCCCTGGAATTTAGTTATGAATATTTACAAGCGTTTTTTTTTAAGTTTACGTTAATATAAACCTTCTTTCTATTATTTTATTTTATTTATTTACTACGCTAACGAGAGCGATAAACATACTTATATATATCTAAATACATACATATTACAGTAAAATTACACCCAGACAATCTTGGTACTAGGATTCCCTCTTAAACATGCCTATGCTTACAGACAGGCTGGGACAACTGCGTATGAATGTCTTGAAAGGTCTGTAGCATTTGCATAAAGTGGCTATATATAGGATATAGATCGGAATTAGACGGTTCGCAGCTATTACCTACGTATCTTGATTGAAGCGTATAAAGCAATCAAGACTATATAGAACAGCTACTATCACAATATCTATTTGCGTACCTAAGATATCACGTAAAGGCAGTATATACTAATATTATAAAGAGGTAACGTTTGTGAGTTTAGGAGGTTGTGAGTTTGTGACGTTGTAAGGGGTGATCTCTGGATCTACTCAACCGATTTTCAAATTTATTTCACCAATAGAAAGCTACGTTATTGTGGAGTGGTATGAAAAATTAATCCCCCTTCCCCCCCCGTGTTCATATGGAACGGACGTGTTTTTAGTTGTGTGCTTAGCTTAAAATTTTTATTTCTTATTTTATTTTGGAATTAAATTAAATTTTGAATATAGATTTTAATATTGCCAAATCTGTATTGACGAGACACGGATTCACCGGATACATTCTAAAAGTGGTCGTCGTCCGTGGGATTTGAACCTGGCGTGCATCGGGCTAACGGCGGCACTCATAGCCGCTGCGCCAAATCACCGTAGACGTCACCGCGCGAAATAAGTCAACGCCCGGCGCCCTCTCGCAGCTACGACCCACATACGTCACACCGAGCCGTCTACGCACTTGCAACGTTTGCTACGAATCTACTACGCGCCTGCATTGTGCACTACGAACCTGCTACGAGATCACTAACACCGAGCTGAGTTGTTGGAGCCGTTTTTCACTTAGTGCGATTAGGTAGATTCAAGACCGAATTTCTATCGTTGAAACTAGCCATGCCGAAGGTCAATCGCACGCCTCCCTAAAATCCGCATCCCGAGGTACAACGCTGTCTATCGAATCCCAACATCACTGAAACTACGCCTGAGACTGAATATGTTAATATAGCTAAGAGAACAAAGCGACCTCGCTCTGAATACAGTCCATTGAGTGAACTGGCGGACTTCAGGGAAGAAATACGGGGTATGCTTACTCAGTGGAATAAAGACCAGGAAACTACTTTACATAACTTTATGTCAAAAATAAAACAGGAGTTGGTTGAATTAAAGGCTCAAAATGAGAACTTGCAAAAAGTTAAACTTGAAATAGAAGAGTCGGCCAGTTTAATGAATTTGAACTACGAAGAGATGAGATCCAGAATGACTAAATTAGAAAAGGAACGGTCTGAACAAATTACGTACATACATAAATTAGAAAAAAGGATCCATGATGCAGAAGAATGTCAACGTTCTGCGTCATTTGAACTTCGTAACATACCTACAAAAGAGAAGGAGGACAGTCCTGATCTTACGAAGTTGGTCATTGATACCGGTAAATGTCTCCATATGGAAATATTACCTTCTGAAATTCGAGACGTTTATAGAACGCATACAAAGCAAGGACCTTCGAAGCAAATCATTGTTGAGCTAAACTCAGTAATCCAAAAGACTAAATTACTGAAGGCTGCGAGAGATTTCAATAAGGGGAAGACCAGTGTAAACAAATTGAATAGCGCAATGATAGGCCTTACAGGTGAGTGTGTACCAATTTATATATCCGACCGCCTTCCACCGACTCAAAGGCAACTTTATTACGAAGCAAGAAAGTTTGCAAGTAGCAATGAATACGGATTCTGCTGGTGTGCAAACGGAAAAATCTTTCTTCGCAAGAAAGAAGGCGAGAAACCAATACGAATTATGTCGGAGAAAACCTTTCTTGATTTATTACAAAAATAGCCCTTCTACGCTCCTATTTCTTGTCTCATATAGTTTATTTAACCATAGCTTTAGTAATTTTAGGTCAATTATCAATAAGTCCTATATCTGTTTAAGTATTAAATTAATATATTATAACTGTTTAAGTCCTCATCAAACTTACATACATTTCACAAAGCAATATTTTGCGTATATTCGTACATACAATATATTAACATGTAAACCTCTGCATCTCAAAATTAGTATAACAACCTTAATACACATAACAGTTCTCTTTTATCGTGTTACACATAGTGAAAAGTCTATGATAATAATAGTTCTCATATTTTTGAATATCCCAGTACATTTCTGTTCAGATTCGTATTTATCAGGGCATCTCCTAACGTGTACCTATATATTCAGTAAAAATGCTTGATTCTAATATCTTTGAAGAGATTGATTCTTTTGGTAAATGTCATGCTAAAGTATGTATGCCGGAGCAATGCTCAGCATTTATTAATAATACACCAAACAGTTTTAATATAATTCATTTAAATATTCGCAGTGTGAACTGCAATTTTGATAGATTCTCAGTATTTTTTGTTAGCTTAAAAATTTCTTGTGATATTGTGATCCTATCTGAATGCTGGCTAAATACTTCGACCACCATCCCGGAATTAGATGGTTATGTTTCTTACAGCACTAGTAAACCGAAAAACCAAAATGATGGCCTAATAATGTACGTAAAAGCTGAATTGATGCACACCATCACTGAACCTCAAATGTTAGATGCTAGTTACTTAGTTTGTCATTTAAAACGCTATAACCTGACAGTAGTAGCAATCTATAGGTCACCCTCTCTACGGAATCATGATAATTTTAATTATGGCTTGAATGAGGTTCTTACTTCAATTGGAGCAGTCAAAAACATTATCATTATGGGTGACATCAATATTGACATCGCACCAAGTAGTCTTAGCCAACAAGCACAAGTATACCTCAATTTAGTTGCATCACATGGTTTATTGCCCTCACATAATCTTCCTACGCGCGATAATTCTTGTTTGGATCATGTATTGCTAAAATCAGATGTGAAAACAATTACGTTAGTAATCGATGCCTATATAACAGACCATAAACCTACATTTATCAATTTAGAATGTCGTAGTTTATCTGTTAGACCTAAACGCTATCGCAATATAGTGAATTACGATGAAGTCATCAGGGACATCTCTACTACGGACTTCAGTGGGATAATGAATATCCATGATGCAGATTACGCCGCAGAACTTCTTATTACAACTATTAGATCCACTATTAATAAACATTCCAAAACGGTCAACGTATCTTCTAAGCGCAGAATATTTAAACCATGGATTACCAGTGGTTTGCTTCGGTGTATTCGCAATGCTGTGTGGTGACGGCGACAAATATCAGAATCAGAATATCATCACCCCATCTCATCCCGTAGGGGGCGTAGAAGTCGACCCGAGGGAATATCTACCAGAGGATGGGCAGCAGCTTCCTTCTGATTAGTATGACCATCTTACTGCGATCGCCAACCCGTCTGCCAAGCGTGGCGATTATGGCATATCCCCCCAAGACCATTCTTGAGGGAGGCTTGTCCAGCAGTGGACTTATTTAGCTGTGATGATGATGATGATGATTCGCAATAGAGATGACTTAGCTCGTAAATGTAGGAAAGACCCCGAAAATTTTGTATTAAAAATTACTTTCGTTAGATATAGAAATTTCTGTAACAAATTATTAAAAAGACTAAAAACTGATTTTGAGAAAGCTGAATTTGCTAAGGCGCAAAATAACCCAAAAACTTTGTGGAAAGTCATAAAAAACATAACATACTCACAAAAATGTTTCCTCTCCCATAGAATTACTAGACATTACTTCAGATAACCATTGTTCACTTAATTACATAAATGACTTCTTCGCTGACATAGGCCGAAGATTGGCTGAGGCAATTATCCCCTTCTCATCTACACAAGGAAATAAGTATGAACCTGGACCGCTTAATTCTTTTGCTATTCTACCTACGGATGAAATTGAGGTGAAAAATCTTATCCTTGGACTGAGGTCTGATGCAGCGGTGGGTTGGGACGGAATATCTTTAAGGCTCATAAAAGCCTGCCTCCACCAACTTGCACCCGTCATAGCACATGTCTGCAATGTCTCTATCTCGACTGGTCGCTTCCCTAAGGCATTTAAAAAGGCTGTCGTCCTTCCTGTTTACAAGGGTGGGGACAAGCACAGTGTAAATAACTACAGACCAATATCTATTTTACCCGCTTTTTCCAAAATTCTGGAAAAAATTCTTAATAAACGCCTAATAGGATTCCTGGAATCTCAAAACATATTGGCACACAATCAGTATGGATTCAGAAGAGGTAGATCTGCTGAAGATGCGGTTGCCTCTCTTATAGACCATACTGTCACTAAATTGGACAATGGGATGAAGTGTTTGGGAGTTTTTCTAGACATTTCCAAGGCCTTTGACACTGTGTTTGTCCCTCTCCTCCTATACAAACTAGAAAGCATAGGAATTCGGGGATTGACACTTGATATCTTCAAAGATTATTTAAGTGACCGACTTCAGTGTGTGAAAATAAATGATCAGATCAGCGACAGTAAATTATTAAGCTTTGGAGTTCCACAGGGCTCGGTTTTGGGCCCAACACTGTTTTTACTGTACATTAACAGCCTATATAAACTGTCTTTGCCAAATTGTTCCATTTTTACATATGCAGATGACACCGCGATGCTTGTACATGGGAGAGACTGGCCAGAAACATATAGACATACAGAAAAAGCTCTCAAATCTGTTATGACATGGTTTACTGATAATGTGCTAACAGTAAATCTAAATAAGACCATGTTTATGCGTTTCTCCTTAAAACCCTCCACTCTCACTTGTCTGGATTCATTAGTCCTTAAAGCGCATACAAACCGTTGTATAAATGTACTTGCACCAGCATGTAATTGCCCACAATTAAAAAAGGCTGACTCTGTTCGCTATCTAGGGATCATAATAGACAAATCATTAAATTGGAAACCCCACCTGGAAACGTTAACTTCAAGAGCTCGAAAACTGATTTATATTTTTAAAAGACTAAGACAATCGGCAGACCCAAGCACCTTAAAAACTGTCTATTATGCATTATGCCAATCCATACTAACCTATTGCATTTCTGTATGGGGAGGTGCGATTAAAACCAATTTATTACAATTGGAACGTGCACAAAGGGCTGTCCTCAAAGTAATGACACTTAAGCACTATAGATACTCGACTACAATGCTATATTCAGATTGTAAAGTGCTCACCGTGAGACAACTCTTTGTCCTCCAAACCATCCTTAGGAAACATAAAACAATGGTATATGATCGAAATTCTGTCAAATATCGACGAACTTATAAAGTCTGATCAACCCAAAAGTCTCATACTACTTTAGCCCAAAGACATTTTCGAGTGATTGGAAGTCATCTCTATAATATAATTAATAAAAATTGTAATATATTTCCGTTACCCACAATAGTATGTAAAAAGAAAGTCTATAACTGGCTTCAGACTTTGAACTATGAGGAGACGGAAAAATTAATAAGAGTAAATGTATTATAATTGTAACTAGCTGTGCCCGCGACTTCGTCCGCGTGTTAATTAGTTTATTTAGTTTTTAAGGTAAAATAAAAGCCTTTTTCTTAAATAAAAGTAGGCTAAGTTATCCTTATTACATCAGCTACCTGCCAATAAAGGTCCCGTCAAAATCGGTCCAGCCATTTCAGAGATTAGACGGAACAAACAGACAGACAGACAGACAAAAAATGAAAAAAATGTTATTTTGGTGTATGTACCGTATATATATTCATATTTATGTAGTAAAAACCGGTTATTTCAATATTACAAACAGACACTCCAATTTTATTTATTTGTATAGATATAATATTACACGATCTACCCTATACGTAAAACGCTCACATAGCTCACTTCTTTTCTTCACATATGTGTATGGTACACTTACCCACTCACACACTCACACAACCATACCATACTCTCACACACATTCAATTATAAACACACATTCTACACACGATGAGGTTTTTCTAGATATTTTATATTTTTAGTTTTTTAGTTTTTAGTTTATGATTTATTTTCTTTTAATTTAATATAGTATTTTTTAAGTTTAAAATGTGACTTATCTGCCACGTTCCTTCCAAAGGATATTAAATGTGCAAACTTGTGAGGGCACTGGTACCCATAACACAAGTTAAATCTTACCTTGGGTACCAGAGTTCAACTAGTCTACTTACTTTTGCTTTAAGTTAAATATATTCTAAATATTCTTGTATCGGTAATGTTCCCAGAATACTGGCAGCATTACCACGCTGTATGGCAATACCTATTTGTTGGGCGAAATATAAGCCAGCATTCTGGGAACGTGTCGCCTCAACAAGGCGTGCGGCTAATTCTTTATATATAATTTTGGCCGCTGGTCCCCACGGCCCTAATGTTTCTACCCCAAAAGGCACAAATATGTAACCGCTATCAAGTGTACTATATTTGCGCCTCTTGAGGGCTTCAGCCGATTCAGCCGCCGCGCCAGCCGTATTTTGGGAACCGGGAAGATGAGACGGTGCAAGGGTGTCAACACAGGTAGCGTCCCAAACTAAAGGTCGCCCCATCCTCCAAGGAATGAGGGTCATCCCGTCAGGCCTCTTACCATCATCACGCATTAAACCAATGGGTTCTAAAATGGCAGCGCAATTGGCGGTGGTAAAAGCACGCCGGATGATGTTGTTTAAATTAGCGTGGCGGGGAATACGACCAGCACTTTTTAAACAAGATAAGCCGTGGTCACCAAGCCGGCCAACGGCATCGCCACACTGGCAGCGGTGAGGTGCGCAGCACGGTGCACCCAGGCGAAGAGACACCGCGATACGGAAACTCGATGAATCCATCAATGTTCCCGTATTAGGTGATGGGAGGGCTTGTAACCACAAACCCGATTCCCATTCAGCAACAGCTAAGAGGCGGGCACGATCTGCGGAGTCTAAGCACGTTTCTAATAATTGTTTCCGTACTAACTCGCAGAGCGGCCCGTCCCACAGCCGCTGAGATGAAGGGTTTGTGGGGAAATCTGAGTTTGGGCAAGCCAAAAGCCACGCATTCCTGGCCTCGCTCATATTACTTATTTGAATATTAATGTTTGAGGCCGAAAGAATTTTAGTTGTTAATTTTTGCGTACTATGTACAGAGGACAGAAATGCGGGGAGAGCCACATCCGAAATAGACCTAACGCCTAGTCCTCCCAATCGCACTGGCAATGAAGCCTGTAACCAAGCCCGGTCGTCTAAATTTACATTTAAAATAGACGACAGTGTATTTTTTACGGTGCCGTCCAAACTTTTTAGAAGCTCAGTGTGCTTCCATAGTTGGCAGCATCGTAAAACGTACGTAAATTTGGGAACTAATAAACAAAATTTTAAGATGGTAAAAGCCATGTGGGTATTAATTTTTAACAATCGATCTGAACATTGTAAAAACATTTTAATTTTGTCATTGATAAACGAAGGAAAAGATTCGTCAAAAATTGGGGAACCCAACAGACACAAAGAATGTTTGTCAATAATTTTTATATTTGGAGCCAAACCCTTGAATTTTTCGATTGTCAAATCTTTTGAGGGACAGTTATCAGAAAGAAAAAGCTCGCACTTCTAAAAATTTAGATCAAGGCCGATATTATGAAACTCTTGTATGAGATAGCTGAGGTCATCATAAACGGTATTGACATCGCCACAAATTGTTCCATCATCCAAGTACCAAACGTTTAGCTTTGATTGTAGACGTTGGATGATAGGGTGAATTATGAGACTGAAAATTGCAGGTCCTAAGGGGTCACCTTGTTGGCAGCCTACTGCAGACAAAATTTCGTTATTTAAATAGGTTAATTTTGTTGGACAACTGTAACACTGCCAAATGAAATTATATAAAGTAGGAATCTTTTCCTTCACTTGTGTCAGAAAGGCCCCTCTGTCCAAAGAGTTATAAGCATTTTTGACGTCCACCTTCAGCAGCACCCCTCCACTTCTTTGATCAAGAAAGGTCCGTACAGCATGGATTGCTGCTTCGGCTCCTCCTCTCGAACCGAAACCAAGTTGTATAGGTTGGAACTGTTTTTCCAATTGAGGAGCGATCTTTTTGCAGCAGATTTTAGCTACAAGGCGGCGATATGTCAGTCCAACGGCGATTGGTCTAATGCTACCATCTTTTTTCTTAAGGGCACAAAGATTGGCACCGTAAAGAATTTTGCATACATCTGCGTTAACCCGGCCTGATAGCATTAGGTTAACTAATTCCGTCAGGTACCTTAAAAGAATATCGCCCGTTTCTCCATTGCTACCACACAACAAATCTTTCAAATGTTGTGGTCTCAGAGCATCAATACCTCCTGCGGACCCACTTTGGAATGATGCCACTGCTAGAGTTACTTCCTGTGCAGATATTGCAAAGCCCATTTCAACAAAATTCGTTGGAGCCTCAGGAAGAAGAAGGTTTGCTGCTGGCGGTGGATGTTTTTCCTCTAAAGCCAAAAGTGTTTCTCTATTACCGGGCGCTATTGCGTCATTGGAGAACAAAATGCGTGCAGCACCTTTTAAATCACCATCGCCAAGCTTGCTCTCCACGAGATTGCAGATAGCATCCTCACTCACTGGTTTCATGGTAAATTTTGAATTTTGAGTGGTGGCCGAAATACTTTCTAAAAATAAATGTGGTTCCTCCACGGTACTGTACCTCACGCAGTTTTCTTTAATTTTAGTTGTTAAAGATTTACTATTTCTTTCAGAGCTAACATGAAATACAGCATACGGGAAGAAAAGTAAATGTTCCCAACTACGTTTTGTGTTGTTTTCAATAACAGCTTTAATTGCCTTTGAAAGAGCTGTTGCGACAGATAGACGAGCACCACGAGGGATACGTTTCAAAATGCGTTTTGTGACTTTAGCATCAGAAAGAATTTTCTCAAAAGGTTGACCTAAATGAAAGTTATTAGAAGACGAATTTTGAGTATAATTTGGGGCCGAAAGTTGGATGTTATTATTTTTGTGACATTTTCCCTGGTGGATTTTTAGGCCTCTCTGACCCTTAAAGAAGCGTACCTGCGTACAATCAAGGCACTGCACGAGTCCGTCCAGCGAGACACAACATTGGTCACTGGCTTCATTGCCGGTAAGCTGGGCACTCTGCGGTATATCCGGCATACAAAATTGGAAATGTATCACGGTATAAACAATTAAAACTTACGAAACCTGCAAAAGAAAGTAAACTAAGCTAGAAAATAATAAAATAAACTTATATACTATACTAAAACGAAAATAAATTATAAAGTCTTTTTGGCGTTGACACACTGTTGTCAACTGCGCAAACTCTGCACGGTGGTCTAATTTTTTTGGAGCTCTGCGCAGACACGTAATTTTATTACTTGATTGGTGGCCTGCAATCTTGAGGCGTACGGGGAGCCAATTGCGTGGCACTGCAGCAGTGGACAGTGGTTGTCGCTCTTAGCAACCGCATGCTTCGCTGTTGCCCAGCAACAGATCACGCTTGTTATTTAACATTGAGATGGTGTTCACTGAGCTCATTTTGCATTTATTTGGGCACCACAACGGTCACTGCAGCCACCAACACGCGTGTAGGCACCAGAGGGCCTGGGAATTCAAAAAAATCGGCTGTTTCCAGTGGTAGCCACGCCAAAAAAATAAAATAAAAATATTTAAATAGAAGATAAACTTTGACGTGTGACGTTCCGTTTAATTTCTTTTGCTTATGTACATAAAAAAGGATTTATTGTAAGTGGTTATTGTACAATTATCTGGGAAATAAACTATTATTATTATTATTAATAACGCATCTTTACTTAAACTTCCATAATGTAATCCAAGTTGTAAAAAATTGTTTTCATCGCGCGCGCTGCGAAAACTAGGGGATAGAACAAACCAATGTACTACAATATTAAAGAAAGTATCAAAATCTGTATAAAATTCTGCGATAGCATATGCCTATCTCCTACGCATAATTCACAATAACTGCTTTTACTTTTAAAATTGTGTATTAAGAATTATTAATTTTTGTGAAGCTTATTTAGCCCGTATGGTATTCATCTATATCTTGATAAATACATTTTTTAGAACAGAAATTTAATGTAGAATATGTGTGCCCTTTACTCTATACAGTTTAAACAAATATCTTCAAAGATATTAGCAAAATAAAATCGTGCGGTGCCGCCCAGGCTGTTGCGTGGTTATATAGGAAGTATCCGATTGCCTCGCGCCCAGCGCTGTGCAAGCACTGTTTTTATATGGGCAGTTATAATACATATTATGTTGGCTTATCTCGGGTTGGAACTCCTGAAAAGCTTTTTAATAGTTTTTTTTTTCTTTTTTAGTCCCAATTGATAACATTACTGCTGTAAAATATTCAAGTAACAAAATAATCATCTGTGAACCAGCAACAGTGTTTTTTATTAACTACTAATATAGTATATCGAGAAGTTTTGGACAGATAAAATAACAGATAAAAACCTTTATGTAAATAATGTAAGTAGTGTATATTAACATCAAGTAATAAAAATAACAACAAAAAACACTAACATAAAAAAAACCATAATAAAAAAAACATCATCATAATTTTTATTTATCGCGAACTTTTAACCTGAAGTATTACGCGGGACAAATGGCCAGGACAAAAATATTAATAACGCGGAACGAAGTCCGCGGGCTTTGCTAGTACTGTATAACAATGTTGTTTTATGCGTGGAGACCTATTAATGGCTCTCTGTTACGTATAACATATAAAGCAAATATGTCGCTGAAAGCTGTTGGTCTTCCTAAGAAAAATAAATAAAAAAATAAATAAAAAATAACAAGGGACGGTAACTTTTATAACACGGGACAATAAGTATGTTTATCTTACTTGTCTGGTTGCCTACAGGCTCTGCATGGTTTTGGTTCAGATGGCAGTGTGTTCAGTTGTCCTAAGATATTATTTATTGATTTATAAAGATATTTCAAACATTTTCAGCGTGGCAGGCCCCCTACAAGATAGACCGCTGATCTTGTAAAAGTCACTGGAAGTCGCTGGATGCGGATAGCGCAAAACCGGCAATTGTGGACATCTTTGGGGAGGCCTTTGTCCAGAAGTGAGGTTGTTTCGGCTGATATTATGATGACGATGAAAGGTAGAATTTGTGTAACACGCTGCACGTCACGGTAATGATCTCATTGGAACAGGTTGCCTAGCAACCTAGCTAGAAGAGATTTCCATCCATGTTCACCCAATTCTGTAACAACTGTTTTTACTATGTAATATCATCTTATGAATATGGAAATTAACCATTAATAAAATCCCTTGCCTGTTGCTCTACTGGTTAGTGTCTGCTATTCCAAAGGTAATGGGTTTGATCCCCATCCAGGACTAATGTTTGTATGATGAGCATGATCATTTGTTCTGAATCTGGGTGTAATTCGTCTACAATATGTATGTTTTTGGATATATTAAGTATGTTTATCAGTTGTCTGGTTACCATAGTACAGGCTCTGCCTAGGTTGGGATCAGATTGCAGTGCGTTATTTGTCGCAACATATTATCTCCTTACATTTAATTGTGCTCTACCTATACCTATGTTATAACGACAAACTTCATGAGTAAGCTCTGGCTGAAGAAGATTGGTTTGATATATTATATTTATTGGAACGAAGTTCCTTACCGCGCGTTGTGAAAGCTAAACGGAAAAAATTCTCACGAAAAGTTGTCACGACACTTTTTGCAGCTTTGTGGCGTGCGCATGTTTCTCTGTCTGTCTCTCTCTCTCTCTCTCTCTTATAGTAAGCAAGCCAGATATTTTCATTTCTATTTCGCATTGAACAGTGTGGTGTCGCAACGATTATTTTTGTTGAGTGTATAAAGGTATTTTGAACATAATAAATAATAATAAATAACTTAGTTCCACCCGGGTGTCCCTTGACACTTCTCAAGTTTTTCAAACTAATCGTAAATAACCTGATACGCATACTTTTCTAATTGGTATATATCAATTACAAAAGTATTGTATGTGTGTATCTGGCCCGTAAACCAAACATTCATTCTTGAACATTATATTTTTTTAGTGGCAAGTGTACCATTAAAAAATATAATGTTCAAATTTTGTGCCAATCTTAATAAACTGTTTTGCAATCATATAGTCACATATATTGCATAGATCTTTTTCTTATGGATTCGAAGCACAAAAATAAAAACAACAAACCTAAAAGGAATTGAAGCGAAAAATCTAATTCTTCAACAGGTGCCGAAACTTAATGTAATCTCTCGCCGCGCAGAGTACTGAATCGTATGGAGCAAGCGTATTAATAATGGAGATTCTAGCATCCTCCCGGTAAAAGTGAACGATTTTTTGTATAGGGACTATGACTTTTATCTGATTTAACGTATATACTTACCCTTATTTTAATTGAAAGATCTGCGCTACATTTAATATGTTTAAAGCAGTTATTATACTGTATTCCTCGGCATACTATAAAGATTTCCATAAGCTCTCATTCCTTGGCAAATACCTCACCTACCTAAATTCCTCTACTTAGTTCACTTCCCTATGACACACTAAAAGTGATATAGACAAGACATATCGGAACAGTGATATAAGCGTTGCGCGGGAAATTCATTCAGTTATCGAATATCCTCGCAAAATACTAGGAGGTTTTGGAACAGGTATTTATTACTTGGAAAATACTTCGAGACTTTGGAACTGATATTTATTACGTACTTTATTACACCTCTGATCTTTAAAGGTGAAAACAAAGATATCTAGTTACTGAAAGAAACCTGTCTAAAGGAAATAAGGGAAAAAGATTCCCGTGAAACTTAATACTAGTATATTATTTATTATTTGGGCTTTTTTACCCTCACTTTTTGGCATATTTCTGGAGGCCAGCTTCTGGGCTAATAATAATATCTGGGGGACAATGTCACACAGATCATCCTAGCCCCAAACTAAGCAAAGCTTGTACTATGGGTACTAGGCGACGATATACATACTTATATAGATAGATAAATACTTAAATACATAGAAAAAATCCATGACTCGGAAACAAATATTCGTGCTCATCACACAAATATTTGCACTTACCGGGATTCGAACCCAGGACCACCAGCTTCGTAGGCAGGGTCACTACCAACTAGGCTACGGTGACCGTCAATGTTATGCAACTAGTGACTGGAATAATATTTATCATTATCCTCTATCCGCTGAATGGAAATTCAATGTTCGATAAACTTGATAGATAGGTTTTATTTTATATACCCTGAGTGATGACGGACCAAACGCCTGTTAGCCTCTATTGTACGCTAAAGGAGTGGAAGCCGAACCTAGCCTAAATGTAAATATACGTCATATTAAATAAATCCGGCCAAGTGGAAGTCGGAATCGCGCACGAAGGGTTCCGGTACCATTATCTATAAAAAGTTCACGTTTGTTGTATGGGAGCCCCCATAAATATTTATTTTATTTTGCTTTTTCGTATTTGTTGTTATAGCGGCAACAGAAATATATCATCTGTGAAAATTTCAACTGTCCAACTATCACGGTTCATGAGATACAGCCTGGTGACAGACGAACAGACAGACAGACAGCGAAGTCTTAGTAATAGGGTCCGATTTTACCCTTTGGTTATGGAACCCTAAAAAACAGATGAATTAATACCCGATACAATATTAGTACATCGTACAGAAAATATTCTTCGTCGAGACAGTTGAATAAATAACTACTCTATTGCCGAGAACATAAAGTACAAATTAGTTGATTTTGTTAATTTAGTTCGTATGTGGTCTAATACGTACCTAATCAGTAGTACGAGAGCTGATTTAGCACTGACCATAGGACGTTCGTTCTATCCCTCTTTCCTTCTCTATATTAATACGGAAGGGCTGCCTCGTTGGTCTAGGGGTAGCGTGTTCAATCGCAGATAATGAGGTCCTGGGTTCAAAACCCGGGTCGAGCCAAAAAGTGATTTTGGGATTTGCCCGTAAGAATAAATTTCTCAGTATCAACCCGAAGTCTTGGAGTTGGCGGTATTACATTCCCGTGCTTCGGGGAGCACGTAAAGCCGTCGGTCCTGCACCTGTCGTCTTTCCGATCGTGTCGCTAGTCGTCCCATCGGATCATGAGAGTGAGGGAATAGAAAGTGCCCCTGTGTTTGCGCACACACTTGTGCACTATAATATATCCTGCACAATTGGCTAGTCTCCATTGGGATTGGCCGCCGTGGCCAAAATTCGGTGAGGAGGACATTATTATTATTTTTATTTACGGAACGAGCCGGCCGACGTCGCTATATATACATAGGTACTTGTGCGGTGGCATAGAAAGTGCCGAGTGACATATGCTTACTAAAGATTAGTATAGCTAAAGTTGCAAAAAGCAAGTTCCGTGAGTTCCCCTTGTCAGACGCCAGCACATCCATCTACCCCAACCTGTCACATTTCTTTTATAAATTTTCAACTTTATTACATAAGCATAAGGTTCAATTTAAATTGGGGAAATTTGACAGATTGGGGTAGCTTGATGTGCTGGCGTCTGTACAAGGGCAGGACGTTTTCCTCAAACTTTTGCTTTCAAATCTTGGAGTACGATAGTGCAAAGCGCCCCTTCAGACCTTGACTGCAAATTATACGAGTTTAGTAAAAGTTATCGCTGACTAGAACCACTTGTCAAATACTTTAAGCTCTTGTTCAGTTGAAATGGTTCGAAAAGCTCTGCGCTAAAAACCAAAGTGGATTGTTGTACTGACAAGGAGATTTGTAAAAGTAGATTGAAGATACAACATTTTAGGGCATTAAATATTTATAACGTAACGTAAAATACAAACAAAATCATACTCGCTGTGCCCCACGGTTTCATCCGCGTTAAACATAATTGACGGTCACCGTAGCCTAGTTGGTAGTGCTCCTGCCTACGAAGCTTGTGGTCCTGGGTTCGAATCCCGGTAAGTGCAAATATATTTTATGTGTGATGAGCACGAATATTTGTTTCTGAGTCATGGATGTTTTCTATGTATTTAAGTATTTATCTATCTATATAAGTATGTATATCGTCGCCTGGTACCTATAGTACAAGCTTTGCTTAGTTTGGGGCTAGGATGATCTGTGTGACATTGTCCCTAGATATTATTATTGTCCCTAGATATTATAATAAATTATAGCCTATGTGTTGATGTATGGGTGTGTGGAAGTTTGTAACTCTTTCACGCAAAAACTAAGGAATGGATTTTTATGAAACTTTGTAGTAATGTAGTTTATATATCCGAATAACACATAGGCTATATATAATTTATTTGGTTTACGGCGGGGAACACCTGGTTTTACCATAAAATGTATGTATTTAGAAATATATGTATGTTTATCAGTTTTCTGGTAAGGCTGTGCCTAGTTTGATAATATGTTAATTGTCTCAAGACATATAAATATCCTGAGTATATAATAGTATATTCAGGAAAAGGAAAAGAGTTAATAATAATAATATTATTAACTCTTTTCCTTTTCCTGAATGTACTATTATATAATACTCCACACCTACTGTAAGCAAAATTAAGGCACTTCGTCCCAATCTAATTTTATTTTGAACTGAACTAAATATGGACGCTTAAGCAAATAAAGACTCCGACTTTCCTTCCTCAAATAAAAGGATAAAAGGAAAAGATGAAAACTCGTGAATTCTTAACAAAACCAATTATTCATACCTTTTCTGGTTTTCATTGTCCTTAACTTAAAAAAGTCAAACAGTAGGAAATTAAAACTTACTATTGGATCTCCTTTGCCTTATTTCTGTGTTAATATTTACTTGGTTAAATTTCAAATTCAAAATCCATTTATTCCGTTGAAATATAATATTTTGTGTAGAATTGTCAATTTCTTTTTTACCCTACCGTGCAGTGCATGACATGGCAGCTAATGAGAAACACTGTTAGAAAACTCAGTAGGAATCCTTTTATAAGATTATTTTTTCTTAACATTAAACTACATTGTTTTTAAATGTGTTAATTTAGAGCAACTCAAACCCAAGCCCGTTTGTCACTTAAATAATATCAGAAGTTTTGTAGTAAGCCCTGCTACACAATTTGGCCTTTATAGTTCTTTTAAACTTGTTTGTAGATATTTTTGTCGAGCCGTCAAATTCTTTTTACCCTACCGTGCAGTACATGACATGGCAGCTAATGAGAAACACTGTTAGAAAACTCAGTAGGAATCCTTTTATAAGATTATTTTTTCTTAACATTAAACTACATTGTTTTTAAATGTGTTAATTTAGAGCAACTCAAACCCAAGCCCGTTTGTCACTTAAATAATATCAGAAGTTTTGTAGTAAGCCCTGCTACACAATTTGGCCTTTATAGTTCTTTTAAACTTGTTTGTAGATATTTCTTTGGTATCACTGGGAAGTTGGTTATAGAATCTTATACATGGCTTCATAAAAGAGCTACTTATTTTGTGGAGACGGGTGGTATGTAACAATTGTAGTATATGTTGTAAGATTATGCTTATATCTAGTACTAGCTGTGCCCTGCGGTTTTACCCGCGTTCAACTTTATAAATTATAGCCTATGTGTTAATCCAGGGTGTCAGCTAACTGATTATATGTATAGATAGCTCCTCCCTCGTAGGTGACAGCGTGATAACATGTAACCTATATGCAGAGTCCGGGCCAGCTCTAACACTGTCCTGATGATGATCGCGGATCGATTGGATTGCCCCTATATCCAGCACTGCTCTCAGAGGCAAGTCATAAAGTGTGCGTAATTTCAATCTTTCTAAATATAGCGTTATTTAATTATATGTACAAATATTTATTAATCAATTAGTATCGTGTGTGTTATTATTATTTTTTTGTTATTCTAATTATTAATTTTGTTTTTGTATTTTATTCTGTTTGTATTTTCTGCCTATGGGTCGCAATTAGTTACCCGAAATAAACATATTTTATTTTATTATTTTATATGTTGACCCGACCGCTTAGACCACGCCCCAAGTATCTTTCAAATAAATATTCAATGTACAGTTTTGACTCTCTTACGATTTTATTATATGTATAGAAGAAATATTAAAGTGCAGGAATGTGTGTGACTCTCTATGCCCTTACTCTGAAAACGCAATGGGATGATACCCTGCGCAACTGTGAGATATCCGGCGCGGGACCGACTTCTTTACGAGCTCTTCGACATGGGCATGGATGCATTAGACAGCCAATTTCCCACTCTGGGCTGATATTAGGTGTTCTTGCCAGAAAAATCACAATTACATTTTTTGACCCGAACCGCGATTTGCAACCAAACCTCATCAACTGAGGCTGCCGCTTGACCACCGAGTTAAGGAAGACAGTCGTTACTGACAGTATGCACGACATAGTATAATATATCCCACACTAATGGTTAATTTCCGTTGATGGTGCCATGGCGGAAATTCAAGCTAGATATCATGGCTAATATGGCCGACATTTGGAAATACTAAGAAATTAATCTTGGGAAAATTTTACAATGACAAACACAGTTATATTATAAAGGCGAAAGTTTATGAGTGTGTGAGTGTGTAAGTTTGTTATTTCTTAACGTCTAAACGGCTGGAGCGATTTCAATAAAATTTGGTATATAGGTAGCTGACAGCCTGGATTAACGAATAGGCTATAATAATATAAATTTTAACGCGGGTAAAACCGCAGGCACAGCTAGTAGATTTATAAAAGGACTACGCCCGCATTCGGTAAAATAATCCCTGTCTCGGTGTGCTTTTATGGGTACTATTTACAGGTCACCCAAATAGTTGTCCTATGTGGGAATCGAACCCGGAAAACAAATATTCGAGCCGACTGTCTTAACCACTGCGTCACACGTGCATTCAAAATGTGTGCTTTATAATAATAATAATATCTGGGGACAATGTCACACAGATCATCCTGGCCCCAAACTAAGCAAAGCTTGTACTATGGGTACCAGGCGACGATATACATACTTATATAGATACATAAATACTTATATACATAGAAAATATCCATGACTCAGAAACAAATATTCGTGTTCATCACACAAATATTTGCACGTACCGGGATTCGAACCCAGGGCCACCAGCTTCGTAAGCAGGAGCACTACCAACTAGGCTATGGGGACCGTCAAATATAGCTGTTAATAGAGATATATTTATAGAAAATGGCACCTGAAACTTCCATTGTGTTCCGCTCCGCGACGTTACACATGTCAGACGAATCCTATTTGATATTTGATGCTTGATTGATATTATCACTCCCGTTCGCTTTCAGTTTCGGAGTCAGGCGCCATTAGTGTCAAGTCTTCACTAATGGCGCCTGACTCCTGACTATTTCAAGTGTTTATAATAACTAAATAACTTGGCACAACTAATACACTGTCATCTTATCCCAAAGCAAGTAGACCCTGTATTATCGCAACCTGATAACTACAAAATATATTCAGGGACTAATTAAAAAACTATTTATTGAAGAAAGGCTTTTATAGTGTACAAGAATTTGTACATGACAAATGACTTCCTAAGTATATAATGAATTGGTATGACACATGTACATAATAATATAAAATTGATAATAATGTAATTAATGGTTTAGTATTTTAATTTGTAAATTTTGCTTTAAAATTTTCAACACAAATGTATTTGTTATGAAAATAAATGACTTATGAGTTATGATAAACATACTTATAGATTTCTAAATATATTCTTAGATAACTTACACCAACACACAGAACAAATAATCGTACTTATAACACAAGTTTTTCAATATTGATCAAATGCTTATTGAGAATATTTCAAGCTTTTTGTAGACGATTTAAAACAACTTTTGTGTATTTTCTTACGGTTCACCTACCATGAAACGATTTGATAATATGAAATTTATTTTATATAAACTGTCTAGATAATTTACAAAGTTCTGTAGACTGGAAAATATCGGATTTCAGTTACAATCAAGTTACTTATTTCAACTTTTGCCAATTAGGAACTTGAATTCATTTTCCTGTCATTCATAAAGTAATAGGCTAGTAATTGATTGGCCTGGTTAGTGAACCTGACTACTAAGCCAAGCCAAAGGTTGTGAGTTCGATCTGCACTCAGGATAAATCTTTGTGTGATGATCACGATTATTTTATGAGTCTGCGTGTAATGTGTTTAGAAATATATAAGTATATTTATAAGTTGTCTGTTTGCCATAGTAAAGGCTCTGCCTAGTAGGGGATCAGATGTCAGATTGTTAGTTGACCCAAGATTGTTATTTTTTATTTATAGCAAAATTTTACACTTACAACGTAAGCAGAAGTACCCGCCAATTGCATTAAAATAAGCAAATTTTCTTGTGTATATTGTTTTGTATTACTTATTTTTGCAATAAAGTTTACTTCTTCTTCTTGTTTATGCTTATAATAAAAACTGTGTAGATTTTCTACACAGCTTTTAAAAATCCATTGGAGTCCAGTATTTTGTTTTTTTATACTTTCCATAAAACACTTTTTAAATGTACATTTTTTAGTTTGCTTTTAATAAGTCATCGGTCTACATCCATGGCGCCGCTTATTTTTGGGCACGTAAAGTTTTGCCACCGATCATAGTTCATCCTAAGGATATGACCCACCCAATCCCACATTAGCTGGTCTGATCTGTCAACATCGATAATGCCAGGTATTGTATTGTAAATTTAAAGATTTGTTTTTGAATGCACAATTTACCCGCTTCCTCAGTTCCCTATATAATATTTATGGTGAGTGACATTAATTTATTCTGTTTCGCGGAGCTTGACTTAAACAGCTTGACTTGCCAACTTAAGTATTCTGTAACAGTATCAAAACATACTTACAGGATCTCAATTTTATAAGGCAAGCTGACAGTTAGCGTGGTATCACATAATTTAGGGCTTTACGGTTTTCTTTTTATAAGTAAAGTAGCTGTGCCCCGCGGTGTTACCCGCGTTAAATTTAAAAATTTTCTTTGCTATAAACCTCACGGAGCCCGAGACCTTTCCAACGAATGCAAAACCGTGGAAATCGGTTCGTGCGTTCTGGAGTTATAGCGTCAGGAAGGAAAACCCGACTTATTCTTATATAGTAGAAAATAGTCTAAAAAATATATCTTGGTACAACTAACACTCTGCCATCTGTATTAGGCAACCAGTCAACTTACTTCGTCCACAACTGGACAAAAGCCTCCCCAAAAATGTCCACAATGGAATTATGTCCATCCCATACCCAGTTTTTAAGTTAAATTTTAGCAAACCGTTTAACTAATAGTTTAAGTACAGCCAGCACATCAAGCTACCCCTATCTGCCAAATTTGTCCAATTGAAAGTGAACCTTATGCTTATGTGATAAAGTTAAAAATCTATAAAATAAATTTGACAGATTGGGGTAGTTGGATGTGCCAGTCTGTACAATCTATTGACTAAATAAAGCGCGTGGCTTAGAACACACGACTGAAGTAAAAACTTAGATATACGAAACGTAACTGGCTATGAGAGAAAGAGAGAAAGAAAATGTGTGATCACACCTCTCTCTCTTGCCCTGTACAGTAATATACGAAACAACTCTCTATTTCTATGTTCACTAACGTTCGCCCGATTACACCTTTCAGTATCTCTGTAGTGCATTAGTGAAGTTTGCTGAGCATCGCGTAGATTGTTTCTACGCTACGATGCGTAAGAGATGCGCATCTCCGGTGCGCAGATTACGTGGCAGCACCAACAGCATCCTTCGCATGATTGCTAGTCGGCTAGACTGTATTTACGTATGTACGTCAATCATTGCTGCGCCATTTCGTATGGAATGACGCAGCAATGAATGGTAAATTTGTTACATATTTTAAAATACTAAGAGAGGTGCAGCTAAGAGAGGTAGGGCATAGCGTTCATTCGCTCAAAGAGCAGCCCGACTGGGGAAGTACCTCCACCTTACAGAAGACACTCCTTAATAATAACATTAATAATTTTAATGTTGTGTTTCCGAGTGTGAGTAAGGTCGCCAGAGCTCATTGGGGTGGGGCGTCACGTCAAGGGTCAGCAACACTTGTTTGCTGACTCTCAAAGGCCGGCAACGCACTCGCGACTCCTCTGGTGTCGCGAGTGTCCATGGGCGGCGGTGATCACTTACCATCAGGTGACCCACTTAGTCGTTTGTCGCCCTCTGATATAAAAAAAAATGCTCGTTTGTCGCCCCCTGATATAAAAAAAAAACTTATTACTAACACTATTGTTACTTACTTATTGGACACTTATTTAGTCTGAAAATAAACTCTTATTATTATTATTATTTTCATAATGCTCTCGACACGTATTCACCTACTTACTCCCCAAGTCAATCGTGCCCAAGTTAAGAAGGTTTTCGTCAAATGAGCAAGAAATATTCGAAAATTAAAAATAAAAGCTATATTCGAGGACTAGATAAAGTAATATCTCGGGATAATATTATCTCGGGACAATGTCACACAGACCATCCTAGCCCCAAACTAAGCAAAGCTTGTACTATGGGTACCAGGCGACGATATACATACTTATATAGATAGATATATACTCACTAAGAAACAAATATTCGTGCTCATCACACAAATATTTGCACTTACCGGGATTCGAACCCAGGACCATCAGCTTCGTAGGCACGAGCACTACCAACTAGGCTACGGTGACCGTCAAACCAGCATCTTATTTGATCTTGGTTACACTTGTATTTCACACAATGAATGATATTAATGAATAAAGAATATTTAATTACTAATTTTATAGCCGAGAGATCAAATAACATTCCAAATGAAATTATATCCAATTTACATATCAAAAGCATTCACTTTGAAAAAACAATTACTAAAAATGACCAGGCTAATCGGTTTGAGTTCTATTAAAGCAATTTTTCAATAAAATAAAATTACTACGAAAAGGTACTCGTACACAACAAAAGTGAAATTAAATTAAAATACTAATATATTCAGGCATTTGTAAAATACAATTAAGTATACACTTCATTTTAAATAGGCCTGAAAAATTGTTTTCAGTGTAGCATGGTTAAAATGCTTAAATAATAAATGAAATCATAGTCTATATAAATAAAAAGACAAGTCCTGACTGACTGACTCATCAACGCCCAGCCCAAACCCTTGGACCTAGAAAGCTGAAATTTTGCACAAATGTTTGCTTTATAACGTAGACAAGGAATAAGGAAGGATTTTTTGAAATTCAACCCCTAAGGGGGTAAAACAGGGGCGCTAAGTTAGTATGAAACTTTGCCGTTTTTGAAGTTTAAGGCATAAGAATTGGTATTAGGCCTTCCAGTTAAAAATAAAAAATCACGTATTTCAGGGTTTTTGGAAATTTCACCCCCAAGGGCGAAAAATAGGGGATGTAAGTTTGTATGGAAAATGTGTCAATTTTTAAGTTAAACGCATGAAAATTGGTATTTGGCATTTTAGTTAAAAATAAAAAATATGAATTTCAGCATTTTTGGAAATTCCAGCCCCAAGAGCGTAAAATAGGGGGTGTAAGTTTGTATAAAAAATCAATTTTTTAAGTTAAACGCATGAAAATTGGTATTAGGCATTTCAGTTAAAAATTAAAAATATATATTTCAGGATTTTTGGGAATTCCACCCTTTAGGGCGTAAAATAGGGTATGTAAGTTTGTATGAAAATGCGACTCTTTTGATGTTAAACCTATGAAAATTGGTATTTGGCCTTTCAGTTAAAAATAAAAATATGTATTCCAGGATTTTTGGAAATTCCACCCCTAAGGACAACTAAAATAGGGGATGTAAGTTTGTATGAAAATCTGTTTTTTTTTGGAGTAATCGCAGGTAATGTATTTGGTCTTTTAGTTAAAAATAAAGCAATCCAGGAAATAATTTGTTGATAAAAAAAAGGTAATCCAAAACTGATTCAACAAATCAACACCAACAATTTACGCAAACTCAAATTTTAGAGAAATTCTTTTCTTTGCCAAGTTGCTTAAAATGTCGTGGTCGTTGTTGTCTAAGTAAAGATTTAGGGTTTTATAAGATTTGTAACTTCTTTTTTTTTTGGTAATTTTTATAACAAACCAACAGAGCGACATTTTATATTTTATATTCGAGTTAGCGTAGTATAAATTGTTCGTGTCGAGATGATCGCACCCAAAAAATATCATCTTAATTTTACTGATCTACAAGTTCACAATTTTGTATCTAGATGGCGGTAATATCGTTTCAGATCATGGAACTTATTTGGTATATCGGTTAAAATAAATAAATGCTTGAAATAAAAGGTAGTCCAAAACTGAATTAATAGATGATCACCTAAATCTCACCCAAAAACTATGCACACATCTTAATTTTACCGCTTTACAAGGTTATATTTTTGTAATAGATTGCGTAATCATCGTTTTAGATCGTGCTATGGTTTCGTTCACAAAATTTTATATAAGACCTATCAATGCCGTGGTTCCAACCTAATCTAATGGGAGTTACCTTTGTAATTAATGCATCGTTGATTATTATTTTACTTTATTTGACTTACTGACCTACTTTAGGACAATTGATATGTATTCTTTGATTTCTTTGGTTGATGATATCGGGTCGTTTGTTTAAATAACAGTAGCAAAGTAGTTTTTAGTTTATTACTTAGTTAGGATATTTATAGGTTAGGTTTTCTTAAATTTATATTGCTTATTTGTTTTTAATGTTTATTTTTTTAGATTAAGCTAGAAGTAAGTAGTTACATTGGTCATCATTCAAAATTGTCGCGGACGAGGTCGCGGGCTTCAGCTAGTTAATAATAAAACAACGATTTAAGAAATATTCAAAAATGAATAATTTAAAGCGCCATCTGTTGCAATTCTCCGATCTAAGTATTGGCATTCCAGTCGTTGTTAGCCGTGTAGCTTTCGGTAAGATTGCGTTAAAGCGCCTTCAATGCGTTAAGAAATATCGAATGGATTGTATAAATTCGAAGTGTCACTGTGGGGTGGCGGAGCGTTTAACGTACATGGTACCGAATACCCCGTGGTCGTGGGTTCGATTCCCACCCACACTAAAATTTATATAATTAATTTTAAAGATGTCTGAAAAATTACTAATGACTTGCTTGCAGGAAACTTGTGAAAATTTACCTATCACATCCGCCAGCCTTCCTAGTGTAGTACACCTTAATAGTTATTAACAATTTAAAAAACCAGCCAAGTGCGAGTCGGACTCACCCATGAAGGGTTCCGCAGCAGCAAGTATTTCAGTTGATTAAATGAAGGGTAAATTGCGGTTTACGATTTATTAAAAAAAAACTAGTTACTAGATCTCGTTCAAACCAATTTTCGTTATTATTTTACATGGTAATGTACATCATATATTTTTTTTAGTTTTATCATTCCCTTATTTTAGAAGTTACAGGGGGACACAAATTTTTCCACTTTGGAAGTGTCTCTCGCGCAAACTATTCAGTTTACAAAAAAATGATATTAGGTAACCTCAATATCATTTTTGAAGACCTATCCATAAATACCCATATGTAAGAGTACAATGAAAAAAAAATTTTTGAATTTCAGTTCTATGTATGGGGAACCCCCAAAATTACAATTCTTTTTCTATTTTTGTGTGAAAATCTTAATACGGTTCACAGAATACATCTACTCACCAAGTTTCAACAGTACAGCTCTTATAGTTTCGGAAAAAAGTGGCTGTGACATAGGGACGGACAGACTAAGACAGAATAAGAGAATGATAAAACTAAAAATATATGATGTATATTACCATGTAAACTAACAACTAAAATTGGTTTGAACGAGATCTAGCAAGTAGTTTTATTTTTAATACGTCATAAACCGCAATTTGCATTCATTTAATCAACTGAAATACTTGCTGCTATGGAACCCTTCATGTGCGAGTCTGACTCGTACTTGGCCGGTTTTATTTTTTAATTCTTATTTTAGTGAGTTCTAAAAACTATAAACCAAAAAATAAAAACCGGCCAAGTGCGAGTCGGACTCGCGCATAAGGGTTCCGTACCGTTACCTATAAAAACGACCAAAAAATTCACGTTTGTTGTATGGGAGCCCCGTTAAATATTTATTTTGTTTTGTTTTTAGTATTTGTTGTTATAGCGGTAACAGAATTACATACATCATCTGTGACAATTTCAACTGTCTAATTATCACGGTTCATGAGATACGGACTGGTGACAGACGGACAGACAGACAGACAGCGAAGTCTTAGTAATAGGGTCCCGTTTTACCCTTTAAATTCAATAGTCATTTATTCCGTTAAAATATTACATTTGTGTGGAATCGTCATTTTTTTTTACCCTACCGTGTAGTGCATGACGTGGCAGCTACTGAGAAATATTACCAGAAAACTCAGTAGGAATCCTTTTTTTAAATATTTGTTTCTTACATAAAATTACATTGTATTTAAATGTGTAAATTTAGAGTGACTTAATCCCAAGCTGTTTTGTCACTTAAATAATCAGAAGTTTTGTAGTAAGCCCTGCTACACAATTTGGCTTTTATAATTCTTTTAAACTTATTCATAGACATTTCTCGGATATCACTGGGAAGTTTGTTATAGAATCTTATACATTGCCCCATAAACGACTTACTTACTTTGAGTAAGTATGGGTGGTATGTAACACAAAGTTATGCTTATATCTAGTATTTATATTATGAGTATCACTCCTTTTACAGAAGGAGTCTTTATATTTATGCATATAAATTAGATTGTCATATATATACTGACATGCTACAGTCAGAATGTTAATCTCTTTAAACTTCTCTCTCAAAGATTCTCGCGGACCAAATTTATATATGGCTCTTACAGCTCTTTTTTGCAATACAAATATGGTGTTAATGTCCGCAGCGCTACCCCAGAGAAGAATTCCATAGGACATTATACTATGAAAATATTGAAATAAACCATTCTAGCTGTATCCACCATCCTTTGGGTGCGGAACCCTAAAAAAGATCAGAAATACGCGACAACCCTTTCACAGACCCAATAATCATAAAGAAATCGTTGTCAAATGCAGAAACGTTGCTATTCGCAACAGTAAATATATTTTATCCTATATTTATGGTATATCATCTCGTCAACAAATTGTAATGCGCAGTTTCCACGCCCATAACGTCCGCTAAAACTATGAAGGTATCAATAACAGTATTAGTATCATGAGGAACGGTAACTAACGATTAACTTGACAGCGTACGGGACGTAATCTGCCCGAGCAACGCGTATCAGCTTTACCAGCGTCAATATAACTTGAAACATACATATAAGACTTACACAGACAGGATAAAACTTTCGCAGTGTTTCATATTTTTTTTTTTTTTTTCTTTGG
The DNA here is from genome assembly GCA_951640165.1 of Pseudoips prasinana. Lineage (NCBI taxonomy): Eukaryota > Metazoa > Arthropoda > Insecta > Lepidoptera > Nolidae > Pseudoips > Pseudoips prasinana. The sequence continues at coordinate 34,497,460 of OX621245.1, read as the reverse complement.
AAGACCAACAGCTTTCAGCGAGTTTAAGCTTTATATGTTATACGTGATAGAGAGCCATTAATAGGTCTCCACGCATAAAAAATTGCTTTCAAATCTATATGTGGTATTCTAAAATTAAAAACAAATAATAACAATGAAATTAAATTAAATTAAACACGTACTTAAGGCTAATTAAATTAACGATAATTATAATAATCTAACACAACTTTTGAAAAAATCTTGGCTAAGCACCCTTCTCAAAGTCTCTGGTTTAGAGTTAAATACGTCTAAATTGATTTTTTTACACGCTTGATTGCTTACAAATCGCAAAATCTATATGTGGTATTCTAAAATTAAAAACAAATAATAACAATTAAATTTAATGTAATTAAACACGTACTTAAGGCTAATTAAATTAACGAAAAATATATTAATCTAACACAACTTTTAAAAAAATCTTGGCTAAGCACCCTTCTCACCGTCTCTGGTTTAGAGTTAAATACATCAAAATTGATTTTTTTAGACGCTTGATTGCTTACAAATCTATATGTGGTATTCTAAAATTAATAATAACAATAAAATTAAATTAAACACGTACTTCAGGCTAATTAAATTAACGGTTATTATAATAATCTAACACAACTTTTGAAAAAATCTTGGCTAAGCACCCTTCTCACCGTCTCTGGTTTAGAGTTAAATACATCAAAATTGATTTTTTTAGACGCTTGATTGCTTACAAATCTATATGTGGTATTCTAAAATTAATAACAAATAATAACAATAAAATTAAATTAAACACGCACTTAAGGCTAATTAAATTAACGGTTATTATAATAATCTAACACAACTTTTGAAAAATCTTGGCTAAGCACTCTTCTCACCGTCTCTGGTTCAGAGTTAAATACGTCAAAATTAATTTTTTTCACGCTTGATTGCTTACAAGTCTATAAGTGGTATTCTAAAATTAAAAACAAATAATAACAATTAAATTAAATTAAACACGTACTTAAGGCTAATTAAATTAACGATGATTATAATAAACTAACACAACTTTTGAAAAACATTTTGGCTAAGCACCCTTCTCATCGCCAGTTTAGAGTTAAATACGTCTAAATTGTTTTCTTTTTGTTTGCATTTATTTTTATTTATTTATTTAACATTATTAGGAAGACCAACACTTACAATAACTTAATAGATTAGGTATACACAACAGTTAGCCATTTATAGGTCTCCACGAATATCTTAGTATATTATAGTTTATTCCGGCATTAAACACAAAATAAATCACATCACTCACAAATCTTGAGCTAAAGCTTAAAGGGGGGTGTAGAGTGAAAGAGCGGGGACTTAATCGATTTCTTCTGAAATTTGTTAAGGGTGCTTAAGTAGTGAACATACTAAAAGGCCTGACACCTTGGGGTGAGCCGGAGTAGGGGGTTTACAAAGGTACCACTTTCTATTTTTTTTATTAATATGTCAGAAACGGTGCGCCCAAGAAAATAAAGTCTTCTGCGAAGTGATAGTGGAAGCATATTAAATTGTCTACAACTTTTTAAAACACACTTTTTCCGAGTTCCCAACTGTTATCAAGCCGCAAGCTCTGAAAAATTGGCGATTGGAAAAATTAAGAATGAGATAAGCCTGTATAGTAGTCTATAGGCTGTGTCCTCTCATTGTCGGGGGGGACGCTTACTCTACAGTCGATCAGTAGTGTTCCATAATCAAATGACAAGTGAATGGCGTAATTAATTCAGTTACTTTCTATCGTACTAAGGGATGATGGACCGAATGTATTCGGCATAAAACAAATAAGCAATGAATCGATTAAACTATAGAGATACCACCTCTATAGTTTAATCGATTCATCGCTTATTTTTATAGTTCGTTAGTGCGAAGTGATCTTTTCCGCTTAGGTGAATATTGAAACAAAAGCTTCGCATATAACTATTTGTTCATTGCAATTTAAACTATTAAGTATGTAATGAAGATCTTGAATCTGTAATTCAAAATCAAAGCATTTAACTGTAGATTTTTTATTTCTTTAGATTATTGCCATACCGAGTCGATAATTCCTTAAATAACTTTTGAGAGATTTAGTACGTACTAATATTTTTATATCTCTTGTAACTATACAAATGCAATACACTGTGAAACCCGATCAAGGATAGTCCTGCACCTCTGGCTCCAGAAACCATTATTGCATAAATAATAATTTATTTGGATGAATGGTGCGTCTCACAAGAGATATTATTACACTTAAACTTATAGTTTATATTTGTAGTTTCACAATTACTGCGAGTCAAATATGGAATATTTTATTGCCACCATTTCTCAGAGCTCAGACATTTTTGTATGATTTTCGTAGTAGGTTCCGAAGTCATCTACTTAAACAACAAAAGTCCGTCGTTTGAACTTCCATACTTCTTATTTCTTCTTTCACCTCAATCGGCAAATTTAACGTGGTTATTCCCGCGTTAAATTTTATAAATTATCATAGCTCCTCCACCGTAGGTGATAGGGTGGTAATATGTAGCCTATATGTTGACCCGACCTCTTAGTAATATTCATGCAAAATTTGAAATTAATCCATGCAGTACTTTTTGAGTTTAGCCCGGACATACATACAGACAAACAGACACACAGACAAAAATTCTAAAAACTATATTTTTGGCTTCGACTTCGATTGTAGATCACGCCCCAAGTATCCTTTTTAAAAAATATTCAATGTACAGTTTTGACTTTGCTACGATTTTATTATATGTATAGATATAGATATTTTTATTGACAGCCCTGTTGACGTGGTTGGAAAATGCTTCCTTTTCATGCCGGAGGTCGTGGGTTCGATTCCCACCCAGGACAGATATTTGTGTGCATGAACATATCTGTTTGTCCTGAGTCTGGGTGTAATTATCTATATAAGTATGTATTTACCAAAGAAAAGTAGTATATCAGTTATCTGGTTTCCACAGTACAAGCTCTGCTTAGTTTGGGATCAGGTGGTCGTGTACAAATAATGTCCCAAGATATAATTATTATATAATACACCCACACGGAGAAGAAATGAGCGAGCTCATTACACAAAGATTTGCCCCGGGTGGTGATCGAATTTATTTTAACCGGTGCTGAAAAATTTGTTCACCTGTTTGATATTCTCAGTACACGTTCCTTCTAAAAATGATTATGCATGAGCTTTTATTGCAGTAGAGTTTTCACGGAAAGCTGGAAAAGATGCCCAAGTCTATAATATTAATATGCATAGTCACGTTACGTTTTGAAGTAGACACTTCAGAATTGCTACGAACACCAACATTAACTAAACTAAGTTTAATTGCGTTTCTTTCTAAATTTACTAACAGATCCTATTCTTTATAACCTTGTTATTATGCTTCGTTGGTCTAGCGGTAGCGTATTCAACCACAGATAATGAGGTCCTGGGTTCAAATCCCGGGTCGGGCCAAGAAGTGATTTTGAGATTTTTCCGTAAAAAGAAATTTCTCAGTATCAGCCCGAAGCCTGGAAGGTGGCGGTATTACACCACCGTGCCTCGGAGAGCACGTAAAGCCGTGAACTCTTTCTGGTCGTGTCGCTAATCGTCCCGTCGGATCATGAGAGTGATGGAATAGAAAGTGCCCCTGTGTTTGCGCACACACATGTGCACTATAATGTCTATGTCCTGCGCAATTTAGCTTGTCTCCATTGGGACTGGCCGCCGTGGCCGACATTTGGTCGGGAAAACATTTATTATTATTGGAAACTGCTACATGCGAATAGCGCAAGACCGGCAATTATGGAGATCTTTAGGGGAGGCCTTTGTCTTTCGGCTGATATGATGATGATGATGAAGAATAGGATCTGTAAGTACATGAAGAGAGATTAGGTGTACCGTATTTCCGCTCAAAGAGAAGCCTAACTGAAGAAATACCACCTAATATTACATGTGGCGCTCCAGACAAACATTATATTTTTAAAAGAGTTCCTTTAATAAAAGTTTGGTCTAAAGAACATATATGGAATTATTTATTTTTTAGGCTGAATCAGGTCCGTTGAGTACACATAAACGTTAGGATTATTTTTATGAATCTTAGTTATGATTGATCCCTTGGAGTCGTGGGAGACCACTGGTATGGGATGCAACTTGTGTGGATACACTCCCATACTTCCAGCCACTATGATGGTTTATTTACTGTACGGGCAGTACGCCTTTGGAATACCTTACCACATTCCATACCTGATAGCTCGTAATTGAGTATTTTTAAGCGCAGAACTAAGAATCACTTCTTATCTCTGTAACTTACGTATATACCTGGTATGTAGGTTTATGAAGTTTATTAAATCGATATATATTTTTATAAGGTATCGTATGTAATTATTAGGGTGTATTTTATCAATAAATTTACCCGAAAAGGTACATTATAATAGTTTGTTGTACACTGCCTATACCCATAATTTTGAAAATCTCACTTTCCTGATGGTTTGCTGGAAGAAAATTCAATAATTAATTAAGCTCGCCTATGTACATGCCTTTTCTTTTTGTAACTTCTAACTTATGTATTTATTTTCTGTGTGCATTAAAAAATAAGAATACACTGGCTCCCTCCCACCTTCAAGTAAGTTCGCAATCAGGCGCTGCTGTAGCGAACTTCAAACGGAGTAAATATGCTGCCATAGGTCCTTGGGGCCCAGAAGCGCGGTCCTTTGTCAAGGAGTTGCCAGACGACTTGTAGAACACTCTGGTGATCAAAGAGCTTTCACGTACCTCGGCCAACGCATAAGCCTTGCGATCCAAAGAGGTAACGTCGCTAGCTTTTTAGGCACCTTACCCGCAGATAGCAACTTGAAAGCGGTGATTTGTCTATAAGTTATACTTTTATTTGTAACCAGCTGTGCCCTGCGGTTTTACCCGCGTTAAATGTTATAAATTGTCACAGCTCCTCCCCCGAAGGTGATAGCGTGATAATATGTAGCCTATATGTTGACCCGACGTCTTAGTAACATTCATGCAAAATTTGAAGTAAATGCATGCAGTACTTTTTGAGTTTAGGCCGGACATACATACAGACAAACAGACACACAGACAAAAATTCTAAAAACTATATTTTTGGCTTCGATATCGACTGTAGATCACGCCCCAAGTATCCTTATTAAAAGATATTCAATGTACAGTTTTGACTTTCCTACGATTTTATTATATGTATAGATTTAGTATTTTGATTTTAAGTTTATAATGATAGTTTTAGTTTGTAATTAGTTTTAATCTATTTCTAATATTAATATAAGTATATTTTCAATCTTAGTTATGAAATGTACTGGTCTTAAGAGTTCTTGGGTCGTTTCGGTTACTGATAGGTAACATATTAATTACTTGTTGCAAGTAAATCTAATTTATTTCTGAAACCTGGAACCTAAAGCTGTTTTTAATTCGTAATGTATTGTAATTAATTTCAGTATAAACTTGTAAAGTTTGAGGTAGGTAAATATATTACCTCAAACTTGACATGTTTCTACCAAAATTTCAATACATTATTAGTATATTGTATTTTGACGGGCCAGTTGGCGTGGTTGGTAGATACTTACTCCTGAGTTCGTGGGTTCGATTCCCATTCGGGATAGATATTGGTGTGCATTAAAATGTTTTTTTTTTATATTTTATATTATAAAATTACCAAAAAACACGATTAAACACGAGCATTTTCTTATTAAGTGACACTTTAACCTAATTGGTTTGAGTGTGTCTGAGTCTAGGTGTAATTATATATATACGTATGTATATACAAAAAAGTAGTAGGTATGTGTTGTATATGAAGTAATTAACTGGTTTCCATAGTACAAACTCTACTTAGTTTGGGATCAAATAGCCGTGTGCGAATAATGTCCCATGATACCTAGTAGGCCTACTGAGCGGTTTGAACAACTCTAACTATTTTTTCATCTATGTACACGTACCATATTCGGGGCGAACCGTCGTCCTAACTAATATTAAAAACGCGCGAATGTGCGTTTGTGTTTTACGCTTTTCTACTTTAACGTGCGTGCAATTTTGCACACACACTCTTAGGTTTATAGAAAAGGACTCAGAGTAGCTTTCATAAATAAAAAATATTCTTCCTGAGGGACAGAAATCAGATAGATATAAACTAGCTAGGTAAAATAAGAAAAGGTTTTTCTTCACGTAGACTTTAAAAAAGCGCTTGTAAATAGTCAGAACATGTTTGAAGTAATATAGTTAAATATACATAATTATTTCTCGTTACACATAGATATTTAAGTACACGGATTGTTAAAACATTTTTAAAATTTATTTCATTAGTTATAAAATTGGTAAATACAATAATTGTCAATATTTGCACGCCGAAAGGCTAATATGGATCGTACGCTGTGTTATTTTTAAGATCTTTTATAACCCATATTTAAGCGAATAAGATATTTGAGTTTGAGTTCATAATAGTAATGATATTTAGCTACCTTGTATTAAGTTATTGTCAAAGAGATTATGATTAGGTTTGATTATCGAAATTTATAGTTTAAGCTATATTTTACTACATATTGTCTGATTGGTTCTGTCTATATTAAGGTAAGGTGAAGCTAGTATTCGATGAATGCCACAATATAATAAAAATCCTTTTCGAGTCATGTTGCTGAGATACAAACATTCTGGCCACGTAACGCACGCGTTGAATACAATGTCCAATCAGAGACACGCTAAAACATGCTGCCCAAAATCCCAACGCAGCCACTGAATAATCAGTGACCGAAAGGAGATTCCACCCTTCTATTTATAAGACATAGTTTAAAATTAGGTTTGCCAAAAATACATATAATACATAAGTATGATATACCATTAATAAAGTGATTATAGGCAGTATAGAAAGGATGAATGAAAGAAGATTGATAAACGAAGTATACCTGGCATGTGTGGCTAGAACATTCTCTGACCAAATCGGAGATGTTCTCAAGAAAGGTCTGGTCAGAAGTACCCTAAACCAGCTAGCATGTATAATGACAGTAATCGAAGAAAAAGACTGAGATGGCTGGCCCTCACATCATACTCGTGAACGGGTGCTGCTTGCGGTAACTGGTAGAGCTGCTGCTGGGGTTTTTTTTTGTCTCATTCAGTCGTCGCCTTTAGTCGTCTTCGTGTGACTTGTTAATTTTGTAAATGTGCGCGGATGCACCCACCGTTTGTTCATCTTGCAAGAGGTTATTTTAATTGCTTGAGCGAAATGGAATGTTATTGTTATTACCTCATTATTATTTTGATTAACTAGATGTCATCGGTTCTGTGCGTGCATTAGCCCACATACCAGCCAATCACAATGTAAAAATAAAAAACAATGTTAAAAAAAGATATAAAATAAATCGAAAACAAAAAGCAAAAGAAGACGAAAACAGCAAGCCCGGAGTTTCTTTCTGGCTTTCTTCTCCGGGTCGTCCACCTAGGTAGGTAGAGAAAGCCGCAGGCTAGCTAGGGTAGGATCCTCAGCGGCGAGGATCACGTTGCCCCCTTAACACGTGATCGGTAATACCGTGCAAGTGATCTGACCCCCATTTCGAATTCCATCTTTTTACTTCAGCGGCCGCCTGAGATGTGGCCCATAAGGGTGCCCTCAGGTATTAGTCGATTAAATTAAGCTACTGGTTGAGAGCCTTTTGCGCTAGCCAACTGCTCGTTGTTTTCAATTCTTTAATTTGATATACTATTGCTAAATGTACCAATAATAGCTTAGTAACTTGCTATTTATTATTTATTTAAGAATATTCCGCACGGACGGACTAATTTAAAATATTTTGTTGCTTTAATTACTGTTTTTAAACTGTGTTTATGTAATACATTGTGAGCTTGACAAGTACAAGTGTATGTAAATACCCAAGTGCTGAATAAATTTCTTTATTTCATTGTTTCATTATTTCAAGAGATGTGAAAAGATCGTGACAAATTGAAATCCCTTTTGTCTGCCTTCCCCCTCTGGGAAACAGGCGTGAGGCTGTATGTGTAGTCAAGTACTAAGGCACATGGTTAGCCTATAGATGGGTGGCTGCCAAAATAGTTTTAAATATCCCCGTTCTTTGGAAAACTCGCTAAGCCATGCCTTTATTCACTATAATGAAATTTATACAGCACTTGGAGCTTACATTTTTAAATGTCTCAAAATGAATAATGTTATTGTTTCGAAGTTTTCCTTTTGTATACCTAAATATAATCTAAAATAATAAGCATTCAGACAACCGATCGAGCATATATTGTGTTTGCCTACTAAATAATTACTCTAATTGGACCAAATCCCGTGTTCATGCCCGCTTGAGTATGTTTCGCCGGACCGTCTCAACTGGGTCGTGTTGAAACCGGTAGTAGATGAACCCACTGAGTTTGTTTCGCTGGGTCTTCTCAGTTGGGGCGCATTGGATCCGGTGGTAGCAATAAAGCGCGACCGTCGTTATTAACACAAAGTCCGTCATAATAATAATACCTTTAATTTAGACAGAACCATTGACAACATGTAGTAAAAATTTTAGACTTAAACTAGATAATTAAACATAATCTCTTGACAATAACTTGATACGAGCTAGCTAAATATCATTGCTGTAATAAAATAAATTTTATAAATGTTTTCATACAATATGTACCTAAATATCTATGTTACTAGAAATAATATCTAATGTATACAACTATATTACTACAAACATGTTCTGACTATTTACAAGCGCTTTTTTTTAAGTCTACGTGAATAAAAACCTTTTTTATTATTATTTATTTATTTTATTAAAATACCAGATTCCAGCGGATGAACTATTGGGTCATTTAGTCAGTATTATCCCATAAATTTTGTTAAACCCTTAAATAAATAACAAAATATTTTGCTACAGCGTAATTGTAAATTACACGTTTTTAGTCAACGTCCAATTTATTTATTTAAGTGGAATACACCTGAGGGCACTCTGATAGCGATAAAACCAAGGCTTAGAGGACAACTAAAGAGAGATCTGTACTAACAGAGTGTGTTATACATAAGTCAGGCACAGGTAGTCAACGTGATCCTCAACGGAAGATCCTATAGAATATTCTCTAAGCCATTTCAAAGCATATTTTGTGACTTAAAAATACCAGACCCCACATAACTAATAAAAATTAAAACATACCTGTTTTCACATTGTTGTTATTAGTAGTCCCCGAACCCTGGCTGAAGAACGAAGCGCCGGTAAGCCGGGCACGTCGGAGGATCCACCACATCTCGACCAGATCACTCCACACTAACCAAACAAGTACCTCTACAATCAACTGAAGTACCTACACAATACTTTAAAACACAGAAACGTTCACAATACTGATTGAAAAATCACAAAGAATCCTTCAAATACTGCAAATTGACAACTGCTGAATACTTTAATATACTTTAGAATAGATTTAAGGGTAACTTTAACTCAAAGCATTGTTTCTTTCCACGAGAGTATGTCGTAGCGCGTGTTGTGATAGGTTTCAGAGGGTGGAAACAACCCCACAGCGCCAATGCCAGCATACAACTGCCTTAGAAGTGCCAAACAAGACATGCGCAAACCAAAACTCAGCCGACCGACTAACAGGTGTATTTGGATGAAAATACAAACCGTTTAATAACATTGTTGTCTGTAGTTTGGTACTGTGCTGCTGTTATTATGCCCGTGGGAGGACGGGGTAGAAAATAATACTACTTGCCACTGAAGAAACGGATACCTATCTAATTTCAATGTCGCGGAACGCTCGGCAGATTATTATTTTTGAAGTTTAAAGAACGCACGCGTGGGTAATAAGCTGGTGAATGCATCTCGAGAGAGTTACAAAGACGAGGCAAACGGAGGTTGAGAAGGAGATATTAGTTAGTAAAGATAGAAAGATACAGAGTTATCTTTCGTATATTACTGTAGGGGGAAGAGAGAGAGAGCTACGACCACAAATTTTCTCTTTTCTATTGTCATAACCAGTCACGTTTCATATATTTAAGTTTTATTGCAGGCATCTAAATAAAGCACATTCGTTTTTTTATTATTTCTGTGATCATAGAAGGGTTTGCCACACGCTTGGAAGACGAGTTGGCAATCGAAGTATGATGGTCATAGTGCTCAAAGAAATGCTGTTGCGCATTCTCTGGTATATAGTCCCTGGGGCCCCTGACGGAGTGAGATGGGGTGGCATGCCGTCTCTGAAAACTCAAAAAAGCCGCGTTATTACGTTACGTCACAAAATTAAGATTAGATACATGTATTCTTAAGAGAGGCAGGGCATAGCGTTCATTCGCTCAAAGAGCAGCCCGACTGAGGCAGTACCTCCACCTTACAGACGATATTCCTTAATAATAACATTAATAATTTTAAAGTTGTGTTTCCGAGTATGAGTAAGGTCGCCAGAGCTCATTGGGGTGGGAGGAAGGGTCAGCAACACTTGTTTGCTGACTCTTAAAGGCCGGCGACGCACCAGCGACTCCTCTGGTGTTGCGAGTGTACATGGGCGGCGGTGATCAATTGCCATCAGGTGACCCACTTGCTCATTTGTCGCCCTCTGATATCAAAAAAAAATCCACTTAAATTCAATTTTCCTTGAAATGTATTCGTTCTGTTCTCTCATTGTTCTGTAATTAGTACTAGACATCTTTTTTGCTGAGTTTACTGACACGATACTTGATTGAAACTTTTTATTGGACGCGTTGAGCAGATTAGACGCCAGACGCGCCATCTGCAGGCTAGGTACCTATTAACTTTTCCGAGATATAAATAAAAAGTATTGAGATGTAGAGAGACACACATTGAGACACAGTTCTTTCTTCTCTTTACTTTCTTTTTTAAAAAAGACAACGCCCGCACTAAGGAATCTAATCGCTGTGTCTTAACTAATAACTGTGTAAAACATAGACGGACACAAATTACGCAGTTTTTTTTTTTTATATAATAGGATGTCAAATGAGCAAGTGGGTCACCTGATGGTAAGTGATCACCGCCGCCCATGGACACTCGCAACACCTGAGGAGCTGCAAGTGCGTTGCCGGCCTTTAAGAAAAGAATATATAGAATAATAGAATTATATAGAATAATAGAATTGGGGAGTAAGCTGGTAAATGCGTGACGAGAGCAATATGAAAAGTGTTACCGGGCGAACAGAAGTTGAGAGGGAGATATAAGTTAGTGAACACAGAAATAGAGATTGTTACGTATCGTATATTACTGTAGGGGCAAAAGAGAGGTGCGAGCACAAATATTTCTTTCTTTCTCTCATAGCCAGGTTACGTACTACATTTCAGATATCTAAGTTTTACTTGTTTCGTGTAGTCTAAACTAAAGCACACTCGTTTGTTAAAGTAAAATAAAAACTACTAAACAATAATCTTTATTATTGATTTGGCAACACCAAGCTAATCTTAAACAAATTTTGACACACTAACTCGTAGTGCACTAATTCGTCTACCTATCAAACGTCACTTGACAGGTAGACGAGTTAGTGCACTACGAGTTAATGTGTCAAAATTTGTTGTACTTGATTATAGAACTGTTATAGTGTGTTTCATTACAGTACTAGTTAACATGCCTTCTGATCCAAAGGTTGCAGGTTTTGCAGACAAGACAAATGTTTGTGTTACTGTTTAAAGGTTCAGACGCCAGCACATCAAGCTACCCCAATCTGTCAAGTTTCCCCAATTGAACCTTATGCTCTTGTGATATAGTTGAAAATCTATAAAAGAAAATTTGACAGATTGGGGTAGCTGGCTGTGCAGACGTCTGTACTATGGAAACCAGATAACTGATGTACTACTTTTCTTTTGTAAATACATACTTATATAGATAATTACACCCAGACTCAGGACAAACAGACATGTTCATGCACAGAAATATCTGTCCTGGGTGGGAATCGAACCCACGACTTCCGAACTCCGTCCACCGACCGTGAAAAGCAAGCCGCCTCATTGGCTACTGACATGGCTTAACGACTGCTGTCTAACGACAAGCAAATAAGCGGCACGTTAGAACCCGACGTAGTCGCGCCAAAAGTAGATTGAGACAACCTAAAGATTCCTTATAGTTTTTATTATAACTATGTATGAAGAACTGAAATGATATTTATCATCATCATGACAGCTGAAAGTAGTCCGCTGCTGGACAAACGTCCCCATTGAATCATCTTGGGGGATATGCCATAATCGCCTCGCTTGGCAGACGGATTGGCAATCGTAGTAAGATAGTCATAGTACCCAGAAGCTGCTGCCCATCCTCTAGTAGTTATTCCCTAGGGTCGACACCATCGGGATGAGCTGGGGTAATGAATGAATAAATGAATAATTTATTTGGTAAAGTAACAGGACTCATTTTGTTAGTAAATCTATGTTAGTAATTCTAAACAATTTGTAGTACACAGACTAATACATATATTTGCACAGGGAGCGACCCCTCACATGCGTACTCCTCCTATAAACTAATTACCGACGTTGACAACTTACAGCAGCGGCCCGCATACAAGCAGTCTAGACTACAGCCGGCAATACACTTAAGAATAATGTTGGGACTGTCCCGCACTGTATTGTATAAAAAAAGTAACGATATTCTGATATTCGACGCCGTCGCAACACATCTATGAAATCATATTAAAATAAGTTAAGTCAGTTTTACATAGAACCTGGGTTATTATTTGAATTTTATTGAAGTGATAATTTTTTCCTCACAATATTATAATATTATTGCTTGTCATACCGATTCTCGTAACATATATTACGTATATACGCATCCATCTCCAAATTTACATTGAAATTGTTCTATGAATCTCTCAGAGCGAACATGACACAGATTGGTACGTTCTCGCTAAGCTTCGGCTGTGTAAAATTATAATATACATCTTTAGTTAGTGTAGCAAGCCTTTAGCTGAGTATTTAAAGTTTTAACAGATACAAGAATACTAATAATTTTAAACTATATAGGTAAAAAAATGTGTATAAGAAAGAAGAAATAAGTACAAATAAATTGAAAGAAAAAGATTTATACTAAAATATCTTGGGACAACACATCTGATCTCAAACTAGATGGAGCCTGAACAATGGCAACCAGACAACTGGTAAACATAATTAGCCTGAATTGTAGCCCGAACCCTATAAGGGTGCCCTCAGGTATTAGTCGCTTAAATTAAGCTACTGGTTGAGAGCCTTTTGCGCTAGCCAACTGCTCGTTGTTTTCAATTCTTTCTATGTTTAATATACTATTGCTAAATGTAACAATAATAGCTTAGTAACTTGCTATTTATTATTTATTTAAGGATAATAAAAATATATGTGACGAAACAGACCGCACGGACAGACTAATTCGAGTGAGTCCTCAACTCGTCCTACATGCCTACGGCCCATTTGGGACGTCTTGCAGAACATCAAAATTAATAATATTTGCATTCCGCAACTCGTCCCACGTTACTATCTTAATGAGAAAAGGTACAATCAGTACCAAAAGTGTTAGTGTAGGTATAATAAAGAATAAGTATTTGTGAAGTAAGTATAAAATATTTAATCATCAGAACATTTTCACATATAACGTTTCCAATTATATGTGAAAATGTTCTGATGATTATCTATACATCTATACATATAATAAAATCGTAGGAAAGTCAAAACTATATATTGAATATTTTTTTAAAGGATACTTGGGGCGTGATCTACAGTCGATATCGAATCCAAAAATGTAGTTTTTAGAATTTTTGTCTGTTTGTCTGTATGTATGTCCGGGCTAAACTCAAAAACGACTGCATGGATTAACTTCAAATTTTGCATTAATATTACTAAGAGGTCGGGTCAACATATAGGCTACATATTATCACGCTATCACCTACGGGGGAGGAGCTGTGATCTTATCTTCTATACATATAATAAAATCGTAGGAAAGTCAAAACTGTACATTGAATATTTTTTTAAAGGATACTTGGGGCGTGATCTACAAACGATATCGAAACCAAAAATATAGTTTTTAGAATTTTTGTCTGTTTGTCTGTATATATGTCCGGGCTAAACTCAAAAACGACTGCATGGATTAACTTCAAATTTTGCATTAATATTACTAAGAGGTCGGGTCAACATATAGGCTACATATTATCACGCTGTCACCTACTGGGGAGGAGCTGTGATCTTATCTATACATATAATAAAATCGTAGGAAAGTCAAAACTGTACATTGAATATTTTTTTAAAAGGATACTTGTGGCGTGATCTACAATCGATATCGAAACCAAAAATATAGTTTTTAGAATTTTTGTCTGTTTGTCCGGGCTAAACTCATGGCTGCATGGTTTAACTTCAAATTTTGCATTAATATTACTTAGAGGTCGGGTCAACCTAATCTAATGGGAGTTACCTTTGTGATTAATGCATCGTTGATTATTATTTTACTTTAGTTGACTTACTGACTTTACTTAAGGACAATTGATGACATCGGGTAATTTTTTTAAATAACAGTAGTAAAGTAGTCTTTGGTTTATTTCATAGCTAAGTTATTTATAGGTTAGGTTTTCTTTAATTTATATTGCTTATTTCTTTTGAATGTTATATTTTTTAGATTTAGCTAGAAATAAGTAGTTATATTGGTTATCATTCAAAATTGTTGCGGACGAAGTCGCGGGCACCAGCTAGTATAATAATAAAATAATAAACAATCGCCGTAACAATAATGATATGAATAAAATAATCAACAATTTTAAATGCTTTAACAATTATAATATGACTGAAAATTTGACTTTCTCTTATAACTAAAACAACAATTTGATCGGAGTCCAACATAAAACCAAAAATAAATTTGTAAAAATTTGTTCAATATCCCCTAAATAATATCTTTACCTTTCTGTCAGAAAGTATAAACCATACTTACTCATTTTAACATCAATTAATTCTATGAAATACTCCCTCTCCACGTCATGCACGTGTGCAAAGTAGTTTTATTGCTTTATTGATATTGAAACAATATTTTTCATAGATTCTATTAATCGGTCTGTCCTGACATAATTTACTTGATAGTCACCGTAGCCTAGTTCGTAGTGCTCCTGCCTACGAAGCTGGTGGTCCTGGGTTCGAATCCCGGTAAGTGCAAATATTGGTGTGAAGAGCACGAATATATGTTTTTGAGTGATGGATGTTTTCTACGTATTTATCTATCTATATAAGTATGTATATCATCGCTTGGTACCCATAGTACAAGCTTTGCTTATTTTGAGGCTAGGATGATCTGTGTGACATTGTCCCTATATATTATTATTATTACTTTGATAATAACTGCCATATCCGTTGTTTACTTACTGCTAATAACCAGAGAAACATCACTGGTGAAAACTAAAGATTTTATTGTATCTTCATTCTTTTCACTGGTATGTCCTACTTTCAAAGTAAGACGGTAACTATTGTTTACTTACCTGATAATAATCGAAAGCCATGCATGTCTATCATTTCCATTAATTTCAGATACACTTAAACTTTATGCGTTTGCTTGTAAAATGAAACAATTAACTGTTGATCTAGAAAAACGATATATATAGTAGATATTGACTTTTCTCGTATTAAATAATCTTTGAACAGAACGAAAGTAAAAACTGATCATTCTGAAAAAATACTGTTATAACTTGTCTTACTAACTGTACTAAAGGTTAATAAAGTCTAATATTCCACATAAAAAGAAACGTGGGACGAGTTGCGGAATGAAAATATTATTAATTTTGATGTTCCGCAAGTCGTCCCAAATGGGCCGTAGGCATGTTGGACGAGTTGAGGACTCACTCACTAATTCAAAATATTTTGTTGCTTTAATTACTGTTTTTAAACTGTGTTTATGTAATGCATTGTGAGTATGACAAAGAAGTTACAGTTAAGTTGCTAAGTACAAGTGTATGTAAATATTTATTTATATATTTTTAATAAATACATATAATAGATAAATTACATACAACATACAGAAAAAATAATCGTCCTCATCACACAAAGATTTGGGTATGAAATGGGGTGATATGTGATGCCATCAGCCACACAGCAACACAATATCTTAATTTAATTATTACTTTTATTTGAATTTTAATTACACACAGATTACAATTTCTAGTCATACTTGTTCAATACGAAACATTATTTTGCACAGAACTAAAATTATTTCTTATTAAGTAGTTAAGAGATCCGCCGCGTACATTTAGTACATTTTTTTATTGAGTAACCATTTTTAATGTATGGTTAAAGCGTTGCACGTTCTGACAACCTGCACTAATTCAGCGTGGACAGTGGTCTATTATTCCCTCTCATTGTGACAAGGCGATCCTTGCCCTGCAGTGGAACAGTAATATGCTGCATCATCATCATCATCATCGTCATAGACCTGTAGTAGGTAGGTACATTATTTTATGTATCACCAAATCTTCGCAGTGCACGCTAAAAGAATTCATTCTTTGTCTAATTTTTGATACCTTGTGTTCAATATATTCACTACTAGCTGTACCCCGCGGTTCTACCCCCGTGAAACTTTATAAATATAAATATTTATATATTATAAATAGCCTATGTGTTCATACACCCTGTATTAAGCCAGCTAACTCCATACCAAATTTTATTAAAATCGCTCCAGCCGTTTAGACGTGAAGAAGTAACAAACATACACACTCACACACTCACAAACTTTCGCCTTTATAATATTAGTGTGATATAAAATAATATAAATAGTTTTGGGTTTATCCATATCAAACAAATATACAAAAAATCAAATGTATTCGCTCTTAAGTTGATTTATAGTTAAAATAAATGTTGTAGCTCTGAAAGAAACTCATCCCCAAAACACCTCACGCTTTTCTCTCAAGCTTTTATTCCACAATCCAAACCATTGATCACAGACACGATATCATTGAGAGTGTAGCGCAAATATTGAACACAATATTCCTTACATTAGAAAGCCTATTTATAGCCCCTCTCAGTCATAACAAACTGATATTGTAACTCCTCATACGTAATATCAGAATTGTAGAAAATGTTTCCTGTGTAATAATAATGTTCTTTGGTCTTCGGGTTCGCCTCATTAAGCGCCTATTGGTGGGAGTCAACCTCGTCATTAGGATATAATACGTTACTTTCTATTTTTGGTAAGTAAATGTCAAGAAATGTTGGTTGTTGATACATTAACGTAAGATTCACGAGATAGAACAAGAGACCTGATAATTTAGACTATCGAGATATATTTGTTTTTAGTATATTTATCAGTTGTCTGGATGCCATAGTACATGCTCTGCCTAGTTTAGGATCAGATGGCAGTATGTTAGTTGTCCTAAGGTATTTAGTAAGGTTCTCGAGTGGCGAACCGGAAGACGCAGCGTGGGCAAGCACCCTACAAGATGGACCGGTGATCTTGTGCGGGTCGCTGGAAACTGCTGGATGCGAATAGCGCAAGACCGGCAATTGTGAAGATCTTTGGGGGAGGCCTTTGACCAGCAGGGGACGTTTTTCGGCTGATATGATGATGACGATAATGTATTAAATTAATTAATTTAGAAAATAAGCTTTCGCCACAGAATAAAAAGTACTTACGTACTTTCGCTCTATGCGTAGAAGTATAATAATATTAATGGCGCAGATTGTAGATGAACATTATAATGCGTAGATTTATATATTATTTATAATATCAGCCAATGTGTGTTCATGTTATAATTTCTTTTTTAACATAACATTTAGCTCGCCTCGCTCATTGAATGTTTCACGGAATTATAGAGCGGACTCAAGCCGCAAGACTGAGCTACAAACTAAGTACTTAAGTATCTACACCAAAGAGTAGTAGTAGTAGGAAAAGACCATTTGGGGTTCTTACCTCGGATCAAGGCGATTATTAAAATGGAGATTCCTGGGAGTGTCAATCTTTGAAGAAAGTTTTGTACAATTCCATCTACGTTAATAATATATATAGTATTCTTCTTTTTTAATATTCTGGGACACTATTAACACACGGCCATCTGATCCCAAAATAAGCAGAGCTTGAACTATTGAAATCAGATAACTGATATAATACATATACTACTTTTCTTTTGTAAATACATAATTATATAGATAATTTACACACAGACTCAGGACAAACAGACATGTTACAATAGGCTAATACGCAGGTTTAAAATCGTGTAAGTTCCTCCTAGCCATAAAATTAATATAATAAACCATTCGCTTAGTGAAGGATTATTCGGATGTATGCCAATTCTCTGAGAACTTTATTCACTTACGACCACAGATTGGATGATGTCCTCAACGAAAACGGAAATCCAATAATATCTTCATTATTCTCACAATAACGAAAAGTTCGCGAGTCTCTTAGTTGTGAATTGACATGAATATTAAAATGATTCATAAAACGGACCTTATTTTTTAAATCATTTGTATTACTGCTGTGGCCGTACACACTTGAAAATTGAGATCATACATCAGATGTCCCAATTTTAAGTCTGTAATTTCCTGACTTTAAATAACATATTTAATAAACATATATATTTGTTTCTGGGCAATGTTATACAGATTGTAGCCCCAAACTAAGCAAAGCGTGTACTATGGGTACCAGGCGACGATGTACATACTTATATAGATAGATAAATAATTACATACATAGAAAACATTCATGACTCAGAAACAAATATTCGTGTTCATCACACGAATATTTGCACTTACCGGGATTCGAACCCACCAGCCCAACCCCACCAGCTTCGTAGGCAGAAGCACTACCAACTACAGCTACAGTGACCGTCTCTTTTTTTAACATCATATCTTTTTAAAATATTTAGGGGTATAATTCATAACGCTGATGTTTTAATACAGATAGTCTTGTGTGTCCCAGGTTTGTTTGTAGAAGGAGACGGCCGCAATTGCTAGTGGAGCCGCGTGGTCGGACTAACCTTGTAATGAGGCGCCCTTGACGCGTGCTCTCCGTACTTTCAGCAGCCCTTATAGCAGCTGAGATTGACCTATTTGTGTGTTCTCTGAGTGAGTTCACGAGAAGTGCATTATTCATAAATAGTTATAAATAAAATTTGTTTAGGGGTATAAAATTGTATTATACTTAGATTAGCATTATAATAATAATGTATAAGATTCTATAACAAACTTCCCAATGATATTAGAGAATTATCTACGAATAAGTTTAAAAGAATTATTATAGCCAAATTGTGTAGTACAAAATTTCCGATTATTTAAGTGATAAAAGTGCTTGGGATTGAGTTGTTCTGAGTCAACACACATGATTATAATTAAGCTTAAGTATATTTTATTTTAAAAAAGGATTCCTACTGAGTTTTCTGGCAGTGTTTCTGAGTAGCTGCCACGTCATGCACTGCACGGTAGGGTAAAAAAATATGATGATTCCACATAAATGTAAAATTACGGAATAAATGATTTTAACTTTGACTATATCGCATTGGGCTTATACCTGTAATGATAGATGTAAGAAGAAATAAATAAATTCAAAAAATTCAATATTCTAACATTTGATCTACGAGATACAAAGATATGACTTTCTCGTAGAATTGCAGAAACTTGAAATTGAGACGTCTGATCTACGAGAAAGTTTTCCGTGTTGCGGTCACTCATTCGCGTGTGACTGACAATAAGTCGTGAGTGACCGCCACTTGTTACATGTTTGCGGCGATACCAAGTTAATAATAATAAATAAATAATAATAATAAATATCCTGGGACATTATTTACACACAGTCATCTGATCCCAAACTAAGCAGAGCTTGTACTATGGAAACCAGATAACTGATATACTACATATACTATTTTTCTTTTGTAAATACATACTTATATAAATACGCAGTTCTAGAGAGAGAGAAGAGAGGCAGAGTTTCTTGTTCTCGTGTACGCAGAGTGAATTCACAAAGGCTATAAATATACTTATAGGCAATAAGGCTTTTTGATATTGTTTAATAATGTGTAGGTAAGTAGTTATAAGTATAATGTAAGATTGTTATGTTTAACTTATTTTTCATGTTCCACTATTGCATTGGTTGTATAACTGTAATGATAGTGTGTAATTTGGAAATAATAAATAAAAAAAAAAAATTACACCCAGACTCAGGACAAACAGACATGTTCATGCACACAAATATTTGTCCCGGGTGGGAATCGAACCCACGACCTCCGGCGTGAAAGGCAGCGTATCTACCAACCACGTCAACAGGCCGTAGTATGAAGCCTCTTGTAAGCTGTTTGTCAGTAGCCACCAGTGGCTGCCACTGGTGGCCCACTTGCGCTTTAAGAATCCGAGTTGATGCGATTGCTGTAATAAGCAAGCCAGGCTTCGATGCAGGGAAGGTTCACAAAGTGTTACCTAAATTATCCCAATTCAATAAATTTATATATATGTATATCAGAGGGCGACAAACGAGCAAGTGCGTCACCTGATGGTAAGTGATCACCGCCGCCCATGGACACTCGCAACACCAGAGGAGTCGCGGTTGCGTTGCCGGCCTTTAAGAGTCAGCAACAAGTGTTTTTGACCCTATCCCCACCCCTATGAGCTCTGGCAACCTTACTCATACGCAGAAACACAACAGTAAAACAATTAATGTTATTGTTAAGGAATGTCTTATGTAAGGTGGAGGTACTTCCCCAGTCGGGCTGCTCTTAGAGCGAACGAACGCTGTGCCCTACCTATCTTAGATAAAACTAAGAAACCTAATCACTCACCCTCCAACCATTACACATCCTGCTTAATTGGCTATTCTCCAGATACCAGAGACTGATACCCCGAATTAAAGCTTTAAAATACTATACTTTATGTACTTGACAAACCTTTTTTTTGCAAAGTGCAGAGTCTTACAGATTCAATAAAACTGCTTACCGAACTCTTAGCTCGATCAGGTGGTGTTTTAAGTGACACTTAAAAAAATTGGGACAAGCAATATTGAAGACAGGGGACTCAGGTATCCCTCTTGACCCTAAGATGGAACCAATAATGTTGTCATAAACATGTAACCAAACAATTTAATAAAAAGACCCGACCGTTTTCGAAGTTATACTTCTTTTGGCGGGATGGAGAAAAATGATGAGAGTGAATTTTTACGATGCGCGCGCACACCGACACCTAAATTTAACAGCATGAAGTTAGTTCTAGATGAGAGTGAATTTTTACGATGCGCGCGCACACTGGCACCTAAATTTACCACCATGAAGTTAGTTCTAGGTGGTATGAAAATTGATAACTATGTTCAAGTTGTATATTCTAGTATTTTTATTTAAATAAAATCTTTTTGATTAATTTTAATATTTATCGTTAATCACTACTGCATTTTATTTTTTTTTTTCCATACGCCAAAGAAGTATAACTTCTAACGCGTGTACATAAGTACACACAGAATTTTTTTGTTACGGGATCAATATTAAGTCACAATGTACATTACATATCGTTTTCCAGGCTAATCCATTACGGCTTGCTACCAGAATAATGCAAGCGAATACCACCTTATCTTAATATCCGTAGGAATCTAGTAACTAAGACGGAGAGTTCTACTGTAAAGCCAAACTATTCAGGGACCCGCTCAAACACATACGAAAAATTTCATCAAAACCGGTCTGGCTATTTATAAGGTATAGAGTTACCCGTCATATATCAGTGATGCCGTTGTATACGGGTTTAATATCCTTATGATTTTCGTAATTTCACAATACGCGAAAACACATCAAAACAACTAAAACGGACATTTTTAATAGAACGGTTTTTTTAAGAAAATTATTTTCCGTCTTAATTGTTATTTTCTTGTTAAATCCTTAAATAAATAAGCATGAAGGAAATTATCTATAATTTAAAAACTCGAAGATTTTTAAACCAATTCATCATCAATTGTAACTTTATTAAATTGTATATTATCATCTCCATAATTATTTATATCTAGACACTCATAACCAAAGTTCCCAGGTAATGGTATCCCCCATTTAATCCAATCATAAGTTCAAAAGAAAAGTTTACATCAGTTTTCTTTTATAGTGATTTTTATTTATTTATTACAAAGATTGTTCCTTGTGGGAATCAAGCCCATCCGTAAGAAGCTTTTTATTTGATGGGAAATTATTTCTTTAAGGTCCCATATTTTAATCCCAATTGGTTGTTGTAACAAAAACTCACTTTTGTCATTTCATTTAAATTGTACCTTGCTTGTAATTTGTTTTTTTGTAATTGTTAATTGTACTGTGGTCACCGTAGCCTAGTTGGTAGTGCTCCTGCCTACGAAGCTGGTGGTCCTGGGTTCGAATCCCGGTAAGTGCAAATATTTGTGTGATGAGCACGAATATTTGTTTCTGAGTCATGGATGTTTTCTATGTATTTTAGTATTTATCTATCTATATAAGTATGTATATCGTCGCCTGGTACCCATAATACAAGCTTTGCTTAGTTTGGGGCTAGGATGATCTGTGTGACATTGACCCTTATATTATTATTAGTATTAGATAAAGATTTGTTGCGAGAATCGAACCGGTCGTAAGGCCCAACCAAACGGACCAATACCTTTCGGCTTGATCTCAAAAAATACTCTTAAAGTATTGGTGTGACTGACTACCTCACAGAAGTCTTTTATTTTAAGCAATAAAACGTTGTCTACATATAGTATAAGTAATTCCGTTGACAGTACTAAGAACAGATTTCCCACGTCATAAAGTTTTCAGTCCACTTCATCTGAAAGCAACGTTTTATCGACATTGAGAGTCCGTTTATTTTCTTGACCAACATTGATTTATTTATAGAACTGACAGCCGGCCAAAGGTCGGAAACTAATAAAATGAGAAAAGAACGATATAAGACAAAGTTTTCTTCTAACTTTTATTCCACTATTTTAGTTCAATATAATTTCGGCTTTGTACGTCAGAAAGATAGTATTTCTTTTCACTGTAATAATATTTCAAGAAGTAATATGTAGGAGCTGTAAGGCTGGTATTTTTATAGGAGTCTCTTTTTATCATTCCGTACCCAAAGGGTGAAACGGGACCCTATTACTAAGACTTCGCTGTCTGTCTGTCTGTCCGTCTGTCACCAGGCTGTATCTCATGGACCGTGATAATTAGACAGTTGAAATTTTCACAGATTATATATTTCTGTTGCCGCTATAACAATAAATACTAAAAAATAAAATAAATAATTGAGGGGGTTCCCATACAACAAACGTGAATTTTTTGCTCGTTTTTATAGATTATGGTACGGAACCCTTCGTGTGCGAGTCCGAGTCGCACTTAGCCGATTTTTTTTTTGACTATCAAGTCGATAAACTAGCATACGGTTGCTTATAACGCGTACAACACACAGAATCTCTCACGTGTTTCCTTAGTGAGACTTACTGCCGAACTCTGGCGACCTTACTCTCACCTAACTCCAAATTGAGGCCTTTTTATTATGACCCTGCTAGACAAAGGCGTCCCCCAAGGCATAATTTGGTGCGATACGCCATAATCATCACGCTTGGCAGGTCACCTATTGCATTACGTACGTGGTACGTTGAGTAGTACTCAGAGAGAGGCTGATGCCCGTTCTCTCCTAGTTATTCAGGATGACTTTGGTACGGGATGAAACAGGGAAGAAATATTTGTATCAGCCTATAGCAATACTAATTAATCCACAATATACAGTTGTGAGAGCAGGCGTTATAGGCAAATGTATAGGATATATAGTATGTGTCTTTATAAATATATGTTGGGTCGCCATGATACACGCTCGCCTGGTTTGGGAGATGGCTGTCTGTTAGTTGTAACTTTTTCATTATTACTATTTAATAGCTATGCCCCGCGGTTTTACCCGCGTTAAACTTTATAAATGATCACAACTCCTCCCCCGTAGGTGATAGCGTGATAATATGTAGCCTATATGTTGACCCGACATCTTAGTAATATTAGGTCTTTACCTATGAAATTGCCGTTCTGCAGTACTGGCCATTTCAAATCAAAATAATTTTTGTTTGGCTAAGAATTCTAATTTCAAATTAATTTTATTTTAAAAACATGGATTCTTTTTTCCAAAAGTAGTCATTTCTTTATTGATTAGTGTTACATTTTCATCGCATTTCAATCTTTTTCGTCATCATGGATACGTTAAAAATTCGAGTAATTATGGAATATGAGTACCGTCGTGGCAGCAACGCGGCACAAGCGGCACGCAACATCAACGACGTTTACGGAGCTAACACTACAAACCAACGCACCACCTGTTATTGGTTTGCTCGCTTCCGTTCTGGAAATTTCGACCTGAAAAATGAACCTCGCGGTCGTCCGAAGACTTTGGTCGACAATGACGAATTAAAGGCGGTTGTGGAAGCTGATGATACACAATCTACGGCTGAATTAGCAGCAGCTTTCGACGTTAGCGTCAAAACAATATTGGTCCATTTGCGTCAAATTGGCAAGGTAAAAAAGCTTGACAAATGGGTGCCCCACGAACTCAATGATCGCCAGCGCGAAGTACGCGTCGAGACGTGCCTTGCACTGCTCAACAGACACACAAATGAAGGAATTTTGAACCGCATTGTTACCTGCGATGAAAAATGGATTCTGTTTGATAACCGCAAGCGCTCAGCAAGTTGGTTGGATCCTGGTTCAGCACCTAAACAATGCCCTAAACGAAAACTTACCCCTAGAAAAGTGATGGTCACTGTTTGGTGGTCTAGCGCCGGTGTGATTCATCACAGCTTCTTACCAAACGGGGTGAGCATTACTGCAGATGTGTACTGTGAAGAACTGAGCACAATGATGGAGAAGCTGGCGCATCTCCAACCAGCATTGGTCAATCGCTCGTCTCCGCTGCTCCTGCACGACAACGCGCGACCTCATACTGCACAGCAGACGGTCTCCAAGTTGCAAGAACTGGGGTTGGAAGCTCTCCGTCATCCGCCCTACTCACCAGACCTTGCGCCTACAGACTACTACTTTTTCCAGAATTTGGATAACTTCTTGGCGGGAAAAAAATTCAATACCCGAGAGGCAGTACAAAATGCCTTTGAAGAATTTGTTGCCTCCCGTCCAGCTGATTTCTTTAAGAAGGGCATCAATAAACTGCCACTGCGATGGCAAAGATGCATTGATTGCATGGGTGATTACTTCGATTAATACAAATAAAAAAATTCATGAAAAAAATTCGTTTAAATTTTTTCATACAAAACGGCAATTTCATAGGTAAAGACCTATTATTCATGTAAATTTTGAAGTAAACCCATGCAGTACTTTGAGTTTAGCCCGGACATACATACAGACAAAAATTCTAAAAATGTTATTTTTGGCTTCGATATTGATTGTAGATCACGCCCCAAGTATCCTTTTTAAAAAATATTCAATGTACAGTTTTGACTTTTCTATGATTTTATTATATGTATAGATTAAATGAAATGGAAATCTTTTAATTCTGCCCAATACACAAAAAATATAAATTAAAATTAAACGCTACAAGGCGAAAATCTATGTATAATATATGTATAGACGCCAGCCCAACAAGCTACCCCAATCTGTCAAATCTTCCCAATTGAAAGTGAACCTTACGCATATGTGATAAAGTTGAAAATCTATAAAAGGAATTTAACTGATTTGTGCAAAAGCCCAAAATTACGTTTCTTGCATTTTCTAACGTCCTAATATAATTATCGGTTAGGTCGTATGCCGTCGTGTCAACTTGGAAGTTTAGAAATACTTTAGCGTGTAGCAATCGTTTTTTATTTATTTATTTATTAACATCAGGTTTACCCACAGCTTGTGCATACAATATATATCTTATTAACGGTAGTTTTGAGTGACTTCAAGATTTTGGATTTGAAACATTTTAAGGAATCATGGTATATGTCGGCATCCGGTACAGATTTCATGAAAGAGTTCATCTCTCTACAAACCCTATTGAGCGGTGAGTTTATCCCGATGTTGGTTTTAGAAGGTTGAATGTGATACATGTTCGTTATAAGATCTGGGTATTTTAAATGGTACATTCAGAGTTATTTTGACAGTGAAACCCACTCACAAGTTCATAGCACTGCTCTTAATAATATCTCAATATTCGGTAATGCCACATAACATAACATCCATACCGACCAATCAGCTCCCTAAAACACCGTGAAAGGTTCCTTTCAACGCGACCGTCACGTGACACAGAATATTTCTAAGGCACCATCCGAGTATTCCCTAATATCGTAAAGAAATTTCAAAAGCAAGACATTTTCCGCACGAACGGAATGAAGATACCCTTGAGTGAATAAGAACCCTGCCATTGTGCGAGAAATACAAGCTTTTTAGGAATAAGGTGTGGGACTGCATTTGTCACAGCTACAATAGTGGAGAGAGATCAACTATTGTGCCTAACTTAAGTGGCGTTCATAGACTGATGCTCTCAAGTGCTCCGTAAGTGATTGACTTACTTACTTAAATAGACAGAACCATTCAGACAATATGTAGTAAAAATATAGCTACAATTTAAAATTTCGATAATTAAACCTTCACATGATCTTGACAATAACTTAATTTAAGCTAGCTAAATATCGTTTTTTCCTACAATCCGTGTACCTAAATATCTATATGTACCTAGAAATAATTATAAATTAATTATACATCACTACAAACATGTTCTGACTATTTACAATTGCATGAGATTTTTGCCAAAAAATAATGTGTTATTATTTCTTAGAATAAATTAAATAGACTTGTATTGCATATCCGATATGGGTAGACTGTTGATCCTAAAAACTGTTACGTTATGATAAGATCTTATTGTACACAGTTACGCAATAAAATGATTCTTTATCTTTATCTAACAAGCGCTTTTTTAAAGTCTACGTGAATAAAAACCTTTTTTATTTTATTTTATTTTATTGGCGAGGTTAAGCAACTAGGCCGGCGGTCATAAGTGACACTCTGAAATTAAACCACTGGTTGTAGCAATTAGGCAATACTCGTTAACCCATTTCGGAAGTTTAATGGGCAGCTTGAACAACTCCGAGACTAGGGTAACCACTGCCCATACGATTAAGAGTAGTAGCAGTATATATTAAAAATATTAGGATAGACCTACAAATAATATATAGCTACAACAACCAATACATATATATATATAAAACACATCCAATAAAATACAACAAAATATATATATATATATATATATATATATATATATATATATATATATATATATATATATAAATAAATAAAATAAAAATAAAAAAGGTTTTTATTCACGTAGACTTTAAAAAAGCGCTTGTAAATAGTCAGAACATGTTTGTAGTAATATAGTTGTATACATTAGATATTATTTCTAGTAACATAGATATTTAGGTACATCTTGTATGAAAACATTTATAAAATTTATTTTATTACAGAAATGATATTTAGCTAGCTCGTATCAAGTTATTGTCAAGAATATATATATATATATATATATATATATATATATATATATATATATATATATATATATATATATATATATATATATATATATATATATATATATATATATATATATTTCATATACATATATAAATATGAATTCCTGTACGTAACATGTCTTAAGTAAAGTCCCATTAACCGCTTTTAGTTTAATTTATTCACAAAACACGGGTAAAGTACAAAAAATATTGTCAAAGGATAGTATAGGTATTAATTTTATTGATCTTTTAATCCACCTACTAGAGAACTGCGGCAGGTCACTAGTATACCATAGAACAAACATCGTAAGTGGGCCTACGATAAAAATTAGCGATTTTCATTAGTTTGAAAGCTCGGTCGCTTTTATGATGATTCCTTCAAAGCTTTTGTCCTTTATCCTACGGAGCGTAATGAAAAACTCACAGGCAGTATTTCAAAGGACCAGTATCTTGTCATAGAATTTATTGAACAGTAAGAACATCAAGCAAAAAAATATAGTCTCCTCTCGCTACTAAAGATTTTGATGCCTATAGCCAGCTGTTTATAGAACAAACGCAACCACTTTTAGAATAATATATAGATCATAGAATAATAGTTCGCCTAAAGGAGTTATTTATGAGTAATATTTTAAAGAATTGTCTCAATACTGTTTTTGTTTATTCACGTAGACTTTAAAATAGCGCCTGTAAATAGTCAGAACATGTTTGTAGTAATACAGTTATTATTTCTAGTTACTTATTACAGATATTTAGGTACACGGAATGTTAAAATATTTATACAATTTATTTTATAATGGTAGTGATATTTAGCTAGCTTGTATTAAGTTATTGTCAAGGAGATTATGTTTAGGTTTAATTATTGAAATTTATATTTTACTACATATTATTATTATTACATTCTACAATGTGTATATGTAGGTGGTATATACAAAATTTAGTTCAATGTAGAAGAAGGGAGAGTTTATTAAATTCGATTTATATGTTACGTATATATTATGTGTCCTTTAGATACATATTATTCTTATTTGTTTTATATTATAAAAAAGCTAAAATTATTATACATATATTAATATTTATTTTTAGATTTTTATTACACCTATTCATTATATTATTGTTATTCTTCCAATGAAATATTATTTTTATTTCCATTTTTTCTCGACATTCTTTTTCGGTTAATAATGATACTCACGGGCTTACGCCAATATTAGTATCATATTATTATTACTTGTATTCTTTAATATACTTTTTTTCTCTTGAGTATTTTATAATTAATATTTTTATTTCTTACTTTTTTATCACTATTACAATTCTGATTTACAATATTGTCATTTTAGATATACCTACATAGATGTATATTTAAAAGGTAAATTAATTGCTACTGCTTTTAATTATATTTTTATAATTAAAAGCATAATTAATTGTATTATTATCATACCGTTAATCAAAGCTGTCAATTTTTATACTGTTACTCTATTTAATTTCTTATTCATTGAAACTATTTACTACTCTACATAGTCATATTGTAACTCATCGATTTTAAATGTCAATTTTTTTCCACAGCGATCTATTTCCTACTATTACCTATTAAAATACAGAGTATAATACTGATGAGAAGTTTCATAATTAATACTGGATTCTGTAAATAAAGATTGTTATTATGATAGTAGATTGTTGACTATATCTACTGCATAAATTCATACAAACTACAATTTATTTATAATTTAAAAGAAAACTTCGTCACGAATTAAAAATTTTCGTTTAGTAAAATTAGATTTGCTCATCTACTTTGAAACTATAATTATTTTTACTAATTCATCAATATATACATTATGTTTATTGTGAGGTAAAATAGAAAAATGTACTTTTTTGTAGAGGAAATTGTAATCTGTGAGTTGATTACCTTTACACAAACACAAATTACGTTCTTAAATAAGTTATAAAAATATTAGAATGCTCATAAAACAAAAACTTGCTACGCTAAAGCGCTGAAGCGCCTAATCCGAAGAAATCCGATACTACAGTATCTGATCTCAGACATTTCTTCGGAGTCCATCTTTGAGAATACAGCCTATTTTTAGTAATTTTCTCTTCTTGCGTACCTCTATTTTACTACAATACTGTTGTCTGAAAGACCTTACTCGTGATAAAGTTCTCAAGGAGCTGGATTCTGAAGGCAGAAATATTCGGTGAAATATTTCATTGTGCTTTGCACTAAATTTGACAGCCCACGCTCAAAACCGACGCGGTATTAAATTACCGAACATTATTGTATAAACTTACGTGTCTGGTAAATTGTTTGTAGTCTAATAGTATACGCAGACTTTGAAGTAAATAATTAATTACTTCATTATGTTGAATAATATAATTCGTGTTACAAAGTTGAAAGGCAAAACAACTTATTATAACAAATTCTTATTAATATTATAAATGGGAAAGTAACTCAATCTGTCTGCTCTTTCACGCTGAAACTACCAAAACGATTTACATAAAATTTGGTACACAGATAGTCTCGAACCTGAGAAATGACTCGGCTATTTTTTATGAATAAAAAAGGATTGTAAGGGGTCGAAAGGGGGGGATGAAAAGCTGGAAGCTTGAAACTTATTTTTAGGCTGTTGATTCGATATGACATTCAAAAATTCAAAATTTTAAAAAGTTGTATCCTCAAGGATGTAAAATAACAATAGGGAATAGGTAGTTTGTATGGAAATATGTCAGGTTTATGAAAATGTTTTATAAGTTTGCGAAAACAGACAAAATATTAGAGATATTCTGATCTAACAATTACAGAGTCGTGGGCACAGCTAGGTTATTATAAAATGACATTTATTTTAACATTTTTCTTATATTGGTCCATACACAGGTTTAAACATAATAATGTAAGTTAACAGCTACATTCGTTTGAAATAAACTGTGTCACAGTTACCGCCCACCTCCGAATGGAGAGACATTGGCGTTCCAATGTATTAATCTACAAACGAAATAGCTTTTAGGTTTAAGACATTTATTTTCTAATAAGATTTAAAAAAAAAACACTTACAGAGAAAATACAATAGTTTATTTTACTATACAATAAATTAAATAAACTCGGCTCTCGACTCTCTGGGACCGCTGGCGTTTGGAGGAGGGAACGAGTGGAGTTCTTTTCCTTCGACTGCCAGCGGTCCCGGGAAGAGGCAACCTGCTATAGCTCAGGTAACACGCTGGTAAGTACTGGGGAGGAGGAGGCGTTCAGACCCCTCCCCTCCCCGGGTGAGAGTCTCACGGACGCTCAGTGTACAGCGGAGGTACTGGCGAGATCGTTCACGAGTATTCCCGCTACAGGCACTGTGAGGCTGGCTACCGTGGTGATTCTAGTAGGTCGAGCACCACACCACGTTCGACTGGCAACCACGTAAAAAAACGTAGTTAGCGGACTAACGTACAGAGATTACACGATAAGAATAAAAATAGGGTAGTTATAAAAAGAAACTTATATAAAATCCATTCTTCAGTCTCACAGTAACTGAACGAGTGCGGAATGCAATAACTGCAAGGTATGATATATTACATATTGGCACCTCATGTTATAAACCAACTAATATTAATTATGTTAGTAGTATAGTAGTAAAATGATATAGCTACTTATGAGGTGCAAGTAATATCAATTGGCAAATGCTTGCCTTTCACGCCGGAGGTCGTGGGTTCGATTCCCATCCAGGACAAATATTTGTGTGCATGAACATGTCTGTTTGTCCTGAGTCTGGGTGTAATTATCTATATAATTATGTATTTACAAAAGAAAAATAATATATGTAGTATATCAGTTATCTGGTTTCCATAGCACAAGCTCTGCTTGGTTTGGGATTAGATGGCCGTGTGTAAATAATGTCCCAGGATAGCTGGACAAAGCCTTCCCCTAAGATTTCCAAAATCAATCATTTCGAAGAATTCGCTAGAAATTTGCACTTTAAAATACGTTTACGTGTGTGGGTGACCCTTTCTTTTGAAATCGGATCCTAAACTAATTTAGTGTAATGGCCCAAAGCAAAAGGGCCAAGGTCATATGATGGGTATACAAGATACAGGACGGTAATCGCTATTGAGCCTAATTACGATGGCCCGAAGAGATTGTGAACAGAAGCAAGACCGACTAGGAAGTAACATAAAGGATATGAGATACGGGCGGAAAGGATTTTTTTTATTTATTCACATTTAAGTACAGACGCCAGCTACGCCAATCTGTCAAATTTCCCTAATTGAAAGTGAACCTTATGATTATGTGATAAGGTTGAAAATCTATAAAAGAAATTTGACAGATTGAGGATGTGCTTGCCTCTGTACCAATCAGGGAAACCAAGAGATGTGAAGTCTACCAACCCACACTAAGCCTGTTAGGGTCCGCGCAAACGGGCCACTAACCACAGCCACCGCGCCACACACAGGTGGTCGGTGGCCGCCACTAGTGGTCGGTGGCCTCTACAATTACTCTACAGTTACTCCATTGCTATACAGTATCACGTTGGATTCTGAGACCGAAAGTTTGATCGCTCTCCTAATAATTCGTAAACAACGTAAACGACTTCGACGACAACGCTTATAAGATATGATAAGATAAGATAACTGTTTATTGTACACCAAAACATTACAGGATACAAGAATAAACATATTTACATAAAAAAATGTACAATAATTGGCGGCCTTATAACTAAATATGATCTCTTCCAGGCAACCTAGGCAGGGATTGGAGTATGGAGTATCAGAGATAGGGTAGTTGTCAGTGTACACAAGTATAGAAACGGTACGCACTGGTATAATTACAAAAAAAATCCTAGAGTTTATATATATATGGGAGCTTATATTGGATACACCCAATTTTAACTATTTATAATTTTTTTAGTAGCGAGTGGCCGCCACCGATCGAGTGTCGCGTGTGGCTGACACCAAGTTGCCTGAACCAAGGGTCGCCATCTGCACCAGTTCTTTCCGGACGTACGCGAACGGTTAAATAAAACTTGGCTAATCATAGACGATTGTGTTGCACACTGTTGTTTCTTACTGGACACGGCAATTTTAAAAGTACATTTTTTAGTTTCTTCTTAGTATCTTCACCAATCTGTCTGAGCTCAACTTCCTGTAACGAATATTAACAAACTGCTCATCACATACTTTGGGAGTGTAATCTCTGGCAAAATCAGCATTATATTATGTTAAACAGCTTGCAAGCAATATCTAGAGTAGTTTATTATACGAATCTTGTAGCAACATGGACAACTTCCGTGCGTCTAAGCGCTTTTGCCATACCTACTATTGGAATCAAATATAACACCTCACTTAGGACCCTTAAATTGATCCTCGGTGCTTTTGTAGCTGGCTTCTCTAGTTGCAATTCTCTCGTTTTATGAGGCTATAGCCTCTTTACATCATTCTGTCTCCCGCTTTACTCTGGAGGGAAGTGGAACTATTCCTTTTCTAACTCCTCCTTTTTTCTATCGGATAGAACTATATATTATTATTATCCATGGCTCTTCCTTTACATACAAACATCATCATCATCATCATATCAGCCGAAAGACGTCCACTGCTGGACAAAGGCCTCCCCCAAAGATCTCCACAATTGCCGGTCTTGTGCTATTCGCATCCAGCATTTTCCAGCGACCCGCACAAGATCATCGGTCCATCTTGTAGGGGGCCTGCCCACGCTGCGTCTTCCAGTTCGTGGTCGCCACTCGAGAACCTTTCTGCCCCAACGGCCGTCGGCTCTACGAGCTATGTGCCCTGCCCACTGCCACTTCAACTTGGCAATTCTTCGGGCTATGTCGGTGACTTTGGTTCGCCTGCGGATTTCGACATTTCTGATGCGATCCCGCAGGGAAACTCCGAGCATAGCCCTCTCCATTGCTCTTTGGGTGACCTTGAGCCTTCTAATAAGGCCCATGGTGAGCGACCACGTCCGTCATCACTGGCAACACACACTGGTCGAAGACTTTCGACTTGAGACACTGCGGTATTTTGGACGAGAAGATGTTACGTAGCTTCCCGAACGCTGCCCAGCCGAGTTGGATTCGACGATTGACCTCCTTCTCGAAGTTGGACCTACCTAGTTGGATGGTCTGTCCTAGGTAAATATAGTTCTCTACAACTTCGAGTGCAGAGTCACCAACTTTCAATTGAGTGGGTGCAACATGGACGTTTGACATGATTTTCGTCTTATCCATGTTCATTTTCAGACCCACTTGTTGAGAGACTCTGCTGAGGTCATCGAGCATTGTACCGAGGTCTTCCATGGTCTCAGCCATGACTACGATATCATCGGCAAATCGAAGGTGAGTGATGTACTCGCCATTGACATTGATGCCAAAGCCTTTCCAGTCCAGAAGCTTGAAGACGTCTTCCAATGCAGCGGTGAACAGTTTCGGAGATATAACATCTCCCTGTCTCACGCCTCGCTGCAAGTGGATAGGTTTCGAGATCTGGTCCTGGAGTCGCACTGACATAGTGGCGTTTTCATACAAACACTTTATCACCTCGATATACCGGTAGTCGATTTGGCACCTTATGAGAGACCTCAGCACGGCCCATGTTTCGATAGAATCAAAGGCTTTCTCATAGTCCACAAACGCTAAGCACAGTGGCTTGTTATACTCTTCGGTCTTCTGTATAACTTGCCGCAGCGTATGTATGTGGTTTATGGTGCTAAAGCCTTTTCGGAAACCGGCTTGTTCGGGAGGCTGGAAGTCGTCAAACTTGCGCGCGAGACGGTTCGTAACGACCCTCGAAAACAACTTGTAAACATGGCTCAGCAGTGTGATGGGTCTATAATTCTTCAATAGGGTCTTGTCGCCCTTTTTGAAGAAGAGCACCACCACACTTCTGTGCCATGCTTGTGGCGTTTGACCATCTAGTATGACAGAGTTAAATAACTTCTGAAGGGCCCGTAGGATTGGTGTACCACCCGCCTTCAGAAGCTCTGCTGTAACTCCATCATCACCAGGCGCCTTGTTGTTCTTGAGTTGTTTGAGAGCCATTCTAATCTCGTACAGGCTGACGTCCGGGATGTCTTCGGTGTAGTGTCGGGTTAGTCGTGCTCTGGGATCTGAGGCATGACTTTTGACAGGTGGCTGTGTTGTCGTATATAACTGTCCGTAGAACTTCTCGATCTCTCCCAGCAACTCAGGTTTAGACGTGATGATTCTACCATTCTCAGTCTTCAGCTTCGTCAGTTGGCTCTGTCCAACAGACAGAGCTCTTGCGAACACTTTAGAGCCTTTGTTCCGCTCGATAGCCTCTTTAATACTAATTGTATTAAATTGCCGCGTGTCGCGAGTCAAAGACTTTGAGATCTGTCTGTTGAGCTGCCGATATCTGGTAGCATCATCTGAGGATGTCAGAACCATTTTCCGTCTATCTTCCATAAGTTTCAGGGTAAAGTCAGAGATCTTTTTAGTTCTGTTTGTACGACGGGCCTTGAAGACCTTAGACCCAGCCGTATGGACAGCTTCTACGAGCCTGTCATAGTATGAGTCCACTTCCTCGCAGTCTGCTAGGCATTCGAAACGGTTTTGCAGTTCGAGCTGAAATGGTTCGGGGTTTTGGACGTGGATAGGTAAAGGTCGGAGCGTAGACTTTATCAGTCGGGACCTCTGGAGTTTGACATTAAGGTTCAATGAGCCTCTGACCAGTCTGTGATCGCTCCCGGTTTTAACCGCATTGATCACGGAGACATCATTGAACATCTGTCGTCTCGTCGACAAGATAAAGTCTATCTCATTTTTAGTTTTACCATCGGGGCTCACCCAGGTCCATTTGCGGTGATCCGGCTTCCTGAAGAAGGAATTCATCATAAAGAGTCCCTCCTTCTCCATGAAGTCGGCCAGCATTTGGCCCCGGGGGTTCCGGTCTCCAGTTCCAAATTGCCCCACTCTCAGCTGAGACCACAGTGAAATAGGAGTTAGAGGTATGTATGGCTCTGGATATGTCCTCATACATAACCTCGACTTCATCGTCGGAGTGTGTCGAAGTGGGTGCGTATACCTGTATAACCTTCAACGAAAACCGCTTGGTGATTCTGAGTATAAGGTACGCAACCCTCGTCGACACACTCTCGATTTTCACTAGGTTTTTCACGAGGGACTTGTGGACTATGAACCCGACACCACCTTGGGATATTTGGTCACCCTCCCGGTAATAGAGCAGGTTTCCGGATTTCAGTATTATCGAGTCCTCCCCCTCTCTTCGGACTTCAGATAATCCTACAATATCCCAATGTAACCTGCTCAATTCTTCCTCCAGTTCGGTTATCTTCTCGTCGGACCGCAGTGTACGTGTGTTATATGTTGCCAGGGCCAGAGGTCGTCGGTGTTGGTAACGCGGAATCTGCCGGGGATTCTTAGCACCCCCTGCCCTGCCGTAACCACGGCTGTTACCACGGCTGGGAATAGCAGGGCTGCCGGGGACTGGGGGCCGCGGTTTGGTTGTGTCCATCATTTGAGGGGATTTGCCATAATCGCCACGCTTGGCAGACGGGTTGGCGATCGCAGTAAGGTGGACATGGTACTCAGGAGAACGCTGCTGCCCGTTCTCTGGTGTATATATTTCCCTCGGGACGACTTTTACGTCTCCCCACGGGATGAGAGGGGGTGGTGATATTCTTAGGCCGTCACCACACAGCAAGAAACATAAATATTATAATTATTTGAATGAATTATTATTGAAATAACCTAACTTATCAACTAAAGAAACATAAATAAAATAAAATAAATACAAATATAAATAAAAAGTCTAACCAATGAGCTTATGCGTCAAAAAATTCGTCGACATCGCTTTGAACCGGGAACGTACCCAGAAGGCTGGCAGCATTGCCACGTTGAATGGCAATGCTAATTCTTTGACCTAAGTATTGGCCAGCCCTCTGATCACGTGAAGCATCGACCAGACGTTTTGAGATGTCACGAAAAAGGGTTAAAGCGTTTGGCCCAAGTTTCAACTCCAAACGGCTCAAACATATAGTTACCAATAAGGTTCACATATTTACGCCGTTTAGAGGTCTCCGCTAAAGCAGCAGCAGCGCCGGCGCGTCCACTGGTGTTTGGAAGATGCGAAGGCGCCAAGGTGTCGACGCAGGTTGCATCCCACACCAGAGACCTTCCCAACTTCCAAGGTAGCAAGGACATACCATCGGGCCTCTTGCCATCGTCGCGTGCCAGACCATTAGGTTCGAGTATGGCAGGCACGCCAGCGGCGACAAAGGCCGACATTATTCTATCTGATTAAAGCGATGAGTCTCAATGCTCAGTGTCATTTCATTGTGTTCCACTGTTGATCCTGGCTTACTGGAGTTGCAGTGGTGGGTAAGAGAGAGGGACTAGTCCCGTTATGACACTAAGTTGCAGGTGGCTGCCACTTACTACGCCTGTGCGGCGAGTCAATACGAATTGTATGAAATATCTTGTAAACTGTTTGTCGCTAGGCACCAGTGGCCCATTTGCGCTGTAGGGCAGAGCGTTCATTCGCTCAAAGAGGAGCCCGACTCGGGCAGAAAGCCCCCGTACAGAAGACAACCTTAATAATAACATTAATAATTTAATTATGTGTCTCCGAGTGTGAGTAAGGGTGGGTACGGTCGGCAACAATTGTTTGCGGACTCTTTTCGAGGCCGGCAACGCACCCGCGATTCCATGGTGTTGCGAGTTTCCATAAGTGGCGGTGATCGCTTACCATCAGGTGATCGTTGCTCGATGCATCATTGCTCGATGGTCGCCCAATTATATAAAAAGTGTGGTGGACTACTGCATATGGCCTATGGCTACTCTTGTAGTGAGAGGAGGTCCTGGCTCGGTTATGAATTCAAATTCAAATAAACTATAACACAGATACAAAAGCAGATGGACCAATAATAACTGCAGTAGTGTTTACACTGTGTTGCAATTATTATCGCCTTCTTACAAAAAAAATAGGAGATTTAAAAGTTACTTATTTCCGATATCAGGTGTTCATACTCCAGACATTAAGCGAACTTCCAAGCTTCTTAATAGCATATGATCGATCTACTAACATGCATCAAGATTTAAACCTCTCCAGAATATCGAATATGTAACACAATTTCTGCATTGGCACCAATTTTTTGGGCAGCGTTCGGGAAGCTACGTAATATCTTCTCGTCCCAAATACCGCAGTGTCTCAAGTCGAAAGTTTTCGACCAGTGTGTGTTGCCAGTGATGACTTATGGAACAGACACGTGGTCGCTCACTATGGGCCTTATCAGGCGGCTCAAGGTCACCCAAAGAGCAATGGAAAGGGCTATGCCTGGAGTTTCCCTGCGAGATCGAATCAGAGATGTTGAGATCCGCAGGCGAACCAAAGTAACCGACATAGCCGTAAGAATTGCTAAGCTGAAGTGGCAGTGGGCAGGGCACATAGCCCGTAGAACCGGCCGCTGGGGCAGAAAGTTTCTCGAGTGGCGACTACGAACCGGAAGACGCAGCGTGGGCAGGCCCCCTACAAGATGCACCGATGATCTTGTGCGGGTCGCTGGAAATCGCTGGATGCGGATAGCGCAAGACCGGCAATTGTGGAGATCTTTGGGGGATGCCTTTGTCCAGCAGTGGTCGTCTTTCGGCTGATATCATGATGATGACGATGACCAATTTTTCTTATATTGGGAAATTTCATCTTAACATCAAATAATAACATGTACTTAGCATGAATATGAGTGTTTCTGTAAGCAGTTAAGTTAACCCCACTGCTATTTTAAGGCTCTCGTGTTTCGCATTCGAACCCCGTACAGAATTATGTGACCTATTTATAGTAGTACTCAGTCTGGGTGTGCTTTCGTTAGCGAATCGCATATGTATTAAGTCACCAGCCAGACAGGTGTTAATTTAAAATTTATGTATCTACATATAATTAAGTACATGAAATATACTAAATGTAAAAGGGCAAAGGTATCTCTTATCTCTAAAATAATCTCTCTGTATAGACTCAATTAGTGAAATGAAATATAATTTACTTTGATACAAACCAACATTAAAACTTATTAACTATATACATTCAGAATAAACATAGATGAATCAAGATGTATAGGACTGAGACTGTTCTTTCAATATATACTAATATTATAAAGAGGTAACGATTGTGAGTTTGTGACGTTGTAAGGGGTAATCTCTGGATCTACTGAACTGATTTTCAAAATTACTTCAACAATAGAAGGCTACGTTAATGTGGACTATCACGCTATGAAAAAAAAATATCCCGAACTTTTAACCCGGAGTATTACGCGGGACAAACGGGCAGGGACAAAAATATTTATAACGCGGAGTGAAGTCCCCGGGCACTGCTAGTTGAAAATAAAACAATAATCTGACCGCTTGAACAGTGTGGAGTAGGAATAAAAATCGGTTTTGTGGGAAGAAAAACTAAGGAGAGATTTAACGTTGTACTCACAAGGAATATCGGGATAGTGTCTTCCAAAGAGAAACGTTCTCGTAATTTTTATGAAGAGACATAATCGGCTATTCCTGTGAAGTTGGATTAGAAGCCACTTGAGGTTTTTGCGAAGTCGAGTGATTTGTAGATAAAATGTAGATATTAGTTTTGCAACCACTAAAGTATATTTAAATAATAATGTTTATAGCGCCTCGGTAGCACCCAAAGAACACATTTCGCCATAGCCCAGCTATAGTTATCCCAATTATATAGTTTTATTTCCGCAGACACTGAGCGTCTGCGACTTTCTTTACATAATCATGCTCAAGTGACAGTAAGCAGGGCATATAGCTCCTAGTTCCGACGGCCGCTGGGGCAGAAAAGTTGTTACTGGTGTCCACAAACTGGAAGACACCGCGTAGACCCTACAAGATGGACTGATAATTTTGTGAGGAGCGCTGGAAGCCGCTGGATGCGGATAGCGCATGCAATTATAGAGATCTTCTTCTTTGAGGGATACACTTTTTTTTATCTTTCAGTCAGTATGAGGATTGTGATGGAATTGCGAGGTGCTATACCGACATGCAATTCTTGGACACAAACCACACCCAGATTCAAGACAAACACACAAATAATTGTCCTGTGCAGGAATAATACCGTAAACTCGTAATAGCTACCTGAACCACTGCGCCGCAGTGCAGTTAATTGTTTGATACTATGAGATTTTTCGCTTTGGATCTAAATCGAAGCGCTATAAGTCCCTTAGTAAACTTAATTCTCATTATTATGCCTGCCAAATGACGTCCACCGCTGGACAAAAGCCTCCCCAAGGATCTCTAGGAACTATGTCCATCACTTGGCCATATTTGCCATAATTTTTCTATTTCTCTGATATATATTATCCCAGGACGCATTCTTCATCCTCCACATGATATAATGGTATTCTTCGCTCTAATTATTCATAAATACCATAGCACAATAATTGATAAAATTTATATTTTATGATTTATTGCAAAAATGAGTTACATAAACTTAATAATCAACATTCTCATAAAATAGAAGTAACTTTAATACACTTGGTCAATTTTCCTTTCAATAAACAGAACAATATCGTCCAATAACTTTCAATGAGCCCATACAAAACCAATCTAGAGTAACCGAGGAGACAGTGAAGTCACGTGCCGAGTATTTAGGAGGGAAAGGCGTCATCAAACGTGCGCCAAGTGGTTATCACAGTAACAGAATGGCTGTTAGTAAGCAGTGTCTCAAGTAGAGTACACACTAACTGCAAATACAGCTTGGTAAACCATTAGGATATCGAATACAATACAATAATAGTGTTTCAGTTTACCATTTTGTATAGTAGATATAGTTTATATTTGGGGTGGGCCGTGTTGAAACCGGTAGTAGAGACACCCGCTGAGTTTGTTTCGCTGGATCTTCTCAGTTGGGGCGCATTGGATCCGGTGGTAGCATTAAAGCGCGACCGTCGTTATAAACACAAGGTCCGCCATAATAATTACATTTAATTCGTATCTTAATATAGACTGAACCATTCGACAATATGTAGTAAAAATATAGCTAAAATTTAAAATTTTGATTATTAAACCTACACATGAACCTTGACAATAACTCAATTTAAGTTAGTTAAATATCGTTACTGTTATAAAATAAATCTTATTGTAAATTATTTCCTACAATCCGTGTAGGTAACCTATGGTACCTATAGGTACATATAGGTATTTAGGTAAATATCTATATGTACCTAGAAATAATTATAATCATCATCATCATCATCATATCAGCCGAAAGACGTCCACTGCTGGACAAAGGCCTCCCCCAAAGATCTCCACAATTGCCGGTCTTGCGCTATTCGCATCCAGCTGTTTCCAGTGACCCGCACAAGATCATCGGTCCATCTTGTAGGGGGCCTGCCCACGCTGCGTCTTCCGGTTCGTGGTCGCCACTCAAGAACCTTTCTGCCCCAACGGCCATCGGTTCTACGAGCTATGTGCCCCGCCCACTGCCACTTCAGTTTTGCAATTCTTCGGGCTATGTCGGTGACTTTGGTTCGCCTGCGGATTTCGACATTTTTGATACGATCCCGCAGGGAAACTCCGAGCATAGCCCTCTCCATTGCTCTTTGGGTGACCTTGAGCCTTCTAATAAGGCCCATAGTGAGCGACCACGTCTCTGTTCCGTAAGTCATCACTGGTAACACCCACTGGTCGAAGACTTTCGACTTGAGACACTGCGGTATTTTAGACGAGAAGATGTTACGTAGCTTCCCGAACGCTGCCCAGCCGAGTTGGATTCTACGATTGACCTCCTTCTCGAAGTTGGATCTACCTAGTTGGATGGTCTGTCCTAGGTAAATATAGTTCTCTACAACTTCGAGTGCAGAATCACCAACTTTCAATTGAGTGGGTGCAACATGGACGTTCGACATGATTTTCGTCTTATCCATGTTCATTTTCAGACCCACTTGTTGAGAGATTCTGCTGAGGTTATCGAGCATTGTACCGAGGTCTTCCATGGTCTCAGCCATGACTACTATATCATCGGCAAATCGAAGGTGAGTGATGTACTCGCCATTGACATTGATGCCAAAGCCATTCCAGTCCAGAAGGTTGAAGACATCTTCCAATGCAGCGGTTACAGTTTCGGAGATATAACATCTCCCTGTCTCACGCCTCGCTGCAAGTGGATAAGTTTCGAGTTCTGGTCCTGGAGTCGCACTGACATAGTGGCGTTTTCATACAAGCACTTTATCACCTCGATATACCGGTAGTCGATTTGGCACCTTATGAGAGACCTCAGCACGGCCCATGTTTCGATCGAATCAAAGGCTTTCTCATGGTCCACAAACGTTAAGCACAGTGGCTTGTTATACTCTTCGGTCTTCTGTATAACTTCCCGCAGCGTATGTATGTGGTCTATGGTGCTAAAGCCTTTTCGGAAACCGGCTTGTTCGGGAGGCTGGAAGTCGTCAAACCTGCGCGCGGGACGGTTCGTAACGACCCTCCAAAACAACTTGTAAACATGGCTCAGCAGTGTAATGGGTCTATAATTCTTCAATAGGGTTTTGTCACCCTTTTTGAAGAAGAGCACCACCACACTTCTGTGCCATGCTTGTGGCGTTTGACCATACAGTATGACGGAGTTAAATAACTTCTGAAGGGCCCGTAGGATTGGTGTACCACCCGCCTTCAGAAGCTCAGCTGTAAGTCCATCATCACCAGGCGCTTTGTTGTTCTTGAGTTGTCTGAGAGCCATTCTAATCTCGTACAGGCTGACGTCCGGGATGTCTTCGGTGTAATGTCGGGTTAGTCGTGCTCTGGGATCTGAGGCATGACTTTTGACAGGTGGCTGTGTTGTCGTATATAACTGTCCGTAGAACTTCTCGATCTCTCCCAGCAACTCAGGTTTAGACGTGACGATCCTACCATAATTTTTCAACCAAAAAATCAACGTCTGACAGTCTTCGGTCTCATTCGCACCATCACTTTTCAGATATTTTAAAATATTTGCTATCGTTTTTCATAAGAACCTTCTCCTGACTATTACAAACACATAAAAGAAAGATTTCTCCAATTTGGTGCAGTCGTTTGGAAGTTATGAGTGTACAAACATTTCAGTGATTCATTTTTATTTACATAGATTTCGTTGCTATCACTACCACCAACCTACTTGCAATCATGTTTAGGATACTGTTAGAGCTGGTCCGCACCCTATGCACCAGAGAACCGCGTCTTCTACGCATTGTTGTATAAAAACAATCTACATGTGCATCTGCGAACATTCCCGACGCACTACAGAAATATAGGTATTACTACTATATACTAGTATATTAACATTAAAAACCGATTTTAAAACGAAAAGTATACCTCATCATTACCTTATAATGTACGCGCCGTAGATTCATCGTATAGGTAATATAAAGGCAAAAATGATGGATTAAAAAAATATGTTTTTTAGGGTTCCGTAGCCAAATGGCAAAAAACGGAACCCTTATAGATTCGTCATGTCTGACTGTCTGTCTGTCCGTCCGTATGTCACAGCCACTTTTTTCCGGAACTATAAGAGCTGTACTGTTGAAACTTGGTACGTAGATGTAGTCTGTGAACCGCATTAATCTTAATGTCACTATTTATTAACACAAACTTAGAAAAATAACAATAATTTTGGGGGTTCCCCATACATAGAACTGAAACTCAATTTTTTTTTTCATCATTTCCATACACGTGGGGATTGCAAAATAATATTAGAAACCTCAATATCATTTTTGAAGACCTATCCATGGTCTTCAAAAATGATATTGAGGTTTCTAATATTATTTACCTATGAAATTGCCGTTCTGCAGTACTGGCCATTTCAAATCAAAATAATTTTTGTTTGGCTAAGAATTCTAATTTCAAATTAATTTTATTTTAAAAACATGGATTCTTTCTTCCAAAAGTAGTCATTTCTTTATTGATTAGTGTTACATTTTCATCGCATTTCAATATTTTTCGTCATCATGGATACGTTAAAAATTCGAGTAATTATGGAATATGAGTACCGTCGTGGCAGCAACGCGGCACAAGCGGCACGCAACATCAACGACGTTTACGGAGCTAACACTACAAACCAACGCACCACCTGTTATTGGTTTGCTCGCTTCCGTTCTGGAAATTTCGACCTGAAAAATGAACCTCGCGGTCGTCCGAAGACTTTGGTCGACAATGACGAATTAAAGGCGGTTGTGGAAGCTGATGATACACAATCTACGGCTGAATTAGCAGCAGCTTTCGACGTTAGCGTCAAAACAATATTGGTCCATTTGCGTCAAATTGGCAAGGTAAAAAAGCTTGACAAATGGGTGCCCCACGAACTCAATGATCGCCAGCGCGAAGTACGCGTCGAGACGTGCCTTGCACTGCTCAACAGACACACAAATGAAGGAATTTTGAACCGCATTGTTACCTGCGATGAAAAATGGATTCTGTTTGATAACCGCAAGCGCTCAGCAAGTTGGTTGGATCCTGGTTCAGCACCTAAACAATGCCCTAAACGAAAACTTACCCCTAGAAAAGTGATGGTCACTGTTTGGTGGTCTAGCGCCGGTGTGATTCATCACAGCTTCTTACCAAACGGGGTGAGCATTACTGCAGATGTGTACTGTGAAGAACTGAGCACAATGATGGAGAAGCTGGCGCATCTCCAACCAGCATTGGTCAATCGCTCGTCTCCGCTGCTCCTGCACGACAACGCGCGACCTCATACTGCACAGCAGACGGTCTCCAAGTTGCAAGAACTGGGGTTGGAAGCTCTCCGTCATCCGCCCTACTCACCAGACCTTGCGCCTACAGACTACTACTTTTTCCAGAATTTGGATAACTTCTTGGCGGGAAAAAAATTCAATACCCGAGAGGCAGTACAAAATGCCTTTGAAGAATTTGTTGCCTCCCGTCCAGCTGATTTCTTTAAGAAGGGCATCAATAAACTGCCACTGCGATGGCAAAGATGCATTGATTGCATGGGTGATTACTTCGATTAATACAAATAAAAAAATTCATGAAAAAAATTCGTTTAAATTTTTTCATACAAAACGGCAATTTCATAGGTAAAGACCTATTATTATTTTTTTCTAAACCTAATAGTTTGCGCGAGAGACACTTCTAAAGTGGTAAAATGAGTGTGTCCCCCCTCCCCGTAACTTCTAAAATAAAAGAATGATAAAACTAAAAAAATATATGATGTACCATGCAAACTAACAACGAAAATTGGTTTGAACGAGATCTAGCAAGTAGTTTTTTTAATACGTCATAAATCGTATACCGCAATTTGCTTTCATTTGCGACGGGCCTGTTGGCGTGGTTGGTAGATACGCTGCCTTTCACGCCGGAGGTCGTGGGTTCGATTCCCACCCGGGACAAATATTTG
Source organism: Pseudoips prasinana (assembly GCA_951640165.1). NCBI lineage: Eukaryota > Metazoa > Arthropoda > Insecta > Lepidoptera > Nolidae > Pseudoips > Pseudoips prasinana. The sequence goes on along the minus strand of OX621245.1, from coordinate 34,452,796 downwards.
TGTGCATGAACATGTCTGTTTGTCTTGAGTCTGGGTGTAAATTATCTATATAAGTATGTATTTACAAAAGAAAAATAGTATATGTAGTATATCAGTTATCTGGTTTCCATAGTACAAGCTCTGCTTAGTTTGGGATCAGATGACCGTGTGTGAATAATGTCCCAGGATATTATATATTATATATTTAATCAACTGAAATACTTGCTGCTACGGAACCCTTCATGGGTGAGTCCGACTCGCACTTGGCCGGTTTTTTTTACATAGATTTCGTTGCTATCACTGTTGCTATCCTTTGTTGGGTTCAATGGATGTTCCATAACCAAGAAAGGAAAGAAATCGCAGCAGTAAGGAGGTATTTGTATTTATATATCAAGACGCAAGTCGTTCTTTTTATAATGTACACTAAAAAGTATTTAACTTAACTTTCTTACTTAATACAACATTCCTAGGTACTATGACCATATACCATAATACTATCAAGGCGAGGCGAGGCGATTATGTTATATCCCCTAAATCTTTGGAGGAGACTTTTATACAGCAGTTAAATGTTACTTATAATTTCAGTGTGACATATATAATACAGAGTAATATTGTTAGGACACTGTATAATTTAGGTGTACTGCTGCTGTCGTGACTAATTATCTGAAGAGATTCGTGTCAGATACATGGTTATTATATTCCTATCTGTTTACACTGTGGAAGCTTTGGGTGTAGTTACTTGACGACATAATATACATGTGTTATAATATAAATGCAGCGGTTTTATTTAACTGTATACCGATGATCACGCCCTTTTCATGTTATTAAGATACTGTTTTCTTCTGCACACGTAATTTATTTGATTAATAGTTAAGAATACTGTATTGTAATTATTGTAGTGGCCACACCGCAAAGCTATTCTGTTAGTTAAACACAAATAGAGGGATTGGGGATTTGCATTCCACGTCCTAAAACAGCTTTATTCGACTTTGTATTTTCGATAGCATCAATAAAATATACATTTCAGTTATATATATAATTTATTGGAGTTTTGCGTTTATTTATAAAATCTGTCTTTACCACTTCTATGACGAAGAATATAATTACTTTAATTGAGGCAAAAGAGGTGTGCAAAGATCGGGACAATGGAAATCCGTTGTCTCTGCCTACCCCTCTGGGAAACAGGCATGAGTCTATGTATGTATTACCACTTCTTGCGAAAGAGCGAAGTAAATCAGATTCATTTATATTGCAAACAAATTTGTTTCATTTCACCCTTTCTTTATACTTTTCTAAGACTTCTCTGTAACAACGATTAGAAGCATCGACCTAGCAAGTACCCCATATTTTTTTTCTCTTAGCTGTAATATTAAATAAGTGACTATTTAAAAGGGTTAAGCCTTATGCCTTTTTGAACATAAAGAAGCCTTGAAGCCTTGAAGCCTTATCGTTATCATCTTTTTGGCTACTCACTATTGACCGAGATAACGCAACAAGGCTTTCGATTGTTTTGTTTGGTGAGATTTTTTTATTTTATTTGCACACAAAAGAGAGTACTAGCAGTACATAAGGTTGATATTTTGAAACAAGTGTACTCAGCATGACAATTAGAGTACAAGTAAAAGTGACGTAGGACTGAAAGTAAAATTTAATTCGAATCGCTTCACCACTTTAACGTTACCCTTATAATAATATTCTGGGACACTATTAACACACGGCCATCTGATCCCAAACTAAGCAGAGCTTGTACTATGGAAACCAGATAACTGATATAATACATATACTACTTTCTTTTGTAAATACATACTTATATAGATAATTACACCCAGACTCATGACAAACAGACATGTTTATGCACACAAATATCTGTCCTGGGTGGGAATCGAACCCACGAGTTCCGGCGTGAAAAGCAAGCATTTGCCAACCACGCCAACAGGCCCGTCTATTTATATAGGTAGCTGTTTTTGGCAGACTGTTCGTGTGAAGGAGTAGTTAAAGTATTCGCCTCGCTACTACAGCGCTGCCACCGACTAGATGGAATAGGACAATTTGTCCTATTCCATCTGATTGGACGTGCTGCTTATCCGCGAATTGACTTCTTGCATTGTCGGCTTCAACACAGGTATATTTGATTTTGATACATCTTCCAGTAGACCTGTGAAAGGTAATAATTATGTAAAAAAGAATGTATTCATATAACCATATCTTGTTACTCTTTGCTATTTGGAAGGATATGCCCATATTAAAAGTATCTTGGGATCGAGTACATTTTGAACTATAAAAAAAAATATCCGATTAATATTTACCAAATCTAACTTTCCAGGCTAGACTATATTTAATAAAACTTAAGGAAAATTGCAATTATCCTTCAGTATAACAAAATATAGGGATAAGTTGATTATAACATAACAATTATGTTAGGAAGTCAGTCTTAGATTTGGTAAATATTAATTAGATACTTACTTATCGTTTGCACAGAGGTTACCCTAGTGTCAGAGTTATTCAAGCCACCCATTAGGCCTCTGACATGGCTGAAGCATTGTTGTCATTAGACAACAGGCTACAACTGGGACCAACAGCTTAACGTGCCCGTCAAAGCATGGAGACGCTTAGAAATTAGACCACTTTGGCGGTTACCTATCAATGAACTGACCGCGAGCCTAATCGCTTCACCTCGCCAATCACGAACGGACAGGTGAGACCATCTGGCAATGAGCGCCTCAATATTTATTTTGGATTGAGATTATTTTGATTGAATAATATAAAAATGGACCGCATTCCTAGACACTTTTGACATATCTATTTCGAAATTACATTCAAAATCCAATTATTATACAATGTAATTTGTATTACTGGACAGAACATATATATAGTATAATAGAAACTAAAATAATGTAAGCTCGACTTTTATTATAGCAAATATTATAAAAGTTTTCATCACAAAAAAGATCACCGAAGCTCAATAATACAACGACATTTATATAAACTTTTCAAATCTACAACAAGCTAACGATGACAAAGGGAATATTACAAAAGAAATGGATTATAAAACTTTACGGTGAGTTACAAACAATTGGATACAAATATATAACCTGTTTACTTTGTAGTCCGTCAACTGTAAGTTAAAAAAAACATATTTTTTTCAATCCATCATTTTTGCCTTTATATTGCCTACACAATGAATCTACGGCGCGCGGCGCGTACATTATAAGGTAATGATGAGGTATACTTTTCGTTTTAAAATCGGTTTTTAATGTTAATATAATTGGGGCCGCTCTTATTCATTCTGTATATAAATGATCTTCCCAAATGTACATACTATCCACTTACACTGTTTGCTGGCGATAGTACTATAACTATAGACTGCAAAAATGTAGAAACATACGAACATGATATAAATAAAACTTTAACTTCAATAGTGGGATGGTTAGATGATAACAATTTAAATATCAATTTAAATAAAACTAAAATAATTTATTTCAATCAACGAAATCCTTTAAAAAGTAAATTTAATATTCACCACAATAACAATATTATACATGAAACAGAAAACACAAAATTTTTAGGACTCCAAATTGATAAAAATTTGAACTGGAAAACCCATCTCGAGTCTTTAAATAAGAGGATTTATAAGTCAGCATATGCTTTAAGTTGCCTATCACCTATTATATCTACAGATGCTCTCCTCAATGCCTACTATGGCTTAGTAGAATCATATCTCCGGTATGGTCTGATATTTTGGGGCAATTCGACCGAGAAAGAATCAGCATTTACAGCCCAAAAAAGATGCCTTCGGTCTATGTTTGTATTGTACCCATATTTGCGAAATAAAATATCTTATCTTATCTTATACTAGTATATAGTAGTAATACCTATATTTCTGTAGTGCGTCTGGAATGTGTGCAGATGCACATGTAGATTGTTTTTATACAACAATGCGTAAAAGATGCGGTTCTCTGCATAGGATGCGGACCAGCTCTAACAGTATCCTAAACATGATTGCAAGTAGGTTGGACTGCGCCTACATAAGTCGTTGCTGTGCCGTCTCCCATGGCTTGTCGCGGGGATGACGGTTGCAAGGTTATAATAATGTATGTTACTAACAAAGCTGTAAGTCCTACTAACATATATGAGTCATAGCTACTTGAAAAATAAAATTTCTATTCTATTCTATATTATTAGATTTTCGTAGGAATCAATAATTGTTTGATAATAAATACACACACCCAAAGACTACTATACAGTTACACACACCCGCTTATTAAGTAACTTTTTATAGGTGAAATAAATTTGAAAATAAGTAGTTTTAAATGTTATCCATTACAAATAAATTAAGCTGGGTTAAGATTTATATGGCAACTGGTAATTTTGAGTTATTTTGACCTTATGGTCACTACCGGCTCTTCTCTATCTTCTTTGCTACCCCTACTAAAATACTCTAGAAATAAGTCGGTTAATATCTATATATAAAAATGCTACGTTGTCGTAGATAATAGGTTCCCAGGTTCAAATCCCGGGTCGGCTCAAAAAGGGATATTAGAATTTTTCTCAAAAAATCTCAATAATTACATTTTTTATCATGAGAGTCAGGGATTGTACACTATAATATGCCCCACACAGATGCCTAATTTCCATTGGCTACCGTGGCCGAAATCTGACCATGAGTATATTATACATGGCAACACCTACATTTTCCCGAAGTTTACTCACACCTAGGACCACTATAATGGTATTTGCTGGAGGTACTTTCACACTAGAATTATAATATATAGAACAAAATTATACTAAGCTCTCCCTCTCTTAAATATTGTTACCGAGTAAAGCTATTCAGCGGTCACGCGTAGGTTTGTAAAGCCAAAGTCTTCAAATCGATTATTATCCTAGTAGTTGGTAGTGAAAAATCGATTAATCTTCTTCTTTTTAGGGTTCCGTAGCCAAATGGCAAAAAACGGAACCCTAATAGATTCGTCATGTCTGTCTGTCTTACCTGTCTGTCCGTCCGTATGTCAAAGCCACTTTTTTCCGAAACTATAAGAGCTGTGCTGCTGAAACTTGGTAAATAGGTGTATTCTGTAAACCGCATTAAGATTATTAAACAAAAATAGAAAAAAAACAATAATTTTTGGGGGTCGCCATACATAGAACTGAAACTCATTTATTTTTTTATCTTACCCATACATGTGGGGTGTTCATTGATAGGTCTTCAAAAATCATATTGAAGTTCTTAATATCATTTTTGTCTAAACTGAATAGTTTGCGCAGGAGACACTTCCAAAGTGGTAAAATGAGTATCCCCCCCGCCCTGTAACTTCTAAAATAAGAGATTGATAAAACTAAAAAAATATATATGACGTACATTACCATAGAAACTAACAATAAAAATTGGTTTGAACGAGATCTAGCAAGTAGTTTTTTTTAATAACTTATAAACCGCAATTTGCTTTCATTTAATCAAATGAAATACTTTGCTGCTACGGAACCTTCATGTGCGAGTTCGACTCGCACTTGGCCGGTTTTTTCTTCTGTTACTAAGGTAACAAAGGCTCAAATCTGCGCTATGAGATCGAATATAAAATCAATTTGTTCCTACAATACAGCTACGAGTCGTAGTACAATAGGCCGTAGGGCACTACGGCGTAGCTTACCGAAGCGTAGTAATTAATGCCTACGAACGGGGAAGAGTATCTGTGGGTTTCTTACATTGTCTTTGGTAGTTTAAATGCACAAACGGTACCGGTGTGGGCATCATAAGTTGTTGGAAGTAGTGGGTTAACTTTCAATGTAATAGCTCAGAGCGGTTTTCGTTAACTTGCAACAGTTAATCTCTGCCTAATTCCTCCCAAGATTAATGTGAAGGTTCTGGAATGAACTTCCTGCTGCGCTATCTTCTCAGTACTACGACATTTCCCTCTTTAAACGAGGTTTAAAAAGAGTACTAATATCACGGTAGGCAGCAGTTTGCTGTGTCCCCTGGCACTGTGAATGTCCATGAGCAGCGGTTACCACTTACCATCAGGTGGGCCGCTAGCTCGTCTGCCTCAATAAGCAATAAAAAAAAGGAATGTAATATTTAGCGCAGTAAACAAGAAATTGATTCATTTTATACATAATGCAGATTATTTAGACAGCTATAGGAAATTCAGTCGTAATATTATTTGTTCCTCTTCTTCCTCGTCTATTGGGGCCAGCTCCTAGAATTAGTCAAGCATTACCATCTAGAGAACTAACCCATTCTGACACCTGGTTTAAATACTACTTGTGCGAGGGATGTCAGCGAGGAATATCAGCGATGAATGTTAGCGAGGGAATAGTCCGAGGGAGGTAAGTGATGACTATTAGGGAGAGATGTGAATGAGGGAAGTAAGTGAGAATTATATGTAAAGTGCAAGTATACAAGGAATGCGAGCGAGAAATGAGCAGCTTATATTGCTCATTTTTATTTTAAACACAACGCCCGCACTAGGTAATCTAATCCCTGTGTCGCGGGATACTTTACAAACATATAATAGATGGACAATAATCACATCCAGACTCAGAACAACTATTTATGGGTCACACAAATAGTTGTCCGGCACGGGATTCGAACCCGCGACACGACGCGGCGAGGCGACTGTCTTAGCCGCTGCGCCACACGTGCAGTCAAACATCATTCATCATTTAAGATCATCGTTTAACAAGTCTAATGGTACCGCATCCTTAGGTTTAACCAGTAGGTTGATTTAATTAAGGAAGACCACAGCTATATTTTGCCCTATGGGCAGCGATTGCAGAAGTACCATCATCTAAAGTGTATTCACACTCCATGTAACTATTTATTATTGTATTAAAAATGTGTCCCTGGGTCTGTAAAATCTGTAAAGTCACTAAAGCTCAAAGAGAAGAGCATGCAATAAGGACAATATAAACAAACAAATAAGATGCACCAGTACGATACCCGACACGTGTTTCAGTCCTCCACGGACCATTCTCAAGGTATGCTAGCTCGTCGAGTGCTTGAATGAGATTTTGATTGTTATGGATTTTTGCAAAGTAAATTGAAAAGTTAGCAGGTAAATTAAGTTCGGCTTCCTATGCTGTCTGGAAAATAAGGCTGATGAACAAACTGCTAGATTAGTGTATTTCGCGTACTTTCTTAGCATTATGTCGTATGGCATTCTGCTGTGGGGTTCGGCGGCTGACATAGGTACTATTTTTGTATTGCAGAAAAGAGCAGTCAGAGCCATTTATGGTTTAGGCAGTCGCGATTCTTTGCGAAATTTGTTTAAATAAATAAATATACTTACTGTGCCATCGGAATATATATATCAGAATATCGGAATATATATAAAAAAATATTCATAATTATAAAAAGAAAAGTGAACTGCATAATATAAATACTAGGAATAAAAACAAACTAGCCATGCCAGGCTTTAGAGTAAGTAAAACTAATAAATCATTTTTAGGAAATTGTATTAGGTTTTATAACAAGCTTCCTGCTCAAATTACTGATCTGCCTGACACAAGTTTTAAAACACATATTAAACGTATACTTATAGCTAGGGGTTATTACACCACTAAAGAGTACATCGATGACAAAGACGTCTGGCTCTCACTTCCTGCCTGCACATTGCTCGCTGGAGATCTTGTAGCCATATAGACATGACTAATCTGCTGTGTTACGTGAACTATCTGTAAATGATTGCTATCATATACTTAATTTAAAATTATTGACTCTGTCTCAAAATGAATAATGTTATTGTTTCGAAGTTTTTCTTTTGTATACCTAAATATAATCTAAAATAATAAGCATTCAGACAACCGATCGAGCATATATTGTGTTTGCCTACTAAATAATTACTCAAATTGGACCAAATCCCGTGTTCATGCACGCTTGAGTATGTTTCGCCGGACCGTCTCAACTGGGTCGTGTTGAAACCGGTAGTAGATGAACCCACTGAGTTTGTTTCGCTGGGTCTTCTCAGTTGGGGCGCATTGGATCCGGTGGTAGCATTAAAGCGCGACCGTCGTTATTAACACAAGGTCCGTCATAATAATAATACCTTTAATATAGACAGAACAATTGACAATATGTAGTAAAAATATTAGACTTAAACTAGATAATTAAACATAATCTCTTGGCAATAACTTGATACGAGCTAGCTAAATATCATTTCTGTAATAAAATAAATTTTATAAATGTTTTCATACAAGATGTACCTAAATATCTATGTTACTAGAAATAATATCTAATGTATACAACTATATTACTACAAACATGTTCTGACTATTTACAAGCGTTTTTTTAAAGTCTACGTGAATAAAAACCTTTTTTGTTTTTTGTTTGTTTTGTTTTGTTTTAACGCCTGATTTCATTACTTATTTTTACAGTGAATATCATAATCTCAAAAATGGGAAATCATAAATTTAATCTTTCGTCGGGTCTCGAACCAGCACTCTCTATCAATACGGTGTAGGCGATCTGCGTTAAACTACGAACGATACTTACTGGCAGATCAAATTTAAGATAACCTTGCCTTTCAGAGAATGTAAGTGTTATCTATAAACATAGCTGACTGATAAGTTTACAGTTGCATGTGAAAGATCATATCATATTGAAAATACATTCCAAACTATTAAACTTTAGTTTATATGGCATTATTCATAATGCAAAGCGTACTTGTAAATCTAATCTCAAAAATGGGAACTCATAAATTAAATCGTTCAGCGGGTCTCAAACCTGCATCTTCTACCAATCCGGGGTGGGCGGGGTAGGTTGCTTAGCGCAGAGTACCTACCTACCATGGATTGGTAAAATTCAATTCAATTCAATTTTATTTGCTCAATACAGGTATTGCAGAGGATGTTACACATTAAACTTATTTGAACGCTGTATTCTACCTAAAAACTAAGGCATGCAAATTGTTTCATATACACATTTAAACAAACAAGAATTAGTTACATTGGTTTCGACAAGTGAATTTAGTAAATGTTTCAATGTCAGATAAGATATAGAATTATAATCAATGTCATAGTGTAGTATTGTACAATGTCACGTCAATAGAAGTAAATGTCAAAATAATATATAAGATTCTAAAAAAAAACAATCATATAGGTACAAAAATACAATTAGCATTACTATTCAAATTAAAATTTATCATTTAGGAAGTCAGTCACACTATAATAATTTTTATTAACAAGAAATTGCTTCAATTCTTTTTTGAACGTCTTGTCATTACTTCCTTTAAACGCTTTGGGCAGTTTGTTATATATTAGTGGCCCCATATAAAACACGCTTTTATGCATCAGAGTAGTTTTTGATTTCCTAAGACAAAGACGATACTCGTCTCGTTGCAGTCTGTTACTAATCTCTGAAACTACATTATACAGGTATAAATGAAGTTTAACAAACACAGCAATTTCATATATATAAAGACAAGGTAGTGGTAGTATTTTATACTTGCGGAAGAAGGGTGCACAACTCTCAATGGTTTTTAACCCAAACATGGCCCTTAAACATCTTTTCTGTGCTTTGAAAATTTGTTCTCGGTCTGTGGAGTTCCCCCAAAAAATCAAATCATATCTCAAGATAGAGGATACCATTCCATGATATGCAGTCACTACAGTTCTAACTTTACTAATTTGAGCTAGTTCGTAAAGTGCATATACAGATTTATTTATTTTTTTATTTAATTGATCAATATGAGGTTTCCAAGTTATTTTCTTATCAATAGCGAGACCAAGAAATTTAGTAGTATCGACCTCAATCACCGATTAACCTCTGTAACTTATAGTTATATCAGAATGGGTAGGTGTACGTTGTGCAAGATTGTCAAGTTTAAAAAGTCACAGTAACTACGGCCTATACGGCAAAATAAATACGTTATTTCGAAAGCCGTATTCAAGATTATGTAAATAATAATAAATCTTTTACACTTTGATGACGACATTGCTCTAGGCTCGAGTAGTAAAATCGGTGTTCCAAACTAAAATCACATCTACGTGTATTACATTAAAATCCATTTCGTGTCTATTGCTCCATATTATAAAGCTATCATAGTGGATTGGGCGTGCATCCAATTTCAAGCCTTGATTGAATCGCTTACCGATTGACGTTTGTCAGAAACGAGGTGTTAGGAGACGGAAAATATGAAATTATACGATATGGTTAAATTTAAATAATGTTTTATAACCATATTTCTGTATTACTACAATTTCTAACATTATGAATAGGGGAAGACCTCGTAAAACATTCTCTGACCAAATGGGAGACGTTCTCAAGAAAGGCCAGGTCAAAAGTATCCTTAACCGGCGGCGAGCATGTATGAAGAATATAATGACAGTAAATGAGGCAAAAGAGGTGTGCAAGGATCGTGACAAATGGAAGTCCGTTGTCTCTGCCTACCCCTCAGGGAAACAGGTGTGAGTCTATGTATAAATAGTGTTTATGGCGACGAATAACACCACGCCATCTCTTTCAGAGGGGGGTAGAGAAGTAGTCCCGAGTAACTCTCTATCAGAAACTTATTTCACTTTGGCAACCCTAGTATTTGATGTGGTTGCCATTAAAAGGCCGTATCTCTAAAAGAAACTGACGTGGTCAACGGATGTTAATAGTTACAGAACCAGGTCTTCAGCTCCCCTTATCTTAACACTGAGACATAGGACTATAAATTTCTTTGATCCTTTAAATATGCCGCCGCAAATGTAGAACAGTTAGTACGTTTAATCTACTCATATAATAAAATCGTAAGAAAGTCAAAGCTGTACATTGAATATTTTTTTTAAATAATACTGGGGGCGTGATCTACGATCGATGTCAAGGCCAAAAATATAGTTTTTAGAATTTTTGTCTGTGTGTCTGTTTGTCTGTAGGTATGTATGTCCGGGCTAAACTCAAAAAGTACAGTATGGATTTACTTCAAAATTTGCATGAATATTACTAAGAGGTCGGGTGAACATATAGGCTACATATTATCACGCTATCACCTACGGGGAGAAGTTATGATAATTTATAAAATTGAATGTGGGTAAAACCGCGAGGCACAGCTAGTGCCAAGTAAAGAAAAGAATTTTACGACCGCCTACACTTACACAAACTAAAATCATAATTGCCCAAACTCAGTACAGGTACTATTTAATTATTTTCCACGGCTAAACTTACCTGTTTTGATGCACACTTATAGGAAGGAGTATCGAGAGACAACCACACACTTTTTACGGCTTTTCTCAAAACATCCGTTGATTAAGTTTGACCAGCATCATAAATCTATACAAATAATAAAATCGTAGGAAAGTCAAAACTGGACATCGAATATTTTTTTAAAGGATACTTCTAGCGTGATTTACAACCGATATCGAAGCCAAATATATAGTTTTTAACATTTTTGTCTGTTTGTCTGTATGTATGTCAGGGCTAAACACAAAAAGTACTGCATGGATTTACTTAAAATTTTGCATAAATATTACTAAGAGTTCAGGTCAACATATAGGCTACATATTATCACGCTACCAACGGGGCAGGAGCTGTTATCATTTATAAAATGTAACGCGGGTAAGACCACAGGGCACAGCTAGTAAACCTATTTTAACATGACATATACATAGCTGACACACAGCTAGGTATTGCTCCACATATCTGAACCGTATTAACTTCCTCATGAATCCAAATTACATGAACATTGCTTACATTCATTAAGCACGTCGAAGCTCGCAGTTATAATGACACGCGTAAACATGGCTCCGATGGCGGTAGGCGTAACGGCCACCGTATAGCTAAACGGTCCTTATCTCCGCTCATTCGTGCCTCATTAACAGGAGGGCCAGCCGTGAGTGGTAACCGGGCAGCGTAACACCTGACGCGGCATGCATCGTAACGTGAAATGCCAAAATAAAATAACCCGACGTGCTGTGAAGCGGACGTGTAGTGATACGAATAAACCCACGCACGTGTGAGGTTGGATAAAATTGGAAGGCAATATTGTCGCGCGGGTGAACTGGTAAGTTCGAAATTTGAACGGAGAACAAATGAAGAACAGCGTTACAAACAATATTTCTGATATACTCGCCACTGTGGCCAAGCACTTTTTAGGGTTCCGTAGCCAAATGGCAAAAAACGGAACCCTTCTAGATTCGTCATGTCTGTCTGTCCGTCCGTATGACATAGTCACTTTTTTCCGAAACTATAAGGGCTGTACTATTGAAGCTTGGTAAGTAGATGCATTCTGTAAACCGCATTAAGATTTGCACAACAATAGAAAAAAACACATACATTTTGGGGGTTCCCCATACATAGAACTGAAACTCAAAAATGTTTTTTTTTTCATCGAACCTATGCTTGTGGTGTATCTATGGAAAGGTCTTTAAAATTATATTGAGGTTTCTAATATCATCTATTTTCTTAACTGAATAGTTGGTAAATGAGTGTGCCCACCCTCCCTGTAGCTTCTATAATAAAAGAATGATAAAACTAAAAAAAATATATGATGTACATTACCATGCAAACTTCCACCTAAAATTGGTTTGAACGAGATCTAGTAAGCAGTTTTTTTTAATACGTCATAAATCGTAAACCGCAATTTACCTTGCATTAAATCAACTCAAATATAATCATAAGTAAAAAAATACATATTATGTTAGTTGCTGCTACGGAACCCTTCAAGGAGGAGTTCGACTCACACTTGGCCGCTTTTTACTTGACTTTGGCAGTGGTTATCTTATAAATATCTTGGGAAAACTAACACACGCCAACTTTATAAATTATAGCCTATGTGTTATTTAATAATAATAATAATAATAATATCTGGGGACAATGTCACACAGATCATCCTAGCCCGAAACTAAGCAAAGCTTGTACTATGGGTACCAGGCGACTATATACATACTTATATTTATTTATTTATTTAAGGTCAACCAACAATTGTTTGCACGATACATTAATAAACTATATTAAACACGGAAAATTATCAGGTGCAACAATTAATAATAGGTTGACACCGCATGCACTAGTTACAGCTTAGAATTAATTAAGACTAGAACATTATCTAATAACAAATATCAAAAATAGAACTTAAAATTAAATATATTATAAATTGAAGTGTATGGCATTCATCATTACAAGAATTACAAATATTTATTATTTTAGAATACTAATTAAAATAGGGAAACCAAGAAATCACATTTAACCTGTATCATTATTTATGAAGGCTTTTATATATTTACCCACAGTGTCATGATGAACATCTACCAAGTCACTGCATCCATTGAGGGCTTTACATAATCTCGCCACTGGCGAGTTTGCACCCAGCACTGTCCTTCGTAATGGTGGGCATAGGCGTGTAATGTTATGCCTAGGGTATCTACCTGGAGCTCGGAATCGGATATGACTAAGAATATTAGGGCAATCTATAGTATTTCTTAGTACTTTAAATATAAATAAGGCGTCTGTAATATTTCTGCGGTTAGATAAGGACAGCATACTGAAATACTGTAAACGAGTTTGGTAGGAGGGCAGGCGCTTGGATTTCCCGACACTGAAAGCAAGATGCCACAAGAAACGTTTCTGTACACGTTCTAGTCGTAGTATGTGCGACGCGAAATGTGGTCTCCAGACAACGCTGCAATACTCTAGGATATTACGTACTAGACTGTAGTATAACATTATCTTGGTGCTGCTTTCACGGAAGCCTTTGGTATTGCGAATTAGAAACCCTAACATTCTTGATGCCTTTTTTACGGTGTTTTCAATTTGGGGAATGAAACTGACCTTTCTATCAAACTGTACTCCTAAGTCCCTAATTGTCTCGACTTCTTGTACTTTGTCTTGATTTATGAAATATTCGGTGTGTATATAGTTACTTTTTCTTGTATATTTTACGTGATAGCATTTTTTCGGATTTAATTGCATTTTGTTGTTATTACACCATTCAATAACTAGGTTAAGATCATTTTGCAGTAGTTCATTATCTTTTGGAGTTCCAATCAAACGTGCAATCTTTAAATCATCCGCGTACATAAATGATTCCGAAAAACGTAAAAGTTGGGGTAGGTCATTAATAAATATATTAAATAAGATGGGTGCTAGGTTCGAGCCTTGAGGTGCCCCTGATGTGATTTTATGAGATGCAGATTGGTAGCCGTTAACTACGACATAGAACTGGCGCTCCACAAGGTACGATTTAAACCATTCTCTTAACGACCCAGTCACCCCATAAGCTTCAAGTTTGTAAATTAATAGAGAGTGGGACATCTTGTCGAACGCCTTACTAAAGTCCGTATATATAACGTCAAATTGCTTACCCCTATCTACAGCTTGGATTAGTGACTCCGTAAAATTTACTAAGTTAGTAGATGTTGATCTCGATGCAACAAAACCATGTTGACTTTCTGAAAGGTACTTTCTAAAATGCTGTTGAATGTATGGACAGATTATAGATTCAAAAATCTTTGCAAAAGTTGATAGGATTGAAATTGGCCTGTAATTGCAAATGGCTTCTTTATTGTCCGATTTGTGCACCGGGACTACTTTGGCTTTTTTCCATTCCGTCGGAAAAATTCCCGAGGCCAGGGAGGAGTTATAAATTATTTGTAGCGAGGTAGCCAACGCGGAAGCGCATTCATAAATAAAGGCAGGTGGGATGCCATCAGGACCAGGCCCTTTATTCATTTTAACTCCTTTTAGTTTTTTGAGTAAATAGTCTTGGTTAATCGTTGGACGAGTCAAGCAGTCACTATTAATATGTAGCATTTGAAGGTAACTTGAGTCGCAATTATGGTCTTTATCATTGTCATGCGTGTATGCTTTCGAGAAATGGGTAGCAAACATTTCACAGATATCAGAACCATCAGATGTTACAATCTGTCCATCAGTCATAGTCATTGGGTACGAACTAGATCCACCGCGTTTTGTCTTTACATAACTCCAAAACAGTTTATTGTTAATTTTTATATTTTTTTTGTATTTATATAGATAGATAAATACTTATATATATAGAAAACATCCATGACTCAGAAACAAATATCATGCTCATCACACAAATATCTGCACTTACCGGGATTCGAACCCAGGACCACCAGCTTCGTAGGCAGGAGCACTGCCAACTCGGCTACGGTAGAATAAGATGTATAAGCTATATTACTATAAAATTTATAAAGTTTGGAGGTTCAACTAAAGTGGCCGTCACGATTTGAGTTCACGATACATAAGTGCATTCACCGCTTGATATCCGCTCTATAGTCGTGCCTCGAGCCATACAGTAATACTAGTGAGTCGGCATGTAAGGTACGAAGAAGTTCTTATTACTATAGTAAAAGTTTGTGAATATATCTCTTATAAGTTGAGGAGGATCCAAAATTAATATCACTGTAAGTACTTTTTCTAATCTCTTGTTTTGTATAGCTTGATATCTCTTATTGTATTATACTAAAATCCTTGACTCGGCTCAATAACCTTGCAACGACCGGCCAACTAGACGGGCCTGTTGGCGTGGTTGGCAAATGCTTGCTTTTCACGCCGGAGGTCGTGGGTTCGATTCCCACCCAGGACAAATATTTGTGTACATGAACATGTCTGTTTGTCCGGAGTCTAGGTGTAATTATCTATATAAGTATGTATTTACAAAAAAAAAGTAATATATGTAGTATACCAGTTGCCTGGTTTCCACAGTACAAGCTTTGCTTAGTTTGGGAACAGATGGTCGTGTGTGAATAATGTCCCATGATATTATTATATAAAAAAAAAAAAAAAAAAAAAAACTTACGCGTTGCTGATAGACGTAAACGCTCTTTTAGGGACTGGTCTAGTGGTAAGTGACGCTAATTGCCAAGTCAGAGGTCGTAGGTTCAATCCCATATAGTGCAAATCTTTGTGTGATTGACTTATCTTTCAGTTCCAGTAACGAATATGAACAAACTGCTCACCACATCCTTTTGTTAGTGTGATCTCTGGCAAAGTACTTCAGTAGCCTACCTACTTGAAGAAATATGGGAATTTATATCATATACTACCGTCGCATGGGTTTATAATTAAAAAAAGTGTGTGTGTGCAGTTCACACACGGCAAAAGTAAATCTTTAGACAGGTAGCCTACAAAAGAATGAAACAAATATAGAGTAGAGGATAATTAAAAGGTGTGAATTATTTATTTGGAAAACAAACAGTTGTATAACATGAGCTTATATACTAAAAGTAATAACACTGTATAATGTTAAGAACCCACGGCGTTTTCACAATTTACTTAAACAAAAGGGAGGCGATGGCAGGCTCTCACGTCATACTCGTGAACGGGTGCTGCTTGCGGTAACTGGTCGAACTGCTGCTGGGGTACTCATTTGTTTTTTCTCATACAGTCGTCGCCTTTAGTCGACTTCGTGTGACTTGTTAATTTTGTAAATGTGAGCGGATGCACCCACCGTTTATTCATCTTGCAAGAGGTTATTTTAATTGCTTGAGTGAAATGGAATGTTATTGCTTTTTACTTCACATTTATTTTGATTAATTAGATGTCATCGGTTCTGTGCGTGCATTAGCCCACATACCAGCCAATCACAATGTAACAATAAAAAACAATATTAAAAAAAGATATAAAAAAAATCGAAAACAAAAAGCAAAAGAAGACGAAAAAAGCAAGCCCGGACTTTCATTATGGCTTTCTTCTCCGGGTCATCCACCTAGGTAGCTAGAGAAAACCGCAGGCTAGTTAGGGTAGGATCCTCAACAGCGAGGATCGCGTTGCCCCCTTAACACGTGATCGGTAATCCCGTGCAAGTGATCTGACCCCCATTTCGAATTCCATCTTTTTACTTCAGCGGCCGCCTGAGCTGTGGCCCGAACCCCATAAGGGTGCCCTCAGGTATAAGTCGCTTAAATTAAACTACCGGTTGAGAGCCTTTTGCGCTAGCCAACTGCTCGTTGTTTTCAATTCTTTAACTTTCCCAGCGGACTTCATACCGCTATATTTATTTCCATAATTATTTTAATGCTTTGTAATGTACAACATTTTTCGTTTTTCCTTCCCTCTCTCTTTCTCGTCTTTTGTTCGATTCGCACGCTCACTTAACTGATATTTTTAAATATTTTCTATCATGTTTTTTTTTCATAGAAACCTTTTGCTGACTATCATGAACACATAAAAGAAAGATTTATCCAAATTGGTGCAGTCGTTTGTGTAGAAGGCAGCGGACTAGTTTGTTATTGCATTGGGCTGATCGAGTGGCAGGAATGATAAACTCTGGATATTTGCTTCAGTCGTATATTGGCGCACACACTCGTTGCAGAACAGAATTTGTACAAGAGAGAAAAAAACCGGCCAAGTCGGACTCGCCCATGAAGGGTTCCGCAGCAGCAAGTATTTCAGTTGATTAAATGAAAGGTAAATTGCCGTTTACGATTTATGACGCATAAAAAAAAACTACTTACTAGATTTCGTTCAAACCAATTTTCGTTGTTAGTTTACATGGTAATGTACATCATATATATTTTTTAGTTTTATCATTCTCTTATTTTAGAAGTTACAGGGGGGGACACTCATTTTTCCACTTTGGAAGTGTCTCTCGCGCAAACTATTCAGTTTAGAAAAAAAATGATACTAGGAACCTCAATATCATTTTTGAAGACCTATCCATTGATACCCCAAATATATGGGTACGTAGAAAAAAAAAATTGAGTTTCTGTTCTATGTATCAGGAACCCCCAAAATTATTATTATTTTTCTATTTTTGTGTAAAAAATAGAAAATTAATGCGGTTCACAGAAAACATCTACTTACCAAGTTTCAACAGTACAGATCTTATAGTTCGGAAAAAAATGGCTGTGTCATACGGACGGACAGACAGACAGACAGACATGACGAATCTATAAGGGTTCCATTTTTTGCCATTTGGCTACGGAACCCTAAAAATCGTTAGGAAGTTTGGAAATTATGAGCGTACAAACATATTGGTGATACATTTTTATTTATATAGACTTATTAACTTTACTCTAACTAACTTTACACAACACAACTTAAAGTTTGTGAGTATAGTATGAATATATATGTATGGATCTATGTTTGTTACTCTTTTACGCCAAAACCACATTAACGAGTATGTAACCGCGGGGCAATAGCTAATTATCTATATAAGTATGTATTTACAAAAGAAAATTAGTATACGTAGTATATCAGTAACCTGGTCTCCATAATACAGTATATACAGTAGTTTGGGATCAGATAGCCGTATGTGAATAATGTCCCAGGACTTAATTATAATTTATGAATATTTTTAGTAACACACACTTTTTTTTTCGGGCTAATCCCGATAAAAAAAAATAGTCCGTCCCTACTAACACACACTAGTCCAAACATTCTACGAAGAATACCAAAATATAATAAGATATATAAGAGTGATGAAATAAATAAGAGAGAGTTATAAACTCAGCTGCCAGCGGAGCGTTAACAATGATGTCATGGTGTACAGATAAGCCGATAACAGATTCAGCTGTCGTCAACTTAAGATAAGCTCACTTTTAAGCCTTCTTGCGTCGCTACTTTCCAATACATTAGTTAGAAACAGCAGTAAATATGATTAAATATATATATATATATATATATTTTATTCTTTTTTATTGGACGTAGATATGAATTCATTCACAGATGTACATCACATTATAGGCTCTTGACATGATAAATTACAAGGTTAAATAGTATTAGTTAGGCAGTGACACTGTTTTCCAAACTAGACTAGAGCCTGTATTTTGGGAGACTTTATAAAACATTTATTAAATTAATATATATATATCGAGGCGAGCAGAAAATCGTCGTAATCACGGTCGTCGATATCATGATCAGATATGAAGGTATATTATGGAATGCAGTAAGTTCATTGTGCCGCGACACGAATTACTGTTCCAACGTTACCAATAGCAATCCCTAAGAGCAATGCACTGCTTCCCTCTTCCACTGCTTGTTTGACATTCCTACTTTAACAGGGTTAACTCCAAGCCAGGGGATAAATATGACACAAACTTGAGCACTATCCCTACATATAATCTACCTCGTCTGTAACATCTCGCCGACATCCTTTACAATCCTTTCCCTCACTTTTTACCCCTGTCATCTATCCGATGGATTCCTTTCGAAATCTTTCAAAATTATACATATGCCCACTGCTAAGAAAGTGGACGGCGTTACTGAGAATCTCGTGTTGCTACTAAGATTCCTTCATAACTTTTTAGCTGATACGGTATTTTAACTAAATACACTCCAAACTGTTTGCTGTTAATTATGCTGCCGTTAAAGTCACCACCACCAGTCAAGTCCCAAAGGTATTTAAGGGTGTCGAAAACATAATATTTAGTCTCATTTGAAATACGATGACAGCCCACATTGCTTTACGACTGTACATAATAAGTCAATTACAATAGAATACAACAGAATAGTTAAACTTGCCCCAAGCTATTAATTTAATATAGTTTCAATATAAATTCAGGCGTTAAACTCTATAATTTACGTCCATGAATAGGCGTCCCGCCTCCAATCGCCACGGTTAAGGGCCACCGAGGGATTAATTCCGTAGAAATTGTAGCGTACTCTAGATTCATAGCCATATTTTACGAGAAGGTTACCAAAACAATACTCGAAACTATAAAATTGACGGGTCCTTTGGCGTGGTTTGTAGATCCTTGCCTTACACGCCGCGGTCGTGGGTTCGATTCCCACCCGGGACGGATATTTGTATGCATGAATAATATGTTCGTTTTCCCTGAGTCTGGGTGTAATCACACTAGTATCATAAACGCGAAAGTTTGTAAGTATGGATAGATGGATGTTTGTTACTCTTTCACATAAAAACTACTGAATGGATTTTAATGAAACTTTACAATAATATAACTTATACATCAGAATAACACATAGGCTACAATTTATAAAGATATTGTGTGAATTGTCCAAAGTATGACGATAAGTGTCAAGTAAGTAAGAAATAATCTACCACCTGCGAGCTATTCCGGCGTGCACTGCCAAAACCGCTAGAGGTACACAACCTACTAATATTATAAATGTGAAACTTTGTGAGTACAGATGTATGTATGTTTGTTACTCTTTTACGCCAAAACTACTTTAACGCGGAATGTAACCGCGGGCAATAGCTAATTATCTATATACGTATGTATTTACAAAAGAAAAGTACTATATGTAGTATATCAGTAACCTGGTCTCCATAGTACAGTATATACAGTAATTTGGGATCAGATGGCCGTATGTGAATAATGTCCCAGGACTTTATTATAATTTATGAATATTTTTCGTGATAATATAATAAATTCACACAATTTTATGAACGGTTTCTAATTCAAATTTTTATGTCTCACTTCGCTCGTCAACCATATTTTTCTCACTACAATTCTCTACCCAAAAATAAATTAGAACCTTATTTCTAATACTCGAGTAGGTACCTACTCGTATATGTAACTCGGTCAGTCAGTCAGTCAGTTAAACGTAACATCGTAAGTAATAGACACACAACATTTTTAGTTGCCTAAAAGGATTTCATGCTAATCAAACAAACAACCATTTTATTTTGAAAAATATGGCTATTACTTTGGCTTTCTTGTTTAAATCACGTTCCGTATAGCTTTCTGCAAAGTTTTTGGTATCAAATTAACAGTTCGTGGCCACTCATCAGTACGCTGAGAATTTGATTCCTGTGAATTTTTCTGATTGTATGAGAAATCATGGATATTTTTGAAAAATAAAATGCTTCACAAACATGGTGACTTGTTCAATGACTGATTGTTGTACAAGACAGCGAAATAATCCCGAAAAATGTTCATTTCACAAGTAAATTATTCCAAATCGACACCTCCTAACTTAGGATTTATTTTTGCCAATGCGCTTCGAATTTTAATCATGTTTTAATTCTCTTCTATAAATCTTATTAATGTAAGAAGCAAAGATTTGATACACATAATGTGCAGAATTTACGAATATTTTGTGTAAAGAAATAATTTTTCATTTTACACTACGGCTGCATCAAGTTATCGGTATTTCGTGTCCACGCGATAAACGAATATGTATTAAAGTGCCTATGTGACGTTTAGATGTGAATCACCTGGGAATGTAGTAATCCCGATTTCCATTTAAGACACTTAGCCAATCCATAGGTATCAGTTTTCGACGGTTAGAATAGATAGATACTACCTATCATTAGTAATTTAGGTATCTTTCTGATTTCCATCTAACTTGGATTCGCTCATTAATATTGGTACACACACAAATGGCATCCTATTTTGGTTTCGTCTGACAGCTCTTGTTTGTTGCTCTATTACGCTAGATATACTAACTTTATGGGTAATACTGTTTCGGAACGAACCCTTTTGCATTTGACAGATTGAAACGCGCGGCGCGTCATTATGTCATTCGATCTATCTGCGGGGCGCGGAGCGATCATGTTTTTGTCGTGTCATTTTCCGCGTTGGAGGTTAAAAATTATATTGTAATAGATACGTGTTGTCAATGTGATTGTTAGTATTGTTGAACTTATGATTAAGTTATATTTGTAACTAAAGGAATGGAGGCACCTAGTTCGAGTTTGGCCGGCGCCGCCGTCGGAGTTTGGCTAACCGTATTTCTATATTTATACATAAATATATAATACTTATGCTCTTTTAAATTAATGTTTATTAATAAGGAGTAGTAGTAGGACGCCAGCAGCACCGAGTTAAGACGATGAGTTTAAAGGTTAATTTAGGTTTTGAGTAGCTCCTTATAATCGAGGACGAGTTGCCATTTGAACCGTAACAATTACTTAGATACTTATTAACGATACGCCGCCCCTTACACCCTTTTTGCGATAGCTACTGCCATTTGACTCCTTTGAGTGAAATGTGTCTGAACCGATATTTACGTAAGACGATCTAATCGAATGAATATTGAAGCGTAAAATCCACCTAATGCGTTTTATGTAAGGTTTCTTTGTACGATAAGCCGTCACTTACAACTAACACGTTTTTTACACTTTGCTATTTTGAATACGCGTGCCTAAACTATTACAACAACGCTTTTAGAATGCTTTGACGACAGCTAAGATATTTTAGAGCGGAGATCCACAGAGAAGCTCACTGACGAATGGCAGATAGGGAAATGTTGAATTAGTGATTTTACTTTTATTTATTTTTTATTTATTTCGGACATTGTACATCCATATAATTGTTAGTATTATAATAACTTTAAACTATGTTAGTGTACTTATTACAATTAAATTAATTTAAAAATTTCCGTCCGCTTCCTGATGCACCTGACACGCAGCAGTGCAAACGTGTCCAATGCCCCAGTAGCGGACAGTCAGGTCTCTCGCAAATAATGCGGAGGATGCCATTGGTGCTCCCTCGTATGCGGCGCATCAGGGAGGCGGTCCTCTTGCGGATAATTGTTTCAAAACTATCAGTTGTCGCTTCCGCATGCATACCTGACGCGCTGCAAAATCTTGGAAGCCCCAATAGCACCCTCAGCGCGTTATTGTATTGTATACGGAGTTCGTTATAGGCCCTCTGCGTATACCTGACCCACAGACTGCACGTGTAAAAGGTTTGGCAGAATGCTTTAAACAGCGTAATTTTAACCTTGGCTGTACAACGTGCAAACCGGCGTGCCAGCATGTTACATCGGACCAACAACGCTCTCCGTTCTCTCTCCATATCTTGATCATCTTTTAAATACTCCGTAAGGATGTGACCAAGGTATTTAAATTCTTTGACTCTGTTTAGGGTCACACCGTACAAGTAAACCGGGGGGATCACAGCAGGCTTTTTTGTTCCAACCCTGAAGACCATCATCTCACTCTTCTTAACATTATATATCAACCCGTGTGTGTGTGCACATTTCTCACATACTTCCAGCAGCCGTCGGAGTGCCTTAATTGAAGGGCTCAATAAAACCGCGTCGTCAGCGTAATAGAGGCTGTTCACAATTCTACCCTCAATTGAGCATCCGACGCCGGTTTCACCGAGCTCCCCAACCAACTCGTTGATGTAAAGATTGAAGAGGGCAGGCGAGGTGAGGCCTCCCTGCCTCACGCCACACTCCAATCCATACATCTCCGAAAGGGTACCCGACCATCTGACCTGGTTAGTTTGGTGGCCATACCAGTATTTAAAGATACTTACCAGCTGTTCGGGTATACCTCGTTTACGCATCTTTGCCCACAGGATATTGTAACTAACCAGGTCAAATGCCTTGGAGAGATCCAAAAAAGCAGCGTACACCGGTGTGTTTCGGTCTGTATAGTACCTGACCGTATGCTTGAGCGTCAGAATAGCCGCTTCTGTTGATAATCCCTGTCTAAAACCGAATTGGGCATCATGCAGTCCGAGCTGACCGGTAATCCGCCGCTCAAGCACACCATCAAGCACCTTGGCTGATATAGTTGCCAGAGAAATAGGTCGATAGTTGTCTTTATCCGACACGTCTCCCGTTTTGTTTTTAATGATTGGGACAACTATTGTCTTCATCAGACTGTTTGGCAGATATGAGTGCCACAGACAAAAGTTGAGTAACATGGACAGAACCCTCGGGAGATGCGGACCTGCATTTTGGAAGTGCTCTATACTAAGATAGTCATGTCCGGGCGACTTACCTCTCGTCATAGATTTTATTATATCACGCACCTCTTTACACGCTATCCGTATCGGTTCACCCGATAGCAACGTCCCCTGTTTAATCTCGGTGTTATCGTTCTGGGTGCGCGATATTACTCTAAAATGTTCCCTAAACATGTCCGCTATCCCCTTTGGATCAGACACGTCATTGACGCTCACAGGTACTACAGGCTTTGGTTGCATTTTCTGGGTAGCTTTCCAAAACTTTTGGAACCGTTTATTAGTGTGTGCAGTAGCCAAAATATCCGCTTTGATGTTTTCTTGGTTATTTTGACAAAACGTTACTTTCTGCTTAAACAGTTTGCGTGTTTCATACATTTTATCAAAAAGTGGCCCACTTCTAGGCCTATGGTGCCATACCCAGTTAAGAAAAGCCCTCCTGGCGTTCCCGTGAGCGTCCTTGACATGCTTGTTCCATCCAGTAATAGTACGCCGCTTTTTCAGACCGCCGCCTCCTTGCTTGGAACTACCTTCAGCTGCTTCACTTAGCGATTTCACAATACAGTTGTTCAAATTATCTATAATAGTTCTGTGTTGTGTGCAAAACTTGTCACTACACACACGAAGTTCGGGTGGAAAGTCAATATTTTTGAGTTTTGCAGTACACAACCTACCGTAACATTCTATTTGTACTGCATCTCTTTCACCCCACACCACCCTGTTTATGAGACAATTGACTGGCCTCATATACAATCCCGTTGGCTTCACCATTCCCATGTTGACATGTATGACAAGTGGAAAGTGGTCGGACCAGAACACATCATGTTTTACTTCAACTTTCTCTACTGTTTTCCACGCTGCTTCAGTCACAAGACAATGGTCAAGCCAACGTCTACTTCCACAGGCGTCACTAACAAAGGTGTAAGTGTCAGAGTGCAGACCTAGTTTAAGATAATCGTCACAATACCAGTTTTGTTCTTCGCAATAACTTACCATTTCTCGACTAAACAATTCCCCGGGATGTGCGTTAAAATCACCGAGAATATATACAAATTCTAAGTTTGAACTCTCCACTATAGCTGTGATCTCACTCATACAGTTACTAAACTCAGTTAAGTTGTCGACTGAATTAGTAGGCATATAAACATTAATACACAGTACCGTGCGGTCAGCGCAGGTTGCTTTTATTGCCGCTATCCGGTCACTCACGCATGGAACAAAAGAAACAGAAGTAAACACTGATTTTCTCCAAAGCAGTGCAACCCCCCCATACGGTCTACCACGCAGTATGCCCGTCGCTGTATCAACGGCCGACTTCCCGTAATACCCGAAATCTACATTAATGTTACCTAACGTGGATATTTCATGTGGCAGCAGCCACATGAAATATCCACGTCCACCATTTTATCAGTTGTCTATAATATATAAGTATATTTATCAGTTGTCTGGTGGCCACAGTAAAGATTCTGCCTAGTTTGTCATCAGATGGCAGTGTGTGAGTTCTCCCAAGGTATTTATTTGTATAAAGTCTAATGAAATCGTAAAAGCACTTAGGTATTTACCTACTTGTCAAGCTCACAATGCATAAACATAAACACAGTTTAAAACAGTAATTAAAGCAAAAACAAAATATTTTGAATTAGTCCGTCCATGCTGTCTGTCATTAAATCCTTAAATAAATAATAAATAGCAAGTTACTAAGCTATTATTGTTGCATTTAGCAATAGTATATTAAAATTAAGCAATTGAAAACAACGAGCAGTTGGCTAGCGCAAAGGGCTCTCAACCAGTAGCTTAATTTAAGCGATTAATACCTGAGGGCTGCCTTATGGGGTTCGGGCCATAGCTCAGGCGGCCGCTGAAGTACTACACAGTAGTACAGCAGAGACCAACAGCTTAACGTGCCCTTCATAGCGAGAAGACGCTCTAAAAATTAATTAATCTTAAGAATAACTACCACCTGTATGACAGTTTGACCACACACATTTACGGGTCAGTAAAAGGAACTAGTTAATAAAGAATTAATTATAGGTATAGTTATTAAGACTACATGTAAAAAAATATATTCGCATGTCTCTGTAGACAAAATGTGTGAACTTAAACCTTATGTAAACATCCTGTATGTACCACGTTTTTAAGCGAAATAAATACTAATACTTATGGACGCCTCATAGAAGATTTTTTATTCCACCAAAAATCTTTCTGTTTTTACAGTAATATCCACATTAAGATGCAACCATATGTAATTAATTAAATATTTTCCCACCACAAACAAGTTTATATTACATTATATTTGTTAATAATAAAAAATATTAATATAAATTTAAAAAAAAATATTACTATTTTTTCACTTATTAATCGAAAGGAACTTCGTTCCATCCGGGTGTCCCTTGACACCTCTCAAAGTTTTTTTTTACTTTATATTTCGAAAACGTACAGACACCAGCACCTCAAGCTACCCCAATCTGTCAAATGTCCCCAATTGAAAGTGAAAGAAATTTGACAGATTGGGGTAGCTGGATGTGCTGGCGTCTGTACAATATATAGCAAATGCAATTATCAATCCACATTATCGGTAGGAAGGATTTTATTCAGGC
This sequence comes from Pseudoips prasinana, assembly GCA_951640165.1. Classification (NCBI taxonomy): domain Eukaryota; kingdom Metazoa; phylum Arthropoda; class Insecta; order Lepidoptera; family Nolidae; genus Pseudoips; species Pseudoips prasinana. Next base: position 34,426,676 of record OX621245.1, on the reverse strand, counting down.
AACCGTTTTATTTTCTATTTAAATATTTATATTATTATTCTAAAAATTGTTTAAAAAAATTTATTTCTATTAACTCCTCACATCTGCCGTTATAATATCAAGAGCCAAAGACTAAATTGAATAAAAAAGTCATCACACAAATAAACCATTCATTTGATGTTCTGAACTTTTACTTTTCGATTCCATTCTTTGAATAAACTCAATTCTAATATGGCACGTATGTCCGTCGAGCTGAAAGGGTCTCAGTAAAAGGTCTGTGGATATAACTTGGACCCTTTTATTTTCTACTCGAGTGGTTTTACTATTCGTCTTGCCAGAGGGTTGCTTTCGTATCATTTTGTTGAAGCGTATGACTTATTGTTTTTGATGTAGTATTGTTTTAGTGGAATTGGACATTAATAGCAATACGCTGCTGACATTTGAATATTTTATATATTTATTTGGGCATATTTAGTACGTACAACATAGTGGAGTAACAAAATTCTTGATTAATGTTGTAGATAAGACATTATCAATTTAAATAATATATATAAGAGTTACAATTAATCAAATTTTAAGTTAAGATTATTTAATAACGTAAGTTACCCATTACAGTTTTCAAACTGTAATTAGTAACTTACGTAATTAATTTTATGTTGGACTCGGCCTACGGTTTAAGTCTCTTTAGGAAATCATCTTGAGAGCGAAAGCGAGTTGTACGAGGTCAGTGCGAAATGACACGACATCGCATCGCCGCGTAGTCGTGTAGTGCGTTACATTAATCACGTGAGTTACCCGTATATACATATATAATAGGTAACTTAAGTAATTTATTTTATGGTGGACTCGGCCAACAGTTAGTCTCATTAGGAAATTATGTTCATAGCGAATGCGAGCCGCACGATGTAAGTGCAAAACGAGACGCGTCGCGACGTCGTGCGGTGCGTAAAATGAATCTAATGAGTTACCCATTACAGTTTTCACAACGTTAGCTTTTGATGTCAGTTTTATTAATATAAATTGCTTAAAAATAAATTAATTGAGATGAGCAGAGCAATAAAAAGTCTACTAATAATCTGTTTATAGGATTCAATACATTGTCGTCTCGTTTATGATTTCAGCCATCCTTTGTTGGGGTCGTCTATGTATCATTCTAAAATGACCTGGGATTCACTGTTAGAACTTGACAATCTCCATACAGCAGTGTAGTTGGGTATTTAAGAATGGCTCTTTGTGCCCTCTCCAACGCCAACATTGATGTTTTGCCGGCTCCGCCCCAGATAGAAATGCAGGAAGTTAAGATGGATTGGCACAATGCAATATATACCATTTCAATTATATCAAGGTCAGCGACGTATCCAAGCCTCTTCAATATATACATCATTTTACGGACAAAATATCTGTTCTGGGTGGGCATCGAACCCACGACGTGCGGCGTGTAAAGCAAGGCATTTACCAATGACGCCTATATAAGTTAACTAAATCGGATCAGAACAGGGTAAATAGAAAACGGTCAGAATGAGTTAAGAAAAGGTAATATTTAACAGAAAATAAAAAAAAATATTTTGTATTACAAAAACAATGTTTAGTTAAAATAATTGACTTTGATTTTTGATTTATTTTTTGATCTATGTCTGGAAGAAATCGCTTTATGCGATAAGACCGCCCATTGTACATTATAATTAATGTTTCATTCTTAAATGTTATTTTATATTTTGTGAAGGGACCGGACAACCCCGCTTCTGAGTTAAGCCGTTTGATAGGGTAACCCGTTCATTGGGTAACTCGTATCGCAGTGTTACCCTTTGATTGTCTTACAGCCACGAAACCCGGTGAAAGGGTTAACACGTTTTTTATGGTAACCCCGGGAAGGGGTTAACCCCTTCAATGACTTAAGCCCTTGAATAGCTTACCTTCTTGAAATGGTTTTATTCGAGTTAACCTGAATTACCCAATCAACTTAGCAGCGTGTAGATGGGAGTAGGTATACTCGCACCCGTGCGGTGCCTCATTGCTTAACTACTTTTAGGTAGGTACAACAAATTTGACGAACGAACGACTTTTTATATTTTAAATTTGAAAGTTATGTGATTACAAATAGTCGAGCTAATAATTAACGTGTTATTTAAAGAACTGACTTACTTTAATCTTAATTTTGTGACAATCTGTATGATGTGATTATATTTTGTTAAATAATTATTATAATATTTTTCTGTGTGGTGATGGCATAGGATATCATCACCCCATTTTATCACGTAGGGGGCGCAGAAATCGACCGAGGGCATACCTACCAGAGAACCGGCAGCAGAGTTTATCTATGAACTATGACCATCAAACTTTCTTTCGCCAACCCGTCTGCAAAGCTATGGGGCTCTGGGGGTCTGCCAAGCTCCCATTCTTTGGAGAGGCTTTTGTCCAGCAGTGGACGTACTTTGGCTGACATGAGGACGATGAAATAATTGACGGGCGTGTTGGCATGGTTGGCAAATGCTTGCTTTTCACGCCGGAGCTCGTGGGTTCGATTCTATTTAGGACAGATATTGGTGTGCATGAACATGTCTGTTTGTCCCGAGTCTGGGTGTAATTATCTATATAAGTATGTATTCACAAAAGAAAAGTAGTATATGTAATATATCAGTTATCTGGTTTCCATAGTACAATCTCTGCTTAGTTTGGGATCAGATGGCCGTGTATAAATAATGTCCCTGGATATTATTATTATTTAAATTATTGTATAAAATGAACTGATATATTATGGGTATTCTAAAACATCATTGACGTGACTAAAATGTTCATTATCATAAGAATATTTAAGAATTTTCAGAGTCAAGCAATCTTAGGTTATGTAACTGTCTATATATTTCATATATAGACAGCAATCTTGGTCTGATAAAAATACATTTAGGCGACCACCTAGGTACAAGTTTTCCAAGACTAATTCTGTATTCAATAAAGTTCTTTACCGTAATTTCATATTAGTTACTAATTTATTTGCAAATATAGTTGAAATAATAATACGGCTTCTGTGGCCTCATTAATTCGCTTAAGGCAACTGCCTGTTTTTTTGTGCCAAGAAGTCGTATGAAAATATGACAAACTGGCTATCTCATATATCTTTTACAGAAACCAATGGCCTTAGAATTTGACAAATGGATGACAATCTAGTAGGACAATCAATTATACGGCTTCCGTAGCCAAATGGCAAAAACGGAACCCTTATAGATTTGTCATGTCTGTCCGTCCGTATGTCACAGCCACTTTTTTCCAAAACTATAAGAGCTGTACTGTTGAAACTTGGTAGATGTATTCTGTGAACCGCATTAAGATTTTCTCACAAAAATAGAAAAAGAACAATAATTTTGGGGGTTCCCCAAAAGAACATACATAGAACTAATGCTAATTGTTTTTTCATCGTACCCGTAATTGTTGGGGATCTATGGATAGGTCTTCAAAAATGATATTGAGGTTTCTAATATCATATTTTTCTTAACTGAATAGTTTGAGCAAGAGACACTTCCAAAGTAGTAAAATGTGTGCCCCCCCCCCCCCCCCCCTGTAACTTCTAAAATAGGAGAATGATAAAACTGAAAAAAATATATGATGTACACATGCAAACTTCCACTGAAAATTGGTTTGATCGAAATATAGTAAGTAGATTTTTTTAAGACGTCCTAAATCGTAAACCGCAATTTACCATTCATTTAATCAACTGAAATACTTGCTGCTATGGAACCCTTCATGGGCGAGTCCGACTCGCACTTGACCTGTTTTTCTAAATATTAATGAGATGTTATAACGTTTTTCGATAAAAAGAAGGTTGCCGCCGCTCTTGCAAGTAAATTGCAAGTTATTAGCTTTAACAGCGTGTTCATTTCTGATTACATTAATAAAGATATGGACGTTTGTATTAATAGTTATAGTATTTACATATCTCTCAGTCACCAACATTTTAGTCTTCGATCATACCAATTCAATCAGTATCTTCTATTATTCTAGAGCAATGAGCTGCCAACAATCTTGTAATTTTTTTTATAATAACTGCCATTGTTACTAGTGATTGAAAAATAATTCAACACCTCTCAAACTTAATCTTTTAGGAAAACGCCTGATTGTTGTTTTAAAATTTTCCAAACAGCTAAATTTCTAACTGACTAACTTGGCCTTGTCTGAAATATTGTAACTTAATGCCTAAAGACCTTTTAAGATTAGATTAGCGTGGTTCTTAATTTAAGAACAATAAGGCTCCTGGTGATAACAGAGTTACAATAGAGCTTTTAAGGCGGATGGTATACCAATCCTACGATCTTTTCAGAAGTTATTTAACTTCGTCATACTAAAAGGTCAAACGTCACAAGGATGGCACATATTAGTGTGGTAGTGCTTTCTTCAATAAGGGCGATAAAAACCCTTTGAAAAAATAACAGACCCATCACGTTACTGAGCCATGTTTACAAGTTGTTTTCGAGAGTCATTACGAATCGTCTCACACACAGGTTTGACGTCAACCACCCTCCTGAACAAGCCGGTCGCCGAAAATGCTTTAGTACCATATACCACATACATACGCAGCGGCAAGTTATTCAGAAGACCGTGGATATATCCAGCCATTATGCTTAGCGTTTGATTGAATCGAAACCTGGATGTACTGTGATCTTTCCAAAATTCCAAATTAACTACCGGTATGTCGAGGTGTTAAAGTGTTTGTATGAGAACTCGCAACCTATACGATTATTGCAGCGAGGCGTGAGACAGGGGGATATAACATCTCCATCTCCAGAACTATTCATCGCTGCATTGGAAGATGTCTTTAAGCTCCTGAACTGAAAGGCTTTGGCATCAATCTCAATGGCGAATACATCCCTCACCTTCGTAATCATGGCTGAAACATTGAAATACCTCGGTACAATGCTCGAAGACTTCAGAAGGGTCTCTCTACTAGTGGTTCTCAAAATGAACATGGATAAGACGAATATCATGTTGAACATTCAGGTTGCACCCATTCCAGTTAAGGTAAGGGACTCTGCACTCGAGGTTGTGGAGAGCTATAGCTCTCCACAACCTCGAGTGGAGAGTGTAGATATATTTATACTTAGGACAGACCACCCCACTAAGGAGGCGGTCCAACGCGGTGGTTTTCACCGAAATCTGCGTGCGCAAAGAGAACGGGAGGGCGCCAGAAGAAACGTTCATTGAGTACCGACGGGATGACTACCGGCACGAATTAGTGCACTGGCGCGCACGGCTAGAGTTACCCCTAAACGCGCGCCAGCGTGCCGTCGGTTCCACCCTACCTCACCTCAAGGCCTGGGTGGAAAGGAGTCTGCCCAACACACTCTCGCTGAGTGCCCGGCGCGGGTGGCCAAAAGGCGACTCAAGATCTCAATCGGACGGGATCTGTCCCTGCTGGCAATCGTAGGGGCAATGCTGGTGCGTGACTCTTCTAAATGGCACGCCGTGGTCTCCTTTTATGAGGCAGTCATGTTCCAAAAGGAGGCCGCCGAGCGCGAACGGGAGATATCCGTCAGGAGGCGTCAGGGTGGCGGCTGCAACCGGTAGCCCAACTCCCCCTCGGAGCCGCGGCGGCAGTAAGAGAAGTCAATGTTACCAGCTAAAAGAAGACAGCGATCTGTTTATGGCGCAGTCGCTGTGCCGGACTGGCAGAAGTCGGCAAATAGCGAGGACAATCCAGAGCCCTCTCAGGGTACGTGTGGGACCATCATACCATCTGGAACTTTTCGCATAAGGGGTGCACCGGAGCAACATACCCGCGTTCCCGCGGCTCCCCCATCAGGCGCCAAGAGAAGCCCACGGCAGGTAGGTTTAGTCGGTGCGAGTCTGACGCATCCATCCGTAAACATTTTTGCGGGTGGCATGCGTAGGCATTCGACCTGCCTTATCAAAAAAAAGGTAAGAGGTCCACTTCGAGTAGGAGATCAATTGTAGAATCTAACTTGCCTGGGCAGCGTTCGGAAAGCTAAGCTTCTGGTCACAAATACCAATCAAAAGTCTTCGATTAGTATGTGTTGCCTCTGATGAATCAGGGAACCAAGACGTAGCCGCTCACTACGGGGCTAATAAAACGGCACATGGTCACCCAAAGAGCAATGGAGTACGCCATGTTCGGAGTTTCCCTCCGAGATCAAATCACAAATCTCAAGATCCAACCAAGAGAGGCAAATCATAAAAACCGACATAGCTTGAATAATTGCCAAGCAATCGTGGCGGTGGGCAGGGTACATAGCTTGCAGAATCTACGGCCGCGGGGGCAGAAAGTTTCTCAAGTGGCGACCATGAACCGGAAAACGCACCGTGGGGCCCCCAACAAGATGGACCGATGATCTTGCGAGGGGCAATGACAGCCGCTGGATGCGGGCAAGGCAGGATCTGCAGTTGTGGAGTATCTTTGGGAAGCAATGGACTTTGCCCAGCAGAACCTTCGGCTGATATGATGATAATGGTGATGGTTATGATGATGATGCATCTATTCAATAACGGTGTACGCCACCACACCACGCCTCCGCGGTTTAACTTTAACAGAATGAAAATCAAATTCTTTGTTATAATATAATTATGTCCTCCTAGCCGAATTTCGGCCCCAGCGGCCAGTCTCAATGGAGACTGGCCATGTGAGTGGGACATACCACAAGTGTGTGTGCAAACACAGGGGCACTATCTATCCATCACTCTCATTATCCGATGGGATGACTAGCAGAACGACCGGAAGGTCAGGTACAGGATCGACGGCTTTACGGCTCCGAGGCATGAGGCTATAATACCGCCAACTCCCAGACTTCGGGCTGACACTAAGAAATTTTTCTTTTTACGCAAGAATCCCATAGACACTTTTGGCCCAACCCGGGATTTGAACCCAGGACCTCGTTATCTACGTTTGAAGACGCTACCAGTAGACCAACGAAGCGTAACACATGCTTTAAAAAAAGAACTGCTAAATCGCTTTTACTTAATTCTGTAGTACCTACCTACCGAGTTCCAAATTAAAATAAATTATGACAATAAACAAGAACAGACACGAAAAATTTAATATTACAATGTTTAGCGACAAGCAAAATTGAACTTTAAAATAATAAATTCCAAATTATTGCGACTAGATGTCACGCGCGGTGGTGTTTATGCAATTACCAAACCAATTTCGATGCGAAAGAGTGCATATTACAATGTCTTGGCTGGAATGGCTTACCCTGTTACAGTGTTACAAGGTATGAAAGGGTAGCCCTTTCAGAAGCGGTTCATTACACCCGTTCGAAGGTGTAACTCGTATCATAGGGTTTATTTTTTAAGCGCTTAAAAATACCCGTTCAAAAACCCGTTCAACGAGTATCCGGACGGTCCCTGATTTTGTGTACAATAAAGTGTATTTTATTTATTGGATTGGCCTGTTCGTCTAGTGGTTAGAGACTCTGACGGCTAAAGCAGAGGTCGTTTGTTCGATTCCCCACCCCGGACAATCTTTGTGTGATGTTTACGATTATTTGTTCTGTGTCTTTTTTTTATATATAAGAGGGCGACAAACGAGCAAGTGGGTCACCTGATGGTAAGTGATCACCGCCGCCCATGGACACTCGCAACACCAGATGGGTCGCGGGTACGTTGCCGGCCTTTAAGAGTCAGCAAACAAGTGTTGCTGACCCTTCCCCCCACCCAGATGAGCTCTGGCGACCTTACTCACACTCAGAAACACAACATTAAAATTGTTAATGTTATTATTAAAGGAGTGTCTTCTGTAAGGTGGAGGTACTTCCCCAGTCGGACTGCTCTTCGAGGGAATGAACGCTATGCCCTACGCTATGTCATTTATAACATACTTATATATTATATCTATACATATAATAAAACAGTAAAAAAACTGTGTCTGTACATTGTATTAAATGTACCTACAGAGCTTTTTACAGTTATTTAAAAAAAAAATTGTGGGGTTTAGAAACAGTAATAGAGTACGAATCCAAAAAAATATGTCTGTTTGTTTGTACTCGCTAATCTTAGGAACTACTGGACGGATTTGAATATTTTATTTTATTGGTATTAAGTCTGGACAACATATAGGCTATAATTTATCTTAGAAATTTGAACACCTGATGCAGAACCGCAACAGACCAGCTAAACTATAAGAGATACAAAAATTATATCACCGCAAAAATTGTTCCACGTGATGAGCATTTTCTGTTATGATAATAAATTTGAAGATCTGGAACACCTCATATGGAACTTCAAGACCCCAGCTACACTATAACATATAAAGGAATGACGTCTGAGCAAGAGCTGTTCAGCTTGATGAGGACTATTGACGTATTAATTATACACAAATACATATAAAATCACTGTGTGGTGACGGCATCGAATAGCATCACCCCATCTCAACCCGCGGGGGGCGTAGAAATCGTCCGAGGGAATACCTTCCAGAGAATGGGCAGCAACGTTTTTCTGTGAACTATGACCTTCAAACTGCGATCACCAACCCGTTTGCCAAGCGTGGCGATTATGGCATACCCCCCCATTCTTTGGAGAGGCTTTTGTCCAGCTGTGGACGTACTTTGGCTGACATGATGACATAAAATAAATATCTCCATAACAACAATCAGATCTATAATTAAATATGAATATGTAATACGCATGTGTAGAGATTTAGTACAATTGGGTGCCGCCGGACACACCCGACGGCTCGCCACGGTTGGACGCCTGCGAAACTCATTACTGGACCTCTCTGAGGCATACACGCACAAACAATATGGCTATTATGTGTCTAAATTGAGTTGAAGTTAACGTACAAGGCTAGGCTAAATCTAAATCCATGGACAAAGATAAAAATAATAGCCTGGGACATTATTTACACACGGCCATCTGATCCCAAACTAAGCAGAGCTTGTACTATGGAAACCAGATAACTGATATACTACTTTTCTTTTGTAAATACATATAGATAATTACACCCAGACTCAGGACAAACAGACATGTTCATGCACACAAATATCTGTCCTGGGTGGAAATCGAACCTTCGGCGTGAAAAGCAACCATTTGCCCACCACGCCAAAAGGCCCGTCAAAATATACATAATAAAGAGGTTAATAAGGCAAGATATTGTTTAACCAACTCCAAAAAGCAGGAGATTTAAATAGTATAAAAATATATTTACTACTAGCAGTGCCCCGCGGATTCGCCTGTGTAAAACTTTATAAATTATAGTCTATGTGTTATTCGGATGTATAAGCTATATAACCATAAAGTTTCATCGAAATCCGTTCAGTATTTTTGCGTGAAAGACTAACAAACATCCATACATCCATCCTCACAACCTTGGTCATTTAAAATCGCACTAATATTATAAAGACCAAAGTTTGTTACTTCTTCTCGTCTAAATGGCTGAAACGAATTTAATAAGATTTGGTATGGAGTTAGGTGATACCCTATATTAACACATAGGCTATAATTTATAAAGTTTAACGCAGGTAAAATCGCGGGGCACTGTTATTATTATATAAAAATTGTCCTTCAGGCCGAGTTTCGACCACAGCGGCCAATGTCAATGGAAACTACCCAACTGCGTAGGACATATTATAGTGCACAAGTGTGTGCGCAAGCACAGGGGCACTTTCTATTCCATCACTCTCAAGATCCGATGGGACGCCTAGCGACACAACCGGAAACAGGTCAGGTACAGGACCGTCGGCTTTACTGCTCTTCGAGGCACGGGGCTATAATATTGGCAACTCCCAGACTTCGGGCTGATACTAAGAAACTTTTCTTTTTACAGAAAAAAATATTATATACCTCCTATTCATCTAAAGCCGGGGGATTTAAGGCTACCATTTGGTGTAATTAAATCAATTAGGTGATTCAAGTAGAATTACTATATTGAAAGCTTATGTTTGCCTTTATTTATTCTCAGTATTTCTACTTTAAAAATGATAAACATTAATATAATATCCTGTGACATTATTTTACACACAGCCATCTGATCCCAAACTAAGCAGAGCTTGTACTACGGAAACTGATATACCTACTACAAATACTATTTTTTGTAAACACATACTTATATAGTTAATTACACCCAGACTCAAGACAAACAGTCATGTTCATGCACACAAATATCTGTCCTGGATGGGAATCGAACCCACGACCTCCGGCGTGAAAACCAAGCATTTGCTAACCACGCCAACAGGCCGAAATTTCAATTCTTGCTTCACCACAAACCATTTCTAAATTACCTCTAACGTCACTAAGTGTAAACTAACAGTCCTGAATCCACCCTCAGTACCTAGTAATTAAGTCCACACCAATTAAGTCAAGCGTCCATCATTATTTTAACCTCATCAACATAAAAGATTACAGCTATTACACAGAACAGGCTAAAACAAAGTGCTATTAAAACTACAACAGTTTAAACCCTTTTGCGGACCCTCATCACAGATTCATGTACAGTCAAATGGAGTAATATCTGTTAATATTGTTAGCTTGTAGTAGTATTAGTATGACATTAAATAAAATAATAAAATATATACAATAATGGCCTTATAAATATGGGCCTTATTAGAAGGCTCAAGGTCACCCAAAGAGAAATGGAGAGGGCTATGCTCGGAGTTTCCCTGCGGGATCGTATCAGAAATGTCGAAATCCGCAGGCGAACCAAAGTCACCGACACAGCCCGAAGAATTGCAAAACTGAAGTGGCAGTGGGCGGGGCACATAGCTCGTAGAACCGATGGCCGTTGGGGCAGAAAGGTTCTTGATTGGCGACCACGAACCGGAAGACGCAGCGTGGGCAGGCCCCCTACAAGATGGACCGATGATCTTGTGCGGGTCGCTGGAAACAGCTGGATGCGAATAGCACAAGACCGGCAATTGTGGAGATCTTTGGGGGAGGCCTTTGTCCAGTGGACGTCTTTCGGCTGATATGATGATGATGATATACAATAAAATAAAAAAGGTTTTTATTCACGTAGGCTTTAAATAAGCGCTTGTTAATAGTCAGAACATGTTTGTAGTAATATAATTAATTTATAATTATTTCTTGGTACATATAGATATTTAGGTGCACGGATTGTATGAAAAAAATTACAATAAGATTTATTTTATAATAGTTATGATATTTAGCTAGCTTTATTAAGTCATTGTCAAGGAGATCATGTGTAGGTTTAATATCGAAATTTAGCAATATTTTTACTTCATACATTACTACATTACAGGAATAGTAGGTATATGGGTGAGCAAAAAATTCTGTATCCTAAGCAAAAATACTGATAGCACATAATAGCCTTAGTAATTAAATGTCATAAAATGAAGCGAAAGTAAATAATGGAAGCCCATGCTAAACTTAATTCGGGCACAAGAGTTCCAATAACTTTAAATGGAGCACTCTGTGTGAGTGACCTTTTAATCCTAAATATAATTTTAAGTTGTTATGACTGAAGCTGCTCTCCACACTTCCTGCTGTTCCAACGAGGATTTGGGACAGTCTACTAAAGTGATTTGTATACGGAACCAACAAAAAAGGTCATTGCATTAGTTTCGTTAATTGTACATTTTTAATTAAGATTAATGAGAACGTTGTGATGAGATTTTCAAATATGATATTGTTTATGTGACATTAGACGGTGTTTTTTAAGTGTAAAATATTTCTGTCTGTGAAATGTCTTACAGGAAAACGGAGAAAAGCGCCTGCGCGCGCCATTTGATTTGTCCAATGAGCGCGCGCGGTGGCGGAGAGATTGCTGTCAGATGGCGTCACCCCATTTTGCCTAAGGTTGCTACAGTCGGCCAAAATAGTGTATGCGATGGTATTCGACAAATCACATTATGAATAAATTGCCTTCACATATACATGTTATCTCAATTTTATTGTACGGATATTTCAAGCCTAGATTTTTGAAGTTATACTTCTTATGGCGCGATGGAGAAAAATGATGAGAGTGAATTTTTACGATGCGGGCGCACACCGACACCAAAAAATTTAACAGCATGAAGTTAGTTCTAGGTGGTATGAAAATGTATGAGAGTGAATTTTTACGATACGCGCGCACACCGACATCAAAAAATTTAACAGCATGGCGTTAGTTCTAGGTGGTATGAAAATTGATAACTATGTTCAAGTTGTATATTAAGAAGTATAACTTCTAACGCGTGTACATAAGTACACACAAGTTTTTTTTTAACTGTTTATACAAATGAAATGTCACGTCACGATGTAACTTCTGACACTTAGTTTAGCAAATAATTAAATGTTTTTTAAAGGTATCCTTAAAAAACATCGCAAACACCTTATCCTCGCTCTGTTATGCCAATATGAAGAGAGAATAAATATTCAATTTTAAAAATATTTGTGATGTTAATATAGATAAAATACGTACTCGTGGATTACGATACAACTTTTCACGGCAGACAAGGTCAGTGTAATCCTTTGGCTTTACCAAGTTTTGGTTGCGAATTACATAAGATCAAAGTATGCTCGTTAATCAATAACGTGATACGAATTGGTTAATATTATGGGGAATATACAATTTGCAAATTAAACAATATGGATCTGGTGAATCACTATAAAATAAAGTCGATTATTTGTGAAACTTTTTTCCTTAAGTAACTATAGGATCGAGGCGCTCATAGCCAGATGCTCTCACTGGTCCGTATGTGATCAAAGTTAAGCAACTATGCTCACAGTCTGCCCATAGATGGGTGACCACCAAAGTGGTTTATATTCTGAGCGTCTCCTTGCTTCAGTGGGTAACTACAGTTGTCGTCCCGGTTGTAGTCATTAGACAACTGTCGTCAAGCCATGTCAGTAGTCTGATGGGCGGCTTGAATAACTCTGACCCTAGGGTAGCAACTGCTCATACGATAAACAAATAATTATGGGAAGTTTACAATGCACGTCAAAGAATTAACACCCATTTATTTATATTCATAAATTTCAAATCGAATATACTGACTGAACAGCAAATTTACCCGGGCGAAACTGAGAATGTATTTCGCTACTAGAAAAGTAGGTTAGGTTAGAACTGCGACCATATAAAGTAGAAAATGTATTTACACACACAAACCAATTAAAAAAATAGTGGTGCGTCATAAACTTAAATAGCTGCTAAGATTATAATATTTAGATATAACTATTTTGATGTGCTATCAGTATTTTTGCTTAGGATACAGAATTTTTTGCTCACCCATATACCTACTATTCCTGTAATGTAGTAATGTATGAAGTAAAAATATTGCTAAATTTCGATATTAAACCTACACATGATCTCCTTGACAATGACTTAATAAAGCTAGCTAAATATCATAACTATTATAAAATAAATCTTATTGTAATTTTTTTCATACAATCCGTGCACCTAAATATCTATATGTACCAAGAAATAATTATAAATTAATTATATTACTACAAACATGTTCTGACTATTAACAAGCGCTTATTTAAAGCCTACGTGAATAAAAACCTTTTTTATTTTATTGTATATCATCATCATCATATCAGCCGAAAGACGTCCACTGGACAAAGGCCTTCCCCAAAGATCTCCACAATTGCCGGTCTTGTGCTATTCGCATCCAGCTGTTTCCAGCGACCCGCACAAGATCATCGGTCCATCTTGTAGGGGGCCTGCCCACGCTGCGTCTTCCGGTTCGTGGTCGCCAATCAAGAACCTTTCTGCCCCAACGGCCATCGGTTCTACGAGCTATGTGCCCCGCCCACTGCCACTTCAGTTTTGCAATTCTTCGGGCTGTGTCGGTGACTTTGGTTCGCCTGCGGATTTCGACATTTCTGATACGATCCCGCAGGGAAACTCCGAGCATAGCCCTCTCCATTTCTCTTTGGGTGACCTTGAGCCTTCTAATAAGGCCCATATTTATAAGGCCATTATTGTATATATTTTATTATTTTATTTAATGTCATACTAATACTACTACAAGCTAACAATATTAACAGATATTACTCCATTTGACTGTACATGAATCTGTGATGAGGGTCCGCAAAAGGGTTTAAACTGTTGTAGTTTTAATAGCACTTTGTTTTAGCCTGTTCTGTGTAATAGCTGTAATCTTTTATGTTGATGAGGTTAAAATAATGATGGACGCTTGACTTAATTGGTGTGGACTTAATTACTAGGTACTGAGGGTGGATTCAGGACTGTTAGTTTACACTTAGTGACGTTAGAGGTAATTTAGAAATGGTTTGTGGTGAAGCAAGAATTGAAATTTCGGCCTGTTGGCGTGGTTAGCAAATGCTTGGTTTTCACGCCGGAGGTCGTGGGTTCGATTCCCATCCAGGACAGATATTTGTGTGCATGAACATGACTGTTTGTCTTGAGTCTGGGTGTAATTAGCTATATAAGTATGTGTTTACAAAAAATTGTATTTGTAGTATATCAGTTTCCGTAGTACAAGCTCTGCTTACAAAAAATTATAGGCTCTTGACATGAGTAATTAAAGAGGTCATAATCATCATCATGTCATTATAACGTCCACTGCTGGTCGAAGGCCTCTCCAAAAGAGTTCCACAGTGGATTTGTGTCCATAATTTGGAGGTATATGTCATAATCTCCACGCTTGGCAGATGGGTTGGCGATCGCAGTATGATGGTTAGTCCTCAGAGACACGATGCTGCCGTTCTCTGGTAGATATTGGAATGGGATGACTTCTCAGCCACACAGCAAAAGGATCTGACACTGTTTTGCAAATTAGACTAAGCCATTTTTAAATAAAATCCACAATATCTATACATATAATAAAATCGTAGGAAAGTCAAATCTGTACATTGAATATTTTTAAAAAAGGATACTTGGGGCGTGATCTACAATCGATATCGAAGCCAAAAATATAGCTTTTAGATTTTTTTCTGTGTGGCTGTTTGTCTGTATGTATGTCCAGGCTAAACTCAAAAATAATCAAACTAATATTATAAAGGCGAAAGTTTGTGAGTGTGTATGTTTGTTACTTCTTCACGTCTAAACGGCAGAAGCGATTTTGATAAAATTTGGTATGGAGTTAGCTGACACCTTTGATTAATACATAGGCTATAATTTATGAAGTTATTAAGGGTTGGCGGTGCAATAAAACCAGTCTTTTGTATATATATCCGCTTAATACATGGTTGACACTTTATTTAACACTACTATAACAAATTCTACATTAAAATACTAAGACTATGTACTTACTTCCTAACTAATTCTAGGTTACAATTACTTATACTAAAAGGCCTATATCTATTACTTATCCTAGTGTTGAGCGCCAGATAGGATTTGCCCTCGAAGTGTCGGTACGCAGGTTCCTATCAAACCCTCCCGTGCTAGCCTCTTTTAAATGCGTCGCGTCGTTCGACCAACGGATTCCCTCAATTTGAAGGGCGTGACTTAAGGCTACAACAGAAAGAATAGCCTGTCAAAACATTTGACCATTAGCCTAGCCTTTATGCAAGTCACTGACTTACTTTATAAAAAGTAGGTAAGTAGATATAAGCAGATATAAAAACATCATTACGATCTACAACTTACCCCTTCGTGACAATTTATATCTTTCCGAGATACACCTCCGAGCTTAGGTATACCGAGATACCCGCTGCAGATCAGTGGTATTTCTCCCACTAAAACAAATTTAAAATCTCCTTAAGAACAAATCCATTCAAGAGGCAATTATTTACCAAAAAAACATATTCCATTAAGAGAACACTTACCTAAAATTAACTAATCACTTCACCAAATTATAATAATTATAATTAAAAACAGAATCTCGCACATATAACTGTATTACCGCGGCACGTACTCGAACTTACACTAGTTGTCGGTAAGATGGCCGAAGCTTGAGTGCCAACTTCTACATGACCTTGTCATATTTGAATTTAATTTATGTGCCTGACTACAAGAATAAATATAATTTTATCATTAACAAAAATTGATTGCCTGGAGATTTGAACCGCCGACCTCACCGAACTATGAACATATAAAGAAAAAAAAAACATATTATTCGTTTGGTTGAAATTGGCCATCTAGTGCCTGAGCCGAATGTGACGTCATATCACCTAGTACATAGCTACCCTAACAAATACTCCCCTTCCAACACAAAAAAAAATCTACTAGCAAGGCCTTTTTTTTTTCTTACTCGTATATCTTTAAGTGTTCAATAATACCATACGGTTGAAGTTACCTTATCTCAGTAAATATTTAACCAACTAGACTAAACTGATATTTAGACATATTAGGAACTGGTATGCTTCAAGTCCTTGGCATGCCAAATCCCAATGTCTTTGCCTAACGCATTAACTAGCTGAAATACATTACTAGATAATTTGCATTTAATAATGGCTTTTTCAAATTTAGGAGCCAATTTGGCCATAAACTTATTACCGGCACTAGAGAGATACTTTGTTCTCTTCCATACGATATCACCCTCCTTAAAAGAAGAAACCCTATGTCTAGAATCATAGTATTTTCGACTTTTCAAATGCGCTTGACTTATATTAGACTTTACAGCTCCTAAAACTCGTTGACTCATATCATCAATATTTGCTAATCTTTTGTCGTAATTAAAATTAAGTTGATTGATCGAGTTAATGTCTTTATCAAAGCTTAAAAGATTATTATTGTGAGTGGACACTTCTCTTCCAAAGAACAAAAAAGATGGCGTATACCCTGTAGCATCATGAACTGCTGTTCTTATAGCATGACCTATCTCCTGCAAATCAATATCCCACTCATTATGTTTCTTCGACTTGCTGTAAGCCGATATCATAGTACCCACTACTCTATTAACTCTTTCGGTAGGGTTGCTTTGTGGATGATAACTTGGTGTATACCATATCTTTACGCCATATTTTTCTGCCAAACCTTTAAAAATATGTGACACAAACTGTTTCCCATTATCACAAATCACGACCTGGGGAACACCATAAAGTAGCCACTGATGCTCTAAAATTTCTGCAATCTTTTCGGTCTTACCAGTTCTAAGTGGGAATAACAACGTAAATTTGCTAAAGCAACACGTAATCACTAGCAGCATTGTGTTACATAATTTACTTTTGGGAAATGGACCCATCAAGTCTAAAGCAATCAACTGCCAGGGTTGGTTAACCTCTCTAAATTTGCCCATTTTACCGAAGCTAGGCTGCTGCGGTACTTTTACTTTAGCACAAACCTCGCAGTTGCGGACATATTTCTTGATGTCATTGAGCATATTAAACCAAAAATAATCTTTCTTAATTTTAAAGTAGGTTTTCCTAATCCCAAAATGGCCAGCAGTAACATCGTCATGACACTTCTTCAAAATTTCATTACGAAGCATGCTAGGTATAAAAAGCTTCCAACGGTTTTCTTCACAAGGATACTGTTTCATTGACAAACTCCTGTAAAGTTTCCAATCCTGTGACATCCAACGACTATCCTTATTATTTTCCGCATTTATACTTTTTACTTTATTTTTATACCATTCATCCATGTGTTTATCTAAAATCTCTACACTGAAAACGTCAATTTTATCTACAGATGCACGAGATAAGGCGTCCGGTACGACATTTGATTTACCCGGTCTATGTACAACATCAAATGAAAACTGCTGTAATTTCATTGCCCACCTTGCAAGTCTACCATGAGGATCCTTCATTTTATGTAACCACTGCAGAGCACTGTGATCCGTAATTACCGTGAAATGCACGCCATCAATATAGCTCCGAAATTTCTCCACCGCATGTACGACACTCAATAATTCCCGCTCAGAGGTCGAGTAGCGTTTTTCCCTATCACTTAATTTCCTACTCAAAAAAGCGATTGCTTTATCATGACCTTCAGACTCCTGGCACAAAACAGCTCCTACGCCGTCATTCGATGCGTCACATTGAATAACAAAAGGCTTACTAAAATCTGGACAGGACATTACTGGCGTACTTGTTAACAAAGTTTTTAAGGTAACAAAAGCTCTTTCTGCCTCAATCGACCAAACAAACTTTTTGGATCGTTTGCCTTTTGTAAGATTATGCAAGGGCGCTGCAACTAATGAAAAATTTTTTACAAATCGTCTATGCCAGCTGGCTAATCCAACAAAGCGTTTAAGTTCCGTAATAGTTTTTGGCCTCGGAAAATTAATAATGGCCGAGACTTTTTCTGGATCTGTCCTTAGCCCTTCCTTGTCCACTATGTATCCTAAATATTTTAAACTAGGTCTCGCAAAGTTACACTTATCAATATTAATCGTTAAGTTCGCCTCCTTCAGTATAGCCATAACCCGCCTCAATAGTTTCATATGGTCATCAAAAGTTGATGAACATACCACAATGTCATCAAGGTAATGAAATATATTTCCCTCATGTCTTCGGAAAAGAATATCCATTAATCTCTGCTGGGATTGACTGGCATTTACTAACCCAAATGGCATTACCTTAAAATGGAATAATCCCCTTCCTGGAACTGCAAACGCTGTTTTTTCTTTACTAGACTCACTTAATTCTATCTGCCAAAAAGCAGAACGTAGATCAATTGTACTCAAAAACTTTGCGTTACGTAAACTGTCTAGCACTACAGATACTTTCGGTAAAGGATAAGTATCTCTTTTGGTTATTTTATTTAACTGCCTACTATCTAAACATAATCTATTTGATCCATTTGGTTTTTTAACCAGTAGAATGGGAGAGCACCAAGGGCTGTAAGAAGGTTCCACTACCTCTTGTCTTAGCATTTCATCTAATTCCTGTTCTATTTGTTTTGTAATTACAGGTGAAAAACTGTACTGTTTTTGATATATTGGCTTATGTGAACCCGTATCAATATCATGTTTTAAAATATGTGTTCTCCTTAAACCTACCCCTATAGTACTTTCCATCTCCTCTACAAAACTACGTAACTTATTCTGCTGGTCACTGTCTAAATCATCTCTAGACATTACAATGGGGTGAGACATTTCAATCACATTTATTTCATTACTGTTCATCACAGACCCCTTGAACTTAAACTCTACTCCAAAAATATCTAAAAAATCTTTTCCTAAAATCAAAGTCTGAGCTAAACTTGGCATAAGTAATACTGGAATTGTATGAAAATGATCATCTAATGTTACCGGCATATCACAAATTTCGGAAACCTTATGAATTGCCCCATCCGCTGTTGAAACATTTAAGGGCGATTTGTAAAAAGTTAATCCTAAAGACTTCAGCTTATCGGCTAGGTTAGCATTAATCACTGATCTATTTGCTCCGCTATCGAGCAATCCTACAATTTTAACGCCTAATACACTAACTAAAATATAAGATCTATTATCATAAACTTTCTTTACTTGAATCGGACATATATCCCCGACAGAAAAAAAATTGTGAACCACTTGAAGCCAATCTTGCCACTCCTTATCCTGTCTGCCTAAGGGAAAGCTCACATGGCTGGGTTTGAACTTTCCCCTTCTCCGTTTCCCGCACAGACACACGTCTTCGAAGTTACTCCAAAGCGTCCGCAGCGGAAACAAAACAATCTTTGTTTCGGTATAGGACACGCTCTAAACAGGTGGCCACGCTCTCTACAGTTCCAACAGCGTCCACCATTGAGTGAACTAGTAGCGACAACGTCTAATTCTGGTATTACCTCTTGGAGACCCTTATAAGCTAAGTCTGGTTCAATACTTTTTACTCCTTTAGGTTCTTGAAACTTATCACAATTTATTTTGGTCTTTTCTATCTGTCTCAAAACTTCAACTAACTCTACAATGGACTGAAATTTATCCCTACAGACTGCTCTCTGATAATATGGCTGTAAGTTCTTTAGAATCAAATTTATTTTCTCTGAAAGTAAAAGCTCCTTAGTTAATCGTTTGAACATGTTTTGCATAACCGATACATACAATATAACAGATTCATTCTTCCCTTGAGTTCTTTGATCTATTTCCTTCAACAACTCCTCCTCATAAAAAGGTGACTGAAATGTGCGTTTTAATAAGACCACTAAGTCATGCCAGTCATTTAAGTAATCTCTATTTGCCCTATACCATATCAATGCATCACCCTCAAAAAAATCAATGGCATATCTCCACAAATCATCAACAGTTGCATTCCTAGCCTCCATTAACTCATCAACCCTCTCTATAAATCCATTGACACTAATATTGCCACTTCCTGAAAATTTGACACCCCATTGGCTTATAGGAACCAACTTTCGCTTAATACAGTGATCGTCTACTGTAGATGTCCTTATAAATCTAGTAAGTTTATTGTTAACTTGCCTTCTTTCTTCATCGATAGAATTTTGTGGCATTAAAACTTTGTTAAAACTTTTTGATCCGTCGAAGGCCTCTACCCCCACTGGCAACATACCCTCAACCTTCTTAATGATATCAACACCTGCGTCTCCTAATGTCTCATATAAAATTTCTTTATCAGCTTCCGACAGCTGTACATCGTCCGGTAAATCATCTTGCTGCTCCAACTTAGCCAACAAATCCCCCGCATTTTGTTTCAACGTAATCACTTTTGACTTCTGCACTTCATCCGCTGGTACTATGAAATCGAGCCTAGCCTTAACATGGTACAGACGCGATACAAGCCTTCTAAACGAATTTCTATCCGGCTTATCCGAAATTTCGGAGATATAATGTCCTAAAATATCTAACTTAGACTCACATATTTCTATTTCCTTCATAGGATCCTCAAAGCTTTGTATTGGGGCTTTAATCTTATACGAAAATTCGCGCGTCTGCTCGGCCGACAATAACTCCCGCAACAACTTTTTCATAACTGTGACAACACTTTTAATGTGAATACCTCGAGATGCCAACTCAAACTCCAGCTCATCTTTTAGTAAATAATTTGGATTCATGACTAACCAATTATGAAGATATCGTGTTTGCCTTAATAAACTGAAGTTGTAGACCGTAACGACTTTACGAACTCACCCTACCCCACTGGTATTCAACCACAGCAACTTAGCAGACTGTTATAATAAAGTTTTAATTATCTATACTGCTTGTCCAAATATTACTGTAACGTAACTACCATACATCACTCCTTTCGCAAGTTACAAATGATACCTAGATCGAATAACTTAAGCAACGAAACAAAAAAAAATATATTAAAACCGCAACTTGGCAGTTTCACCACCGTGTAGAAAACCAACTCAGTTAAATTAAAACAAATATAAAATGAAAGCTAAGTAGTTACAACTATGAAAGACGTGCAAATTAACAACCCCCTCTTTTAAGAAGATGGTTAAAAAGACAAAATGAAAATAATAAAACAAATAAACAATAAAAACTAATTAAAAAAATTACACCTTCGAATTAAGAACCACCTCTTTTAAGAAGTCGGTTAAAAACAACTAAATACAAAAGAAATTTTAAAATTTAAGACAAATAAAAAAATAAACACATGCAAAATAGGAACCACGTCCTTTAAGAAGACGGTTAAAGCAACTAAACAAAACTAAACGTTCGTATAACCTAACCAAATGTGTTAACTGTGTTAACCACGCAACAAGCAGTCACTCTGGTAATTGCACCCACCTACACTTATTTTTATTAACGTTGGGCGCTATTTATTAAGGGTTGGCGGTGCAATAAAACCAGTCTTTTTTATATATATCCGCTTAATACATGGTTGACACTTTATTTAACACTACTATAACAAATTCTACATTAAAATACTAAGACTATGTACTTACTTCCTAACTAATTCTAGGTTACAATTACTTATACTAAAAGGCCTATATCTATTACTTATCCTAGTGTTGAGCGCCAGATAGGATTTGCCCTCGAAGTGTCGGTACGCAGGTTCCTATCAAACCCTCCCGTGCTAGCCTCTTTTAAATGCGTCGCGTCGTTCGACCAACGGATTCCCTCAATTTGAAGGGCGTGACTTAAGGCTACAACAGAAAGAATAGCCTGTCAAAACATTTGACCATTAGCCTAGCCTTTATGCAAGTCACTGACTTACTTTATAAAAAGTAGGTAAGTAGATATAAGCAGATATAAAAACATCATTACGATCTACAACTTACCCCTTCGTGACAATTTATATCTTTCCGAGATACACCTCCGAGCTTAGGTATACCGAGATACCCGCTGCAGATCAGTGGTATTTCTCCCACTAAAACAAATTTAAAATCTCCTTAAGAACAAATCTATTCAAGAGGCAATTATTTACCAAAAAAACATATTCCATTAAGAGAACACTTACCTAAAATTAACTAATCACTTCACCAAATTATAATAATTATAATTAAAAACAGAATCTCGCACATATAACTGTATTACCGCGGCACGTACTCGAACTTACACTAGTTGTCGGTAAGATGGCCGAAGCTTGAGTGCCAACTTCTACATGACCTTGTCATATTTGAATTTAATTTATGTGCCTGACTACAAGAATAAATATAATTTTATCATTAACAAAAATTGATTGCCTGGAGATTTGAACCGCCGACCTCACCGAACTATGAACATATAAAGCGCCCATCCTAAAGCACTTCGCTATGGGATCACTTATTCGTTTGGTTGAAATTGGCCATCTAGTGCCTGAGCCGAATGTGACGTCATATCACCTAGTACATAGTTACCCTAACAAAGTTTAACGCGGGTACCACCGCAGGGCACAGCTAGTAAAACATAATTTAATTTAGAAAAATATAATTTGGTATTTATAGCCCAAAATTTAAAGTTACATGTGAGAGGACTCCGTTGCAATACAGTTACTCTATAGTTTCGCCAACTCTGTCTGCCTTTAAATGGTTTCAATCGCAAACTTGGCACTATGAAGCTGAAATTTAACATGGTTATAATATAATATCAATTACGCCTACAAAGTGGTCAAAATATATCGCAATATACCGCGTTGTTTTCTACGCATGATTAAAAATATATAACATAATTTACATTGTTAGGTATTTTATGAATATAATTTCGCTAACTTTTCCTGCAATTTATTTTTAAAAATAGCATAGCTAATGTTATTTTGATAAATCATTAAAAAGTCGCCACAATACATTGAGTCATGTCATGCATTTATAGTTTGATTCGGTCCATTTTTTTTAACTTCTTTTTCTTACCGCTTACTTAAGTACAGACGCCAGCACATCCAGCTACTTTTATAGATTTTCAACTTTATCACATAAATATAAGGTTCACTTTCAATTGGGGAAATTTGGCAGATTGGGGTAGCTTGATGTGCTGGCGTCTGTACATTCGCTTTGCTGTAAAGATCAAGTATTTTTTTGAAACACTAAATAACACCCACAATGAAAGTTAACTAATCAAAATACAAAATCAATATGTAGTGTTAATTCCGCTAATTGTCAATTTAATCATGCCGGGATGCAATTTGCACCGCCCTCCCGCCCGCAAAAATGTGCACATGCAAGAAGGAAAATATAAAAAAGCAAATTACATGCGCCGTATTTGTATTTTGATTGTTATGGATTTCCGCAAAGTAACGCCTGATTCCATTACTTAAAGTTAATTAAGTTTAAACTAACGACTCTCAGAATTAAACAACTTGATCGGTTACCCATCTATAGACAGACCGCATACCTAGGTGCTCTCACCACTTTGACTGAAATGAAATGAAATTTATTCAGCACTTGGGTACCTATTAACATACACTTGTACTTGACAAGCTCACAATGCAGTACATAAACTTAGTGGACAGTAGAAAAGTTACAAAAAAAATTAATTAGTTCGTCCGTGCGGTTTGTTTTTCGCAAATGTTTCTGAAATCCTTAAATAAATAACAAGTTACTAATCTATTATTTTGAAATTTAGTTCTACTATATTAAAATTAAAGAATGGAAGACTAAAGCAAAAGACAAAATTCTAAGGGTAGCTACACACATAGTCGGGCCGGCATAGTCGGTTCGGCAGTATTAGCCGTACAACAAAGCCGACCCGATGCAATTACTGCACTTGTTCGGCTTGTGCCGATTGGTCAGTTCATTCGGGTTGACAATCATACGATTCGGCAGGTACTTGTGGGACGACAAAGCCGACCCGAAGCAACTACTACATACGTTCGGCTTCATTCGGCTTTCATTCGATCCTCGCGCGTCGACCAACTCTGACGTCAGTAGATCAACACATGCGCAATGGCGTGGTCGCAGGAAAAAACACTACAATTTATCGAGTGCTATAGGACTTACCCGTTTCTATGGGATTCAAATCACGAATTTTATAAGAATAAAATTAGAAGACATGATGCTTTACAAGAAATAGCTGCAAAGTTTGAAGTCGAC
Organism: Pseudoips prasinana; assembly: GCA_951640165.1. Lineage (NCBI taxonomy): Eukaryota > Metazoa > Arthropoda > Insecta > Lepidoptera > Nolidae > Pseudoips > Pseudoips prasinana. Next base: position 34,402,513 of record OX621245.1, on the reverse strand, counting down.
AAAGTTGAAGTTGAGAGAAAAATTAAAAACCTACAAAGTCATTTTCTAAGGGAAAAAAAGAAAGAACAAGACAATAAAAAGAGTGGATCTGCCGCTGGTGACTCATTTCCTTCGAAATGGTTCGCCTACAAATCTTTACTATTTTTATCATCCAGAAATAAACCTCGCAAGAGTATGGATTCGGAAATGGTAAGTAAGGTCAATTATACACAATTCCTTCCCAATATTATTATTACTTATTTATTTATTTAAAACACAAAACAAGCAAAAGTATCGGCATGATATGATGGCTGTTTTGAAACATTGAAATAGTGACGTGCAATGCCGAATTATTATAGAAAAAATACTTTGAATAAACAAAATCAAAATCAGACTTGACTTAAAAGTATTAAGAAAATGTAAAACGTTAATTTAATATTTACTAAAATGAAAATTAATACACTTACATGTTTATACTAAAAAAAAACAAATGTTTACATTATAATATATTGAGTGTCCCTCACTTCATGTGAGGGAAACGTCAAAACTGCCATCATAGCATGCCGCTACTTTAGCTACACTACACCAATTTCAGTACATGTTAATAAATATTAATATTTTGTTTGCCAAGGAATTTTCCCTTGTTCCGTACAGAAATACTCAGCAAATTCATCCCTGACAATTTCACCAGGCGAAAAATTGTACAGAAATGTTGGTTCCATATTTGTATCTTCTTCTCTACTCTCTTCAGAACTATCTACGTTTATGCCCACGCCGTTAATAGCATTTCTTCTGGTACCTTCAAATGCGTAATGTTCGTATAAAAGTCTAGATTCGTTATTTCTTCTGAGAAAATTGTGTAGGTGTAATAATGCCATCACTACTTTTGCTACTTTGTTAGGTTGTAATTTGAACGGTCTTTTGAAGCAACAATACACTTTACTTAAAATTCCAAAAGTACTTTCGACCATCCGACGGGCTCGACTCAAGCGATAATTAAAAATTCTTATTTTTGATCCCTTTCTTCCTAAAGATAAGTAGGGTTTTATAAATCTTTCTGTTAAAGGAAATGCATTATCAGTTATAATCACGTACGGTGTGCGGCACGGTCTTCCAGGTAGCTCAGTATCTTCTGGCACATTCAACGTATCTATATTGTTCAATATAGTACTTGAAAAAACTCCGCCATCCGATATCCGACCTTGGCATCCAACATTAGCATAAAGGATATTATAATCAGAGTCCACAAGTGCCATTAAAACAATACTAAAGTAATCTTTAAAGTTGAAGTAATCACTGCCACTGTGGTTTGGTGCTTCAATTCGCACGTGTTTGCCATCTAATGCGCCGAGACAGTTCGGAAAATTCCATCTGTCATTAAAACCCTTTGCAACATTTTTCCACTTTTCTTCGCTATCTGGCATCTGAAATATAAAGCATAATTTATTAATAATTCTTAATTTTTCAGATTGAACACACTGCTGAAGAAAGCTTAGATAGTACTGCTGGTAGTACCCAATCCTCAGATGAACGCCCAAAGCGTCAACACAACGTAAATAATATCAAAGAACAAATCTCAAATGCATATTCTATTATGACAGAGGTATATCAAAATCGGAACAATAAAGACGAATTCTCCTTGTTTGGTGATCAAGTAGCTATCAAATTGAGAAAAATTTCTGGTCCTTACGCAAAAGTTACTGTGCAAAATAAAATAAATACCCTTCTAATGGAAGGGGAACTCGGACTATACGACTTAACAGAGACAAGGAAAAGGAATTCACGAAATATTACTGCTTCCTCCACATACATTCCTACTCCCATACGAAGTGATAACTCTGGAAGTTTCCATTCTGATTGTGGTAATATGAACTTTGCAATTTCTGAAGACGACGCGCAAGATTCGGGCCACAGAATTTTCCATCCTCCATCCTCCACGTACATTCCTACTCCCATCTCTAGACCTGACGAAGCTACTGATTCTAACTGTGGGAATAGCTTGGTGCCGCTAACTGACCAACGAGAATATTTATCCATGAATAATCAACCAGCTATGAATGATGAAGATAATTCTCAAGCAACGCAGCTTTCCCTTCCTGAAGCTATGGGACAATATTCGCGTGAGATTAAGGCTGTGAAACTAGCGCCACTCGAGGAAAAAAATCATATCTTAGAATTAAAACTTTTTTTTAGTACTAATAATTGTTTGTAATAATATGTAGCCTTCCGCCTCTGAACACAAGATGCAAATATTATGTCAATTTACGTTTATTTTATTTGTAATTATCTGATAACGGAAAATTAAAAAAAAACAATCAAAGCTTTCAATAAATATAAACAAATACTATTAAGTGTAGTTTCTTAAATATTCCTTCAAACCTTTAATGAATATGAAGTCTTCTTACCTGGATACAGTCCTTCAACGCTGTGATCAAAGCTTCACTTACAACAGGTATTATTTCTGAAATACTTTGCTGTGAAATTTTAAATGTCTGCATCAAACTTACAAATGAGTCCCCAGATACATAATATCTTAAAGTAACTCCGAGTTTTTCTTTTACAGTTAAAGCAGTTCTCCAATTTGTGTTATTTTTGGAAATTGATAGTCCAATCAGATTAACAAGTAATTCAAAATCACTACTTGACATTCTAAAAAAATCTTTAAATCCACCGTTACTTCTGTATTCTAAGTTTAACAGATCACAGTCATCTAGTTTTAATCTGTTAAGGAAATCTTCATTGTCACGATTTTGAAGGCTACTTCGCACCCAAAATCTTCGGGGTTTTAAAGAGCCAGCAAAAACAACAAAACTTGCAGAAACTAACAACACGTCGTCTTCGCCCCACATTCTGAGTTGAACTAAACATGCCGATCGGGTTGTGATTCCCGAACATTCAACTACATATATTCGGTTTTGCCGCCCGGCTTTGCCGATGACTGCCAACCCGCTTTGCCGGCCCGCCTAGTGAAAGCCGAACGGCTTTTTCTCGAACATGCACCTACATATATTCGATTTTTGCCGCCCGGCTGTGCCGATTAATGCCGGCCCGACTATGTGTGTAGCTACCCTAAATGAGGGTGTGATCACATGCACGGGATCACCTATCACGCGTTAATGGGCCAAAGCGATCCTCGCCGCTGAGGAACCTACCCTAGCTAACCTGCAGCTTTCTCTAGCTACCTAGGACGACCCGGAGAAGAAAGCCACAAAGAAACTCAGGGCCTGCTTTTTTCGTCTTCTTTTGCTTTCAGTTTACGATTTCTTTTTTAATGTCATGTATTTTACTTACATTGTGATTGGTTCTTATGTAGCCTAATGCACGCACAGAACTGTTGTCATCCAGTGAATTATAATATGACTATTATATATTAACGTTTATCCTTTTTTGGTTGCTAAGGTTTTCGAAAATACAGACACCAAACCATAATTTACCATAGCTTTTACATATGAGTAGCATTTTACACCATAGCTTATGAGATCCTTGGCTCAAAACCCTTGGAATTCTTCAGCTAAGAAAACCCAGCAGTATCCCGTAGTCTCCGGGCCACGGGCGTCTAACACCGTTACCTTCCAACGGTGTTAGACCCCCGTGCGTCGCAGAGAACATAAAGCTGCCGCTCCTGGGATTCAACTCACCCAGGTCCACTCAAACAATCGTCCCATCTGATTACAAATATAAAACTTGCAGCAGTACACACACACACACACACCCACTATAATATTTTCGTATTTGGCTAAATTCCGTTTAGATTATAAAATAAATAAAATAAAAAACCGGCCAAGTGCGAGTCGGACTCGCCCATGAAGGGTTCCGCAGCAGCAAGTATATCAGTTGATTAAATGAAAGGTAAATTGCGGTTTACGATTTATGACACATTTAAAAAAAAACTTACTTACTAGATCTCGTTCAAACCAATTTAGTTGTTAGTTTACATGGTAATGTACATCACATATTTTTTTTAGTTTTATTATTCTCTTATTTTGGAAGTTACACTCATTTTTCCACTTTGGAAGTGTCTCTCACGCGAACAATTCAGTTTAGAAATAAATGATATTAGGAACCTCAATATAATTTGTGAAGACCTATCCATAGATACCCCACATGTATGGGTGAGATGAAAATATTTATTTTTGAGTTTTAGATCTATGTACGGGGAACCCCCAAAATTATTATTCTTTTTCTATTTTTGTGTGAAAATCTTAATGCGGTTCACAGAATACATCTACTTACCAAGTTTCAATAGTACAGCTCTTATAGTTTCGGAACAAAGTGGCTGTGACATACGGACGGACAGACAGACAGACAGACATGACGAATCTATAAGGGTTTCGTTTTTTGCCATTTGGCTACGGAACCCTAAAAAGGGTTTTTATTCACGTAGACTTTAAAAAAGCTCTTGTAAATATAGTCAGAACATGTTTGTAGTAATATATAATTAATTAATCAATTAATAATTATTTCTTGGTACATATAGATATTTAAGATTATATGAAAAAAAATACAATAAGATTTATTTTATAATAGTAATGATATTTAGCTAGCTTATATTAAGTTATTGTCAAGGAGATCATGTGTAGGTTTAATTATCGAAATTTTAAATTCAAGCTATATTTTTACTACATATTGTCTGAATGGTTCTGTTTATATTTTATTTGACGGTCACCGTAGCCTAGTTGGTAGTGCTCCTGCCCACGAAGCTGGTGGTCCTGGGTTCGAATCCCGGTAAGTGCAAATATTTGTGTGATGAGCACGAATATTGGTTTCTGAGTCATGGATGTTTTCTATGTATATAAGTATTTATCTATCTATATAAGTATGTATATCGTCGCCTGGTACCCATAGTACAAGCTTTGCTTAGTTTGGGGCTAGGATGATCTGTGTGACATTGTCCCTAGATATTATTATATTAAGGTACGAATTAAATATTATTATTATGGCGGACCTTACTTATAAACACAAGGTCCGCCGTTATCCGTATAGACATAACCATTCAGACAAAATGTGGTAAAAATATAGCTAAACTTAAAAAAAATTATGCTACCTTCGGATCCAATGCGCCCCAACTGAGAGACCCAGCGAAACAAACTCAGCAGATTAACCGCCGCCGTACGTGAAATTTGATCGGCAAGGTTAATAAATAATGTCATCCAGGTTTAATTTCGGCCAGAGTTTTGATATAAGTAGTTTATTTAATTGTTTCGTTCAGAAACCAAGATTAGTAGGTATTTTGATTAGGGACAAGATCTCGGCTTAGCGTGAGCGCCGCGATTTAGACGAATGGCGGCCGGACGACCAATTAGGTGGATTCGAACACTACACAACAATTTCTGCAAAGGTCAGATGTCAAGGACCCGTGTAGGTACCGGCGGAGAACATAGTTGTACTTATAGTAAGACTCTTTATTCTAGCGCGTCCAACCGCAGTCCAACTCTTATGTCACATAAATAATATCATATTTGAAAATCTCATCACAACGTTCTCATCTTAATTAAAAATGTACAATTAACGAAACTAGTGCAAAGACCTTTTTTGTTGGTTCCGTACACAAATCACTTTAGTAAACTGTCCCAAATCCTCGTTGGAACAGCAGGAAGTGTGGAGAGCAGCTTCAGTCATAACAACTTAAAATTATATTTAGGATTGAAACGTCACTCACACAGAGTACTCCATTTAAAGTTATTGCTTAGCGTGATCGCCGCGATTTAGATAAATGGCGGCCGGACGACCAATTAGCTGGATTCGAACACTACACAACAATTTCTGCAAAGGTCACATGTCAAGGACCCGTGTAGGTACCAGTGGAGAGCATAGTTATACTTATACTTATTTCTTCAGACATTTGGGTGGTTATCTTTATAATAAAACGCATAAACTATTAAATATTTTTAATCTCACAAAATATAAATGTAGAAAAAGCTGACTGAATGGCTATTACAACTAAACTATGATGATACCGAGCATATGATTATTAATGTAGTATAACAATTATTAAGTAACCACAAACACACACATACATGCCATGCACATATTTTAAATACCTATACAAACACACTTGCGCACACACAGACATCTACATCCATACACAAACATACATATACTAACGCTACCTTTTTATTCAAAATAAAAACCTATTGTAATATAAAAGTTGTTGGATAACTTACTACGTTGTCAGCGCACATAGTACATAATTTAGAAATGTAAATGTTAAGAGGTGGGAACCTGGTGTCCTGAAATTCAGGCCTAAAGCCTAGCTTAGGCACCAGTCTCCTACAATATGTAATATATAAAACTGTCTTTGGACTTATAGTAAGACTATAATAGTTATACTTATAGTAAGACTGTTTATTCTAATGCCTCATTGGTCTAGCAGTAGCGCGTCCAACCGCAGATAACGTCGTCTTGGGTTCACGTGACTCCACGTGTGGCGCAGCGGCTAAGACAGTCGCCCCGCCGCTTCGTGTCGCGGGTTCGAGTCCCGCTCCGGACAACTATTTGTGTGACTCATAAATAGTTCTTCTGAGTCTGAATGTTAGTTGTGTCCGTCTATTACGTGTTTGTAAAGTTCCCCGCGACACAGGGATTAGATTTCCTAGTGCGGGCGATGTCTTTAAAAAAAGATTAAAAAATCAAATTACGTGACGGGCAAAAAAGTTATTTTTCTGTAAAAATAATTCTCTGTATCACCCCGAAGTCTGGGAGTTGGCGTTATTACACTCCCGTTGTTCAGAGAGCACGTAAAGCCGTCTGACCTGTGCCTGACCTCTTTCTAGTCGTGTCGCAGAGCGTCTCATCAGAACATGAGAATTATGGAAGAGAGAGTGCCCTTGTGTTTTCACATACCCTGGTGCGCTCTAATACGTCCCGCGCAGATGCCTACTCTGCATTGAGACTGGCCGCCGTGGGAGAATTTCGACCAGGCCTAACCGACTTGTTTAATATACTGTTTACCACATAATCTCCAAGCCTTTTATGTAATCATCGTACCCTACTTAACGATACACAATTACTTAAGCATTAAATATTAACTTCGGTACCTACCGCACACATATGGTACAGATGCCAGCACATCTAACTACCCCAATCTGTCGAATTTCCCCAATAGAAACTGAACCTTATGCTTTTGTGATAAAGTTGAAAATCTATAAAAGAAATTTGACAGATTGGGGTAGCTGGATGTGCTGGCGTCTGTACAAACCAGCACCAACAGTTATGTAAATCCTTAATTAACGTAGTTACAGGAACTGAATTTGCAAGGATTTAGGAGTTTTGTTTAAGTATTTCATTGTTCTAACATAAGACTGTACAAAGGAATCTGAATATTTTGACAACAAAGCTAATACATATAATAACATACCTACATAGTGTTGACTAAAATCACAGTCATACGCAGTCGGTTAGCTCGCTGCCTTGCGTATTTCGAACTCAAAGATAATTGGTAACGTTCATCTTTAATCACCTCGACAGTTTTAAAACTGACTAGTAACATGTTTAAATGTGCTGTCCGCTGAGTTGCTTTCGCTGGGTCTTCTCAATTTGGGCACATTGGATCCGGTGGTAGTATTAAAGCGCAACCGTGCGTCGTTATAAACACAAGTTCTGCCTTAATAATAATACCTTAATATAGGCAGAACCATTCGACAATGTGTAATAAAATATACCTAAAACTATAAATTTTGATAATTAAACTTAAACATAATCTCTTTGACAATAACTTATACAAGCTGGCTAAATATTCTATACATATAATAAAATCGTAGGTAAGTCAAAACTGTAGGTACATTGAATATTTTTTTAAAGGATAGGTACTTGGGGCGTGATCTACAATCGATATGGAAGCCAAAAATATAGTTTTTAGAATTTTTGTCTGTTTGTCTGTATGTATGTCCGGGCTAAACTCAAAAAGTAATTTATGAATTTATTTCAAATTTTGCATGAACGTTACTAAGAGGTCGGGTCAACATATAGGCTACATATTATCACGCTATCACCTACGGAAGAGGAGCTGTGATAATTTATAAAGTTTAACGCGGTTAAAACCGCGGGGCACAGCTAGTATAAAATAAATTTTATAAATGTTTTCATACAATCCGTGTACCTAAATATCTATATTGCTAGAAATAATTATGTATACTTAATTATATCACTACAAACATGTTCTGACTATTTACATGTGCTTTTGTAAAGTCTACGTCAATAAAAATCGTTTTTATTTATTTATTTTTATAAAAAAATTATTAAAAACTTTTCCGCTTATTTTTTTTAACATAAAGCACACCAGGCTTATCTTTTATGACCTCCCCACTACACTTAAGGAGCTCATAGCTAGTTGTAAGTGATCAGCGCGGTAAAGCACCTTTTTTTTGATAAGGCAGGAGGAATGCCTAAGCATGCCACCTGCAAAAAGTGTATATTAAGTGGGTATGTCGGACTCGCACCGACTAAATCTAACCTGCCGTGGACTTCTCTTAGCGCCTGATAGGGGGAGCCCCGGGAACGCGGGTATGCTGCTCCGGTGTTCCCCTTTTGCACCATGTCCCAGATGGTCGGGACACGTACCCTGGGAGGGCTATGGATTGTCCTCCCGTATTGCCGACTCCTGCCAGTCCGGCACAGCGACTGCGCCACAAACAGATCGCTGTCTTCCCGGAGCTGCTTTCACGTGGTGGCAGTAGAGGACACTTCTCATACTGCAAGATTAGTGTATTTCGCGTACTTTCATAGCATTATGTCGTATGGCATTCTGCTGTGGGGTTCGACGGCTGACATAGGTACTATTTTTGTATTGCAGAAAAGAGCAGTCAGAGCCATTTATGGTTTAGGCAGTCGCGATTCTTTGCGAAATTTGTTTAAAGAAATAAATATACTTACTGTGCCATCGGAATATATATATCAGAATATAATGTTTGTTAGAAAAAATATTCATAATTATAAAAAGAAAAGTGAACTGCATAATATAAATACCAGGAATAAAAACAAACTAGCCATGCCAGGCTTTAGAGTAAGCAAAACTAATAAATCATTTTTAGGAAATTGTATTAGGTTTTATAACAAGCTTCCTACTCAAATTACTGATCTGCCTGACACAAGTTTTAAAACACATATTAAACGTGTACTTATGGCTAGGGGTTATTACACCACTAAAGAGTACATCGATGACAAAGACGTCTGGCTCTCACTTCCTACCTGCACATTGCTCGCTGGAGATCTTGTAGCCATATAGACATGACTGATCTGCTGTGTTGCGTGAACTATCTGTAAATGATTGCTATCATATACTTAATTTAAAATTATTGACTCTGTCTCAAAATGAATAATGTTATTGTTTCGAAGTTTTTCTTTTGTATACCTAAATATAATCTAAAATAATAAGCATTCAGACAACCGATCGAGCATATATTGTGTTTGCCTACTAAATAATTACTCTAATTGGACCAAATCCCGTGTTCATGCCCGCTTGAGTATGTTTCGCCGGACCGTCTCAACTGGGTCGTGTTGAAACCGGTAGTAGATGAACCCACTGAGTTTGTTTCGCTGGGTCTTCTCAGTTGGGGCGCATTGGATCCGGTGGTAGCATTAAAGCGCGACCGTCGTTATTAACACAAGGTCCGTCATAATAATAATACCTTTAATATAGACAGAACCATTGACAATATGTAGTAAAAATATTAGACTTAAACTAGATAATTAAACATAATCTCTTGACAATAACTTGATACGAGCTAGCTAAATATCATTTCTGTAATAAAATAAATTTTATAAATGTTTTCATACAAGATGTACCTAAATATCTATGTTACTAGAAATAATATCTAATGTATACAACTATATTACTACAAACATGTTCTGACTATTTACAAGCGCTTTTTTAAAGTCTACGTGAATAAAAACCTTTTTTATTTTATTTTATTTATTTTACTGCCACCGCAGCCCCGAAGAGAGTTGGTCTATTGATAGGTGACTGTCAAAGTGGTTTAATTTCTGGGCCTCTCCGTGTTTCGGATGGCACGTTAAGGTATCGGTCCTGTCTGTTGTCGTCAAGCTATTTCAGTGGTCTACAAACTATTTGAAAAAGACCAGGATAACTAATCTCCATACGACAGAAAATGGGAAGAAGTAAATAGTTGTTCTGAATGGGGATCCAAACTAAAACACGTGGGCGCTGAGTTATTAGCGACGTACTTATTCATTTCTAAATACGGGACTAAAACTTAACCACCCCTTTTAGTTTGGTGGATTAAAAATGAATATAACTTTACAAAAGCTTTCAAACACTATTCATAATGGTCTGAATAGGAATAATCCTTTTAAAACTGTTCAGAATTAGGTAACTTAAAACACAGATTTAAAGCCGTTGTAATTTAATTAATAAATCAAATCGAAATCTAAAATTTACCCTGAATATAAGACCTGAAATTAACTCTTTCAAACTGGCGCTAATCCATCTCAAAGTTGGGTACGTTAATTAAACTTACGAACTCAAATTGTAAGGCATTAAATATAGGCATCTGAGGTAGGGCTTCGCCATAAGTGCCTACAGTTCTCTTTTTAACATGACGAGAAGATTTTTACTGCTTCACTAGACAATAGGGGCGAATAAAGGCCAGATGCTCTCACCAGTCCGTAAGTGATTGGCGAGGTCAAGCAACTAGGCTCGCGGTCAGTCCATAGATGGGTGACCGCCAAAGTGGTTTAATGTGTGAGCGCCTCCGTGCTTCGGAGGGCACGTTAAGCCGTCGGTCCCGGTTGTAGCCATTAGGCAACAGTCGTTAAGCCGTGTCAGAGGCCTACTGGACGGCTTGAACAACTCTGACACCAGGGTAACCACTGCCCATACGATAAGTAAGTAAGTAATAAAGGCCATAAATCTAACTAGATATAAACTACAAACTAAGTAATTGTTATTATGGGGCACCCCCTTTGGGATTGGAACCTCGAGTCCGAACGGTTACTGACTGGTAGATGCTTAAAGGGGTCGGTTTTTAAGGACGTTTTGTGCACCTTTAATACAAGTTGTCTCCGAATAACTTAGCTAAGGTGCTAGCCACCACAAAGATTGCTAAATATATTGTAACAAACAAACAATCTTATCATGTATCTCTGGATCATGTATCTCTGGATTTAATTAGTAATAATTAATAATATTGTTCGCATTATCGCATTGGGTACAAAACCTGTCATGATAATGTTTAGTAGATTAAATAAATAAATAAATGTAAAAATGTATTACTTTTAACTGTACGCACCTATTCTTGTTATAATTTTATGTTATGTGGTCAAATAAACAATGATCTTATCTTATCTGTTGCCCTACGTTAACCCCAAAAGCTGTTTATCCGATTGAGACACATAATATTGACGGGCATGTTGGCGTGGTTGGCAAATGCTTGGTTTTCACGCCCGAGGTCGTGGGTTCGATTCCCACCCAGTACAGATATTTGTGCATGAACATGTCTGTTTGTCCTGAGTCTGGGTGAAATTATTCACATAAGTATGTATTTACAAAAGAAAAGTAGTATGTGTAGTATATCAGTTATCTAGTTTCCATAGTACAAGCTCTGCTTAGTTTGGAATCAGATGGCCATGTTTAAATAATGTCCCAGGATATCCTAGGATATTATATTTATGAAAAAAAAATGGATCCGAATGCAAACTAAGGATCATAGAGGAATCTACGCATGTCGTACTCTCTGCTATCGGGTACGATAAATTTAAGCGGCCCTCATAAGATCAGACGGTCACCGTAGCCTAGTTGGTAGTGCTCCGGCCTACGAAGCTGGTGGTCCTGGGTTCGAATCCCAGTAAGTGCAAAATATTTGTGTGATGAGCACGAATATTTGTTTCTGAGTCATGGATGTTTTCTATGTATTACTACATACTATATAAGTATGTATATCGTCGCCTGGTACCCATAGTACAAGCTTTGCTTAGTTTGGGGCTAAGATGATCTGTGTGACATTGTCCCCAGATATTATTATTACTATTATTATCATTGATCCATCTTGTAGGCGGCCTACTCATGCCGCGTCTTCCGGTTCATGATCGCCACTCGAGAACCAGTCTGCCCCATTGGTTCTGCGTACTATGTGACCTGCCCACTGCCACTTCAGCTTGGCAATCCCTCGGGCTAACTTCAGTAAACCTAAGTTTGGTTTAATCTTCACGTAATGAATGAAAAGTTGAACGCCTTAGATAAGAAAACTTTACTAAGATGCTCAAGATAAATTCTTTAGCGTCTGCAAGGTGGGTCAACCATTGACTTATATGTATAACTAGACACGCTGTTTCGAATAAAAACTCTGTACCATTCCGGCTGTGCGCGAGGTGAGGGGCGCGGTCGCGGCGGCGCGGCCAAAATTAGCGCCCGCGCTGCAACTCAGTGAGCAAATTCTCAATATTGGATTGCGCGTCTAGTAGAATACATATAGGTGAATGTACTCAACTCTTATTTGCCACTCTCCACAGTTTGGTTAACTCAGGATCCTCATAAATCACCATGGCAATAATAAACGGGGTATTATCGTACCATGTTTACTATATGTTTTGAGTCTCTGATACATGTCATGTAAATCGTAATAACTGTATTGGATAATATAGTTATCCGCTACAATTCTAAGGGCCAGCGCAGACAGAGAGGAGCGCAGCGGAGAGGATTTTATTAAGGCACTAGAAAATCAACTTTAGAGCTATAGGAATAAAGTGCATATATGCTTGAACCTGACAAAATGCTCGCGCAGTCTCGCGCATTGTAATGTTCAAGCATACATGCACTTTATTTAAATAATTTTTAAGTTGATTTTCTAGTGCCTTAATTAGAAGTTCAATCGCTGATAATGAGGTCCTGGGTTAAAATCCAGTGATATTGGTATTTTTCTGTAAAGAAATATTCCTCAGTATCTGTCCGGATTCTGGGATGACGCGGTATTTATATACTCCCGTGCTTCGGACAGCATGTAAAGCCGTCCGTCCTGTACCTGACCTCTTTCCGATCATATCGCTTGTCATATCATATTGGATGATGAGATTGATGAAATAGAAAGTTCCATATACTTGTGAGCATACTTGGCACTATAATATGTCTCGCGCAAATGGCTGGTCTCCATAGGGACTGGCCGCCCTGGTCAACATTCTACCAGGACGACATTCATAACAATAAATAAATGAAAAGCGTAGACCTGAGTTCGTATCCATCTGGTAGAGATATTCTACAGGTACAGACACCAGCACATCCACCTACCCCAATCTGTCAAATTTCTTTTATGTATTTTCAACTTTATCACATAAGCATAAGATTTACTTTCAATTAATTGCATGGTCTTTATCTTGCCTTCTTGTGCGATTTATCTCCCAGAAAAACTTATAATTAGTAACAGTCAAGTAAAGTAAAATACTCTTTAAAGTTCACCTGAAAAAAAGGTACATAAATTACAACAAAGTTTAGGTACAATGGGCGGCCTTATCACTGATGAGATTTCTTCCCAAAGTATGGAATACTTGTTGTAGACAGAAAGTGGGTAGAACAGAGTTTCTTTTCATTTGGTTCTTCCGTTTTATAGAGATACCTAAGAAAATAAAAATAAGGTATTGTATACAAATTTTTACCTACAAAAGTCATTATGTAAAAAAAGAATTAAAGTTTATTCAAATTTTTAACAACAAAGTTGGTACATCTGCCAAACTGCAAAACAGTTTGTTGCTGTGGCATGTGCTTAGAAAATTTCTGATGATATTCAAGGTCAAAGTCAAAGTCAAAGGTACTTTATTCCGTAAAAATTTTACATTTATGTGGAATCGTCATATTTTTTTTACCCTACCGTGCAGTGCATAACGTGGCAGCTACTGAGAAACACTGCCAGAAAACTCAGTAGAAATCCTTTTTAAAATAAAATATGAAGATTAATTACAATCATGTGTGTTGACTCAGAACAACTCAATCCCAAGCACTTTTATCACTTAAATAATCATTCAATCAATCATATTTAATTTAATTTATTTAATAATTCTTTTAAACTTATTCGTAGACAATTCTCTAATATCATCATCAAATTTTAATTGACATTTACAATATTAATACCTCAACTAATAAAAACAAAACAACGTGGAGTATTATTAATAATTCGAATTTCAATTTACCTAATGAATCTGTAGATAAAATTTTAATAGATGATACAATTATATATGAACCTGATATAATAGCAAATAAATTTAATAGTAACTTTATAGACAAAATTATTCCAATACAAAATACGGGTAAAAATGCTACAAAATACATTAATACTATACCATTAAAATCAATGTTTATGATTCCTTCCACGCCAACTGACATTTACAATATAATTAAAGGCCTTAAAAATTCAAATAGTGTTGGACATGATGAGATTTCTACCAAAATAATTAAATACGTAGCGGATTTAATATCTGAACACATAAGTTTTATACTTAATCTTTGCATATTTCATGGTGTTTTTCCAGAAGAATTGAAGATATCAATCATCAGACCTTTGCACAAAAAAGAAAATAAAGAGCTGATACAAAACTATAGACCTATTGCAAATCTGTCAGTATTCTCTAAAATTTTTGAAAAATTTATTTATAGTAACCTTTATTCATATCTTGAAAAAAAAAATATGTTGTGTAAGGAACAAAAGGGTTTTCGAAAAAATATGTCAATAAACGCGGCCATTTATGACTTCCTAAAAACAATAATGACAAACATAGATAAAAAAATACCGATTTGTGCCATATACTGCGATATGACCCAAGCTTTTGATTACGTGGATCATGATATTCTATTTAATAAATTAGAGTCTTACGGTATAAGAGGCAACGTACTTCATTTATTAAAATCATATCTCCAAAGTAGAAAACAATTAACCTGTATAAATAAACTTAACTTAAAAACAAAAACTGAACATATGTATTTATCTACAGACCGAACAGTATCATTTGGGGTACCACAAGGGAGTGTATTGGGTCCTCTATTATTTGTTATATATATTAACGATCTACCTAAGGCAATAAAACATCCGATGACGTTGTTTGCAGACGACAGTACAGTAACTGTGTCATGTGACAAAAGGGAGTCGTATGAAACTGATATAAAGGATACGTTATCGTCAATAATATCATGGATGGAAAACAATAACTTAAAAATAAATCTTAAAAAAACTCAAATTATGCATTTCAATCAAAGGACGACTGAAAAGTCAAATATTCATATTAAACATGAAAATATTGAAATCTTGGAAACTGACAGTACTAAATTTCTTGGCTTAGTTATTGATAGACAGCTAAATTGGAAAGCGCATATAGATGCCCTTTGTAAAAAAATTAATAGTTCGGCCTATGCTTTATATAAGCTAGCTCCAATAGTGAACACTGAGGCACTACTTACTGCATACCATGGTATTGTTGCATCTGTATTGAGATATGGCATTATCTTCTGGGGAAATTCTACGAATAAAGAGATTGTATTTAAGTCCCAGAAAAGATGCATAAGAGCTATGTTTAGTATAGAATTTACTGATAGTTGCAAACAATATTTTATTAAATACAAAATTCTTACACTTACATCTCTATATATTCTAGAAACAGCGTTATTCGTAAAATCGAACCCTCATTTGTTCACTAAATTATCTGATGTATCTATACGTAATAGGCGCAGAGATAACCTGTGTATGGGTAGAGCTAATACAACTCTTATGTGGAAAAGCATCTTTTGTCTAGCTCCAAAAATTTATAATAAGTTTCCAGACTCGTACAAAAACTTAAATATAATTATGTTTAAAAAGAAAATAAAGAGCCTCTTAATTCAAAAGTGCTATTACTCAACTGCAGATTTTCTTAGTGACACGCTAGAATAATATAAGAACTGCATATCATTATTATTATACATATTACATTATTATTATTGTTTATTATTTAATTTACTGTAACTATTATAAAATTTAATTTTGTACGCCAAATATTGGCAGAATATGTTGTTCCTATAATTTATTTTTTAAGATCTGTATTTTGTATTTACCATATTCATCCAAATAAATGATTGATTGATTGATTTCTAATCTCTAATAACTAACACTGTTTTTAAATCTTATTTTTACTTATTGTTTGGATTCAATCGTGTACTACTAAAAAATTAAATAATTACTAACAATTTCAATGTCAAATCTTAAATTTAAATGTATTACTTTAAATATTTGCACGACGTATCTGTCGAATACAGTGAAATGAAAATATAATACCATTAAAATATGTAACCTGTATTCTCGCAAATAAAGAGTTCATTCATTCATTCTAAAATAAATTCTGGACGTAATTGAGTTGTTTCATTTGCCCATAAAACTAAACAACTTGTACTTCTCCAACATATAGAATACACCAGAAACATATTACTTACTTATTTACTTATCGTATGGGCAGTGGTTACCCTAGAGAGTTGTTCAAGCCGCCCAGTAGGCCTCTGACATGGCTTAACGACGGTTGTCCAAGACTACAACCGGGACAGACAGCTTAACGTGCCCTCCGAAGCCCGTGCTCCGTAGGCGCTAAGAGATAAAACCACTTTGGTGGTCACCCATCTATGGACTGACCGCGAGCCTAGTTGCTTAACCTCGCCATTCACTTCGGACTGGTGCGAGCATCTAGTTATAAACATATTAACTCCCCATACAAAAACAATGATCAGCTGATGCATTTTGTATGGTAAAAATAATAACCTTGAGATATCATATACTTGTTTTCTTTAATTTGAGTAGTTTCATGGGTAGAGAGCGCTCCTTAAGATACGTATACTATGTATGTTACACCTTGTATACAAAAATCTACTAACGGTTAAACGAGGCGAATATAACTCCCACTTGTTTTATTTAAAAAAAGGACTACGGAATCTAATCGCTGTGTCGCGGAGTACTTTACAAACATATACTGTAGGTCACCGTAGCCTAGTTGGTAGTGCTCCTGCCTGCGAAGCTGGTGGTCCTGGGTTCGAATCCCGGTAAGTGCAAATATTTGTGTGATGCGCACGAATATTTGTTTCTGAGTCATGGATGTTTTCTACGTATTTAAGTATTTATCTATCTATATAAGTATGTATATCGTCTCCTGGTACCCATAGTACAAGCTTTGCTTAGTTTGGGGCTAGGATGATCTGTGTGACATTGTCCCTAGATATTTATTATTATTATTATAATATACCTAATAGACGGGACACAAATTACATCCAGACTCAGAACGACTTCATAGGTCACACAAATAGCAGTCCACAAAGCGGCGAGGCAACTGTCTTAGCCGCTGCGCCACACGTGAGCCGTTCCCGTCACTATTTCGGTTGGATTCCTCTTCACTCAGTTTAACCGGTAAAACGGGGTACATAGAGATGGGAACGATACCATACATAAGTAACATCGTGTTCCCATCTCTATTCACCCCTGGATTTATATTCACTCCATTAAACCGGGTAAACGGAGTGAATACAGTTGGGAACGATATCCAGACATCATTAAAATTGCGTTCCCATCACTATTCACCCCTGGATTTATATTCACTCCGTTAAACCGGTAAACGGGGTGTAAAGTCATGAAAACGATATAATAATAATAATAAGTTTATTGGTATTAACAAGTTTAGGTTTAAAACAATATTTGTGATTGAATCCTCCTTTTAGGCAGATAGTGCCTGTATTATGAGATATATATATTATATCTATAAATATATATAATATCCATAAATACCTAAGTAAAATTGTGGTAACCTCTGGATTTCTATTCACCCCGTTAAACCAGTAAAACGGAATGAATAGGGATTGGAACGATACTCATACATAAGAAAATTGTGTTAGCATCACTATTCACCCCTGGATTTATATTCACTCCGTTACACGGTACATGTTTATAGTACTTCTGCGCACCCCACGAGACGAGTTGGGCAGTGATTATAATCGTCGTCAGCACACAGCTATTTCAGTATTCTTCTAATTATAATCGACAAGAAAGAAGAAAAAACTTAATAGCCGATTCCAAACAAGCTATTTTCGTCGCCATACACCTACATCGAAGAAAAAATGGTTACCGACGTAAATTCCACCTCCCAATAAATACGTAGATCAACGATGTATCACCGCAACTGACATTTATGCTGTTTCATTTTACACCATTAATCATTTTACCCGCGATATTAATAACTTGCAGGACAATACGGGCGTCAAACGGAACGCGCTTTATCATGCAATAAATAATCTGAGTTGGTTGGAACTTGGCGTCATAACAAAATGGTGGCCTTAGAAAATGGCGTCTCACGGTGATGATCGACGTTTAGTTAAGGAATAACATTTATTGATAGCCTGTTGGCGTGGTTAGTAACTGCTTGCTTTTCACGCCGGAGATCGTGGGTTCGATTCCCACCCAGGACAGATAATTGTATGCATGAACATGTCCGTTTGTCCTGAGTCTGGGTGCAATTTTCTATATAAGTATGTATTTACAAAAAAAGCCGTATAATATGTATTATATCAGTTATCTGGTTTCCATAGTACAACCTCTGCTTAGTTTGGGATCAGATGGCCTTGTGTAAATAATATCCCAGTGAATGATATTATTATTATTGCTGGTGAAATAATAGAATAATATTTTTCTCTATTTTATTAATCGCTAATTTTAACGCAGACTAGCCCAACACAGGTACACTGGTATCCGATGCGAAAGGAAAGCGTATTCCATGTGATACGACTGGAAAGAGTAGGATCGATACTGGCTTTTACGCCCATTACACCTCTGCTACTCATGGTGTTTCATGATAAGCAGGGGCGAAAACTTAATACTTTTAATCGTGTATAACATTTACAAATTAGAGAACTTAGTGACTTTATGTTTTTAGTGCAACCCGATTGTAGAAATCCGTCCACCTTAAAGACTACTATGCGGTTCTAATAACAAAAAAACCGGCCAAGTGCGAGTCGGACTCGCCCATGAAGGGTTCCGCAGCAGCAAGTATTTCAGTTGATTAAATGAAAGTTAAATTGCGTTTTACGATTTATGACGCATTAAAAAAAACTACTTACTAGATTTCGTTCAAACCAATTTTCGTTGTTAGTTTACATGGTAATGTACATCATATATTTTTTTTAGTTTTATCATTCTCTTATTTTAGAAATTACAGGGGTGGGGACACTAATTTTTCCACTTTGGAAGTGTCTCTCACGCAAACTTTTGTGTAAAAATCTTAATGCGATTCACAGAATACATCTACTTACCAAGTTTCAACAGCACAGCTCTTATAGTTTCGGAAAAAAAATGGCTGTGACATACGGACGGACAGACAGACAGACAGACATGACGAATCTATAAGAGTTCCGTTTTTTGCCATTTGGCTACGGAACCCTAAAAAGTTGAGTTTCTGTGTGTAAGTATGGTTGGTACAGCATATTGGGAACGTAGGACAGGTCAGCAGTGGGTGATTTATGACCCCTTAATATCGGTCGAAATTGGCTTCTGGTCTTATCATCTATCAGAAATGGAGGGTAAAACCTCCTTATTGGCCTGGTTTTCTTTACGGTTCTTCGCCTTATGTCTGCGGTGATGTAAAGAGCATCAAGAGACAGGGATCTTCCTACTGGTGGAAATCATTAGATTTCCTAATTCCTCACACGGTTTTCTAGAAAAATGACCATGCAACTCTTGGTAGATGAGTGGTACTATTCGCATTGTCCCTATTTTAAGCTTACGGTGTATGGATTTGTTGGTTGGTGAGCTGTCCAAGAGATGTCCAACATCTTTCAAGTCTATACCGAATGCGAAATCTATGGTGAAATATCAAAGTTACCAGAAAAGCAATTACGAGGGACATCCTTGCGAGATCCGGAACCAAAGCAATTGGCAGTCGGGATAATCGCAAAACTGAGTGGCAGTGGGCAGGGTACATCCCTCGCTGAAGCAACGGCTGCTGGGGCAGAAGGATCCTCGCACAAACAGGAACTCGCAGCGTGGGCAAGCCAAGTCCAAAAGAAACAAAATCTACGTAACTATCCATTAATACCAGCTCCGAAGTTGAAAACTAATTTGGATAAATACCTGTAAGTAATCTAAACTCTTAATTGTCTAATAGATATTTTAGCAAACCTAAAACAAAGTTAAGGAATTATTCAGCCATCTCGCAGATAAATTTACATTTGATGACACAAACTGTGTTATTAAATTTAACTTTGCCTACCTTGAATAAAGTTGCTAAGATAGTCTTTGGCATTGCCCTTATTATAAGATATATTTTTGTTTATTTATGGGATTTGCATTTTAATTAAAACTAAAATTAATTGTTAATAAAAAAAACGACATTATATTATTAATGTTTATTATTAAAAATGCTTTCTTATTTACTTTAACAATTTTTTTCAGCTGAAAATAAAATTATATTTGCCATGACACATTTTTTTCTTTTCTTTATCTATGTCATGCCTACTCACCTAAAGTGCTAATATATTAAAGAAATACTCTTTCTTTACAGCATACATTTTTCGTCATTCGAAAAATGTATAAAATATGTTCGGTATTCTTTATAAACACAATTCGAAATAAATTGAAATGAATTAAATGATTCCGTAAATAAAATTACTTTTATATGGAATCGTCATTTTTCAAACATTTAACCCTACCGTCAGGGCCGGATCTACCTAAGGGCTGCTTGGACTGCAGCCCAGGGCCCCGAGGTTACAAGGGGCCCCCAAAGCCCGCTAAAAAGGCGATAATTTAAAAAACAATAAAATCAAAAACATAGATTTGGAAAGCGCACGTCATATTATTATTATTGATTACTATACAGATGACGTAGACGAGGATTTTGTGAATACTCCAATCTAAGCCAGAGTCTTACACCTCTTGCAGTGACATTTTTATTGCATGAAAATAAACTTATTGACGAGACGTGTTCCCTAACTGCTATACCATTTTAAAGATTTTTTTTTTTAATTCGCCAATAACTAGTAGTGAAGCAGAACGCTCCTTCTCCAAAATGTCCTTTGTACTCGTAGAAAATAAATATAGGACAACAACAAATTTATCACTTCTTTCCATAAATTGTAATCTAACAAATGACTTGCAATGTGATAACCAAATAAAAGAATTTGCAGCGCAAAAATGCAGAAAGGTAGATTTATAATTTATCTATATATATAAAAGGCAAACCTGCCTCACTGACATATCAACGCAGGGCCTAAACTATAAGGGTTAGAAACTTTAATTTTATACAGGGGTTCATTTTACAACGTAGGGGAGCACTAAGAGAGGATTTTTAGAAATTCATCCCCTAAGGGTTAAAATAGGGGATAAAAGTTTGTATGAAAATCCGTCATTTTTGAAGTTAAAAGCATGAAAATTGGTATTTGGCCTTTCAGTTAAAAATTAAAAATATGTATTTTAGGATTTTTCGATAATCCACCCCTAAGGGCGAAAATAGGGGGTGGAAGTTTGTTACATTGGTCATCATTCAAAATTATCGCGGACGAAGTCGCCGGTAACTGTTAGTTTACAAACAGTTACCGGCGACTTCGTCCGCGATAATTTTGTATGATGACCAATGTAACAACAAAAACATTTTTGAAGCTAAACACATGAATATTGGTATTTGGCCCTTCTGTTAAATATAAAAATATGTATTTCAGGATTTTTGGGAATTCCACCCCCAAGGGCGTAAAATAGCATAAAAGCATGAAAATTGGTATTTGGTCTTCAATTAAAAACATATATTTCAGTATTTTTGCAAAACATCCACCCTTAAGGGCGTAAAATAGGAAATGTAAGTTTGAATGAAAAATGTGACGTTTTTGAAGTTAAACGCATGAAAATTGGTATTTGCCCTTCTGTTAAATATAAAAAATATGTATTTCAGGATTTGTGGGAATTCCACCCCCAAGGGCGTAAAATAGGGGATGTAAGTTTGTATGAAAAATGTGACGTTTTTGAAGTTAAACGCATGAAAACTTGTATTTGGCCTTTCCGTTAAAAATTAAAAGTATGTATTTCAGGATATTTAGGAATTCATCCCCTAAGGGCGTAAAATATAATGCTTATTTATACTATCATGCCTATACTGACCTCTCTTGCATGGGTATGCTTTTGGTCTTAACGCAGTAAGAAGCTTAATTTTACGTTGACGCTGCTTGACATCTAATGACATGAATCAAAAATGTATAGTTTACTCTTTTTTTCCTCTATCTCTTAGTGCCAAATTTAAAAAATTCTAGGCCAATGGAAAATTGTCTGAAAAACTATACTTTTGTGTTAATTACTGATTCAGTGTGTTAATTATTATGAAAATCTGCTTTAAAAAGCCGTGTTTTTTCTGTTTCGTTAATCTTTTTTCTGAGTGTTGAACTTAAAACATAACTTTACACTATTAGCCAGTAGACTTTAGTATCACTATTTATTTTAATTGGATCATATCTCAAACCGTTTCTGACAGAAACGGCATACAGAATTTTAATGAACGGCCTTTCCGTATTTATTCTCATTCATTTTACAGTTTCTAAAAGTGACCCTTTCACGCATGTTAGAACTTTTTGTTGTAGGTTACATTGGTCATCATTCTAATTTTCGCGGACATAGTAGCGGGTAACAGCTAGTATAAAATTACTGTCAATTTCTATTACTAATTCATAATAAATAAATATAATAATTTTATTGTTTCACTCTCACCCAAGGTTGCCTTGAAAAGATTGCTACCACAGCAATAAGGTCGCCCTTTGTACAACTAATACCTGCGTAGATTTAAGTAATATTTATGTACTTTGTGCCATTAAGAATATATAATAATGATATATCAATATAGAAACAGTTTTTTGACATGGCTATTCGTTGAGTACTTAGATGGGCCCCTATGTAGGTTCAGCCCAGGGCCCCACAAATTCACGATCCGCCCCTGCCTACCGTGTAGTTATGTGAATTCGCTTAACCAGTTGAAATAAAACAAGGAATTATTTTAAAATCAATATTTATTTGGTGTCAATTATCAAGTGATATGATAAAGAGAAAAGAACTTCTTTAGGCGCGTTGAGCACTTTTGGTTAAACAAAAATCGGAGAACTCACCACACGCTTCTCATTAGTTACACCTATACTGTGTATATATATGTACCTTTTGGTGTGAACAAAAAGCCTGAAACTCGCATCAAATAATTTTCACTTCTATCGGCCGTCCACAAAGACTGCCCTGCTTTTTTTTATACATACATGACGGTTTACGGTGTGCTTAGCAGTCTTTCACTACTCACTAGACTATGCAGGCGACCGTGTGGTCGAGCTGTCAAGCTATAAAGACAACCTAACTACCCACGCCGTAGGGTACACTATTTGGTATCCGTCTCTGAGCGGGAACTGAGACCAAGTCAGTGCAGCTAGCACTGTTTTTACCGTCGAATGATAAATACCTATTTGATGAGCACCTAGTCCTGGCGATGAACCTATGATAATAGGTAAGTACGACGTCCATAGGTACTGGCTACGTCATTGGAGTGAGCGCTCACCGCATTCATGAACTAGTTAGTTATTGTATAAGATATGAAACACCTTGTTAATTATATACATCTGTTTATATATATCAGTATTTACTGTAGCTCCATTAATTTTGTTATTTTATTTTTATTAAATTTATTTATTGAGTACAGCCACATCATAAACATTAACAATTCACATAGCAAATATTATAACAATAGTCACTGATGCATATGACAATAACGGCGTACATAATAATCGCCACATTTAACATGGATGACAGTAAAATTGTGATATAGTAATTAAGTTAAACAAATTATATCTATAACTAATTAGATTAACCCAAGCGTAACTAATAATAAACAAAACAAGAATGAAAGTATAATCAAATATATAATAGACGTTACGACTTGGTATTAGTTTTATATCGATAACCCAGTAGTTAAACAAACCTAATGTAGGCTTAAAGTCACTGCTTGTGTAAAAAAATACTAAACTGTGTGTTAAATTAAATAAAAAAACCGGCCAAGTGCGAGTCGGACTCGCACATGAAGGGTTCCGTAGCAGCAAATATTTCAGTTGATTAAATGAAAGCAAATTGCGGTTCATACGTATTAAAAAAAACTACTCGCTAGATCTCGTTCAAACCAATTTTCGTTGTTAGTTTCTATGGTAATAAATATTTTTTTTTACTTTTATCATTCTCTTATTTTAGAAGTTGAGGGGGGGGACACTCATTTTACCACTTTGGAAGTGTCTCTCGCGCAAACTATTCAGTTTAGAAAAAAATGATATTAGAAACCTCAATATTATTTTTAAAGACCTATTCATTGACACCACACATGTATGGGTACGATGAAAAATTTTTTTTTTAGTTTCAGTTCTATGTATGGCGACCCCCAAAAATAATTGTTCTTTTTCTATTTATGTGTAAAAATCTTAATGCGGTTTACATAATACATCTACTTACCAAGTTTCAGTAGTACTGCTTTTATATATTCGGAAAAAAGTGGCTGTGACATACGGACGGACAGACAGACAGACATGACGAATCTATAAGGGTTCCGTTTTTTGCCATTTGGCTACGGAACCCTAAAAAGATATGCACGAGAGGGTTGGTTGTTGTAGTAAAACTTCACTAGACTTGAAGAGTAAGCTGATGAATGCGTGAGGAGAGCGTTAAGAAAACTCACGGTTTAAAAATTAAATAAATCAATTTCATACAAACATTTATTAAAAAATATTATAAATGTATATACCACTAAACTTACATAAAATATATAAACATAAAACTCGTAAATGTTATCTTTCCAAACAGTCTTTATACATTGTTATTTTAATTTTATGTCCCTTGTCATTCGCCTTCAAATTAATAAAAAAAAAACAGAATTACATTAAATAGGATTAATTACCTTACAAAGGGTATAAAAAAATTAAAAAGAAATGCTTTGATTCTCGTGTTAAAAACATTACTCGATATAATTCCCACTTGCATTAAATTTTACACAAATCGTTTTAAAGAAAATTCGTTCATTAATTTTATATTTCTCTATGGTATTATAAAGTAAAACTTATTAGGTAGGCATTTTGTTTAAAAAAAACTACTACGACTATATCGAGAGGGATTTTATTATCAAATCATTCATGGACACACCCAGACTCAACACAACTACATATTTGCCCTACAAATTTTTGTCCTGTGCGGGAATTGGAAACACGGGGGCACCAAGCTAGCACTACACCGCACTTACATACCTACTAATTAATTTTTTTTATATAGTGTTTCAGTGCTTCACCAGACTAGTTGTATACTAGTCTATCTCATTTAGCCTCAGTTACTGCCTCGTTGGTCTAACGGTAGCGTGTTCAACCGCAGATAATGAGGTCCTGGGTTCAAATCCCGAGTCGGGCCAAAAAGTGATTTTGGGATTTTTCCGTAAAAAGAAATTCCTCTGTATCAGCCCGAAATCTGGGAGTTGGCGGTATTACACCCCGTGCCTCGGAGAGCACGTAAAGCCGTCGGTCCTGTGCCTGACCTCTTTCCGGGCGTGTCGCTAGTGGTCCCATAGGATCATGACAGTGATGGAATAGAAAGTGCCCCTGTGTTTGCGCACACACTTGTGAACTATAATATGTCCTGCGCAATGGGCTAATCTCCATTGGGACTGGCCGCCGTGGCCGAAATTCGGTCGGGAGGACATTATTATTATTATTAGTCAGAAATACCCTAAACCGGCGAGCATGTATGAAGAATATAATGCCAGTAATTGAAGCGAAAGAGGTATGCAAGGATCGTGGCAAATGGAAGTCCGTTGCCTCTGCCTACCCCTCTGGGAAACAGGCGTGAGTCTATGTATGTATGTATTAGTCATCTCATTTATTTCTAGTTTGTGTCCACGGATTGAATTTCCAAATACAGGACTACTACAGAATATCTTTAAAAAATCAACAAATATTCCCAAATGCAATGTTTTTCTTTCTTAGCTGACAAAAGGCGAATAATAGTGAACTTGTACAATACATTTATAGTTAGCCAGACTTCCCTCCCGCTAGGGCATCCCTTACTTCTTTAGCTTCTTTGACTTCCTTCAGCTTGGCGTTTTCAGCGACAAGAGCTTGCACCCTTTGCTCGTACTTCAGTCTCAATTCCTGTAAACCGAAAAGATAACCAAAGTCAATACCTTGGAGTTCACGAAATTTTATCGTCTGGCGGGGACCGAGCAAGCTCTCTCTACCAATTAGGTACTCTAGCAATAAGCTACGAACGATATATACCACTAGATTACCTTTAAAACTCTTCCTGAGGATGGTTTGTTTTTTGAAACAACATATCGGTCGGCCATGCGTGATAATCATATTGACAAAACTGACGAATGGTCAACTTAGCACAAGGTTTTGGGCAAATTGAAGATAACATCGATTCCTTACACTGTCTCATCATCGTTAAATTTGACCGGTATTTTGATTGACTAACTTGGACAAGAAACTATAATATTAATAATAATAATATCTAGGGACAATGTCACGCCGATCATCCTAGCCCCAAACTAAGCAAAGCTTGTACTATGGGTACCAGGCGACGATATACATACTTATATATATAGATAAATACTTATATACATAGAAAACATCCATGACTCAGAAACAAATATTCGTGCTCATCACACAAATATTTGCACTTACCGGGATTCGAACCCAGGACCACCAGCTTCGTAGGCAGGAGCACTACCGACTAGGCTACGGTGACCGTCATCATATTATAGTATACTTCACTATAATTATATCTCTAGTTTAAAAAATATATTTAATTTGTAGTGGTGTGTAGTGGTAGTTTCTGTCTTTAATTTAATACCAAATTTTAGGTATAAGTTTTTGTTTTGTACATAATTTTTAAATAAAATACATCGCCCGCACTAGGGCTGTGTATTCCTTTGACGCGGAATACTTTACAAACATATAATTAACAGACTAAGAACAACTAATTATGGGTCACACAAATAGTGATCCTGTGCAGGAAACGAGCCAGGGGCACAAAGTGGCGAGGCGATTGTCCTAACCACTGCGACATAAGTGAAGTCAAATTATTTGCAGTCAGTTCATTATAATTTTCGTACGGATCTCTAATACATTTGAATATTAAATACAGCCCATGTAATTCGTTGATAACGTAGCTTTCTATATGTGAAACAAATATATGTCATCAGTTAACTTGTTTATTGATTATATTCATACCAAACTCTCTCATGTTAGCATTGCTAATTAAACTAAAAAAATGCTACTATTAATATATTACTATTGAAGCATTCCTTAGGGCTCTAAGGAATGCTTCAATATATTAATATATTAATAGTAGCATTTTTTCAGATTGACTGACTATCCATACTAATATATTACTTTTGAAAGTCTCTGTTTTTTCTTAATTAGTTTCTTAAGTCTTAACGCCCGAAATACTGAACTGTGTTTCTTCTGTGTGAAAATATGAAAATATGATATGTGCGCACGCAACCCACTCTTATGGGTTATTTCGTATTCTGTTGCTGATACGCCAGGCTGTTGCTGATACGCCAGGCATCAATCGTCTCAAAGCGGGTTTTGGAACCATATACAATGCTGCATGTTACAATAAAATACTGCTTATTATTCTACTACCAATAAACGAACACGCGATCAACGCCAGTTTCTACGGCAGTTTACAAGTCATTGCACATTTGCCACTTAATATGTATTGTTTCCCTGGTTTAGCGGTAGCCTGTTCAGGCGCAGATAATGAGGTCTTGGGTTCAAATCCCGGGTCGGGCTGAAAAGTCATATTGGGATTTTTCTGTTAAGAAATTTATTATGTATAGTAATAACAATATAAATAAATTATATTAAAATAATAAAATGAATTAATTTAAATTTAAGAGGCGGCACTGATTTAGTGGGCAATATAGCAAGATATTTTTCTACGTAGACCTAAAAAAGCGCTTGAAACTAGTCGTTTTATATTTCTAGTAATGTAGTTAACTACTCATAATTAATTTTTGGTACATGTAGTATGAACCAACAGTGGTTATTTGTATTTTCCGTTTAACTGCATATGTTTGGTACCTTTTGGGCGCTGGAAAGGTCTAGATTAGGCTGTAATTAGAAATGATAGAACATACTCTTGTTCGATAATTTCTAATCTAAACTCACATCACACTAAAGTGCACTAAGTTTGTGAGTATGTGAGTGTGTATGTTTGTTACTTCTTCACGTCTAAACGGCTGAAGCGATTTTAATAAAATTTGGTACGGAGTAAGCTGACACCCAACAACACATAGGCTATAATTTATCAAGTGTAACGCGGGTAAAACCGCGGGGCACAGCTAGATTTATTATATAGTAAGAAAACATCTCAGATGTTTTCTTATCTATATCTCACTCGTTTTCTTATTTCATGCTTATATTTTTCCTAGCATATGTGTTAATAGACTCTAATTTCTAAGTTTGATGCGGGTAAAACCGCGGGGCACAGCTAGTAGTTCTACATATTGTACCTTTAATACCCACGCATAGGTCTAGGTCTGGCTATTGTTTGAGAGTAAAAGCTTGATGTTATTAATGTGATTAAATCATTAATAGTATATTAAAAATAGGGTAGACGTTCGGTATTTTCCAAATATACCCAAAAATATATATAGACCACTTTCTCTCATGTAGGCTCACTACGAAAATGAAATCCTATCCAATACTTTCTTATATTACATACTAAACGAGAATTTTTGGTATGTCATATAAGAATTCCTACTAACCGCCAGGTCCGGATCTAGTGATGGATGCACTGCTGTGCCTTTTTGATATAAGAGGGCGACAAACGAGCAAGTGGGTTATCTGATGGTAAGTGATCACCGCCGCCCATGGACACTCGCAACACCAGAGGAGTCGCGGGTGCGTTGCCGGCCTTTAAAAGTCTGCAATCAAGTGTTGCTGGCCCTTCCCCCCACTCCAATGATCGATACTATCATTACCTTCCTATACTAACGCCGAGACGAGGGAAAGCAACTACAGAATATTATATAGTCCCTCCTGGTCTAGGTTCGCCTTCGCTTCAGTCTCACTATAGAGACACCCCATAAAATAAGTGCGGTAACAATATAGTGCACAAGTGTACCCACACATAAATACACTCTTTATTCCGTAATTTCCATAACTCAATTTGTCATGTCATAAAATTTCCCTTTGGATGCACAACCTATACAGTATGTCTTAATTTTAAAAAAAATAAGCCACATACAAGACAACTGGCAAAAGAGTACGTATTATTATTTCGGCTCGAAAGACCAAAATGTTGGGAACTAGTTATTATTATTTTTCTATTAAATTATTATTAAAGTGAAATGAACATTCTCCACGCTAGTGGTGACCGGTTGCATAAAAAACTGCTGAAAAAGCCGATTACCCTCTAATCTACAGGAGCTCGTCTTTCAGAATTCAAATGGCTTTAACAAGTCGGTGCATCAGATAGGACAAATCCAGGTTATCCTGAACGGATGGCAACCCTAAGTACCATACAACTGATGATGCCACTAAATAAAACAGATTTATTTCTTTTTCTTTCTTAAAAATAAAAAAGACAACGCCCGCACTTGGGAATTTAATCCCTGTGTCGCGGAGTACTTTACAAACATATTATTAACAGACACAAAGTACATCCAGACTCAGAACAACTATTTATGGGTCACACAAATAGGTGTACTGCACGGGACTCGAACCCGGGACACGAAGCGGCGAGGCGACTCAATTAATTTTTCAATTTATTGTTTGCCCCATTCCAACCTTCTTGGATTTGGCCCTGGAAACTGAATTCTAAGGATCGGCTCGGAACATTTTATTAGAATTTCACAGAGAATAGTTTTAAGGTCGAGATATCTGTCGAAGGGATCTATTTTCGATAAAATTAATGTTATTATATTTTCTATGATGATACTTCAGTTACTTACGTATAAACTTCAATATTCAACCGAGTATAACAAAATGAAAGGATGAGATCTAACAAAAAACGCTCAAAGTATAGTAAGCGGCATGTCAGACGATATTCTTTTAATACGAAAACCGTCTTTACTGCGCACGTTATAAAGATGTTGTTTAAACCAATTCCGTAATCAATCGACAAGAAAATATGCTGAATCCAAACGAATTTTTTCGTGCCAAGTCGTCGATTTATTTGCTAAACATTTATTTTCTGCACTATGGCATATGATTATTTTTATTGCTTTAAAAACAGGGCGATGTCATCCACTGCTGGATATAGACTTCCCTCAAAGGCTTCCATGAAGTTGCCTTTTGGAGGAGTTTGTCGTAGTCACCATACTTGGCACGCGAGTTGTTCGACCGCAGGTGACCTGGATAAGGGATCCCTTAGTTGCCTTTTACGACACCCAATGGATGTCATGGGGTCGTCCTGTAATTATTTCTGGCCTTTAACCAAACCACCATTTTCTAGCAATAAAAACACCCAGTAGCAGCTTGGAGTAGGACGGCGTTACATGACCGTGCCTTGGTAAGCACGCTAACGTTACCTAAAATTTTGCCATGTCTCATACTCCTTCCACAAATCGTGATTGAAGATCGTGCTAGTCTGTGTTTCAGCACCAGACAATACGTGTCTTTCTGGACTTTGAACAGCTCTTAGTATCATGTATAATGTTACCTTGAAAATAGCGAGCTGAGTCTCATATTCCTTCTTCAAGTCGTCGTTGAGGGTCGTGCTGGTCTGTGCTCGCTGCAGCACCAGGCTGTACTTATCCTTCTCCGCTTTGAAACGCGCTTCCATCGCTTGGAGACGATCCTGGAAAATTTAAGATGAGTTAGAATATGCCAATGTACTTCCATATATAAAACTGTTGCATCGAACGTTCAATGCCCAACAAGGCTACGCTAAGTTATTCTGAACATGTATAAGTACACAACTAGAAACTTAAATCAATGCCTCATTGGCCTAGCAAAGATAGTGAGGACCTGCAAGCAAATCTAAGGCAATCCGAAAATCTAATAAATATGATAGGGATTTTCTCACCAAGAAAAAATCCATCAATAGCTCGGATTCAGAAAGTATCGATATTACTTCCCCGTGCCTTCGAGAGCATTGTGTGCTCTCGAAGGCACTAGTCGGCATTGCAGCTGATCTACCTCCGGTTGTGTCCGATAGCTCATTTCTTTATATCATGGGACTAACGCTAAAATAAATGGCATCATTTATGTTTGTATGCACTTGTACGCGCAGGTCTCCATTGAAGCGACTGAATTTAAGATTGAGACTGACTCAAATTTTATCAAGGACTTACTCCCCTTGCTTGTCTTAAATTTCTGGCAAAATCAAAATCAGTGTTGCTCTGTTGATATAAGGTAGGTTTTAAAACATAGGTACATACCTCCATAGCCTTGATTTCGGAGTTTCTTATCTCCAGTAAATCTTTAGTGATGAGATTGATGTCTTTCAGGGACTGCACTTGTGTGGTGAGGGCTTCGATCTGGAGCTCCTGGTTCTTCACCATCTTGGTCTTGTCGAAGATCATGCCGCGGGCTTTGCTCAGCAACTGAAAAGTCACAAATAATGCGGAATTCTATCATCTATAATTGGTCGAGATTTGCAATTTTCAACTGGTTCAGTTCAAAATTGTAATTAGTCTTAAGTATATTGACGGTCACCGTAGCCTAGTTGGTAGTGCACCTGCCTATGAAGCTGGTGGTCCTGGGTTCGAATCCCGGTAAGTGTAAATATTTGTGTGATGAGCACGAATATTTGTTTCTGAGTCATGGATGTTTTCTATGTATATATGTATTTATCTATCTATATAAGTATGTATATCGTCGCCTGGTACCCATAGTACAAGCTTTGCTTGTTTGGGGCTAGGTTGATTTGTGTGACATTGTCCCTAGATATTATTAGTATATTTTAATTTAAAAAGGATCCCTACTGAGTTTTCTGGCAGTGTTCCCAGTAGCTGCCACATCATGCACTGCACGGTAGGGTAAAAAAATGTCGATTCCACATAAGTATAAAATTATTACGGAATTAATGAAATTTGTTCTTTATTTAATTTTTATCATAAGCTCTACAGGAGTTCAAATACCTCCGCTATACAGAATACTCCCGGTAATATTATTATCGGCCACCACAGCTTATATAAAAGACAGGTAGGGTAGGATCGGATTAACCTTATATTAAAGAAGATAAAGGTTGGCAAAGTATGTGCATCACTTACGAGTATAACCGTTTTAAACTCTTTTCATTAGGTAGACCGTACGATTGTTTACCGACTGGGTGCTATAAAATTAAAAAAGAAAAGAAAGTAAGCACGAGTTAGAGTAGTTGGCGTGGTTTGTAAATGCTTGCCTTTCACGCCGCAAGTCGTGTGTTCAATTCGATTCGGTCCCACCCAGGACAGATATTTGTGTGCATGAACATATCTGTTTGTCTTGAATCTGGGAGAAATTATCTATAAAAGTATGTATCTATTATCTATTAAAAAATGTAAGTATTATATGTCGTATATCAGCTATCTGGTTTCCATAGTACAAGCTCTACTTAGTTAGGGGTCAGATGGTCGTGTGTGAATAATGTCCCAGGATATTATGATTAACAGAGCCCTGGAAGACAATGCAACGCTATGATTGGTCATTGAATTGGTTGAACAAAGAGTTACAGCCTTATTTAAATTAAATTTAAATTAAAGTCGGCCGTTTGCCATGGGTTATCGAAATTTTCATTTAAAACCCGATTTAACTTTGACCCGCCGTTTAGTCATGTCAAAATTTAAACCGTGTCGGCCCCAGGCTTAAACCTTGTTTACAATAAATATGGCGGATTTTATTTGCATCAGCTGACATTGTATGGAAGTTATTAGCTGTTAATTTTTTTTACATAAATAAGTCCAGTACCAGAAATATTGACAGAGTAAAATAAAATGGCGTTACTTAGCTGAGAAACCTTTAAGTAGGGTATTTAAATACAGAAATAGTTGAGCGGGGTTCAAGTGGTTGTGCAGAGTTTAGCTGAGACATGGTTAAGCGGCGGATTATTTTAAATGAGAACGTTATAGTTTAAGCAAGCATAACTCTTTGTTCCCATTGAGAACTCTGATTGCGGATAGGTACGTTTAATTGTTACTAGAGTCATATTAAACCTCCAATGGTAATGTCATTCGCGTTAGCGAGACCATCAAAGTTTATACGTTTCCGATGCAATATTTATTACCTCCATTATAAAAACGCATCAGATCACGACTCGAGCATAATACTTAAATTGTGTTAATATTCAACTATTAACATGAAAAATGCATACCGACTGGTGTTAATAACCTAAAATAAAAAATTACATCTGAGAATGACACAGTACATATTGAAGTCACATTTATGTGTCTGTGACTTTTTCTTCCATGTTTAGTCTACTTCTGCTCTTCAGTAGAATGTGCTCTCGAGATAGTCACAAGACTCATTTAAAAGGAACCAGAGAGAGTAGATACTAAAACTCTCATAAGAAGAATCATTCTATAACTACGTAATAGTTTGTAATAAAAACGTATGTATACTACTACTATATTATAAATGCGAAAGTTTGTGAATATGGATGATTGTTACTTACACGCAAAAACTACCGAACAGATTTTGATGTACTTTATAGCAATATAAACTATATATTCCGAATAACAATTAGGCTTTAACTTCCAAAATTTAACGCGGGTAAAACCGCAGGGCAGGATAAATTATAGCCTATGTGTTATTCGGATATATAAGCTATATTACTACAAAGTTTCATCAAAATCCGTTCGGTAGTTGTTGCTGAAAAGAGTAACAAACGTCCATTCATTCATTCATCCATACATCCACACTCACAAACTTACGCATTTATAATATAAGTAGGAAGTAGGATGAAGGGCTACAAACCTCTTCGTGTTGCTGTTTGATGTTTTCAATCATCTCATGATTCTTTCCGCTGGGCTTGGAGAGAGCCGCCTGTAGTTCCGTCTCCAGATTCTTGACCCTCGCTTTCAGAAGGTCGATTTCTTCCTCACGAACCTGTGTTGAAAAGAACTTAATTAACTATTGAGCATCAATGCGCAATAAGAAATTTCTATATGGATTTAAAGGTCAATAATGAATTGCTGGCATATCGATTGCGGTATCAATTATGGTTTGCCGTACTCATCTTGCTTGGTATGTGATTTGGTTTCCCTTGGTTTGCCGATACTAAGCTTAATAGAAAGTTTATAATAATAGCGCATAGACTACGGTCTGGACATGTTCCACTCAACAAGTTTCGACACTTAATGGTAATAAATATAATAAAAATAAAATAATAAAAGTGACAGCCCCAATTGTACACAATGTGATACGATGGAGGATGTCCATCACTTGTTGGTGGAGTGCGTCAGGACCCGAGCTGCTAGAGGCGCTGATGAATACCTTCAAAATTAATTTGATAGATGTTGGTTTTGTTCAAAGCATATTATCAGAGCCTGTCTCGAATGCAGCATCTTACTTTATAAAATAGTACATAAGGTTTATGTACTATTTTATAAAGGTTACGATGGGGCTGGCATGGTCGTATTGTGACCAAAAGCTCCTAAATTAATAATAGATAATAAAAAAAAATGTGATTTGGTTCGAATTCCGGCCACGGTGGCCGGTCTCAATGGAGACCTAGCCAACTACGCGGGACATATAGTCCACAAATATATGCGCAATCACAGGGGCACTTTCTATTCCATCACTCTCATGAACCAATTGGATAACTAGTGACACGACTGGAAGAGATCAAGCACAGGCCTGACGGAATTTTCTTTACAGAAAAATCTCAAAATCACCTTATGGTCCGACCCGGGACTTGAACCGAGGACCACATTAAAATATTATGATGTTACATTTACCTACGGAGTCATTACAAAAAATGTGGACGAATTCGCGGGTAAACCTAGTGATATATACGACGAACGCTTGGTTTTTAGAACTAATGCCGAGATTCTCCAAAACTTTTCTGATACATTATCTTGTGTATCTTAAAACCTTTTTCTTTTAAAATCTTAATCCTTCGGTTGTTTACAGGTTAAAACTTTAAGCCATCGAGAACAGTGCCATCTGCGACACGCGTAATGCCCAAGTAAGTAACTTAAACTTGGCAAAGTCAAAGTTTATAGCCACAAGACTTCTAATACTCCTTAAGTACCTAGAGATAAACAACACAAGAGATGCTATTAGTACTAAGTTAGTGGTAAATTCCGAATTATAGACTAGCCTGTTCGGATAGATAAAATAGTTCTCAACTTTAATAATAATATACGTATATAATAATGACCTCCTAGGCGAATTTCGACCACGGCGGCCAGTCTCAACAGAGATTAGCCATCTGCGTGGGACATATTATAGTGCTCAAGTGTGTGCGCAAACGCAGGAGCACTTTCTATTCCATCACTCTCATAATCCGATGGGACGCCTAACGACACGACCAGAAAGAGGTCAGGTACAGGACCGACGGCTTTACGTGCTCTCCGAGGCACGGGGTATAATACCGCCAACTTCAGACTTGGGGCTGGTGCTGAGAATTTGTTCTTTTTACAGAAAAATCCCAAAATCACTTTTTGGCCCGACCCGGGATTTGAACCCAGGACCTCGTTCTCTGCGGGTGAACACGCTACCGCTAGACCAACGAGGCATATACGTATATAGATAATAGTTATCATCCCAGGCCTGGCATCGCCCACTGCTGAAGATACGCCTCCATTTTTTGGTGGGATTTGTTTTAACCACCGCGCTTGGTATACGAATTGGCGACTCTAGTTAGGCGGTAGCTGCTCTAGACCTGGTATATACCTCGCTGGTCTACAGATAGAATGTTCCACCGCAGATATGAGTTCCTGGGGTCAAATCCCGGGTCGGACAAAAAGTGATTATGGAACTTCATGTTCCGAAAATTTCTCAGTATCAGCACGAAATCTGAGAGTTAGCCGTTTACAACCTCGTGCAAGAGCACGTAAAGCCGCCGGTCCTGTACCGGACCTCTTTCCAGTCGTGTCGGATCATGAGAGCGACGGAATAGAAAGTGCCCTTGTTGCGCGCACATTTGTGCACTATAATGGCTAGTCTCCATTGAGACTGGCCGCCGTGGCCAAAACTTGGCTAGGAGGACATTATAATGACACACAGATAGCATGGATTAGTTCTGTCATTCTTTCTGAGCTGTGAATCACACGGCACGCACATAGGTAAAATTACAAAATACTTAACATATCATATAAATTCGTATATTTTATTGTTTATTTCGGTCTCGAAGATCCTGATAACATACGAGTATATCAGCCCAGTACAAACTACGTGACATTTAAAAATGTCGGTAAAATACCGAACGGAAAAATCAAGACGTTGATAGTGCGGCTTACTGCTGTGTCACTGACACAACTAGCCGCATATTTGCTTGCTTTTAATCCTCGGTCTCGAATCACTGTTAACTATTCGGGGGTATTTTGTACAAGCCCATCGACCTTACCTTCAATTCTAATTTAAATCCATCTTCAGTCCTCTCGTTCTTGACTTTTTCTAATTCTTCGATCTTCTTGAGGAGTTCCGCCTCTCTTTGCTGCCAGTCGCCCTTTAAACAAAAGACCAGAAGACCACCCAAATGTTATGATGATAGAAGAAGATAAAGAAGCACAATAAGACATGAAAAATGGTATTTCTAATGAATATATCGTCAAAGGAGACTAGACTATCCTCACAGCTATGGTTAACCTAATCAATATGTGCACTAAACATTTGAGAAAGCTGCTCAATAATTATGACTTATAAGCGATAGCATGTAGTAGCCTGGGGTCCGCTGGAGCGTAGGACGTGTGTTGAATACGATTTTGAGAAGTGATACATGGTGTGTCGCACATGGACTAAGACAAGTTTAGCAGTGATAGAGGTGGTACTTTACGAAAATGCATTCACCCAGGGATAGCCTAATATTAACGCTACTAAAAACATGATTTGTCGACGTTCAATCTTTGCTTTATTATTACTTGAATTCAAATAAGTAGGTTAAAGAAAATGAGACGAAAGCATTTGAAGAAAACGACACCTCCATATCCTTAAAAAAATTATAAATGCTTGAGCTTAAAGACGCTCAAACGTCTTTAGATTAAAATATTGTGACGCCTAAAATCAGATGTTTCCCCGCCACCTTTCCATGTCATCATTATTCAACATGGCTAAAATTGTAAAAGCCCGTACTTTGGTATATTGTCTTTATAACGGTAAATTATGGACAGTTATTTTCCCACACTTCTCCGCTCCCAAGCAGGCTTCAGAGCACTATTCACAAGTTTTAAAAACAATGAATCTGTTCCCACTAACATTTTTACTAGTTTCTGCTACACCATTGGATGTTGGCTGTGCATCTACTTGCATAGATTCATCTGGCTTGTTTACTGCTGCTGTAACTGGAGCTTCTACTGGTGTACTCTCGGCAGACGCAGGTGTGGCTTCCGCAGATTTAATCTCAGTGGGAGGTGCGGCTTCTACAGGTATAGTTTCTACTGCAGGAGAAACGTCTACAGGTTTATTGTCAACTGTGGAGGCGGATTCAATGGGTGCAGGAGGTGTCGTCTCAGGTGTCGCTTGCTTTGCCTCTGTTTGTTGGTCTGGTTTTGCTTCAGTTTGTGGTGCCACTGCCTCAATCTGTAAATGAATAGGAAACGTCACTTTTAACGTCACTGATATTTTAATGACAATTGTATTGATCTCTAATATATTTATATGCCATTAAATTTATGGTTCAATTCCCACCCGCACTTAAATATTATATACAATTCATTTTAAAGAAGTCTGAAAAATTAAATTGAATATATTTATTTTCTATGGTGGGTATACCTACGCTTATTACTAGAAACCTTTTTCTTTCATCTATATTGAAAATGAGATACCTACTTATAAACTGTCATTGTCCTAGAGCAACTTCTGACAGGCTAAGAAGTATAACCTCAAATTAATTTGTTGAAAACTAATCAAAACCTTGTTCCCAGAAGAACAGCCATTTACATGTTATACAACTCAATTTATTGTCATGTTGGCGTGGTTGGCAAATGCTTGCTTTTCACGCCGGAGATCGTGGGTTCGATTCCCACCCAGGACAGATATTGGTGTGCATGAACATGTCTGTTTGTCCTGAGTCTGGGTGTAATTATCTATATAAGTATGTGTTTACAATAGAAAAGTAGTATTTGTGTAGAACATCAGTTATCTAGTTTCCATAGTACAAGCTCTGCTTAGTTTAGCATCAGATGATGATGTGTAAATAATGCCCCAGGATACTATTATTAGTAACTTACCGGTTTGACCACTTCAACTGTTTGTGGTGGGTTTGCTGGTGGCGCTGCTGCACCCTCGCCACCACCGGACTCCTGAGTTGTAGCTTGAGCTTGGTCAGCCTACAAATGAAAATCATTTTACTTTAGTCAAACATATCTTAAATATCTAGCTTCAAATATAAATACTTTAGTTGACGAACATTTTGTTCGGACACAGAGCGAAATAATCTAGTAATTATTCGTTTTTTATTCTTTGATATGACTATAATACCTACTATCCATTCTGATTCAGTTGATGTGGCCGCCATTTACAGCGAGTTTTAAATCCCACGGCGAAAACAATATAGGAAATACAGACAGATTGAATCGTCAATGCCAAACAGGTATAAAGTATACTTATATTTTTTCGGTCATAATAATTTTCCAAATAACTACAACTGTTTAGCTTACGCGTAAATAGAAAAGCTATTATTTCGCTTAATTTTAAAATAAAACCCAGCTACTATATCATTACAGATATCACAGCATGACCTTCCAGATCAACCTCAAAATAAGTCAACAAACACATTTTAAATAACCCCGGTGTACTTGCCAAAATCCTTAAATAGAATTTCATAAATATGTTTGTTTTCCAATTAATGGCATCAGAATTTAAAGCTGCATCTACATCAAACTCATTCGAACAAAGAAAATTAATCGTAGAATTAAATTACCTAAATTTGACTCCCTTTAAACTATGCAATTGGCACAAATGGTTCTTTCTGGGCCATTTCAGCACAGATTATTCTCCAAACATAACGTACCTAATGTTTTATTTCTTCTTATTTTCGCATAATAAACATAACACACACATTTACTTTATTTTTAGTCATATTTTTAACCACCTCGCAAGCTCTTTCGAGTATAAAACTATTAGGTATCATAACCTATTTTCAAATACCGAAGAATTAGCCTAACATAGACATTTTACCTCCACACAATGTTTTCTGAACATAGGCGATTACATAAGGACGTCATTTAAAAAAAACCATTCCGCATTAACTTAGCAACTAATCATAATATTTCTCAATATTTTTGTACAAAGAAAAGCTAGGATTTGAATGTTTTGCCCAAACAATACTTTAAATTTGGAAGTCGCCTAGGCGGCTAAGTTGGCATTCAAATCCATAGAAATGTAGGTACCTAATCTTATTCCATTAAATAAATAAAAATAAAATAAAATAAAAAAGGTTTTTATTCACGTACACTTTAAAAAAGCGCTTGTAAATAGTCAGAACATGTTTGTAGTATTATAGTTGTATACATTACTATTTCTAGTAACATAGCTATTTAGGTACACATTGTATTGATAGTATTAAAACATTAATAAAATTTATTTTATAACAGCAATGATATTTAGCTAGCTCGTATCAAGTTATTGTCAAGAGATTATGTTTCAGTTTAATTATCTAGTTTAAGTCTAATTATCTAGTTTAAGTCTAATATTTGTAATACATATTGGCAATGGTTCTGTCTATATTAAGGTGATATTATTATGACGGACCTTATGTTAATAACGACGGTCGCGCTTTAATGCTACCACCGGATCCAATGCGCCCCAACTGAGAAGACCCAGCGAAACAAACTCAGCGGGTGTCTCTACTACCGGTTTCAACACGGCCCAGTTGAGACGCTCCGGCGAAACATACTCAATGGGGCATATACACGAGATTAATAATTTTTTCGGGATTTAGTTCTTTTTTCGGGATATTAAATTACTCTAGTATCTCTTAATAAATCTAGTTTCTAGTCAACATTGGCTATGGCCAGCGGACAATCATTAAATCTAGGTCCCTTTATTTACCAAAAAAAAAAAGAAAGAAATTAGAGCACTACAAACATCGTAGTCCAATTCGAAAGCAATTTCAAGCACAGATATCCTCTGCGTGAATAAATAGCATCGTTGATCCAAATTGGTCGCCATTCGTCCGTGTTGAGAATCCCTCTATCTACCTAACCTTACCTACAATCAATTAGATTCGAGTTCTGTTGTGACACAAGGAAGGTCCAATGTCCATGCTAGATTAATGCATCTGTAGCAATGATATTTTATTCAAGATACGCTACGTTCATATTAACCGACATTAAAAATATGGTCCCGCTTGTATAGACATACCTATAGTGCACACATGTTGACAAGTTGCACTAATGTATAGTACAAAAGATAGGATAAAGATGTAAATAATAGAGATAGCTATCATTTAACTGACGGTCACCGTAGCCTAGTTGGTAGTGCTCCTGCCTACGAAGCTGGTGGTCCTGGGTTCGAATCCCGGTAAGTGCAAATATTTGTGTGATAAGCACGAATATTTGTTTCTGAGTCATGGATGTTTTCTATGTATTTAAGTATTTATCTATCTAT
The DNA here is from genome assembly GCA_951640165.1 of Pseudoips prasinana. Classification (NCBI taxonomy): domain Eukaryota; kingdom Metazoa; phylum Arthropoda; class Insecta; order Lepidoptera; family Nolidae; genus Pseudoips; species Pseudoips prasinana. Next base: position 34,361,850 of record OX621245.1, on the reverse strand, counting down.
ATAAGTATGTATATCGTCGCCTGGTACCTATAGTACAAGCTTTGCTTAGTTTGGGGCTAGGATGATCTGTGTGACATTGTCCCTAGATATTATTATTATTTAAACAATTGCGCTTGTAATGTTTAATCCAGGAATAGATAATAACACAAAACGTACCAATTGGGACGTCTTTGAGTCTTCACGAAGCGCGCGCTAATAACATATCTGCCTCTTCTTAGGGTTCTGTAGCCAAATGGCAACAACGGAACCCTTATAGATTCGTCATGTCTGTCTGTCTGTCCGACCGTATGTCACAGTCACTTTTTTCCGAAACTATAAGAGCTGTACTGTTGAAACTTGGTAAGTAGATGTATTCTGTGAATCGCATTAAGATTTTCACACAAAAATAGAAAAAGAACATTAATTTTGGGGGTTCCCCATACATAGAACTGAAACTCAAATTTTTTTTTCATCGTACCCATACATGTCGGGTATCTATGGATATGTCTTCAAAAATGATATTGAGGTTTCTAATATCATTTTTTTCTAAACGGAATAGTTTGCGCGAGAGACAATTCCAAAGAGGTAAAATTAGTGTTTACGTCCCTTTTCCAAAATCATTCCCACAAAAAAAATCCAGCAACCGAGAGGAAAAATGGCGCATATCATAAAATTTAAAAGAAAAATGAGATTTAGTTGAAACATGGTAATAACTAAGGCATAAGTATTACAACTAATAGGTATCGTTGCTGTTAAGGATACCTCCTTAACAGTAACAATACCTATTAGTACTTTTGCTAATCTTTGGAAACAGTACCCTGTTTCCAATGATTAGCAAAAGTAACCAACTAATTTAGCAGATCTAAAGTCGGTGACACTGGATTTGTAGTTGATGTGTTCCGCTAAATTAGAAAAGAAACTTGAAATTACTACATTCTGGAGATTAGTGCCCCGGAACGGCAAAATAAAATGTGGCGAGCTGGCAGCGACCTGTGACTTAAAACTTTAAAACCCAGACTACATATTAAATGCCCGCCCGGGCGTTTCAAAACTTTCTTTAAACTAGTGTTACGAAATCCATGCCTGTCACTTAGATTCCTTTAGTTACCTTATATGTTTAAGTAATATATAGGTATATTACTTATAATTATAATTTTAATGGCTATTGATATTTTTATTTTAATTTAATTTTGATTTGTTTTTTAATTTAATTCTGATTTCATTTTAATTTAATCCTATTTTATATTTTTGAAATTATAAATGATGTATATAAATTTGAATTGCAATATGTGTCCTAATAGTGTAAATTAGTTTGATACACTAAGAATGAGCGCTCGTGTCTGAAATACAGATATGTACTTATCTAGTTCAGACACAGCCGCGTCATACGATTGATACTAAAATGGTTATGTAACCTGGTTTTTGTAAATTCTGTATGTTGTATAACTTTGTGAATAAATATTATTATTATTATTAATTTCAGAGAGTATTTAATATTAAAGTGAGGTATAGCATATAGTTGATTTGCAGAATAATAGTCGTTACTTAACCTTATTTTATAAGCCGCCCACTAGGCCACTGACATGGCTGAACTACTGTTGCCTAATAGCTACAACCGGGACCGACAGCTTAACGTGCCCGGAGATAATATTCGTTGTAATTTGATTATTGATTTTACTGGGTCAGCGGAAAGACGCCATCATGTCAGTGTCAGGAACTAATAATAAGTTTCACACATTACGATCTATTTCGTTATTATTCGTATTTATTTTATTTTTTTATTTATTCATTCATGTACACACAAAAATCATAGAATAATATACAAAAAGAAACAAAGAGTACACAGGATCTGCTTATTTCGTAATAAATTTCTTCCAGCAGACCCGCGAAAGGAAAAAAATAATTGAAGATAGTCAAAAATGTGTGTAGGTCAATAATAAACTTACATACTAATAATTTACATATATACTTAATACGAATATATACCACTATTATACTCAATGTTAAATTTAAAATACACTAAATACTAATACTAACGTACATTCTAAGTGGATGAAATGGATAGATAATGATTTTTTACTTGTCTTTTAAACGAATAAATCGAATTGCAGTTCCGAACATTTGGCGGAGGAGAGTTCCACAGCCTGACCGCATGAACAGTAAAGGAATAGGAATAGAAATCGGTTTTATGGAGGGGAAATTTAAGAAGGGATTTCATGTGCGTACTGCAAAGAGCACCAGGAGCAGATTTATAGGAGAAGCGCTCTCGCAGATAGGAAGGGGATTGGGGATTATGAAGGATGTTAAAAAGGAGGCACAATATGCGAGTGTTCCTGCGAAAACGAATTGGGAGCCACTTGAGATCTTTACGAAATTTAGAGACATGGTCGATTTTTTTCAGGCCGAATATAAACCGAATGCAGAGATTTTGTAAACGCTCAAGCTTATTGAGAAGCTCCTCTGTAGCGTCTAGGTAGCAACTGTCAGCGTAATCCAAGATGGGTTGTATCAGAGTCTGGGCAAGAGAGATTTTAGTTTTCAAGGGTAAAAAGTTTTGAAGGCATTTCAGCGAGTGGAATGTGAAGTGCACTTTTTTGCTAACTTCAGCGATTTGGGCGATCCACGAGAGATTGCAATCTAAAGTAAGTCCAAGATTTTTTGCCGTGTCGGAATAAATAATTGGGACACCATCGAGGTAGACTGGTGGAAAAGAATTTGAATTAACTTCACTGCGCATATGCCTACTGCCTATGACCATGGCCTGGGATTTCACAGGATTTAAAAGTAAACCATGAGACTGAGCCCAAAGACTAATTAACCCCAGGTCGTGGTTCATTGCAGCAATGGCTGCATCAGCGTCATCAAGGGTGAACGACCGATATAGTTGCAAATCGTCTGCATAGAGATGGAAATTCGAAGAGGTATTTTTTGTAACAGAGTTAATGAAAATAGAGAATAATAAGGGAGATAGAACGCCACCTGAGGCACACCCGCACTGAGCTCGCACCAATCGGAGAATGTCTCGTCAAGGCGTACATACTGCGAACGACCCCGAAGATAAGACTCAAACCAAGATAAGGTAGAAGGTGAGAAGTTGAGTGAAGAGAGAATAAAGAGAGAATCTGACCATAAATGCCAAATAGTAAAGATAAAAAATGAGATAAATATAAATAAACAAAAAATTAGTTTTAGACCTTTAACAAAATCTAATTTGGGAAAGTTCAGTAACAACCTGGAGAATAGTTTGTGCCATCTATTGCCAAACAAAAGTAAGCCTAACGATATGTACACTACATTATTCCACTGTATTTGCAAAGAATTTAATAAAGCTTGTAAAATTAAAAACATAACGGTTGACAGTAATAAGATAAAATTTAGTTCTTGGGCAACTCAACGCATTAGACTGAGTAGAGATTTTTTATATGAGTTGTATGACAGAAGGTCCTATAACCCTGATGTCAATTTCATTAATTATGTTAGAAATTATTCAAAAATTTTTAAAAAGGTTTGCATTCAAGCAAAATCTTTATATATAAGAGATAAAATTAAAAAATCTGATAATAAAATAAAATCAGCTTGGCAAATAATTAATACTGAAACTGGTAAAAGTAGATCAAGAGATCAAACATTAGTATTGAATATTGGTGATGAACTGGTTTCAGACAAGCTTACCATTGCCAATTTTTTAGCTGCTTTTTTTGCAAATATACCCGTGGATATTACTAAGTGTCTCGCATCATCACCAGATGTGGCTGAACTCTTTTTAAATCAAAGCGTAAAACAAACTGTACCTAACTTTAGTTTTAAATCCGTAACAAGTGATGATATTATAAAAGCTTTTAAGAGTATTAAAAGGAAAGGCACAGAAGATTTATGGGGACTGTCTGTTAAAGCAATTGAATCAATCATACTAAACATTGCTACAATTCTTGCAGCCATCTTCAATGGCTGTATAAGTGATGGTGTCTTTCCCGATTTAATGAAAATAAGTAAGATAATACCCATTTTCAAGGCAGGTTGTTCAAAAAATGCCACGAATTATAGGCCTATCTCAATACTACCAGCTTTAAGTAAAATATTTGAAAAGCTGATGCTCAGCCAAATGTTGTCGCACTTTAACGTGAATGAGATATTGCATAACAAGCAGTTCGGGTTTACAAGGGGCCGCTCTACTCAGGATGCAGGTTGCACATTAATTAGGTCAATATTGGAGGCTTGGGAGGGATCACAGGATGCGCTGGGAGTTTTCTGTGATCTCTCTAAGGCTTTCGATTGCGTTGATCATCGTAAGCTCGTTGTTAAACTGAAGTACTATGGAATATCTGGCACATCTCTTGATCTTGTGATGTCCTATTTATCGGGGCGACAACAGATGGTTTCGATAGGCGGTGCCACTTCGGCACGTCATCCTGTGAAAATGGGGGTGCCCCAAGGATCTATATTGGGCCCATTTTTATTTCTAGTTTATATAAATGATCTCCCTTATCTGGTAGAGAAAGTATCAGACATAGTTTTGTTCGCTGATGATACTTCGCTCATATTTAAAGTAAATAGAAAGGATAAAGATCTTATTGAGCATAATAAAACACTCAGCTTTATATCAGAATGGTTTTCGGCAAATAATCTTTTGTTAAATGCAGGGAAAACTAAATGCATCAGGTTCTCATTGCCGAATGTGACTCAAATTGTACCAACAGTTGCACTTAATGCGAAAATATTAGATCTAGTCCCATCGACCGTATTTTTAGGATTGACACTTGATTCAAAATTGCAATGGGGTCCTCAGATTGAAAAGTTAGCAGGTAAATTAAGTTCGGCTTCCTATGCTGTCTGGAAAATAAGGCAATTGTCAGATGAACAAACTGCTAGATTAGTGTATTTCGCGTACTTTCATAGCATTATGTCGTATGGCATTCTGCTGTGGGGTTCGGCGGCTGACATAGGTACTATTTTTGTATTGCAGAAAAGAGCAGTCAGAGCCATTTATGGTTTAGGCAGTCGCGATTCTTTGCGAAATTTGTTTAAAGAAATAAATATACTTACTGTGCCATCGGAATATATATATCAGAATATCGGAATATATATAAAAAAATATTCATAATTATAAAAAGAAAAGTGAACTGCATAATATAAATACTAGGAATAAAAACAAACTAGCCATGCCAGGCTTTAGAGTAAGCAAAACTAATAAATCATTTTTAGGAAATTGTATTAGGTTTTATAACAAGCTTCCTACTCAAATTACTGATCTGCCTGACACAAGTTTTAAAACACATATTAAACGTATACTTATGGCTAGGGGTTATTACACCACTAAAGAGTACATCGATGACAAAGACGTCTGGCTCTCACTTCCTACCTGCACATTGCTCGCTAGAGATCTTGTAGCCATATAGACATGACTGATCTGCTGTGTTACGTGAACTATCTGTAAATGATTGCTATCATATACTTAATTTAAAATTATTGACCTTGTCTCAAAATGAATTATGTTATTGTTTCGAAGTTTTTCTTTTGTATACCTAAATATAATCTAAAATAATAAGCATTCAGACAACCGATCGAGCATATATTGTGTTTGCCTACTAAATAATTACTCTAATTGGACCAAATCCCGTGTTCATGCCCGCTTGAGTATGTTTCGCCGGACCGTCTCAACTGGGTCGTGTTGAAACCGGTAGTAGATGAACCCACTGAGTTTGTTTCGCTGGGTTTTCTCAGTTGGGGCGCATTGGATCCGGTGGTAGCATTAAAGCGCGACCGTCGTTATTAACACAAGGTCCGTCATAATAATAATACCTTTAATATAGACAGAACCATTGACAATATGTAGTAAAAATATTAGACTTAAACTAGATAATTAAACATAATCTCTTGACAATAACTTGATACGAGCTAGCTAAATATCATTTCTGTAATAAAATAAATTTTATAAATGTGTTCATACAAGATGTACCTAAATATCTATGTTACTAGAAATAATATCTAATGTATACAACTATATTACTACAAACATGTTCTGACTATTTACAAGCGCTTTTTTAAAGTCTACGTGAATAAAAACCTTTTTTATTTTATTTATTTATTATTATTAATACCGAGAAGGATGTCAAAATCGACAGAATTGAATGCTGTACTAAAGTCTAAAAGTATAAGAACGGTAAGAGATTTGTTATCCATAGCCCAGCGAATGTCGTCGGTGACTTTGACAAGGGCAGTAACCGTGCTATGGCCAGATCGGAAACCAGACTGAAAAGGATTAAGGATACGGTTACAAGAGAGGAAATCAGAGAACTGCTTATGAACAATATGCTCCAAAACTTTTGAAAGGAACGGGAGGATAGAAATGGGACGAAACTGGGACGGTGCGGATGGTTCGGAGACTTTAGGCAAAGGAATGACATGTGCTGGTTTCCAAGCAGTAGGAAAACGGGAAGAAAATAAAGAATAGTTGAACAAATGGGTAAGAATAGGAAGGACAATAGGAAGGATAGGATTAATCATTTTGGAGCATAAATTATCATGTCCAGCAGAAGTTGAAGAGATAGAAAGGACAGATTTTTTGACATCCTCCTCAGTAACAGAGGTAAAGCTGAAAGAAGAATCATATGTGATTGGAGAATGTGAAAGATCAAGTAGTGTCTTGTTTTTGATATGTGTATCAAGACTAACAGGTGGAACAGAAAAGTGAGTGTTAAGGGCATTTAAATCAAAGTTTTTACATGACAAAGAAGGAGATTTGCCAATACCATTAGACTTAAGGAATTTCCAAACTGAAGAAGGATTGCGGTTATCAAGAGATTTATAGAAGTGGCGCTTCTTGGCATCACGACACAGACGATTGCATATATTACGTAAAGATTTATACCTACTTAAGTTTACCTCAGTAGGATTCCGCTTGTATCTTCTCTTAGCTTTATCCCTACAAGCCATTGATTGTTTAATAGAGTCATTGATCCACGGGGCTGGGTTATGCTTTATCCTAACACGTCGTTTGGGAGCATGACGATCGTATAAGTTCAGGATAATGGAGTTAAAAGCATCCACCATACCATCAAGGTTGAGAGCATTATATACACCCGACCAATCAATACAATTGGCATCTCGCTGCAATGCCTCCAAATCAATACCCTTGAAATTTCGAAGAGAAAGAAAAAGAGATTTGCGCTTAGGGGAACGAATTCTGAAAGATAAATAAATCAAATCATGATAGGAAAAAGAAGCAGATAGTTGACCATGAGTAGCGACTTGATCGGGAGAGGAGACAATCATGAGGTCCAAGAGAGAAGGAGTATTATTAGGGGCACAGTGAGTTTCCATAAGTGGAAGAATATGGAGATTAATAGAAGAAAGAAGGGATTTACGAGGGGCTTACGAGAACGAAAATCTTTTTTACTAAGCATGTATTAAAGTCACCCATCAGGATTACATGGTCATAAATAGGGCACAGGTTATTTAAAAGGGTGTCGAGAGAATCGAAGTAATCGACTCGTAGGTTGGGGCTGTAATATACTCCAAGGAGCACCTTGCTGTGGTGGAAAATTTTTTCTAAAAATAAATGTTCGGCAGACCCACTATATTGCGAAGGTGACGTGCTGATAATCATGTGCGGAATATCTTATAATTTTAATTCTAAATAATATAATAAACCATTTTCTAAAAATATTTATATCTATACCTACATATTGAAAATATTAACATAAATTATTATTGTTTGAAATGTGACGCTTATATTTTTAACCGACTTCAAAGGAGGAGGTTCTCAATTTGCCCGGTTTTTTTTTTGTTTTATGTATGATTCATTACTCGGAGATTTATGATCCGATTTACGTGCTTCTTTTTTAATTTGATGCGGATAAGTTGCCATTTTTATAAAAGCAGTTAGTATGGCAATAGCTTTCTCTTTTGTAAGTTGTAAGCTTACAGAGTTAACACTCTGTCCTGTTGATGTAAAATATACACCGTAAGCACGTTTTGTATTTTCAAGAATTAATCCAACACCGTATCAAATAAATGCATACATAAAGGGTGTACCAACCATAACGCACTATGTTAATTCTAAATAAAAGAGTATGTCTTTTTAAATATGATAGACTAATCTTGACAATTGTGTGTGAAGCAAAATATCGAGCTTCGGTGGCATACCTGTCCGAGGGTCCAGCATTTTATTAATTAATTTAATTTGTAACAACATCAGTAATTACGTCATCATAAATGGACACATTTATGATGTGTCCATTTAAGATTGATAGTTGATAGTTGAAATGTTCGCCGATTTAATTGTATACCTCCAGTTGTGTTTCGAAATATATTACTGGTATCATTATAAGTAACAATAATCCATGAAATATATTAATGTATTTTCTGTTGATCATAACAATTCAATTATGTCAAAATGTAGGACCCCAATTTTGATCCAGATCAGTTTCACGGCGGCGTCCCTTTGTTACATTATTAATATCAACCAAGATTGCCTGTGAATTAATTACTGAAAGATCTTTGAATCCACCATGGTTAGGGCTCTGAACTATGATATTAGTATTAATTAGTACGGCTGCACAAAGGCCTCCCCAAAAGATTTCCACAATGGACTTGTGTTCATAATTTAAACGGATATGACACACTCGCAACGCTTGTTTGATGGGTTGGCGATTGATGTATGATGGTCATAGTATATAGAGATAATTTGCTGCCCGTTCTATGGGAGATATTCTCTCGGGTCGACTTCTGCGCCGCCATGGGATGGAATGGGGTGGTAATTTACTTTGCCGACAGCCCCATAGCAAAAATTTGACGATTACTTATAAACAGACAAATACTTATATTATTTTATTTTAATTTCTTATTTTGAAGACAAAATAAAAAATAAAAAATGTGTTCAAAATAAAAAATAAGAATAAATCAGTGAATTATGAATAACTAAGTTTAATAATAAACGTTTTTAAGTAGGTACGCTTGATTTGGGAACTAACTGGTGAATGCGTGACGAGGGCGTTACGCAAAATGTGATCGGGCGAGGTGAACGGAAGTTGAGACGGAGTATATTACTGTAGGGCAAGAGGGAGGAGCGAGCACACATTTTCTTCCCCTTTCTCTCATAGCCAGGTCATTTTGAAGTTTGACTTCAGTTGTGAGGTCTAAAGCACACTCGTTTTTCTAAAACCGTCCCACATTTTATTTCAGACGAATTCTATTATTAAATTTCAAATTAGACCTACATTTTATTCTGTGAATGATATGTTATTTACTCACTGTATTTTCAAAATTCTTTACCTAAATTAACACAACCCGTCCCTAAATCAACGAAAACACATCGAGCACAAAAAATCAAAACAAATAGCAGAAAAAAAGGAAAGTAATCCAATAAAACGACTTGAGAAAGGTCCCGAAACACGACACCTGTACAATGAAGGCTATAATGCCGCGACGTGACGAAATAAAGCGAAAAGTCCCTCCTCTCGAGGGCCCTTAAAAATCTTCAACACGATTGTATTAAAGATCCTAAGGCAATACATGATGAATGCTAATCGTTCGTTCGGAAAGTCGAGAGGTCAACGAAATATATTAGCAAATGTAAATTCAATGAGGAATTATCTCGTCGGGCGATGAACTGCGAAATGGTTAAGACATTTTTTGTTGCATTTTTAAAACTGACCAGGCAGTCAAAACTTATAGTTTTAATCTTCTTATGGTATAGATAGTAAGAATTAAATTTTATTTGCGCAAAATTGGGCAACGTTGACGCTTTGTCTGAAGCGTCATAGAACTCCTGAAGGGAACAAGATACTGGAGAGGAGGGACAAGCAGATAACTGGGCCATACTTTGGGGTGACACGCCGCACTCGCGGATGATTTGTGATATGGGAATGTAACCCCATTTGCACATGTTTTCTTTGCATCTATCAACTTGGGTACGTAATCTATTGAGAGTCTTCCACTATTATAGTTAGGAGGTAATTTTTGTTTTGGCGGGCCAAACAAAGTAGGAACAAATTTATCTCGTCAGAAAGTGGTTCTGGGTTTCTGTGCTTCTATCGTAGCTAGTAAAAAAGTAGCTCTAATTCAACATTATCATTGTCATCACAGTCAAAAGACGTCCACAGCTGGACAAAGGACTCTCACAATATGATTTGGTTGGAGACGCCAGAATCCCAGACAGATTGGCCGCTGTATTATGATGGCTATAGTACTCAGAGAGAGAATGCGCGCGATTGTCTTTAACACCACTATTATAAGTAATTACATCTCCCTCTAATGTAGCTCTTATGAAAAGAACAGGGCATACATAGATAGCTGTATGGTGACGGCGAAAATAAATTGATCACTTTCTTTATTTCTCTCTCTCTCACTCTCTTTAAACAGACAACGCCCGCATTAGGGAATCTAATCCCTGTGACGCGGGGCACTTTACAAACATATAATAGACAGAACAACTATTTATGGGTCACAAAATAGTTGTCCGGCGCGGCACTCGAACCCGGGACACGAAGCAGCGTGGCGACTGTCTTAGCCGCTGCGCCACACGTGCAGTATTTATATATTTGAAATAGAAGATCAGTTGAATTCATATTGAACCTGTGCACTGAGATTTCCGTTCATTTTTATAAAACCAAGTCCGCAAACTATCGTCGCTAAACTTATCTTCTGCCTTAATAAGGGTAAAAGCACCCAGTTCTAGGGAAGTAGTGACGCCATTTTCGCACATGACTCTATCAGGATAATTAAGTCATAAATCAGGAATACCCACCTGATATTTCTTAACAGTTGCACAACTTATGGCAACACTGATGCGTTGCCAACAATTACCTGATGACCCCAGCCACCTTACCCATACATAGGACCACAAGATGATAATGCTCCAGCGAACACAAAAATATAACAAAAAAAAGTTACGAAAGGTATTAAACTCTTTCATATTTTATTTGAAATTTGTAAATATGATTTATTTTATTACAAATTGTTAATTATGTAGACTAAGTTAATAATAGTTAAGTAGTTCTAAGATATTAGTTATGTTTAACTGTGCCATTGTTTTGAACATATGGAGTTTACCTATAAGTAATAAGTTATACTGCAATTGTTACTTTTATAATTATGTTTAAAATGAGCTTGTATAAACTTGTTGTTGGTGAACCTAATAAACTAAAAAAAAAAGAAAAAAAAAATCAGCCGAAAGACGTCCACTACTGGACAAAGGCGTACCCCAAGGATCCCCACTATACCCGGTCCAGCGCTGTCCGTATCCAGCGGCTTCCCGCGACCCGCACATGATCGTCAGTCCACCTTGTATATGGCCTGCCCACGCAGCGTTTTCCGGTTCGTGGCCGCCACTCGAGAACCTTTCTGCCGTCGGCCGTCGGTTCAACGAGCTAGGTGCCCTGCCCACTGCCACTTCAGTTTGGCAATTCTTTGGGCTATGTCGGCTACTTTGGTTCGCCTGCGGATTACGATGTTTTTGATTCGATCGCGCAGGGATACTCCGATCATGGCCCTCTCCATTGCTCTTTAGGTGACTTTGAGCCGTCTGATGAGGCCCATAGTAAGCGAATCTTTAGCAAAACAAAATAAAACTACTAAGTACAGACATTTTAAAAAGACTTTTAACGTAGAACTTTCATACTCTCTGCCGCGACTTCTAACCTCTTTGTCTATTCTACACAATATACAATAATATAATTAAGTCCTTTCGTTAAATGTACTTGTTAACGTATAAAACGTGTGTTTATAACTTTATACACCGAGCAAACTAAGCACGGAAATTTCTGTGAAAATCTCGTACATTTTAAAGCGAAACACATTAAATTGGGCAAGTAAACATGAAAACAGGAATACTATGTGAGTTTAACATTAATTGCTTAAGGCAATTTACTCCCGCGAGTATATAGGATTGCGTGGGGCTAATTCTATTAGTTCCCAGGGCTACAACTTCGTATTAACGGGCCTGTTGGCGTGGTAGATACGCTGACTTTCACGCCGGAGCGAGGTCGTGGGCTCGATTCCCACTCGGGACAAATATTTGTGTGCATGAACATGTCTGTTTGTCCTGAGTCTGGGTGTAATTTATCTATATAAGTATGTAATTACAAAAGAAAAATAGTATATTATGTAGTATATCAGTTATCTGGTTTCCATAGTACAAGCTCTGCTTAGTTTGGGATCAGATGACAGTGTGTGAATAATGTCCCAGGATATTATTATTATTATTAATCCTTCCTTTTTGGTAAAAGTAGTAGGTGCCGTGTGGTTTACGGCCCAGGAACAATAAGTATCAGCCCATATGATGGCCACCGACACCGTAGCCTAGTTGGTAGTGCCCCTGCCTACGAAGCTGGTGGTCCTGGGTTCGAATCCCGGTAAGTGCAAATACTTGTGTGATGAGCACGAATATTTATTCGTCATGATTTAGAGTCATGGATGTTTTCTATGTATCATCATCATCAGATCAGCCGAAAGACGTCCACTGCTGGACAAAGGCCTCCCCCAAAGATCTCCACAATTGCCGGTCTTGCGCTATCCGCATCCAGCGATTTCCATGTATATAAGTACTTATCTATCTATATAAGTATGTATATCGTCGCCTGGTACCCATAGTACAAGCTTTGCTTAGTTTGGGGCTAGGATGATCTGTGTGACATTGTCCCTAGATATATATAATCCCGTGGGTATTTCATATAGGTATATACGTATCGTGTGGACGTAAATTCAGGAGCTCTTTTTGTATTCTGAGATTTCTGTTGCAACAAAACTAAAACTACGGATGCCATGTAATAGTTTATTCGGACTCAGGTCGGCCTGTTACTTGGTCAAGTGAAGATACCAGACGGTACCAATCTGTGACGTTTGAGCGATATTATTCACACATATTCCAGCCGATATGACGCCATACATTGGCCCAGTCCCTGTCAGTAGCAGGTATTCACGGCTGCCTTCAAAAATGCCATGTTCAAGCCCACAAAGGGAATTAGTCGTCAAAATTATAAGAATAAGAAGCCACACACACACACAAGTCAATCTATTTTCCCGCCTTTTTTTACGTCCCGTTGCCTAATCACCTAGGTCTTAACAGATTGACGGTCACCGTAGCCTAGTTGGTAGTGCTCCTGCCTACGAAGCTGGTGGTCCTGGGTTCGAATCCCGGTAAGTGCAAATATTTGTGTGATGAGCACGAATATTTGTTTGTGAGTCATGGATGTTTTCTATGTATTTAAGAATTTATCTATCTATATAAGTATGTATATCGTCGCCTGGTACCCATAGTACAAGCTTTGCTTAGTTTGGGGTTAGGATGATCTGTGTGATATTGTCCCCAGAAATTATTTATTTATAGATTTAAGTGATTAGGCAAATAATGCAGAGACCATAAGGTAGAACAACTGTCACAGGTTTGTGTTTCACGCCGCAAGTCGTGGATTCGACTCCCATCCAGGACAGATATTTGTGTGCATGAACATGTCTGTTTGTTCTCCGTCTTGGTGTTATTATCTATATAAGTATGTATTTACAAAAGAAAATTAGTATAATATGTACTATCATCATCATTTATCTGGTTTTATTACAAGCTCTGCTTAGTATGGGATCAGACGGCCGTGTGTAAATAATGATTACTAAAAAAATCCTTATCAAATGTGAAATTTATTCTGTAAATCGAATCATATATAAAAGGATAAATCACTTAAAATACATGTAGGTATAACAAATTATACCTACTACATTCCATCGAATTGATAACCTCATTCTTTTGCAGTCAGTTTAAATACATATACCATGTATTTGATTACATTAAATATTCGCTGCGTCATAACAAAGAAGAACAGTAAATATGTGTTCTAAAGGTTCTATCTAATTAAAGAAAATATTTCCTAGAAACTACTTGTATTACATACCTACTTATTCTATTTCTACAGTAACAAGTCTATAGAGTTAAAATAGTAATAACCAATCAACTAAGAACGCAATGAGAAGGCAAAATTATGTTAGCGCCTTTCCTCACTGTAATAACTAGTTAAGAAACGAAATTACCCTCAGTATCTCATCGTAACCGCGAACCCTAGTCCAAATTGACTTCATTTTGAGCCTTTCGTACTAAATTAGAACTAAAGAAAAGGTTTTTTACTTCATAACCCAAATCTGCTGTTTCATTACACGTGAAAGAATTTTGACAAAACTACAAATTATAATTGTACCTCATCGTCGAGAAAATCAAAGAGTCTTTAAACGTCTATGGAGTTTTGAGCAAATAGTTTCACTTACCATAATCGTACTTTTTGTTGTATTAGTTTTTCACCGAAACACACAAACTCACAATTAAAGGATCACGTTATAAAGCACAGAGAATGAAACTCACTACGTTTAAAACTTAAGCGTAGTGCGTCTATTTTAGGGTGCGCAGACGTGCCGTTACCAAAATAGAAAATACGAGCGTCTTGAAATTCATAAGTCAAAGTTTCCCGCGCAAGTTTCAATTGCACACTTCACGCGCCGTGTAAATACCAAAGTATCCATGTAAATTGTACAGTTATATTTTACAGGTATACTGCGGTTTATATCACGAAAAAGAACATGTGATTATTTTGGTATTATCTAATAACGTGCAAAAACTAATCAAAATAATTATTTTTTAAATTTATGAAATTGTTTAGTTATTCATATACCACAAAAACAAAGTAAGTTGGTTTTGTAGAAAACTTGATAAACATAATTTTGTGTTGTGTTTATCCTGTAATGTTGGCAAGAATATGAATTTTAAATCTACCACGCTTTCAAAAATCGCAGCGCCAAATATTTTACACCATAAAGTAAACATTGGCGGATTAAAGCGTTTCCTTCCTCGTATTTTATTTAAACCCACAAAATTTGCCTTTATGGTTTTAGTCACAGAGTATCGTATATGCTCTATGCGTAGACAATGGGATCGAGCTTTTTAAGAAATTTATTTCAACTTTTTTCTTTTTTGGCGAAGGACACATTGTGGCTAGGTGTAAATATGTAGGTACATATATTGGCTTCGAGCATTGGTGGATTTTTCAACATAACTTCTTCGAAAACGTACACAAATGTAGGAAAGTGGCATATTACCGTGAATTGTGATTTTCTGTGTTGATTCCAATACTCCAAAGATGCCTCCAGTAAGTCTGCACTAGATTACTGGGATATGGTAGAACTATGATTTGACTATGTCGGACTTCCCAAGAATCCCATGCGTCACGATGGTGGAAAGAGGTGGAAAGCGGTATATCTACGTCTTCAATTAATGATGTTAACGCGTAAAGCCCAGTTTTACTTTCTGTACAATAGAATGTGATAACCTTTGTTTAGAAATTTGGTTACGCCTTAGCCTTGGAAAAGTCCAATAAAATTTAAATATCATATGTCACAATGTAGATAAACACCTACAATACGGTCCACATCATATTTTAAGCCATTATTTATATATAAATTCCAACTTTTAGATTTTCTTTTAGCCCACAGTTGAGATGCTACATAGTGTAATTAGTACATAAAGGTATCTAAACTCCGGCCACTGAAACTATGCGTTCCTGACATTTGTCGGTTCTTATGTATTTAACATTGAATATAGCGAAATATAATTATATTTAGCGGCGATTATCATGATAATATACTTTTTAAGTGATGATTATTTGTTAGTAGGGCCAATAAGTTTACGTTAAAAATATTTTTAACATAAACTCAACACTTATTCAAATTTACGACTACATCCACAATTCGATCACTTCCTGTACGGAACGCACCCTTTCATTGGCCGAACTTTAAGTAATAAACTAAATGTTACTTGACACGCCTAATTACATTTATCTCAGCAATTAAAAACATTCTGTGCTGATACGTAATTTATTGTTCAGATCTCCGTAATTATTTCTGTTCTGTAACCAAAATAATTACGAACGAATTAAGTACCTATCTCATTTTTCGGCATAGAACATTCCAAATTCATATTTAACTTTTTTATAAGAGTAGTATTTATTTATAAGAGTAGAACTGTCGCGAACGACCCTTGGACCGTCGCTAGATAACACTTGGATTTGTATGCCGTCTGGCGTCGCTCACTGCCTTCAGTACCCAGTACCAGTTCGCTATTTTTTGTTTATCCAGGCGGCGCCTTAAATTAAAGATTCTGAAGTCGAGAGGGATCATGCCTTACGAACGTGTTTATTAATTTCTAAACTATAGTTACCTAGAAATTTCTCATTCATAAATATTTTCGAAAAAAAACTAAGCAACGAACCACAAAGGGCGTGGTACCCTCTAGCACGGGTTTCCCAGTTTGTTCTATTAAGCTGTGAAAGTCATGTAATTTTTTAACTATTTATTAAGAACTATTACCAGTTTCTAATCACATGTTAAAAGTAAACAGGTATTCAGAATGCTAAGATTCTTTTCTAAAGCCTTAAGCTTAAAGAGCATAAATATGTGTTTCCTGGGTGAGTTAAAACTATGTACAATCAAGTTTCCAAAGAAAAGAAAGTCATGTTAAGATTAAAATTGTGCAAATAACTACGAGTCGCACCTGTGCCCGAGTGTTCCGCACCTTCCATAGACAAGGAAGTCATTAAGTAAGTTAGGTATACCACTAAAGCCGTACTGCGTGCGTGACTAAGAGTGTCTGAGGAATTTGGACGACGAAAAATACCTGACGATTTTAATTATAAGTCGGAAACACCTGACTGAAACTATTTGCGTTCCATAATTATGTAGATGTTCTGAGTCTAGATATACCCACTTTGAGTCTATGAATTTCATGTTTGCGAAGTCTCCGTGATACAGGGACGAATTTGCGTGCGGTTCACAGAGTACATTTGTGTAAAGTAGGCGGTTGTTCTAAAAAAAATTGAAAATATTGATACCACATTTCGGCCTTTTTTCCAAGAGTACTAAACTTTTCAATTATTTCCATTTATTATACCTAAAGTGAATGATCATTACCATCATATCAGCCGAAGAGGTCCACTGCTTGACATAGGCCTCCCCCATAAAGATCTCCAAATTGCCAGCCATGCAAGTGTGACTAATTTGCTATGAAATTGCTAGCATTAGAAGAAACTGAGGCTTATACCGCTACTTTCCAAAAATAATAGGGCTGCTGGCGGAATTAAGTCTGGCGACCCAGGACATATCTACACATATAATCAAATCGTAGGAAAGTCGAAACTGTACATTGAATATTTTTTTTAAAGGATACTTGGGGCGTGATCAAGTATCGATAACGAAGCCAAAAATATAGATTGTAGAATTTTTGTCTGTGTGTTTGTTTGGCTGTATGTATGTCCGGGCTAAACTCAAAAAGTACTGCATGGATTTACTTCAAATTTTGCATGAATATTACTAACAGGTCGGGTCAACTTACTATAGGGTAGGCTACATATTATCACGCTATCCCCTACGGGGGAAGAGCTGTGATAATTTATAAAATTTACAGGGTAAAACCGCGGGACACAGCTAGTTATACATATAGTGCATGATTGTGTGCGTAAACACAAATGCACTCTCTAATCCTTAACTACATATTCTGATGGGACGGCTATTCGACACGATCGAGGTGCGTAGAGGTGCAAGACCAATAGCTTCACGTGTTTTCTAAGGCACGGGAATATAACACCGCCAACTACTCCAAACAGCTACTAGGAGTGTTACTCTTGCCAGAAAAATCACCAGTAACACTTTATATCTGATGATGATGATGTCCTCCCGACCGAATTTCGGCCATGGCGGCCAGTCTTAATGGAGACTAGCCAATTGCGCAGGACATATTATAGTGTGATATCTATTCCATCACTCTCATGATCCGATGGGACGCCTAGCGACACGACCGGAAAGAGTTCAGGTACAGGACCGACGGCCCTACGTGCTCTCCGAGGCACGAGGGTGTAATACCGCCAACTTCCAGACTTCGGGCTGATACCTACTGAGAAATTTCTTTTTACGGAAAAATCTCTAAATCACTTTCTGGCCCGACCCGGGATTTGAACCCAGGACCTCATTATCTGCGGTTGAACACGCTACCGCTAGACCAACGTAAAGCTAAGAAATTGTATTATCGTTGACGGATGGACTCAATCAGCCTCAACATAAAGGATTCCTTTTACCATTTTGTTAAAGAACCCTAATATAAGACGCAATAAAATAAATTGCACGTCGCACCGACTCTCGAGCCGAAGAGACAGGTAGCAAAGGTACGTGATACTTCAGATACAGTGTCGCGAAAACGTCTGGGATCTTTGCTCGCGTTTTTCATTATAATGAAAAAAGAAAATTGCTTGAGCATAAGAAACTCTAAATGATGATTCGAGCGGTACAGTCGCTGCGTATTTTGCATTTATATTAAGGAAAGATGAACGATAGGTACGCAACTTCTTCATTACTTACTTGCCTGCGTTGTTCTTACGGAGAGACGAATAATAAGAATTGTGACGTCAGAAATTGTAAAATTAAAACGTTTTATTTTTTGCTACGGTTGAACGGGTTGAATACACTAACCACACCGGGAGGTTTCCCGGTGTGGTTAGAGACAAAGGCAATTTTAATAAGTTCATCATCATCATGTGAGCCAAATGATTTATTTAATAAAGTACTGCCACATGACACATATTATGACAGGCCTGATGGCGTGGTTGGTAGATACGCTGCCTTTCACGCCGGAGGTCGTGGGTTCGATTCCCACCCGCGACAAATATTGTTTGCATAAACATGTCGGTTTGTCCTGAGTCTGGGTGTAAATTATCTATATAAGTACCTATGTATTTACAAAACAAAAATTGTGTATGTAGTATACCAGTTATCTGGTTTACATAGTACAAGCTCTGCTTAGTTTGGGATCAGATGACCGTGTGTGAATAATGTCCCAGGATATTATTATTATTATAAGTACACAATAAATAACATCTATAATACATGTTCTGATGTGCATCACAATAAAGGCGTACATAGCATTTACACTAATTTTGTAACTAACGTTTAACTGGTATTAGTGACGACAATTTATATGTGTAAATCTAAATTAAATTACATGAATTAGGGGCTAAACACACAAATATAAAACACATAGTAACGTGAACGGCATATATCTTACATAATATTATTAGATGTCCACTGCTGGACAAAGGCCTCCACAAAAGATTTCCTCGATAGAGTTGCAAAAACATGGCCTTAATTCTCCACAACAGTCACCGCCCTGAATCGCGTTTTGTACCCCAAAGGAGATACCCTCTGGCACGGGTTTCCTAGTTTGTACGTGTATTCTTTACTAGGTAGGTTGGGCCCCCACTCGTCCGTAATTTAGAGGCGCCATAGCCACGGTCGGCAGAAAGATTGGCGATCGCAGTATGGTCAGAATACACAGAGACGCTGCTGCCCGCTCTCTGGTAGATATTACCTCAGGACGACTTCTAAGTCCCCCACGGGATGTGATGGGGTGGCAATATTCTTTTCCGTCACCCACACAGCAATAGCTTAGTAAAAATAATAAGTTTAACATCAAATATTTTAAAATTAATATTATGTTGTTTTTATGCTACGGTATAACGGGGTGAATAGAGACAAAGACAATTTTAATAAATTAGTAAAACTAAGAAGAAAAACGTCAAACATCAATAGCAAAATTAAATGTTGTATGTTTATTCTACAGTAGAAGAGGATGAATAAAATTTCCGGGATGAAAAGAGACCAAAGACAATTTTCATACATTAGTAAAATTTTATTCCGGTCCTTATTGAACCCAGTTTTCTATATACCCCATTCTACGGTACCAAGATGATAAAAAAGCAACGACACCAGTGAACGCAAATAAACATGGAAGCATTACTTTAAGGAAACTAAGCTCAAATCTTGACCCAATATCCCAATCAAACTGACACAACGGTATACCGTCTCTGATTGGCCATAAATATTACCGCTCAGGTTCACCTTTTAAAAGTAGACATCATGACGTGAAGTTTGGGTCTAAATTGCCATGTTCATGTCATTCGCCGAGGGATGTTTTATGCTATAAAGTGCAACGAAAATAATTCACCGTGACATTGATGTTATTAAAATAAAACATAATTATGATAAAGTATACAGTTTCTTGAACTTTACGGCAAGAGCTTTTTTTAGTTATTTGGTGATATATATCAAAATAAGGTAAATAAAACAAATTTGTGGTCAATTGTTTATTATAATTATTATTTACAATTTCCGTATACGTAACACTATCTTTTAGGATTCCGTACCTTCAAAGGAAAAAACGTAACCCTTATAGTATAACTTAGTTATCATTCCGTCCCTCTGTCTATCAATACCCTTGATCTTGAAAACGCATGGAGGACTCGACTTGAAATTATAGGTGATCTAGTATATATACAGGGTTACTTGTAAAACATCAACAACCTCGCAGGACTAGGAAGTTAACACCATAAGCAACAACTAACTCTATGCGCATCGCAAAAATTACGTAAGCC
The DNA here is from genome assembly GCA_951640165.1 of Pseudoips prasinana. NCBI lineage: Eukaryota > Metazoa > Arthropoda > Insecta > Lepidoptera > Nolidae > Pseudoips > Pseudoips prasinana. Next base: position 34,341,421 of record OX621245.1, on the reverse strand, counting down.
GCCTGGTTACGTTAACTTAGCCATACGCGTAGAGTTATAAACATTCAAGTGTGAAATTAAATTAATATCGACTTTTTATTAAAAAATATATAGATAAAAATACAAATTATCAAAAGTTGTAACATAAATGTTATTGCTTATGGTTGCATTAAACAAATAATCTTACCGTACAAATGGGAATAGCGTTTGTTTTAGCTTCCTGTATCCCATTTTTTGAAACAGAAAAATCGTCATTGCTGAAATGAACCGAGAATACCCTTGTCGTTTTACTTGGGCTCCATTCAATTACATTCATTTCTAAAGGAACGGCTTTCGTCTATAGTTCTCTTCACTTTAGATCAAGTGGAAATCTGAAGAAACCAAACAATTTTAATACCACCATTACCATTCTTTTGTACATACTCTAAAGATGCTGAGTATTTTATCTAAGAATGTTATAAAATGAATACCTAATTAAAATAAATAAAAATATTTATCATAATTTTCGTGTCGAAAAATAAATTAATTCATTTGCATAACAGCATCACCATGTATTTTGTGTGAATTAGATTGACTTCATATTTAATAAAATTAAAATATATAGCGATGTACTCACCCGTAATAACTAATTCCAACACTCTTGTTATGCAAATGAGATTTGCATTTTTGTAAATTAAACACGCTGAAACCAATAACTGACAGACGACCGCCAATGGATGCCTGTAGTGCGCAAACTCGGTCCGCGGCACATTTTTAAGCCCTGACTACCGTAGCACAAGCTGCGTTGGGTCATTTTCGCGAGCTAGGAATGCTTCCATGTTTATTGCGTTCACTGAACAAACGCCTGATGGTAAGCGGAGTCTAGGAGACACCCAAACCAGAAGGTGGGTTGAAAGCACGTGGTATTTTCATACCACGTGTTTAGATATAAATATTTATAAAGTTTAGTGAAAACTAAACTAAATAAATATTAAACCCTAAACTTAACCTTGCGATAGTTGGATGCTCAGATATATTTTTTTAATGTGGGGATTTCTTTGTGGATCGTCCCGCCACTGGAGAAGCGACGGGGTATGTCGGACTCCCAGCCAGGTGGTAGGGCTGGGTTTAACAACTAAGACCCCACGGTGTTCGTCAGTCATCTACTGTCCAGACAACGGGATTCGCTCGCGCATTCACCGCAGTCTGGACAGGCGCTGGCCCACTTTTCAGTGACCCCCACTTCCTTTGATTGCATCCATGCCGCCCTCCTCAAGAGAGGCGCCAAATATATTCATTCAACTCCATTCAACCCCGGCACGGCTCACCGCGAACAATAGTTCAATACGAACGGAAAGAAATCAGGCACAGGACCGACAACTTTACGTGCTTTTGTATAATGCCAACTTCTAGACTCCACGCTCCTACTGGGTTTCTTCACGACCCGGGATTTGAACCTAAGATCTCATTAATATCTGAACACGCTATACGCTAGACGACTAATGAGGCTGTCAATGAGTACCTACCTAGTAGTTGAATTGGTAGTGTAAAACTGTACGATAGGTACTGTACTTTAATTGAAGAACTAATTTAAAAAAAAACTACATTTCTTCATTGACTTATATGTATAACTAGACACGCGGCTGTTTCGAATAAAATCTCTGTCCCAGTCCGGCTGTGCGCGAGGTGAGGGGCGCGGCGGCCATAATTGACTGAGTAACGCGATTCAGTGAGCAAATTCTCAATATGAGATTGCGCGTCTAGTAGAATACATATAGGTCAATGCTTTTCTTTGAGAAAATTAAATTGAAACAAAATTTACAGTGGTAACATATAAATGTTGTTTCAATTCAATTATCTTAAAGAAAAGTCAAAATTATGTTTTTAAATTCATCATAAAATAAAATAATTATCAAAGTCGATCAACAATCATCGGGAAAATCGCGTGGGTAACATAGGTACAGACGCCAGCACATCTACCCCAATCTGTCAAATTTATTTTATAGATCCTCAACTTTATCACACAAGCATAAGCTTGATGTGCTGGCGTGTACATAAAAAAACGAGTCTGCTTTAGAGCCCACGACTGAAGTAGAACTTAGATAATATACAAAACGTAACTGGCTATGAGAGAAAGAGAAAAAAATACAGTAATGTACGAAACGTAACTCTCTCTCTTTCTATCTTCACTAAGTAACTTATATCGCCCTCTCAACTTAAATTCGCCTTAAAACGCATTTACCAGCTTACGCCGGCAACCAGCGCCGTCGACGCGCGTTTCAAAATGCGCAGCACCAGCGCGTCTGTATCGATATAGATGCGCGTTAGCATCGCGTTGACGGCGCGCTTTTATCCTACGGAGCACCACCGCGCACCGGCGCGTCTGTATCGATACACACGCGCGGCACCGGCGGGTATGTATTGATTGTATGTACGCGCTTTTATCCTACGGAGCACCAACGCGCGTTAGCATCGCGTCTGTATAGCTACACACGCACATCGCCGGCGCGCTTATAAACACGTGGTGTGCATAGGCCCTTAGTCAGTCTAGTACAGTCTTCGAGCATAGTAAAGTCCTTCACAGTCACAGTCAATTCAAAGTCCTATTCCAGTAAGGCAGTGGAGACTTTACTAAAGGTTTAATGGGGTTTCCGAAACAACTTGGAAAATCACAATTCACTGCACTATCCTCCACTTGTGTATCGTTGTCGAAGACATTATGCCAAAAATTTCACCATATTTACACATAAGAACTCGAGTTTACACCTTATAAAATGCCCCGGTGCTTCTTTTTCCGCGTTCCGCCAAAACTCCCCAAAGAGGATATAACAAACTAGGTACGTTTAAAACTCCCGACAACCTAGGTCTTTTTTTCTTTTTAATTCATTTTTACGGCTCTGGCTTCTTCGGTCTTATGAGCCTTTTCCGTAATTTTTTTTTTTTATTTATTTTAGTCATGTCAAGTAAAGTCCGTCACAGTCAAGTCATACGTAGTCCTTGTCCTACCCCAATAAAGCAGTGGAGACTTTACTAGAGGCTTATATGGAGTTTTAGATTCAACACAGAAAATCGCAAGTCACGGCAATATGGCACTTTCCCCAACTTGTGTACGTTGTCCATGATGTTATGTCTAAAAATCCACCATATTTACACATAAAAACTTGAATTTACACCAGTTTTTGAAAATTAAACAATGCCCTGATGCGTCTTTTTCCGTGTTGGCGCCAAAACTCCGACAACCTAGGTTTCATCAATAATTGCCCATTAATGGTAAGATCCCCCAATTTATAGAAATCTGGGTCAAAGCGAGGAATAAAAATTTATATGTTTCTGTAATTGGATATAAAATAATACAGCAAAAATCATAAGAACGAACATAATTGTCTACCAATTTCTTTTTATTGTGTTAATACACATATTTATATAAGTCATACCTCCTTTATAGCATGACTTTATTTTCAAGATGGTACTTATCCCTGTATGTATATTATTGTTGTAAGTATTATTAGCATAGATGATGTGGCTAGGGCATACCTCAAGGTTCCTTCAGGATGTGGACAAATTCTTAAAGTTAGGCGCCTGAATAGAAAAGTTGTGAAAGAGGGTTTTCCAGAATGGAAGCCCACAGAAACCTGTGTCATTACTTTTGACGGTCAGACGCTCCCTAAAAGAGTCTTTTGTTGCTATACATCTCTCCAAGTACAGCAATATATTTTCCCAACCATACAATGTCGGAAATGCTGTAGGTTTGGGCACATTGAATCTTTGTGTAGATCCAAACCACGCTGTCGTAAATGTGGCCATGAGCACTCAGCTGAAACCTGCAACATTTCTCAAGAAGATGCCTTCTGTATATCGTGCGAGGGTAATCATTTTGCTGATAGCAAGGATTGCCCGGAGTTCAATAGACAGACGAAAATAAAGTCCACCATGGCTGAAAAGTCCATCTCCTATGTTGAGGCTAGTAAAGTTATACCATCAGTTTCTCGAAACTATGCTAACGCTGTGAAGTCCTCTCCTTCTCCGCAGCGGTCTGTGTCACACCGTAAAACATATCTCTTAAAGCCAAAGACCCATGCCCCCCTTTCTCCCTCTTATGATAAGTTCGCCCATAATCTGTTAACCTCTACTCCCCCACCTTCACAGCCTAATGGCTGCGCTTTCAATAATAGCAGTTCTCAATTAGACTCCTCTTCTGATTCTTTTCTAATTAATTTAATTATTCAGATTCTTTCTTCCATCTCATCACCGTCCCACGTTGCTAATTCACTTATTCCTATTCTATTACAATTCAAAAATGGCTCCGTTACTGGTATTTGTCCAGTGGAACGTGAGGAGTGTCTTTCACAAAAAGCATGACCTCATTTTCCTTCTAAACAAGTACAAGCCCTTAGCTTGTTCCTTAGCAGAGACTTGGTTAACGCCTAGCCTCAGCTTTCGTTTGCCCCATTTCAACACTCTCAGATGTGACAGATCCGATGGCTATGGAGGGTCGGCTCTGTTTATTAATAACCGTGTTCCGTTTATGTCCCTTCCAATCCCACCTTCAGCCGTGGATCAGGATATAAGTATTACTGCGGGTTGTGTTGAGGGAATCAATGTATTTTCAATCTACATTGCCCACCCTCATAGGAATTTTTTAAATAAATTAAAAATCCTGTTTCAAAGTGTTAGTGGTCCAATTCTTGTAATGGGTGACTTTAATTGTCACCATTTTAGATGGGGCTCTGAGCGCTGCGATTCCTTTGGGGAGGGCTTAGTTGAGATTCTAGACAGCTTGAACCTCTGTGTTTTAAACAATGGTTGCTCAACTCGCAGACCTCTTCCTGGCCAACACAAAAGCTGTGTGGACCTCACCTTTTCCTCCATTGATATTGCAGCTTCTGTTCATTGGCAATGCACTAACCTAACGCATGGCAGTGATCACTATCCTATTGTTATTACTATGGCTGAAAAAACCTACTTAGATAAAGTTTCCCCTCCCCTTCTGAAGTATAACTAATCTAAACCAGATTGGAGTAAGTTTTCTTCCCTATTGGATGATAAAATTGACTCTCTTCCAAACTTAAACTCTTAAGTTTTGAGTAATATTGATCACTGCCATGTTAATAATTGTTATGACCTATTGGTCTCTGCCATTTCTGCAAGTGCTGATTCATGCTTCCCAATTAAAAATTGTGCCCGTAATAAAATCCCATCTCCTCCATGGTGGGATCATGAGTGCACTGCTATTATTAGAGAGAGGAAGGTTATTGAGTTGATCTACAATTCAGAGATGAACAGTGATAATCTGACATTGTATAAACATGCCCTAGCTAAATCAAAAAGATTACTTCGTAGGAAGAAACGGGCAGGTTGGGTTAAGTTTTGTTCCACACTGTCGCCTGCTACTCCTGCTTCTGTTGTATGGCGATATATTAATAGGTTTAGGTGTGGCTGTGCTTCATCGTCTTCCTCTCTTATCACTAGAGAAGTTGCAGAACAATTTTTCTGTAAAATTGCCCCCCCTTATGTCCCAACTGAAGCAGAAGACTCCAACTTGCCTGTATACAATTTGTCTGCTGATCCGCTAGTCATGTCATTCTCTATGAATGAATTTACAGATATTTTGAGACAGGTCCGTGACTCGGCTCCAGGCATAGATGGCTTACCTTATTCTTTTATTGTTAATTCTTCTAAAAAATCCAAGCAATACCTTTTAAATATAATTAATTTTTGTTTTAATTATGGCTGGGTTCCGAATCAATGGAAGACTCAAATAATCATTCCGTTAGTTAAGCCTGGGAAACATGCAGATGATCCAAATGGCCTCCGCCCAATAGCTTTATCTTCAGTGATGGCAAAGCTATTGGAGCATCTAGTAAAGAGTCGGCTAGAATGGTTTGTGGAATCCAGTAATCTACTACCAAGCTCCCAATTTGGGTTTAGAAAAGGTCTGGGTACTTACGATAGTGTTGGGGTTTTGGTGACAGACATTCGTTTAGCGTTTTCAAGAAACGAATCTTTGGTTGCTGCTTTCTTAGATATATCCTCAGCTTACGATAGCGTTTATCTTCCCACTCTCAAGCAAAAGTTGCTAGAGCTGAGAGTTCCGGTTAAGATGGTTCAGTGCATTTGCAGTTTACTTTCACCTCGTTCCCTGGTATTGAGAGTCCATGGAGAGGATTTTGATGCTAGACAGACGTGGAGGGGATACCGCAAGGTTCCGTTCTGAGTCCTCTGTTATACAACCTTTATATGGCTGATGTGGGGTCCTGTCTAAATTCAAACTGTCGTATTTTACAATATGCTGATGACATGGCTCTATATGTTATTAACCAATCTATCGAGAATGCTGCCTCATCCATTTGTATCTCCCTGGATTCTCTAAATCAGTGGCTATTACGACACGGCCTAAGTTTGTCTGCTACCAAAAGCTCAGCTGTTATATTTTCCCGCAAAAATAATATCCCTCAAGTTTCATTCAATATCAATGGAGACAATATCCCAATTGTTCCCAAAGTCAAATTTTTAGGTGTCTTTTTGGACTCCAAATTAACTGGTTTTCATCATATAAATTATCTAGTCCAAAGATGCGAGAGAGCTGTTCCTATATTAAAAGCTCTTGCAGGGGTTTGGTGGGGTGCTCACCCATATACTATGAAGCTAGTGTATAATGCTTTAATACGTAGTATAATTGATTACGGTTGCTTCCTTATGGCTCCTTGTAATAAAGGGGCATTGTCTAGGTTAGATAAGGTCCAGTCCATGTGCCTTCGCATCATATCTGGTTGCATGAAGTCTTCTCCCATCAATGCATTACAGGTCGAGTGTGCTGATCCCCCTTTGGCTCTAAGGAGACAGTTTTTAGCGGCACGTTTTATATCTAAAATTATTACTCAGTCATCCCATCCTTTGATTAATATGTTATCTGAGTTAAGCTTTCAGTGTAGACAGGCAAGATTCTGGCGTAATAAAGCTATCCCATTGATTCTTGTTCCATTTCAAGAGTACCAAAATTTAGTGTTCCCCATAATTTCATTTCCCAGACTACCGCTCTTTAGTTTCGATTTTAAAGTTTTATGTTTTAAACCGGAAATATATTTTGATATTGGAATTTCCAAAACTTCTTCTGCTGCGAATGTTATGTTCAATCAGATAATTGAGGAAAGGTGGAATGGTTATGAAAGATTTTTCACTGATGCTTAAAAATTATCAGACGCTAAGCCTGTAGGAGTTGCAGTGTATTACCAAACCTCTAGCATAGTTTTAAAATATAGGTGTCCCAAGGAGTCTTCTGTTTTCACTGGGGAATGCGTGGCTATATTGGAAGCTTGTCGCTTTATAGAGTGTCACAATATAAATAAAGCTGTTATTTTCTCTGATTCCTTAAGCTCTCTGAAAACCTTAGAGCAAAACTCCCACCGATCAAAACTACATAGCCCCATTATCTTAGAAATTAAAAAATCTCTCTTGGCTTGCTCTGCAAAGGAAAAAATTGTTCAACTTGTATGGATCCCCAGCCACTGTGGTATTAAGGGGAATGAACATGCTGATTTATTGGCCAAGGATGCTGTGACATCCCAAATTATAGATGATAGATTCTATTGTTTTTTATGGATATGACCTGCAGAATCTTCCCAAAGGAATCTTAAAACAAGCATGGCAAAATTATTGGGATATTTCTAGCAAGAGCAAAGGTGGCTTTTATTATGAAGTTCAACCGGACATTGTGTTAACGCCTTGGTTTCATAAATATAAAAAGACCTCCAGATGCGTGATCTCAACTGTTTGTAGACTGCGCTTAGGTTTCTGTTAGCTAGCTTTTTTTGTGGGTAGTTGTGAGAGACACACAGCTTATTTTTGCTCTGCATATTTAAATTGGAATTTAATTAATACAATAAGTGATTATAAGTATTTAATGTTTATAAAAGTAAGATAACATTATTCACCTACCAGACAAGCATTATCTTCAGTTTATAAGCACAATATAATCATCTACACTATGGACACCATCAAGGCCATCACAGATCTGAGGGAAGTTCTATTGAAGCAGATGGCAGACTTTCGTGCTGAACTTGAGGTTACCCCGGATAAGACAGGACTGGCTAGACGCTTCACAGCATTCCAGGATGTAGTTCTTCAACTTTTTGATGGCTTACAACAACAAGTCAATGCTCTCGCGCGGGATGCAGATCGCCTAGAGATGAGAGGCCGCCGTAAAATGTTATTGCTTCATGGTGTTAAGGAAGAGAAGAACGAGCAAATCCTTGCTGTGATTGTGAGCATAGTGCAGGATCAATTGAAAATCGGCGATTTTAGTTCATCTGACATCAAGCGCTGCCATAGGATGGGCCGAAACATTGCATCTGAGAAGCCGCGACCTATCCTCTTCAAAATAAATGATGTGGCGCTACGGGACCAGTTGTGGTTCGGGAAGACTAAACTCAAGGGCTCAGGTACCACAATGTCAGAGTTTTTAACGGCGACGCGTCATAGGATTTTCTGTTACGCGAGGCAGAAAATTGGTGTGGCTTCGTGTTTCACCAAAAATGGCGATATTTACGTTGTTGGCGGTGATGAGAAGCGCCGTCGTATCCAGTCTATACCTGATGTAGATAATATCGCTCAGGAAGACACATCTGCATCAAAACCTGCGCCAGTTGCCCCAGCAAAGGTCGTGTCGAAAACTAAGCGGTTAGCAGCTGCTAAAAAGTAACAGCTTTTTCCACCTTGCTCATACATTTTTCTTGTTTATTTGTCTTCTGCATTTTGTACCGTCCATTAAATTCACACAATATAATAACAATTCGATCAGTGTAGGTTCTTCTTCTTCTTTTTTTTAATGGCAAGTTATGCCGATGTCGACAATTCTGCCAATGACAGATGTGAAATGGGAATACGTGTGATAAATTTAACCAAAATTTTCAATGTTATAGCTAATTGCGTGTCTTGGCGATTAGGCTAAAACAAAACATTCAGACGTAACAATCACAATTTGATGCCATTGCATCTTATAAAGCACATTAATACTTCGTAGAGTTCTGGGGAAGGGAATGTAAGCAACGAGGAAAAGTTGATGGGAATGGGAATCTTTAAATTTGGAAGGAGTTCATATAAATTATAGGCAGAGTTATTATTGGTGCATTCAAAGAAAATGTGGTCCAGTGAACCCTCGTCCAGCCCACACTCACAAAGGGATGAATCCCGAATCCGTATTTTGTGTAGAAAAACAGGTGAACAACAGAAACCTAAGCGCAGTCTACAAACAGTTGAGATCACGCATCTGGAGGTCTTTTTATATTTATGAAACCAAGGCGTTAACACAATGTCCGGTTGAACTTCATAATAAAAGCCACCTTTGCTCTTGCTAGAAATATCCCAATAATTTTGCCATGCTTGTTTTAAGATTCCTTTTTCCAGTGTAGGTTAGTCAACATTTTATTATTTTCCAAGTGACATATGGGACGTAAGTGTCAAAACACTTGTCAAACGACAGTTGCGTTCCATAGTTCTTAATTACAATTGTTAACACGGGATTTGTTTCTACTAACCCCGTGAAATTTATACTGAACATTATAGTTTTTAATTAGGGAAATTTTGTTTGAAGTATGTACTAATGCATTTTATAGTTATTATTTTTTTGTGTGATTCATGTGTTTCGTTTCTGTGTTTTTTTATTTTATTTTACTTTGCAATTATGTAAAAGCTTGCCGGTGGGTGAACCAAAATTGATACTTAGTATTTTTGTTTTTTAAAATTTTATAATATATTATTATATTGTATAGTGCTCATATTTGTTTATATTATTATTATTTATGTCGGATTGTAGTAGTGACAATGAAAGTTTTTACTCTTGCAGTGATAGTGACAGTTTCATAAGTGTACCTTCCCTAGCAGATACCTTAATAACACAGTTTTCTGATGTACCCAAGAATTTCAATGTGGTTCATATAAATGCCCAGAGTATTCCAGCCCATTTCGCAGATATGCTGGCATCTTTTGACTGTAAGAATATTCACGCCATACTCATTTCTGAATCATGGCTCAAGCCATGTCTTCCATCTACGCTATACTCACTCACCGGCTTCAACCTAATTAGAAATGATCGTGCGTGTGGTGGTGGTGGCGGGGTTGCCATTTATTTGCGTACCAATATATCCTTTTCTATTGTGGATACGTCAACTCAGCCACCCCCATCAACCGCAGGCGAGCATCTTTTTATTGAAGTTGAACTTAACCATCGGAAAGTTTTACTTATAGCCCATCTTTAAGAGTAAATTTCTTCTCCTCTTTGGAAAAACTCCCGGAAAAGGTTCTCCCTTCTTACAGTCACACCATAGTCATGGGGGATTTCAATACATGTCTTTTGAAGAATGATTATCGCTCATCTCGCCTTGTCGCTCTTATTGAATCTAATAACTTATCCATCCTTCCACTAAATGCTACTCATAACTTTCCTAACTCTACTCCTTCACTTCTCGATCTTATTTTTGTTTCTTCTTCTCAACACGTTGCCAAACATGGACAATGTTCGGCCGACGCTTTCTCTCATCATGATCTTATCTACCTTTCATACAAAATTCGGCCGCCTAAGACAAAGCCAAAAATTCTCTTGCAACGCAATTTTGGTAGCATTAACCTTGTTAATCTTCTTGAGGATGCCAGCAGCATTGACTGGACAACGCTCTTTAACGCTGATAGCATTGATGAGAAAGTTGATATTTTTACGAAAACAATTATAAACATCTACGACAAACATGCTCCTGTACGGCCTATCAGATTGAAACATCTTCCAGCACCTTGGCTTTCCGATGACATAAAAGTACTCTTACATAAGAAAGTTACAGCAAAGACCAAGATGAAAATAAGAAATACTGATCACCATCGAGATAAATATATCAATATAAGGAATCACTGTAATAAGGTGTGTAGGGATGCACAACGCCAGCATATTCACAAATCTGTTCAAAATGGAGATCCAGCGAAAGTATGGAAATTTCTTAAATCTATGGGGGTTGGAAAATCACGACAAGATACCATTCCTAAAGACTTGGATCTCAACTTTTTTTTTTTTTTTTTTTACGGGACTAGTCCCTCCCTCTTACCCACCACTGCAACTCCTGTAAGCCAGGATCAACAGTGGCACACAATGAAATGACACTGAGCGGTGAAGCTCAGGCATGTCCCGGGGAATCGCTTTAATTGTCTTGGATCCCGCAACGAATTTAATCAGAAACAGAAAAAAGGAGGAGTTAGAAAATGAATAGTTCCACTTCCCTCCAGAGCAAAGCGGGAGACAGAATGATGTAAAGAGGCTATAGCCTCATAAAATGAGAGATTTGCAACTAGAGAAGCCAGCTGCAAAAGCACCGAGGATCAATTTAAGGGTCCTAAGTGAGCTGTTATATTTGATTCCAATAGTAGGTATGGCAAAAACGCTTAAACGCACGGAAGTTGTTCCTTGTTGCTACAAGATCCGTATAATAAACTACTCCAGATATTGGTTGCAAGCTGTTTAACATAATATCACGCTGATTTTGCCAGAGATCACACTCCCACAGGATGTGGTGAGCAGTTTGTTCATATTCGTTACTGGATGTTGAGCACAGACAGATTGGTGAAGATACTAATTTGAAACTATACAATTTACTTTTAAAATTGCCGTGTCCGGTAAGAAATTGTGCAACACAATGGTCTATGATTAGCCAAGTTTTATTTAACCGTTCGCGTACGTCCGGAAAGAACTGGTGCAGATGGCGACCCTTGGTTGAAGTATTCCATCTACATTGCCATTCATTTAGTAGTTCGTTATTTAAGTCAGCTATTGGCATAAATAGCCTGGTTATTTTCGCACGGTCGCGTAATGATAAGAAATCATTTTCTAAATTATCGCGCGTAGAATAATACATTGCTGCTCGTCTTTGTACTTCAAGATCAACCGGTAGTACACCCGCTAGGACAGGTAGGGCCTCTGTGCTCACTGTTCTATAGGCTTTACACAGAAATATCAACGCCAACCTCTGGCTTTGTAGTAATTTACGGCGAGCAGCTCCGATGGTAGCCCTATCAGCCCACACAGGCGAGCCGTAGCATATACACCCAAGATAGGTTGCCCCGTAAATGATTTTAAGAGTATTAAAAGAGAGGCCCCAGGTTGCCGTCGATATCCTTGTAAGTGCAAAAAAGTTTCGCTTAGCTTTTTCCCCAACTGATTTAATATGTTCTATAAACGAGAAATTCTTTTCTAAAACTAAGCCCAAATAACAGGTTGATATTTTGCGTTTTACAGTAACATTATTAAGTTTTACGCCCGGGGGGGATTTTAGTTCACCTTTAAGAAGGAGTTGGTAGGTTTTATGAGGAGCAAATGTAAGGCGATTTCTTTTACCCCATTCACTTATCATACTTAAGCAAGTTTGAGCCAGATTTTCCAACTCTCTCCTGGAGTTACCCTGTATAAGTAAGAGGCCATCGTCAGCATATGCCGTTAGAGAGCAGCGTGATGGCAAGGGTAATGTCAAGAAGTCATCAAAGCCCAAGTTCCAGAGATACGGCGCGAGCACTGAGCCCTGGGGGCAACCCATGGTTAACGATTTAGTGACTCTGAAGTGACCAAGCTTAAGAGTTGCAGAGCCATGTACGAAATAAGATGTGATTATCGAATATATATTACTGTAACAACCGCGTAACTTAAGTTTTTGTAACAAAATTGGCCACCAAGTATTATCAAACGCCCCTGAAATATCTAGGAATATGGCCAAAACGTATTTACATTCGGACGAGTTTACAGCTTTCCTCACTGAGATAGCTGCGTCCACTGTCGATTTACCCGCAGTAAAACCAAATTGATTTCCGTGAAATTTTGGACCTCAACTTGCTTAATCAGCACTTTTCAGCTTCGTCCAACTTTGATAGGACTGTAAAAACCTGCACACTAAACTATTTATCATCTTTTCCGGCTCCCAACTATCCACATTTTGTCTTTAGTCAATTCTCTGCTTGTGATGTTAAGAAGAGCGTATTGTCAATCGCATCCAATGCTATTGGTAGCGACTGTATTAGCCGTAACATGATCCTACCTATCCTTGACGAAATCCTTCCTATTATCTGCCATATCCTCAATTTTTCCATCTCTAGTGGTGTCTTTCCATACTTGTGGAAAGACGCACAAATCATTCCTTTGCCAAAGAAATCCCATCCCACGTCCATTTCTGAGTACCGTCCAATATCTATACTTCCTTTTCTATCCAAAGTTCTTGAGCGACTCATCCATAACCAACTCAGTGTGTTCCTTCGCAAGAACAATCTCCTTAATCCTTACCAATCCGGTTTTCGTCCAGGTCACAGTACGACCACAGCCTTGATCAATGTTACGGAAGATATCTGGACAGGCATGGAAAATGGCAATATGACAGTGCTAACATTGTTGGATTTCAGCAATGCCTTTAACACGGTAGATTTTGACATACTGTTGGCCATTTTACGCTCCATTATTATATCTCCAACGGTAATTGACTGGTTTCGCAGTTACCTGTTTGGACGTCGGCAGCGGGTTCGCATAGAAGATTCTTTCTCTTCTTGGTGTGATACTACTGCTGGTGTACCACAGGGTGGCGTTTTGTCTCCTTTGCTCTTCGCTTTATTTATAAATTCTATTTCTGACCAACTTACTTAAACCTACCACCTTTACGCGGATGATCTCCAAATATACACCCAAACGCCTTGTGAAAAGCTATCGGAAGCCATTAGGGTTATTAACAAAGATTTATCTCATATAAGTAAGTGGAGCATGAGATATGGCATCAATGTTAACCCAGAAAAGTCTCAAGTCATTGTTGTTGGCAGCTCTCGGAAAATCGGTAATGTTGATTGGTCCCAAACTCCCCATGTTGTTTTCAACGGTACTGTTATACCTTACGCCGATAAAGTGAAAAATTTAGGTATCTATATTGACACGACTCTTTCCTGGGGTCCACAGATTCAAGAAGTAAGCAGAAAGATGTTCGCTTCTGCTAGTTCCCTAAGACGCCTGCGAAACTTTCTCCCTACTGCTACCAAAATTGCACTTGCGCAGTCCTTGCTTCTCCCTATCCTTGACTATGGTGACACCAGCTATCTTGATCTTACAGAGGACCAACTTGATAAACTTGAGCGACTTCAAAACTTTTGCATACGATTCATATTTGGTTTGCGTAAATATGATCACGTCTCTGAATTTCGCACTAAACTCAAGTGGTTGCCCATAAGACTTCGTCGGAATACTCACATTGTCACACTTCTATGCAGTATTCTGTTCAATCCATCCACTCCTCTCTATCTCAAGGAACGCTTTCAGTTTCTTCACTCAACTCATTCGCGACTCTTGCGGTCTTCAGAAAACTTACGACTCAAAATGCCAATGCATTCTACTAATTTTACAGACAAATCCTTCAGCGTTCAAGCTGTCCGATTATGGAATGCGCTGCCAATACAGATTAGACGCGCTCAATCACAAAACGTTTTTAAAAATATGGTTAAACAGCACTATCTCACTTTATCTACTCGACAATAAATCTACTGCCGTCCGTTTGTGAAATAATATCCTTACATTCTTTTATGTACTATACCTATATATGTATTTGTATATATAAATATATATTTGTATCTATGTATTTATTTGTGTATGTATGTATATGCATAGTCATATGTATCTTATTACGTAAGTACATAATAATATGTATATGTACGTAGTATTAGATTAATTAGATTCATAACTTTTCAATTAGTACACCTTATGCTACCTTCATTAGATTCTTCCAATTTTGGTCCATTCAAAATTCGGTTGCCTGGAAAAGATCGCTTTTAGCGATAAGGCCGCCAATTGCATTAATATAAGCTAATTTTCTTGTTGTATCCATTATTTTGTATTACTTATTTTTGCAATAAAGTGTACTTCTTCTTCTTCTTCTGTTGTTCACCTGTTTTTCTACACAAAATACGGATTCGGGATTCATCCCTTTGTGAGTGTGGGCTGGACGAGGGTTCACTGGACCACATTTTCTTTGAATGCACCAATAATATCTCTGCCTATAATTTATATGAACTCCTTCCAAATTTAAAGATTCCCATTCCCATCAACTTTTCCTCGTTGCTTACATTCCCTTCCCCAGAACTCTACGAAGTATTAATGTGCTTTATAAGATGCAATGGCATCAAATTGTGATTGTTACGTCTGAATGTTTTGTTTTAGCCTAATCGCCAAGACATGCAATTAGCTATAACATTGAAAATTTTGGTTAAATTTATTACACGTATTCGCTTTTCACATCTGTCATTGGCAGAATTGTCGACATCGGCATAACTTGCCATTCAAAAAAAGAAGAAGAAGCATAGATGATGAATTTTACTATTTTTACGGTATTACATTGTAGCTTTCTTTTCGTTCATAAGTTTATTTTTAGGCCTTTGAAAGATTTTCTACGGGATTACAAGCGAGGAATTTTTATTTTTTAATGATAACCCTGCTGCTGTCAGTGTCATTCGTTTAGTCAAAACCGTCAAGCAAGTGTCAAAGTAGCCCAAAAGAAACAGGAAAAATTGTTTTGTTTGAAAATTACTAGCTTGTGTGTGAGTGAAAATATTGTTCTAATAAATATTTCGTGATAAAGCAGTAAACTATAACCAATATATTAAAGTCGTAAGGTAGTCAAGAGCATTTCTATATTATAACGTGCTATTTTTTTAAATTTCGCCTATAAACAATGATGTTAACTTTTTCAGGAGAAGCCATGACTTCAGAAAAGAATGCCCAAGTTGGTCAAGCGCGTGAAGCTTTCCAAATGATGTACCAAATATCACAATTATTGAACACAGGACTAGATGCTGACACACTATCAATTTGTATAAGGCTGTGTGAGTTAGGCGTCGACCCCGAAGTACTTGCACATGTGATCAAAGAAATTAGAAAGATGGGAGAAAACGCCGCACAAAACAGACCCGCTAATTTACAACCATAAAATTTGTAGGCCTTACTATAAATGTGATTCGTAATTTGCCCCAAATGCAGTTAAAATGTATTTGCATGTAGAAATTACTGCAGAAACTAACCCTAGTATAGCCTGTATATTTAACTAATTTAAGAATTTACAATGTCATTAGTAAAAGCTAATATCATACATAGGTGCAGTTGACATCATGTTTGTGAAATACAGTCTAATTACAAGTGTATTTATTATAAAGATAGAGGTTCTTTTTCTGAATGCAATTGCAGCTACCAATGGGGTGGAGAGTATTTGTAATAAGTCCCATCATTCTAAAGGTCACATCTGTAATATATACTATATTAATGTTTGATGTCTCATGACTTGTCCAGTTGTGCCTGCAATTATGACTACCAGAGGCCATGTTGTGTATAACTTAGACAGTGAGTTAGTGTGAAAATGGTGAGTGTTATGTTACTAATAAATATGTAAGCAACACACACATGATCAGACATAATTCCAAATGAGTTTTACACTCTGACATTTAGATGGGTGGATAAAACTAGAATAGGTAACATAATATGTATATACATATATAGTGGACAAAGATAATGACCTAACTTGCCCTTGCCCTTGTGTGGAACATGTTTGCTAAATATACAATAAAAAAATACTTCCCATACAAAAATAAGACTCCCATTTGTAAATTGCTTTAAATATTATGGGTTTTTGATTAATATGTTTTTACACATGTTATTACTTGAAAACTACACAGAGCATTGCTCAACTCCTTGAGGAAGTGATTTTTTAATCTGATTTAAGAATTATACTTAACAGTGATGTTTAGAAGGTACACCTCCAGACTTGTTTCTTTTTCAAATACAAACCATATGTTGAACCATTTGATGCCAGTTG
Organism: Pseudoips prasinana; assembly: GCA_951640165.1. Taxonomy (NCBI): domain Eukaryota; kingdom Metazoa; phylum Arthropoda; class Insecta; order Lepidoptera; family Nolidae; genus Pseudoips; species Pseudoips prasinana. The sequence continues at coordinate 34,324,607 of OX621245.1, read as the reverse complement.
TGTATAGACGACAAACCAAAATGAGCCCAGCACACCACATTAACATGCTCTTGTGCCCATGGCATACTGAGCACATTTTGGTTTGTTTTAAAGGAATTCTTACAAGTATAAGGAATGTTTCTATTTTAAAAAAGGGTTTTAATGAGAAACCTGACTGTACAAAATACCATACATGTGTTTCACTTCTACTTGGTGTTGTAATAAAGAAACCCTCAATTAATTGTAAATGAATGCCCCAAATAAACATAATATCTAAAATTACCCTCGTTTTTAAGAAAAATAAATTGCTAATGAATTATAAGTATTTATTTAGTATAATAATGTAAAATGTTGCATGACAAATAAAACAAATATGTCTAAAAAGTGTTTATTGTTTAAATAAATTCTATTATAATGAAGTATTTCATAGAAAATAGCTTGCGGCATTTGTTGTCAAAACAACATTACACATAACCAATATGGAAGCCAATGAAAGATGGACCAAATAATCTTGATCATCAGCCATAATAAACTGGTATTGTGATTGCCCTTAACTATATGGGAACAAATAATCAAGTTGGGGCAACACTTACAGGACATTTCCTATAAAATACAAAAAATGATAAACAAGATTCGCATTGTGCTTTACATTAAACAAAGCCATTTGTTATTGATTACAATAACAGTCATTAGGTACAAATATTTGAGTGAAATTATAAGCAATCAGTACAGGACTGAAAATATCACAGATGCAAATAATTCACTCATAGACAACAAAGTATTTTAAATTCTTGATATAAGGGGGAATGCCAAATGGCAAGAGATTTGTCTGTTTAAAATTTAATTGTACAGCCTTAATTAGTTATACATTATTGTGACAACAGTATTTTTGTGCAATAGACAAACATTTAAAGTCCAACTAACATAGTAACTCTTTGTATATGTATGTGACAGTCAAAGACTAATGGTATTTTTTTATTGACCAAGAATATTGATATAAGCAGAAGGCCTAATCAGGCTGTACAATAATAGTTACTAATAAGAATTCTCATCAAAGAAGGCCTGCAGATTTAGGAAAACCAATGTTGAATAATATATAATAAATAGTCATTGTAGGAAATACTACTAATTGAATGTAAAATAATAGTTTTCTATGAAATTAATTAGAATTAAATTTTCAAATCTTGCTATAGAAAATAATGTACACATAGGAACTTCTAACTTAAACTGGCACATTTTTAATGCCTGCATTGGCTAAAACCTACTGATAATAAATACCTACAAATAAATAACACATTGAGAACCATTATTCACATAGAAATGAAGCTGAACTTGATTCAATGGAATTGTAGCTCTGCTATTTATAAATAAATATTGAAGAGTAGTTCTGCATGCCATTTTATGTTAGAACTCTATTACAAGACTTCTTTGGTGAGACATGGTTTACTTAACAATGGTCCAATTTCTATTGAAACGATGGTCCAGCACCCTGTCCTTGGCTTCCTAACACCGATGGGTCTTCAAATATTGGCTGCTGTGGTTTGAACTGTTCTGCAGTGATCCGGGAGAACATTATGCCTATACCTTCAATTAGAGCAAGTAGAATGCCACCTACAAGAGCACTGCCAGCCATGGCAGGGACACCTGGAAGATAATGTTATAATGTCAAAAATAATAATAGTATAAAACAATCTTTTGGTGATAAATAAAAGGTTGGAACACATATACTACCTATTCTTATTGGACAGTGTGTGCAAAAAAGGAATTTTTGACAACCAACCAATTTAAGGGGTTCTATTTACTTGTGGGGCGTCTTAGCATTAATAGCAGTAGTAGGCAGAGCCATTTTTGGTACTAGCACTGTTTTCTTAGTATGGATATCTAAGGATTAAATAAATTGTTAAGATTGGTCATTATTTTGTGTACCTATATGTAAACATGTGTCACAGGTAAAATCTGAACTTAGATAAAACTAGATTTAACCTCATAAATCCTTATGTGTCCATATTAATATACGTGTTTGGGTTGTTTAGCTGAAATAGCTTTACCTACTCTGATCACTGATAATAATTGTTGTGCTGGTTAGCATTTTCACAGTACATAGTTTAAAGTAAAATGATTATTTTGAATATAGTAGTTATCTATTTAATTGTATTGCTTCAATAAACATGTGTCACAGGTAAAATCTGAACTTAGATAAAACTAGATTTAACCTCATAAATCCTTATGTGTCCATATTAATATACGTGTTTGGGTTGTTTAGCTGAAATAGCTTTACCTACTCTGATCACTGATAATAATTGTTGTGCTGGTTAGCATTTTCACAGTACATAGTTTAAAGTAAAATGATTATTTTGAATATAGTAGTTATCTATTTAATTGTATTGCTTCAAAGTAGATAACACCAACTCAAAGTTATTCAAGGTAACATCACATATGATGTATGAGAGACGATATTGTTCCTCTAACTGGTAGAGAAAGCTTCCCTGATGCATGCACTGCGGGCATTCGACACATTGATTTATTTAATTCTACACTGAATGAATTGACTGGCCTGTTGGTCTAGGGGTTAGTGAACTTGTCTGCTAAGTCAAAGGTTGTGGGTTTGATCCCCACCCACCACATATTTTGTGTGATGAGGATTCTGTCTGGATGTAATTTATCTATATAATATGTACTAATTTAGAAACATGTGAATATGTTCATTAGTTGTCTGGTAGCCATAGGACAGGCTTAGCCTAGTTAGTAGTCATATGGCAATGTGTTAGTTGTCCCAAGATATTTATTGGATGTATTTTTTATAATCTAATCATAACTGACTAGATTGGATTTGAACCTCTTAGTACTATGTCCATTTATGGCACAGTTTCTATCTTTGATGCCAGCACTTAAATACATACCTAGCACATGGTAAGAAAACATAAATATGATGATTACCATTTCTAGCTGCCAAAATTCCACCAGTAAGTGCTCCACTCATAATGGAGTTCCATGGGTCTTCTTTTTGCCTCATGTACACTAGAGAGCAATCTATTGTGGAGAACATACCACCCCACACAGCAAAGTTACCCCCTACTATAGGGGAACGCTCTTTCATGGCTGCCAAACTCCCAAGCTGGAACAGCAAAAGTTTAAATAAAATACAAAATAAAAAAGGTTTTTATTCACGTAGACTTCAAAAAAGCGCTTGTAAATAGTCAGAACATGTTTGTAGTATTATAGTTGTATACATTATTATTTCTAGTAACATAGATATTTAGGTACACATGTATTGATAGTATTAAAACATTAATAAAATTTATGTTATAACAGCAATGATATTTAGCTAGCTCGTATCAAGTTATTGTCAAGAGATTATGTTTAAGTTTAATTATCTAGTTTAAGTCTAATTATCTAGTTTAAGTCTAATATTTGTAATACATATTGGCAATGGTTCTGTCTATATTAGGGTGATATTATTATGAAGGACCTTGTGTTAATAACGACGGTCGCGCTTTAATGCTACCACCAGATCCAATGCGCCCCAACTGAGAAGACCCAGCGAAACAAACTCAGTGGGTGTCTCTACTACCAGATTTTTTATTGTTTATTGTCAGACACTACCAAAGCACTCTTCATTAACACTTAAAAAAATTAAGATACATTTATAGACATGAGGAATGCTTTGGTATAGACTTTTAAGAGTTACTTTATATTTACGAGAAAGGTACAAAGTGGGAGAACATCAAGCAGAAAGAAACACAATTAAAACATTTGCAGTTGGCAGAAAACAATATTAGGAAATCAAGCATGAGCTGTTATTCTGTAATAAATAAATAAAATATAATAAATTAAGTTGGTTACAAATTTTGATAAATGCTAATAACAAGCTTCCACAACTAGATAACAAAATGGAGGCATCTCTGGTCTAATTAATTAATTACAATAATGACTACATTACAAATGGTTTTACAAGATTGAGCCAATAGTACTATACAAAGATTTATACATTATCAATGAAATATCTAGTTCATTTGGAACTGGTAGAATTTTTGCTAGTAATAAACAGTTCAATAAAATCAAAATGACTGTCACCATTTAACCTGTTAAATTAATTGAATACTCTAGGCAGAAAGCTGTTAACTCTAAAATTGGAGTGGCATGGAGGACAACAAGGAATTTTACGTAAATTTCTTACAGGTATTGACAACTTGATGTACTATGATATATGGGCTAATTTATTTTAAATTATGGAATTATTACGAAGATACATACCATTTTCCTACTGAATCCAATAGGCGCGTTCCTGAAACCTTTAATCGAATGAAATATGCCTCCGCCAATAGCTCCCATGATGAACGCACCGCCAGAATCATCGAGAATACGCCACGGACAAGGTTCTCTCGTATATTCATCCATATTTTATCCTGTATTGATTTTACACCCCTGCAAATTATTAGATAAGAATTATAACCTCGAACTCAACGAGAAAAGTAGATGTCAGTCCAACCAATAATCACTGCCACTTTATATATAAACTACTAATATATTACAATTTATAATCACTTGAATACACAGTCTATTTATATCAATTTTAGATTTTTGAGTTATTGAACCATCATTCTCACGTTCTCGCAAACACGATTTTTTTGAAAGGACATAAGGGCAATGTTGCCAAATATTTTTTGTCGTTTGTTACATCCAAGTTGTTGAGCTTCTTGATCTTCATGATGAATCAAGGTAATAATAATATTAGTAATTTCCAATCAATCAATGTCTTTGGTTCCTGCAACATTCTAGATAAAGATAATTTTATTTTGCAAATATGGGTAACAGTAATAGATGACAACATAGGTAACAAGTTCAGCCATATCTTACCATGTAGATATGAAAAGACTATTAATTTAATACTATTAATATTTTAACAAACTACCACTACATACAATTTTAAAATAATGCACAATTCAGTATATGTGAATACAAAGAAAAAATTTAAACGTACTTACAAATCTTTCTTATTCAAATACCCACTTAAGTTATAAGTGGGAATTTGAATTATATTAATTACGAGTATATACTTTGTTCTTTATGATTTCTCACGTTTTACGAAAAGTACATTTTTATTTATGTATTATGTAGAAGAGAAACATTTTTAGAAGCAAATACATATAAGACATATAATCAACGCATCAATTGGAAGGAGCCTTTCTAGTTCAAATATGCTTGTTTTTTTTTCAAAATATTTGTAATAATTTTAATACGAATTTTTACACTTCAAATATACTTAATTATTACTGAGCATCATGAAAATCCTATCCATCAACCAATCCATTGCCAAAAGCTTCGAGCATCTCGAAGGCCAAAAGAGATACACACATTACGAAAGAATTCGTAATATCTGCCTAAATGCTAGATGTCGTTCCCTAACTGTTCTAAAAATTTTGAAACACATTTCTTATTGGTGCAACTTAGCAAAGAGCTTTTATCTATTACAGAGAGGAACTAATGTTTATAGTTATATTATAATTATATGAATCAACTAGCTGTGCCCCGCGGTGTTACCCACGTTAAATTTTATAAATCTTCTTTGCTATAAACCTCACGGAACCCGAGACCTTTCCAACGAATGCAAAACCGTGGAAATCGGTTCGTGCGTTCTGGAGTTATAGCGTCAGGAAGGAAAACCCGACTTATTTTTATTATATGAATCAATTAATATAAACATTTTACCTTTGAGTAAAATTTGTATTATGTTTCCTGAGACGTCCGAAGTCCATTATGGGAGAGTACATCATCTTCCTTCCGTCGCTTTTCGCTAGAGTACGTCACTTTCCGTCACGTGACACGGTCTTCAGCGCCACCTGCGGCCAAATATGAAACTAACTTAAAGCAGCACATAGCAAGCCGCCATATTTTTGTCATTGTTCGGTTCATAATGATAATGATGATGGTACACCAGGAAGACATTATTTGGACTTCGGACGTCTCAGGAAACATAATACAAATTTTACTCAAAGGTAAAATTTTTATATTATGTGTTCCGTTTGACGTCTAAAGTCCATTATGAGAGATCTGTTTGTTATCTCCTGGTGGCTTGCTAAGTAAAACGCAACAATGTGAACAATATATTATTATATTGAATAATCATGCTATGAAAGCAAAATAAGAGCTATGTATGCTATACACAAATAAAATAACAATCAACATCATTAAATTAGTTAGGAGTTTACCGATTTTAAACTACTAAAACTTTTACATAGTAACAGAAAATAATTGCGATAGTGATTTCTCTGATTCAATACTTTGTCTGTGGCCTATATTGTCTACTTCTCTTAGATAGTATCTTCTAAAAGTATCCTCATGGCGCCAGTTGGCCTTAGCTAACATATCATTAATTGGGTACTTCTCTAAACAGTTCAGAGATGAAACTGCCGATCTAAAACTACCAGGTTCGTCTTATCCATCCACCTATAATCACAGCACTAGCAGGTCTACGAGGGTCCCTTGTGGTTATAAACAAATTTGTTAGAGGACCTCTAACATTTCTTGAAATGTCTACCAACGATCTTAACCAAAATAAAGGATCTATATTTCTATCTGGTGAAGTTAGTAACGTCCAACTTGATTGTTGATATGACGCTGAATCAGTTTTTGAGCCAAACACAGGATGTAAAGTTATTGAATCCCCGTTGTCCTCAAAATGCTTTGAATCACAATGTAAGAGAGTCAAGTCGTGAATTCTACGTCCCGAAGCCAACAACAAAATAGTGGCTGTACGCCTAAAAACATCATACAAGCTTTGTAAGTTAGGATCTGAATCTTTTAAAACTGAATTACTATTCTCGCATCCCATATTGGCAATTTTGGTGGAATTGGCCTAGCCAGTGACACAGCTTTTAAAATATGTTTAATCAAATTATTTGAGGAAATCTTAATATCTGAAATTGTTTCACAGACTGATGCTATTACAGATTTATGTACAAGAATACTACGGTAAGCTAATCGATCAGTAAGAAAGAGCTTTGCTAAATACCGGGCTACGTCCGCAGGTATCGGGCGACGAGCATTTAGGTTGTTTTGGTTACACCAATTTACCCATTTGTTCCATATGGGAGTATAAGTTTTGGGTGTAGAATCTTGCCAACATGTTGGCAAGAGTTGTATTTCTTCCGACGACCAGTTTTGAGTTAGTGTGTCCCACCCGAAATGAGCCAAGCCTCCAGCTGTAGGTTGTGGACTTGGTCAGGATAGCGTCCTGTCACTGTGTCCACCAATGACTCTTTCAGGTTTCTGATTTTCGTAGGGCGCGTCAAGGCGCGGCTTTTCAGATCTGGGCGCCAGAAAGGTTTCTGCCATTATTACAATGCTATTATTACAAACTTCCCTTTGGCAGAGTTGAGGTGGCGTAACACACGTGGGAGCAGCGCCGGTGGAGGAAATATCCATGCAAGGTCGTAACTCCAGTATCTGCTGAACGCGTTGTGATAGCAAGCGTTCGAGTCTGACAAGTCTAGAGTAACATAATTGGACACTACGTGAGCTGCTTCTGATGCGAATAGGTCTATGTTTGGAGTTCCCCATTGTATGAATATTTTGTTGGTCGCCTCGCTCAGCAAATGCCATTCGGAACCGCCTCGGTTGCGAGAGAGGTGATCGGCTTCCGTGTTGTACAGTCCCGGAAGATGGTGCGGGATTAGTACAACGTTCAGGCTGTCCGTCAGTGCCAGTAGCTTTTTCGTTAATTTGAGGAGATTTTTCGACTTTGTTCCGCCCTCGTTTTTTATGTACGACACGACAGTTTTGTTGTCGCTTTGTAGAACTATCGTTGAACCTCTCAGAATTCTTGCTTCTAAAGATATTGCCGCTATCACTGCATACATTTCTTTTAGGTTGCAATGCCACTTCTGTTGATTTGGATCCCAACGACCTTTTAGTTCTTTGTTGTTCACTATGGCTCCCCATTGGATATCGGAGGCGTCTGTGACAAGATAATTGGCCGTAGTCTGTCTGGGATGAAGAGACGTTTTCTGGCCGACATTCTGTATCCACCATTTTAGTTCGTTTCGTACCTCTTCTGTGAACCTGACCGGATGGTAACTTTCCTGCAGATGCTTGCTGTGCCGCTGCAACGTACGGCAATGCAACCTTCTCCGGAGGGTGATGAAGGTTGCGAAGTTGAGAAACCCTAAGAGGCGTTGCGCCTGCTTGAGGGTCCAACTGCCGGTTGCTAAGCGAAACAAGAGACACTGACGGAACCTGGAAATTTTGTCTGGGGGCAAGCTCTTGGTATTGTATTGTGTGTCCCAGACAATTCCCAGGAATTCTATGCGCCTTGTTGGGATATGTACCGATTTTTTTTAATTTATATTCCAACCCAGAGATGCGAGGAATTCTATCGCTAACTGAACATGAGATTTTAATATCTTCCTGTCTTGATGTACTATCAAATAATCGTCGAGATATAGGATCAGCCGCAGACCTTTGCTGCGTAACACTTCGGCGGTCCAGTTCGTGACTGACGCAAACATTTTGGGTGCTGCAGCCAAACCAAAGGGTAGGCATGTCATTTGAAGCAGCTGCCCGTCGTAACTTATTCGTAAAAAACGACGGTGTTTCTGAGAAATTCTCAGATGATAATATGCTTGACTTAAGTCGAGTTTGACCATCCAGTCTCCCATTTGTAGGAACTTGGGAATTTGATGATAATGAAAAAGATGGAAACGTTTTGGTTCTATAAATCGATTTAACGCTTTCAGGTTGAATATAACTCGATTCTCCCCGCTGCTTTTTGTTACAATGAAAAGCGGGGATATGAAAGATGGAGTTAAAGGAGCGGGCTCGAGAATTCGACTGTGAACCATGGCTTGAATCTCCAGCGACACAGCTGAAGAACGGGGCGTTTGAAACTTTTGCATGATGCTTGATGTCGGAAAAATAAGCGGTGGCGTTTGAGTGAACGGAATGCGGGCAGCAGAAATTAATTTGAAAATTATCTTGGGTGGCCTGAATTGTGCCCACACTTCCCGATAAAACATCAGGCAGCCGCCGGTAAACTTCGAGTCATTGACGTCGACTCTTGTTAGACTCACCTTTGCGGCCCCCTCTTTTCTTTTGATCGTCGAAGTTCCGCTTTTTATTCTTCCCTTGTAATTTATTTTTTGCGGACGAAATGGCTTTTCGCGAGAAGTAGAAGGGACTGGAGACTTTGGACACCTAGAAGACCTGGGACGCACTGAGAATTTAGAACTAGTTGCAGTTTCTTTCTCGAGTTTATCTACACCCCCTATTTTTTGAATTTATGCCGATAAACTTTGTGGGTTGAACATATATTCCGATGAGAGGGGTATTTTTCCAATATTTTCGCGAAAATAGAAGGGACAAGCTTCAATCTTTTAAGGAGCTCTTTTCGCCGCAGTTCTTATACCTCTGCACGTTTACCATAAATCATTTGCAATAAATCATGAGAAATAGTTTTATAATTTGATTCGTTACCAAATAATTCCTTTAATTTATCACATATCGTTAATGATGTTAGTTGAGCGTCCGGTTTTGAAGACCAATCAATTAAATTCCGCAACGCTACATTGACAAACTCATTTTGAGCTAAGAACGCGTTTGATAAAGCCGCAAAGCTACGCTCCATCTGGTGCCATCTAAGAGGTGCAAAAGGATCCTGTAAATGTCTCAGTTCCTCGTTTACTTTCAGCTCAGTAAAAGCTGGAAACGCCGCATATTTCTTTTGCACCTCAGTGTACCGTACAGAGTTCCAATCTACCGAGTCAAATCTTTGCATAGATGCTAACTTTGCAACGCGGTCAGGATTAGCTTTAGGTACAGATGGTTCCTTGATTGAAACGTTTAGCTCGGCAATATCATTAACATCTACTGACGGTCGTAGAAATGGGTCATCAATCGATCTAATTGAAGGGCCCGGCGCCGATGAACTTGAAGTATTGGGCTGCATTAGCGCGTAATTAGAACAAAAAATATTATTAATGTGACTCACCAACTGTTGCGATAACACTTCAAACCTTTGATCAATTGACTCGTGAGCTCGGTTCCTGCGCTGTCTTTTTGACGGCGGCTCATCCTCTTCTCTCGAACTTGAATTCGAGCTTGTTGAAGACACGTGTTTATCACTTTCACGTAACTGGGTAACATCGCGATCACTAGACATGTCCGCGCGATTGTTATCCACTGATTCGGTTATTTCACTGTTGTCCATAATTAAAACGAACACGAAATATTTAACGTAACGGAAAAATAAATTCAAAATTCACTTTCTACTTTAATCTCGAAAGCTTTGACACCAATTTTCTATAATTATAAAGAAAACACTTTTAAATTCTAGCGATGTCCACGCGGTATGCAAAACGACGCAACAACGACAAAAATATGGCGGCTTGCTATGTGCTGCTTTAAGTTAGTTTCATATTTGGTCGCGGGTGGCGTGACGGAAAGTGACGTATTCTAGCGAAAAGCGACGGAAGGATGATGATGTACTCTCCCATAATGGACTTCGGACGTCAAACGGAACACATAATATTGAAATAACCTAACTTATCAACTAAAGAGTAAAGAAACATAAATAAAATAAAATAAGTACAAAATGCTGTGTGGTGACGGCCTAAGAATATCACCACCCCCTCTCATCCCGTGGGGGGACGTAAAAGTCGTCCCGAGGGAAATATATACACCAGAGAACGGGCAGCAGCGTTCTCCTGAGTACCATGTCCACCTTACTGCGATCGCCAACCCGTCTGCCAAGCGTGGCGATTATGGCAAATCCCCTCAAATGATGGACACAACCAAACCGCGGCCCCCAGTCCCCGGCAGCCCTGCTATTCCCAGCCGTGGTAACAGCCGTGGTTACGGCAGGGCAGGGGGTGCTAAGAATCCCCGGCAGATTCCGCGTTACCAACACCGACGACCTCTGGCCCTGGCAACATATAACACACGTACACTGCGGTCCGACGAGAAGATAACCGAACTGGAGGAAGAATTGAGCAGGTTACATTGGGATATTGTAGGATTATCTGAAGTCCGAAGAGAGGGGGAGGACTCGATAATACTGAAATTCGGAAACCTGCTCTATTACCGGGAGGGTGACCAAATATCCCAAGGTGGTGTCGGGTTCATAGTCCACAAGTCCCTCGTGAAAAACCTAGTGAAAATCGAGAGTGTGTCGACGAGGGTTGCGTACCTTATACTCAGAATCACCAAGCGGTATTCGTTGAAGGTTATACAGGCATACGCACCCACTTCGACACACTCCGACGATGAAGTCGAGGTTATGTATGAGGACATATCCAGAGCCATACATACCTCTAACTCCTATTTCACTGTGGTCATGGGGGACTTTAACGCGAAGCTGGGCAAACGATTCGGTAATGAGCTGAGAGTGGGGCAATTTGGAACTGGAGACCGGAACCCCCGGGGCCAAATGCTGGCCGACTTCATGGAGAAGGAGGGACTCTTTATGATGAATTCCTTCTTCAGGAAGCCGGATCACCGCAAATGGACCTGGGTGAGCCCCGATGGTAAAACTAAAAATGAGATAGACTTTATCTTGTCGACGAGACGACAGATGTTCAATGATGTCTCCGTGATCAATGCGGTTAAAACCGGGAGCGATCACAGACTGGTCAGAGGCTCATTGAACCTTAATGTCAAACTCCAGAGGTCCCGACTGATAAAATCTACGCTCCGACCTTTACCTATCCACGTCCAAAACCCCGAACCATTTCAGCTCGAACTGCAAAACCGTTTCGAATGCCTAGCAGACTGCGAGGAACTGGACTCATACTATGACAGGCTCGTAGAAGCTGTCCATACGGCTGGGTCTAAGGTCTTCAAGGCCCGTCGTACAAACAGAACAAAAAAGATCTCTGACTTTAACCCTGCAACTTATGGAAGATAGACGGAAAATGGTTCTGACATCCTCAGATGATGCTACCAGATATCGGCAGCTCAACAGACAGATCTCAAAGTCTTTGACTCGCGACACGCGGCAATTTAATACAATTAGTATCGAGCGGAACAAAGGCTCTAAAGTGTTCGCAAGAGCTCTGTCTGTTGGACAGAGCCAACTGACGAAGCTGCAGACTGAGGATGGTAGAATCGTCACGTCTAAGCCTGAGTTGCTGGGAGAGATCGAGAAGTTCTACGGACAGTTATATACGACAACACAGCCACCTGCCAAAAGTCATGCCTCAGATCCCAGAGCACGACTAACCGACACTACACCGAAGACATCCCGGACGTCAGCCTGTACGAGATTAGAATGGCTCACAAACAACTCAAGAACAATAAGGCGCCTGGTGATGATGGAGTTACAGCAGAGCTTCTGAAGGCGGGTGGTACACCAATCCTACGGGCCCTTCAGAAGTTATTTAACTCCGTCATACTAGATGGTCAAACGCCACAAGCATGGCACAGAAGTGTGGTGGTGCTCTTCTTCAAAAAGGGCGACAAGACCCTAATGAAGAATTATAGACCCATCACAATGCTGAGCCATGTTTACAAGTTGTTTTTGAGGGTCGTTACGAACCGTCTCGCGCGCAGGTTTGACGACTTCCAGCCTCCCGAACAAGCCGGTTTCCGAAAAGGCTTTAGCACCATAGACCACATACATACGCTGCGGCAAGTTATACAGAAGACCGAAGAGTATAACAAGCCCCTGTGCTTAGCGTTTGTGGACTATGAGAAAGCCTTTGATTCTATCGAAACATGGGCCGTGCTGAGGTCTCTCATAAGGTGCCAAATTGACTACCGGTATATCGAGGTGATAAAGTGTTTGTATGAAAACGCCACTATGTCAGTGCGACTCCAGGACCAGATCTCGAAACCTATCCACTTGCAGCGAGGCGTGAGACAGGGAGATGTTATATCTCCGAAACTGTTCACTGCTGCATTGGAAGACGTCTTCAAGCTTCTGGACTGGAAAGGCTTTGGCATCAATGTCAATGGCGAGTACATCACTCACCTTCGATTTGCCGATGATATCGTAGTCATGGCTGAGAACATGGAAGACCTCGGTACAATGCTCGATGACCTCAGCAGAGTCTCTCAACAAGTGGGTCTGAAAATGAACATGGATAAGATGAAAATCATGTCAAACGTCCATGTTGCACCCATTCAATTGAAAGTTGGTGACTCTGCACTCGAAGTTGTAGAGAACTATATTTACCTAGGACAGACCATCCAACTAGGTAGGTCCAACTTCGAGAAGGAGGTCAATCGTAGAATCCAACTCGGCTGGGCAGCGTTCGGGAAGCTACGTAACATCTTCTCGTCCAAAATACCGCAGTGTCTCAAGTCGAAAGTCTTCGACCAGTGTGTGTTGCCAGTGATGACATACGGAACAGAGACGTGGTCGCTCACTATGGGCCTTATTAGAAGGCTCAAGGTCACCCAAAGAGCAACGGAGAGGGCTATGCTCGGAGTTTCCCTGCGGGATCGCATCAGAAATGTCGAAATCCGCAGGCGAACCAAAGTCACCGACATAGCCCGAAGAATTGCCAAGTTGAAGTGGCAGTGGGCAGGGCACATAGCTCGTAGAGCCGACGGCCGTTGGGGCAGAAAGGTTCTCGAGTGGTGACCACGAACCGGAAGACGCAGCGTGGGCAGGCCCCCTACAAGATGGACCGATGATCTTGTGCGGGTCGCTGGAAAATGCTGGATGCGAATAGCACAAGACCGGCAAATGTGGAGATCTTTGGGGGAGGCCTTTGTCCAGCAGTGGACGTCTTTCGGCTGATATGATGAAGTACAAAAAAGTTACAGAGAGTATATAAGCATTATCATTTGATGATTTTACTATTATTATATTCCTCCGAGATTATTCTAGTTTATTACTCTGTGGTGTGTTTGGTTTCTTTAATCTTTATTATTGACATTAAACACCATAATTTGTTATTCTCGATGGTTTTGGCGCCAACGCGGAAAAAGACGCATCGAGGCTATATTTTATTTTCAAAAACTGGTGTAAATTCGAGTTTTTATGTGTAAATATGGTGGATTTTTAGACATAACATCTTCGACAACGGACACAAGTGGAGGAAAGTGCGATATTGCCCTGAATTATGATTTTCCTTGTTGTAACCAAAACTCCATAAAAGCCTCTTGTAAAGTCTCCACTGCTTTACTGGGGTTGGACAAGGACTATGTATGACTTGACTGTGACGGACTTTACTTGACAATGACGGAAATAAATTATATAATAATATATTTACTTTTCCTCGTTGCTTACATTCCCTTCCCCAGAACTCTACGAAGTATTAATGTGCTTTATAAGATGCAATGGCATCAAATTGTGATTGTTACGTCTGAATGTTTTGTTTTAGCCTAATCGCCAAGACACGCAATTAGCTATAACATTGAAAATTTTGGTTAAATTTATCACACGTATTCCCATTTCACATCTGTCATTGGCAGAATTGTCGACATCGGCATAACTTGCCATTAAAAAAAAAAAGGAGAAGAAGAAGAATATATTTACTTATGGCTCATAAGGCCATAGAAGCCAAGGCCGTAAAACGGAATTTAAAAAAATAATGTTATATTCTCTATGGTTCTGTACTGAAAACGTAGTTTGTTGAGTTTGTTCAGTTTGTAATATTTTTGCTTTAGGTACTACCTACTGAGAATTTAGAATTTATTGTTCAGGTAATATTAATCTCAATATTTGATTAGATCGTTACATTGAATCTTGAATTCTCGACCATCCTACAATGATACATAATTTGTACATCTTCGATCGCTATGGCACGCTCCTTTACTATGGCGAATGGAACCGCTCAAAGCAAGCTGGAATGTCTAGAGAAGAGGTCAGTAGATAACTAGTTATTAAGTCAAAATAGATGTAGATCCTCATATGCTGTTCAGGCACGAGAATCTGTAAGCATTGCGTCCGTTCTCAGGTATTTTTTTTATTATCTGCTGTCAAAATATTTTGCAGACAATGCCGCCCATGTTTCAACCGACGAGACATTGAATTAATTCCTCGCCGTTATACGTTTTAATCCTGTTATCTAAGGAATAGAAATGTAAAGGCCATGGAATACAATACCATATGACGAGCACAGTTATTTGTCGCCTTCATTAATGTATTTTATTCTTGAAATTTACGAAACAAATGGAAAGCAATTTACCTTTTTTTAGTTTTTGATTTGCATAATTGGTAATTTAAACAATTTAATTCAGGAACACAGCAAGTATTTTAGTGATCGTGAAGATGATCACAAGTTTACCCACAATACAAAAACTTTTATGTAGGTAGATTGTAAAACAGATTCCAAATTTATAAACCACTTTTTATTCACGTAGACTTTAAAAAAGCGCATGTAAATAATCAGAACATGTTTGTAGTAATATAGTTGTATACATTATTATTTCTAGTAACATAGATATTTAGGTACACATTGTGTGAAAATATAAAATTTATTTTATTATAGCATTGATATTTAGCTAGCTCGTATCAAGTTATTGTCAAGAGATTATGTTTAATTATCTAGTTTAAGTCTAATATTTTTACTACATATTGTCAATGGTTCTGTCTATATTAAGGTATTATTATTATGACGGAACTTGTGTTAATAATGACGGTCGCGCTTTAATGCTACCACCATTTGTGGCTCAATCCCTGTACGCTGCAAAGTAGCTATAGTATCTTAGATCTGTCTGAACTACACAAGCCTTCAGGCATACATATAGGTTCAGGTACATATTCAAACTTATTACATTCCTTTGCATAATGAGGGGTATATGTATGTGCCAAGTTGGTTAACAAGCCTATCCTATGACACTTTCTACACACATGGCATTAAACATAACTCCTTGTTGACCCTCCTCCATCCCTGTTGAGATCAGGAAACCTTAGTCACTCATGGGATTACAATATTAATATTACTATGCTATAGAATACCTAGAGAGTATGCTATAGATACTTCACCAGTTGAGGAGAGCAATTTTTTTTTAATGACAACGCTCGCACTTGTTAATTTAATCCCTATGTCGCAGCGTACCTTAAAAACATAAAAGACAAACACAAATTACATTCTGACTCAGAACAACTATTTATGGGTCACACAAATAGTTGTCCGGTGCAGGATGCGAACCTGCGAGACGAAGCAGCGAGGCGACTGTCTTAGCTGCTGCACCACACGTTCTATGCCCTATCTCACTTAAACGTTGCTGCCTTTTAGTGCTACCCAGGATCATGTGTCACCTGATAGACTAATAAGTATTCACAGACCCATGTAGGTTCTAATTTCCCTTTTAAAAATTGGCTATTTTAATTACAGGAGGGTAAACTGATGTATGGTATGCTGTACTCCATCAAGTCATTTGTTGCTAAAATATCTCCACTCGATACGAAAGAAGGATTTATACACTACAAAACATCAAAGTATACATTACACTGTCTAGAAACACCTTCGGGCTTAAAATTTGTAATGAACACGGACAACCAAGCTCAAGGTGTAAGGGAATTGCTAAAGAAGATTTATGGAGAAATATATGTGAAATATGCAATGAGGAATCCTTTGTGTGCCATTGGAGAGCCGATTACTAGTGAACTGTTTAAGAGTAAACTTGATGCTTTCATCAAACAAACTCCTATACATATTAGGGCTTCATGATAGATGAATTACTTCATATAGAACAATAATAATGTACTTCAAGAACAACACTGATAGCGGTTCTGTATTTACACCACTAAATTTTATTTCAATTTCATTCCATCTTTCTCTAATGTAACTCATATGAAAAAACCAAAATGTTAAATAAAATGCAAAAGTACATTAAGATTAGTTAATTAAGTGTTGCTTAGAAACATGAGAATTAATTGCTTAATGTTGCTAAGAATCATGTATATTGTACGTATAAAGAAATGATTTAATAAGTTTATTGTTGATTCTTATACATATAATGTGTAATTTAAATTGTTTAAAACTTTTAATTTATTTCTCTGTACCATTACCAGAAAACATTGTCTAAAAAGAAATGTACAAGTGATATTGATTGTTCAAGTCATGCATGAGCCTCTTAGGCTGAGATCTATAGAGTGTACTTAGACTTTGCTCAAACTTTACTTACGTAAAACTTTGCTGAGTCTATGCTAAGCTTATACTTTGATTTGGTATTTATAGACTTTTTGACGTCAAGATTCTGCTTAGCATAAGCTAAGACAGACAAAGTCAAAACACCAATTGTAATTTCGTTATATGCATTAACTTCTGTCTAAGTAAAGTAAAAGTACGCTCTATAGATCTCAGCCTAAGAGCCTATGGACACCACGTTTTTTAAGCGCGCCGTCGACGCGCGTTATCATCGAATGTGTATCGATACAGACGCGCTAGTGCCGCGCGTTAGCATCGCGTCGTTGGCGCGCTTTTATCCTACGGAGCAGTTTCTAGTGGTTTGTGTCGATACAACGCGCGGCACCGGCGCACTGTGGAATATTTCGGTGCGTTTCGGATCAAAAATCTGTATTTCCGTCAATTTGAAAGATAGGGCTATGAAATTTTGCACACTATAAAGTAACATAATAAGGATTCATATAAGTAGTATTTGATGTATTAAAGTTACGCATATATTTTTTTATATGACAAAGAAAAGTGACAATGTTTAAAATGGTACATATTTATTAAAATATCATATTTTTGACCGTAATATCGTATGTGTATTTCATAATCCTAATTACGCATTTATGCTAACTAACATTTAGTGATAAAATAAAATTAAAAATGGTACAATATCTATAACATTAGTCTAAAACATAGGAAACATCTAAATTATCGCAATATCTATTTAAATTTTGATCAAGAAGATTCACATTTAGACCTGGTGAGTTTCAGGATCTGAAATATGTTCATTGACCTTGAGAAGGTGTAAAGTATCCTCATCTAGCTCCTTCACATTTTTAGCGTATGGTTTTCGTAAGCTCGTTATATATGGATCTGATGTATAAAGTAGTGTATGGAACACATCTTCGTTGGTAGATGTTCGTGAACATTTTCGAGAATGGTGTAGCCGAAATTTTTTATAATCCTTATTGCGCGATTCTTGCGCACAGAAAATTTTGTGCACAGATGATGGCATGTAATACCAACTATATTTACTGACATATATCCTTGCAGTCTCCAGAGCATAATTCCCAAATTTCTTACTATCTACCACTATACCAGATGACAAAGCTTGCAAAACTATGTATAATCGTTTAATTAAATCAATGTCCACCCCTGTGATATCGGCAGAAGAGGAAGCATTGTAAAAAAATCTTCTAGCAGTATTACCATCGTTACTATTTCCCGTTCCCTGTCGTGGTTTATCTATATGTAGACCTAACTCTTCACGAAAACGCTTCTGTACTTCAGTCTTCTTTTCTTGCTTGAGTCTTTTTTTTTTCTTCGCTTGTCGCAGACCACGTTTGGAAAGATAAATTATATGATATGTGCAAGATCATTTCCATGCACCGAATCCAGGCATGTAATGTGGACAATCGTATTGATAAGCATTTTCATTTGCAGGCCTGGCTGTTACTTTGGTTAAATTATTCATTTGCCTGGGAGTTGCTCCGCATATAGTACAAGTAGGACTAGAAGCCGTGTCTGTCAAAACTTGTGCCACTTTTCCGTCTATCATCGTCCGAAAAAGTTCATGTTTGACTTGAACTCCTACGCCTTCTTTGTTGATTATGGATGGAAGCAAAGTTTGTATCTGGTTTTTTATTTCATCTACAACAGATTTCGTCTTTTCCGGTGTTTCTTTGCAAAATTCGATAGATATAGGCCGACAGAAACGAACAGATGAAGGCACTGGATTTTGCCATACGATAGAGCCTGATTCCTCGTCAATTAATCTGATGGGCACAAAAGAAGTAATAAATAAATTTGCATCGGAAATAAGTTCAGACTCTGGAAGTTTTTGTTTGTACTGGCTTTGTCCAGATGACCCATCACAACCCCATTTGCTATATAATAGTAAATGTTTTTGTCCATTCTTGTAAACTGTATCTATAGTTAAATTCTAGCTGCAGTGTGATCTAATAGATCTTGAATTTTCAATATTTTTGCATACGTATTTGTGATTTCGATTGTTGGCGATGGTGGATAGCACCTCTGTTTCATTTCTTGTATTTTGTAGTAAGGTGGAAATATTGAACAGTTTCTTTCATCTGTAACGTTCCGGAGATACAGATACTGAGCTTTTGTTAGTTCCAAGTCGATGAACACACTTAAAGCTTCTTCATCGGTAAGCCCTTTGATTATTTTTGCATTATCTAACTGATTCATAACAAAAACCTTTTTTTCGGCATCAGCCAATCTTAAATTTTCAACTAGTTTTGCTTCAGTTCCTTCTCCTATAGATCGCAATCCTTGTAGATATGCGCTTGTAATGTGCTCCAAACCATATTCATTTAACAAAATAGTGTTTTTTCTTTTTTTGCTCGATTCTGAAGAGTCTCCATATGACACACACGGTCTTCCTCGTTTACCAGAAGAAGTAGATGGTACAGAGTCGGCTTATACGTTTTCTGATGTCGGTATAGTCAAAGAATATTCAGAATCCAACCAACAAGCGTTCTTTCTTAAAAAGTTTTCCTTGTTGCGCCCTGCTTCACTCCAGCGTTTATTAATTAAATAAAAATTAAATTTAACGAAGGGATGATACTTCTTTGAATATTGCCAATAATAAAACATAATATATTGTCTTCCGAAACTTGTTTTCCTCCAAATATGTTGAAAGTGCCGCAGTCGTTCTTCCGCCTTCTATATAAGACACTATTAACTCACGTTTAATACAGTTAAAAGTAGACATTTTGAAGAATAAAATAGCCGTACTCTAGTTAAAGACCACTGAAACTGTAATGGAGACATATTTTTACAGCCCTTTTTATATTGTTTCAGAATGTGGGAATTATTTCAGATATCTATTTTCTCAATTGATAAAAACTTAACAAAATAAAACAATTAATTGATAAAACATACCACAAACTATTGATAAAAGTCAACTACGAAACCGCAATTGATAGCAATTTCCGTTCCCAAACTAATATTCCATTTTTTGACATATCTTCGTAACGCGCAAAAATGCGCAGCTAATTTTTTGATATGTTTTTGATGAGCAACTAAACTATGAATTAACACTAATTTCAAAGCATCGGTAAACGTCGGTAAGTGTTAAAAGCTTGGACGAAGTTGAGGAAAACTTTTTTTTGTTCATTTTTTCTTTAAATTATTTTCTATTTATATAGTCGTATTTAAAACAATCAATTCTATATACTCTAAACTTACGATAGATGAGCTTTTCAAAAACATATAATACCTTGTACCTTTTCCTTTGAAGTTTTAAAACTATTTCACTTTGAAAATCGTAAATGAACAATTTAATATTTACCGATTGCAAAAACGTTTAACTTGACGACATGAAAAAAAATACTTTCAATATGTACAACGTGATTTATGTTATAGAATATTGAACTTCGACTTTCGAACTGTTAAATTACATTCATAAAGTACCATATTCCATAGTGCGGCGCGTCTGTATCGATACACACGCGCGTTAGCATCGCGTCTGTATCGCTACAAACGCGCGTCGACAGCGCGCTTCAAAAACGTGGTCTGCATAGGACCTTAATCTTAGGCAGAACCCCACAGGTGCTCTTAAGAGTAAGACTCATAAATCACTGTTTGAGAGACTTCTGAGTTTGCCAATTGCTTGGTGTCTCCAAATTTATAATATATTTAAGAAATATATAAATATACTTGGGATAACTAATGGAGTGTGTTAGTTGTCCCAAGATATTTGATCTGATCCCAAACTAGACACAGGCCTGTTCTTTGCCAACCAAACAACTGATAAACATACTTATTCAGTATGATATTAGATACAGAACAATTAATTGTGCTTCTCACAGAGCAAATTTTTGTGGGTGGGGTTTGAACCCCACTGGCTTAACAGGCAGGGCTGCAGGATAGGTACTAACCGCTAGAACAGCCAGTCATCATTTTTTTTTTGTTTTATTTCTGCCGATGTTTTCAGCAATTTCTGCCAGTGTTACGTGTTTGTTGACTGCTCATGGGAAACTATAAATGCCTATATTAATACTTTACTTTATTTTTGTGGCACTAGTTTAGAGCCTGTAACAGAAGAAAAACACAAATATGAGTTAGTGAATAGAAATTCATAAATTACGTATCAACAAAGACAATAATCATAAATATCATAATTTTATCATGTTAGTCCATCAGTCATAATATTAATTATATACAATTTAGAAATATTATTTTGTGGCAAAATACAAAGTTATTTATTTTAGGATTATACAGAATTGTGAAAAGGCAGACTACACAGATAGATTAGTTCCTTATAATATAAGCATAATATTATATTACACTATGCTGCATAATTGTGGGCTTGACAATTACAAGTGTATGTACCCATGTGTTGAATATATTTCATTATTTCCAAAAATTTTATGGCTTGTGGACTAATAATTGGGAAATAAAACCTAAAATATTCCTTTCCATGGTTTTTCATTATTTCAACAACACATTCTATAGCTGTATAGGTATTGTTTTGTAAGAAATATTTGTATTCTTAGTACCTTAGTAAAAACTACTCCCAAGAATGAGGGTTTTAATCTGTTAGGGATCTTCAATTTTTAATATGGCTAGAAATTTGAAGGAATAATGTTTAAATTTTATTTTTGAGATAATATTGTGTAATTGAAATGAAGTGCAATATTAATCATAAATTTTAGGGTTCCATACCCAAAGGGTCAAACGTCAAAGTCTGTCTGTACGTCTGCCACCAGGCTATATCTCATAAGCCGTGATAGTTAGACGGTTGAAATTTTCACAGATGATTATTGCTATTACCGCCTTAACAAGAAATACTAAAAAAATAAAATAAATATTTAAGAGGGCTCCCATACAACAAACTTGAATTTTTTTGCTCATTTTTATAGATAATGATACGGAACCCTTCGTGCGCGAGTCCGAAACGCACTTGGCTGGTTTTAAATTTAATCGGAAATTGTAATGTAGTTTTTTAACTTATATTCACTGGCCTGATGACTGCAAAAAAATGACTGCTAAGCCAGAGTTTATGGGGGCGAACCCAGAAAAATCATTTTGTGATGAGCATGATTATTTGTTAGTCTGGATTTAAGTTATCTATAATATGTATGTATTCAGAAATATATAAGTATGTTTATCAGCTGGCTTGTTATGAAAACCAGACAACAGATAAACATACTTGGCAAAGGATCAACATCATTATAATGAAATATAGTATAACTCTTCAGTACTTGATTTTATTTAATTAACAACTTTATGACTTATTTTCCACAATCACTAATTAATTATTAATAGAAAGTACAGCATGTGTATCGGGCAATTATCGAACGAATTTCTCTTTTTTTTTTTTAACTATGCGCGGGTAGCTATTCTTTCGACTTACTGCTTCACCGGACTATAGAGGTGAGCGTGAGCTCGAACCGTCTAGCAAATATAAACTACAAACTAAGTACCCGCGCACAGAGGGCACCTTTGGGGTTTGAACCTCGACTCTGGGCGGTTACTGGCGGGGGGGAGGCGAGTCATAGCTTTTTAGGGATGTTTTGTGCAACTTTCGCTCTACGTCAATACGCGACGCGGGCTTCACTTCCGGTTTTGGTCCGGAGAGGGCATTTCATCATATCGAATGCAAACTAAGGGTCATGGAGTCGCGACGCGTTCGCGGTCGTACTCTCGACCGGCGAGTACGAAATATCGGTTGTGTAGTGTTACGAGAGTCTCTAATCCGCTCTGTCCGGCGTGCACTGCCTTTTATATTGAAATTACAGCGAACGTTGGACTGACGCAGTTGTTATTCACTTGCCCGCTACATCTGTAGGTACTGGCGACGCCGTCATACATATATATTTCTGAATACAGGCTCTGCCTAGTTTGGGATCAGCAGTATGTTAGTTGTGCCAAAATATTTATTATTGTATGTTCCTTATATCTTTCTTTTAGTGCATCGTATGGGCAGTACTACCCTAGTGTCGGAATTGTTCAAGCCAGTAGGCCTTAGCAAGTAGTTGTCATCTTTAAATGTATGCTCACACATTAAACCACTTTGGTGGTCACCTTTCTATAGACTCTCCACTTGTCAAGGTGCTTAATCTCCCCGACCAGTGCCTCGATCACACGTACAGTTTCGTCCCATACATTGAGCACCAGAGTTTTAGTTCTTAATAGTTTCCGCGAGAGGCGCTCGTGTTCAATGTATGGGAGAAACTGTACGTGTGATCGAGTAAGTAAACTGCAGGAACTCGTGCTAGAGGCACAGTTAAAGACCAGTGAGAGAGAGGAACCGATCAATTTCCGAATTCTATTTGTTCGAATTGCATTGCTGCATTATTTGATATGTATATAGATTATGAATACCTGTGATACTTCGATGTATCCTGTGTCACAGATATTCATAAACTGCATCTCGAAGATTTATTATTATTATTTTAATCAGGCAGGCAGTTGAAACAACTCATAATTGCCTGTATCTAATACACTGAGTTAGCTTGTCGTTTTTATTGTTATTATGTATTTTATCAAAATGTTTATTTACTATATTTCCACCACACCAAAAAAACATTTTACGGAATATTATTTCGACATAATAATGTAGCCGGTTGCTCGGTAGCATTTTCAATATTAAATTTAAAATTGTCATAAAAAGTCAATATGTGTTACAAAATTTGGTGGCAGAAACGAATCGCTGCAAAACCGACTTCACGTTGTCTGCCCTAAATTACATTCTAGGGAGTGAAAATTACACTCAAGGGAGTGTGTTTATATTAATATATATAAATCTAATATTCTGTTATACTTATAAATTATGATCTTTCAACTTTGTTCAATTTTAATATTCAGGAAAATGCTAACTACGTTTTACTACTTACCGAATTTAATTATGGATTTTTCAAAATCTAATATTATTGACTCGTTTAATGTTACAAGTTATTTCCATCCATATATATTTTTCAGGTAGTAATTCTACAGTTACTGGGAAGGTTGGAGAAACTAATTTATTGGTAGCAATTCCATCAGAATAGCTGGGATGTAGTTTACACCTCTATCCTGCTAGATATACTGTTATACAAAAATATTAATATCTTTTAGTTTATCTGGCGCTCCTGGTTAACTTGTCTTCTGTCATAGACTGTCTATTCACTTGGAGGGCACTAAGAGAGTGCCCTCCAAGTGAATAGACAGCTATCCGAGTACTGAGTTTGGAAAGGCACCCTTATCTATTAATTCTAAGCATAAATATTGCTTTGATGTTTAACTGTAACGTAATCACTGCTTTAGCTATGGGATGTGCAGTGACCTACCTCCACGAGTGCTCGGGCTTTTTTTGTTCAGGAAGAAACTTGTTTCCTTCTGAAACATTGAAGTTTCAAGTTGGTACATCCTGGGCATTCGGTAGTAACTCTTCATGACTGAAGTCTTGCTACCCAATGGCGAAAAGGTCATCCCAAGCCAAGCTGTCATACGTACCGTGGCGATGGCTGCATGGCTGGGGGGGAGCTCAGTCACTAACGGTGTCTTTCCGATACCAGGGCATCTCGGAAAGTAATTCTTGCCCTTCGGCCGGCATGCGGGGCTCTGTCGGTTCGCGACCGTGTACTTCCCTTGCTACTCGTGGGAACATAATGGGAGATAAAGATTTAAATACAATTTTAAACATAGACGGTGTACCAGTCTCTGGTGTGAAGAATGTACCGGAACCGATGACTAAAGCACGACGGAAAAAATTCAAACAGCTTCTGAAACAAAACGTGCCATACAATACAGCATTATTACTGTCTCAACAGTGGGAAGAGATGGGTAAAACAGGGAAAGCAACAATAATTCCGGACAGAAAAAAGAAAAAAAAATACACAAATGCACAACATAAAAAGTCGGGCAGCAGTAATGGCCAAAAGTCGAAGAAATCTGTTAAACTATGGAAGAAAAAGAAGATAAAAGATATTCAAGGAACTGCAGATTCATTGCAGTCTGTAATGAAAATTGTAGGTAATCCCGAGACTGCTCAAGATTCTACATTGTCTATAAAAATGGATACTAGTGATGACAAAACAAGTCCAAAGGACCAAACGAGTATGATCGAATGCGGAAAAAAAACTGCCGAAATTTGTGTAATAGGATCTCAAAAGTTTTCTCAATCTGTGAACCTTTGTCTTGATGTTACTGAACCTCAAATTCTATCAAAACCAACTGTGGAAAAAGATTTTTGTGCAAATGGTCCATGTAAAAAACAGAAGCTATCTGTATCAGATCTATCCGGCCAAATAGGAGTAAAAGCGACATCCAAATCAAAGGCCGAATCTCGAAAGAACATGATGCAAGGAACCAAAAATAAAGGTGTAGAGTCTAGGTCTAGTGTAGGGGTTCAAAGCCAGAAACCAAGTCTATCGGAAAGATTCAAGCAGTTTATCCAAAAAAACCAACTCCAAGATTATAACGGTATGGCCAGTAATCCACGCGAAGACTTGCAACATTCAGATCACGGTGTTTTGACAGACGCTAAAGCGCTGAAACCCAAACCAGATGAAAAACATCAAAATCCCCAAAATAAACCTTTGCAGACAGTGGGGATAGATCTGGCCGAAAGAAAACCTCTTCGAAGACCTCCTACACAGGCACAACTTCTGAAACAACAACTAGGCGGGCGCTATAAACTGTATAAAGAATATTTAGAAGTCGGTTTGCCGTCTGAAGATGCTAGTCTTATAGCGGAAAATTCGTGGAGAAATTTATGCAAACCTAATCATTTTGTGCGTTTTCTTTCGTCACGCACAAAACAGAACATACTGAAACAGGAAACTTCGGAAAGAAGTCTTCAACCTGTTAATCAAGAACATAGTCCTAAGGCAGCTGAATACTGCTTAAATCGGGTTGCTATTTGTAACGCCGCCTACGATATGTACCCGAATAAAGTAAAGAGGTTACACTATGCTTTTCTACCTCTAGTTAATGGTTTAAATATAAAATTTACCCGTAAATCTAATTGGTTATTAGCAATATGTGAAGACCAAAACAGTCATAAATGGCTTTTGGAGACAATAACAAGGTTTAAACCATGGCCTGATGCAATGCTATTTAGCATTTCAGAGAGTCGAATGATGAAACCATTTGTCAAAACCTCCATCCCAATAGGGGAAACAGAGTCTATTGAAGAGTTTTTAAGGCTGATAGGACAACAAAATTTTGCTCTAAATACCGAACGCTGGGAGATACTCTATGCTAGTAAACTTATTTCCCCAGGTGTAGGCCAAATTGTAATTTTGTCGATGGACGATTCCTGCTTGGATGCACTGAGACAGGCAGATTGCAGGGCTGTTTTAGGACTTCAAGAAATTGTCTTTGAAATCAAAATCAACAGTAGTGAATAAAGCACAACTGCAGTACCTAATGTAATCGATTAACCGTAGATTCAGAAGTAACGTGGCTTATAGAATAACATTACATCAGTTGTAATAGACCGACTATATTTTTATTTTATAGAATCCCAATTGAGTCTGGAAACTAGGTAAGTTGTATTAGAAGAATTCCAACATATTTCTCTGTACTTTTAAAAAACGTTAAGATTCTTATAATATATATTACTTTTGCAGGATGGAAAAGTTGCGATGGCAAACTGAAAATAATATACAAGAGAGTGTACAAAGGAATTAGTCATAAATGAGTTGGATTTATGTATGTGCAATTCGCAATCTATCTTAAGCAGCATCAACTGCAGAGGGCAATTTTTGGACTACTCTAGATTCGATGGCCATTACATTCAACAATACGGGTATGTAATACCTATATCTACTAGTGGAGTTCGGTCAACTTGGTTAGAAACACGCACAAAATTTATGGCATCATCTTGACTATGTTTCACCGGACCGCCCCAACTGGGTTGTGTTGAAACCGCGATAAACGATAAAAATCTATTTTGTACCATGTTCTTGCAAATAAACGATTGATTGATTGATAAAATGTCACAACTCTGTACAATACAATGTGGTATACATCTCATTAGATACATCTCTCAATTTCGAATAGCGTATAATATTCCTCGTATTTCTAAATTCGAGTTTACGATATAAAGGAAAGCTTTGTATGACGGTCACCGTAGCCTAGTTGGCTCCTCCGCCTCCTGCCAAATATTTGTGTGATGAGCACGAATATTTGGTTCTGAGTCATGGATGTTTTCTATGTATTTAAGTATATCGTCGCCTGGTACCCATAGTACAAGTTTTGCTTAGTTTGGGGCTAGGATGATCTGTGTGTCATTGTCCCTAGATATTGTTATTGTGTTAAGCAAAACTTACCACGTCATCACAACCATAAATAACCAAACATTGCGCTGCATACCCTTCTAGAGTTTGAACTCGTTGGGGCGTTCGTTTTTAGCAAACGTGTAATATAAGGTCTGCACTACATTATCATCGCTCCCTAATTTTAAGCTAGCTTTACGGTATTCAGCTACTATAACAATATTTTGTCTTTTACAGAAAAGCGCTCTGACGACCGATGACAAAATCGGAGAAATAAAAAGGCATAAGTATACAGGCTATTGGAAGCCGCTTAATATTTATGCCTCAGCTAAGTTAAATTCCAACGATATAAAGAAACGGAAATCCATGTGCAAAGCCTAAAGAACTTCTTTCTACTGCACGCTGCTGCGCTTAATTCTGTACTCCATTCTTGGTGCATGAATAAATTGCCTAAGGCCTGATGATATAGAAAACTAAACAAGCTCATTTTCCTGAAAGTTCAACGACTAACAGCGATATGACCTGCAATAGACATGACAAATTGTCCATATTCTCAGGAAGTTTACGATAGTTACTATAGTACCTATATCCTGCAGTACAATTTTGAGTTCAAATGGAGAATATAAAAGGAAATCATGGAATAGTCAAGCCACACATTGGTCTACAAAATACATCATGATTTGTAGCCAAAAGCAACTTTTCCATATCGTACTGGAGAATTGTTCGAGTAAGCTCGTTGGAAGAGGATCTAAGAAAGGAGGTTTCATCTTCATGTCATTTATATTTTTTAAGCCACGCAATCGTATTTTTGCTTCTTAAATCCGGTTAATCGTTTAATATGGTATTATTAAGTATAGTATTAAGTGCATTTATTTTTTGGCTAAGAACAAAATAAATGTTTTAAGTATATCACTTTCGTTTCTATGTACCTTAAAATGTGGAGTTATACTGTCTGTCATTGTCAACATCGCATTGTACGAAAAAGTTTCGTAGCTCTGTACACCTGAAAATGAATATTGGATATCAACTAACGGACAATGTTGAATCTCAAAAGATCTGGTCTACCAAGGCAGACCGGTAGACCAAAGGCGCACATAAGATGCAATCCAAAACCAGTGCCAGGTGCTACTACTATCTTTGTTTCTATTATTTCGGGTAGTTTTATATTATTTTATAGGGGACATCACAATTTCTAAGTATTTATAAAAAATCATATTTTAATCTCGTCTAATCTATACCTACATATTATTATAATAAAATCCTAAGAAAGTCAAAACTGTACATTGAATATTTTTTTAAAAAGGATACTTGGGGCGTGATCTACATTCGATATCGAAGCCAAAAATATAGTTTTTAGAATTTTTGTCTGTGTCTGTTTGTCTGTATGTATGTCCGGGCTAAACTCGAAAAGTACTGCATGGATTTACTTCAAATTTTGCATGAATATTACTAAGAGGTCGGGTAAACATATAGGCTACATATTATCACGCTATCACCTAAGGGGGAGGAGCTGTGATAATTTATACAATTTACCGCGGGGCACAGCCAGTATACTTATATATAAATAAAAGGAGGGTCTGAGGTTTGCTGGAAGTCGTTGCATGCGGATAGCGCGGGACCGGCAATTGTGGAGATCTTTGGGGGGGGCCTTTGTCCAGCAGCGGGCGCCTTTCGGCTGGTATGATGATGATATAAATAAAAATGAATCACCTAAATGTTTGAACAGTCATAACTTCCAAACGACTGCACCAAATTGGTTAAATATTTCTTGTATGTGTTCGTTATTGTCAGGAGGTTCCTATACTATATAAAATTACAGGAAAAGTGAGTGAGTAAATGACACAGAAGACTGAAACGATGATTCTTTTTTTGTTTCCGGTTGTTTTTCCTCAGCACTATTTGTTTTCTCACCGAAGGAAAAACGATAAAGTTGTACAGACGCTAGCACATCCAGCTACCCCAATCTGTCAAATTTCTTTTATAGATTTTAAACATTATCACAAAAGCATAAGGTTCACTTTCAATTGGGGAAAGACAGATTGGGGTAGCTTGATGTGTGGGCGTCTGTACATTAAAATGATTATTATACGGTAGACGGGTTCGATACATTTGGATTTCCCAGATCAATCCATTATTAATCTAAGTCCGATGTCAAGAAACATCGATCCTGGTTGAACTAAAATTAAAAACGAATTGTAAAATATTATTCGTGAAAACTTGGCAAAAAAGAGCTATGAGGTAAGTAAGTACATCTTATTACTGTGGTAACCAATGATAAAAGAAAGAACAATTTTTCACTTGAGGTCGTAATGCTTAACCTTCTTAACCTGTCGCGACATCTATCGAACAAAGCAAACAACACGGCGCCAGGCCGGCATCGCCTTAGCACAATTCGCAGGATTACTAAGCATACCTACTCGTATTTAGAAACTGAATGACACTGAACCCTATCAAGAAAGAGAGTCAGTGTGCCTGGTCGGAAAGTCACCCAATCCTATCCAACGAATGCCATAAATGTGAATATTTAGAAGCTTTTTCATCACATACTCAACTTATCCCGCTTTTCCTCCTTGAGAGAACCCCCTCACGGGGAAAGCTGGACACGAATGTAAAAAGTATCCAGAAAGACCCTTTGTGATTTTGACATATTCCATTTTTCCCCTTGAGTGAATCCCTCTCCGAGGGGAAAACTCGACACTAATGTAAAAAGCATCCAGAAAGACACCTTGTCATTTTAACATATTCCACTTTTCCAACTTGAGAGAATTCCTTCAGGGTGGAAAGCTGGACACTATTGAAATAAAAGCTCTAGAAAGTCCCCTTTTCATTTTCCACTATCTCCTCCCAAGCTCGACGCTACACCGACTGAAAGGATTTAGATTAATTGAAGCGTATGAGGTGTGGTTTAAAAAAAAACAATTAAACGATTCACAAATCATAAACTTACAAATTTATTTTAGAAAAAAAAAGTATGGTCATGGGTTATAAGCCCGTCATTTATTATGCCCTATGGAGGTAGGCGCGCCAAGTACTCTCCTGGCTGGCTTCGTCGCTAACGGAGATGTCGCGGAGTTCCAGGAGGATTACGCAGGCCGGAGGATGACCCACAGGGATTGGGCTGGTCTGAAGTGTGGCTTCGTCGCTAACGGTGACGGATGTTGAGGTACAGTTGCAATTCGTACTTTGGACCCTCGTAGGCCGAACTTTGGACCCTGGGAATTGAAGTCCACTAAATGAAATATTCTTTTAACCTCAATCCTCTCCTGACTGTGACCGCGTAATGATGATGAGGAAGCGGGAGTACCAATTACGCATAAGGCGAATGTGTGCAATTGTCACAGGCAGAAGCGGAGTTTACAAATAGGAAACATTGTATTATGTGTAGTGTGAAGCACCGCACATAATATTAATTTACATTGTAGGCATAAGGCACAATATGAAGTTGACGTGGTATTTGCCACAAGGTCAAATAAAGGTGGCCGTTACACGTTACAATACCCTACATGAGATGAGAACTAAATACTAATCAACACTTACCCAATATGGGGTTAACACTGATTGAAATTAACTTGTTAAACTAATAACTATTTGTGAATGAAGATTCACTTCAACTTGAAGATGTTACACGACGCGACTAAGAAAAATATAACGTTTCTTTTTAAGTGAGTGCGTACGTGCTATCGCAATGAGTGCAATCTGAGTCTGACCTCCCAACGTTCGCTAAGTCCCCGCTCGGCGGCTCACGCTTCCCAACCGGTTTTGCTTAGCGACCGCTCGGCGGCTACCGAACTGGTTTAAAGCGGCGGAGAATTAATACTAAAATGAACTAAGGAGCGTTGAATAGAAATACAACGTTACATAATTAAATAGTTTATAACGTGTACATACTAACGTAGAGATGTAGGTAGGTAGGTACTATGGCAACTAGACTACGGATAAACATACTATATTTCTAAATACATATTATAGATACATTACACCCAGACGCAGAACAAATAATTGTGCTCATCACGCAAGATTTGTCCTGGGTGGGAATCGAACCCACGACCAACGGCGTGAAAGGCAAGCATCTACCAATCACGCCAACCTTCTCTAGAAGTTGTCCTACCCCGTACCTCGGAGAACACGTAAACCTCGTTTTGTTCGTGTCGACCCATTGGATTGCGGAGGGAATAGAAAGTGCATTTCTGTTTATGCATACACTTGTGCACTATAATGTGTCCCATGCATATTGCTATTCAGTGTCCATTGAATCTGGTCGCCATGGTGAAAATTCACCTAGCGGCCAAGAGAGAGAGAGCAACTCAAGAGTTTTAGGTAGTGTTTACCAACTAAATTGGTCGTTCAGAATCGTTATGAGATCACGCTAAAGATGGAACAAAATTGACGATTCGACCTTGCGCACGTTAGCAAGCTGCGCCCACAAACACAACTGACTGTTTCTCATTATTAAAGCTGCTATATATCTAATGATAAGATTTGTGGTCTCATAATATCTAATAGTCCAGTCTAATATTAAATAAAAAATTTATATATAAGCCTATATTAGGTAAGAATCTCGGAATTCGAGATACCCAACTGTAGGTAAGTCTGTAAATACTTGTATAATGACACCCTAAAAGTTGTCTCAAAACCTACAACAAGTGCAGCTGCTCATCAACATTTCAAACGTGTATATTATCAAGTTCAAACTGGGTTAGTGCATGATTTGGTACCCCAGGTATGGGGTGGGGCAATTGCTTGCTTATCGTATGGGCAGTGGTTACCCTGGTGTCAGAGTTGTTCAAGCCACCCAGTAGACCTCTGACATGGCTTAACGACTGTTACCTAATGGCTACAACCGGGACCGACGGCTTAACGTGCCCTCCGAAGCACGGATACGCTCACAAATAAACCACTTTGGCGGTCACCCATCTATAGACTGACCGCTAGCCTAGTTGCTTAACCTCGCCAATCACTTACGGACCGGTGCGGTGAGAGCATCTGGCTATGAGGGCCTGGATTGGGCAATGTGAAACGATTTTCTGTAGCCTATCATGACAATTTTACCACCTGCTCCAGAAGATTTGCTAAATACAATTTTCTGCAACTGCAAGAGTGGTTGTGGTTCGCGATGCGGAAGCAGGAAAGCGGGCTTGCAATGCTCTTTAGCTTGTGGCCAATGTAATGGGCAAGCTTGTCTCAATGCTCTACCATATCAGAGCGACATTAACGAAGATGGAACCTTTGACCCCGAAATCATGGAAGAATTTGAGACAAATGTCGTTGAAGACGATAATGAAGACCAGTTTGAAATTTACCAGTAGCTGGAAGACGACGATGAAAATTCCTTTTCATCGTCGTCTTCCAGCTACTTACTGGTAAATTTCAAACTGGTCTTCATTATGCAGATGATTAAAGGTATAAATTGTAGTTTTTGTACCCTTTGTTCCATTTATTACTTTTAATAAAAATAAATGTATTGAATGATATTTTTAATAAAAAGATTAATTCATAATGTATTTGTTTTTTTTTTCATCATGTAAGAAATAATAATAATTAGGTTAAAATTGGCACATGGGCATTAGTGGTATATGGGCAGGTAAGTGTTGTTAAATAAATGAACACTGAATAAAAAGTGGATAAGTTAGGAAAAAAAATGATTAAATATAATATTATAAAAATTGACAAATATAACGGCGACGTGGTCCGCCACCCGTCACGTCTCGTTTCCCGGAGAGGCGAAAAGTGGCCAACGGAGAGCCGTTTTGCTACGTTGAATGTGGGAGGAGGAATAGAAGGTAAGATGGACGAAGTATGTCAGCTGATGAGTGAAAAGCGGATCGATGTGTTGTGTGTGAATGAGACGAAGCGGAAAGGGTGTGATACTACAACACACGGACAATACACGGCGTATTGGTCTGGAGTACCGAACACCACCAGAGGTTGCCAAGGTGTGGGTCTCATTCTTTCCACAAGTATGTCTGAGTGTGTGACTGAGTTCGAATGCGTGAATGCAAGCGTAATGTGGTTGAGAATGAAAGTTGGTATGACCCGTATCTTCCTAGTAGGAGTGTACGCTCCTGTAGATATGGGTGCAGTTGTAATACAGCGAGAACAAGAGGAAAGAAAGGCATTCTGGGAGACCCTGAGAGATGTGTTGCGGTTAAGTCAGTATAATGAAAGATAATAATGTTAGGTGATTTTAATGGATGGGTTGGGGTAAAACGTGATGGTTTTGAAAGAGTACTAGGTCAATTCGGTGACGAGTGTGAGAATGAGAATGGGTACAGTCTGCTTGAGATATGTTTGGAATGGGGTCTTTGTATTACAAATACTATGTTTGAACATAAAAGAATCCATACGTTTACACGAGAGAGGAAAAATGTGAGAAAGAGTATGATTGACTTCGTGATTGTAGATGAAAGACTGAGAAAGAATGTTCTAGACACAAGAGTCTATCGTGGGACCGCAATCCATACAGACCACTTTCTGGTAATGAGCCGAATAAGTGGTCTATTCAAAGGATGGCGCCACCGAATCCCTGAGACTAAAAGCGTACTAGAGAGAATAAAAGTAGAGGAACTGCAAGAGGAAGAAGTGGCAGATGAGTACAAAAGTAAGTTGGTTGAGAAGTTTGAGGGATCTGAAGACATAAGAGAAGTAGAAGAGCTATGGAAGGTAGTCAAAGAAGGTGTGGTGAGTGTAGCTGGTGAAGTATGTGGTGTAATAAAGAGACGAAGAGGAAGAAAGTCGAAGAATATTTGGTGGGATAAAAGTGTACAAAAAGTTGTATGTGAAAAGAAGAAAGCGTGGTTAGACTGGCTAGCCACCAGAGCAAACGAACGAATGTATAAGGCGACGAATGAGGATATAGAAAGGGCCTGGAATGATTATAGGAAAATGAAAGGATGTGGTGAACGAAAAGAAAAATGAACAAAAGGATAATTTTGATAGAAGGTTGTCTAAGGATTTTCAGACGAACATTAAGTTTTTCTGGAAATCCGTTAGATCAGTAAGAGGCATAACTCAAACCTCAGAACTGAAATCCATACGAGACCAAGATGGAAATATAGTGAAAGGGGAAGAATGCGTGTTAAAACGTTGGAAGGAGTATTTTGAAAGTTTGTATGAAAGAGGTGTAACAGAGAGTGAACGTAGTTCACTAAGTATAGACAAGAACAAATGTAAAGATGACATTGGTATGGATGAGATTGTGAAAGCTATTAAGGGTATGAAATCAGGAAAGTCACCAGGGTATGACAGGATAACTTCCGAGATGCTGAAGGCTGGACATGGCGTCATAGCGAGTCAGCTGTGCAGCCTATTCAATTTATGCTATACCACCGGCCAAGTGCCAAGTGATTGGTGCAAGGCTGTCATCGTACCTCTTTACAAAGGGAAAGGCTCACGGCAAGACTGTAAAAACTATAGGGGCATTAGTCTACTCAGCGTCGTTGGTAAGTTGTATGCAAAAGTATTGGTTGAAAGAGTTGTGAAAGAAACCGATGCGAAAATATGGGATGCACAGGCAGGTTTTCGGAAAGGAATGGGATGCACGGATCAGGTCTTTTCTCTGCGAAGCATAGTAGAGAAGTTTTTGGGCAAAAACCAAAAGGTTTACTGTGCCTTCGTAGACTTAGAAAAGGCCTACGATAGAGTGTTGAGGAGTGAACTATGGTCGGTACTGTCCATGTATGGGTTGAACGACAACCTTGTTCAAGCACTAAAATCTCTTTATAGGGATTTCAGAGCTTGCGTGAGGATTAACGGGTCATACACCGAGTGGTTTAGCATCCAAAAGGGTGTTAGACAGGGATGTGTAGCGTCACCGTGGTTGTTTAACATATTCATGGATAGCTGTTTAAAAGATTTGAAAGAAAGTGAATGCGGTGTAAGGATGAATGAGTTACTCGTCAAATGTCTGCTTTACGCTGATGATCAAGTTTTACTTGCATCATCGGCGGACGAGTTGCAGGTGATGGTAACAAGTATGCATGAATCTTTTGAAAGGAAAGGGATGAAAATGAATGTAGGTAAGACGAAAGTAATGGTATTTGAGAGGGATGAATACACGACAACGTGTGATATTGTGATTGGAGGAGAGAAAGTCGAACAGGTGAATGAGTTTGTATATTTGGGAACTTTGTTTACGAGAGATGGGAAATATGAAAAAGATATTGTTAGAAGAGTAAATGCGGGGAACAGAGTGAATGGGGCACTACACGCCTTTATGAGTAGCCGGCAAGTATCAAAGAAGGCTCGACTAGCCGTGCTCGATGGAGTGTTAGTGCCAACTTTGATGTATGGAAGTGAAAGTTGGGTATGGCAGAAAAAGAATGAAAGTAAAATAAATGCAGTGGAAATGAGAACTCTGAGAAGTATGTGTGGTGTGACTTTGAGAGACAGAATTCGAAATACTGATGTAAGAGAGCGTTGTGGTGTGAAAGAGGATGTAGTCACAAAGATTGAAAAAGGCATGCTGAGATGGTTTGGCCATTTAGAAAGGATGAATGAAAGAAGATTGACAAAAGAAGTATACCTGGCCTGTGTGAATGGGACAACCGGAAGGGGAAGACCACGTCGAACATTCTCTGACCAAATTGGAGATGTTCTCAAGAAAGGGCAGGTCAGAAGTACCCTAAACCGGCGAGCATGTATGAAGAATATAATGACAGTAATCGAGGCAAAAGAAGTATGCAAAGATCGTGACAAATGGAAATCCGTTGTCTCTGCCTACCCCTCTGGGAAACAGGCGTGAGTCTATGTATGTATGTACAAATATTTATAATTATTGATTTATCGATAGTTCATCAACTATAGGTACCTATATAGCGCGTTTTCGACCGGAGGCACTGTTTGACCTGTAGTGATGCTGTGACCGCGGTCTCTCCACTCACTATCTCGAAAATGGTTCACCGTATAAAAAATCTTTAAAAAATATTTGTAGAGAATTTTGTATTCTATAATATTGATACTAAATACAAATAGCAAAAAACCCATAGGAAATGAGATATTTACAAAAAAAAAAGCGCAAGAAACTGATTTTTGTGACCTTGACCTTGAAATTTAATAGTTGCGTACATCCTTCCATAATAGGTATGTAGGTTTTGAGACAACTTTTAGGGTGTCAATATACAAGTATTTACAGACTTACAGCTGGGTATCTCGAATTCCGAGGTGAACTTACTTTAATGAATGACTAGACAAAACCAGGTAAATAACTTTTACTTTTACTATTTTACTTTTGAAAGCAATAGGTTATTTACCTATTGCTTTCATTATTATTACATTTAGACATAAATATAATTATGTAAGTATTAGTAGTATGCTAAGTTCATCAAGAGTAGGTACTGAGGATATAAGAGGTTCGCTACGCTCACCTAAAAGGTAATAGTGCAATTCCCAATCAACTATGTAGTAAAAGCTCTCCGTAATTTCTTAGAACATGCAGAAGTTGATATTTCTTTGTAGGCTAATTAATAACAACAAGCAAGCTTTTTCTATACCAATTTTATATGTTACGTACTCAGATCAAGTAAAAAGTTACGTATCGTTAGAATTCTATCATAGATAAAAGTTTTTCACTGTGACAAATAAATCAAAGACTACTATACAATCAAAATAAATATCATGTTGACAGCGACAGCTTTTACTATTTTACCATAGACAAAAACTGTAAACAAGACTGTAACAAAACAAGTTTTGAATGTTTTCGAATTTAAAGAGATATTTTACTGTTAAATAAGTACATTCAATAAATGAAACTACGAATAACATTTTAAGGCAGCACTTATAATGGCTGAAGATTCATCTCGAAGAAAACGATTTGGTTGTTGTGATGAGTGAGACCGACGACACGGATGTTCTCTTGTTGATTCCACCGAACTTCTTCTTGGTACAGAGTTCTGGTTCGGAAGATTCGCTGCTAGATTCTTCTAGAACCGTGGTACACAAACCTGCATCGTGTACAGCGCAGGTTCTCGGAAAATTGGTCAATCAAGTCCAAACTTTGGAATCTAGGTTAGAAAGCTTAGAGGTGAACAGTGATTTATCCAGCCTCGGCAGCTTACGGCCTCCTAATACTTGGGACACTACCACTAGTTTCGATAGCAGGAGCTTAGACCGTAAATGCTTCACTTTCCCACGCAGACGAAAACGCAAAACCCTTAGGAAAAGGAGCAAAGATTTGTCTCTGACGAGTTTAGATTCCATCAGCACAATAACTAAAACCATACCACGTTTAGAACTGGATGATATTGAGCCGTATTTTCCAAAACCGATTGAAATTATTAATGATCTTCAAAGTATGGATGGAGACATAAGCAGTATTGTATCAACTCCAAGTAAAAAGAATGATAAGTTACTCTTACATGAAATCGACGAATTCCTCACTAAAGTAGACAGCTATGAAAGTCCTGATGTCAAGTATAAAGATCAGGAGCAAGCTATAAGTTCTGAAAATGTGATCAAAGCTACGGGAGATTACATATCTCATAAATTGGACTACAAAAGTAATGATGAAGTTACACTCCCAAGTGGAAGAATAGTGTCAAGTGCTATACTAGACAAATACATTTATTTGGTGAAGAATAATAATCAGACTTCAAAAACAGAGGAACCAGTACCTCCTGGCTATATAAGTAATGAGAAACCTAGTGTTAGTCGTCTAGAAAGTTCTTCGAAAGTTACTCCTGAGACATCCAAAACAGAAACAAAATCCCCCAGCATAAGAAAGTTGAACTTCTCTGATAAGGATGTCCAGCCAACGTCTACACCAAAAAGAGTGCAATCTAGCTATTTGGAAACTTTTCGACCATCATCAAATAAGATCTATGATCGAGCATCTAAAGTTCTTGAACAATACAAATCACAAAACTACACCAGAAACCAGTCTTCTATGACTGACAGCTATCTGTCACCAAAGAAAGAAGAGTTCAAGATGCCACAGATGAGACCCTATTACCCTGAGAGTAAAGATGGTTTGAGATTGACATCACTACAAAATAAATTCATGGAGTCTATTGATACAGACTTGTTGAGTTTGAGTGAGCTGTGGGGAGAGAAGGGTGATAGAGGGGAACGAGTTGACAGTGTCAAACTGGAGGAAGAAAGACTGAAGCGTGAGGTGAGTGCTTTACCAAAATAACCCTAGTGAAACTATTAACTGAATTAGTTAAAGTTAGCACAGGATACTAGTAGCCCTGTCATGGTTTATCCCCAGTTGTGTAGAAACTATAACTGGAATCAACTGCTTAACTAAGCCTCTGTTGGCAATGCTCAGAAATTAAACTATTATAGTGGTTACCCATCTATAGAGTTATATATTTCGCCTCTGCTTTAATTAAACTTAACCTAATTAGTCTAATATATTTTCAGATTTAAGTAGCTATTTATTGTAATGTATGTAGGTATTACTATTGTCAAAGACTGACATATGTTTTTATGATCAACATATGTTTTTGTAATTGACATATTTTTTGGGATTGACATATGTTTTGGGATTGACATATGTTTTTGTCATTGCCATTAAAACCTTGGTATCAATGTTTTATTGTGCTGCTATTAAAGGACAACCTATAGGAATCAGCAATATCTAAATATCTTTCAGCAGTAGTCTTTTACTACTATATGTAGCAAGGAGGACTATACAGTAACTCATTTTTGTTTCCCCAGCATTGTGAGTCTATGATACAACAACTCCAAAAGAAGATTCTAGAACAGCAAGAGAAGTTAGCAGTTGCTGTCAAAGTGGATAGAGCGAAAGATACTGCTATATCCAAACTGAGGGAAGCTTGGTTAAGACTCACTGGTAACTTGGATAAGGCTGAGGAAAGGCATAGAGCAGCTTTAGACAAGATGGTCAGAGAGGTGGAGAATTTTAAGATGGTTGCTGATGAAGCACAGAAGGTAAATTTTGTCTATAATAAATGTTTTTCATGATATAAATTCATATGAGATGTTTTAGAAAACCATAGTAATAAATTCCCATATTTTATTTAAATAAAACGGCAAGAATGTTACTAAAAATCAAACTTTTGTAAGAAGTGCTGTTGTATTAGTTGGTAACTTGTATATGAGTGGCCTATTGTTCTAGCTAGTGGCTAGTTGCCATGACTAGTTTGCTAGTTCAAGTTCTTTATTGCTTTCATGTGTACAAGTAGGTGTGTAAATATAAAAGTAAGTAACAAACCTGAACCCTGTTACGGTGGTTACCTTAGTGACTAGAGTTGATCAAGCCACCTACTAGGCCTCTGACATGGCATCATCATCTTGACCCACCAATATGCCAGTGGGTATGGTTTCCGCACTTAATCCCTATGTGGACCATTGTACGTAAGCCACGGTGGCCTTTACTCCATCCAGCCCACCTCCTTCCAGAAGCATATTAGGTCTCCCAAACTTTTCAGGGCCTCCGGAAGAGTTCTTGGTGAACCCAAGATTTCTCTCCGGATTTTCACGATGCCTGTGCACATGCGCGACCGTTTCGTCAGCGTCCATGCACGCTCTGCACAGACTCTGACATGGCTTAATGACTGTTGCATAATGGTTACAACCAGCATCGACACCTTAACGTGCGCTCCGAAACACAGAGACACTCAGAAATTAAATCAC
This sequence comes from Pseudoips prasinana, assembly GCA_951640165.1. Lineage (NCBI taxonomy): Eukaryota > Metazoa > Arthropoda > Insecta > Lepidoptera > Nolidae > Pseudoips > Pseudoips prasinana. The sequence continues at coordinate 34,284,739 of OX621245.1, read as the reverse complement.
TTTGGCGGTCACCCATCTATGGACTGACCGTGAGCTTAGTTGCTCAACCTCGCCAATCACTTACGAATGAGCATCTATGGGGCTATGAGCGAATTTCATATCTAGTGTAGGGGCTTCAGGGTTTTTGAGGTAGCTGAAATAGAACTGTATAATAATAACAGGAACTTATGCTTCCTTCCAGAAAACCAATCATTTTGAAGCTGAACTCTACAAAGCTCTAGATTTGGCTCACGACTATCAAGAGAAATGCAAACTCTTGACTGCAGAGAAGAAGGAACTTGAGGAAAGAATAGAAAAGAACATATTAAGCAAGGATGATATTATTAATAATAAGGAGAAAGAGATACAAGTGTTGAAGGAGAACTATGAGACGGTGATGCGGCTTAATAAGCAAAGCACTGATTGTGTGAAGAATTTAGAAGATGCTTTGGGAAAGGTATGTGGTGATTTTTTTAACTTAAAGAATAATCGCTAAACATTTATCAGCTGAGACCAATTAGCAATTATTGTAAACACAGGTATGCATGCAGTACATTATAGGTGTCAAAATTACATAGATAATCCACAGAACTGTCAAAATACTAAACTTTGCACGATTACCGTACGGTCACCGTAGCCTAGTTGGTAGTGCTGGTGATCCTGGGTTCGAATCCCGGTAAGTGCAAATATTTGTGTGATGAGCACGAGTATTTGTTTCTGAGTCATGGAGGCTTTCTATGTATATAAGTATTTAACTATCTATATAAGTATGTATATCATCACCTGGTACCCATAGTACAAGCTTTGCTTAGTTTGGGTCCCTAGACATATTAGACGTGTTGGTTATTCCCTCGGCATTTCACCCCAAAACTAAATTAACGCAAATAAATATGCCCTTCATCAGAACTATGTTAGAAAGTAATCAATTTTTTGTAGCAATAATAAAGGAGTATATTAAGAAAAATTAAGTATATGTAGTATAACAGATATCCGCCTGTTGGAATGGTTGGCAAATGTTTGCTTTTCACGCCGGAGCCGATTTAACGATTAATTAAGTCATTTTTAACCTTTATTTATTTGAAAATAAAGGTTAAAAATGACTTAATCGTTAAATTGGCTTCTATGACCACATGTGACGTCATAAATGGTCCGGAATCCATTATCAACGTTCATGCCGATTTAACGATTGATTAAGTAATTTTTAATCTTTATTTATTTTAACGCCATTTACGAAAACGATGTTCGGGGACTCCGCCGGTAGAGCCCCTGACATGACATTTATATTATTTTCGCTGGCGAGGATCCTGTCTCAGCTAACCTGTAGTTAGTTTCGTCATTTGGGCGACATCACATTGCACCACTATTCTCTGTGATTCTAAGCTAAATTACTTAATCGGCGTTCAGTGTAGTGTTATTAATTTGACGCATCTTTCGCTTATTTTTATTATAGGAAAAATCGGATCATGAAGAGACTAGACTCAAATCAAGTGAGCTTGCACAGAAAATACAATCGCTTAACGATGAGATGTCTCTCATGTCACAAGAGCGCGACTTGTTGAAAGATAAAGTGAATGAGGAGAGGTCTAGGAGCAGTGTGCTAGAACGGCAGCTCTGCGAGAAACAGAATCAAACCAGTGAACTACTCAAAAGATGCGTAAGTAATCCTAGGTGTAATAATAGTTTTCCTGGCTGCATTTGGCCGGAGGTCGTGGGTTCGTTTCCCACCCAGGACATATATTTGTATGCATGGACATGTCTATTTGTCCTGAGTCTGGGTGTAATTATTTATATAAGTAGGTATTTACCAAAGAAAAGAAGTATATGTGGTATATCAGTTACCTGGTTTCCATAGTTCAAGCTCTGAGTACTGATGACATCAATAATTTCAATGACATAAATAATCCTAATATTAATGACGTAAATAATCTAAATAAATGTAATATTCCTAAGTATCACCAATGCAGCAAGTCAATGTTTATGAAACCCACAATTCCACAAGACGTAATAAAAGAAACTAAAACATTAAAAAACACTAACAGCGTGGGCTATGATGGTATATGTACGAAAGTTTTAAAACATGTCGCAATAACGATAGCGCCACACATTAGTTATATTATTAACTTAAGATCATACACGGAATTTATCCTCAGAAGCTAAAAACTTCAACAGTAATGCCATTACACAAAAGGGACGCTAAAACAGACTTAAAAAACTATAGACCCATCGCTTTAATACCTATATTTCAAAAATCTTTGATAAGATAATATACAATTCTTTGTACTCATACTTAGAGAAATACAAAATATTGACAAACGAACAGAATGGGTTTCGTAAAGGCAAGAGCATTAATTTGGCAATTTATAATTTAATCAAATCAATTCTACCTAACATGGATAAAAGAATACCTATTTGCGCCATATTTATGGACATGACAAAGGCGTTTGACTGCGTAGATCATAATATTCTCATTAAAAAAATGAATGCGTACGGAATAAGAGGTAATGTACTCAATCTTATGCAATCATACCTAAATAACCGAAAACAAATAACAGAAAGCACTCAGATATGTCCAAAAGTAGCTAAAGAACATCTCAGCCCAATATTGCTAAATATGGAATACCACAAGGTAGCGTATTAGGACCATTGTTATTCCTAATTTACATAAATGATCTCCCGAGACACATTAAACACCCCATGGTATTATTTGCCAATGACAGCATGGTAGTAATAAAATGTGATGATCACAATACTTATGAGTCCGAAATAAATAACACACTAAATATAATAATTCGGTGGCTAACAATTAATAATTATTAATAATTTACAAATAAACCTATAAAAAACCAAAATTATACATTTCCATCAGAGATTAAATATTAGTGACATCAGTTTAATTTATCAAGGCGAAGTAGTAAATTCCATTAATGTAACCAAATTTTTAGGTATACATATTGACAACCAACTATCGTGGAAAACACATGTAGGTGAGATCTGTAAAAAATTGAACAAATCAGCCTTTGCTCTGTATAAACTAGCCAAAATAGCTAGTCGAGAATCTGTCCTATGTGCCTGTCACGGAAATGTCGTATCCGTTTTGAGGTATGGCATTATATTCTGGGGTAATTCAGTCTTGAAAGAAACTATCTTTAAAGCCCAAAAAAGATGCATCAGAGTCATATGCGCCCTCGAAACAACTACAAGCTACAAACCATATTTAAAAAAATTAAAATTGTTAACATTGCCTTCATTGTATATTTATGAGGTTAGTATGTTTGTTAGGACGATCACTTGCTTATATAATATTGCTTATAAAAGTCATTACAGAAAACTAAGTGATAAGAATAAACTGGAGCTTGAGATCGAATACGGCGCCGGCACAGCACTGCTGGGTAAAAAACTTTTACCCAGCAGTGCTGTGCCGGCGCATCTTTGCATGGCACAAAAAATATTTATTAAATTACCAGATGACATTAAAAAATTAACTATAACGCAATTTAAAAAATGTCTAAACAAGTTTTTGGTTGATAAATGTTATTATACAATTTATGATTTCCTAATTTTCCACTGAAATTGTATTTTAGTATTGTAATAGTAAATATTTGCACGCCTTGTTATGGCAAAATATAGAGATACCTACTAACCCTATTCTGTAACAACATTATGTACTGACCTATATTGCAAATAAAATAATTTGAATTGATTTGGGAACAGATGGCCGTGTGTAAATAATATTCCAGGATATTATTATTATATTTAGGCTTCGGCGGCCTATCTCTAAGGACAATACAATTGTGTGATATGGATATTAAATGAGATGGATATGGTTTGGGCTTTCAAAAAGAAGATTAAGAAAGCGGAAGACCTTGTTGAACATCCTCTGACCAAGTCGGAGATGTTCTCAAGGAAGACACTTATTTTTTTTTGTATACATTTTTATTGCAATTGACATCATTTCATATTTTTAACTGGCATGTATTATTGCGTTATTTAAAAGTAAATCCAAAACGACAGCACCCATATTTTCCCTTTTTCGAAATTATGAACTTTTCATTCATAATTTCAAATTCTATGTATTCTAAAAAGACGTAAGCGGCAAATGACGTCATACATACGGTGGAATAGCCATCGATCTTTGCTTTAATTTAACCCGTCAAAAAAAAAATCACTGTCTTGTCAAACTCGTTGGCGCCTAAACTTGTTTACGTTTTTTTAATGTTTTCAATTTTAAATTAAATTAAAATCGTCAATATTAAATTCGTTTCCAGTGTTATTATCCTTATTATATTTCATTAAGTCACCGTTAAAGTTTCGAAATTTAAAACCGTGAGTGACAATTGACAATTTGACATGGCTTGTTTGACATTAATGTTTTCGTTTAAAACATTGGTATGCTTAGGCAAAGGAAACTACCTCGTCCGCCGTATAAGTGACGTCATAACGCCTTTTTTAGTTTTTATTTATTTCCTCAGAAATGAAGAAATAAAAATATATATTTGAACATTTTGAACTCAGGATACAAAAATAAAGAAATGGTATTTTTGGTTTATGGTGGTGTCAGTTTTGAAATGTTGTCAATTTCATCTTTTGCGTAATATTCAGCAATAGGTTTGTGGGTATTCTTGTCTTGTTTGGTGCCTATCCAGTGATGTGTCCGCTAATAAAGATTACTTTAAATCATCAGGTCTTGGGGAATTTTTATTTTTAGCCTAGTAGCTGCGGATGTTGTAACTTAAGAACATAATTTTTTTGACTCCTTACAAAATGCATTAGCTGATCGTTATTCTTGTATTAGAAGTAAATCTATTATATTTGTGAATTTTGCATGCAGCGTTCGTCGGTTCTACGAGCTATGAGTCCTATTCATTGCCACTTCAGCTTGGCAACTCTTTGGGATTTCTCGGTTACTTAGGTTCGCCTGCGGATTTCAACTTTTCTGATGCGATCTCGCAGAGAAAGTCCAAGCATAGCTCTCTCCATTGCTCTTTGAGTGATCTGAGCCTTCTTATGAGGCCCATAGAAAGTTGCTCTGACAACAAGACTGACTTGAGACACTACATACAGCTTGTGAAAAATGGGCCTGTTCGCGTGGTTGGTAGATACGCTGCCTTTCACGCCGCAGGTCGTGGGTTCGATTCCCACCGAGACAGATATTTGTGTGCATGAACATGTTTGATTGTCCTGAGTCTGGGTGTAAATTATCTATATAAGTGTGGAATGCTAGATGAAATGGAACGTTAGTGAGTGAGAGAGAAATGTAAGTAATGAGTGAAAGAGAGGAATGAATGTCGAAGAAAGGTGGCAGTTAGACTGTTGTCTACAATATAGGTGGAGGTCTTCCCCTTCCGGTTGTATCATTCACACAGGCCAAGTATACTTCTTTTGTCAATCTTCTTTCATTCATCCTTTCTAAATGGCCAAACCATCTCAGCATACCTTTTTCAATCTTTGTGACTACATCCTCTTTCACACCACAACGCTCTCTTACTACTTAATATAGAGTTTAATAGTAATAATACATTTTAGGATACTCTCGACAGCGAAGTAAAATCCCTCCGAAAACACTTAGAGCTTCAGAAGAACGAGCTAAAAGGACACTATCAGAAGCAGCTCGAAGACGCAGTGCTAGCCAAACTGCAGGAGTTCCAGCAACAGCTGGATAATGCAGAAAGAGAAATGGAAGCGGATAACAGAAGCAAAGAGAACGCCATCATAGATACTTACAACAAACAGATTGTCAGGATAGATGAACAGTGAGTATACACACTATAACGGGCATATTTGACTGCCTCGTTGGTCTAGCGGTAGCGTGTTCACCCGCAGAGAACCGCCTGAGGTCCTGGGTTCAAATCCCGGGTCGGGCCAAAAGTGATTTTGGGACTTTTCTGTAAAAAGAAAAATTTCTCAGAATCAGCCCGAAGTCTGGAAGTTGACGGTATTATACCCCCGTGCCTCGGAGAGCACGTAAAGCTTTCGGTCCTGTACCTGATCTCTTTCCGGTCGTGTCGCTAAGCGTCCCATCGGATCATGAGAGTGACGGAATAGAAAGTGCTCCTGTGTTTGCGCACACACTTGAGCACTATAATATGTCGGCTAATCTCAGTTGAGAATGGCCGCCGTGGTCGGAATTCGGCTAGGAGGACATTATTATTATATGGGGCAGAGTGTACTGTACTGACTGATCGTATGGTGCAGTGGTTAAGATCACCATGCTACTACGGCGCCCTCAAGGAGTTCGATTCTTGTAGAGGACAACTATTTTCCTTCTTATTGCTTCTTACACACATAAAAGATACATTTCAAACAAGTTAGCTTACCTCATTCAAAGTCAAAAATTCTTTATTCCCTAAAAATTTTACAGTTATGTGGAATCGTCATATTTTTTTTACCCTACCGTGCAGTGCATGACGTTGCAGCTACTGAGAAATACTGCCAGAAAACTTAGTAGGAATCTTTTTTTAAAATAAAATATACGTAAGATTAATTACAATCATGTGTGTTGACTCAGAACAACTCAATCCCAAGCACTTTTATCACTTAAATAATCAGAAATTTTTTAATATGCCCTGCTACACAATTTGGCTTTAATAATTCTTTTAAACTTATTCGTAGACAATTCTCTAATATCATTGGGAAGTTTGTTATTATTCTATAATTATATTGCCTTATATTATATATTATACATTGCCCTATAAAAAAGTTACTTATTTTTTTTTTGTGAGTTATTCCCAGCAAACCATTGACAGAGGCAGATTTGTATAAAAAGGGTACGAAGAGTGTTGGCACAACATCAACAAGTGGTAGAAATAGCATTCACAAAGTGTGCTTTCAAAAAAAATGTGATTGTGATTTGTAATTGCCAACTTAAGTTAAAAAAAATATTTGCATGCCTAATCATGATGGTAAGACACAGTGCACATTAACATTGTATTGTAACACCCTGTATCTTATCTTTGATGGGGTGTAGTTGCGTACAGCACTTCGACCCTTCAGGATCTTTTGTACTATCCCCCACTGGTTTTTATTCTATCCCTAGAGCCCTGAATGAAGTCTTCATATAATCCAGTACACTTCTTAGGGGTAGATCCTTGTAGTCTCCTGGTTCTGGATATGCCAGCCCCAGGATGGCCATTCTGTGTCTTGCCAATGCATCGCATTTGCATATTATATGCAGCATTGTTTCATTTTCTTCCCTACAGGTCCTGCAGATCGGGCTATTCGACAGTCCCAATTTGTGTAGGCCCTGTATGTGTAACACCCTGTATCACTTGTGTTCTGCAAATAAAATGACTAATGTATGACTTATTATAGTATAAGTCAAATAATAAAAACTGATTTAAAATATTCTCTGGATGCTGGAACCCTTCATGTGTTAGTCCGAGGTTCATTCAACTTTATATTTAAAAAAAGTTCCATGTTGTTTTAAACTTATTGCATAAAACGGTACTAAGGCGGACTTAATGCCAAGGGCATTCTCTACCAGTCAACTTTTAATTCTTTACTAATTTATATGGGCAGCTGTCACCCTGGTGTCAAGACTTGTTCAAGCCACCTCTGACATGACTTAACGATATGACTGGGACCGAGCTTAACATTCTCCGAAGCATGGATACCATCAGAAATTAAATCATTTGGTGGTCACCCATCAGTAGACAGACCGCGTGCCGAGGTGCACTTACGACTGCAATCAGCAGAAGTGAAGCGGTTAGCAGTAGGCATAGTCAAGTGCTAACTGCTTCACGTCTCCTTATTCTCTCTGCTCCACGTGGGTGCCACGAAAAATACACATGTATATTAGTTATTCCAAAATTACTTATTGACGGTATTATTAGTTATTGACGGTCACCATAGCCTAGTTGGTAGTGCCCCTGCCTACGAAGCTGGTGGTCCTGGGTTCGAATCCCGGTAAGTGCAAATATTTGTGTGATGAGCACGAATATTTTTTTCTGAGTCATGGATGTTTTCTATGTATTTAAGTATTTATCTATCTATATAAGTATGTATATCGTCGCCTGGTGCCCATAGTACAAGCTTTGCTTAGTTTGGGGCTAGGATGATGTGTGACATTGTCCCTTGATATTATAAAAAAAAAAACAATAATTTGTTAATTTGTTCCAGGCATAAACTAGAGATAAATGTGTTGGAAGAGAAACAAAAAGAAGAGATAAAGTTGTACAGACTCCAGTTAGCACAAGCGAGCGAGAAAATTGGCTTACTCGAGGTAAACTATTTTCTAATAGTTACTCAGGTTATATATTTTAGAAGCTTCCGCCCGCCGCTTGGTGTGTAGATAGAGAGTAAATAAATAAATAATAAAATAAAAAAGGTTTTTATTCACGTAGACTTTAAAAAAGCGCTTGTAAATAGTCAGAACATGTTTGTAGTAATATAGTTGTATACATTAGATATTATTTCTAGTAACATAGATATTTAGGTACATCTTGTATGAAAACATTTATAAAATTTATTTTATTACAGAAATGATATTTAGCTAGCTCGTATCAAGTTATTGTCAAGAGATTATGTTTAATTATCTAGTTTAAGTCTAATATTTTTACTACATATTGTCAATGGTTCTGTCTATATTAAAGGTATTATTATTATGACGGACCTTGTGTTAATAACGACGGTCACGCTTTAATGCTACCACCGGATCCAATGCGCCCCAACTGAGAAGACCCAGCGAAACAAACTCAGTGGGTTCATCTACTACCGGTTTCAACACGACCCAGCTGAGACGGTCCGGCGAAAAATACTCAAGCGGGCATGTAGCCTAGTAGTTTGTTTGAAAACGTAACAAATATCTCATCCCCACAAACTCTCGCATTTATAATATAGTTTATTGGTATTAGGCGATAAAACAATGCCAGTGGATGTTTGTAATCCACAATGAACATAACGCTGGACAGCACGTAGCTTAGCTGGAGCTGCGCATCTGACTCGCCCCGCTATATAGCCTCGCATAAGTGGAAATGGTCACTAGTTTTATTTACATCCTCGCATAGCTGCATAGCACATCTCTGGTGGAAAAGCACACTTTAACTGTTCTGTTTGAACTGAGCTATACCAAAGCAATATTGCATCCAATTTCAGTAAAATTCATTTCTGGTCCTTTAAACCGGATTTTAACCCGCGAATACTTTGATATGAAAACATTCCTAAAGTACAAGTAAAGTATAAGCCAATTCTATAGCTTTTCTTTTCCCATTATTTTATATGTTTACTAGCTGACCCCCAGACGTTGTCCTGTCTTAACGATGACTATTTACGCACGCATTCTGTCAATACTATGTCAAATAAAATGAAAGATACATTAAAAAAGGTTATATTGTCCAAAGCGCTAAGGTTAGATTAGAAATAATATTGTATGGTTGTGAAGTATTCTTAAATTTTCTTATTCTCCGCGCAATTTTTAATTCTTTTTCTTTCATAAGAACCTTCTCCTGACAATAACATACACAATAAAAAAAGAAATTAAATTAATTCAGAATAAACACAGTGCCAAATCATGTATAACTCTAATGGTAGGAAATTGTAAAAACTTAAAGAAAAAAGACATTACAGATAGTTTCACTGAGATGTTAGAATTAGACTGTAATAAGATAATATTGTGTGCCTTCCCCTATGTGTCCAATGTGCCTGATAGTACAAATAATTATATCCACAAGCTAAATATGCACCTACAGTTTTTGGTTAGCCATTATAGTGATAAATTTATATTTTTGGACACAAATAGTTTTATAGATTCTTGTAGGGTAACCATGAGTACAGTTACTGTCTCAAGAAAATTTTTGAACATACTTGCAAGTTTAGTAGCGGCACATATTAACTCAGTCATAAGTAGTATGATGAAGTCACTTTTTATACCATCTTTTAGTAATGTTATTAAAATCAATTTAGTTAGTAGTTTAAACATGTAAGCATGACAATAGAGAAGTGTGATAACTTTCTAATTCTATCACATCAAAATATAAACCGCTTCTCTGGCAAAATTCTAGACATAGAACTTTTTAATGAAAAATATGAAATAGATATCCTTTGTTTTACAGAAACATGGCTGAAGGCACACAAGATGGCTTTTAGTGTCTGTGGCTATAGGGTCGCCAGCTTTTATAATAGGGTTTCGGCAGAGGGTGGTGGAGTACTGATACTACTTCGAGACCAAATTAAATTTAAAGAACGTAAAGATATATGCCAACTATCTATTGAGCGTGTGTGTGAGGTGGCATGTGTAGAGACGCAGTTTTATTGTATAATATGTGTGTATAGACCACCAGCATCCGATTTAAAGCTTTTTACAGCAACAATAGAAGACATTCTTAGGAAAATTAAAAGTAAAAAAAAAATCCTTGTATGTGGTGATTTTAATATGAACATTTTAGCAGATTCACCTGAAATAAACATATTTCTATCTGTATTTCGGTCCTTTAACCTTAAATGCTTGTTCTCTGAGGCCACGAGAGTCACACCCACATCTGCTACTTGCATTGATAACATAATTACCAACTTTGATGTCTCTGAGAAGTGTTTGGTGGCTGGTGTTCGCTCTGACCATAAATGCCAAATAGTAAAGATAAAAAATGAGATAAATATAAATAAACAAAAAATTAGTTTTAGACCTTTAACAAAATCTAATTTGGGAAAGTTCAGTAACAACCTGGAGAATAGTTTGTGCCATCTATTGCCAAACAAAAGTAACCCTAACGATATGTACACTACATTATTCCACTGTATTTGCAAAGAATTTAATAAAGCTTGTAAAATAAAAAACATAACGGTTGACAGTAATAAGATAAAATTTAGTTCTTGGGCAACTCAAGGCATTAGACTGAGTAGAGATTTTTTATATGAGTTGTATGACAGAAGGTCCTATAACCCTGATGTCAATTTTATTAATTATGTTAGAAATTATTCAAAAATTTTTAAAAAGGTTTGCATTCAAGCTAAATCTTTATATATAAGAGATAAAATTAAAAAATCTGATAATAAAATAAAATCAGCTTGGCAAATAATTAATACTGAAACTGGTAAAAGTAGATCAAGAGATCAAACATTAGTATTGAATATTGGTGATGAACTGGTTTCAGACAAGCTTACCATTGCCAATTTTTAGCTGCTTTTTTTGCAAATATACCCGTGGATATTACTAAGTGTCTCGCATCATCACCAGATGTGGCTGAACTCTTTTTAAATCAAAGCGTAAAACAAACTGTACCTAACTTTAGTTTTGAATCCGTAACAAGTGATGATATTATAAAAGCTTTTAAGAGTATTAAACGGAAAGGCACAGAAGATTTGTGGGGACTGTCTGTTAAAGCAATTGAATCAATCATACTAAACATTGCTACAATCCTTGCAGCCATCTTCAATGGCTGTATAAGTGATGGTGTCTTTCCCGATTTAATGAAAATAAGTAAGATAATACCCATTTTCAAGGCAGGTTGTTCAAAATATGCCACGAATTATAGGCCTATCTCAATACTGCCAGCTTTAAGTAAAATATTTGAAAAGCTGATGCTCAGCCAAATGTTGTCGCACTTTAACGTGAATGAGATATTGCATAACAAGCAGTTCGGGTTTACAAGGGGCCGCTCTACTCAGGATGCAGGTTGCACATTAATCAGGTCAATATTGGAGGCTTGGGAGGGATCACAGGATGCGCTGGGAGTTTTCTGTGATCTCTCTAAGGCTTTCGATTGCGTTGATCATCGTACGCTCGTTGTTAAACTGAAGTACTATGGAATATCTGGCACATCTCTTGATCTTGTGATGTCCTATTTATCGGGGCGACAACAGATGGTTTCGATAGGCGGTGTCACTTCGGCACGTCATCCTGTGAAAATGGGGGTGCCCCAGGGGTCTATATTGGGCCCATTTTTATTTCTAGTTTATATAAATGATCTCCCTTATCTGGTAGAGAAAGTATCAGAGATAGTTTTGTTCGCTGATGATACGTCGCTCATATTTAAAGTAAATAGAAAGGATAAAGATCTTATTGAGCATAATAAAACACTCAGCTTTATATCAGAATGGTTTTCGGCAAATAATCTCTTGTTAAATGCAGGGAAAACTAAATGCATCAGGTTCTCATTGCCGAATGTGACTCAAATTGTACCAACAGTTGCACTTAATGCGAAAATATTAGATTTAGTCCCATCGACCGTATTTTTAGGATTGACACTTGATTCAAAATTGCAATGGGGTCCTCAGATTGAAAAGTTAGCAGGTAAATTAAGTTCGGCTTCCTATGCTGTCTGGAAAATAAGGCAATTGTCAGATGAACAAACTGCTAGATTAATGTATTTCGCGTACTTTCATAGCATTATGTCGTATGGCATTCTGCTGTGGGGTTCGGCGGCTGACATAGGTACTATTTTTGTATTGCAGAAAAGAGCAGTCAGAGCCATTTATGGTTTAGGCAGTCGCGATTCTTTGCGAAATTTGTTTAAAGAAATAAATATACTTACTGTGCCATCGGAATATATATATCAGAATATAATGTTTGTTAGAAAAAATATTCATAATTATAAAAAGAAAAGTGAACTGCATAATATAAATACTAGGAATAAAAACAAACTAGCCATGCCAGGCTTTAGAGTAAGCAAAACTAATAAATCATTTTTAGGAAATTGTATTAGGTTTTATAACAAGCTTCCTACTCAAATTACTGATCTGCCTGACACAAGTTTTAAAACACATATTAAACGTGTACTTATGGCTAGGGGTTATTACACCACTAAAGAGTACATCGATGACAAAGACGTCTGGCTCTCACTTCCTACCTGCACATTGCTCGCTGGAGATCTTGTAGCCATATAGACATGACTGATCTGCTGTGTTACGTGAACTATCTGTAAATGATTGCTATCATATACTTAATTTAAAATTATTGACTCTGTCTCAAAATGAATAATGTTATTGTTTCGAAGTTTTTCTTTTGTATACCTAAATATAATCTAAAATAATAAGCATTCAGACAACCGATCGAGCATATATTGTGTTTGCCTACTAAATAATTACTCTAATTGGACCAAATCCCGTGTTCATGCCCGCTTGAGTATGTTTCGCCGGACCGTCTCAACTGGGTCGTGTTGAAACCGGTAGTAGATGAACCCACTGAGTTTGTTTCGCTGGGTCTTCTCAGTTAGGGCGCATTGGATCCGGTGGTAGCATTAAAGCGCGACCGTCGTTATTAACACAAGGTCCGTCATAATAATAATACCTTTAATATAGACAGAACTATTGACAATATGTAGTAAAAATATTAGACTTAAACTAGATAATTAAACATAATCTCTTGACAATAACTTGATACGAGCTAGCTAAATATCATTTATGTAATAAAATAAATGTTATAAATGTTTTCATACAAGATGTACCTAAATATCTATGTTACTAGAAATAATATCTAATGTATACAACTATATTACTACAAACATGTTCTGACTATTTACAAGCGCTTTTTTAAAGTCTACGTGAATAAAAACCTTTTTTATTTTTTTTTTTTTTTTTTTATTTATTTAAAAAAAGAAATAATGAAATCGGTCCCGCCGTGCACGCGTGATGGCGTGACCAAGGGAAATAGGGATTAATTTTTATATATATAGAATATAGATTAACAACATAATGATCGATGGCCTTTCTAACCCATTGCAGAGCAAGTTGGAGTCGTACCGGCGCCGGCGCGGCCAGATCGCGTCGCAGCTGCACGGCGTCATGGAGGCGCAGTGGCGCCAGGCGCTGCTCATCCTCACCAACGGCAGCGCCAACGCCAACGCGTCCTCGCTGGACGGCACCAGGCCCGACAGCGGTACGTGCCACTACTACGGACCTTAAAGAGTCATTAGACATATCCCATAAAACGGGGCGACAATGTATCAATAAAACTCATAGTTCTCAACTAATTCCAAAGACTGTACTAGCACGTCGCGTGCCACACGGATAATGTAGCGGCGGCGCTCAAGTGCCCCGTAGCACGGGAGGCGGGCCCCGTAGCACGCGAGGCGGCCCCGTAGCACGCGAGGTGGGCCCCGTAGCACGCGAGGCGTGCCCCGCTACCCGCGTCGCGTGTGTCGGGTACCCGCCTCACGGAGCGCAGCTTTTCAACTTAACGCAGCGAAGGCTTTATAGATCGTCACGATTAGGCACATGATACGACAGAAATGCAAGATATGAAGTAAAGAGAAGAGAGATAGAAAATCCGACGTCTTCGAAGTGGAGCAAAAAGGAAGTGAAATAGAGCGATGAAATAAGAATCCAATGTAAATCATTTTGTTAATCTTTTAAAGAAGATAACGTCCGCACTAGGGAATTTAATCCCTGTGTCGCGGGATACTTTACAAACATATAATAGACAGACACCGATTATATCCAGACTCAGAACAACGTCGTTTTTACAAAGTCATTGTCCGGTTTGGTAATTAAAAATGTCTTCGGCCTTATGAGCCATCTTCAGTAGAATATATTTTCATTTCGATGGTTTTCGACATTGTGTCAATGTCAAGTAAAGTCCGTCACAGTAAAGTCATAGTCCTTGTCCTATCCCAGTAAAGCAATGGAGAATTTACTAGGGGCTTATATGGATTTTTTGATTCAACCCAGAAAATCGGAATTCGCGGCAATATGGCAATTTCCTCCACTTGTGTACATTGTCGAAGATGCTATTTCTAAATATCCACCATATTTACATATAAAAATTCGAATTTACGCCAGTTTTTGAAAACTCTAAATGATTTCGCAGGCTACAGGTTTGCCTATTAAGCTTCAGTAAATCCTGAGGTTACCAAAACTTATCATTTTATTTCTAACATCTTCTTTAGAGAATATTGGCGCCATTTACCTTGCAAACGCTAAAACATAGGTGTTGTCATGCAGTGAATTTAACAGTGTTTTTTTTTCTAGTGGCAACCCCAGTGGCGCAGGATTACAACAAGGTCCCCCCCCTCACGCTGCCCGACCGGGGCCTGGTGCGGGCGGACGACAGGCTCCAGCTGGATGGGCTCACGGATACTGAACTACAACAGTATGTTAAGCTGGTAATTGGTTATTTTTTTTGTTTTGTTTTATTACTCCATTTATTTGTATATTATACTACTTTCTGCATGATTGCAATATTTGTGAAATGTAGTAAAATTTATGTGTAATCTTGGACCAAACTAGAAGACGATATACATGTGTATGGGATCCGAATATCAGAACTTGTTATGTACAGGCGCATATAAGACTAATCTTCTGAAGGAAATAAAAACCAACACAATTGAAATTGATATTAAATGTGTAAGAAAACTGTTTACTAATCTTGATCCATGTAAATCCGTGGTTCGGACCACTTATCACTAAATGTGCAGACCGCATATGTAACTCCCGGTCACAAGAAGGGCTCAATAATAATATATAGACAACTATAGGCCTATCTGTAAACTGTGTATACTTGCTGAAATTTTCGAAAGAATTGTCTACGATCAGGTTTATGCAGCGCTTAAAATACTTTTAGTCCTTCACAACACGGCTTCTTAAAGGTTAGGTCCATGCTTATGAATCTCGTTTTACTTAACGATAATGTCACGAAAGAAATGGATGGTGGAGCACAAGTCGATTTTGTTTACACGGACTACATTAAATGTTTCGACAAGAGAGATCACAGCATCCTAAGAATGAAATTATCCAGAAATGGCATAAATGGAGCTCTTCTCCGATGGTTTTCTTCTTACCTTGAAAATAGAACTCAGGCGGTCGTTGTCAGTAATTATGTCTCATGTTGGGTTAATATTCCTAGTGGTGTACCCCAGCGTTCCTAAATGGGGCCCATATTATTTATATTATATGTAAAGGACATCGACTCTTAGTTTCACAGTTCTAATCTTCTCTGTTTTGCTCACGATATCAAGATTTACTTAATTATATCGTCTCTAAAGGATGTAGTGGATCTTCAATCCGATTAGACGTGGCTTAACAAGTACTGTCAAGAAAATAAGTTAGACCTTAACCCAGCCAAATGCTCCAAAAAATAAATAATCATTAATTTGCAGCATATATTAGGGCAGAATGTTCAAAGATTCTTCATAATGCTCTTTAACAACCAATGTTATGTGCAACACACTATTATGTAGGAACATTGTATTATGATATAATATACACATTATATTACATTAAGTGATTGTCTTGCTTTTTGGCATAGGCCTTCCCTAATGAACTCCACAAAGATCTATCCTTTGTTATCGTCATCCAGTAAATGAGTTAGTTTTACCTAAAATATATGATTTTGCCCCCAGCTTCTGAGCAAGCCGCCCAACCTGGACGGCAGCGGCGACCCCGGCCCGCGCGACGAGCCCACCAGCGACCGCGCGCCCGAGCGCTCCGAGCGCCCCTACAAGCGCGCCGCACACGCCAAGCCGCCCTGGAAGGCGTAGCGCTGCAGTACTGCAGGGAGGTGGTGGAATGCGATAATAACATGATACGAATATCCTCCCCAGCGTGCCTTTTAAGGAATAGGCTCTGATGAGCCTATTCAAAACTGAATAGAAAACTTCTAGTGAACTTCTTCTGGTTCGGCGCCTTACTGTTTCAGGTTCGATTCCCGCCCAGAACAACCATTTGTGCGAACTATATATAGTTATCGCTTAAAAGTTAATCATAAAAAATGTCTATAAAATGTATTTTGGCAGTCTTGGCATTCTTGTTTATTGACCTCCGATCTAGTTTAGATACTGGGGAGTCGCGGGTTCGATTCCCGTACAACATAAATAATTTGTGGTAAACTGAAAAAAATTGTGACACAAGAAAAACATAAGTGGTGCGCATAAAAAAAGCAATCTTTTTTCAATTTTATAAATGTGTAAAAGAGAAGAGAAGAACGTAAATATTTTTTAAATATAGGACGGTATGCCGTGAAGCTTAAATTTGTAATACAATATAATGATGTCCTCCTGGTCAAATTTCAGCTTTAGCGGTCAGTCTATACGGAAACTAGAGTCTGTCAAGCGAGTCCAGTCCCTTGAAAAAGGCGGAAAATTCAAAAATCTTACAGGTGTCAACACTGATATAGTACGCTGAAAACCTGTTTGATACTTGAATTTTGTAGATAAAAAATCGGCCAAGTGAAACCCATGAAGGGTTCCGCAGCAGCAAGTATTTCAGTTGATTAAAATACGGTTAATAAAATTGCGGTTTACGATTTATGACGCATAAAAAAAACTACTTATTAGATCTCGTTCAAATTTACATAGTAATGTACATCATATATTTTTTTTAGTTTTATCATTCTCTTATTTTAGAGTAGAGTTACAGGGGGGGGGGGGACACTCATTTTTCCACTTTGGAAGTGTCTCTCACACAAACTATTCAGTTTAGAAAAAAATGATATTAGGAAACACAATATCATTTTTGAAGACCTATCCATAGATACCCCACATCTATGGGTACAAAGAAAAAAAAAATGTTGAGTTTCAGTTCTATGTATGGGGAACCCCCAAAATTATTATTCTTTTTCTATTTTTGTGTGAAAATCTGAATGCGGTTCACAGAATACATCTTACCAAGTTTCATCAGTACAGCTCTTATAGTTTCGGAAAAAAATGGCTGTGACATACGGACGGACAGACAGACAGACATGACGAATTTATAAGGTTGCGAATCTTAAAGTTCCGTTTTTTGCCATTTGGCTACGGAACTCTAAAAAGGTATTTATCAGTCACAATCCAAATTCTATCATGAAAATAATAGAAATTCAATGCCTTCAAACGAGAAATCACTGTCAGTATCACCATTACGCACAGAAATGATGAAGGGTTGCAACTCCTGTTCGGTTATCCTATCCCTTAAAATTTGTTTTCTACATTAAAAGTGTGATTTGTGCATTTTTTGGCATATAAAGTCAAATCCATTATGTTGCAATATTTGATTCAATGTTTCATGACATCCAGTCAATCCAATTGATTCTCCTAAATCTGCAAGCAAACTTCGTAGTGTTGGAAATAGCTTTTTTTACACAGTAAAATAAATTATTAATTTTATTGCGTATAGTATCATCCAGGCTACAGATGGCTTGTGACAATCCATTTGACAGATAACAGTATTGTCATTATCAGAAATCAGCTAAATAGTTGTGGACATGACTCGCTTGACTAGGGTTACCATATGTAAATAGAGGGATGCCTGTCTATGTTACCTAAAATGCCTGAATTTTGAGAAAAATGCCTGTCTGAAGAAAAACGCTGTAGGTAATAAGTAAAAGACAACAGACAATAATGAAGGATATTTATTACTGATATTTGTCAGAGGACATTATTGAAGTTATACTTCTTTCGGCGCGATGGAGCAAAATGATGAGAGTGAATTTTTACGATGCGCGCGCACACCGACACCAAAAAATTAAACAGCATGAAGTTAGTTCTAGGTGGTATGAAAATTGATAACTATGTTCAAGTTGTATATTAAGAAGTATAACTTCTAACGCGTGTACATAAGTACACACAAGTTTTTTTTATAGTTCTTTCTTTTCTAATATATAAACGTAAAAATCTTCACAAGATACAGTTTTGTAATTTTCCTGTGTAATGAATATTGCTTTTACTGATTCAAATGTCAGCCGATTTCTTTCTTTACTCGACTGGGCGTTGGCGAGAGCTTGCGAAAATGCCTGTCTCAGACCAATGCCGGCCGCACGCCTGTCTAAACCTTAAAATGCCTGTCATATGGTAACCCTACGCTTGAAAGACTTTGCATATTAGAGTGTAGAAATATTTGTGAGCCCTGATAAGGCCGGCTGACTTGAATAGTAATGCGTCTCCGTCCCACACACGTGTTGCCTGCTTGCTCTGCCTAATGTGGGATCAGTGTGTTAGTTCTCCCAAGACATTTATATTTATTTATGTGGAATCGTATTTTTACCGTGGCAGCTTTTGCGAAGCATTCTTAATATACAGAGTTATTTGTAAAACACCAACAATCTCGCAGGACTAGTAATTTTTTCATGTATTGAATTACTAGCTGTGCCCCGCGGTTTTACCCGCGTTAAATTTTATATATTATCACAGCTCCTCCCCTGTTGGTTATAGCGTGACAACATGTAGCCTATATGTTGACCTGACCTTTTAGTAATATTCATGCAAAATTTGAAGTAAATCCATGCAGTACTTTTTGAGTTTAGCCCGGACATACATACAGACAAACAGTCAAAAATTCTAAAATCTATATTTTTGGCTTCGATATCGATTGTAGATCACACCCCACGTATCCGTTTTTATAAAATATTTAATGTACAGTTTTGACTTTCCTACGATTTGATTATATGTATAGATGTCCGAACTCGTAGAACAAAAATTGTTGCTCATGGTATTAACTATCTAAGGTTGTTGGTTTTTTAGAACTAACCCTATATTTTGCCTATCCTATATATTTTATAATCTCTAGTTATATAATCTCTTATGGGATTGGGGAGTTTGTATTAGAATCTCATATGATGCCCCATAAATGAGAATTGTCTTTTACGTATTTTGTGGAGACTGGTAGATTGAAATTACGCCTAATATAAATATTCAGCGATACACATAATAATGTTTTATGTATCGTTTTTTACATAATGCTTATACAAGTTCTAATATTAATAGTGTATGTAAATTAATGAGCGCTTTTCGCTAAGTTGTACATAAATAAATCTCATATTTAACCCTTTAACTAGTAATGTTTCTAATTGATTGATTTTGATTCTTATTATAAAGCAATTGAGTTCTAAATTTGGTGGCAACTACATTGCCACTACCAGTTAACGGGGTAAATGCACATCAAAGTACTTAACACATAAAATTGTATTCATCAATTAAATAATTTTCAAACGAAATATATTGATTGCACAGCAAATTTACCCGAGCGTAAATTAAAATGTATTTCGTCGCTTACACAGGCTGCGGTAGCGGCCGGCGAGTGCCTGAAACCAATTTATTTACACAAACAATGAAATAATGGACTTAAAATGATGCTAAGATTTTAATGTTTTGAGATAACAATTTTGCTGTGCAATCAGTATGTTTGCTTAGGATACGGAATGTTATGTAATAAAAAGGGGTCGATTTTTTACAGTTAAATACTACCCGTTGATATCCCACCAAGTTGCCAATTTACCTATAGTCTATATATAACTTTAATAGATAAACTCACTACATTCCCACCGTGACTTAACGAATGTTTTGTGTATATTTTTTAAATGTTAAATGAAGATAACCTACTTTCAGATTCATGCCAGTAAAGACTACAATGTCATAGCGGCTTTAAGATATGTGGTCTTAAAGCCGCTGTGAATGTATATTTTTTTATATAATAATAATATTTTATTTAAGCTTCCATGAATTAAAAATACATACACAAAGCATCCTTTTAAACATATAATGCCTGAATTCGGACTCAACTCTCTAAAAAAAGCCTAATTAGGTTAAGATATGCCTATTATTTACACCCTATGAAACTAGAGTAGCTTTAAAGGTTCCCTCGTTTCCACAGTCGGAACTATCAGATCAGAGGCTTATTCCGTTTATCCACCCTAAAAAAGCCACCCTAAGGAGGATACTCGGAAACGCGTGTCCTTCTATCCACCCTGAACGGGGTGGATAACCGTAATTCATATAATATGTTTCTTCCGTTTTTCTCACCTGCCTAAGTACAGTCATTAACACAAAAACATACACAAACCCAGTCCAAGAAACTTCGTGAACATTAAAATACTTTAGATGTACATACTTACCTTCTTCTTTGAGCTGAAAATAGTTTTGTTTACTATAATATACATTAAAAGGGACGAATTTATCCAGGATACGCAACTACGTCTACTCAATAATGAAATAAGCGTTGGTCATTTTCTGGACATATTGCAAAATTTATAAAAAACCACCAGCCCCGCTTCGGCTTTCTATCTTATAGTACCATGTACCTACAATTTAGATTTTAAGACTATTTTATGTTATTCGCTTAACAATAAATATTAAATTAAAACTTAAAAGATATTGATTTGATTCAACTGTACTTGGGGTAAAAAATCGGAAGAAACATATTATATGAATTACGGTTATCCACCCCGTTCAGGGTGGATAGAAGGACACGCGTTTCCGAGTATCCTCCTTAGGGTGGCTTTTTTAGGGTGGATAAACGGAATAAGCCAGATCAGATAGTATAATCAACGAAAAGTAATCTAATTCGCCCAAAAATCTATAGTCCGGCTATCTCTTCTATTGCAATCGTGCCAAATCATGGCAAACACCATTGTTTAAGTATTGTGACTTGTGATTGACGTACTATGGCAACACACAAGTCTCATGTTATTAAAAGAATGGATAATTATTATCTGCCATGAATTAATATTCATCAGTTAAATATTTTTCATATGAAATGTACTGATTGCACATAAAAGCGAAGCGAGCGGACTGCGGCAGCGGCCGACCAGTGCCAGAAAGAATTTTATTTATACAAACCACACTTTGTAATAAATAAAAACCGACGATCTTATATTGCTGCTCAGATTATAATATTTTGACATAATTATTATGGGATGCATTTTTTTTTTATTTGCAATAAAATAATATAATATTGATTCATGAATGATGATTCATTGTTATGGGGAAGAAGAATGGCACCTAGGTTTGCAAGATTGTGACGTTATGCGAATCGTCACAAAAAACTTCCGTTGACAAGCCCGCTGATGACATTTCGTGCAGCGCCGCCTAGCGTCAAAACGCGCCGAAACTATGTGCCATTAGAGTAAGTCAAGTCATAATTATTTATTATCGAACCATCTAAATCGGTCTGCGTTAAGACTAGTGATACTAATATGATATTGATTTAAAGACCGCAATGCTTTTTTTTACTAGTAATAAGTTATTTTTTATAATTATTTAAGTTGAGTTTTATTTATAAATATGTAAAGTATCCAATTCGTTTAATGGTAATAATAAGACATATCATAATTTTGTATTAAATATTGTTATGAATTAGAACATTCCCGATTGCACTCCATATTTTAATGTTGATGAATAAATTATATTTTTAAATTGATTATTTGCTGTTTGATTTGATTGATTTAATTTTACAATTTAAATCTTCTTATTAGAACCTTAACAAAGTTTGCCTATAACTACGAGAAACTCTTCGACGTAGTTTTAAAAAAATCTGCGTTTAAAGATTCTTTCATCTCAAGCCGCCCAGTGGACTTTAAGGGCCTTTGGTGCGTTAAGCGGGTGTCCGTCGCGGATGCCCGCCGCGGGCGTCCGCGACGGACACCCGCTTAACGCAGCGATGCCATATAATTTCGATCGCGTAGGTGTACAGTCGATAACTATGGATTATTTATTGTTAAGTATATTACTTAGTCAAAAGGTGACGACGTGAACAAAGGCGTCAGCCCATATGTCACGTCTACTTTGTTGTGTGGAGAATTTGTAACCAGGTTTTCGTTATTAAGAGAAAATGGGAAACATTTTTTAGTTATTTTAAAATGTCACCTTCTATATTTTTTCGAACTATTTTCGAAACTTGAAACATATTTAAAACGTAGTTCTAATACAGTGAAAGTACACATTACGATTATATACGATTTTTTGTACGTAACTGAAGCCCTCAAAATTTTCATATACCTCCTTACAAATTCCAAGCCATCGCAGCTTGTCGTGTATCAGGGATTTATTTTATTATTTTTTGTATAAGTCATTAGACGTATTCCATAAAACGGGGCGACACTGTACTTCCAAAATAACACGTTCCGTATCAATAAATCTCATAGTTATCAACTCATGGCAAAGACTAGAACTAGATAAGCACGGTGCGGGCGACACGGATAACGTAGCGGCGCTCAATGATATAGTAGAAACAGATCCGCGCGCGCTTCGCGTGCGTACACGTGCCGCGTGCCGGCGCGTGCGCGCACGCACGCTGCTCTTGAGAGCACACGACTCAAGCACGCGGAGCGCACGCACGCACCGTGCGGCCGCCCAACGCAGCTAAGGCCTTTAGACATGGCTTTACTCAATATTTGCAAGCAGATGAATGCCTTGCAGACCTTTCATTTTGTATTTTTGATTCTATTTACGAGTTATGACATTTTTTCGAAGGGCGGCGCTAGTGGACTGTAAAAGGCCCCTTAATGGTGGTTTAAAACTTATTTGTGGAGTTATATAATCTATTATGGGATTTGGGAGTTTGTATTAGAATCTCATATGATGCCCCATAAATGAGAATTGTCTTTTACGTATTTTGTGGAGACTGGTAGATTGAAATTACGCCTAATATAAATATTCAGCGATACACATAATAATGTTTTATGTATCGTTTTTTATTTACATAATGCTTATACAAGTTCTAACATTAATAGTGTATGTAAATTAATGAGCGCTTTTCGGTAAGTTGTACATAAATAAATCTCATATTTAACCCTGTAACTAGTAGTAGGTATGTTTCTAATTGATTGATTTTGATTCTTATTATAAAGCAATTGAGTTCAAAACATGGTGGCAACTACATTGCCACTACCAGTTAACAGGGTAAATGCACATCAAAGTACTTAACACATAAAATTATATTCATCAATTAAATAATTTTCTAATGAAATATATTGATTGCACAGAAAATTCACCCGAGCGTAAATTAAAATGTATTTCGTCGCTTACACACGAGTCGAGAGTGCTGCGGTAGCGGCCGGCGAGTGCCAGAAACCACTTTATTTACACAAACAATGAAATAATGGACTTAAAATGCTGCTAAGATTTCAATGTTTTGAGATAACAATTTTGCTGTGCAATCAGTATGTTTGCTTAGGATACGGAATATTTTGTAATAAAAAGAGGTCGATTTTTTACAGTTAAATACTACCCGTTGATATCCCACCAAGTTGCAAATTTACCTATAGTCTATATATAACTTATAATAGATAAACTCACTACATTCCCACCGTGACTTAACGAATGTTTTGTGTATATTTTTTAAATGTTAAATGAATACTTTCAGATTCATTACAGTAAAGACTACAACGTCATAGTGACTTTAAGACTACATATGTATATTTTTTATATAATAATAATATTTTATTTAAGCTTCCACGAATTAAAATACATACACAAAGCATCCTTTAAACATATAATGCCACTCTTTAAAAAAAAAAGCATTTTTTTATTTAAATTTTGTTTCCATCGTCATTCGATTTAAACCCTCAAGCTGTTATTTACAGTTAGAAATAATGTGGGAAATTGTGTGATTGCTCCCCATATTTGATCGACTTATTTGCTCTTCTTATATTTTGCCAGTTGATAGATAATATCGATATTCTCTTAGAGATCGCGATCAGATGAATGAAAAGTGATATATACATTTTTGGTATTATATCTCTACTACTGCAATCGTCCAAATCAGGCCATTATTTTAGGCAACACACAAGTCTCATGTTATTAAAACAAGGGATAAATATTATTAGCCATCAATTTATATTCATCAGTTAAATATTTTCATACGAAGCACATAAAAGCGAATTGAGCGTGCTGCGGCAGCGGCCGACCAGTGCCAGAAAGAATTTTATTTATACAAACCACACTTTGTAATAAATAAAAATGTCCGACGAACTTATATTGCTGCTCAGATTATAATATTTTGACATAATTATTATGGGAAGCATTTTTATTTATTTGCAATAAAATAATATAATATTGATTCATGAATGATGATTCATTGTTATGGGGAAGAAGAATGGCACCTAGGTTTGCAAGATTGTGACGTTAGGCGAATCGTCGCAAAAAAACTTCCGTTGACAAGCCCGCTGATGACATTTCGTGCAGCGCCGCCTACCGTCAAAACGCGCCGAAACTATGTGCCATTAGAGTAAGTCAAGTCATAATTATTTATTATCGAACCATCTAAATCGGTCTGCGTTAAGACTAGTGATACTAATATGATATTGATTTAAAGACCGCAATGCTTTTTTTTTACTAGTAATAAGTTATTTTTTATAATTATTTAAGTTGAGTTTTGTTTATAAATATGTAAAGTATGCATTTCGTATAGTGGTAATAATAAGACATATCATAATTTTGTATTAAATATTGTTATGTATTAGAACATTCCCGATTGCACTCCATATTTTAATGTTGATGAATAAATTATATTTTTAAATTGATTATTTGCTGTTTGATTTGATTGATTTAATTTTACATTTTAAATTTTATTAGAACTTCTACAAAGTTTGCCTATAACTATGAGAAAATCTTAGACGTAGTTTTAAAAAAATCTGCGTATAAAGTTTCTTTAATCTCAAGCTGCCCAGTGGACTTTAAGGGCTTTTGCTGAGTTAAGCGGGTGTCCGTGGCGGATGCCCGCTTAACGCAGCGACGCCATATAATTTCGATCGCGTAGGTGTACAGTCGATAACTATGGATTATTTATTGTTAAGTATATTACTTAGCCAAAAGACGTCGACGTGAACAAAGGCGTCAGCCAATCAGCCCATATGTCACGTCTAGATTGTTAGAGAATTTGTAACCAGGTTTTCGTTATTTAAGAGAAAATGGAAAACATTTTTTTAGTTATTTTAAAATGTCACCTTCTACATTTTTCGACACTTGAAATATATTTAAAACGTAGTTCTAATACTGTGAGTATCAATTATATTATTTTTTTTTGTCACCGAATTCTTCAAAATTTTAATATAACTCCTTACAAATTCCAAGCC
The DNA here is from genome assembly GCA_951640165.1 of Pseudoips prasinana. Classification (NCBI taxonomy): domain Eukaryota; kingdom Metazoa; phylum Arthropoda; class Insecta; order Lepidoptera; family Nolidae; genus Pseudoips; species Pseudoips prasinana. The sequence goes on along the minus strand of OX621245.1, from coordinate 34,259,070 downwards.
ATGCAACTTGTTGTGCATCAGGGATTTATTTTATTATTCTTTGTATAAGTCATTAGACGTATCTCATAAAACGAGGTGACACTCTACTTCTAAAATGACACGTTCCGTATCATAGTTATCAACTCATTGCAAAGACTGTACAAAGCCCGGCGCGTGCGGCACGGATCACGTAGCGGCGCTCAATGGTTTAGTAGAAACAGATCCGCGCGCGTGCGCCGGCTGCTCGCCGCACGCACGCTGCTCTTGAAGTCATGACTCAAGCACGCGGAGCGCACGCACGCAGCGTGCGCCTGCTCAACGCAGCGAAGGCCTTTAGACATGGCTTTACTCAATATTTGCAAGCAGCCGAATGCATTGCAGACCTTTCATTTTGATGTTTACGGTTGCCACCTGGAAAGTTTCTGCGAGTGGGAATGTCTGAATCGCACCGACTAAACCTTACCTGCCGTGGACTTCTCTTGGCGCCTCGTGGGAGGAGCCCCGGGAACACGGGTATGTTGCTCCGGTGCGCCATGTGCTAGATGATGAGTACATGTTTTCTGGGAAGGCTCTGGTTTGCCCTCCCATTTATCGTCTCCCGTCAGTCCGGCACAGCGACTACGCCATAAGCAGATCGGTCTTCCCGGAGATGCTTGCAATTGACTATCTCCACAGCCCCGATGCCTTGCAGACCTAGTATTTATTTAGGATTCTGTACGTTAAGGATGCCACAAGAACCTTATTACTAAGTTTCCTCTCTCAAGACAGTTGAAATGTGTATCAAATAAATAAAAACGGGTACTCCGTTTTTATTTATTTGATACACATGCATCGTGATTTTTACTCAGCCTTAACTATCGCTGTAATTTTGTACGATTGTATGGAACCCTTCGTGTGCGAATACAGTCGCACTTGACCGGTTTTAATTAAAAACTTAGAAATGGTTACAATAATATCAACACGAAGGAAATAGTCGGTACATATTAAAACAACAAAATTTTAACGATTATTTATTCATGAAGGTAAATGCTATTTAAAAATATATTTCCAATATAATTATGATGGCATCATGATCTTTTTACAACACTTAATATACACTTACACATACCGACAACAATATCTACTGAAAGGCAAGAACTTAATGAAAATAATATACTTTAGTCTATATAAGAACATAAATGAAAACACAGCCTTAAATATATATTAAGTAATATTATTCTAAACAATACACTTCTCATCAATAAATTGTAACACTTTCAAAATCTTTACATAAATATATATTTTATTATTTAATCATGAGGGCAGATTTTTCCCAAATTCCGTTAAATCCGACATTGCTCAACGACTTCTTTAATGACTACAGCCGGAACAGTCCTTTGACACACAGAGGAGCTTAGATATTAAACCACCGGTCACCAATCAACAAAGAGCCCGCGTGCCATGGTGTCGTGCTAATAATCCATTTAATTTTCATTTAGATTTTTTGATAAGAAATGTATTTACATAAAGGACGAATGAAACATGAAGAGTTCATAAGGTATAAGTTTTTATAAAATCATTGGCCATTATTATAGGAAGAAACAAGCAAAAATATCATAAGAATAGGAGAGTCTTTTCATTTGTATTAGGCGAATTCTGAAACTATAAGAAATACATACATCAAGACTGCCTGTAGATCCATTACATTTTTAACTATAAAAATTTATCCAATTAATATTTACCAAATCTGGACTTCCCGACTGTTTCTTACTTTAATTCCTATGTTTAGGGTAACAACTTGTTCCTGTATAAAATAAAAAAAACAAATAAAAAATTATTTTTTTGCAAACTGTAAGAAATTAAACTCAGGTTAATGTCCAACAATTTGCAAAATATGCAGTTTCTTGTTTTAATAAAATTCCTGCATCGACATCAGTATTTGACTCGAGAAGATATGAGGAGAGCCAAGAAGCTTCTAAATCCTGTGATCTAAAATTGTAGCAATAGATATTGATTCTAATTAGAAATGAAATGTGTGTTCCTCTTCCGCACTGCCTCGGAATTACTTTTCCATCAACAACCGTATTTTTTGGAACGAAGTTCCTTATCGCGCGTTGTGAGTTGTGTCGCGCGGGGCTAGACGGAAAAAATTCTTACGAAAAGTTGTCACGACACTTTTTGCAGCTGTGCGGCGTGCGCATGTTTCTATGTCTGTCTCTCTCTCTCTCTTATAGAAAGCAAGCCAGATATTTTCACTTCTATTTCGCATTGAACAGTGTTGACATCTCTCAAGTTTTTTAATATATCTTAATAGTTTCAGACTTTCCTGATACAATCATGGTCAAAGAATACCTAACGACTTCGCTCATACTTAACTCATGACTAAAGCATTGTAGTATTACGTCTACTCATAAAATTTAACGAAAACGCAACAACAGTCTTGCTGTGAAACGTTCAACTCAGTGGTTTCGCTAAGTTGTATATACATAAATATATCTATTGCACATAAAGTTACATTCAACAATTAAATAATTTTAAATACATTTATTGCACAGCAAATTTACACGGGTGTAACTGTAGGGTTAGGTTATGTTTAAACTACGACCATACTAAGACAAACGTACGAGCTGACAGTGCGGTAGCGGCCGTCAAGTGCCTGCAAATTTTAATATAAATAAAACAAATATACTTAAATATAAACAATCCACTTTTAAAGCAATGAGTCCATGAACTTACATTGCTGCTAAGATTATAATATTTTGAGATAACTGTTTTGCTGTGCAATCAGTATTTTTGCTTAAGACACGGACTGTTATGTAATTTTGTATTACATAACAGTCCGTGTCTTAAGCAAAAATACTTATTTATTGATTTGTAGTTAAATACTACGCATATTTAAATGTTCACTGATTGAGTTTAAGCCAACCCATTAGATGTTCTTTGATATAAGACGTAGACATTAGTTTACTGTCATAAAATAGTTGTGTGCACTCGTTACAATTGTGTTTCGATCAATATTCGAGTTTATTCTAAAATATTCATACCTAGTTTTCATTTTGTTATTTCTTTTTACAGACAGATTTTCCTATTTCATTTGATGTGTAAAACACACAAAACTTGTAAGTAATGAATATTTTACAATATTTATTAATCACACATAATGACATTCTTTGAAACTGCTGACAATTATTTTATAACCTGTAAAACAGCGAGACAGCTGCACGCAATTCTGGGCCATGAGACTCGAGACGATCAAAATAATAATAATACCAATATGTAGATTAATTTTTTAACAATAAGTTATAACTAGAGATTGCATAATTGGATACAAATTTACGTTAAGTAATTTTTGCAAACACATTATGGAAGCATCTTAGGATATGTTTAATTAAAGTTTCAGTTTTTAAAATGTGTTATATAATTTAAAGTTCGGCTGGGAATCGAAACCACGAATTATGAGCGTTAACCGCTCCGCCACTGAACCGTTCAGACTCGAATTTATACAAAGCATTCAACATTATCTTAACGCAATGAAAACGCTTTTAACGCCATCTTACCGAAACCAACACGGGTGAAATGCTAATACTCCAACAGATGGCGCTTTAATAAATTATTCATTTTTGTATACATGATTTTTTTGCAATATATCAATAATCACTGGCAATAAAAGTAGCCATATTACGTTGTAACAGAGCAACTGTTATTTTTGTCAAATAGGGTTTATTGCATATCGTTAAACAGTGGTTTCCATAATAGCAAACATCTCAACTTTAGGTAAATATGCATCCGACTATCAGATCTCTGGTTATAGTGCATAGTCTGTCTATACATAAAAATCATAATTTATAAATATTTACATACAAAAATGTCGATCTTACGTTAAGTGGTCTACTTAAACTACAAAAAATCGATGCCAGTATTTGACAAAAAAACGTATTTGACATTACGGGTGAGGTAAAAAATTGCACATAGGTATTTGATAAAAACGGAAAACACGAGATTAAACCAGAAAAATAATATATTGATTATTTTAACCACAATAGGGGTGCGGACTCAACTATTTTTGTTTATTAACATTTATTAACATTAATACTATAAACAAAACCTAACAGCCATATTTAAATTACCTTAAAAGTAACCAATTTATACGCATTTAAAAATTATGTTAGAATAAGAACGCGATACTAACATATGACGTAATTTTTAGGGGAGCTATAGAAGCTCCATAATAATAACAGTGAGAGCACTACTTTATCTGTTCAAGAATATAAAACCCCTATATTAAAAAAAATATGTTCGAAAAAGAACGCGCGGTAGTAACATAATGACTTCATTTCTAGAGGATCCATAGAAGCTCCATACTAGCAGTGAAAGAGTATCTTACTTTATACGTTCGAAAGTTTAAGAATTTATTACTTCTATATTAAAAAAAATATGTTCGATGAAGAACGCGCGGTACTAACATATGACGTCATTTGTAGCGAAGCCATAGAAGCTCCATACTAACAGTAACAGATCATTTTAAATATCCGTTCAAGAATTTAAGAATTGAACCGCCTATATTTAAAATGTTTCTTTTTTCTTTTATTATATTTGCGCCGATTACTTATTTAGTTGGTTATTTTTAATAAATTTAATATCAGTCCGATCCCCTATAGTAATTATATTTTAGATTCCTAAATGAGGTTCGATTTTAAATAACCAAAAAGCTGGATGAATGGACTCAATTAAATATGGATTTCATGGTTTTATGATATTATCACAACACTAATCGATCACAATTTTGTCTACATTCTAATTGGACAAGGAATACATACAAATAATAAATTTGCTTTCTAAATATAGGAAATAAACAAAAAATTTCAATAATATATCAAATACTTTTCCCCAAAAAAAGATGACTACATGATTTACACAATATACAAGAATTAAATAAATGACTTAATTACATAAACCCGAGTTAAATTATTAAAAACATTAAGCATTCGAGATTAAAATATTTTAATTTAGTTTATAATGCTCATGTTTAATATTTTTAATTATGATTATTCACAACATTTTTTTTGTTATTTATTCAATAAAATAGTGGTATTAAATTCTCGAATTAAAGGTAATAATCTTGTGAGTATTAAATTAATAGATTGAATCGGTAATCGAGAAACGTGACGAGACGAGAAAAATATTAAGTAAGAGACTACGCAGTGATGAAATAAATTATAGCAACAAATAATTATGTAGTAAAAGTATAAAGAAAGTACCAGCTTTGTTCATTCATATTCGTAACAATATGGCTTACAATTAATTTCATAGTATTTATCGCAATGCAAATAGTTAATCTAAACTTAAAATTGGCAAACTATTAATTTAATCGTCCGGCGAGAATAGGACCTGACGATTAAATTAATATTTTACCAACTTCAAGTTTCATGACTTTTAAGTCCTTAAGTTTAACTGTGAAGCGTATTATTAACACGAAATTAACCTGGCAACTTTTAAAGTTGTCATTTTCGAATGAATAGCTACATTAAACCAATTAAATACAATATATATGTTTTTACATTGGGGCATAAATAATAAATAAATTACCTATAAGATGCTATGGGTTTCCTCCGTTATCATCCTGAGAATATTGACTGCACCGGTGGCGCAGTGGTGAGGTCGCCTTGCCACAATCGTCCTCGTGTATTGGGTTTGATCACAACACGGCACCACTAGATACCATATAGACTGGTTGCCGAAGTGCCAGCGTAGTCTTTAAGATATCAATAAGGCCTAGTGTTAAATTGTTTAACTTGTAAGATTTTGAAGGTAATTAAAAAGTTACAACCCTTATTTTAATATAATATTTCTATATCATTTTTAGCTATTAACCAGATTTTACAAATATCAGGCGGTAGTAGTCCGCTGTGTCTTGAAAAGCTCTGTTGTAAACACCCAAGTAACAATGACAAACAAGTACCCATCAACATATTATCCTCGCTCCATTTTGCTTGGTTGGTCCGATGATTTTCTTTTTGTTGAAACTGAAAAATAGTTTGTTGTTCCATGTAATGGAGGAAACCCATAACACCTTAACAATTCTCTTGATCATTTGTGATGTTCTTATACATAGCTTATTATTAATCATAATATTAATAATATGTGATAACATTCTGAAGAAGCTGACTTAACCCAATTTTAGCGTTTTACGCCAATATCGTCCGTATAAGCTTACTAGTACAGTTCAAAATAGATAAAAAATTGAACAAATATTAACAGCGGGCAACTTATAATTTTTCTGACAAATCTTAGGCACCAAAGTTACCTTACAAAGTGTAACGTAAGTAGTGGACGAACTAAAGGAGTTCAATTTGCCTTTGAAACTGAACAACAATAAAATATAAATTTCCCACGGCAAAGAATATCGGCAAAGAATATCACGAACCATTTCAGCTAATGGGGGGCGTATAATTCGACCCGAGGGAATATCTCCTGAAGAACGGGCAGCAGTGTTTGACCATTATTCCGCGATCGCCAACCCGTCTGCCAAACGTGGCGATAATGGCATATGGAGTGGCCCCCAAATGATGGACACAAGTCTATTGTGGAAATCAGGCCAGATATATTTTTGTTATTTGATTTATTTTTCGGGACATTTTGAATGGCAATCAACTCAAATGGTAATAAATGGAAGCATTTTCAATGTACGAATATACTCACATAATTGATATATTTTTGTTATTTTTCGATACATTTTGAATGGTAATCAAGCGTGTTATTATCATCACAGCCTTTGGACAGCAGTGGACGTCATTCGGCTGACATTATGATATTAGAAGATATTTTTGGATGCCAGCGATTATTACTGTATTTACATATATATATTGGATTTTGGGTTCAATGAATTTGCTCAAAACTTCCATTTCTTTTAGTAGCTTCGGAAAAAAATATCAATTTGGCTATCGTCAGCATCTTAAGCATACACTTGTCATTGGAACATTGTTAATACATTATAATCTTTGATTCAGTGTACCCATATTGGTTCACAAGCCTTCCTTAGCAACATATCGAAGGATCTATTAACTACATCCTGGTCTGTGCTGGTGTTGCGGGCGGCTAGGCCAGCGCCGAGGCGGGCAGCGAGCTGTGCTTGGGCTTGGCGCGGTGCACGAACACCTTGATGCAGCCGTTGAAGTCGGCCGACACCAGCACGTGGCCCGTCTGCGACGACGACACCATGCCGCTGTCCGCACCCTTCTGTGCCCAATAACATATCATTAACAGTACGCCCTATGATAAGGATATTAGACACCCTCCTGACTTCTACTTTTAAAGACAAAGAGGGAAACTACACATCATTCCCTATGAATTTTCAACTTATTGGCTCAACTAGCGGACGTTATCATTGCACTCCAATATATTTTCGATTTCGGCTGAATCCTTACCGGTACAAAGAAAAAGCGACATAAGGAAAGGCCTGTCCTGGTTCTTCTACTCTGAACCTGCAGAGAAATTACCTGGAAATGGTCATCCAAGGTATCATTAACAGTAGGCCCTATGATAAGGATATTAGACACCCTCCTGACTTCTCCTTATAAAGACTAGGACGGAAACTACCCATATATCCCTATGAATTTTCAACTAATTGGCTCAACTTGCGGACGTTATCATTGCACTCCAATCTATTTTCGATTTCGGCTGAATCCTTACCGGTAAAAAGAAAAAGCGACAAAAAAGAAAGGACTGTCCTGGTTCTACTCTGAACCTGCAGAGCAATTACCTGGAAATGGTCATCCATGGGCGGCAGACAGCAACACTCCGGTCGATAAAATCGAAGAGCAGCTCTGTCAGCATAAGTGCGAGTCAAAATTCGAACTCAACACTGAAGACCAGGCTCCATTTATCTCGTCATTATAAAAAATTCTCTTCACGTAACGCCGCAAATATTCGAGACTTACAAGAATATGTCAAGAAATTTGACAAGATCCACTTATTAAGAATACGGATAGAAGTAGCAGTAGCTACCAGCAGTACCAGTGGCAGTACGTACCAGCTCCTCCTTGTCGTCCCGCTCCCCGGGCCGCCCCCCCTCGCGCTGCGCGATGGCGCGGATGAGGTGCTCGGGCGTGGGCGCGAACACTTGATGCCCTCCCAGAAGTCGCACAGAAGTAGGCAGTACGTACCAGCTCCTCCTTGTCGTCCCGCTCCCCGGGCCGCCCCCCCTCGCGCTGCGCGATGGCGCGGATGAGGTGCTCGGGCGTGGGCGCGAACACTTGATGCCCTCCCAGAAGTCGCACAGAAGTAGGCAGTACGTACCAGCTCCTCCTTGTCGTCCCGCTCCCCGGGCCGCCCCCCCTCGCGCTGCGCGATGGCGCGGATGAGGTGCTCGGGCGTGGGCGCGAACACTTGATGCCCTCCCAGAAGTCGCACAGAAGTAGGCAGTACGTACCAGCTCCTCCTTGTCGTCCCGCTCCCCGGGCCGCCCCCCCTCGCGCTGCGCGATGGCGCGGATGAGGTGCTCGGGCGTGGGCGCGAACACTTGATGCCCTCCCAGAAGTCGCACAGAAGTAGGCAGTATGTACCAGCTCCTCCTTGTCGTCCCGCTCCCCGGGCCGCCCCCCCTCGCGCTGCGCGATGGCGCGGATGAGGTGCTCGGGCGTGGGCGCGAACACTTGATGCCCTCCCAGAAGTCGCACAGAAGTAGGCAGTACGTACCAGCTCCTCCTTGTCGTCCCGCTCCCCGGGCCGCCCCCCCTCGCGCTGCGCGATGGCGCGGATGAGGTGCTCGGGCGTGGGCGCGAACACTTGATGCCCTCCCAGAAGTCGCACAGAAGTAGGCAGTACGTACCAGCTCCTCCTTGTCGTCCCGCTCCCCGGGCCGCCCCCCCTCGCGCTGCGCGATGGCGCGGATGAGGTGCTCGGGCGTGGGCGCGAACACTTGATGCCCTCCCAGAAGTCGCACAGAAGTAGGCAGTATGTACCAGCTCCTCCTTGTCGTCCCGCTCCCCGGGCCGCCCCCCCTCGCGCTGCGCGATGGCGCGGATGAGGTGCTCGGGCGTGGGCGCGAACACTTGATGCCCTCCCAGAAGTCGCACAGAAGTAGGCAGTACGTACCAGCTCCTCCTTGTCGTCCCGCTCCCCGGGCCGCCCCCCCTCGCGCTGCGCGATGGCGCGGATGAGGTGCTCGGGCGTGGGCGCGAACACTTGATGCCCTCCCAGAAGTCGCACAGAAGTAGGCAGTACGTACCAGCTCCTCCTTGTCGTCCCGCTCCCCGGGCCGCCCCCCCTCGCGCTGCGCGATGGCGCGGATGAGGTGCTCGGGCGTGGGCGCGAACACTTGATGCCCTCCCAGAAGTCGCACAGAAGTAGGCAGTACGTACCAGCTCCTCCTTGTCGTCCCGCTCCCCGGGCCGCCCCCCCTCGCGCTGGGCGATGGCGCGGATGAGGTGCTCGGGCGTGGGCGCGAACACTTGATGCCCTCCCAGAAGTCGCACAGAAGTAGGCAGTACGTACCAGCTCCTCCTTGTCGTCCCGCTCCCCGGGCCGCCCCCCCTCGCGCTGCGCGATGGCGCAGATGAGGTGCTCGGGCGTGGGCGCGAACACTTGATGCCCTCCCAGAAGTCGCACAGAAGTAGGCAGTACGTACCAGCTCCTCCTTGTCGTCCCGCTCCCCGGGCCGCCCCCCCTCGCGCTGCGCGATGGCGCGGATGAGGTGCTCGGGCGTGGGCGCGAACACTTGATGCCCTCCCAGAAGTCGCACAGAAGTAGGCAGTACGTACCAGCTCCTCCTTGTCGTCCCGCTCCCCGGGCCGCCCCCCCTCGCGCTGGGCGATGGCGCGGATGAGGTGCTCGGGCGTGGGCGCGAACACTTGATGCCCTCCCAGAAGTCGCACAGAAGTAGGCAGTACGTACCAGCTCCTCCTTGTCATCCCGCTCCCCGGGCCGCCCCCCCTCGCGCTGGGCGATGGCGCGGATGAGGTGCTCGGGCGTGGGCGCGAACACTTGATGCCCTCCCAGAAGTCGCACAGAAGTAGGCAGTACGTACCAGCTCCTCCTTGTCGTCCCGCTCCCCGGGCCGCCCCACCTCGCGCTGGGCGATGGCGCGGATGAGGTGCTCGGGCGTGGGCGCGAACACTTGATGCCCTCCCAGAAGTCGCACAGAAGTAGGCAGTACGTACCAGCTCCTCCTTGTCGTCCCGCTCCCCGGGCCGCCCCCCCTCGCGCTGGGCGATGGCGCGGATGAGGTGCTCGGGCGTGGGCGCGAACACTTGATGCCCTCCCAGAAGTCGCACAGAAGTAGGCAGTACGTACCAGCTCCTCCTTGTCGTCCCGCTCCCCGGGCCGCCCCCCCTCGCGCTGGGCGATGGCGCGGATGAGGTGCTCGGGCGTGGGCGCGAACACTTGATGCCCTCCCAGAAGTCGCACAGAAGTAGGCAGTACGTACCAGCTCCTCCTTGTCGTCCCGCTCCCCGGGCCGCCCCCCCTCGCGCTGGGCGATGGCGCGGATGAGGTGCTCGGGCGTGGGCGCGAACACTTGATGCCCTCCCAGAAGTCGCACAGAAGTAGGCAGTACGTACCAGCTCCTCCTTGTCGTCCCGCTCCCCGGGCCGCCCCCCCTCGCGCTGGGCGATGGCGCGGATGAGGTGCTCGGGCGTGGGCGCGAACACTTGATGCCCTCCCAGAAGTCGCACAGAAGTAGGCAGTACGTACCAGCTCCTCCTTGTCGTCCCGCTCCCCGGGCCGCCCCCCCTCGCGCTGGGCGATGGCGCGGATGAGGTGCTCGGGCGTGGGCGCGAACACTTGATGCCCTCCCAGAAGTCGCACAGAAGTAGGCAGTACGTACCAGCTCCTCCTTGTCGTCCCGCTCCCCGGGCCGCCCCCCCTCGCGCTGCGCGATGGCGCGGATGAGGTGCTCGGGCGTGGGCGCGAACACTTGATGCCCTCCCAGAAGTCGCACAGAAGTAGGCAGTACGTACCAGCTCCTCCTTGTCGTCCCGCTCCCCGGGCCGCCCCCCCTCGCGCTGCGCGATGGCGCGGATGAGGTGCTCGGGCGTGGGCGCGAACACTTGATGCCCTCCCAGAAGTCGCACAGAAGTAGGCAGTACGTACCAGCTCCTCCTTGTCGTCCCGCTCCCCGGGCCGCCCCCCCTCGCGCTGGGCGATGGCGCGGATGAGGTGCTCGGGCGTGGGCGCGAACACTTGATGCCCTCCCAGAAGTCGCACAGAAGTAGGCAGTACGTACCAGCTCCTCCTTGTCGTCCCGCTCCCCGGGCCGCCCCCCCTCGCGCTGCGCGATGGCGCGGATGAGGTGCTCGGGCGTGGGCGCGAACACTTGATGCCCTCCCAGAAGTCGCACAGAAGTAGGCAGTACGTACCAGCTCCTCCTTGTCGTCCCGCTCCCCGGGCCGCCCCCCCTCGCGCTGGGCGATGGCGCGGATGAGGTGCTCGGGCGTGGGCGCGAACACTTGATGCCCTCCCAGAAGTCGCACAGAAGTAGGCAGTACGTACCAGCTCCTCCTTGTCGTCCCGCTCCCCGGGCCGCCCCCCCTCGCGCTGGGCGATGGCGCGGATGAGGTGCTCGGGCGTGGGCGCGAACACGGCGCACGTGACGAGCGCGCTGTGCGCCTTGATGCCCTCCCAGAAGTCGTTGCGGTCGCGCCGCACCGACGTGAACTTGGAGTAGTCGTGGTACGTCTTCCAGATGTAGATGCACTGGTTCTCCGACCCGCTCACGATGTACTTCCCGTCGTGCGAGAACGAGGCTTTGATCTGGCTCGATACGTTGACATATCCCTTGTATTTACACGAAAGGTTCAAGTCCCTCAAATCGTATAATCGTATTCTGCTGTCGTTTGAAGTTACTAGGATCTTGTCATCGTTGGGCATGGGTTCGATTCCACTGATTTTTCGCCCGGTGGAATTCTTTCCTCGCGTGGAGCGGACGTCTATTTGGGTGTGGTATTTGAGTTGGTCGGTCGTGTAGAATATGCAGCGGCCGTCGTAAGTACCGACGACGGCGAATTTCCCGTTTTGACAGAAGTTTGCTGCAGTTATGAGTTTCGTTTTGCCGTCGACTTCGTTCCACACTGCGACCTGTAGACGTAGGATACAATTGTATATCAATCTGAATAAACCTGATAATTGTCAATATGCCCAACGCGTAACACTTAAATAAAAATTCAGCCCTTGAAACGATAGACTGGAACTCGAAAATATCACAATGTTACTACACTCGCGAGCAACCAAATCGACTCAAGCCTTGTTGGCGCACACATACATTGATACAACTAAAATTATTGATGGAACATATAAAAATGATATGTCATTCGAAAGCTTAAGATGTCAGCTTTAATTTAATATCATTATCATTGAAATCCATTCATCACTTTTAAATAGATGACGTCTGAACGCAAGTGTAGGAAAAGCGGGAATTTAGGAAAAAGGGTATGGGTCTCGTATTTTACAAATTATACAAAAAAAAAATTAAGATAAAAGTAATTAATTTAAATCAATACTTCGTATTCCCCCTCTAGCTCTAATTACAGCCTGCAGTCTGTTTTTCATTGATATATAATTTTTTTGACATTTTCTTGAGGAATGCCGTCCCACTCCTAATAATGCTGTCTTTAGCTCGTCTACGCGTAAAGGGACTGGATTCCTGGCCCGAACTCGTCTTTTAAGCTCGTCCCATAAGTGCTCGATGGGATTCATGTCAGGACTGAGCGCAGGCCAGTCCATCCTGCGTAATTCGACCTTCTCCAGAAACTGTCGAGTGAATCGTGCCACGTGGCATCGGGCATTGTCGTGCATTAACACGTAGTCTTCACCGGCAAACCCTGCGTAGGGTACAACATGATCGAGTAGAATGTCAGTGATGCCGGTAGGTTAGCCGGTAGAGCCACATATTGAGCCGGTCGGCTGGCTCCGTCGTGTACCTGAATGGTTGGCTGGGTGTACGCACCTTCTTGTCGGGAATGTTCCACAACCTTAGCTTCCCGTCGAGGCTGCCGGACAGGAAGTAGCGGTCGTCGCGCGGGTGGAACACGATGGCGGTCACGAAGTCGATGTGCTGGAAGCAGCACAGGCACTCGCCGCGCGAGATGTGCCATAGCCTGCACAGTTAATACGTCATCGTCTCACCTGTTTGCGTAGTGGTTAGTAACACAGTGACACCCAGGAGAAAACTTTGTGTAATAAACACGATTATTTGTTCTGTGTCTGGGTGTAATTTGTCTATGATATGAATGTACGAGCTGTGTCCCGCGGTTTCACCCGCGTTAATCGTTATATATTATAGGCTAAGTGTTATTCAGATGTTTAAGCTTTATTACTACAAAGTTTCATCAAAATCCGTTCCGCAGTTTTTCCGTGACATTTTAATATTTATGTATGTTTATCAGTTATCTAGTTGCCATAGTACAAGCTCTGCGTAGTTTGAGATCAGATGGTAGTTAGTGTGTTACGTGATACGTGTCTCAAGATATTTAAATATTTATTACTTTCAATATATTAATATTACTAAGGAATCGAAAATAAATAAATAAACCGAGGTCTAAACTATAGTGTTAGTTCCAAGGCGACAATAGCTACCATCTGGTATTTTAATTACAACTGTTTAGATTCAATCTGCTTGTAAATATTGTGGCAGATAAAAAAAAATCTGCTGAGTAGTTAGTTAAATGTGACTTGTGATAAATCACATTAATATTATATAATTAAATGGTAAAGCTTGTGTGTGAGTATGTTTCTTGGTTGCTGTGTGGCTGACGTCAAAGAATTTCACCACCCTATGTCATCCCATGGGAGGCTAGAAGTCGTTTCAAGGAAATATCTCCCAGAGAACGGTCAGCAGCAACGTCTCTCTATGCATTATGACCAGACGGATAGCCGATCGCAGTATGATTACTGCGATCGGTTATCCGTCTGCCAAGTGTAGAGATTATGACTTATCCCTCCAAATGATGGACACAAGTCCACCTTAATATAGACAGAACCATTCGACAATATGTAATAAAAATATAGCTAAAATTTAAAATTTTGATAATTAAACCTACACATGAACCTTGACAATAACTTAATTTATGTTAGTTAAATATCGTTACTGTTATAAAATAAATCTTATTGTAAATTATTTCCTACAATCCGTGTACCTAAATATCTATATGTACCTAGAAATAATTATAAATTAATTATATATTACTACGAATATGTTCTGACTATTTACAAGCGCTTTTTTGAAGTCTACGTGAATAAAAACCTTTTTTATTTTATTACTTATTTATTTTATTGTGAAAATTTTTGAGGATGCCTTTGTCCAGCTGTGGACGTCATTCGGTTGACATGATGATGATTATGTTTGCTATTTGACGGATTTAAATTTATGTCCGCACACCGGGTATAAATCTTTGTGATGTGGGCCACTTTACACACAAAGCACACCCAGGCTTTGTATAAGTTAAAATGTCACCTGGCGAGGTCAGGACAATGCAAGAAATTATTTTATGCAATATCTATATATATAAAAATCAATGCCACTTTTCGTTGTAATGTTATAACTCAACAACGCTTTTACCGATTTAGCTAATTTTGGTCTTGAATTATTCGTGGAAGTCCAGGGATGGTTTGTTCTTAGAGAAAATTTAAAAAAAGGCTTGAAAAAGCGTAAAATCAACATCTTTTAGCAATTTTAAATATTTTTTTGTTTGAATCAATGATATTAATATTTTTTTTATTACTATGCCTTATACGTAGCGAAGCACGTACCGGGCCGCTAGTATAATATAATATTATTAATATATAAAATCTGTTTCGGTAATTTTTTGTCTTATACAGACCAGAATAATAAATAAATAAAATCTAATTTTCCTATTTATTGTGGCCATTACAAATAATATGAGAATGGTAATTTTGGAAGGTTATTCTCACAAGATAACCAAAGCACATTTTTCGAAAGTTAATACTACAATTTGATATCCTTTAAAACATAGACTTAGGGTCTCAATATATTTTTGGGTAAATTAAGTAAGTTTCTTTACCTTACGGTCTTGTCCATAGAACTGGATAAGATAAAGTAATTCTTAGACCACGACACGTCCAGCAGATCCGACGTGTGTCCTGAGTACACGCAGAAGGGCTTGGGACAGAACGGCGCACCCGGGCCCAGGGGAGGGTCCTCGGGGGAGGGGGGCGGCGCGGATAGAGAGGCGAGGGACTCCTGGGAGGGGGTAGGAGACGATTTCTGCTCGGCATTGTATTTTGTGCGCATATCCTGAAATCAGAAACAAAGTTTAAGATAAAGATATATTAGGTGTTGGGATAAATAGTAAATAAAGTTCAGACATATCTTAGCCATACTTTAAATTTATTTTTGTTTTATTGGCACACAGAACAGAATACTAATACGCAATATTCCTAAACAAATGACAATTGTATACAGCACGCAGGTCAGAAAGTAAATTATATAATAACACGAATGGGGTTTTAGTTCACAGAAGCACGATAAATACTAAAATGGCGTTATGCTTCGTGCTGAGATGACGCGCCAGGCGGCAACGTACAGGTCGAAGAAATTTAATCGTAATTTATGTAAAGTTTTTGAAGTTTTGCCGTACGTCTTCCTCATCTAGCTACAAGCTAAGTCCAGAAATCCCAAAGTAGCCGACATAGCCGTAAGAATTTCCAAACTGAAGTGGCAGTGGGTGGCGCATAGCTCGTAGAACTGACGGCCGATGGGGCAGAAAGGTTCTCGAGTGGCGACCACCAACCGGAAGACGCAGCGTGGGCAGGCTCCTACACGGTGGACCGACGATCTTGTGCGGGTCGCGGGAAGCCGCTGGATGCGGGCAGCGCAGGACCAGCTATTGTGGAGATCCTTGGGGGGAGGCCTTTGTCCAGCAGTGGACGTCTTTCGGCTGATATGATGATGATGAACCAAGCAAAAGTACGTATAGCAAACCTGGAACATGTGGTACGCGTCCCTGGTGACCCAGACGCGCAGCAGCTTGTCCTGGCCCGCCGTGGCCAGCAGCCGCCCGCACACGCTGAACTTGCAGCACCATACCGCTCCGCAGTGAGCCGACCCCATTTCCTAACACAAACATACAAAAGATTTAGCAAAAGCGCAGTAATTACGGTTAGGCTAGGCCTAGCCGTTACCTCGGCGTCTTCGTGTTTCGGGTTCGAATCGGACCGGACAACTACATATTTGTTGTACTGAGTTTTGGCGTGGTTTGTCTCCTTGGAATGCATGTTTAAAAATGCCCCGCGGTACAGGGATTTAATTCCCTAGTGCGGGCTGTGCCATTAAAAATAATGTTGGCTTCGCGGAATGCTGGCCTGCAGTAACTAAGAAGGAGAAGTAATTCGTATAACTAAGAAGAAGGTGAAGAAGTGAAGGCCTGTTAGAGAAATAGTAAACGCCATTTATATTCTTATTTATTTTTTATTTCTAGTCTAATGCCATAAACTCCTTTATATGAGGCTAAAGCTTTTAAATTATATTTGCCTGCTATATTCCACCGACATCATGTTCGGCACGTCGCTTCGCTATGTTCAAAACATCCCATTTCTATTTAGTACTAGCTGTGCCCGGACTCCGTCTTTACATTTTGTACTGACTACGTAAATGTTTCATCAGAATATCTATAATATTTTGTCTTGTGCTCTAACAATGACGATACTTCCAAACAAATTTTCATCCCCCTTACAACCCCATTTTCATATTAAAAAGTAGCCTATGGCCTCTCTCCGGCTCTAGACTATCTGTGTACCAAATTTCATTGAAATTGCTTCTGTAGTAGCAGACAGAGTTACTTTCGCATTTATAATATTAGAAAGGTACTCGAGTGGCGACCACGAACCGGAAGACGCAACGCGGGCAGGCCGCTTTTGTTGTCATGTTTGTAAAGTACCCTGCGACACAGGGAATAGATTCCCTAGTGCGGGAGATGTTAAAAAAAAACTCGTAGTAATGATGTCTCTTCCCGGCCGAATTTCGACCACGGCGGCCATTCTCAATGGAGATTAGCCAACTGCGCAGGACATATTATAGTGCACAAGTGTGTGCGCAAACACAGGGGCACTTTCTATTCCATCACTCTCATGATCCGATGGGACGACTAGCGACACGACCGGAAAGAGGTCAGGTACAGGACCGACGGCTTTACGTGCTATCCGAGGCACGGGGGTGTAATACCGCCAACTTCCAGACTTCGGTCTGATGCTGAGAAATTTCTTTTTACGGAAATATCCCAAAATCACTTTTTAGCCCGACCCGGGATTTGAACCCAGGACCTCATTTTCTGTGGTTGAACAGGCTACCGCTAGACCAACGAGGCAGTCTAGTAGTAAAAGTTGTAGGTAAAACTTACCTGGACATGTCTAACGCAGCCATCAAAGTCGTAAGGCCCTTTATGTGAGTTCGAGGCTTTTAACTTAATGTTGTGTTCCCCTCTGACGTCATCGGCGATGTCCGCCACGTCCTCTTTATGTCTCGCGTGGGACACCTCTTGCGCTAGCGACTTGGCAGCGTCCACTGTCTTCTTTACGGTACTGCCGAAGAAGCGTTTTAGCCTGGGAACGAATTATTTTTATTAATAATAGTTAACAGAACGTTACATCAATAGCTTGATCATTGTGAGCAATCTCCCCCGGCTCCACACCGCATTATGCCAATGTAAAGTTAGAGCCGATTTCACCGTTAAAATTAAACGCGATCAATTGACGCTTAACTCGGTTCTGCTTCCTGTAACCGAGTTTAGCGTCCATTGATCGCATTCTATTTTAACGGTGAAATCGGCTCTTAGGCGGCTACCGGCTAAGTCGCCGAACATCGGTAGGTATAGTGATCGGCGTTAATAAAGGTATAAAATAAATAAAGGTATAGAATGACTTGATCAATCGTTAAATCGGCTTCCATGAGCACATGTGACGTCATAAATGGTCCGGAATCGATTTTCAATGTCGAAGCCGATTTATTTTATTTTAATTTTATTGCTTTACAAAACTTACAGCTAGAATACAAATGACACATAGAATAAAAGATGAACGCCAATTAAAAGTTTTCATAGATATACAGTTTAACGATTGACGGCGTTAAAAAAAAAGGTATAAAATGACTTGATCAATCGTTAAATCGGCTTCCATGAGCACATGTGACGTCATAAATGGTCCGGAATCGATTTTCAACGTTCAAGCCGATTCGTTTTATTTTATTGCTTTAGAAAACTTACAGCTAGAATACAGATGACACATAGAATAAAAGATGAATACCAATTAAAAGTTCTCACAAATATGCAGTTTAACGATTGACGGCGTTAAAAAAAAGGTATAAAATGACTTGATCAATCGTTAAATCGGCTTCCATGAGCACATGTGACGTCATAAATGGTCCAGAATCGATTTTCAACGTCGAAGCCGATTTATTTTATTTTAATTTTATTGCTTTAGAAAACTTACAGCTAGAATACAAATGACACATAGAATAAAAGATAAATGCCAATTAAAAGTTTTCACAGATATACAGTTTAACGATTGACGGCGTTCAAAAAAAAGGTATAAAATGACTTGATCAATCGTTAAATCGGCTTCCATGAGCACATGTGACGTCATAAATGGTCCGGAATCGATTTTCAACGTCGAAGCCGATTTATTTTATTTTAATTTTATTGCTTTAGAAAACTTACAGCTAGAATACAAATGACACATAGAATAAAAGATGAATGCCAATTAAAAGTTTTCACAGATATACAGTTTAACGATTGACGGCGTTCAAAAAAAAGGTATAAAATGACTTGATCAATCGTTAAATCGGCTTCCATGAGCACATGTGACGTCATAAATGGTCCGGAATCGATTTTCAACGTCGAAGCCGATTCGTTTTATTTTTATTATATTGCTTTAGAAAACTTACAGCTAGTATACAAATTAAAAATAGAATAAAATATGAAGGCCAATTAAAAGTTTTCACAGATAAACAGTTTAACGATTGATTAAGTAATTTTTAACCTTTATTTATTTGAACGCCGATCGCTATCCCGATATTGGGCGACTTAGCCGGTAGCTCCCCAGGACCTCATCAGTGAGAAAGCACTGGTACCCAAATAATCTGATTGATGAATATTAAGACGACACACAGTGGAACGAATGTATGGGAGCGGTTGGACGTAGACATGTCCGAAAAAAAAGAGTAAAATTATGCCAAACTAATGATGCCATCTTATTCGATTACTTAATGCCTTCATAACTTGTGGTGATGAATTTCTTCATAACTCCCATATTTCGGGAGTAATTTGAGAAAATGTGAAATTTTACTATGAAAATGAGTGTATCGAGCTCTCTCCCTCCTGATTCCGGGCTTGTTTCAAGTAGCGGTCTCTAATATCATAATGCTAATACTAAGAGCTATATTTAATACTAAGACACATAGTGCGCCAAATGTGCACTTTCTGGGATAAAGAGTGATGTTTATTTTATAACACAATTTTTTTATTTTTTGTTTATTTTGTTGATTAAAACCGTTTTTCTAAAGGTTTACCTTATTACAATAACATTTCTGAGCAGCCAATTAGAGAAGATATAAGCTAATTAGGATATATAATTAGGGACTTAAGGTTTACATATAAAACTGATGCACTAATGATTACTGATAAGAACATTGCTATTATTTAATTACTAAATGGCTCTTAATACACTAATTTAGCATGCATCATTTACTAATTATCACAATAACTAATTACCATATGCAATATTTAACAAAGGATACCTGGGATACCTGGATTTTATATAAATAGGTCACTATTAGTAACTTTAAAATCAGTGTTGATTTACACCTCGTTGTATCCAAGCTAATCTCGCAATGTATTTTCCAAATTTTAATACAAATCTTGATATTCACGTTGCTTTATGCGCACGCGCACATAAAGATTTACGCGACTTTAACTATTTGTTCAGTGTTTTAAAAGATAACAGTTGTGTTCAGTTATGTGAAAGTGCTGAAACAAGTTTAAAAGACTGGTGTCGTCGATTTTATTGTTTTAAAATGTGTAACTTAGTAAATTAGAGCTTACATCTTAATTATTTATTGTACTTTTAATGAAACTAGGTAATTTATTATCAACTTACTTAAAAGTCATACTCTCATCAGTTCTTGTGAATATTTTTGTTAATATATATTTCTGTATATATATAATATATTTATAGACCTCTTAATAAGTCTGTCTGCGGTTTAAAGTAAATACAAATGGGGAAAAAACGTTTTTTTTTTTAATTTTCATTTCCTTTTATCCCAGAAAGTGCACATTTGGCGCACTATGTGTCTTAGTATTAAATATAGCTCTTAGTAATAGCATTACGATATTAGAGACCGCTACTTGAAACAAGCCCGGAATCAGGAGGGAGAGAGCTCGATACACTCATTTTCATAGTAAAATTTCACATTTTCTCAAATTACTCCCGAAATATGGGAGTTATGAAGAAATTCATCACCACAATTTATGAAGGCATTAAGTAATCGAATAAGATGGCATCATTAGTTTGTCATAATTTTACTCTTATTTTTCGGACATGTCTACGTCCAACCGCTCCCATACATTCGTTCCACTGTGCGACAAGGCCGAGACTGTGTATGAATCTACACTATCAAAACTATATTCATCTAACATCATCAGTGATCGGAATATGTAGATTGATTTTTCAAATTTGCACCATGGAATTATAACACAGACATGCCATATTTGCGAAAATATACCAGAAATGGTATTTCGTAAAACATATAATAAAAAAACATATGAGTAAGCAAAAAAAAAATATTTTTAGTACAATAAGTACGATCATTATTACAAAATCAATCTATTGACGCTAAACTCAGTTCAGCGACCTGTAGCTGAGTTCAGCGTCCATTGATCGCGTTTATTTTTAACGGTGAAATCGGCTCTAAATCGTGTTGAAAAATGAACAATTGGCTCTAAAACGTTAAGTGCAATAATGCCATATTTCCGAAAATTACGAAAAATGATATTTCGTAAAACATATACTTAAAAAAAAAAAAACTTAACAAAAAATAAATATTTTTAGTACAATACAAAACAATCATTGCTACAAAATCACAACACGTTTAATGCGTCGAGTGCAATAATGGTGTAAAAAAAAATAGATTCTTTACCACTACTTAATAACAATACTTAATTTTAAAATTTCGGAAGCTTAGAGGTATACCCATATTAACATATACACGTACGTTTGAGATCAATGACCCCAAATCAATCTACCTTTTCCGATCACTGATCATCATGTCAGCCATGATCCTAATGACGGATACCCTACTGAACAATGAGCCCAAAAGAGTTCCATAATGGAGTTGAGTCCACTATTTTGGTGAGATATCGCCACGCTTGGCTGGCGGGTGATATCTCACCTATCTGATGCGCTTATCAGTCGTCGCAAGGGTTTGGGGAGTTGTACTCTTAATGGTCAGGCTATTATTAATATAAACGATATAAAAGGCTAAAACAAGATGAGGCATACCTAAGAAAGTCTGACATGTGCACACAAAGCTGTCATTTTGAGCGTAGCCAGTGTTGGATAGGCTGTTCATGACTGTTAACTAATTAGTAAATGCACAAAAGTATCACCAGAAACAAAAATACTATACAACATTAACGGACACCCTCAAACACCCCAATTAGAATATTATGTTGTAATCATAATACATACACTGAATTTTTTAATTAACATGTATGTATATGCATTGTTATTTACTAAATTAGTTTCTTGGAATAAAGTTTATTTTTCTTTATTTTGTATTGAATGGTGGAATTTGTATGAATACAAATAAAACTGCAATTTTTAAAATCTTATTACTTTGACTTTCGGTCCATTTCAATTCGTTTTGACTGTATAGGGTTAATATGCCAATAATTTCCGTATAGTTTAGGAGCTAGCAACGTTTTCGAGAAAGAATTTTAGGTCAGCTGATTTTGTGATATGTTGTCCTTCTTGCACTTTCGGTTAGAATCTGGGCTATCTGGCTGGCGGTAGCGGTTGCGTTCATTAGTGCGCACCCTACCTGTCCAGGTAATAATCCTGGATTTTAAAAGCATTTTAGAAGGCGTAATTTCAAATTTTTTGTTTTTAAATATGACATACTTTTTTTATTGCCAGACATTTTTGACAATGCTAACTATGTGCCATACGCGATTTTTTTTTTTATAGAAATTTCAAAGTATTTTATAATGTCTGTAATTTTAATATTATGTTATTTAAAGACAAGAAAAACTTAAAGTAAATTTGCCAGACATTAATTCGATTGTTAAGTCTTGAATTTAAATTTAAAAGTCATAAAAATTATTGCAGTATGATGTTACATAAACATCAATGAATTACATCGAATTCTTGGTAACTCTTTATGCAAAGCTTTACCATGCTTCCACGCAATAACCAAATGTGATTACACGCCAGCATTTTTTATAAACGGCAAAGTTAAGCCTTTTAAAATATTAGAAAATTCTAAAGAATACCAGTTAGCTTTTGATAATATAATTACGGATGACGAAGAAGTACTTGAAACTACGTTTGTAACCCTGGAGAAATTTATTTGCCAAATGTATGGAGTTAAAAATTGTTCCAATGTTAATGATGTTTGATTTCATTTATTTTCAAGTACGTTTAAGTCTAAAAAATCTGATGAGAACTTCGATAAAAAATTTCGAAACTTTGTCGCATCCAGTTTGCCACCGTGTAAAGCGGAATTGCAACAGCATTTATTGAGGGTTAGTTACGTGACAAAAATTTGGAGAAATGCTCACTCAAATCTTCCAACACCTTTATCTCCAATGGCTTTCGGTTGGACCATTAACGGAGACAAATATGATTTTGTCTGGTTTTTGGGAGATCAATTACCTTCCTCACTTGCAGATATTATTGTTCAAAGTAAGTGCGAAATCGAATATTTATCAATAATAACTAAAATGTTTTATAACGAACACGAAGAATTACACTGTTTATTTTTTTCTGTTGCAGATATAGAGTTTTAGAAAATAACGAAAATTCCCAAGAAGATGATATGAATGACACTGACAAAGACAGCGACGATGATGATTATGAAGATGCCTCTTTTTTGTGACGTCACTATAGGCTGAAAAAACTTGAAAAACTTAATATTAATTATTTATAATTTACATTTAGTAATCAGAACAATTTAAATAAAAAGTGTTGTTTTTTAAATTTTAATCTAATTTTATATTCCTTTTTAAGCTTAAATTTTTTTCAAACTGGCTCTGACAACAAAATTATAATAATCTAGAATGATTATAATTTTTTTTTATTTTTATTATATGCACAGTGAAAAGTAATTTACTTTCGTAATGGTTCTCTGTATCATTTTCGACTTATTCTGCAACTGTCTCTCTCGGACTACTAGCATTATACTGCAATACTTTTCATGACTTTATAATTTTAATTCAAGACTTAACAATCGAATTAATGTCTGGCAAATTTATTTTAAGATTTTCTTATCTTTAAATAACATAATATTAAAATTACAGACATTATAAAATACTTTGAAATAAAAATGCTTTTAAAATCCAGGATTATTACCTGGACAGGTAGGATGCGCACTAATGAACGCAACCGCTACCGCCAGCCAGATAGCCCAGACTCTAACCGAAAGTGGAAGAAGGACGACATATCACAAAATCAGCTGACCCAAAATTCTTACTTTTCAAACGTTGCTAGCTCCCGTACCAGTAGTTTTAATTATTTTGAAAAAAGAAATCCTATATTAAAAATGATATAAATCGATACAGTAAACGATTCTGAACAAACTATTTTCAGGATGTGCGTTAATTAAGTTACATGTTGTATAGAAGCTGCCATGATAGGCATCCCCGGCGTTTACGTGTATAACGAAATGCTTGACAAACAAGGACAGCATTTTTTTTTAATTCTTTATTTATTTTACAGGATTTTCGTACATGAAATGACGATGCCAATCCCATCGTACCTTATACTAAGCTAACTCTAAAATAACGTTATACAAAGCCAATGACTAACCCACTGAGTACATAGACGGGTCATTTAATTTTAAAGAAATAAAGCATTCTAGCTCGAACCGAGTACGGTTCCGCTAAAATGCTATGATTTACACCAACATCTCTTAAATTTATATTAAACCTTCTTATCATCCCATCTCGCCTACTACCGTTACGGAAAACGAGAAGATATGTACCTATTGAGAGAATGTCTCAATATATGGTAGACATCTTCTCGTTTTCCACACTGTTCACAATTTGGTGAATCAACTTTTTTCATAAGGATAGCATTTAAACAGAAAAGTCGAGATAAAAGCCGTCAAAACCGCCTCAAGGTCTGGCAACCGTCTTGTAAAAAAAAGCGTGCTTTAGAACACACGATTGAATTAAATCTAAAATATACGAAACCTAACTGCCTATGAGAAAATGTATGCTCGCACCCTTCTTACTATCTTCACTAACTTATATCTTCCTCTCAACTTCCGTTCCAGATCACACTTTTCGTAACGCACTACCCAAGTCAAGCGTGCGTAAGGAGGTTTTACTTCAAAAATACGCTACACGCAAATTATCTTAAAACATTTTGTGTAAGAAGTGTGAGTAATCGCTTAAGTATCCCACCCAGTACACATCGTATTTTATTATTTAAATTAATATTTAGTATATTAATAATTAAAAAAATAGTAGTAAATTAATAATTAAAATAAAGGATTGGCCAATATGTAAAAATACTCGTCATGGCGGCTCCTTGTGCACGTCAGATAGATCTTACCTTGTCTTTATACTCTATGGTCAAAGCAACTTATGTAATGCTTTCAAATAAGCATATACAATGTTTAATTAAATGGTAAGCAGCTTACACTGGTATTCCAGAAAAGCATTCTGATCGCTAAGTTGATATATTGCGTTTTGAGTTTAATATAAGCTAAGGCAAGAATGAGACATAACACCATAGAGCGTGGACTCCATTGGTACCAACTGTAACAGCTGATCTGTTGGCGATCAGTGCTGCCAACTAGTTTTTTCAAAAAAGCGCTAGTTTGGCTGCTAGGCGCTAAAGCGCATTTTACGCGAAGAAGATGAGGTACCTACATATAAATAAAGAAGTTAATTTGTTTATGCAATTGGGCGCCTTATCGATAAAAGCGAGGCTAGATCTGCTAGGTAAGTGTATTGCGTTGGATCGCCCAGAATTGGAATGAATCAGAATCAACGAGTGTTACAAACCGAATCCAAAATTTGATCTGCGAGTGTGTATCATTCGTAGGTTAACGCAAAAATCCATTAAAGTTTCATAGGATTTAAGTAAAAAACGTTTGTAACAGACGCTTCAATTTTATTTATTTGTACAGAATATTCATTTGAAGTCCACGCTGATTTACTCACGCTGCTTTAAATTATAAATTGATGTAGCCTCATCAATCAAATATTTCTACTCACTCTCCACTCCAACTATACAAAACTAATTTCACTCTGTATCTTAACTACCAAATCGAAAAATGTAATAATAAACACAATGCACTCATTTGATTAACTACTTTTAACCAAACTGACGTCGCAAAGTTTAATTTCATTTTCGTAATTGGTAATTAATTTTCTGGTTTCCTAGTAGTATGTAATTCTAAACCACCGTATTCTAAATCTAGTACTCTTCCAAAACTGAGTCGTAAAAAAAAGTTAGTAAAGTTATTAAAAGCAATAAAATAACCTCTCGTATCAAATCAAACCCAAAAAACAGCTGTTATACACTCTGCGCGTAATCATTGCTTTTAGTACGAAAAGCATGTCATCTGGGTCTTTACCACCACGTCATAAATCAGTATTATTTCAACGTTACTTTGACTTCCCAACCAATCCAAAGATTAAGAAACTGAACTAAATAGTATCACTCGCTATGACATAATAAAGAACGAGACAAATACATTTACACGCAATATACTCAGAAACTTCTATCCTGACTTCTTCCTGGCTGCCTTTGAATGATGGCTAGCCGACACGCATGACAGTCAAAGAGAGAGGGGCAAGGCACGCCCTGGGGCTCTACCAGCTAAGTCGCCGAACATCGTTTTCGTGAATGGCGTTCAGATAAATTAAGGTTAAAAATGACTTCATCAATCGTTAAATCGGCTTCCATGACCTCACGTGACGTCATAAATGATCCGGGATCAACGGTCAACGTTGAAGCCGATTTAACGATTAATTAAGTCATTTTTAACCTTTATTTAAGTGAACGCCATTTAAAAAATCGATGTTCGGCGACTTAGCCGGTAGAGCCCCTGATTGTACTTGTAGCACCGCAATTAAAATCCAGAGTGCGTTGATCTCATAAAACCTAAATCGGGCCTGTGGGCGTGGTTGGCAATTGCTTGCTTTTCACGCCGGAGGTCGTGGGTTCGATTCCCACCCAGGACAAATATTTGTGTGCATGAACATGTCTGTTTGTCCTGAGTCTGGGTGTATGTATCTATATATCTGGGTGTATATATCTATAAGTATACAGAAGAAAAGTAGTATATGTAGTATATCAGTTATCTGGTTTCCATAGTACACGCTCTGCTTAGTTTGGGATCAGATGGCAGTGTGTAAATAATCTATTGTATACAGGACGACTTTTTGGTCCTTCCAAATTCTAGGCATTATGACTTCAATTTTCGAAATATATTTCCGAATGAATTAACAATCTCTCTTTAATAGTTTGGAGACATCATATATCAAAGATTTAAACGATTTGAAAAAGACGAAGGTTTACGATTCGACTATACGTTTTATTGATGTGGACATTTTTATAGGATTGATTTTGGAATAGGGACGGAAATGTGTTGGGGAAACCGGGGAAGCGCGCGTGCGCGCGCCATTCGATTTGACAAATGAGCGCGTGCGGCGGCGGAGAGTTGGCTGTCAGGTGGTGCCAACACATTTTGCATAAGGTTGGCACCACGACGTACTGTCGGCCAACATACATGCGATGATATATTCGACCAATCATATTGTGAATAGATTAACTTCACATACATTACATCTCAATTTTATTATACCGAATAATAACATGTCGGATGTTATACATCATTTGCCGCTATTGTACGGCACGCCCGTTTTTTATTTTTTTATATCAGAGGGCGACAAACGGACTAGTGGGTCACCTGATGGTAAGTGATCACCGCCGCCCATGTACACTCGCAACACCAGAGGAGTCGCGGGTGCGCTACCGGCCTTTAAGAGTCAGCAAACAAGTGTTGCTGACCCTTCCCCCAACCCAATGAGCTCTGGGGATCTTACTCACACGCAGAAACACAATATTACAATGATTAATGTTATTATTAAGAAATGTCTTCTGGGATTTGGAGGCACTTCCCCAGTCTGGCTGCTCTTTGAGCGAATAAACAGTGTGCCCTATTTCTCTTAAAATAATATATTAATTATTAATTAATAAAAGTAATAATTATATTTATTTGTTGTATGTATGTCATGGGATTTCTGCGTACCAATTTTGATAATATATTTTTGGTCGATAGAGTGTTGTTAAGAGTGATACCAAAATTACAACAAATACATAGTATAAACTTTTAATTTGGAAGCTGACATAAATGTCAACCTGTTTGTATTGAATGAAGACGGCCAGTCGGTTGTTCAAAGTCAAAGTGAGGTTAAAGTAATATTGCTGACGACGGTGGTCACCCACCTGAGGTTCATGTGGCGAGTCAATCGCTTGTTTATGTTGTCTTGCGAGTGTGACTTCACAAGGCTCGCGTTAGATCTAAAGTTAAACACATTAGTTAGATACACCATGTTGTTTTGTACATTTTGTAGTCTATCTAAACTGCAGAGCGAAGAATAATGATACATCCGGAAGGTTTACACACACTTAAATAGCAACTCACATAACGATGTAATAAAGTGCAATTTTGCCCGAAGAAGAAGAATTCATCTATGGTGGCCCATTTTGCCCTTATTTTTCTCTGTCCAGTTCAGAGCAGTAAGTAATACGGATTGCGCTCACCAAGGCGGACTTACCGATGTACTTGTATGTACTTATATAAAGAGTGTATAGTGTGCCAGGCCCGAACATGCACTATGATACATATTTGCTATGCGTCGGTATAGGGGCACTATTAATGTCAAATTTATCATGGAAAGATGTACTTAACAATGGGATTCGAACCCATATTCATATACGCGCCGGTAAAAAAGTTGCAAATAAAAATGGAATAGTGCTATTAGAACAGAGGGAGAAAGATACATCCACAATTAGACGGAAAAGTAAACAAAAATATTTGAGAAGATGAATGTGGAGCGACTTACTTCTCAGTCTTCCTCTTGATGCCCGTGGTCTGCCGCTCGATGGCGTCCCGCTTCATCTCCTTGGCCTCGTCCTCGGCGCCGCCCGCGCACACGCTCTCGCTCTCCTCGTCCGTCTCCCTGCAACCAATATTCCAGTTCATTCTATCACGACTTAGCATTTTAACGCGGAAGTGCTTTGGTTGCATGAACAATCACGTCATTCGCTCTTACTCTAAAAGGAACTGACAAATAAAAAATAATGTCCACACGTTCTCACTAACCGTAAACTAATCTATTTACCTAGTAATCTTCAATGAGAATATTTAATGAATAAATAAAAATGTTCCAGTACGAGACAGACGCCAGCACATCAAGCTACCCTAATCTTTCAAATTTCCCCAATTGAAAGTGAACCTTATTCTTTTGTGATAAAGTTGAAAATCTATAAAAGAAATTTGACAGATTGGGGTAGTTGGATGTACACTCGCAACACCAGAGGAGTCGCGGGTGCGTTGCTGGCCTTTAAGAGTCAGCCAACAAGTGTTGCTGGCCTTTCCACCCCACCCAGCGAGTTCTGGTGTCCTTACTCACACGCAAAATTAAGTTATTAATGTTATTATTAAGGAATGTCTTCTGTAAGGTACTTCCCCAGTCGGGCTGCTCTTTGAGCGAAAGAACGCCGTACCCTAACTCTCTTAAATATTAAAATTCTCAATATATGAGTTGATTCATGCCAAAACGAGAAAGAATATTTATGTAATAATAATTTAATTTCTGATAAAAAAATTGTATCTACGATCTTTAGGGTGGAACAGAGAGCAGAGTGACAGCGATAGCAGCATAATCCAAAGGGAAAGAAGAACACCCTTTTACTCTTTGGCTTGAATCATAATTGCGGAAGCGAGGGTTGATGGTTTCCACGCCATCATTCGCAAACGGTGTGCATCCCTCCTACGCAGGGTGCGTGGCAGCTCACACAGCATCTTGAGCGCATTATGTGATAAATGGGATAGTCCGATGCTGGGGCACTGGATACGACGGCACACGGCGTAGACGGTGCCCTAGTACCGCGATATTATATTTATATATTGTAAAATTACTAACATTAGGTTAAGATTTTGTGTAACTAACATCTTATGGACTTAAAATGGTCTGAAATAAATGATTAATTTAATTTAAATAATGATTAATTCTTCATACAACCAAGTGAGCACCATTGTTGTCCTCTTACATGAGTACTTAGTCAAGCGGAGCACACAACGCAATGGACTGATGATCACAGGACGGCACAAAAACGATGGTATTCAGTTAAATACGATGGTTATAGAGGCAGTTACTGCGATGACGCAAACAAAAATATCAAACCAACAAACCAAAATACTTATACTACTACATATATTGTACAAAAACTACCAAAAACCATTTCGAATCAAATCAAC
The DNA here is from genome assembly GCA_951640165.1 of Pseudoips prasinana. NCBI lineage: Eukaryota > Metazoa > Arthropoda > Insecta > Lepidoptera > Nolidae > Pseudoips > Pseudoips prasinana. The sequence continues at coordinate 34,229,390 of OX621245.1, read as the reverse complement.
ATTTCACCCTGGAAATAGGAACAAGATGAACTTTGGTTATATTTTATTACTTAAAACAATTGACCAATAAGTCCTAACACGAAACATATGTTTCAGCATATTGTGTAATGAACTTAATATTTATCATATTTATCGTTCACTAGAAGTAAAAACGTCTCTCAAAAGACTTAAGTCTTTTTGTAAGTATACAAAAAATAATTATATTATATTTATTTTAAAATCTCAAACGACATACTAATAATTATCTTAATTGTATAATATTGTTAAAATTTACCACACATGATTAAATTTCTTTAAAGCATTTTACATCTTAAAAAAACATATAATCCCGCGAGCAATACGGTATTCATCACAAGTAATTTAGTAACTTAAATAGCTATTTCCCTAAATCAATTAACATCATTTTGTTATGATAATGAAATAAAAAATAATGAAATAAGTTACAAACAATGTGCAACTCTTTGTTAGTTCGATTTGGGCATATATATTAACTAGGTCTGTAAGGCATTCTATTTTTATATATTCTTTCAAATATTGAGCTGAGGGTAATTAAGCAGATAGATGTCTATACTTTTACAATGATTTCAATGACACATTTGTTTTTAGGGTTCCGTACCGTAGGTAAAACGGGACCCTATTACTAAGACTTCGCTGTCTGTCTGTCTGTCCGTCTATCACCAGGTTGTTTCTCATGAACCGTGATAGTTAGACAGTCAAAATTTTCACAAATTATGTATTTCTGTTGCCGCTATAACAACAAATACTAAAAAATCAAAGTAAAATAAATATTTAAGGGGGTTCACATAAAAGTAAACGTGATTTTTTTTGCTCGTTTTTATAGATAATGGTACGGAACCCTACGTGCGCGAGTCCGACTCCCACTTGGCCGGTATTTTCAGTGATTATTTCTCCGTGGCGTGTCCGATGATTAAATTCAGATGTATGCACACACAAGTATAGTCACTAGTGTCAAATTTGAAGATCACTTCAGCTGTTCGAGATGAGTTTGATAAGGAACGAACTACATGAGTCGCCTAAGAGCTTCGTTTACACTCAGCTAAATAAATAAAATAGTTCACACTATTATGCAACGTGTACAATATAACCTTTAAAAACCAGTTTACTTCCATTAACAGTAAACATTTTCGAAACTGCACTGAAAAGCAACAAACTCATACACTCATTGGTGATTGGCACAAAACCACAATCCAAAATGAACAATAAATCACCGCAATCAAAATAGCTATTACATCTTGGTAAGCTCAATTTGTACGTCTTTTTTCTTGGTCCCAACGTAGAATATCGCAAGTACAAATCAAAATATAAATTGACAACATTTATAATTAAAGAGTGTTTTAAAGCCAATTTAGAGGATTTGAGTTTTTATACCCTCTCACTAAAATAGATGTCTTTAGCCCTTATACAAAAATAAAGATACAATTTATTAGTGAATAAAATGTATTGACACATTTCTGTTCAAAGTTTTGCGTTTTATAATAATGTATGATAGTTACTCGTATGTCTGAAAAATACGGGGTAGATAATTTTAATGTTATACTTATGCATTACGATAATTTTAACTAACAAGTTATGGATTTCATTATCGACTTTGTTATACAAATAATGATGATTGAAAGATGATGAAATAAAAATGTGGATGATTATGCAATCTATGGATTAGCTATACGCAGAAGGCATATAACGCTCTGCGCGTCCAATACAATAACACGTTTAGGATGCTGATGGGACTGCCAAGACATAGTAGCGCATCAAAAATGTTCGCCGAAGCACACACGGATGGATTCCACGCCATCATGCGCAAGCGATGCGCCTCTTTTATGAGCAGGGTACGAGGCAGTCCCAATAGCATATTAAACACGATCGTGGACCGGTGGGACAGCCCAATACTGGAACATTGGATGCGCAAACATACCCCAATGGGGTGTTTTTTGAATGTTTAGCTTTAAGGTATAGGCTTTAAGTAACTAACAATAGTGTTTAAGTTCATAAATTATTTACTAACAAATATGGATTTTAAATATCTGGAATTAAATTATTATTATTATTATTTAAATATTAAAATATTAAAATAATATTTACAATATAATTTAAAATAATTAAATTGAAGATAAGAAGATCGTCGTGAAATAGTAAGCATTTGTAGTTACGATAGTATACGTGGGACAATCAGTTGCTAAAGCAGTAAATTCTTCAGCGTATAATTGACTATATAAGCTAAAACCCCAAGGCGGCAAAATGACAAATAAAAAATACTGGATTTCCACTAGGTAACGAAATTAATAACAAAAACATTTTTATTGATTAAAAATCAAGAAGGAATTGACAGATTATTAAGTCAACGGTATAAGAATTGTGTTTCTTAAAAATACATAAAGCAATAATGATTGCATTCTAGATTTTTGTCCACAGAGACTGTTGTGTATGAAACACTAGTACCAGTTACCATTTTAATTTATTAATTTTTTTTTCACGTATTGAATGTTACCAAGTAGAGTCCCAGGTCGATGAAAAGATATTTAGAAGGACCTAGTGTCTAGACTGAGGTTGGAGGATTGCGTGGAGGGAGCGTCGCGCCAGCCCGCGCTCTGCACGCGCGCTAGCCACGACGCGCGGCGCCGCCCGCGCCTGCAAGCCACGCTCACTCTGGGACTGTGCTCATAGATACACTATATGTATACCACGCTTGTGTAGCGCTGCCGGGATGTTCACTGAGGCCAGGGTTGATGGTTTCCATACAATTATACGGAAACGGTGCGCTTCTATTCTCGGTAGAATACGTGCGTCCTGAGTGTATTGTGTGATAGATGGGACAGCCCCATGCTGGCTCACTGGATACGGCTGCACACGCAGGTGTCAGTCGTTTCAAGTTTTGTACAAGAGCGTCTTTTACTAACACTAGGTTAAGACTTTTATTAACAATATATGGATGCTGTAATTTGATCTGAAATAAATTATTAATAATATACTAGCTTACAGTCCTGATGACTTAAGGATTCTTAGGCACATTCATATACTGCCTCCTCGATAAATTAAAAGGGCCATCGGTGAGTTATGAGAGAACCTGCTAAGAGACGCCATTAGATGTGAATCATTAAATAGAATTCAAACATAATTTAAATTTAATTTAATTCTGATTTAATTTTATCCTATTTTAAATTTAATTAAATTTATGAAATTATAAATGATGTAAGTAAATTTGTATTGCAATATGTGTCCAAATAGTGTAAATTAGTTTGATACACAAAGAATGAGCGCTCGTGTCTCAAATACAGATATGTACTTATCTAGTTCAGACACAGCCGCGTCATACGATTGATATTAAAATGTTTAAGTAACCTGGTTTTTGTAAATTCTGTATGTGTGTATATTATTATTATTCAAACTTATTTATTTATTTTCATATTTAATACATATTTATTCTTATAAAATCGATATATAAAACAATATACACAAATAAATACGTAAAAAACAGAGCTCCCCCGGCGGCGGGGTTATACGCCCTAGGCCGCCGGTGGTCAGGGCGACAAAGTGAGGAACCTCCTCACGATGCGTGCCGTTCCCATAATGGCCGCCTTCTGTATCCGACCCCTGACCCAGTGATCTAGTGAGAGCCTCTTAAGATTTTGGTCGAGGCTCTTTGTTATGAGACCGTTTACGGAGACAACTATTGGGACAATTATTGTTGAGCTCACATCCACATGGCGGTAACCTCGTACGCCAAATCTAAATACTTTGACATTATTATTATTAATCAGAGCGAGTTTAGTAGAGTATACAAATTGGATTCTCGCCAAACGTCGTTCATTCTTTAAAAATCCTACATGAGTTTAGAGGTGTAAAGATAGAACCGACAAAAATGTGTCCTATGTCTATAGTAATAAGGTCGAAATTCCTTTTTAAACGAATGTGTGACTTACCTGGTGTTTTCATCGTCGTTGGGCCGGCCGATGTACTCGGAAGTGAGCCGCATGATGTGCAGACTGAGCGGGTTGATGCACTGAGGTAACTTGTGCTCGGCCACGCTTAGGGGTACGCGTTCTCCTGTGCCAAGCTTATATTATTCTAACTATTACGATGACCTCCTTAACCAGACATTACTATCAATATTATGGACCTTATTCCAAGGAGAGAAGGCTGAAACTGATGTGGCCTTGTTTAGTTAACGGTAACAACAGAAAAGCTGTACTTAATGTGGGGAAATCGTTGCAATCAAGTTATCTTTAAGTGAAGTGTTGAGCTACGAACTTGTAGACGAAAAGAGCACCCTGAATTGGTAGAGGGTGCTGGTGCGAAACCCGCCGGAGGATTCAATTTATGATTTCCCATTTTTGCGATTAAATGCAAATTTTTGTCTTGGTCTTGGACTTTGGCTCCGAGAACATAATATGCAGGTTCATTGACGGTCACCGTAGCCTAGTTGGTAGTGCTCCTGCCTACGAAGCTGGTGGTCCTGGGTTCGAATCCCGGTAAGTGCAAATATTTGTGTGATGAGCACGAATATTTGTTTCTGAGTCATGGATGTTTTCTATGTATATAAGTATTTATCTATCTATATAAGTATGTATATCGTCGCCTGGTACCCATAGTACAAGCTTTGCTTAGTTTGGGGCTAAATGATTTGTGTGACATTATCCCTAGATATTATTATTATATTCTGCCTAAATATATAATACTAAAAGTAAACAAAAACCAAAACTTATCTGCAGTGCTTATATTATATTTTCGTTATTATCGTTAGCGATGTGGTTTCTGGCCCAGAAAGAATAAAATGGCCACCCAGGACAAGGGGAATCAAACCCACGACTTGCGGCGTGCAAAGCAAGCATATACCAACCACGCCACAGGCCCGTCAAAATGTGAAATGATATCAATACTCAATCATTTATTGCTTCCATAATGTATAACAGATGGTATAATCGTATCATTATGTAACAATTATGGACCCTGTCGGGCACATCATTGTAGAAGAGAGGAAGAAGGCTTTTTGTCAATAATAAAAAGTTTTAGATTTTATGCTATTTGTAAGAATTATTAAATACGCCAAATTTTAATTTAAAAATGTCAAGATTTAAAGCCAAAAGATTATCAGATTAATATTAGAATGTCAAGATCTATAGAATTATTTCTTTGAGTCCAAGTATTCTTTAACAGTATAATAGCTTTTCTGTGATAAGAAAAGCTTTAGTTTTTTAATAAAAGTATTATCTTTTTTTTCTTTTTTTTATTCTTCTGGAAGTTTATTATAGACTTTTATCAGGCTGACGTTGACGAAGGTTACTTCTGCCAGTAGCATAAAACACTTACCAGTATCTAAGTTCAGCACGGTGACCTGTTCCAGTATCTCGATGTCGGTGAGCTGGTTGCCTGACGTAGTCCTAGTCCGCAGCGCCAGGCCCAACTGTTGCTCGTCACCCGCTGACTTTCTACGGGAGCCGCTCATTGAGTCCGAATTACTTCGTCTGGAAGAAATAAGTTTATATAGATTCTAATTTTATTTATTTATTTTATTTAATAATTCTTGTACACACAAAACATACAATAAATAGACAAAAATACGAAGAGATGAATAGTACAAAGGTGCTGCTTATTTCGCAAGAAATTTCTTCCAGCAGACCCGCGACAGTAAAAATTTTAAAGAGCTATAATAATGTGTGTAGGTCCATTATACACTTACATACTAATAATTGCATATATACTTAAATACATATAAATATTATATCCAATTTAGACTTAACAATAAACTAAATACTAATAATACATTCTATGATGATGAAATTGAAAGATAGTGATTTTTCACTAGTCTTTTGAAAGTGTCAATAGTTTTACAGTTTTGTATAGAAGAGAGTGCCACAGTCTGACTGCATGAACAGTAAAGGAATAAAAATAGGAATAAAAATCTGTTTTATGGATTGGGAGTTTTAGGACGGATTTCAGATGAGATCTACACAGAGCATCATTTGGATATTTAAAAGAAAACCGCTCTCGCAGATAGGACGGGGACAGAGGAACGTAGAAATTCTGAAAAGATATCAATATAGTATACTCAAAACAACCACTAATGCTCCATGGTTCACCAAAATGTCTGAGCTACATGAGCTTCTCAAAGTATGAACAGTAAAAGCAGAAATTGACCATAGAACAAAGAGTTATAATGAACGAATTCACATGCATATCAACAGCCTTGCACAGAACAGTGCACAACCACAGAACAGAAGACTGAAACGTCAACATATTTGGGACTCTATTATGTAAACCATAATACCGAAGAGAGGAAGATCTTCGCTGGAAGACTAAACCTCCTACACACTATTTACTTTGCACAAATCTGCTTATAGCCAGGTAGCCTGATTGCAAGATAAAAATGGGGAAAAAAAGTTTATATAGAATTGTGGAAGGAGCGAAGGTAAAAGCCGAATAAAGAAATTCTAATCTTCCTGTCATCATCATATCAGCGAAAGTACGTCCACTGCTGGACAAAAGCCTCCCCAAAGAATGGACGGATATGCCATAATCGCCACGCTTGGCAGACGGGTTGGTGATCGCAGTTTAATGGTCATAGTTCACAGAAAACCGCTGCTGCCCGTCCTCTGGTAGGTATTTTCTCGGACGATTTCTACTACCCCCACGGCATGAGATGAGGTGATTTTTTTTAATTTTTTCCTATCCAGCACGACCACGGATAATAACCTTAATTTTTTTTTTTATAACTAGATTAATATTCAGGTAACCCTGCCTCCTAACTAGGTAGTCCTGTATCTTAGGACACAGTGTTCGGCCATACAGAGCAGTTCTTAATGTGTTTATATGTAGCCAGAGTGTTACCGCGTGTTGCAGTTATGTCATACCATTAGACATTTGTGGGTACCTTCATCATTCATCTTCGCTTACTTAGGTACTTATCGTATGGGCAGTGGTAACCCTAGTGTCAGAGTTGTTCAAGCCGCTCAGTAGGCCTCTGACATGGCTTAACGACTGTTGCCGAATGGCTACAACCGGGACCGACAGCTTAACGTACCCTCCGAAGCATGGAGACACTTTCGCGGTCACCCATCTATGGACTGACCTCGAGCCTAGTTACTTGACCTCGCCAATCACTTACGAACCGGTGAGAGCATCTAGCTGTGAGCGCCTCCATATTCGCTAAATGGGGTACATATTCATGAAAATATGTGTACCTTTTGTACTAAAGAGTTTAGAATATTTACTCTCATATCTTCGCTATTATATTACTAGGTAGGAGGTGTTAGCCTTTTTGGCACGACGACTATGCATTATACGGTTTTTTACCAACTTTAAGACGAAAAATTATATAGATCTATTTATATTCAAATATACCCCATTTTATAAATAATTCGGAGCAGTCTTTTATTGGATTGAATAGTATATTTTCTGAAGAACATAAACAGCACAATGCTATGCTATTACTATTTCTACTAGGCATGCTTTTTAAGTTCTATCGTTTCCATATTTCCAGTCAGTTTTGAATTCGGAACTGTTCTATACTCGAATGTATAATAAATTTTGAATCTCAAAACAGTATTAGGATTAATGCTATTGTTTAGTCACAGCGTCGATTGGTATCTGCCAGGTTACGTACGAAAATGAATCTTTATAAAGAAAATCATTTTATACGACTTTAGCAGGCCTGACACGGCTTCAGTGTTTTGAAGAGCTAACATCTGTGTTCAGTGTCTGTGGACTGTCGAGCGCTGGTATTTAGAATTCCAGCGAGGACATACTAGTGTTAGTGACAAATCCCGCGAAGGTCGCCCAAAATCCGCCTTCACTGAAGATAAATCATCATGAGACAACTAATTCTCGAAGATCGTCATGTGACGTATCGAGAGATAGAGGCTCTATTAGGCATCTCAGGGACAACCATTCAGAAGATCTCGCATGAAGCGCTTGGTGTGAGAAAGCTAGTTTGCTGTTGGATACCGCATCTGCTTTCCGACCATCACAAGGTGGCACGCGTCAGATGGTGTAAGAAAACTCGAAAATCTAACTTAAAGCTAGGCATCATCCTGCACCACGACAACGCAAGCCCACACAGCGCTCGTCAAACTATTGAATATTTGAAGCAGGAAAAAATAGAAATTCTTTACCATCCTCCATACAGTCCTAAAACCCACAGGGGATACTCTCTGGGCCGAATTCGTAGTTCATAGCTTTATTTGATTTTCTAGGTGGCTTGAGTCATGGTGATGAAGCTAAAATCTCAAATATTGCGCTAATTGTAAACGTCATGGTAAAAATAAAAGTTACCTGGCACTGGCAGGCCTGGCGGCGTGGTTGGTGGATCGGCCCTCGCTGTGGGTCCGCACCCCGCGCTCGTCCTCCGCACGACACATGTACTCACCTGCACATAAAGTCATCACAATTTACCTTACTAATTAAGTTTAAATGTCGTTACACCCTTTTCTTTAATTATAATAATAGAGCTGAGATATGATTATATACGGAACACAGAAGTGCTGCGAAGAGCCAATGTGAATGGAATTGAGGCTTATCTGATGCGGCGACAGCTTCGGTGGTGCGGACATGTGGCACGCATGGCAGAGCAGCGAGGAACTTGAGGAGGGCAAGCGAAAGCATGGCGACACAGGAAGATCTGTGGCGTAGAGACCACGCAATGGGAACAGCGGGCAGCCAAACGGTCAGAATGGCGGACTTTAGTCCAAGGCAAAGTCGACTGTTTCGAGTCTGGAAGGCGCGCTGAGCTGGATACCAGGTTGAATGAATTGAAAGCCAGACCATTGCGGCGATCTATTGCAATTATTACAATGGTGTGCTCACATGCCCGCAATGTACTTAGACTTTACTCAAACTTTACTTACGTAAAACTTTGCTAAGTGTATGCTAAGCTTATACTTTGATTTGGTATTTATAGACTTTTTGACGTTAAGATTATGCTTACTACAGTATATCAGTGTTGTCAGATGACAGTTTAGATTTCTCTTGAAGTCGTATCTAAAAATAAATATAGTCGTATCTAAAAATAAAATTTCGTTTGAACACATAAATAAATAATAAATACAATGATAATGTCTAATTATTTTTTATTTCTGTATTTTAGTAATATTTATGAATATATCTGTAGTATTTGAATACCTTTGAATACAAATTCCATAATTTCCAATTTCTCTGGAAATCCTATACAATGTGGCATCACTGTCTCTGATAATACGGCAAAATTAAAAAGTCATGTAAGTTATGATGGTGAAGTATATTTCTGACTACTTTATTTTTATTTGGCTTATAGTGTAAGTTTTTACTAAGTCGTCGATTTTGTGGACTTAGATTTGCTAAGCATGCACTCAGAGGGATTCGAAGATTAAAGCAATCTTAAATACCGACTTTGACTTAAGTCGAAAGTAAAGTCTGAGCAAAGTCTAAGTACGCTCTATAGATTTCAGCCTTAGGACGATATTGGTACAGTATAAATACGCACAGTACAGAAACTAAGCCTATTTGGTGAAATAATTACCTACGCTATAGTTTAGTAAGAAGAATTAAAAAATAACTTGATGTTTTTAATGTTGTTTTTAAAGTAAAACTTCTGTACGGGTAGTAAACTTTTTTTTTACGTGGTGGAAATGCTATAGTCAAACGTGGTGTGGGGCTCGACTCACTAAAACCGCCACGGTAGCCAGCCTCACAGTGCCTGTAGCGGGGGCTCTGGATACTCGTGAACGATCTCGCCAGTACCCCCGCCGTACACTGAGCGTCCGCGAGACCCAGGGAGGGGAGGGGCCTCAATGCCTCCCCAGTACGCACGAGCGTGTTACTTGAGCTACAGCAGGTTACCCTCCCCGGGACCGCTGGCGCTCAGAGGAAAAGAACTCCACTCGTTCCCCCCTCCAAACGCCAGCGGGCCCAGGGATGGTTAGTAAGCTAGTGTATGCGTGACAAGAGACTTACGAAAAGTGATCGGGAGAGGCGAACGGAAGTTGAGAGAGATATAAGTAAGTGAAGATAGAAAGAGAGAGTTACGTGTCATATATTTTTGTAGAGCAAGATTTTTTTTTCTCTTTTTCTCATAGCCAGATACAACGATTCAAGTTAGATGGAGGAATTTTACTTCAGTCTAAAAACACTCGTCTGTTTTCATTTAAACATTTTTGTGCTAAGTTTAAAATACGATAGCTCCGATTGCAGAGATAAACTTAAATCGTTTTGACGCGGCATTGAGCTGGTTCACGTTAGGTAGTAAGTAGTAAGTATATAGGATGGACGACGCCGACGTTTTCATTGCAATGTGGTATTTAAATAAAAGGCAGAAAAAAATAAATTGCCGAGCGAAATGAAGTTGGAACTTTTCAAACTTTAATAAGCGAATTAAGAAATCCTCCATATTGAAATGTGTCTTCTCTGCATACACGTCGACGAAACTGCTTGCGCGAGTGCCGAGAGCGGGGTAAGAGCGGGTAGGAGGGTGGCAGGCGGGTGTCGCCGCCGCTTCGCGCCGACAAATGTGAACGGCGCCATACTTGCTAGTACGCCAATATTATGTCCTACCCGACAGAAATCGTGGCTGGACACACGGTAAAAGTGTCGGCTCCGACAGTTTGGTCGGGTCGCCCTAATGTGAACGGCGCTATTGACACACATACGCCAATATGGATCCGACACGTTTGTCGGGCCGACCTAATGTGAACCAGCTCTTAGGGGTCTTGTTTGTGTGAGTGTGCCGTTTCGAGCGTTTGTAAGTAGTTTCCGTACTGTCTATATTTTTATACTGTGGTAATGGTGCTGCCACGGATAAGTACATTTCTTACGTATGAAGGCACCAAAACCTATCAGCGTACATCTGTGACAAATAAAAAAAAGAATCGAGTCACTGGCGCGCGCGCTGGAGCGCGACTCGTGCATGCTCACCCTGCTAGTGTCGCAGCTCGCTGTACATAGTGCTATCTCTGCTTACCCCTGACCGCGTCGTGTATGTCGAGCGCGGAGTCCAGCTGCGCGTGGCGGTGCGCGGCGCACGCGGCCGTGCTGCTGCGCGACTCGTGCATGCTCACCCTGCTAGTGTCGCAGCTCGCTGTACATAGTGCTATCTCTGCTTACCCCTGACCGCGTCGTGTATGTCGAGCGCGGAGTCCAGCTGCGCGTGGCGGTGCGCGGCGCACGCGGCCGTGCTGCTGCGCGACTCGTGCATGCTCACCCTGCTAGTGTCGCAGCTCGCTGTACATAGTGCTATCTCTGCTTACCCCTGACCGCGTCGTGTATGTCGAGCACGGAGTCCAGCTGCGCGTGGCGGTGCGCGGCGCACGCGGCCGTGCTGCTGCGCGACTCGTGCATGCTCACCCTGCTAGTGTCGCAGCTCGCTGTACATAGTGCTATCTCTGCTTACCCCTGACCGCGTCGTGTATGTCGAGCGCGGAGTCCAGCTGCGCGTGGCGGTGCGCGGCGCACGCGGCCGTGCTGCTGCGCTACTCGTGCATGCTCACCCTGCTAGTGTCGCAGCTCACTGTACATAGTGCTATCTCTGCTTACCCCTGACCGCGTCGTGTATGTCGAGCGCGGAGTCCAGCTGCGCGTGGCGGTGCGCGGCGCATGCGGCCGTGCTGCTGCGCGACGAGTCGCTGGCGCGCGCGCTGGAGCGCGACTCGTGCATGCTCACCCTGCTAGTGTCGCAGCTCGCTGTACAAGAAGACGTTCATTTGAAGTAACTTTGCGCACGTTTTACTTGGTAAGACACAAATTATTTGCGTAGGACAGGTGGTACAAGAACTGTTTTTGAATTCTTTCAATTCGAGAAATATGTACTGTATAAGAGGGGCTCCAAACTTGACAGCAATACTCTAGAAGGGATCTTACAAAACAATTAAAAAGAATTATAGAGACTTCAGGATCTTTGAAAAACTTTGTTTGCCGTGATACAAAACCAGCTAAGCGAGCCCCTTTGTTTGCGATATTATTTATGTGTTCCCGAAAATCAAGTTTAGTGTCAACCGTAACACCCAGATCCCGTATGTTCGTGACTTGCGTAATCGGCGTTTTATTAATATAGTAAATTGCAACTGTGGGATGTGTCTTTCTAGAGAATTTAATGTGAAAACACTTAGACGTATTGATTGACATACCGTTCAATGAACACCAATTGCTGACTCTATCTATTTTCTGTTGCAGAGCTGTTATATCCTTTTCGTTGGAAATTACTTGATAGTTTCAGATCGTCGGCGAACATTTAATAATTGCATGTTACGGAGGAACACAAATCGTTAACAAAGACCAAGAAGAAAAGAGGCCCTAGGTGCGAGCCTTGTGGTATTCCTGATGGTATCATTTTGGTGGCCGATTTGTACCCTCGAATCTTAACGATTTGCGATCTGTTACGAAGATATGACTCACACCATCTTAGCAAAGAGCCACATATTCCTGCATGACCCAACTTCTGAATAAGAAGGGCGTGATTTACCACATGGAACGCCTTGGAAAAGTCTGTATAGATTGCATGGACCTCGGTTTTATTTTTTATCGCTTCATAGATATCACTTACGTAGTTTAGAAGGTTCGATGTGGTCGATCTACCTGACAAGAACCCATGTTGGTTTCTATCAAACAAAGGCTTTAAGTGGAACTGGATTTTCCTTTGTACCATTAGTTCGAATACCTTCCCTATAGCTGACAGAATCGAGATAGGCCTGTAGTTGGAGATGTCGTTTTGATCGCCTTTTTTATGTATAGGCGCGATGTGCACCAGTTTCCATTTAGAAGGGAAAATTCCACACGAGAGAGATTTGTTAAATATAGGGAAAATTCCACACGAGAGAGATTTGTTAAATATAATGTGTAATGGGTTAACAAGCTGGGATGAGCACTTTTTCAAGAATACTGGTGGGATACAATCTGGCCCTGGACCTTTGTCGGATTTTATCGATTGGAGGGAACTCAAAATATCCTTCTTCGAATGTGGCATGAATTGAGTGTCTCTCGATTTGTTGTCTCGTCATTGAGCATAGTGGTTAGAGCAATTTCATTACTAAATGTCGTGTGAAAGTATTCCGAAAAAAGGTCATAGATATCTTGCCCACCTTGGACGTTTTTGGTCCTTAAAAACATTTCATCAGGAATATCACTGCTATTGGATCTTAATGATTTGATATAAGTCCAGAAATATTTAGGATCTTTCTTGATTTGACTTTTTATTTCAGTTTTAACTTTATTTAAACATTCAAGCAACATTTAAAGTAGGTAGTAGGTAGTAGTGAAATTTAAAGTAGGTGATTTATTAACTTTTGGTGGTTGATGTGACTTTATTTTTAAGGAGATATGTAATGGAGGGTGATGGATATCTTGCTTAACTAAGGGTGTAGAACTGCAGTGAACTGAAAACGAACTGCTTGAATTCGTGATTATTAGATCCAGAGTGCGACCGTTTGTGTTTTGGACTTGATTTATTGAGTGAAGACCATTGAAAGATAATGCATCCGTTAGTATACTGTCCTTGTTATTTGGAGAATGAGCTGGAATCAACGAATTTGTATCGTTGTCAAATTTCCACAATAAGTTGGGTAGATTGAAATCCCCTCCGATCAGTAATAGTGATTTTTTAGGTAATTTGTGTTGTACTAAGTTTGTTAAATGTGAAACCAGATTTTCTAGTTGGCTTTGTTTAACTGGGGGAGGAAGATATACATTGGCGATACACAGAGGTACGATTGAGTTACCGAGTCTTAGCTTAATTGTGACCCAGAGGTCTTCATTAGCAGACTCCCATTTCAATTTCCGAACGGGCATATATTTTTTTAAGACTGCAATTAGAACTCCTCCACCCTCGTTTTTAATAGATGAGGTAGAACTACGATCTCGCTCGCCTAATTACCGTGTATCTATTATCAAAAATTTCGTGATCAAATACAGAATCGTTCAGCCATGTCTCAGTTAAAAGAATAACGTCTGCGTCCTGTGAAAGTACATTTGCTCGAATTATTTCAGTTTTGGTTCTAAGACCCCTGACATTTTGATACAATAAATTAATGTTGTTAAATCTATTAATGTTTATCCCTTACATAGTAGGGTAAGTCATTAATATAGATTAAAAATAAGAATGGGCCGAGAATCGATCCCTGTGGAACGCCCAATACCACTGGGGATCCCGCAGATTTTTTACCATTTATATCGACCTTCTGAATTCTATTGCCCAAGTAAGAAGTAAAAATTTCGAGAGCCTTGTTCCTGATACCGTAGTGGTGTAGTTTCCTGACAAGAGTGTCATGATGAACACAATCAAATGCTTTGGACAAATCGCAAAAGATACCTAATGCATCCTGCGAGTCCTCCCAAGCCGCGAATATACTTTTTAACAGATTGACTCCTGCATCTATAGTTGAACAACCCTTCATGAATCCAAACTGTTTCCGATGAAGAAAATTATGTATATTAAAACTTGCAACTACAACTACAAGTTTGTGACAATTGTTATGTTAAACGCATGAAAATTGGTATTTGGCATTTCAGATAAAAACAAAAAATATACATTTCAGGATTTTTGAGAATTCCACCCCTAAGGGCTTAAAATAGGGGATGTAAGTTTCTATGTAAACTGGGACATGAAGTTAAACGTTAAAAATATATATTACAAGATTTTTTGGAATTCCAGCCCTTTAGGGCGTAAAATAGGGGATGTAAGTTTGTTTGAAAAATGCGACATTTTTGAATTTAAACCCATGAAAATTGGTATTTGGCCTTTCAGTTAAAAATTAAAAATATATATATATTTCAGGATTTTAGAGAATTCCACCTCTAAGGATGACAAATAGGGGATGTAAGTTTGTATGAAAAATGCGACATTTTTTAAGGTAAACGCATGAAAATTGTTATTAGGCCTTTCATTTTACAATTATAAATATATATTTCAGGATTTTGGAAATTCCACCATTTCCACATTTGTATGAAAATTTGTTTTTATTGGAGTTAAACGCATGTAAATTGTATTTGGTCTTTCAGTTAAAAATAAAGCAATCCAAGGAATAATTTGTTGTTAAAAAAGGGTAATCCAAAACTGATTCAATAGATCGCCACCAACAATTTACGCCAACTCAAATTTTAGAGAAATTCGCTTCTTATGCTAAGTTGCTTAAAATGTCGTGGTCGTTGTCGTCTAAGTAAAGATTTAGCGTTTTATAAGATTTGTAACTTCTTTTTGTTTGGTAATTTTTATAAAAAATAAAAAAAAAACTTCATTTGAATCAAATTGGGATAAAAAACGAATTTACCTAAAATACGAGTTAGCGTAGTATTATATATATATATAGTAATTGTTGGTGTCGAGATGATCGCACCCAAAAAATATCATCTTAATTTTACTGATCTACAAGTTCATAATTTTGTAACTAGATGGCGCCAATATCGTTTCAGATCGCGAGACTTATTTGGCATATCGGTTAAAATAAATAAATGCTTGAAATAAAAGGTAGTTCAAAACTGAATCAATAGATGATCGCCTAAATCTCACCCAAAATATATGCACACATCTTAATTTTACCGCTTTACAAGTTTATATTTTTTGTTAGTAGATGGCGTAATCATCGTTTAAGATCGCGCTTTGTTTTCGTTCACAAAATGTGATATTAGACCTATCAATGCCGTGGTCGCAAACTAATCTAATGGGAGTTACCTTTGTGATAAATTCATCGTTGATTATTATTTTACTTTGTTTGACTTACTGGCTATACTTAAGGACAACTGATATGTATTCTTTGATTTTTTTGGTTGATGATATCGGGTGCTTTATTTAAAATAACAGGAGCAAAGTAGTCTTTAGTTTATTTCTTAGTTAGGTTATTTATAGGTTAGGTTTTCTTAAATTTGTATTGCTTATTTATGTTTAAAGTTATATTTTTTAGATTAAGCTAGAAGTAAGTAGTTACATTGGTCATCATTCAAAATTGTCGCGGACGAAGTCGCGGGCATCAGCTAGTACATAATAATTGCTTTGCGTAAGTAAGTGAGTAACCACTGTCGACACACCCATAGTACCTACTACTACAATTTTACTAATATTATTTATATAAAACTAGCTGACCCGACAGACGTTGTCCTGTCTTAAAGATGACTATTTAATTCGAATTGGTATAATTCATAAAAAAAGTGTATTTATTATTCTAATTCTTTATGATATACGCCATTTTCCAGATGTACGGCCAAGTGAACTACAGTTGGGTGTCTTGTTGTATTGGAAATGAAAAAATACGCCACATCGCCTCGTCTGAAATAACGTCCTACTTTTAATATTAGGCGTAATGACTTAAGAGCCATTACGCCTAATATTAACATCACGATTAGTTAAGACTAATCGTGATGTACACTAAGAAATTCAATTTTATTACATCCTCTTTGATGATATTTGAGCACGCATTCTGTCAATTATATGTCAAATAAAAAAATG
Organism: Pseudoips prasinana; assembly: GCA_951640165.1. Taxonomy (NCBI): domain Eukaryota; kingdom Metazoa; phylum Arthropoda; class Insecta; order Lepidoptera; family Nolidae; genus Pseudoips; species Pseudoips prasinana. Next base: position 34,212,976 of record OX621245.1, on the reverse strand, counting down.
TTACATTTAAAAAGTTTATATAGTCCAAAGCGCTAAGGTTAGATTAGAAATAATATTATGTCGTTGTTACGTATTCTTAAATTTTCTTATTTTCTGCGCAATTTATTTATTTTTTTCTTTTATAAGAACCTTCTCCTGACAATAAAAAACACAACAAAAAAAAGAAATAATGAAATCAGTCCAGCCGTTCACGCGTAATGGCGTGACCAAGGGTAATAGGGATTCATTATTATATATAGAGATGTACCCCGCACGTCACGATCACGATTGTGTTGTCATACCGTGGTCTGTCATCTACACTGTGGCGGACAAAACGTTAAAGCTGCCATCAGACGGACGGCATCGCCGCAACCGCGTGCATTTGATATATTCAACTGCATGCAGTTGTACGTTCCACTTCGGTCAGTCATTATATCAACTAAGCGCGGTCAGATGCAGTCGTGTGAAGTCAATATTTCAGTCAGGTCATTTTAATAGGTAACATTTGACGTCTGTCAGTTTTATCTTCGTAGTAAGGTGAACTGCTTAAAAATATCGATCGAAGTGAATGAATCGATACGGATTGACAATTATGTGAATTTTAAAAATCATCAGGCGAATCCCTGTCCCATTAATTTCTTTCGTAAATTTAAAGAGCAAAATAAGACAAGTACAGAAATTAACAAAAAAGAAATCTTTTATTCAGTTGAACTGTCAGAACTGACATCTTCATCACTGCTGTCAGCACTCAGAGATATTATTAATTCATATTGTCTATTCTGACATCGCGTTCAAAATCTTGTAAAATTATTTTCTTGGTTTTCTCTACGACTTTTCTCTAGTCTTCTGTAGTGACTTCTGCACATGCAGTTTGTAGCTGAGTCCTCATTTTAGCAGTACTGAAGGGTGGTAAAGTCAGCATTTGGAATTATAAAAGAATATAGGGACGAAAAAAAGCGCAGTAATGGGCTTTTGTATACAAATCAATGATACCAGCTATTGCAGAAAAAAATTACAAGAAAAAAAATATCGACTGTTGCTGCATCGCAGTCCGTCTGATGGCAGCCTAAAGTTATACTTTTGATGTACAATAAAGAGTTACTTCTTTAACTTACCATATTTCATCATCGTAATGTCAGCCGAAAACGTCCACAGTTGGACAAAGGCATTCCCAAAAGTTTGCCAAAATTGAGTTGTGTTTATTTATTTATACTTTATTGCACACAGAATTACATATTTACAAAAAAAGATTAGATATATCATGTACACAGGCGAGCTTAACTCAACTATGAGTTCTCTTCCAGCAAACCTTTGTTAGAGAGAGAGCTTATATGTAATGGGTTACACACAGTGCACAACAATTTATACTATGAACTAAGGTAATGAAAATAATACAAAAATAAAAACAAATGTGTCCATCATTTGGAGGGAGATATGCCATAATAGCCACGCTTGGTAGATGGGTTGGCGATCACATTATGATGGGCATAGTACACAGAGACGCTGCTACCCGTTCTCTGAGATATATTCTTTCGGAACAAATTCTACTGTAGGCTACTCACCTACTATTCATTTAATATACATTTATGTACACCTTGTATTATTTTATTATATTTATAAATAACTATACATTCAATACACTATACACATTAGATTTACATTTAATATCATACTTACTACATATATATATTACTTTTTACATTTTTATCTATAATATCTATCGACCTCATCGATACTTCATTAAGCGGCTATCGACTTGTTGACCTCACCAGTTATACCGTTATACATAACGTTTATGTACAAGCATCGGTGACCGGCGCTCGCGCAGGTTTGCCGCGGCCCCCGCCAGTCGATTCTAGGACGCGACGCTAGACGCACGCTTCTTTGCATAATATTCTGATTACGCGAACTACGCTTCATGTACATTATTATATACTCATCTTTATTCTACTGCTATCTATCTTCCGCTGTTATCTGTCCTGTTAACTCCTGTGCTTGTGAACTATTGTGCCTTCTGTCTTAGTGTAAATGTGTTCGTATTAAACCACAACTACTAAAAGTGAGTGAACTTTTGATTTATATCCCAAATCACACGACACACAGGGGCTAAACCTACATACGTCTAACCCCTATTGCCTACACTACACTATGTTCACCACAGGAAGAGGTGGGATGCCGATATTTTTTGCCTTCAGCCACACAGCAGACTTACCGTATTTAGATTGTGACAGTTCGAGTGAATCTTGAAACTCTCGTGTGAGCGACTCGATCGTACTCGCTGGACTCGGTAACGCCATCGACTGACTCACTGTACTCGATTGAGGAGGCTGCAAAAATCAAAATGAAAATAACTTTAGACAGTTGTATTTCTCTCATTAGAGCGATTTTATTCACATAGACCTTAAAAATCGCTTCTAAATAGTCAGAACATCAATTCTAGAATCACAAATAGTTACTAATATTAAAAAAAAAACAACGCCCGCATTAGGGAATGTACTTTACAAACATGTAACAGACTCAAAACAACTATGTATGGGTCACACAAATAGTTGTCCGTCGTCTGTCTCTGTCGCGCTTTCACGCCAAAACTACTGAACCGATTTAAATGAAATTTGGTACACAGATCCTAAAGGGCAAGGGCTACTTTATAATGCAAAAAAAAGGGTTGAAAGGGGGGATGAAATATGCAAGTACCGTAATTTTTAGAGCTACAAGCTTGAAACTTATTTCTTAGGCTCTTGATTCGATATAAATAAATAAGTGTGTAAAATCTAAATAGGGAATACGGGATGAAAGTTTGTATGGATGTATGAAAGAAATATGAGAGATATTCTGATATAGCATTTACGGAGTCATTACAACATGTGCGAACGAAGTCGCGGGTACAACTAGACAACTATATATTAATTCTAGGTACAAACAGATTATTAGATCGTGACTTATATTTGTTACTAGCTGTGCCCCGCGGTTTTACCCGCGTTAAATTTTATAAATTATCACATCTCCCCCGTACCGTGACCAGACCTCTTAGTAATATTCATGCAAAATTTGAAGTAAATCCATGCAGTACTGTTTGAGTATAGCCCACACATACATACAGACAAAAATTCTAAAACCTATATTTTTGGCTTTGATATCGATTGTACGCCCCAAGTATCCTTTTTAAAAAATAATCACAGCGAAGACAGCGAAGTCTTAGTAATAGGGTACGGAACCCTAAAATTAACGTACTTACATCGACAATCAAGGACTCTAGCTGCGGCTTTTCCGGGCGCGTGTCCCTCCGCGCCACGTAGCGGAACTCGTCCGTGTCCGTCGTGCAGATGCTCAGGTTGTCGCCGTCCGTCGTGGACAGCGACTGGGAGCCGTGCAGCCTGTCTGCAACATCATGCCTCATTACTGAGCAATGGATAAAGCAAGACTCAGTGGAGCATAAATTAATAAATAAAATAAAATTTCAAAGAGTTAGCTATACTACCGTTACCATCTATGTATATTTATGAATGTGCCATTTTTGCCAAGTCTTTCAGCAACCGAGCTAGACATATAAAGATAAGATGAGACGAGTACAACATAAGACAACTTTATTCCATGAAAGTCTATTTTATGTTATCCCTGATATTTATAATAAATTAGCCAATAATATTTTAGGTTTAAGTGACATTTATAATTTTAAAAATGCCTTGTATAAATTTCTTATTGACAAATGTTACTATAGCTTGCAGGAATATCTGAATGATTCTAATTAGTAGGGAAGTGATTTGTGTATTTATTTTATTATAAATTTGTATATTATTCGTATCTAACCTATTGTATGCCAATTTGGCGGGTCATAGCGGCACAACTCATTCTGTAACATCTATAACACCTATGTACCACAATAAAAATTATTACATTTCATTTCATTTCAAAAAAATATGTTTATTTCGGGTAACTAATTGCGACCCATAGACAGAAAATACAAACATAATAAAATACAATAACAAAATTAATAATTAAAAAGAACAGCAAATGAATAACACACACGATACTAATTGATTAATAGATGAATATACATATAATTAAATAAAATTAAATAACGCTATATTTAGAAATATTGAAATTACGCCTATATCTAAAGATAGATCATATTGATATTTTTGCATGTTCTATGTACCAATTTAAGAAAAAGATCATTGAAGTGCTTGGCGGTAATAATTATTCATCGTACTAGTACTACTCCACCATTCTTAGAACAGACACAAAATATTTTTGTATAATTTCCTATTTTTTTTTCTCTTTTCTTTAATAATGTGAAATCCAATCATTCATTACTTATTACTAATTTATTACTTTTCTATCTTTGTAACTTTTGAACTTTACTAATAATATTGTCAATCTAATGTGCTTACATGATAATACTAGGCTATGCTAAATATATACCCTTAGATTTCTCACACAAATGTAATGCTGTGCCTCTGGTTTAGTGTGGTTCGACATACATTTCATAAAATAAAATAAAATAAATAAAAAAGGTTTTTATTCACGTAGACTTTAAAAAAGCGCTTGTAAATAGTCAGAACATGTTTGTAGTAATATAGTTGTATACATTAGATATTATTTCTAGTAACATAGATATTTAGGTACATCTTGTATGAAAACATTTATAAAATTTATTTTATTACAGAAATGATATTTAGCTAGCTCGTATCAAGTTATTGTCAAGAGATTATGTTTAATTATCTAGTTTAAGTCTAATATTTTTACTACATATTGTCAATGGTTCTGTCTATATTAAAGGTATTATTATTATGACGGACCTTGTGTTAATAACGACGGTCGCGCTTTAATGCTACCACCGGATCCAATGCGCCCCAACTGAGAAGACCCAGCGAAACAAACTCAGTGGGTTCATCTACTACCGGTTTCAACACGACCCAGTTGAGACGGTCCGGCGAAACTTACTCAAGCGGGCATGAACACGGGATTTGGTCCAATTAGAGTAATTATTTAGTAGGCAAACACAATATATGCTCGATCGGTTGTCTGAATGCTTATTATTTTAGATTATATTTAGGTATACAAAAGAAAAACTTCGAAACAATAACATTATTCATTTTGAGACAGAGTCAATAATTTTAAATTAAGTATATGATAGCAATCATTTACAGATAGTTCACGTAACACAGCAGATCAGTCATGTCTATATGGCTACAAGATCTCCAGCGAGCAATGTGCAGGTAGGAAGTGAGAGCCAGACGTCTTTGTCATCGATGTACTCTTTAGTGGTGTAATAACCCCTAGCCATAAGTATACGTTTAATATGTATTTTAAAACTTGTGTCAGGCAGATCAGTAATTTGAGTAGGAAGCTTGTTATAAAACCTAATACAATTTCCTAAAAATGATTTATTAGTTTTGCTTACTCTAAAGCCTGGCATGGCTAGTTTGTTTTTATTCCTAGTATTTATATTATGCAGTTCACTTTTCTTTTTATAATTATGAATATTTTTTCTAACAAACATTATATTCTGATATATATATTCCGATGGCACAGTAAGTATATTTATTTCTTTAAACAAATTTCGCAAAGAATCGCGACTGCCTAAACCATAAATGGCTCTGACTGCTCTTTTCTGCAATACAAAAATAGTACCTATGTCAGCCGCCGAACTCCACAGCAGAATGCCATACGACATAATGCTATGAAAGTACGCGAAATACACTAATCTAGCAGTTTGTTCATCTGACAATTGCCTTATTTTCCAGACAGCATAGGAAGCCGAACTTAATTTACCTGCTAACTTTTCAATCTGAGGACCCCATTGCAATTTTGAATCAAGTGTCAATCCTAAAAATACGGTCGATGGGACTAAATCTAATATTTTCGCATTAAGTGCAACTGTTGGTACAATTTGAGTCACATTCGGCAATGAGAACCTGATGCATTTAGTTTTCCCTGCATTTAACAAGAGATTATTTGCTGATGATATATGAAGCTGAGTGTTTTATTATGCTCAATAAGATCTTTATCCTTTCTATTTACTTTAAATATGAGCGACGTATCATCAGCGAACAAAACTATGTCTGATACTTTCTCTACCAGATAAGGGAGATCATTTATATAAACTAGAAATAAAAATGGGCCCAATATAGATCCTTGGGGCACCCCCATTTTCACAGGATGACGTGCCGAAGTGACACCGCCTATCAAAACCATCTGTTGTCGCCCCGATAAATAGGACATCACAAGATCAAGAGATGTGCCAGATATTCCATAGTACTTCAGTTTAACAACGAGCGTACGATGATCAACGCAATCGAAAGCCTTAGAAAGATCACAGAAAACTCCCAGCGCATCCTGTGATCCCTCCCAAGCCTCCAATATTGACCTAATTAATGTGCAACCTGCATCCTGAGTAGAGCGGCCCCTTGTAAACCCGAAGTGCTTGTTATGCAATATCTCATTCACGTTAAAGTGCGACAACATTTGGCTGAGCATCAGCTTTTCAAATATTTTACTTAAAGCTGGCAGTATTGAGATTGGCCTATAACGCGTGGCATTTTTTGAACAACCTGCCTTGAAAATTATTTTCATTAAATCGGGAAAGACACCATCACTTATACAGCCATTGAAGATGGCTGCAAGGATTGTAGCAATGTTTAGTATGATTGATTCAATTGCTTTATTATTTTCATTAAATCGGGAAAGACACCATCACTTATACAGCCATTGAAGATGGCTGCAAGGATTGTAGCAATGTTTAGTATGATTGATTCAATTGCTTTAACAGACAGTCCCCACAAATCTTCTGTGCCTTTCCTTTTAATACTCTTAAAAGCTTTTATAATATCATCACTTGTTACGGATTTAAAACTAAAGTTAGGTACAGTTTGTTTTACGCTTCGATTTAAAAAGAGTTCAGCCACATCTGGTGATGATGCGAGACACTTAGTAATATCCACGGGTATATTTGCAAAAAAAAAGCAGCTAAAAAATTGGCAATGGTAAGCTTGTCTGATAAATTTATATGTTTAGAATTAAGTACCTAATGCTCAATGTATATCTGTTTGTTTTCCCGAATAAATAAAATAAAAAACATCTCACACTTTATGACTTGCCTCTGAGAGCATAGCATAGCAAGAGAGGACATAGCGTTCATTGCCCGACTGGGGAAGTACAGAAGACATTTCTTAATAATAACATTAATAATTTTAATGTTATGTTTCTGAATGTGAGTAAGGTCTCCAGAGCTCATCGGGGTGGGGGAAGGGTCAGCAACACTTGTTTGCTGACTCTTAAAGGCCTGCAATGCACCCGCGACTCCTCTGGTGTCGCGAGTGTCCATGGATTAGTTTGTCGCCCGCTGTAATAAAAAAAAACCGGCCAAGTGCGAGTCGGACTCGCCCATGAAGGGTACCGTAGCAGCAAGTATTTCAGTTGATTAAATGAAAGGTAAATTGCGGTTTACGATTTATGACGTATTAAAAAAACTACTAACTAAATCTCGTTCAAACCAATTTTCGCTGTTATTTTGCATGGTAATGTATATCATATATTTTTTTTAGTTTTATCATTCTCTTATTTTAGTAGTTACAGGGGGGGGGGGGGGGGACACTCATTTTACCACTTTGGAAGTGTCTCTTGCACAAACTATTCAGTTTAGAAAAAAATGATCTTAGAAACCTCAATATCATTTTTGAAGACCTATCCATAGATACCCCACATGTATGGGTACGATTAAAATAAAAATGTTGAGTTTCAGTTCTATGTATGAAGAACCCCCAAAATTATTATTGGGTAAAAATGTTCTTTTTTTATTTTTGTGTGAAAATCTTAATGCGGTTCACAGAATACATCTACTTACCAAGTTTCAACAGTACAGCTCTTATAGTTTCGGAAAAAAGTGGTTGTGACATACCGACGGACGGACAGACAGACAGACATGACGAATCTATAAGGGTTCCGTTTTTTGCCATTTGGCTACGGAACCCTCAAACGTACCCATGTACGTGGGTCATATCCTAAACATCAATTACCGTAGCCGAACTGGAAGTCTCTAAACAGACTCCGGACTCAGGTGGTCAGAAGCAAAGAAAACATGTCTAAATGTCCCCATTTAGACATGTTTTCTGTCGATCAGCCCTTAATTATTATTTGTGGAGCATTGGTCCAATCCATGGCCAATCTAACAGCGTGCCCAGCCTGCATTTCCACATTTGCATAGCAGGATCTTAGAAATGCCACAAGCAGGGCAATCAGTATGGCCTGGTTCTGGGCCACAAAAATTTAATGAGTTTGTCATCGAAAGGCTAAGAAGAATATTATAGTGCACAAATGCGTGCGGAAACACACCCATATAACCCGGTCCCGTGCCGGACGAACGGCTTTACGTACTCACCGCGGCACAGGGATGTAACACCGCCAACTTTCCAATTTTAGGCTGCTACTGAGATTTTACTTTGACTAAAAACAATTTTAGTCGTGTTCAAGGTTTAGAATTCAGAGTCCAAAACATGGTTGACTGATATCTTCACTATACTCATCTATCTAATGTCATCATAAAGATATTCATATTGCTATCACTATCAAATTTTAGTTTTATAGCATCATTATCATATAGGGTACTAGAAAAGTAAGTTAGGTTAGAACTGCGACCATTGCAGTGCATTTTTACACTCCCTTACGTGGCTAATGGTCCACCTGAACCATAAGTGTTTGAACTGTTCATTCTGTTATTTAGTCATGCTTGTGACTATAATATAATGTGTAATTAACTCCATTTCTTCTACCTATGAGTTTTGACTGGTCCACCAGACAGTGACGCGGGTACATCTTTACACTTCGTGACGTGACGACAATGGCGCCCCCGTACCAAACGTGTTTTAAATTGATCGTTCTGTCATTTAGTAATGATTGTGGCTATAATATAATGTGTAATTAACTCCATTTCTTATTCCCATAAGTTTTGACTGGTCCAGACAATGACGCTGGTACATCTTTACACTCCGTACGTGACGACAATGGCGCCCCCGTACCAAACGTGTTTTAGATAGATGATTCTGTTACTTAGTAATGCCTGTGGCTATAATTTTGTGTAATTAACTCAATTTCTTCTACATATAAGTTTTGACTGGTCCAGACAGTGACGCGGGTATATCTTTACACTCCGTACGCGACCACAATGGCGCCCCCGTACCAAACGTGATTTACATTGATCGTTCTGCCATTTATAATGATTGTAGCTATAATATAATGTGTAATTAACTCCATTTCTTATTCCCATAAGTTTTATCTGGTCCAGACAATGACGCGGGTACATCTTTACACTTCGTGACGTGACGACAATGGCGCCCCCGTACCAAACGTGTTTTAAATTGATCGTTCTGTCATTTAGTAATGATTGTGGCTATAATATAATGTGTAATTAACTCCATTTCTTATTCCCATAAGTTTTGTCTGGTCCGGACAATGACGCGGGTACATCTTTACACTTCGAGACATGACGACATTGGCGCCCCCGCACCAAACGTGTTTTACATTGATCCTTCTGTCATTTAGTAATGATTGTGGCTATAATATAATATGTAATTAACTCCATTTCTTATTCCCATAAGTTTTGTCTGGTCCAGACAATGAAGCGGGTACATCTTTACACTTCGTGACGTGACGACATTGGCGCCCCCGTACCAAACGTGTTTTACATTGATCGTTCTGCCATTAAGTAATTATTGTAGCTATAATATAATGTGTATTTAACTCCATTTCTTGTTCCTATAAGTTTTGACTGATCCAGACAATGACTCTGGTACATCTTTACACTCCGTACGTGACGACAATGGCGCCCCCGTACCAAACGTGTTTTAGATAGATGATTCTGTTACTTAATAATGCCTGTGGCTATAATTTTGTGTAATTAACTCAATTTCTTCTACATATAAGTTTTGACTGGTCCAGACAGTGACGCGGGTATATCTTTACACTCCGTACGCGACCACAATGGCGCCCCCGTACAAAACGTGATTTACATTGATCGTTCTGCCATTTAGTAATGATTGTAGCTATAATATAATGTGTAATTAACTCCATTTCTTATTCCCATAAGTTTTATCTGGTCCAGACAATGACGCGGGTACATCTTAACACTCCGTGACGTGACGACAGTGGCGCCCCCGTACCAAAAGTGTTTTTCATTGATCGTTCTGCCATTAAGTAATGATTGTAGCTATAATATAATGTGTATTTAACTCGATTTGTTATTCCTATAAGTTTTGACTGATCCAGACAATGACGCGGGTATATCTTTACACTCCGTACGTGACGAAAATGGCAATGCCGTACCAAACGTGTTTTACATTGATCGTACTGTCATTTAGTAATGGTCGTGACTATAATATAATGTGTATTTAACTGCATTTCTTATTCCTATAAGTTTTGACTGATCCAGACAATGACGCGGGTACATCTTTACACTCCGTACGTGACGACAATGACGCCCCCGTACCAAACGTGTTTTACATTAATCGTAATGTCATTTAATAATGGTCGTGACTATAATATAATTAATGTGTATTTAACTCCATTTCCAATTCCTATAAGTTTTAACTGGTCCAGGCAGTGACGCGGGTGCATCTTTACACTTCCTACAATGGCTACAATGGCGCCCCCGTACCAAACGTGTTTTAGATAGATGATTCTGTTACTTGCTTGTGGCTATAATATTGTGTATTTAACTCCATTTCTTATTCCTATTAGTTTTGTCTGGTCTAGACAATGACGCGGGTACATCTTGACACTCCGTAAGTTACGACAATGGCGCCCCCGTACCAAACGAGTTTTACATTGATCGTTCTGTCATTAAGTAATGGTTGTCACTATAATATAATGTGGCTGTAATTTTGTGCGTAATTAATATAATGTGTAATTTACTCCGCTTTATCTTCCCATGGGGTTTGACAGATCCAGGCAGGGACGCGGGTGCATCTTTACACTTCCTACCATGGCTACAATGGCGCCCCCGTACCAAACGTGTTTTAGATTGGTGATTCTGTTACTTATTAATGCTTGTGGCTATAATTTTGTGTGTTACATACACACAAAATTATAGCCTGTGTAATTAACTCCGTTTCATCTTCCCATGAGGTTTGACAGGTCTAAGAAGTGACGAGGTTGTATCTATACATTCCTTGAGTTTCATCATGCTATAATAGACTACAGGCCCGTGTTAAAAAAATGATGGGTCATTTGAACCACCAGATGACCTATGTAGAACAATATAAGAGCATAAAATAATAAGATTCAGCATTATGCCGTCACTTGCAAGCTGTCCAACTGAGTACAGGTGAGAATTCAAAAGTACAGGTAGAGTGAGTACATTTTGGTCATATATTTTTGTACGGCATTCTTACCATCGATAGATCCATGAAAAATAATAATAAAACGCGTAGTGCCGTAAAAAAAATGGTGCGCCAAAAAGTCGGAATTTTTTTTTGATTTTCCGACAATTTCCAGGGTGAATTTGGTCATTTGATTTTGTACGGCATCAGTTTCATACTATTTCAATACTGCTTCTAATCCATTATTCCGCAACGCCGTACAGAAATCATGCGACAAGGGGAAAAAACCGAGGGTTGCAACCCCCTCTCTTTCCGTGGTCCAGGGGGTGATTTGAAAAAGTACGGCTTCGGTTCCAAAACATTATCTAGCACTTAAAAGTACTATTAAAAATAATGCCGTCAAAAAATGATTGTTCATTTGAATGTATATCAATAATTATCTTAATTTCATCGTATTCTTGATTTATAAAGCTGTAAAATCATTTGATCCTGTACGGGAACTTTTTTTTTAACATGATATTGTAAAATACAATTGTTATATAGTATTGCCGTTCAAAAGAAACTGTTCTGAAAACAATTATAGAGAAATACAAAAACTGAAATTTTGCAAATTATTGCAGAAATTTAAATATCATAGATTAATGAAATATAGCAGTTTTCTACATTGTATCCCATGTTTTAAATAGTATTAACATAAATAAATTTGGAAAAAATGATGCCGTACATTTTAATGCAGACCATATCTTTTAGGCTGATGAAAATGACGCTACCATTTTAAGGGTACTTTATGGCCATCTGATACAGTACGGCATTAACATATTTTTGAAGAGAACAATTGATAATATGATAAAATCACTATGACGTCTAACTGAAGTGAAACGGTGTGTATATTATATCCAAAAATTGAAACTGTCAATCACAGTATCAACAGTTTTGTATACTTTTTGGTTTAGGTACTATATACTTCGAACATTATTGATACATATATATATAATTGATTTGTTTCATTGTAATGATGTGAATAAATAAAACAATCATTTTTTAGAAAAATTCTATATATTTAATGATGATGATAATAAAAAATATGGTTTTTCTTTAAAGTATTCAGTATCTGAATCAGCCACTGAGTTGTTATCAGAATCAACGTCTTCATCGACGTCCGAATTATCTTCTCTATCATTTTCTGAAACATACATATGTTTTTGTCAAAATCAAAGTCTTACGTACAGATTAAAGATGTTAAGATTTATTTATTTACCTATGACGTCATCATCTTCTTCGCCTGATTCCTCATCCGGTGCCGTTATGTCACAGACTTTTTGGGGGCATTCCTCGCCGTGGAACCAGTTGAAATCGTACCGACCGTCATTGAGAATCCATCCATATCTTATTGGTAACAAGGTCGACGGTATTTGTTTGTAGGCATTACACTAAATCTGTGCTATGTAGGTACTTCTCTATATGTTGTTTTAACTCCCGGTAACAAGGGGGAAACGACGTTGCTTCCAATTTCATAGTTGTCTTTTTGAAAGCTTCATTACTGCTTTTCGGCGTATAAATCCTATCGAATATGATACACCTTACTTCGTTGACTGTTTTTCTTGCTTTTATGTTGTATAAAACGCCTACATGTTCTTGCAGAACATTGAAAGTTTGTTCCATGAGTAGTGGATCAGCAACAAACGTACTATGCCCCATTTTAATAAATGCGTCTTGGAATTTCCCTGATTTCTCCAATACTTTGAACGGGATTAAAGTCGCATCCGGTAAAAGCATGGAATGCAGCCAACGAAGAACAGAGATTTTCGCCCAAGTCTCTGTACACAGCACAAACGTCAATGTTTTTCACGTGGTTAATGGTTCCGAGTTGCATCCATATTTTGCGATCGACATTGAACTGATGCTCGCCCACATTTACTAGGATTTGTTTCATGTTAGCTAATAATATTGAATTTCACCTTACTTTTCGTTATATGGATTTTTTCTTTTTCTTTTTAATTTTTTTTCCCCCTTTGAACCAACGAAACTGTACGGCATATGAAAAAATATTATCTATGCATAAAATACTTTCGAAATAAATTAATTTGATGTTGTGTCAAATCATCCCCTGGACCACGGAAAGAGAGGGGGTTGCAACCCTCGGTTTTTTCCCCTTGACGCATGCATGATTTTTGAACGGCGTTGCGGAATAATGGATGAGAAGCAGCATTGAAATAGTATGAAACTGATGCCGTACAAAATCAAATGACCAAATTCACCCTGGAAATTGTCGGAACATCAAAAAAAAATTCCGACTTTTTGGCGCACCTTTTTTTTACGGCACTACGCGTTTTCTTATTATTTTTCATGGATCTATCGATGGTAAGAATGCCGTACAAAAACCCAAAATGTTCTCACTCTACCTGTACTTTTGAATTCTCACCTGCACTCAGTTGGACGGCTTACAAGTGACGGCATGATGCTGAATCTTATTATTTTATGCTCTTATATCGTTCTACATAGGTCATCTGGTGGTTCAAATGACCCATCATTTTTTAACACGGGCCTGTAGTCTATAAGGTTTGTCAGGTCCAAGTAATGATGCGGATGCAGCTTTACACTCCCTGACGCGGCCACAGGGGGGCCCCGCTTAAGGGTTCCGCTACTTAATAAAACTTGTGACTATAATATAACTAGTTGTGCCCCGCAGTTTCACCCGCGTTAAACTTTATAAAATATAGCCTATGTGTTATTCGAATCATCATCATATGAACCGAAAGACGTCCACTGCTAGACAAAGGCTTCCCCCAAAAATCTCCACAATTCCCGGTCTTGCGCGATTCTCGCAGCTTCAAGCGGTTTCCAGCGAACCGCACAAGATCATCGGTCCACCTTGTAGGGGGCCTGCCCACGCTGCGTCCTCCGGTTCGTGGTCGCTACTCGAGAACCTTTCCACCCCAACGACCGTCGGTTCTAAAAGCTATGTGCCTCTATGTGAATTGGATATGTAAGCTAACTACAAAGTTCCATCAACATCCGTTCCGTAGTTTTTCCGTGAAAGAGTAACAAACATCCATACATCCACACATTCATACTAACTAACTTTCGCATTTATAATATTATAGTCTTTTCGCCATAAGATGAGTTCCCTGACAGTTCTTGTTTGACAATTGTAGTGACGTGACCTAACGAAATATAATGGATATTTTTATAATATCGAATCAGTTGGCAAAGAAAATGGAATCGGATTAGTGTCAATCTATGAGTAGTGTCAATCTCTATTGGTCGACGTTCCGTTCAACGCATTAGACATTTTTAAGATTTATACTTTTTTATTTTATTTACTTAATTTATTAACAGTTAATTATAACTACAATAATTTACTTAGTAATTTACGAAAGGCAATATTTTTTTATCATTTTTTTATCATTTCTTTTTTATATTTTTGCCTGTTTATTTTTTATTCGTCTAAAGTAGTATGCGTGCCACGGAAAAAAATGAACTGTCAGGGAACTCATCTTATGGCGAAAAGACTATAGTAGGACATGTAACTAACTTCGTTTCTTCTTCCTAGGCGGCGCGATGGGGCCGGGCAGCGACGCGGGGCGCGGCTCTCCGCTCCCCGACATGGACACAATGGCGCCCCCCGACCGCACGTGTTTCAGACTGTTGGCTTTCGTACTTGCTATAACGTCTGGCTCAGCCATGGCCATCACTGGAAACATGAAAAGACAGCGATCTATAAAACGTATATTTTGTAATCGAATAAGTTAGATAATAAGCACTACGGAAATTGCCCTGTCCTTTTCATTCGGGCTATAATAAAAAGAGATAAACAATATAGCTTCTAAATTGTTCTTCGTTTGGATGATTTAAGAAGAAATTGAACAGTCCTGTCCGATCGCTTGACTTGAATTAAAAGTGAATACAAGCCCCGTTTCGCAATAATTTGAACATTCACACACGAAAGTCCATATTAAATTAAGACTGTGGATGTATTAGTAAAGTAATTTTCTTACCATCGTGTCGATGGTAAGAATTCAATTTTATCTTCCCAAAATTGGGCAACGCTGATCGCTTTGGCTGAAGCGTCATACAAGTCCTGAAGGGAACAAGAGACTGGACAAGAGGGACAATCAGATGAATAGATTTTGGGATGACACGCCGCACTCACAGATGTTTTGTTATGTGGGAATGAGTGATTGCTAAGCCAGGCCGATAGATGTCACCGGTAATATAATGATGGATGATCATAACTTGGAGATTAATTATAATAATACAAAGTTAATTGTTTTTCATCCCTACCCACGTTAATAGTTATTATTTTTTCATATTAGAAGGCTCAAGGTCACCCAAAGGACAATGGAGAGGGCTATGCTAGGGAGAATGTCACACAGATAATCCTAGCCCCAAACTAAGCAAAGCTTGTACAAATGGTACAAGGCGACGATATACATACTTATATAGATAGATAAATACTTATATACATAGAAAACATCCATGACTTAGAAACAAATATTCTTGGTCATCACACAAATATTTGCACTTACCGGGGTTCGAACCCAGGACCACCAGCTTCGTAGGCAGGAGCACTACCAACTAGGCTACGGTGACCTAGTTAAAGTGGCAGTGGGGCACATAATTCGTAGAACCGACGGCCGCTGGTGCATGATATTTAGCAAATAATTGATATTGAAAATGTATGTATTAAATAGTTGGGATAGTCTACATGACTTACATTACGTCGTAAATTACTGATATATTCGCAACACAATTAATCTTTTTTTTATGCTGGATGGGTTTGCGCTTGACCACGATCACACCTGAGGGTACCCATAAGATGCCTGTTCACTCTAGCCTTGAATAAACCCATGTTGTATGAGTCTGGAAACACGTCGTTCGGGAGGGTGTTCCACTGCTTAGCCGTGCGTATGATGAATGAGGAAGCAAAGCGCTTCGTACGGCATAATGGGATGTCAACAACAAAGCGGTGAAGACCGTCCCGATGCCTAGTAGTCCGATGAAAAAGGGGGAAGGAGGGATACGTTCATGGAGGTCTTGAGCGCATTCTCCATGAAACAGCCTATAGAAAACCGATAAGCTTGCAACCTGTCCCTATGATCCAAGCTTTGCAGCTTTTTATTTGTCAGGTCTCTGTCATCGATTATCCTGCGTGCGCGTCTGTCTATCAGTTCTAATCAGTTTATCTTTTTCCGATATGACACAACTCACTGCTGTACCAGAACAAATATATAATCGTTCGGTCGCGCCGCCGCACTATGGAACATGGTAGAACAACTACATATCATAAATCGTTTTTGCTTAGGTCGTTACTGACTCAGTTTTTTTTAATAAGTTTGGAAAGAGTCAATTCAAAAAAAAATCTACTTCAGGTCTGTTTGCTTCAATATTTTAAAATGGATTTCTTGCAAAACTTTGCGGTAATAGATATTAAGTGTACATTTCTAAAAACAACAACTATTTGTGTGACCACAAATAGTTGTTCCGAGTCTGGATGTAATTTGTGTCAGTCTGTTATATGTTTGTAAAGTACTCCGCGACACAGGGATTAGATTTACTAGTGCGGGCGCTGTCTTTAAAAAAAATCATGTTCTGGCGCCAACAACCGCTCGACCGACGTTACACCGCGCGCGGATTAAGGCCGTTACCCGCTACGTTCGATTCGAGTCCGTTCAGACACGGTTCGAAATTAAATAGTCGTAGAACTATTTATGGTTATGGATTTAGAGGTTCGGCGCTAGTTCTGCGCGGCTGCGCATGCGCCGGTCACCGGTCGCTCCGCTAGTCATCTTACTATCTCGCACGCGACACCTGTGTCCAATTATTATTATCCGCGCTTACATTATACGCGATCAACACTCGTTCGCTAAAATACTGTTCGTGTCTATCTGTACTATTACTCCTTCTGTTCTGTGCTGTATTGTGTATCTTCTGTGCCTATGCAATAAACTATTCTTCGGTGACGTGTGTGTTTCCTGTATTTCCTGTCGTACGTCACTGCTACCTGCTTCCTGCATCTACGAGCTACCGCTAAGGTATTCCCGCTTAGTACCTCGCACCGAACCTCTAAAATGGACTATGTCCGATCCAAATCCGTTAAAACACAACAATTTGTGGTTACGCACTACATTCGATCTGAATCCTTTAAAACACGGTCCGTAATTGTCGTAGAATTATTTGTGGTTATGCACTACGACCGATCCGAATCCGTTAAAACACGGTCCGTAGTCGTCGTAGAACTTTTTGTGGTTAAACACTACGAACGATCCGAATCCGTTAAAACACGGTCCGAAGTCGTCGTAAAGGCGGTCGTAATGTGAGTTTGATACTTATCAAGCTCATCTTAACATACACTTGCAAGTGTATGTTAAGTGCAGAATTAATTTCAATATTTCAATTCTATTTCAATATTATGTGGTTGGCAAGTGCTTGCTTTTCACTCCGGAGGAGGTCGTGGGTTCGATTACCACCCAGGACAGATATTTGTGTGCATGAACATGTCTGGTTGTAATTATCTATATGAGTATGTATTTACAAAAGAAAACTAGTATATGTAGTATATCAGTTATCTGAGCTCCATAGTACAAGCTCTGCTTAGTTTGGAATCAGATGGCCTTGTGTAAATAATTTCCCAGGCTATTATTATTATTTTATGTTTATCATTGTGAGCTTGATAAGATCGAGTGTATGTTAAGGCCCGGATTCCTCTGTCGCTGACGTCGGTCGCGTACCGTCAGTCGCGTAGCGCGCTGACCATCAGCGACAATGAAAACATCCGTAGTGCGATGCTGACCGCTCCACGGTACAGGTGTCTCCAAGTGGATTTGTGAAGCGGAGTTTGAATTTGGGATATTATTATGAACCCGTTTATAAATTGTTTAGTTGCTGCAGCATACTTACGCAAGCGGAGACGGCGTCAATATAGAAAAAAAGATATCACATTCACCCAATTGTTGCTGATAGGGTGACGAATGGTGAATTTTCTACTTTATTTGAAATAAATCCCACAATGCAGGACGTAGGCGCAATCACACGTTCGGTATCAATGTTCATGGTGGCGGGCGACTGTACGCGCGCGTGCCGACGGTCGGGAATAGAGTGAGGACGCTCATAGCGTTCTATAGCGCGTCAGTCGACCGACGAACGCGGCGCTGACGGGCGAGACCGACGCGCGTCATCAGCGGCGCGTAGCAACTCGCGCGCCGCTGATGTCAGCGTCACAGTGTGGTGCTTCATAGAGCACAACGTATATTCGTACGCGCGACCGACATCAGCGGCGCGTAGCGACTCGCGCGCCGCTGATGTCAGCGTCACAGTGTGGTGCTTCATAGAGCACAACGTATATTCGTACGCGCGACCGACATCAGCGGCGCGTAGCGACTCGCGCGCCGCTGATGTCAGCGTCACAGTGTGGTGCTTCATAGAGCACAACGTATATTCGTACGCGCGACCGACATCAGCGGCGCGTAGCGACTCGCGCGCCGCTGATGTCAGCGTCACAGTGTGGTGCTTCATAGAGCACAACGTATATTCGTACGCGCGACCGACATCAGCGGCGCGTAGCAACTCGCGCGCCGCTGATGTCAGCGTCACAGTGTGGTGCTTCATAGAGCACAACGTATATTCGTACGCGCGACCGACATCAGCGGCGCGTAGCAACTCGCGCGCCGCTGATGTCAGCGTCACAGTGTGGTGCTTCATAGAGCACAACGTATATTCGTACGCGCGACCGACATCAGCGGCGCGTAGCAACTCGCGCGCCGCTGATGTCAGCGTCACAGTGTGGTGCTTCATAGAGCACAACGTATATTCGTACGCGCGACCGACATCAGCGGCGCGTAGCAACTCGCGCGCCGCTGATGTCAGCGTCACAGTGTGGTGCTTCATAGAGCACAACGTATATTCGTACGCGCGACCGACATCAGCGGCGCGTAGCAACTCGCGCGCCGCTGATGTCAGCGTCACAGTGTGGTGCTTCATAGAGCACAACGTATATTCGTACGCGCGACCGACATCAGCGGCGCGTAGCAACTCGCGCGCCGCTGATGTCAGCGTCACAGTGTGGTGCTTCATAGAGCACAACGTATATTCGTACGCGCGACCGACATCAGCGACCGACATCAGCGACAGAGGAATTCGGGCCTAAGTGTTCTATTTCACAAGTGTGTGCGTATAAACAGGGCCACTTTCTATTCTCTTATCATGATCCGATGGGACGACTACAGATCCAGTACAAGACCGACGGCTTTACGTGTTCTCAGAGGCACGGACTGTAATCCCCAATTCCCAATTTCACTTTTAGGCTTGACCCGGGATTTGAACCCAGGACCTCATAATCTGCGGTTGGATACGCTACTGCCAGACCAACCAGGTATTCAGCACACACAGTTGACTATCCCTCTAAAGTGATTAATGTGAACGGGGCTTTACCGCTCCCTAATCACAAGAGACGGGATCTATTAGACGCACAACTAGAGATGTAAAATGACTGAATATGACTAGTCACAATTGTCATAAACCTTAAATGACCGGTCATTTACTGTCAAATTCAGTCAATTTGACTCAAATATTATTGTCTATTCTCGACTACCACCCAATTATTTATTTATTTAGGTACCCAATTTATATGCATGTAGGATCCGGGGGGCCAAAAGCGGTATGTCAGGGTTTGGAGTTCCCATGTAGCTGGGATTAAGTAGCCATAATTAATAAACAAGGTCGATTAATTTACACACTAATTAGAATATTACAATAATTACAATAATAATAAAGTAAGCAAAATGGAGGCGAACAGAATCTTAAGTGGCAATATAACCACCCGAATAGCGTATTGTCGAGGCAATATCGCTATAGCATCGGGTATCGCGTCAGCAATTCCGCGTATGCAATATACAGTGCAAGACTGTACCAGGTAGACCAACAGTTCTGTTGCGAGCAGAGCTCTTGTTCTAGTCTAATCCGAAGATAGACTGCCTGTACAAGTTGTTTTTTTTTTTTTTTAACATGACGCGTGCCTCTCGGCTTTTACTGCTTCACCGGACAGTAGGGGTGAGCGTGGGCTCTAACCGCCTAGTTGCCTGTACAAGCCAGTGCGAGCTCTTATAAAGGGGTAGGCCACGCCTCCCACTCCCTCCAAACAGCTCTGTTCAATGGCGTACGGAAATACGCCACGCGTTTACTCGATACAATTTACAAAAAGGATCTAAATCCAAATAGTGTACCTATTAAAATTCATCAAATAATCCAACAGGAATTATCGTGAAGTTATAACAGTTGTTTTTTTAACAACTATAATCTAATTAAAATATCAAAATATACGCTCAACCGTCAAATACAGTACCAACTAAATGTCGAACTTGGTTGGCGAATTTAATTTTTAACTATCTTCGACATGCAAGTTTAAATGAAGCAACGGATTATTTTCTATTATATCATGAGACGACGATGCACGAGGTGATGCGAGGTTGTCATTTTGTTTTAAATGTACGCATGATTAGAAATATAAAATGATTAACACTACATATGTGCTATATACTAAAAGTCATAAAAACCACTTTTCAATTTAGAAATTGTAGACTTTTATCAACGACAAAAACATAAAAGGTACTAAAATATTACTGAAATCAAATTGACTGAAAATGACAATTTTTGACAGTTAATGACCATTTTCGACCAATATGACCGTAAATGACAGTCAGTCTAATTCAGTCACTAGTCATTTTCAACACTACCCACAACACATTGGAAGTATCAAAAATTATAGTAGCCTAGCTGAGCCTAAGTTTCACACGCGTTATAGTAGTTTTGGCGTAAAAGAGTAACAAACATACATCCATACATCTATACTCACAAACTTTCGCATTCATAATATTAGTAGGATGTGTACTCTAGCGGTTTTGGCAGAGCACGCCGGAATAGCTCGCAGATGGTAGATTTTTTCCTACTTACTTGACACTTATCGTCATATTTTGGACAATTCACACAATATATTTGTAAATTATAGCCTATGTGTTATTCTGATGTATAAGCTATATTATTGGAAAGTTTCATTAAAATCCATTCAGTAGTTTTACGTGAAAGAGTAACAAACATCCATCCATCCATACTTACAAACTTTACGTTTATAATATCCGTAGGATTGTTACCATTTTGGGACCTGGTCTCGACGGAGATGTGTTCGTCCGATATAGTGGAGGGCTCCCTCGACGACGCCGATGGTATCGCGACGGTATCACGGATGTTCGCTACACATAACAAAACAAACATATAATTAAACTGGAATCTTTAAAGCAGTCTCACAATGTGAGTTCTGGATGTTGATGTGAGAGCGTTAAATTTATTAAAGATAAGTTTTATCAATATCTCTATATTGACCAAACTTATCTTTAATCCTTGACTGTACTTATGTAACAAAGTTTTCGTCTGAAAGTATATATTTTTCCTATTTAATTATTGATTATAGCTGTGCCCCGCGGTTTTGCCCGCGGTAAATTTTATAAATTACCACAGCTCTTCGCCCGTAGGTGATAGCGTGATAATATGTAGCCTATATGTGGACCCGACCTCTTAGTAATATTAATGCAAAATTTGAAGTTAATCCATACAGTACTTTTTGAGTTTGGCCCGGACATACATACAGACAAACAGACAAAAATTCTAAAAACTATATGTTTGGCTACGATATCGATTATAAATCACGCCGCAGTTATCCTTTAAAAAAATATCAAAGTACAGTTTTGAATTTCCTACGATTTTATTATATATATATATATAAAGAGGGTCGTGGTCAAAGTGGCAAAGAACACATGTAAAATTTTAAAATGGAGATGGACTGGCCATATGATTAGTGATACGAATGGAAAATGGACAAAAACCATAACAGAATGGTATCCCAGGGATGGGAAGAGAAGTAAAGGGCGTCAAACAAAAAGATGGGAAGATGACCTCATAAAGGTAGCGGGTCCAGAGTAGACGAGAACAGCGAGAGACAGACAGAAATGGAAAGCTTTAGAGGAGGCCTTTGACAGAAGACAAGCTGTGCAGTGAAACCGATCGATTAATATGTATGTAAATTTATAGTTTTATGGAACAGCAATAAAGACTTATTCTATATATAAAGAGGCGCTCATAGCTAGATGGTCTCAACGGTGTGTAAACGAGGTTAAGCAACTAGGCTCGCGGTCAGTCCATAGATGGGTAACCGCCGGAGAAGTTTAATTTCTGAGCGTCTCCATGCTTCGGAGGGCACGTTAAGTTGACGGTCCCGGTTGTAGCCGTTAGGAAACAGTCGTTAAGCTATGTCAGAGACACAGTCCAATCACAGTAGGTTGCGGGCGGTTACTGAGCGGCTTGAGCAACTCTGACACTAAGGTAACCAGTGACAATGCCATATGTATAACGACGGGCCAGTTGGCATGGTTGGTAAATGCTTGCCTATCACGCCGCAGGCCGTGGGTTCGATTCCCACCGAGGACAGATATTTGTGTGCATGAACATGTCTGCTTATTATATATGAACATTGTAAACAGGTATTAACGCGACTAACCTTATTGTTATTTTCCCGACGTTTCGACCAAGTTGCATTGATCAGTCATCCCGTGACCACGATCAATGCAACTTGTTCGAAACGTCGGGAAAAAAACAATAAGGTTAGTCGCGTTAATACCTGTTAACAATGTTCATATATAATTATGATACGCGAAAGTTTAAAATTGTATATGTCTGCTTGTCCTGAGTCTGGGTGTAAATATCCATATAAAGTATGTATTTACAAAAGAAAAGTAGTATATGTAGTATATCAGTTATCTGGTTTCCATAGTACAAGCCCTGCTTAGTTAGTGAATACCTCGTTGGTCTAGCGGTAGCGTGTTCACCCGCATAGTACAAGCCCTGCTTAGTTAGTGAATACCTCGTTGGTCTAGCGGTAGCGTGTTCACCCGCATAGTACAAGCCCTGCTTAGTTAGTGAATACCTCGTTGGTCTAGCGGTAGCGTGTTCACCCGCATAGTACAAGCCCTGCTTAGTTAGTGAATACCTCGTTGGTCTAGCGGTAGCGTGTTCACCCGCATAGTACAAGCCCTGCTTAGTTAGTGAATACCTCGTTGGTCTAGCGGTAGCGTGTTCACCCGCATAGTACAAGCCCTGCTTAGTTAGTGAATACCTCGTTGGTCTAGCGGTAGCGTGTTCACCCGCATAGTACAAGCCCTGCTTAGTTAGTGAATACCTCGTTGGTCTAGCGGTAGCGTGTTCACCCGCATAGTACAAGCCCTGCTTAGTTAGTGAATACCTCGTTGGTCTAGCGGTAGCGTGTTCACCCGCATAGTACAAGCCCTGCTTAGTTAGTGAATACCTCGTTGGTCTAGCGGTAGCGTGTTCACCCGCATAGTACAAGCCCTGCTTAGTTAGTGAATACCTCGTTGGTCTAGCGGTAGCGTGTTCACCCGCATAGTACAAGCCCTGCTTAGTTAGTGAATACCTCGTTGGTCTAGCGGTAGCGTGTTCACCCGCATAGTACAAGCCCTGCTTAGTTAGTGAATACCTCGTTGGTCTAGCGGTAGCGTGTTCACCCGCAGAGAATGAGGTCCTGGGTTGAAATCCCGGGTCGGGCCAAAAGTGACTTTAGGACTTTTCGGCAAAAAGAAAAACTTGTCAGCATCAGCCCGAAGTCTGGGAGTTGGCGGTATTATACCCCCGTGCCTCAGAGAGCACGTAAAGCCGTCGGTCCTGTACTTGACCTCTTTCCGGTCGTGTCGCTAGGATTCCCATCAGATCATGAGAGTGATGGAATAGAAAGTGCTCCTGTGTTTGCGTAAACACTTGTGCACTATAATATGTCCCGCACAAATGGCTTATCTCTACTGAGACTGGCCAAACACAGGACTTTATTATTTTTTTTAGTTAGAGATAGAAAAGCCTATTATTAAGATTTAATAAAACATTAAAGCGCCATCTGTTGGAATTGTCCGATTTAAGTATTGGATTTCCAGCCGTTGTTAGCCGTGTAGGTTTCGGTAAGATGTCGTTAAAGCGCCTCAAATGCGTTAAGAAATGACGGTCACCGTAGCCTAGTTGGTAGTGCTCCTGCCTACGAAGCTGGTGGTCCTGGGTTCGAATCCCGGTAAGTGCAAATATTTGTGTGATGAGCACGAATATTTGTTTCTGAGTCATGGATGTTTTCTATGTATTTATCTGTCTATATAAGTACGTATATCGTCGCCTGGTACCCATAGTACAAGTTTAGCTTAGTTTGGGGCTAGGATGGTCTGTGTGACATTGTCCCGAGATATTATTATTATTATAAATATCAAATAGATTGTATAAATTCGAAGTGCCAGTACCACAGTGCGGTGGCGGAGCGGTTAACGCACATGGTGCCAGATACTCCGTGGTCGTGGGTTCGATTCCCACCCGCACATAAATTGATACAATTAATTTTAAAGGTGAAAACATGTTAACTCACAGTGTGATTCAGATGCACCGCTTAGTATTCTGCCGATCCTGCCGAGTGACGTCATGGACTGCAAGCTCATTGTGTCGTGCGCTATTATTCTGTAACAATGAAATGAAATAATGAAATTTATTCAGCACTTGGGTATTAACATACACTTGTACTTGTCAAGTTCACAATGCAGTACATGAACATAGTCGAATACAGTATAAAAAATACAAAAATATAATAAGTATAAAAAAAAAAACTTTTTTTTTGAAATTTAGTTGTACAATATTAAAATTAAAGACTTGAAGGCAATGAGCATTTGGCTAGCGCAGAAGGCTCTTAACCAGTAGCTTAAATTAAACGATTAATACCCGAGGCCACCCTTTTGGGGTTCGGGCCACAGCTCAGGGGGCCGCTGAAGCAAAAGGACAGAATTCTAAGAGAGGGTGTGATCAGTTGCACGGGATCACCGATGACGTGTTAAGGGGCCAAAGCGATCCTCGCCGCTGAGGAGCCTACCCTAGCTAACCTGCGCTAATGTTTGAGACATTGGCACTAGGAAGGTTAGAGTACCCGTCGATACTACCTCTAATAAGGGTACACATTATGACTTAACTAGCTGTGCCCCGCGGTTTTACCCGCGTCAAACTAAAAAAAAATATATGTGTTAATCCAGGGTGTCAGCTAACTCCATGCCAAATTTTATTAAAATCGTTCCAGCCGTTTAGACGTGAAGAAGTAACAAACATACATACTCACACACTCACAAACTTTCGACTTTATCTATACATACATATAATAAAATCGTAGGAAAATCAAAACTGGACATTGAATATTTTGTAAAAAAGATACTTGTGGCGTGATCTACAATAGATAGCGAAGCCAAAAATATAGTTTTTAGAATTTTTGTCGGTTTGTCTGTTTGTCTGCATGTATGTCCGGGCTAAACTCTAAAAGTACTGCATGGATTTACTTCAAATTTTGCATGAATATTACTAAGAGGTCGGGTCAACATATAAGCTACATATTATCACGCTATCACCTACAGGGGAGGAGCTGTGATAATTTATAAAGTTTAACGCGGGTAAAACCGCGGGCACAGCTCGTAATAATAGGTCTTTACCTATGAAATTGCCGTTTTGTATGAAAAAATTTAAACGAATTTTTTTCATGAATTTTTTTATTTGTATTAATCGAAGTAATCACCCATGCAATCAATGCATCTTTGCCATCGCAGTGGCAGTTTATTGATGCCCTTCTTAAAGAAATCAGCTGGACGGGAGGCAACAAATTCTTCAAAGGCATTTTGTACTGCCTCTCGGGTATTGAATTTTTTTCCCGCCAAGAAGTTATCCAAATTCTGGAAAAAGTAGTAGTCTGTAGGCGCAAGGTCTGGTGAGTAGGGCGGATGACGGAGAGCTTCCAACCCCAGTTCTTGCAACTTGGAGACCGTCTGCTGTGCAGTATGAGGTCGCGCGTTGTCGTGCAGGAGCAGCGGAGACGAGCGATTGACCAATGCTGGTTGGAGATGCGCCAGCTTCTCCATCATTGTGCTCAGTTCTTCACAGTACACATCTGCAGTAATGCTCACCCCGTTTGGTAAGAAGCTGTGATGAATCACACCGGCGCTAGACCACCAAACAGTGACCATCACTTTTCTAGGGGTAAGTTTTCGTTTAGGGCATTGTTTAGGTGCTGAACCAGGATCCAACCAACTTGCTGAGCGCTTGCGGTTATCAAACAGAATCCATTTTTCATCGCAGGTAACAATGCGGTTCAAAATTCCTTCATTTGTGTGTCTGTTGAGCAGTGCAAGGCACGTCTCGACGCGTACTTCGCGCTGGCGATCATTGAGTTCGTGGGGCACCCATTTGTCAAGCTTTTTTACCTTGCCAATTTGACGCAAATGGACCAATATTGTTTTGACGCTAACGTCGAAAGCTGCTGCTAATTCAGCCGTAGATTGTGTATCATCAGCTTCCACAACCGCCTTTAATTCGTCATTGTCGACCAAAGTCTTCGGACGACCGCGAGGTTCATTTTTCAGGTCGAAATTTCCAGAACGGAAGCGAGCAAACCAATAACAGGTGGTGCGTTGGTTTGTAGTGTTAGCTCCGTAAACGTCGTTGATGTTGCGTGCCGCTTGTGCCGCGTTGCTGCCACGACGGTACTCATATTCCATAATTACTCGAATTTTTAACGTATCCATGATGACGAAAAAGATTGAAATGCGATGAAAATGTAACACTAATCAATAAAGAAATGACTACTTTTGGAAAAAAGAATCCATGTTTTTAAAATAAAATTAATTTGAAATTAGAATTCTTAGCCAAACAAAAATTATTTTGATTTGAAATGGCCAGTACTGCAGAACGGCAATTTCATAGGTAAAGACCTAATATATATATGGCCTTTGCGTCTGTTACAGACGATTTACGGCGCATTGTCTGAGAGACATTTCTTATAATATTAGTGTGATTATTTGCATACAATATGATTTGCGGTGAACACCTTTTTGGTCGACTTTAATAGCAGTGGCAAACATATACAGACATTTTTTTTTAAATAACTAATTAAGTAAGTAAGTAACTCTTTATTGTACACCAAAAAATAATACATAAAAAGAACTTTGAGCATGTTAAGATTGTACAAATCGGCGGCTTATCGCCATTTGTACAATCTTATAATTAATTAATTCCAATACAATTAAAAAATCATTCTGGGGATGCGCAAAAGTGCGAGCCAGTGCTCCCGAAGAGAAAGGGAGACGGAAAGTAACAAAATACGTATACACACTGGGTTATTTATAAAACACCAACAACCACGCAGGACCAGAATGCGAACATCAAAAGCAACAACTTTTGTTCTACGAAGTCGGACATAAATCAATATGGGCAGTGGTTACCCTGGTATCAGAGTTGTCCGTCCAGTAGGCCTCTGACATGGCTTATCGACTGTTGTCTAAGGCAACAACCGGGACCGACAGCTTAACGTCCCTTCCAAAACGCGGGGACGCTCAGAAAAAAAAAAGAAGTTTTTATCCACGTAGACTTCAAAAAAGCTTGTAAATAGTCAGAATATGTTCGTAGTAATATATAATTAATTTATAACTATTTCTAGGTACATATAGATATGTACACGGATTGTAGGAAATCATTTACATTATGATCTATTTTATAATAGTAACGATATTTAGCTAACTTAATTAAGTTATTGTCAAGGATCATGTGTAGGTTTAATTAAACCATTATAACGGTCACCCATCTATAGGCTGACCGCGTGCCTAGTTGCTTTACCTCGCCGATCACTTACAGACCGGTGACCGCAAATGGCCATATCATAAAAAAAAAATTTTTTTGTTGA
Source organism: Pseudoips prasinana (assembly GCA_951640165.1). Classification (NCBI taxonomy): domain Eukaryota; kingdom Metazoa; phylum Arthropoda; class Insecta; order Lepidoptera; family Nolidae; genus Pseudoips; species Pseudoips prasinana. Next base: position 34,184,884 of record OX621245.1, on the reverse strand, counting down.
ACTGTCGTGACATTTGTCGGTCTATGTTTCATTCATAAACAAAAGAACGACGCGCGAATGATGCTAGTCTCACGCGTGTTTGCGCGCCTTTGCCATGCTCATAGAGTTATAAACATTCAAGCGGGTAATTAAGTGGATACCTTTAGCATAAAACCTACTTAATATAAATTGTCTATGATAGTGAGTGAAGTTTTAAAAAGCGATAATGACTTCAAGATTAAGTCAGAAAATTAAATACATTTTCCATGTCAACTTGCTTCTCATTTTACTCCTTCTACTAGTATTAGTTTTCATTCGGTCATTTTAATCTTTCTTTTAAGAATAAACTGTATAAATGGCAGAACAGACAACTTCTATGACGTAAGAGAATTTTTAAAACATGACCACACATCAAAATAATATTTATTCTGATGTAATATTTATAAATTAATTCTATGTAATGTTATTAAATTTAGGAAAATAATTAGGTATAATTCTATTTGACATTTCGCCACCCCCGAAGAACAAAATGATAACCGTCATTACCATAGTTTTAGTGTTATGTCATATTTGAGGTCTACGGTGCCTAATACATCTACACAATTTTTTTCGTGAATGTCCTGCCTGTATTTAAAAAGTTATAAAATATTGCAATAATATTCATCATCAATTTTCTACCCGAAAAATAATGTATCATAGTATTGGTAAAAAAGTTTCTTCATAAAATATATGCCAAATACTTTTACAATAGGATTCTCGGAAAATAAATAGATAAAATAAATTGTTAACGCTATTACCATTTTGTTCTCGTAATAATACATTTAGGCTCGGTGACTAACATGTCCTTAGTAAAAAGTACTGAGAAAAGTAAACACGGAAACATCTTGCCATTCTTTTCGGTCATAGGTGCATAGGTGCATTAGAGAGTGATAGCACGATAATTCATTGCGTGCGGCGCTCGGCACGTGGCAATGTTTGTTTACCTACTCGACCTTCTCTAGTGCACTTGTAACCGTCATTGCGTGAGCGTAATTTCTTTTTAGCTGCGGTTGTTTCTATTATTTTTGTGTAAATTCAGTGTTTTTTTAAAGTGAAAAGTGGTAAACCTAATTGCAATAATAAAATGAATAAACGGAATCCTCGTTTAGACGTTATTATGAGTATGGTGTCTAAAATAAGTGACGATTCCAAACATCTTACTAATGATGGTGAGTACCGACTGTGCCTTTTACACAGTATCATTGTCTTTTAATTAGTGATAGGTAGATAGAATGGCCATAGAATCTTATTTAAGTAAGTAGGTACTCGATCTGTGACCCGATGTTGATAGCTGCAAATTCGACACACCTACCTACCTAGATACCAACTTGCTTATTTTTAAATAGGTACCTACTTCGAGTGAAACAGTTGATCTTCCTTGGAACCTACCTAATGCTCATTACCTACAATGAAGTTTCTTTGCGTTAACTAATCTATATGCATGTCAATTTGTCATCACTGTTTGTTATTATCTAGGTATTAATTCAATGTCATTAAATCGTATCGTTTAAATGTTTTAGATCACAACCCACCCCAAAATGGTACTACAGATCAAGACAAAATAACGAAACATGAATATAATTTACGCGGTAAGTGTTAAATATTATTTTATGTTTTTGGTAGGTAGGTAAGTAGTAATTTTTGCCTGTATTTAAAATAATTATACTAAAAATAAACTCCTGCCTCGATGGTCGAGTGGCCGCAAGCGCGGGTCCTAACCTCGAGGTCCTGGGTTCGATTCCCGGGTCGGGCAAAGTGTTATTGGGTTTTTCCATTAAGTTGGAACTTCTCAGTAGCAGCACGGAGTCTGGATTTGTGCCCGGTAGATGACAATAGGCTCGCCCCCTATTACATGGGACTTAAAACATAACTGGCGAAACGTGGGTGTATTACACACCTCTGCCTAACCCTTCGGGGAATACAGGTGTGATTGTTATGTCATGTTATGGTTATGTTAAAATAAACAAAAAGCTATCGTATTATGGGTACCTACCTACCTCATTTTTTTCTAGCTTAACCTAGCTTCTTATATTTTTTGCTTTTTTATTTAATGTAAGTATAAAAAAGCAAAAAATATAAGAAGCTAGGTTCACCAAACTAATCTATATTTCTATATTAATATTATAAAGCAAAATAGTTTGGTTGGTTGAACGTGGTAATCTCAGGAACCACTGGTTTGAGTTGAAAAAATATTTTTGTGTTAGATAGTTACTTAGTTCATTTATTGAGGAAGGCTATATCTATATTATATAATATTATAAAGAGGTAATATTTTTGTTTGTAAGTTTGTATGTAAGGGCTAATCTCAGAAACTACTGGTTCGAATTAAAAACTCTTTTGTTCTGGTCTGCAGAATTAACAAAGAAAACGTACTACAATCCAAATGATAAACAAGGGAATGAAGACTTCTCTCCGAGTTCATCCGGTGAATATCTGCCAAGTCCAGAGAGACTCCAAATTCTAAGACAGCGGAGTCAAAGCTCATTAAGTTTTGGAGGAGATTCGGACTATTTAACATCAGCTGCTAATAATATTACAAAATCACCATCGAGCATATCAAACATATCTTCCATTTTTAATGAAGTAGATTTTGTAGCATCACCTTTGATAGTGTATGAAAATAGACCATTGTCATATACAAAAAAAATGCTCGGTAATGAAAATATTAATAGAAAAACTTTATCAAGACGTAGTTTAAACTTTTCTGCTATCGCTGAGGAAGACAATAATATGGTCGACGCATCTTCCAGTTTTGCAAGCATTATCTACCCAGGGGAAGTTGAACAGAAAGACTTAAATATTTCTATGGGCAGTGAACTTACTGTAAATAAGGAAAATTTTATTTCTATTACTTTTGAATTAGAAGAGACTTTGCAACCATGTGACTCTTCCAACGGTAAATTGACTGAGTGCACCTTAGTTAGTTACCAAAATGTGCCATCAAGCTCAAAAGATTTCGATTTGACAAATGTTTCTCAGTCAGAGGTAGAGGTTAACCATTCAGCAATTAATTATAATATTATTAGTTTTAATGAAGATGATTACCAAAGAAATAACATAGACAGTTCCGGTGAAGTGATAACTCAAGCTGAAACTGCTGCTGCAAGCTTAGAACAGGTATTGTGTGCTACTAACGCGAAAAAATTGACAAGAAAACGGGTTCGAAATGATAGAGAAAAACAAGACAATAAGAGTAAAAGGTTAAAGAATTCAGGAGAAGCTTACGTAGGTTGCAGGTCAAAGAAAGAGTTTAAGAAAAAAACGATAAAGGCTGAATGCAAGTGTCAAAAAAAATGTGGAGACAAGATCAACCAACAGCAAAGAGAAACTATAATGCAGCAATACTATCAACTCGCTGATCATGAGTTACAATGGCAATTCATCGCTAAGCATATAATAGCTGAAGACATAAAAAAAGTGACAATAAACCGAAAGAACAACCGCACTCAGACTATTAAATACTATTTTTATTTAGACACAGAAAAAGTGCAAGTATGTAAAACATTCTTCATTAATACTCTATCTATATCACATCAAACAGTTTATACAGCCTTAGAAAAGGTAAAATCTGATAAAGGTTTGAGTGACAATAGAGGTTGTCATGATAATCATCATCATCATCATCATTACAGCTTAAATAAGTCCACTGCTGGACAAGCCTCCCTCAAGAATCATCTTGAGGGGATATGCCATAATCGCCACGCTTGGCAGGCGGGTTGGCGATCGCAGTATGATGGTCGTAGTACTCAGAAGGAAGCTGCTTCCCGTCCTCTGGTAGATATTCCCTCGGGTCGACTTCTACGCCCCCCACGGGATGAGATGGGGTGATGATATTCTGATTCTGATATTTGTCGCCGTCACCACACAGCAGGCTAGCAGTCATGATAAAGACCTCGCAAAATGTCACTTGAAACCGAAGACAATATTAAAGAGCACATTCAATTATTTCCTACTGTGGAGAGTCATTATACTCGGAAGAAATCGGCCAGACAATATCTGTCCGAATTACTTAATATATCTAAAATGTACCGGTTGTACGAGGCTTGGTATACTGAAGGGCACTATTCTTGCCGCATGGCATCTAAAAGACAGTACGAAACTATTTTTAACACCAGATTTAATTACTCCTTTCATCGCCCCAAAAAAGACCAATGTGGTCAATGTGCACTTTACCGACAAGCTGATCCTCGTACAGAAGAAACTCTGCGAGAGAAATTTAACCAGCACCAGAAGAATAAAGAACGCGTGCGTCAAATAAAAAACGAAGAAAAACAATCAGCTGACCTTTCAGATACAACTGTTGCAATCTTTGATTTAGAGAAGGTGTTGAATATTCCTCAATCTCAAGTGGGAATATTTCACTATAAGAGGAAATACCCTGTGTATAACTTCACAATATTTGACAGTACTCGACTGAAAGGTTACTGCTATGTTTGGCACTACGCAATCGCAAAAAGAGGAGCAATAGAAATTGGTAGCTGTTTATGGCAATTTCTCATGGGTGAAGCAGGAAGAGGTATCAAAAACATCTCATTTTACTCTGACGATTGCGGAGGTCAAAATAAAAATAGATTTATTTCTGCATTCTATATTTTTGCCGCTCAGAAACTGAAAATCAATATCACACACCGATTTTTCGAAACGGGGCATGGTCAAAGCGAAGGTGACTCAATGCACTCTAATATAGAACGAGAGCTAAAACATCAAGTTGTTTATACACCTGAACAGATTTACGCAATTATTTTGAATGCAAAAGTTAATGGTGAGAAGTACACTGTGAAGGAAATGACACAAAATGAGTTTAAAGACATAAAAGAATTAATCAAGAATAAGAACTGGGCCAAAGATGAAGAGGGACATAAAGTAGCATGGTCTAAAATAATGGAAGTAAGTGTCTTGCATTCACAGCCTACAGTTCTACGTTTCAAGTATGATTATGATGCAGATTATTCTCGGTTGAATGTCGAACCGCTTCCAAGAATTGCGCCAAGAAACAAGCGGGGTAAACATAATGCTTCAACCTCTCTTACAGAGATACAATTATTGAAACCAGCTTACAACAAACCCCTTTCAATAAGTAAGGCTTTACACGGCGACCTTATGAGTCTCTGTAGGGCAGAAGCAATCCCTAGCTACTACCATGCCTTTTATAACTCCCTCACATTTGCTAATTGCTCTGAAGAACTTAATCATGAGGATTCCGATGAAGTTCACGAAGACTGATTTTTTTCTTATGGTTTTTTTCTATACTTATTAATTAAAATAATAGTTTATTAGAATAACGTTGTTTCATTTTAAACCCTAGAATAAAAGTTTAAGTTTCTGTTACCTAATTATGCAAATTGAAAATTAACTAGAATAAAATTGCAAATGATCTTGTTTTCCATTAATCTGGCATCCATTTTTCAATGAATATTATTGTAATGTAATATTGCAATATTCATAGGTTCTGGTAATTGCCGCGATTAAAATTGTAAGTGTATATTAATAAACTAAAACAGTACAAGAATTTTAGTTTTCTTTTAGATTCGAAATATCTTTAGTTCAAATAACCTTAGTAAAACTTCTTTAAAAGCATTATAAAGCATAAAAAATTAGCTACCATTGTCCTATTTCTCGTTTCTCTACACAAATTAGTTGGCAAGATATAGTCGAAAATCAGTTTTTTATTTTTCCTGAAAAGTAGTGATTTTGCTATTACCATTTTATTCTCCGGGGGTGGCGATTTATTTTATTGTTGTTTGTATTTGTAATATTGACATTAGATTCGCTGGTAAGTGTTTTTGGTGAACACATGTGGAGCGTTTTTAATTTAATATTTTCGTTGTTATAATTGATTTTGGTGTTGCTTTTGAAAGCCTATATGTGTCTGTGATTTGTGTATTTTAATTATATCTGTGTTTGTCCTCATATTCCATTTGGGTGAGTTCTATTTTGTTTCGTATAAGATTGATGCCGGGCGACCATGGAAGTTGAGGAAACTCTCCATGGCCGTCCGCCGGATCCTGGCGAGTCGCGAGACGTCCTCAACGACGACTCTGGCGACAGTAATAAAGCAGAAAATTTTTCCTACGGTTCAGGTTTAATTGCCCCCTTGGCTAATTTTGAGGCTGTTGAACGCTCGATCCACAAACGTGGAACTAGCGGAGACGGTCCTCCTCCCCCTAAAAAGCCGCATACGGATCGCCTATCTCAATCCATTGAACGTCAGATCCCCCAGTCTGATGAAATCTATTCATCTCAGACTAATAATACTCCATTGTCACAACCAATTTCTCAACTTTCTCCCCAAACCAACAATTTACAGTCAAACTCATCTTCATTAGGCCGTTCTAGATACTCTAACAGAGATATCAGACCGTTTTTAGTCCATGTTGCCTTTAAATCAGATAACCCTGCAGCAAGCACTTCAATACATCCCATTAAATTCGGCCAACTGTTAATGAAATTAAACATTAAAAATATTCTTGCTGATGGTATCAAAAGGGTAGGTAGAAATCGAATCTCAGTAGAATTCAAGTCCCCTGAAGATGCCAATGCCTTCCTTGCTAGCTCAGAAATTATTAATAAGGGGTATATTACTTCCATTCCTACATATAACATTACAAGAATGGGAGTAGTAAGAGATGTTCCAGTAGATTGGACTGATCTTGAGATAATTCAAAATTTAAAACCAGAAATTGGATGTGGTCAAATTTTGAAGGTTAGAAGGATGAATCGCAAGTTTGTGGTGGATGGAGTCTCCGAGTGGAGGCCAACACCCATGGTGGTTCTCACTTTTGATGGCCAGACTTTACCAAAACGAGTTTTCTGTTGCTACAATTCTTTACCTGTAGAACTCTATCTGTTCCCTACAATTCAGTGTTATGCTTGTTGTAAATATGGGCATACAAAAAATCAATGCAGGTCAAAGGCAAAGTGTTTTCGCTGTGGTGGGGAGCACTTTGGTGATAGCTGTACGGTTGATGAAGCCAAATGTTTTTACTGCTCCGGAGCACACTGTGCTAACAGTAAAAGCTGTCCAGAATTTGATAGGCAGAAAAGAATAAAGATAGCCATGGCAGAGTGTAGTATTTCCTATGATGAAGCAGCTAAAAAAATTCCTTCTGCTTATAGATCATATGCTGATGTTTCTGCATCTTCTCCCCGTCCTACTCCATCCAATTCTTCAATCTCTGTTCCTCCTAATATTATTTCATCCAACTTGCGTCCTTCAGCTTCCACCTCATATCACAAATCAGTTCCTAAGAGACAAAAAAATCATGTTCCTCTTACTGCAGGTTATGATGTAAGAGCTCATCAAGAGACTTTAAATTCATACTCCTTTTCACCTGCATCTAATGGTTGTGCCCTCAGCAAAGATCCTATAGATGTAAATTTCTCAAAGGAATTAGTTTCTATAGTAAATTTATTAGAATCCTTCACATCTAAACACCAAGTTCCTGACCACGTTGCCAATTACTTAATTAATAGACTTCAGCTAAGACAAAATGGATCTGCAGCTTCTACAGTGGAACGCCAGAAGTGTCCATCCAAAAATAAATGAAATAATTACCTTAATTAATAATTTCCAGCCTATTGTTTTTGCCATCTCGGAGACGTGGCTTTCTCCACGTCTTCAGTTTAATATTTCTGGATATAGCACATATCGCGATGACCGTCCTGATGGTTATGGTGGTGCTGCTATTCTAGTTAACAACTCCCTTCCCTCTTTTCCTATTTCCCTTCCCAGCCATGGTAATGGGATTAATGCCGTTGGGGTGAGAGTCCTAGGCATTGGTTTTATTTCTGTGTACATCTCCTCCCCCAGTCCACAATGTTTTCAATTTTTAAAAAATGTTTGTATGTCCATATCTCCTATTATTCTCTTAGGAGATTTTAATTGCCACAATACACTATGGGGTTCAATTCAGAATGATAGTGCAGGGGTAGATTTAGTGGAACTTATGGATGAAGTTGGACTATGTGTCCTAAATGACGGTTCCCATACCAGACTCCCTCGATTAGGTCAGAGCAAAAGCTGTGTGGACCTAACCTTTTGTTCACCTAGTTTAGCAGCCCAGATAGAGTGGAAACGGTTAAGTTTAACATATGGTAGCGACCACTACCCCATTTGTTCCACTTTCATTGGTAGACATTTCCCGCTAAGAGATAATACACCATTATTAAAATATAGACTTAAGGATGCTAATTGGGCCTTGTATGAACAAATTTTAGATAACCAAATTCTTTCCTTCCCCCAAATTACCAAAGATAACTTAGCCTTGTGTCTGTCTCTTTTCTCTGAAGCTATTTCTTTAGCGGCAGATGAGAGCATTCCTGTGAAAAATTCAGCTTCAGGGAAAGTGTCTTCTCCTCCCTGGTGGGATGGAGAATGTACCTCAATTGTTAAATCCAGAAATGAAGCTGAACTTAATTACATTAGTAACATGTCCAATGAAAATTTAGTTAATTACAATAGGATAGTAGCTAAATCAAAACGTCTTTTTAAAAGAAAGAAGTATGAGAGTTGGAAAAGATTTTGTTTTTCTCTATCTCCTTCATCTTCATCTTCATTAGTATGGGAAAAATTTAAAAATTTTAGGCGTGGTTGCTCCCACAAAAAATATTCTTCTATTTCTGGAGACATGGCAGTTTTATTTCTAAATAAATTAGCCCCATCTTTTGTGCCTCTTGAGGAGGAATGCTCATCCATTCCCGGAGTTATAATTTCCAACGATCCACTGGATGATCTTTTCTCACCAAAGGAATTAGATGCAGTTCTGAAAAATCTCCGGGATACAGCTCCTGGGGTTGATGGGTTTCCTTACTCCTTTTTTAAGAAGACTGGCTCCCATGGTCGTAACTTTCTTTTAAGTGTGATAAATACATGTTTCATGCAAAGTTTCATACCTACCCAATGGAAGTCACAAATTGTCATTCCAATATTGAAGCCGGGTAAATCACCTAATTGCCCTGATCACTATAGGCCTATTGCTCTGTCCCCAGTAATTTGCAAGATATTTGAACATTTAATTAAAAATAGATTAGAATGGTATCTAGAAAGCAGGGGTTTGATAGCGGAAACCCAATTTGGCTTTAGAAAGGGGTTTAGCACCATGGATAGCATTGGCATCTTTATGGCGGATACCCGCATAGCTTTTAGTATTAATGAATCGGTTATTGGAGTATTTCTGGACATTTCAGCAGCATATGACAGTGTTCTTCTTTCCGTACTCAGAGTTAAACTACGCCAGCTGAGTATTCCGGTAAGGATGCTCAATTGTATATGTAACCTTCTGTCTGATCGCTCCATTAATCTACATGTCCCAGGGTACAAGTTTGATCCAAGATTGGTTTGGCGGGGTCTCCCGCAGGGCTCGGTCCTTAGTCCCCTGCTTTACAATATTTATACGTCTGATCTGCACAAGTCGCTCAATATTGATTGTCAGGTTTTGCAGTACGCAGATGATTTGTGTTTATATGTTTCTAGTCCATCTATTAGTGCAGCTACGGAATCCATGCAAGTATCATTAAATTCTCTAAATCATTGGCTCTGTTCTCATGGTCTCCAGCTGTCAGCTTCTAAAAGCTCGGTAGTAGTCTTCTCCCGTAAAAGGGCCATTCCGGATGTACACCTTGAGATTGAAGGGTCGCCCATAAAAGTGGAAGACAAGGTGAAATTTCTTGGTGTCATCTTGGACTCAAAACTATCAGGTTCTCCTCACGTTAATTATATTACAGGTAAATGCGAAAAAAATATAAATATGCTGCGTGCACTCGCTGGTGTTTGGTGGGGAGCCCATCCATTCACCTTGAAACTTATATATAATGCGACGATAAGAAGTTTACTTGATTATGGCTCTTTCCTGCTTGAGCCATGTAGTAAAGTTGCCTTGGCTAAGTTTGAATCTATCCAATCAAAGTCTTTACGTATTATATTAGGTTGTATGAGATCAACTCCGATCAATGCCATGAGGGTAGAAGGCGGTGAACCTCCCCTTCTATTTCGCCGACAATATCTCGCGGATAGGTTTGTTTACAGGGCATCTTTCCTTCAAAATCATAAAATTATTAACAAACTATCCCATTTGGATAATTTGTGCAGACAAGCAGATTATTGGAGATCCAAAGACCCTCCTTTGATGTTGCATTCGTTTAGGAAAATGCGTAGGGTTGAGGAAAGTGCTCCTTTAATCCAAGGTACTAAATTCCCCCTTTATAGGTCTCCTTATGAAATTTTGCATTTTTGCCCAAATTATATCCCATATATAGGTTTGAATAAGGACACTGTTCAAGCTGATGCCCTTCTATCCTCTTTAATTCATGATAAGTGGCAAGATTATCACAGGTTTTACACGGATGCCTCTAAATTGACTCCAAACAGTAAAACTGGTATCTCTGTATTCTACTCCAATTCTCGTATTACTCTTCAATTCCAGTGCCCTACTGAAGCTTCAGTTTTTACTGGAGAGTGTATAGGTATTCTCGAAGCTTGTCAGTTTATTTTCAGTCATACCATTATATCCAAGGCAATAATTTTTTCGGACTCTAAAAGCGCCCTAGACGCAATAGTTAAAAATCCTTTTAAAGATAACCTCCGCAGCCCAGTTATCTTTGAAATAAGAAGAATCTTATATTTGTGCTCTCTTAAAGAGGTTGAAGTGCTGCTTGTATGGATTCCGGCTCATGTAGGTATTAGCGGAAACGAATATGCGGATGAGGCTGCTAAAGCGGCCATAAATTCTAGTTCTGCAGATATGAAGCATTATTCTGTCCAAATTTATGATATGCTGCATAGTGCGAAGACCGATCTTTTTGACTCCTGGCAGTCCTCTTGGATTGTGACCAGTAAAACTAAGGGGTGCAAATACGCATCTATTCAGCCCATCATTCCAATTAAGCCTTGGTTTTATAAATTTAAAAAAGTTTGCAAAACCGTCACTTCTGTAATATGTAGAATCAGGCTTGGATTTTGTTGCACTCCAGTGTTCTTGCACAAGATCAGGGTGCGTGACAATTCCCTATGCGAGTGTGGCTTGGATGACGGCACTCTTGATCACATTTTCTTAGGTTGCCAGTTATATAACTCCTTACCATTAAAACAAATAATTTCAAAATTAAAAATTCAGCAACCAGTGAATGTTCGACACCTCCTATCATTTTTTCCTGATCCTCAAATGATTAGTGCGTTTATTAAATTTATATCGACTAACAAAATAAAATTATAGGACATGTATGTATATATATGTATTTCTGTGTTTAATTTATGTAAATATATATAAATAACTAACAATGATTTATGTTTGTTTCTGTTCCAGGTATCAAAATCGTACCACAATTTAGTATCTATTATAAATATAAAACATAATCCTGCATTATCCCATGTGTAGCCATTACATGACACTGGCAAAATTGCTGAAATTAACGGCAGATTGCCAATAATAAAAAAAAAATAAAAAAAAAAATATTGACATTATGTATTTTTGCATGCATTTTTACAAATAATTGGATCGGTAGACATGTGGACACTTATTATTATAGAACACTGTACCCAACATCTTAATACCCCGTTTTTAGCAAATAAAGATCTTGTCTTGTCTATTATTAGTCTCACTAAAACACAAATATTTGTATGGAAATAAAAACTTACAAATAATCAAAAGTGGTTGCTGTGTAGTGTTAAATATTATTGCGAGGTTGTTGGTGTTTTAGAACTAACTCTGTAAACACAGGCATAGTTTTACCGAATTAATAAAAATTCTCTTGTGCCTTCTGGAGGAGTTCGGGAGGGACATGAGTACATCAGCTGCACTCTGTAGCCTACGGCATAGACTATCGCCAACCCATCTCATCCCGTGGGGGGCGTAAAAGTGGTCCCGAGGGAATATCTATCAGAGATCGCGCTGCAGCGTCTCTGTCTGACTAACCCGTCTGCCAAGCTTGGCGATCATGGCATATCCCTCCAAATGGAGTTGGGTCCATCATTTGAGATGAGTTGGCGATAGTCTATGCCGTCAGCCACAACAGGCGTGTACCTACCGAACTCCTCCAGAAGGCAAAGGAGGAATTTTCTTAATTCGGTAAAACTGTGCTTGAGTTTACAGAGTTACTTCTAAAACACCAACAACCTCGCAATAATATTTAACACTAAACATCATGTGCTGCCCACATGATGCCTTTGGACGTCATTCCGCTGACATGGTAATAATGCGCACATCTGGCAGGAAAAACTCGCACAAACATTGGACCTGTATGGGTATCGAACCCACAACCACCGCCTTAGCAGTCAGGGTTTGTAACAACTAGACATACGTATATAGACATCTAGATAGGTAAAGGTTATCATATTCGGAGTCAGGAAATTGACATAGTTACACGCCCGTGTCTAACACATAAAAACGGCAGTCCTGTGTCTGATTATTGAGGTTCTTGGTCCTCCCCGTCCCATAGGATCATGAGAGTAAGAAAAGAGAGGGCACAGAACAGAAATGGGTGACAACTAACTTGAAAGGTCGTTCTGTAAAGGTCTGCTGGTCTACGGAACCGACGGCGTCCGTCACTCCGTCGTCATCCTCCTCCGTCTGCATGCAGCGCCGCATCTCTTCGAACCTTCTTCGGCCTTGCACCACCTGCAACCGAGTTTATATTTGCTAAGTGGTAACATACTTCTAGACAGTTCAGCAGGCCCCCTACAAGTTGGACCGATGATCTTGTGAGGGTGGAAATATTTGGAGGAGGCATATGTCCTGCTGTGACTTTAGGCTGATATGATGATGATGATATTATCTTTCTGTTTCAAATATCGGACCATTAGACTAATGGCAAAACGAAGACACGAGAAGGGACGCGATGTCCTGCGATTCGCATTCACCCTGAAGATGATCTCCTAAAGATAGATAAGACTGGCTTGTTGGTCCACTGGTTTTCTTAATCTTATGATTATAAATTAATTAAAATTAGAATAAATATTAATCAAAATATTTTTGCACGTCATATTTACGTCGAATATAGTGAAACTATACTACAATGCTTCCAACAACTATGTTCTGGCAAATTTCACTTTCATTCATTTCATTTTCAACACTTACACTTTTAACTGTAGTACGATCATCTTCTTTTACTGTAAGCTCTGAGGCCGCAGAGCTTACAGTACCTGGTCCAGGTGCTGAGTCGGTCTTTGTGATACTCTTGTCTTTTTCTGGAATGTCTCCAGGTTCCGGAATCTTTATGTTCTTGCATAGTGATGATCTCCTATAAATTATAAATACTAGATAACTACATTTTATAATTATTACATTACTTACTTAGGCTGATGACACCGCAGTATTAGCGTGTCATAAAGAACCGAAGAAAGCGTCAGAAGCACGTCAACTTGGCCTTCAAGAAATTCACATCTGGCTGCACAAATGGAGAATAAGGGCGAGTGCCGCCAAGTCGGCTCATGTGACATTTACACAGCGCCAAGGAAACTGCCCACCAGTGAAACTACGACATAGCATTTTACCAGAAAATGATACCATACGTTACCTAGGATTACACCTCGATGGGCGTATGACATGGAGAGAACATATAAAAATTAAAAGCAATGAGATTTCAATACAACATAGGAACCTCTACTAGACGTTAGGGAGAAACTCCAGACTATCTTTGGATAACAAACTCCTTATAGACAGGGCCATCCTAAGACCAGTCGACCGTCAGCGACTCAAATAATATCATAAAAAGAGTACATAATAAGATCTTGAGATCAATAGGACATATACTGTGGTATATGAAGTACATCAACACCTAGAAAAAGTTACTTATGTAAGCAGTGGTTACCCTGGTATCAGAATTAATCAAGCCAGCCAGTAGTTTTCTGACATTGCTTTATGACCATTGTCTAATTTCAATAGCTGAGTGAGACTGATATATTAACATGTCTTCGGAAACCATACATGCATCAAAATTAAACGAAATTAAAATTAACCCAGCTTAGTTTGGCAGTTAGTTTCCCCTTTACCTCTTGATTGAGCTATAATGTGTCAGACTTCACCCATCTTCTAACTGATCCGGGCCTATCACTCAGGAATTAGCTTACTTCATGGTGCAAACAAAGGGCTTTGCATGATGATTAAATCAAGTCTTACATCATTATATTATGTGTAGAAGGCATTCTGTTTTTATGGGACTGATCCCTCCCAATTTCCCACCACTACAACACCTGTAAGCCAGTATCAACAATGGCACAATGATATGGCACTGAGCGGTGAGGCTCAGGCAGGTCTCGGGGAATCCCTTTAACTGTCTTGTATACAGCAACAAATTCAAACAGAAACAAAGAGGCGTTAGAAAAAAGTAGTTCCAGCTGCAATAGCACCAAAGATAAAATTTAAGGGAGGTATCAAGTCAGCTGTTATAATATATGATTCTATAGTAGGTATGGCACAAGAGCTAAAATGCATGGAACTTATTCCTTGTTGCTACAAGATCTGCATAGAGGCCATCAGACAATGGATAATATATACAAAATGTAACAATTTAGATCAACTAAAAGAGAAATAAGTGACAGAATAAGTGGAGTAGATCATATTGATTATAAAATTTCCTAATAGTAATTACTCAATTAGTTAAATTCATAAGGCATTACAAAACATGTTAATAACAATTTATTCTCTTTGTGCATTCCATAGTTCAATTAATTGTATGGGAAGTGATTATTTCTCATAAAGTTTCTAAACTAGTTTAACAAATTACCCAATTTCATAGAAAAATAGAGTGATTGAAATATACCACACTATTTATGCCACATGATGTTTATGTAGTTAGGAAACAGTTAAATGTACCAACCTGCAGTCACCTAAATAATATTTTTTTCTAGGAAATATACTAATCTTCAGTTAGTCAGTATAATGTGACTCAAAATTGATTGTCATCTTCCTTATAGCGATAAGGAAAACATACTGGGTACAATATAAAAATAATAATCAAATGGAAATAAATAAACATTTTCCTTCTTTTGCAATTAAGAACTTAACATTGTCAGTCAAAAATCATTTTCCTTCTTTTGCAATTAAGAACTTAACATTGTCAGTCAAAAATTTTTCAAAATCACTAATTTTTGCAATTTAGAATAGTAATGTTAATTACATATGTATATGGTTCTTTTTAATGGAATAGCAAGGCACACAAAAAAGATGGTCACCTGATGGTAAGTGACCACCATCGCAAACAACACAAGGTCTGCAAGTGTCATGCAGGCTTTTAAACGTCAGGGTCAATTTGACATAAAATGTCAATCTACTATATAAAAATAAGTCAGGTTTTGCTTCCTGATGCTATAACTCCAGAACGCACGAACCGATTTCCACAGTTTTGCATTCGTTGGAAAGGTCTCGGGCTCCGTGAGGTTTATAGCAAAGAGAATATATAAAATTTAACGCGGGTAACACCGCGGGGCATAGCTAGTTTTATATAAATATTATGTATAGTTGGCCTAACAACTCTAGAACAACGGCGGAAGCGGCACAACTTAATTGAGACCTATAAAGTACTCACTAATCGTTATAACTCACATGACTTGCCCAACATTTATGTGAAAAATCAAAATAGGCACTTGAGAGGACACTCACTTAAACTTCACAGTCTTTCAGCATCAAGCAATCCATGCAACTTTTGCCAAACCGTGTCGTAGATGACTGGAATAAACTTCCACAAAGTGTGATAAGTGCACCCTCTGTGAACTCTTTTAAAAACAGACTGGACCATTATATTGGACATGAATAGTGAAAAACGAAAGTGTACTTGTATAAAATAAAAAATACTTTGCTTTAAGCTGCTAGTGTATCATCGCAAATAATAATAAAAAATAATAATAATAGTAAATACGCAGTCCCCAGAATAAGCAAGAGACATCATAACAAGCATTGTTTTATCAATGTACCTGCAGTTCCTGTGCATGACAACATTGTCTAATATATGTACTAAATGAAGCTCATAGAACTTGTAAATAAGCACATCAAAAACCAATTTGACTATTCAGATGTGGGCCCGCATCTGGTTAGTTACGGAAGGCGACTGAATCCTAGTAAAATCGAGACATAACAAGATTAAAATAATCTGAGTTTTTTTGGTGATGTTGCTAGCTAGTCAACCATATAAAATTAATGTATCCCACATAACAAAGGAGCATGGTGAATAGAGTGACATTAAAACAATAAGTTAAAAACATTGTTTTATTTAGCTCCAAAGAAAATTAACAAAATAAATATGTGTCTTCATTTTTAACCCACTTAAATGTCCACTATGATGTCATTGGACTATATATACTGCACCATAAGAAGGCAGTGAGCAAATAAGTATTATATGCAAAATATTGTCCATAAAGAAGCTACCTCCTAATTAATATGAACAACATTAACTTGTTAGCTAATCATGCTCCCTTGTATAACAAATTGTAATGGTTAACTATCTGAGTCTTGCATCAATGGAACTATTTCTTGTTTGCTATAACCATTCGCTTGCCAAGGACATCAATCAAAGATGTAGTAAATATTTATTGGAAACATAAAGCAATAACTTTAATACACATCTGACTAAATGCATAGCAATCAATCAAATCAATCATTTTCATTCTTCACAAACTGTTAAGAGACTAACAGGTACCAACAAACAAACGACAACAAACAACACTAAAAAACAATTTTTGTTACAATTAATATACTCACTTGGAACCTTTGATGGGTGTGAATTCTTCAGCGTCATAATACTCCTCAGAATCAGTGCTGTCACCCATTATGAACAAGCAGTTGAGTAGTAATACACACAAATAATACTCCGTAGTAAAAATATTTACATCATCACGAAGAACACTATTATTTTTTTATTTTAAAAGAAAGTTGGGACTCGATCTACATCGACACATTTGACAGTTCTGACAGCTGGCGTAGTTTCTTTGAACTCCATTGAGATAAAAAGTGTCATATTTTGAAGCTTGCTAAGTTTACTACTCGATCAAAATAATGTAGAAAGATCGATACCGTACTACATTGATATGCTAAGCATAACACTAAGAGGCATGGAACGTTTTATTTAGATGATGACAGAAGTCACCAGTGTTGGATAAATATACGATATATTGAATGATTATTGGATCTATGTAATGATGTCTGAAACTGCCATAGTATTCCGCCTAATATATAGTTACTTGTGTATTCCTCTATGCACCGCTACCCTCACCGGTAAGGTTAGGTTAGTATTGTAGTACACACGAGGGTTTGCTGCCGCTGGATGCTGGCAGCGCAGGACCGGCTATTGTGGAGAGCCTTTGTCCAGCTGTGGACGTCTTCAAGACTTTGCAAGCCATAATGAAAATGTTATTTATTAATGAGTTAAAACTGCCGCAGGCAGCGCCAGTAAGCAGGATACCTTTAATAGATTTTAGACATTCAGTTGTTTTGCTTAATCTAGACCATAATATCTAACTAGGTAGGTATGTAATAATAAATAAGTGCACATGGGTATTTTCGCCAAACATTGCCGACGTGACGAAAGTGGAATTTTATTAACTTTGAAAAAAAAATGCATTATTAAGTAGTAATATACAAAATAAGATTATTAAAGTGTTAGAATATTTATTTTAATCGTACTTCTCTGCATGATATCACGAAAAAAATAGCTTTTTTCGTGACAGAGTAAGGCCACCCATTCCACATCGTCACTAGATTTAAAGACATTTTATAATGAAACTATGTAATTTAAGCGAATATTTTTATGTTATAATTGTAAATACCGAACAAAAGCAACAAAAAATAAATCTTCTTAGTTACGTATCCTCGTAGAATACGAACAATCACTAGTTTAATCTCTGAATCGTCACAATTTTGGCAATCTATTAGCATTACTTTTCTTATGTAAATCAGTCTTTCATAATATATCATATATATATTTTTTATAATGAAACTTAAATCTCAATACCTTATTAGGACTACAAATTTAAAGCACTTTTATATTGAATTAAAAGAAAATAAAAATAATATATGGTTCAGAAAACTAGGACAGTCACTATGTAGGAACACAGTGTGACTTAATGGAAATGTAAAGCAGAGTCTACATTAGGTACTAAAATATTATTAGGATCACCTACATATTTCCTGTTAGTTAACAGGAACTATTATTATGATAATAATCACAGATAAGCTTAAAATAATACTTGCAAAAGTAGAATTACATATATACAATAAACTGATTATATTATATT
Source organism: Pseudoips prasinana (assembly GCA_951640165.1). Classification (NCBI taxonomy): domain Eukaryota; kingdom Metazoa; phylum Arthropoda; class Insecta; order Lepidoptera; family Nolidae; genus Pseudoips; species Pseudoips prasinana. Next base: position 34,166,646 of record OX621245.1, on the reverse strand, counting down.
CTTTAACCAAATAATGTTAAAACGTGCTGCTAAATGTTCAAATAGATAACATATTCATAGACATGTCTGTGAGTGGGTAAAGTGGCCGATTCCTAGCCCAATGTGAGCAGATTACCCATTTTGATAGATTTTACTACAAATAAACACACACGCATTCACCCTGACACACACACACATATCCTTATTCGTTTTTCTGTACACACACATTGTATAAAACTGCCTCGTTGGACTAGCCGTAGCGTGTTCAAACGTGGGTTCGATTGCCAGTCGATTCCCGGATCAGGCAAAGTGGTATTGAGTTTTTCTGTTAGGAAATTCTTAGTATCAGCACGGAGTCTGGATTGTGCCAGGTAGACGGCAATGGGCTCGCCACCCATTACGTGGGACCTATAAACATATCTGGCGAAATATGGATGTTATAAACTGCTGCCTATCCCTACGGGGATACAGGCGTGATGTTATATATAAAAATATTATACCAAGGTAATGTCATGATCACAACCATACCATTCGTTTTAAAGTACTGAAGACATAACCTTATTTTGCGCTGTCAGTTAAACTACGATGTAAACAAAGCTTTATATTTCCATATCGTCACAATTATTGTTCCGCCTATAAGTAACGTAACGATATGGACGTGACGCTAGCTGTCTGATGCAATATTATTCTGATTTTAATTATTTTTACCGATTCATTCTTAATCAAATAGTTATTCACACAAAGCCAATTAAAAAAGTATTAAAATGTAGCATTAATACAACAAAAAATACTGACATTTAAGCAGAAAAGCCGAAACTATGGTGGAATCATTTTTTCATTCGTACTATCACACGAACCTGTCGTCACGAGTTACAACGCCAAAAGAAATAATATCAACAAGATTGCGGTTTTAATGGGTAAATAATGTGACCAGGGCTAAAAAAATAATACGTTCTAGTAGATTTGAATAAAAACATACGTTCAAACTGCCGTTTTATTGTCGTGACTATGTAGGATTTTCCACTATATGTGAAATTCATGTACAGTTTTAATTACTTTTTTTTAACATTTTTCTTAAATAGATCTGCTTAGCAATGCTACTTTCAGGCAAAAAACAATATCTTTGTATTTAATCATCTTTAATTTATGTCGAATATTTCATATATTGTCAATTTTAAAGCGTTCAAAGTTGGTTGGAACAACATAGGACATAGCAAATTTGCATGGTTTGTAACTCTAAAATGAAGGTTTCGCTTAAATAAGTTAAGGTAAATCTAGGTTTTATAATCCAGTTATATTAAAAAACATATTTTCTAATCACAAAAAATAAGCAACCGTGTTTAATGCTCAAAAATAGATAGCATTGCTTTATTGAAGGTAGTGGACAACCACTTTTATCCGGGGGCAACATTTGGCGAAAATACCCACATGCCTGAGGAAACGTTTCAATGCCAGGTATTGCTATGCTTACGACCAGACAGTTTAAGCTAGAGATATAATAAGTACCTACTCTCGTTTACTACCATAGTCTGCGTCTAAATCATATAGTTAGCATACCTCTAGGATACCTACTTAATGTATAGTCTACCAAATCCAAATAGTGTAGCTAGCTACACTTTGTCAGTTACGTCAACATCATAAAGTTTTGTACATCGGAATAGAACAACAAACAAGAGGAAAAAAAGCGCGGGAAACGTTGAACTGAATGGTCGATTTTTCTTTCCGATAATTATTTATATTCTATTTTGTATATTATAGGGATAAGTACTGTGTGTTAGTGTAAATATTATTAATATTTAGTTTACAATAATAGTTTTTGTGTATATATAGACTTCGATCTCGGTAAATTTTTTATGTTTTACTGCATATGAACGAGCCGCCTGATTTACGGGCCCCGGGGGGCGTAATGGTTCCCCCGGCGGCGAATTTTATTACTATACTAGCTGTGCCCGCGACTTCGTTCGCGTGGATGTCGGAACTTGACAATGTGTTTTTTAGCGCTGTGGGAGGATATCGATACAATTTTTTTTTATTTTATTTAGTGCTTCTTTATTTTGCCTGTGGAACCATCTGGAGCGTACACAAAAACGTTATTGGGGTCGTTTACGCGTGAACGAGCTACGTATAGTTGACCATGGGAAAAGCATCCAATACTTAGGTCCACCCCTGCAACGGATAATGTCTGGCCCTGAGCTTTATTAATCTGCATGGCATAACAGAGACTGACTGGGAAGTGCACTGGTTTGAAAGAGAAAGGAAAGTTTTTAGGAATTATAGGTATTATTGGAATAAAAACAATATCACCGGCGCCGCAACCTGTTAATATGTCAGCTTCGATAATGTTTTGCTGCAGATTTGTGACTTTGAGCCGAGTGCCGTTACAAAGTTTGGGAGGACATCAATTTCTGAGGAGAATTATTGGTACACGGATTTTTAAAACTATTTTGTGGGCTGGAAGTCCGGGTACGCTGAGGGAATCCAAAAATTCTACCAGGTAGTGCGTGGCGTCATCTTCTTCCATAACTGTATTTATTGAGCTATATTCTTTACTATTCCCGGATGCATGAGTCTATATTTTGAAATTAATTGCCGCAGCTTGGTCATTGCGGGGAGTCAAAATAGCTCGCTGACATAGCCAAGAACCAGCTTGATTTTGCATGTTTGTGGTTTGTGGCCTCCGTACACAGAAGAAATTAGCTCCTGCTGTGATGTAACGTAAGAGCAGAGATTGCCAATCAAAATAACTTCCATCTTCTTGTACGGGGTATGTGCCATCGCCTATTTTTTACAATAAATTGGAAAACTCCTGTGCATTTTCGCAGCCTCTGACTGATCGGGCTCCCTCCTATACTTATAACTATCTCTTGAATAGCCAATAAGGACCTGTTGTGACAAATTTCACGTACCCTGTCAGGAATTTCTCCATCAGTATTTAGTTGTAGTACATGTCTCATAAAATCTTCAGCAAACTTGTCTTGGTACTTTTGCCATAACTGGTTAGCACCCGATAACGCACAAAAGGTCAATAAGATGGCAAACAAATGTCGCAAGCGATGTGGACTATCACTCACGCATGCTTCCGCTAGAGCGTCATCCCAATGCTGACCTCCACCTAATAAATGGCGTGCTCGGCAAGCAGCCTGGTATGTGGGATGTTCAATATCATACACTTTACGGAGCTCAGCAAAAGACGTAGGTCCTCGCACTACATGGCACATGGACCAGACTGTGGGATGAACTCACACGTGAGCACGCCACGTGAACCTGCCCGCCTTCCTTAAGTCAATTCCAGCTAACTTGAGAGTTGGACTTTGCGATTTGTTGATGGTTATCGCGACACACACTTTTATAGGGAACTACAGTATTTTAAACTAAAAAGGGAGATCATTTGGCACTAACGGAATACGTGACACGAACACTGTTTCTCCCTGGGCGGATCCAGGCATAATGGTAGCCTCTATAACACGATGCAAAGTTTTGACTTGAAGCCTAGTGCCGTTGCAAAGTTTAGGTGGATTCAAATTTCTCAGAACCAATAAAGATATACCCACACGCAACATACATCCCCTATTATACGCCCTTAGAGGTGGAAATTCATAAATCCTGAAATACATATTTTTATTTTTAACGGAAACGCCAAGTACCAATTTTCATGCTTTTCACTTAAAAAATTACACACTTTTCATACAAACTTACATCCCCTGTTTTACGCCCTGGGGGGTGGAATTGCCAAAAGTTCTAAAATATTTATTTTTATTTTTAGCTGAACTACTAAATATAAGTTTCAATGCCTTTAACTTCAAAAACCACGGATTTTCATACAATCTTTCATTCTCTATTTTACCCCCTTAGGGTTAGTATTTCCAAAAACCCTTCCTATGAATGCATACGTCATAAAAAGTACCTACCGGCAAAATTTCAAGTCTCTAACCCCAGCCGTTCAGGCTGTGCGTTGATATGTCAGTCAGTCAGTTTCCTCTTTTACATAGGTAGGTATATATTTGTGCTGAGAAAATTATGAGAGACAGGGTTTATTTACTACATTCAATTACATTCAATCGGACTGGCTCAATAAAATTCTTATCGTCTGTACATTCGCGTTACAAACGAACCGACAGCACAAACTTTCGATTGACTGACATTATAATTTAAAATTAAATTATAACAAATACAACCTTGTACATAATTCAATTTGCCCAAAGAAAACAGAATATTTTAGTAACCAATTTTGGACAACGACATACTTCTAGCCAACCAAGACTTTATTTCGAAACAATTCGGAACATTCAAAGCCCTAATCTTAACACCGCGAGTCAAAAGCAATGCACAACGACATCTATCGAAATAAAAATCAACTATCAACCTAGTTCATTCAGAACAGAGATGTCATAATATGCACAATGACATCTATCGGACAGTTAGGTAGTTCAACTATAAACATTAGTTCATCTTGAAGTAATGAAATGTGTGTTATTTTTCTTCATGATTACTTTAAAATCTAATATCTTTTGATAGACTGAACCGATTGCAATAAAACAAAAACTAAATGTTACCTCAAGTTACGCTCAATCGTTATGTGTAAAAGTTTTCTACATTGCTTTCGTATATTTTACGTGATTCCCGAACATATAAACAGACAAACAGACAAAAATTCAAAAAATGCTGGAAATGGGTTCTATTGGTTGTTCTTTAATACCCTGGCTATTCTTTTTGGATTTTCTTTTGATGTACAAAAATTATTTTTCTACAGATTTATTATATGTATAGATCAACTGTATCTAATGAGTCTGGAATGGACACGGATTGTTCCGCATCTCAACATAAACGGAAAAAATTTAATTTTAATAAAATTTGCAAACATTGCAATAAAAAGAAAAGGAAGCACGCTCAAGCAGTAGATGGCAAAACGGGTTGTCGCTGTGGAGTAACTGAAAACAGTGACACAAACCCTACTATAGAAAGTGAAAATACTCTAGTACAAACACCAACTGTCATTCCTGCAATATCCTTTAACGATCCAGATTCCCAAAGTTTTTCTTCTATAGGAAGAAAACAATACGAAGCTCACGACAAGGCCCCATTTAATATTCATGTGCAAAGAGTAACCAAGTCACCTGACGATGGAACTACTCTCCACCCAGTCTCATTCGGGAAATTCCTTTTGAGAAATGGTATAAAGAATATTGTTAATGGTTTTGTTAAGAGAATAGGCAGAAATAGAATTTCCCTAGCTTTCTCAAATTTTAGCGATGCTAATTCATTTATAACAAGTGACAACTGACAGCATAGAAGTGAACAATTTAAAAGCCTTCATTCCATCATTTCAAATTACACGAATGGGCTTTGTTCGTGGGGTACCATCTGACTGGTCAATTGAGGAGGTAATGGACAATATCTCGGTGCCTAGTGGGTGTGGTAAGGTTTTAAAGGTAAGGAGAATAAATTATAAATGTACCGAAAACGGTTCAACAGCGTGGAAACCGACACAAAATGTTGTACTTACATTTGACGGGCAAGTCCTGCCTCAAAGAGTTTATATGTGCTACAATGCACTACCCGTTAATTTGTACACTTACCCCACGATTCAATGTTTTAACTGCTGCCGCTTTTTGCATACTAAACTTCAGTGTAGATCTAGATCAAAGTGTTATAAATGCGGACATGAACATACAGGTGATTCCTGTGACGTTGAGGAAGAGAATGTGACATGTTGTCATTGCTCAGGAAGCCACTTTGCGACTAATAAATTATGCCCCGAATTTAATCGTCAAAAGGAAATCAAGTTAGCTATGGCAGAAAAATCTATATCATATGGCGAAGCAGTCAAACTGTTTCCATCCGTATATAAATCGTACGCCAATGTACTAAATTCAGTCCCAGTACCTCACATGAAACAAAACCATCCAGTGTCTCACATATCACTTTCACAACGCTCATCAACCAATAGTTCATATAAAAAGACAGTTAACGTGAATAGACGTCCAGCTCCCAAATTAAATAAAGGTTATGATCGTGAATCACATAACCAAATAATCAATGATTTTAAAATCCCTTCACCCCAAAACGGTTGTGCTTTGAATTCAAGTCCTAACCCCTCCATGATGTCTTCATCGGATATCATTCAAGTACTTATTATGACATTGACACAGTCCAATATTAAGATACCGTCCAACGTTGCCCCTATAATTAATATGTTTAAATCACTAAAACCCGTCAATAATGGCACTTCAGAAGATACTGCAGTGGAATTGTAGAAGTGCAATTCCTAAAAAATCTGAAATTGTTCATTTGATAAACAAGTTTAACACTTGTTTATTTACACTTTCAGAGACTTGGTTAAAACCAGGCTCTACTTTTAAAATTCCAGGATTTTCTTGCTTAAGGGATGATAGATCGGATGGGTATGGCGGTGCCGCTTTACTGGTCAGAAATACCATCCCTTTTTGCCCTCTAGTACTTCCTGCATTTAAAGATTTTTCCGTCGTAGCTGCACGGATAAATAATATATGTATTGTTTCTATCTACATTCCTTCTACTTCTTCTACAGCTTTACATCATATTAATAACCTTATTACTCTTCTCCTTTGTCCATTCTTAATTTTAGGAGATTTTAACTCCCATCACGTCTCTTGGGGTAGTTCTATATCAACTTATTGCGGTGAACTGCTGTTAGAATTTCTAGACGCACATAATATTTGTATACTCAACTGGCTCTCCTACAAGACGTACAGGTCCAAACGAGAATATAAGTGCAATAGACCTTTCAATTTGTTCCCCTTCCTTAGCTTCAGCCTTAACATGGCATACTTTATCACATACTTATGGCAGTGATCACTTCCCAATTGTTTTAAGTTTTCCCTCAAATGGTTCTCGAGATACATACAGATTGTCGGATTTCTACTATACCTCCAAATTTAAGTGAATCATTTCTCAAGAATCTAGCTCCACCCTCGGCCCCAGAACATAATCTTTTTCAGTGTAACCTTCCTTTTGTAATTCCCCGTAGTCAATTTTCCCTGGATTCCACATTTACTATGGAGGAACTACAGGGTGTTTTATCTAAAATTAAAAATTCCGCTCCAGGTGAAGACGGTATTCCATATTCATTCTTAGCCAACCTTAATCAATCTTCAATTCAGTATTACTTAGATTTAATTAATAAAGTAATGTTATCCGGAAATGTTCCATCTTCTTGGAAATCACAAATAATTATCCCTATTCTTAAACCAGATAAATCACCGGCTGACACCTCCTCATATCGCCCTATAGCTTTATCCCCTGTAATTTCAAAAGTTGCTGAGAATTTAGTTAAAAATCGCCTTGAATGGATTATTGAAAATCGTGGAATATTATCCGAATCACAATTTGGGTTCAGGAAAGGCAGGAGCACCTTGGATAGTGTGGGCACTTTTGTGACTGATGTCCGAGTGGCATTTACAAAAAATGAATCTGCTCTTGCGGTGTTTTTAGATTTAAAATCAGCCTATGACAGAGTAAATCTTAATATTCTGCAATATAAGCTACACAAACTTGCTATTCCACCAATTATTTCATGTTTTATCATAAACCTCTTGTCAGGTAGAATAATAAGGCTGGACCAAGCTCGAGAACAGAGTAGACTGGTGTGGAATGGACTTCCACAAGGATCTGTACTCAGTCCTATATTATTTAATTTATATACTTATGATTTGGCGTCTTCACTTTATAATTCTATTAACATCCTTCAATATGCCGATGACTTATTGTTGTACTCCATTGGTAACACATTTAATTCAATATGTAGCGAAATATCAAATTCGTTAAATAATTTAAAAGTTTGGATGGATAAAAATGGTCTAAACATTTCACCGCATAAAAGTTCCGTAGTTCTCTTCACGCGTCAGCGATTGCATCCCCCCATTCTTATATATTTCGATAATTGCCGAATACCAGTTAAACATCAAGTCAAGTTTCTGGGTGTTGTCTTAGATTCAAAGCTAACAGGAATGTCTCACATCGAATATGTTGTAACAAAATGTGAAAAGCTTCTCAATTTGATGAGATGCCTCTCGGGTGTTTGGTGGGGTGGACATCCGGTTTCTTTGAAGCTGCTTTACAATGCTTTGGTACGAAGCGTTCTCGATTACGGGACCTTCATACTGGAGCCTTGTAATATAGCGGGTTTGAAGAGGCTGGATTCCATTCAATCAAAACCTATGAGAATAATTACCGGAGCTATGAAATCTAGCCCTCTGAATGCATTGCAAGTTGAATGTAGCGAGCCACCGCTTAACCTGCGAAGGCAATTCTTAGCTGATCGTCTGCTTTATCGTGTTTTACAATTCTCAAATAGCCCTTTAATCTTAAAACTTCATATTCTTGCAGATCTCATTCAGTCATCAAACTATTGGAAGTACAAAACACTTCCTTGCTTAGTAATAAGTTACTTGAGATATAAATCAATTCAGGCCCCGACACATAGATCTCGTACTCTTGACTTTTTTTAACTGTAAATATGAAGCCTTAATTTGCAATCCGTTTGTATACTTTCTTTCTAATATTGATAAATACAATGCTAATATTTCCTTTAATTCTATTGTGCAAGATAATTGGCCAGGGTGGAATCACATTTATACAGGTGCGTCCAAGCACCAATTAGATGATTTTGTAGGAGTAGGAGTTTATCATGCTCAATACAACATTGTCCAGAAAGTAAAATGCCCATCTCAAACGTCAGTTTTTACCGCTGAATGTCTTGGCATCGCTAAGGCTTTAGAATACATTCTTATTTTCAAACTTGGAAAAACTATCATTTTTAGCGACTCTATGAGCGCATTACAGTCACTAACTCGATTTCCTTTCAACTCCAAACCTATTTTCCATCTCTTAGCAGACATTAGAAGTAAGCTTTATGACTGTTATATGAAAGGATTTTATGTTACTTTTGTATGGATACCTAGCCATTATGGCATTGTAGGTAACGAAAGGGCCCATAAACTTGCGAATAAGGCTGTGGTGTGTGGAGATAAATTCCCTTTTGAAAATTTTACTCACGACCTGGCTGCTCTTCCTAGAGTTTATCTCCGGGATTCCTGGGATTCAGTCTGGAAAACGAGTAGCCAATTAAAAGGGAAGAATTATTTAAATATTCAACAATAAATACCATCTAAACCATGGTTCGCTGGTATAAAACTTGACAAAATTCCTACAACCATTTTAATAAGAATGCGTCTTGGTCATACATCTTGTCCGGCCCATCTTTCTAGGTTGCGTATTATAAATAGTCCGCAGTGTGAATGTGGTGATGACTTTGCGGATCTGGATCACATATTCTTCTCCTGTCTTAAACATGACCGTTCTTCCTTTTTAGAAAATTTGATTTCCCTCCGTGTCCCGTTCCCGACTTCCATAAATATCCTTCTTTATTCTGTGAATGCATCTATGTATAATATATTTTCAAATTTTATTGGTAGTAATAATATTAGAGTTTAAATATGTATTTATATATATTTTAATTTCTTGATATTATAATAATATGTCTATTTGATATTTATTTATTTGATTACATACCTATAAAATATTATTATAAAGTGCATACTTCCCCTATTCTTATCCAAAATCAAAATCCTAGTCTGATATTTAATTTTAAAACTATCCATTTCCCTACCTTTTCAAAGTTGTAACCGTCGCTAAATAATGAATATTACAACATAAACCTAAAAGCTACCTACCAGAAAGTTTGAGAATCTCAATACTCGAAACTGGCGGATGCACTGAACGTGCGAGCCATTGCTCCATAATAGGAGGCAAAAAAAAAAAAAAAAAAACAAGAGTTGTCAAATGGAATCGAAATAGGATGACATTTGTGTGTTTTCCCGATGTCGATTTTCACATTAATATCGATAATATTAATCAGGACCAGGATAGTACTAAAATAGGATGGGATGGGATTTTGAATGGCTGAAACTACGATTCGGGAGTAAGAATATTTAAGAAAAGCTCAGAAGATATTTTAAATAATTTATTTGTCGCAATAGAGTTGTCGGTTGTCCGGTTAAATCTTCGCCGTTCGACAATTTAGTGGGCGTATATATTTTGTACGATTAAAATGAAAGTCGTTTATAATTTTCAATCAATACAGGGCTATAGCTAGGAACGCGCTTCGGTTTCAATAAATTCAAAATTCATTTACTCCGTAAAAAAATATATTTATATCGAATCGAGTCGAAAATGTTGAATGTAAGTAAATAATTTTAAGTTTATACTCTCCAATGAAACAGCAGCAGAATAATAGTATTATTTTATTTATGCTTACCGGAATAAACTTAGTTGGAATTGTGGATTTCATAAAGTTTGTTTGACTGGAAATATATATTTTTCTTCAAAAATTTTTTATGGTAATCCAGTTTGGACCATCAACTAATCTAAACCATGCATTTCTAGAATACAAGTTAGATGGAAATCTGTAAGATATTCAAATTACTAATGATAGTATCTAGCTATTCTGACAGTCGAAAACTGATACCTATGGATCGGCTTAGTGTCTTAAATGGGAATTGGGATTACTTACATTACCAGGTGATTCATATCTAAACGTACATACCATAGGAACTTTAATATCAGTAGATATTCGTTTACCGCGCGATAGACAGTGGACACGAAATATCGATAACTTGATTCAGCCTTAGTGTAAAACGAAAATTATTTCTTTACATAAAATATTCGTAAATTCTGCAGTATGTCTATTAGACCTTTGCTTCTTAAATTAATAAATGTTTATAGAAGAGAATTAACACACTTAGTGATTAAAATTCATTGGCAAAAATAAATCCTAAGATAAGAGGTGTCGATTTGGAATAATTTACCTGTCAAATGAACATTCTTCGGGGTTATTTCGCTTTGTTTTACGTCAATCAGTCACTGAACTAGTCACCATGTTTGTGAAGCATTATTTTTCAAAACATCCACGATTCGTACAATCAGAAAAATGTACAGGAATCAATTTCTCAGCGCGCCGATAAGTGCCGACGAACTGTCAAACAGATACCAAAAACGGTACTGATATGCGTCGCATCACGCATCTCTTTTTATCATACAGTGTTGCTGCTAGTGACATTTCGCTCGCTCAGCCCTTTGTTGCTCTATTCCGTAGGTATACTAACTTTATGGTCAACATCGATGACAGCCGACAGTTGTGAAATGTCAATAGTTTAAATACTCTTATACTATTTGCGTTATAGCATGGTGCGGGCACGAACCTGTGTTTAACGAAGTTAATGTAAATCTATGGGTGCGGGTGACAGTTTCAGAAACATTTCGTTTCACTCTTGAAAGGCGCTGCAATTTACAAATTATGTCTTAGTATCTCAGCTGTACCACATTTGTTGCATATTAAATCATTAATAACTGTAGTAAATTGAATTAAATGCAACCAGAATGTTCATCTCTACAAATTAAATTAAATGAAAAAATAAGCAAAGCGTTATGCGTATAACGTAACGTCATAGACGTATTTAGTGATGGGATGGACTGCTACGATGGGTAGTCGATATTTTTGTATAATAAAAAACGTATTTTGTGCATAGGTAATTTTTTATTGTTAAAATGCAATATTGCCTATAATTATAAAACTGAACATTAGGGTAAGGTAAAAAATGCATTTAATTAGTCTGAACTCGTATCAGATCCTGACTCTGAATTGTCACTTAATTCATCATCAGAATCTGTGACGGATATTAATAATGATGACTCTATTAATAAAAATATATTGCACATCCCTAGTAATGTGGTACTTGATGTCAACGTCAAATAAGCAACTGTCACCCGCACCATGCTACAACGTAAAAAGTTTTTTTATAGGCCGGCTGCGTTATGTGACTGAATTCGGCTACTGACAGACAAGCAAATTACACTAAATATTAAATTAAGCAAAAAAAAAATGTTATATATTTTATCGTTATTTGACTTTTGATTTAAATCACAACTACTATTTTTTGTTACCGTTTTAATTCAGCCATGTTGAAACAGGTAGTAGATGAACCCGCTAAGTTTGTTTCGCTGGGTCTTTAAAGCGTGACCGTCTCTATCGGCTATAGACACAATGTCCGTCATTATAATAATATTGAATTATTACCTCAATATAGTTTATATCAATGCTCAATGGATGATAAAAATGGATTTGTCTAAATCCATTCAGACAAGATATAGTGTAATATATTTTATACAAACTTAAATTAACATTTTGACAATAACTTCAAGAGATTAGGTATTTAACTAAACCATTACCATCATAAGTAGATATATAATTCTATGATCAAATATAAGTTACGATGTAATTATCTATTTGTACTTAGAATTAATATAATTTGTAAAAAAAAAAACCTTTAGTTAGACAAACAAGTATTAAAATTATTTTTATCGTGAACTCGGACATGCATTCAAAGTCATATTGCCTTTTCGATATTATTCCACAAGGACTTCCCGTATAACTATATTAATCAACTCTTTGACAATGACCAATTGTGATCAAAATTTATCATATTTAGGGATGTACCCAGTCGGCTGCAATATGCGTTACATATATGAGGCTTAGAATAGAGCTGACAAGAGATTTATCGGTAAGAGTGCTTATTGGCTGGAGTATAAAGGCCAGTTTCTTACCCCTTGCTTCGGGGATATGAGATGTCCATAGGCATATGCAAAAAACACTTCTTTATATTGATTTCATATGTTTAGGAATCAGAAAACATAATATAAAATGATTGCTTTCATTTCAGGTGCCAAAATATATTGTCAATACTATGTTAGTTAAATTTATTTGGTACTGACAAGTCGACAAACAAGATATGATCCACATTATGTTTAGTAAATTTACCAAAGTCTTCAACACTCAATCAGTGACGATCACCGACCCTTCCCATCCCTGACGAGCCTTTAAACGCTGAAAAGAGCTAGCCTAGAAGAAATCATAGTTCAGTAGGTATATTTGACTGATATAAGTTATTATTGGCCAATATATTTCAGGACCTGTAATATTAGTGTATATTTTTTAGGCTTTATTATTCTACCAAGCTGGCAAACTAACATCTGGCCAATCTGAGCTTAATAATACGGAAATTCTTTCATCAGCATATTCCATCAAATACTCTATTTCACTGCTGGACATAAGACAAAGTTCACTTAATACTTGATAATCTTATTTACTTCTTCAAGTGTATAGAAGTAAGGTTTTAAAATTAGGGTAGAACAATTAAGGTAGATTTACTATACAATTAAACAACACCATAATTTGTAATGTAATAATTTATAAAATACATTTTAAAGTTTCTTATAAAATAAATAAATTGTATAAAAAAGTATATTCTTAAAAGAATTATAAAGGCCTAAATAATTTCTCATTCATTATCTCAGTCATTTTACTGCAATAAATTCTTGCTTATATAATAGTTGACTTATTAATTATAAATTTAATTAGTTTAGCAGTGCATTCCTGCATTCTTACTTAAATGCCATACTAAAAAAGTCATATACATAATATGTTTGTTGCATTAAAAGTTTATTGTAACTTTATTCCAACTCATTTCATGTCTTCACCAGATCTTTTTAATTCAATTTCAACTCCTACCTTCCAAAAACCAAAGCCTTATAGCAGTTCAGCCCTTCTAACCTATTCTATTCTATTATGTTCTATGGTGACCAGTTATAACTAGTGGGGCTATGGCCATGGAAACTATCTATTTAACCTTTACACTCTTATTTAAAATAATTCCGTGATCCGCCGCTTAACCATGGCTTAGCTAAACCCCGCTCAACCACTTGAACCCCGCTCAACTATTTGTTTATTTAAAAACGCTACTTAAAGGTTTCTCAGCTGAGAAACGTCATTTTATTTTACTCTGTCAACATTTTTGGGACTGGTATAGAGCTTGACCAAAATTAATCAACTAAATCGGATGAAGTATCAATACTTTAGGATTTTATTGTCTATGGTAGACGTGGAATGACAGATCTATGATCGTGTTAGCGTATTTTCAAGGACTTTTGATTTTCTTCGGCGGTTGTTTCCAAGTTTTATTCTTTCAAATTTATATTTCCAAAATGAATCCATCTGGAGTAAAACGAATCCGCTCTACAAACTGGAATGACCAAGAAAAGGTTTTTAACATTACTATCTACTATCTATTTAAAATAACCGAATGCATGTAGTGAACTTTTTAACCACGATTAGAATATTTTGCTTTTTTAGAAAGTTCTCAGAAAGTTGGTGCTCGAGCGAGCTCATATAATAGAAAAAAAAGACTGCTCCACTAACACAAACGCTGCAAAAAAATCTGCATGGGAGGAGGTTTTGGCTTGGTTGGTTTTAATACTTTCTGTTTTGTCACATTAATTTCTATCAATTGAGTTATTTACTGTATGCAAATTCATGTATACTTTTCCAATTTCAGTTATAATTCAGTCCATATAAATAAGAGGGACATGACCCAACTCCACAATCAGTGGAAAAATATGAAAAACCGGGCAAAAATAAAATTGAGTATACATACAGAAGAGCTAGGAATCTGACTGGTGGAGGCCCACCTCCACCAAGCCCGTCACTTGAGGATCAAGAACTAATAGACGCAATTCCCAATGAATTTCTGGTGGACAGTAACTGTTATGACAGTGATAGTCTCTATGTTAAGGTATTTATAAATTAGGTTTCTATTTATTTATTTATGAACCTAACAACCCTTTAAAAATACTTAATAATTAATTACTACAGACAAATATTTAAATACTTCTATATTATTATTTAAATATATATATTTCTGTGGTAATATGTCTCTGCCTACCTCTTTGGCAATATAAACATGATGCTATATATTATATTATCTTTACAGGTCTCAGAGCCTAAAAAGTTGGTTTCACAGCCACAGCATTTATCAGTGGTAAAGAACTAGTTTCTGTATATTTAGTTACACACATTATATAATATATATAATAAGAAAAATATTGTAATCAAAATACAAAATCAATAACACGTGTTGAGTATCGTACTGGTGACAATTAGCGGAATTAACACTACATATTGATTTTGTATTTTGATTGTTATGGATTTCCGCAAAGTAACGCCTGATTCCATTACTTAAAAATATTGTATTTAATACAATAAATATTGAATGCAATAGAATATGAGGAAAGGAAGAATAAGGAAGCCTATTAAGAAAAAAATCAATACAATATTTTTCTTTATAAGATGTATATAGGTATATATATATTGCATTTTTGTTTCATGTCCTGTCATTTATTTCACAATATTTCCAGGTTTCAGAGATTTCTGAATACTCTGTAAATTTTGAAAGTCAAGCCACAGAAAAAAATCCTCTTCATCAGGAAATACCTGAATCTATCGCTCCTGTATGTATAACTTTCATTGATATTTCTATTGATGTACTTACCAACCATTGATAACATACTATAAATTATAACTGTGTTTTAATTTTAGGATCATATGTCACAACCCTCCACCAGCCAAACTTCTGCAAAAGCAATTAAAGCTCATGTGGATATATCCCAACCAAAATCTCCTGTCCAGGTATGTAATAGTTTGTATGAGCTGACCTGATGCTTACTAATTTATTTAAAATTCCTACTTATCTTATATATTATATTAATATATCTTTTTTGTTTTAGATGTCACATAATCACAACAAAAGAGTCACACACACACAAAGGACTAAGCAGAAAAAAAAGTTAGTATTTTTGGGAAAA
This sequence comes from Pseudoips prasinana, assembly GCA_951640165.1. Classification (NCBI taxonomy): domain Eukaryota; kingdom Metazoa; phylum Arthropoda; class Insecta; order Lepidoptera; family Nolidae; genus Pseudoips; species Pseudoips prasinana. The sequence continues at coordinate 34,150,935 of OX621245.1, read as the reverse complement.
CTTACATAAATGGATTTGACTCTAGCCTAATGGGATGCAATGTCTCAGATGGAAATTACTTGTTTCATTAAAATTAAAGCCCTTACAGTCAGTACAAAATTATGCATATGACGAAATACAGTACAATTAAAATTAAATATCCAGTGGTAGCCAAGGTAACATTATAGAAATATAATATAATATAAATACCCTGGGTTGTGTTGACTTTTACATCATCCATCTTCTGTTGGATGATGTAAGTCAATATTTAAATATAATTGTACTGTATTCAGTCATATGCATAATTGTGTACTGACTGTAAAGGCATTTATTTGAACGAGGGGTAGAAACCCCTAGTTCATACAAAGAAATCAATAGCCTTTCTTCAGAACAATCATGATATAAATTTAATTATAACATAAACACAGCATTGGACAATATAGCTTGTTTATGATACAAACAGGGTATCAATAAGCTCTGATTTCTTTAATTTTACAGGGATAAAAACAGATGTTCTCAGCTAGCAGTAGCAAAGTGGGTGGATCTTAGTTGCCAAGGTGTACAAGTTTAGTAAAGTTATCTTTTTTTCAGTGAAAAATCAACTTGCTGCCATGGCGATCATGAGCACCAGTTGTTCCTTCTCGCTAAGGAAGGTAGGGAGAAGATCATGAGTTATGAAAAAGAGGCTCATGAAACAAGACTGAAACATGATCAGGAATTGCACAAAAAGAAAATGGCGGTTTTAAATCTGGAGGAAGTTTATTGGCGAGACAAAATTAGAACTTTAAATAAACATGCCTGATTTTATATTTAAAGTGTGTTTTTATTGTTATTAAAAAAGAAAAATAATATTGCAAAAAATATGTTTTTAATTATTAAAATAATTTTCAATAAACATGTCCCTGGATAGTTGACCAGCATATTCATCTAAGACTGCCATATTTTCTTCAGCAGAATCACTTGAAGGTCTGACCTCTGCTGAACTATCCTCTCCGGGAGAATCTGAGAATAAAAAAGCCGAGTTAAAAAATATGTTAATATAACATTAACATTTCTTGCTGTTGTGAGAAAAGTGTGGTGCTATAGTCAAAGTCAAAGTAACTTTATTCCGTAAAAATTTTACATTTATGTGGAATCGTCATATTTTTTTACCCTACCGTGCAGTGCATGACGTGGCAGCTACTGAGAAACACTGCCAGAAAACTCAGTAGGAATTCTTTTTTAAAATAAAATATACTTAAGATTAATTACAATCATGTGTGTTGACTCAGAACAACTCCATCCCAAGCACTTTTATCACTTAAATCATCAGAAATTTTGTAATATGCCCTGCTACACAATTTGGCTTTAATAATTCTTTTAAATTTATTCATAGACAATTCTCTAATATCATTGGGAAGTTTGTTATAAAATCTTATACATTCATCTTGAAGTACTCACACACTCACAAGGAATGAACCCTATAATTCTTCAATGCACATGATTTAAGAGGGCATTCATAATTTATTTTTACAAATAAACCATCTTCCTTGCATATTTCCCATTTCTATTGTGGTCACCTATCAGACCTGAAAACCTGTTGAGGCTAGCTACCAAAATTATACAATTTCTGACCAAGAAACCCATATTATATCAGTAACCAAAATGGTTAGACCAGGTATCTGATTATATTATTTATATCTTTTATTATATCTTAAACTTTCACTTAACATCAGGTGGAAAGAAATCAACTGCTACAGCAACATAAAAATACATACCTTGATCTCCATTACTTTCATTAAAAATTATGGCCAAGTTATGAAGCACTGCACAGGCGATGATGGTCATCTTGATAGTAGCATATGAACCTCTCATCACTTCAAGCAATATGCGGAACCTCTGCTTCCAGACACCAAAGCATCTTTCAACCACATTGCGGGTTCGGATATGGCTGTGGTTATATGATTCCTCTGCTTGAGTTCTTGGTCTCAGCACTGGAGTGAGGAGATAGGGTGTACAAGGATATCCACTATCACCAATGAGTTTTCCAACAAACTCATTCTCCTCGAACCTTCTTTTGATAGAGCTCTCCCGATAAATCCTGGCATCATGTGTACTGCCTCTCCAGTGACACACAATGTCACAGATTTTTAGGTCTGCATCACAAACAACCTGTTGACAAAATTTTTATAGAAGTTTAAATTCAGACCAGGTCTAGATTTCTACAAAGTTAAAATACTTTGACTAATTGGGTTCATATATTTTTAGTTGTTTAATGATTTTTGATGTAGCTATGAAGTTATATTTACTTACTTGGGTGTTGATGGAGTAATGCCCCTTCCTATTGACATGGTACTGCCCAGCTTCTCCGCCTACTTTCCTTATTTTAATGTGAGTGCAATCTATCGCGCCGTTTGATATGCCGAAAGCCACAAATTGTCTCAAATTTGCGAATCGTGTTGGTTTCTTCCGTGAGGTTCGACGGCATTTTAATATACCGCGAACTTTTGGAAGCCAACGCAATTGCCACTTTTAGGCACAGACGCGATAGAGTGGGTTGACTCATACCATGGATGTCTGCACAGTCCTCTTGAATCTGTGGATAAATAGGATATCTTAATCACTTTAGGCATCTATCTATAGTACTCGTAAGTACAAAACATGAGCATAATAAAAGTAACTTACCTCATGGCGGCCCCAGTATCTAATAACTGCCATCACTTGTAGCTCTACTGGAATGCTACCACCCCGGGTATCCACATACAGGTCAGAGCGCAACAATTCAATAATTTTTTTCATGTTCTCTTTCGAAAACCTGTATCTTAGTCGGAATTCATCATCTGACAAGGTGAATGGACAAAATCTCACTCTTTGTGATCTTCTTTGTCGTCGATGCGTCCTAAATTGTCTAAGTTCATCGACATCGCGTCGAAAATCACCAAGAATTTGATCAGTATTCATTTTAAAACTTGAAACAGCTAATCTTCCACAAAACCTCAATTCACACACAAACGCCAAACGAAACGTCAGCTGATGCAAATAAAATCCGCCATATTTGAGAAAGGTTTAAACCAGGGGCCGACGTGGTTTAAATTTTGACATGGCTTAGCCACCGCTTAACCGCGTCTCAAAGTTAAATCGTGTTTTTAAATGAAAATTTTGTTAATCCGTGGTTAAGCGGCCGGATTAAATTTAAGTAGCGTTTTTAAATAAGGCTGTTAGACTCCCACAAACCAAAATGTATCATGTGTATGGTACAACTACACAGTTGTGTCCGTGACATTTAGGCACATATTGACTGTGGCCATCAAAAAGTTACAACTCCTGACTCATACTATCCTTGACCAAAAGGCTAGACTTTGATCAAGACAACATAGCAATGCTGTCCAAAGAAGAGTGTTAAAAGCCAGCCAAATTTTTACTTAACATTATATAAAACTATTAAAAATAAACAAATAATGTACAATACAACTGGAGCGCAAATTGGTTGAAATTATCAATTTATAATTTAATTAATTTGAATACTTTATATAAAAGTGTTGCAATTAATTAAATTATGTACAACATTTTATTTGGCTGTATTATGATGATCTTGTATTTCTTTCACTTTGAGTTTACCATGCTGCACATGCTCCAGTAGATTAAATAGAAGTGCCATCAGTTTGTGCTTGGTAGCAAACTCTATCAGATTGACTGCATTTTCCCCAGAGAGTGTACTCACAATACGGTGCACACACTGCTGCTCTAGGTCAAGCATCTTGTAAGGGGAAGCCAGAAGCAGCAATTGTTCCAAACCAGAATCAGGCAGCACATTCATGTAGATATAAGCTTTTAGGTGTTTTAACGTAGATGCAGAGACATCAGGCAAGTCCACTAGGCCATGAGTTGCTTCACTCCATTCTCCCACCAACTTGCGGCGCAGCACGTCACTGGAGGCAGCCAGCATGGCGCGGTGCACGCGCACTCCGCCATCTACGCCGCGCAGCTCGAAGTCTGTGAACTCTTCGTCATCGTGCATCGCGACGAACGCGCCGGGGATAGTGGGCGGAGTCACCGGAGGTGCATACTTATTCATTGGCATTTGTACCTTTGCTGACACTGAGAATTTCCATGAGCTCCCACTTGTATAACATAATTGTTGCCAGGCGTTTATTGTATTTATTATCTCATCTTTGGTGATCTCGCCATAAAATAAAACTCGCATAGTATAGTTGTGTTCGTCGGTTGACCGTACCTTGGTGAACTTTATGTGCGTGCGAGCACATTTATAATTATCGCCTTCCAATGTAACCTTGAACTGAAACACTAGGTCGCCGTCCAGCATAAAGAACTCCGCACTAGTTACTTCTTTAATAACTTTTTCTCGAAAGTCTACATTAAAATCCGCCTTGAAGGTGTCGTCCATTAGCTTGATATTTGTCACTTCCATTGTTTTATATGACAATTTAAGTACTTTATTTAATCCTAAGTTAAATCACACCTACTTATCTAACTCTTAGCAGTGAAATTCAAACGAATCACAAACTTCGTTATCACTTATCACTACATTTACAAGCACAATGTTTATTTTTTGTTGTTGAGTGTTTGTGTTTGACAATGACGAGAGATAGAGAGAGACTTTAGGTTTATTAAATACTCTTTGATAGATATGACTAACCACAGAATACAAATGACTCACGTGTGACTATGCATTGGTTTTTTTTGTCATCTCCCGTTCTCTTCGGGAGCATTGGCTCGCACGTTTTGCGCATCCGCCAGAGTCAAGTTTGAGTAAAATAGATTTTTTTTTATAAAAAAGGTAGGTAAGGAAACATTACTCGTTTAATTTAGCAATTATAAAAATGGATCAGTAAAGTAATTAAGTAGGTATACTGAAGATAAATAAAAACGAAAACAAATAAAAAGAAGAAAAATATGTAGTATGAATAATTGATATTATTATGTACAAACGCCAGCACATCCAGCTACTCCAATCTGTCAAGTTTCTTCTATAGATTTTCAACTTTATCATAAATTCTTAAGGTTCACCTTCAATTGGGGAAAGACAGATTGGGGAAGCTTGATATGCTGGTTTGTACATACATATACAACAACAAAACAATCCCAGAACCAATCACTCAAATAAAAAAACAGAATTTAATAATAAGCAATCCCAAAGAAATCGTAGAGTCATTCAACGATTTCTTCATTGAACAGATAACAGATATAGACAAAAATGGATTAGAAGAAATTAAAAAAATTGATTATAACCCACACTCAATATTTATGTCCCCAGTTATTCCACAAGACGTAATAAGGGCCATAAATTCACTAAAAAAAAAAAGAGTTGTGGATGCGACGGTGTCTCCATGCACGTTATTAAATCTGTTTCTGTTACTATAGCGGGCCCTTTAGCCCATTGTATTACGGCAGTATAACCTCCGGTATATTTCCTGACAAATTAAAAACAACAGTCATAAAACCACTACATAAGAAAGACAGTAAAGAAGACATGTCAAATTTTAGACCAGTTGCGCTTATTTCCAGTTTCTCGAAAATATTTGAGAAAATTATGTATGAATCAATTTATTCTTTCTTCTCTAAATTTGATCTACTATGCAATGAACAATATGGGTTCCGAAAAAATAAAAATATTAACACAGCAGTATTCGATCTACTAAAACCGACAATGGCAAACGTAGACTCAAAAACTCCTGTATGCGCAATATACACTGACATGTCGAAAGCCTTCGATTATGTGAATCACGAATTATTATTGCAAAAACTTAACTGTTATGGCATTCGCGGTAATATTCTTAATCTCATAAAATCATATTTGAGCGGTCGCAAACAGTTCACTGAGATTTCTAGAATATGTGACAAATCTAAGAACGAACTTAAATTCGCATCTTCCCACAAAGTGACAAAATTTGGTGTGCCACAGGGAAGTGTTCTAGGGCCATTATTATTTTTAATATATATCAACGACCTTCCACGACAAATTCACCATCCGATGGTCTTATTCGCTGATGATAGTACGGTAATAATCAAAATGACAAAGAAAACTACGAGAAAGATATTAATGAAGCAATAAATTCAATAATAAATTGGCTAAAACATAATAATTTGATCATAAATATTAAAAAAACTAAAATTATGCATTTTTACCAAAGGATTCGCAACGAAGACATAAATATTATACACGAAGGCCAAAATGTAGAGTGTGTAGTTGTTACCAAATTTTTAGGCATTCAGATTGATAGTCAATTGACATGGAAATCTCAGGCAGAGACTATTTGTAAAAAGCTGAGTTCATCTGCTTATATGCTTTATAATCTTACCAATAAAGTAAATAATAAAACAGCACTTATTGCTTATCACGGTCTAGTAGTATCGGTCCTAAGATTTGGAATAATTTTTTGGGGCAACTGTAGCGAACGAGAAAGTATTTTCAAAGCCCAAAAGCGATGCATAAGAGCAATATTTAAACTTAAAGTTACTGATAGTTGTGTACCTATTTTTAAAGCTCATAATTTGCTAACTTTTCCGAGTCTTTACATATTAGAAGTAGCCAAATTTGTTAAAAGCAATATAATCCTATTTCCAGCGTTAAATGAAACCCGAAAACGAACCGTAACTCCAAGATCTCAATATAGAAATATGTTAAGTACCGGAAGCCATAAAACTGCCCTCTTAAAAAAAAGTGCATTTGGTATGGCACCTTTAATTTACAACAAAATTCCATCAGTAATCAAAGAGCAACCATATAATATATTTAAGAAAAGACTGATTACTCTATTACTAGAAAGATGCTACTATTCAGTTACGGATTATTTAAACGATTAATTCGATGTATAGTTTTGTTATTTAATTAGATACAATTTAATTTAGTGATTTATTTGATTCCCTATTTAGTTTAATTTTAGTTTTAGGCCTAAGTAGTTTTATTTTAGTTTTAAGTCACTGCAATGTTTGTATGCCGAATTGGCAGAATGTACTCGGTATCTTTTATTATTTATAACATCACGTATTGTAATCACCTACATTCTATGCAAATAAAGAATTATTATTATTATTATTATTATAAGAACAGCCATAAATTTACAACCTAATATTATTACTATGTATATATTGGGAAAGTTTGCGATATATAGAAGAGTTGAGGGAATGAAGAAGGGATCTAATAGATGTAGGAAAAGGGACATGGAGTGATATCAGACTATTAATGAAGGAAGACCGATCATATTTTGGGCAGGAAAAGAATATGTGGTCCAGATCTCCAAGGTCCTCACCACTTTCACACCACGGGCTAGTAATGATATGAAACCTAGCAAGGTGGGCTGGATAGCCCGCGTGCCCAAGGCGCATTTTTATCAAAATTGTAGTGGCTATTTTGTCAAGTTTAATTGTAGAGAGACATGGTTTGTGTTGAATGTGCTGCTGGATACTAGAAAAGTGTCTTCCCCTTAGTTGGCTACTTTCTAACCAGACTTCATTCCAGGAATCCCGAAGATGAAGTTTAGGAAGTGCAGCCAAGTCCTATGAATAATTTTTAAAAGGAAATATGTCTCCACAGTGTGTAGCATCTTTTGCTTGTCTGTCAACTTTCTCATTGCCCGTAATGCCACAATGACTAGGTATCCAGACAAATGTGGATGTGACCTTTTTTACAAAAATCGTAAAGTTTGCTTCTAATATCTACTATGGGAGGAAACAGTGGTTTGGATTGGTAAAGCGCTCATGGAGTCACTGAAAATTATACTGCTATTAAGTTTTAGGAGTAGAATGTATTCTAAAGCTTTAATGATGCCAAGGCATTCACCGGTAAACACTAATATTTCAGGGGGGCATTTTATATTTTTAACAATATTATATTGGACATTATACACTCCTACCCCAACAAACTCACTTGATTTGTGCTTGGATGCATCGGTGTAAATGTGATGCCATCCAGGCCATATTTCTTGCACAATAGAATTAAAATATGCGTTTGTTAGGCAATACTTAATAGATGTGTAGATAAGTATAGATATAGCCAGAGATGCCAAGCTCTATAATATAAATTATTATAAATAAGATTACTTTACACCGTTAACTAACAACAAAGCATTATACTTTATGTATGATGGAGGTGTTATATATAATGAAAACCATTTATTAACCATATAGGGAAATAATCATTGAAATACAAGAAGTACAATGCAAACATATTATTTAATAAAACAAACCACGTTGTGAAATAAACATAATACAAAGTTTACTTAGCTTTAAATCATTCTGTTTTCTTTTATGTTACATGAACTATCTGTAATAAAACTATCTATTATTTAAATATTCTACGAATTTCAGAACTGTTGGTTGTGTCTCAAAATGATTAATGTTACTTTTATTTTGACGTATTTATTTTCTCATTCTAATATATTAAACCTAAAATAAATAATTAATCAGACAATCGATCGAGCATATATTGTGTTTGCCTGCTAAATAATTACAGTAAGTGGACCAAATCTCGTGTATATGCCCCATTGAGTATGTTTCGCCGGAGCGTCTCAACTGGGCCGTGTTGAAACCGGTAGTAGAGACTAGAGACACCAGCTGAGATTGTTTCGCTGGGTCTTCTCAGTTGGGGCGCATTGGATCCGGTGGTAGCATTAAAGCGCGACCGTCGTTATTAACACAAGGTCCGTCATAATAATACAGTCAATGGTAGACAGAACCATTGACAATATGTATTAAAAATATGAGACTTAAACTAGATAATTAAAAATAATCTCTTGACAATAACTTGATACGAGCTAGCTAAACTGCTACACCTTGAGATCTCCGATCATAACACAGCACAATTGCTTAACATACCTATAACCAGTAAGAATACTTTATTGACCGAATATTTTATTTATAAACGTGACTATGCTACGGAATATACACAAAAATTAAAAAAATGTCTGTCTAGTTTATCATTTGGTGAGATTTTCAACGATGATAATTTTGAATCAGCATTCCAATCTTTTTATGAGATTTTTACCCTTTTCTATGTCTTATGTTTTCCTAAAATCAGAATAAAAATATCAAACAAAGCCCGTAACTTAAGATGGATAACTAAGGGTCTAAAAATCAGTTGCAAAACAAAACGATCGCTACGTTACAAATGTTATGGCAATGTTGGTAATGAAATAATAAACAAATACAAAAAATACACCAAATCTTTGCGGAAATGCATAGATCAATCAATTAAAAACCAAAATCTCAATATAATATTAAATTCAAAAAATATATGTAAAACATCTTGGAGATTAATAAAACAGGAATCTGAATCTGTGAAAGTATTGGATAATATAAATAGCATCAACAAGGATGGTAAATTGTTAAATGACCCATACCTCATATCAAATGCATTTAATGAATTGTTCTCGAATTCAACCGTTGTGCCTTCCAACTCTATAAAAAACACTTGCAAAACTAATATAAGCAATAGCATATTTTTGGATCCGTTTACCTGTCATGAAATTCATAGTATTATAATGTCCTTAAAGAACACCAACTCTGAGGGTTATGACGAAATATGCACGAAAATATTGAAACATTGTGCACAAGAAATCACTCCAATATTCACACATCTGGTCAATCTTTCTTTTAGCGTTGGTCGCTTTCCTGAACCTCTTAAGCTATCCATAATAACACCACTGTTTAAGAAGGGAGATAAAACATGTTTGGATAATTATAGGCCTATATCATTAATCCCAGTCATGTCAAACATATTTGAATCAGCAATGCATAGAAGATTGACTAATTTCATTCGTAGACATAATATTTTAAAAATGCAACAATACGGCTTTCAAAGAGGTAAGTCTACGACATTAGCATGCTTTGATTTAGTAAAGCAAATAATTGAGAATTTAGACAAAAAAAAAACGGTAATAGTCGTGTTTTTTGACACGTCCAGGGCATTCGACTTGGTGTCCCATGACCTACTATTGGGAAAACTTGAACGATACGGTATTAGGGGTCCAGCTCTGACTTGGCTGGAAACATATTTAATAGGCAGAAAACAATCAGTTATAATACAACATATAAATTCTAAAAAAGAACTTCAAACATACAAATCTCGCTTTCTCACAAATAAATCAGCTGTGCCCCAAGGCAGCGTTCTTGGGCCACTGTTGTTTCTACTGTATATAAATGACCTACCTGACATAACTTCCAACCCGTGTATATTATTCGCTGATGACTTTTCCCTAATTATGACTTGTGATAAAAATGCTGACATTAATCAATTTTCACTTGACATTAATAATACAATTAATAATATAATTTTATGGCTCCAAAATAATAATTTGCAAGTTAATTTAAATAAAACAAAATTCATTCAATTTAGCACGTACGGTAAACCGCATAAAAACATAACAATAAACCATAAGGATCACAGAATTCATGAAGTTGAAAATACAAATTTCTTAGGAATTCATTTGGATAAAAGTCTAAACTGGAAGCTGCACGTGGAAAACGTATGTAGTAAAATAAATAGATTTGTGTATGTAATTTACAAATTACGTAAAACTTCCACTGAACATACTGTACTAGCGGCATATCACGGCTATATATCCTCTGTATTAAATTACGGCCTCATATTGTGGGGCAACTCAACTGAGGTACAACGTGCTTTCTTGGCACAAAAGAAATGTGTTCGCGCCATTCATGGCATACCACCATGGGAGTCTTGCAAGCCACTATTCAAACGGTCTCGCATACTTACTTTACCCTGTATGTTTATCCTAGAGACAGCTAAATTTGTTATGCAACACCCTAATTTATTCCAAAAAGCAAGTGATTTATATCCTCGTAACACCAGACATCCCGACAGAATTGTGTTGCAGAAAATACCTAGAACGTCTATGTACCTTAAAAGTAGCTTGGTAATGTGTGGACGTATTTTTAATGCGTTACCGAGCAGTTTTAAACAACTGCCTACTAACAAACTATGTAAGAAATTAAAAGACTGGTTAATTGACAAATCTTTTTACTCACTAGAAGATTATTTTCAAGTTGTCAAAAATAAAAGTGAATTGTAGCACTATAAGCCGTGTGATTAAGCAATAATTTTCAATGTAGGTATAACTTTAATTAAGATTTGCATGTCACAGATTGACAAAATGTATATGGCTTCAATTATATTATACTCCAACCTATGTACCTACATTTTAAGCAAATAAAAAACTATTCTATTCTATTCTAAATATCATTGCTGTCATAAAATAAATTTTATAAATGTTTCAATACAATCAATACAATGTGTACTTACCTAAATATCCATGTTTCTAGAAATAATAATGTATACAACTATAATACTACAAATATGTTCTGACTATTTAAAAGCGCTTTTTTAAAGTCTACGTGAATAAAAACCTTTTTTATTTTATTTATTATTTTATCTGTCGGTTCAGTACGGCAGTTCCAATAGAATCGACACAAATAGCATTACTGTTAATTTAAATTTGTTCAAACTGACGAATCATTCTTGTTCGAAACGGTGAACATTTCGAACAAGAATGATTCTCAAACCGATCGGGACACACGTTTTATAATAGACGACAAGCAAGTGCGACAAAACGTGTTTATGCGACAAATAAGTATGACGTAGGTACCTACACCCGCCCGTCGTCGCCACAAAAATGTTAGGCTACCGCTGTTTTATTAATACCGTATTTAATTATAAATCTACTATTATTTTATCTATCAACATGTAATATATATAGTTATATACTTATTATATCGATTCCAAGCTAACACGTTCACATTATGTATTTCTAAACGTAAGGTGTATTTAACATTTGGTGTAGGTATATTAACGCTTGATAATTACAGCTGAACAAATCAAGTTTCGGAGATCTAGGCGTGAAGTGTTTTTATATTTTAAGTAAGTTTTGACTAGGCAAGGGTAAGGTTTATTGTTCTAGTACCTAGCTTGATGACTCAATAATATTTGTAAGGTTGTGAAGTTTTTCGATTAAAGGGCAATTTGTACATTGTAGAACACGGAAAAAAAGACGATTTGCTAGAAACTGGCGCCGTATGTAAAACGGTGGTTCATTACATTCAATTTGTTAATAGGACTAGATTTCATAGCTCCAGTGATAATCCTCATGGCTTTTGTTAGAATGGAATCTAGTTTCCCACGACCAGCTAAATTACATGGCTCCATCAAGAAGGTCCCGTAATCGAGGACACTACGTACCAGAGCGTTGTAAAGAAGCTTTAGGGAAAAAGGATGCGCACCCCACCAAACGCCAGAAAGACATCTCATTTAATTTTAAAAGCTTTTTACTTTTCGATACAATATACTCATTATGAGGCATACCTGTAAGCCTGGAATAAAAAAAAACACCTAAAAATTTTACCTGATGTTTAACTGGAATTTGGAAATTTTTGAAACGTACGCATATTGGAGGGTGTAACACAAATATCTGTCCTGCGTGGGAATAAAATAAAACCAACTACGCCAACTGGCCCGTCAAATGTATACAATTTATACAAAATACAAAGGATACAGTCTATTTTCTAATTTTCCCATAATATTAGGGAAATTTTCTTAAAAGCAACCCTTGCCTTAATAGTGTCGCCCTCCCACAAATGTCAGTCACGTTCAAATAGATCCTTGTCCCACTGAATATCTTTGCACTGTAGTCACACGTGAGTCATTTGTATTCTGTGGTTAGTCCTGTCTATCAAAGAGTATATAATAAACCTAGTCTCTCTCTCTATCTCTTGACATTGTGAAACACTCAACCACTCAACAATAAAAAAATAAACATTGTGCTTGTAAATGTAGCGATAACGAACTTTGTGATTCGTTTGAAATTCACTGCTAAGAGTTAGATAAGTAGGTACTATAACTGTGATTTAACTTAGGATTAAATAAATTAAGTATTATTAAATAGCAATAGCCCTATCACCTGTAATTGCAAAAATAGCAGAGAATTTGGTTAAAAACCGTCTTGAATGGTTAGTTGAAAATGGTAGCATACTACCGACATCACAGTTTGGATTCCGAAAAGGTAGGAGCACGTTGGATAGTGTGGCTGAATTTGTTATAGATGTTAGATTAGTATTTTCTAGAAATGAGTCCGATATTGCTGTTTTCTTAAATTTGGAAGCAGCTTATGATAACGTTAATCTTAATATTCTGCTCCATAAATTAAGAAATCTGGACATTCCAGAAATCCTTACTTGGTTTGTCATTAACCTTGGTAATACAATAGAATCTATTAGTAATCAAATAAATAATTTTTAGATAATCTTAAATTTTTTATGTAAAAATTGTTTGAGCATTTCAGCGCTTAAAAGCTATGTTGTGCTCTTCACACGCAATGGGTTACACCCTCCAATATGCGTACGTTTCAAAAATTTCCAAATTCCAGTTAAAAATCAGGTAAAATTTTTAGGTGTTTTTTTGGATTCCAGGCTTACAGGTATGCCTCATAATGAGTATATTGTATCGAAAAGTTAAAAGCTTTTAAAATTAAATGAGATGTCTCTCTGGCGTTTGGTGGGGTGCGCATCCTTTTTCCCTAAAGCTTCTTTACAACGTTCTGGTACGTAGTGTCCTCGATTACGGGACCTTCTTGCTGGAGCCATGTAATTTAGCTGGTCGTGGGAAACTAGATTCCATTCTAACAAAAGCCATGAGGATTATCACTGGAGCTATGAAATCTAGTCCTATTAACAAATTGAATGTAATGAACCACCGCTTTACATACGGTGCCAGTTTCTAGCAAATCGTCTTTTTTTCCGTGTTCTACAATGTACAAATTGCCCTTTAATCGAAAAACTTCACAACCTTACAAATATTATTGAGTCATCAAGCTACTAGAACAATAAACCTTACCCTTGCCTAGTCAAAACTTACTTAAAATATAAAAACACTTCACGCCTAGATCTCCGAAACTTGATTTGTTCAGCTGTAATTATCAAGCGTTAATATATACCTACACCAAATGTTAAATACACCTTACGTTTAGAAATACATAATGTGAACGTGTTAGCTTGGAATCGATATAATAAGTATATAACTATATATATTACATGTTGTACAAGAATTTGATAGCACAAACGAAGAAAATAGTCATTTTTTTCTGAAAAACTTGTGAGCACTTATGTACACGCGTTAGAAGTTATACTTCTTAATATACAACTTGAACATAGTTATCAATTTTCATACCACCTAGAACTAACGTCATGCTGTTATTTTTACGATGCGCGCTCATCGTAAAAATTCACTCTCATACCACCTAGAACTAACTTCATGCTGTTAATTTTTTTGGTGTCGGTGTGCGCGCGCATCGTAAAAATTCACTCTCATCATTTTTCTCCATCGCGCCAAAAGAAGTATAACTTCAATAAATAAATTTATTTCTTAATTAATATTTCATTCACCTTACTTAAAACTACATTAATGTCAAAAATTAATTGAAAAATTAATACACGGGTGCGACTTAAATCAAGCATGGTAACATTTATCTATCGAGGCGGCAACTCGCTCGTTACTTTTTCAAATGGAATTATCGGGCCTACACTGTGTTTTTCTTTCATGAAAATTTCCTTAACCATTAAGACTATTTCCCTGACACCACTTTTTATCACTTTTGGCATATTGCTAGTGTTTTAAACCAAATAATACAATAATAAACGTAGAAACAACAATCGGCAAAGCAAGCAGTGGCAGAACTGTCTAAGAGACACTTTACAAGATGGCGGCGCACAGTGGAACGAATGTATGGGAGCGGTTGGACGTAGACATGTCCGAAAAAAAAGAGTAAAATTATGCCAAACTAATGATGCCATCTTATTCGATTACTCAATGCCTTCATAACTTGTAGTGATGAATTTCTTCATAACTCCCATATTTCGGGAGTAATTTGAGAAAATGTGAAATTTTACTATGAAAATGAGTGTATCGAGCTCTCTCCCTCCTGATTCCGGGCTTGTTTCAAGTAGCGGTCTCTAATATCATAATGCTAATACTAAGAGCTATATTTAATACTAAGACACATAGTGCGCCAAATGTGCACTTTCTGGGATAAAGAGTGGTGTTTATTTTATAACACAATTTTTTTATTTTTTGTTTATTTTGTTGATTAAAACCGTTTTTCTAAAGGTTTACCTTATTACAATAACATTTCTGAGCAGCCAATTAGAGAAGATATAAGCTAATTAGGATATATAATTAGGGACTTAAGGTTTACATATAAAACTGATGCACTAATGATTACTGATAAGAACATTGCTATTATTTAATTACTAAATGGCTCTTAATACACTAATTTAGCATGCATCATTTACTAATTATCACAATAACTAATTACCTTGCAATATTTAACAAAGGATACCTGGATTTTATATAAATAGGTCACTATTAGTAACTTTAAAATCAGTGTTGATTTACACCTCGTTGTATCCAAGCTAATCTCGCAATGTATTTTCCAAATTTTAATACAAATCTTGATATTCACGTTGCTTTATGCGCACGCGCACATAAAGATTTACGCGACTTTAACTATTTGTTCAGTGTTTTAAAAGATAACAGTTGTGTTCAGTTATGTGAAAGTGCTGAAACAAGTTTAAAAGACTGGTGTCGTCGATTTTGCTACCGCATTTATGCAAAATGGACACAGTCTGGAAGAAGCACAGATAAGTTTCGGAAGAAACATGAGATTTGGCTACAGGCTGCAATTCAATGGCCGGAATTACAGAATGAAAATATGGAACCTTCTACAGAAAATATAAGTGACGTCATCGAGCCCATAATTTCTCCTGCTAAATCTGATGCTTCAACTTGTACACATCCTAGTCCTCGTAAATCTTCAACTTACTTAAAAGTCATACTCTCATCAGTTCTTGTGAATATTTTTGTTAATATATATTTCTGTATATATATAATATATTTATAGACCTCTTAATAAGTCTGTCTGCGGTTTAAAGTAAATACAAATGGGGAACTATCGTTTTTTTTTTTTAATTTTCATTTCCTTTTATCCCAGAAAGTGCACATTTGGCGCACTATGTGTCTTAGTATTAAATATAGCTCTTAGTAATAGCATTACGATATTAGAGACCGCTACTTGAAACAAGCCCGGAATCAGGAGGGAGAGAGCTCGATACACTCATTTTCATAGTAAAATTTCACATTTTCTCAAATTACTCCCGAAATATGGGAGTTATGAAGAAATTCATCACCACAATTTATGAAGGCATTAAGTAATCGAATAAGATGGCATCATTAGTTTGTCATAATTTTACTCTTATTTTTCGGACATGTCTACGTCCAACCGCTCCCATACATTCGTTCCACTGTGCGGCGTTAGTTCCACTGTCAGCCACGTTCATAAAGATCCTTGTCGCACTATACTGACTATGCATTGATTTTTTTTTGTGTTCTCCCGTTCTCTTCGCGAGCATTGGCTCGCACGTTTTGCTTATCCGCCAGAGTCAAGTTTGAATTGTGTTGAAGTAAATTAGGATTTTTTTTAAATGTAAGGAAACATATCGCGTTTAATTTAGAAATTATAAAAATGGATCAGTAAAGTAATTAGTGTGCGTCACGATTGCTCCGCCACGTTATCCAAACAGAAAAAGAAATCGCTATATTTTTTGTCAAAATTAGTCAAAATCGAAAGGAACAAACCAAAACTTTGTCAAAGCAGAAATAAAGAAGTTACAGGGGTTTTAAGTTGGCCGCGCGAACGTAACGTGCACGATTGCGCGGCCAGATCTCAGTAACTACTTGGGATAGAGATCTAAATCTTTTTGTTAATTGAACATTTCATTTGTCAACAATTATCAAAAAAAGAATTATAAGACTAAGATCAATATTTCTCGAAATATTCACCTTGGAAGTTATGGCCGCGCAATCGTGCACTTGATGTTTCTTTAATCTTGATTATTTCTTAAAAACTTAAGATATCATGCAGTAAAACTGTTACTAGAAGAAAGGTTTTAATATGTAAAAAGTACCGAAAGCATTTCATGCCACCAAAGTTTATTTAAACTGACGAAATCAAGGCAAAACAAAAGTTTCGTGGCCGCGCAATCGTAACGTTACTTTGAACGCTGATATCTCATTATCTATAATTGTTAAGATTTCGGTGTTAACATCCATTTATTCGTAATATTAACCTAATCAGATTGACATAGCGTTTTACCCTCAGGGCAATTTTCTACGCGTGTAATCTCAAAAATAATGATATCTCTTATAATGTTCGAGTAGAGTGACCATAATTTCTGTTAAATATGGGGATATCTTTTGCTCTACTAGACGAAAATGTACCTGTTAGGAATAATTGTTGGAGAATTGGCTAAGATAAGACAGTTCAATACAACATTCTTTTCTTCTATACACATGTTCAAATCATGCCATACAAAACAAAGGCAAAAAATGGAACTTAGTTCTGTTTTCACCACATGATGACATGACGCGACATTGCTGCTTGTACTCCAGTAATTTATCTATATCTATACATATAATAAAATCGTAGGAATGTCAAAACTGTACATTGAATGTTATTTAAAAAGGATACTTGGGGCGTTACGTTACGTTCGCGCGGCCAACTTAAAACCCCTGTAACTTCTTTATTTCTGCTTTGACAAAGTTTTGGTTTATTCCTTTCGATTTTGACTAATTTTGACAAAAAATATAGCGATTTCTTTTTCTGTTTGGATAACGTGGCGGAGCAATCGTGACGCACACAAGTAATTAAGTATACTTACTGAAGATAAATAAAAACAATAAAAACGAAAACAAATAAAAAGAAGAAAAATATGTAGTATGAATAATTGATATTAATATGTACAAGAACAGCCTTATATTTACAACCTAATATTATTACTTACTAATATTATTATATATTGGGAAAGTATGCGATATTAGAAGAGTTGAGGGAATGAAGAAGGGATTTAATAGATGTAGGAAAAGGGACATGGAGTGATATCAGACTATTAATGAAGGAAGAACGATAATATTTTGGGCAGGAAAAGATTATGTGGTCCAGATCTCCAAGGTCCTCACCACATTCACACCACGGGCTAGTAATGATATGAAACCTAGCAAGGTGGGCTGGACAGCTCGTGTGTCCAAGGCGCATTCTTATCAAAATGGTAGGTAGTGGCTATTTTGTCAAGTTTAATTGTAGAGAGACATGGTTTGTGTTGAATGTGCTGCTGGGTACTAGAAAAGTGTCTTCCCCTTAGTTGGCTACTTTCTAACCAGACTTCATTCCAGGAATCCCGAAGATGAAGTTTAGGAAGTGCAGCCAATTCCTATGTATAATTTTTAAAAGGAAATATGTCTCCACAGTGTGTAGCATCTTTTGCTTGTCTGTCAACTTTCTCATTGCCCGTAATGCCACAATGACTAGGTATCCAGACAAATGTGAATGTGACCTTTTTTACTACAATCGTAAAGTTTGCTTTTAATATCTACTATGGGAGAAAACAGTGGTTTGGATTTATATGCAAATCTCATTAGTGCCTGTAAAGCGCTCATGGAGTCACTGAAAATTATACTGCTATTAAGTTTTAGGAGTAGAATGTATTCTAAAGCTTTAATGATGCCAATGCCAAGGTATTCACCGGTAAACACTAATGTTTCAGGGGGGCATTTAATTTTTTAAACAATATTATATTGGACATTATGCACTCCTACCCCACCAAACTCACTTGACTTGTGCTTGGATGCATCGGCGTAAATGTGATGCCATCCAGGCCATATTTCTTGCACAATAGAATTAAAATATGGGTTCACATTATGTATTTCTAAACGTAAGTTGTATTTAACATTTGGTGTATATATTAACGCTTGATAATTACAGCTGAACAAACTAAGTTTCGGAGATCTAGGTGTCGCGTGAAGTTTTTTTTATATTTTAAGTAAGTTTTGACTAGGCAAGGGTAAGGTTGCTGTGTGGTGACGGCCTAAGAATATCACCACCCCCTCTCATCCCGTGGGGGGACGTAAAAGTCGTCCCGAGGGAAATATATACACCAGAGAACGGGCAGCAGCGTTCTCCTGAGTACCATGTTCACCTTACTGCGATCGCCAACCCGTCTGCCAAGCGTGGCGATTATGGCAAATCCCCTCAAATGATGGACACAACTAAACCGCGGCCCCCCAGTCCCCGGCAGCCCTGCTATTCCCAGCCGTGGTTACGGCAGGGCAGGGGGTGCTAAGAATCCCCGGCAGATTCCACGTTACCAAAAACGACGACCTCTGGCCCTGGCAACGTTTAACACACGAACACTGCGCTCCGACGAGAGAGCAGGTTACATTGGGATATTGTAGGATTATCTGAAGTCCGAAGAGAGGGGGAGGACTCGATAATACTGAAATCCGGAAACCTGCTCTATTACCGGGAGGGTGACCAACTATCCCAAGGTGGTGTCGGGTTCATAGTCCACAAGTCCCTCGTGAACAACGTAGTGAAAATCGAGAGTGTGTCGACGAGGGTTGCGTACCTTATACTCAGAATCACCAGGCGGTATTCGCTGAAGGTTATACAGGTATACGCACCTACTTCGACATACTCCGATGATGCAGTCGAGGTCATGTATGAGGACATTTCCAGAGCCATACATAGCTCGAACTCTTATTTCACAGTGGTCATGGGGGACTTCAACGCGAAGCTGGGCAAACGAATCGGTGATGAGCTGAAAGTGGGGCAATTTGGAACCGGGGATCGGAACCCCCGAGGCCAGATGTTGGCTGACTTCATGGAGAAGGAGGGTCTCTTTATGATGAATTCCTTCTTCAGGAAGCCGGCACATCGTAAATGGACCTGGGTGAGCCCCGATGGGAAAACTAAAAACGAGATAGACTTCATCCTGTCTACGAGGAGACAAGTATTCAATGATGTCTCTGTGATCAATGCGGTTAAGACCGGGAGCGATCACAGACTGGTCAGAGGCTCATTGAACCTAAATGTCAAACTCGAGAGGTCCCGACTGATGAAGTCTACGCTCCGTCCCATACCGTTCCACCTCCAAAACCCCGAACCCTTTCAACTCGAACTTCAGAACCGATTCGAATGCCTAGCAGACTGTGATGAAGTGGATACATACCACGACAGGTTCGTAGAAGCTGTCCATACGGCCGGGTCTAACTTCTACAAAACCCTATTGAATAATTACAGACCCATCTCACTGCTGAGCCATGTTTACAAGTTGTTTTCGAGAGTCATTACGAATCGTCTCGCACGAAGGTTTGACGACTTCCAGCCTCCCGAACAAGCCGGATTCCGAAAAGGCTACAGTACCATAGACCACATACATACGCTGCGGCAAGTTATACAGAAGACAGAGGAGTATAACCAGCCATTATGCTTAGCGTTTGTGGACTATGAGAAAGCCTTTGATTCTATCGAAACATGGGCCGTGCTGAGGTCTCTTCAAAGGTGCCAAATTGACTATCGGTATGTCCAGGTGTTAAAGTGTTTGTACGAAAACGCCACCATGTCAATCCGACTTCAGGACCAGAACTCGAAACCTATTCAATTGCAGCGAGGCGTGAGACAGGGGACGTCATATCTGCGAAACTGTTCACCGCTGCATTGGAAGATGTTTTCAAGCTTCTGGACTGGGAAGGCTTTGGCATCAATGTCAATGCCGAGTACATCACCCACCTTAGATTTGCCGACTACATAGTAGTCATGGCTGAGACCCTTGACGACCTCGATACAATGCTCGATGGCCTTAGTAGAGTCTCTCAACAAGTGGGTCTGAAAATGAACATGGATAAGACGAAAATCATGTCGAACATCCATGTTGCACCCATTCTAGTTAAGGTTGGAGACTCTGCACTCGAAGTTGTTGAGAACTATATTTACCTAGGACAGACCATCCAACTAGGTAGGTCCAACTTCGAAAAGGAGGTCAATCGTAGAATCCAACTCGGCTGGGCAGCGTTCGGGAAGCTCGTAATATCTTCTCATCCCAAATACCGCAGTGTCTCAAGTCGAAAGTCTTCGACCAGTGTGTGTTGCCAGTGATGACTTACGGAACAGAGACGTGGTCGCTCACTATGGGCCTTATCAGGCGGCTCAAGGTCACCCAAAGAGCAATGGAAAGGGCTATGCTTGGAGTTTCCCTGCGAGATCGAATAAGAAATGCTGAGATCCGCAGGCGAACTAAAGTAGCCGACATAGCCCAAAGAATTGCCAAACTGAAGTGGCAGTGGGCAGGGCACATAGCTCGTAGAACTGACGGCCGATGGGGCAGAAAGGTTCTCGAGTGGCGACCACGAACCGGAAGACGCAGCGTGGGCAGGCCTCCTACACGGTGGACCGACGATCTTGTGCGGGTCGCGGGAAGCCGCTGGATGCGGGCAGCGCAGGACCGGCTATTGTGGAGATCCTTGGGGGAGGCCTTTGTCCAGCAGTGGACGTCTTTCGGCTGATATGATGAAGGGTAAGGTTTATTGTTCCAGTAGCTTGATGACTCAATAATATTTGTAAGGTTGTGAAGTTTTTCGATTAAAGGGCAATTTGTACATTGTAGAACACGGAAAAAAGACGATTTGCTAGAAACTGACGCTGTATGTAAAGCGGCGGTTCATTACATTCAATTTGTTAATAGGACTCGATTTCATAGCTCCAGTGATAATCCTCATGGCTTTTGATAGAATGGAATCTAGATTCCCACGACCAGCTAGATTACATGGCTCCAGCAAGAAGGTCCCGTAATCGAGGACACTACGTACCAGAGCGTTGTAAAGAAGCTTTAGGGAAAAGGATGCGCACCCCATCAAACGCCAGAGAGACATCTCATTTAATTTTAAAAGCTTTTAACACTTCGATACAATATACTCATTATGAGGCATACCTTTAAGCCTGGAACCCAAAAAAACAACTAAAAATTTTACCTGATGTTAACTGGAATTTGGAAATTTTTGAAACGTACGCATATTGGAGGGTGTAACCGATGGCGTGTGAAGAGCACAACAGAGCTTTTGAGCGCTGAAATGCTCTTACAATTTTTACATAAATGTTATAAGATTATCTAAAAATTATTTATTTGATTACTTATAGATTCTATTGTATTACCAAGGTTAATGACAAACCAAGTAAGGATTTCTGGAATGTCCAGATTTCTTAATTTATGGAGCAGAATATTAAGTTATCATAAGCTGCTTCCAAATTTAAGAAAACAGCAATATCGGACTCATTTCTAGAAAATGCTAATCTAACATCTATAACAAATTCAGCCACACTATCCAACGTGCTCCTACCTTTTCGGAATCCAAACTGTGATGTCGGTAGTAGGTATGCTACGATTTTCAACTAACCATTCAAGACGGTTTTTAACCAAATTCTCTGCTATTTTTGCAATTACAGGTGATAGGGCTATTGCTATTTAATAATAGGTATAATAATTTGTGATTTCCAAGCTGGAGGAATATTACCTGACAGCATTGCTTTATTAATCAAATCCAACAGATACACAAGTGATGAGTGACTAATATTAGCAAAAAAAGAATAAGGAGTACCATCTTCACCTGGAGAAGAATCCTTAACTGAGGATAAAACTCCTTGAAGTTCTTCCGTTCTGAAAGATGAGCTGAGATCACAATAATTATGCTGAGGGATTAAAGAAGGAACATTACAGTGGACAAGGTCCTGTTGAGGAACATAAGTAGGTGCTAAATTATCAAGAAATGCTTCACTTATATTTGGAGATATGCTATATATTATATTTTCCCGCTACCGTTTTTCCCAGTATTATAATTTCTCTCCCCAAACCGAGGCTATACATAATATAAATTAACTAATCAAAACCTATGTTTGTGTAAAGTTTAAAGTAATCGTAGAAAATAAGGTCTCAAAGTTACCCAATATTTCACATGGAGTTACTTACCATAGTAACAATTTTACTAATATACTTATAGAAACTGCCGATGAAACATTCCCACTAACAAACTCTGGTAATGGACTAATCCCTACTCCACCTTGGTGGGATAAAGAATGTACAGTAACGGTTAAACAAAGGTAAAAAGCAGAAGAACAGTAGGTATAATGAAATATGTCCGACGACACTTTCGAAATTTTTTTCAATACTTTAGCAAAAGCACGCAAATTTCTTAAAGACAAGAAATCTCAAGGACGGAAAAATTTCTGCCTCTCCATCTCTCCTGACATCAACCCATCAATTGTATGGCGTAATGTTGGAAGATATAGAAACGGTGTTAGTAGGTTAAAGAGCAATCCATATCCATTCCTGCCTCATTAGAAACTACATTGTTGGTGGAAATAGTCACAAAATTATCTGCCGGGGGAATAATATCCCCCGGAGCCGACAAATCGGGCAGCTTGTATATTATAAAGCATATTAAGTTTAAAAATAAAGCACTTACTACTATATACAAATAAAGCACTACTTATAAAAGTATTATATATATACTAAACTAGCGGCCCGGTACGTGCTTCGCTACGTATAAGGCGTAGTAATAAAAAAAATGATTATTAAGTTCATTATTTCAAACAAAAAAATATTTTAAGTTGCTAAAAGATGTTGATTTTACACTTTTTCGAGACTTTTTTTAAATTTTCTCTACGTACAAACCTTCCCTGGACTTCCACGAATAATTCAAGACCAAAATTAGCCAAATCGGTAAAGGCGTTGTTGAGTTATAACATTACAACGAAAAGTGGCACTGATTTTTATATATATAGATATTAATATTATTTACAATTAAATATTCTATGATCCTTATATTTTACAAAATAGAAAATATAAATTTCGTGAAACAAAAAACGACCGATCAATTCGAAGTTTCCCGCGCTTTTTACAAACACAATGTATAATGCGCAACGAATTCGCTGCGCACGCGCGGTGTGTTCGTTGTGTGTCCGTAACGTAGACAGAGAAACTAATAGACCAAATGACAATTCCTTTCTCTTTCACTCAAGAACGAGAGCTATAATCGCGATACGAATGTGATAGACAGAGACACAACTATGATATCTTTTTTTTTTTTTTTTTTAATCTAATTTATTTAAGGAGGCTTTGTACATTAAATGACGATGTCACCTCCGTAAGACAACGTACTATATATCTAACTTAAACTAGGGCACATTGACAGTACATAAATCTTATACAACAAATAGCATTGTCTGGATCCCGGTGTAGCCAACAAAGTATTACATGCACCAACATCATTCGATTGTAACTGTAACTGTGACCTTAAAACTTCGCCTCGCACACACTCCATCAATACATGTTGGACATCTTCCACCACACCGCAAGCTTCGCAATTAGGTGACTCTGCAAGTCCTATCAAATGTTTAAATCTATTGGATGGAATATGCCCGGAACGAAGTCTGAACAATGTTACTACCTGATCTCTCTTCATATTTTTATTATCAAACCAGGGGTAATACAAAAGGCTATACTGGATAGTGCGGTACCAAATACCTTTAGACAGGGAACGCTCATCAAAATATTCGGACCATTTTACTCTACAACGTTTTCTAACTTCACCTAAAATTTCAGTGTGAACTGGGGCGCTCTTATACAAAATACCTTCACTTGTTGCCTCTTTCGCCAATCGGTCGGCTTCCTCATTACCAACAATACCAACATGTGAAGGAATCCACTGCAGCACAATGTTTTTTTGGTTCATCCGAAGCTTGCATATTGTGTCAAGGATAACGTAGGCTATCGGAAGTCCTCGAAATTTCGAGGTTATCCGAGCCAAATGTTGGAGAGCATTTCTCGAATCCGAAAAAATCACAAAATTATTGCCATCAAGGGTAGAAACATAAGACAATGCTTCTGCTATTGCAATTAATTCACCGTGCATGATAGAAATATTCTCCTTAATATTAAATTTGGCCATTAAACCGTTCAACGGATCGAAAAAAGCTGCTCCAACAGCATTATTACACTTTGACCCATCACAAAAAATCTTATAGAATGAATCATATTCATAATCGATAAATTTTTGACATACCATTTCGATATGAGACGGATCTATCAAACGTTTTGCTGCATTAATATTTTTAACATTACATTTGATTATCTCGTACATATGAACACCACTCAACCAATAATCCAGCGAGAACATATCCAAGATGACTGAAGAATAAATAAGAGTATCCTTAAAATAATAATGCCAATCAACTAACAAAGGATTTCTTTTTCTTCTCCAATAATTACTACTATTACACAAATTTGATAACTCTTCTAATATTTTTAAACTAATATTGTTTTGAACCGCCCGAGATTTAAGCCAGAACTTTCCAGCTAAGTAATATCTCCGTATCTTTAATGGCTGCAAACACAACTCCGCCTCCATAACATGAGTCGGAGTACTTCTTATAAATCCACCAATAACCCTCATGCATTGATTCTGTACTTTATCAAGCTTATATAAAAGGCTTTTGGAGCTTGTATCATACAAAAAGCTACAATAGTCAATTCTACTTCTAATCACGCTAATATATAATCTTCTCAAATGTTTCGGGTGCATACCCCATTTAGAGCCAGCCAAAACTTTAAATAAATTTAAATATTTCAAGGTTTTATACTGAATTTCATTAATATGCTTTCGCCATTTTAACGATCTATCTATCCATACGCCTAAGTATTTAATAGAATCTACCAACTCAATATTATGATTAGCGATTCGAAGAACGCTTGCATTGCGGATAATGCCTTTGCTAAAGATACAGCATTTCGTTTTAGAGAATGAGATACTTAAACCTAATTCTTCAACTAATTCAATGAATTTGTGTAAAGCAATCTCAATATCATTAACAGCATCGTGTATTTGTTTTTTGCAAGAATAAAGTATAAAATCATCTGCATATTGGGAAATCATCACACTGTTAATATTTTGACAGATACTGGCAGTTACAACATTAAACAACAAAGGAGATAGTGGATCACCCTGTGCTAGGCCAGTTCCTGTTGTGCGACATATTTTAACATGGTTATTGGTTTCGATCGATAACATCCTCGTATTTAAAAATTCCCATAAATATCTACATATGGGAGCTCCCACTCCGTAACTGTCTAAAGTTTTTAACATAATTTCTACATTCACATTATTATAGGCATTTTTAATATCTACAAAGCATGCCGCTATACGATTATTATTAGAGAATCCTATTTGAATTGTAGATACTAATCGAGTTAAATTATCAATACATGATTGTGACCGTCTAAAACCTGTCATTTCTTGCGGAAAACACTTATTTCTTTCTAGAAACCATTCCAATCTTCTAACTAAAATAGAGTGTAAAATCTTGCATGGACAAGATATTAAAGAGATTGGTCTTATACTTGATACCGATCCTGGAATTCTGCCATGTTTGGGTATTGGAACTACCTTTATATGTCTCCATTGTCTTGGTACGAAACCGGAACCTAAAAATCGATTAAACAGGGCAACAAGGATTTTGTTTCCACCTGTCGGAAGATTTCTAAACACAGAATATGTCAAGTTATCGTCTCCTGGTGCCGTATCTGAACTTTTAATGGCGTTACATAACTCCTCCGTTGTAATTGGACCACATAAGGCAGGATTAATGGATATGAAATTAGGGATATTAGGTGATACGAAATCCGGACATAAAGTACGCAGAAACGACTCTGCCGTGTCGTGATCTATAACAGATTTAGCAGATTTATAACCTTTAAACCATTTCATGCGTGACCACATCTCTGAAGTAGTTGTCGTATTGTCTACTCGATTACAAAAACTCTGCCAAGAATTTGACTTACCTTCTCTTATCAGTTTTTGAGCTTTACTTATTTTCTGTTGCAAAAGGTCAAAATTATCTGAGTTTGGAGATTGTCTAAACAGAGCCAAAGCTAACCGTCTTTCTGCTACCGCCTTAGATATAGTTTGATTCCAATAAGGTTTTGGTGTAAATCTGCTTTGCCGGATAGGATTATTACAAATTTTAATGTTGGGGATAAATAAATCTGCGGCTTCATTTAATATATTGATGAAAGAATCATAAGCTAACTGATTATCTAATGGTAAAAAAAAATTGTTCAATGAAAGTTCAAGTTTCTCTCTGTAACCTTGCCAATTTGCTTTCTTATAGTTTCTTTGGATTTTAATTGAATTATTGACAATCAAATCAATTTTAATACTAACTATTAAGTGGTCACTGCCTAGATTTTCATTTAACGTTTTCCAGTTAAATTTACATGCTAAATCTGTAGATACTAATGTTATATCAGGGGAAGATTGTTGCAGAAAACCATTAACTAACTGAATTCTTGTATGAGAACCATCATTTAAAATAAAAAGATTACTATCTACAATAGAATCAAATATATCCGAACCTCTACTATCTACTCTAGTGGACCAATTAGGGTGATGTCCGTTAAAATCTCCCGCAATAAGCGTTCCCTTCTCTGAAATCTTAAATATTTGATCCCAATCTCTCTTGCTTGTTGTCGCAGATGGAGGACAGTACACACAAATTATATTTTTTAGATCACCACAATTATAAACTTGGATATGAATCGCTTGGATAAATTGATTAGTAATGTTAACTGTACAAAATTTAGCATTAATGGACCAGTGGGATAATACAGCAATACCCCCATACCCATCGTACCGGTCCTGTCGAAATACATTATACCCAGATATTCTAAATTCACTATCTGGCTCTAACCATGTCTCATTAATGATAGCAATATGGATTTTTTCTCGGTTCAGTAGCAGTTCAAAATTTATCGATTTTGGTCGTAAACTATGTGCATTCCATTGTATAATATTAATTGATTCTTTATTGGCCCGGGAATCCATATTTAAATAAAACCGAAATTAAAATCAGATATGCACCTAACCACAAAAGCTTTTAAACCCTCAAAAATTATTTCAGCACCCCCTTTTAACCGTTCTTCCCAAGACAGGCTACTATCAAGTATCTTCTTTGTAAGCTTTTTCCACAAATTAATCCAATTTAACTTATCAAACGTTTTCCCTTGACTCTCAACCCTGGGATGCTCTCGCCGAATTGAATTGCATTCATTTTCTGTATCACCGTCTAAATCAGACTCCCCCGTAGACTTCTCCCTCGTTGACTCATACTCCATAAGGTTAGACGCGTCGTTGTGTCGTGTACGATTTTCTTTCTTTTTTTGTTTTTCAGGCAACTGTTTCTTTTGTTTTTTCTTTACAACACTTGCATACGTCCTGCCGACCAAAATAGGTGATGGATCTCGATTACAAGGGTCTTTTAATGGAGCCTCAGAGGTACTGGCACAGGTTTTCTGTAATAAAACATCGTCAGAATTGTGTACTGAGTCAACAATATCTTGCTGGTGCTTAGCTGTGGCACCGACATACAACATTTGAGCCTTCTTATAGGAGCAGTTGAACTCAGCCATAAAGTTTCTTATCGTCCGTTCTTTAATATAAATTGGACATTGTTTTGACAACGCCATGTGCTTGCCTCCACAATTGTTGCATTTAAAAAGCAGGGTTTCACAATTTGGATGATCCTTACTACATTTAGGGCATACTATTTTAATTGACGGGCACATTTTTTGGGTATGACCAAATCGCCAACAGCGTGAACATTGAGTCACCGGGAAAATATACTGATAAACCTGTACCCTAACGTCATTGAGATATACATATGAAGGCACCGAAGACACTTTAAAGCATAGTCTAACTGTTCCACTGGGTTCCCATTTTCCATTCTGACTGTTTCTTCTATTCAATCGCTTTATTCCTGTTATCAATGATGAACTGGTTATACTCTCACGTATTTCCTCTTCATTGATCTCTAACTCTATTTCTTTAACAACACCATATGAATAACTAAGGTCAAAGGTTTTCTGACATTTAAACCCGATGCTTTTAAAATATGAAGACTCATACAAGGCCTCCGCCATCTCTTCCTTACTAAAGCGGATGAAAGCCTTGTATGCATTAACATATTTAATACCAATAACATTCTGAATATTCTGCGTCTTAAATAATTTCGACAATCCAACTTGTCCCGGTAATTTCTCTGTAGATGTAATACTCAATTCAATCATATCTTCCGGAGTACGAACACAATCCACATCACGAACAAACCGTTTGCTTCTCCTTATCGAAGTTGTCCATATTTCATTGTCATCTAAAAACCGGTCTCGCTTATATGCCTCCGCATTCGATTTCTTTCCCAAGTTCTCACTCTCTAACAAATTATCTTTACTCGGTCCTGCTATCTCACCCGGTACTGTAATCATCTTGCTTAATTCTGCTGTCCCAATATGCGTATGAATCACATTTTCGCTACTCATTAACAAACCGCATTAAAAATATTAAATATAAAGTAAACAAGCGCACGTCGAGCGAACTGCCGATCGAAAACCGGTTCACAATCACAATACAGAAACGATCCACGCGTCTGCCGACTGGGAACGCCCGCGAGCCACTAAATGATATCTTCTGTCCCGTATCGTGTAACCAGTTTTTTTCAAGGTCAGCAACTTTAATTGCGAAACAAACTTTTGACAGTTCGTGTAGCATCTTGTTTATGTTATATTATTCTGTTGATTTTACATTATAAAACCATTGGTTTACAGTTAAATTACTCGTAAATGATCCTAAACCACATTTAGGCTAATAAAATGGTGCGTTGTCGTGTTATTTCATGCGATAGTGACAGTGAGAAGAAAATTCCCGGTGTGTCTTTTCACTCGTAAGTACGGCGGTGTTTTATTATTAGTCGTCCTTAAATATAGTTTCTTAGTGATAATTACTTGACACATAGCATTTAGTAACGATAATACTCGTTAAATATAAGGATTTAGTCAAGTTTTCTTATTAACCTTTAATTTTTGTCTGGTATTTCTATTTGTTGCAAACTTCAAATGTAAAATTCCCAAATTCATCAACTCCAAATAAAGTTTTCGACAGCCTGAGATAAATTCTTTAAGATTTTACTATATGTGCTGTTATTTTGTTTCTATAATGGTTTTAAATAAATATTGTAATTGAACCTTAAGTGATCGAAATTTAATATTTTAATTTTAAACAAATTAATTTCTAAGTCTCATTTATACATCTACCTAAATGGAGACTTGACCGAATTTTAACATGAAACTTTTCAAGTATTACCTTTTTTTACTTTATTGAACTAAAGTCTGTCACTGTATCAGTTCATAATCAAAATATAATATAATCAAATCGATTGTTTTCGTTTGGTACTCCGATGTTTCCTTTGGATGAAAATCTTTTCCAAGTACCATCTTCATCATCATAATATTATCAGCCGAAAGACTCTCACAGCTGGACAAAGGCCTCCCCCAAAGATATCCACAATTGCCGGTCTTGCACAAAATGTTGTTTCATTGTGGTTAAAATATTGCAATAAAACATTTGGCAAATGAAAAATAGCAAAAAGTTATTTTCTAAATCTACGAAACATAGTTCAATTAAATAATACCTATAACATCATGCGTTATAGGTATTATTTAATTGAACTATGTTTTGTAGATTTAGAAAATAACTTCGACGACCTATAAATTTGCTTCAAATGATGCTAATAACAAAAAAGACATTGGTCAATAGTTTTCGGTACAATTAATATGACAAAAAAAATGCGATTGATCGATTCCCGAATTTCCCCCCCAAAAACAGGGAGTGCTATTATTTTGGCAACATTACACACACACATTGACAAACTATCTTTGTTTCAGTCGCGGCTTCGAAAACTATAGTGCGTTTCATCGAATAGTTCCTATGCCGTCATGTTGGCAGTAGAGCAAATAAGTGTTGTCATTATTACCCATTCTTTGCTTCCATAAAATCAGGGAAATCAAGATGTATCTGAGTAGTACCCGTGACATGGTACGCGCCTTATGTAATGACTTTTACGATATCCTGTTTTTGAAACATTGCATTTCATTTCTTTAAATTGTATTAATCTAAATTATAACCCTGTGTGCTTAAAATTTCGTCCACATTACAACTTATTACCTGTGTTATACGAATAGGATACCATTAATAGCCATAACCGTCATAAAAGTCGACTATATGGAAGTCCTATTACAAGACTCATATGAAGTCGCAGGAACAGCTAGTTTGTACATTAGTATTTTAGAGAGATAGTAGGGAAATTAAAAATACAGAATCAATGAGTAAAAATAAACAAATTTTTATTTATATTATTTTCGGCAGTAACTATGTTCATCTAAAATGTCTACATCTGACATTTCCTCATCTTCGAAATCGTCATCACTGTCAACCCCTACTTCGATAATGAACCTATCTATTTCACTATCTATAGATGAGACATCGGCGTAGTATTTTTCTTCAATTTTTTGTACGTGCTCACATTCTTTCCTCCATTCCTCTTCAGTGATTGTTGCCAATGCTTGTTCAGTTATTTGCACTATTTTATTGGCTTCCTGACCCACGTTTTTTTCTGCAATTCTTTTTTTTAATATACTCCATATGAGCTCAATGGGGTTCAAATCACAATGATAAGGTGGAAGCCTTACCACTTTATGGCCATGCTCTTTCAGCATCACATCTGCTTCGTATACAGGTGGCTGTTTGTGCTCTTTAATAATTTCATACAGCTGTGCCTTTATCATCGTAGGCAAATAAGAAAGACCTTTATTTGTGATCCAAGATTGCATTTCTGACTTAGTACTGGTCATTGTAGGTGGCTTATCGATCTGCACAGTATGGTAGGATGCATTATCCATGACAACAATTGACTGTGGAGGTAGATTTGGTATTAATTTTTCTTTAATCCACTTATTAAAATTAACTTTATTCATGTCATCATGATAATCACCTGATTTTGATTGTGATCTAAAAATCAGCTGAGCATTGGGTATGAAGCCCATGGCGCCACCTGCGTGAACGATAATCCACCGTGGTCCTTTGGAATCTGAGGATAAAACGCCTTCTTCAGTTTCACTTTGCCAACATTTTCCAGCACAATATGTAGCGTGATGTATGTCTCGTCTAAATACACAACTGGCCGCTGAGCTCCAAGACGATTTATTCTCAATTCTTCCAAGTATCGATGACGCCAGGCGACGATGTCATATCTCTCCATCAAAACCTTTCTTTTGGATTTACATTTTTGGAAATAAAATCCCATATTTTTTATAACTCTCCACAAAGTGGTGCGACTCCCTTTATAAGCTATGTCATTTCGCATTTCATTTAATAGTTTTGTCAGTGTAGGCAATTCCTTTTTTACGGCATAAAATTCATGAATTTTATGCCTTATAGCACACTGTTCAAAGTCGTCTAGTTTGTGAGTTTTTGGTCGAGGACCACTTTTGCGCGATGTTGAAATTTTTTTTGAAGTTGAAGCTGCTACCTCGCCTTCTTTGGTGATTTTTGATACAGTTTTTTCAGATATTCCTAAAACAAAATTCGATGTTTATTAACTACTTATTTTTTTCGTTTGTTTGACATTATAAATTCGTTCCAGTAGTGACGGACATTATAATCAAACTCTTGATTTTTATATCATTAGTATATAGGAAAACGCACCAGAAAACCACTATAAAATATATTAACTAAATTTAAACTGAAGTAGATACAGTGTTTCTATTTTATAACTCTAAAGAACGCTGTATATGTATAATCTATATGGGTATTCATACTACTCCTGACTATTGTCAGTATTTTTACTGACCTTTTTTAAAAGGTCGGGAGGAGATAATACAACAGCAAATACAAATAAAAAGTGTTTAGTATAAATGATAATAGGTATATGATTAAGGGCCTAATCAAACTGATGCTGGTAACCCTATTTTACTAACCTGTAATGGCGGCAACCCGAGCTTGTACACATCTTATTGGAATAAGTGGGGCCACGTTACGTTTTTCTCTTTCACAAAAGTCCTTCACCTTCAACACCATCACTCTTTCACCACTTTTTAATGTTTTAGGCATGATTTTCTTAAGATATTCCAATAAAACCTTGAATAACCTGCAGATACGTCTTAGCGTGTTGACACTGTTGACAGACAGGGGTGCCAACATGACGGCATAGGGAGTATTTGATGAAACGCACTATAGTTATAGTGTTTGAAAAGGAAGCGCGGGAATTCCAAATTAAAGGACGTCTTTTTTTTATATAATTTAATTAATTTATATATGAATAACTGTATATTAGTTTTTTGGAATGGGTAAAAAGTGAAGTGCCAGGAAGAGAAAAAAAGAAGAGGATGCAGCCTTCCTACCATTGCTGCCGGTTTCCGAAGACGATGGCGGGGAAACGTCGGGCTCCGATGAGTCTACAACTTCGATTAACAAAGACAAGTATCGGGAATTCAGAATCCCAGACTTATAGATCTTATCCAGAAAATGGAGGTAACTTTGAATATGTAGTCTATAGAAACTACAGATTCTGTCCCGGCGATAGAGACATGATGTCTCTATCCACAAGCATAAAAAAGTACAACAAGGGCGTAAAACAATTAATTAGGACCAATAGATATAAAATTGGTGTCATCTTTGAAAGGCCTGGTTTAGCTAATGCAGCATTATTGAATCGCAAATTCCTGGATAGTTATAAATTAAAAGCCAGTATACCTGCAGCTGCCACTGAAAATACGGGTGTGATTATGCACGTACCCATTGACCTAGGAAATGAACAGATATATAAAGCCATTTCCAGTACTAAAAATATTATTTCTGTAAGAAGATTTATACGTCGTACTATTTCAGAAAATGGAGCGACGACGTTTATGCCAACAAAAACCGTGTCCATTACATTTTCTTGTGCTTCATTGCCTGATAGTGTAGACCTAAATAGCTGGCGATTCGACGTTCGTCCGTACATTCCGCCGGTAAAACAATGTCTGAAATGTTTTAGATATGATCACATAGCCAAATTTTGTAAAAACTCACAAAGATGTTCTATTTGCTCAAAAGATCATCACTATACACAATGTACAGTACCAACAACAGAAGCTACTTGCTGTAACTGCCATGGCAAACATGTAGCAATTTCAGTAGAGTGTCCAATAAAGAAAAAGAAAGTTGAAGAAAATAAAGACAAAATTCGTAAACGTTCTTATGTTGACATATTCAATGAAAAGTCATTTCCATCCCTTACAAAGTCCCACTCCAGTCCCACAGAGCAACTTAAATCAGTAATACAGTCAGAATCAGTTTTAAATGTTATAGTACAAACAATAGTAACATTAATGTCTCAAAATATAAATAAAGAAAAAAGTATTAGCACTCAAAACATAAAAGAAGTTCTCTTATCAAAAATTCAGAATAAGAATACAAATGATTCTTAATCTTATGGATCAGCTAAATATTGTACAGTGGAATGCTCAGAGCATCAATAGCAATAAACAACATTTTTCCTATTTTTTACATAAGAACAATATACATGTAGCTCTATTGTGTGAGACGTGGCTCAAGCCTCATATGAGATTTAATATTACAGGCTATAAAACAGTAAGATTAGATTCAGGTAATGCACACAACGGTGTTGCTATCTTAATTCATAATAGCTTACAATTTAGTAAAATTGATACTTTTTATGATGATTCCATCCAAAATGTAGCAATACGCTTAAAATATGGCAATAATAAAGAACTATCAATAGTGAGTTTTTACAGCCCCGGAAATGCTTCATTCACTAAGTATAAGCTTGATAATTTAATTAATAGTATTCCTGTTCCACTTTTGTTAGGAGGAGATTTTAATGCATATCATTCAGCTTGGGGATGCAATAGTGTGAGCATTCGGGGGCGTGATGTTCTTGAGGTCATTAACAATCACAATTTGGTTCTATTAAATGATGGAGAAATGACCACAATTGGCTCTGATAGGTGGCAAAGAAATGCACTTGATTTAACTGTAGTGTCTCCTTCCATATCATTGTCTTACAATTGGTCTATTCATGATGATCCTTTGGGTAGCTACCATTTGCCTGTAATCACAAAAGTACATGTTAATAATTATAATATTCCACATCCAGAAACATCAGATTTACCAAAACATTTTAATTTCAACTTAGCTGATTGGGAAATTTATAAGAAAGTGGTTGATAATACAATTAAAGATTTTAAGCTAAATCAATACCACCCACTAAAAATATACAAGGACTTGATACAACTATTGACTTCAGCCATTTCAAAATCTGTGCCATCAACTCATAGCAGAAATACAACTTTAGATACATCTTCAATAAATAATCATAGAAAACATTTACCTCTACCATGGTGGAATCTTAATTGTGCTAAAGCAGTGGAAAACTGTAAGAATGCCTATAAAGATTTCAAGCATAATCTCACTTTAGAGAATTATATAAATTTCAAAAAAATGCAGGCTCTTAAGAAGTTAACATTAAAAAGAGAAAGATATTTAAGTTGGCTTTCTTTATGTGAGACATTTAACAGAACAACTCCAATTTCTAGACTATGGCAGATTTAAAAAAAAATTAATAAATCGTATACACCTCCAAGTAATAATATTTCGTCCTGGGTATTTGATTTCCATAAAAAATGTACACCAGATACAGCTGAGGCCCCATTTCAATCACTTCAGCATGTAAGTCATGATTCAGAAAACTTTAGTTATTTAACTGAACCATTTTCCCTTCAAGAATTCAAATCTGCAGTGTCATCCAGACGTGATTCAGCTTTTGGCCTAGATGGCATACCATATAAAATGTTTAAAAATATATCTGTTAAGGCTCTTTCTGTTGTACTTAGTGTTTTAAACTTACTTTGGCAGAATATGATCATCCCTAAGGAATGGAAAATAGATTGTCTCATTCCATTACTAAAACCTAATAAAGAAAGTCAGAAAGCAGATTCATATAGACCAGTAGCATTAACATCATGCATGGGAAAAATTTTCGAACAACTGATCAAACAAAGACTAGAATTTTATATAGAAAGTAATAGCCTCTTACCTTCAAATCAATTTGGGTTCCGACGTGGGTACTCCACTCGGGATAGTATCTTTCATCTACAACTAGACATATTCAACTCTCGTAAAATGAAGCATCAATTAGTTGGTGTTTTCTTTGATGTGGTTGGTGCATTTAATAATATTAATCACAATGTTTTATGCAGTGAACTGCGTGGCCTTGGTATTCCTGAAAAAATTGTAATATGGATTTTTTACTTTTTACATGGTAGAGAAGTTTATGTTAAAGTGAGTAAGCAATTAATAGGACCACGTTTTTCATATAAAGGTGTGTGTCAAGGTGGTATACTGAGCCCATTACTTTATTTACTTTATATACATAGACTAAATATTGTGTTAGGACCTCAAGTAACTAATCTTCAGTTTGCCGATGATTTAGTAGTTTATGCCTCTCATCTGGACACACATTCCATTGAAATTATTTTAAACCATGCATTAAGAAGATTACAGCATTACTTTAGCTATTTAAATTTAGATATTAGTGTAGAAAAATCAAAAGTTATAGTTTTTGGAGAGTCTGAATCAGTCCTACACATTTATTATAATAATGATGAGCTTCCAGTAGTGAATGAAGTTAAGTTTCTAGGAGTAATCTTTACAAGCA
Organism: Pseudoips prasinana; assembly: GCA_951640165.1. Lineage (NCBI taxonomy): Eukaryota > Metazoa > Arthropoda > Insecta > Lepidoptera > Nolidae > Pseudoips > Pseudoips prasinana. Next base: position 34,114,468 of record OX621245.1, on the reverse strand, counting down.
ATCTCTCATGGAATAAGTATGTTGATCATTTGTTAGGTAGAGCTAATAAAGCTTTAAATTTTTTAAAATCACTGTCAATTGCTGCTGATCCTAAAATTATGCTTATGCTGTATAAATCCTTAGTCCGTAGTCATTTTGAATATGGATTTTTATGTTTTGGGTCTGATCAAAGATTGGTTCGTAAGCTGGAGGTACTTCAAAATCACAATCTTAGATGTATAACTAGTGCAATGATTACTACTCCAATCAACTCACTTCAAATTGAGTGTAACACTCCACCTATAAGTATCAGATTCCAATTTTTGAAATCCAAATACATTCTCAAACTTCTTTCTTTTGAGAATCATCCTTTAATGAAGAAAATTTTATACTATCACAGAGTGTACAATCCCTCTAAGTCTATTAATGTTCCCTATATACTTCATGACTTTTTAAACTTGATCAGTATTGACCAACAACATCAGATTCAGAAATGTAAAGATAAATGGCCATGTTATTCCAACAGTTATAACAGTAAATTCTGGCCCATGGAGATTTACATCAATCATGACATAAGGAGTAAGGAAGAAGTATATAATTTAATAGCAGAGTTTCCTAGACACAGGTGTATATTTACTGATGGATCTAAGAAGAATAACAAAGTTTCGATGGCTATATATTTACCTCATTTTAAAGTTGGACATGGAGTTCGGTTGCCTGATGCTATGACTATATTTACAGCTGAATCACTCGCTATTCTATCAGCTCTGCAGTGTATATGTAAGTGAAGAGAATCTTGGGCACATGACGTGGCTCATAGTAACAGACAGTATGAGTGTTCTAAGGGCTTTACAAAATCCAAAACTAAACGCTAACACCAGTTATATAATATACCAGATTCGTCTATTATACGCTGAGCTATGCTCAAGAGGATTTGAAATAACTTTGTTTTGGACACCGTCCCACATAGGAGTAGCAGGAAATGAAAATGCAGATCATCTCGCGAGAACCATTGTTGACGTTCATGAGTTCGTAGAAGCAAAAAAGGTTGCCATACCAAGTTCCGACTTACTACCTAAATTAAAAGAACAACAGTCTCGTATATATATGGCATGAGAATTGGCAGGAAACCTTGAAAATTAAAGGAAAATGGTATGGAAAAATAAATCAATTAGTCGGTTCAGCACCCTGGTTCACCAGATCAGTTTTTCCTAAGGACAGAAAGTTTTATGTTACTTTAAATCGATTGAGACTTGGACATGGAAAATTTAACGCTCATCTTGCCAGAATAAAATTAGTAACATCAGCCAATTGTAACAGCTGTGATATGGAAAGTGATCAGACCTTGGATCATATAATTTTTGTATGCCCTGCTTATGCCATGCAAAGAATTTTATTCATAGATAAATTATTAGAAGTTTATAAAACGCCAGCAAGCATCCCGCGCGACACCCAAGCTTTGCTGGAAAATTACAGTATCTATACAGCACTGTATAGATTTATTGACACGACTGGATGGGCAATTTAGCCGATCGGGACAGGACATGAAACTGGATATGACCAACACATGGATATGAAGATCTCACGGACTTGAAGAACAAAATGGAAATGACCCCTAACTATACGAAATATTACTACTGAAGACGAGGCTTTGGCCTTATTCCAACATGAACTATACCAATACACTAACCACAGACGAGGCGGTATGGTCTTCGATCTTAGCCTGCCCAAATAGGGCGAAAAAAAAAAAAAACAGTCGCGGCCAAAGATATTATTGGTCGCGGCTTCACGGTGCCTTTGTCTATTGGTTTCTCTGTCTACGGTCCGTTACGAATTCGCTGCGCGTCCGCTCCGCCCCGCAGCCACTTCCATACCGCTAGTATGATAAGGCCCTTACCCGTAGGTTTAAATACTCTTTGTGACTAACCACAGAATACAAATGACTCACTTGTGTGTGACCAAAGATATGATTAAGAGCATTTCTCAAAAAAATTGTACTTTCTATATTATTCTCTGTCCCATATTTTCAATTTTGTTTTTCTATACATAAAATAGATCATTACTAGTTTTTATTAAATTATATAATTAGTAAGTTAATTGCTCTAAGTAAAAAAAATGAAAAATGTATAAATACAATAAGAATTTATAAAATATAAAAATATTTTAAAAATCGGTTTAATCTAGTTGTATGAAAAGTGAAGTGTCCCAATTTCATACCGTCCCAAACGATCGATTGTACTGAGTAAACTTCCGGATATTCTAGTATCACTTAAATGTATTTATTATGAAATAAAAGACCCCAATTAATTAATAAATAAATCTTTAGTCCTATAGTACAAATATATTTAATAAATAATTATTTTATTGTATCGCATAAAATGTTCCTTTTTAGTTTTCTTCTTTTGTGACCGTAATTTTGGAAAATATCACCGCCGATTTGGTATAAATATGTTTTAGACTAGTGGCAGCATTAGCAAGATCGGCATTCATCTTGTTTATGTTTAGATATTTCTTTTGCGTGCCTTGCGGGAACATTGAATGTTGTCCGCCTGGTTGCTGGTCCGAAAAAAATCCTAACTTTGTTACCCAACAATCAGAGCTAACCTCCAATTTTATATTTTATTTCTCCTCGAGTACCATTAAAGCTCTTAATCTTGATTTTGAATGTCAAATCATAAACGAGTACTAGCTAGAGTTGTGCGCGTAAACAATTTTAATAATTTTTGTAACCTTAATTCGTTACCTCTTATTTTGTTAATTTTGAGTGGTAACGTATAAATGGAAAAGTGAATAACAAAATAGGAAATTGTTAGGCAGAGTATTGACTGCCTGATTTTGAGTATAATTATGGCGATGCGCGATGTAATTATATCAGTTTTAATAAAATTAAATATTATATCGTCATTTATTATATCGTCATTTTGCATGGTAAATGTAAGACTAACCCTGGCTGAACAAATGAGGCGGTACTGGGAAAGATTACAAGAAACCCCTGAAAAGATTGAAGAGCAGAGGAAAAAGAACTTAGAAAGAATAAACTCAAAATATGGAGGTGTATTTTGAGTTTAAAAACGTTAAACTAATTAAGTTAAGAAAACTAATATAGATATTATTATTATAGAAAATGAATGAAAAAAAAAATATAAACATTTATAAATATAATGTATGTATAGAGATTGATTGAGAGTAATATTCACGCCAACAATGTATAGTCCTAGAATTTTTTAAAACCTTTAAAATGTCTAATCGGTCGGTGTTTATTATTATTAGATTATTACGAAATATAAATGTTTCCTGACAGAGGTTCCTCTATCAATATATTTAAGTCCAATATAATTATTTGCACTACTGTGAAGTCTAGGCTTAAGAAATCCTATTTTGTTTCCAGATTTCTATTTTTGTTACTGTCCCATAAAAGCAGACGCACATTTCTTTTCTTTATTTATATATTTTTAACATAAATACGTTTTTGTGATAAAAACTAAAATATATGGTTAGTTTTTGCATTATGTATATATACACAAGTTTAATACAAAATAAAGTAGGGTCAATAATGTAAAGTTAAACAAGAGTTGTGGCCGAATAGTAACGTAAAGGAAATAATACCGCCTTTAATTTAAGATTTGCATATTAATATAGAGTGATTGACTGAAAAACAAGTAGAATGTTGTTTTATTATCACATTTAATTCAATAAATATTCCGATAATTGGTTTCTACATTAAATTTACGTAAACGAATGAAGGTAACCAAATAAGAATTTTTGTCTACCTTGGGTCTGTTTTTATGGATTTTGCTATTTATTTACGTTTTAAATCTCAAAACAAACCTTATATGGGACAGGCTCAAATTTTTTGCGCATATTGTAAAAATTTGGTGTCGGTATAGTTTAACTAAATAAAAAAAAACGAAAAGTATGAAAAATTATATTATTTCTCAAACTTAGAGAAACTATGTTATTTTTCCTACATACATTATTTTTTCCATCCGGGTAATCCTATTATATAATTTAGTACATAAAAAATAAAAAAGGCTTTTTTTTTCTCCCATACAATTTTTTTGTGTCTGCATACGCCCGCTCCTTACAAATCATTTCACAATTTTTGTTTTAATCACTGCAACCTTTTATTTCCGTATATATCTCATTCTATGGAATACAACGGACGAAATTAAACGGTAACAGCTATAATACAACAAAGCGTATTAATGATATTATCAATGTTAGATGTGTCTGAACTTTTTTTCCGTTGTAACACGACAGGTTGTGCGACGCGATATTTTTGGACTGGTTAAATTTTATGCCATGACGAATTCATTTATTTAAAGTGGCAACACTGGCTCACAATATTTGATACATTTCTGAACGATTCCGCCATTTGGTGTCGTATCATTTGAGAGAAAGTGGTGAAGCATGCGGATGGTCATTAAAAAATTGTAAGTTAAATTCTTTTGTATTGACGTTAAGTGAATAGATATCTTGAATATCCGCTTTAAATCGTGTAAATCAACTATTGTTCTACTGAAATATAACACTGCACAAGAGGTACGTCTAGTAATTTTGGTGTTATGATTTTTTTTAGGTTCGATCGTGTCGAAATTTTGTTCCCTTGTGCGACGTTGTGACACGAATTGTGCTACGTGTCACAACAGAATTTATAAAGGTAAGTGTACATAATTGTTTTGAATATTTTTTTTAACCTATCGCAACTTTAATATTAATAAAAAGCTATTATTTACTTTCGCCAGTCCCGGTTTCTGTAATGAAATTTTGCAAGTTAAATTTGAGCCAATTGAGTTGACATTTTGCTGTTGATTACTTGAATAAACTTTTACATAGTAAGTATTGGTTACCTATTCATTTTTATTTATTACTTTCATGATGCCAATGTCTGAGGCGGAACGGTGTCGAAGGTACCGGTGTCGAATGCGGCAAAATATGAAGATTTGAAAAAAGAAGAATAATGAAAGAACAAAAGCCAGAAAAAGGAAAATTGCTGATTTAAATGAAGATGAAAAAAATGAGTTCAGAAAGCAGTGGCGGGAATCAAAGCGTAATAAAAAATGAAGCTCCCTCCCAAGCCGCAAATGATAAAGAGATAAAACGTCGTAATTTCTATATCTAGGTTTTCTTGATTATTGTTTAAATGATACTCATAGTCATATGCCATTAGGTATAATAATTTTTTTATCATTAAATAAAAATACCTACTTAAGAATAATATTTTTTTTATTTTAAAACTATGGTTCATGATAAAAATATATATTTTTGAAATATTTAAAAAAATATAACTCCGTGGTGGTTATGTGAACTAAGGTTTACAAATTCCGTTGTAACACATTAGTTCAGTTGTAACACGTTCCGTTGTGATCTCCTTTGTGCGATAGCGCAAAAATTTTGAGCCTTACCCATATTACTAATCTTTAGGCATTTACCCATAGCCTAAAATAAAGAAATCAAGTATATTTCAATATTTTAATTTTAGCATAATTTCTGAGAAATGGTACAATTGTTTTGAGAAACGCTCTTATCCATTGTTCATTCGTTTATTCTCTTTTTGACAGTTCGAGAAAATTTCAAATTAGTGACAGTGACGGTCTCACACGTAGCCAATTCGATTTGAAATTATAATCGATTTTATATAAGAAACCTTTCAATTGATTTAAAGATTGATTTAAAGTTAATTATTTTTTTAATTATTTGTAAAATAAGTAAATAGTACATTATAATGTATTTTTTGAATATTTATACATTTAAATAATATAATGTAAAAGCGCATTATAAACAGGCATGCCTTTTAAGTTCTGTCGTTTCCATATTTCCCGGCAATTATGAATTATTTCCTAAAATGATGAAAAGTCTTCGCGGTCAAAGGTTCGAGTCAGCCATTTTGAACACCCTCACTTTAGAGTCGAATAAATGTTTATAATAAATGGTTTGAGCGAATGGAAAAGTGTATTAAGATAGATAGATAGATAAAACTCTTACTAAACTAAACTAATACAAACTGACAACATATACAAATTAATACAGTACGAATGGCGGCCTTATCACAAGATGTGATCTCTTCCAGTCAACCTAGGTACTGAAAGAATAGAGGAGTTAGGTACATAGATACAACTACCCCCGTTGCGGGTGTACACAACAAAGGACCATGAGTCAAATTGGGCTCAGTGTCCAACAGAGTTATAGCATACGCCGTTGTGAAGGATTTTGTTTGTACTAAAATTGTTACTATGGGCACCACCTTCAATTCCATTGCAGAAAATAGATATGCACCTAAATAGGTTTTGTAGAAAAAAACAATTGTTAGGAGTCGTAAAAGTTATTGAAACAATATACTCATTCTTAAAATACTTAAAATAGTGGTAAACAATAGATGCACCTGCGCCCGCGTGATTTACAACATTCTCCATCCCTTTCACACCTCCCGGACGCCTGCGCGGACGCCCGTCTACTCTCAATCAGTCGACTCGTGATTCTCACGTTGTAAGCTGTGTTTCCGTGTATCCTCTCTTGTTCTGTGATTTACCGACCCTAGCTAGTTGTTTTGGACTCTGTTTATGCTTACGTATTGGTGCGCTTGGTGATTAATTCATTATATTAAACCTGTTAACTTGACCTGGACTGTTTATGGACACTGATTTACCTACCTGTTTTTGCAATGGCTACCGAAGGACGGCGTTGTGTGTTGTGCCCACGTTCTGTTTTGCGACAACGGCGGCATATTTTAGATGAACACTTACCAGAAAGACAACCCCGGTATGCAGAATATATTCAACAAAATGCGCTCACCGAGGTAAGTGTACTCATTTCCTGTACACGGCACATATACCTGTTATAAATCTGTATTTAAAATGTCTGTCTGTCATTCTATCTGCTCATATTTTGAGAACTACTGAACCAATCTTAATACAGTTTGTTTCATTAATACATAATTATGGGCTACTTACCATCACGCTAAGTTATCGAAGGGGAAAGCAGAGAGGTTAAATATGAGAGAGGTCAGGAAAAAACGGCGATTAATTAGAAATCCCATTCACTATAAAAGTGGGACCTAAAAAATCTGACCTGTGCTGCGGGCACAGCTATAGGCTATAAAAATCCCAAGGGTATGATTATCAAGTCTACGTGGACGGAGTCGCGGGCAAAAGCTAGTCAAAAATAATATGTCGCAGAAAGTATTTTATTTATTGAATGTTATTTTCAAATAGTCTTTACTTTTTTTAGGTTGCGTTTAATAACATCCAAGCCACATGCCATCGGTGTTGGCAAGTAGTGCAAAATGCAGTTCGACAACAAGAACCGCAAGACCCACAATAACCGCAAGGCCCACAAGAACCGCAAGACCCACAAGAACCGCAAGGCCCACAAGAACCGCAAGGCCCACAAGAATTGCAAGGCCCACAAGAACCGCAAAGCCCACAAGAGCCGGGAATATCACCACAAGCAGAAGATCTACAACAAGTCGTTATTCCTGATTATATGAGAGCGCCCAATGTTGCTTACCGTTGTGTTTTAAATGGCTGCCCTAACGCAGAACGTCTTAGAATCCCAGTTACGATTAAAGTACATATTCTTTGTGAGCACCGCTTATACATACCTGAAAGTGCAAGAGTTTGCCAAGAACATCTGATGGGTAACGACAATTGGAACTTTTTGATTGATAATTGTAATGTTACGTATAACTTTAATGTACGTCAGATCACAGATATGACTAATATACTGGTAAGAACCATTACCCAAGGCCAGAGGTTTGATTTTGAATTAGAAGCTGCATTAACGGATAATGACTTATATTTTTGGACTGTTCTAAACTTGCAACAATTCAATAGAATTTTGGAAGAGACTCCTTCTCTAGCACAAAGAAGTAATCGTCCACGGACCGTCCTCGGTATCTATATGACAAAACTAAGAACAGGAGAGTCAAACGAGAGATTGTCAACATTGTTTAATATATCTCGCCGAACACTGGAACGAAAACTTGCACTAGCCAGAGAATGTTTAATGAATGACTTCGTTAACAGACACCTTGGTATTGGCCATATTTCGCGAGAAAATATACTGCAAAGAAACCTACTATTACCAAAAGGCTTGTTTGGCAACGAAGAAAATACAAAAGCCATTGTTATAGCTGACGGCACCTATATGTACATCGAAAAAAGCTCAAACTTTTTATTTCAGAGAAGAACTTACAGCTTGCATAAGTTTCAAAACCTTTTGAAACCTTTTCTGATGGTATGTAGTGACGGCTACATTATCGAAGTTTATGGTCCGTATGCAGCTACGGATTCTGATGCATCAATTATGAACAATATATTAAACGACGAGGAAAATCCTTTCCACTGGATGTTCACCGGAACGATGTGTTCATCTTAGACAGGGGCTTTCGAGATAGCGTAGAAAACTTACAGGCATTGGGATATGAGGCACACATCCCACCGACAAAAGACAGATTCGAAACTCAATTGACCATTGTCGGTGGGTTGTAGAAGCTGTTAATGGGAAGTTTAAAAATAGATTTAAACTACTGCGACAGGATTATTTTAATAGAGCCTTGCCGCATTTATTTGTTGACTTTAAAATTGCAGCCGCTCTTATTAACGCATTTTACAAGTTAGCTGTGGATAATGAACATGCAAATGAAATATTAAGAATAGCCAATGAAAGGCTCCATACACCAAATCTTTTGAACGACTATGTACAACTGAGGAACCTGGATAGACAAAGAGCCGCATTTATTACATTGGAAGCAAATCAGCTGGAAGACTTCCCTCGGCTAACAATAAACGAGATTTTCATGATATCGCTTGGGTCATATCAAATCGAACTTGCTAAATCATATTGCAGCGAACATTTACGCAATGGTTTATATACGATAGAAGTATGTCGTGAAAATGAATTAAATAATTTAGCAGCATGCAATATCCATCACCAAAATGTGTGGCTATTAAGAGGAAGGATACAGTCAAGACATGTTCGTGCACGTACATATTACGTATACATTCTGGTTAACAGAAACGAAATGGGTCGAGATGCCATCGCTCAGTATTATTGCTCGTGTCTAACAGGTAGACGCACAGTAGGAAGTTGTGCTCATACCATTTCAATAATATGGTATCTAGGGTTAGGCAGGCACATACAATTTAATCCACCGGCAGGATATTTAGACGACATTATTATTGATATTGATTGAAATGTTAATAAAAATAATGTTAACTATTAGCAGCTGTTTTATTTTTTATGTATGCATTAAACCTGGAATTAAAACTAGTAAAAGATGTTCAATAAAAAAACCTACAATGCCATAACAGCACTACTTTTTGCAGAATTTTAGTTTATTTATGGTCGGAGAAAAATATTTATAGCAAAATAACCCCATGGATTCTTCGCAAAAATGAGTTTAAATCTTTATATTTAGTGTTTTATAAGTATATTCAAAGTGGTTTCATCTCTGTTGGTGGGTGAGCCCAGGCTTCATACATTTTTGCCCATGGTCCTTTCCTAAAAGGTACTACTGTACCATACTTATAATTATACTTATTAACTATAAGCTACGTGGTGAATACTTTGAAAAACAATAAAAAGTACTATAAGGTTCTAGTTGTGTTAAACTAAACTAAAATGTAAAACTTAAAAGGCATGCCTCGTATCACTAGCAATCTGCGCTTGTGCTTATGCCACGGTCATGTGACGTTCACTATTTATCGGTTGGATGAGTAGGTATTCTTTTACAATATCATTTCGTTCATTATTAGTATCGTTTGGACTTACAATTCCAAGATTTCGACTTCATCATCATCATCATATCAGCCGGAAGACGTCCGCTGCTGGACAAAGGCCTCCCCCAAAGATCTCCACAATTTCCGGTCTTGCGCTATCCGCATCCAGCGATTTCCAGCGACCCGCACAAAATCATCAAGATTTCGACTTAATTCCTTGCATATACTAAGTTCAAATGTATTTGCCTGTGTGTATTCCTCGTAAATTAACGCAGTGGCCCTACCGTGGATTGGCAGGTTCGAAACCCACCGGACTATTAAATTTATGATTTCCCATTTTGAGATTAAACTTTTATAAGCTGTTTAAAAGTCATTAATAGAATTATTTTCAAAAGAAATCAGTGGGTAGAATGGAAAAAATCAGCGTGGCTCAAGTCGCTCTGGCTCAGGAACATTGAGCGTACTTTGTAGATAACATAAATATACTACAAAGATTTAAAGAAACAGAACTAGATGTGGCCTTAGCGTTAGAAATGTGGGAACGGAACAAACTCATTGGTTTTAAAAGATTTTTGAAGATGTCTCGTGATTTAGCTGCTATGGTATAGTTAGGTGCACCGGAGCAGCATACCCGCGTTCTCTGGGCTCCCCCAAACAGGCGCCAAGAGAAGTCCACGGCAGGTTAGGTAAAGTCGGTGCCAGTACCGACATACCCACCCGCAGAAACTTTTTGCGGGTGGCATGCGTAGGCTTTCCTCCTGGCTTATATAAAAAAAATGGTATAGTTAGGTAATTTATTGTGTGTTTCTGCACTCCCATACAATTTTTTTTTATTTCGGTAGTGTGTTCGGGGATGATGAAGGTTTGTTTCATACTCGTTATTTTTATTTCATTGTTGGTATATAGTGACAGTTAGTATCATGAACACGTAAGTAATGTTGAAATTCGCAGTAACCGATATAGCCCGAATAGCTGAAGTGGCAATGGGCAGGGCACATAGCTCGTAGAACAGACAGCTGGTGGGCCAGAAAGGATCGCGAGGCGACCACGAACCGGCAGACGCGAGGGGCAGGCCCCCTACAAGATGCGCCGATAATCTTGTGAGTGTTGCTGGAAGCCGCTAAGTGCGGGTACCTAATGCTAGACCGGCAATTGCGGAGATCTTTGGGGGAGGCCTTGGTCCAACTGTGGGGTTCTTTCCGATGATATGATGATGATCTACATTAGTTTAATATGGTATTACACCATACTTCGGCATTTGTGTACAGGATCATGTCTGTTTGTCCTGAGTCTGGGTGTAATTATCTATGTAAGTATGTATTTATAAAAGAATAGTAGTATATGTGATATATCAGCTATTTGGTTTCCATAGTACATGCTCTGCTTAGTTTGGGATCAGATGGCCGTGTGTGACTTATGTCCCAAGATAAATATCCTGGGACATAATTATTCGCACACGGCTATTTATTTATTTATATTTGTATTACCCGGATTGTGTAAAGCCCGGACTTTCTTTGTGGCTTTCTGCTCCGGGTCGTCCAACTAAATAGCTGGAGAAAGCACCAGGGTACCTAGCGCAGGGTCCTCAGCGGCCAGGATCGCGTTGGCCTCTTATGTAACATGTGTTCGATGATCCAGTGCAAGTGGTCACACCCTCATTTAGAATTCAACCTTTTTACTGAGCTGTGGCCCGACCCCCATAAGGTTGCCCTAAGGTATTAGTCGGTTACATAAAGCCCCTGAGAGAGCCTTCTGCGCTAGCCAACTGCTCGTTGTCTTAAATTTTTAAATCTTAATATATACTTAATATAATAATAGTACAGAATTAAAAAGTAATATAATAAAAAAAGACGTGTGGCACTCGGAGACTGCCGCGGTAAAGCTATTGCATAGCATTTTTCATCAACTTATGCAATTATAATTATTTATTTATTTTATAATACTGCATTTGTGATAATACCTGATAATAAAATTAATGTATATAGAGTACTAACTCATTTTCTTTCACTAATTTTTCGTGACTTTCTTCATTAATAAATGCACTTTGTTTATTCATATTTAAAACATTTTGTACACACATTATACGAGTACAGATATTCACTGTTGTACGTAGATGATAAATACCTATACACCTATATACTTTCTCACAAACAGCTGATTACGGTAGTTTTCCAATACAAGTGGGGAGTGGGGGGGGGGGGGGGTTGTTAGGTTTATTTCGTTACGGAATTTCTGGATTCGGTCCCCACGTGCAAGGCCCGCGATAGAAGCTATGCAATAGCTTAAAATAGCTTAGTAATTTGTTATTTATTTAAAGATTTAAAAAAGAATGTGATAAAACAGACCGGGCGCGGACGTACCTACGTAATAATTAATTATTTTTTGTTCCTTTAATATTGTATCTGACTATTTTTATGTACTGAATTGTGAGTTGACAAGTACAAGTGTATTTTAAAGTGCTGAATAGATTTAATTAATCATATATAATTATATTACTTTTTAAATAGTACATGATTTAGCTCTTCTTAGCTCAGAGATATATCAAAAGGTACAATTAGAAGTAGGTGAGTTTGTAAATTAAAATATAGAAAAACAACTTACTAAAAATGTTGTTATATTATATAAAATCACCGGCCCAATTAGCGGAACAGAAAAAAGTATTTACAATCGTAGTATTTCATTAAAGATAAAAAAGTAACTTAAAAAGCCAAGTTAAGTTCTTTTTATCTTAAACCTCATTTAAAAATGGATCATTAGGTCACCTTTTTATTAATTCATTTTTATTTACCTTATGTAATGACGTAAATTAATGTTTGTACATCTAATTTCATATCGATGACAAATTTCACTTCCCATACGAACGTACAACCGGAAAAAATATGCTTAGCTCGTTTGGATCAAATCAACGATATTGAATTAATATGGAATTACATGAGCCAATTCTATGCCTCGGTGACATCAATCATGAGTTCATTTTAGGGGCAAATCACACCTTAAGTTACGCCTAGCATATATGTTAGGTACATCTTGTATAAGGTAAATAAAATTGAAGTGTCTGTTTGTAATAATGAAATAACCGTTTTTTACTACATACATATGAATATCTAAACGGTACTTACACCAAAATAACAATTTTTACAATTTTTGTCTGTCTGTCTGTTTGTTCCGGCTAATCTCTGAAATAGCTGGACCGATTTTGACGGGACTTTTATTGGCAGGTACCTGATATAATAAGGATTAACTTAGGCTACGTTTATTTTAGAAAATATCTTTTATTTTAGGAAAAACCTAATAAACCTAAATAAAATAATTAACACGTGGACGAAGACGCGGGTAACAGCTAGTCTTGTATAAGATCAGACGCACTGGTCGCTAATATATTTTCTATCAACGTCACACGTAAACATACGTTTGCAGTTTTACGCGGGAATATGATCTTTCACTGCTAATACACTTTTGAACGCATTATGCCTCGATACTTTTCGAATGTGGATTGGACGAGGCTCCCATTGTTCGCAGTCTTTTTAACTCACAATAATAGACAATCACATAGACATGACACCTTTTTCGAAAAGACCTCATTTCAAAATTTTATCATTGTCCTCGTTACGGTCGGCGCATACGCAGGCAAGTACCAACCCGAACATGAATGACAAGTATCCTGTAATCCTTGTTGCAGAGGTCGTTTGTCACCTGAGATCCTAAAGGCATTGGCCTAGCCGGAAGGTTGTTTGTGCACTAGAGAAACTCCAGTTTTAGTAAAAAAAGTATTTCAAATGAGCATGGAACAATAACCTTATTATATTTACTCTATTCCCACGTATACTTTTTGGCATTGTTCGGGGGGACTGCACGTGTGGCGCTGCGGTTAAGACAGTCGCCTCGCCGCTTCGTGTCGCGGGTTCGAGTCCCGCCAGACAACTATTTGTGTGACCCATAAATAGTTGTTCTGAGCCTGGATGTAATTGGTGTCCGTCTATTATATGTATGTAAAGTACCCCGCGACACAGGGATTAAATTCCCTAATGCGGGCGTTGTCTTTTTAAGAAGAAAATAATAAAAAAAAGTTTTATATTGGTAAGGCATACGGGGAAATTTTGGAAAGAAGTGTAATTGCAATGAAACTGATTTTGGTTCTTTTCGTTTATTTTTTTTGTAGATGGCGCAGTCTCTTGATGCCCGTTGAGACAACCGTATTCTTGGGAATCACAACTAACTCCAAACTACAAGCTTTTTAAAGAGTTTTTAGCTCTGTTTCGGACGTTTTCATTTTTACCTAACCGACTTAAACTATAATAAAGCTCAAACAAATGTATACAATTGTTAACAATAAACTTTGTAGTGTTTATAATTCCGTTCCTCAATGGTAAATATTGTATTAAAAAGCATGGAAACGATAACGAATTTGAATAAAAAAACCGGCCAAGTGCGAGTCGGACTCACGCACGTAGGGTTCCGTACCATTATCTATTCAAACGAGCCAAAAATTCACGTTTGTTGTATGGGAGCCTTCTAAATTATTTATATTATTTTAGTATTTGCTGTTATAGCTGCAAAAGAAATACATCATCAGTGAAAATTTGAGATACAGCCTGGTGACAGACGGACAGACAGACAGCGAAGTTTTAGTAATAGGGTCCCGTTTTGCCCTTTGGGATATCCTCGGATAGCGGATGGCACCGTGCAGATGTGGTGCGAGGACAGACATGCCTTGACCTGGTTGACTCTGAATGTTCCAAAGATTACGATGCCGCACACTGATCTGACACTGACCGTGATGAAACAGGCCGACATACCTACCCGTGTCCGAGCCGCGCTCTTCGTACCCAGGTACAATGGAGATATAGCGTGGCTACAGAGCGTTCTGAAACGTCAGAACACCTGGTACGACATAGGTAGGTGGACCTTGTACAGGGCGACAGCAGTCGGTGGCGATAACTACGGGACTTATTTGACCCTGGGTATCCCACCGGATGAGGCCGAAAAAGTCTTGGCGCGGGAGCGACGAGTAGCGTACCTTTTAGGTTCGATATACGTCCGCTTCTACCCCAAGACCCAACCCTCAGACACCCGAACTGACACCACTAACCCGACAGACCAAACACCGACACCGACACCGACACAGACAGACCTACCCACGACTGACGACATGACACAACTAGAGGAGGAGATGGCGAGGGCCGCGATGGCTGACAGTGTACCACCCGAGTCACCTGGGTGGACCGAGCAACTGCTCGCATCTTCACCGGATGTAGGCGAACACAGGATGGGGGAGGGAGACAGGATATCCGATGGACCCGTCTCGCCCTAACTCCACCCAGCCGCCGCCACCCTCGCCCCCTCCCCTAGAAATAATACAAACAAATCTCCAGCATAGCCAGACTGCCACGGCTAGCCTGCGCAGGGCGCTGGAGACAAAACCAAATACGGTCGCACTGATCCAGGAGCCGTGGGTCAGAAACAACAGAATATGCGGCCTCAGTAACATCGGAGGTAAGCTGATCCTAGACACACATGTCACTGGAACACCAAGAACCTGTGCCTACATACCTAAAGATATACCCACAACAACACTCACCCAATTCTGTTCCAGAGATTTAACAGCTATCAGGCTCCAGACACAAGGCGAGGCCCCGGACATCGTACTGGCCTCAATATACATGCCAGGCGACGACGAGGTTTGTCCACCAAGAGAGATGGCTGACCTGGTAAACCACTGTGAGGGCACAAATCTGGACCTAATCATCTGCACAGACTCAAATGCTCACCGGGTGGTGAGCATTTGAGTCTGTCTGTCAAATGCTCACCACCCACTTTGGGGCTGCGACAAGCCAAACCCTAGAGGAGAGGTACTATGCACATACTTATTCTCAACTAATCTTAACATTATAAATCGCGGCTCGGAACCCACATGGGTCACAGTCCGTGGACAAAGCATCATAGACCTAACGCTGGCCACATTAGGCGCGACGAACCTCATATCTAACTGGCACGTATCAGATGAACCTTCTTGCTCCGACCATAGAAGGATTCGTTTTATACTCTTAACCACTCCAAAAAAACCCGAACCAAAGCGAAATCCGCGACGAACAAACGTCCCCTGATACAAAAAACTTCTAGCTACACTATAAGCTAAGCATAAAACACCCACAAACAAAACAAATCCCACACATCTTGAAGACACTGTAACAAAACTATCAAATTACATAATTGAAGCATACCACGCTTGCTGCAAACTAAGGGTTCCATCCAACAGGAGCAAGGGAAGCTCCTGGTGGAATGTCGAACTTAGCGAACTTAGGAAAACACTGCGCAAACAATTTAACAGAGCCAAAAACTCAAGATTCCCAGAAGACTGGGAGACATACAAAACAACACAACACACCTTCAAAAAGGAAATCAGAAGGGCCAGAAGAACAGCCTGGCGCCAATTCTGTGACAACATAGAATCAAATGATGAGGCAGCACGTGTAAGGAAGATCCTATCAACTGATAAAGATCGTAACCTTAGCACGTTGAAAAAGCCAGATCACACATACACATCAACAGACTACGAAACCAGCAAGGTACTTTTAGAAACACACTTTCCAGACTGCAAAATCTCAGAGAACAGATCATGGATGGATGAATCAATATGGACACCAACTGACCAAGACTGGTCCAACTCCCGGAGCATAGTAACAGAGGAAAGGATAAGATGGGCAATTAGAACCTTCCAACCATATAAGTCAGCAGGCCTGGATGGCATATTCCCGGCCCTGCTGCAATGGGGGATGGACCACCTTCTACCATGGTTAGTAGAGATCTACCGAACCTGCATAGCGCACAGATATGTGCCGCTGGCATGGCGCGAGGTAAAAGTTATCTTTATACCAAAACCCGGAAAAACTGACTACACAGAACCGAGAGCATACAGACCCATAAGTCTGACATCTTTCCTACTGAAAACCCTTGAGAGGCTCTGTGACAGATACATTCGGGACGGAGCTCTCCGAGTAAAACCACTCCACAAACAACAGCATGCTTACTCTACAGGCAAATCCACAGAGTCTGCTCTGCACAGCGTAGTCGCTAAGATCGAATGCGCAGTGGACCACAAAGGTTCCTCTCTAGCTGCCTTCCTGGACATTGAAGGCGCTTTTGACAAAACCATCTTCCACAGCATCAGCATGGCCCTAGAGAAACACGGCGTCAACTCAACCCTAACTGGCTGGATTAATAACATGCTCAGTTTGAGGGCTGTACAAGTTACAGTGAACGACACCACAAGGGCCATTGTGGCAAAGGGATGTCCACAAGGTGGTATTCTATCGCCACTTCTGTGGAACCTTGTTGCAAATGAACTGATCGAACGACTAAACAATAAATACTACTTTACCGTTGGCTATGCTGACGATATCACCATAATTATAAACGGAAAACATGAAAACACCTTATGCAATCTCATGCACCAAGCCCTAAAAATAGTAGAGCAATGGTGCACGGAATACCAACTATCGGTAAACCCCACAAAAACACAATTAATACTCTTCACAAAAAAAAGGAAGCTGGCAACACTTCAGTTACCAAAATTTTTCGGCACAACCCTGACCCTTTCAACTGAAACCAAATATCTGGGCATATATTTGGACAAACAACTGAATTGGGCAAAACACACTGAATACTTGACCACCAAAGCCAGCATATCAATGTGGCAGTGTAAGCAACTGCTGGGAAAAAACTGGGGCATTAGCCCTAGGGTCACCTACTGGCTATACACCTCTGTTATCAGACCACTCGTCACATACGGCTCGCTGGTCTGGTGGCCCAGGACCAACTTGAGCTCAAATCAAAAAGAACTAGAAAAGCTGCAGCGACTGGCATGTGTAGCAATCACTGGCAGCATGAGAACAACACCCACCGCCGCTCTACAAGCAATGCTGGGACTGCCACCCCTACATCTTACTGTGCAGGAGGATGCAACCATAGCAATCTTTAGACTCAGCATGAACGACACCCTAAACAATGACCCTAGAATAAAGCATACTCGTATTCACGAAGACGCGATCAAACGGCAACCCATGATGGCATCACCTAGTGATAAAATCTTAAAAACACACCATTTCCAGAAGCACTACAATATACAACTCACTGAAGAAGAGTGTGACCATCCGAACCCAACGGAGATAAGAATCTACACTGATGGGTCAAAAATCGACTCCGGAACAGGAGTGGGAGTTTTCTCAAATGACCTGAACATCAAAATATCAAGGCCCCTAAGTACGCTCAACACTGTATACCAGGCTGAGTGTGTTGGCATCATCCTTGCAGCACATGCAATTAAGGCTAGAAAAATCACAAACACCTGCATACGCATATTATCTAATAGCGCATCAGTACTCCAATCCTTGGAAAGATACCACTTTGCCTCGGGATTAATACTGGAATGCCATAACGCACTGGAACATGTTGCGGGACACTACAACAACACAATAACTCTACAATGGATCAAAGGACACAGCGGGTCACTGGGCAATGATGCAGCTGACGAGCTAGCCAGGAGAGGCTCAAACACAGCAGCCATTGGACCGGAACCAACTGTGCCCATACCCTTCACTCAAACACGTAGATGGTTACAAAAACACACACACACACAGTCCGAGATCTGGTGGTCCTCAGCATCGGGCTGTAGACAATCCAAAGAAGCAATGCCATGCCTGGATGGTAAGGTGAAGTGGCGTCTACTACGGCTCAACAGGAAAAACCTACGAGTTGTGGTGGGGACCATCACCGGACACTGCTCACTCAACAAACACTTTCACACTATTGGCATAACTGACAGCCCTCTGTGTAGAGCGTGCATGGACGCTGACGAAACGGTCGCGCATGTGCTCCTCGAGTGCACAGGCATCGTGAAAATCCGGAGAGAAACCTTGGGCTCACCAAGAACTCTTCCGGAGGCCCTGATAAGTTTGGGAGATCTAATATGCTTCTGGAAGGAGGTGGGCTGGATGGAGTAAAGGCCACCGTGGCTTACGTACAATGGTCCACATCGGGACTAAGTGCGGAAACCAGACCCACTGGCATATTGGTGGGTCAAGATGATGATGATGATGATGATGATACCCTTTGGGTACGGAACCCTAAAAACTGTCCGGGAAATTACGTTCTTCAGTATATGCTGTTAAAACTATTAGACGGCTCACTGATGTTGACACTGCTGGACTGGCTTGTTCTAGTCATTTTTATAGTATTATGTCTTATGGAATTCTTCTTTGGGGTAGCTCGTTAACAACATGTTTATTTAGACAAAAGAGCTATAGGTACGGCCTATCTATAATCTCCGAGAGTATCTCTAATATAATATGAAAATTCACTATAGGTGCAAGAAAAAATATATATTCCTTATGTAACAGAAAGTAGAGGTACATGCATGATACCCTGTTAGGGCGCAGCAATACAATTTTATTATAAAATGACTTACAAACTATTTAATTAATCTTAGGTTATATATTTATTTATATATATTATTACTATGTTATATACCTTTATTATTATGTTATCATCATATTTATACTATTTACTTTAACATATTGTAATTTAATCATTTTTTATATTGCACACTGTCTTACTGTTTAGTTCTGTCCTCGAAAAACTCTTTTATACTGTAATAACATTTTTGGGTTAAGTATTTTTTTAAATTTATTCTTGAATATATTGAATTTGGATGTTTCTTTTAGTTGTTGTGGTATTTTGTTATATATCTTAATACACATTACATAGGGCCCAGAATGAAATATAGATAGCTTTGATGTCGGTAGAGCTAGTGAATTTTTATTTCTTAAGTTACGAGGTTGTGAGTTATGATCTTTCTTTAAGGAAAATAAGTTACCAAAGTATAGCTAAACATCTGAACTCGATCGTTATGGTAAACTAAACTAAGCGATTCTGATTTCTATTGTGCCTGTATTGGGCACCCTAAAATGAAACAGACAGTTCCTATGGGTAATCATATCAACCGAACGAGGGTCCATTGCTGAACGAAAGTCTCCAGAAAAGATCTCCACAGTGGAATTGTGTCCGTCATTTGGAGGGACATGCTATTATCGCTTGGCGTGCGCAGTTCATGGTCAAAACTACAATTTTCTAACCCCTGCTTATCATCATCATACCAGCCGAAAGACGTCCACTGCTGGACAAAGGCCTCCCCCAAAGATCTCCACAATTGCCGGTCTTGCGCTATCCGCATCCAGCGATTTCCAGCGACCCGCACAAGATCATCGGTCCATCGTGTAGTGGGCCTGCCCACGCTGCGTCTTCCGGTTCGTGGTCCCCACTCGAGAACCTTTCTGCTCCACTTATTATCATTCTGTTTAAATTCATTGCGGGTTTCAAGACAGTTCAAGCGATTCCCCGGGACGTGTCTGAGCCTCACCGTTCAGTGTCATTTCATTGCATGCCACTGTTTATACTGCAGGCTTACAGAAGTTGCAGTAGTGGGTAAGAAAGAGGCACTACTCCATACTTAATAAAATCTAGGTAAAAGAGGAAGAGCAGCTCGAAGTCAAGAATTTGTCACTGAATACCCGCTTTACAAGATGGACCGATGATTTTGTGCGGGTCGCTGAGAACTGCTGGATGCGAATAGCGCAAGACCGGCAATTCTGGAGATCTTTGGGGGAGGCCTTTGTCCAGCAGTGGACGTCTTTCGGCTGATATGATAATGACCCGCTTTATTAAAGCACGTAAGATCCCTCCACGCTCGTATACGATTGCCACCCTATCTTATCATGATATTATCAAGAGGTAGCGTACGTTTGCCTGCGCATACACCTGTATATTTATAATATGCCCAATGAATAAGGTTTCTCTATAGATTTCGCATTGGCCAGTATCACTAATTTATCACGCGTTTTAGTCGTAGGTTCTAGAATATCCTACCTAGCTATTCAATGCTGTACCCGACTGCCAAACTGTCTGGTTAAATAAAAACCACTGGTCACAAGAGGCTTTGTTTTGTTGACATACGTAATGTGGACAGGGCCGTTGCTAGGTAGTGTTTTATTTTAGGGCGATGCCGTACTGATCGTGGCGCCCAACACAAATTCCAAATTAGAATGCCAACGTTCGACACAGTGCGACTACTGTAATGCTATATATATATACATATAATAAAATCGTAGGAAAATCAAAACTGTACAATGAATATTTTTTCAAAAGGTTACTTGTGGCGTGATCTACAATCGAACCCAAAAATATAGTTTTTAGAATTTTTGTATGTGTGTCTGTTTGTCTGTATGTATGTCCGGGCTAAACTCGACAAGTACTGCATGGATTTACTTCAACTTTTGCATGAATATAACTAAGAGGTCGGGTCAACATATAGGCTACATATTATCACGCTATCACATTCGGAGGAGGAGCTATGATAATTTATAAATTTGAACGCGGGTAAAACCGCGGGGCACAGTTAGTATATATATATATATATATATATATATATATATATATATAACGATGCGGGCAGAAAATCGTCATTATCACGTTCATCCATACATCAGACATGAAGGCATTCTTGAAATAACACTGGATTATAGTCCAGTGCACTTATCTTTATTATAAAACCAACTTTGGTTATAAAATAAAAAAGGATGCGCAAAATATTTTAAAATAATCACACGGAATGAAGTGAGTTTGCTTTCATGGATTCACCGTGCGGAAACTGGGTCCATCGTGTGATAGAGGAGGGAACACTCGACAGAGTCTGAGACTTGCGACTCAGATGTAGGTTTAAGGGCCCCCTGTGATGCATCAACACTCACCCTCTCTATCACTCTGGCAGGACTAGATTGCTAATATCATAAGCAACAACTTGTTCTACGAGTTCGGACATAATACAATAACTCAATACAAGAAAACAAATGCTATTAAAACATTTTGCTGTACTATCGTGGCATTTGTAGGTATACATATGTTGCATTAAATAAACGAAAGGACGACGCGCGCATGTTTGCGACTTTGCGTTGCTCGTAGACTTATAAACATTCTAAATACTTAGTTTTGTATGAAAAAAAAATCTAACAAATTATCAAGAGTAGTAGCAAAAAAGTTGTTGCTTATAGTGATAACTATCTCGTACTGCGAGGTTGTTGGAGTTTTATAAGTCGGTTGGTTTTGGTTTTAATGTTTTATTTCCCTTAAAATTTCTTAAAAACTAATTACTTAGCCCCATATCTTCTTACTATATAAAAATAAGTCGGGTTTTCCTTCCTGACGCTATAACTCCAGAACGCACGAACCGATTTCCACGGTTTTGCATTCGTTAGAAAGGTCTCAGGCTCCGTGAGGTTTATAGCAAAGAAAATTTATAAAATTTAACGCGGGTAACACCGCGAGGCACAGCTAGTATATATATATTATGTAAGTATGTATATTTTTTTTAATATTTGTAGTTGGTGCCAACTATTACCTATGTAGGTACGTTACCCTATCCTGGTAATTATTTTACATTTTTATTGGATTGGAGTCTGTGTTTTGTTTTAAACCCATTTTTTATTTATTAATAAGATGCAATCAACATCAGAATTAGTTTAACAGACACCAAACTATTATTATCTATCTACTTTGGGATTTACCCACCATATAACTGCTAATTACTGTCTCAAATGACGCATACCTAAACCACAAATTTTTGCTGATGGGATAAATTAATCTCATATTTTTAAAAAACGAGAATATTATATATATTGAGCTCATGAGTATATGTATACAAAGTGTAACATACATAGTGGATTATCTAGCCATGAAACTGACCTAACTAAACAAAAGCTATTTAATATATACGACGATGATATTCCTGTATGGGCAGTTAATATATTTATATGTATATATATATATATATATATATATATATATATATAAATTTTAGTATTATTTAATCTGTAAACACTTACCTGTATGTGGAAGAGGGATGCTTAAAAACATAGGCAATGTTAGGCCTAAAAGGTATGCCCCGACAACATTGTAATTAGGTTAAGTAGAGTTAATGAATTATTTTTTATTTTATTTAAACATAACGCCCGCATTACGCAATGGAATCCTTCTATCGCGGGGTACTAAAACATGTAACTGACGGACACAAATTACATCCAGACTCCGTACAATTATTTATGGGTTACACAAATAGTTGTCCTGACGACGACGCGACGTGGCGAGGCGACTGTTTTAGCCGCTGTACAGTCACTTCCGTAATATATTACTTACTTCCGTTGCAAATCGTAAGTATAAGTTTCTTTACCTAAACTCGAATATCGAATTATATTGTAAAGAGCCGCGGCCGGCCCTGGATGCGTCATGCCAGTCTCGTTGCTATAAAACAGTTGACCTCCCTCCTCTCCAGTTATTCAGTGTAACAGTTCCGTGCCAGCCATACGCCCGGCAGTGTTCTACCTAATTGATAAAAAAACTAGTTAAAAACGTAAGTAATTTTCGTTGTTTAGAGTTATGTTAATTCGCATAGGATTTGATTCATGCAAGAATGGAGAATGCCTGGAGATCTGTGATACAGGTTTAGAGCCTAGTACAGACTCCAGCTCTCTCTAAAGTTCTAATTAAGCAAAAATTGGTTATACATCGCAATGACATTTATATATGAAGTTTTATGAGAGAAATAAACCATATTTTTATTTTATTATTTATTTGAATATATAGACTTTTAAGTTGATATTTTTTTTTTTGGTTATTTAAGATAATAATATTATGGTTTTACTTGTATGACTTACATAGATTAATAAAAATTCTTCTCAAAATAAACGTACTCATAATGAACTAGCTGTACCCCGCGGTTTTACCAGCGTTAAACTTTGTAAATTATAGCCTATGTGTTATTCGGATATACAATATGTAACGTAATTGACGCACACCCTCAAACACCCCAATTAGAATATTATGTTGTAATCATAATACATACACTGAATTTTTAATTTAACATGTATATGCATTGTTATTTACTAAATTAGTTTCTTGGAATCAAGTTTATTTTTCTTTATTTTGTATTTAATTATGGAATTTGTATGAATACAAATAAAACTGCGATTTTAAAAGTCTTATTACTTTGACTTCGGTCCATTTCAATTTGTTTTGACTGTTCAGGGTTAATATGACAATAATTTTCGTAGTTTTAATTATTTTGGATAAAAAAAATACATATAATAAAAATGATATAAATCGATTCAGAAACCGATTCTGAACAAACTATTTTCAGGATGTGCGTTAATTAAGTTACATGTTGTATAGACTTTTAAGTTGATATTTTTTTTTGGTTATTTAAGATAATAATATTAAGGTTTTACTTGTGGGTGACTTACATAGATTAATAAAAATGCTTCTCAAAATAAACGTACTTATAATGAACTAGCTGTACCCGGCGGTTTTACCAGCGTTAAACTTCATAAATTATAGCCTATGTGTTATTCGGATATGTAAGCTATATTACTACAAAGTTTCATCATAATCCGTCTGGTAGTTTTTGTGTGAAATAGTAACAAACATACACACTCACAAACTTTCGCCTTTATAATATTAGTGTGATATAGTAGATGTTATAAAATCTAAATTAGTAATTAAATTGTAATATTTCATAATTAGTCAAATCTTTTAAACATGACTTTACGCGTGGCGTAGTGGCTACTACCGCAGCGCCCTTGAGTTTCGGGTTTGAGTCCTGCAGAGGCCAACTATTATAAATATAATTTTGGCAATGGTGTGCTACATGTCTGCCAATTGAATATTCATAAAACCGCGATACAGGGTTTCAGTAGACACCTTAATGAAAGCATTCTCTTTATAAAAAAATAACTGTTATTTCAATAAAGTAGGTTTCTGTGAGGTCTTATTTCACAATTGTTTTTATGGTACTTAAAATTGCGCCTACATACAAATAGAAGTGAAAGGTGGAAAGTGTTGAAATTTAAACTGGTTCACTTGATCAAAACGCACGAACAATAAGATATTTATGTCCTAATTTATAACTCACACGCATAGGTACCGGCCGGTCTAAGCATATAACTTGAAAGTGAACATAAATGTCGTGAAATGAGAGTAGGTAAGAAAGTTACCTATACATAAGTATGCGTTTTTAATTAGAAAGAAAGAGAGAAAAGAAAAAAGAAAGAAAAATATATTTATTCCGTAAAACAAGACAGATAATAATAATAATAATATATAGGTACACATAAAGAAGTTCTTAATTGCTATTTGTGCGAGTCCGAATTGGTCCCATCTCAGCACTAGCTGCGACATTACTGATGCAGCACTGGTTTTCTGATGTTAAGTATTGATATGTTTACGTAAGATTGTTTGGCTGTGTGTCAGTTGTCAAAAGATATGTATTAATTTATTGATACTTACGTACCAACTTTGATTTTCTTGTGTTAATATTATAAATAATAAATAAAAATAAAAAAACATAGATAAAAAGACCTTTATTCACGTAGATTTTAAAAATGCGCTTGTAAATAGTCAGATCATGTTTGTAGTAATCTATACGTCAATAAAAAGTAAAATCGTTGGAAAGTCAAAACTGTTCATTGAATATTTTTTAAAAGGATATTTGGGGCGTGATCTACAATCGACATCAAAGCCAAAAATATAGTTTAAGAATTTTTTTCTGTTTGTCTGTATGTAGGTATATCCGGGTTAAACTTAAAAAGTACTGCATGGATTTACTTCAAATTTAGAATGAATATTACTAAGAGGTCGGGTCAACATATAGGCTACTTATTATCACGCTATCACCTACGGGGGAGGAGCTGTGATAATTTATAAAGATTAACGCGGATAAAACTGCGGGGCACATCTACTGTATACATAATTATTTCTAGTTACATATAGATATTCAGGTACCAACACGGATTGTTAAAACATTTATTCATTTGTGAACATAGGTGCAGTACGATGTTACATAATTAACCATTTATTTTATAACAGTAATGATATTTAACTAGCTTGTATTAAGTTGTTGTCAAAGAGGCACGAACACCCAACTTAACCTTGTAGGTTTCCATCTGACCACTCTTTTTTAGGACTAGCTCATTAACAATAGGTAAGTATTTTGTTTATTAAATCAATAAACTTATTAAACTAGAAGTCTTTACCGACAAAATTATTAAAGTTTTATAAATAACTTGCTGTGCCCCGCGGTTTTAACCGCATTAAATATATTTATAAATTATAGCCTATGTGTTAATCCAGGGTGTCAGCTAACTCCATATTTTTTTTTATTAAAATCCGTTTAGACGTGAAGAAGTAACAAACATACACACTCATAAACTTTCGCCTTTATAATAATAATAATAAGTCATTTATCTATATAAGTTATAATATTAGTAGGAAATAGGATTGCTAATAGTTTACCTAACAATTTCAGGAAATACCTACTATAATATACTAATATATATTTTAATTCTACATCTATGCTAATATTATAAAGAGGTAACGTTATATCATAATATCAAGGGACAATGTCAGACAGATCATCCTAGCCCCAAACTAAGCAAAGCTTGTACTATGGGTACCAGGCGACGATATACATACTTATATAGATAGATAAATACTTATATACATAGAAAACATCCATGACTCAGGAACAAATATTCGTGCTAATCACACAAATATTTGCACTTACGGGGATTCGAACCCAGGACCACCAGCTTCGTAGGCAGGAGCACTACCAACTAGGCTACGGTGGCCGTCAAACCGTTTGTGAGTTTGTGACGTTGTAAGGGGTAATGTCTGGATATACTGAACCCATTTTCAAAATTATTTCACCAATAGAAAGCTACATAATTGTGGAGTGTCATAGGCTATGACTTATCATCATAATTTTTATTAATCCCGAAGTATTACCCGGGACAAACGGGCACGGACAAAAATATTTATAACGCGGAACGAAGTCTGAATCTGAAGTCTGCGGGCACTGCTAGTAGGTACAGACGCCAGCACATAAAGCTACACCAATCTATCAAATTTCTCCAATTTAAAGTGAACCTTATGCTTTTGTGATAAAGTTGAAATTCTATAAAATAAATTTGACAGATGGATGCACACATGCTGGATGTGCTGGCATCTGTACCTAAGATGTAGACTTCAAAGTAGGTATATGGTTGAAACGCCGCGCCGGCCGATAGACTGACATATACACACACATATCCTTAGTAAATTCGTTTACTAAACATAAAAAGAAATATACATAGCTATTCCTATGTTTAATAATGTTGGTACCTATTTATCTAAAACCACCTGAGATGAAGTATGTAATGTTATGTAATATTATCTAGATCTTACTGAGTTTATAGCATTCACGACTCTAGAAGTTTCAATGTTTTATATGAGATAGGATGGCTAAGTAAGATCTCATTTCTAATAAATAATATTTAGGAAGGTAAAATATTATAAAGATTTAGCTAAAATGTGCCTTAATAATGACATAACCATTCAGACAATATGTAGTCAAATATAGCGAAAACTTTAAATTTAGATAATTTTATTTTTGCCACCGAAAAAGTGTCTACGGGTGGGTATGTCGGTCTCGCACCGACTAAACCTACCTGCCGTGGGCTCCTCTTGGCGCCTAATGGCCTAATGGGGGACCTTGGAACGCGGGTATGCTGCTCCGGTGCCCCCATTTTGCTCCATGTCCCAGATGTTCGGGACACGTACTCTGGGAGGGCTCTATCTAAACATGATCTCTTTGACCACTATTACAAAATTAATTTTATTCTAAATATTTTCATACAATCCGTGTACCTAAATATCTATGTGTATTTAGAAATAATGATGTATACCTACTACATATATTACTACAAACGTGTTCTGACCATTTACAAGCGCTTTTTTAAAGTATACATCAATAAAATCCCAATAAAATATTCTTACGTAACAAGCAGGAACTTCGTACTATTCATTTCTTGTAGTCTTCTACCACAAAACATATCACACTATTATTATAAAGGAGTCACTCACACACTCACAAACTCTCGGTGGTGAGTGTGTGAGTGTGTTTGTTACTTCTTCACGTCTAAACGGCTGATTTGCTATGGAAATAGCTAACAGCCTGGATTAAAACATGGGCTATAATGTATAAAGTTTAATGCGGGTAAAAGCGCGGGCACAGCTAGTCACACTAATATTATAAATTCGAAAGTTTGTGACTGTGTGTGTATGTAGGTTTGTTACTTCTTCACGTCTAAACGGCTGGAGCCATTTTAATAAAATTTGGTATGAAGATAGCTGACACCCTGGTTTAACACATAGGCTGTAATGAATATAGTTTAACGCGGGTAAAACCGCGGGGCACAGCTAGTCACACTAATTTTATAAATGCGAAAGTTTGTGACTCTGTGAGTGTGTATGTTTGTTACTTCTTCACGTCTAAACGGCTGGAGCGATTTTAATAAAATTTGGTATGGAGATAGCTAACACCCTGGTTTAAAACATGGGCTATAATGTATAAAGTTTCACGCGGGTAAAACCGCGGGGCACAGTTACTAATCTATAATTTTATAGATTGTATGTTTTGTGTGTACAATGATTAATAAATTGATATCGTTCTGACCTTACATGATATAACAGTTTTACAATCAAATCTTGATAAAGATGAGTGTTTGCTTAGTCACGATACTTTAAGCGCATCACCTATTGTATTACGTATGTTATATTTTTCGCTGTCTCACTATATAGTCGTCATCATCTATAGTCATATTATAGTATGACTGCGTCGTTGGTTTAGCGGTAGCATGCTCAACCGCACATCTATTTTTTTTTTATATATTTTTATTATAGGCCCGCAAACTGGCCGTTACGGCAAAACATACATTATTGCATTATACATACGAGTAAATGATAGCCAAACAGCCTTCTAAGTCCGAAGTCACGAATATCTCACTTTACAAACTTATAATATTAACAATTTTATAATAATTTAATAACAATAATAATTGAATCAATATTACTACTACATGTTAAATTAATTTATAATTTAGTGTGAAGGAATGTCTTGATAGTATTGAAGACACATTGAACGGATCTATACTTACATATAATAAAATCGTAGGAAAGTGAAAACTGTACATAGAATATTTTTTTTTAAAGGATACTTGAGGCGTGATCTTTAATCGATATCGAAGTCAAGAATATAGTTTTTAGAATTTTTGTATGTGTGTCTGTTTGTCTGTATGTATGTCCGGGCTAAACTCAAAAAGTACTGCATGGATTTACTTAAAATTTTGCATGAATATTACTAAGAGGTCGGGTCAACATATAGGCTACATATTATCACGCTACCACCTACGGGGGAGGAACTGTGATAGTTTATAAAATTTAAAGCGGGTAAAACCGCGGGGCCCAGCTAGTACTTTATATATTTATCAGACACAAGTAATATTTCCTTGTACTCAAAAAGTACTGCATGGATTGCAGTACTTTTTGAGTTTAGCCCGGACATACATACAGACACACAGACAAAAATTCTCAAAACTATATTTTTAGCTTCGATATCTATTGTAGATCACGCCTCAAGTATCTTTTTTTAAAAATATTCATTGTACAGTTTTGACTCTACGATTTTATTGTATGTATAAATATTTAGGTTTTATATCAGTATTATAGAAAAAGTCTCTTAGGTCTTATATCAGTATTATAGAGAAATGAATTTAAATACATATTTTTAGAGCTTCTCGCTCACCTTTCTAATTTACAATCGTTGTGGCTGCGCTTCACTGAACTATGGACCCCTCTGACTTAATAAATGTAAACAGTATTTTGTATACTTTATTTTTGTTCAACAGTAAAAAGTATACATACATAGACTCACGCCTGTTTCCCAGAAGGGTAGGCAGAGACAACGGATTTCCATTTGTCACGATCTTTGCACACGTCTTTTGCCTCAATTACTGTCATTATATTCTTCATACATGCTCGCCGGTTTAGGGTACTTCTGACCTGCCCTTTCTTGAGAACGTCTCCGATTTGTTCAGAGAATGTTCGACGAGGTCTTCCCCTTCCGTTTGTTCCATTCACACAGGCCAGGTATACTTCTTTGGTCATTTTGTTGACGGTCACCGTAGCCTAGTTGGTAGTGCTCCTGCCTACGAAGCTGGTGGTCCTGGGTTCGAGTCCCGGTAAGTGCAAATATTTGTGTGATGAGCACGAATATTTGTTTCTGAGTCATGGATGTTTTCTATGTATATAAGTATTTATCTATCTATACAACGTGTAACAGAAAGAGTGAACGTAACTTAAGGGGCATATACGGTCTCCTTAAGCCAACCTATACACAAAATCTCATACCGAAATACCATCATTTTAATCTTGATCGTAAAATAATATACCATTCAATATATCGACAAGTATTTTTATCGATATAACGAACATCCGTACTAACACAGCACAGCTGATTCTGATTTACGCTAGAAATTGTTTGACATACCTCTGTGTTTCTATGCACGCCTGGTAGTTTGATTCCGATTGCACTCACTACACATATTTTGTTTTATTTTCGAGTTATGTTTTTATTTAAGTATAGCACTGCTGAATAGCTATTGGATACTTTAGATCGTATAAGTACGTGATACACAAACACATTACGAGAATCTTTTTATAGTTTAACTTCTAGTTGAAGTTGTTTTCAGTACTGATGGAAGAATTTCATTATTTCACGTTCACTAAAATCTGCACCGACACCGAAAGCTTGTCTCTAAGACTTGCCAACTAACACGAGTCTCTCTCATGTACAACATATTCATAGAATCGTAAAGCTTTCATGTTTTTTAGTTATAAAGAGGCGTGGCCTCCATCGCGACACTGTACCCTTCACGACATAGGTTCCTCGTAATTAAACAGCCTTAAATTCTGTGACCTATGAATCCTCATCATCACAAAGTGCACGCCTGAGGCTATTCTTTCATAGATGAATGCACGAAATGTTCAAAATTATTACGATCACTAAACGACATAGTTAAGGATTTCGCGGAACACTTTACTCATTACTAAACGACATTTTAGACGATTTAGTAACTAAACACGACCTAAATAGACAACAGTTTACGAACAACTGATGATTTTAATATTTTTATTAAATAAATGAAATTGCACAATATTTGATGAATTTGGCGGCTTTCATCGAACGCGGCCCCTTTGGCGGCGTCTTTGAGTCCGCTCAAAAGAGCCGCCTAGGTATCTACGACGCGCGCGGCTCGCTTCCATGAATATTAAAAGATATTTAACCGTTTATTATTTACCTACCTATATCAACTCTTTGATTTTGCCGCCATATTAGTGTAACTTTGGATATAATCAGGACGGAATTTGAAATGTCCTCTACTGTTCATATGAGCCTAGTACATTATTCATATTTTTTTATTTGTATGTATTGTATGAATGATTAATATTTCGTTACAGGAAACCTTTAAAATTTAGAGTGTATCGCTCTAAATTTTAAAGGTGGAATTGAAAGTGCCCCTGCACTTTCTATTCCATCACTCTCATGATCCGATGGGACGACTAGCGATACGACCGGAAAGAGGTCAGGCACAGGAACGACGGCTTTACGAGCTCTCCGAGGCATGGGGGTGTAATATCGTCAACTCCCAGACTTCGGGCTGATACTGAGAAATTTCTTTTTACGGAAAAATCCCATAATCACTTTTTGGCCCGACCCGGGAATTGAACCCAGGACTTCATTATTCCCATTATCACTTTTTGTCCCGACCCGGGAATTGAACCCAGGACTTCATTATTCCCATAATCACTTTTTGGCCCGACCCGGGAATTGAACCCAGGACTTCATTATTCCCATAATCACTTTTTGGCCTGACCCGGGAATTGAACCCAGGACTTCATTATTCCCATAATCACTTTTTGGCCCGACCCGGGATTTGAACCCAGGACTTCATTATTCCCATAATCACTTTTTGGCCCGACCCGGGAATTGAACCCAGGACTTCATTATTCCCATAATCACTTTTTGGCCCGACCCGGGATTTGAACCCAGGACTTCATTATTCCCATAATCACTTTTTGGCCCGACCCGGGAATTGAACCCAGGACTTCATTATTCCCATAATCACTTTTTGGCCCGACCCGGGAATTGAACCCAGGACTTCATTATTCCCATAATCACTTTTTGGCCCGACCCGGGATTTGAAGCCAGGACTTTATTATCTGCAGTTGAACACGCTACCGCTAGACCAATGAGTTATACACGAACACATTCAAATGGCGCGGCGCGCGGTGGCGGCATCTTTGACTCTCTCAAAGGCGCCGCCACGAGCGGGGCCCGCTTTGATGAATATTAAAAAATATTTAACCATTTATTATTTACCTACATCAATCCTTTGTATTCGCCGCCGTATTAGAGTTCCTTGCGACAAAATCAGGACGGAATTCGAAATGTCCCCTAATGTTCATATGAGCCTAGTACATTATTCATATTTTTTCGTAATTTATCAGTAGTCGTACCGCGTGTGTTTATCTGGTTAGTTTGTATTAAAAATTAAGTACCTATTCGTTTCCGGCCAGATTAAATTCACATACTGAAAGAAAAATTTAATATTCTTACTATTTAACACACAAAAAAATATCTGCAGTTACATAAGTCAATTAAATTATTTATTTCTCCTAGATCCAACATCTTGCGGAATATCATTTTAAATTAAATTCAGTGATTTTTCCTAGTTATCAAATTTATATGAATTTAGAGCAAAAATTCAGTTAAACATTTGATTGAATCTTAAAATAAACGCGTGTAATAAATTATGTGACTGTACAGAACCACACTTTTTATTTACAGTCTAAGTAGTAGGTACCCAAAGAGTTCTCGGTAAGGTTCATTACCCTTGCGGCTGAGTTTTGCTTAGTGTTGTTCATAACGTCGGTAATCTTACTTGTTGATTTAGGTTGTCGATATAAAAATAAATTACTAGTTGAAAAACAAATGATTATTTCTGTTTGAAGTTTCGTCCATAGGTAGCCGTCCTGATACCCTATAACCCCCTTAAGTTACGTTCACACTTTCTGTTACACGTTGTATAAGTAAGTATATCGTCGCCTGGTACCCATAGTACAAGCTTTGCTTAGTTTGAGGCTAGGATGATCTGTGTGACATTGTCCCCAGATATTATTATTATTATTCTTCTTTTAATAAAAAGTATAATTTAGTGAAAAACAGTATAATACTGTTCAAAACATTATAGTTGGCAACCCTAAAACAACACGAAATAATAGGTACCTTTAGTTACGTTA
Organism: Pseudoips prasinana; assembly: GCA_951640165.1. Taxonomy (NCBI): domain Eukaryota; kingdom Metazoa; phylum Arthropoda; class Insecta; order Lepidoptera; family Nolidae; genus Pseudoips; species Pseudoips prasinana. Next base: position 34,081,493 of record OX621245.1, on the reverse strand, counting down.
CTATACTGTCATTGCAATCTATTAAATTGATTAGAACACCGCGACAATGCCATACGTAATTATAAATTAGTAGAATGGGGCCAATGCAGTATTATTGACGCAATGAAAAATTAAAAAAAAACCGGCCAAGTGCGAGTCGGACTCGCCTATGAAGGGTTCCGTAACAGCAAGTATTTTAGTTGATTAAATGAAAGGTAAATTGCGGTTTACGGTTTATGACGTTTTAAAAAAAACTACTTACTAGATCTCGTTCAAACCAATTTTCGTTGTTAGTTTACATGGTAATGTACATCATATATTTTTTTAGTTTTATCATTCTCTTATTTTAGAAGTTACAGGGGGGGTGGGCACTAATTTTTCCACTTTGGAAGTGTCTCTCGCGCAAACTATTCAGTTTAGAAAAAAATGATATTAAAAACTTCAATATCATTTTCGGACCTATACATAGATACCCCCCACATGTATGGGTACGATGATAAAAAAAATTTTGATATTCAGTTCTATGTATGGAGAACCCCTAAAATTATTATTATTTTTCTATTTTTGTGTAAAAATCTTAATGCGGTTCACAAAATACATCTACTTACCAAGTTTCAACAGTACAGCTCTTATAGTTTCGGAAAAAAATGGCTGTGACATACGGACGGACAGACAGGCAGACATGACGAATCTATAAGGGTTCCGTTTTTTGCCATTTGGCTACGGAACCCTAAAAAGGGAGCCTATGTTTTCTCTATAGCCAAAACGTACTTGCAGCCCTTCTGGTGTTGCAGGTTTCCACAGCCGGCGGTGGTCACTTACCATAATATCTTGGGACAACTAACATACTGCGATCTGATCAGTGATCAGATCTGATCGCAGTGCGTTATATACAACATGTAACGTTATTAACGCACACCCTCAAACACCCCAATTAGAATATTATGTTTTAATCATAATACATACAGTGAATTTTTAATTTAACAATATGCATTGTTATTTACCAAATTAGTTTCTTGGAATAAAGTTTATTTTTCTTAATTTGGTATTGCATGGTGGAATTTGTATGAATACAAATAAAACTGCTATTTTAAAAGTCTTATTACTTTGACTTACGGTCCATTTCAATTCGTTTTGACTGCACAGGGTTAATATGACAATAATTTCCATAGTTATAATTGTTTTGGAATAAAAAATTACCTATATTAAAAATGATATAAATCGATTCAGTAAACGATTCTGAACAAACTATTTTCAGGAAGTGCGTTAATTAAGTTACATATTGTATATATCACATAAATGTCTATGCCGTCTCCATGTCGCTGCACTACTTAGTGTAAAGTAGGTCTATATTAAGCTCCTATGGTAGCCTTTTTTTCATAAGGTAAGTGCTATGCCTACGCATGCTACCCGCCAAAAGTGTCTACAGGTGGCCGACTAAACCTGATAGGGGGAGTCCCGTGTATGCTGCTCCGATGCCCCCGATTACACCATGTCCTAGAACAGTGTTTTTCAACCTTTTTCATGGAGCCTTTAGTATGAAGAAATATTATGCGACCCCCTACCCGTTTTATACCCGCTTTTTTTCATGTATTTTATTTTGTGACAAATATTGAATACAACATATTTATAATTTTTTTAATAAATATGTTGGCTTGGTTCTTTATTCCGATAAATACATAAGTAAATTGAGGGCTGGATATGCAGCGGCTGTACCTGGGGAGTCGTGGCTCACAAGTTCAAACTACACTGTCCTAGATGGTCGGGACACGTACTCTAGGATAGCCGAATAAAACGAAGTAGACTTCTTATTAAGTTTATTCTTTATCAAGTCAAGGAAACACTCTGTATATTTTTTGATAATAGCGAACTTGAGTTGCGGAAAGCATTTTCACGTATCAAATTACAATTTACCGTGTGACCTCACTGTTTGTATTGTAAGTCATTTTCTTTCCGCCCATTTGACCTGACCTTATTCTTTTGTCACAGCAAAAACTTAGTATGAGAATTAGCCACCTACCTCTTCCTCGTGAAGGTAAGGTGGCCTTCAATTTGATACAGTTGCCAGGCGATACATTTATTAACTTATCACACTTATATAATAAAGGCGGAAGTTTGTGAGTGTGTATGTTTGTTACACCTTCCCGTCTAAACGGCTATAGCGGTTTAAATAAAATTTGGTATGGAGTTATATGACACCCTGGATTAACACATACGCTATAATATATGAAGTTTAAAAACCGCGGGGCACAGCTTGTTAGGTATATGATATGAATCGAAGGTGTAGTTAATTAATTAGAATTTCTGTTTGAGTGGCTCGCTTAGCGCATGCACCAGCTCTCGCAAACATTTTGGTTGTAAAACGTTTGCGTCAACGTTGCTTAATAAACGAGCTATCTTTTTTATTTCTCATTTTTAGGGCAGTTACTCTAGTTACGTACGACTACGTGTTGTGTGCTTGCAGAGCTTACCTGTAGCGATTATTACATGTTATTCCAATATTTTTTACTTACGTTCATCCAATGTATTTTAACCCACTTAGTCAGAGCATGTTATGAGAATTAGACATCAGATAAACCTACTTATATATTTCTTAATACACATTGTTGGAGGGTGAACCAAATAAATAAGACTAGCCACAAATAAAGAATAACTGTAAAAACCAAATAGAAATTGTGTTAAAACCAGTGGAGAGCAAACAAACAGTACAAATTGTATTAAAACAAGCGGAGAACAAACATGGGAGAGATAAACAATACTATAGGTACATATTTGGTTCAGTCAGACATTATCACAGAGATGGTAAGTACAGACGCCAGCACATCAAGCTACCCCGATCTGTCAAATTTCTTTTATAGACTTTCAACTTTATCACATAAGCATCACCTTAATTGGGGTTTGACAGATTGTTGTAGCTTGATGTAGTGGCGTCTGTACTTTCTGATTAATGTAACATTGTCCAGGACTGACATTTTACACCTAATCCACACATTATAGATATGCATGCTATAACATCATCTTAACAAATGTGATTTGATATGATCTGATATACTTACATGATTAAAAATAAGAATAAAAATAAAGTAGTTAAGGAATTTATAATGGATACAGTTTTGGTATCTGTATATTTACGCTTCAATAAAATATTTAAGTGAAACTATTTAGATATCTAAAGTATCTTAAATATTATATATCACACTAATATTATAAAGGTGAACGTTTGTAAGTGTGTATGTTTGATACTACTTCACGTCTAAACGGCTGGAGTGATTTTAATAAAATTTGGTATGGAGTTAGCTGATACCCTGTATTAACACATAGGCTACAATTTATAAAGTTTAACGCGGGTAAAACGGCGAGGCACCGGTACTCAAACATCGGAAAAAAATTAAACCGTGTACCTTTTATACCAAGTTTGAGTCAATACTTATTTGTTTTTATTAATAAAGATAATTGATATGCATTTTCCGAGCGCCCTCTCTGTTTCTAGTATAATATTTTCAGAAAACTGACAGACATGACAGAACACTGACACAATACGTCAAAATTCCGGGATTTAACCACCTTTGCTATTTTTATTTATTATTTTTGCACTTTATTCTAAAGCGTTAAGGTTGAAATTGATACTGTCTCGTACAGCCTGATTAAGGGTTTATGGATTTGTATTTAAGGCAACATCTATATCGATAATTGAATAAGTATCTGCACGAAACAAGTCACTGTAGGTAAGTTATTGCATTAATGAATAATACAACCGTTTTAATAATGCAACCGACTTAATTAAAAAAAGATTTATAATATTATATCGTGATTCTAATAATACAAATCATAATACGTGAAGCAATAACTTTGTACTTACCCACTTTACGAAAATTGCGCGGATGGAAGAGTATGAAATTTGGAACAGTTTAAGATTAAAGAAGCTAGAAAGCTAATATTTTACACGCTTTATATGAGCTTCACTTGTAGGTATGTTAATTTGTCACCGACTCCTTTGGGCGAGATTTTGAACAGTTAGATTTCATTCAAACTTTGTAAATTTATCGAGGACCGATGACAATACACTAATTTGATAGGATTATTCTTTTAAAAATCTATTTTTCAAAAATCTTATTTTTTTATTGAATTTTAAAACATAAGATTTTTGTTAATTTATATAAATTTAATCTGTAGTCGATGAGGCAGGGATTGATGATAATTTAAATTTTATTTTCTTCATTTCATTATATCTGATATTAACACATTTTCAAATACCAAAGATAATTTTAATTCAACAAACCAAAATAATAGTTAAAAAAATATATACTATACATATCGAACTTTGAGTTTGAGCGGCTACTGACGTGGAGATCTATGGGAGTTGCATGAAATCTCCCTTAATCAACAGACCCGATTTACGGATATTTCATGCAACTGTCGCTCTACGTCTACGTTAATACGCGGAAACGTAGGACTCTCGTCTAATTGAAGATCGGAGAAGACATTTTATCAATACCAATAAAAAAGGGTAGAATCCTAGATAGTTAAATCCAAGGGCGGATGGTATTAGTTCACTGCTAAACAATACAATAGATATTTTATTGATTATGCCAAAGATCTAGTAGTCAATAAAATCATTGATATATTGTTCATTATGTAGGTATACCTACTTAATAAACACTTCAGCGATGAATTTATTGCATATTGAATATTGACGTCTTTAATAACAGTTCATCATATTTTTTTCTGTATTCAGCTGTATATATAACCGACTTCCTTGAATATTGCAGCGATTTTACTCTGAAGTATTAATTCCAGCACAATGCCCATCGACCTGTACTACGTGCCCGGTTCACCGCCATGCCGCGCGGTGCTGCTCACGGCTAAGGCGCTGAACCTAAACCTCAACCTCAAGCTGGTGGACCTGCATCATGGGGAACACTTGAAACCTGAGTACTTAAAGGTACGTATGTCTAAGGCTTGCTGTAGACGGGACCTATAGCCAGTACTTTTAACTAAGAAGAACTTTAGACAACTTCGATACCTATGTGACCAATCGCAAAATATCGCGAATCCCCACTTGTGGGTTTATTCTCTATTGGTAGACTCTTCGTAATATCCTATAGATGGACCCAAAATGAAACCTTGTACAACCCTTACATGCCCTTTATTTCAAGCCACACCTAATCTTTTTTTCCCCAATATTTTGGCTTCCCAAAGAATTGTTTAATAAAATCAAAACAATCAAATCAGAAACCTTGTTAATAACTACTTAATTTTATTTAATAAAATATGTTACACTGAATCAAATGCTTTAGAAATGTCACATAATATAGGAGTGACGGAGTAACTTTACATTTTCCTCTAATAATCTTTAACTCTGACTATGTACTGATTCTTCCAATTCATATTTAATTAATATTGAAATAACAAACATTTTCCTACTGATTGCGGTTAGCTAAATAGTCCATGCGTGCGTGATCCCTTTCCTGTATTCTACAGTATTATTGGCGTAGTGTAGCATATTTTGCACCTAACACATAAGTAGGTGCCACAACAAAGATAGCGTTTATTTGAGAAGAATGTGTTAATACAACCTTGTTAACAGATTATATAAGAATAACATACTATGTATACTGCCTCGTTGGTCTAGCGGTATCGTGTTCAATCGCAGAAAATGAGGTCCTGGGTTCAAATCCCGGGTCGGGCCAAAAAAGCGATTTTGGGATTTTTCCGTTAAAAGAAATTTCTCAGTATCAGCCCGAAGTCTTCCCGGTCGACTTCCCGGTCGTGTCGCTAGTCGTCTCATCGCATCATGAGAGTGATGGAATAGCCAGTGCCCCTGTGTTTGCGCACACTCTTGTGCCCTATAATATGTCCTGCGCAATTGGCTAGTCTCCATTGAGAATGGCCGCCGTGGCCGAAATTCGGCCGGGAAGACATCATCATCATGTAGACAGTGCACTAATTAGAGTAAACACATACTTTCTAACACTAACAAGAACGTATAACGAAACGTCTCAACTTCCATCAAGAATTGCTGATTTGGAACCTAGAAATCAAGATGACCTATATTACCCATGGACTTATTATACAGTTACCATAAGTGGTGATGATGCAATGCAATTTATTATTCTTTATTTTAAACAATTGAAGATATTTCTACTTCTATTTATAATTTTTAAATACGTTCTATTATCATTTGACATTGCAATCTGACATTTTTTACTTTGACATTTCTATAACGGACTTTTGTTTATATACCTAATTTAATTAATTATATAATAATTCAATATTATAAATTACTAGCAGCCCGGTACGTGCTTCGCTACGTATAAGGCATAGTAATAAAAAAATGATTATTAAGTTCTATTACATATTCAAACAAAAAAATATTTTAAATTGCTAAAAGATGTTGATTTTACACTTTTTCAAGACTTTTTTAAAATTTTCTCTACGTACTAACCTTCCCTGGACTTCCACGAATAATTCCAGACCAAAATTAGCCAAATCGGTAAAGGCGTTGTTGTAATATAACATTACATGTAAGTTATAATATACCATTACAACGAAAAGTGGCATTGATATTTATATATATAGATTTGCATCATTCAATTTACAAGTCGATTATGGCAAGACATGTTGACACAATTTAATATGTACCACTGTTTCAGGATGTATTTCCTGTAAACCACACGTTTTACGCCAATAAATATATCTTTAACTTTATAATTGACTCATATTGTTATTCTAGTTATAAGGTATAGGTACAATTTATTTTATAATTCCTCGATTGGCCTGTTGGCCTTATGGGTAATGACCCTGACTGCTAAACTAGGGGTCGTGGGTTCGAACCCCACTCAGAACAAATCTTTGTGTGATGAGCACGAATATTTGTTCTTTGTCTGGGTGTTCTTTCTCCATAAAATGTATGTATTTAGAAATACACACATCAACAAAGTCTAGGGATACGTTATTTTGAAATCAAACATGGCTTTATTGTTTAAAACCTATTTAGTTTCCTTAAAAAGTTTATTTACAGATTTAAACCTTGTCTATTCTTTATTCAAAATTTAAAATTTAAAATGAGAAACAAATGAAAACACGCAAAGCACAGCGCAATCTTGAGTTGTATCTAATTTCAAGAAGTTGCATTAAAATTTTTTTTGCGTGTTAATTGAAGAAAACCTGATAAATTGTTTCATTTTCTTTTCTCAATTGGTTGTGTAAGCTTTTTAGCGTCATGCCACGCCATCATTTGAGTCGAGATGAAATGTTACGGGCAGTTGGCATGTTACAAAACGGTGCTATTCAACGCGTCGTTGCTGAGTCTCTGGGCACAAGCCAAAATGTGGTATCCAGGCTGTGGTCACGTTATCGCGCTACTGGAGATGTGGCAGAACGGCACACAGGTAGATATCGTGTTACCACTCAGAGACAGGATCGATTTCTCCAAATGACCGCCAGAAGACTACCCAATATCACAGCGATGCAACTAGTGCAAAGGCTCCAGGAGGGTCAGCAGCTGCTGGTGAGCGACCAAACCGTGCGAAGGAGGCTGCATGAAGTTGGTCTTCATGCTCGCAGACCGCTACGAGTCCCAGCGCTGCGACGTGGCAATCGCGGTAGGCGACTTTTATGGGCTCAAGAACATTTGACATGGAGTGATCAACAATGGTCATTGGTGCTGTTCACTGATGAGTCCCGCTATGGATTTCATCCAGATTCGAGACGAACACGCGTTTGGAGAACTCCAGGCAGGGTCAGCCGTCTCCGACATCCACAGGAGGTCCACTCTTACCAAGGCGGGACAATTATGGTGTGGGCAGGAATACGAATCGGCGGACGAACCCAACTCATTTGGATTCAGGGCAGCATGACTGCCCATAGATACCGTGAGGAGGTAGTAGAACGTGTCATTGTCCCGCTCAGGGCCCTAACGGGGCAAGAATTTCAGCTCATGCATGACAATGCACCTTCCCATACAGCGCGGCTGGTGAGGGCCGCCCTTCGAGAACACGATGTTCAGGTATTAGATTGGCCTCCACAGTCGCCAGACTTAAACCCAATTGAACACGCCTGGGACATGTTACAGCGAAGAGCATTGAGGGATTTTCCGCCCAACTTGACAACAGAAGAACAACTTTTCGAACATTTAAAAAGAACTTGGGACTGCATACCCCAGCAAGACATTGACACCTTAATTTTAAGTATGGAAAATCGTTGCCGCTGTGTGATTAATGTTAGAGGAGGAAATACCGATTACTGATTATCAGATTTGGTAAGATTTTTATTCATTTAATTCGATTGAATAATTTTATAAGAATAAAATGTTTTTGTTCACTCAGTAATTTTCTATGGCTTAATTAATTTAAGACTTTTATTAATTAGAAAAACAAAATCGCATCGTGTTGTTAATGTTTAAATATCGGCCATGAAATTATCTTTAATTCTTCCATTTACAGTCATAACAAAATGTTTATAGTTTTCTAGATAATCAATGAAATGTTCAATATCCCTAGATTGTGTTGATGTGTGTATATAAGTATCTTTTTCATTTTAGTGGTTACCGTAGTACAGAATCTACTTACTTCAGATGTCAGTGTGTTAGATGTCCGCAGATTTTATTTATTTATTTTATATTTATAACTTGATAGAAACAGTTCTTTCAGGCATTGCAAATAATTTACCTCGAAGAATCGATCCGTAGCTGTAATAAATAAATAAATAATAATCTATACATATATATTCTATATAGAATATTGTTTTTAAAGGATACTTGGGGCGTGATCTACAATCGATATCGAAGCCAAAAATATAATTTATAGAATTTTTGTCTGTGTGTCTGTTTCTCTGTATGTATGTCCAGGCTAAACTCAAAAAGTACTGCATGGATTTACTTCAAATTTTGCATGAATTTTACTAAGAGATCGGTTTTACATATAGGCTACATATTATCGCGCTATCACCTACGGGGGAGGAGCTGTGATAATTTATAAAATTTAACGCGGGTAAAACCGCAGGGCACAGCTAGTAGTAAATATTTATTTACTACTAGCTGTGCCCCGCAACAACTAACAACTTCCCGTCTGATACCAAACTAGGCATAGCTTGTACTATGGCAAACATACAATTGATAAACATACTTATAGTATATTTATATTCAAATTCAGGTTCGACAACTTAATAATAGTATCTAATGAATAAATTACACCTAGACACAGAACAAATAATCGTGCTCATCACACAAATATTTGTCTTGGGGTGGGAGGGGGGGGGGGGGTCGAACCCACGTTCCCTGGCTCAGCATTAAGGGTCACTAACCGCCAGACCAGCTTCCTTTACTTCACATGACCTTATAAATACTTGGTTTTATTTCTATAAGTCCAATTTCTCAATTTAAAACCAGAATGCTAGGAACCCATGGCACTTGGCCAGCGTTTCCTATAGCTCTTACTCGATCTATGTGCCATTTCAAGTAAATTTCAACTCTATTATCTTATCTACAATGTGTAAATTGCCTTAAAAGTAATTGAAGGTCGAATATATCGTTAGTAGTGATGTAATGCTGCATAGGAATTTGGGAGCGTTGAACCTTTAAGGGAACAGCGCACGTTTCCATTGCAAATTTTATACAACACTGTAATTTTTTGCGAATAATTGTATAAACGCCGTATGTAAATTAGGTAGGTACTGTTCAAATTCAAATTCAAATTTCCTTTATTGCTTGTTACAGGTTGTTTACAATTATATAGTTGTTATCATGCGTTATAAGTTCGCTGTAACATACCCATAAGGTGTACAATATTTTCTAAAACTAAAGATCAAAAACCTATAATCTCCTAATTCCAGATAAACACATATATTATCAATATACTAATTACACAAATCAAGAAAAATTATATATATCATTAAATGTCAATATTATAAGCATCAATGTCTCAGTTATCTAGCAATTGTCAAGTAACATAATAATAATTAAAATCTCGTTGCGCTTAAGTTAAACACACAAAGTTATATAAAAAAGGTACAGTTTCACACATGTTTGTCATTGATATAATCCTTCATTGAATAGTATGCCTTACAAATTAAAAATTCTTTTAGTTATTTTTATATTCATATATTTTGTCAATTTTTTTAATATGATTTGGCAGTTTGTTATATATTTTGACCCCAATCACAAATACACTTTTTTGAAACTGTGTTGTTCTACATTTTTTATTACACAGTATATTTTTGTGTCTCGGATTTTTAAGACATTCATAATCTCGTATGTTTCTTTTTATCATTAATGCGACTTCGTAAATATATAAAGAAGGTAATGTTAGAATTTTGAATTTTCTAAAAAAAGGTTTCTAAAAAAAGGTACTGTATACAAATATAGCTAGTTTATAGTTTATTTATTCGTAAACAGGTTTACATGTCATAATCTTATTAACAAATTTATATAATACTAGCTGTGCCCCGCGGTGTTACCCGCGTTAAATTTTATAAATTTTCTTTGCTATAAACCTCACGGAGCCCGAGACCTTTCCAACGAATGCAAAACCGTGGAAATCGGTTCGTGCGTTCTGGAGTTATAGCGTCAGGAAGGAAAACCCGACTTTTTATATAGTAGAAAACACAACACATAAAGACATTAATAATATAACACATCAATAATAAGTGAAATAAAACATGTGGATTAGAATGTCAGTATTACAATAAATAAGAAATGCATGTTGTCATCTAATGTCACTTGTAACAGATATAAGAAAAATTTTCAAATCATTAGATATTACAGTATTATCAAGTAAGTAAGTATCAAGAATTAATTTTAGCCTTTTTATGTTTTAAAAATTAATCGAAGGAATAGAACGATTGTTCGATAAGCCATTTTTTTAAGGTATCCTTAAAACAATAATTGTCAAATCATCATCAAAACATTGTCTGGTAGGTTATTATAGACTACTTTTCGTTATACAGTCAGCTCCATTTAGGCGCCGGCTATGACTCTGATATTCTTCTTCTTAGCGTGTCGATGGCAAACTAGTTACATTTTTGTGGCCCAGAACGTGGTCGAACGTGGGCTCGATGTTAGATGGGCCATGGGTTGGACCGATGCTCCACAAATACACTTTGGGGTTGCACGACAGTCCCCACTTAGACATGTTTTCTTTGCTTCGGCCTACCTGAGTCCGGAGTCTACTTAGGGACATCCAGATCGGCCACGGCAATTGATGTCCAGGACAATAGATAATATTTAGAAAGATGTAAAAGAAAAATACTGTTCGCATGCCTTATGTTAAGACATAATTTAGAGCACAATACCAATACTATAAAATCTTTTGTATTTTTAACTAGCTGTGCCCCGCGGTTTTACCCGCGTAAAATTTTATAAATTATCACAGCTCCTCCCCCGTTGGTGATCTCTTAGTAATATTCATGCAAAATTTGAAGTAAATCCATGCAGTACTTTTTGAGTTTAGCCCGGACATACATACAGACGATCGATATCGATTGTAGAACACGCCCCAAGTGTCCTTATAAAAAAATTTCAATGTACAGTTTTGACTTTCCTATGATTTGATTATATGTTTAGATGATGATGATAATAGATCAGCGAATGACCTAGTACTATAGGTACATTACAAAATGCAGATATTATAAACCAAAGTTAAATCGGACATGCCATGACCAAGCGACCGAATCACAAACCGGTTTCTGTCGAAACTTAGTATCGTGTACAAGAACTCACTGATTGACGAAGAACTGGTTATAATGAACGGAAAAAACGTAATTATATGTGGGAAAACCCTGTATGGAAGTGTGTCATTATTGTTTAAGAATGATCAAGACATGCGCATGCGGTGGAAGTTTTTGGTGAGGCAATAAGCAACTGCAGCGGATTCAAAATCACCTTTGTAGATTTCTTTTAAATTTTTTTTTTTTTTTTCGTTTTATTGGGACATCAAATATTTACACATTAACAGACGTCATCAGCTACCCCTATTAGTCAAATTTCTTTTTTAGAATTTCAACTTTATCACAAAAGCATAAGATTCACTTTCAATTGGGGAAATTTGACAGATTGGGGTAACTTGATGTGCTGGCGTGTGCATAGAGATAAATGACATAGGGAGCGTAGTATATTGAGTTATATACAGGGTGTTAATGCAATAGTAGTATTTTCACGCCGCAGGTCGTGGGTTCTATTCCCCTCCCAGGACAGATATTTATGTGTATGCCGGCTTGAGAATGTTTCGCCGGACCGTCTCAACTGGGCCGTGTAGAAACGTGTTTAATATGTAATTGTTCTACTGAGTTTTTATTGTACATTTGATGTCCCTGTATGATTTACATTGAGATTTCGGGTTTTATTTCTATTGTTAAGGCAGTACAACGTTTGCCGAGACAGCTAGTTATCTATAGATGTAAGTATGTATTTACAAAAGAAAATATGTGGTAGGTATATAGGTTCTCTGATTTCCATAGTACAAGCTCTGCTTAATTTGGGATCTGATGACCGGGTGTGAGTAATGTTCCAGGATATTATTATTACCTACTTAAGGAGTGCTACCTATGAAACTGAAACAAACAAAACTAGTTAGTGAAATACTATATTTTTTTTGCTTCCTATATTTATAAATATAAATAAACTAAATGCATCAGTTGATCGTTACTCTTGTATGGAAAACCCGGTTATGATTTAGAGTAGGTCAGTCTGATTCCCGTGGAAGTAGTACGATACCATTTGAGTAGGCCAGATCGTAATTAAACAACCGAAATTGGCGTCAAAGCGAAACCGCCGCAGAAATCAATATTATGTCGGTTAGAGTATTGTACGTCTGTTCAGGGACGCGATATCACGCCAACCTCACCACAATAGAATCGGGATGTTTCGGCAAAATAGTCGCCTTTATGTGGTGCAGTACCTTTGTTATAATCTACTTACTGCCTCGGTGGCCCAGCGTGTTTAACGTTCTAACGCAGATGAGACCCTGGGTCCAAATCCTGGGTCGAGTCGCAAAGGGATTGTGAGATTTTTCTCTTAAGAAAAGTTCTCAGTATTAGCCCAAAGTCTGGGAGTTGGCGGTATTTCCACCTTGTGTTTCGGAGAGCACGTAAAGCCGTCGGTCCTGTACCTGATCACTTTCTTCGGTCGGTACTACGCTATATAATAATAATAATAATAATAATAATAATATGTTGGGACAATGTCACACAGATCATCCTAGCCCCAAACTAAGCAAAGCTTGTACTACGGGTACCAGGCGACGATATACATACTTATATAGATAGATATATACTTATATACATAGAAAACATCCATGACTCAGAAACAAATATTCGTGCTCATCACACAAATATTTGCACTTACCGGGATTCGGACCCAGGACCACCAGCTTCGTAGGCAGGAGCACCACCAACTAGGCTACGGTGACCGTCAAGTATGGAATACTATGTACTATAATATGTTCCACACAAGGCTAGTGTCCGTTGAGACTGGCCGCCAAGGCCGAAATTCGACCAGGAGGATATTATTTGTCTATTAATAATAATATCCCGGCACATTGGACGTACAATACTTATTCACACATGGCCATCTGATCCCAATCTAAGCAAAGCTTGTACAGACGCCACGACATCCAGCTACCTCAATCTGTCAAACTTTTCAACTTTATGGCAATAGCATAAGGTTCACTTTCAATTGGGTAAATTTGACAGATTGGCGTAGCTTGTTGTGCTGGCGTCTGTACTATCGAAACCAGATAACACACGACTTTTCTTTTGTAAATAAAAACATCCTTTCTCTTAAATCATTCTCTTAATATGCCAACAAATACCATCCATAGTCCATTCCACGGTTGCCTGAAAGAGATCGCACCTAGCGATAAGGCCGCCATTGGTACAATCTTGATAACATGTTCATAGTTCTTTATAAGTCATAAGTTTTAGTTTACAATAAAGCGTTAGATACTGAATGCCTGCATACAGTTAGCTTGGCCGAACCGTGGAGCAAGATCAGAGCATTCCAATGCTCTTACTTAGTGTACAACATGCTCATTGGATTACACTCTGGGCTGATGTATATTGGGTGCTCTTCGTGTACTGTACTGAAATATTTAAGTATCTATAAGGAATTTTTTGACGTTGTTGTGGGTTGCCTGACGTGCGGGCCACCATACTATTGTAGGTACTATTTATATTTATTTAGATTTACTACGAATCTGTACAAATTTTTTGGAGAATAAAGAAATTATTATTATTACTAGCTGTGCCCGCGACTTCGTTCGCGTGGATGTCGGAACTTACCAATGTATTTTTTAGTGTAAAGCGCTGTGGGAGGATACCGAAAATATTTTTTTTATTTAATTTAGTGCTTCTTTATTTTACCTGGAACCATCTGGAGCGTACACAAAAACGTTATTGGGTTAGTTTACGCGTGAAAGAGCTACGTATAGTTGACCATGGGAAAAGCATCCAATACTTAGGTCCACCCCCGCAACGGATAATGTCTGGACCTGAGCTTTACTAATCGTCATGGCATAACAGAGACTGACTGGGAATTGCACTCGTTTGAAAGAGAAAGGAAAGTTTTTAGGAATTATAGGTATCCTTGGAATAAAAACAATATCACCGGCGCCGCAACGTGTTAATATTTCAGCTTCGATAATGTTGCAGATTTGTGACTTTGAGCCGAGTGCCGTTACAAAGTTTGGGAGGACATAAATTTCTGAGGAGAATTATTGGTACACCAATTTTCAAAACTATTTTGTGGGCTGAAAGTCCGGGTGTGCTGAGGGAATCCAAAAATTCTACCGGGTAGTGCGTGGCGTTATCTTCTTCCAGAAATGTATTTATTGAGCTATATTCTCTACTATTACCGGACGCATGACTCAATATTTTGAAATTAATTGCCGCAGCTTGGTCATTGTGGGGAGTCAAAATAGCTCGCTGACATAGCCAAGAACCGGCTTGATTTCCCATGTTTGTGGTAACTCCGTACACAGAAGAAATTAGCTCCTGCTGTGATGTAACGTAAGATCAGAGATTACCAATCATAATAACTTTTCCATCTTCTTGTACGGGGTATGTGCCATCGCCTATTTTTAACAATAAATTGGAAAACTCCTGTGCATTTTCGCAGCCTCTGACTGATCGGGTTCCCTCCTATACTTATAACTATCATTTGAATAGCCAATAAGGACCTGTTGTGACAATTTTCACGTACCCTGTCATTAATTTGTCCATCAGTATTTAGTTGTACATGTCTCATAAAATCTTCAGCAAACTTGTCATGGTACTTTTGCCATAACTATTTAGCGTCCGATAACGCACAAAAGGTCAATAAGATGGCAAACAAATGTCGCAAGCGATGTGGACTATCGCTCACGCATGCTTCCGCTAGAGCGTCGTCCCAATGCTGACCTCCAACTAATAAATGGCGTGCTCGGCAAGCGGCCTGGTATGTGGGATGTTCAATATCATCCACTTTACGGCGCTCAGCAAAAGACGTAGGGCCTCGCTCTACATGGATCAGACTGTGGAATGAATTCACACGTGAGCACGCCACGTGAACCTGCCCGCCTTCCTCAAGTCAATTCCAGCTAACTTGAGAGTTTGACTTTGCGATTTCTTGATGGTTATCGCGACACACACTTTTATAACGAACTACAGTATTTTAAACTGAAAAGGGAGATCATTTGGCACTAACGGAATACGTGACACGAACACTGTTTCTCCCTGGGCGGATCCAGGCATAATAGTAGACTCTATAACATGATGCAAAGTTTTGACTTGAAGCCTCGTGCCGTTGTAAAGTTTAGGTGGTTTCAAATTCCTCAGAACCACTATAGGTATACCCACACGCAACATACATCCCCTATTATGCGCCCTTAGGGGCGGAAATTCCTAAAATCCTGAAATACATACTTTTTATTTTTAACGGAAAGGCCAAATACCAATTTTCATGCTTTTCACTTAAAAAATTATACACTTTTCATACAAACTTACATCCCCCATCGCCCTAGGGGTGGAATTTCCAAAAATTCTAAAATATTTATTTTTATTTTTAGCTGAACTACTAAATATAAGTTTCAATGCCTTTAACTTCAAAAAATGACGGATTTTCATATAATCTTTCAGTCTCTGTTTTACCCCCTTAGGGTTAGTATTTCCAAAAACCCCTTCCTTAGTGAATGCATACGTCATAAAAAGTACCTACCGGCTAAATTTCAAGTCTCTAACCCCAGCCGTTCAGGCTGTGCGTTGATAAGTCAGTCAGTCAGTTTCCTCTTTTACATAGGTAGGTATATAGATTTGTGCTGAGAAAATTATGAGAGACCGGGTTAATTTACTACATTCAAATACATTCAATCGGACAGGCTCAATAAAACTCGAATCGTCTGTACATTCGCGTTACAAACGAATCGACAGCACAAACTTTCGATCGATTGACATTATAATTTAAAATTAAATTATAACAAATCCAACCTTGTACATAATTCAATTTGCTCAAAGAAAACAGAATATTTTAATAACCAATTTTGGACAACGACATACTTCTAGCCAACCAAGACCTTATTTCGAAACAATTCGGAACATTCAAAGCCCTACGTAACTCATGCAATTAGCAAACACGGGCAAATCTTAACACCGCGGGTCAAAAGCAATGCACAACGACATCTATCGAAATAAAAATCAACTACCAAGCACAACAACATGTATCGAAATAAAAATCAACTATCAATTATTTAAAATTAAATTATAACAAATCCAACCTTCTACATAATTCAATTTGCCCAAAGAAAATAGATTTTTTAATAACCAATTTTGGACAACGACATACTTCTAGGCAACCAAGACCTTATTTCGAAACAATTTAGAACATTCAAAACCCTACGTAACTCATGCAATCAGCAAACACGGGCAAATCTTAACACCGCGAGTCAAAAGAAATGCACAACGACATCTATCGAAACAAAAATCAACTATCAACCTAGTTCATTCAGTAAAGAGATGTCATAATATGCACAATGACATCTATCGGACAGTTTAGTTCAACTATAAACATTAGTTCATCTTGAAGTACCGAAATGTGTGTTATTTTTCTCCATGATTACTTTAAAATGTAATATCTTTTGATAGACTGAACCGATTGCATTAAAACAAAAACTAAATGTTACCTCAAGTTACGTTCAATCGTTGTGTATAAAAGTTATTTACATTGCTTTCGTATATTTTACGTGATACCCGAACATATAAACAGACAAACAGACAAACAGACAAACAGACAAAAATTCTAAAAATGCTGGAAATGGGTTCTATTGGTTGTTCTTTAATACCCTGGCTATTTTTTTCGGATTTATTTTTGATGTACAAAAATGATTTTTCTACAGATTTATTATATGTATAGATATGGACTTCGAATTTGCTAGCCGTTTTACAGGCTTTTATTTTGGGTCTAAACTACAGTAGCTCCAGTTTTCTGCTTTTTAATTTCCCTTCATTATATATCTGTTTATTATTCCGCAGCTGAACCCTCAACACACAGTCCCCACCATGGTGGACGATGGATTCTCCATCTGGGAGTCGCGCGCCATTATCACGTACCTGGTCAACAAGTACGGAAGAGGCAGCAACCTGTACCCCGAGGAGCCGAAGGCCAGGGCGCTGGTAGACCACCGCCTGTACTTTGATATTGGCACCTTGTACCAGAGATTTGGTGACTACTTCGTGAGTATCCTGATTTATTTAAAACATTAACACAGGGATAATATGACTGCACGTGTGGTGCAGAGGCTAAGACAGTTGTCCGGAGCGGCACTCGAACAGTCCCGCTCCGAACAACTGTTTGTGTGACCCATAAATAGTTGTTCTGATTCTCGGTGTAATTACATAATTTTAATTTATTTACTCATTAACAATTTGCATTGTGTTAGAATCCGTATAGAATACATATTAATTAAATTATATGTGGAGGCAGAACGGCTTGAAGGCTCTTCACCACAACTCATCCTCTTATAATTTCATGGGTAGGTGAGGGCGGAACAGAAATAAATTACTTCAAATCACAATCAACGTAATTCACAAGAATCACGATTTAATTAGATGTTTAGTGATTACTACAATGTAAAATCAATCAAATTAAATCTTAAAATATCGTGATGGCGAAGATTCTCAGCGATTCGTCACAAGCGTGGTGCGCGGGCGCCGTCTCGTTCCAAAGTAACTTCAAGATGGCCGCCCACACCACCATCGACAATGACGCTTCGCTAGGTTGACATTGACAGTCGTGTCAACCTGACGTTTTGACGTAAACGCCGTCATATACAATAGAAAATTCAATAAATTGAAATAATAACAAAACAACAAAATAAATTAATACGATACAATAGTCCACACATTAAATTTAAATAAAATAAAAACAAACTACAAAACATTAATTTGTCACGTCATTACAAATAACATTAAGATTATAATTATTTTTGAAATAATTAGGTTTTACAATTCAGTCACAGCATAAAAACACTTCTCCAATAGGAAGGCCTTCAACCTTGTTTTAAATATGTTCGTATTGTAAACTGTTTCCTTCAAAGATGCTGGTAACTTATTAAATAATTCCACTCCTTGGTACTGAGGGCAATGTACAATATTAATTTAATTTGTTTAATTTGTGTCCGTCTATTATATGTTTGTTAAGTACCCCGCGACACAGGGATTAGATTCCCTAGTGCGGGCGGCGTTGTCTTTTTAAAGAAAATGAAAGGGTTAGTCGTAAAACACCAACAACCTCGCAGGACTAGATTGCTAACATCAAAAGCAACAACTATTGTTCTACGAGTTCGGACATAATTCAATAGATGAAAAAAAAAATACACAGACGACTGTTCACTGGAGAATTAGGTCTAGCTAGTTCGAAGGCGCTAGCGCTGCACCCCTTCCCCGCACCATCGCAAGGGAATATTTACGTAACCTTTGTGATGCTACGCGCATCACAAAGGTTTTACATAAACGGTACAGTTAGGCGTTACGTAAACATTCAAGCGGGAAATTAAATTAAAACTTATTTTTGTACGAAAATAAATTCTAATAAATTATCAAAGTTGTAGAACAAAAGTTGTTGCTTATCGTCTTAGTTATGTAGTCCTGCGTGGTTGTTGGTGTTTTTTTTTATCTTAATTTATTTATCAATTATGCCGAATGCCTTACTTGTAAAACTGGATATGCTAATTAAACACCTTAAACAGGTTTCTTTATCAAAGGTTGTTCTTATAATATTTATTAATTATTCTATTTATTTTAAACAAATTAAAATAGATAATTAGCTATTACTATATAAGTAAAAATTAAAAACTACATTAAACCTACATAGATATAAAATAAACTAAATCTAAACAACGTCAAAAAAAATCCTCATCGTTGTCGGGGAACGTACCCAGAAGACTGGCAGCATTGCCACGTTGTATGGCAATACTGATCTTATAATCAATTGTTTTCTTCACAGTACCCACAATTGTTCGGTGGCGCGCCCGCAGACAAAGACAAGCTAGCCAAGCTGGAGGAAGCCCTGCAACTCCTCAACACCTTGCTGGAAGGACAGAAGTACAGCGCTGGTCCCAACCTCACAGTGGCTGACCTCAGTCTTGTAGCCAGTGTCTCCAACTTAGAAGCAACGGATATTGACTTCAAGAAGTACTCGAACATTAAAAGGTAACCATATTATCCGGCACTAAGAAGTTTTAGTCCTGGAGACACAGGCTATCTAAAAAAGCTGTGTAAAACCCTAAAACCTCACCGAAAGGATATACATAAGCTCTGCATAGTGGCTAACTTAAAATCAGTCAAAGTTAAATAAAAAAAAGTAGATCTAGAAGTATTAAGCATTCAAGTCCCGGATTTTCCTCATAACGAATTATAGTTCTTTTTTCACCTAATTAATTAGGCTAATAATGAACATCTGACACATTTTAATTTCAAAAAGCCGGCAGCCAAGTGGGCGGTCCATCTGATTGGCTATTAGCTGATTGGCTCTAACGTTTACACCATACATAGAATCACGCGTTGCTGACCCTTCCCTCTTCTCTGATGGGCTCTGGTGACCCTACCAGGCGCAGTGCCAGAATGCTGTTCTTCTAACTGTTTATGCTGTACTTTGCTAGTCAAAGTGTTTAAAGAACAAAATTTCATAAAGTTCAACGTCTCCTATAGGTACATCAGTGATCAATGTAAATTTTATGTCGAAGTAGACATTTCCTGATTCAATCTTATTCATCCGCTAGGTTAACTGCCATTCTTATAATTAAGCAGTTTCAGGGATTTAACTAAATGGGAATGATAAATAATGATTTTTAACGGGCTGGTTGTCGTGGTTGGCAAATGCTTGTCTTTCACGCCGCAAGTTCGATTCCCACCCAGGTCAGATATTTATTTGTGTGGATGAACATGTCGTTTTATCCTGAGTCTGGGTCTAATTATCTATATAAGTATGTATGTACAGAAGAAAAGTAGTATACCTATGTAATATATCAGTTATCTGGTTTCCATAGTACAAGCTGTGCTTAGTTTGGGGTCAGATGGCCGTGTGTGAATAATGTCCCAGGATATTGTTGTTATTCATTTATGTGCTAAAACTAGGTATGCTTTCAGATGGTACGAGACAGTGAAGAGCACAGCGCCTGGCTACCAGGAGACCAACGAGAAAGGTCTAGAGAGCTTCAAAGCCCTCGTCAACAGCATGATGAAGAAGTAACAAACCAGCACTCCTCCAAGGTACCATTCAGCGATTCAAAGTCAGTCCAATGTTCTAAAGGACCGAGTTTGGACCGCAATAAGTAATGGTACCTCTGGACCACCTTTAACTCCATTCATTTTCAGATGACTAATCTAGAAACGATCTAAAATTAAATACAACATCTATATTGAAAATCAGAAGAAAGAGCTTTCCTCATAACGTCGAGGCTGCATTTCTTAGAGGGACCAATATCAATTTTAAAATCCTTTAAAAAGACGATATCATTTATACGATACTAGAGTTTTCGTTTCTCGAATCAATGAATGGACTTAATTTTTCTCTAAACTAAGTATTTTTATTTAAAACTGTCACATTCACAAAGTATTACGTTTTAAAGTTACACCGTTTTATGTTCAGAATTTATTATTATAAGCTAGGCACGAATAAAATTTTAAATATAATTCTTGTTTTATTTTGTTATGCGCCCGTTCGTTGACCAAGCGTTTTCTAGAAGAATTAGTTATTTGTTATAAAAAAGTGCAAGTTGCTTTTTAACCGCGTGCTCAATTTTGATAACCGAGCAAGCGAAGGATTCTAAAATTGAATTACGTGCGCAGCGAGTGATCCAAAAATTTGAATCCGAGCATTAGCGAGGAAATCAAAAGACCACAAGGTGAAAAATCTTTGAGTTGATCGAGTGCAACACGTAACTTTTCATCACACCTCAGCGAGGAAATGACTAAATGCGAAAAAAATTATAGAAATACTTAAAGTAACGTTGCTACAGTTTGAATGTAATAGAACAGTGCCTCTAGCACGAGTTCCTGCAGTTTACTTACTCGATCACACGTACAGTTTCCTCCCATACATTGAGCACCAGCGCCTCTCGCGGAAACTATTAAGAACTAAAACTCTGGTGCTCAATGTATGGGATGAAACTGTACGTGTGATCGAGTAAGTAAACTGCAGGAACTCGTGCTAGAGGCATAGTTTGCCCAATTATACTTCGGTATTATTTGTTATAATTTAAAGATTGTCCTGTAATACTTACAAGTTACACACGCAACTGTGAACATATCAGTCGGCCATGTTTCGAGAAAACAAAGCCGATAGACAATACCTACATCCTCCGGAAGGGTGTTAGCAAGGGAATCCTGAATTTGATCTGCCATATGCCAGTGTGTATCGTTCGTAGCTTACCGCAGAGCGCCTACCCCGGATTGGTAGATGGCGCAGGTTCGAGACCCGCCGGACGATTGAATTTATGATTTCCCATTTTTGAGATTATAATAACGCTTTGTATTGCGAATAATGCTATAAAAATCAAATCTTCAGGTCTTTTCTTGGTTGGGGTATACTTTCATACACCACTTCGACCTTTCAGGATCTCTAGCTCTAACCAGATAAAAACTGTTGGAGAAATGAACGCATTGAATGGGTAACTGAAGATGGTGAACTTTATTACAACTTATTCTAATTAGTATTGTTCTCAAGTAAGTGACATTTAATGTTTCTATTGAGAATAAAAGTTCTTTAAACCTAACCCCCATTGGTTTTTATTGTCCCTAGAGCTCTGAATGAAGTCAGCATATAATTCAGTACGCTAGATAGGGGTAGATCCTTGTAGTCTCCTGGTTCTGGATATGCCAGCCCCAGGATGGCCATTCTGCGTCTTGCCAACGCATCGCATTTACATATTATGTGCAGCATTGTTTCATTTTCTTCCGCACAGGTCCTGCAGATCGGGCTACTCGACAGCCCCAGTTTGTGTAGGTGATAGTTGGTGCCGTAATGACCCGTGAATACTGCTACTATTAGTCGTAGCTGGTTTCTGCTGTACTTCCAAAGGTTTTTGGACCAGCTCTCGTATACTCTTTTTATGACTAGTTTGGAGTCCTCGGTTACAATACAAATACTTTTTATTGTACACCAAGATTTATATATAAAGTATACAGTTGTAATAAATCTAGTACAATGGGCGGTATTAACGCTAACTGCGATCTCTTCCAGACAACCTTAGGATGGACAAGATCAGCAAGAAGAATAATTAAATGAGTGATAGGGGTGTAGCAACTTAAGAAAATACCAAGTAATTATAATTGAATTTATTTGAGTAAAAGCTTAATATTATAAAAGTAAAAAATTAAAATTAGCAGGAACTTTTACAATTCAGTTTTTGCCTTCAGTTGGGCGAGTAAGTTTTTGAAAGCTTCAATACCAGCGCCATTTGCTTCTTCGTACTTAGGTGCGGTAGACTTGACCAGCTCATACCATCTGTTGACAAAATGTTATTATTTTTAGTTTACTTTAGCTTTAGGAGGTTGCTAACCTTGAACATATCACAGCAGTTGCAGCTACGCTACGTGACATCATACCATTTGTGTACAGAACCCTAAAAATGATGTTACAGATATGTTCCTAGTTGCATGCGATATTAATAACACCTTCTAAACCAAGTAAATGTAGTATTAAACTACAAATTTATTTAAGCGCTATATTAAATTTTTGTCATCTGCCAACTTCGTGTCCCGGGTTCGATTCCCGCGCTGGACATCTGTTTGTGTGACCCATAAATAGCTGTTATGAATCTGAATATTCTTCAAAAATGGTACTTTTTAGGGTTCCGTACCCAAAGAGTAAAACGGGACCCTATTACTAAGACTTTGCTGTCTGCCTGTCTGTCACCAGGCTGTATCACACGAACCGTGATAGTTAGACAGTTGAAATATTTAAGGGGACTCGTGAACACACAACACACGTGAATTTTTTTGCTCGTTTTTATAGATACATAATGGTAGGGAACCCTTCGTTCGCGAGTCCGACTCGCATTTGGCCGGTTTTTTTTTAATATTATTTTTTATGAATTCAAATAAGTTCTAACTTCAAATCCTATGTCCAGCTATTTTAGAAGGATGAAAAGAGATTCTAGCTTCTAACTTTAACTGACGGCGAGTCTAGTTGCTTAACCTCGCCAAAGACTAGTGTATTTTCTGTGATCATTGGTAAAACGCTGTAGAGAGACATGAGCCATGACTGTGTAGTCTCGATATTAACATTAGCTAGTGTATTTTCTGTGATTTCATTGGTAAAACGCTGTAGAGAGACATGAGCCATGACTGTGTAGTCTCGATATTAACATTAGCTAGTGTATTTTCTGTGATTTCATTGGTAAAACGCTGTAGAGAGACATGAGCCATGACTGTGTAGTCTCGATATTAACATTAGCTAGTGTATTTTCTGTGATTTCATTGGTAAAACGCTGTAGAGAGACATGAGCCATGACTGTGTAGTCTCGATATTAACATTAGCTAGTGTATTTTCTGTGATTTCATTGATAAAATGCTGTAGAGAGACATGAGCCTTGACTGTGTAGTCTAGATATTAACATTAGCTACGGGCGTAGTTTTAGTTCTAGAACAGCTACCCTTCGACACTACGCAGGCTTGAATAAATAACTACGTAGCGTAGTTTCTGCCCTTATATTTCGTCGGTTCTCTGAACTTCTCTGTAGTAATAGTTCCACTGTTGTACAGCCTTCCTAACGAAACAGCTATTGTGCGTAGGTAGTCTTCGATCGTAAATTTTACTAATTGTTTAGCTTAGTTCCTAACTATAACTTCGCTGCGTGGGCGCAACATACGGATAGATATTTGTGTGATATGAATGCTTTGTTGCTGTTTGTACTGAGTCTGGGTGTAATTATTTATATATGAATTTATTTACAAAAGAAAAGTAGTAGGTATAGTCAAGGGACAAGGCATGCAACACACAGAAAACGCATTCACGCGCGGTCTTGCATATCACGCACCTACGTGCGTGCATGTAGTGTATCAGATCATTGATATAAATGTTTGGGATCAGATCAGATGGCCGAGTGTGAATAATGTCTCAGGATATTATTATCATATAACATCCAGTTGTTCAAAACTAGTTGGAGCTAAATGCGGCAGTCCAGACGTTTTTGTCAAATGATTGGCTTACTTTTCCACATTGGGATACTCCTTCAAGCTGATTCCAGCAGTTTCAATCGTAGAGACAGTAGCCACAAGACTGAGGTCAGCCAGCGTCAGCTTGTCTCCAGCAGAATAGGCGTTGCCGTCGAGGAATGTGTTAAGGAACACCAGGGCTTCCTCCAGCTTCTTCAAAAGAGCTGCGTCGGCGGGTGCACCACCGAATACTGTTGGGTACTGAAAGTAATATAACTGCCATTATTAAGAGGTTAGGGGAGCTTGCTCCGTGAAATTGGATTGGTTTCAACTAAATTGCTCGCTTGCAGATGCTTTTTTGTATAGGGAAAAGTATAAACTTGGTCGCTATGGTCACTACAATACCAACGTAATAATAAAAGAACAAATCCGATAGTAGCATTATTGGTTATAAGTAATTAAATCTTTATTTACTTACACCAAAAAATATTACATAAAAAGAACTATGAGTATGTTAACAAGATTGTACAAATTGTGTGCTAGGTGCGACCTCTTCCATCTCTTCCAGGTAAATACATTATCTGTGAAAATTTCAACTGTCTAACTATCACGGTTCATGAGATACAGCCTGGTGACAGACGGACAGATAGACAGTTAAGTTTTAGTAATAGGGTTCCGTTTTACCCTTACGGAACCCTAAAAAGTACCAT
Source organism: Pseudoips prasinana (assembly GCA_951640165.1). Lineage (NCBI taxonomy): Eukaryota > Metazoa > Arthropoda > Insecta > Lepidoptera > Nolidae > Pseudoips > Pseudoips prasinana. The sequence goes on along the minus strand of OX621245.1, from coordinate 34,056,183 downwards.
TTCAGTCCGTCTGTCACCAGGCTGTATCTCATGAACCGTGATAGTTAGACAGTTGAAATTTTCACAAATGATGTATTTCTGTTGCTGCTATAACAACAAATACTAAAAATCTTTATTCAGATAACTAAAATCCAATGTGTTATTAATAACAAAAACATGACTAAAAACTATTTACTAACAATAGGTTGTTAGTCATGTTTTTCAAGCAACACAATATTGGTGATTGAGTATAATACATTTATTATAACACCGTCCTCGCCATCTAGTTATTAAAATTGGAGGGGTAACATCCTCTCCTATTATTTTGAGGATGCTGTTATTAGTTTCTCCTACTCTGCTTAATAGAGATGAAGTCGTCTTGCGAATCACCTCACGGATGGATGGATATGTTATTAAATTTATATTTACAATTTTCAAACTCACAAAGTAGGATGCAAATCTCGGGTACAAGGTGCCCAAGTCAAAGTCTAAACGCTGGTCGACGAGTGCCCTCGCCTTCGGCTCCGTAGGGTACAAATCACTTTCACTTCCATACTGGTTCACCAGGTAACGGCTGATAGCTCTCGACTCCCATAAAGCGAAGCCATCGTCTACTATAGTAGGCACTGTGTGTTGAGGATTCAACTGGAATTGGAAATAAATATAAAATAAGTCTTAGCTTTTCCATTTTTCTGAAGAGAAAAAGCATCTTTTAGTGTAACTTCCAAGGCAATTCGCACACTGCTCTGCATCACGGAGCGTAGTGCGGGAGTGCGTGTTCTTACGTTGTTTGCAAGTTATGTTTGTATAGAAAACACGCGTAGTTCAAGGCGTGCAACACACAGAAAACGCATCCACGCGCGGTCGTGAAGACATTTGATATAAGATTATATAACTACTAGTTTCACGAACCCTAAGTTAATTTGCTAGGAATCTGCTGTCATGTGATATTAATTTTAAAAATAATTTCTAAGTAATAGTGTATCTAACTTATTGTAAAAATGTATTTAAGTCCTATCTGATAACCGTATTACATCGATAGCCTCGATACAGGCATCGCCTAGTGTGGCTATCACTGCTAAAATAATTGTAAAACCCAATGACTAATAAATAATTTTGATTTTTGAATTTTTTTTGATTTTTTTTTTTGAATAAAAACGTTACAGATCACATATATACATCAATGCTCTATTATGTACTAGGTATATACTACTGCTGTGAAATGGGGCCTCTAGGACAAAACATGACTATACCGCAGATTCACGCGTTTGTGCGTAGAAATCTGTACGATCGAATCGCAGGTGGTGGCATTCCTTGGACTGCCTGAGGTGTGCTCTTGCTGTGACGCTGCCTAATTGTGTCAGTAAGCAATACGTTCAGTTCGAAAATTAACTACGACCTAACTCTTTCGGTAGCGTGGATCACAGATAAAGAGGTCCCGGTTTCAATGTAACTAGTCATTCGAACCTAAAAGCGAATGACTGAGAACCTGAATATACGCACTCACGTCATCATTACAGCTAAATAAGTCCACTGCTGGCAAGCCTCCCTCAAGAATCGTCTTGGGGGGATATGCCATAATCGCCACGCTTGGCAGGCGGGTTGGCGATCGCAGTAAGATGGTCATAGTAATCAGAAGGAAGCTGCTGCCCATCCTCTGGCAGATATTCCCTCGGGTCGACTTCTACGCCCCCCACGGGATGAGTTAGGGTGATGATATTCTGATTCTGATATTTGTCGCCGTCACCACACAGCACCACACGCACTCACGTAGCACTATTATATGTCTTGCGATATAAGTATAATAATATTCTGGCACATTATTCTAATACGGCCATCTGATTTCAAACTAAGCAGAGCTTGTACTATGGAAACCAGACATCTGATATACTACATGTAAGTACTACTTTTTTGTGTAAACACATACTTATAAATGTAGATAATTACGCCCAAACACAGGATAAACAGACATGTTCATGTCATGTACACAAATATCTGTCCGTAATAAATATAGCACGTAATTTTATAACATGTATGTAATCAATGTATAAGTGTATGTTTTGGAAGTTGAATAAATAAATAAATAAATCAGTAGTTGTCTGGTTGCCATAGTACCTACAAGCTCTGCCTAGTTTGAGAATTTTGGGACAGACGAGAGTGTGTCAGCTGTCCCGAGATATAAAAAAAACATGACAAGATATATGTTATCTGTGTAAAATGTTATTGATATTAATTTAACGGAATACCACTCATGTACCTATGAGTTTACAATATTTTTTTGTTATCTGTTTGGTACGTAGATATAAAATCTCGAGTCACTAATAAACAGTTTTTGGCATATCGTTATGATTTGCATTATTTTTATAGGTACAGACGCGAGCACATCGAACTATCCCAATCTGTCAACTTTCTTTTATAGAATTTCAACTTTATCACATGAGCATAAGGTTCACTTTCAATTGGTGTTTGACTGATTGGGGTAGCTTGATGTGGTAGCGTCTGTACATCTTTATTATACGTAGTTTATCTAGCGTTTATCATCTACCTTTTTATAATAAGAATTGCAAAACTGAAATGGCAGTGGGCGGGGCACATAGCTCGTAGAACCGACAGCCGCTGGGGCAGAAAGGTTCTCGAGTGGCGACCACGAACCGGAAGACGCAGCGTGTACCAATAGTGTTTGTCAACCTACCTTCAAGAAGTCAGGTTGGAATTGTTCTCCTGCTTGCAGGTTGACCAGGTTTAAGTTAAGCTCAATGTTCAGAGCCGCTGCCACCAGCAGGACCAGACGGCAGGGGGCGGAGCCCGGTGTGTAGTAGAGATCAATGGCCATTTTAGCTATGTGTAGATGAAACATGGATTAGTTAAAATTATACAAATAAATATTAACATAAAAAAGAGTGTGCTTTAGACCACCACTGAAGTAAAACTTCAAATGTAACTGGCTATAAGAAAAAGAGAGAGAGAAAATGTGTGCTCGCCTCTCTCTGTCTTGCCCCTGCAGTAATAGAAACGTAACTCTCTCGTTCTATATTCACTAACTTATATCTCCCTTTCAACTTCCGTTTGCCTCGCCTGATCACACTTTTCGTAACACTCTCGTCACGCGTTCACCAGCTTACTATCCAAGTTAAGCGTGCGTATTGAAGTTTTACTTCAATAAGAATCATAGAATAGAATGATTTCATATTCTGTCAACAAATCAATGACAATTGAAATTGTTTTTTTTTTGTAATTATTACAAATATTGCATCGGAATTCGAGCAGACAGACTAACACATCATAGGTGTTCCTTTTTAGCTCATCGTTACGGAACCCTAATAAATGCTTTTTGATTTTTCACTATGCAGTGCAAATATTTGCTTATAATACAACTAGTTACTGTTACCATACATAAAGTAAGTTTTACCAAACTACAATCAGATTTAGCCTAAACCACAGACTAGACGTAGTTTTTTAAGAGTTCCTTATATTCTCTTTGGCTTATATTTGAAAGATTACGACTACTACGAAATATTGAATTCTACCGGCTTCTTAGATGCTTTTTTCTTTGATCTACAAACAGCAATACCAATATGTAGCACGTACTTGTGTTCCGGCTTCGATTCCCGCACAGGACAACTATTTGTGTGATCTATGTAAGTATCAAACACAGGTATTACAGAGGTTGGTACAGATTAAACTTATTTGTACGCTGTATTCTACCAAAAACTACAGTCCCAAGCCCCCAGTGTTTTGGTTTCAGGGCGTGGGCTTATGTGTTTGATAAATAAATCATTATTATTAGATTTCTTTTTAAATTTGACACGCCCGAATAGATTAGTGAGATACGGAACTTATCTGATTAATCTCGAAAATGGGAAATCATAAATTTAATCAGCCAGTGAATCTCGTACTTATTATACTTATACGAGGTAGGATAGTAGATTAAATTTAGGATTCCCTTGCTAACACCCTTTCGAAGGAGGTTTTATCCATCGGCTTTCTTTCTAGAAACATCGCCGCTCGTTCGTAGCTAAACGGGGCACCTAATTTATCATAATATTATCCCATTTTTGAGGTTAGATTTAAGCTTTACATTTCGAATAATACTATATCACAAAAAACATTTATCTTACTAATAATCATGAATATAATGTTACTATGTAACTTAACTCACCAGTCGTGTCGTTCGTGTCTGGTCACAGATACACTGCTGCAAAACAAAGCCGACAACCTTGGACTGGTGTTGTTGCCTTATTACACAACCGGTTTCTGTTGGTCGTAGATAAATTATTATCAATGTAGTTTTATTATATGGGATACCTACCAACTTGATTTGGTTGGATTATTTTACAGACAGTCGGATCTCGATTGGGCGATACGGTTGATTACGGCTGCATGCATTAGCTGGATGGTAATTACCTAATTACCTATTTTATTCAATAAAAATGGAATTTTCTAGACAAATTAATAATTTTTCGTATGTAATCTGTTAAATGACTGCACGTGTGGCGCAGTATCTAAGACAGTGGCCTCGCCGCTTCGTGTCGCGGGTTCGAACCCGCGCCGGACAATTATTTGTGTGACTCATAAATAGTTGTTTGAGTCTGGATGTACTTTGTGTCCGTCTATTGTATGTTTGTAAAGTACCCAACACACACAGGACACAGGGACTAGATACCATAGTGCGGGATTCGTCTTAAAAAAAAAATTAATACTAGAGCGTTAAGGTGTGAAAGAGGATGTATGTACTTAATCACAAAGATTGAAAAAGGTATGCTAAGATGGTTAGGGTATTTAGACAGGTGAATGAAAGAACGTTGACAAAAGAAGTATACCTAGCCCATGTGAATGGTACAACCGGTAGGAGAAGACCTCGTAGAAGATCATCTGCCCAAATCGGAGATGTTCTCAAGAAAGTCAGAGGTATGTATGAAGAATATAATGACAGTAAACGATACAGAAAAGGTGTACAAAGATCAAATGGGAATCCTGTCTCGGCGGCCTACCGCTCGCCCTCTTGGAAACCGGCGTGAGGCTGCGTATGTAGTAATTAATAAAATTAATAATTACGCTTTGTTTTAAGATTTACGGCTACATGACAAAGTATGGTTAAGGATATGGTTTGATAAAATAATAACATTATTGTATGTCGCGTCTGGTCTTCAATTGGGCAATCGAGGTTGGATTATTTTAGTAAACTTGAAAAAGTCGATTAGTGTTAGATCTGGACTTCTGAGAATCCATGGAACTGTATATATTCATTATATTTTATCTCTATAGATATTAATAATATCTCAGATCATCCTAGCCCCAAACTAAACTAAGCTTGTACTATGGGTACCAGGCGACGATATACATACTTATATAGATAGATAAATACTTATATAGATAGAAAACATGCATGACTCAGTAACAAATATTCGTGCTCATCACACAAAAATTTGCACTTACCGGGATTCGAACCCAGGACCACCAGCTTCGTAGGCAGGAGCACTACCAACTAGGCTACGGTGACCGTCTACTACATGGCCTTTGTCCAGTTGTGGATCTCTTTCGGCTGATATGAGTTCATCTGTAGGAATATTGTTATATCGCCCAAAGGTTGACTGGTAGGCATCTGGTATTAAGTCTAGCTTTATACTAAGCTCTTTTGTTGTTTTTGTTGTCTAAGCTTTTTTGATACTTATTATCAGAATAATTGTCTTACTTCTTTACTTTCTTGCTTTTGTGGATTATTGTATCCCTAGTGACAAAGTTGTTCAAGCCTTCCAGTAGTCCCCTGACATGGACTAACGACTCTAATTCCTCTTTACATAACGTGGTTTGTCTGGTATACATAAAATAAAAATAAGTTGGTAGACGTCAATATAGATTTTATTTTTATACAAAGTATGTAAATCATTTATTTCAGTAATTAAATAAAATAAAATGAAATTAAAAGCTAAAAATTAGATAAACTACGATACACTATTTACCCTAAAAGGCGTCCAATAATCCCTCCGCATCGCTTATGTGAAAAGTGCCCAGAAGGCTGGCCGCATTGCCACGCTGGATGGCAATGCTGATCCTCTGACCCAAGAATAGACCAGCCCTCTTATACAAATAAATATCAAATTACCAAGTGAGAAGCTTATTGAGCTTTAGCTTTAAACTGTTCGACAAAATCTTTGAACTTTTGTAGTCCTATGTCTTGTATCTCGTGGTACTTCGGTGCAGTGGACTTGATCAGCTCGTACCATCTGTTAACGATGTAATATTGGTAATTAATTACACACTTTGGAGAGAAACAGCATAGCGTAATTAGATGTATATAGGTTAAAACGGTTAGTTTACAAAATTTGCAGGATATGTTATTGAGTATTCACAACCAATATCTGGAGTAGTTAATTATACAGATCTTGTGGCAACAAGGAACAACTTCCGTGCGTTTAAGCGCTTTTGCCATACCTACTATTGGAATCAAATATAACAGCTCACTTAGGGCCCTTAAATTGATCCTCGGTGATTTTTGCAATTCTCTCGTTTTATGAGGCTATAGCCTCTTTTCATCATTCTGTTTCCCGCTTTGCTCTGGAGGGAAGTTGAACTATTCATTTTCTAACTCCTCCTTTTTTCCTTCTGATTAAATTCGTTGCGGGATCCAAGACAGTTAAAGCGATTCCCCGGGACATGCCTGAGCTTCACCGCTCAGTGTCATTTCATTGTGTGCCATTGTTGATCCTGCAACTCCTGTAGTTGCAGTGGTGAGAACGAGGGAGGGACTAGTACTGATATTAAACAAACAAAAAAAACACCTTGTTCTCCGTCCAAGGCCATAATGACGTATGATAGATGGTGAAACATACAATTCAGATACCTATCACGTAGTTTACCAATTAGTATGGAATTTATGTGCTGATGTAAAGCTTGAACTTCGTACTCCGTCATATCATTCATGCTTCTTTGTTTTTTTAAATATTATAAAGGTATCAACAACCTATAGAGTATGAAATTTTGGTATCTTGCTTATAGTACGAAAGACCGTATTTATGTAAAAATTTTCATCAAACGTAACAATAGTCAGAGATATTCTCTTAACAATCCGAACAGAAATCTCATAGATTGAGCAGGAAATTTCAAGTCTGAAATGCTGAACCTTTGGGGGAGACCAAGGTTTAAAGAAAATTTCGTCCACAATTCAGATTAGTCCAGGACATGGCTAACTTAATGACTTTCGTAATCATTTTCATCCAAAGCTATCCTATAAATCCAGCTAAGTCGCCGAACATCGGGATAGTGATCGGCGTTCAAATAAATAAAGGTTAAACTTACTTAATCAATCGTTAAATCGCCATCCATGAGCACATGTGATGTCATAAATGGTCCGGAATCGATTTACAACGTCGAAGCCGATTTAACGATTGATTAAGTCATTATTAACCTTTATTTATTTGAACGGCGATCACTATCCCCATGTTCAGCGACTTAGACGCTGCGCCACTCGTGCAGACAAATTGTCATCGCACCGCGTAAATAACGTCAAATTCACACCTCAAGATATTGGGGTACTCGTTTAAGCTGATTTCGGTAACGTCGATAGTTGCGATGGTCGTAACTATACTCAAATCAGCCAACGTGAGTTTGTCTCCGGCGCAGAATGTCTGTCCCTCGAGGAACGAGTTGAGGGTCGTGAGGCTGTCCTGCAGGTTTTTGAAAAGGGCTTCATTCGGAGCTGCTCGTTCCATTATTATTGGATACTGTGAATAAAATATTAGTCATAAGTATGGTAGTAGGAGCTCTTGACTGCATTGTTGGTCTAGTGGTAGCGTGTTCAACCGCAGAAGATGAGGTTCTGGGTTCAAATCCCGGGTCAGGTCAAAAAGTGATTTTGGGATTTTTCCGTAAAAAGAAATTTCTCAGTATCTGCCCGAAGTCTGGAAGTTGGCGGTATTACACCCCCGTGCCTCGGAGAGCACGTAAAGCCGTCGGTCCTGTACCTGACCTCTTTCCGGTCGTGTCGCTAGCCGTCCCATCGGATCATGAGAGTGATGGAATAGAAAGTGCCCCTGTGTTTGCGCACACACTTGTGCACTATAATATGTCCTGCGCAATTGGCTAATCTCCATTGAGAATGACCGCCGTGGCCGAAATTCGGCCGGGAAAACATCATCAGTAGGAGCTCTATTCACATACGACAGTTCATAACTTATAGAACCTCTGCGGTTTTAACGTGAATATTTTTAGGGTTCCGTACCCATAGGGTAAAACGGGACCCTATTACTAAGACTTCGCTGTCTGTCTGTCCGTCTGTCACCAGGCTGTATCTCATGAACCGAAATAGTTAGACAGTTGAAACATATATACAACATACTATAACAACAAATACAAAAAAATAAATATTTATTAAAAAAAAAGGGTTCCGTACCATTATGAATGTGAATTTTTTGCTTATTTTTATACATAATGGTACGGAGCCCTATTTTTTTATTTTTGGTTATTGGTCTACAAAACTAACTGGATACAGACATGTTACATATAAAAGTATAAAACAAACAGTATTTAGAGATACAGCAAGAGTCTATACCCTGCTAGATGCAGACACAGCATGCATTAAATAAATTAACATACCTTTTAACAAAACTAAAACTAAATTAAAAGTACCTTAAATACTTTTACAAAATAATTTAAATTTAAATTAAACCCTTCGTGCGCAAGTCCGACTCGCACTTCGCCGGTATTTTTAATGTCTACCATGTAGAGATTTCCCTTTCGTTCGGTCTATTCTAGACTTTTCTGTATCTTTTTCTCTATTTGTTCTATCGTTGGTAGCAAAATGAAATAGAGACCGATTAAAATCGACGAGAAAGATTGAAAGAAAGCTTGGGATCAGTTATCCCAAGATATTTATTTATTATACATATACTCACAAAGTACAGCCCGTATTTCGGGTACAAAGAACCCAAGTCGAAGTCGAGTCGCTGATCCACCAGTGCCCTCGCCCTCGGCTCCGTGGGGTATAAGTCGCTCCCTCCTCCATACTTGTTCACCAGGTATCTGGCAATGGACCTCGACTCAGTCAGGACGAATCCATGATCTACCAACGTTGGGACTGTGTGTTGTGAGTTGATCTGCAAGTTTTAGAGCCATTGAGAATGAGACAAAATTGAGACAGGTTTTGCCTTATTCACTAAACTTTAGAGTGACAAATGTAAAACAAAGACGTTTTTCGACGACTTTAAAATAAAGTCAGAGACAAAACGTCTTTAAAACTAAATACTGTGTCAATGTTTTGTATTTTAGTGTTCCGTACCCAAAGGGTAAAACGGGACCCTATTGCTAAGACTTCGCTGTCTGTCTGTCCGTCTGTCACCAGGCTGTATCACATGAACCGTGATAGTTAGACAGTTTAAATTTTTACAGATGATGTATGTCTATTGCCGCTATAACAACAAATACTATAAAACAAAATAAAATAAATATTTAAGGGGGCTCCCATACAACAAACTTGAATTTTTTTCTCGTTTTTATTGATAATGGTACGGAACCCTTCCTGCGCGAGTCCGCCTTGCACTTGGCCGCTTTTTTTATATTAAGAGAGTATCAATTCAACCACGGCTTTATTATTTTTCTTTTTTTAAAGACAACGCTCGCACTAGGGAATTTATAATCCCCGTGTCGCGGGATACTTTACAAACATATAATAGACGGGCACAAATTACATCCAGACTCAGCACAACTATTTATGGGTCACACAAATAGTTGTCCGGCGCGGGACTCGAACCCGTGACACGAAGAGGCGGCGACTGTCTTAGCCGCTTCGCCACACGTGCAGTCAAAAACATTTCATCTTGCTAGTCACTTACCTTCATGAATTCAGGCTTAAGATGCTCGTTCTCCAACAGATTCAGATTGATGATGTTCAGCGGCACGTCGATAGCTGCCGCCACGAGGGTTACCAGGCGACATGGGCCGGACATAGACGCGTAGTACAAGTCAATAGTCATCTTGTAAGGAGCTGTTGAAGAATAGGCGCGTAGTACAAGTCAATAGTCATCTTGTAAGGAGCTGTTGAAGAATAGACGCGTAGTACAAGTCAATAGTCATCTTGTATCGAGCTGTAGAAGAATAGACGCGTAGTACAACTATTAGTCAATAGTCATCTTGTATGTAGCTGTAGAAAAATAGACGTGTAGTACAAGTCAATAGTCATTTTGTATGGATATGTAGAAAAATAGACGCGTATATAAGTCAATAGTCATCTTGTATGGAGCTGTAGAAGAATAGACGCGTATATAAGTCAATAGTCATCTTGTATGGAGCTGTAGAAGAATAGACGCGTATATAAGTCAATAGTCATCTTGTATGGAGCTGTAGAAGAATAGACGCGTAGTACAAGTCAATAGTCATCTTGTATCGAGCTGTAGAAGAATAGACGCGTAGCACAACTATTAGTCAATAGTCATCTTGTATGTAGCTGTAGAAAAATAGACGCGTAGTACAAGTCAATAGTCATCTTGTATGTAGCTGTGGAAAAATAGACGTGTAGTACAAGTCAATAGTCATTTTGTATGGATATGTAGAAAAATAGACGCGTAGTACAAGTCAATAGTCATCTTGTATGGAGCTGTAGAAGAATAGACGCGTATATTAGTCAATAGTCATCTTGTATGGAGCTGTAGAAGAATAGACGCGTAGTACAAGTCAATAGTCATCTTGTATGGAGCTGTAGAAGAACAGACGCGTAGTACCTACAAGTCAATAGTCATCTTGTATGGAGCTGTAGAAGAACAGACGCGTAGTACAAGTCAATAGTCATTTAGTATGGAGCTGTAGAAGAATAGACGCGTAGTACAAGTCAATAGTCATCTTGTATGGAGCTGTAGAAGAATAGACGCGTAGTACAAGTCAATAGTCATCTTGTATGGAGCTGAAGAAAAATAGATAGTATAGAACGATGTCCTGGGTTCAAATCCTGGTCGGGCTGAATGTGATTTTGGGAATTTTCTGTAAAAAGAAAAATTTCTCAGCATCAGCCCGAAGTCTGAGAGTTGGCGGTATTATACCCCCGTGCCTCGGAGAGCAAGTGAAGCCGTCGGTCCTGTACCTGACCTATTTCCGGTCGTGTCACTAGGCGTCCCATCGGATCATGAGAGTGATGGATAGAAAGAGCTCCTGTGTTTGCGCACACACTTGAGCACTATAATATGTCCCGCGCATATGGCCGCCGTGGCCGAAATTAGACTATGAGGACATTATCTATTATTATAAAATCGTAGGAAAGTTAAAATTGTACATTGAATATTTTTTTTAAAGATACTTGCGGCGTGATCTGCAGTCGATATCGAAGCCAAAAATATAGTTTGTAGAATTTTTGTCTGTTTTTCTGTATGTATGTATGTCCGGGCTAAACTCAAAAAGTACTGCATGGATTCACTTCAAATTTTGCATGAATATTAAGTACTAAGAGGTCGGGTCAACATATAGGCTATACATATATTATCACGCTATCACCTACGGGGAGGAGGTGTGATAATTTTTAAAGTTTAATGCGGGTAAAACCGCGGGGCACAGCTAATAATGAATATGGAGAAGTCGCCAATGATATTTTCTTGCCTGTTGGATTGGTGGATAGTAAGCATGAGTGCTAGGCCGGAGTTCGTGGGTTCAATCCCCACCCAGAACAAATTGTTCTGGGTGTAATACTTTGTGATGATTTGATGAACACGATTATTCGGTCTGTGTCTAGGTGTAATTAACTTTAATATGTATGTATTTAGAAACATACAACATGTAACATAATTAACGCTCACCCTGAAAATAGTTTGTTCAGAATCGTTTACTGAATTTAATCATATCATTTTTAATATGTGTAATTTTTTATTCCAAAATAATTAAAACTATGGAAATTATTGTCATATTAACCCTGTACAGTCAAAACAAATAAAATGGACCGTAAGTCAATGTAATAAGACTTTTAAAATCGCAGTTTATTTGTATTCATACAAATTCCATCATTCAATAAAAAATAAAGAAAAATAAACTTTATTCCAAGAAACCAATTTTGTAAATAACAATGTATATACATGTTAAATTAAAAATTCAGTGTATGTATTATTATTACAACATAATATTCTAATTGGGGTGTTTAAGGGTGTGCGTTAATTACGTTACATGTTGTATAATAAGTATGTTAATGTTTCGGCTAACCATACCATCAGATTACGAGAGTGAGGGAATAGAGAATGCGCCAGTATTTACGCACTACCCCACAAAACTACTGACCGTTGCACCTATAAGCTAAGTCGCGTGTGGTAGACACTATGACGTGGTTAGCTGACACTCAGTGACGTGTGGCTACCACTAAATCACGTGTAGCTGACAATAAGTCTAGTGTGGCTAGCACTAAGTCCCGTTTAGCTGACAAAAAGTCACGAGTGGCTGACAATAAGTCACGTGTAGTTAACACTGAGTAGCGTGTAGCAGACACTCGTGTAACAAAACTAAGTTGCGTGTGGCAGACACTATAACGTGTTTGGCTGACACTCAGTCACGTATGGCTAGCACGAAGTCACGTGTAGCTGACAATAAGTCACGTGTGGCTAGCACTAAGTCGCGTGTAGCAGACACTCGTGTAACTAAAACTGAGTCGCGTGTGGCAGACACTATAACAAACTCAAACAAAATCAAGTAAAAAAATTATGGTGGCAAACCAAAGTGCAAGTGAAGATACCTACTAAATTTTTTGTTCCGCATCAAAATCGTCAAAGAAACCTTTATGCTCCGCTCGATAAACACCTCCATATCGGGGTGCCTAAATATTAAAAATAAATCAGTAATTATTTTAGATTTGTATTTATAAATCTTTGACGTCTAATCTGTGGAATAGATCTTGATGACACCAGATTAATACCCAGTTCCTCGTTACACTTTCAAAATGAAAAGCACTAGTTAGGCAAATTTTTGTCAGGAATAAATGTGCTATTTATTCTAGTCATATTGGCATATTCTAATCATAATATACTTAACTGTGCCCCGCGGTTATTCCCGCGTTAAATTTTATAAATTATCATAGCTTCTCCCCCGTAGTTCATAGCGTGATAATATGTAGCCTATATGTTGACACGGCCTCTTAGTAATATTCATGCAAAATTTGAAACAAATCCGCGCAGTACTTTTTGAGTTTAGCCCGGACTTACATACAGACAAACAGACACACAGACAAAAATGCTAAAAACTTTATTTTTGGCTTCGATCTCGATTGTAGATCACGCCCCAAGAATCCTTTTTAAAAACTATTCAATGTACGGTTTTGGCTTTCCTACGATTTTATTATATACTTAACTAGCTATGCCCCGCGGATTTACTCGCGTTAAAGTAGATTTTCCCGCTTTTCTGTGGATTTTTTTTCTGATTTTTTTTTGCTATAAACCTCACGGAGCCCGAGACCTTTCCAACGAATGCAAAACCGTGGAAATCGGTTCGTGCGGTCTGGAGTTATAGCGTCAGGAAGGAAAACCCGACTTATTTTTATATAGTAAATAAGAATAAGAATAAGAATAATTTATTTCAATTCAACACACATAGTACATAATTACAGACACAATTTGACATATACAACTATAATACATATAAACAATCTTTCTCTGGCCCTCACACTAGGATCAACCTGTGTCGTGAGGTCCAGTCTCTTCCCAATATTGCAATAGAAACAACTATAGACATTAGTAAATAATTTGTTATAATATTGTTACAAGTTACAAGTGTGTTATGCGATAGAACACTAATATATGTATGTATGTAGAACTAAATGACATGTAGTAGGTATATACATATGTAGATACGTTAAAAATTTTCCTATTATTTATTAATGGCTCTCTTAATATATATTTAAATGACAAACTCAAGCAAGTTTTCAGTTTCGGCATAGTTTTTAGGTTCCAACCATTTCAAAATAATGTTCTTACATCGGAATTTGGTCAAATTAGGCACGCTATTGTCTCTCATGTATAGTTTTGTGTATAGATATGGACCAATAAATTTGAAAGATCGACGTGCAAACGAAGAGTTTACATGTGGTCTGTCCCACTTTAGTCTTCTGTACGTGCGATGAGCCAGTTTAATCGAGTCTTTATGAAACCTTAATAATGTGGATGTAATAAATAACTGTCTGACTCGTATATGTTTTGTAACAGCGTAAAGAGTGTCAGTTGGACAGCGCCATGGCTTTCGATACGCTATTTTTAAAATAGCTCGTTGACTTCTTTCTAGTCTCAGTAGATGCGTCTTGTGAGCACCTCCCCAAGCCGGAATGCAATAGTTAATGATGCTTTCACATAGACTGAAGTAGATCATCCGAATGCATTCTAAATCAGCGACTGAATTTAATTTTTTGAAAATATGTGACAATTTTCTTAGTCGTTTAGAGAGTGCTTCTATTTGGAATGTCCAGCTCAATCGTTCATCAACTAAAACACCTAAATATTTTATGTGGGTAACATTTTCTAGTACTGGGCAGTTGCATTTGTGACTTAAATTATGAGATGGGTCACATGTATGGAACGAGATGTTGATAGGTTGATCGGGAGCTGAACGATCGGATATTCTAAACGCTAGCACTTTAGATTTATTAACATTTACTGTAAGGAGGTTATCTATCAACCATTGGGAGCATTCTTTTAGACCCCTTTGTGCTACACAGATGACCTCATTCCAAGTCTTAGCGTGAAAAATAATTGCTGTGTCATCAGCAAATATAAAAATCTTCGCATTAACAAGTTTAAGTGAGCAAAAGTCGTTGATGTAAAGAAGAAATAAAGAAGGTCCCAATATACTTCCTTGTGGCACGCCAAACTCAATATCGGTCAACTCACTGAAGAATTGCCCTATACGAACCCTCTGCCGCCTGTTAACAAGGTATGACCGAAACCATTCTAATGCCACTCCTCTAATCCCAATTCTTTCAAGTTTCCTTAAAAGTATAGGCCGAGAAACGGTATCGAATGCCTTAGCAAGGTCCAGGAAGACACCGACACACTTTTCCCCTTCATCGATTTTATTCGTGACAAAGTCAGCAAGTTTAATGACGGCATCCTCCGTAGACTTGCCACGGCGAAAACCAAATTGGTTCTTGGCTAGAATATTAATATTTTCTAGGTAATTGAGCAATCTCACATTCACTACCTTTTCTAGTATTTTAGATACTACACTAAGTAGTGAGATAGGCCTATAATTAGAAGGTTTCTGAGAGTCCCCTCCCTTAAAGATGGGAATGACTTCAGCTACCTTAAGATCCGAGGGAATCGTTCCTGTAGATATGCTCAAGTTGCAGATATGTGCCAAAGGACTTGCGAGTACATATTTTGCTTGCTTAAGAATATTATTACTTAGATTGTCATAACCTAAGGCAGCACTAGATTTTAACGAATCAATTATTTTAATAATTTCTACTTCGTCTGTGGGGCTTAGAAATAAGGAACCAGGTGAGTTGTTGACAGTACTTTTAGAGTTTTGGGCTAGTTGAGTCTCAGTCTGTCCTATTTTATTTAGCAACGTATTTGCCAGTTGTTTGCCTACGGAAGTAAAGTATTGATTTACTAAATTTAGAGAATCTACGGGACTATTTTTATTTATTTTCAACAGATCGTCACTGTTATTGGAACTTTTATTTATGTGGCAGATAGATTTAACAGTTTCCCAGATTTTCTTGCTATTGCCCTTATTGTCAATCAGTTTTTTCTTGTCATGTTTAGATTTTTCTTCATGTAGAATATTTACGCAAAAGTTTCTATAAAGTTTATATTCACTCTGGAGTTTTAAATCCGTAGGAGTCTTTTTGGCTTTAATATGAAGATTATCACGTTTTCTGATGCATTTGAGGAGACCTGGCGTCATCCATTCTTTATATATTACTTCAGAGCTACGAAGCTTACGTGTGAATTTATTATGAGTCAATGCTTCATTAATAATAGTTAAAAGGCATTTTGTAGCTTCATTGACATCTTTCAAAGAGTAGAAGGGGCTCCATTCAAAATTTTTGAGGTAATTAATTAAGCCTGTTGTGTTTGTTCTGGTATGTATCTTAGTAGAATTTACTTTCTGTGATGGTGTACTAATGCTGCACAAAACAGAGCTATGATCGGTCATATCATATAGAAGATATTAATAATAATTCCAGCACTACGCTAACATACCTTGCATCTTCGTATGTTTTGTGTATTACCGTAGGTATTGCATAAAACGTCCCTAATACTACCAAACCTCTCATGCATCACCGCGTCAGTAACCAGAATCAAGGTTCGAACCCCAAATAGGGTACCATCAGTATTTGTAGTTCTATGTTGCTAGATGGCTCGAATTGGGCAGCGAACTAACGAAGCTACGAGTAAATAACATCACATCGTCCCAAATACCGCAGCGTATCTATAGTCGAAAATTTTCGACTAGCGTGTGTTAAATCAATAGCGTTATAATATAATAATATAATATCATGGGACTCACACTGGTAAATGAATATTATTAATTCTTGATTAAGTCGATATGGCATATATGTATGTATTTTAAAATAAATCTTATTTCTTCCTTTACTTTGTATTGTATAAACTTAGTAGTAACATCTTTCTATCTTCTATCTATCTCGTATACTTCCTTACTTTACACATTGCACACATTGCTACACATTGCTACACATTGCATACTGAACCGAATGACAATTAAGTAATAAAAATGTAAACAGAGCGAGAACGTTGCCGACAAACTGCTGTGCAGTTTGGCAAAAATGTCTAAAACTTAAATGTGTACTTTTTTCAATAATAAATAAATATATACATTATTTACACAGATAACTGATATAATACATTACTTTTATTTTGTAAATAAATACTTATATACATAATTATGTACACCCACACTTAGGACAAACAGACGTATTCATGCACACAAATATCTGTCCTAGGTGGGAATCGAACCCACGACCTGCGGCGTGAAACACGCCAACCAGCCCGTCATAATGCACCGAGGTCCAAAATATATAAATGTTACTTACAGTATAGTAGTACCTATTGTAGTGATTATGTTTAGTTTCACAAAATATATAAATGTTACTTACAGTATAGTAGTACCTATTGTAGTGATTCTGTTTAGTTTCACAAAATATATAAATGTTACTTACAGTATAGTAGTACCTATTGTAGTGATTATGTTTAGTTTCACAAAATATATAAATGTTACTTACAGTATAGTAGTACCTATTGTAGTGATTCTGTTTAGTTTCACAAAATATATAAATGTTACTTACAGTATAGTAGTACCTATTGTAGTGATTATGTTTAGTTTCACAAAATATATAAATGTTACTTACAGTATAGTAGTACCTATTGTAGTGATTCTGTTTAGTTTCACAAAATATATAAATGTTACTTACAGTATAGTAGTACCTATTGTAGTGATTCTGTTTAGTTTCACAAAATATATAAATGTTACTTACAGTATAGTAGTACCTATTGTAGTGATTCTGTTTAGTTTCACAAAATATATAAATGTTACTTACAGTATAGTAGTACCTATTGTAGTGATTCTGTTTAGTTTCACAAAATATATAAATGTTACTTACAGTATAGTAATACCTATTGTAGTGATTCTGTTTAGTTTCACAATAGACTGATAAATCATAATCAAAACTTGCTTCAAAAATATTTGTTTTCATAATATTCTGCCGATTTGTGTTGATATGCAAGTAGTGATTACAATCTCTCTGCTGATATGGTTTTTTGCCTGTAGCCATGGCCAACAAAGACAAGCTTGCTCGTTAAGACTGCGATAGCCTATTTTCTTCCATATTGTGGCAAGGCAATATCATTCTGAGGGCCCCAATTCTACAGTGATGGAATCAAGCAACCTGTTTATGCTTAAAATTAAGTAAAGCAAATATTGCTAAAGTCTCAAGTCGAAAGTCTTCGACCCGTGTGTGTTGCCAGTGATGACTTACTTACTTATCAGGCGGCTCGAGGTCACCCAAAGAGCAATGGAAAGGGCTATGCTTGGAGTTTCCCTGCGAGATCGAATCAGAAATGTTGAGATCCGCAGGCGAACCAAAGTAACCGACATAGCCGTAAGAATTGCCAAGCTGAAGTGGCAGTGGGCAGGGCACATAGCTCGTAGAGCCGACGGCCGCTGGGGCAGAAAGGTTTTCGAGTGGCGACCACGAACCGGAAGACGCTGCGTGGGTAGGCCCCCTACAAGATGGACCGATGATCTTGTGCTGCTCGCTGCGGCTCGCTGGAAATCGCTGGATGCGGATAGCGCAAGACCGACCATTGTGGAGATCTTTGGAGGAGGCCTTTGTCCAGCAGTGGACGTCTTTCGGCTGATATGATAATGATGAATATTGCTTGCCGATTTCGCTGATAAAAAGCTTGATATAAATGTCAGGGAACATCAAGCACTATGTAACTAACTAAATGTACCTACCTATATTTATGTAATAGTTCTGTACGTATACGTCGTGTAGAATGTTATGTTATATTCTAAGGAACATTATTAAGGCATGAACGGGCGCTAATGCCACCGACAAACAGTTTGGAGCGTTAAAAGAGAATGTACAGACGCCAGCACATCAAGCTATCCCAATCTGTCAAATTTCCCCAATTGAAAGTGAACCTTATGCATTTGTGATAAACTTGAAAATCTTTAAAAGAAATTTGACAGATTGGGTTAGATGCACGTGCTGGCGTCTGTACCCAATAACCCATCTACCATCTATCTGTATTCTGTACCCTCTCTCTAACTCTTCTATTAAATGTTTATCTTCTGTTTTTAGAATTATATAAAGTCTTTTAGAATTATATAACTGCTTCCAGATTTATATCTATAATATATGGTTTAATAAGCATCTTACTAGCATTTTAGCCGCGTGGTGGGCCTGGTGACTGTAGTACAGGTTTTCATTCAAACCTATTTCAGGCACCAGTCTCTCACAAATTTAGGGCTAGCTAGAGACATGCTTTGTATGTCAAAACGTAACTATAAACGTGTATGTATTATGTAACCCCATTTGTGATGAGATAATAAATGGATTTTTTGTTCCGTGAAGTTGGTAATAATACGTTTTGTCTATGCTCTTAGTATTAGAATTTGTTTTGGATACGTTTAAATAGAGCTCTAAGCCATTGTAATAAGGATCATAATGATTTTAAAATAAAATGTCGAAATGCAACTACGGTTGCAGCGAGCACGGTAGGCATTTGAAATTTTGCAACTGTGGTTGCAGAAAGCGATTGAGCGGTTATTTTAAAGAAATTTGACGACCTACCATTGAATGCATTGAAATTTCGAACCAACTATTAAAAAATAATTATAATATTTACTATTGCAAGTTGACACGGATTCGATATAGCTTGGCAAGGGGAGGCCGGAGGGGGAGTGTAAGACGACCTGTGTCGCCAGCAGACCGGCTTTTCCTATTAGGGTATGATTGACACTAGAGGTAGATATAAAAGCGTGTAGGTACCTTTTATTTTAGTCGCATTATTCATAGGTATGAGATTATTTGAAATAATTACCTAGCTTTTAATCATATTTCGGTGGTACTTGTGCGCACATACTTCGGTTGTTGTTGCGTGATAAGGACCTACCTATATATGCATACCTACTTATGTTAAGTTATTATTATTAAGTATTTTTTTTATTTATTTATTAAATTAAAGGCCAACAAGGACCAATTATAAAAATACACTAATACAATACAATACTTAAAATAACATACAGAAAAATAACATTACAATACTATACAACAAAACAATATTTCGACATCATCCGGTACTGTCACAGTGATACATGTATTGATTGGCAGTCGAATCGCTGGGCGAAGGCGCTCAGGATACTGTTCCGGCTGACCCGCACCCTGCGCACCAGGGATGTGCACCGCTTGCGCATTGTTGTATAAAAACAATCCACGCTCGCTTCGGCGAACATCCCTGAAGCGCTACAGAAGTTAGGCAGCCCCAACAACACCCTGAATGCATTATTGAGGGTGTTGTTGGGGCTGCCTCGCTTCTGTAGCGCTTCAGGGATGTTCGCCGAAGCGCGCGTGGATTGTTTAAAATGTGACTTATGAAATGTAAAAGGAATTGACCAATAATTATGATGTATTATTTCCATTCATCGATCTTCATTATTTCTTTTTTTTGAATTGAGAACTTACCTCACTTTTAAAGTACAGACTTCAAAAGGGAGGAAGGTTCTCAATTAAAAAAACAGAGTTGATACGACAATCAGACGACAATATTAATAAGCTTTAAAAAAAAAGTTTTTATTCACGTAGGCTTTAAAAAAGCGCTTGTAAATAGTCAGAACATGTTTGTAGTAATACAGTTATTATTTCTAGTTACTTATTATAGATATTTAGGTACACGGATTGTTAAAACATTTATACAATTTATTTTATAATAGTAGTGATATTTAGCTAGCTTGTATTAAGTTATTGTCAAGAAGATTATGTTTAGGTTTAATTATCGAAATTTATATTTAACTACATATTGTCTGAATGGAGTTTTCAACAAGTAAAACTATTCTACAGAAGTTTTCATTACATTCCTATACTTGTGAGGAATGTGGATGTATCGAGGACCTACAACATTTATTGATGGAATGTGTTCGATATGAGTCTAGTAGAAATAATTTAATGGGGTCCCTGAACTTGAACAGAACCGATGTGGGCATGTGCCACAAAATTCTATCCCAACCAAATAGTGATGATGCGATAGGTTTGTTCAAGTTCATGGCCCATATTTTGTGAAGATTCAATTGTTTAGGATACGATGGGACCTACATGCGCTATGCGTAAAAGACCATTTAAATAATTTAAGAAAAAAAAATCCTATAGTTGTATCTGCTTTACTCATTCGACCCATAGCATCCACCATATTATTTCTGAATCTATCACAGGTTCACTGTTGTGACAGTGAGCGTGATTTTAGCATTAAATCCGAAGCCTCAGGTACAGTCTTCTTTAGTATTGTTTATATTGTGTTTCGGCTTGATATAACGTGTTCGGTATAGGTTAAATAAAATCAATCCATCATATTAGAAAATCATTATTTATATTTTATTTTATTTTTATAATCATATAAGTATAGGTACAGACGCCAGCACATCCAGCTATCCCAATCTGTCAAATTTTCGTTTAAAGATTTTCAACTTTATTACAGAAGTATAAGGTTCACTTTCAATTGGGGAAATTTGACAGATTGGGGTAGCTTGATGTGCTGGCGTCTGTACATATCAAAATACTAAGTGAGAAACTTATTGAGCTTTGGCCCTAAACTGTTTAGTAAAATTTTTGAACTCTTGTAGCCCTGCATCTTGCACTTCGTGGTACTTGGGTGCAGTCGACTTGACCAGCTCGTACCATCTGTTAAGCATATACAATGGTATGTACACACATTAGAGACAGAATATTGCGTAATTAATAATATAATAATAATATCTAGGAACAATGTCACACAGATCATCCTAGCCTCAAACTAAGCAAAGCTTGTTTTATGGGTAACAGGCGACGATATACATACTTATATAGATAGATAAATACTTAAATACATAGAAAACATCCATGACTCAAGAAACAAATATTCGTGCTCATCACACAAATATTTGCACTTACCGGGATTCGAACCCAGGACCACCAGCTTCGTAGGCAGGAGCACTACCAACTAGGCTACGGTGATATTGGTAGTATATGGATGAAAAAAAAAGCGGCCAAGTGCGAGTCGGACTCACCTATGAAGGGTTCCGTAGCAGCAAATAACATAATATAAAAGTTCTTGTAGTAGTTGATTGAATAAAAGGTAAAAAATAGGTTTACGATTTATGACGTATTATCCTTTCCCACATGTATGGGTTTGATGAAAAAAAAAAAGTTAAGTTTCAGTTCTAAGTTCTATTTTTTTTTGTGTATGAAAATCTTAATGCTGTTCACAGAATACATACCTGTATCTACTTACCAAGTTTCAACAGTATAGTTCTTATAGTTTCGGAAAAAAGTGGCTTTGACATACGGACAGACAGACAGACATGACGAATCCATAAGGGTTACGTTTATTGCCATTTCTCTCTGGAATCCTAACTAGGACACAGGACTTTGAGGAGATTCTATAAAGATCTATTTCAATTTACGGGAAACAAAGGGCCCATTCCCAATCAGACACAATCAAAATACAAACAGACATGAAGAAAAATCATAATACTTCGTTAAACGTGCAAGTCCAAAATGACTCAATCATAACACCACACAACTCAAAGTTGCATTAGATAGATAGATAGAGTACACTTTATTGCACCAGAAAACACAATACATAATATCTTAATAAAGAAAATATAGGTACAATCGGCGGTCTTATCGCTTTGTAGCGATCTCTTCCAGACAACCGTTGGATGGGCAAGAAGAATTAAGATGGAAAAGGCGGTAGTTGTAAGTGTACTATCGTGTGTATTAAATGTTTAACGTTATTAAATACATACATTACATATGTACAGACGCCAGCACATCAAGTTTATCATTATTTGTATAGTTTTATGGTTAGCTGTAGAAATTTAACACATTTGTCTCAATCTCAACATCTTGTCTATTTTAAATGTTTAGTGTTCATTTGATGATGTATCAATTATAATCCTGGGACAATATTTATACACGGCCATCTGCTCCCAAACTAAGCAGAGCTTTAACTATGGAAACCAGATAACTGATATAGTACATATAATACTACCTTTCTTTTTTAAATACATTTTTATATCAATAATTACACCCAGTCTCAGGACAAACAGATTCATGCACACAAATATCTGTCCTGGGTGGGAATCAAACCCACAACCTGCGGCGTGAAAGGCAAGTTTTTACCAACCAAAAACACCGTATCTATACATATAATAAAATCGTAGGAAAGTCAAAACTGTACATTGAATATTTTTTTAAAAGGCTACTTTGGGCGTGATCTTTAGTTTTTAGAATGTTTGTCTGTTTGTCTGTATGTATGTCCGGGCTAAACTCTCGTACTGCATGGATTTACTTCAAATTTTGCATGAATATTACTAAGAGGTTGGGTCAACATATAGGCTACATATTATCACGCTATCACCTACGGGTGGGGAGCTGTGATAATTTATAAAATTTAACGCGGGTAAAACCGCGGGGCACAGCTACTAGGTAAATTCGTAATTCAAATTCGTACCTTAAGATATTAGGGTACTCTTTTAAGCTGATTCCAGCAGCATCGATGGAAGCGATGGTCGCAACTATAGTCAAGTCAGCCAACGTGAGCTTGTCTCCAGCGCAGTATATTTGTCCCTCGAGGAACGAGTTGAGGGTCCCGAGAGTGTCCTGCAGCTTTTTGAGAAGACCAGCGTCGGGAGCTGCACGTTCCATTACTGTTGGATACTGAGAATAGAAGGTTATAGTCATAAATGGCAGTGAAGCTAGCAGAACCTCTAGTTGTAACTCGAAGACCTGTATCTCAGGTCTAACGGTGACGGAACATCAAACCATTTAATTTTAAACTTTAAGACATGACTGTCAACATATATGGGTCTGTATGACTTTGGGCCATCCAGCGGCTTATGTGGCTTGAGCAGTGAACGCAAATAAACATGGAAGCATTCCTAGCTCGCGAAAATGACCCAACGCAGATTGTGCCGCGGCGCGGTAGGCGGGGCTTAAAAATTGTGCCGCACACCGAGTGGGACCGAGTTTGCGCACTACAGGCATCAATGGCGGTCGTCTGTCAGTTATTAGTTTCAGCGTGTTTAATTTCCAAAAATGCCTTCCTGTGCAGTGAAGTGGTGTATTAATAAATCTCATTTGCATAACAAGAGTGTTGGAATTAGTTATTACGATGTACTTACTCGTAATAACTAATTCCAACACTCTTGTTATGCTATATATTTTAATTTTATTAAATATGAAGTCAATCAAATTGACACAAAATATATGGTGATGTTGTTATGCAAACGAATCAATTTATTTATCTACACAAAAATTATGACGATATGTTTTTATTTATTACAATTATTTTAATCTTAGATAAAATACTCAGCATCTTTAGGGTATGCACAAAGCATGGTAATGGTGGTATTAAAACAGCTTGGTTTCTTCGAATTTCCACTCGATCTAAAGCGAAGAGAACTATGGACGAAAACGGTTCGTTTGGAAATGAATTCAATTCAATTTTATTTATATATTTACAGGGTAACTAGTAAAGCACCAATTATCTCACAGGACTAGATAGCTAAAACCATAAGCAACAACATTTATTGTACAACTTTTGATAATTTGTTTTTTTTTTATTTGTAAAAAGTTAATTTTAATTAATTTACCACTTGAATGTTTATAACTCTACGTGCATCGTAAATAATATGTAACCAGGCGGTTTGCGTAATCTTTGCGATGCCCGTAGAGTAAGTTGTTGCTTATGGTGTTAGCTTCCTAGTCCTGCGAGGTTGTTGTTATTTTACAAGTACCTAACCCTGCATATCTAGATCACCTATAATTTCAAGTCGATTCGTCCACGCGTTTTCAAGATAAAGGGCATTGACAAACAGACGGACGGATGGATAAAGAAGTGAAGGGGGGCCTAAAAAGTAGTACTTAAGTGTTATGTATACCTACGGAAATTGTAAATAATAATTAGTGAATAATTGGTCACATTTGAACAATGGGCAACTTTATATGGACCGTGGGCCCAGTGTTGTAGCACTTTTTTACCTACCTTAAAATACAGATCCGAGTAATCTCAACATTTTACTATAAAGCAGCACAGCTCTAATGCATTAAAAAAACAAGTTACAGCTGTTCTAAATAATCAATAATTTCCGTTACGAATGCTAATAGTTTGGCTTAATGATGCGCATACAAAATTGTGTCTACATGTTGCCAGTTGGAATGCATTATTCTCTTTTATATGACACCTTGAACAATTCAGTTTAAGAATAAGTAGTGTAAAAATATTCTTTATTTCGGTATTGGGATAGGACTATAATTGAAAAATACTTTTGATTATGAAAATGAAACATCTTTATTCACTAAAATATAACATATTCATGCATAATCAGCCGATTAGTATCCCACTACTGGGTACCGTCGAAACTCAGAACGACAAGGATAAGGCGTTAGTTCTTACTAAACTGTAAAGAATTGTCCTAATGAGTTTTGTTGCTCTCAATAATAATCTCGTCCCAGGCACTTGCGGGGCCAACAAAGTTTTCTAAATGCCTTCCAATACCGAAGTACCATATAATACTGACGACATGGGCGCATGCTCCAACAGTCCTCATTCCTGTTAAGCATGAACAATAATATGCGTGGATAGCATTAATGTCCTGAACATTGGAGTTCATCAATATATAAGTATAATATGTCGTATTTGACCTGTGTCGTGATAAAATACGACCTCTCATTAACGTCCAGGTGTCCGTTGCTAATCCATATTCTGTCATCCTTGGACTTGGAGTTACACACACCTGAATATTGTAAACGCCACCTCGCAAGTGTTCGCCGACGTAAGAAGGTGCCAGACTTAAATGGTATGTTCCTAGACTGAATAAAATAATGTCTTCATCTGTGAGTATTGGGAACGGCACATTTATTGACTCATCCGTCAATGTCACAAACGACGCTCGCTGCCGGTTTACGTTATGCTCAACTATATAGTTGCCCAATGTATTATCGTTACTCATTCGGCTATGTATTCGTTCAGAAAAGGCGGCGGCATAAGTACTGTCACGCAAAGGCTCTCTAAATGCATTCAACAGTGCTCCAGCAATCCGAAAATCAGTAAATAAATGTGGCAATGACTTATTAAATAATTGGTTACGAAATATTTTAAAGTCCCGTTTAAACCATCCGTTTATTACCTCTATGACCCAACGTACAATCGTTATTAATCTTGATTTATTAGCTTGCTCATTTGTAAGTTGAGTCGCACTTCTGTCTTTGCTTGGTGGCATATGTGGCTCATAACCACAGGTTTCAATATTGGGTATTGAGTCTCGAAAGCCTCTATCCAATATAAATGTGTCTCTTTCATGTAGAAGGTAATGAACGGGGGATATTTCATTGTCCATTATTTGAGTCATTATTTGACTATCTGAGGTAGTTGCGGCATAGGGTCCAAGGATGTCAATAATGTAACCATCTGAACAGACCAAAAGGAATGGTTTTAGTAAGTTTTTATACTTATGTAGGCTATACGTTCTTTTTTGGAACAAGAAGTTTTTACTTTTCTGTATGTAGATGTAAGTTCCGTCACACAGTATTATGGCTTTTGGGTCTACGGTTTGTCCGTACACAATCTGACAGTACCAACAGCATTATTTGCTGTTGGTACTGTCAGATTGTGTGCAATAATCTCATCGCGGCTTATGTGGTCGTAACCCAGATGCCGCAAAACAAACTCTCTGGTCAAACAGTCACGTATTATTTTAAAATAACGCTCCAGTGTTCTCCTACTAACATTTAAATGGCACGCAATTCTGTCATCTGGCTCACCCGATCTTATTTTCATCAAGTAAGATCCCAACACAGTTTTTGGACGTTTTGTTTGCTCAGTTAGAGATGGAGTCTCTTGGAGAACAATATCGAATTGATCGTGCGTCAATCCCGTTCGATAATATAGTTCATTGGGAGAAATTGACTCAATGTTATCAAAATCTATGCCGGATTTTTTGTTGTAAGCGTCTTTTAAAGTATCAATGATATCTTTCAATTGATCTGGCGTAAATACCGTCTCAGCATGGTCATATAATTCGCTCCATTCATTTGAACGCATGTGGTCTTGACATATTCGTGCATCCTGAGGAACATATACGTTATGTTCTGTCAATAAATATATTTTAATGAAATGGGGCACTCTGTGACGATCTTCATTAAGGCATCCATGAAATAAGCATCGATGAGAGGTATTTGCTAACCGTTTATAAGTTGGTACTGTAGTAGGACGCGATTGTTCATCATTTACTTGCTCGTCTTGCTGTTCTTCGTTTTGTCTCCGTTCTTGTTCTACGTGCCTGGCTTCTTGGCGATTTGCTGCCACCCAACAACGATAGCACATGTATTGATTTCCATTCAGGGTGCCCTGAAAAAAATAAAGTAGTTGTTGAACCTGAATAAGCCAATACAAAGTCCTTTGATCAAATACAGTGCATATTCCCATACAAGTGAATGATAGTTTATATGCAGAAAAACGTGTCATTTGGCAACTATCAGATTTGATTTTACTGCTTGATTTCGAATGTCATAATTATGGCTAATTCCCCGAAGTCATCAGATCGAACGTCCTAATTGCCGAAAATCCATAGCATCGACGTACCTATCACAATTTCAAATAGTCATTAGAACAAGTGTTCGTTGTGCCGAAAAGCCATTTCAACGATAGTCCTGATCCATCGAATGTCTATTGGCTCGACGTGCCAGTAAATCGAAAGCTATTCTGCTTATGACTCAAATATGACGTGCGGGAAGAGCGCCCGTGTCACGATCGCATGACATACAACGGCTTTTTGACAGCGCCCGTTAGACGGGAAAATGACATCGATGACATTTTAAGTATGAAAAATACTAACGAATAATCTGTTTTATCCAGTTGTTATATATATTATGTTGATTAAACCCTGCTGGTTGGTTTTATGTCGTACCTGTACAGTTGTACATACATACAATTACTTACAAAGCAACCCGATTCGGGAATAAATAAGCTGATATTTACAACAAAGGTACCTATAATTATTATGACAATTATTTATTTAACGAACCTGTTTTACTGACCTCTTCTATGTTGATCCGCTCCAAAACATAATTAGTGAAGCCTGGATGCGCTTCCATATGTTCGCGGGTTAAAGTACGTCGATTCCTGTCTTGAAATACCGACCGAGAACACGTTATACACCTTTCACGTTGTTCCATTTTGATGAAACTATTCAACTTGTCCAATCGTAAGGCAAACACAAGAATCCGTTATTAAGTCCAAAGTAGTTAGTCGTAGGTAGCAAGAATGGTGGAGAAAGAAAGAAAACACGCGCACTGCAAAATGGCTCCGTTACGACTGACAAGGGCGCAAGTGCGATCAAGGAAGCGCGATGGTTATGTGCTATCTCACTCACTCTCTCACGCTCCGATAATGAGTATGTCCCGCTCGCTCCTGTACTATCGATAAAGATCGCTACCTGCACTTGCGCTAACCGGTTTTTAACAACATGAGTGCATGTTCTGTCCTGCTCCCTGAGTACTTTGTCTCTTTCTAATAGTTCATTTATGCTATTCATAATTAAATAACACAACGTAAATGTATAATAATTATATACGGGCATCATTAGGTCATAATATTAGCATTTGTAACGGTAAATTATTGGACTTTTGGAACCGCTGTAACTTTTTTATTTGAATATTTAGAGTAATGCTGCCATAGAACAAAATGTTGAGATTATTCATATCTTCATTTTAAGATAGGTAAGAAAATGCTACAACACTGGGCCCATTCTGCCCATTGTTATTGAGTTTTATTTACCTATTATCATAGCAAATAAACCCATTACTCGCCAAATACTGCTCTATTTAAAGACCTTAGAAAAACTCTTGCCGTAAAGTTCAAGATACTGTATGTTTTATCGTAATTCTTTATTATTTTAATAATATCAATGTCACGGTGAATTATTTTCGTTGCACTTTATAACATAAAACATCCCTCGGCGAATGTCATGAACATGGTAATTTAGACCCGAACATGACGTCATAAAGTCTACTTTTAAAAGGTGTATCTGAGCGGTAATATTTTGGCCAATCAGAGACGGTATTCCGTTGTGTCAGTTTGATTGGGATATTGGGTCAAAATTTGCGCTTAGTTTCCTTGAAGTAATGCTTCCATGTTTATTTGCGTTCACTGTTGAGTTAGTTTCGCTAATTAAAAAGAGAATGACCAAAAGTGGTACCAAGAAGTCTCATGCATCAAGATCATAATTGTATAGTAATTATTTTCATATTATTTTAGGACATTACGCTTCATGGATTTGATGTTTGAACAGGGAATTTAATGTTAAAGTTTAAAAGTGTGAACATTGTTTTACTTCCCTCGTCAAAAAACCGGTCATAGAGATGTGAATGCAATAGAAACTATTTTTGATGAATCGACTAACTGAAAGATATTTAGGTATTGCAGATAGGGCGTCACTAGATAGTAGCACAATAAAACACGTCCGTTCAATGCCAAGGTTTAATGGAGGAGAGCGTAGCAAAGACAATGACGTACGTCAGTCATAAAGAAGAGTAAAACCTACATGGCATACATTACACCCTCACTCTTAATCAATACTGATAATACTAAACAAATTTTACAGCTATTAATACACAGTTAATCTACATCAAAACCGTATCTCAACACCGGTTTTTTAATGCGTGTGGAAGTACGCACCGGATGCACTTCCAGATTCACCAGTGGTGCCGGTGCGGGCGGTTCTAGCGCTCCATTAGCTGACCGACCCTCAGGCTCGCTTGCTCCCGGATCTCTCGAACTGTTTAGCCTTGATGGAGATTGACTTTTATCAATTTGTACAACCGGCCTCGGTGGAGGAGCCCCCGGAGTAGGTGAACACGTCCCTGGCTGTGTTTGTGACTCCCGAGAAAGAAAAGGATCATCATTAAACGTACACGGCCATTTCCTCTTAATCTGATCTAAGTGCCTTTTAAGGGGTGGACCGTCTTGTCTACCGATTACGTAATTCCGTGATCCTAGTTTTTGTTGCACATAGCCGCCTAACCACTTTTTCCCTCCCGCGTAATCTCTAGTCCACACTGTATCACCAATCTTAAATTCTCTCGGAGTGCCCCCGGCGTATTCTATTTGTTTGCGCTGTGCTGTATGGACTCGATCCTCTAACATCCTAAATCCTTTCAATAGATCTAGCCTCGAGCGCAAACTTCTACGCTGCAACATCATCGCTGGTGATACACCTGTTGTGCTGTGTTCTACATTACGATATGCCATCAAATAACACTGTAACGCTGCACCTAAATCGCTTTGATCGCGTAATGACTTTTTGATTGCCCTTTTACACAACTTAACAGCGCCTTCTGCCGCTCCATTCGATGCCGGGTGGTATATTGGTGCAAACGTCAGCTTTATACCATTATTGCTCATAAACTCCGCATATTCCATACTCGAGAACGGTGGGCCATTATCGGATACCACTTCTTTTGGTAAGCCGAATCTAGCAAAAGTTTCTCTCAAAACTTTGATTACCGCGCCCGCGGTAGTTCTCTCCATTAGAAACGCCTCAATCCATTTTGTAGTCGAGTCAATTAATATTAAAAATGTATTACCATGCAACGGGCCTAAAAAATCTATATGTAACCGCGACCATGGTTCAGTGACATACGGCCACGGCTGGGGCGGCGCGCGCGGCGGTGCCGGCGCTTCGGCTGTGCACGTGCTGCACCCGCGGCAAGCCTGCTCGATGTCCGCGTCAACCCCGGGCCACCACAAAATGCTGCGGGCCATACTCTTCATCTTAACGATCCCCAAGTGCCCTACGTGTAACTCTTTTAATAATAATTCTCTTAAATCACTAGGAACAACTATTCTATAGCCCCATACTACACATCCCATATCCAGATATAGCTCATTACGACGTATAAAATACGGTTTAATCTTTTCATCTGGACAAACACTTGGCCAGCCTGTCTGACAAAATAGAAGTACCTTTTTTAAGATTTCGTCTCGTTGTGTACTATCTTGTACGGTCTGCCTAGTAATGGGTAAGAAATTTTGAATAAAATTAATATACGTCAACTCCGTACTAAGGCGGCTCTCTGGCTCTACCGGTAGCCGAGATAAAGCATCCGCTGCGTTTCGTTCACTACGCACAAACTCTATATCATAATTATACCCCGCTAAAATGACTGCCCAACGTTGTAAACGGCTCGCTGCCATAATTGGTATCCCCGCTTTATCACCGAATATTGTCACCAATGGTTTGTGGTCAGTTCTAAGTATAAACTTTCTGCCGTATAAATATTGGTGAAACTTTCTTACCCCATAAATAATAGCTAGCCCTTCTCTTTCTATTTGCGAATATGACTTCTCGGCGGAGTTAAGGACCCGCGACGCGTAAGCAATAGGCCGCTCGCCTCCTGGCGTCAGGTGCGATATGACTGCACCCACCCCCACACTGCTCGCGTCCGTAGTCAGCACAAGTGGGAGGTCAGGCGCGTAGTGTACCAAGACCTCACTTGACATTAATTTTTTTTTTATCATTTCAAACGCGTCATTACGTTCATTGTTCCATTCAAACTTAACTTCTTTTCTTAATAATACATACAACGGCGCTAAAATCGTGCTAATATTAGGGACGAATTTGGCATAGTACATAACTAGCCCCAAAAACGAGCGCAATTCCGATACGTTCGTGGGTACGGGTGCCTTCCTAATTGCTTCTATTTTGTCTTGGCAAGTGTGCACTCCTTGTTTATCAATTAGATAACCAAGATAAGTAACAGCTTTAGAAAAAAAAATACACTTGTCTTTCTTAATTTTAAGACCACATTTCTGAAGTCTTCTGAAAACCTCATTAAGGGTGGCCATATGTGACTGATCATCGGTTCCTGTAATGATCAAATCGTCTAAAAAAATTCCTACTCGGGGCATATCCGCAAAGAGTTGTTCTAATTTTCTCTGAAAAATCCCCGGACTCGAAGCCAAACCGTAAATTAACCTATTGTACATGAATAGCCCCTTGTGGGTATTGATAACCGTGTACTTTTTGGACTCCTCATTAAGCTCTAACTGTGCGTACGCTTGTGATAAGTCCAGCTTAGTAAATTTCTCCCCACCATGCAATTTAGCTAACAAGTCTTCCACTCTCGGTAACGGAAAACGATCCACCTCCAAGCACTTATTCAAAGTAAGTTTGAAATCTCCACATATCCTTATAGTTCCATCTTTTTTCATCACCGGAACGATCGGTGTGGCCCAGTCGGACGTGGTCACCGGCGTTATTACTCCATCACTCACCAGCGCGTCGAGCGCGCGCTCCACCGGGTCGCGTAACGCGTAGGCTAGGGGGCGAGCGCGCATGAACACCGGCCGCGCCTCCGGCCGCAAGTGAAAGCCCACTGTGCCTCCTGTGAATCTCCCCAGTCCATCAGCAAACACGTCACAAAATCTGGAACTGAATTCCCCTATGTCAAATAATTTTTCAGATTCCTTTAAATTATTACAGATTACCGGTACATTAATTCCTAACTCATACAACCATTGTCTGCCTAATAAAGATGTTTTTCCACAGTTAATTATGTACAAATCTAATATCTTACTCACAGTTCCGTATTTCACCCAAGTTGTTATTTTTCCTACTGGTTTTACACTCTCTCCGGTATAGTATCGTAAAATTAAATCACTCTTAGCAATTTTACATTCACTCAATAATTTTTTATAAACCTCGTAACTAACACAAGAAATCGCGCTCCCTGTGTCTACTTCCATAGTGATCATTTTACCATTAACGTGAACACAAATGGTGTATGGTCTAAAACGATTTAAATTATTAGTCTCTATAGAAAAATTATTTACCTCGTCACTTAGACCTCCATCACTATTCTCATACACAACCTTCTCATCTAACACATTGTGCATCGTTATTCCGTTCCGTAATTTAGGGCACATCTTCTTCAAATGACCTTCCCGATTGCACACCCGACAAACGTATGTCTTGAACTTGCAAGTATTGGCGTCGTGATGACCTCCACATACTCCACATTCGTGTTTGTACACCTTGCTAATGGATGTGGAGCGATTCCTGTCGCCAATCCTCCTGCTACCCGTTCTGCCTGTGCCACTTGTACCACCGCCTAGCTCGAGCGCTGAATCACGCGGCCAACGCTTGATAACGCTACTGCGGTCCGTACGAGCTCGCTGACCCGATGATGAAGTCGATGCCATCTGATGCAACTGCGACCTGGGTATATCCATCGTCCTACCCTTAGTACGGCTATCCACCATCGCTGCATCAATCTCCGCGGTTTCCATGCTCACCGCTAGCTTGAAAGCCTTCTGAAGCTCGATATTCTCCTCCGTAAATAGCCTCTGCCTAATTATGTCACTCGCCAAGCCACAAACGAATTGATCTCTCAAGTTCTCTTTTAAACCTTCACCAACGAATCTGCAATCTTTGGACATTTTTTTTAATTCTGTCATATAATCCGCTATACTTTCGTCACTTTTTTGTAACCGTTGCCTAAACTTAAACCGCTCTGCCATCAGACTCGGTTTAGGCTGCAAATGTCCTCGCATAACATTTACAAGGTCACCGAAGGTCTTCGTTGCAGGTTTGTCCGGTATACACAAATTGACCATAAGTTCGTATGCTTCACTGCCGATCAGCGTTATCAACGTAGGAACTTTCATCTCCAGTTTGACATCGTTCACAATAAAATATTGCTCCAAACGGTCTACATAATGGTCCCAATTGTCTTTGTTGATGCCAAACGGGCCGATCTTACCCAACGACATTTTGTATACGAAATTATGAATTTACACTACCGGAACTTGTTTTTAATATCCACGCGTGTGTTTTTTTACTGTTCGTCGCCACTGAAAGATATTTAGGTATTGCAGATAGGGCGTCACTAGATAGTAGCACAATAAAACACGTCCGTTCAATGCCAAGGTTTAATGGAGGAGAGCGTAGCAAAGACAATGACGTACGTCAGTCATAAAGAAGAGTAAAACCTACATGGCATACATTACACTAACCAGTTATTCAAATAGTTTCTTTTGTATAATAAATAACTATAACGTTTGCTTCAAAAACATTAAACGAATTATATGTATTAGCATTGCTTTCGTTTCGTTCAATAACGTAACAATTCAAATTAAACCAGTACACGAAATCGATTTAGTATTACTAATTGACACAATATCGATTTTCTTACTAAAGATTACGATTTATCGATCGCATCCCTAAATCCCGCCAGACATATTTCTGACATTTGTCTGTGTTTTTACAGTTGAGAATTGAATTGAATTGAGATTTTTATTGTATTGTGTTTTGAGAAAAATAACTTGTTGTTAAATAATTATGTCGAGTCGTGGAGTAAACAGACTCATGCCGACAGTTCGGCTAATCCGATGTATCAATTGTTCATTTTTGATACCCAGATATCTACATACACATTCAATAGTTCTATTGAATGTTGAATATAACGTCTGATGATGTCGCCAACACATTAGATTATAAATAAATAAATAAATAAAAAAGGTTTTTATTCACGTAGACTTTAAAAAAGCGCTTGTAAATAGTCAGAACATGTTTGTAGTAATATAGTTGTATACATTAGATATTATTTCTAGTAACATAGATATTTAGGTACATCTTGTATGAAAACATTTATAAAATTTATTTTATTACAGAAATGATATTTAGCTAGCTCGTATCAAGTTATTGTCAAGAGATTATGTTTAATTATCTAGTTTAAGTCTAATATTTTTACTACATATTGTCAATGGTTCTGTCTATATTAAAGGTATTATTATTATGACGGACCTTGTGTTAATAACGACGGTCGCGCTTTAATGCTACCACCGGATCCAATGCGCCCCAACTGAGAAGACCCAGCGAAACAAACTCAGTGGGTTCATCTACTACCGGTTTCAACACGACCCAGTTGAGACGGTCCGGCGAAACATACTCAAGCGGGCATGAACACGGGATTTGGTCCAATTAGAGTAATTATTTAGTAGGCAAACACAATATATGCTCGATCGGTTGTCTGAATGCTTATTATTTTAGATTATATTTAGGTATACAAAAGAAAAACTTCGAAACAATAACATTATTCATTTTGAGACAGAGTCAATAATTTTAAATTAAGTATGTGATAGCAATCATTTACAGATAGTTCACGTAACACAGCAGATCAGTCATGTCTATATGGCTACAAGATCTCCAGCGAGCAATGTGCAGGTAGGAAGTGAGAGCCAGACGTCTTTGTCATCGATGTACTCTTTAGTGGTGTAATAACCCCTAGCCATAAGTATACGTTTAATATGTGTTTTAAAACTTGTGTCAGGCAGATCAGTAATTTGAGTAGGAAGCTTGTTATAAAACCTAATACAATTTCCTAAAAATGATTTATTAGTTTTGCTTACTCTAAAGCCTGGTATGGCTAGTTTGTTTTTATTCCTAGTATTTATATTATGCAGTTCACTTTTCTTTTTATAATTATGAATATTTTTTCTAACAAACATTATATTCTGATATATATATTCCGATGGCACAGTAAGTATATTTATTTCTTTAAACAAATTTCGCAAAGAATCGCGACTGCCTAAACCATAAATGGCTCTGACTGCTCTTTTCTGCAATACAAAAATAGTACCTATGTCAGCCGCCGAACCCCACAGCAGAATGCCATACGACATAATGCTATGAAAGTACGCGAAATACACTAATCTAGCAGTTTGTTCATCTGACAATTGCCTCATTTTCCAGACTGCATAGGAAGCCGAACTTAATTTACCTGCTAACTTTTCATTAGAAATTAGATTAGATTAGAATTAGATTAGAAAGCATAGTAGGTTATTGCTGCAGCTGCCTCGTCAGTAAGCGAATAGTGGGCTTTTTTTTTTTTTTTTTTTTTTAACATGACGCTACAGTTAACCTAGGAGGCTTTCACTGCTTCACCGGACTATAGAGGCGAGCAGAGGGCTCGAGCCGTCTAGAAATTAAGTAACCCGCGCCGGAGGGCACCCCCTGTGGGGTTCGAACCTCGACTCTGGGCGATTACTGGCGGGGAGAGGGCAGAGATCATCATTTTAGGGAGTTTTGTGCAACTTTCGCTCTACGTTAATGACATGACGCGGCCCCCCGTCCGCGTTGAGGGGGGCTTTTTATCGGTACGATATGCAAACTAAGGGTCATGGAGGGCGTTGGAGGTCGCGACGCGATCGCGGTCGTACTCTCGTCCGACGAGTACGAATTATCGGTCTGTGTGGAGTGTCACGGGAGTCTCTAATGGTTTTAATCTGAGCTAGGTAAGTAGTAATCTCGTCGTCCGGTTCGTCCAAGACGGACCTGGGACGACGGTGCTGCTGTGCTCACAGTAGTGTGGTATTTGAGCTGGGGACGGTATAATAGTGTGACTGCATCGGCACCAGTTTT
This sequence comes from Pseudoips prasinana, assembly GCA_951640165.1. NCBI lineage: Eukaryota > Metazoa > Arthropoda > Insecta > Lepidoptera > Nolidae > Pseudoips > Pseudoips prasinana. The sequence continues at coordinate 34,020,051 of OX621245.1, read as the reverse complement.
AGATGATTCTTTTCAGGAATATGATGAAAGATTTAAGTTGTTGTTAATATTACTGTTGACGTTGAATCGCTATTAAAAACAATATGGAACTATTTGTTTTTTTTTATCCCTTACCTCCCCTATCTCCTTACCTAGTCGCTTCACTACGACAACACGAGCATGAGCATGAGCAATAGTGTCTGTCATAAATAGTATTTTAAGATTACCAAAGGGTTATTCTCTAGATTCAATGAGCGCTTTATTCAGCCTCACTAATGGTAATGTTTTATAGGTATTGGTGCTATCACACGGTAGCGTCCAGTGATATTATATCCTTAATACTGTTTATTACAATTAGATAAGTTACCCGCTCACATTGTAATATAATTGTCGAGTAAATGCCTGAGTTTCACTCGAGACTGTATCGAGATTGTTCGTCTTTGTAACTACTAATATAAGCGAAATACGCTGTTTTTGGAGCAAATGCTCGTTCATGTATAGCGTGTCTATATTATGTAATACTTACGTTACATACTTACGTCATTGGTATCATCGAACAAAATATACCTACTTACCTACTTTTTAGGTTAGGTTAGGTTATTTACGTTTATTTTAAATATCTCCGAAACTCGGGTTTTGTTTACAAAAAGAACTTCTGTAGGAGTTAGTATGATAAGTATAGTCTTTTAAAAACAACGTTTGGATTTGATGCAAGATGGTACGGGATCCGATATAACCATGAGCATTATCCTTTGTGCTTACACAAATATATACCTATGTCACATCGGTCTGGCGGTAGCATGTTCAACTGAAGATAGGGAGGTCTTGGGTTCTAATCCCGGGTCGAGCCTTAAAGCGATTTGTCTGTAAAGATAAATGTATCAGTTACAGTCCGAAGTCTTGAAGGTGGCGGAATTTACACACACGGAGAGCACGCAAGACGTCGGATCTATACCTGACATCTTTCCGATCGTGTCGTGTCGTCGCTAGTTTTGCCATGGGATCATGAGAGTGATGGAATAGGAAGTGTGTATATGCGCACAAAGTTATGCACTATAATTATGTCACGCGTAGATGGCTAGTCTACATTGGGACTTGCTGCCGTAGCCGCAATTCGGCTAGGAGGACATACATACATATATGAAGAATCTCGGCACATTCATTTATCTTATACATCGATTTAAACAGTCATCCTTGGCTCAGGTAGTATTTGCAGTACTATTTTGTGATTAGGTAATTACCGAGATTTGTTTGAGTTTCCTTAACAAAATAACTGCACTAATAGGTACCTCTTACAAAAAAAGGTATATAAAAACATGTTTTGTTTATCCTTTTATTCGTTTTTACTGTCTCACATTTGTTTCTTAGATTACATAATCTTACACATTCAAGCGAAAACAATATATATGTACTTTTATTTGTTGGCAACGACTGGTTACCCTAGTGTTTGAGTTGTCAAGAGTTTTGACATGGAACCGTGACCTTAACTTGTCCTCCGAACCTTGGAGATGCTCAGAAATTATATAACCCTTGTGGTCACATATCTCTAGGTTGACAGTGAACCTTGATATTGACTTCACTAACCGTAGAGGACAGATTAAAAATTCTCATCGTCATAATAACTGCCTAAAAATACCGGATAACGGCCTCGACAAAAGTTTTCCACAATTTATTGACAGACAGGTTGGTGATAGGAGCTGTTGGTCATAGTCATAGTACACAAAAAGACGCTGCTGCCCGTTTTCTGAGATATTCCCTCGGGACGACTTCTACGCCCCCCACGGGATGAGATAGGGTGATGATAGTTTTTCCTGTCAGCGAAATTATCAGACCAAATTATATTACCCAGTCAATACTAGTTCCTCCATGTTCATACTTACGAAGTACATCCCGTATCTCGTGTACAAAGATCCCAAGTCGAAGTCGATTCGCTGATCCACCAGTGCTCTTGCCCTCGGTTCCGTGGGGTATAAGTCGCTCCCACCTCCGTACTTGTTCACCAGGTATCTGGCGATGGTTCTCGACTCTGTCAGGACGAACCCATCATCTACCAACGTTGGGACTGTGTGTTGTGGGTTGATCTGGAAACCAATTAAACTCGAATAGTTATATCAAATTTCGTATTTTCATATATTGTGGACACGGGTCTCAATCGCGATAGCAAATTACTTTTTTGGTTTACCCGACGTTTCGGTATGGACTGCCCCAGCCGTGATCAAGGACTGTCTACACGTTTGAGTGCATAAGTGGTATGTTTAATATATCAGTACCGTTCAATCTAAAAGGTCTATTACTAGAAGGGCCAAAGAACATATCGCAGGCAGCTGTCAGCTGATAGAGAAATAAATCAGCTATAGCTGAACGCGTAGTCGACACAGGATATCAACACACGATTGCAAAGTCAAATGCCCATAGACAGTATCGTTTAAAACTAAGTTGTGCCACATGAACATTATAAGTAAAAATTATATTTTTAATTATCATAATTTAGTACAATAATATGGAGTTACACATTAGCCGGATAAAAGAAAAAACAATTATAAGCGGCGCCATTAACAAAATGTTGCCGCAAATGAAAATAAATTCATTCGGAATATTTAAAGGCAATAATCGATGGACAAAAAAGAAATAAGGTGTGGTGTAAATACTGCTTTGTATTTTATCATTAAAACCACGTTTATGTTTAAGAATGTCATTGACAGTCTGTTGTCAATCATGTACAATTTTTGTTGGAATAAAACCAAATATTCCTTGGTTTTGTCTTTTCTTCACATCAATTTATTCCAACAATAAAAACGTACCAAACAATGGCTTCCTTAACGCGTTTGTTAAGACCAGATAAATTTGATACCGATCCGGGAACGCCAGCCGCTGATTTGAAATATCATCACTGGAAAAAGACATTCACGAATTATCTTGCTGAAGAAACTGAATCATTAAAAATATCTGAAGATATCAAGCTAAAGGTTTTATTAAATAGCGTATCTTTTAATGTTTATTCTTACATACGTGAAGTGAAGGACTATTCTACTGCAATAAGTCAATTGGATAAACTCTATACAAGATCGAATAATAAGATTCACGCGCGTTACATGCTGGGTGCAGCTAAACAAAAACCCAATGAAACAGTCTCTGACTATTTACGTACTTTACATCAACTCGCGCACGACTGTAACTTCGAAGCCGTCGACGCCGAAACATACCGAAAGGAATACATACGTGATACTTTTATAGCTGGACTTTTATCACAAGAAATTCGACAACGGCTACTAGAAAATACAGAAATAACTTTAGACGAGGCTATAATTCAAGCAACTTCTCTCGAAATGGCTAAAAATAATGCCAAGGATTTCGAAAAACAGTCTCCAGTTTTAGAGTTCAATCTCATAGACACACAGACTTCAAACTCTCCTAATCTAGCAGCCGCCCATGCCCCACCTTCACGTAGGCATTGTTTCTTCTGTGGTGGAAGTGTACACCAAAGAATAAAATGTCCAGCATTTCACGCCACTTGTCAAAACTGTAAAAAAAGAGGTCACTATGCCAAAGTTTGTAGAAGTGTGGGATCTAACGCTATATTGGACTTAGAACAAAAAAACGTCGGAGCCATTTTAGCAGCTTCTCCTACTAATTTACGTAAAGTGACTGTTTCCATTACTGTAAATAATTACAAAGCTGATGCCTTGATTGATAGCGGTAGCTCCACTAGCTTTATTGATAAGAATTTTGCACAGCTCTTAAACTTAAAACGCTTTCCTTGGAAGGAAAATGTAACATTGGCATCAAAGAATAGTATTACATCAGTAGACGGAGTTTGCTATGTAACCCTACAAATAAACGAGCATACTTATAGCCGAAAACCTCTTTACGTACTCGAATCACTTTGTTCAGACGTGATCATTGGACATGACATCCTGAATGATCACTCGTCTCTGGAGGTCAGCTTCGGAGGTCCAAAGAAACCACTTAAGATCTGCAACGTTATGGAGGCACATGTACCTGAAGTTTCACTATTCACCAATCTCACACAAAACGTGAAACCTATTGCAATAAAATCAAGGAAACACTCTGAAGCTGATTCACAGTTTATTCGGGACGAAATCAATAAACTTCTAAAAGATAAGGTAATTGAGCCGAGCAACTCACCATGGCGAGCTCAAGTTTTGGTCACTGAAAGCAAAGCGCATCGTAAACGCCTTGTCATAGACTACTCACTAACAATAAACCGTTTTACTGAGTTAGACGCATATCCTTTGCCTAATATCGAATCAGTAGTCTCAAAGGTAGCAAAACACAATGTTTTCAGTCAAATCGATTTACGAAGTGCCTATCACCAGGTACCAATACTAAAACACGAGAAAATCTATACTGCCTTTGAGGCTTGCGGAAATTTGTATCAATTTACTCCCATACCATTTGGCGTAACCAGTGGAGTTGCTGCTTTCCAGAGAACGCTAAATTACATAATATTCAAAGAGAAACTTGCCGGCACCTATGCATATCTTGATGACATTACAGTGTGTGGTAAAACAAATGAAGAACATGACCAAAACCTGAAAAGATTTAAAGAAGTTGTCACTAAATATAATCTAACATTGAATGAAGAAAAGTGTGTCTATAGACAAACTAACATCAAACTGCTGGGTTATAGAATTATAAATAACACTATCAAGCCTGATGAAGAGCGTCTAAGCCCTCTGATGAATCTCGCTATACCAACTGACTCTCAATCTCTTAAAAGAACTCTTGGTATGTTCGCCCATTACGCGAAGTGGATCAGGAATTTCTCGGAGACGATTAATCCTCTTACGAAAATATCAACATTTCCACTTGCCGAAAATGCCATTAAATCTTTCCAAAAGTTAAAAAATGACATTATTAAGTCAGCTCTGACTGTCATCGATCCAAATGAAACATTCACTGTGGAGACCGACGCTTCAGAACATTCTATTGCAGCTTCTCTTTCCCAAAATGGTCGTCCAGTAGCTTTTTTCTCTCGGTCCTTGAATGACTCAGAACGCCGTCATTCTTCAATCGAGAAAGAAGCGAGCGCTGTGGTTGAATCCTTAAGAAAATGCGATACTATCTTATTGGACGACGTTTTCTACTAATAACTGATCAACGCTCGGTCTCTTTTATGTTCAATCAAAGTCACAACAGCAAGATCAAAAATGAGAAGATAGAAAGGTGGCGCATGGAATTATCGAGCTATAAATACGATATTATCTACCGCCCAGGAAAACAAAATGTTACCGCTGATACTTTATCACGCGTGTGCTCGAATATATACAGTAACGACAGTTTGTACGAGTTACACAAAATAATGGGACATCCCGGAATCGTACGAATGACTCACTGGGTACGATCTAAAAACTTGCCATATACTACAGACGATATTATGACAATGACTTCGCAGTGTCGTATTTGTGCTGAAATCAAGCCTAGATTTGGAAGGATGCAAGGACATCTCATCAAAGCAACAGCACCATTTGAGAGACTTAACATTGATTTTAAAGGACCTCTACCAACTAACACACAAAATCGCTATATATTAACGATCATAGACGAGTATTCAAGATTCCCATTCGCATACCCATGCAAAGATTTATCTACTGCAACCGTCATAAAATGTTTCAGAGATTTATTCACCACCTATGGCGCTCCACAATATAAACACACTGACCGAGGGACTGCATTCATGTCTAAAGAATTGCGGCAGTTTTTTGTATTAAACGGAGTAGCATGTAGTCGGACTACACCATATAATCCGCAAGGGAATGGTCAAGTAGAGCGCCTAAATGGTACCTTATGGAAAACTATAAGGCTATGCTTACGAACAAAGGAACTAGATGTAACATATTGGGAAAATGTTCTACCGGCTGCGCTCCACTCATTCGTTCTTTGTTGTGTACCTCAACAAACGCAACACCCCATGAACGATTTTTCAATCATCCTCGTCGGACGTCAAATGGTGGATGTCTACCAACATGGCTTTTGGAGCCAGGTACGATATTAATGAAAAATCACAATAAACGTTCAAAATACGACCCGGATGTAGAAGAGGTAGAACTTTTACAAGCTAATCCATCATATTCATTTGTGAGATTAGGGGATTGACGTGAAATTACCGTATCCAATAGACATTTGGCTCCGCTTCCATCGTTATCACAAAGGAGTGATGAGTCTGAAACAGAATCGGAACAGTTTGAAGATGCTGAGGGAGATGAGCCTTTACCAGCCGACGGTAATTCCGTTGAACAAGATGAAGTGCCAGAACCTCGGCGATCAACAAGAGAGAGACGAGCTCCAATCTATCTACAAGACTACGAGTGAGACGAACTCTGACGGAGGGGTGAATGTGGTGTAAATACTGCTTTGTATTTTATCATTAAAACCACGTTTATGTTTAAGAATGTCATTGACAGTCTGTTGTCAATCATGTACAATTTTTGTTGGAATAAAACCAAATATTCCTTGGTTTTGTCTTTTCTTCACATCATAAGGATTTATTTCAGTCAAGTTAGTGATGTTACTACGCAATAAAATGGCCAATAGCATTTAGTAATGGTAAATTAGCGCTAAATATTCTTGAAGTCTATTCATTTTCGATGCGTTGTGGTGCAGGTTCACCTGCTTTGTGAAATAACCTAGACCACTAAGCCATATTCCAACTGAAACATTATTTCTGTTCAACCTAAACTAATTATAGATTTATTATTTCTTTAACTATTAATTTCTTTTATTTTCTAAATGCTCGAATATAAAAACACGAACATATAAAAGGAATGACACATGACAAGCAAATCGATAAAAACATCGATATCTGATTAATATTTTTGGCAACATTTAAGTAATCTTTGACGTTATGTGCCACATCGCAAGTCACAACTGGTTTTTATCATAGTGTTTGGCGAATGTTTTGATATTTCTTGTGTGTGCAGTTGTGGATTATTCGTAACTCGAGTGACTTTAAGAAAGAGACTCCATTACGCTAATAATTGTAATCTGAGACAGAGACTACTTATTGTGAAAAGTGATTTTTAGACGGGAGACTAAATTCATTATGGATAGTACAGTTCACCTATTCACTCCGATTGCGGCATGGAAGTTGGCAGTCATTGTGCGAAGTCAATGATAATATCTACATTCTAACTACTTGGATTTCGTTACTACTAAAACCTACCGTTCTCTGTATTTTTGTTGTAAATAAAAAATACACATTCACTAAAATGAGTATTTCTTTCAATTGTCAACCCAAACTAATATTATAAAGAGATATGATACTTGCTATGTTTTGTATATGAAGTAAATTCTCAGACTACTGGACCAATTTACACAATTCTTTCACCTTTGTTTTATTTAAAAAGATGAAGCCCGGAGACAGGAAGGTGCTGGTATTATACTAACATGTCTTGAAAGCATATGAAGCCGTCTATCCTGTGCCTAAGCTGTCTCAGATCGTGTTGGATCGCTGCCCCATTAGACAATCAGAGCGATGAAATAGAAGTGCACCTATGATTGCACATGGACTACAATATATCCTGCTTAGTAGGCTAAACTCCGTTGAGATTAGCCGCCTCTAACCCATAATATTACTTAAGTCATAATTTGCCTATAAACTAGTCGGCAACCAACGTTTCTTTAATTAAGATGTTCTATGTTCACCCATCTATTTCCTTGAAACCCGGCAAATTACATAAATCATGTTAATTTTAATTGAAAGTATATATTAATCCCAACATAGAACAGCAGTTTTCATCCAGGCACAATAATGTTTGCACCGATACTAAGTTCCATAGTCACTTGGGCATTCCCCTTTACTCAAACCACAAATCGTCTCCACCGATTGTCACAGAATTAGTACTACCTACCTAAGTGAAGCGGTAAAAAAAAAAGAAAGATATAAATTTCAATGGGGAAGACGGATACCGACTTTCACCATCTTGTAATACGACGTGCCACCAATGTAGAGGTAATCAATGTAGTGCACCCGGGCACTGGCCCGGGTACTGACGTCATAAGTGTTGTGTGTAGACCGGCAATTCCATACAAAATAAAAATAACAAATATCAAGACCATGTGACGGTACATAGCGAAACCCACACTTCCCGGAAACTGCGCTGCCGAGCCACATCAGACGACCCGTGACCACGATGGGTGCAATCCATGCCAATACGTCGGGTAAACCAAAACGTAATAATTTTCAAATTCATGAGGGCGATTCGAAGTTGTAAGTTCGTCATTGACTGGCAATTGCATATCATCATATAAGCCATGCGCTTGTTTGCCATAGTATAAAAATAATGCACAAGATCATTAAGCTGTTTTATACAGTTCTAAGTGGCATCTTACCTTTATGAATTCAGGCTTCAGCTGCTCGCCTTCCATCAGATTGAGATTAATGATGTTCAGAGGCACGTCGATAGCTGCCGCCACGAGGGTTACCAGGCGACACGGCCCCGATGCTGACGCGTAGTACAAGTCAATAGTCATTTTGTATGGAGCTGAAGATGGAAGAAACTGATACATATAACAATAAACTAACTTCTCTTCTCTTAGCAATTTTATGAAGGTGGCCTAAAGGCGAGAGACCTTTAAGTTTAATCTTAGGCTCTCTATACAACGTGTAAATAAATCGTGGAGCAAATAAAAGGTGTTCTATAAATCCATGAAAAACATGTTTGCGAAGAAGAAAAATATGGTTCTACATACAAAAAAAAGTCATTATTCAGTTCAAATTTCATTTATAATACACCTTTTATATAATGTTTGAAGATCTCGATGTGATTAATACCTACTTAGACAGGTGAAATAAGGGAGAAGTAGCGACTACGTTTTTAAGAGTCCGCTACCACTCTTAAAGACTCAGGACTAGAATAGAATCTATACTTATAATAAAATCGTAGGAAACTCAAAACTGTACATTGAATATTTTTTTTAAAGGATACTTGGGGCATGATGTACTTTCGATATCGAAGCCAAAAATATAGTTTTTAGAATTCTTGTCTGTTTGTCTGTATGTATGTCCGGGCTAAACTCAAAAAGTATTGAATGGATTCACTTAAAATTTTGCATGAATATTAGTAAGAGTTCGGGTCAAAATATAGGTTATATATTATCACGCTATCACCTACGTGGGAGAAGGTGTGATAATTTATAAAATTTAACGTGGGTAACTCCGCGGGGCACAGCTAGTAGACAATAGATAAAAACAAATAATATAAAATACGTGGAACAATATCATCATATTATGCACTTACATTCAACTGGCTGAGTTATCGGTAAAATGTGGCTTACAATGTGAATTTGCATGATGTGTATTCAGCCTATTTTGACGTTAGTCCAATGTTCGCACAAAGCAAATCAAAACTTCTAAAAACTCTCATGGCCCTATACACGATCTATTGCTCTATCTCATGAACTATTGCACTCTCCGGCTGAGGGCACGACCATTAACACTTTGCTGCCACCAGCGTCCTTCTAGTCCCTTAGTTTGAATTCGCATTGGTAAAATAACCTGTCAGATTCTCGATCGTTCACGTACTAACGTAGAGCGATATTTGCACAAAACGTCTTAATCCACCGACCCTGTCATGCTGCTCCACGGCAATAACCGCCCTCGAGGTCCGAACCCTAACGCCCTCCCACGTGGGTATTTAGTTTGTAGCGTAGGTATGTACTATATTATCTTCCGTCATCATCTTATTTTAATAAGCCCCAACTAAATATAAGTTAAAAAACAAGTAAAACCTGAATACAAGTCAATCGTACAACTTTACAAACGGGTGATAAGTAAAAATATTATGTCATAAAATCATGGAAAAGTATTACTCTTTTAAATTTGCCGCGCAGGACGCTAAACCATAGTAAATGTGGAGATTACATACTCTCTGACTTAAATTGCTAGACATGGCTAACGGTAGTATATAATTTGTTATATTTTAATTTGTACAGTTGCCTCTCTAATTTAAATATCCCTATCCCCATTAACTTTTCATCATTATTGACATGTTCATCCCCAGAAATTTTCAAAGTTTTAATGGCTTTTATCCGATGCAATCGCATCAAATTGTAGGTAAGTATAGGTGAATTTTGTAGTGGCATATTTCTAATATTTTAACAAATATTCATGTTCATATTTATTATAATTATTATGTCTATTCCAGTGTTATAACATAACACACTCAGCAAGATACACAATTAGTGTTACCAATTTAGTGTCGTTAAAATTGAATTAATTTATTTTCACGTTTTCCCATTTCACAATCTGACATTGGCAGAATTGTCGACATCGGCACTAATTGCCATTTATAAAAAGAAGAAGAAGAATTTGTTATATTCTCTTTGGACATGACGTCATACGTGTGTAAATAAACAGCAAGTTACAGTGCAATGTGTTGTGAATTTTTAAAGCCATAATGGAACGAAAAACATATCAATGGTGTGTGGTGCCTCAATGTAGAAATACTTCTATATCAACTCCGAATAGATTATTCATTGATGTACCTAGAAAAGCGGACATTCGAAAAAAATGGTTGGACTTAGCAAAAAAACAATATACAGAAATGTCTATAGAATCACCGATTTACTTTTGTGAGGATCATTTCGATGTAAGTATTATAGTCAGTGAGGTTATATTTAACATTTTGGAACAAGCAATAATTTATAATAACTTATATAAGTTATCTGTAATAGGTTATGTAGGTATGGGTACAAGTACCTAAAACACTTTTATTTGTGCTTTAGCTGCCGAATGATATGGAAAATTACATGCGATACCATATAATGGGTTACGTAAAAAAAATAATTTTAAAACCTGGATGTATCCCATCAAAGTTTGAATGTCAATCAGACAGAAAAAGAAATTTGCCATTGCCAAGTGCGTCCAGTTCCAATGCTATCAAAAAGCAAAGAGTAGTATTAACACAAGAAGCCCGCGAACAGACTAATCAAGAAAAAAACACTCTTGGCAAGTATTTAAATAATTTACTTTGAACCAATACCCTTAACGGACTATCAATAGGTAATGAGGTGTAATTACTTTAACATTTATTTTAGATTTGCTGACTGAGATAAAGGTAAAATATCAGCCATGTGAACAAGGACAATTCAAAAGTAAATTCAATAAAAGCATAGCAACATCACCATATAAACCGAGGATAACAACCACTTCAACACTGCCCTTCCAAGTAGAAGGGCTTAAAGAAGAAAGACAGCCGTCTAAAAGTGTGTTGAACATTACTAAGAAATTTGTGGACCCATCTCATAGTAACTTAATATTGTTCTACAATCCATCAACATCATCGTCACCCTCTTCTGCCCAATCATTACCATGCAAAATACTATCAAATAGTAGTATTAACTTAAAAGATGTGCAAGCTAAAATTGAAAAGGAAAGGGAAACAAAACCAGCCATGTATAATATGTGTAAAAACATTTCTGCCAAACCATTCTTATATATTGGGTTACCAAAAGAATGTTATTATTTGGTTGATTTGCTCCATGCAAATACCAACATTCCCACTGAACATATACTTTTATGCTTAAAAAAAATAAGGTTGAATACATCATTCCCAGAGCTGGCAGATCAATTTGGAGTATCAGAACCACATGCAGGTAAAATATTTCAAAAATATATACCTATTATTTCAAATCACATCAAATTATTTATAGCAGCACTAGTTAAAGAAAGATTTCTTCCCATAGCATTCAGACATTGTTTTAATAAAGTTAGCTGTATTATAGAATGTTTTGAGATTAAGATAGATAAACCTGAAAAATCATTTAAAGGAAATACAATCAAATACTTAATATCATGTACACTTAATGGATTAGTAAGTTATGTATCATCAGGCTATGCAGGACAGATAAAAGAGTCATTACTTGTGGAAACCTGTGGGTTTCTAGAACAACTTAAACCTGGAAGTTGTATTGTAGCTGACCGTAAATTCAAACAAATTGAAGAGCTATTAATCCAAAAGCAGTGTTGTTTGTTGAAGCCCCCAAGTGAAACCAGCAGTGCAATAATAACAAAACAAGAAGTCCGTATAACTAAACAAATTAATATTTTAAGAACACACATTGAACAGGTAATCCAAAGAATCCGGGAGTTTTCCATGCTAAAACTACATTCAGAATTAAATTCCAAATTAATTTGTATGCTTGATGATTGTGTCTTAATAGCATGTGGTCTGATCAATTTGCAAAACCGTATTGTGCAATAGACGAGAATTACTACTTATAATATTTTTTGTGTAGGCTATGAGTCAATGATATGTTATGTTTTAAATTACTGCTTATAAATTACTATTTATTTATACAGGTATACAGATAAAACATGTGTCTATAGTTAAAAACGTTTAATGTATAGAATTATTTTTATTATTTAATAATAAAAATAAAATAATAATATTGAAAATATTTTTTTTTATTTTATTCCACTCTCATACGAAATAAGCTAGATTGCTTCCAAGATTGACTTGAGCTTAACTATTATTGTTGTTTAAGTTGTACTCTGTCCAATCATTTATTTATTATTTTTCAGAATAATGTACGGACGCCAGCACATCCAGCTATCCCAATCTGTCAAATTTCTTTTATCGATGTTCAACTTTATCACATAAGCATAAGGTTCATTTTTAATTAAGGAAATTTGACAGATTGGGGTAGCTTGATGTGCTGGCGTCTGTACCTACCAAATACAGTACAGTCGTACTTTATCGATGGGTAACGCCCACTTAGTGACTGCCCTATGCATAACAAACAACCACTGACTATAAAACAGATCTTGCAATAAGATAAATTGACCATATGATAAAATTAATTAGAGAATGTAAGTACTGTGTCTGTAAATTTAATTATAAAAAAGATAATAGATGAATGGACAGAGTATAAGTGTAATTAGACTAATGTGGCGCTGCACTAAGAGTTTCTTTATGACAGCTGTCAGTTGCGACTTAGTGTCAAAGAAATTGTCAACTATTGGTTTAACGCAAAGATATTACAAGTAATATCTTTGGTTTAACGTCTCTCGAGAGATTTCAAACTTCAGCTTAAATGATTCTATGCTAAAAACGAGAGACTAAAAGTACTTGCAATAGTATTTATTACTTTGGCTGGATTCAACTTTTTAATATTTCTTGAACAGAAATAAGGGCCAGCGCTGACAGAGAGGAGCGCAGCGGAGAGGATTTTATTAAGGCACTAGAAAATCAACTTTAAAATTATTTAAATAGAGTGCATGTATGCTTGAACATTATAATGCGCGAGACTGCGCGAGCATTTTGTCAGGTTCAAGCATATATGCACTTTATTCCTATAGCTCTAAAGTTGATTTTCTAGTGCCTTAATAAAATCCTCTCCGCTGCGCTCCTCTCTGTCAGCGCTGACTCTAAGGAAAATATTCATTCAGCCAATATATATATTTTTGTATATGTTATGCGATTTCTTTTTTGTATTTTAATCAATTTCATTATTCGATAGGGAATGCTTTTGAGGTGGTTCCATATAAATTTTGTTCAAATAAGTTGTTGTAGAAAAAGGCGTAGTTGGTTGTATATTTTAAGAAAAAGTAAGTATTTGTAATGAGTACGCACGGCTACACATCAAGCTACACATTTCCACTCTCTCTTTGTATGGAAATCCTATACAACGCGAGATCAGCTTATAATGAAAATGTGTAGCTTGATGTGTAGCTGTGTACCACAAAAATATTCTTATTGGAAAAAAAGAAAAGTTATATATATATATATACACACATCAACACAATCTAGGGATATTGAACATTTCATTGATTATCTAGAAAACTATAAACATTTTGTTATGACTGTAAATGGAAGAATTAAAGATAATTTCATGGCCGATATTTAAACATTAACAACACGATGCGATTTTGTTTTTCTAATTAATAAAAGTCTTAAATTAATTAAGCCATAGAAAATTACTGAGTGAACAAAAACATTTTATTCTTATAAAATTATTCAATCGAATTAACTGAATAAAAATCTTACCAAATCTGATAATCAGTAATCGGTATTTCCTCCTCTAACATTAATCACACAGCGGCAACGATTTTCCATACTTAAAATTAAGGTGTCAATGTCTTGCTGGGGTATGCAGTCCCAAGTTCTTTTTAAATGTTCGAAAAGTTGTTCTTCTGTTGTCAAGTTGGGCGGAAAATCCCTCAATGCTCTTCGCTGTAACATGTCCCAGGCGTGTTCAATTGGGTTTAAGTCTGGCGACTGTGGAGGCCAATCTAATACCTGAACATCGTGTTCTCGAAGGGCGGCCCTCACCAGCCGCGCTGTATGGGAAGGTGCATTGTCATGCATGAGCTGAAATTCTTGCCCCGTGAGGGCCCTGAGCGGGACAATGACACGTTCTACTACCTCCTCACGGTATCTATGGGCAGTCATGCTGCCCTGAATCCAAATGAGTTGGGTTCGTCCGCCGATTCGTATTCCTGCCCACACCATAATTGTCCCGCCTTGGTAAGAGTGGACCTCCTGTGGATGTCGGAGACGGCTGACCCTGCCTGGAGTTCTCCAAACGCGTGTTCATCTCGAATCTGGATGAAATCCATAGCGGGACTCATCAGTGAACAGCACCAATGACCATTGTTGATCACTCCATGTCAAATGTTCTTGAGCCCATAAAAGTCGCCTACCGCGATTGCCACGTCGCAGCGCTGGGACTCGTAGCGGTCTGCGAGCATGAAGACCAACTTCATGCAGCCTCCTTCGCACGGTTTGGTCGCTCACCAGCAGCTGCTGACCCTCCTGGAGCCTTTGCACTAGTTGCATCGCTGTGATATTGGGTAGTCTTCTGGCGGTCATTTGGAGAAATCGATCCTGTCTCTGAGTGGTAACACGATATCTACCTGTGTGCCGTTCTGCCACATCTCCAGTAGCGCGATAACGTGACCACAGCCTGGATACCACATTTTGGCTTGTGCCCAGAGACTCAGCAACGACGCGTTGAATAGCACCGTTTTGTAACATGCCAACTGCCCGTAACATTTCATCTCGACTCAAATGATGGCGTGGCATGACGCTAAAAAGCTTACACAACCAATTGAGAAAAGAAAATAAAACAATTTATCAGGTTTTCTTCAATTAACACGCAAAAAAAAATTTAATGCAACTTCTTGAAATTAGATACAACTCAAGATTGCGCTGTGCTTTGCGTGTTTTCATTTGTTTCTCATTTTAATTTTTAAATTTTGAATAAAGAATAGACAAGGTTTAAATCTGTAAATAAACTTTTTAAGGAAACTAAATAGGTTTTAAACAATAAAGCCATGTTTGATTTCAAAATAACGTATCCCTAGACTTTGTTGATGTGTGTATATCTTGGGCAACAAAGACAATACTCGACTGAGGAGGGTTACTGGCGTGAGTATGAGAAGGAAAGTTTTATGCATCTATTGCTCTTCTTAATAATTCTTAATAACACACAGAGATGTGGGCCGCTCGACCGACTGTGGACCGGTGAAAGGAAGGCTCCGTGCAAACGAGCCACCGACCACCGCCACTAGTGGCTGCCGCACGCCACGTCCTTTGGTACCGCGCAAACGAAGGCTGCTACAATTTTTAACTCTCCTGCTCTAGTTTCAAAATGGATTAAGCAATAAGTCACCACTGGTGTCGTGTCGAAGCCACTCAATCGCGAGTGGTCGCCACTCGCTACGAGTGTGCGGCGTGTCCGTACTAATTGCATGAAAAATATCGAAAACAGTTTGTCGCTGGCCACCAGTGGCTGCTACTGGTGGCCCGTTTGCGTTGAGCCTAATACTACGCGTCCTGTATGTAATTTTTTCCCTAGAGTGTTGAATCCATCTGGCCCAAACTAGGCAGAGCCTATACAATGGCAACCAGGTAACTGATAAATTATATAAAACTTATATATATATATTAAATAATATAATACTTAGTGTTACAAACCTACATACCTCCATGGTATTAAATACCATGGAGGTATGTAGGTAGGTATGTAACAGGGCGTGAGGACATTTTTAGGGTGGAGACCTGTTACATACCTCCATGGTATTTAATACCTCTATGGTGACAGAAGAAGGTTGTCAATTGACACGTATGTCATTTATTAATTGTTTTACACATTGTAATAAAATGTTTACATCATGAACAGTCTTTTTATAAAGATATAACACTTTGGTATATATTTCTGAATACATACATATTTATAATACATTACACCCAGACACAGAACAAATAATCGTGCTCTTCTCACAAAGATTTGTCGGGGCGGAGTTCCAACCCACGGTCTCTAGATTAGCAGTGAGAGCAAGTGAGAGTCACTAACCACGACACCAACAGACCAATCAAATTATTATTACTTAATACTAACTGTGCCCCGCGGTTTTACCGGCGTTAAACTTTATAAATTATAGCCTACTAGCGGCCCGGTACGTGCTTCGCTACGCTTTTAAGTATTAGTACAAATTGTTTGTATATGGGAGTATAGAAAGATATTGATTTTACACTTTTTCAAGACTTTTTTAAAATTTCCTCTACGTACGAACCTTCCCTGGACTTCCACGAATAATTCAAGACCAAAATTAGCCAAATCGGTAAAGGCGTTGTTGAGTGATAACATTACAACGAAAAGTGGCATTGATTTTTATATATATAGACTAGCGGCCCGGTACGTGCTTCGCTACGCTTTTAAGTATTAGTACAAATTGTTTGTATATGGGAGTATAGAAAGATATTGATTTTACACTTTTTCAAGACTTTTTTTAAATTTTCTCTACGTACGAACCTTCCCTGGACTTCCACGAATAATTAAAGACCAAAATTTGCCAAATCGGTAAAGGCATTGTTGAGTTATAACATTACAACGAAAAGTGGCATTAATTTTTATATATATAGATATGTTAATCCAGTGTGTCAGCTTACTCCGTATCAAATTTTATTAAAATCGCTTCAGCCGTTTAGACGTGAAGACGTAACAAACATACACTCTCACACAATCACAAACTTTTGCCTTTATACTATTAGTGTGATTTGCTATATTTATTTTCAGTTATAGTGGATGGTTTTTATCGTGTTTTGAACAACAATCTTTCACTTTTGAATGTATGGTGCTGCATAGAATGAAAAGCAAACCAAATCTAAACAGTTTAATGTATACGTTCTTGCAGTGTAATAAAAAGATTTAGTGTTACTTGATTACAGTTCTAACCTACATAATCCGTTTGGCAATAAAATTGTTTTCCGTGCTGCAGTGTAAAGTTAGAATGAAAAAAAACCTTGATGATTTTTTATACCGGGTTCCATCAAATTTATAACCACTGGTATTATTGGAAATTATGAAAAACCAGTTGATTTGGCGATACTAAATCGAGGGTTCGATGTTACCCAATCTTATTACTCACAATAATACTGGGTAAATAACAATTCTGTATGTTCTTAGCATGTCATTACATTTTTTGGTACAATTATGGTGGTTAAATATCTTTGGGAACGCCTCAGCTAATACAGCGAACCAATTTCGATTAAATCCTTTATTGTCACAAAATGAAAATGCTTATTCCATCATAGTATTTAGGTAAGTATATGTCGTCGTGATGAACTATGCTTTAAATATATTATATAAGTTTTACTTAATGTACAGACGCCAGCACATCAAGCTACCCCTTTCTGTCAAATTCCTCCAATTGAATGTGAACCTTATACTTTTGTGATAAAGTTGAAAATATATTAAAGTAATTTGACAGATTGCGGTAGCTGGATGTGCTGGCGTCGGTACCACTACATTCGGTTTAGATTCACAGATTAACTGATATTATCAGAATGCTTATTGCACCATAGTATTTTGGTATATATAGTCATGATGGATTATGATAAATTATAAGTTTTACTTACAGTTGTAGTGTTATGTAGTAGTTCGGTTAAGATAAACTGATATAGTGCCACAGAACGAAGGAGTTTTAAATCATAATCAAAACTCCGCGCGCCCAATGGCCTTCAGTAACACTAGTTATTGTATTACTCTGCTGGTTTGTGTAGTATAGGTGTGGTTCTTCGCAGCCATAGTGTACAATGACTAGCTAGCTCGCTCGTTACGGCAACAAATTTTATAATAATTTGTTTTTTGAAGTTATACTTCTTTTGGCGCGATGGAGAAAAATGATGAGAGTGAATTTTTACGATGCGCGCGCACACTGACACCAAAAAATTTAACAGCATGAAGTTAGTTCTAGGTGGTATGAGAGTGAATTTTTACGATGCGCGCGCATCGTAAAAATAACAGCATGACGTTAGTTCTAGGTGGTATGAAAATGTATGAGAGTGAATTTTTACGATGTGCGCGCATCATAAAAATAACAGCATGACGTTAGTTCTAGGTGGTATGAAAATTGATAACTATGTTCAAGTTGTATATTAAGAAGTATAACTTCTAACGCGTGTACATAAGTACACACAAGTTTTTTTTTTATCTTATGAGCTGTGGTTACTCTCGTGTTAAGAGTTATTCTTGCCGCTCCCCGGCTTCTGACTGTTGTCAAATAACCACAAGCGGAGCCGCCAGCTTAACCCTCTCTAAAGGACAGATAGGTACGTCGAAATGAAATTGCTTTGGCGGTCATCTATCTTAAGGCTGTCAGCCTTGCCAGCTTGCCAAGGTGCCTAACCTCGGGACCGGTTAGAGCAACTACTACACACTACAACTGAATATAAGGAGAAACTATGACATATTCATGATTTATTATTTAATGTTATTGATGTGTAACTCCTATTAATTGCTACATATATTATGTGGGCGTAATTTTAAAAAAGGAAAACGGGAATGTGTTAGATACAGGAAACCAATAGGATTTGATTTGACCAATGAGGGCGCGCGGTGGCGGTGATATTGTTGTGGCATGATGCAAACCCATTTTCCGTGAGGTTGGTACCACCGCGGATTGTCGGCGCGTAGTGTATGCGATGATATATTCGAACAATAATTGTGAATAACTTAGCTTCACAGTCTTTTAATCAATTTAATTATACGGAATGATAACAAATCAGTGTTTTTTTACTATTTATTACCTAAGCATACTTTTTTAAACATCACATTTGCAGTAAGCTTCATTTGCTTTTACTGTGTCCCCGAACCATTATGCACCCTATACTACAGAATTTAAGTACTGGTAACCCGTGGGTGGTATAATTTAATATAATAATATATACGGACAATGTCACACAGATCATCCTAGCCCCAAACTAAGCAAAGCTTGTACTATGGGTACCAGGCGAAGATATACATACTTATATAGATAGATAAATACTTAAATACATAGAACGGATTCCCGGACTTGATTAGCTATAAGAAGTTGAATATTTCCTAGTTGATACGGATTAGGTATAATTAGGCCGAGGCCGCGAGGGAGGGAGTGTAGGAGCGCCACTATCTCCTGTGGACAGGCTCTTCTTGCTAAGCTATGTTAGCAACAACATATGGAATCGTATGTGGGATTTATACGAACTACATTTTTATTTGGCCGGATTATTCATAGGTTTGTGATGAATTGAAATAAATGATAAACTACTCATCGTGAGTCAGCGGTACTTGTGCTTAGGTACATACCTACTTTGTTGTTCTGTCATGAGTGCTCAACAAAAAGTTTAGTAATTACTGTACCCATTACGTGACCAAGTTCCATTTATCATGCGGTTTATAAATTGTTTTGATAATGTGCGTATTATAATTAGTTCAGCTGGTGTTTAAAAAAGGTACCTATATTAATATTTGTAAAGCCCCCGTCTTTACAAAAATTACTATTAAATTACTCGAACACAAATCACACCCCGTCTCAGAAAAAAACACACACAAATAGTTCTAACCCCGCGAGGTGAACCTTAACCACTGCGCCACGTGTGCAGGGTTGTCTCGTGTCCTGTACTAATGGCTAGTCTTCATTGAACCTGGCCGCCATGGCCAAAATTCAACCCGGAAAATTTTCAAATGATCTGCCTGACAACAGCTTGATTGTTTAGATACAGACGCCAGCATGTGCTGAGAAATGAAATTTAACAGATTGGGGTAACTGGATGTCCAGCTACCCCAATCTGTCAAATTCTTTTATAGATTTTCACCTTTATCACTTCACTTTTATTGGGGAAATTTGACAGATTGGGTTAGCTTGATGTGCTGGCGTCTGTACTTTCCGCAACATTTTAGCCAATACAAGTAAGTATAGCCTAACTTATAGTTCACCATGACCATTGATATAAACTACCTCAATGACCATGACACAGAACAATATGCCACAAAAAATAATCGCAAGTCAACTCTAAAATTGCCCTAAAGCAGCAAATAAATCTTTTAAATATGGTTGGCGAAATCGGTACGTGATTATCCCGCTGAAAAGAATCGATCGGACGATCGAATTGTGCAATGAATCACGGTTTATTCACGCAAATACGAACGTTCCTATCAAAGTCAATGAGACTTAGCCAGATCAATGTTTCGCCCCCGTAAACCCCAAATCATTTTTACAGATTTGAGGTTTTCAGAGTTTTACTTGTCTTTGTGGGGGTGTATAGACGCCAGCACATCAAGCTACCCCAATCTGTCAAATTTCCCCAAATGAAAGTGAACCTTATACTTTTGCGATAAAGAATATCTATAAAAGAAATTTGACACATTGGGGTAGCTGGATGTGATTGCGTCTGTACTTACGCAGGTACAGCAATTCGAACTTGCAGGATCTTTTGTACTAACTTCCATTACTTTTTATTGTATCCCTAGAGCCCTGAATGTAGTCTGCACATACTTCACAGTAGGTACGCTTTTTAGGGGTGGATCCTTGTGGTCTCCTGGTTCTGGTCTGGTCTTATGGTATCTACTCTTTAAGTTATTTTTGCTCGCAAATAAGACATTGTTTAAATTCACCGTTATTGAACTCTTTTTGACAGTTTTCCATTCAATCGGTTTTACAGACGGGTAGGATTGGCTGTAGGTAGGTAGGTATGTGATGATTGGGAATGCTATAAAATATTTAAAATTTATTCCCGTTTGCTCCACTTAAATTATTACTACTACTATTCGAAATAATATAAATATTTTGTTGAATTTCTATTCATCGCACCAAGTGTGAGGAACCTCGCCATCCATGACCCTTAACATTTGCATCGATGAAATCCCTCTACGACACTAAATCGATCGAGTTACTTGTGTCTTTGAGAACATTTTATATTGCTAGGACTTAAATGCATTATATTTAGCTATCAGTAACCTTACGAGTAAAAGTAAAGCAGCGGTTGCTCGTCACAATGTCGTTACTAAATGTTTAGTCATTTACACTCTCTTAGGTCTTTAGTTAAGGAGATTCAGGTTCTGATATCAAGACGTTCGGCCATACATAAATGCCTCTATTTCTTGAACTGGACCGTCACGAATTACCTACTTGACTGGTATTTTTATGCGTCACAATCCGCCTGATTAGCAACCCCCTCCCTATCTCGAGTGGCCGAACGTTCTGATTTAGGATTATCTAATTGACGGGCCGGTTGACGTGGTTGGTATATATTTGCCTTTCACGCCGCCTGTCGTGGGTTCGATTTCCACCCAAGACAGATATTTGTGCATGGACATGTTATTATAATGTTTTTAGAAACTGATCTTCTCATGGATATCCACGTCAGCAAGCGCCCCCATACCTTATGGCGCGGCTCATTTATTTTGAAGTCTTAATGGCTAGAGGGCTTGAACCCATTGTCCGGTGAAGCATCGAAAGCCTCTTAGGCTAACTAGACAGCTGGCTTCTCTAATTGCCATTCCCTGGTTTATGTTACTTTCTCCGCAACAATAATATACTTTCAGAGCCGCCTGCCATAGTCAACCAGCCAATCTGACGCTCACGGACGAACAGGGTTTGAGTAATCATCTGCTCATCAGAACTAAGTTATTAATGCCGGTGTTTCTCAGGGATTTGCTCTCTGCTACCCGGTATCTTAGGGTACACATACGACGACAACTCAGGTCGGTAACGATGAACGGGTTTGCTCACGTCATGCTTCCTGGCGGAACCACCTTTGCTGTAACAAATATATGTTACATGAACAATTCTATAAAATGTCTATAAAATTCTAGTCCTATTAAAAAAAAGTCTATATCTCTAGTACTCTACCAGGCGGGTGAAGCTAAGTGCCCATACTAAGCAACTACCCACATCTTTAGCTTGCTCTATGTTACATAATTCAGATATTACGAACAGCATACGCTTGACTTAGGTAGTCTGTTGTGCCTTATAAAGTACTCTAGTAATAGGCGGGTGAAGTTACGTGTCTCTACTTGGCAACTACCCACATCTTCAGCGTGCTCTATGTTACATAACCCAGATATTACGAACAGCATACGCTTGACTTAGGTAGTCTGTTGTGCCTTATAAAGTACTCTAGTAATAGGCGGGTGAAGTTACGTGTCTCTACTTGGCAACTACCCACATCTTCAGCGTGCTCTATGTTACATAACCCAGATATTACGAACAGCATACGCTTGACTTAGGTAGTCTGTTGTGCCTTATAAAGTACTCTAGTAATAGGCGGGTGAAGTTACGTGTCTCTACTTGGCAACTACCCACATCTTCAGCGTGCTCTATGTTACATAACCCAGATATTACGAACAGCATACGCTTGACTTAGGTAGTCTGTTGTGCCTTATAAAGTACTCTAGTAATAGGCGGGTGAAGTTACGTGTCTCTACTTGGCAACTACCCACATCTTCAGCGTGCTCTATGTTACATAACCCAGATATTACGAACAGCATACGCTTGACTTAGGTAGTCTGTTGTGCCTTATAAAGTACTCTAGTAATAGGCGGGTGAAGTTACGTGTCTCTACTTGGCAACTACCCACATCTTCAGCGTGCTCTATGTTACATAACCCAGATATTACGAACAGCATACGCTTGACTTAGGTAGTCTGTTGTGCCTTATAAAGTACTCTAGCAACAGGCGGTTGAAGTTACGTGTCTCTACTTAGCAACTACCCACATCTTCAGCGTGCTCTATGTTACATAACCCAGATATTACGAACAACATACGCTTGACTTAGGTAGTCTGTTGTGCCGTATAAAGTAATCTAGCAACAGGCGCGTGAAGTTACGTGTCTCTACTTAGCAACTACCCACATCTTCAGCGTGCTCTATGTTACAAAACCCAGATATTACGAACAGCATACGCTTGAGTAGGTAGTCTATTGTGCCTTATAAAGTACTCTAGTAATAGGCGGGTGAAATCAAGTGTCTATACTTTGCGACTACCCACCTCGCCTCCACTCGAAATCAATCGCGCTCGAGTCGGTGACGCCCTGAGTCGTATATACTAGGTTCCAGTCGCTAGTCGTCACCTACCGCTTCACTATCTAACATCTAGAAGTTGACAAGCTTACACTTTTATCGTGTGGTCATAGATACAGACCCACTTTTTTATTTGATTTACTGCTAACCAAAACAGTTATATCGTAATAGGATCACGCGTCGGCCCCAACACGGTCAAATCCGTAGGCCATAGAATAAAATAAAATCAAAACGCCAAGAAATTTACATTATATTTTATTATCTTTGTCTTTAATAAAGTAATTACAGGTAGGCACTAAAAAATAATCATGCATATTGAAGACCATAATACAATAACATATTCTTAGATACAACAAACACTGCATTCTCACTTGAGAAATATAACGGCCAAAGGCCTTAGTGCCAACGCCGGAGTTTTTAAAACTATTCGCTGACCATAGACAAGATGGCACACAGCCTAGAACACTTGTGACTGAGTATTGTGTTCCGTAGCGAATCGGCATAACAATTATTAATTATCCCAACGAGACAGCGAACATTAAGCGTGCTTAACTAGTATCGGACCACTTTTAAATTTTTCATAACAGTAAGACTTTAAACTAATGACCTCTTCCATTACTTGCAAATACAGTAGATGTCGTTTATTTCTGACATGATTGCTGTGGCAGTTTGGTCTCCGTATACTCCTATGCATTTCTTTTATAATCCCTATGCTGATTTCGGTATTACATATTGGTTTTCTTCTTTTGTAAATGTTAATTCAGCTAATATCAAGATGTTCAATTATAAAATATTACTCGGTTAATTTGACTGAACTGAGCTAAAAACCCTTGCACCAAAATGGCGAGATTGCGTGTTTTTATATTGTAATAATTATGGAACTATTTGTAGTCTATATGCATTAAAGTTGTATATCAGTGGATCGTATAAAAAAACTCTTTTCAACAATTCTAGTACCCATAAATGTTTGTCGATTAAATATTATAATAAAAAATACCGTTCGAAGTCTCCATAAACGGCATACACTGTACTTTCAAACCATACAAAAAACAAGCCTGTTTATTTAGGATTTCGGCCTATTTTAAAGGATATAATAACTAGCTAGTAGTAATGGGATAGGCCGTCAGTAATGCACATCGCAGCACGCCACTAGTCCAAACAATAACTTCAACATGAGGCAAAACTAAACAATAAAAGCTCCAATAAATTGTATACGTCACACGCCGTTTCCATAGAAGGCACGTTATCGTAAAAGAAAAAAAAAATCCTTTTTAAAAAAGCTATCTTGTTAATTATTAAAAACTACGAGCTAGTGTATTACAAAACAATTAGAAATACTTTTAACTATGAAGCTACGAACTGTGTGCTATAAAACAGTGAAGTTACGCGAATTCCATTGACCAGCCCAATTATTGCTCATTTTTTAATAAGGAATTTACGCCTAAATACTATTATGGAAAAAAATATTATAAATTATAACGGTTTCTAGTAACATTTCATCATTATTTATTTTACTAAATAAATAGCATATAACATGAATTATCTACTAACGAAAAAATATGGTTTATTCCTAAATAAAAAAAAAAAGATAAATTCAGGTATAAATTACACAGATAGTGTATTTAGCGCCAAAATAATTAAACCTGGGTGCTTACTATAACCGAAGCATGGTTCGTTTACTAACTTGTGTTATATTGAATTGTCTCTTCACTTTACGATAATTATTATATATTTTTTTTTAACTTTATTCGTTCGGACACTAAATATCAATAATTACACAAAGCTATCTACATGAGCCACTCTTAACCGTTTTCTGTGTTAGTGTTGCCAGACTTGACATACGTCGCGGCCATAGACAAACTATGGCGTTCTTTAGGGATATAATAAATGATTTGTTTTTTTGTGAGTGACAGTATAGTTCCGCACTGGCAACCTAGTTATTATGTTGGTAAACACCATTGTCTGGGAATGATTCGTAATGATTGCATTTATATCTCCAGCCGCATCTCTCTCTTCGGCTCCGACGAAAACTGGACTTACTGTAAACAAAAAAAAAACTATGTTACCAAAACAAATGCATGTGCTCAAAACGGATAGACTAGTTAAAGCACCGAGGCACGCGGTCGGTGCTGGTGGACTGAGCGTCTCACTGCGTCAAAGGGCACGTTAAGATATCGTGGGACCGCTGTAGTAGATAAGCCATGACAGTCAGAGGCCTATTGCGCGTCTATTAAAACTCTGACACGAAAGGAACAAAAACAACTAGGATCCGTATACAAACCAATTCCATTACATACCCAGTTGATAATTTAAACATTTCTTGCAACGATCTATGTTATATTTGTAATACAATATTTCTTTAAGACTGAGAGAATACGTAGTGCTCGACAATGGTTGCGCATTGACTCAGTCAGAGCATAGGACGCAAGTCAAGAATAACAAATCTTGTCTCGCGACCCTGGGTAGTTACTATGCTTACTCTTGGAAGTTTGACGCCAAGCAGTAGTGCACGCAAGCTGTTGAGTGCAAATCAGTGGTCCCACACGTTGCCTAGTTATGTCATATTGTCACGTCGGGTCGGGTCACGTCGCTAAGGTAGCAGAGCACGCAATACTCACACGGGCTTGTCCCTACTGGCAGCACTGCTTGCGCACGTCGGGTCGGGTCACGTCGCTAAGGTAGCAGAGCACGCAATACTCACACGGGCTTGTCCCTACTGGCAGCACTGCTTGCGCACGTTGTCGGTGTGCGTGCGCACGTCGGCGGGCTCCGCGTCGGGTCGGATCACGTCGCCCTCGGGCGGATCACGCATCTGCTTCTGAGATACGATCCTGTATATTTCTGAAATAAAATAAAAATCATGTTTTACTAAGGTAAATTATGCGATAATGTACCCCAACAGATGGCTTATCAAAACTCACAATTCAGTATAGATCATAAGGTCCTTCCTGGTGGCGCGTCTATTACCATTATGGCCACAATTCTTGCCATGGCTGGTATAAACAATGTTGTTTTGTGATGTGTTTACTCCTAATTCTTTCGTTGTTTGAGTTAAATTAGGATTTCTTTCGAGAACATTTCAATTTAAATAAGTCAAATTACCCCATTTCTGAAGCATAATTCCCAGATTATATGAATATAGAATGCTATTCGTAGATACAATCAAAGAATTAGATACAGAAAAGCACACTGTCGTGAGCAACATTTGAGGCTTTAATATCGTTATTGTGTCGCTGTTTTTTGCAGTTTCTTGAAGTTCAAGGTTGTTAGTAATTCGTCATAAAAACCATCAAATCACAACGGTCCGGACAAGGTCGACAGTAAAAGTTACTCTTTTATTTTGTTAACACGGAAGAAATTGTAAGTCATTAGAGTGTTCAGTATTCGTGTTTGCTTCATTTCAAATTTGATTGACGGTCACCGGTAGTGCTCTCTACGAAGCTGGTGGTCCTGGGTTCGAATCCCGGTAAGAGCAAACATTTGTGTGATGAACACGAATATTTGTTTCTGAGTCATGGATGTTTTCTATGTAGGTATATAAGTATTTATCTATCTATATAAGTATGTATATCATCGCCTGGTACCCATAGTACAAGCTTTGCTTAGTTTGGGCCTAGGATGATCTGTGTGACATTGTCCCGAGATATTATTATTATTATCCCGAGATATTAAATACAGACACTATTCTATCGATGACTGCAACGTCTTATTGATAGAATTTCCTATATTCAGAACGATGAATTTTGCATAGTTTTATACTATGCAAAATTCATCGTTCTGAATATATCTCATCGTTCTGAATGTACTTAGAACCAAATTCATATGAACAACTGATAGACGGAACATCGATTTGTTCTTTATGTTATAGCTAGGCAAAAGAGCAAGTGGGTCATCCGATGGTAAGGGATCACCACCGCCCATGGACACTCTCAAGACCAGAGACCACCCCCCCCCCCCCCCCCCCAAGGATACTCGCAACACCAGAAGGCCCGCAAGTGTGTTGCAAGCCTTTCAGAAAGGAATAGACTTGAAGGTTGCCATGTCATACACAAACTAACAACAATGACATATATTAAGTTAACCATTTGGACAAGATATCTCACATAAAGCTCCGTTTCCACCAGGTATATGTGTGAGTACATGATGCTGAGGAAAATATCCACCTTCAACATCATCATGTCCGCCGAATGATGTCATGGACAAAGGCTCCCCACATATTTCCACAACAGACTTGTGTCCACCATTTAGAAGGATATACCATAATCGCCACGCTTGGCAGACGCCTATATTCACTTAATTTTCCTAAAGTTTTACAGCGTTTTTTTGGTGGAAAAAGTCACACAGTTACACATAGTACGCATACTTGGACTTCTTAGGCTGAGATCTATAGAGCGTACTTAGACTTTGCTCAAACTTTACTTACGTAAAACTTTGCTAAATGTATGCTTTTTTTTTTTTTTATTAACGGGACTAGTCCCTCCCTCTTACCCACCACTGCAACTCCTGTAAGCCAGGATCAACAGTGGCACACAATGAAATGACACTGAGCGGTGAAGCTCAGGCATGTCCCGGGGAATCGCTTTAACTGTCTTGGATCCCGCAACGAATTTAATCAGAAACAGAAAAAAGGAGGAGTTAGAAAATGAATAGTTCCACTTCCCTCCAGAGCAAAGCGGGAGACAGAATGATGTAAAGAGGCTATAGCCTCATAAAATGAGAGATTTGCAACTAGAGAAGCCAGCTGCAAAAGCACCGAGGATCAATTTAAGGGTCCTAAGTGAGCTGTTATATTTGATTCCAATAGTAGGTATGGCAAAAACGCTTAAACGCACGGAAGTTGTTCCTTGTTGCTACAAGATCCGTATAATAAACTACTCCAGATATTGGTTGCAAGCTGTTTAACATAATATCACGCTGATTTTGCCAGAGATCACACTCCCACAGGATGTGGTGAGCAGTTTGTTCATATTCGTTACTGGATGTTGAGCACAGACAGATTGGTGAAGATACTAATTTGAAACTATACAATTTACTTTTAAAATTGCCGTGTCCGGTAAGAAATTGTGCAACACAATGGTCTATGATTAGCCAAGTTTTATTTAACCGTTCGCGTACGTCCGGAAAGAACTGGTGCAGATGGCGACCCTTGGTTGACGTATTCCATCTACATTGCCATTCATTTAGTAGTTCGTTATTTAAGTCAGCTATTGGCATAAATAGCCTGGTTATTTTCGCACGGTCGCGTAATGATAAGAAATCATTTTCTAAATTATCGCGCGTAGAATAATACATTGCTGCTCGTCTTTGTACTTCAAGATCAACCGGTAGTACACCCGCTAGGACAGGTAGGGCCTCTGTGCTCACTGTTCTATAGGCTTTACACAGAAATATCAACGCCAACCTCTGGCTTTGTAGTAATTTACGGCGAGCAGCTCCGATGGTAGCCCTATCAGCCCACACAGGCGAGCCGTAGCATATACACCCAAGATAGGTTGCCCCGTAAATGATTTTAAGAGTATTAAAAGAGAGGCCCCAGGTTGCCGTCGATATCCTTGTAAGTGCAAAAAAGTTTCGCTTAGCTTTTTCCCCAACTGATTTAATATGTTCTATAAACGAGAAATTCTTTTCTAAAACTAAACCCAAATAACAGGTTGATATTTTGCGTTTTACAGTAACATTATTAAGTTTTACGCCCGGGGGGGATTTTAGTTCACCTTTAAGAAGGAGTTGGTAGGTTTTATGAGGAGCAAATGTAAGGCGATTTCTTTTACCCCATTCACTTATCATACTTAAGCAAGTTTGAGCCAGATTTTCCAACTCTCTCCTGGAGTTACCGTGTATAAGTAAGAGGCCATCGTCAGCATATGCCGTTAGAGAGCAGCGTGATGGCAAGGGTAATGTCAAGAAGTCATCAAAACCCAAGTTCCAGAGATACGGCGCGAGCACTGAGCCCTGGGGGCAACCCATGGTTAACGATTTAGTGACTCTGAAGTGACCAAGCTTAAGAGTTGCAGAGCCATGTACGAAATAAGATGTGATTATCGAATATATATTACTGAAACAACCGCGTAACTTAAGTTTTTGTAACAAAATTGGCCACCAAGTATTATCAAACGCCCCTGAAATATCTAGGAATATGGCCAAAACGTATTTACATTCGGACGAGTTTACAGCTTTCCTCACTGAGATAGCTGCATCCACTGTCGATTTACCCGCAGTAAAACCAAATTGATTTCCGTGTATGCTAAGCTTATACTTTGATTTGGTATTTATAGACTTTTTGACGTTAAGATTATGCTTAGCATAAGCTAAGACAGACAAAGTCAAAACACCAATTGTAATTTCGTTACATGCATTAACTTCTGTCTAAGTTAAGTCTGAGCAAAGTCTAAGTACGCTCTATAGATCTCAGCCTTAGTTTCTCTATCTCTGTTGCAAACTCAACATAAATGTAGCTTGTTTTGTTAAAGATTGTTCTTATATTGCTTCAGAACCATAAAAGCCATACGTCAAAATTTCCCCTAACCTACGAGATCAATACACCGCCGTACATTTATCATTCGACCTCGCAAGTGAAATGACCCCAAAGACTCGTAGTTGACATGTAATTAAGTACCAACTAAATATATCAGACGGTAATGATGACCGAACTGATGGAGGCCATTGACATTCATTGCGTCCAGTTCGTTTATCAGGAAAATATTTTGTTGTTGTGTATATTATCAACAGGATTTTTAGCGTGGTCACTTTTGCGCATCAAATAATTTTTTAAGTACGTTATGGATGTATACATGTGTAAATGAATAATGAAGGTAATTTTGGCGAATCTATATATATAAAAATCAATGCCACTTTTCGTTGTAATTTTATAACTCAACAACGCCTTTACCGATTTGGCTAATTTTGGTCTTGAATTATTCGTGGAAGTCCAGGGAAGGTTTGTACGTAGAGAAAATGAAAAAAAAAGTCTTGAAAAAGTGTAAAATTAACATCTTTTAGCAATTTAAAATATTTTTTGTTTGAATAAATGAACTTATTAATATTTATTTTATTACTATGCCTTATACGTAGCGAAGCACGTACCGAGCCGCTAGTTTTTTTATATATTTGACTGAAAATAATCTAACTGTTGCTGAATGATATTTGATTTGCAGTCCTATTGGCGAGATCAAGCTCCTAGGCCCACAGCTGATGACTAGATGGGTGACTGCCCGTAGTTTAATTGTGTGTTGCGGAGGGCTTATTTAATAGCCCATCTCGGTTCTAAAGCAAAAACGTTTGATTTCCAGGCGTTATCAAATGTTATATTCTTATTCTGAAGAATTTCGCTTAACTCAGCTCCAGTATTCTCATACTTACACAGTGGTACTTGTGAGAATAACAATGTATAAAATTAACACCCCATTTCACCCCGTGGGGGATGTAGAAGTCGACCCAAGGGAATATGTCCCAGAGAACAGGCAGCAGCGCTGCTATCGCCAACCCGTCTGTCAAGCGTGGCGATTATTGCATATCCCACCAATTGTTGGACACAACTTCATTGTGAAAATCTTTTGGGGAGGCCTTTCTTCAGAAGTGGACGTTATTCGGCCGACATGATGATTAAAAATATTCTGACAGACTTACAAATTGACAAGAACATAATTATCTCAACCAGGAGTTTTACAAATATAGGCTTGACACACCTGAGGCAACCTTATGGAGTAAGCAGTATGCCGCTGAAGTGATGAGCCAGATTTACATTGAGAGGTTATTATCGAAGGCATGGCCTACATGCAACGGAACACAGGCCAACAGTGCAGTTGCCGCAATGTTGATGAGATTAGCCCCATAAAACTTAGCCTTAGAAGGGGAGGCCTAAAATGCAGGGCAGCCATGAATCCGAATCGTGCCGAACAAATTCAGGTAAGCTGTGGCCGTGGTTGCAGATCCCTGACAAGGTTTTATTAGATACATGGGGCTTTTCAAATAGAATTGAATAAAAAGATTTCTGCTCGGCCGCAATGCATCAGTAGTACCCCAGGGTCCATATACGTTATGTTTGCAGCGTACCATAAGCGATTTCAACTCAACTTTAGTTTTTAGACGCCTACCTACACGCAATGCAATCAATCGCAACGGTCGTCACTGTACATGTTAACTTAAATTATGATGAACCCATAGTTCATTATTTGAACTAAAGGTATGTTCAGTTTGAGATTTTATTCTCCGCTTCATAAGCTTAAATATGTATAGTACTCACCAGTTAGAATATTCTGGAATGCAGGCTCAACATTAGTCGAGTCGAGGGCGGACGTTTCAATAAAACTAAGACCGTTCCTTTCCGCAAATGCCTTTGCTTCTTCTGTTGGGATGGATCTGTGGACGTTCAACGATAACTTTTAATTAAATAACGCTAACAAAAGTTGCTGAGATAGCCGATTGCCTCGATCTAGTAGTAGAATGTGTGAAGAAATTATATTACCACCACAACACAATTATATTACCACACAGTTCATGATAATGTTGGGGCTGACCCGTACACGGCGCACCTGGGAAGCGCATCGTTTTCTCATAGTTGTATAAAAACAATCGACTCGAGCTTCCGCAAACATCCCTGATGCACTACAAAAGCGGGGCAACCCCATCAATATCCTGAACGCATTCGCATACAATATAATAATGCGTTCAGGATATTGATGGGGTTGCCCCGCATTTGTCGCTGCTGCAAGCTATCCACCTCAGTGTTGGGAGAGTGGCAGTGATTGCGTGTGTGTGTGTTGTTATAGAAATACTAATATAGGTGTAAGAATTATTGTTATTAACAAAATTTGACTCATGTTACTTGAAATAAATAAATAATAATTATTATTATTAATTCCGTTGGTTCGAAGACGTATTTTAATTTTGTACAGTGGTACTGATGATCCTAGTGAGCAAAGTAGTGTTGGTAAGTGGATAACGTAAAGGGTCTTATCGCTGGGAAAAGATTTATTGTATATTTTCCTGTCCCAGACGAATCCCATAGAACTATGGTGGTGAGAAAATTAGGGTAACCTGTTTTTTCAAGGTTTTACATAAACGGTATCCATAGTTACTATGTTATAGTTATACTATGCCGTAACCTGATGAAAAATTTGCCTCGCTTCGATTCGAAGATCGCTTTTATTTCCGATTTTAATATTAACATTTTCTGATTGGCGTATTCTTGCAGTTTATATCGAAAGTGGACTCAGCTGAGATGCCTACTATCGCTCTTTTAGCTCACTGGCATGACGACATAATTCTGATAGGCGTGTTCGCGCAGATTATATACAAAAAGTAGTCTTCTCAGATGGCCTTCGGTACCAACAAGCAATACCGACATGTTCTGGTCGGCATGCTCAAACAGTTTATATACAAGGAGTGAGCTCATCTGAGATGCCTAAGATCGCTTTTATAACCGACAAACATGACAGACATAATAATACTGATCAGCGTGATCGCAGAATATATGCAGAAGAAAATCTTAGGCATCTCAGATGAGTCTGCCACCTGTGATGCCTAAGTTTGCTCTTGTTTCAAACAAGCATAACCGGCATAACTCTGATTGCGCAGATTATATTCAGAAAGTAGTCATATGAGATGCCTAAGATTACTTTACTTTCCGTATACAATAAATATTCAAACGAGTAATATAATATACTTATTTTTGTACGAAAGTAAAATCTAACAAAATATATAACGAAATAACGACCCGAAACATACCGCGCATTCAGTCAAGTCGTTTCTTACCAGTCACTCTGTATCGGTGCTAGATTGGCCAGCAAATAGCCCGGACCTCAACCCAATTGAGCACCTTTGGCACGAAATCAAGAAAAAAGTTGCCACTTATCGTAATACAAATTTTGATAAACTTCATGAAGCTTTTTATGAGGCATGGGCAAACATTCCTGTTGAAACATGTCAGAAACTGATAATGTCTATGCCACATTGGTGTCAAGCGGTAATTACTAAAAAAGGTTTTGCTACTGGATACTGATTTTACACGTAGTAAAATGGAGCTGTTAAAGATATTATAACACTGCACATTATTAGTTTTGTTTAACTGTATTTTTCATTATACTTTACTGTCCTTAATTAAATGTCCACTACAGAATTGTACCTTAATATTTAATACATGTTTAATCTTTGATATTAAATACTTTTTCTATTTATTTAATCTTTTATTTACAGCCATTTATCGAATAATAATCGGACCACATTATGCAAAAAATAGGTGCTGAGAAATCAATAGGGTTTTATATTTATAAGTACATAACCGGTTATAGCCCTTCACTATCTTGAATGTCCCTAATTAGTTGACCACGACTGTATATGTAGGTATAGAAAGTAAAGTCAACTGAGATTCCTAAGATCGGTCTTGTTGGCGATAAGCGTGATCGGCGCGTTTACGCATTTAATGTACAGAGAGTGAACTCACCTGAGAGAGCCTGTGCACACCACTTCTTTTAAACGCACGTTTTGGAAACGCGCGTCAACGGCGTGCTTTTATCCTATAGAGCAGTTTATTGTCGTTGTCGGCACCGGCGCGTCAGTATCGATACACGCGCGTCAGTATCGCGTCTATATAGCTACACACGCGCGTCTGTATTGATTCAAACGAGGATTTGAACTTATACAGATGTGCACAGGTCCACAGGCTGCGTCTAACTTGTATGCGTATCGCGTCTGTATCGCTAAAAACGCGTGTCGATGGAGCGCTTAAAAAACGTGGTTTGCATAGGCCCTAAGATCGCTCTCTTTACCGAGAAGCATAACCGGCACATACTGAGGGCGTGTTCGAGCAGTTTATGTTCCGAGAGTGAACTAACCTGAGATGCCTAAGATCGCTCTTGTTGCCGACAAGCATGATCAGTATATTCTGATCGGCGTGGTCGCGCAGTTCACGTAACCACCGCTCGACGTTCTCGTACGACAAGTGCTTCGCTATGTCGTAGACGAGGAGCGCGCCCACCGCGCCGCGGTAGTACGCCGACGTGATCGCGCGATACCGCTCCTGGCCGGCTGTGTCCCATATCTGGGCCTTTATCGTTTTGCCGTCCACCTGCGAACAAAATATACATCTTTATAACATTGATATCAGTCAATTCAGGTGTGTTCAACCGCAGAAAATGAGGTCCTGGGTTCAAATCCCGGGTCGGGCCAAAAAGTGATTTTGGGATTTTTCCATAAAAAGAAATTTCTCAGTATCAGCCCGAAGTCTGCAAGTTGGCGGTATTACACCCCCGTGCCTCGGAGAGCACGTAAAGCCGTCGGTCCTGTACCTGACCTCTTTCCGGTCGTGTCGCTAGTCGTCCCATCGGATCATGAGAGTGATGGAGTAGAAAGTGTCCCTGTGTTTGCGCACACACTTGTGCACTATAATATGTCTTGCGCAATTGGCTAATCTCCACTGAGAATGGCCGCCGTGGTCGAAATTCGGCCGGGAAGACATCATCAGTCAATTTTATGGAACTTTCTTAAATGAGTAAGATCAGTTAGTTTGTAGTTGACAGGGCAAAAAGTAAGAAGTGTATAAGGTAATATGTGGAATTAAGATTGGGTTCAATGGAATGAAAAGGCTGCAGACATGGGCTAAGCGGAGTCCTGTAAGGGCAACCCTGAATTCAAAAATGAATGTTCACTTTTTCTGATTTTTTTGTCAGTTAAAGTCTAATCTTTTTTTTTTTCTAGTCAATTAAACTTTAATCTCAGATAAATTACAATAAGTCATGGAAACTAAGAGCCGTCTATTTGTCCCTGTTATAGTTTATGGTAGGAATTAAAGGTTCTTTGGTGACCACAATAAACTCGAAACACTTTTAAATAATAATAAGTACACTTTCTTATAATAATAATAAATATCGTGGTACGACTAATACTCCGCCATCTGATGAAACTAGGCAGAACCTTTTTTTCACTTGGTTGTAATGCTGACCGACCCACTAAAACACCACGGTAGCCAGCCTCACAGTGCTTGTAGCGGGGGCTCTGGGTACTCGTAAACGATCTCGCCAGTACCCCCACTGTACACTGCAGCCTCCGCGGGGCTCTCACGCACAAGCGTGTTTATGTAACCTGAGCTACATCAGGTTAACTCTTCCCGGGACCATTCCTCCAAATGCCAGCGATCCCAGGGGCGGCGCCCAGCCGGGGAGAAGCCAGCCGGGCGCCGCATACTCTCTCGCGCTGGGATTAGCTCCTATGGCCACCATTAAAATGACACAACATACTTATATATTTCTAAATACATACATACATATTAGAGATAACTTACACCCAGACACGGAACAAATAATCGTATCCAGCACACAAAGATACGACCTCTGGCCTAGCAGTCAGGGTCACAAACCACCAACCAACAGGCCAGTCAAAAAGAATTAGAAGAAAGACGGTCACCTTAGCCTAGTTGGTAGTGCTCTTGCCTACGAAGCTGGTGCTCTTGGGTTCGAATCCCGGTAAGTGCAAATATTTGTGTGATGAGCACGAATATTTGTTTATGAGTCATGGACGTTTTCTGTGTATATAAGTATTTATCTATCTATATAAGTATGTATATGGCCGCCTGGTACCCATAGTACAAGCTTTGCTTAGTTTGGGGCTAGGATGATCTGTGTGACATTGTCCCTAGATATTATTAGATATTAGTATGGGGCAATGTATAAGATTCTATAACAATTCACAAACAAGAAGAATAAATAACATTTATGTTAATGCAATATGTGGCCTTATCGCTAAAACGATCTCTTTCAGGCAACCAATAATAATAAAATGCCTGTACCCTGACCACGATAGTACCGTCGCGTCGATGCATGGTTTGTAGTATGTTAGTAAAACGACAACATTGAAGCAGTCACTAAAAGCGTGTATTATGGCCCTTCAATGATTACTTAACAGTAACATAGACTATAGCAGGGACAGATCGAACGTTCTTAGTTTCAATGACTGAGATATTTCTCTACAAAAACCATCAACGTTCACGATTGTTTTCGTATAGCAAACCCTTTGTCGAGGGGTAGGTCTTAGCTATTTTTTGACTGACGTAATGGCCCAAATGAAGTTATTGCACCTCAAAGAATACATGTAGATATAATGACGTGTTCAAAGTCACAAGATTTATTTACATATATTTAAATTATACTTTACAAACTTATCTTTTTGTCTACCTCCAGTTCAGAACATGTCAACTCCGGGAATAAATGCTCTCAACGGGAATAACTGGAAACTATGTGGAATATTTTATTTTTTATAAAATTGTATTTTAAAAACACAAAGCAGCATCGCCTTATCTTTTTGACAATCGATCGGAACAATTATACGAGACAGTACGGATTTCCTATCGATTCAAAATTGTATTGATGGATGTATTTAAACCGATTTTATATATATTTAAATACATACAATAAATATTTATTTCAAAAAGCATTGAAGTAATTCCAAATTTTCTTAACTAAAACCGATTTAAACTAAATTTATATGAGGCCATTTCGAAAACATTCCATGTCGAATAAACGAATCAATTTCAAAATTAGTTCTCACACAAATATTAAAATACATACAAAAACATACAGTTAAATTATAAGCTACTTCTACTTTTGAAGTCTGTTAAAAATGAACAATACTCTACTATAAATTTGATATAAGAAAAATATGACCAATTTGAAAGCGTACTCATTCAAAGTGTTTATTTCCATAAATATAAAAATACTGCCGAATCGAGATCGTCCTCCTCCAATATTTTGATTTCGGTTAAAGACAGTCTTAAAACTTCTTGATAACCTTCTTCTTTTAAAGGCGGCTAATAATGTTTAATTTTAAAAAAGGTAATTTTATTGCCAAACCATGCTATTTATATACAAAGACTTTATATGAGTTCTTGTAAGGTAAAGTGCGATAGCACTTTAGGGAGGGTAGATTGGACAACAACGCGTGAGTCATGCCCGCCCCTCCTTGGAGGCGGTTACCTTGGCAACACGAGGAAGAAATGGGATTTTATAACTTGAAAACCTATTGAGTCTTATTAACTTAAGAATCTGCACCAATAGTTTTAAAGTTGCCTACTATTTACTTAATACAAAATGACGTCGTACATACTAATTTACACAAATTGGCTTTCGGTGTACGGATTATTACAATGACTTCCTTCCGACCCTCCATATTTGTTATTTCGTTCAATAGCACACAGTCCTCATAACGGTAAACCACATACTTCGTAAGTATCTACGTGAGGATCGCTTAGTGATGATAGGCCTAACTAAGGAACTAATCTTGACAATCCACATTAAGCCAAATAAATCATCCAGGAATGTAATCCAACGAGTGAGTAGAAATCTGCCATTGGCGGGTATCAGTTTATTAATTATGCAATCTTTTCTCAAAAAGGAGAGTTTATTTTTGAGATTACGAATAATGATATAAACTTAAAATTGTGTAGTTGAGTTTTCAACATGATATGATCTTTCACATGCAACTGTTAACATATTAGTAGGCCATGATTAAAAAACAAAGCTAATGGGAACCACCTACATCCTCGGAAGTGGTGTTAGCAAAGGAATCCTAAATTGATCTGCCAGGGTGTATTGTCCGCAGCTTAATGCAGATAGTCTACCACTGATCGGTAAAGGGACCCGCCGGACGATAAAATTGAGGGCTTCCCATTTTTGTGATTCGATTTACGCTTTGCATTGCGAATAATTATACAAATTTAATATGTAATCTTAATTATTATTCTGTTATTTACAAGCAATAAAGTTGACGACCACTCATCATGACAGCCGATTGTCGTCCACCGTATGACTAATCTTCCTCGGAGAACGGCGTAAATGCCACAATTGTTATGTGTATCTGACGGGTTCGCATCACAGTACGATACTCATAGTTTACAGAGACGCTGATGGCCGTTTTCTGATAGGAAATTTCCTGGGATGAACTACGTCTTCATACAATTCACAAAAGATAGGACAATTTTTTTACAAGTCTATACATACATACAACGTGTAACAGAAAGTGTGAACGTAACTTAAGGGGGTTATAGGGTATCAGGACGGCTACCTATGGACGAAACTTCAAACAGAAATAATCATTTTTTATTCAACTAGTAATTTATTTTTCTATCGACCACCTAAATCAACAACAAAGATTACCGACATTATGAACAACACTAAAAACTCAGCCGCAAGGGTAATGAATGAACCTTACCGCGAACTCTTTGGGTACCTACTACTTAGACTGTAAATAAAAAGTGTGGTTCTGTACAGTCACATAATTTATTACACGTGTTTATTTTAAGATTCAATCAAATGTTTAACTGAATTTTTGCTCTAATTTTAACGACATTTTAATCATTCATACTTTGATAACTAGGAAAAATCACTTAATTTAATTTAAATTGATATTCCGCAAGATGTTGGATCTAGGAGAAATAAATAATTTAATTGACTTATGTAACTGCAGATATTTTTTTGTGTGTTAAATAGTAAGAATATTAAATATTTCTTTCAGTATGTGAATTTAATCTGGCCGGAAACGAATAGGTACTTAATTTTTATTACAAACTATACAAACTAACCAGATAAACCCACGCGGTACGACTACTGATAAATTACGAAAAAATATGAATAATGTACTAGGCTCATATGAACATTAGGGGACATTTCGAATTCCGTCCTGATTTTGTCGCAAGGAACTCTAATACGGCGGCGAATACAAAGGATTGATGTAGGTAAATAATAAATGGTTAAATATTTTTTAATATTCGGGCCCCGCGCGCCGCGCCATTTGAATGTGTTCGTGTATAACTCATTGGTCTAGCGGTAGCGTGATCAACTGCAGATAATAAAGTCCTGGGATCAAATCCCGGGTCGTGCCAAAAAGTGATTATGGGAATAATGAAGTCCTGGGTTCAATTCCCGGGTCGGGCCAAAAAGGGATTATGGGATTTTTCCGTAAAAAGAAATTTCTCAGTATCAGCCCGAAGTCTGGGAGTTGACGATATTACACCCCCATGCCTCGGAGAGCACGTAAAGCCGTCGTTCCTGTGCCTGACCTCTTTCCGGTCGTATCTCTAGTCGTCCCATCGGATCATGAGAGTGATGGAATAGAAAGTGCATACATACAAATAAAAAAAAAATGAATAATGTACTAGGCTCATATGAACAGTAGGGGATATTTCAAATTCCGTCCTGATTATATCCAAAGTTACACTAATATGGCGGCAAAATCAAAGAGTTGATGTAGGTAAATAATAAACGGTTAAATATCTTTTAATATTCATGTAAGCGAGCCGCGCGCGTCGTCGATACCTAGGCGGCTCTTTTGAGTGGACTCAAAGACGCCGCCAAAGGGGCCGCGTTCGAAGAAAGCCGCCAAATTCATCAAATATTGTGCAATTTCATTTATTTAATAAAAATATTAAAATCATCAGTTGTTCGTAAACTGCTGTCTATTTAGGTCGTGTTTAGTTACTAAATCGTCTAAAATGTCGTTTAGTAATGAGTAAAGTGTTCCGCGAAATCCTTAACTATGTCGTTTAGTGATCGTAATAATAGCCTCAGACGTGCACTTTGTGATGATGAGGATTCATAGGTCACAGAATTTAAGGCTGTTTAATTACGAGGAACCTATGTCGTGAAGGGTACAGTGTCGCGATGGAGGCCACGCCTCTTTATAACTAAGAAACATGAAAGCTTTACGATTCTATGAATATGTTGTACATGAGAGAGACTCGTGTTAGTTGGCAAGTCTTAGAGTTAAGCTTTCGGTGTCGGTGCAGATTTTAGTGAACGTGAAATAATGAAATTCTTCCATCAGTACTGAAAACAACTTCAACTAGAAGTTAAACTATAAAAAGGATCTCGTAATGTGTTTGTGTATCACGTACTTATATGATGTAAAGTATCCAATAGCTATTCAGCAGTGCTATAAATAAAAACATAACTCTAAAATAAAACAAAATATGTGTAGTGAGTGCAATCGGAATCAAACTACCAGGCGTGCATAGAAACACAGAGGTATGTCAAACAATTTCTAGCGTAAATCAGAATCAGCTGTGCTGTGTTAGTACGGATGTTCGTTATATCGATAAAAATACTTGTCGATATATTGAACGGTATATTATTTTACGATCAAGATTAAAATGATGGTATTTCGGTATGAGATTTTGTGTATAGGTAGGCTTAAGGAGACCGTATATGCCCCTTAAGTTACGTTCACTCTTTCTGTTACACGTTGTATAGACAAAATTGGAGTGTCTGTTTGTAATATTGAAATAACCATTTTTTACTACATGTATATATATATATATATATATATATATACACACCAAAAATTTCTTTTTTACCATTTTTGTCTGTCTGTTTGTACCGGCTAATTTCTGTAATGGCTGGACCGATTTTGACGGAACTTTTATTGGCAGGTAGCTGATGTAATAAGGAGTAACTTAGGCTAAGTTTATTATAAAAAACATCATTTCTTTTAGAAAAAAAAAACAATAAAAATACTAACTAAACTAATTAACACGCGGATGAACTCGCGGGCACAGCTAGTTAATAATAAATTGGAACAGCAGTAGTGTAGGCCCAGGAGTAGTCAGGACAGGGTGCACACTAACAACTCATAACTCTGGGGTTCTATTACGGCCCGTCTTCAATGGCGAAATAATGGTTGTTTGGTCTACAACTTTATGTTACCACGTCACCAAACTAAGTTAGAATTTACAATTGTCTGCTGTTACGTGGTGTGTTATATTCGGAGTTTATGTATTGAGGTATAGCTGAATTGGCTACGGTATAATACACGTCAGAAGTGTACAAATTTCTAATGTAGGTGTTCCTCAACTCTATTCAACTGTAGTTGGTATTTCGCTTTCATGTATGCATACTAACAAGCAAGACTACGAGCAAACAATTATATTTTCTGAAGTAAAGCAACTTGTTAATATTTAACTGTATCATACTTAAATCTAACATTACAGGAACCTACAAAATCTTTAAATCAAACAAGGGACTATATGCAAATCTGCGCTCCATCTAGCTTGCGTCCAAGGTTCGTTCGCGCTAACAGTTTTACTCCTGCAAATACTTTGAAGTCTTATAAAATCCTATAAACCGATTCAAGACCACTTTTAGAATTATCTGTGGGAAAACAATTTAGAAACTAATTCGTTCTATTACCGTGTAAAAATTATTACTTGAAAAAAAATAGTAGTGTTTGATATTTTCTTCTGTGTCGTAAAAGTTAACCAATCACATAAATATATAACCAAATGGATGTCAAAGAGCTGATAAATAGATATCGTTTCCGAATCTCTTATGATTATAATGCTGGAAAATCTAATTCCCTACCGCCAATAATTTCAGTTGGTCGTCTTGCGATCGAAATGTTATACTAAATATACCTACTAGCGACCGACCCGGCTTCGTACGGGTGTAATAGATTCTCATTTCTATGACCTTTATCATAATAAAGGACATAGAAATGAGAATCTATTTGCTATCTATTGATACAAATTCTATAATCAAAGGCAATAGATTCTGTTCTATGTTCTTTATCATAATAAAGGACATAGAAATGATAATCTATTGCCTTTGATTATAGAATTTCTTTATAAACATTGTTTGCTACTGTACTGACTTTAGTTACACAATACGAACACATTTTGGACACGCGTCATATAGGACAAGGAAAGCGACTTTGCATATCCTATGTAAAGAAGAAGATGAACATTACCAAGTACATATTCCAATATGAATAATAGCATATTATCCAATAGGTGGTCCTCATCAATTGACGGTCACCGTAGCCTAGTTGGTAGTGCTCCTGCCTACGAAGCTGGTGGTCCTGGGTTCGAATCCCGGTAAGTGCAAATATTTGTGTGATGAGCACGAATATTTGTTTCTGAGTCATGGATGTTTTCTATGTATATAAGTATTTACCTATCTATATAAGTATGTATATCTTCTCCTGGTACCCATAGTACAAGCTTTGTTTAGTTTGGGGCTAGGATGAGCTGTGTGACATTGTCCCCAGATATTATTATTATTATCAATTCCTGCAACGAGCAAGTAAACAAAACTAGCACTTCAGCTACGGAGCGTTCGCGTCATTGGCGCTAGATGTGCGTGTGGTTGGCAAATTGAGAGCATGTCTCCATTAAAAAAAAGGTGGCGGTATTTATTCATGAACAATAGCGTCATGTTTGAATATATTCATACAAGAGTCATACATATAGACGAGAGGCATACATAACTAACCCGTGATTTCTCCATCCACAGATAAAACAGTAGGGACACTTTTGACAAATCTCTAAACAATGTGACAACATTTTTTAGTAATGAAATATGGACAGGATGCAAAAAATGGCCGTTGGTATAACAATTCTGAATCATTATTATAAACAAGCTGCGCCCTGCAGTTTCACTCGCGTAAAAGTAGTTTTGGCGTAAAAGAGTAACAAACATACATTCATACATCTGTACTCAAAAACATTCACATTTAGAATATTAATGGGATGTGTACCTCTAGCGGTTTTGGCAGTGCACGCCGGAATAGCTCGTAGGTGGTAGATTTTTCCATACTTGCTTGACACTTATCATCATATTTTGGACAATTCACACAATATCTTTATAAATTGTAGCCTATGTGTTATTCTGATGTATAAGCTACATTATTGTAAAGTTTCATTAAAATCCATTTAGTAATTTTTACGTGAAAGAGTAACAAACATCCATCCATACTTACTTTCGCGTTTATAATATTAGTATGATAATCATAAAGTAACGTGATGTCATGTCGTGTTCTGCCTCATATTTACACAATTGTCACGGAAAGGGCAGTTATAATTACAGGAAAGACAGATAAAGTATAAAATGGCTCCAACCACGATAGTGAAATATAGCTAGATGCTCTCGTCGATCCGTAAGCGATCGGCGAGGTTAACGACAACTAGGGTCAAGGTCAGTCCATAGATGGGTGACCACCAAAGTGGTCTAATTTCTGAGCGTCTCCGTGCTACGGAGGGCATGTTAACGATTGTTATCTTATAACTATAACTGTTGTAGTTGTAGTTATTAGATAACAATCGTTCTGCCATGTTAGAAGTCCACTGGGTAGCTTGGACAACTGTGACACTAGGGTAGGGTAGCGGCATGTGCATAAAAAAATATATCATGTAAAACGTCTAAATGTGTGACCTATATGGCAGCACAAAAACGTCTGTACTCAAAATACGAGTTGCACTGAGGACCATGAAACGTGGACCCTGTAATGGAGATGGGAGGGAGACCTGGCTAAATGCACAGACGGCAGCTGGGTAAGGCTTATGGAATGGGTACCGATAAATGGAAAACTATACCCATTCGCCAGCGTAGTCTGATGTACTTACTTGCTCATACAATAATTAAGTGAGTACTTAAGTATTCTGAAAAATGAGTATGAGATTTTATTTTGATAAGTTAATGCAAATAAATATTATTAAAGAATAGTTCTTGCAAATTTTCTGTGGTATAAATGTTAATCAAACGTGTTAAGCTATAACCAAAAGTAGGTTAAAATTAATATGATCCGAATGTATTATAATGGTAGAAATGAATAAGGACCGCCAATATCTTCTACGTGTGGCCTTAAGTTGGCATAAGCACAAAATATTTGTGGCATAAGCCTCCTTTAAATTTTAAGTTTAACCCGAAATGAAATAATGAAATTTATTCAGCAATTGGGTATTTACACACACTTGTACTTGTCAAGCTCACAATGCAATACATAAACATGGTTTAAAACAGTAATTAAAGCAACAAAATATTTGAAGCCACTGACATGAAGAATGAATGAACCCGACTGAATGAAGAAAAGTTCCCGGTTTCCACATCAACTGAGAGGGGTAAATATCTGTAGCTGAGCTTACGTGAAAAATCTGTTACTTATAATTAGAGTTGGCAATTTGATCTACGTTTAAATTTTATATGACGTCATAAAATAAAATCATCCGCCACCGAGCCGTGGAAGTCAACATAACTTTTTCTAAACATAAATTTCAATTTGGATCAAAATAC
Organism: Pseudoips prasinana; assembly: GCA_951640165.1. Lineage (NCBI taxonomy): Eukaryota > Metazoa > Arthropoda > Insecta > Lepidoptera > Nolidae > Pseudoips > Pseudoips prasinana. The sequence continues at coordinate 33,975,718 of OX621245.1, read as the reverse complement.
CACGCATTTACGGGTCATTTACACGCGACCTTGCCTCCACCGGTTTCCCTAACGGCACCCTATTTATAGCCAAAACATTATTAAGTTCAGTAACATTACAAAAGCATAGCGTTTTCCTTAGTTACTTCTGACACACAACAGAGAACTCCGGTATTTTTGTTGATACTACAAATGTACTTTGCAAAGAAAACCACTTAATTTTTTGACTGGTTGTTTGGCGTGGTTGGTAGGCGACCTGCGTCGTCGTGTGTTCGATACACACCCAGGATAGATATTTGTGTGCATGAATCTGTCAGTTGAGTTTATTTAAGTATGTATTTACAAAAGAAATGTAGTATATCAGTCAGTGGTGGATTTGCCCTAAGGCCCAGTTATTTAAGTATGTATTTACAAAAGAAATGTAGTATATCAGTCAGTGGTGGATTTGCCCTAAGGCCCAGTTATTTAAGTATGTATTTACAAAAGAAATGTAGTATATCAGTCAGTGGTGGATTTGCCCTAAGGCCCAGTTATTTAAGTATGTATTTACAAAAGAAATGTAGTATATCAGTCAGTGGTGGATTTGCCCTAAGGCCCAGTTATTTAAGTATGTATTTACAAAAGAAATGTAGTATATCAGTCAGTGGTGGATTTGCCCTAAGGCCCAGTTATTTAAGTATGTATTTACAAAAGAAATGTAGTATATCAGTCAGTGGTGGATTTGCCCTAAGGCCCAGTTATTTAAGTATGTATTTACAAAAGAAATGTAGTATATCAGTCAGTGGTGGATTTGCCCTAAGGCCCAGTTATTTAAGTATGTATTTACAAAAGAAATGTAGTATATCAGTCAGTGGTGGATTTGCCCTAAGGCCCAGTTATTTAAGTATGTATTTACAAAAGAAATGTAGTATATCAGTCAGTGGTGGATTTGCCCTAAGGCCCAGTAGGCCCGGGCCTATGGCGGCCAGATATTAGGGGCGGCATTTCCTGACAAAAAATAGCAAGCATGGACTCAAATGGAAAGTACTTTTAATAATAATTATATGTATGTAATATGATGTCTTCCCGGTTGACAATCGATTCCGGACCATTTATGACGTCACATGAGCTCATGGAAGCCGATTTAACGATTCATTAAGTCATTTTTAACCTTTATTTATTTGAACGCCATTTTAGAAATCGATGTTCGGCGACTTAGCCGGTACAGCGCCTGTGCATGAATCGAACCCGTGACATGAAGTGGCGAGGCGACTGTCTAACAATCTCCATCCAAATTATGCTCAATTTCATACAATTCATTCAATTATAGGGGAGCAGGGTGTTTCCCCTAACAATATGTAAGCACGAACAAAATAATGTACCAATTCAACTACAATCACTCCTAACGAGCCATTGAATTAGATCAATCAATTATCAAAATGGTCAGACTGGGCACCTCTATAAATAATAATTGGTTTAATAAAGTGTAGGAGAATCTGATATTGGATATTCCTGATTAGTTGTCTTTATTATTAAGATAATAAAACCTCGATTACTGATAAGAGTTATTGCAAATTAAAATAATCTTAATGTTCTATTAGGCCGATTTGAGTTAATTATATATTATTTAATGGTTTTCTTCAAATAAGACTTAACCAGGACTTGGAGCATGAGTTACCAGTTGTTGTAACCATGGTTTATGCTAAACCTAGCAGGTGTTAAACTGAAAACCGGCCAAGTGCGAGTCGGACTCGCGCACGAAGGGTTCCGTACCATTATTTATAAAAACAAGCAAAAAATTTACGTTTGTTGTATGAGAGCCCACTTACATATTTATTTTATTTTGTTTTTTAGTATGTGTTGTTATAGCGGTATCAGAAATACATCATCTGTGAAAATTCCAACTATCACGGTTCACGAGATACAGTCTGGTGACAAACGGACAGATACAGACAGACAGACAGCGAAGTCTTAGTAATATATACTGTTTTACCCGCGCGGCCAGAGTTACGCCTAAACGCGCGCCAGCGTGCCGTCGGTGCCATCCTGCCTCACCTCGAGGCCTGGGTGGGAAGGAGTGGTTGCGTCACCTACAGACTGACCCAGATACTCACCGGACACGGATGTTTCGGTGAGTATCTGAACCGGATCGGCCGAGAAGCGACAACACACTGTCACCATTGCGAAGCGACCTTGACTCTGCCCAGCACACGCTGGACTATGCCCGGCCTGGGAGGCCGAGAGACGAGTCCTGGTCGATGAGATCGGACGGGATCTTTCGCCGCCAGCAGTCGTGTATGCGATGCTGCCTGGCGACTCCACCAAGTGGGACGCCGTGGTCTCTTTGTGTGAGGCAGTCATGCTCCAGAAGGAGGCCGCCGAGCGGGATCGGTAGCGAGCCGATCCCGCTCGCAGACGGACGAGGCGCCGGGGCGGCGGCGGCAGCCCAACTCCCCTCGGGGCTGCGGTGGCAGTATGAGAAGTGTCCTCTACTGCCACCACGTGAAAGCAGCTCCGGGAAGACAGCGATCTGTTTGTAGCGCAGTCGCTGTGCCGGACTGGCAATAGGGGAGGGCAATCCAGAGCCCTCCCAGGGTAAGTGTCCCGACCATCTGAACATGGTGCAAAAGGGGGGCACCGGAGCAGCATACCCGCGTTCCCGGGGCTCCCCCTATCAGGCGCCAAGAGAAGTCCACGGCAGGTTAGGTTTAGTCGGTGCGAGTCCGACATACCCACCCGCAGACACTTTTTGCGGGAGGCATTCCTCCTGCGTTATCAAAATAAAAAAAAGGGTACGGAACCCTAAAAATAACAGTTTCAGTTGGAATATTACGAAAAAATCCCGGCCTAAGTGACATGGGGATTTTTCTGTTAAGTAAAATTCTGAGGATTAGCAGTCTGACAGACAGGAATATTACACCCCCTCGCCTCGGAGAGTATGTAAGGCCGTCGGTGCTGTAGTTGACCTCTTACCGGTCGTGACGGCTAGCAGTTTCAACAGATCAGAGTAAGAGCCTGTCCAGATAAGGCGTTTTACGCGCGAGTGCACTCGCGCGTCTCAATTTCTATTCCGTCCAGATACCGCGTTTCAGGCGCGTTTCTACACGCGCCTGAAACGCTGGGAGGGATCCAGTCAGTTGCAAACATGGACTCGGAGACAGCGATTGTGTTGTGGCTTGCATACCGTCGATGGAAACGTCGTAAACAGTACACAAACATTTAGTTATCACGCTCCATTTTAAATTAAATAAGTCCACTCGCAACGAACTCGCGCGTAGTACTGGACGCAGCAATGGCGCTCGAGTATCTCGACTCGCGCGGCGCTCGCGCGTAAAACGGGCGAGTCGAGAGTCCCGCGCATTGCACGCGTTTTACGCGCGATTGATGGAACGCGCGTAGGCATCTGGACGGGACATATGTAGCTCTAGTATCTGGGGTACGCGCGAGTGGCACCGCGCGCGTGCACTCGCGCGTAAAACGCCTCATCTGGACAGGCTCTTAGATAACCTGCACAAGCGTGTACGCAACGCTTGTGCACTAGGTATAATAAGTATGTTTTGTGGCTAGTTCCTCCGTTGAGACTAGCCGCCGTGGCCGATTTTTTTTCAATTTATTTATTTAAAAAAAGACAACGTCCGCAGTAGGGAATTTAATCCCTGTGTCGCGGGGTATTTCACAAACATATAATAGACGGACACAAATTACATCCAGACTCAAAACAACTATTTATGGGCCTCTTCGCCATATATGGCACTGGTAACATCTGTGGAACTTGATTTGTTATTTTCCGCGAGTTGAGTCCCGCGCCGAGCAACTGTCGGCGCGGGACTCGCACCCGTGACACGAGTGCAGTCAAATTCGTCCAGGAGAATATTATTATCAGTCAGTCTCTTTATATAATATGTATGTTTATATAGAAAGACCAGGAGTTATTTTAAATAACAAATCAAGTTCCACAGATGTTACCGGTGCCGTTCTATATATGGCGAAGAGACCACTGTGGCCCTTTGAAGAAGGTATAGAAAATTACGGAGTATTTGGCTCAAAATAGGTATTCAAATCGTTTAACAAATAAACCATAAACTTCGTAAATAACACCAGACATCCGAGCGAGGATCGGGGAAGATACGAGGGACGCCTTAAGCGGCAGAATGTGTTGGATTTTATATTGTATGCCTGCTACTGTAACCACATTCTAGCAAATAAATAAATAATTGATTGATTGATATTTTGTGGATACCAATGCAAACAAGACTATTACAACTAACGCGGAGTCTCGGCCAGGGAATAAGTTTAAGTGTATATACCGTGAGATGCAATGAACCTAATCAGACACAAACGACAGTTGCCCTATTACAATGTAATATGGTTGTTTTCCCTACATTTATCGCCAGTGATTGATATTTGACGAATTAAAAATATCCCAGGATATTATTATAAAGTTATAAATAGGAACCTAAGTGTATCGCACTTAGGTTCCTATTTATAACTTTATTTATTTATAGTTAAATAAAACGGTTAATAACCGGTATATATCCTTGGATATATCGTACTCTGCTTCATGTATTACTCTGTTAATCCCATGTTTTCCTCTGTTAATTAAGTACACTGTGCTTCCAATGAGCTATTAATTACAGCGGAAGGGTGAGCGTTAATCCGTCGCCTATAAATGGCTGAACCCTTTATGAATTTCGCCATGTTCCTTACTCATTAAATAGGAGCATTCCATCCTATATATGTAGCTTGATAAGTACACTACGAACGAATGTAGCAAGTATACTTATGCTACTAATATAAGTTTAACTCAACTTGGACATATCATAGTCTAGCGTCATGTATTACTCTGTTAACCCCATGTATTCCTCTGTTAATCAAGTACACTGTGCTTCCAATGAGCTCTTAATTACAGCGAAAGGGTGAGCGTTAATCCGTCGCCTACTAATAGCAGAGCCCTTTATGAATTTCCCCATGTTCCTTACTCATTACAAAGAAGCATTCCATTCTGTTTGGCTAGATAAGTACACTACGCATAAATATGATGATGTCCTCCCGACCGATTTCGGCCACGGCGGCCAGTCTTAATGGAGACTAGCCAATTGCGCAGGACATATTATAGTGCCCAAGTGTGTGCGCAAACACAGGGGCACTTTCTATTCCATCACTCTCATAATCCGATGGGACGCCTAGCGACACGACCGGAAAGAGTTCAGGTACAGGACCGACGGCTTTACGTGCTCTCCGAGGCACGGGGGTGTAATACCGCCAACTTCCAGACTTCGGGCTGATACTGAGAAATTTCTTTTTACGGAAAAATCCCAAAATCACTTTTTGGCCCGACCCGGGATTTGAACCCAGGACCTCATTATCTGCGGTTAAACACGCTACCGCTAGACCAACGAGGCAGTCAACGCAACGCATAAATATAATATATATATGTATGCTACTAATATTTATAAGTTTAACTACTTGGACATATCATACTCTGGCTTCATGTATTACTCTGTTAATCCCATGTATTCCTCTGTTAATTAAGTACACTGTGCTTCCAATAAGCTCTTAATTACAACGGAAGGGTAAGCGTTAATCCGTCGCTTTACGTTTATTTGCTAAATGTAACATTTATACTTTCATAAGAAAGTATAAATGTTAAATAAAAGCCTGCAAAATGAAGTACTTATTGACAACAGACATTAAGTTACATACATAATACACATCCCAATCACAGTTGTTTGTTTCGATGACTAACCAACGAAGCATGTAGTATAAATATGTAGTGTCAATATTGTACACAGAAATATACAACGTGTAATTAAAATATAACCTTCAAACTGTTTCTATCGAACGAAACGACTGCACATGTGGCGCAGCGGTTAAGAGAGTCGCTCAGTTCATGTCCTGGGTTCGACTCTTATGTGTAAACCATTAGTAGTTATCTGAGTCTGGATGTACTGTATTTGTCAATTATATGTTTGTTAAGTGCCTCGCAACACAAAGCTTCAATAGTGAGGAGAGCGCAGTCTAACATAAAAATATATTTTAGTTTTACAACATTATTCCCAATGTAAAGCGCAAATAGAACCTCAAATCATGAGGCCATGTTTCTTGAAATAAAACCATGGGATCCTCGCCTACATCCGCCGTAACGATGATAGCAAGGGAACTCGAAAATCTGATCTCGGTTACGTTGTTCGTAACTTGTTTTGACAGCACGAATATATCTGTAACTGTATATGTGAAACTTTCGGATTATTTACCGAACACGTACGTAGAGTCAGAGTTGTTCAAGTCTGCTACTACTCGACTTGTTTTACGTATTCAGACATAAGTATAGACGCCAGCACATCAAGCTACTGCAACCTGTCAAATTTCCCCAATTGAAAGTGAACCTTAAGGTGAGTATAGACTACAACATTTTCTCGAGCATTTCTGTGTAATGTAACGTTCTTACAAATGGTACAATACAGGCATAAGCTTAGTTTCCAAAGCATTTCCATGTAATGTAACGTTCCTGCGAATGCTCGGTGTTGTTAATAATAATATATAATAATATCTGGGGACAATGTCACACAGATCATCCCAGCCCCAAACTAAGCAAAGCTTGTACTATGGGTACCAGGCGACGATATACGTACTTATGTAGATAGATAAATACATATATACATAGAAAACATCCATGACTCAGAAACAAATATTCGTGCTCATCACACAAATATTTGCACTTACCGGGATTCGAACCCAGGACCACCAGCTTCGTAGGCAGGAGCACTACCAACTAGGCTATGGTGACCGTGGCATTGTTACGGGTGCGAGTGTGCATTTATCAACATTAAGCTCGACGAAATGTTACACCAATATGCTCGTGGGCTTGTACAAGAGGCTGTAACAACGAGGCGAGCGAGCTCGACGTTTAGTTCGTAAAAGGATGATACACTAGAACATATCATAGAGCAGCTCGTTGTTCTGTTACAAGTAAATGTTGTAGTCTATACTCACCTTTATGCTTTTGTGATAAGGTTGAAAATCTATATAAGAAATTTGACAGATTGGGGTAGCTTGCTGGCGTCCGTACATTATTTTACTACAAGTTGAGACCAGAGGTAGCACAGCTGCATCACCATCACATTCCTGACTCTACAGAGAATTTTTCTTCATGCAAATATCCCTAAGACAAGTGCCAGGCTTTAAATCCCAGTCCAGCAGTTGAACATGCTACCTATAACACCATCAAGTATATCAATAATATCAAACTAACATTGAACCATATCATACATAAAGAATCAATTCTCTCTACCTCAACATGAAGTTAGAAAGTAAAGATTCCATTGACGTTATTAAAAATTCACTACTGGCTGAACAATGGTAAAAGCTATTTTTTATTCTATGTGAGCTGTGAAGATAACAAAGATTAGAACATGTATTTGTAGGCAATTTAAGGTCAACTATAACATGTGTGTAGGCAAGGATGTTGAATAAGACCAAGCATTGTGAGTCTCCCTAGATCCCTAGGTCTTCTCACCCTGGACATAGAATGTTATCATACGGTAAAGTTTTCGAGGCAATCTCATCCACTTATACTAGTTAGTGGAATGTGTTAAGGAGTAAAAGGGGTCATCCTCTGTGCAACCTTCAGGACAAGACGGCTTTGAAATGGTGTAAACAGTATACTTTTGCAGGCTAGGGGTATGGTGGTATTGTTGCAGGTTGGTATGATACAGCTCATTAGAAATAATCTTATAAATTGTTAAAAATTCAAATACTGCAGAAAAATCTATGAATGTCTAATGATTAAGGCACTTAAATCCTTTGAAATGTATTTAGAATAGGACTAGTTTACAAACAATATATAACAATTAATATAATAACCACAAAAATATCATTTAAGTTATTCTAAGATTGGACATATTAATTCATGTAATTTAGTTTTTATGCAAAATGATAACAGAAAATACTAATACTGCTTGGTGCCATACTTAACACTGAGGGTGGTACACACGGCTACACAATAAGCTATAAATTTCCAGTATAAGATGATATTGTATTGTACAGGATTTCCATACAATGAGAGTTCAGTTTATATTGGAAATGTATAGCTTATTATGTAGCCGTGCATACCCAGCCTAATTCATACAACCAAACATTTCAATCTGGTGTCACTAATATGTCACCACTTGTCAAAATACAGAGCATTCCCTCAAGGTTACAAAATATTATTGGATTCTATCCTGATATAAGTGAGGATAAATTTCTACCACACTCAACAATATAATAATATTTCCTCATATGCTATGGCTAACTGTGTGGCTTTTGACCGAGAATATCACTACCTCATCTCATCCCATGGGGGTCATAGAAGTCTACCTAAGGGAATATCTACCACAAAAAGGGCAGCTCCCCAACCTATCTGCCAAGCATGGCGATAATGACATATCTGCCCATTCTTGTGGGAGGCTCCTGCCCAACAGTGTATATAATTTAGCTGACATGATGATTTCCTAATAACACTTATTCACGATTCTATTTTACTGATCACTATCATTGTTCATGAAAGGTAATAGTCATAGTTTTTTGCATCATAACTGCACAAGCATCGTATATACCAACATAGGTATCAAATTACATGAAAAATAATACTACTCAAGTGTTCATAGATCAGCAATAGCAATATGTCATTGGACTCATAATGAATTTCATATAGGATGTTAGCATTCATCCATGAAGGACACTTCAATACACCAATATCTATTCAGAATACTTAACAAATTGATCTGTTTAAAAAGACAACATACGCACTAGGGAAATAAATCCTTGTGTTGTGGGTACTATACAAACATATAATTGAAAAACACAAAGTCCACCTAGACTCAGAACATCTACTTATTAGTCTCACAAATAATTGTCCTGTGCAGGAATTGAATAAGACATGAAATGCGAGGCAACTGTCTTAAAAATGGCACCACACATGTAGTCAAAGTTATTCTTATTCTCTAGGAATAATATCAACATTTGCTTAACCCCTCTGGATGCTAGACATCCAGAGGGGTTAAGTTTACCCACAACCTGTGCAATAAGGAACAAGTTCTGAGTCATGACACCACAACAGATTAATTTACAAATGAAAGAAATAATGTAGAATCTACAACAACATCAGTCTCTGTGAAATTAAATGTTAAGTCCAATTTTAACCAGTGATGTGAACAAACACTGCTTATCAAGTATATTATTTTATTTTTATTTAACAGTATACCATGGATGCTTTATAAATTATATTTTAAAAGGGTGTACTGAAGTGATATGTTTGAAATGGCATAGAAATTTGAAACAATATTCTCAATTCAATTTTGTGGCCCTAGTAGGAAGCTCTAAGTTGTCATAAATATATAAAACAAAATTGATAAAAAGTGGCATGGCTTTAGATTTATATGACCTCAAATGTCACCCAACATCTTAGAGGAAGCAAATTTATTAAAATGTGATAAATAAGTGGGTCAAATGGCTAAGCAACGGTTAGACTGTTTTTACTTCTCAAGTTGATTTGAGTTATAATGGCTTTAGATATAATTCTGCTTTTATATTATGTGAATGAACATAAACAACAGTGAGAGGTCTAGCTCAGAAAACAATATTACATACATACATACATAGACTCACGCCTGTTTTCCAGAGGGGTAGGCAGAGACAACGGATTTCCATTTGTCACGATCTTTGCATACTTCTTTTGCCTCGATTACTGTCATTATATTCTTCATACATGCTTGCCGGAAAACAATATTATATATCTATTAGAGGTACCTCTAATGGACATTTTCCCTTATCCACTAACTTCATATATTGATATTTATGATTATAAAATAAATATATAATTTATATGATTAGTGGCTTTGTCCATAATGATGATTAAATTCCCCAATCATTTAATTGAAAAAGTGGAATGACCCAACACTCTATAAAACTTGCATGATTTTCTAGATCCTTGTAGATTTCATATCAAATAAAACTGCAGCTGATAATTATAGGTATTTACAACAAATGGAACTGTGATAATATTTGTCCAAGATACCTAACAGATAAGAGATAGCTTAATAATAGACTGGCCTTATTGAGGCTACTTTTTATAACACCCAGTTGTTCATAATAATGAAAGGTTAATTGTGATACTAATGGGTATTAGAATGTGAAGTCTTCATATTTATTCATTATAATAATGAAGTTTGGAATGAGAATGGTATCTCAAACATTACAGTTGACATGATTTTAAAAGTAGATATAAGTAAACCAGTCCTACACAAAGAAGAGAGTCAAATAAACTGTAGACAAAACACAAACATCTTCTCTCAACACTACAAAGGTAACACATTAGGCACCATTCATACTAACAATAAACAAATGCCAAACAAAAAATATATTTACCTCTATACTTCTTGTTGCGAATTCCACGCCTATTGTGGATTTAGACTCTAAGTTAAATTCATTTCTAGTGAAACGTGAAAGTAAACTGCTTTTTCCGACTCCAGAATCACCTATTAGCACAACTGAAACAAAGAACAAAAGAAAACATTATTTTTCCTTTGTAAACACGATGTACGTGTTAATTTCCACAGTTTTCATGTTTTAAACGTAATAGTTTACGATTAGATCATACGTGAGTTGGATGGTGACTCATGAAAGCCGAAAATTTACGAGAAATCGATCGATGTGACTCAATCAGCTGATGAGATAAAAAGTCCAATGTTTCTTAACAAATATATATTTAACGAAAATTTTTGCTTGTCTTAAATCCAATGCACAACTATTGTAAGTTACTTTATCACAAACCGTATGAAAAGTGATATCAATCTGTTTTTCCTACGTCATTCAGACTCGAAACAATGGTTTTGTAAAGTTACTTTACTCAACAAAATATCTCAATGTAAACAATTATAGGGCATAGGTTATTGATCTCCCCGATTATAATTAGCGTTACCTTTGAACAAATAGTCGTATTCGTCCTCTCTTGTGCCCATTTTGATTTATCTAGAGCTCTCTTGTAATCGACGTCAAAATCGGTCAACTATAAAATGTCAAGATGAAACGTAAACAAAAATAACTGGAGACACAAATATCACAGTTTTTTTTAACACTGCACAGTTTCCGGGATATCACTTATATACAAAGATTAATTAGATTTATACGGGTTTCAAACTAATATAAAATCCTAAATTGTCATTGAGACAAGATGGCGGATTGTTTTACGCCCCTCTTGGGTGCGTTCGGAAACAGAAAATGCAATTTTCCTTATCTGTCAACTTAAAAGCTTTTACGAACAATAATTTACTAAATATTTAAATTATGTGAATAATATACAGAGAATTATAGTAACTTTCAATGTGTTTGCTAAGATACAAACTGCTTTAGAACCAAGCAGACTATACAGTACACTGTAAACTGTTAATAACTTAATTTTGTCGTTCGAGGTTTTGAGATCTGTTTCTGAACGTCACAGACAGCAAGTTGTCATATGGATAGTGTGATGTTTCAAATGACGTCTTCTAAATTTGTTGATGCGTTCGCAAAATAAAACAAAATTAAAAATGCTTTTAAATAATTATTTTATTTATACAACTAAAATACACTACAAAATCCTTAAAATTACTACGCGGTGGCAGCAACAGCTTCACCTTCATCGTCGCTATCATCTTGTACCTCTTTGATCAATGTTTCGTCAACATACACGAAAGGATCAATTTTAAGCCTCTCTGGTGAAGGGGGGCTGGTGATGATACACCTGTAAAACGAAATAAAAATTAAATGAATAAAATACTACGTTATATTTTCTTGCGGTCACTTTCCTGTTCTTTTCCCGTACCTGTAACAAGAGCTAAGATTCTAAACATGACAATTGACAGAAATGAAATTTAGATATCTGGTAGGTACAGTGAACGCATATAAACGTGGAAGCATTCCTAGCTAGCGAAAATGACCCAACGCAGATTGTGCCGCGGTAGGCGGGGCTTAAAAATTGTGCCGCGGACCGAGTGGGACCGAGTTTGCGCACTACAGGCATCAATGGCGGTCGTCTGTCAGTTATTAGTTTCAGCGTGTTTCATTTCCAAAAATGCCTTCCTGTGCAGTGAAGTGATGTATTAATAAATCTCATTTGCATAACAAGAGTGTTGTAATTAGTTATTACGAGTAAATACATCGCTATATATTTCAATTTTATTAAACATGAAGTCAATCAAATTGACACAAAATATATGGTGATGTTGCTAAGCAAACGAATCAATTTATTTATCTACACAAAAATTATGACGATTTTTTTTTATTTAAGCCTAAGTAATCTCCATAATCACAACATCAATTCGGTTGCGTGGAAGAGATCGCTTCTAGCGAAAAGGCCGCCACTTGTAATATTTCTATTTTCATGTACTTAATTTTCTTCTCTAAGTTTATACTTTTGGTGTGGAATAAAGAGTTATCTATCTATATGTTCTCAATTATTTTTTTTATATTTAATAGTGGGACAAATGAGCAAGTGGGTCACCTGATGGTAAGTGATCACCGCCACCCATGTATGTACACTAGCAACACCAGAGGAGTCGCGGGTGCGCTGCCGGCCTTTATAAGAGTCAGCAAACCAGTGTTCCTGTAGTTTGTTGTTTGTGAGTTTTGAATAGGGATAGTGGCTCATTGGTATCGAACGGGTACACTACCAGGTCGATGACAGTAGGTAAATATGATGTACCCAGAGTTTGTAATTATGACGGCGACAGAACATAAAAAATTCCCTATCTAAGTATTGAATACTTTGCCTGTTGACATCAGACAAGAAGATAAGAAATTAAAATTCGCACGTCAGCTAAAGAGATATTTATTAGATAGATAAACTCTTTATTGTACACCTAAAGAAATAATACAAAGCGACAACATACAAATTATTATAGTACAATTGGCGGCCTTATCACAAAGTGTGATCTCTTCCAGGCAACCTAGGTAGTGAAAGGAGAAAGGAGTTACAGAGATGGGGCAGTTGCAAGTGTACAAAGTACTATATTATAAGGTACTATTTTTACCATACTTAAAACTATATATACCTACTTACTAATTATATGTGCGTTCATAATAATAATACGTGTCATTATGTGAACTATGTAGTATTCAAATAGTGATCCTTAACAAGTCTTTGGAATGAATTTCGTGATTGTGCACGCCTAATAATCAATGGCAACGCATTCCACATACGAGCACCTTGTACAACAAATGCGTTATCAAGAAACTTAGAGGAGTGCGTCGGTATTTTTAACCGCTGATTGTTAATGGATGTCAAGGCTTTCGAATGTGATTCATAAAGGAAAGAAAAACGTTCTTTCAAATAAGAGGGAGTGGAAGGACTAAACAGAATACGTATAGAAATGACAGAATATGAGCATTCCGGCGAAGGCGTATAGGTAGTCACTCGAGTTATATGCGAAATTCAGAGACATGATCATATTTGCGAAGGCCAAATACAAATCTTATGCAGACATTCTGGAGACGCTCAAGTATCCAGTTGGGCTTCAGTAAGATAAGTACTATGTAAAATGTAGGTATTAAGTATTAGGTTATAGATGTACCTGATATTATGTTATTATTATTGTAATAGAGACACAATGATCTCACAGTTAAACTGCCTAAGCAGTTTTGTGGGGCTATGTAATTAGTTTTTAAGAAATTTTAAGAGAAATAATGCAATAACTAAATAAATAACAATAGCAAAGTGCCTAGCTCGTATTTTTTTTATGGGCACCTTTTAGAGGATAAAGTCAAGGTTTGATTAACTAGCCTGAAGCCCCTACAACCGCAAATTAGAGGTTAAAGCAGCAGCTTGCCGGAGACAAAACAGTCATCTACACAAACAGGCGAAGCCCGTTACCTTTCCTTCTCATGAGAAATATTCATACTTTCCCAAAATTTGAAAACTATAACATTCTTCTTCTTCTAACTTCTTGTTCTAGAAAACACAACGCCCGCACTAGGAATACAATCCCTGTGTCGCGGGGTACTTTACAAACATATAATAGACGGACACAAAGTACATCTAGACTCAGTACAACTATTTCTTGCTCACACAAATAGTTGTCCGGCGCGGGACTCCAACCCGCGACACGGAGCGGCGAGGCGACAGCCTTAGCCGCTGCGCCACACATTGGTTAAAGCTTCAGGAGAAAGCACTGGCTGGACAGATGGGACGGAAAAACAAACGCGCCATACTCCGGGAGGAATAATAATAATATCTGGGGACAATGTCACACAGATCATCCTAGCCCCAAACTAAGCAAAGTTTGTACTATGGGTACCAGGCGACGATATACGTACTTATATAGATATATAAATACTTAAATACATAGAAAACATCCATCAATTCAATCAAATATTTGCACTTACCGGGATTCGAACCCAGGACCACCAGCTTCGTAGGCACTACCAACTAGACTACGGTGACCGCCAAAGGAAGGAAGCACCAGATTAGTAGATATAATATTATGTGGTGTGTCATGTGGGAATGTAGCTCCATTAGCTCAAGATATCTCTTTCTCACACATAGTTAATTAAAGGATCGTTAATAACATTTCGTTAATATACTGAGTGGCAGAGGAGTTGACATTCAAACGCAAAATTTAGATACTTCATGATGAGGAGTATCCGAATCACCCCAATGTATGTTCTACGATGTTGCGTTTTTTTAATACTTCGAAAATGTATGCGTTCTGAGCTCAAACCCTAATTTTTAACATTCGAATAAATTCTAAGTCCGTTCTGCAATTATTAGATAAACCATACTTTTTAGGGTGTTAGGTTAAACTGTGCTAATTAGTTATCACAAAAAAACTCAACCCAAAACGGAACACAAAAAAAATGTTCAACAGGAAGAGAAAACAATCGAAAACTGATGTTAGGTGAAATTTACGAAAATATTCATTAAAAAAATTATATCTCGTACACTACGCAAAATCGTAGCACCTACGTGGGGGTGATTCGGATACTTCTCAACATAAAGTATCCAAATTTTGCGTTTGAACGTCAACTCCTCGGCCAACCTGTATACTAACCTTCCTCAAGGTTACGGTGTTTATCCACATCGTGTAGAGCCATGAATAATACTTATGGAGACAATGAAGTATTATTATTTACCTTGTAATGAACAACCCATCTCGCTTTGGTCGTCCTGATTGCAAATCTTTTAACAACGCCTCGATATTTTCAGCTACATGCTTTGGTTCCATATTTAACTGCAAAAATATAATAATATAGTTAAAACTACTACTTATGTATTACCTAATTTACACATAAAAGCAACGCATTGAAGATATTGTCGGTACGTAATAATTCTGATATTTACGTATATTATTTAACTTTGTAGGTCTATGATATAACTTTATACGATTGTGGAAGTGTTACAACAGAGAGAAACATATAGAAAACTGCTCTTTAAAAATGGTTTTTTAAGAGACAACTTAAGGCGCGTCGAGTACTTTTTGCGTGAACAAAATGTGTGAAACTCGCATCATCGTGACTGCACGCTTCCCATGAGCTTCATATATACTTTACATTTGACGGGCCTGTTGGCGTGGTTGGTAGATATACGCTGCCTTTCACGCCGCAAGTCGTGGGTTCGTGAACATGTGTGCATGAACATGTCTGTTTGTCCTGAGTCTGGATGTAAATTATCTATACAAGTATGTACTTACAAACGAAAAATAGTAATATATCAGTTATCTGGTTTCCATAGTACAAGCTCTGCTTAGTTTGGGATCAGATGGCCGTGTGTGAATAATGTCCCAGTATATTATTATTATTAATACTGTGTTTATATGTAAGTACATAGATATACCTCGACACAATTCACGAGTAACTTAGTTTTCACTTCTATTGGTAGTCCCAAAAGAAAGCCCCGTATTTCTTTTTGTTTTACCAAGCAACGAGAACGTATTAAGCCTCCATATTGGAATAGATAAATCTATATGCATACTGTAATCTGTTAATAAGAATATATAGTTTTTAAATCTTTCCTTTATAAAAGTAAAACTGTGATCCCATCGACAGTCACTAGATTTTTTTTTTGTCGTGACGCTATAGTTAGCCTAGGAGGCTTTCACTACTTCACCGGACTATAGAGGCGAGCAGAGGGCTCAAGCCGTCTAGCAATTAAGAAACCCGCGCCGGAGGGCACCCCCTGTGGGGTTCGAACCTCGACTCTGGGCGATTACTGGCGGAGAGAGGGCAAGATCATCATTTTAGGGAGTTATGTGCAACTTTCGCTCTACGTTAATGACATGACGCGGCCCCCGTCCGCGTTGAGGGGGCTTTTTATCGATACGATATGCAAACTAAGGGTCATGGAAGGCGTTGGTGGTCGCGACGCGTTCGCGGTCGTACTCTCGTCCGACGAGTACGAATAATCGGTTTGTGACAGTCACTAGAGCGCGCGCGGATTTGTATGCAGTCTTTGCCGCTTTCGGCCCTCAAACTGCTTAATTTTATTTATTAATGCGCCCTTTAAATAGATAGATAATATTTGATTCACTTATCCACTCTCCTCAACCACATATTTGGAGTCGGAACACTCTTATTCTAATCTCAAAAATGGGAAAACATTAATTTAATACGAATCCCGGTTCGAATTTTTTCCGGACCCGTTAATTGTCAATGCCTTTATTAAATTTATAGCAACTAACAAGATAAAACTGTAATAGTATTCTATTTAGTGTTTATATTGCGAAGAACAGATACACAAACTTTCACTTCAAAAATGACTATCTATTTACTACAGCTCCTCGAATAGATGCTACCCACGTATATATGTAAGCTTAAATTATAAATTCTCTGTTTATGTTATAAGTTTTCACATATTATTATATTTGTTGTGTATTCATATTAGTTAAGGTTTAATTTTAATTTATATTGGTAACAAAATCAAGGCCTCCAGTAATCATCCTATGTATAACTCACATACTAGTACTTGCAAACAGACGCATAACTATGCCACATATCAAAACCATGCACTCACTAACACTACACTTTACTATACAATATATACTTACATACACATATTATTTCAAACAAAAACATATATGTGCCCACCCGCTAGTGTACTTTTTAGGATCCTGCTAGGCACTACTCGTAACCAAACTATATTTGTTAATAACACTTTTATTCCTCTTAGAAACACGTTAAATGAGTGACACATTATTAACCTTAACGGAAATAGACAATCTCGAAATTGCCCGTGCAGTCGAATGTGATAGCTCGGAGCTAGACAAACATGTACATATCAACAAAAATGACCTTACTATTATTTCCCAAAATATAAGAAGCATCTATTGCAATTTTGACGATTTCATACTCTCCCTCTCAACTTTTAAATTTGAAATCGACATAATAATCCTGACAGAATGTAGGTTAAATTCTAACAAACCTATTCCCCAGCTGAATAATTATGAGTCCTATCTTACTTCACGTCAGCTGAACCAAAACGATGGGGTAGTGGTTTATGTGAAACAATCCCTTAAACCTAAAGTTAAAGAAATTGTGATATCCCAAGCGACCTGCTTTCAAGTCAGTGTACTGCATAACACAGTACTCTGTGTCTACCGCTCGCCTTCAAATACTAACATAGATAACTTCTTAGATTCTCTAAGCAATCACCTAGATACCTTAAAAACACATAAAAGTATTATAATAGCCGGAGACATAAATATTAATATTAAACCAAAAGAATCAGAGTCAGCCCATGATAGTAAAAATCGGAACAGTTACTTAAATATGTTATCTTTGTTTGGAATACTTCCTGGTCACAACTTACCAACAAGAGAAAGGAACTGTATAGACCATTTTATGTTGAAAATTCAGAAAAAAAGGTATCCGCATTTATTGCCGTACTACATACTTCTATAACAGACCACTTTACTACATTTTTGTCTTTGTCTAAAGTAAAAAATATTCAAATACCTAACAAAACTCGTACTATAATTAATTATGAACGTGCCTTAAAAACTTACAGGACCAAAATTTAGCGGAGTTATTGTTTTGTAACGACCCCAATTTACTAACGAATCTTCTTGTCAATAAACTAATTCAAATTATAAAAGACAATACTACAACCCGTACCATACCAAACGCTAAAAGAATCATCAAACCCTGGATTACCGAAGGTGTATTACGGTGTATACGAAATCGTAATAAATTACAAAAGCAGTCTAAGAATGACCCATTTAATGACATTTTAAAAATAACCTACACAAGATACAGGAACCATTGCAACAAGATGGTAAAAAAAATTAAACTAAAATACGAAAGGGAATTACTTGCAAAATCTGTCACAAACAATTAACTACACTGGAAAATTTTAAAAAATATAACCTATTCTAATAAGTCTAAAAATCACAACTCCGAACTACTAAACATAAGGAACTCTCCATGTGAATCATTGAACTTTATTAATGATCACTTCGCCAATATTGGTAAACAATTAGCTCAACAAGCCTTACCTAACCATAACCCTCATATCCATAGTCCGCCTTCAAAAGGTAACTCATTTGTACTCCTAGATACAGATATGCAAGAAGTTGACCAAATATTAATGAGCCTAAAATCTGACAGTGCCCCTGGCAGGGACAACATCTCTACAAAATTTTTAAAATATGCAAAAATGGAATTAATTCTGTAATCACCCATCTTGCAAACTTATGTTTCCAAAGAGGCATCTTCCCTGAGTTGATGAAACAATCGATCATTACTCCAGTACACAAGGGGGGGGGGGGGGGGGGGGGGAGATGATGTCAATAATTATAGGCCTATATCTATCCTACCTTCCATCTCAAAAATACTCGAGAAATTAATAAATAATAGACTGATCGAATATTTCACCAAATTCAACATATTGTCCCACGCCCAATTTGGCTTTAGGCAAGGCTTATCCACAGAAAACGCAGTCAGTGCTCTGAGCTCTCTAGTAACTGAACAACTAGATAAAGGGAACAAATGCTTGACAGTATTTTTAGACTTAAAAAAAGCATTTGACACCGTCTCCGTCCCTGTCCTTGTGAATAAACTGGAAAAAGCAGGAAATAAATTTAGTGCAATAGTTCTAACTATTGCACTAAATTTATTGAAGGATTATCTCACATCCAGAAAACAGAGAGTGAGAGTGGGAGAATTTACCAGCAGTGACACGGAGGTATCATACGGCGTGCCTCAAGGAAGCATCCTAGGTCCTACACTATTTTTACTCTATATAAATGATCTCTGCAATCTGAACATCAAAAATGCAAATATCTTCTCGTACGCCGATGATACCGCTGTCGCTTTCACTGGGGATTCCTGGAGTGACGTAAAACTTAAGGCTGAGACGGGCATGGTGCAAGTGGCTAATTGGCTAAACAATAACCTACTAACCTTAAATACGTCAAAAACAAATTATATATGTTTTAGTATAACAAATCGTACCGAACCAAAAAAGGATTTTAACATAAAAATACATGTGTGTGGAGATATAAATAATAGCTATTGTGACTGCTCATCCATCAGTAAAGTTACACAGACTAAATACTTAGGCGTGGTAGTAGATCAGCGATTATCCTGGTATCCGCACTTGGACCAAGTTGGAAATAGAGTGAGGAGATTAAGCTGGATTTTTAAAACACTTAGGTATATTATTCCGAAAAATATGACCAGCAGCCGTAGATCATCCAGAAATGTGCTTAATGAAATATATATTGCATTGGTGCAATCTGTATTGGTATACTGTATTCCTGTCTGGGGAGGTGCAGCAAAATCTCATTTTATAGAATTAGAGCGAGCCCAGCGCGCACTGATCAAGTTAATTTATTTTAAGAAAACTAGATTCCCAACAGAGAGCCTATACCAACTTAGCGATCTACTCTCGGTTAGAAAGCTATATTTAATTAATATTGTCTTAAGAAAACACAAAAGTCTACCATATAATTCAGGCATACAGGTTAAAAGACGTAAAGACATTATTGCAGTAGTTCCTCATACTAAAACTATGTTTGCTTGCAAGCAATTAAATAAAAGGTCAGCTCAACTGTACAACAGAATTAATAAAATAATTTACATATATTCAAAAACTTATTATGACTGTAGGAAAACTTTAACAAATTGGATTAAGTCACTTACATATGAAGACACGGAGGCACTTCTGGAATACATAAAATAAGAGGGGCACACACACAGCACTCACTCAAGCGCGCGCGCACACACACACACACACACACACACACACACACACAAACAAACACACACACACACATACGCACACGGCCATTTGATTCGCTGTCACCTGATATTTTGTAATTTTTAGTAATACTGAAAGAATATTCTAAGTTGCGTGGTTGTGGTAATTAAAGATGGTTTTATGATAACACATTAGTTTATATTCAATACTTGAGGAGAATACGTACTCAGTAACAAAGAGGCAGATTACAAAGAGTATATAGATAAAGTAAGATGGCGTACCAGGATGCGTTCCATTACATTAACACCTTCCCTTGGAACGCAACCCCATCTTCTCTACACAATAGAAGTGTTTATCGGCAGTAGTGCCCTTAGTTAAGTTATCAGCTATCATTTCCTCACCCTTTATATAAATAAACTTTATCTCCAAATTATTTACATGGTCTTTGAGAAAATGATAGCGGATGTCAATGTGCCTTGACCTAGCCAAGTAACAATCATTATTAGACAATTTAATAGCACTTTGACTATCACTAAATATGACGAGGGGCTTGTTCTGTTCCTGTCCGAGCTCTGCATGCAGTTGCTGTAGCCACAGCGCCTCCTGCGCCGCTGAAGACATAGACATATATTCTGCTTCAGCAGTGGATAATGCCACAGTCTGCTGTTTATGTGACCGCCAAGATATTGCACCACCCTGTAACAAAAATATATAACCCGTGCACGACTTTCTATCACGCACAGCGCTGGCCCAATCAGCATCACAATACCCTGTGATACTCTGATTACCATTCTTGGTATATTGTAACTTAAAGTCTTTGGTACCCTGAAGATATCTGAATATTCTTTTTACTGCTGTCCAGGGTGCAGCTGTAGGGCTTTTGTTAAACCTGCTCAGTGTATTTACTGCGAATGATATGTCAGGTCTTGTAGCCTGGGCCACGTACAGTAATGAACCAATGGCTTGTTGATATGGACAGTCAGTAGTTTTTGCTTCTAACTTTACATCACTAAATTTCAGACCGGCTTCAAAAGGTGTTTTCACTGGTTTACTATCAGACATTCTAAATCTTGATAATATTTCTATTATATAATCTTTTTGATCTATCAACACTTTGTCTCCATCCCTGGTTATGTGCAGACCCACACAATGACTTGCTTGACCAATGTCTTTCATTTCAAAGTGTTCTTGTAGTTTCTGTTTAAAATTAGTTTTAATATTTTTATCTGCAGTAAATAGAAGCAAATCATCTACCCAGATGGCTATAAAAGTATTCTTTTCTGCATTATAATAGACACAGGGATCTGTTTTTGACTGTGTCATTCCTAACTCATGTAGGACAGAGTTTAATTTCGATTCTCGCTGTTTGGAGGTTGAGTGAACACGTGTTCGGGATTCATTCATTATTTCTATACATTTGAGCTTCTTATTCGTGTTGTTTTTGTGCTGTAAGTGTTTGTGTGTGTTCTTTTATTAATAATTGGTAATGGATACTGTCCATCCCCCCGATGGGGGGATGGACACTGATCGTCCTCCTGATGAGGGGGGCGGCGGCAATGAGGATGGGATTGTACCTGCGCAGAGGACTACGCGTGTCGCTAAGAAAAGACAATTGGACGCTGTAGACGGCAATTCCAAAAAGACAACGTCTCCCGCTGCGTCGGTACAATCCGAATATGTGTGCCCGGATTATGTCAACAAATTCCGATATGGTCCTACTGATGTTGCTCCGTTCCTGGTCCACGTCACGTCAGATTGTTCTCTCCATTCGTTAAAGATAGCCCAACTAATACACAAAAATAATGTATCTCATATAGTCCAAGGTGGGATAAAAGCAATAGGACGAGGTAAAATAGTTATCGAGTTTTCTTTGGCTGACTCTGCTAATGATTTTATTTCTAACGAAACTTTTTTGGATGCAAACAATTTAACTGCTGGAATTCCGAAATTCCATATTACTCGTATGGGAATTGTTAAGAACATCCCACAGGACTGGTCTCTTGATAATATGATTGATGGCATTACATACCCCAGTACTTGTGGAGAAATTGTCAAAGCCCGGCGATTAAATAAAAAAAATATTAGGGAAGGGAAGACAGAGTGGGTTCCATCAACTACGGTAGTTCTCACGTTTTTAGGCCGTGTTCTGCCGGAAAGAGTGTACTGTTTCAATTCATCTCTTCCAGTTGAACTGTACCAACTACCAACAATTCAATGCCGCCTATGTTGTCGTTTTGGACACATAACATCACAGTGCAGATCTAGTGCTAGATGTTACAAATGTAGCAAGTCTCATCGTGGTAACACCTGTGAGGTTGAAGAACAGGATGCTAAATGTGTCTTTTGTTCAGGTCGTCACATGGCAACATATTCTCAGTGTCCTGAGCATATCAGGCAAAAGAATATTAAAGCGGTTATGTCAGAGGAGAACATCTCATTTGTTGAGGCCTCCCGTAGGTTTAAATCAGCTCGGCCATCTTATGCAGAGAAAACAAAATTTTCCTTGCAGCCACATACAGATCAAACTCCTTCACCACCTCGACATAGGGTGCCTCCCTCTCCGCTAGTTGGGGAGCCTCCTTTGGCTCAGACAACTTCATACAGAGAGACTGTATTTAAGGAGCGTAGGCCTAGACCAACCCTTGTCCCAGGGTATGATGTCAATGCTCACTATGAGCTTTCTCAGTCTCCTAAATCTTCTCAACCTAATGGTTGTGCCTATCCTAAACCTTCTGTTTCTTCTCCTGTGTCTTCCATGATTAACCCTTCTTCTCTTGTTGCTCCTACTCCTGATGATAATCTGATAGAGCTTCTTCTTTGTACAGTAATAAATATTGTAGAAAAGTTTAGTGATGCCATTCCCCATAATGTCATGAATCTTCTCCATCAACTTTTAGCTTTTTTTATAAATAAAAATGGCTCTCACCCTCCTTCAGTGGAATTGTAGAAATATTCGCCATAAAAAGCATGAACTAATTAATTTAATGAATTCACACCAGCCTTTAGTCTGTGCAATTTCAGAGACGTGGCTTAAACCTGGCAGTACATTTAGAGTGGCTGGATTCTCTTGTCTTCGTGATGACAGAGAGGATGGCTATGCTGGGTGTGCCTTACTTATAAATAGATCATATAAATACTCTCAAATATCTCTTCCTTCCCATGACTCAGAATTACATGTAGTTGCTGCTAAGCTTCTAGGTGTAACCTTTGTGTCTATCTATATTCCTCATCCCAATATAACTTTGATTAATAACCTTCGTTCCATTCTTTCTAATATTTCGGGCCCTCTTATTATTTTAGGTGATTTTAATATACACCATACACTATGGGGATCACATTTCTGTGATTCTATGTCACCATCCCTTATTGATTTGTTTGATGATTTGAATGTCTGTGTACTTAATGATGGCTCAGCCACCAGAAGAGTATCTCCCATTCAAAACATAAGTGTTGTTGACCTTTCCCTAGCTTCTCCAGTTCTTGCTTCAGCTTTATCTTGGTCTGTTCTGCCATTATCTTATGGAAGTGATCATTTTCCCCTTCTGTTAGACTGGCATCGTTCATGCAATATTGCTCCTGCACCTCCTCCCCTTCTCAAATATAGTCTCCCTAAGGCTGATTGGGATAAGTTTTCATACCTGGTTGATTCTAAAACTGCTTCTCTTCCACATATAACATATCATAACTTTCATTATGTCTATTCGGAATTTTTTAATGCCTTGCTTCATGCTGCGGATAATTCCATTCCTTTAAAAAATTCTTTTTGCAACAAAATTCCATCACCTCCTTGGTGGGATTCTGAGTGTACCTCTTCTGTAAATATCCGTAATGAAGCTGAGTATATGTACGCTAGAGATCTAAGTATGGAAAATTACATTACTTTTCGTAAAACCTCTGCTCGCACAAAAAGATTACTGGCCAGGAAAAAGTTACTTGGATGGCGTAAATTCTGCGAATCAATTTCACCACGTTGCCCACTTTCTTTGGTTTGGAAAAAAATTAAAATATATCGCAGATCTCAAATAAATTATCATAATTCAGATTCTAATGATTCTTCTAATTGGTTTTCAAATTTCTTCAATAATCTAGCACCACCTTCTGTACCTAACTTTGATTGTTTGTTTCCATCTTCGATACCAGTAAACAATGGTGATCGCATGAATGACATTTTCACTATTAATGAGCTCTCTTGCGCACTGGAAGGCCTGAAGGATTCTGCCCCAGGCATGGATGGTATTCCGTATTCTTTTATTATTAAATGTTCTTATCCTTCCAAATTATTTTTTCTTAATATTATCAATCATGTATTCCTTTCTTCTTCAGTTCCTGAGTCTTGGAAATCTCAAATAATAATTCCTATTATTAAACCAGGTAAGAATCCCGCTGAATCTACCTCTTACAGACCTATTGCTCTCTCATCCACATTGGCTAAGATTTTTGAAATTTTAATTAAAAATAGACTTGAATGGATTGTAGAGAATAAAGGCTTACTTTCTAGATCACAGTTTGGTTTTAGGAGGGGAATGAGCACGATGGATAGCCTTAGTGTTCTCACTACCGATATTCGTCGTGCGTTTTCCGAGGGCGAGAGTCTTATTGGGGTGTTTTTGGATATATCATCAGCATATGATAATGTTCAACTTCCCCTACTCAGGCAAAAATTGCAACATCTGAGTATCCCGGCAAGATTGATCAACGCTGTTTGCAATTTATTTATGTGTCGTTTAATTCATATGAGAGTTGATGGTAAAATCTCTGAACCCAGGTTGGTATATAAGGGTTTGCCGCAGAGGTCAGTTCTAAGCCCTATTTTGTATAATATCTATACATATGATTTAGACCAATCAGTCAATTGTTTTTGTCACATTTTACAATATGCTGATGATATTGTTCTATATGCCTCCTCTAAGTCACTCGATACATCCTCCGTTAGACTAAATAGTGCTTTAGATTATTTAAATGTTTGGTTAAGTGACCATGGACTTTCTCTCTCTGTCTCCAAGTGTAATGGTGTGATATTTTCTCGTAAGAGAAATATCCCTAGGGTAGAACTAATGGTTGACAATGAGTCCATTGGTATAAAGGATAGTGTAAAATTTTTAGGTATAATTTTAGATTCTAAATTATCTGGGTGTCAACATCTAACATACATAAGTACTAAATGTGAGAAGGGTGTAAATGTTTTGAGAGCTTTGTCTGGAGTTGGGTGGGGTTCTCACCCTTTTAATCAAAAGATCCTCTACAATGCCATCATTCGCAGTCACTTTGACTATGGATCCTTTGTTCTTGAGCCTTGTAGTAAGCTGGCCTTGGCTAGGCTAGATAGAATTCAGGCAAAGTGTCTTCGTATTATTACAGGTGCTATGAAATCTTCATGCTCCAGTGCCCTCCAGGTGGAGTGCTTTGATCCCCCACTAGCTTTCCGTAGGCAATATTTATGTGATCGATTCTTATGCAACATTTTGCAAAATCCCTCCCATTTACTTTATAATAAATTATATTCTCTTTCTGGTATAATACACTCTTCAAAATATTGGCATCATAAAGAGCTACCTCCTCTACTCAAAAGTTTTAATAGGCTTACCAATAAATTTTCTATTTTCCATTTAGATAAAGACCCATTGTTTAAATTTGAGTATGAATCTTTGCTTTTTAAGCCTAGAATTGTTCTGGATTTTGGAATTGCCAAAAATGATCCAGGTGCTAACGCAAAGTTCTGTGACATCATTGAGCGGGATTGGCCAGGATGGTTAGCTCTGTTCACTGATGCTTCTAAACAGTCTGCAGAAGATTATGTGGGAGCTGCTGTTTGGATCCCCAAATATAATATTGTTTTAAGTTTTAAATGTACACAACAAACTTCCATTTTTACTGGGGAAGCTACTGCTGTTTTGGAGGGTGTATCTTATGTACTTTCTCATAAACTTAATAAATCAATCATCTTCTGTGACTCCCTCAGTTTGTTGCAAGATATTAATAAACTTCCATTCCGCTCAAAAGATAGATTCTATCTCACTATAAAAATTAAGAATGTTTTATTCCAATGTTTTTCTTCTGGTATTGATGTAGTGTTAGCTTGGATTCCTAGTCATAGTGGTAACAGTGGAAACGAATCTGTTGATCTGTGTGCTAAGGATGCCATCAGACTCGGAGTCAACTCCTATGACAAATGTTTTTCACGAGACCTTAAAGTAGCAGCTAAACCTCATATGGTGAAATTGTGGAATGATGAGTGGCAAAGAATAAAGTCAGTCAAAGCCAAGCACTTTGGTAGCTTACAACCTTTTGTACCAGTCAAACCTTGGTTTTTTAAGTACCGCAATGCTCCAAAATTAATCACTTCCACAATCATTCGTCTTCGATTGGGCCATGTTTGCACGCCAGTTTTTCTAGCAAAGATAAGAATAAGAGACAATTCTATCTGTGAATGTGGACTTGAGGAAGGAACTGTAGACCATATATTTTTTAATTGTTCAAATATTTCTGTCCCTTTGTATGATATCCTTCCTTGTGACTTCCCTCGTCCTGTGAATGTTAATACTTTGTTATCTCTTGATTTATTTTCTTATTATAAAGTGTTAGTAAAATTTCTTTCTGTTAATAATATTCGTTTATAATATTTTATTTAGTATGTTTTATGTTCAGTTATTTATTTATTCTAAGTAAACCTAACCTTTAAGTGTATTTGTTTTCTAAGTTGCTCAAGCGTTTCTTTATTTGTCTTTTATTTATTCTCTTTTGCTTTTCCATTAGTAAACGTGTCTATTACTCGCCTTTATATATAAATATTTTTGACATTGTGTTCTCCTAACTTTTGACATAGGCAGAATCATCGTTGGCGCGATGGAGCCATGATGACAAATTGGAATTGGAATTGGAGTTTAATTTCAAATTCCAGAGTCTGCTGGCCTGCTTTAGTCCATATATAGATTTATGTAGCATGCATACCTTAGACCCATGCTTATACTCTTCTGGTTGCTGCATGTAAATTTCTCTATCAA
Organism: Pseudoips prasinana; assembly: GCA_951640165.1. Classification (NCBI taxonomy): domain Eukaryota; kingdom Metazoa; phylum Arthropoda; class Insecta; order Lepidoptera; family Nolidae; genus Pseudoips; species Pseudoips prasinana. The sequence continues at coordinate 33,948,550 of OX621245.1, read as the reverse complement.
TATCTCCTTGTAGAAAAGCTGATACAGCATCCATGTGGTCTATCTCCAATCCATACCTGGCTGCTAAAGCAAATAAGTAGCGTATAGTTGTGTACCTGACAACTGGTGAGTAAATTTCTTCATAATCTGTGCCCCATCTTTGAGCATAGCCTTTTATTACAAGCCTTGCCTTGTACCTCTGAACATTCCCATGTTGGTCAGTCTTTGTTTTAAATACCCATTTATATGGAAGAGCCTTTTTCCCTAGTGGGAGATCAGTCAAACTCCATGTTTTATTTTTCATCAGAGAAAAATATTCCTCGTCCATGGCCTTCTTCCATTCCGTAGCATGAGATGATGCAAGTGCTTCCTCAACAGTCTGTGGGTCGTTTGATTCAGTTAACAAACACAATAGGCCCTGCTTGTCAATTTGCCCCTTATTTTGTTTATTCCGTGACCGTGTTGACCTCAATGTTACATTACTATTGTAATCTTGTTTCAAATGACATGGAGGATAGTAAGTTTCATCAAGATCTCCAGTATCAGTCTCATACTCACTTGAGTCTTCAGTATTACCTGGTATATCAGAGTCTCTGTTAGACATCACAGGTACGGACGTTAATGACTCCTGAGTGTGTATATTATTTCTCATACTGCTTGAATTTGTACTTTCTAGTGGGACGGAACATACAGTGGTTGATTGGCTCCTCTGTCCTGGAAAATTAGTATCATACTCAATGGGTTCACTGGCATTGTCACTGTAATTTTCTATAAAAGAAACATCTCTGCTTTTCACAACTTTGTGTGATTCGGGGTCCATCAATCGATATCCCTTTGTGTTTTCACAATAGCCCACAAATATCATTTTTACAGATTTTTTGTCCCACTTTTGTCGCTTTTCTTTGGGTACATAAACCATAGCTTTTGAACCAAATATCCTCATGTGTGATAAATTAGGTTTCTTACCTTTCCACATCTCATATGGGGTTTTACCATGTAGTGACTTTGTAGGGGAACGGTTCACCACATATGCAGCAGTTGCCAGTGCTTCAGCCCAGTATCTTTTCTCTAGGTTAGCATAGAACAGCATGCACCTTGCTCGTTCAACTAAAGTCCTGTTCATTCTTTCAGCCATTCCATTTTGCTGGGGAGTATATGGAGTAGAGGTCTGATGAGTTATACCATGATTAGATAAGTACTGTTCAAAGTTATTATTGCAGTATTCTTTACCATTATCAGTGCGAAGCTTTGTTATCTTATGATTTAATTCATTCTCTACTTTCAATTTAAAATGTTTAAATGTCTCTAGAATATTTAACTTATCTTTCATAAAATACACATGGACCATTCGTGTAAAGTCATCAATGAAAGTAATAAAGTATTTCATACCTCCAAATGACAAATTTTCCATTGGGCCACATAAATCGGAATGAATAAGTTCTAGTGGCCTTGTTGCTCTAGAACCAACATTATTAAATGGCATTCTGGTTTGCTTACCTTCCATACAGTGAGTACATGTGACATTACTTGGATCCTGAGACAGAGTCACACCATCAGTACAATCAGGCAGCTTCTTCACATCTAACACATTCAAATGACCCATTCGCAGGTGCCACAGATACGTAAGTACTATTATTCAGAGAACTTGAGGTTGCATATGCCACTTCATAACTGGTGTCCATTATATATAGTTTGTTACTCAATGTTGCTGTACAGACCACTTTATTATTACCATTTTGTATTTCACATCCCTTGTTGGTAAAAGTCACTTTATGTCCATTTTGCACAATAGTGCTGACCGACAGTAGGTTGGCAGCTAGACCAGGAACATACAAAACATTTTTAACTTGTATCACATCATCTTTACTTATGTGTATGTTAATACAGCCAATTCCCTTCACAGCTAATGGCTCTCTGTTAGCTACAGTAATTTGCTTTATAGTTGGTTCGGTGACATTGTACATCCAATCATTTCTACTTGTCATGTGCATGGATGCACCTGAGTCCAATAACCATTTCTCATTAATATTGACTCCTTTGTCTGTCGCTGAGAATGCTGCTACAAAACTGGAACTCTCTCCTTTATTTGTTAATTGTTTCTTTGGCAGTTTACAATATTTGGCAAAATGACCACTCTTATTACAATTAAAACATCTAGGACCCTTAGATTTCACTGATTGCACAATATTTCTAGGTTTCTTAGTATTTGTGTGGAATGCTGATGACTTTGATGAGTTTACCTCTTGTATGAGTTTAGACTTAACTGAGTCTGCACTGATTTTAATGCCAGAACTCTCCAGTCCCATGATCATAGGTTTGTATTCGTCCGGTAGACCAGCCAACATCAAAGTACCAAGCCACTCATCATTTACATCAAATCCAATGTTCCGCAGTTTGTGAGCAGTGTTCATTATCTTACTTACATAGCCCTCAACACTATTACTCGATTCCAGTGTAGTGTTTATCAGGTCTTTGAGTAGGCCTACTCTTCTAGTTAAACCATTGTCATCAAAAGCCCTTTGTAAACTATCCCATACTTGTTTTGCAGTTTTGCATTCTTGAACATGCACATAATTCTGTGGGTCCAACAACAATATCAGCTTTGACTTCGCCTTCACGTCTTTACTTTCATCTACAAGTTTATCATCGGGACGTTCGACGCAGCACCACAAGTCCCCATGTTCCAAATAAGTCTTCATACTGAATTTCCACGTTGTGAAGTTTTCTCTTCCGATTAATTTCTCCAGATTGAACATATTTTGGCTCATTGCGATATTTTACCAAAAATGTGCTTTCTTAACCTCAAATTCAAATCGCGCCGACAATTTTCTGATTGAAGTTATTCTTCTTTATTCCAACTGTACCACATCGGAACCACGCTCTGCTACCATGAAAGAATATTCTAAGTTGCGTGGTTGTGGTAATTAAAGATGGTTTTATGATAACACATTAGTTTATATTCAATACTTGAGGAGAATACGTACAGTACGTACTCAGTAACAAAGAGGCAGATTACAAAGAGTATATAGATAAAGTAAGATGGCGTACCAGGATGCGTTCCATTACATTAACAAATACCTATTGTTAGAATTAGTATTGATTGAAGTACGTACTTGTGATACACTAAATATGAACAACTGTTTTTGAAGAGCGAACTCTCCTAACACAAGCATTATATGCTTAAAAGGAGGCTTCCGATACTTTTAATATTGTTTTATACTGTTTAAAAAAAAATAAAAAATTGTTAGTAGAATTAAACATACTTATGTAGGTATAGCAGAGGAATACCTACATAAGTATGTTTAATTCTACTAACAATTATTATGTGTTTGTCTTTGTTACAGGTACTTAAATACTTCCACAATTCAATTTAAAATAATCTTTCACTTGCCACTCTTTCAAACCCATGTATACCCTTTACATGACACTGGCAGAAATTGCTGACAATTCGGCAGATTGCCATTAAAACAAAAAGAAAATGATCTCGAGAAAGCCTACGTCAGAAGTACCCTAAACCGGCGAGCATGTATGAAGAATATAATGACTGTAAACGAGGCAAAAGAGGTCTGTCTACCCGTCTGGGAAACAGGCATGAGTCTATAAAATAAATAATAAATACATTTTATTTCGGGCAACAATACAGATCCATAATTTGTTAGTAAAGTGACTTATGAACTAATTTTAGTAAGCAAAATAATATTTAGGGACAATGTCACACAGATCATCCTAGCCCCAAACTAAGCAAAGCTTGTGCTATGGGTACCAGGCGACGATATACATACTTATATACGGTTACGGTTAAGAATAACTTTATTTCTCATAAAGAATTGTATAGGTATATTATAAGATATATAAGATTAATAATTAGGGCGCACAAAGGTACGTATATAAATTAACACAAACAATATTTTTAAGAACAAAATAAATGTGGGTAAGTAAATATCATAACCGGTAAGAAACTCAAGTCAAGTTAACCAAGCACAACATGGATGTACGTATACGAATTTTACTGGATGTGGCATTGATGGCATAGTTCGTTATCACCAAGTTTTTGTAAAATTATGATTTGTTATTATAAAAGTATTTTATTTTTATTTAATTATTTATATTTGAGGTGTATATATATATAGTTAGATAAATACTTAAATACATAGAAAACATCCATGACTCTACAAATACTCGTGACAAATATTCGTGCTCATCACACCAATATTTGCACTTACCGGGATTCGAACCCAGGACCACCAGCTTCGTAGGCAGGAGCACTACCAAATAGGCTACGGTGACCGTCAGCAAAATTGGTGATAAGGTATTATAAATTAACGTGCAGAACGCAATAAAGCACCCTTACTTTATTACCCTCTGCACAAACTCTCCTACAATCGGTGAGCTGTAATTTTCAGCAACCGTTCTCAAGATGCTGTTGTTACTGTCTCTTACTCTCCTTAAGATGGATGCGGTTTTTTTGCGGATGACAGCGTCAAAATCGTCCGTAAGAGCCGTCGCAAACATCTCTGAGGCACTACAAAACCGTGGCAGGGTCAAAAGCATTCTGAAAACATCTAGCGATCTTTTGGTATGGTTTTTTTTTTAATCCAGTTTTACGGCTATTGCTTCTTCGGCCTTATGAGCCTTCCGTAAAATATATTTTTATTTCATTTATTTTCGTCATGTCAAGTAAAATCCGTCACAGTCAAGTCATACGTAGTCCTTGTCGTAACCCAGTAAAGCAGTAGAGACTTTACTAGAGGCTTATATGGAGTTTTAGATTCAACACAGAAAATCGGAATTCACGGCAATATGGCACTTTCCTCCACTTGTGTACGTTGTGATGTTATGTCTAAAAATCCACCATATTTACAAATAAAAACTTGAATTTATTATTATTATTATTTTTAATCAGGCAGGCAGTTGAAACAACTGATAATTGCCTGTATCTAGTACATTGAGTTAGCTTGTCGTTTTTGTTGTTATTATGTGCTTGTCTAGTCTGTTCTTAAATATGTTGGTGTTTGGTGCTGACACTACGTCTTGTGGTAGTTTGTTCCATTCTTTAACAACCCTGTTCGAAAGGAAATTCTTGTGGGGTATATTGTGTGAGAAGCGGGTCTGAAGTTTAAGGGTGTGTCCTCTCAGACGGGTATTATTGTCTCGATGGAACATGTCTTGGAACTGGTGAAGGTCATAGTGTCCATTTAGGATTTTATAGGTTTCGATCATATCACCACGCTCTCTTCGTTCTTTTAGAGTACTAAGCTTTAGTGCTTCCAGCCTATCCTCGTATGATAGTCTCTTAAGTTGTCTAGGTATCTTGGTGAAGCTATGCTGTACTTTTTCCAATAGATCCACGTCTTTAACAAAGTAGGGACTCCACACTTGAAAAGCATGTTCCAATATAGGTCTTATGTAAGTCTTGTATACCTTTAACATCATTTCTGGTGTAAGAATTCCAAAAGCTTTTCTAATGAGGTAAATAAAACTTTTCGCTTTCTTTGTGATTGCTGCTATGTGGTCTTCCCACTTAAGATTCTCCGTTATAATAACTCCCAAATCCCTTTGGGCTCTCACTGCTACCAGTTCAAGGCCATCTAGCTTGTATATTAGGCGTGGGTTTTTGCTACCAATGTGCAGTGTAGTACATTTTTCAGCATTTAGGTTAACGAGCCATTCCTTTGACCAGTTAGCAATTTTGTCCAAGTCTCTTTGTAGACGATCGAAGTCAGTTAGTGGGTTTGCAAAGATTTTGGTATCATCAGCGAAAAAGCTGACATTACATTGTAGGCAGCGAGGTAGGTCAAACGTATATATAATGTATAGCACAGGGCCCAGAACTGATCCTTGGGGCACGCCACTGTGTATCTCTCTCTCGTCGGACAGAGTTTCAGCGATTCTCACTCGAAATGTTCTATGGCGTAGGAAGGCCTCGATCCAGTTCAGCAGTTTGCCTCTAATTCCTATGTGTTCTAGTTTCTGAAGAAGTCTTGTTGTGGGAACCTTATCAAAAGCCTTTTCGTAGTCAAGGTATATTACATCCACTGGTTCTCTCTTATTGAAGCTATCAGTCCAGGAAGCCAAGCAAGACAATAGATTTGACACCGTCGACCGGCGAGGGCAAAATCCATGTTGCTGATCACCGATTATTCTGTGCTTATCAAGAAATTGCCTTATATGTTGGACTATCACCTTCTCCATAACTTTACACACTACGCTGGTCAGGCTAATAGGTCTGTAGTTTGACGGTTGCAATTTATTTCCCTTTTTGAATATTGGTGTTACTGATGCAATTTTCCACAAGGGCGGTAGTATACCAGTATCGTATGAGGTTTGCATTAATACTGACAGTACATCGGCAAGGTCACACTTTTGAAGTATTGCTACTGGGATTTCATCTGGACCGGGTGCAGAATCTGGTTTCATTCCTTTTATAGCTTGTTTGATTTTGTCCGGTGTAAAACTTAAATCGGATATGGTTTCTTGGATTTGAGTACATGAATCTAAGACAGGTAGGTGATCCTGTGGTTCCTTTTGAAATACTCCTGCAAACTGGTCTGCAAAAGCTTCAGCGATTTCATGGGCCTGTGAAACTATTACTCCCTGTGTATTACGCAAAACTGATGGTGTGCTGACTTTAGAGGTCACTTGTTGCCTGATATATGAGTAGAAACTCTTTGGTCCAGAGTGAAGAAGGTCTGTTTCAAAAGAAATGCGCGATTGTCTAGTTTTATTAGTTAGTTTATTAGTAACTTTTCTATATTCTGTGTAAGTTTTGTCTAGTCCCGTTAACATGAATCTGTTCCATAGTGTCAGTTTTTGTGTTATCAGTTCCTGAATCTCCTTTGTGATCCACTTTTTGTTTCTTATACAATTATTGGGTTTTACTTTAGGCACATACATAAGAAGTGCATCTTTGAATTCAGAGAGTAGGATCCCAAATTGTTTCTCTGCACAGTCTAGATTTTGAATATTTCCATATGTCGCTCTTAACTTTTCACTTATTTTTTCATACTTGGCCTTCTTGTAATTCCATCGTAATGAGGCATTGATCTGCTTGGTCGCTTCGAGTTGTATTGTTGACAGAAGACAGGAATGATCACTCTTTCCTAATGGGGATTCGTGCTTGATTTCAGCTATGAGTGAATCATCATTGGTTAAGATTAAATCTAGGAAAGAAGGTTGGTTGCCTTTACGAAATCTCGTAGGTCTGTCTACTAACTGCTCTAGGTTACTACTTCTGTACCATTGCACGAAGTTTTCTTCTCGAGCAGTTAAATAAGCACAGTCTTGAAGAGGCCATTTCACTCCACGGTAATTAAAGTCTCCCATAATGACAGTAGTGTGTGATTCCGAAACAAGTTTAATTTGTTCTAGTAAAATGTTATCCTGTTCCTCTGTTGAGTTTTGTCCTCTGTATATTCCGCATAGTACAAACTTATGTATTCCAAACTGAACATCCAACCATAAGCATTCAGAAGCCTCATGTTTTGTGTTGTAGTTTATATTTAGTTTTGTGGTCAGTAGATCAGAACTTTGTGCAGCGTATATGGCAACTCCTCCACTACGCTTGCCAATACGGTCGTCTCTAAATACGTCATAGCCTGGTATTTTTATCATACAATCTGCTAAACTTGGTTTTAACCATGTTTCCGAAATTACTATAAGTGTAGGTTTTATTATATTTACTCTAGCAATGAATAAGTCCAGCTTGGAGGTCACAGACTGGATGTCTGTGTACATAATTGTAATTGCATATAGATTAGATGAAAGCTTACTAATATTTGCGATAGCCGGGGGGGTTGTTACATAGTTGGGTTTTTCTAGGGTGGTTGGTAGATTTAGTTTTTTTCAATTTTATTTTTTACAATTGTTGGTTGACCTCGGACATATCTGATAGTAAGATCATTTTCTCCATCTGTGATACGTTTCTCAAGCTCTTCACGAAGGTACTTTAGATATTCTCTTTGCATAGGCGTTAGGTCCGCAGTTACAGATTTAGGTTTTGCCAATTTGGTTCTATTGCGCAATACCTCGAGAGCATCATTTTTGCTACGCAGGATCACTTTGATCGGTCGCGGAGAAGCGTTCGGGTCGGACTTGGGAGCTCCCAGGCGGATCGCCTTCATTCCAGCACAGTTCACTTTATCCGTGACTTTTTCTATGACCTTTGTACACTCTACCGCATCGTGCTCCTTTCTTTCATCAGTTGCATCACTAGTAGATTCAGGTATATCATAGACAATAATATTGGTGGATCTATTTGTTCTCTCTGATATCTCCTGGATGGCAGACTCGGTCGCAAGCATGCTCTGGCGCAAGCGAAGTTGTTGTACCTCTTCAGTTAGGTCATTCAGCTTTTTCATAATCAGAGGTAGTTGCACCATCGTATTCTTACAGTCACTACATAAGAACGTCATTACTCGCGCCACCGTTTTTAGCTCGAGTACACGAATTTCGGTTGGCGACAATCCATGACAATCCCCACACAAGAGACTCTTGCAAAGATCGCATACAACTGACATTTTTTTTTCGTTAGGCATTTTGTTGCATTTCGCACACTTCTCGTGCGGCACATTTTTTTTGGTACTCATAATGCTTGTTTTGGCCAATTTTACTTTATAGCACTGGCAACACTAAGCGAGGAAATGTCAACCGGTTACTTTTTTATTTGCTTTATTAATTGAGGGTAGATAAATAAAGTTTGATCGACGTAATGTCACAAGTTTTCAGTTGCACTTATTTTCCGTGTGTTATTCACTGTTTTGTTCGTAAATAACGTTAACACAGTTTCCACAAACAGTGTTTTGCACTTTAATAATGTTTTTAGAAGGAATCACAGCAATTTACACACTGAATCGAATTAAAATCGCGAGCGCAGTTTGAACTTGAACTTGACACTTGACAGACTTTGACTTTTTACACCAGTTTTCGAAAATGAAACAATGCCCTGATGCGTCTTTTTTCGCGTTGGCGCTAAAACTCCCTTTTGGTATGGTTGACCCATGGATTGCCAGTGTAGAAACTCTGACAGTAGGCTTTAAACAGAGTAATTTTAACTTGTGTGGTACACTATGCAAATCTGCGAGCCAGCATGTTACCCCTGACCGCTAGTGCCCTACGCTCTCGCTCGATGTCTATATCGTCCTTAAGGCTGTCGACAAGAAAATGTCCCAGATATTTAGATTTGTTGACCCTGCTTATTGGACCCCTATAAGGTTATTTCAGGCGAGTTCTCCAAACACTTACCGTCAGCCTTAAAGACTATGTATGTGTGTATTATGGATAACCAGTATTGATGGTAAACTACTGCAAATAAAGCGCGGATTATTGTATTTCTCTTATCGAAATCACTGCTAAATGCTACAATAGTTATTTTTTTCAAATAAAGACACCGCCTGCAGTAGGGACTTTATTCCCTGTGTCGCTTTATACGTGTGTAAAGTACTTACACACGTATAAAGATGGGCACAAATTACATCCAGACTCAGAACAACTGTTTATGGTTCAAACAAATAGTTGTCCGGCGCGGGACTCGACGAGGCAACTGTCTTATCCGCTGCGCCACATGTGCAGTCAATTAGTATTAGATCATAGGTACTCACCCTCCCCACAGGCACTTCCACAGATCCATAGTCTTGCTGGTTATCATCCTTCACTACTCTATACTGGACGCCTCCCGAGAACTTCCTCACCAACTCCTTCAAGTTAGCGTCTAAAGTCCCCGACTTCAGGTTAGGGAATCGTCTCTTCATTAAACCGCGAATTGGAACTAAATCTGTCAGGATGTTGGGGTGCGCTAATACGTAGTCATAATCTCCAAGCTTCAGTTGACCATCCTGGAAGGTGTTTTATTGTTAGATTAAAATAAGTTTCATTTCCACAACTAGCAGATCAAAAATGCTTAGTTTGATATCAAATGGCAGTGTGATTTTAAAAAACTGGGCAATTCAAAGTCGTACACAAATGTGTTAACAAAATTATTCAGCACTTCAGGTATTAATTTATATATACTTGTACTTGTCAAGCTCACAATTCAGCAGTATAGTCTAATACAATATTACATTAACTAGATTTTAGAATGAATTCGACCATGTGGTCTGTTTTATCACATAAAATGTTGACAAATTATTAAATAAATACAAAGTTACTTAGTTACTAATTTTACTTTTGTACTATTATTTAAAAAATTCAAGACAACGAGCCATTACCGAATGCACACAGCTCTGAGCCAGGTTAACTTAAGCGACCACAGTTCAAGGATCGCAAAAGTAATCGCAACGGAAAAAAAACATTTCTGTGTCCAAAATCAAAATGCTTAAAATTATGACCGTATAGTTAGCAAGACTGATGTCTCTTTTGGAGCCTGGCGACTGGTCGAACGCTGAATAAAGATCAGTTAGGTCATCTGCTAGCTTGGCTGATGGCAAGTCAGCAAGATGCGAGCGCGAAACAGTTCGGCGTAGACTATCTCATGAAATCGTACTCGTATCACTCGTAGATCATCTCATGAAATCGGAAGAAGTTATGGTAAGTTAGATCCTACAACAAGAGCCGAGAGCAGAGAACCAGGTGGCGTGAGTGTCAAGTTTATGCAGGTGTCTTTTAGTAGCCTCATCATGTGCTGTAGGCATACGTTCACCCTTTTCACCGAGGTGAAGCAACTGGAATGCGAAACCAGTCCATAAAAAAATAAGTAAAAAGAATAAACGAAAACAAAAGAAAAATAAATCCTGCCATTAAATATGCTAACTAATACCCAACTTCCTTTTCTGCAATCCTGGTCCATTTAACGGTTGCCTGGAACAGATCGCGCCTAGCGATACGGCCACCATTTGTACAATCTCGTTAATCACGTTTATATTTCATTTTATGCCATTATTTTCGTCTACGGTAAAGAGTTTATTTATTTAAACTACGCAATAATTTCTATTCGTCAATGTTGTATTGTACTCCTATTATTTTGCAGAAATTTCACTATATACCTAGTATTTATAATAATTTATAAATGTTTTCATACAATCAATACAATGTGTACCTAAATATCTATGTTACTAGAAATGATAATGAATACAACTATATTACTACAAACATGTTCTAACTATTTACAAGCGCTTTTTTAAAGTCTACGTGAATAAAATCCAATTTTTTTTGTTATTATTAATATTGTATTGTATATTATATTCATGTGTTGTACTTCGTTTTAAGGTATAAACAAATTATTATTATAGAGTAAAAGTACTGTACTTTGTTGTGATCCGTCCGGCTAGCTGCCGACCCGCCAGACGGATCAATAGTTACTACCTCGAAAACGTGTGCTGTGCGTCAGCGCACCTGTTACAAGCTTACCTGAATTTTCTTAACAATTTCGGTCCCACCCGCTGTGGTGGCACCAGCATCAGTGGCTTCCTTCGCTAGCTCCGCACCCTTGCAGAAAGCGAGGATTGTGCGCTCTTCATCGCGACTGAACAGGTTGGGCAACAGAGACAGCCGGGTGAAACTGTCCAGGTAGCGGTTCTGAAAGTATACGAACACAAGTATTTTAAAGGTATTGACATATTAATTTTACTCATAAGCTTTCTATAGCTTTTAGGGTTGTAGCACACATATCAAAACGGAAAGGGATCGTCACCGCCTCGCCTTTCTCCTCGGCGTCAAACAGTCGTCCACTTACGTAACCACGTAACGTAAGCGGATCAGAAGCTCCGCCCCGTCGACTCGGCTACAGCTAGGCGAGGCTGCGCTTACGGCTCGCCGACCGCTGGTTGACGGCTAGACGTTGTTAGTTCAATCATTTTTTTATTCGTATTTTGGTTTAAAATAGGATGAATAACACTTCTTTCTACGAGTGTACGTGCGCGAACGCCGAAAGGCCGTATGTACACTATTTAAAAAAATATGATCTCTCTATAAAAATTCATGGATACAATGTATGTCTGTACTTTCATAATCTGGAAAGATTAATAAATCCAAGATTTAATCGAATTTTTATATCAGAGAATGACAAAAGAGCAAAACACCAGACGAATCGCAGATGAGTTGCCTGCCTTTGAAAAAGTCAGATAACAAGAGTTGCTGACACTTCCCCACCCTGATAATCTCTGGCGACCTTTCTCACCACACACAGTCAGACTCTTACTCACACAGCATTAAGTCATAATGTTATTATTAAGGAATGTCTTCTGTTAGGTACTTCCCCAGTCAGGCTGCTCATTGAGTGATGAACTCTGTGCCCTACCCTACGTCTCTTAAGCGTATTCTAGACGTTTGTAATCCAATGTCCCAACAGAAGTGACCTTGTTTGATGCCATCCATCTAGACTGCAGATGTAGTCTAAATTTTTATAAAACGTTCTTTGAGTATGCGCTCCAACTGCGGATGTGAACACGCCCAACCCAAACACGCGGTTGGAGCGCGTGGATTACATCCATCTAGGCGGCGGATTATAATAGGTCTTTACCTATGAAATTGCCGTTTTGTATGAAAAAATTTAAACGAATTTTTTTCATGAATTTTTTTATTTGTATTAATCGAAGTAATCACCCATGCAATCAATGCATCTTTGCCATCGCAGTGGCAGTTTATTGATGCCCTTCTTAAAGAAATCAGCTGGACGGGAGGCAACAAATTCTTCAAAGGCATTTTGTACTGCCTCTCGGGTATTGAATTTTTTTCCCGCCAAGAAGTTATCCAAATTCTGGAAAAAGTAGTAGTCTGTAGGCGCAAGGTCTGGTGAGTAAGGCGGATGACGGAGAGCTTCCAACCCCAGTTCTTGCAACTTGGAGACCGTCTGCTGTGCAGTATGAGGTCGCGCGTTGTCGTGCAGGAGCAGCGGAGACGAGCGATTGACCAATGCTGGTTGGAGATGCGCCAGCTTCTCCATCATTGTGCTCAGTTCTTCACAGTACACATCTGCAGTAATGCTCACCCCGTTTGGTAAGAAGCTGTGATGAATCACACCGGCGCTAGACCACCAAACAGTGACCATCACTTTTCTAGGGGTAAGTTTTCGTTTAGGGCATTGTTTAGGTGCTGAACCAGGATCCAACCAACTTGCTGAGCGCTTGCGGTTATCAAACAGAATCCATTTTTCATCGCAGGTAACAATGCGGTTCAAAATTCCTTCATTTGTGTGTCTGTTGAGCAGTGCAAGGCACGTCTCGACGCGTACTTCGCGCTGGCGATCATTGAGTTCGTGGGGCACCCATTTGTCAAGCTTTTTTACCTTGCCAATTTGACGCAAATGGACCAATATTGTTTTGACGCTAACGTCGAAAGCTGCTGCTAATTCAGCCGTAGATTGTGTATCATCAGCTTCCACAACCGCCTTTAATTCGTCATTGTCGACCAAAGTCTTCGGACGACCGCGAGGTTCATTTTTCAGGTCGAAATTTCCAGAACGGAAGCGAGCAAACCAATAACAGGTGGTGCGTTGGTTTGTAGTGTTAGCTCCGTAAACGTCGTTGATGTTGCGTGCCGCTTGTGCCGCGTTGCTGCCACGACGGTACTCATATTCCATAATTACTCGAATTTTTAACGTATCCATGATGACGAAAAAGATTGAAATGCGATGAAAATGTAACACTAATCAATAAAGAAATGACTACTTTTGGAAAAAAGAATCCATGTTTTTAAAATAAAATTAATTTGAAATTAGAATTCTTAGCCAAACAAAAATTATTTTGATTTGAAATGGCCAGTACTGCAGAACGGCAATTTCATAGGTAAAGACCTAATATCTATCCAAAGACAGCTGTCATGTGGTAGGCAGCACACGTATGCGAGAACAAAATATCGTCTGCAGACCAGAGAATCGATCTCTATAGAGATTTGCCATGCCTATGGGACATTACGTCCGAAGCATATAAAGGCGCTCGACAAAAGAAAGCTGCTTGGGAGACATTACCCAAAAGTACAGACGCCAGCACATCAACTTACCCCAATCTGTCAAATTTTCTCAATTGAAAGTGAACCTTATGCTTAGTGATAAAGTTGAAAATCGATAAAAGAAATTTGTCAGATTGGGTTAACTGGATGTGCTGGTGTCTGTTCAAGGTGTTGGGCCAAGATAATATATAGGGCTAACGAATGAAATAAAAGTATTAAAAGCAAAATTGCTGAAACTGCTAAAGCAAGGCCCACTTTTTGAAATTTTGACAAATCAAGAGCAATTTCTACAGCACAATACAGTCCATTCCCGAGAAGAGTATGTGATTTCACACCAGAAGACTACTGGCGAATGATTCCCTAGCATGTTCGCGCGTGGATTCATGTAGTCGAAAACCAATCCACAGATGGAAACTAAGTTCCGATCAAAGCCACCTCTGGTAAGCAGCTGGATTACATCCTCCTAGAACATGCTTTATGTATCCTTTAGCAATAAACAATTGATTTGTTTCTGTTGTTCTACAATCGAACTTCTAACCTAATCTATTTTTCTAGCAGCAAATATTCTATTTATTGATTACCTTTTGATATTAGGAATGTTTGAGTATTTATCAGATAATTTCGCATTCCATTTGGCATAGTGCAGCAGAAAACACAAATTAAATTGGTAAACCTCCCCCTCTGTTGTCATAATAATTTAAAAAATTGTTTATATGGTGTAGGTCAGAATTGTGGTAATCATGGTATCTCACTTGGAATGAAATTGGCTGACTACCCACCTTTTTAGCAGCGGCCATATTTAACTCAATATGTGCAAATACAAGGGCATCTGGTACATTGTACATAGTGGGGTGGTGTGTTTGCTGGTGGGCTCGGATTGCATCCTCTGTGCTATAGACCACCCAACGGTAGTACTTGAGTGGGTATACATCGTCTTGAGGCAATGGTTTATATGAATCATCTGAATGCTTGCTCACATTTGATTTTACTATCCTGAAATAAAATAAGTATGAGTTTTAATCAAGCCTTAATAGTAGCTTTAATTTACCATTTGAAACTAATCATACTGTAGAAAATCAACAATAAAATAGTATATGTGTGTGTGTGTGAGTGTGTGCGCGCGTGCGTGTTTGTGTGTGTGTGTGTGTGTACAATTCATACACAGCAAAAGTGAAACTTCATAAAAGTAGCTTACAGGAGGATGAGATAAATATATAGTATATTTTAATTAATTCACACAGATGTATTAAATGACTAACATAAATTAATTATCTAACAAATTTTAATATTCAAATGCAATACTCTAGTGCTACATAAAGAATTGACATTTGCTCTTTTAAAGAAAATTTTAATAATAAGTATTACATAAATTACTGACTATAATTTTCTGTGTGTGTGTGAATTGAGTGAGCACCCTAAATAAAATTAATAATATATACTAGTCATTTAGTAAAAGGTGTGAAACAATTGTAAAAACAATCTTACAATTTGTAAAAAGATAAAACATGAGATATATCAGTTAATGAATGCTCACTCAGTTCGCACATACGACCACCCTGAATCTCAGAACGTATGAAGATTTCATGTAAGATTTATGTACTACTCTTTAGTAAAACCTTTATAAAGTTGTCGTTTTAGATATCAATCGCCAAGGGCCGTATAAAAAAAAATTATAAATACTTTCATATGCTCACTCAATTCACACACTTTGAAAGGACCCGATTTCTTATGAACAAACCATAATTTCATTTTGTTATAAATCTTGTTTTATTAAAAGGTATACACGTGATTTTGTAAAATACAAAGCGAACCATAAATGTAGCACGTTTTGTAATAGTTAATTAATATAAGTGCTCACTCAATCCACACAATTCTGAAAAGTTATAAACGTTAATATCTTTGAATTTATAAGGATTAGAAAGCTATAAATTGCGCTAGTTTTAGTAAAGAAAAGTTACTAAAGATTTGCCATTTTACATTTAGTACTCTCAGTTTACTCTAAAAGATATTCAACTGTTTGTGTTTCAATGAAAATCTGCCTACTGTAGGGTTGTCACGCAGGACCGTGTCCTTCCTTTATACTAAGTGTCTATCTGGGCATGCTTCGATTTGTTTGTGCACAGACCCACTAAGCTGGGACTGAATATATTACTAATTTTAATATGGTATCATTTTTATTAGGTCAATTATAAATATGCATAGATAGGTAATGCTACAAAAATAAATAAATAAAACTTAACAACCGATAATCAAAATGTAGCTTCAAGAGTCTAACATAATTAAATATGCATAGATAGGTAATGCTACAAAAATAAATAAATAAAGCTTAACAACCGATAATCAAAATGTAGCTTCAAGAGTCTAACATAATCTCTCGGTATTTCCGAACGCAGCCTTATCCATATTTTGTTAATTTTACTAAACTACCCTCATAATAATATGCACCTAGTTTCGGATTATTCAATCCTGTTTGTTTGTTAAGTTTGTCATTTAACATTAATCGTATTATTATTGTGTGGCATACGTAGTACAGTGCAATAATGTACCTATTATCAATGTTATTGTTTTTCCTGGTGACTATAACGTAAGTATATTTAGCTAATAAATAACAATATTTTGTTCTTTTTTTATTTGTTCAATGCAGTTTTTACGGTTTCGTAATACGTACTACTATAAAAATTAACTATTGCATTACAGAGTAATAATTGGAAGAGGTCGAAAACCTCTGATAAGTTTCGAAAATCAGAAAAAAATATTTCTAAAACATGCTGAATACTTACAAGCTCCCAACATTAAATATAACGACCCAATATTTTCTAAGATGTCTGAAGAACTTGAGAATAAAATGTCCCCGATGGCATTATACATATCACTGAATCGTCATAGAAGCCGTATATTTACTTTGAACGACGAAACTTCGAACGCAACAATTTCAAATGAGGTGCCAATATCCGATTCAGGCTGTGCGACTCCACTATTACAGTCGTCATCGTCGGAAAAAGAGAACAGCAGTGTTGTTGTGAGTGATGATGAATGCCAAACATTTTCTTTCTATCTCGATATTTACGATTGGAAAAAAATTATGCCTATAAGTGCCTCTAGGAGAAGAAGCAGTACTTTGAGTTTCTTTAATTATAAAACGCTGCCAAAGTTTAAGTGGAGCAGTTTAATCAAGGAAAAAATATGGATTCACACAAAACTACCGTGCACTTGGACTATTAAAAAACACAAAATTAGTGATTTAATTTCTTTAATCGGTAAATGTTCCCAGTGCAAAGCTGAAATTCGTATATCAAGTTTTAAAAGAACTGAAAAAATCATGGAATTCATCTGTAAGGTATATAATTTTGATAAGACGTTTGAACACAATCCTAAAAAAAAATCGAAGCTTACCCCGTACCGAAGAAAACAAATAGCTAAAGACCTAAGCCATAAGTCTGCTATTAAAGTACACAATGAACTGACTTCAGCTCTTGTGACTGATACTGACCGTATATCTCCACCTGTTCTGCCTTCCCTTTCGGCTTTAAGACTTAAGTCTGAAGCAAGACATGAACATTTACCACATGCAAATCCTATTTTATCGTTGTTTATTATAGCTAAAAATTCATATCGTAATAATATAAATAATATTCGTGATTTCAATATATTCCCAGATTTTCGTTTATGTTTTTGGAGTGATAGTCAAATTCATTATTACAATAATTACCAAAAGAAATTCAAAAAAGTGACAATTACTATTGACGCGACTGGCTCATTTTTTGAAAATATATATTTGCCAGATCGTACTACTGCCACGAAAAGATTATTTTTATATGTAGGACTTTTAACAGCCGATGATAAACTTAAATCTGTACCAATTTTCCAAATGGTCACTGATCCTCATTCAGAAAACTCGATATCACTTTGGTTAAAAAAGTGGTTATCTTATGTTGATACTCCACCCGATGAAATTATTACTGATGACTCATCGGCTTTGGTATCTGCATGTATTCAAGCTTTTGCGTTATATTGTACTACAAAAACCTATATAAGACATTTATTTTCAGTTTTAGAGGGTAGTACTTCAGAAAAACCACAGGCGTTTATCAGACTTGATACAAGTCATTTTATTAAGACATTACATAATTTAAATTGCTTTAAAACAAATGTTTCTTTAGATGTCAAATATTTTTATATACGTTGTATAATATTTTTAAAACGATGCGAAAATTATAATCTGGCGAAAGAGTTTATTCACGATGTTGTAAAACTTTGCCTTGGTCAATATGATGGTGAGATAGGTGATTATCCAACACTAAAATCTAAGTTAGATCAATTATTACACGACGTTACACTTGATGGATAAATTCAGATAGCAAAAACATTGATAAAAATAATGAATTTGATGACCCAAATAATAACGAAGGCTTAGAATTCATGGATTGGTTTAACAGTATTGTCGAAGAAACTAAAAAAATAAATCCAGCTCTAGATATTAACAAAAATGCTTATTACTATCCGCCATTTATTCCTACTTTTAAAAGAATATTAATGAAACTACCTTTGTGGTCTAATTTATTGAGATTTCTTTTTGAATCTGAAAATAAAGCACCGTCCTCTTCAGGAATAGAAAGTTATTTTAAAACTTTAAAACATCTTGTATTTAAAACAAAATTTAAAAGATATAGAATTGATGAGTTCTATAAGCTATATGCGGAATATTTGGAAGGGGAAATGAAATCTGCATTATGCGCCCTAGATCAAGATATTATAACTAAAATTAATCCTAAACGGAAATCGATGAAAAGAGTAAAACTATTAAATCCTAAAAAGCAGAAAATTTATAAGACGGTTTACAGGCGCTCTATTACTGAAGATTCCATTTTTTCGGATCAACCCTCTTATGTCGAGAACTGGAAAGGAGAAGGTAAAATTAGTAGATCAAAACCAAACACGACGGTAAAATACATAAGAAATGGCAATTTATGTTCATCTGTTTATATCAACGGTGAATATGTAAATCTATTAAACACCTGTGCCTTTGATTCTGTTATGTATTTGTTTGGTATCGAGTATAACGAAAACGAAAAATTTAGAAATATTATAGATACTTTTGATGAAAATGAATCTATTCCGCATTATGTAAAATGTCTAAGTGACACCAATTTCAAAGATGATGATTTAAATAGCCTAAGAGCAAAAATAATTATAAAATATGTTCAAAAGCCAATAACCACTAATTCTAGCACTTACGATGTCGCCTGTAATGTTGCTCGTATCTATGAACATTTCCTTCTGGATTATTTCACTAGCTCAATTTTTACAAAAACGTGTACCAATGTATTGTGTTCAGCAAACGTAATTAAGAGAAATAACGTGTTCTTACCTTTAAATATAGATATGATTAATATTTTTGATATCAGCCTATTAGAAACAGCTATTTCTTTGTCGGAAGGTGAATCAAAATGTGCGTCATGTGAGGGAGTAGCAACTAGTTATTATATCATTTCAAATGTGATTTCTTTTGATTTGAATGGCACCAACGCAGTAGCGCTAAGTAAAGTGCCCCGTACAATTGTACTTAAAAATAAATTGTATAGAAGTATTGGTGCGGTCGAATTCGTAGCACCTTTAGATTTAACAGGCATTGGTCATTATAAGAGTCATTATTTATCAAACGAGAAATATTTTTGCTACGACGACAACTGTACTAATATCCACGAAAGTACTGATCAAAATATTCTGTTGCACTCTTTAAGCTACATCCTGATCGACAACGATTGTTAACCCAAAAATCTAAATTTGTAATTTTTTTAATTAAACTACATTATGTAAATAAATGGTTTCAATCAAATTCGTATATCATTGACCT
Source organism: Pseudoips prasinana (assembly GCA_951640165.1). Classification (NCBI taxonomy): domain Eukaryota; kingdom Metazoa; phylum Arthropoda; class Insecta; order Lepidoptera; family Nolidae; genus Pseudoips; species Pseudoips prasinana. The sequence goes on along the minus strand of OX621245.1, from coordinate 33,928,839 downwards.
TACTGTAACATCCCATGTTAGGTCCTACTGCTGACCTCGTAGATAAAGGTCATTATAAAATAAATAAAATTTTAGTTCAGCAAAAATGTCCTGCATGACAACCCCACAGTATGGCAGATTTTCATTGAAACACAAACAGTTGAATATCTTTTAGAGTAAACTGAGAGTACTAAATGTAAAATGGCAAATCTTTAGTAACTTTTCTTTACTAAAACTAGCGCAATTTATAGCTTTCTAATCCTTATAAATTCAAAGATATTAACGTTTATAACTTTTCAGAATTGTGTGGATTGAGTGAGCACTTATATTAATAAACTATTACAAAACGTGCTACATTTATGGTTCGCTTTGTATTTTACAAAATCATGTGTATACCTTTTAATAAAACAAGATTTATAACAAAATGAAATTATGGTTTGTTCATAAGAAATCGGGTCCTTTCAAAGTGTGTGAATTGAGTGAGCATATCAAAGTATTTGTAATTTTTTTTTATACGGCCCTTGGCGATTGATATCTAAAACAACAACTTTATAAAGGTTTTACTAAAGAGTAGTACATAAATCTTACATGAAATCTTCATACGTTCTGAGATTCAGGGTGGTCGTATGTGCGAACTGATTGAGCATTCATTAACTGATATATCTCATGTTTTATCTTTTTACAAATTGTAAGATTGTTTTTACAATTGTTTCACACCTTTTACTAAATGACTAGTATATATTATTAATTTTATTTAGGGTGCTCACTCAATTCACACACATACTAATTTTCTTATCTTTCCTAATGTATACTAACTACAAACACACCCACAGCCATGTGTTGTCCATAGCCAGTTGCTCTAACTGGTCTGTAAGTGATACTTAAGCGAGGTTGAGCACATAGGCACATAGGTTAAGCACATATCAATGTTTGACTGCCAGTATTTAATTTTAGAATGTCTCTGTGCTTCAGAAGTAGGTAATTAACCATGGAAGCGCCTATTGGGTGGCTTGAACAACTCTGATACTAGCATATCTAACAAATAGGATATCATATAAAAAAGTTTAAGAGAGAAAGAAACATTTGGAACTCCAAACTAAGTAGGTACATAACTAACACACAACAAATGTGAATTGTTTGCTCGTTTTTATAGATAATGGTACAGAACCCTTAGTGCGCGAGTCCGACTCGCACTAGGCCGGTTTTTTGAACTCTGCATCTCAGGAAAACGATAATAAGGTAATGTTAAATCAGAGTGTAGACTTAGCCACGTACTTATCCTTGCCCCTTTGATTATGTGGGATGAATCCAACTTTAGTAATCTCCACCTTGACTTTCTTTGCGCGAGCCTTCGCCCTGGTACCCTTACGGGCTGCATAAAATATGGTGCCTGTATGTACAGATCTCTGAAAATATTAAATGGTTTTTAAATTATTATGCACCAAGAAAATACAAAAGCGCGGGTATATAAATTACAAAATCTATGATATCTTGTACCGATATCCATAGAAAACTCACCAAAGTTGTGTTGCTTTTATAAAATGTTAAAGTATTATTGAACAGAGAACCTGAAACAAAATGTTCATATTGCATTAAATTTCAAGCATTCTGAGTAAGTTCATTAAATATTCCTCAAGTGAACTTACGGAACAGTGTGCCTGCCATAGTTTTAGTGAACAATTATTACAATGTATATTTAAAAATATTCTAGTGGTTTAAAGTATTATACGAATTATTCAGGTTATCCATAAACAATCTTTGATGACAATATATTTTTTTAATTTTAGCACATTACAGCTGTTTATCATTTTTGACACTTGTAAAAATTTGCGTGCAGACAAAATAGCAGAAATTTTATATTTATATATCTCATACGTTTAATAAAGCTAATTAATAAGCTTTATTAGACTTATGAGAAAAAATCTATTATTTTGTCTAATATTTTAATAATATATTACATATTGAATTAAATAATAAATAACAGAAATCCCTCTTAAAAAAAATCTCTTATTTCAAATATATTCAAATATCATTTCACAATCACATATCAGATTCAAAACTCAACCGTATCTAATGTTAAAATAATATTTTTGATCGAATTATAATAACAATGTTATTGTCTATAGGTAGTATGTAGGTTCAAAAAAGCACTCTCAAGGCATGTGAAAACAATATATCGATACCACAGGTCGAGTAAAATAATATATTTAAGTTTTAAGACCGATAAGAAAAATCTATATTATTTGCCAAAAGCAATGGCATCAGGCCTTCGGATGGTAAGTAACCCTTACCAGGGTGACTGAACTATATCTTTAACTTTTTGAATTACCTACGTATGATTTTGTAAACTTTAGGAATGGTACTGTATATAATTTCTGTATATAAGTTCGAAATAGTAATTAAATATATGTAGATAAAAAAATATGTTGGTCGCAACCGCGACCCAACTCACGATCGAAAACAATTTCAATATTATCGATAGTTTGACAGCACTAGCTACTTTCAAACAAAACATCAACTCGAGTTCGGTGTTCGTTATTTTATTTAGAAAGTATTATTATAAAGCAACAAGATGTATTAGACCAATTAGAATTATAATTATATTTAATCAAGAATAGTGGCAGCTAAAAATGGAGAGGGTGAATTGTACTTTGTTAGCGATATCGCTCTGTGCATTGTTGTGGGGTGTGGCCGGCCAATACGAATGGCAATTAAAGGACAGTTTCGATGAAATTCGAGGTAAAATCGACAAAGTTTCAGCGGATAACTGCGAAATATCGCATTTAGATGACCTTTTCTTACCTGAAGATTCTGTTTCCCACCACCCTGATGTCAAAGATTTTAATATTAACCCCGTGTTCCCCAACCGAACGGCGATGTTGCATTTACACAATATGGCTATGAACAGAGCCTTTTTCTGGAGTTATATCCTCCAGTCCAGGTTTATACGACCGGCAATTAACGATACCTACGACCCCGGTATGATGTACTACTTTTTGTCATCTGTAGCTGATGTGGCTGCTAATCCATACATTAACTCAAGTTCCATATATTTCTCTCCGAATGCGTCGTATACATCTTCATACAGAGGATTCTTCAATAAGACACTGCCCCGGTTTGCACCACGAGCACTAAGGGCTGATGATTTCAATGACCCCGTACATCTACAAAAGATATCTACACTTAACACAATCCACATCGAAGATCTTGGGGCTTTCGATCCTGAGAGTCTATCAAAAGATTACACATCAGAGTTCTATAGAATAAATGAATGGTACAAGAAATGGTTACCGGATAATGTTGACAAACGTCATGACACTAAAACGACATATCAAGTGGAGATCAGATATGCTAATAATACAAATGAGACATTTACATTCCATGGACCACCTGGTAATGATGAGGTTTGTATGAATTAAGTGAAATATTAAGTTGTTTGCTTATTAGCTTACCATATACACTTCTTGAGATAAATAGTTGAGTTACTATAACAATAAAATAAGACAGTGTGGCTGTCTGTATCAATGAATATCAGCACCCTATCTCATCCCATCGGAGGAATAGAAGTTGTGAGGGAATATCTACCAGAGAATGAGCAGCATCTGTCTGTGTATTATGACCATCATACTGGCACACCTGTCTGGTAAGTGTGGAGATTATGGCATACCCCACCAAATAATTGACACATCCACATAGTGGACATCTTTTAAGGAGGCCTTGGTTCAGCAGTCCTTTGTCATTTGGCTGAAATGATGAAGACTCTTATGGGTACATTTTAATAGGGGATTAGAGAGATGTTGGTTGTAATTTTTCTGATTTGACCATATTCTATTGACATTAGAGGTACAGACGCCAGCACATCCAGCTATCCCAATCTGTCAGATTTCTTTTGTAGATTTTCAACTTTATCACAAAAGTATAAGGTTCACTTTCAATTGGGGAAATTTGGCAGATTGGGGTAGCTTGATGTGCTGGCATCTGTACATATGGCCAGTTGTACACACTGGTGCGTAAGTGATCAGCAAGGTAAGGCACATAGGTATGCGGTAAGTTCATAAAAGTGGTTTCATTTCTGAGCATCTCTGTGCTTTGGAGAGCATGTTAATTGTACGCCCTGGTTATCATTAGACAACATTCAAGGAGCCTAACTGCGTGGCTTGACCCCATCTGACACCAGAGCTGCAGAGTAACTATTGCCCCTTTTTAAAGAAGCAGAATGGTCAATGAACCTACTGAAAGCTGATGGTATTATATTAAATATTTACTTGCAGTCACCAGGCCCAGTGAACTGGACTCGTCCATACTTTGACTGTGGGAGACTCAACAAATGGCTTGTTGGTGCTGTTTCCCCTGTTGCAGATATTTATCCCCGACACACACAGTTCAGACATATTGAATACCCCACGTAAGTATGAGTTAATTTTTTTTTACTACAGCATTGTAATGATCCAAACATAGAAGAACACACAATACAATTCATTTACTGTTTACTGATTTGCTAGATACTTGCAAACAACAACACTTTACTCAGTAGTAAAGTTAAAGTTTAAACTATTCAAACCTAGAGATATGATTAAGTATTTTTTTTAATATTGTCACATGAATATGTATTTGTGTGTAAATTTTGTCTTTCAATGTGAGCAATAAAATATTCTTTTCTTTTCTAGATACCATCTATGAATAAATGTGTTGTAAATCGGTTTATTACAAAAAATATTTAGATAAACTGCCTTTACTTACATTCAGGGCTGTTCTAACAAACTCAATTTATTAATTCCTATTTATATTTATAAATAAATCTGGAAATTACTTATTAGATTCTAGAATCAATTACTTTAGTTGTACTCCCTAAACACTCTAATATGAATATAAGTAGCAGCATATTCTTTTACTGTCTTTTATGTTCACATTTGTACTTATTTTATCTTTGTAATTTTCATTCCTGTGTCTTTGTTGAATAAATTTTTTTATTATTATATCCGAGTGTTTTCTTAGATAGTGCAGTTGAAATAAAATAAAAATCTTATCTATAGAATGTCAATTAAGCTGCCTTTGAAACAACGGTATCGAAATCTCTTAAAAATGTTATGTTCTTCTTATGTATATTAAATGTTGTAACAGTGTAGTTTTTAGTAGATCCTATCTTCCACATACTTAATTAAAACCTACTTCTTTATTACAGTGATTTCCAAAAAATATTCTTGATCTTGTTAGATTGCTTTGACATCAGTCTGTAACCTGCACACTTATATCAAGACACCTTTATGGAATTAAAAATTAATCTTGATCTTGTTAGATTGCTTTGACATCAGTCTGTAACCTGCACACTTATATCAAGACACCTTTATGGAATTAAAAATTAATCTTGATCTTGTTAGATTGCTTTGACATCAGTCTGTAACCTGCACACTTATATCAAGACACCTTTATGGAATTAAAAATTAATCTTGATCTTGTTAGATTGCTTTGACATCAGTCTGTAACCTGCACACTTATATCAAGACACCTTTATGGAATTAAAAATTATTCTTGATCTTGTTAGATTGCTTTGACATCAGTCTGTAACCTGCACACTTATATCAAGACACCTTTATGGAATTAAAAATTAATCTTGATCTTGTTAGATTGCCTTGACATCAGTCTGTAACCTGCACACTTATATCAAGACACCTTTATGGAATTAAAAATTAATCTTGATCTTGTTAGATTGCCTTGACATCAGTCTGTAACCTGCACACTTATATCAAGACACCTTTATGGAATTAAAAATTAATCTTGATCTTGTTAGATTGCCTTGACATCAGTCTGTAACCTGCACACTTATGGCAAAACACCTTTATAGAATTAAAAATTATTCTTGATTTTGTTAGATTGCCTGGACATTAGTCTGTAACCTGCACACTTATGGCAAAACACCTTTATAGAATTAAAAATTATTCTTGATTTTGTTAGATTGCCTGGACATTAGTCTGTAACCTGCACACTTATGGCAAAACACCTTTATAGAATTAAAAATTATTCTTGATTTTGTTAGATTGCCTGGACATTAGTCTGTAACCTGCACACTTATGGCAAAACACCTTTATAGAATTAAAAATTATTCTTGATTTTGTTAGATTGCCTGGACATTAGTCTGTAACCTGCACACTTATGGCAAAACACCTTTATAGAATTAAAAATTATTCTTGATTTTGTTAGATTGCCTGGACATTAGTCTGTAACCTGCACACTTATGGCAAAACACCTTTATAGAATTAAAAATTATTCTTGATTTTGTTAGATTGCCTGGACATTAGTCTGTAACCTGCACACTTATGGCAAAACACCTTTATAGAATTAAAAATTATTCTTGATTTTGTTAGATTGCCTGGACATTAGTCTGTAACCTGCACACTTATGGCAAAACACCTTTATAGAATTAAAAATTATTCTTGATCTTGTTAGATTGCCTTGACATCAGTCTGTAACCTGTACACTTATATCAAGACACTATTTTGGAATTAAAAAAAGGAAGTGGCTCTCAACTTTTTGTTGTCCAGGTACACAGCAGCTGTTGTGATGGAGATGGACTTCGACAGGATAGACATAAACCAGTGTCCGCGCAGTTTGGGTAATGAGTTACCAAATAGATTTGTATCTACTGCTAGATGTAAAGAAACTACTGAGGTGAGTATTGCTAAGTTATGCAATAATTGTTGCTTATCTGCTTGCTTATCGTATGGGTAGTGGTAACCTTAGTGTCAGAGTTGTTCAAGCCTAGTAGGACTCTGACATAGCTTAACGACTGTTATCTAATGACTACAACTGGGACCGACAGCTTAACGTGCCTTCCGCAGCACGGAGATGCTCAGAAATTAAACCACTTTGGTGGTCACCCATCTAAGGACTGACTGCGGGCCTACTTGCTGAACCTCGCCGATCGCTTACGCATCGGTTAGAGCATCTAATATAAATTGTTTAGTCTATTTTTATATATTATTTAGCCCAAAGCAATGCTAAATTATAGGTTATAACTCTTAACATGCTCTTTGACTGTTAAATAAGCCATAAATGGTTGATGTCTGTAAAATTTGAAACAACCTTTGTTAAGTGAAAATTCATTTAATTATATACCTATATATTTATATACTTTACATATAATTGTTCGAAAGTCAAACACGGCGACTGCCTTTCAGCTTGAGGATTCGATTCCCACCCAGGACAGATAGTACAAGCTCCATTTAGTTCGGGATCTTATGACCATGTGGGAATAATGTCCTAGGATATCATTATTATAACTATTTAAAGGATGTAATGATTCTTTCAAACAATATATATGTAGGCATTTAACATTTCTTGACCTGGCGGAGAGCCTGGTCAAGAAATGCCGTCGCATGGAATATTCCCATTATATACGAATGTTTTCAAAGTTACAACGTTCATTTAAATATTTTTTTTTATTGTAAGTCTGTGATTGCCCTTATGTTCAGGGGCTCTACCGGCTAAGTCGCCGAACATCGTTTTCGTGAATGGCGTTCAAATAAATAAAGGTGACTTAATCAATCGTTAAATCTGCTTCAACGTTGACAATCGATTCCGGACCATTTACGACGTCACATGTGGTCATGGAAGCCGATTTAACGATTGATTAAGTCATTTTTAACCTTTATTTATTTGAACGCCATTCACGAAAACGATGTTCGGCAACTTAGCCGGTAGAGCCTCTGGGCTTCAATCCCAAACAGGGCTATGGCTACTTGTTCGACCCATAAATGGTTGTTTTTTTAGTCTTTTGACCTTTGTTCTTGTGCCTTCTACACACAACCTCTGCTATTACTTTTTTTTTATTTGTTTGTTGGAAAACCTACAGCTGTTGATATGTGATTAGCTATTTGTATATAATGTAGAAAGCCAATTACAGGTTTTACCCCAATAGCCATACATTATAAAACTGGTACATGTTTGCTTATATCTCGGAAACATGCAACTGAATACATATCTTAAAAATTTTAGTGTCCTTACAGTTACTTATTACTAAAGAAATCGAGGCATAGCAACCGCTTCACTGTTTTTATGTTGAATGAATAAAGGTCTAAGTTATGTTTCTTACATAACATGTTAAAGTTCCTACTTGCTCTCACTAGGAACGAGTTTTGCCGGTAATTCGTTTTAAACAATTGGAATTGATATAGGGGGATTGTGACGAGTTTTGCTAGGTACATTAAAGTTGATTTTGCTTAATAATTCCGGACAATCTATTAAATTGGATATTATTTTTAGTAAGTATGAAAGATCTGAGGTTTCTCGTCGTTTAATAGATAAATAGATAGATACATTGCACACACTATAAAAACATTTTGCAAAAAAACTTAATATTTAAATAATGTACAATTGGCAGTCTTATCGCATAATAGCGATTTCTTCCAGAAAACCGTAGGAGCATAATTGAAAATGACAGGCAGCTGATAGTGTACCGTCGTCAGTTCTGAGTGTAGTGTCCTAACCTAATAATAAATATACTACATAGATTAATGTACTTACATAACAAATATAATGAACTAATAAATATTTCATATTTCCATAAATAAATTTATATTAAAAATGGAAACTTTAATAAGTGGCATCAGGTGAAATTTCCTACACAATATTTAACTTGAATTAATTTAATGAATAACGATAACCCATTGTATGTTGGCAGTGTGAGCCGCTGCACGGCTGGGGCTTCCGTCGCGGCGGCTACCAGTGCCGCTGCGCGCCCGGCTACCGCCTGCCCAGCGTGGTGCGGCGCCCCTACCTCGGCGAGATCATCGAGCGCGCCACCTCCGACCAGTATTACAACAATTTTGAATGCAAGAGGATTGGATGTGAGTAAAATAATAATAAAATAAAATACAAAAGGTTATAGACTTTAAAAAAGCGCTTGTAAATAGTCAGAACATGTTTGTAGTACCTAATACAGTTATTATTTCTAGTTACTTATTACAGATATTTAGGTACAAGAAATGTTAAAACGATAGACGTACCATGTTTGATATCACTCAATTATTTAAAATTTTAAACTCTGACGGATTCACCAACATTATTAACAAATATATCATTTAAAGCTCACGCTCGACTACCTGTGCGCCCCTCACGTAATAAGCCACTATTTGTACCTCCAAGACTTTGTAAAAATTACACTCGTAACTCATTCTTATGCCGTTCCACTAACAATTATAACAGAGACTTCACAGACATAGATCTTTTCGATAATTCGCTCAATAGTCTTAAATTAGAATTAAAACGTAGATTTAATATTTCTTGACATCTTATATATAATTTATGTATCCTTTCTTTTTATCATTTATTTTTATTTTGTTAAACTAATCTTGTCATACGCGTCCTTCCAAATTAAGAGTTAAAATTTGTATCATTACTGAATTTTTTGTTCAGCACTGTAGGTTTATTTTAAAAAGGCATATATTTATAAGTGTTGTAAATGTATATAACTGTTTGTTACCAAAAAAAAAAAAAAAAAAGCATTTATACAATTTATTTTATAATGGTAGTGACATTTAGCTAACTTGTATTAAGTTATTGTCAAGGAGATTATGTTTGTTGAAGTTTTTTTATATTATGTATTGAAATTTTACTACATATTGTCTGAATGGTTCTGTCTATATTAAGGTATGAATTCAGTATTATTATTATAACGGACCTGTGTTTAAAACGACGGTCGCGCTTTAGTGCTACCTCCGGATCCAATGCGCCCCAACTGAGAAGACCCAGCGACCAGTATATACGTAGCGTGTTCAAACTTTTACAGCTTTGATGACTGCTTTTTTGAAGTCTATGACTTGTGGCATATCTTTGATAGAAGGTTGATATATTAAATATGACGGCGCAGCCGTGGCGCTACCAACAGAACTGCATAGATAAGAGTGATAGGTCGGTGTCACTCTGGTGGAACGTCGAACGGGCGGCCATCTTAACGTCACTATTGCTTGGAGACGTTATAGTGATCGCATATTATCGACGGATCGCCGTAATTGAAATTAAAATCTAACTTACTTAGTGATTTGGTGACGCATTAAACATAGTTGATTGATTTTGCTGAATAATTGATTGCTAAGGAAGTGAAGTCCGCCTATATTTTTAAATTAACTGCCTGCATAACCTCACCTAATAATAAATTAGGAAAATAGTGTTCCAGGCATGTCTCCGTATACCCCTGACGAGCCGTTATCAGAAGTGGGATACCAAGCCCAGCCCACTGATGGGAGAAGAGCACCAGGTGGTGAAAGTGCGAGCAAATTGTTGTGCAGTTTGGTGGTTTAACTATCATGTTACCGGTTGCTTAGCAACCGAGTTCTAACAGCGCAAGTACAGTGCAGCTAATAAATTTTAATCTGGATGATACTTACGAAGACGTGGAGGGTTGATGTTATGTGTCCGAATTGATTATTAAGAGCAAACAATTGAAAGGTGTCCTACTGTTGTTGGTGACCAAGTCCTTAAAATAGGATAGCCGCCTGCCCAACCAATTTGCCATTGGACCAACTCTCGTGACACTTGGTAAAGCAGACATTGTTAGCCAAGTTTACGAAAACTAAACTCATTCTTCATTATTTCGACGAAATCATGCGTTTTCAAATTGGAATTAAGGAAACGGCAAGCGAATCCGCTATACTTATGATATTTCATAGAAAGAAAGCCGAAGGTATAAATGTGCAATTGCTTCTTATGTAATATCGGTATTATGCCAGAAGGATGGGCTGATTCGTCGCGAGTTAAACTGTCAGATAATAAAGAATAAGGCAAAGCTATTTAGTGCACTCGGAGCAATCTCATTACAACGTCAATCATAAAGTTCTGTTGGGCATGACTTCGACACTTCAGAGACTTCGCTTGTCCGATAGGCGTTGTTGTAGAAAATGTCAATTTTGTGGCGGACCTGGATACAGAGAAACGGACTGCCGCCGGCGATTTTAGGCATACTGCTAAACCACCAGTCTACATCCCCGAGACAAGGCCCGATGTTAAAAGATAATAATATGTCTATGGAAAACCAGGCGATATCGAGATCACGTTACCTGACAAATATATTGGCGGTGGAACAACAAAAAAAAGGTTTATGTATGTGAACGAGACGCTTCGAGAGGGACTCTGGTGACAGCACTGGGTGAGAGAATTCCATTTTCCTTGACAGTAGTTCAAATTGCTTGGTGATTATATTATGTAATCTCTTTGGACTTTCTGGGTAATCAATGTTCGGATCTCGTGTATTTGAAAGAAATGGGTGAAGTGCAATGCACATCTCATACATATTTCTAGTTTCTATAGTGAAAACAGGTGATTTTACAACGACCTTCTTATTTCATAAAATTCCGGATGACTGTTTTTCTGAGCCTTTTTTAATAGGTAGGATATTGTACGATATTGCGGTGGCGTGATGACTGGCACTACCATAACGTGTACTAGTTTTGTGAAAGGCGTCGTTTACCGATCACTTTGTTATCGTCATTTACTAACTGGTAATATTAGACCAAATTCTCTTAAAATTGAGGCATTAGACGCGACAACTCCTTAAACCGCATCTCAAATGAGACAATTCTTTTCGCTTCATATTTTAGAAAATGTATATGGGAATTTACGTAAATATTCGGACCTTTGTATACCATTACAAAATTCAAGGGTAGAGTCCAGTGGACGAAAACGAATGAAAAGATACATAATTCAGATTCTCACTTGAGTACCTGTGTTAATAATATTGTCACGTTCAGGCTTCGAACCTTGGTACCAGTAAGGGTTTTTGGAGGCTTTTGGAAAATCGCTAGAATGTTCTACATAATGCCGGAACAGGGGAGAAAGGATGGCTGATGAAAAGGACCTACAAAGTTCTTAATGCAAAAATTGACAATAGATGTTTCCAGATTAAAGAGAGTGAGATGGGTGGAAACGGGGATGTAAGCATTACGATTAATCTGTCATGTAGGTGAGGTTTTTCAAAAGAAAAATATGACTTTCGAAATGTTTGAAGTTTGGAACAATTTAGGGGTATATGGACGGAATGTTAAAGCAGAACGGTGAGTTTGATTCGGGTGAGATTGAGGGCGAGTTGAGAGGTGTAAGTATGGGTAGAGGACTGAACGGCTGCAAGTGGTCAGTGAGGTGAACGGTGCCAGGTGTTCCCTACACATTGTGAAGTAGGTCGTGTAATTCAGGACTTTGGCGTTGGCAGTGCTCGTTACGGGGGCTCTGAAGGGCGCCACGTGTCGACTTTTAACGGGAGCTGGTCGCCGGGACTCTAGAGTGTGTGTGCGTTCCGTGATCTTGGTGGTGAGCCAACTGTTACTGTCAACGCCGATTAAGTTCCCTTGAAAACGCTAGTTTATTTTGCAATCCTCTGACCCACCACGCGCCACAATATTTACCCTGAATTACGGTTAGAACTTCACTACGACACTAGCTCTTAGGGGCTGCTCGGAGTATAGCAGGCTTAACTGTACCTATGGTGCCTGCACCGTGGTACACAATTAGTGCAGACATCGCGGGGAGGCTTGATGGCGGGAGCGATGGTAGGAAGTACTCTTCAGTTATGATAAACTATTTTACTAGGTAAGTTCTTGAATATACTGCGCCTCTGGATGCAGCTAGTGTGCTTAGAACAGGCTGTTTGCGTGATTGGTGATCCGAAAAGGATTATTGCGGATTGGGGCAGATGTTGCTTGGGCGCAGACTCCAAACAATTTTGTAGTGACCATAGTATGGGGCTTCACCTCATAGCTGCTGGCTCTACTGGTCGGCGTGGGAGTGGTTCATGCGCGCGGTGAAGTGTATTCTTGTGATGGTTGAGAGTAGCCTTAGAAGGGAGCATGGCGTGATGGGCTTCCAGAAGTTCAATTGACTTTGAATGATACATGGTTTGGGGTTACAGGTTGCACACCAACAGAACTTATGTTTGGTATACGATCGCGATCGGTACGCGTAGTTGGTGTGACCTCGCATCCCGACCATGAATTTCGTTTAGTTCGTTATAAACAAAATTCGGAACATTGCACGTGCAGCTGGTTCAAAAGTGGAGGGTTTCAACCGTTGTGAGGCGGTAACGGAACCGTTCTTTAAAGGTAGTTTTGTCTTCATAACGTGTGGCGAGGGATGCCAACTAGATTTAATAGAAAATTCAAGGGCTAACTAGTGTTTTGGATAATGATAGATTTGAGTTAAAAAGCATTGATTGGTCTAGTAATTTGGTTTGCAAAAAAATGAGTGTGACGTCCGGGAGCGGTGGAGGCTTTTAGGTTGGGGGATTTGACCGGTTGGTGTGGTATTTGTGTGTATGAAGTGTAGTTGTTTATGTATGTAGGTATGTGCTGGCAGGGGAAAGGTTGTGTATGTGTTGTAACGGTTGTAAGTATTCCGTGGTGCTGGCTCTGCATTGTTTGGAAACCGAAACGGGTGGCCGTGTGTGAATGATATCCCAGATTCTTTGAGATATTATAGTTATGGGTTGAAGACGGCCGAGACGGCGGTTTGTGTAATGGGAGATGGATCATCTAATGATGAGGGGATACTGAGACTGCTGTGGTTCGCACAGTCAATTGTTGTGTGACTTATTTAACGAGTTGTATGGGTTTGAAAGAGCTGACTTGTGAGGGTCGATGTACCATAATAGATACCTGTAAGTTGGAGATGGGTATTGGTGGAGAAAAAATAGAGCCGGATCTAAAGGTTTCAGTTACGAGCTTAAAAATGTGCTAGCGGTGAGTGCTTGGTCTCAGGGACTGACTTATATTGGTCGACGTTCCGAATGGAAGCACTGCGCTACATGTGTGGCCTATGAGAGTTCGATGATGTGGCCTGTGAGGGGTCGGTTAAGTGGTGATTGAAGGGTTGTCCGGTCCACGTCGTCATATATGATAACGGCTGGTCGAAGGGACGCCTGACAAATAGAAGGGCACTAAGACGTTGTTCGGTTCAGAGATGGAAATGGTAAAGCTGGTCGAAGGGACGGTGTTGTCCGGTCCATGCCATTGTGGGCTGGTCGAAGGGACGCATTTGTCCGGTCCAGAAGTGGAGGTAGTGAAGCTGGTCGAAGGGACAATGTTGTCCGGTCCATGCCATTTTGGGCTGGTCGAAGGGACGCATTTGTCCGGTCCAGAAGTGACGGTAGTAAAGCTGGTCGAAGGGACGGTGTTGTCCGGTCCATGCCATTGTGGGCTGGTCGAAGGGACGCATTTGTCCGGTCCAGAAGTGGAAGTAGTGAAGCTGGTCGAAGGGACGATGTTGTCCGGTCCATGCCATTTTAGGCTGGTCGAAGGGACGCATTTGTCCGGTCCAGAAGTGGAGGTAGTGAAGCTGGTCGAAGGGACGGTGTTGTCCGGTCCATGCCATTGTGTGCTGGTCGAAGGGACGCATTTGTCTGGTCCAGAAGTAGAGATAGTGAAGCTGGTCGTAGGGACTGTGTTGTCAGGTCTATGCTCTTGTGGGCTGGTCGAAAGGACGCATTTGTTCGGGCCAGAGTTGGAATAAGTAGGGTTAATCGCAGAACAGGTGTTGTTCGGTTGTTCTTGCCTTCGCGGGCTGGTCGAGGAGACAAATTTGTCTAGCACTAAGATGATCATGAATATGACCTTACGTTAATGGTAAAGGAGATGTACATTTGTGCGAGGCGTTGAGCCTGAGGCTTTGAGGTTGTTATTTAGAGCCGTAGTATAGTAAAACTAAACGATGAGTAGAGTATGGTCAGGCTGGTCGAGCGATGCTGATTGCTTATGTCTTAGTCCGTCATAAATGCTCCATTGCGCCCGAGGACGGGCGATAGTCAGTATGGCCGTGACGGCGCAGCCGTGGCGCTACCAACAGAACTGCATAGATAAGAGTGATAGGTCGGTGTCACTCTGGTGGAACGTCGAACGGGCGGCCATCTTAACGTCACTATTGCTTGGAGACGTTATAGTGATCGCATATTATCGACGGATCGCCGTAATTGAAATTAAAATCTAACTTACTTAGTGATTTGGTGACGCATTAACCATAGTTGATTGATTTTGCTGAATAATTGATTGCTAAGGAAGTGAAGTCCGCCTATATTTTTAAATTAACTGCCTGCATAACCTCACCTAATAATAAATTAGGAAAATAGTGTTCCAGGCATGTCTCCGTATACCCCTGACGAGCCGTTAAATATTAAAATTTTGCATTGTTTTAAAAATATTTGTTTGAAGTAAATCTTTATCACACACGCTTGACTTGGGGAATAAGCTCGTGAATGCGGACGAGAGTAGCCACAGGGATTAATTTCCCAAGTGTGGGCGTTGTCTTAAAAAATATATTCATCATCATCATATCAGCCGAAAGACGTCCACTGCTGGACAAAGGCCTCCCCAAGGATCTCCACAATAGCCGATTCTGCGCTGCCCGCATCCAACGGTTTCCCGTGACCCTTTCAAGATCGTCGGTCCACCTTGTTGCCTGCCCACGCTGCGTCTTCCGGTGCGTGGTCGCCACTCGAGAACCTTTCTGTCCCAGCGGCCGTCGGTTCTACGAGCTATGTGTCCCGCCCACTGCCACTTCAAAAAAATATTGTTAGGAAGTTATTAAAAAATATTGTTATACAAGCTGCGCCCCGCGGTTGCACCCGCGTTAAAGTAGTTTTGGCGTAAAAGAGTAACAAACATACATACATAGAACTATACTCACAAACTTTAGCATTTATAATATTAGTAGAAGTTGTACCTCTAGCGGTTTTGGCAGTGCACGCCGGAATCGCTCGCAAACGGTAGATTCACACAATATCTTTATAAATTGTAGCCTATGTGTTATTCTGATGTATAAGCTATATTATTGAAAAGTTTCATCAAAATCTATTCAGTAGTTTTTACGTGAAAGAGTAACAAACATCCATCCATACTTACAAACTTTCTTTCGCGTTTATAATATGAGTGTTATCTATATATATAAAAATCAATGCCACTTTTCGTTGTAATGTTATAACTCAACAACGCCTTTACCGATTTGGCTAATTTTGGTCTTGAATTATTCGTGGAAGTCCAGGGAAGGTTTGTACGTAGAGAAAATTAAAAAAAAGTCTTTGAAAAGTGTAAAATCAACATCTTTTAGCAATTCAAAATATTTTTTTATTTGAATAAATGAACTTAATAATCATTTTTTTATTACTATGCCTTATACGTAGCGAAGCACGTACCGGGCCGCTAGTATATACATGTTTTCCTTTGCAGGGATCCAACGTCTCCCCGTGGAGTGGGAGAAGGCGCACCCGTTCATCCGCGCCATCTACCGGGACCGCCACTACGAGTACGTGAACGCGACCAGCGGGCCCGCCGCCCTGCACACGGAGCGCGTCAACGTGTACGAGGTGCTCAACTTCATCCGAGGGGTGCAACCTAACAATTGTTCCAAGTGAGTAAAGTACAAGTACATTATAGAATACAAGTAGCTGTGCCCCGCGGCTTCACCCGCGTTAAACTTTATAAATTATCACAGCTCCTCCCCCGAAGGTGATAGCGTGATAATATGTAGCCTATATGTTGAACTAACCTCTTAGTAATATTCATGCAAAATTTGAAGTAAATCCATGCAGTACTTTCTGAGTTTAGCCCGGACATACATACAGACAAACAGACACACAGACAAAAATTCTAAAAACTATATTTATGGCTTCGACATCGATTGTAGATCACGCCCCAAGTATCCTTTAAAAAAAATATTCAATGTACAGTTTTGACTTTCCTACGATTTTATTATATGTATAGATAACATAGTTACATTAAAAAAATGTACAATTGGCGGCCTTATCACTAAATGTGATCTCTTCCAGGCGACCTAGGTAGGGATTGGAATATGGAGTAACAGAGATAGGGTAGTTGTGTACACAAAATAACTACTCAATTGTTTAGTTTTCTTCAATTTCGAATGTAATTCGAAACAATAAAAAATACCGGCCAAGTGCGAGTCGGACTCGCGCACGAAGGGTTCGTACCATTATCTATAAAAACCGGCCAAGTGCGAGTCGGACTCGCGCACGAAGGATTCCGTATCTATAAAAACGAGCGTAAAATTCACGTTTGTTGTATGAGAGCCCCCTTAAATATTTATTTTATTTTGGTTTTTAGTATTTGTTGTTATAGAGGCAACAGAAATACATCATCTGTGAAAATTTCAACTGTCTAACTATAACGGTTAATGAGATACAGCCTGGTGACAGACGGACAGACAGACAGACAGCGCAGTCTTAGTAATAGGGTCCCGTTTTATCCTTTGGGAACGGAACCCTAAAAACCTAAAAAAAAACGCTTTTAATACGCACTAAAGGTTACAAAAGGGTGCATTCCAATTAGCCTGTCCGCCATCTTGGATTTAAGTCACGTGACAATTGTTTTCGTATTCCTGACAGCAAACCCTTTCATTTGATACCCATATCATGGGGGTGGATTTCAAACAACCAGTCCGCCATCTTGGGGACGCCGCCATATTGGATTTGTAATGACGTTTCTTACCTAGTCACACTACTAACACACACTAATATTATAAAGGCGAAGGTATGTGAGTGTGTATGTTTGTTATTTCCCACGATTAAACGGCTGGAGCGATTTTAATAAAATTTAGTATGGAGTTAACTGACACCCTGGATTGACACATAGGCTATAATTTATAAAGTTTATACGGGTTAAACCGCGGGGCACAGCTAGTACAAAATTAAATGGACCATTGTATCGCGGAGGACTCAGGCGCACAAAGAATGCCATACTCAGCATACCCATAGGTTTTGTTTCAACTCTGAATATGATTCGATATTGAGATTTATATTTATATGTCTGGCGACGTATGTGCCGCGAAATTTTTAAACGCAGAAAAGATCTACCGCGCAATTTATAAACGACGTAAAGAACATGGTAAAGTGAATGGGGCACTAAACGCCTTTATGAGAAGCCGGCAAGTCTTAAAGAAGGCTCGACTAACCGTGCATGATGGAGTTTTAGTGCCAACTTTAATGTATGGAAGTGAAAGTTGGGTATGGCAGAAAAAGAATGAAAGTAAAACAAATGCAGTGGAAATGAGAGCTCTGAGAAGTATGTGTGGTGTGACTTTGAGAGACAGAATTCGAAATACTGATGTAAGAGAGCGTTGTGGTGTGGAAGAGGATGTAGTCACAAAGATTGAAAAAGGAATGCTGAGATGGTTTTTCCATTTAGAAAGGATGAATGAAAGAATATTGACCAAAGAAATAGGTATACCTGGCCTGTATGAATGGAACAACCGGAAGGGGAAGACCTCGTCGAACATTCTCTGACCAAATCGGAGACGTTCTCATGAAAGGGCTGGTCAGAAGTACCCTAAACCGGCGAGCATGTATGAAGAATATAGTGACAGTAATCGAGGCAAAAGACGTGTGCAGAGATAGTGACAAATGAAAATCCGTTGTTTCTGCCTACCCCTCTGGGAAACAGGCGTGAGTCTATGTATGTATGTAAAGAACATTTTGTTCACATGTTCTTTATTGCGATTATAAATTGTGCGGTAGATATGCTATGTAAAGTCTAGTAATTTAATAATAGGTCTTTACCTATGAAATTGCCGTTTTGTATGAAAAAATTTAAACGAATTTTTTTCATGAATTTTTTTATTTGTATTAATCGAAGTAATCACCCATGCAATCAATGCATCTTTGCCATCGCAGTGGCAGTTTATTGATGCCCTTCTTAAAGAAATCAGCTGGACGGGAGGCAACAAATTCTTCAAAGGCATTTTGTACTGCCTCTCGGGTATTGAATTTTTTTCCCGCCAAGAAGTTATCCAAATTCTGGAAAAAGTAGTAGTCTGTAGGCGCAAGGTCTGGTGAGTAGGGCGGATGACGGAGAGCTTCCAACCCCAGTTCTTGCAACTTGGAGACCGTCTGCTGTGCAGTATGAGGTCGCGCGTTGTCGTGCAGGAGCAGCGGAGACGAGCGATTGACCAATGCTGGTTGGAGATGCGCCAGCTTCTCCATCATTGTGCTCAGTTCTTCACAGTACACATCTGCAGTAATGCTCACCCCGTTTGGTAAGAAGCTGTGATGAATCACACCGGCGCTAGACCACCAAACAGTGACCATCACTTTTCTAGGGGTAAGTTTTCGTTTAGGGCATTGTTTAGGTGCTGAACCAGGATCCAACCAACTTGCTGAGCGCTTGCGGTTATCAAACAGAATCCATTTTTCATCGCAGGTAACAATGCGGTTCAAAATTCCTTCATTTGTGTGTCTGTTGAGCAGTGCAAGGCACGTCTCGACGCGTACTTCGCGCTGGCGATCATTGAGTTCGTGGGGCACCCATTTGTCAAGCTTTTTTACCTTGCCAATTTGACGCAAATGGACCAATATTGTTTTGACGCTAACGTCGAAAGCTGCTGCTAATTCAGCCGTAGATTGTGTATCATCAGCTTCCACAACCGCCTTTAATTCGTCATTGTCGACCAAAGTCTTCGGACGACCGCGAGGTTCATTTTTCAGGTCGAAATTTCCAGAACGGAAGCGAGCAAACCAATAACAGGTGGTGCGTTGGTTTGTAGTGTTAGCTCCGTAAACGTCGTTGATGTTGCGTGCCGCTTGTGCCGCGTTGCTGCCACGACGGTACTCATATTCCATAATTACTCGAATTTTTAACGTATCCATGATGACGAAAAAGATTGAAATGCGATGAAAATGTAACACTAATCAATAAAGAAATGACTACTTTTGGAAAAAAGAATCCATGTTTTTAAAATAAAATTAATTTGAAATTAGAATTCTTAGCCAAACAAAAATTATTTTGATTTGAAATGGCCAGTACTGCAGAACGGCAATTTCATAGGTAAAGACCTAATATTTATTTGTTGCAGGTACAACCCATCAGATTTATTCCTCAACGGTGATATAGCATACGGGCATGAAGAACAACTAGAAAATCAAGCTAAGATGGCCTTGCGTCTAGCCAACTTTATCAGCGCATTTTTACAGGTAAATAACCTATCCAATATATTTACGTATTTATTTTTAAATATTAAGTACAAACTTGGAATTTATAAACTTAGTTGGATGTGAAAGTACATCCAATTTGGACAACATTGAGGGGTATCTTTGTAATAAGTACTTGAATACTTCCACAATTAAGTTTTAAATAATCTTTCATTTGCCATCTTTTAAAACCCACTTTGGACAACATTGAGGGGTATCTTTGTAATAAGTACTTGAATAGTTCCACAATTAAGTTTTAAATAATCTTTCATTTGCCATCTTTTATCGCATCATATATATCCCATATAGGTATACCCATTACATGAAACTGGCAGAAATTGCTGACAATTCGGTAGGTTGCCATTAAAAAAAAACATTGACTGGCCTGTTAGCATGGTAGGCAAATGCTTGCTTTTCACGCCGGGGGTCGTGTGTTCGATTCCCATCCAGGACAGATATTTTTGTGCATGAACATGTCTGTTTGTCCTGAGCCTGGATGTAATTATCTATCTAAGAAAAGTAGTATATGTAGTATATCAGTTATCTGGTTGCCATAGTACAAGTTCTGCTTAATTTGGCATCAGATGGCCGTGTATAATAATGGAAGCCGAAAGTCGTCCACAGCTGGACTAAAACTTCCCACAAGGATCATGGGGATATGCCACAATAGCCACGCTTGGAAGACTAGTTGGCATTCCCAATACTCGGAGTGACTACTGCCTGTCCTCTAGTAGATATTCCCTCGGAACGAATTTTGCGACCCTCGTGGGAGGAGATTATTATTATTTTATTATTATTTTGTGTAACACACTAGCAGCTAGTTAGCTGATGCGTGAGTATCAAATAGCTTGGAGATGTTTTCTTTGTCCAATCTGTTCTTGAAGGAATTTAATGTCGGAGCCATGACTACTCTTTCTGGTAGTTTGTTCCATGCTTTTGGAACACTGTTAGGCAAGAAACGCTTCATTGGTTTCTTTTTAGATGAGTTTTCCCAAAGTTTCAATGGATGACCTCGTAGATATTTATTATCATTCAGCTTATACATGTATTTAAGGCTAGGCACATCATAATGATTAGTGAGTCCCCTCTGTCTACGCTGTTTAAGTGTGGTGAGTCCAAGGAACTTGAGACGTTGTTCATATGGTAAGTTGCGCATTGAATGAACCATCTTTGTAGCCCTTCTCTGTACATTGTAAATGAGTTTCATGTCTTTTTTAAAGTATGGGTCCCATAGGCATGTTCAAGGAGAGGTCTTACATTATGTCTTGTATCTATACATATAATAAAATCGTGAATAAAAAAAACTGTACATTGAATATTTTTTTAATGAGATTTGAGGCGTGATCTACTACCGATATCAAAGCCAAAAATATATTATTTAGAATTATTCTCTGTTTATCTGTTTGTCTGTATGTATGTCCGGGCTAAACTCAAAAATATGGGCTAAACTCATAAATACTCATAAGTATGGATTTACTTAGTTTGCATGAACATTACTGTGAGGTCGGGTCAACATATAGGCTACATATTATCGGGTGGTATTTAAACGCAAATCAAATAAAATACTTTTTTTATGAAATAATAATCCAAATTTCCATCAAAATTACTGATTGCACAGCAGAATACTCAACTCAAAGTATTAGAAAACACACTACAATTTATTTTCGTAACGTACGGCTGTTTAACTTAATGCAAAGCAATTTTATTAATGCACTGCTTATAATGACTAATGCACATTATACCTGGTAACTCTTTTTTTTTGTAATATAGCTCCTATTTATATATTACTTACAGCAGTTTTTCTAAATGAAACAACAATTTATTGGTCATAATCATCTTATTATTTATTAAGTACAACATAATGAGATCAGCAAAAAATGATAAAATTGGCAGCATGCAAGCAGGAATGCAGCAAGCAAGCAGGCATGCAATGCAACATGGAAGCAGGCATGCAACATGCAGCAAGCATTGTTTCTGTCACGGCTCCGGCGCTGCGGGGTTTGGCTCTATTCCACTTTAACCCACTAAACAAATCCATTCATGGATTTGTTTCCACTTTTTGTTCCACTATAATCCATCGCCTTCTGACAGGGTCACCGTTCTAACCTAACCTAACCTACTTTTCTATTAGCAAGTCGTTTCTGACAGGGTCACCGTTCTAACCTAACCTAACCTACTTTTCTATTAGCAAGTCGTTTCTGACAGGGTCACCGTTCTAACCTAACCTAACCTACTTTTCTATTAGCAAGTCGTTTCTGACAGGGTCACCGTTCTAACCTAACCTAACCTACTTTTCTATTAGCAAGTCGTTTCTGACAGGGTCACCGTTCTAACCTAACCTAACCTACTTTTCTATTAGCAAGTCGTTTCTGACAGGGTCACCGTTCTAACCTAACCTAACCTACTTTTCTATTAGCAAGTCGTTTCTGACAGGGTCACCGTTCTAACCTAACCTAACCTACTTTTCTATTAGCAAGTCGTTTCTGACAGGGTCACCGTTCTAACCTAACCTAACCTACTTTTCTATTAGCAAGTAGACTTTCGGTAAGATAAATTTCGTGATATTTAATAATAGACATTACAATTCTTAGGTTTTATCAAATTCGGACTTTTAAAAATCGGAACATAAAAATTCGGAATAAAATATTTCGAAGTATTTGGGTGTTCCCACGCAAGAGTCCATTCTTTCAGTTCAATCGGGGGTAGAGTCGAAAAAGTCTCTGGTTTATGGTTTTCCGACCATTCCTTAACCATGTTTGTTGCGTATGACATAATTATGTAAGCCCATTTTCAGTTAATTTGCTGTGCTTTTAGAAATAATGCAATGAAAAAAGGTATTGTTACTACAAAATTTGCCTTGCATGTCTTCTTCAAAATTAAGACAAATATGATGAGCAAGTTTTGTGGTGCCTATTAGTATACATGCTACTCGGATAGATATTTTGCTTTGACAATGAGTATCTTCTACATGCGCACTAGTTAATTTGCTGTGCAGTTAGTATTTTTGATAAACATTTAGAATTTTTGTACTTAAATAAATTTATTTGTATCGCATTATGAGGATAAAAGTAATGTCATTCTGATGTATATTTTATTTTTTTCTGCCGTACTAGTTTTGTTAAACATTCAGTTTATTTGTAGTAAAGTAATTTATTTGATTTAAAAAAGCATATAAATGATGATAATATATTGATATGTGATTATTTATTTGATGTGCCATTAATAATATTCCCATATTATCACGCTATCACTTACGGGGGAGGAGCTGTGATAATTTATAAAGTTTAACGCGGGAAATACCGCGGGGCACAGCTAGTAATTTTATAAAGGTACTAGCCGTGCCCCGCGGTTTTACCCGCGTAAAATTTTAAATTATAATAGCTCCTCCCCTGTAAGTGATAGCGTGATAATATGTAGCCTATATGTTGACCCGACCTCTTAGTAATATTCTTGCAAAATTTGACGTAAATCCATGCAGTACTTTTTGAGTTTAGCCCGGACATACATACAGACAAACAGACACACAGACAAAAATTCTAAAAACTATATTTTTGGCTTCGATATTGATTTTATATCACGCCCCAAGTATCCTTTTTAAATAATATTCAATGTACAGTTTTGACTTTTCTACGATTTTATTATATGTATAGATTAGCTGTGAGACATTTAAATGCCTTACGAATAATGGATGGGGTGGGATGATATTCGCTGCGTCACTACACAGTGTCGGCGCTTCTACAGACCGCCAACCCGTCTCGCAGGAGTGGGGACAGAGTGCGGGCATGGCAGGCCTAACGCCATGGGGCAGCACTTAGCTCTGGCTCGGCAACTAGTTAACACACTGTTGTTGTAATACACCCCTGTTCCTCGAAGAGCACGTAAAGCCGTCGGTCCTGTACCTGTCCTCTTTCCTGTCGTGTCGCTAATCGTCCCATCGGATTATGTGAGTGATTGAATAGAAAGAGCCCCTGTGTTCGCGCACACACTATTGCACTATAATATATAATATGTGGTCGAAATTCAGTCGGGAGGACATTATTGTATAAATTGTATTTTTTGGATATGAAAAGTTATCGTGTACTTCGCTTAATTTTATTTATGTTCCCGTATCGAACACAATTCACTGATCTAAATGGACAAAAACCATAACAGAATGGTATCCCAGGGATGGGAAGAGAAGTAAAGGGCGTCAAACAAAAAGATGGGAAGATGACCTCAAAAAGGTAGCGGGTCCAGAGTGAACGAGAACAGCGAGAGACAGACAGAAATGGAAAGCTTTAGAGGAGGCCTTTGTCGAAAGACAAGCTGTGCAGTGAAACCGATCGATTAATATGTAAATTAATTTTATGTTTAGTTTTATGGAACAGCAATAAAGGCTTATTTTATTTTTATCGAAGACACAGTATTCTATTCTGCCGCGCAATTTATAAATGTGTATTTTTACTAAAGGTTTAATTTTTTTTTTGTTTTATTAGGTATCGGATCCTCAAGAAGTGTTCAGCGGCCAGCGCGTGGCTGACAAGCCTTTGACGGAAGATCAGATGATAGGCGAGACACTGGCTTTAGTCCTCGGAGACTCCAAGATATGGACGGCTGGTAAGAGAATGATTGATATCACTCAAAGAAATAATAGGTCATCGTAGCCTAGTTGGTAGTGCTCCTGCCTACGAAGCTGGTGGTCCTGGGTTCGAATCCCGGTAAGTGCAAATATTTGTGTGATGAGCACGAATATTTGTTTCTGAGTCATGGATGTTTTCTATGTATTTAAGTATTTATCTATCTATATAAGTATGTATATCGTCGCCTGGTACCCATAGTACAAGCTTAGCTTAGTTTGGGGCTAAGATGATCTGTGTGACATTGTCCCTAGGTATTATATATTATTACTTCATACAGTAAAATATATTTAAACTCGTCTAAAGACGAATATTGTGTGAAGACGGCACGTGTGGCGCAGCGGCTAAGACGGTCATCTTACCGCTTCGTGTCGCGGGTTCGAGTCCCGAATCCCGGGTCGCCGAACAACTATTTATGAGACCTATAAATAGTTGTACTGAGTCTGGATGTAATTTGTGTCCATCTATTATATGTTTGTAAAATACCCCGCGACACAGGGATTATATGACCTAATGAGAGCGTTGTCTTAAAAAAAATCTTGACATTTGAATGCCATGGAATAAAAAAATAAATTTAAAATATTTGGGTCATAGATGCCCACTATACTTTATAACAACTTATTGTGCACCTCCACCATATAGATATGTTATAATAGGTCTTTACCTATGAAATTGCCGTTTTGTATGAAAAAATTTAAACGAATTTTTTTCATGAATTTTTTTATTTGTATTAATCGAAGTAATCACCCATGCAATCAATGCATCTTTGCCATCGCAGTGGCAGTTTATTGATGCCCTTCTTAAAGAAATCAGCTGGACGGGAGGCAACAAATTCTTCAAAGGCATTTTGTACTGCCTCTCGGGTATTGAATTTTTTTCCCGCCAAGAAGTTATCCAAATTCTGGAAAAAGTAGTAGTCTGTAGGCGCAAGGTCTGGTGAGTAGGGCGGATGACGGAGAGCTTCCAACCCCAGTTCTTGCAACTTGGAGACCGTCTGCTGTGCAGTATGAGGTCGCGCGTTGTCGTGCAGGAGCAGCGGAGACGAGCGATTGACCAATGCTGGTTGGAGATGCGCCAGCTT
This sequence comes from Pseudoips prasinana, assembly GCA_951640165.1. Lineage (NCBI taxonomy): Eukaryota > Metazoa > Arthropoda > Insecta > Lepidoptera > Nolidae > Pseudoips > Pseudoips prasinana. The sequence goes on along the minus strand of OX621245.1, from coordinate 33,903,212 downwards.
CTCCATCATTGTGCTCAGTTCTTCACAGTACACATCTGCAGTAATGCTCACCCCGTTTGGTAAGAAGCTGTGATGAATCACACCGGCGCTAGACCACCAAACAGTGACCATCACTTTTCTAGGGGTAAGTTTTCGTTTAGGGCATTGTTTAGGTGCTGAACCAGGATCCAACCAACTTGCTGAGCGCTTGCGGTTATCAAACAGAATCCATTTTTCATCGCAGGTAACAATGCGGTTCAAAATTCCTTCATTTGTGTGTCTGTTGAGCAGTGCAAGGCACGTCTCGACGCGTACTTCGCGCTGGCGATCATTGAGTTCGTGGGGCACCCATTTGTCAAGCTTTTTTACCTTGCCAATTTGACGCAAATGGACCAATATTGTTTTGACGCTAACGTCGAAAGCTGCTGCTAATTCAGCCGTAGATTGTGTATCATCAGCTTCCACAACCGCCTTTAATTCGTCATTGTCGACCAAAGTCTTCGGACGACCGCGAGGTTCATTTTTCAGGTCGAAATTTCCAGAACGGAAGCGAGCAAACCAATAACAGGTGGTGCGTTGGTTTGTAGTGTTAGCTCCGTAAACGTCGTTGATGTTGCGTGCCGCTTGTGCCGCGTTGCTGCCACGACGGTACTCATATTCCATAATTACTCGAATTTTTAACGTATCCATGATGACGAAAAAGATTGAAATGCGATGAAAATGTAACACTAATCAATAAAGAAATGACTACTTTTGGAAAATAGAATCCATGTTTTTAAAATAAAATTAATTTGAAATTAGAATTCTTAGCCAAACAAAAATTATTTTGATTTGAAATGGCCAGTACTGCAGAACGGCAATTTCATAGGTAAAGACCTAATATATATATTGACAGAGTGACACTTTAACACTTCCAAAGTGTTAAACTGACACTCATTTGACCAATTTGGAAGTGTCTCTCGCGCAAACTATTCAGTTTAGAAAAAAATGATATTAGAAAACTCAATATAATTTTTAAAGACCATGTATGGGTATGATCAAAATTTTTTTTTGCGTTTCATTTCTAGATATTATTTAATTATACAATAATTTTGGGGGGTCGCCATACATATAATAATAAATTAATATTATTATATGTATGGCGACCCCCCAAAATTATTGTTCTTTTTCTATTTTTGTGTAAAAATGCGGTTCACAGAATACATCTACTTACCTAGTTTCAACAGTACATCTCTTATAGTTTCGGAAAAAAGTGGCTGTGACATACAGACGGACAGACAGACAGACATGACGAATCTATAAGGGTTCCGTTTTTTGCCATTTGGCTACGGAACCCTAAAAAGATATGCCAACAGATGTACAAACCTTATATTACGTAAACTTACGCCAGCGAAGCGCGGGGAAAGGGCGTTAGCCTTTGAACTTGGCCCTGTTACCTACCCTGTATATAATAGATATTACATAGACTGAACAGTCTATCGGTATCGCTTCATAATTGATAGGCCTGTTGGCACGGTAGGCAAATGCTTGCTTTACACGCCGGAGGTCGTGGGTTCGATTCCTGAACATGTCTGTTTGTCCTGAGTCTGGTCTATTTAAGTATGTATTTACAAACAAAAGTATTATATGTAGTAAATCAGTTATCTGGTTTCCATAGTACGAGCTCTGTTTTTTTTTATGCTGATTGGGTTTGCGCTTGACCACGATCTCACCTGATGGTAAGTGAAGATGTGGTCGAAGGTGGACCGCGCGTACCCATAAGATGCCTGTTCACTCTAGCCTTGAATAAACCCATGTTGTATGAGTCTGGAAACACGTCGTTCGGGAAGTTGTCCCACAGGTTAGCCGTGCGTATGATAATCATCATCATCATCATTACAGCTAAATAAGTCCACTGCTGGACAAGCCTCCCTCAAGAATTGTCTTGGGGGGATATGCCATAATCGCCACGCTTGGCAGACGGGTTGGCGATCGCAGTAAGATGGTCATAGTAATCAGAAGGAAGCTGCTGCCCATCCTCTGGTAGATATTCCCTCGGGTCGACTTCTACGCCCCCCACGGGATGAGATGGGGTGATGATATTCTGATTCTGATATTTGTCGCCGTCACCACACAGCAGTATATATGGTATGCGTAGTGCGTATGATAAAGGAGGAAGCAAAGCGCTTCGTACGGTAGAATGGGATGTCAACAACAAAGCGATGAAAACCCTCCCGACGCCTAGTAGTCCGAAGAAAAAAGGGGGAAGGAGGGATAAATTCATGGAGGTTTTGAGCGCATTCTCCATGAAATAGCCTATAGAAAACCGATAAGCTGCTTGCTTAGTTTGGGATCAGATTGCCGTGTGTAAATAATGTCCCAGGTTATTATTATTATTATAGAACTAGCTGTGCTCGCGACTTCGTCCGCGTGTTAATTAGTTTATTTCGTTTTATAGTAAAATAAAAGACTTTTTCTAAAATAAAAGTAGCCTAAGTTACTCCTTATTACATCAGCTACCTGCCAATAAAAGTCCTGTCAAAATCGGTCCAGCCATTTCAGAGATTAGCCGGAACAAACAGACAGACAGACAGACAATAAATTGTAAAAAAAAATATTTTGGTGTATGTACCGTATATATATTCATATTTATGTAGTAAAAACCGGCTATTTCAATATTACAAACAGACACTCCAATTTTATTTATTTGTATAGATAGCTCTACAATTACATGAAGATTGCATGTCCATATCAAATGCCCAAAATATTTTTCCTGTTAATAACTAAATATGGAATGTCATTTTGTCTAAATTGTATATGGAATGATTGTTATATCTCGCAGGTGTTTTCTGGGACAGAAACAAGTTTACAAACAGAACGTTCTTCGCGCCCTTCGCGTACAAGACTGAGCTGAACACGCGCAAGTACAAGTTGGAGGACTTGGCGAGGTTGAACAAGACTGGTAAGCCATTTTGAGTCTTGTCTATGGGTACATAAAACTGTAATTATACTAATGAAGTTTTATCATACTGATAAGCTATTTTTGTCTCATCTCGTTTATATAAGGTTTTTATTAATTACTAGCTGTGCCCCGCGGTTTTACCTGCGTTAAATTTTATAAATTATCACAGGTCCATCCCCGTATGTGATAGCGTGATAATATGTAGCCTATATGTTGACCCGGACCTCTTAGTAATATTCATGCAAAATTTGAAGTAAATCCATGCAGTACTTTTTGACTTTAGCCCGGACATACATACAGACAAACAGACACACAGACAAAAATTCTAAAATGATATTTTTGCTTCAATATCGATTGTAGATCACGACCCAGGGGGCCTACTCTCTTTCTCCAAATTTCGTTCGTTCGTTAAGAATTTCTTGTGTATGCTACCACGGTTCTATTCGTTCCGCGAATTCATTCGAACGAACATAGTTTGACATTTAGATTCTCTAAACCTACTCTAATTCATGACGTTCCGAACGAACATTTGATTTTGACACATCAAACTTCGTCATATTAACTTCAAAATTGACGAATACAAAAGTGTTACCTTTTGATTTTCGTTTATGTGGATTTTGCTTCAAATTAATTGAAATGTCTGCAAGAATGCTTATAATTGAGCCTGCTTCATGTGAAGAATGTTTAGGGCGTAGAAGAAAACGGTGCCGCCTAAGAAATCATTTAAATGTGAATCGAATTGCCGACCTAGAGAAAAGTGCCTTTTGGTTTTGTTTTGTATGGATTTTGCATTGAAATAGGTGCAATAATGCTTTCAAATGAGGCTGATTTAGGTGAAGAACGCGTAGAGCGTAGAAGAAATCCGTGCTGCCTGCGAAATCAATTAAATGTGATTCAAATTCCCGAAAATAGTTAAAACAAGAAATGGAACAATTACATTTACAGAACCAAGATGCCAGAGACACACGGGATATAGGTACTTTTGGAGTACCTATATCCCGTGCATCTTGGTTCTGATCTCCACAAAATCAGTAACTCTTCTATGGGGCAGTGATTACAATTGTGTTGCAAGGCATGTTAATGATAAAACTGCTTGGTAATGAGTAGATTTAATTCAACACTTTTAGACGATACATTTGTATTAAATGTTAATTTACTATTTTAAAAAAGGATTCTTACTGTGTTTTTAGGTAGAGAATACAATTATAATGATTCAAAAACCATTGCAAATTTTTACTGAATAAATATTATGACTATGCCTTTTTTTTATTTCATTTATTATTTTCACAGCGGACGTTGAGGGATGATTTACATGCAGGACAGATATTTGTGTGCATAGATCAACGAGGCCACCATTTGCTATAAATATACTTTCACTTTGCTGTAGGACATCCATCACCAACTATATAAATTTACTTGAAATTGTAGTGAAATAAAAAACAGCCTTTTTATATTTGTTTTATTTACATACTTAACCTAGAAGTAATAATTTAGAATATCCAACAGTTACTATAATATAATGTATTCTTGCATTGCCCACCAAGCTAATGGTTGGGCATAGTAGTGCAATTGTTTATAACAATTGCGATTCATTTATTAAAACGAATGAGACATTTTAAATTAAATACAACATAATTGACTGTTCGATTAATGGGCAAAGACTATATATACTATCTCATTGCAAAATTGAGTTTGGAAACTGTTAATTATGTGGAGTATGCAGATATAAATTTAATTGATCAAAGTATTTTCTCATTAGTCCAGCTCTCAACAGGACACCCCTAATGCCTGCAGGCTCAGTGTTCCTGACTATTTCTTTCTCTACATGCACCTCTTCCAATTGTAACAATCTGCTGCTGATGCCAGCTGCTAGTTGTCTCCTCCTGGATTTAGTAGCTGCAACAAAAACAACATTACAATTTAAAATAGGTACATTCCATAAAAATATGACTCTTCAATGGATTCAGTACATCATTATCTCTAAATAAATATTGCCTTCCCCTATAATGTGGGACTAAGACCATCATTAGGCAAAATGTGGAAGTTGTAATATATCTCTACTATCTCTTTGGGGACACAGATATGCCACTGTATATAAAATAATTCAATTCATAATAACTTTTTTATATAATGCAAGTACCTAGTTATGTTTATTGGATGCTAAAGTAAAATTTTCATTACTAACCATAAATTGGAAAGCTATTTCATACAAATATACTAACAAAAAAAGTACCTTTATGTTTTGTCATGTACTATTTTTTTACAATATTAAATACTGAAAATACCTCAAAGAAATACTTACAACTTGTGAAAGTCAGGGTTTCTTGTGACACTGATGGTTAACTTGCAGTTTCTAAGAGTTGTGTGTGCTGACTATAGTCCTCTCCGTGTTCTAAATACTCCAAAACTTTTTCGGGCAATTGCGGCTGTTTAAAGTTCTGTAGTTGCCTTCCAATTGCTTGACTACCGACATTTCAAACTGAAAAGATGTTACGAATGCTTATTATTACGAATAGGCCGTACTTTTAGTATAAAAACAAATATTCATGTGTATTTAAGATATTTACTTACAGATTGTATTACCGAAACCACAACTTTTGGTCATTTGTGGAGAACATACAGTAGGTACTCCTTGTAATATTGCGGTTGAAAAATGTAAAAAGCACCTGAAAACGTAATTATTAACACAAGACTATTAATTTATCAAAGAATCCAAACAAAAGATCCTTCAATCAAGATTTGACCAAAGAGAATATAACAAACTATGTTGCTATGGTGTTTGATGACATTCCGTGAATATACGGATGTTTTTTAATGTCGTATATTCTACCGATCGTTCATATAAAATAGTACTCTTCACATTAGCCGGTTTATAACGTCATTAAAAGGGCTATTTATATAATCGCGGTTGATATCGTTGGAAATATATTTTAAACTAGCTGTGCCCGCGACTTCGTTCGCGTGGATGTCGGAACTTAACAATGTATTTTTTAGTGTAAAGCGCTGTGGGAGGATACCGAAATTTTTTTTTAAATTTAATTTAGTGCTTCTTTATTTTACCTGTGGAAGCATCTGGAGCGTACACAAAAACGTTATTGGGGTTGTTGACGCGTGAATGAGCTACGTATAGTTGACCATGGGAAAAGCATCCAATACTTAGGTCCACCCCCGCAACGGATAATGTCTGGACCTGAGCTTTACTAATCGTCATGGCATAACAGAGGCTGACTGGGAATTGCACTCGTTTGAAAGAGAAAGGAAAGTTTTTAGGAATTATTGGTATCCTTGGAATAAAAACAATATCACCGGCGCCGCAACTTGTTAATATTTCAGCTTCGATAATGTTGCAGATTTGTGACTTTGAGCCGAATGCCGTAACAAAGTTTGGGAGGACATAAATTTCTGAGGAGAATTATTGGTACACCAATTTTTTACGCTATTTTGTGGGCTGAAAGTCCGGGTGTGCTGAGGGAATCCAAAAATTCTACCGGGTAGTGCGTGGCGTTATCTTCTTCCATAAATGTATTTATTGAGCTATATTCTCTACTATTACCGGACGCGTGACTCAATATTTTGAAATTAATTGCCGCAGCTTGGTCATTGTGGGGAGTCAAAATAGCTCGCTGACATAGCCAAGAACCGGCTTGATGTCCCATGTTTGTGGTATCTCCGTACACAGAAGAAATTAGCTCCTGCTGTGATGTAACGTAAGAACAGAGATTACCAATCAAAATAACTTTTACATCTTCTTGTACGGGGTATGTGCCATCGCCTATTTTTAACAATAAATTGTAAAACTCCTGTGCATTTTCGCAGCCTCTGACTGATCGGGTTCCCTCCTATACTTATAACTATCATTTGAATAGCCAATAAGGACCTGTTGTGACAATTTTCACGTACCCTGTCAGTAATTTGTCCATCAGTATTTAGTTGTACATGTCTCATAAAATCTTCAGCAAACTTGTCATGGTACTTTTGCCATAACTGTTTAGCGTCCGATAACGCACAAAAGGTCAATAAGATGGCAAACAAATGTCGCAAGCGATGTGGACTATCGCTCACGCATGCTTCCGCCAGAGCGTCATCCCAATGCTGACCTCCAACTAATAAATGGCGTGCTCGGCAAGCGGCCTGGTATGTGGGATGTTCAATATCATCCACTTTACGGCGCTCAGCAAAAGACGTAGGTACTCGCTCTACATGGATCAGACTTTGGGATGAACTCACACGTGAGCACGCCACGTGAACCTGCCCGCCTTCCTCAAGTCAATTCCAGCTAACTTGAGAGTTTGACTTTGTGATTTGTTGATGGTTAACGCGACACACACTTTTATAGGGAACTACAGTATTTTAAACTGAAAAGGGAGATCATTTGGCACTAACGGAATACGTGACACGAAAACTGTTTCTCCCTGGGCGGATCCAGGCATAATAGTAGACTCTATAACACGATGCAAAGTTTTGACTTGAAGCCTGAAAGTTTAGGTGGTTTCAAATTCCTCAGAACCATTATAGGTATACCCACACGGAACATACATCCCCTATTATGCGCCCTTAGGGGTGGAAATTCCTAAAATCCTGAAATACATATTTTTTATTTTTAACGGAAAGGCCAAATACCAATTTTCATGCTTTTCACTTAAAAAATTATACACTTTTCATACAAACTTACATACCCTATTTTACGCCCTTGGGGTGGAATTCCCAAAAATTCTAAAATATTTATTTTTAGCTGAACTACTAAATATAAGTTTCAATGCCTTTAACTTAAAAAAATGACGGATTTTCATATAATCTTTCATTCTCTGTTTTACCCCCTTAGGGTTAGTATTTCCAAAAACCCCTCCCTTAGTGAATGCATACGTCATAAAAAGTACCTACCGGCACAATTTCAAGTCTCTAACCCCAGCCGTTCAGGCTGTGCGTTGATATGTCAGTCAGTCAGTTTCCTCTTTTACATAGGTAGGTACCTATATAGATTTGTGCTGAGAAAATTATGAGAGACCGGGTTAATTTACTACATTCAAATACATTCAATCGGGCAGGCTCAATAAAATTCGAATCGTCTGTAAATTCGCGTTACAAACGAATCGACAGCACAAACTTTCGATCGATTGACATTATAATTTAAAATTAAATTATAACAAATCCAACCTTGTACATAATTCAATTTGCCCAAGGAAAACAGAATATTTTAATAACCAATTCTGGACAACGACATACTTCTAGCCAACCAAGACCTTATTTCGAAACAATTCGGAACATTCAAATCCCTACGTAACTCATGCAATTAGCAAACACGGGCAAATCTTAACACCGCGGGTCAAAAGCAATGCACAACGACATCTATCCAAATAAAAGTCAACTATCAAGCACAACGACATAATAATATGTATCGAAATAAAAATCAACTATCAATAATTTAAAATTAAATTATAACAAATCCAACCTTCTTCATAATTCAATTTGCCCAAAGAAAACAGATTTTTTTAATAACCAATTTTGGACAACGACATACTTCTAGGCAACCAATACCTTATTTCGAAACAATTCAGAACATTCAAAACCCTACGTAACTCATGCAATCAGCAAACACGGGCAAATCTTAACACCGCGAGTCAAAAGAAATGCACAACGTCATCTATCGAAACAAAAATCAGCTATCAACCTAGTTCATTCAGAAAAGAGATGTCATAATATGCACAATGACATCTATCGGACAGTTTAGTTCAACTATAAACATTAGTTCATCTTGAAGTACCGAAATGTGTGTTATTTTTCTCCATGATTATTTTAAAATCTAATATCTTTTGATAGACTGAACCGATTGCAATTAAACAAAAACTAAATGTTACCTCAAGTTACGCTCAATCGTTGTGTATAAAAGTTATCTACATTGCTTTCGTATATTTTACGTGATACCCGAACATATAAACAGACAAACGGACAAACAGACAAAAATTTAGAAATGCTGGAAGGTGGTTCTATTGGTTGTCCTTTAATACCCTGGCTATTTTTTTGGATTTTCTTTTGATGTACAAAAATGATTTTTCTACAGATTTATTATATGTATAGATTTCTGTATTTATAATTTCTGCATTAATATAACAAATAAATGCTTACAAAACTGCAAGATTAATTTAAAATTAAACTACAAAGCCAATTCATTAAATTATTAAATAAATGTCCAAACCGTAGTTTACCATAATGAGAAACTAAAATCCCCACACTATATAGTTCAATACGATCGTTCACGTAAAATAGTCTATGGAAGCGAACTACAAGTGTGTATCCGTAAATGAAATAGAGTAGGGTCACTTGCAAAACTTCGTTTCAATATAGTTCGTTAACGAAGTTTCGATTCGGAGAAAGAGAGTAGGCCCCCAGGTTTCGTTTAAAAAAATATGTAATGTACAGTTTTGACTTTCCTACAATTTTATTATATGTATAGATTTGTTTTAATTTGGAAGGTAAGAAGCAACTTACAACTAACACGTTTAAAATATTTTTATGCAAATAGTAAAAATAATAGTGTTCTCTTTGTCAATTTTCCGCCATTGCGGCTTGTCCCAATGCAGGGTAGCCGACAGGAGAGGCAAGACCGGGAGAGGTCAGGTATACGACCGACGGCTTTATGTGCTGAGAATATCAGCACCCCATTTCATCTCCTAGGGAATGAGCACCAGTGTCTTTCTGTGTATCTGTTCTGTGCATCCCTCCAAATGATGGACACAATTCCATTGTAGAAATCTTTTGGGGTGGTCTTTGTCCAGCCGTGGACGTCATTCTGCTGACATGGTGATGACGAATATAGGCTGGGGCTCTACCGGCTAAGTCACCGAACATCGATTTCTTTAATGGCGTTTAAATAAATTAAGGTTAAAAATGACTTAATCAATCGGTAAATCGGTTTCCATGAGCACATGTGACGTCATAAATGGTCCGGAATCGATTGTCAACGTTGAAGCCGATTTAAAGATTGATTAAGTCATTTTTAATCTTTATTTATTTGAACGCCATTTAAAAATCGATGTTCGGCGACTTATCCAGTAGAGCCCCTGGTCTCCGTTGAGACTGGCGGCCATGAAACTTAACTAAGAGGACATAATTATTAGTGTTGTATTGGCAATGTATAAATGATTTTGTTTGTCCTTACATTCACAGAGGAAGTGTATACAAACAAACCTTGGTTCCAATTTCTGAAGCAGCAGTGGTCCACGAACTTCGACAGTCTCGAGCAATACTTCCTTAAAATGAAGATCCGTGATGATGAACTGGGGAATCATTTGAAGAAATATGAGAGGTATGATAGATGACTAATATAAATAAAAAAATATTTAAAAACAAGTAACAGTAGCAAATTGAACTGTAGGGAAAAGGTTCCTGGTGGGGCCGAAAAGTTTTATTAGGATTATTGTGAGCTGAATAAAATCCAGTGACAGCACAGCGCCAAGTGTGGCACTTATGGCACATCCCCAAAATTATGCATTTGGGGGAGACCTTTGTTCAGCAGTGGACATAATTTGGCTGACATAACGATTCTGATTCTGAATGATAATTAAATCGCCCATGGCATGTCGCAAGGATGATGCTTGTGTTGTAGTATTAACTAGCTGTGCCCCGCGATTTTACCCGCGTTAAACTTTATAAATTATCACTGCTCCGCCCACATTGGTGATAGCGTGATAATATGTAGCCTATATGTTGACCCAACCTCTTAGTAATATTCAAGCAAAATTTGAAGTAAATACATGCAGTAATTTTTGAGTTTAGTCCGGACATACATACAGACAAACAGATATACAGACATAAATTCTAAAAACTATATTTTTGGCTTCGGTATCGATTGTAGATCACGCCCCAGGTTTCCTTTTTAAATAATATTCAATATACATTTTTGACTTTCCTACGATTTTATTATATGTATAGATAATATATGTCGGAGCTAATATTTTAAATTGAAGAGCTTTTTATATATTTTGACCTATCCATAGAATAAAGTTACTTGTGCATAATCATTACTTTAGAGGAGAGTGATTTGAAATTTGTCTAGTACAAAATCATCAATAACATTTTACATAATTCTTCTAGCAATTTGACAATTTAGAAACTTGATTCCACGAATGTTTTTGCAATGGAAAACCCAAAACATTCTAAACTGATTTATCAAAAATTCACCTGTAGAATGCTGCATTATCAACGAGCAAAATGAGCTGTATTTTATAAAAAAAAAGTTGAAATCTCTTCGTAAATAACTATAATGCAATCCAAGAAACCAAACATCCTGCATGAGTGACATTCATTTATTTATAATTATGTAGATATGACTACATGAAGTATGTATTAAAAATACTTTAATAGGCAAATTTTGCTTACCATTACTGTAATTTTTGTAGGGATCTTCTATAAGTTACTTCTTTGCTTAATTATTTGCCTGTATTCTTATATTCCGCGGAATATATTTTCAGAAAGAATGGCATATTATATTATTACTTATAACATCAGCTATCTGCCAGTGAGGAACCCGTAAACATTAGTTAAGCCGTTTCAGAGATAAGCTTGATTTTTTTGCTGGATCGATAGTATTTTTTAATATATACACACAAACAGGAAAAGCCCAAAAATTCTTTGGATATAAGGACTATAATGTACAATGGTATTATCAATATCTCTTCCAGACATCCTTCGGGTTGGATGAAAAGATTATTTTGACAATTTTTTTTTCTTTTTTAATATTTATTTACCAAACACAAAAGATACATTATAAATAGAAACAATAATAGTAACACAAAAACCTCTTGGGCTTGGGACTTTTGTAGTCCGTTGTGTATCTGACTAACATACTTAATAGCTAGGTTCGACTTATATTCTTATCTTAGGTACTTAACATTACAATTCACAACATCTAGGTAGGTATTATATAGTTAACAGATATTTAAAAGTAAATGTCGCCATAGAGTTGTCGGTTGTCGCTCGAAACTTTACCATCGGACATTGTAGTGGGCGTTAAACACGCCCACTACAATGTCGGATGGTAAATTTGTATTCATTGTACGATTAAAATGAAAATCTTAGATCAATTTTCAAATCTATTTAGGTTATACACTTTGACACAATAAATCGAACACAACGAAACGTGTCAGTAGTTTCAATCACTATAACTAGGAACACTACAGATATAATAAATGTTATAATAATAATATATTTATTGCAGATTCATAGATCCATAGTAATTTGTTAGTAGTGGCTTATAACTATGTTAGTACTACACTGATAAATCTACCTTACATAAAAAATTTGAGCCCTGGAACCCATGTGCACACTGTTCCAGTGGATCACCATATATACTATACAGATGGCAATAGCTAGGAACGAGCGCCGGGTTGAATATCCGACCGCACTGGCCGGCTGCGGCTATACGAGTGTGTCGCGCGCCGCTCAGGTGGGGAATCATTGACTCCGTCGCGGGCCGACAGATGGCGCTTGCCTTCTGATGATAACTCGATTGCGACATACATATATATTTATAGCTGTGCCCCGCGGTTTTACCCGCGTTAAACTTTATAAATTAAACAGCTCCTCCCCCGTAGGTGATAGCCTGATGATATGTAGCCTATATGTTGACACGACCTCTTAGTAATATCCATGCAAAATTTGAAGTAAATCCATGCAGTAATTTTTGATTTTAGCCCGGACATACATATAGGTAAACATGCGAACATTCTAAAAACTATATTTTTAGCTTCGATATCGATTATAGATCACGCCCCAGGTATCCTTTTTAAAAAGTATTCAATGTACAGTTTTGACTTTCTCACGATTTTATTATATGTATAGATTTATTATTTGTATCTATATATTATATAATAAAATCGTAGGAAAGCCAAACCTGTAACAGCAATTGTAGCAATAGTATAATTATAGAATTATACGACAGACTATGTGCCACTAGTTAATATAGACAATGGCTAGCAATAGCTGCCTAGTAGGTAGTGATCATTTAGTATTAGTATTAGTTATAATTTTTTTTTGTTTTTATCAAATTACTTATTTAATGTTATTTAATGTATATTATTATTATTATCATTTATTCAAATATCTTATTAAATACATTTTAAAATAATAGGTCTTTACCTATGAAATTGCCGTTTTGTATGAAAAAATTTAAACGAATTTTTTTCATGATTTTTTTTATTTGTATTAATCGAAGTAATCACCCATGCAATCAATGCATCTTTGCCATCGCAGTGGCAGTTTATTGATGCCCTTCTTAAAGAAATCAGCTGGACGGGAGGCAACAAATTCTTCAAAGGCATTTTGTACTGCCTCTCGGGTATTGAATTTTTTTCCCGCCAAGAAGTTATCCAAATTCTGGAAAAAGTTGTAGTCTGTAGGCGCAAGGTCTGGTGAGTAGGGCGGATGACGGAGAGCTTCCAACCCCAGTTCTTGCAACTTGGAGACCGTCTGCTGTGCAGTATGAGGTCGCGCGTTGTCGTGCAGGAGCAGCGGAGACGAGCGATTGACCAATGCTGGTTGGAGATGCGCCAGCTTCTCCATCATTGTGCTCAGTTCTTCACAGTACACATCTGCAGTAATGCTCACCCCGTTTGGTAAGAAGCTGTGATGAATCACACCGGCGCTAGACCACCAAACAGTGACCATCACTTTTCTAGGGGTAAGTTTTCGTTTAGGGCATTGTTTAGGTGCTGAACCAGGATCCAACCAACTTGCTGAGCGCTTGCGGTTATCAAACAGAATCCATTTTTCATCGCAGGTAACAATGCGGTTCAAAATCCCTTCATTTGTGTGTCTGTTGAGCAGTGCAAGGCACGTCTCGACGCGTACTTCGCGCTGGCGATCATTGAGTTCGTGGGGCACCCATTTGTCAAGCTTTTTTACCTTGCCAATTTGACGCAAATGGACCAATATTGTTTTGACGCTAACGTCGAAAGCTGCTGCTAATTCAGCCGTAGATTGTGTATCATCAGCTTCCACAACCGCCTTTAATTCGTCATTGTCGACCAAAGTCTTCGGACGACCGCGAGGTTCATTTTTCAGGTCGAAATTTCCAGAACGGAAGCGAGCAAACCAATAACAGGTGGTGCGTTGGTTTGTAGTGTTAGCTCCGTAAACGTCGTTGATGTTGCGTGCCGCTTGTGCCGCGTTGCTGCCACGACGGTACTCATATTCCATAATTACTCGAATTTTTAACGTATCCATGATGACGAAAAAGATTGAAATGCGATGAAAATGTAACACTAATCAATAAAGAAATGACTACTTTTGGAAAAAAGAATCCATGTTTTTAAAATAAAATTAATTTGAAATTAGAATTCTTAGCCAAACAAAAATTATTTTGATTTGAAATGGCCAGTACTGCAGAACGGCAATTTCATAGGTAAAGACCTAATATATAAAAACAGAAATATACATTTAATTATTAAAATATAAAAAATAGGATTTGACCGGCAGCAGGAACAGGGTCTATGCTACCGGAGGTTATTATTATTATTATTACTAAAAGGTCGGGTCAACATATCACGCTATCACCTACGGGGGAGGAGCTGTGCTATCACAGCTAGTAGTTAATAGAAACATTGTGTGTGGTCAGGTTCCCCACGTACTACCGCGCGGCCACGCTGAAGCACGGGCACTGGACGCGGCCCTACTACGACTGCGACGGCCACGTCAAGCAGTGGGTCATCACCTACGGCGCGCCCTTCTTCGGCTGGGACAGCGTCAAGGTCAAGCTGGAGTTCAAGTGAGTTACTTACCTACTACGACTGCGACGGCCACGTCAAGCAGTGGGTCATCACCTCCTACGGCGCGCCCTTCTTCGGCTGGGACAGCGTCAAGGTCAAGCTGGAGTTCAAGTGAGTTACTTACCTACTACGACTGCGACGGCCACGTCAAGCAGTGGGTCATCACCTACGGCGCGCCCTTCTTCGGCTGGGACAGCGGCAAGGTCAAGCTGGAGTTCAAGTGAGTTACTTACCTACTACGACTGCGACGGCCACGTCAAGCAGTGGGTCATCACCTACGGCGCGCCCTTCTTCGGCTGGGACAGCGGCAAGGTCAAGCTGGAGTTCAAGTGAGTTACTTACCTACTACGACTGCGACGGCCACGTCAAGCAGTGGGTCATCACCTACGGCGCGCCCTTCTTCGGCTGGGACAGCGTCAAGGTCAAGCTGGAGTTCAAGTGAGTTACTTACCTACTACGACTGCGACGGCCACGTCAAGCAGTGGGTCATCACCTACGGCGCGCCCTTCTTCGGCTGGGACAGCGTCAAGGTCAAGCTGGAGTTCAAGTGAGTTACTTACCTACTACGACTGCGACGGCCACGTCAAGCAGTGGGTCATCACCTACGGCGCGCCCTTCTTCGGCTGGGACAGCGTCAAGGTCAAGCTGGAGTTCAAGTGAGTTACTTACCTACTACGACTGCGACGGCCACGTCAAGCAGTGGGTCATCACCTACGGCGCGCCCTTCTTCGGCTGGGACAGCGTCAAGGTCAAGCTGGAGTTCAAGTGAGTTACTTACCTACTACGACTGCGACGGCCACGTCAAGCAGTGGGTCATCACCTACGGCGCGCCCTTCTTCGGCTGGGACAGCGTCAAGGTCAAGCTGGAGTTCAAGTGAGTTACTTACCTACTACGACTGCGACGGCCACGTCAAGCAGTGGGTCATCACCTCCTACGGCGCGCCCTTCTTCGGCTGGGACAGCGTCAAGGTCAAGCTGGAGTTCAAGTGAGTTACTTACCTACTACGACTGCGACGGCCACGTCAAGCAGTGGGTCATCACCTACGGCGCGCCCTTCTTCGGCTGGGACAGCGGCAAGGTCAAGCTGGAGTTCAAGTGAGTTACTTACCTACTACGACTGCGACGGCCACGTCAAGCAGTGGGTCATCACCTACGGCGCGCCCTTCTTCGGCTGGGACAGCGTCAAGGTCAAGCTGGAGTTCAAGTGAGTTACTTACCTACTACGACTGCGACGGCCACGTCAAGCAGTGGGTCATCACCTACGGCGCGCCCTTCTTCGGCTGGGACAGCGTCAAGGTCAAGCTGGAGTTCAAGTGAGTTACTTACCTACTACGACTGCGACGGCCACGTCAAGCAGTGGGTCATCACCTACGGCGCGCCCTTCTTCGGCTGGGACAGCGTCAAGGTCAAGCTGGAGTTCAAGTGAGTTACTTACCTACTACGACTGCGACGGCCACGTCAAGCAGTGGGTCATCACCTACGGCGCGCCCTTCTTCGGCTGGGACAGCGTCAAGGTCAAGCTGGAGTTCAAGTGAGTTACTTACCTACTACGACTGCGACGGCCACGTCAAGCAGTGGGTCATCACCTACGGCGCGCCCTTCTTCGGCTGGGACAGCGTCAAGGTCAAGCTGGAGTTCAAGTGAGTTACTTACCTACTACGACTGCGACGGCCACGTCAAGCAGTGGGTCATCACCTCCTACGGCGCGCCCTTCTTCGGCTGGGACAGCGTCAAGGTCAAGCTGGAGTTCAAGTGAGTTACTTACCTACTACGACTGCGACGGCCACGTCAAGCAGTGGGTCATCACCTACGGCGCGCCCTTCTTCGGCTGGGACAGCGGCAAGGTCAAGCTGGAGTTCAAGTGAGTTACTTACCTACTACGACTGCGACGGCCACGTCAAGCAGTGGGTCATCACCTACGGCGCGCCCTTCTTCGGCTGGGACAGCGTCAAGGTCAAGCTGGAGTTCAAGTGAGTTACTTACCTACTACGACTGCGACGGCCACGTCAAGCAGTGGGTCATCACCTACGGCGCGCCCTTCTTCGGCTGGGACAGCGTCAAGGTCAAGCTGGAGTTCAAGTGAGTTACTTACCTACTACGACTGCGACGGCCACGTCAAGCAGTGGGTCATCACCTACGGCGCGCCCTTCTTCGGCTGGGACAGCGTCAAGGTCAAGCTGGAGTTCAAGTGAGTTACTTACCTACTACGACTGCGACGGCCACGTCAAGCAGTGGGTCATCACCTACGGCGCGCCCTTCTTCGGCTGGGACAGCGTCAAGGTCAAGCTGGAGTTCAAGTGAGTTACTTACCTACTACGACTGCGACGGCCACGTCAAGCAGTGGGTCATCACCTACGGCGCGCCCTTCTTCGGCTGGGACAGCGTCAAGGTCAAGCTGGAGTTCAAGTGAGTTACTTACCTACTACGACTGCGACGGCCACGTCAAGCAGTGGGTCATCACCTACGGCGCGCCCTTCTTCGGCTGGGACAGCGTCAAGGTCAAGCTGGAGTTCAAGTGAGTTACTTACCTACTACGACTGCGACGGCCACGTCAAGCAGTGGGTCATCACCTACGGCGCGCCCTTCTTCGGCTGGGACAGCGTCAAGGTCAAGCTGGAGTTCAAGTGAGTTACTTACCTACTACGACTGCGACGGCCACGTCAAGCAGTGGGTCATCACCTACGGCGCGCCCTTCTTCGGCTGGGACAGCGTCAAGGTCAAGCTGGAGTTCAAGTGAGTTACTTACCTACTACGACTGCGACGGCCACGTCAAGCAGTGGGTCATCACCTACGGCGCGCCCTTCTTCGGCTGGGACAGCGTCAAGGTCAAGCTGGAGTTCAAGTGAGTTACTTACCTACTACGACTGCGACGGCCACGTCAAGCAGTGGGTCATCACCTACGGCGCGCCCTTCTTCGGCTGGGACAGCGTCAAGGTCAAGCTGGAGTTCAAGTGAGTTACTTACCTACTACGACTGCGACGGCCACGTCAAGCAGTGGGTCATCACCTACGGCGCGCCCTTCTTCGGCTGGGACAGCGTCAAGGTCAAGCTGGAGTTCAAGTGAGTTACTTACCTACTACGACTGCGACGGCCACGTCAAGCAGTGGGTCATCACCTACGGCGCGCCCTTCTTCGGCTGGGACAGCGTCAAGGTCAAGCTGGAGTTCAAGTGAGTTACTTACCTACTACGACTGCGACGGCCACGTCAAGCAGTGGGTCATCACCTACGGCGCGCCCTTCTTCGGCTGGGACAGCGTCAAGGTCAAGCTGGAGTTCAAGTGAGTTACTTACCTACTACGACTGCGACGGCCACGTCAAGCAGTGGGTCATCACCTACGGCGCGCCCTTCTTCGGCTGGGACAGCGTCAAGGTCAAGCTGGAGTTCAAGTGAGTTACTTACCTACTACGACTGCGACGGCCACGTCAAGCAGTGGGTCATCACCTACGGCGCGCCCTTCTTCGGCTGGGACAGCGTCAAGGTCAAGCTGGAGTTCAAGTGAGTTACTTACCTACTACGACTGCGACGGCCACGTCAAGCAGTGGGTCATCACCTACGGCGCGCCCTTCGGCTGGGACAGCGTCAAGGTCAAGCTGGAGTTCAAGTGAGTTGGATGGTTTTCAACTATGTTTTTAGGGTAGGCAGAGACTTCGACTAGCTATTTACAGGCGTTTTTTTAGGGTTCCGTACCCAAAGGGTAAAACGGGACCCTATTACGTACCCTTATATAATAAATAAGGTGCTTATATGTCGTCTTCGTCGCAGCAGTAAAATACCGGGGAATTCATGTTATTTTTTAATTGTGTCGCTCCATAGCTTCGACAGATGAAATATATAGGCCAGAAAACCTTTGCAAACTTCACATTTCTACATTATCATCATATCAGCCGAAAGACGTCCACTGCTGGACAAAGGCTTCCCCCAAGGATCTCCACAATAGCCGGTCCTGCGCTGCCCGCATCCAGCGGGTTCCCGCGACCCGCACAAGAAGGTCGGTCCACCGTGTAGGGGGCCTGCCCACGCTGCGTCTTCCGGTTCGTGGTCGCCATTCGAGAATCTTTTCTACCCCAGGGGCCGTCAGTTCTACAAGCTGTGTGCCCTGCCCACTGCCACTTCAGTTTGGCAATTCTTTGGGCTTCACATTTACCACTATTTAATTAAGGACAGTCATAGTTTCGACAAATGACTGATGTGTCCAATTCACGTTCCGCCTGGCGCGTCACCGCAGCTAACTATAACTCCATTTCGTATTATCCGAGAAATTACAAATTATGACTTATGGAACAGAGACGTGGTCGCTCACTATGGGCCTCTTATCAGACGACTCAAGGGCACCCAAAGAGACATAGCCCGAAGAACTGCCAAGCTGAAGTAGCAGTGGGCAGGGCACATAGCTCATAGAGCCGCCGGGGGCAGAAAGGTTCTCGAGTGGCCACCACGAACCGGAAGACGCAGCATTGACAGACCCTCTACAAGATGGACCGATGATCTTGTGAGGGTCGCTGGATGCGGATAGCGCAAGACCGGCAATTGTAGAGATCTTTGGGGGAAGTCTTTGTCCAACTGTGGGCGTCTATCGGCTGATATGATGATGATGATAATACAAGTATGATGACCATTCTCTAGTTGCAATTCTCTCGTTTTATGAGGTATTGCCTCTTTACATCATTCTATCTCCCGCTTTGCTCTGGAGGGAAGTGGAACTATTCATTTTCTAATTCCTTCTTGTTTTTTTTTCTAATTAAATTCGTTGCGGGATCCAAGACGGTTAAAGCGATTCCCCGGGACATGCCTGAGCCTCACCGCTCAGTGTCATTTTATTGTTTGCCACTGTTGATCCTGGCTTACAGGAGTTGCAGTGGTGGGTAAGAGGGAGGGATTAGTCCCGAGAGAAAAAAAAATAGTATGATGACATTTGTGCCGATATATATGTTATACCTTTTGTTATAGGGGTGTCGTGGCTGTGACGATGGCTCTGATGTCTCTGGATGTGAACCAATGCCCAGACAAGTACTACGTGCCTAACGCCTTCAAGGGGACGGATAAATGCGACAGGGCCTCTTCCTATGTAAGTCACATTTGTTTTTTTTTTATTTACAAGTAGGTAAACAAGCGTTAGACCGATTTGTTGCAAGTGCTTTACAGGCTGGCCGAGGAGTTGAGGTTCAAACGCAAAATTTAGATACTTTTCGATGAGGAGTATCCGAATCACCCCCATGTATGTTCTACGATTTTGCGTAGTTTTTGAGATAGAATTTTTTTAATGATTTTCTTTCGTAAACTTCATTAACATCAAATTTCGATTGTTTTCTCGTTCTGTTGAACATTTTTGGTTTAGTTTTTGAAGTTATACTTCTTTTGGCGCGATGGAGAAAAATGATGAGAGTGAATTTTTACGATGCGCGCGCACACCGACACCAAAGAATTTAACAGCATGAAGTTAGTTCTAGGTGGTATGAACATTGATAACTATGTTCAAGTTGTGTATAAC
Source organism: Pseudoips prasinana (assembly GCA_951640165.1). Classification (NCBI taxonomy): domain Eukaryota; kingdom Metazoa; phylum Arthropoda; class Insecta; order Lepidoptera; family Nolidae; genus Pseudoips; species Pseudoips prasinana. Next base: position 33,883,041 of record OX621245.1, on the reverse strand, counting down.
TTCTAACGCGTGTACATAAGTACACACAAGTTTTTTTTTGTCATAACTAATTAGCCTAGTTTCTTTATTTGTCTGTCTCCTTAACATCTATCATTACAGGTCTTGACCTAATGCAATAGTGTTGGTATTAAAATTATAAAGAAGCTTATTGAACTAAATTTCAAACTAATTATTCATGTCACTAACTACAACAACCTAACACCTTAAAAAGTATGGTTTATATAATCATTGCAGAACTGACTTAGAATTTATTCGAACGTTCAAAATTAGGGTTTGAGCTCAGGACTCATAAATTTTTAAAGTATCAATAAAATCATAGAACATACATGGGGTTGACTCGGATACTCCTCATCATAAAGTATCGAAATTTTGCGTTTGAACGTCAACTCTTCGGCCACCCTATTTACTAAGATGACGATTGAACGAATTTAGTAGTTTTTAACCTTTATCTATTTGAACGCCGATCGCAATCACGATTATCGGCGAATTAGATGGTAGGTCCCCATATCCTATTAATATTTTAAAAGTCGAAAGTTTGTGAGTATGGATGTATGGGTGTTAGTTACTCTTTGCCGCATTCATTACAGAAATGACTGCCTCGTTGGTCTAGCGGTAGCGTGTTCAACTGCAGATAATGAGGTCCTGGGTTCAAATCCCGGGTCGGGCCAAAAAGTGATTTTGGGATTTTTCCGTAAAAAGAAATTTCTCAGTAACAGCCCGAAGTCTGGAAGTTGGCGGTATTACACCCCCGTGCCTCGGACAGCACGTAAAGCCGTCGGTCATGTACCTGAACTCTTTCCGGTCGTGTCGCTAGGCGTCCCATCGGATCATGAGAGTGATGGAATAGAAAGTGCCCCTGTGTTTGTGCACACACTTGTGCACTATAATATGTCCTGCGCAATTGGCTAGTCTCCATTAAGACTGGCCGCCGTGGCCGAATTTCAGTCGGGAGGACATCATACTTGTAGGGATATAATACATATCCGAACTAGCTGTGCTCCGCTGTTTTACCCGCGTGCAACTTTAGAAATTATAGTATGTGTTAATCCAGGTGTCAGCTAACTCCATACCAAATTTTAATGAAATTGCTTCAGCTGTTTAGACGTGAAGAAGTAACAAACATACACAGTCACACACTCACAAACTTTCGCCGTTATAATATTAGTGTGATAGTGCGATTACACATAGGCTGTAATTTATAAATTGTAACGCGAGTGAAACCGCGCGATACACCTAGTAATAGCCTTACAAAAGAAATTTCTTAATTAAATTAATAGGAGCTCATCGGGTGGGGGGAAGGGTCAGCAACCCTTGTTTGCTGACTCTTAAAGGCCGGCAACGCACCCGCGACGCCTCTGGTGTTGCGAGTGTCCATGGGCGGCGGTGATCACTTACCATCAGGAGGCCCATTTGCTCGTTTATCGCCATCTGATATAAAAAAAAAGCAATTTAGAACGTTGAACGCGAGTGAAACCGCGTGACCCAGCGAACTAGCTAGAAGAAGAAGAAGAAGTACACTTTATTGCATAAAGAATATACAGAGTACAGTATGCATAGAACATTATTTTTGCAATTGGCGGCCTTATCATTAAAAGCGATCTCTTTTAGGCAACCTATTTGCGTTGGATGGACCAGAATGCAACATCCATGGATAATGGTAGCAAAAGGTGTACGAATTTATTGGAAATAAGAAAAGATAGCTAGCTCCTATTTTCTACATTTGCTGTGCCCGACAGGGGCCATAATCATGCCATGTATTATTATAATAAGACCTAATCGACATTGTGGAATGCAAATAAAACATTTAGTATTAAAAATTACTTCCAATTTCAGTGCGTACCCATCCTCGGGCGTGGATTCGAAGCCGGCGGCTACAAGTGCGAGTGCCTACAAGGGTTCGAGTACCCATTCGAAGACCCCATCACGTACTACGACGGCCAGATCGTGGAGGCGGAGTTCCAGAACATTATACAAGATAAGCAAACCCGCATTGATATGTTCAAGTGTCGGTTAGCTGGGGCCGCCAGCATCCAGGGCAGCTTAACCGTGTTGGTTTCACTTATTTTCCTTGTGTTGAAACTGAGGTAATAAGTCTAGAAAAAGAAACTGATTCTATTAGGAAACCCAGAAAATCTTTGTGTAGTTGTTATATATGGGTTGCTGTCAAATTTAATTCAACTTTAGGGTTGTTTTTCCATCGGAGATGTGCTATTGACTGGCCTGTTGGCGTGGTTGGGAAATTATTGCTTTTCGTTGGGAAATTCGGCTAAGTCGCCGAACATCGGGATAGTGATCGGTGCAAATAAATAAAGGTTAAAAATGACTTAATTAATAATTAAATCGGCTTCCATGAGCACATGTGACGTCATAAATGGTTCGGAATTGATTTTCAACGTCGAAGCCGATTTAACGATTGATTAAGTCATTTTTAACCTTAATTTATTTGAACGCCGATCACTATCCCGATGTTCGGTGACTTAGCCGGTAGCCCCTCAGGACAGATATTTGTGTGCATGAACATGTCTGTTTGTCTGAGTCTGAGTGTAATTATACAAGTATGTATTTACAAAAGAAAAGTAGTATATGTAGTATATCAGTTATCTGGTTTCCATATTAAAAGTTCTGCTTAGGATCAGATGCCCGTGTGTAAATAATGTCCCAGGATATTTATTATTTTTTTCCTATGCTATGCATGCGTTTGATATCCACCAATCGTATTCATTGGTGCACATAGCTTAGCACTGGTGGAAACAGATTCAACTAAGATATGCTTTTTATATGGAAAGACGCGTGCTATGGAGGCGTGTTATAAATGTGTGCTATGGATGCGTGCTACCTACTTACAGTAGAAATGAACTGAAGGAGACGCGTGAGCGCCTCTCCGTCCCCTGCCTGCATATGTACGTGCCACTGCGTGCAGACACCGCTCGCGCGGCGCAGCGTCCTGGCACGCCTGCCGCGCCCGCTACACAGCTTTTCGTAGCTTAGCTTTTACATACTCGCAACATACCTGCATAGCACATCTCTGATGGAAAGGCACCTTAATTTCTTTTTCAAAATATGGATAGGATCCTGATATCCTTTGTAATACACAAACGTTCTTGTTTAAAATAATGCCGTGAGCCACCGCTTAACTGATGCTCAGGTAAACCCCGCTCAACCGCTTGAACCACGTTCAAACATCTTTGTATTTAAAAATGGTCCTTACAAGTTTCTCAGTTAAGAAATGTGATATTATTTTACTCTGTCAACATTTCTGGGGTTTAAAGCGACCAACATTAATCAACTAGATCTGACGATGTGTCAATACTTTATGATTTTCCTCTATGATAGAGATGGAATGATAGATTTATGACTGTGTATTTTCAAGGATTGTTGATTTACACTGTAGTTTTTTCAAGTTTCTGAATCCAACTTTAATTCAGTATTGATTTTAAAGCATAAAACAGTTATAATATATAACTTCCACAAAACTTCAATTCACACATACAAAATGGCAGATTTACATTAATAATTAAAATTTAAAAGTATGTGATTTTATTTTCTAATTCGGTACAATCTGATGCACTTATGACGTTTTACAATCTGTTTTGTATAACTATTATTTATGTATGCATGATTTTGTTGCATAAGCATTATATTTTGTAATATTTTTATTTTATTATTATAGAAAATCAAGACAATTTTATATTCATTTTAGCTTCACGAAGCTGTAGTAATGATTTATGAAAGCTTTTACACTTAATATTAGGCATTAATGATAAGTTTACAACTAATACTTCAATATTTATGACGTGTTCAACATTTGAGTAAAAAAATATTCAATCAATTAGATTTACTCATTTTGTTATTTTTTTTTTACAAAGATGACACTTAGCATTAAGTCTATTTTAATTCTCCATTATTAGTTGATAACTAAACCAGTTATTCAAAGTACTATGTATTTAGTATTATCCGCATGTAATGTGTTTACATCTATTCTGATTCTTCATTATAACAGCATATCATAAGCTGATCACTGAACCCGTAATTTAGACAGCTATTGTCATTATTAAATGTTTAATGTTTTTACCTCTATTTTGAATCTCCATTATTAGTTAATAACTAAACTAGTTATCAAGCAACTATATTTAGTATTATTAACTGCGTATAATGATTTTTATTGATTCTTTGATTATTATATCATAAGTTAAATAATGACTAAATCAGTATTTCAAGCAACTATTACTCTGATATTATTAATTTCGTTAAATGTTTTACTCTGATCTGAATCTCCTTTATTTCATCATTAGTTAAGAACTACAGGGTAACTTCCTAATCACCAACAACCTTGTAGTACTAGATAGTTTCTACTATAAGCAACAGCTTTTGTTCTGACAATATTTTGACAATTGTTCATATTTATTATTTATTTATAATATGTATTATCATTATTATGTCTGTTTCAGTGTTATAACACACTCACCAAGATACACAATTAGTGATATCCATGTCGTTAAAATTGAATTAAATTGTTACACGTTTTCCCATTTCACAATCTGACATTGGCAGAATTGTCGACATCGGCACTAATTGCCATTTATAAAAAAAGAAGAAGAACTTTTATTCTACAACGTTGATAAATAGATTTTATTTTCATACAAAAATAATTATTAATTTAAATTCCCGCTTGAAATTTGAAATTTTATATTAATTGAAATTTTATTTTGAATGATTGTTTATAAGTCTACGAGCATGGGAAAGATGTGAACACGCACGCGCCCTTAGCGTTATTCGTGCGTCGTCCTTTCGGTTGTGAGTGAAACATAGACCTATAAATGTCACGATAGTACAATAAAAACTTATTAAAGTTTTTTTTTCATGAATTGATTTATGTCCGAACTCATAGAGCAAAAGTTGTTGCTTTTGATATTAGCAATCTATTCCTGCGAGGTTGTTGGTGTTTTACAAATTAATAATAATTATTATATTATATAGTGAATTTAAATGTTTTTACATTTAAACTCACTATTTTCTGAATGTCCATTATTAGTTAGTAAAATAAACTATGAATACTAACAAAGTTTATATTTTAGGCATGCTAATGTCTTTTAGGTATTTTGATGACTCTTTCTTTAAAAACGAAGTCTAAAGTTAAACTGCAGTTGATCCTTGGTTTAGTAGAAAACCATCCAATGAGATTGCTGTATCCATAGTTCAACTGCAGTTTAGCTTTAATAGGCTTCGTTTTTGAGTAAGGGTGTATTTACGTTTACTTAATTTCATACATTTTTAGATAACAAGGCCGTCCATTTTAGACTGAGTTTTTTATATAACAGAATCTCTTTTCAATAGATAATGACTATGTTTAGTTTAAGTTAATTTTAGTTTATATTGGAACAACATTATAAATCTTACTTATGTAAATTTATTTGATTGCTTTTTGTGTGGAAATATTTATGATATTTTTTGTTTTACCGAAGTAATGTTTTACACATATACCGAAGTAAATGCCAACTGTGAAGTGTGTTAGCAATGAGAAGTTGAGGCAAAGTTTGCATCGAAACATTCTATGTATTTGTTTCTATATCATTATGCAAGGTTACATTTACGTTAAGTAAGCTTTGTAATAAATTCACTTGTGTTAATCATGATTGTATTGTGCATATGTAAAATAGTGATAAGATATTTTTATATAATTATAAATGACACACACTGATATTATATAATGATAATAATGATAATATATTAATAATGTTAAAGACATAAGTGGATAGGGGGGCGCTAGCATCGCCCCCAAATTTTTGTTAAATAAGGGATCTTTAGCCTGTACCGGATACTTGTTAGAGACTGTATTATAATTATTGTATTATAGTGTCTCGAGTATTTACAGTAAAGACGTTCCATTGCTCGCGTGGCAGGCAGTGTGTAAGGTGCAGCCCCGTCATTCGCGAAAAGGGATGTATAAGCTCTTGCGCAATGTAATGTTATGAACCTCTATACCATGCCATATTATCAGATCACACAGGAGTATAACTGAGATTACAAAATGTTCAATAGATAATTCCTTATAAGACCTTAGCATTCCATGGATTCACCATTTATTATTAAGGGGGCTCTCTGTGATGCATCAACGCTCACCTTCTCTGTTTCTCAGTGTTCCCCCCTCTTCCTAGCCAAATTTGGTATGATCCTAATAATGCCGCTTTGGATACTCGTTCCAATAGAGCACTTACGGAAGATGAATTTTTTTTTATTATTTTCTTAACACGTGACAGAGGTTAGATATACAATTGAATTAAGAAATTACTGCTTTATAGTAATACTGTAATTAATTTTTATGATATGTTGTCCACTGATGTCTTCGGAGTTTTGGTTAACAACTATCGTAAAAGCGAACATTATTTCTTAACTCTGAAAGCTTACAACATTAGGAAGTATATTTTTCGAAATTACATAAAGTAATTAAAAGTTCCATAAAACACATGAGTGTAAATGTACATGTTATTTTTGTTCCATTTACAAATCAAATAAATACTGTATATATTTTCTTTTACAATCCATATTCATGTCCCTTTCTTTCACGTGCGATATATTAAGACAGAAATTATATAGGATCAATTTTGTAGAAGTTAGAATTGAAGTCATATCAAGCATTTCTTAGATTCGAATAAGACAATAAAATAGATTGCACAAGTTTATTATATAATAAGAATATTGTAAATGTCAATTATTATGATTATGGACAATTATTATCCAAATGTAGGTAGTATATTAATGTTTACTGCTATTAATTAAAAATATGTATTTTTTCTGTATCTTTACAAAATTGGTAGGCACAATAAAGAATAATTATGTTGCAAGTGTTTGTGGAAATCTATTTGTTCGCCGATTAAACATATTAGTTTTATTTTAAATAGATTTCTAATCGGTACATTGCTTTCTACAGTATATTGTAATATATTTTAATTATTTTAACGCCGCATGCTATACAGGATCTTCTGGTCATTGTTTCAAAATTAACACATTTATCAGGAAAATTCAAATTTGCTTTGAAATTATGACTAAACGGAAAATTGTGTTACAGTACAACGCATTCCATTTTGTGTAGCAAGATTACTGAATACCTCCGTCCATGGCAGTGCCTTTTTATAATATTTGTGATTAAATCTTATGAAATATAGACGTGTGTTTTATTTCATCAGGTTATCTCCGGGTAACTGAAAGTAAAGAAATTATCAAGTTTTGTATTTTTTTTTTCAATAAGATAGAGGAGGTTGGTTCGGCAATTTATGTGGAACTTCAATAACAATGTGTTTGTGTTTGTGCGTGTGTGTGTGTGTGTGTGTTTGTGCGTGTGTGTATGTGTGTATGTGTGTGTTTGTGCGTGTGTGTGTGTGTGTGTGTGTGTGTGTGTGTGTAAGGTTGCCATAACTTGTTAGTCACTTGTGATGCACACAGCCTGCGCACTACGTTACAGACTCGGTTCCTCGCGGCTACTGGATTTTTTTTTGTGGGAGTGGTTCCAAAAAACGGACGGAAATATGTTAAAGGAAAAAGCGCGTTTGCGCGCGCCATTTGCTTTGACCAATGTGTGTGATGATATATTCGACCAATCACATCATGAATAAATTGGCTTCACATGTAGCTATTTCATTATATTGTATGGCATCATAACATTGTCAGGTGTTACACATCATAAGCGACTTCTGTAGGGCTCGTTCGTTTTATTTTTTATGTTTGAAAGCAGTAAGCATAACCTAATAATAAAATGAAAAAAACAAACACAAAATCTAAATGAGAAATTCACACATGATCGTCCACTGCTGGACATAGGCTTCCCCTGAAGGTTACGTAATAACGTTGTCATTTGGAGTGATTTGACCGCAGTTAGTTGGTAGATAGTAAACAGATGCCGCTGCTGCGCGACTATCTGCTGTGTCCCTTAGTCACCTCTTACGACTTCCACAGGATGGTATGGGGTGGCACTGAAATACTTTTTACGCCGGAAAACACCTGAATCAACTGAAAAATAATTCAATCGAACGTTTGTTTTTGCAATATTTTGATGATTCTTTTTTATAGCTTATTTCGATTAAGAGCTTTCCCTATGCTTTTGAGATGGTCCCATTTCCATTTTATTCTACTAAATTACAAATCCTATTTCGAATTTTGACGTCCAACCACCTTCAACCGATGTTTGAACCCCAAGAGGGTGTAGCTAGTTAAGTGTATTATCTATGAGGGTGCGCTCTGGTTTATGTCATTTAGTTTGTAGTCCTATTTGCTAGACCATTTGCACCTTAAATGTCCGGTGTAGCAGTGAAAGCTATATCTTTTGAACTCACCCATTATCCATTATAATGACGCTTCTAATGTAAACGAGAGCTCCAATTACTCCGAAGTATATGACGCTGTATAGGAGCATGTAAATAACGACTAGCATGCGGAGTATACCCATATTTTGTATAGCGCAAACATTTATGGGGTCCCATGTTTTAATTCTACTAATTTTTCCATTTTTTTTGTTGTTTTACATCATGTATTTTTGTAGTAATTTGAGGATGATTTGATTGATTATTGGAATAAAAAGGTTATATACACAGAGAGCCTATAAAGAGTATAGTCTATGGACGGTATAATAATAGAGAAATAATAAAAATAGTTCATTTATAACAGTGAATATTTTATTTTTGCCGCCATTCTTTACAAGTTTCGTTTAGGAATGACTATAGAATAGACTTGTGAACACACATAAATCATAAAATTTTACCCTCCAAAATATAATAAATTAACAATCATATTATTTCTTGAGGACATAAGTAAGCACTGGCCATTCATTGAACTACATTATAGCTACACAAAATATATTCTCTTTGTATACAAGACATTCTTCTGACGTATTTAAATGACACTTCCCTACATTATTCAAGAACAATAGTTGAAGTTAGGTATGCCTACAAAAAAAATTGTATCGGATTTCAGACAGGAGAACAGGTTTTATAATCTGGAAGAATTTTATTTTTGAATGAATATCGGTGAGTTTTATTAGTATCCACTCTCCAGCCCACGAAATTCCATGAATAAAATTGATTATTATTCGGCTGTCAATTCTGAAGCTTTAGAATCGACGGCATACAACATTATTCGTTGAATATTATTTCAATATCAGTCAACGTTCGAGTACTAAGTGATTAAATCAGTGCTAAGAAAGATAAAGTTACGCATATAGAACGATATGGCAGTGCAAAACACTTCCCACCATAGATAAGTTGGTGTAACACCAATTAAACATATCCCTCATAAACTCATAAGTAATTTAACAAAATGTAAACAAGCTATTACATTCTTTAAAAATAGTCTCTCGTTTTATGACGTCCCTGAGAACGGGAATAAATTTTTAGTTTCTGAACGATATCAAAATTTATAATTTTTAAAGCACGATCCGACACCGATGCGGCTCTATAATTGGCTTACTAATATTAGAAATGCGAAAGTAACTCTGTCTGTCGCGCTTTCACGCCATAACTATTGAATAGCTTTAAATGAAAGGCACATAGATAGTCTAGAGCAGGGGTGGCCAACTTGATTAGACCCAAGATCTCCTGTTTACTATTGAAACCCTGTGCGATCTACCTTAAATACTTATTGAAATCTTAAATGAAACAGCATAGTTCAATATACAATCATGTAGTATTTTTTTTATTTTATTAAGAGAGAAAACATAAATGTGATAATTATTTTTAGTAACTAGGTACTTATTTACTTTTATAATAGTGTGAGTATTGCGTCTGAGCATCTTCCACTAGTTTAGCATAATCAGATTTGTAGTTAGAAATTGCTTACCTTAAAGAATCCAATGTATGTGCGTCTGTCAAACGAGAACGGTGTTTATTTTTTATTTGTTTTAAGTAGGAAAATGCTGATTCACATAAATATGTTGAACAAAAACATGAATGATGTTATTCAACAAATTTCTTCAAATTTGGATATTTTCGTTGGAAACCAATGCCCAGAAGTCTTTTTTTTATGCATAATGGGTTTGCGCTTGACCACGATCTCACCTGATGGTAAGTGAAGATGTGGTCGAAGGTGGACCGCGCGTACCCATAAGATGCCTGTTCACTCTAACCTTGAATAAACCCATGTTATATGAGTCCGGAAACACGTCGTTTGGAAGGTTTTTCCACAGTTTAGCCGTGCGTATGATGAAAGAGGAAGAAAAACGCTTCGTACGGCATAATGGAATGTCAACGACATAGCGGTGGAGAGCCTCCCGACACCTTGTAGTCCGATGAAAAAAGGGAGATGGAGGGATAAGTTCATGGAGGTCTTGAGCGCATTCTCCATGAAACAGCCTGTAGAAAACCGATAAGTTTGCAACCTGACGCCGGTGATCCAAGTTTTGCAGCTTTTTACTTGTTAGGTCTCTATCGTCGATTATCCTGCGAGCGCGTCTGTCTATCGAATCCAAAGAGTCTAGCTGATACTTTGCGGAGCCGTCCCAAAGATGAGAGCAGTACTCTATGCAGGGTCGGACTTGAGCTTTGTATAGATTTAAAAGCTGTTCCCTCGTGAAGTACCGTCTCACCTTATTAAGTATACCAAGCTTTTTGGCAGAGACCTTAGCTTTGGACTCGATAGACTGCCCGAAGTTCAGGTCGCAAGATAAATTGAGACCCAATAGGTGTCCGATAGAACAGGGTCTTCTTGGCGGAAAAAAGACACGCCTGTGTCTTGGTGGCGTTGAAATCGACCCTGTTTACAATACCCCAATCAGATATAACCTGGAGAGTCGAGACCATCCGTTCTACCATACTCTCTCTGAGAGAATTGGTTGTGCTGCTACTAGCCCGTGGATCGGATATGTAGCTCTCTGAGACTGTGCTGTCATCTGCGTACCCATAAATACCGGGTAAAAGCAGGTCATTAATGTGCAGCAAAAAGAGCGTAGCTGAGAGAACAGATCCCTGAGGAACACCGGCATTAATGGCCTTGAGATCTGAAGAGCAGCCATCAACGTCCACTCTTATAGACCGCCCAGTCAGGAAATCCGAAATCCAGGTGCACAGGCCAGAAGGTAGTCCATATGATGGAAGCTTGTTGAGCAGACTATTATGCCAGACCCTATCGAAAGCCTTCGAGATGTCAAGCAAAACCGCTAAGGCTTCACCGTGCCTCTCAATTGCTTCGCCTCAGAGGTGAGTCGCAAGCACTAGAAGATCTCCTGTAGATCGATTTCAACGAAAGCTGAATTGGCGATCACACAGTAAATCATTGTTCTCGAGATGCTTGAGGATTTGGGCGTTCAATACACGTTCCATAATCTTACAGAGTATGGAGGTGATTGCAATGGGTCTGTAATTCGACGGGTCTGCACGATTACCCTTCTTGGGTATGGGTTGAACATTTGCAAGCTTCCATGATTTGGATACACGACCCCATCTCAGAGAGAGCCGGAATAGGCGTGTGAGTATAGGGGACAACTCAGGTGCACACGACTTAAGCGCTACCGCCGGGATCTCATCGGGTCCACTGGCCTTACTCACATCTAGTCCACGCAGCACTTTTAGGACCTCTTTTTGGTGTATGTGGACATCCGACATTTCGGAGCCACAGTGAGGAATCTGTGGTGGAGGTTGGCTGCATGTATCAAAGGAAGAGTTGCTAGCGAAAAGGTTTGCGAGTAATTCCGCTTTCTCTTTTGCATTGTGGGCTAGTAGTGCAGTCATTGAAGCATTATTGCTCCGATTTTTTTTACTGTTAACAGAATTGCATACAATTTTGGAATTAGGTGCATCTTACCCTTAACTTCAAAAGTGAAAATGATTTGAACTCCGCAACCACCTTGGGGGTGGTTGCCACCCCTTCTCGAAGGTGATTTTATTTTTTGTCAAAATAACCTCAGATATCGATAGAAGGCCTAATTTTAAGCAAAAAATCATCTATAAAGTTTTTCAATAAATGCAATACTTTTCAAGTTATTGGCAATTGAAAGATCGCAATTTTTTCACTTTTTTCATCGGTTTTTTGCAAATATCTCCAAAAATGTACGTTTTATCGAAAATTTTATAGATAACAAAATTGTAGCAGGTAAAACAATGAACAATTTGGTTTTTTATACAGTATTCTAAGTGCAATATTAAGCTAGATATTAAAGATCAAAGCCGTTTTTTATTTTGTCTGAAATTTAATCGATGTCGTCAATGCCATCTAGCGGCGAGCTGATGCATTTTATGCATTCTAATACAATAGAGTTTCGTAGTGCTTGAAATAAGCTTTAAAATGAGCACTATTAAAAGTCTTTTGCAAGTAAAATAAGTGAGCTGTATTACAAATAAGGGGAGCATCTAATGTTTTTTCTTTTAAATCAATAGGTTTCATAAGTCCCATTTACACCAAAATTAAAATTAATCGTATTCCGCCTAGAATTCACTTTATTATGAAAAGTTTGATAGATAGTATCAGTTTGGCTGCTTCAGGACACATATTTTTCAAAAAATTCACGATTGAAAAAAAAAACGAAATTTCAAATTTAAAAAAACCCACTTATTTTTCATAATGTCTCAAAAATGACCACAGATACGTATAAAAGTCTATGAATAAAAAATTTAGGTATTTTTCTGACAAACAATTTGGTTTTTTTGTTTTTTCTGTCAAACAAAAATTGACGGAGATATGATTGTTTAAAGAGCGCGTGGCAGCGCAATCACAGCCTCTCTTAAGCCCTTTAACCCTTCACCGTTTTAGAAAAAGGATTTTTACTATATATTGCAATGCAGGATGGTTGTAGCTTTCTTAATTACCTTTACAATGTTTTTTTATAAATTGCATGAAAATTGAAGGAGTTATGGTCCAAAAACTTATCATATTTTTTTCTACTTAATAACTGAATTTCTTTTGGAGCAATGTGAAAGTACACAGTATAAAAGAGACCCCCCAACTATTGTAATGTGTATATATATACATAATATGGCTCCTATATTTTGGAAACGTAGGCATGAATACATACCAACGTTCTTATACGTATATATAACACATTTGAGTGAAGGGGCCAAGAAAAAGCCATCGATAATAAAATTAACTGATAGATTATGTATAGTGGAATTTTTAATTCAACACATTTTTAGAGCTATTGGATACCTAAATATATATTACTAAACTGCAAAAAAGGATGTGGAGCGTCTTGCGGATGCAGAAAAGTTGGTCTGTTTTGTAATAGTACCTTTGGAACGTGCAGTGGAGATAACTGCCAAAATAGCCCTCCAATTCAGCCAGAAGATGTTGAACGAATGAAAACATGAATAATAATATTATATTTTAATAATAATAGTACAATTTTATATAATTTGTAAATATTTTATTCAATAAATGGCAATTTTTTACTCTAAATTAAATTATTTTTAAATATGTAATCATATATATTTACTGTTTTAATTTAGGGGTAGTTTTAAGGGTAGAAAAGCTTAAGAATATGATAATCATTTTCGAGAGTGTGGCATAATATTTAAATCCTTTTAATTTTATAAAAAAAAAATCAACAGTTTTTTATCAAGGGGTAGTTTTCAAGGGTTGAAAGGGGGTTAAAAATTTGATAATTATTATAGAGAATATAAAATATTACTTACTCTAAAGGTACTTATATCTCATACCAAAGTATTTTTTTGTGATTTTTTCAATTTAGGGGTTGTTTGCAAGGGTTGTAAGATTTTCATGGGTTTGAAAATGATTTTAATATGAGGTAATTATGTTAGAAAATACTTTACAATTTCACCCCTTACTATTAGACATGTTTTATAGCGATAAAATGACTCAATGTCAATTTTTCCATTAAGAGGTTGTTTACACCCCTTAAAAATAATAGGCGGAGTTCAGATCATTTTCACTTTTGAAGTTAAGGGTAAGATGAGCCTAATTCCAAAATTTCATGCAAATCGGTTCACAGTAAAAAAATTCGGAGGTAAGACTGTATTTTTCGCTTCAATGACTGCACTATAGTGACCCATCGGGCTTTGTCAGTGGAGGTAGTGAAGAATGGCAAAAGTTCGCTTCAACCGATTTGGCTAGGGACCAAAAAGCTTTGCTACCCTTAGGGTAGCTAGCTAGTTTAGAGCCAATTCGGGCGATGTGGTTGAAACGGGCTCTTCTCTTCTAGACCTGAGGATGACCTTGCTTTTAAAAATATGTCGCAGCGCAGAGTAATAATTACGTTTTGTAACATCATGTGCTCCATTTGAAATGTATCTCCAAATTTTGTAGCCAATTCATAGATTCATTATGACCAATGGAATCATTAAACGATACAACTGATGACTTGTACCAACTTCTCAAATTTTCTGAAATCGCTAAAGCTAATTTCGAAGTCTGCTACCGCTGCCTAAATTTCTGTAGTGTACTTCTCAGAAATTAAATTGTAGGTAGGATATTTCCATATGATCCTTGATGTTTACAAATTGTTCAATTTTTTTCTTCTCTATGCCAACTATCATAGACGCTGTTTGACTTTGAAATACTGCAATAGAACTCTTAATTTCTGTTAATGTTTTATTCTTGCCTTGTAGATTCAGATTTAATGTACCCACACTACCCACGCAATTTTCCAGTAAAATCTGCCAAAAAACCTAAATCACATTGCCAGTCTAAATTACGCAATTGCCGATAATCATCACCCTTCGATCACCACCGATTTCGAAATCTGCAAAAACTTGCTTCGTCTCAACCACCTTACGTCAGTGTGCAATGCCAATTCTGGTTCCTTCTCATCTAATTGCTGTTTAAAGAGCCGCCTTTGGAGGGATTTTTCCCTTTATGGAATTTACAATCTTGAAAGAAATATCCATCACATGTACCGTGTTTAATCTCATACTAGCCAGTCATCATCATCATCATTACAGCTTAAATAAGTCCACTGCTGGACAAGCCTCCCTCAAGAATCATCTTGAGGGGATATGCCATAATCGCCACGCTTGGCAGGCGGGTTGGCGATCGCAGTATGATGGTCGTAGTACTCAGAAGGAAGCTGCTTCCCGTCCTCTGGTAGATATTCCCTCGGGTCGACTTCTACTCCCCCCACGGGATGAGATGGGGTGATGATATTCTGATTCTGATATTTGTCGCCGTCACCACACAGCAGTATACTAGCCAGTACTTGTTGATTATGCAGTGGTAGCTAATGAATGAACAATGGAAAATCTTCGTCTTTGTGACAAAGTGCAAAGAACTGCGATTGAAAAATTGTACAAGATGCGTGCAGCAGTTCGTGATTACGTTGCGCAGTCTGGGGCTCTACTGGCTTAGTTGCCGAATATCGTTTTCGTGAACGGCGTTAAAATAAATAGAGCTTAAAAATGACTTAATCAATCGTTAAATCGGCTTCCGTGGCCACATGTGACGTCATAAATGGTCCGGAATCGATTGTCAACGTTGAAGCCAATTTAACGATTGATTAAGTCATTTTTAACCTTTATTTATTTGAACACCATTCACGAAAACGATGTTCGGCGACTTAGCCGGTAGAGCCCCTGGTCGGACGTATTTATATTTTTTGCCTTGCCACGATCTACTGGATTAACAGTCGCGATCGACCGGTCGATCGCGATCGACCTGTTGGCCACCCCTGGTCTAGAGCCTGAGAAAGGACAAAGGCTACTTTTTAATGCGAAAATAGGGTTGAAAGGGTGTATGAAAAGTTGTATGGCAGTATTGTCATTTTTAGAGCTAGCTGTTGATTCGATATAAATGAATGTGAAATTCAAAATTTGTAACAATTTTACCCTCACAAGGATGTAAAATAATAATAGAGAATAGAGGATGAAAGTTTGTATGGAAATATATAGTGAATGATTTATGAATTGGCGACAACAGAACAAATATTAGAGATATTGTTCGGTAACAGTAGCAGTGCCCGCGACTTCGTTCGGGTGGCTGTCGATAAATAAACCCCGACATTTAGATAAGATTTAAAAAACTTAAATTGTGGGGTGAGTCATTACAAAATGTGCGGACAAAGTCGCGGGCACAACTAGTTTCTTATAAACCTAAAACCAATGGAATGGAAAGATTGGCTATCAGCTCTGGCAACCTTACTCATGCATAATAGTACAATATAAACTGTATGTATTCTTTAACATTCGAAGGAAGTACTCACGTAAAGAGGGGCTTTGAAGCAAAACTTTGAACACAACTTTTCAACCCCTGTTGTTCATTAATAACGATACGGGTGACACGTGTGTCACAGTGTGTAATATTTATATGAACGGGAGCAAATTTAAGCTGCGAAATGAGCGCAAACATCTAATTTCAACCTCAAAAAACATCCAAAATTGTAAGGAGTTCAAAATGTCTTTTTCATTTCCAGCCACCATGACAGCATCATGGGAGGGTTTTTAAAACAGTTTGGAAAAAAGGAAACTCGGGACTATTTTTTGAGGTAGGTACGCATAGGTCCTAAGTGATTTCTGGTATTTAAATTGAATTAATAAATAATACCATCGTTTTTACTACTGTTCATATTAAGAGACACTCAGGGACCGAACTTAGAATGTTTTTAAGTAAAAACATTCTAGTTAGGCGAATTGAGCACTTTTGGAGTAAACAAAAATCATGGAAGTCGTTGTCACCGAACGTCTATAGCTCAGTAAAGTAAGTCCTTACAAGTATAAGCTTTATCAGGTTAAACTTAAAAGGAAATCTTCACGTGGTTAAAATCATGAGTTAGAGCTTGTAGTAACAAAAAACGATTGTGTTATTTATTAATTATGTAACAAAGCTTTATTGAAATAATAAAATTGGATTTCATTTATAGCACTCATTTTTGGGGTCCTGTTTTTAACTGGTCAATACCTATCGCTGCCATCGCTGATACACAAAAACATCCAAGTTTCATTAGTGGTAAGATGACAATTGGTAAGATATAATTTAATTTTACTGTAAGGCAGCGTTATCCAAATATTACGTTGTTCCTTGAATCAGAAATTTAACTATCGGGTTGCATAATTGTAGCGTAATATGTCAACTTTGATTCCACACCATTTTCAACATATTTAAATATACGTGATCGCAAAACTTACAAGCAAGCGAGCCAATGCAAAATGTAATTTTGGAAACGCTGGTATAAGAAAAAGACTTAAAATTTGACGTTAGTCTTTAAACTGATCAATTTCTTAATTCTCGTTACAGCTCTTGCGTTATATTCGATGGTATTCATGAGATTTGCCTTTAAGGTCCAACCTAGGAATATGCTGTTGTTTGCTTGTCATTTCACCAATGCATGTGCTCAGTTAACCCAAGGGGCCCGCTTTTTAAACTATTACTATATTCAAGGGGCTCCAGATAAGGTAACTATGTCTAATTTAAATTAGTATATTTATATTATTCTTTACGAATAAAATTCGCATAGTGCTAAGGTTTATAGGCATACAATGGAAAAGGACTGGGTCAGTGGTGTTCTGTTGACGCGCACATGGTATTGAATGGATGCGAGATGTTCGTAATATAAACACATGCTGTAACTTTGTAGGTATTTCTCTGTAAGCGAATTATTGCAAATTATTTTAAATAAATGAAATATAACTAATTTGGTTAATCATAGCGAGCACTAGCTTAAAATCTTCGGAGTTAGTAAAGTTACAATTTCCGTTGCTGCAAATTAAAATACCGTGAAGACAAAGTCAGTCTGTAGAATAAATTATAATTTAATGGAATATTCGTTATTGTACTAACACTATAGAAATAAAAAATGTAACATATTTTTTAAGTAAGATGTACAATGGTCTTGCCGAATAATGCTATCCATTAAATGTATTATTTCCCAAATTTGAGTGTAGATCTACGCATTGCATATGTCACTTCGTATGTTTTAAATCAAATTGAAATTAATTGCCTATGCGAACTTTCTGTGTCTTGTTAGCCTTTTTAGGGTTCCGTAGCCAAATGTAAAAAAACGGTACCCTTATAGATTCGTTATGTCTGTTTGTCTGTCCGTCCGTATGTCACCGCCACTTTTTTCCGAAACTATAAGAGCTATACTGTTGAAACTTGTGTTATGATTTTCAAATAATTGGTAACATTTTTGGTGATTTGTTTACTTAAAAAGGTATGATTTTGCTTTGTATTCAATTTAATATTTATTATCTGCCTAAAAGAGGTGAATGAGCGGAGTGGCCGATGCATTCAGTTCATTCCCGTTCATGACATTAGGAATGGTCGCCTAGTTTGGCAGTTCTTACCGAGCGCTCGAACCGAAAGGTTGTCCACGAGTGTTATATGTTATGTGTATATTGATTTATTATAATACAGAAGTGAATTAATTTAGTAAAAGTGTTGTAATGGTGCAATCCTGAAGATTTAAATATACATCTATTGTTCCTGAAAAACGTGTTTTCTTATCACTTGGTAATAGATAACTTGATAAAGATGTATTCGGTGAACCACATTAAGATTTTTACACAAAAATAGAAAATGAACGATAATTTTGTGGGTTCCCCATACAAAGAACTGAAACGCAATTTTTTTTCATCGTACCCGTGCATGTGGAGTGTCTACGGATATGTCTTCAAAAATGATATTGAGGTTTCTGATATATTTTTGTCTAAACTGAATAGTTTGCGCGAGAGACACTTCCAAAGTGGTAAAATTAGTGTCCTTCCCCTGTAACTTCTAAAATAAGAGAATGATAAAACTAAAAAAAAATATGATGTACAGACGCCAGCACATCCAGCTACCCCAATCTATCAAATTTATTTTATAGATTTTCAACTTTATCACTTAAGTATAAAGTTTACTTTCAATTGGGGAAATTTGACAGATTGGGGTAGCTTGGTGTGCTGGCGTCTGTACATTACCATGCAAACTAACAACGAAAATTTGTTTGAACGAGATCTAGCTAGTAGTTTTTTTTTATACGTCATAAATCGTAAACCACAATTTGCTTTCATTTAATCAACTGAAATACTTGCTGTTACGGAACCCTTCATGGGCGAGTCCGACTCGCACTTGGCCGGTTTTTTAAATTAATATCTTCATAAAACTATGATATGATGATGAATTATAGGTTTCTTCATAATATTTGTTTTACTGTAATAGTAATAACTCAGTTATTTTTCCTGTTTAGGAGCAAAATAAGAAATGAAGATCACAAAATACTAAACTACTTTTATGGATGGAAATTAATATTATAAAAATAACTTTATAAACAGTGAAACTGTAATAGAATAAAGACTATAATATTGGTTATTCCTTTTCCTGTTTTTGCCGTTTTATCATTATTACTTGTACCAATGATTGATCTAATAAGTAAGTATCATAGTTTAGCCTTTTTTTTTTTTTTTTTTTTTTTTTTGGTACGGCAGGGGGAATGCCTTCGCATGCCACCCGCAAAAAGTGTCTGCGGGTGGGTATGTCGGACTTGCACCGACTAAACCTACTGCCGTGGACTTCTCTTGGCGCCTGATGGGGGAGTCCCGGGAACGCGGGTATGCTGCTCCGGTACCCCCCTTTTGCGCCATGTCCCAGATGGTCGGGACACGTACCCTGGGAGGGCTCCTTTGGATTGTCCTCCCCTATTGCCGACTCATCATAGTTTAGCCTATTGTATACTTACGTGTATGTTAGGAAGTTTATTGATTTACTAAGATTTTGTAATGTTAGTATACGTAAGCATAATCATGCATGATTTGCTTTTAATAATTATATTTGGTGTAGGTAAGACAAGACATATCAAATGAAAATTACCGAAATATACTACTACCGAATTCATAATAATCTTTACATATATTATACACATAGCAACCTAGCTTCGTAGTATTAATTTCATAAAATTTGTGATAAGTGATGAGTAAAGCTATCTCTATACGAAATTTCATTAAAATCAAGTCCAATGAAATTCAATATTAGAAATAATTTCAACTAGGCGCCGAGAACGTTCAGCGCTCAATTATCATTCGTACCTACAGCTGTGACGACCACGCATTTTGTTTGACTAAATTTAGTTTCTAGATCTGTTTTCAGCTAGACGCTGGGATTTTTTTAAGCGCTCGTCTGTCGTTCATACCGCTGCAATAATACCCAATATTGTTCATCTAAACAAACTGAACGTTTTGAGCTAGATTCCCGTTCGTGAGGTTGTGAGTTTTTAGCTGTTTTCAGCTAGACTCTGCGAACGTTCAGCACTCAACTGTCGTGTATACAGCTGTGACTATATCGCATTTTATTAGGCTAAACGAAGTGCGCTTGTGAATTTCTAATTTTATTATTATTAGAAAAGAAATTTGAAATAGACGAGAACTTTTTGAAAATCCGTTAAAAGAATCGTAGAAGAAACATGGTCTCGCCTCAGTTTGATTGCATTTTAAAATCTATGATACATTTTAAATGAAATGTCCGACTGTAATAAATCAAAAAGTTATCTCAAGGTAATAACAGCCTACTACTTACTACGAAGGCCTTTATATGGTTAATATTTCGTTAGAAATTAATTACGTGGTAGGTATAATTTCGGCCGGAGATGTTACAATATTTTATATGTAAATAAGTACGAGTAGTTCGATTCAATGGAATTGAGTACCTTTCTTCCTTCTTGAAGTCAGTAAAAAACATAATTGAATGAACGGAATTTTAAAATTATGGCGAGAAATTACCGATTCCTGCCACCTTGACACGCATTGCGCATACAATTTTTATCACTTCTATCGGTGCCAAATATATAAATTTTATGCAATATATAGATTTGGTCATAGTTCAAATCACGCTTGGGCTAAGTCACACTTTGTATTTTTGTTAACTTAGTTTTGTAATAGGCAGTGCCGGTTTTAGCACTACCAGCGCCCTGGGCAAGATTCATACGGCGCCCCCTCCCCCTTATTTTATAGGTATTTCCCGTTATGCGCAGGCGAATACTATTATATCACCGAGGTATGCAAATATTCATATATAAAAATAGAAAAAGAACAATAATATATATGGGTACGATGAATTACACACACATATGTATGTGGGGTATCTATGGACAGGTCGTCAAAAATGATATTGAGGTTTCTGATATCATATTTTTCTAAACTGAATAGTTTGAGCGAGAGACACTTCCAAAGTGGTAACATAAGTGCCCCTCCCCCCCCCCTGTAACTTCTAAAATTAGAGAATGACAAAAGTGATAAAATTAAAAAAAACATATGATGTACATTACCATGCAAACTTCCACCGAAAATTGAACGAGATCTAGTAAGTAGTTTTTTTTGATACGTCATAAATCGTAAACCGCAATTTACCTTTCATTTAATCAACTGAAATACTTGTTGCTACGGAACCCTTCATGGGCGAGTCCGACTCGCACGTGGCCGATTTTTATCAACTTAAGCTTAGAAAAGCTCCTCTTCCCACTAGCAACTAATACAGCTATAGTCAATAATATTCGCAATGCTATCCGTGCATTAAACACCCTCCACATTAAACATGTTTTGGATACATGCAGTTCTGGTGAGTTGCGATCTTTGATACAATTTAAAACAAAAACAGGAGTAGGTTTTTTAATTCTGATCAGGCAAAAACGTTTCAGACTTAAAAGTTCATCGCACCACATACAAGCATCTATATATAATTTAGAGTTCACACTTAATTTCAGTTGGAGATCACCACAAAGTTCGATAAACCTGCTTTTTCCGGAATCTGTTTAATATTATACAAAAACGACCATACTTCCGAGTACTCTTTTAACTGTTCAAATGTGTCATTGATGGAAATTTAGTGTAGAAACTAAAAAATCTCTTCGAGCGCAGTTTTACCAGCTTGACGCTTAACATATTCTTATTGAGTCTTTAAATACATGTTCAATTTCTAGTTCCTAAACCAATTATTTCGCTGTTAAAATGGCGCTTTTGAAGACAGTATTTCTATATCATTCCTAGAAATCACAGTACCATTTCAATATTTCTGTGCATTTACCAAGATCCATGTCCGTTAATTGAAGAGATTTACTAATGATATTAATTTGAAAAAGTATTTCATACCAAACAACCTATGCAACTATGAAGCTGAAATCTTTTAATGGTTCGGCAAGAGTAGTGTCCTTATGAGAGATTTGAACATCAGTTTTCTGAGTTTCAAATCCAAAGTAATTAATGCGTCATGGATAGCACTAATTTAATGACGGACTGCTTTAACACTACTTATTCTTCTTTCCCAACGTGCATCACTGAGCTTTTTTATAGTATATTTTCCCAAGTGATCGGTTAGAATTTTCCATCGATGAATAGAAGCTGAAAATAAAGAGAAAAACCTCTAAAGGCCCCCAAACAAAGTTACTTTTTTTGCAGTTGATTTAGCTGCATCAAATAGTGCAAGATTGTAACTATGTCAGCCACATGCTCCATAAACAGCTAAGGGATTTAAGTCCAAAATTCTCCTTTGAACACCAATATTTTTTTGTCATTACCCTGACCCTTACAGTCGTTAAATTCTAGTCCGTATTTATTTAAAAGTTCAGTAATAACTTCAGTCAGTCTTTCATCAGTCGACTCATTGACAGGTATCAATTCTATAAAATCATTGTTTACTGATATTTTATTTTCATCTGATGATAAATCAACAAATCATAATGTCAGTGAAAGTTGTTCTACATGACAAATGCCAAGAATACAGTCAGCTATAATAGAATAATATTTCGATTTCTGTCCGCGCGATATAATTTCGGACTTAACTTTTTCGCCCATCAGCTGTATCAATTCATTTTGAATATATTTACTGCAATAGTGGTCTGAAACATCACTCTTCATGGCCAATCGCAAGTGCTCCTACATAACTGGATCAAAATTTGCTACTAGTTGTACTAAGCCAAAGAGTTTTCCGTTATTGGGCGTATATAGTTTGTTCACAGACAAAACATTATTCCATATTATTGTAGTTTATTTTCTAACAAGTTTTTGCTCTTGTCCATCTATTGTTTTTCCTGTTTTTAATCGTAAATCTGTATCAATCCACGAAAGGTAAAACCTTCTTATGAGAAGTGCTATTCTCATGAATTCTTAATCTTAACATACTATCAAATAGCCGGTAACAAAAGCAATGAACTTAATCCCTCGAAACAGAGTACATTAACCAAGGACTTGAATTGTTTCCTTATTTGAAAGTTTTTTTTTATGAAATGGGAATTAGAGATATGTTGCCCTGTATCATTCTTCGGATAATTTTCAAGTAAGTACGTTTGTACTGGGCCATTAGATATTATATGATCAAATTCTTTGCTATTTCGAGTACCGGAAACAACAGTGCTAATATCATCTAGAATTTGTATTTTTAGCACATTTATTTTTAATTTATTGAAGTTACGTATAAATATATGAATGCCATTCACAAAGGGGCGCCTGCGGCGCCCCTTAATGCCTGGCGCCCTGGGCGGTCGCCCAACCGCGCCCTACCCTAACGCCGCTACTGGTAATAGGTGTAATAACAAAACATGTAATTTTAGGAGTATTATTTGCTAAGAACCTTTTTTTTTTGATAAGGCAGGGGGAATGCTAATGCATGCCACCCGCAAAAAGTGTCTGCGGGTGGGTATGTCGGACTCTCACCGACTAAACCTAACCTGCCGTGGCCTTCTTCTGGCGCCTGATAGGGGGAGCCCCGGGAACGCGGGTATGCTGCTCCGGTGCCCCTCTTTTGCACCGTGTCCCAGATGGTTAGGAGACGCACCCGGGGAGGACTGTGGGTTGCCCTCCCCATTTGCCGACTCCTGCCAGTACGGCACAGCGACTGCGCCACAAACAGTTCGCTGTCATCCCGGGGCTGCTTGCACGTGGCGGCAGTTGAGGACACTTCTCATACTGCCACCGCAGCCCCGAGGGATTTGCTAAGAACCTTAAACCTAATTTCAAAATGGAGTAGAGATTACATTTAAATGAATTGATATTTAATATGATTGAATATTTTAACATGAAAATATTATATCAGGCATTTTAAATATTTACAATGTACCTAATATACAAAATAAATATTACTCATGCTGACTTTTAAATTCAGGTGTTAGAGACGATATCACGTGTGTTAATCGAGTAATAAATATTTACGGTGGTTATTTGGTTTTATATATTTTGAAAATCTCACTTATGTACAACTATATTACACAAAATATAATTAATATAATTTCTTTAATACTAAAAGTTACTTTTTATAATTTTTTATATATCGTGTCGTGTGGTATAAACAAGTTATTGATGACGTTTTTAACATTATCAGCATTGACATTTTTATCAGTGATACTAGCTGACACTGACATTGTGTTTAAAATAAGAGGAAAGGAGTACATATTTAATAAATATACTATAAAATTTAAGAAAAAAATAACTAACACCACAAACATAATTCGGTGAGTTTTTCATATATTTAAAGTTCAAGTTTATTCATACTACCGCAATCCGTATATATAAAACGCCACCACTATCCTAACCTTGACATTCTTATTATGAGAATAGGTAGTCCTAATTCAAATTAGTAGTCTATAATTACCATAAATATATTTGTGTCGTAGTAAAAAAAATAGATTCTTAGTTTAAATGATTGCTGCTGTCCTTGGCCATGACATAACCTAGTTTTTTTTTCAGCCAAAATGAGTGCTTTCGTAGGAAATATGTTCAAACAGCTAAAAAGCAAGGAGTTTCGGACCTATTTGATGAGGTAAGATCCAGTTTTGTTTATAATATTTTACTTGGCCACTTAGTCCAGGTATCAGTATTTACCAGTTGGAAACATCAGCACACATGTATACTGCTGCATCATAGCATAGTCTTCTGATAGGCAATGTTCCTGAAGGACCCCAAGACACTGCAAGGTAGAGTGCAATAGCCTAACCAAGAGGCATACTGTGGACATCAACTATCTAAATAAATTTAGTTTAAAGCACTGATTGGATTGAACTATACCTATATGAAAACGAAAAAATATAACTGCTGTTTTTAAAAAATATAACTTGATTTTTAAATATAACTTTTGTTTTTAAAAAGCATGCATTGTGAAAATCCGCTATTCCCAGCATGCTTGGTAGTAGAGTGGAATGGTCTGCCTGGTTAGCTACCAATATTTAGACAAGTATGAATTAAAAACAACATAACTTTGATCTGAAAAGGTAAGTGCCAAAGATAAACCGTTGATGCCAAAGACTATTGTGAAGGATTTTAGTAGATGATTTTATTATTGCCTTATTTTACAATCTATTGTAATAAGAGCTAATTAATTATTAATAAGAGCTAATTAATTATTAATAAGAGCTAATTAATTATTAACAAGACCTAATTAATTATAAATAAGAGCTAATTAATATTGATAAGAGCTAACTAATTATTAATAAGAGCTAATTGATTATTATTATTAAAAAAAAAGAATATACACTATGACCGTTTAAGGGTTCGCTCTTCATACACCATTGCATGTGATCAAGTTATTAAAATGAATGAGGTTATCAATTACATGGATAACCTTTTTTTTACTTTGACCTCTATGGTTATTTTGGTGTATGTTATGCAATATTTCATAGGTCCCATATATATTTTGCTAAAAATGCTTGTTATAAATAAATGTTGAGATCATTTGGATTATTCTTAATCAAATTTGAAAGATGTTTGTTATGAGATTTTAAAAAAAAATTGAAAATGAATCAAAAGAATCAGCTATAAAAAAATTTTTTTTTTTCATAATTCTATTTTTAAACTCAGCTTCATAAACAATAAAGAAATCACACTAAAACCACATACATTAAAAAAATCCTACATTTAAATTGAGTACATCCTTCTTTTGTGTGGTGTTCTTCCTGACACACTTTAAAACATAATCTGTTATTTTTTCAGTACACATTTTTGGGGTCCAGTTGCAAATTGGGGTATACCACTGGCAGCTATTGCAGATTTCCAAAAGGATCCTAGCTTTATTAGTGGAAAGATGACAGTAGGTAAGATGACATTTATCATTATTAATAAAAAATTGCAAATCCGCCAGAGAGGTGTTTTAAGTCAAAACCATCCCAGTTACTCAATTTGGATTAAATTGGGTTATATTCAATTTATAATTTATTATATCCTGGAACAATATCCTGGGACATTATTCACAACCGGCATTCTGGTTCCAAACTAAGCAAAGCTTGTAATTCCATATTACAAGTTCTGCTTAGTTTGGGATCAGATGGCCACCAAGATTAACACCAATTCTTCTGTCACCGGTACATTTTGAAAAAATACACTTGTATTACTTCACATCTGAATAGAATATTTATAGCCCTATAAATAGAATATTTGATAGTAAAAAAAAGAAAAGTAGTATATCAGTTATCTGGTTTCCATAGAACAAACTCTGCTTAGTTTGGGATCAGATGGCCATGTGTGAAAAATGTCCCAGGATTTTATATTATTTCTTGCTTGCCACAGGAATGCCTTCTGGCGGTAGTTTATTGATACTAATGGAAGAGGAATAGGAACATGATATCTCATCAATGTTGTAGGAATATTGAATTGAATTATTGAAAGGACATCTATCTGTGTTTAATGTTTGCCTTTAAATAATAATTATGGCCAGATTCGGCCATGGCAGTTTATATAAGCAGAGACTTGTTAACTACAGAATATAATAATATTATAGTGCATAGTACTAATCATAATTAAACAATTAGTAAGGGGACAATTATATAATCTACCTATATCTATATAAGATGTTCTTAGGACATTATTCACACACGGTCATCCCAAACTAAGCAGAGCTTCTACTATGGAAACGACAAGAAGATAACTGATAGACTACATGTGCTACTTTTCTTTTGTAGTTAAATAATAATAATATCCTGGGACATTATTCACACACGGGCATCTAATCCCAAACTAAGCAGGGCTTGTACTATGGAGACCAGATAACTGATATATTATATATGCTATTTTTCTTTTGTAATTACATACTTATATAGATAATTACACCCAGACTCAGCACAAACAGACATGTTCATGCACACAAATATCTGTCCTGGGAGGGAATCGAAACCACGACCTGCGGCGTGCAAAACAAGCAATTACCAACCACGACACAGGCCCGTCGTATCAATCTGTTCTTTCAGACTGCCAATTCTGCATATATACTGATGTAAAGTGGTTGCCATAGCCTTATGAAGTTTGCAACATATATGGCGTCATTCACGCGTTGCCGTCCCAACAAATATTGCAAAACGGGTCTTCCGGTATGGATCCCTAAAAAAAGAATAGCTTAGTTGTTCTCAGTGTAATGTAATCTCGGTATGGTACGTAGTAAATACTTAAGAATTTATCTCGTATTTACATTTACAAATCTTATCAGTTCAGTCAAGTTCATTTATCTCGGCAACCTACTTCAATATATCTCGAGTATTAGACTAAAAAGATTCGCATTTTAGTGACGTATTTAGATTAGTATTTGATTTATAAATCTTTTGTAAATTTATGATCTGACTTTTTGAAATAACTGGGCAAGTTGTGCTGTACCATCGTAAAAGATTTTATAGCGATTGTTAACATTGAGTTAAAAAAATTCCGAACAATCACGTTTCTTAGGGCCTATATACACACCACGTTTTATAAGCGCGCCGTTGACGCGCGTTTGTAGCGATACACACCCGCGTTAGCATCGCGTTTGTATCGACACAAACAAAAACAAACTGCTCTGTAAGATAAAAGCGCGCCGTCCACGCGCGTTTTAGGAACTCGCGTCGATGGCGCGTTTATAAAACTTGGTGTGCACAGGCCCTTAAATAGTATTAAAAATGAATGAATATTTTCCTTTTACATCACACTGACGGTGAGATAAGGAAAGAAATTATGATTAAACCCATATTATGTTCTCTTCAAGAAATTATATAAAAATTAGCTTACAGATAAAAATATATTGATTAATAATAATATCCTGGGATTATTATTCATACACGGCCATCAGATCTCAAATCAGATAACTGATATATTCTACATAATAATATACTACTTTTCTTTTGTAAAAACATACTTATATAGATAACTACGTGTGCCCCGCGGTTTTACCCGCGTTAAACTTTATAAAATACAGCCTATGTGTTATTCGGACATATAACATATATTACTACAAAGTTTCATGAAAATACGTTAGGTAGTTTTTGCGTGAAGAAGTATCAAACATACACTCTCACACACTCACCAACTTTCGCCTTTATAATATTAGTGTACACTCAGACTCAGGACAAACAGACATGATCATGTACATAAATATCTGTCACGGTGAGAATCGAACCCGGCGTGAGAGTCAAGCATTTGCATTGACAATTTTGTCAAATCAAATGCTTGACTCTCAATTTTGACAAATTGCAAGCATTTAGAGCACCAACCGGCCTGAAATTATACAATTTTTTATACTCTTGAGTGTGTAGCCTGTTACTTAAAAAATTTCAGTTATAATGTTGGTTAGACTGTGCTAGTAAATGTTTGTATAGTTAATTGATGTTGGTACTTTAGGAGACAGTACTAATGTGTTATCATAAAATTTAATGATGGAAAATCTCTTGTGTTGGAGAATCTGTATATGTTTAAGGTTAAACCAAGGTTGTGATCTAGTTATCGTGCATACTTATGTCACATATTTTTATGTTTATCGCATTCTAGTTAAAAGCAGATATTAAACAACATAACAGTGGCCGCAATTCTAAGCAATAACTTGACAGGCCTGTAAGTTGGCGTGGTTGGCAAAAACAATTTGTAATAATAATATAAGTAATAATACTATATCGTTTTAAGAACAATAAAATTTGCACGCCATAATTATGTGGCAGAATATGTGAACTATTTTGAACCATGTTCTTGCAAATAAATGATTGATTGATTTAATGCTTGCTTTTTACACTGGAAGTGGTGGGTTCGATTAACCCAGGGGGGCTACTTACCGGCTAAGTCGCCGAACATCGTGATAGTAATCGGCGTTCAAATAAATAAAGTTTAATAATGACTTAATCAATCGTTAAATCGGCTTCCATCAGCACATTTGACGCCAATTGGTCCGGAATCGATTTTCAACGTCAAAGCCGATATAACGATTGATTAAGTCATTTTTAACCTTTATTTATTTGAAAAAGGTATGCTGAGATGGTTTGGCCATTTACAAAGGATGAATGAAAGAAGATTGACAAAGAAGTATACCTGGCCTAGTCGAGTCTATGTATGTATGTATTTATTTGAACGCCGATAACTATCACGATGTTCGGCGACTTAGACGGTGGCACACCAGGACAGATATGGGTGTGCATGAACATGTCTGTTTGTCCTGAGTCTCGGTGTAATTATCTATATAAGTATGTATTAGCAAAAGAAAAGTAGTATATGTAGTATATCAGTTAACTGGTTGCGATAGTACAAGCTGTGCTTGTTTTGGGATCAGATGGTCGTGTGTAAATAATGTCCCGGGATATTTATTAATGATATAATTAATTTAGTTAGAATTTACACGTGGCCAAAATGTCCCCAGGTAAAGATTTCGTAAGTTTTAGAGTTGAATTGCCGTGTGTGAATAATGTTCCAGGATATTATTATTAATATAGCATGTTGCTTTATCTGTAAGCTATTTTTTATTTAATTGCTTGAAGGGAACATAGTATGGGTTTAATCATAATTCCTTTCCTTATCTCACCGTCGTCAGTGCGGTGTGAAAGGAAAATATTCATTCATTTTTAATTCATAATACAATTAAGAAACGTGATTGTTCAATGTTTTTAGCTCAATGTCAAAACTATTACAAATTAAATATTATTTCTAAAAGTTCCGTGTACCTAGAAATAATTATGTATACTTAAATATATTACTACAAACATTTTCTGACTGACAAGTGCTTTTTTAAAGTACATGAATAAAAACCTTTTTTATTTTATTTATTTACTAATTGTGCCCCGCGATTTTACCCGCGTTAATTTTTATAAATTATCACAGCTCCTCCCCTGTAGTTGATAGCGTGATAATATGTAGCCTATATGTTGACTCGACCTCTTAGTAATATTCATGCAAAATTTGAAGTAAGGTCATGCGGGGCTATCCCGTCTAGGGGGTTATTCCGTCTTTTGGTTATAACTTTTTTTTCATAATGTTTTACTAATAACGATATCTATGAATGGAAAGCGGAAACTCTCTTTCTTAGATCGGTATATAGATGGCAGTGCTAGCACATGAATTGTTTGATTGACGCCCATTTTTGTAAAGGACGCCA
Organism: Pseudoips prasinana; assembly: GCA_951640165.1. Classification (NCBI taxonomy): domain Eukaryota; kingdom Metazoa; phylum Arthropoda; class Insecta; order Lepidoptera; family Nolidae; genus Pseudoips; species Pseudoips prasinana. The sequence goes on along the minus strand of OX621245.1, from coordinate 33,852,852 downwards.
TTTTTGACAAGTGCGGTCAAGATCACGCTCCGCTGATTTTTGAGCAAAGGTAAGTAAAATTTCGTTTTTCTTAAGGCTTTAAATGTTATGCGAGGAGACGAAAAACAGATGAATCTTTTGTGCTATTTAGTTTTACTGTGCGCTTTGTTTTTACTGATTAATGCGACTTAATAACCCCACAAATTCTATGAAGGGGGCTATTCCAACCAAAATAACAAGACGCAATAGCCCCAACATTTTAGTATGAAATTGCAAAAAGTCAGTGATGTCCTAGCGTCGATAAAATTACGATGAATTTAACATTGTCATTATCAATTATTCTGACCTCGGAGTTTTTCCGGGTTGAGCCTACTTTTGCTGAAAATAAAAAAGCCACCATAGCTTTTCAATATATTTTAAACTCAGTTTTAGTAAAGTTGTATATCTTACTAATACTTATTATAAATGCGGAAAGTTTGTCGGTACGTGTGTGTGTGCTATATTATACATATTCATTGTTATAGATGGTCCGTCATTACAAGCGGAAACGAGAAAAGACCTATTCAGAACAAACTATTCAACAAGCTTTCGATGATGTGAGAAGCAATCGAATGACCACGTACGCAGCGGCGAAGTATCGTGATATACCTAGGTCAACACTTAAAACAAGACTACAGTGTGTTCATGTATCTGCCGGTCATCCGACAGTGTTCACAACTGAATTCGAAAGACGGACTTAATGCCAAAGGCATTCTCGATGTACTAAAATTTAAATAATTAAAAAAAAATCGTTAACCTACATTATCTATGTTTTAAGTGTTTTTGACTTCAAAGTTAACAAAATATTATATCTCGGTAAGAAAAAATACTCTGTAAATTGAAGACTGTTTGATAATTTGTAAGTGTAATACAGTGTCTATCTTTTAATTTTATCTATATTTGTTTTTTGCCATCCAACAAACAATAATTTGGTATTTATAATTTACTTGATATTTTATACCACCTATTAAAATAAAACAAAACTATGTAGTTGAATTATCCATAAACTAGAACTGAATAATATTGTTTAACTAAGAACTATCGAAGCATATGGCGCATCACTAGCATGTATGAGGACTAGACGTAATAGCCCCACTGTTTTTTCAAAACTATTTTACTGGAAATTAAACCCTCCTGGCCTATTGTAGAGTCTAGAATGACATTCATATCAACGTTAATTTTATGAAGTACTAAGTAGTTACTCAATAGGTTCATAGATGGCAGAGATACAGTGAAAGGTTGCAATAGCCCCACATCGGGGCTATTCAGCCGTTTTCCAGAATTTTTAATAATTTTCCTTATTTTATAATTAAAATATTCGTGTTATTAACTAGTAATACACCGTAACTGTTAACCAATAAATGTTTTTTATGATGCATTTACTCATTTCTTGTTATAGTTTGCCGTGGCGAAACAGCAAACATTTGGATTTCAAAGGTATTTTTTTTAGACGAAATAGCCCCGCTTTACCTTAAATCCATGAGTTTAGCCCGGACATAGGTACATACAGAAAAACAGACACACAGACAAAAATTCAAAAAACTATATTTTTGGGTTCGATATCGATTGTAGATCACGCCCCAAGAATCCCTTTAAAAAAATTTCAATGTACAGTTTCGACTTTCCTACGATTTTATTATATGTATAGATTACTGACCAGTGCCTAATAGCGATATTATTTATTGGCCTATTGTCACTTTTTACCTTTTGGGTCCGGACCTCTCATCATCATCATTACAGCTAAATAAGTCCACTGCTGGACAAGCCTCCCACAAGAATCGTCTTGGGGGGATATGCCATCATCGCCACGCTTGGCAGACGGGTTGGCGATCGCAGTAAGATGGTCATAGTAATCAGAAGGAAGCTGCTGCCCATCCTCTGGTAGATATTCCCTCGGGTCGACTTCTACGCCCCCCACGGGATGAGATGGGGTGATGATATTCTGATTCCGATATTTGTCGCCGTCACCACACAGCAGCACCTTTAATTTAAGTTATTTTTTTTATAATTTCCAGCTCTCTCCTTATATTCTCTGATGTTCATGCGGTTCGCGTGGAAGGTCCAGCCAAGGAACATGTTACTCTTCGCCTGCCACTTCACCAACGAGTTCGCGCAACTCACCCAGGGCGCTCGCTTCATCAAATACAACTACATCGAAGGTGGCGACAAGAAGAGGGCAGAAGATGTACCGGAGAAGGTAACAGAAGTAGAGAAACCTCAAGCGTCGTAATAGTGATATTATTGTATATTAATATATTGAACACGTAGATGGGGTGGCGAACCATGTTTAGGTAAATAGTGTATGTTCTCTGATCGTTATTCGGCTAAAGAGAGACGTAAAAATAAAATCAAACAGTCAACCATTTCTTTTTTAAGGTTCCGTGTCCAAAGGGTGAAACGGGACCCTATTACTAAGACTTCGCTGTCTGTCTGTCCGTCTGTCACCAGGCTGTATCTCATTAACCGTGACAGACAGTTGAGATTTTCACAGTTGATGTATTGCTGTTGCCGCTATAACAACAAATTAAAGGCGCCCATACAACAAACGTGAATTTTTTGCTCGTTTTTATAAATAATGGTACGGAGCCCTTCGTGCGCCATTCCGACTCGCACTTGACCGGTTTTTTATTTATTTTTATATATGCTTTCGATTGAATAGCAACTGATGGTGAGCAGAGATGTAGACTGTTCTGTGTTGACCTGTGTGTTTAGGTTCGGAGCTGGATTCCTGTTGTTATATCATTCTGTCTCCCTGAAGAGAAATGTAGCTACTTTTTCAAACTCTGTATATTTGGATAGTCTGATGGTCTAGTGGTTTGTATCTCTGACTGCTAAACCAGAGGTCGTGGTTTCGATGCCTACCCAAATTAGATCTTAGTGTTATGAGCACGATTATTTGTTCTGTATCTGGGGTGTAATTTATTTTTGTGTGTACAGACGTCAGCACATCAAGCTACCTCAATCTGCCACGTTATTTGGGATATAATACGGGTTAAAGAGATAAAAAGTAATATAATAATTTATAAAATGTAAAAACCAGTTATTCAAACAGCCACTTATGTTTTTTAAACAATATTGTGTATTAGATAACAATATTATGTATTTAAAAACAATATTAAGTAAGTAAGTAACTCTTTATTGTACACCAAAAAATATTACATACAAAGAAGCATGAACGTGTTCACATCATCAAGATTGCACAAATGGCAGCCTTATAGGCTAGGTGCGAGGTCTTCTAGGCAACCGTTGAATGGACCAGGAGTGAAGAAATGACAGATATTTGTTGGCATATTAACAGAAAGGATAAGGAATATTGTGTGTTACAAAACAATATTGTGTGATACAAAACAATATTGTGTGTTACAAAACAAATTTGAGTGTTACAAAACAATATTGTTTAATCTATACGATATTGTAGATCTATTTTGTATAATTTGTGATATTGTTTTATGTATGAAATATTGTTTTGTAAGATCTACTTACCTACGCAGTAGGACAACATTCATTGTATATTTGCGTCGTTCTAAGCAATGTGCATTGATCGTGGTCGCTGACATTATGGTGATTTTATAGATATTTTACTGTATATATTGCTATTAATTTGTTATATATTTTTATGTTAAATCTCTTCGAATAAACTAGATAAAGCAAGATCATGCATATTGTAAATGATGTGTCAAAATGCACAAAGTTGTAGGTAATTTTATTTATAATTTTTATGAGTCCAATATTTATAAAGAAAATAGAGTAAAAGGAGGGAAGAAAAATGTGTTATATTTTAGCTAGAAGCGAATCGAAAACATTTTAAGTGTTTACTGTTTGTATTGCCATTAGGTTGTTTTTAAAGTAAAGAGGGCTTCTGTGAGGCTTGGATAACTTTGGTACTAGGTTATACTGCTCATATGAGTAGGTAAACAATATTGGATTGGTTGAATACCCCGGAGATACAATATCTATATTTAAACAAGCAGATTTACTGCCGTCCCAATCAAAGCAGTATAGTTTTGTAAATAATGTAATAAAATATATAAACCATGTAGTCTAATACTAGATCTGAGATAAACATATATATGATTATATTTTTTTAGTATATTCATATTCTAATCATTTATTTAATTAATTAGTATATTCTGTAGTCTGAAAGATTATTTAAAAAAGAAGCACTTACATTTTCCCTATTAAGTCGGTAAAAAGGTTGAATAGAAAATGCAAGAGTGGATATAGGGACAAAATCCATAGTAAACATTTTGTGCCCATCCCTATGGACTTGGTAAAATAGGGTGAATAAAAATAGAAGGATGAATAACGATAAGGACATCCGTGCAGAATAAAAAAGGGGCGAATAAAAAAGGGACAACGTCCATGCGTCGTTAAAATTTAGTTCCCGTCCCTATTTACACGGATAAATAGGGTGATTAGAAACACAGGGGTGGATAACGATAGGGACAAAAATAATATAAAGAAAAAATTTTGCGCGCAACCCTATTTACACAATATATATTTAAAATGGTATGCCGTTCCCTATACTCGGTAAATTGGGGTGAATAGAAATGGATGGATGAATAACGACAGGGACAACATCATTGGTAATTAAAAATTGTATGGCCGTCCTTATTAACACGATAAAATAGGGTGAATAGAAACACAAGGGTGGATAACGATAGGCACAACATTTATACGTAATTAAATTTTGATTCCATCCCTATATATATATACACCTTGAATTCAATTCACCCCGTTTTAAGATATTTACGCAAACAAGTGGTGATAAAAATGTGATCCAAATATATCTTTTTGTTTAATTTAATTAAACATGTCACCGCATTACCAAGCATAAAAGAAGTGGTAGAATGGTATGTATATTCTAGTTGATAATATTATTTGTTTGTCTCACTTTGGCCGAAGTTAAAAAGTTTATTTAAGTAGTTATTTTTAAATCAAACATGATTTCTACAAGTTGTATTTTTAATCGAATTTATTTGATACATGTCACAATATATGTTTATGATATCACATAGTGGGTTCGCCATCTCCTTAGAGGATTAAGAACGCCTGTAGGTTGTACAAAGTTAATGAAAATTATGTTACAATTATACAAGGGTATATTTTTTAAATGTTTATTGTGAATTTTATTGTGATTATACTCTGTTGTTGATCTGTTTTTGTTGTTTCAATTGTTTAAATATTTCAACATCAGCCTAAAATCGTTCACTACTGGACTTCTGGCTGAATAATAATATCTAGGGACAATGTCACACAGATCATCCTAGCCCCAAACTAAGCAAAGCTTGTACTATGGGTACCAGGCGACAATATACATACTTATATAGATAGATAAATACTTAAATACATACATACAAACAATCCATGACTCAGAAAGAAGTATTCGTGCTCATCACACAAATATTTGCACTTACCGGGATTCGAACCCAGGACCACCAGCTTCGTGGTCAGGAGCACTACCAACTAGGCTACGGTGAATAACTGGCTTCCTCCAAAGGTTCCCACAAAGTCACCATTTGGAGGGATTTGCCGTAGTTACCGCGCTTGGCATGAGAGTTGACAACCGCAGTTAGGTGGTAGCTAGGACACAGGAGGAGCTGCTGCCCGACTACCTGGTGTATCCCTTAGTCGCCTTTTACGACACTCACGCGAAGATGTGGTGTGGTCCTGTTATTATTCTTTCTGGGCCGGGATTTATGGGTCATAAAAATAATAATAATATCTAGGGACAATGTCACACAAATCATCCTAGCCCCAAACTAAGCAAAGCTTGTACTATGGGTACCAGGCGACGATATACATACTTATATAGATAGATAAATACTTAAATACATAGAAATCATCCATGACTCAGAAACAAATATTCGTGCTCATCACACAAATATTTGCACTTACCGGGATTCGAACCCAGGACCAACGAGGCTGTGACCGTTGAAAAATAGGTGTCCCGCGCGGAAATGGAAACCGGGACATGAAGTGGCGCGGCGACTGTCTTAACCGCTGCACCACACATGAAGTCAGTTGTGATGATACTGAACAATACTTTGGAGGTCATCTTTATAGTTCTTACACCCCGGATTGGTGAAAGGCGCCGGTTCGAAACTCGTTGGACGTTTAAATTTATGATTTCCCACTATTTTGCATTGCATATACTTAATGCTATAAAAAATAATAGTAATTAGACGTGACATAAGCCAAGGCAAAGGACAAGAGAAACAGAATCTAACAAGAAGTAATAATCTTTACTTGGATGTGCCCCAAAAACCCCAAATGGATAATTATGTAACGCTATTTATTTCTATAGGTATGAAACGTATGTCTTTTTTGTAGTGGCTTCAAAGTGGTGTTTATAGCCAGCTGCGCTCAGTGGTCAGTAAGTATCCGGCGAAATTAAGCATCTAAGCACCCGGTCCATAGATAGACATAGGTTTACTTTCTGGATCACTCCGTGCTTTGCAGGACACGCATCGGTCCCGGTTATCATTCGCCGACAGTCGTTTAGCCATTCCAGAGGCCTACTGGACGGCTTGAACAACTCTGACACTAGGGCAATCGCTGCCCATACGATAAGTAAGTATAGTGGTATTTTTCTAGGTACACTAAGGAAAACAATCCTTATCCATGAAAGCAATTTATAAACATGAGAATTGGCAACAGTACCGTCATTCACCAAGCCCGGGCATGGCATTATTCATCATCATCATCATATTATAAGTCGAAAGACGCCCACTACTGGACAAAGACCTCCCCCAAAGATCTCCACAATTGCTGGTATTGCGCTATCCGCATCCAGCGACTTCCACCGACCTTAACAAGATCATCGGTCCATCTTGTAGAGGGCCCACGCTGCGTCTTCCGGTTCGTGGTCGCCACTCGAGAACTTTTCTGCCCCAGCAGCCGTCTGCATTATTGTTAGCAATAAATTTTCATGTAAAAAAAGAAAAAACGCACTGCGATCCATCTGTTCGTAACGCTTTCGTCATGCATTTACCAGATTACGTACTCCCAAGTCAAGCGTGCACAAAGAATTTTTATTTCAATCCATCCAAATCCTGTGTTCATGCCCGCTTGAGTATGTTTCGCCGGACCGTCTCAACTGGGTCGTGTAGAAACCGGTAGTAGATGAACCCACTGAGTTTGTTTCGCTGGGTTTTCTCAGTTGGGGCGCATTGGATCCGGTGGTAGCATTAAAGCGCGACCGTCGTTATTAACACAAGGTCCGTCATAATAATAATACCTTTAATATAGACAGAACCATTGACAATATGTAGTAAAAATGTTAGACTTAAACTAGATAATTAAACATAATCTCTTGATAATAACTTGATACGAGCTAGCTAAATATCAATGCTATAATAAAATAAATTTTATAAATGTTTTCATACAATGTGTACCTAAATATCTATGTTACTAGAAATAATAATGGCAACTATATTACTACAAACATGTTCTGACTATTTACAAGCGCTTTTTTAAAGTCGACGTGAATAAAAACCTTTTTTATTTTATTTAAATCGTTTCACAAACAACTGACAAATTGCGTGTTATAGGTACTTACATACAGCAAATGAAGCTAGCTATACGTACAGTCGATACCCTTTTAAGTCTGGTAAGAATACCCCTTATATTATTATATTCTCAAGAAAATCTCACAATATTTATTGGTAGGTACCAAATTTGTACGCCCTGAAGGGCAGAATGTGTAGGATTTTATCAATATTACACTTACTAATATTTCCTACCTACAAAAAAACGATTACGCTAAATTCTGTTTTTGGGACCTATTGCGCCAACGCGGAAAAAGACACATTGAGCCATTGTTACATTTCCTAAAACTGGTTTAAATTCGAGTAAATAAAAATGGTGGATTTTTAGTCATACCTACCGCAGTTGATAACAAGTGACTCTTAGATTACAGTGAATTTTAATGTTCTGTACCTATTGATTCCAATGATCCCTCCACTACTTTTTCGAGGTAGGACTGTGGCTGATTGATGAAAACGCTGAATAATGTCGAATTCTTAGCCAAATAATTTTTTTTTATTTTTTCATACAGTCGTCGCCTCTAGTAGACTTCGTGTGACTTGTTAATTTTGTAAATGTACGCGGATGTACCCACCGTTTTCTCATCTAGCAAGAGGTTATTCTAATAGCTTGAGTGAAATTTAATGTCATTGTTTATTATCTCACAATTTTTTGATTCATTAGATGACAACGGTTCTGTGCATGCATTATCCTACATAACGCCCATCACAATGTAAGAAAATACATGATATAAAAAAAAAACGAAAACAAAAAGCAAAAGAAGACGAAAAAAGCAAGCCCGGAGTTTCTTTGTGGCTTTCTTCTCCGGGTCGTCCACCTAGGTAGCTAGAGAAAGCCGCAGGTTAGCTAGGGTAGGCTCCTCAGCGGCGAGGATCGCTTTGGCCCCTTAACGCGTCATCGGTGATCCCGTGCACCTGATCACACCCTCTCTTAGAATTCTGTCCTTTTGCTTCAGCGGCCCCCTGAGCTGTGGCGCAAAAGGGTGGCCTCGGGTATTAGTCGTTTAATTTAAGCTCGTTGCCTTGAATTTTTTAATTTTAATATTGTACAACTATATTTCAAAATAATAGATTAGTAACTTGTTATTTATTTTAGGATTTGAGAAAATATATCTGATAAAACAGACCGCACGGTCGGACTAATTAATTTTTTGAAATTTTTATACTGTATTCGACTATGTTTATGTACTGCATTGTTAACTTGACAAGTAAAAGTGTATGTTAATAGGTACCCAAGTGCTGAATAAATTTCATTATTTCATCATCATTTCATCATCATTTCATTTCATTATTTCATTTCATTTCAAATAACTTGATTTATCAAATAAGTTGTCGCTAGCAAATTCTCTAGGTAAAAAGCGGCCAAGTGCGAGTCGGACTCGCCCATGAAGGGTTCCGTAGCAGCAAGTAACAATATAAAAGTTTTGTAGTAGTTCATTGAATGAAAGGGAAATTGCGGTTTATGATATTAAAAAAAAACTTCTTACTAGATTTCGTTCAAACCTATTTTCGGTTCGGAGCTGGATTCCTGTTGTTATATCATTCTGTCTCCCTGAAGAGAAATGTAGCTACTTTTTCAAACTCTGTATATTTGGATAGTCTGATGGTCTAGTGGTTTGTATCTCTGACTGCTAAACCAGAGGTCGTGGTTTCGATGCCTACCCAAATTAGATCTTAGTGTTATGAGCACGATTATTTGTTCTGTATCTGGGGTGTAATTTATTTTTGTGTGTACAGACGTCAGCACATCAAGCTACCTCAATCTGCCACGTTATTTGGGATATAATACGGGTTAAAGAGATAAAAAGTAATATAATAATTTATAAAATGTAAAAACCAGTTATTCAAACAGCCACTTATGTTTTTTAAACAATATTGTGTATTAGATAACAATATTATGTATTTAAAAACAATATTAAGTAAGTAAGTAACTCTTTATTGTACACCAAAAAATATTACATACAAAGAAGCATGAACGTGTTCACATCATCAAGATTGCACAAATGGCAGCCTTATAGGCTAGGTGCGAGGTCTTCTAGGCAACCGTTGAATGGACCAGGAGTGAAGAAATGACAGATATTTGTTGGCATATTAACAGAAAGGATAAGGAATATTGTGTGTTACAAAACAATATTGTGTGATACAAAACAATATTGTGTGTTACAAAACAAATTTGAGTGTTACAAAACAATATTGTTTAATCTATACGATATTGTAGATCTATTTTGTATAATTTGTGATATTGTTTTATGTATGAAATATTGTTTTGTAAGATCTACTTACCTACGCAGTAGGACAACATTCATTGTATATTTGCGTCGTTCTAAGCAATGTGCATTGATCGTGGTCGCTGACATTATGGTGATTTTATAGATATTTTACTGTATATATTGCTATTAATTTGTTATATATTTTTATGTTAAATCTCTTCGAATAAACTAGATAAAGCAAGATCATGCATATTGTAAATGATGTGTCAAAATGCACAAAGTTGTAGGTAATTTTATTTATAATTTTTATGAGTCCAATATTTATAAAGAAAATAGAGTAAAAGGAGGGAAGAAAAATGTGTTATATTTTAGCTAGAAGCGAATCGAAAACATTTTAAGTGTTTACTGTTTGTATTGCCATTAGGTTGTTTTTAAAGTAAAGAGGGCTTCTGTGAGGCTTGGATAACTTTGGTACTAGGTTATACTGCTCATATGAGTAGGTAAACAATATTGGATTGGTTGAATACCCCGGAGATACAATATCTATATTTAAACAAGCAGATTTACTGCCGTCCCAATCAAAGCAGTATAGTTTTGTAAATAATGTAATAAAATATATAAACCATGTAGTCTAATACTAGATCTGAGATAAACATATATATGATTATATTTTTTTAGTATATTCATATTCTAATCATTTATTTAATTAATTAGTATATTCTGTAGTCTGAAAGATTATTTAAAAAAGAAGCACTTACATTTTCCCTATTAAGTCGGTAAAAAGGTTGAATAGAAAATGCAAGAGTGGATATAGGGACAAAATCCATAGTAAACATTTTGTGCCCATCTCTATGGACTTGGTAAAATAGGGTGAATAAAAATAGAAGGATGAATAACGATAAGGACATCCGTGCAGAATAAAAAAGGGGCGAATAAAAAAGGGACAACGTCCATGCGTCGTTAAAATTTAGTTCCCGTCCCTATTTACACGGATAAATAGGGTGATTAGAAACACAAGGGTGGATAACGATAGGGACAAAAATAATATAAAGAAAAAAATTTGCGCGCAACCCTATTTACACAATATATATTTAAAATGGTATGCCGTTCCCTATACTCGGTAAATTGGGGTGAATAGAAATGGATGGATGAATAACGACAGGGACAACATCATTGGTAATTAAAAATTGTATGGCCGTCCCTATTAACACGATAAAATAGGGTGAATAGAAACACAAGGGTGGATAACGATAGGCACAACATTTATACGTAATTAAATTTTGATTCCATCCCTATATATATATATATATACACCTTGAATTCAATTCACCCCGTTTTAAGATATTTACGCAAACAAGTGGTGATAAAAATGTGATCCAAATATATCTTTTTGTTTAATTTAATTAAACATGTCACCGCATTACCAAGCATAAAAGAAGTGGTAGAATGGTATGTATATTCTAGTTGATAATATTATTTGTTTGTCTCACTTTGGCCGAAGTTAAAAAGTTTATTTAAGTAGTTATTTTTAAATCAAACATGATTTCTACAAGTTGTATTTTTAATCGAATTTATTTGATACATGTCACAATATATGTTTATGATATCACATAGTGGGTTCGCCATCTCCTTAGAGGATTAAGAACGCCTGTAGGTTGTACAAAGTTAATGAAAATTATGTTACAATTATACAAGGGTATATTTTTTAAATGTTTATTGTGAATTTTATTGTAATTATACTCTGTTGTTGATCTGTTTTTGTTGTTTCAATTATTTAAATATTTCAACATCAGCCTAAAATCTTTCACTACTGGACTTCTGGCTGAATAATAATATCTAGGGACAATGTCACACAGAACATCCTAGCCCCAAACTAAGCAAAGCTTGTACTATGGGTACCAGGCGACGATATACATACTTATATAGATAGATAAATACTTAAATACATAGGTACATACAAACAATCCATGACTCAGAAAGAAGTATTCGTGCTCATCACACAAATATTTGCACTTACCGGGATTCGAACCCAGGACCACCAGCTTCGTGGTCAGGAGCACTACCAACTAGGCTACGGTGAATAACTGGCTTCCTCCAAAGGTTCCCACAAAGTCACCATTTGGAGGGATTTGCCGTAGTTACCGCGCTTGGCATGAGAGTTGACAACCGCAGTTAGGTGGTAGCTAGGACACAGGAGGAGCTGCTGCCCGACTACCTGGTGTATCCCTTAGTCGCCTTTTACGACACTCACGCGAAGATGTGGTGTGGTCCTGTTATTATTCTTTCTGGGCCGGGATTTATGGGTCATAAAAATAATAATAATATCTAGGGACAATGTCACACAAATCATCCTAGCCCCAAACTAAGCAAAGCTTGTACTATGGGTACCAGGCGACGATATACATACTTATATAGATAGATAAATACTTATATACATAGAAAACATCCATGACTCAGAAACAAATATTCGTGCTCATCACACAAATATTTGCACTTACCGGGATTCGAACCCAGGACCAACGAGGCTGTGACCGTTGAAAAATAGGTGTCCCGCGCGGAAATGGAAACCGGGACATGAAGTGGCGCGGCGACTGTCTTAACCGCTGCACCACACATGAAGTCAGTTGTGATGATACTGAACAATACTTTGGAGGTCATCTTTATAGTTCTTACACCCCGGATTGGTGAAAGGCGCCGGTTCGAAACTCGTTGGACGTTTAAATTTATGATTTCCCACTATTTTGCATTGCATATACTTAATGCTATAAAAAATAATAGTAATTAGACATGTCATAACCCAAGGCAAAGGACAAGAGAAACAGAATCTAACAAGAAGTATATAATCTTTACTTGGATGTGCCCCAAAAACCCCAAATGGATAATTATGTAACGCTATTTATTTCTATAGGTATGAAACGTATGTCTTTTTTGTAGTGGCTTCAAAGTGGTGTTTATAGCCAGCTGCTCTCAGTGGTCAGTAAGTATCCGGCGAAATTAAGCATCTAAGCACCCGGTCCATAGATAGACATAGACGATTTACTTTCTGGACGTCTCCGTGCTTTGGAGGACACGCATCGGTCCCGGTTATCATTCGCCGTCAGTCGTTGAGCCATACTAGACGCCTACCGGGTGGCTTGAACAACTCTGACACTAGGGTAACCGCTGCCCATACGATAAGTAAGTATAGTGGTATTTTTCTAGGTAAACTAAGGAAAACAATCCTTATCCATCGAAGCAATTTATAAACATGAGAATTGGCAACATGTAGCCTTCAGCATGTAGAAAACTCGCAGCAGCAAGAGGTACTCTGTAACGGGATCTAGGGAGACCTTCACAATGATAACACACGTATTAAACACCAAGCACTTATTTTATTGAAAAAATAATAAAACTAGATTTCACAATGTATTCTTTACTGTTTAGCACTCCATCTTGATAACTATTGACAAACATCACTCAAACGTAAAATTATACTTTTTATTTAATTAGAATTCTATTTCTAACTTTAAAAGCTATGTCCAGCTATTTTAATAAAATGACCAATGTTGGCTATCTTCTCAAAAGAGGTTTTATTCTATAGGAGGGTAGGTAATATCATTACAGTACCGTCATTCACCAAGCCCGGGAATGGCATTATTCATCATCATCATATCAGCCGAAAGACGCCCACTGCTGGACAAAGGCCTCCCCCAAGGTCTCCACAATTTCCGGTCTTGCGCTATCCGCATCCAGTGACGTCCACCGACCCTAACAAGATCATCGGTCCATCTTGTAGAGGGCCTGCCCACGCTGCGTCTTCCGGTTTGTGGTCGCCACTCGAGAACTTTTCTGCCCCAGCAGCCGTCGGTATTATTGCTAGCAATAAATTTTCATGTAAAAAACGAATAAAAACCTTTTTTATTTTATTGAAATCGTTTCACAAACAACTGACAAATTGCGTGATATAGGTACTTACATAAAACAAATGAAGCTAGCTATACCTACAGTCGATAACCTTTTAAGTCTGGTAAGAATACCCCTTATATTATTATTTTCTCCAGAAAATCTCACAATATTTATTGATACCAAATTTATACGCCCTGATCGGCAGAATGTGTAGGATTTTATCAATATTACAAGTTACTAATATTTCCTACCTACAAAAAAACGATTACGCTAAATTCTATTTTTGGGACCTATTGCGCCAACGCGGAAAAAGACACATTGAGCCATTGTAACATTTCCTAAAACTGGTATAAATTCGAGTTGTTATAAATAAAAATGGTGGATTGTTAGACATACCGCATTCGATAACAAGTAACTCCTATATTACAGTGAATTTTAATGTTCTGTATTGATTCCAAAGATCCCTCCACTACTTTATCGAGGTAGGACTGTGGCAGAATGATGAAAACGCTGCATAATGTCGAATTCTTAGCCAAATAAATTGATTTATCAAATAAGTTGTCACTAGCAAATTCTCTAGGTAATTGAGTGAGTGATCCACATTAAAAAAGCGGCCAAGTGCGAGTCGGACTCGCCCATGAAGGGTTCCGTAGCAGCAAGTAACAATATAAAAGTTCATTGAATGCCAGGGACAATGCGGTTTAAAAAAAAAACTTGGAAGTGGAAGTTTGCAAAGTAATGTAAATCATATATTCTTTTTAGTTTTATCACTCTCTTATTTTAGAAGTTACAGGGGGGGACATTTTACCACTTTGGAAGTGTCTCTCGCGCAAACTATTCAGTTTATAAAAAAATGATGATGTCTTACCGGCCGAATTTCGGCCACGGCGGCCATTCTCAATGGAAATTAGCCAATTGCGCAGGACATATTATAGTGCACAAGTGTGTGCGCAAACACAGGGACACTTTCTATTCCATCACTCTCATGATCCGATGGGACGACTAGCGACATGACCGGAAAGAGGTCAGGTACAGGACCGATGGCTTTACGTGCTCTCCGAGGCACGGGGGTGTAATACCGCCAACTTCCAGAAAAACTTCCTAAAATATTATATTAGGAACCTCAATATCATGTTTGAAGACCTATCCATAGATACCCCACATGTACAGGTTGAATGAAAAAAAAGAAATTGAGTTTGTTTTCTAAGTATGGGGAACCCCCAATTTTTTTTTATTATTGTGTGAAAATCTTAATGCGGTTCACAGAATACATCTACTTACCAAGTTTCAACTGTAGAGTCCTTATAGTTTCGGAAAAAAGTGGCTGTGACATACGGATGGACAGACATGACGAATCTATAAGGGTTCCAATCTATAAGGGATTTTTTTAGGGAACTCTTAAAAATAAAAAATCTTTTATACTTTGAATATAAATGTATTATATTTAAATCCCCAAAATACTACCCAATAGAAAACATGGACCTTTTTTATATGCCTACGCATGCCACCCGCAATATGTCGGACTCACACCGATTAAACCTAACCTACCGTGGACTTCTCTTGGCGCCTGATGGGAGGAGCCCCGGGAACGCGGGTATGATGCTCCGGTGGCCCCCTTTTGTGCCATGTCCTAGATGGTCGGGACACGTTCCTGGGAGGGATCGGGATTGCCCTCCCCTATTGCCGACTCCTGCTAGTCCGGCGACTGGCGACTGTGCCACAATCAGTTCGCTGTTTTCCCGGAGTTGCTTGCACGTGGCGGCAGTAGAGGACACTTCTACTGCCGCCGCAGCCCCGAGGGGAGTTGGGCTACTGGCTGCCGCCGCCGCACCGACGCCTCCTCCGTCTACGAAGAACATATTATGTTCTACATAATTTGTACCTAGTTATGCACTTTCAAGAGACGGGTCCGACCTGCAAGGTGCTGGGCTTAATTTGAAGTGAGCTGAAAGACAAACTGCTGTACAAAGGCCGCCCGAAAAATCTCCACAAATGCCGGTCTTGTGCTATCCGCATCCAGCAGTTTCCAGCGATCTTCACAAGATCATCAAGCCAGTCACATACTTACCTATAAATAACGATACGTATCACAAAATTTTACTTAAGACACATTAGTTGCAAGTAAGCACTAAAATAACTCTAGAATAACACAAAGCTAGGTATATTTGCATACCATTCATATCACTTCATCATATTAAGCGCAAGCGAAATAGAGCGCGGCTTCACAAACACTTGCCCAGACAATGAGGACGGAGCTCATTGTTAGCGTTCTAAACGCTGGCTATTGTTTGGATAATGCTGCCACACACTTCGAAACATATAGCGATGTCATTAAAACTTTATTAGAACCTTGCTTTGCTAGAAGAATGCAGTCTCTATTGTTTGAGACAAAGGTTAAACCTGAGATAAAAGCGGTAAGACCTTAAAGTATGTACTGCGCAATTCGTTTTTGTTTAGTCTTATGTTTCCACGAAAAGTGGTGTGGTTTTGTGTAGGTTGTCTTTAACAATGTTACTCCCAAATGTCAATGTGGATATTGCACCTCATTTGATATTTATTTTTGGATAATTAATACTGCCACACACTTCGCAAAATATAGCGATGTCATTAAAACTTTATTAGAACCTTGCTTTGCTAGAAGAATGCAGTCTCTATTGTTTGAGAAAAAGGTTAAACCTGAGATAAAAGCGGTAAGACCTTAAAGTATGTAATGCGCAATTCGGTTTTGTTCAGTCTTATGTTTTGACTTACAGACGACGCTCATAGCCAGATGCTCTCACCGGTCCGTAAGTGATTGGCGAGGTTAAGCAACTAGGCACGCAGTCAGTCCATAGATGGGTGACCGCCAAAGTTGTTTAATTTCTGCGCGTCTCTGTGGTTTGGAGGGCACGTTAAGCTACCTGTCCTAGTTGTAGCCTCCCAAATGTCAATGTGAATTTTGCATCTTATTTGATATTTATTTTTGGATGATGCTGCCGCACAGTTCGAAATTTAATGCAATGTAAATAAAACTTTATTAGAACCTTGCTTAGCTAGAAGAATGCAGTATCTATTGTATGAGACGAAGGTTAAACCTGAGATAAGACCTTAAAGTATGTACTGCGCAATTCGGTTTTGTTTAGTCTTATGCTTCCACGAAAAGTGGGGTGGTTTTGTGTATATCTTTAATAATGTTTTGCCCAAACATTTATTTCTTTATATTTGGATAATATCACCACACGCTTCGAAAGCACCATTAAGATTTTAACGCAAAAATAGAAAAATAATAATAATTTTGGGGGTTCCCCATACATAGAACTGAAATTAAATTTTTTTTTCATCGTACCCATTCCTAATATAATTTTTCTCTAAACTGAATAGTTTGCGCGAGAGACACTTCCAAAGTGGAAAAATCAGTGTCCCTCCCTGTAACTTCTAACATAAGAGAGTGATAAAACTAAAAAAAATATATGATGTACATTACCATGTAAACTAACAACGAAAATTGGTTTGAACGAAATCTAGTGAGTAGTTTTTTTTAATGCGTCATAAATCGTAAACCTCAATTTACCTTTCATTTAATCAACTGAAATACTTGCAGCCCTTCATGGGCGAGTCCGACTCGCACTTGGCCGGTTTTTTATTACTTTATTAGCCGAAACAAATTGCATGTATTCTTTTATATTCTCTTTGAGCATTCTACCGAAGAGATTAACCGCTTTTAATACTATTTTTATAAAGAAAAATGTTCTTTTCTATGAACATTAAGTTAACCGAGCTTTTTCATGATTATTCTACTTATACTTTATCGTTAAAAAAATTGAAACAACAGTTAAAAAATCCCTAGAAGAGTACCTATTCTATTTTTTCCGCAGTATGGCGGTAAGCTACAATGACGGATTATTTGAGCGCGAGAAGTGAAATACATATTAGTATGTGTTAACTTTTATAATGTAGAATCGCACTAGTAGAAAAGGAAAAATAAAGAACTTGATAAAAAACGAATAGAAATAATTTTATTGTAGTTTGTATTTACAATAATTATATGCGAGAAAATAAGGTATTATAATAAGTGAAGAACAATAACAGTCAAAGTAACTATGGTAACGAGATAACATAGACAAATCATGAGTCAGTATAATCTCTTTACAGTATCTGTAATCTATACATATAATAAATCTATAGAAAAAAAATTTTTGTACATCAAAAGAAAATCCAATAAAAATAGCCAGGGTATTAAAGAACAACAAATAGAACCCATTTCCAGCCTTTTTAGAATTTTTGTCTGTTTGTCTGTTTATATGTTCGGGTATCACGTAAAATATACTAAAGTAATGTAGATAACTTTTATACACAACGATTGAGCGTAACTTGAGGTAACATTTAGTTTTTGTTTTATTGCAATCGGTACAGTCTATCAAAAGATATTAGATTTTAAAGTAATCATGAAGAAAAATAACACACATTTTATTACTTCAAGAAGAAGATGAACTAATGTTTATAGTTGAGCTACCTAACTGTCCGATAGATGTCATTGTGCATATTATGACATCTCTTTTCTGAATGAACTTGGTTGATAGTTGATTTTTATTTCGATAGTTGTCGTTGTGCATTTCTTTTGACTCGCGGTGTTAAGATTTGCCCGTGTTTACAGATTGCATGATTACGTAGGGTTTTGAATGTACTGAATTTTTCGAAATAAGGTCTTGGTTGCCTAGAAGTATGTCGTTGTCAAAAATTGGTTATTAAAAAAATCTGTTTGCTTTGGGCAAATTCAATTATGTAGAAGGTTGGATTTATTATAATTTAATTTTAAATTATTGATAGTTGATTTTTATTTCGATAGATATCGTTGTGCTTGATAGTTGATTTTTTTTTCGATAGATGTCGTTGTGCATTGCTTTTGACTCGCGGTGTTAAGATTAGGGCTTTGAATGTTCCGAATTGTTTCGAAATAAGGTCTTGGTTGGCTAGAAGTATGTCGTTGTCCAAAATTGGTTATTAAAATATTCTGTTTTCTTTGGGCAAATTGAATTATGTACAAGGTTGGATTTGTTATAATTTAATTTTAAATTATAATGTCAGTCGATCGAAAGTTTGTGCTGTCGATTCGTTTGTAACGCGAATGTACAGACGATTCGAATTTTATTGAGCCTGTCCGATTGAATGTATTTGAATGTAGTAAATTAACCCTGTCTCTCATAATTTTCTCAGCACAAATCTATATACCTACCTATGTAAAAGAGGAAACTGACTGACTGACATATGAACGCACAGCCTGAACGGCTGGGGTTAGAGACTTGAAATTTTGCCGGTAGGTACTTTTATGACGTATGCATTCACTAAGGAAGGGTTTTTGGAAATACTAACCCTAAGGGGTAAAATAGAGAATGAAAGATTGTATGAAAATCCGTCATTTTTGTAGTTTAGGCATTGAAACTTATATTTAGTAGTTCAGCTAAAAATAAAAATAAATATTTAGAATTTTTGGAAATTCCACCCCAAGGGCGTAAAATAGGGGATGTAAGTTTGTATGAAAAGTGTGTAATTTTTTAAGTGAAAAGCATGAAAATTGGTATGGCCTTTCCGTTAAAAATAAAAATATGTATTTCAGGATTTTAGGAATTTCCACCCCTAAGGGCGTATAATATTCCAAATAATATTTCAAATTTCTCAGAACCATTATAGGTATACCCACACGCAACATACATACCCTATGTATGTTGCGTGTGGGTATACCTATAATGGTTCTGAGGAATTTGAAGCCACCTAAACTTTGCAACGGCACTAGGCTTCAAGTCAAAGCTTTGCATCGTGTTATAGAGGCTACTATTATGCCTGGATCCGCCCAGGTAGAAACAGTGTTCATGTCACGAATTCCGTTAGTGCCAAATGATCTCCCTTTTCAGTTTAAAATACTGTAGTTCCCTATAAAAGTGTGTGTCGCGATAACCATCAACAAATCGCAAAGTCAAACTCTCAAGTTAGCTGGAATTGACTTAAGGAAGGCGGGCAGGTTCACGTGGCGTGTTGAACATCCCACATACCAGGCCGCTTGCCGAGCACGCCATTTATTAGATGGAGGTCAGCATTGGGATGACGCTCTAGCGGAAGGATGCGTGAGCGATAGTCCACATCGCTTGCGACATTTATTTGCCATCTTATTGACCTTTTGTGCGTTATCGGGTGCTAACCAGTTATGGCAAAAGTACCATGACAAGTTTGCTGAAGATTTTATGAGACATGTACAACTAAATACTGATGGAGAAATTCCTGACAAGGTACGTGAAATTTGTCACAACAGGTCCTTATTGGCTATTCAAGAGATAGTTATAAGTATAGGAGGGAACCTGATCAGTCAGAGGCTGCGAAAATGCACAGGAGTTTGCCAATCTATTGTAAAAAAATAGGCGATGGCACATACCCCGTACAAGAAGATGGAAAAGTTATATTGATTGGTAATCTCTGCTCTTACGTTAAATCACAGCTGGAGCTAATTTCTTCTGTGTACGGAGATACCACAAACATTGGCAATCAAGCTGATTCTTGGCTATGTCAGCGAGCTATTTTGACTCCCCGCAATGACCAAGCTGCGGTAATTAATTTCAAAATATTGATTCATGCGTCCGGGAATAGTAAAGAATATAGCTCAATAAATACAGGTATGGAAGAAGATGACGCCACGCACTACCCGGTAGAATTTTTGGATTCACTCAGCACACCCGGACTTCCAGCCCACAAAATTGTTTTAAAAATCGGTGTACCAATAATTCTCCTCAGAAATTTATGTCCCCCCAAACTTTGTAACGGCACTCGGCTCAAAGTCACAAATCTGCAGCAAAACATTATCGAAGCTGAAATATTAACAGGTTGCGGCGCCGGAGATATTGTTTTTATTCCAAGGATACCTATAATTCCTTAAAACTTTCCTTTCTCTTTCAAAACAGTGCAATTCCCAGTCAGTCTCTGTTATGCCATGACGATTAATAAAGCTAGACATTATCCGTTGCGGGGATGGACCTAAGTATTGGATGCTTTTCCCATGGTCAACTATACGTAGCTCTTTCACGCGTAAACAACCCCAATAACGTTTTTGTGTACGCTCCAGATGGTTCCACAGGTAAAATAAAGAAGCACTAAATTAAATTAAAAAAGAAATTGTATCGGTATCCTCCCACAGCGCTTTACACAAAAAAATACATTATTAAGTTCCGAAATCCACGCGAACGAAGTCGCGGGCACAGCTAGTATACAAATATGTGAAAAACTGTTACTCCTTAGAAAAATCGAGTGTACTTTAGACCACACGACTTAAGTTAAACTTAGATATACGAAACCTAATAGGCTATGAGAGAAAGACAGAAAGAAACTCTCACTCTTGCCAAAACAGTAATATATGAAACGTAACTCTCTCTCTCTCTCTATCTTCACTAACTTATATCTCCATCTCAACATCCGTTCGCCTCGTAACGCTCGCGTCACGTATTCACAAGTTTACTCCACAAGTCAATGTCCGTAAAGAAAAGAAGTATTACTTGAATAATTACTTTTTATTATTATTATCATGGCAAGATTAGAACTAATGCATATCACCAAAACAAATCACAAAAATATTGTTAAATCGATAACGTTAATCGATGTGATAAGAAAAAAGCCGGCTTTATAAGCACTGATTGTCCAGAGCCTATCGACGTGATTTTTTTAAAAATCGTTATCTAAAAGTTTGATAAGTTAAAAACACAAATTAGTTTAAACACAGTCATATATTTGTATTGTCTGTGTGAGTGAAAGTTACTTATGCATTAAAACACACACACACACAGTCATGTTTTTATTGTTTGTATGTTACGCTGTTGTTTGTAAGCCTGATGTGTGTGTGTGTGTATGAGTGAAAATTTTTTAATGCTTTCAAAATGGTGTCCTGATAGCTTTTTGTTTTAAACATATGTGATTTAAAACGGTAATTATGTAAATAAAAATAAATATAATTTTATTATATTTAGGATCGAATCAGAAATGTCGAAATCCGCAGGCGAACCAAAGTCACCGACTTAGCCCGAAGAACTGCAAAACTGAAGTGGCAGTGGGCGGGGCACATAGGTCATAGAACCATCATCATAGAAGATGGACCGATGATCTTGTGCTGGTCGCTGGAAACTGCAGGATGCGAATAGCGCATGACCGACAAATGTGGGGATCTTTGGGGGAGGCCTTTGACCAGCAGTGGACGTCTTTCGGCTGATATGATGATGATAATTTTTTTATGCAGCCATCCCCTAGGAAAACTAGGAAGTCGCTAAGAGCAACTGCCTATGAGGCCCTCATAGGCAGTTGCTCTTAGTGACGTTGACGTTAAACAGCTAGGCCTTTTTTAATTTTAATTTGGTTCTAAAGAATAGTTACAGACGTTTCGGTCCCTTTAGAAAGTTCGCTAGGACGCCATCTCTACAACAAGATAAATAACACTGCCTATTTAATATAATCTTACAATTCATATATTTACGCTGCATACACATTCTTGCCTCCCATTCACACACATACACACACCATCTTCTTCTTCTTATCGTGTCTCGATATTAAGAATTAGATTTTATCTTCCCAAAATTGCGTCAGCAAAGAAGCGTCATACAAGTCCTGCAGGGAACAAGAGACTGGACAAGAGTGACAATCATTATACACATACACACACATTGTTCTCTTTTGTTTTTCTTCTCAGATATCTGTATTTTTCTTATAATTCTCGTTTCAGTGAGAACATTAAATTTCTTTAGAGGTATGTAACATAAATGAAAGTGTAAAAATATAAGGGATGGAGACCTGATGTCCTGAAAATGAAATACAGGCCTTGAGCCTAGTTTAGGCACCAGTCTACCACAGTAATAATACTTACTAATGTATACAAAAATTATGTAAAGCTCTTAACGTATAAAGTTTTGTTTTTGTAATTTTTTTTCAAAGACCCGTACTAGGGAATCTAATCCCTGTGTTGCGGGGTACTTTACAAACATATAATAGACGGACACAAATTACATCTAGACTCAGAACAACTATTTATGGGTCACACAAATGCAGCGCGGGACTCAAACCGGCGACACGAAGCGGCGAGGCGACTGTCGTAGCCGCAGCGCCACACGTGCAGTCAATTCAACCGGCGCGCGCCGTTGGTTGGTAATTTATTATTTTCAAAACAAAAAACCTTGAGAGGTGACAAGGGACACCCGGATGGAACGAAGTTATTCCTTACTAGCTGTGCCCCGCGGTTTTACACGCGTTTAATTTTATAAATTATCACAGCTCTTCCCGTGTAGATGATAGCGTGATAATATTTAGCCTATATGTTGACCCGACCTCTTAGTAATATTCATGCAAAATTTGAAGTAAATCCATGCAGTACTTTTTGAGTTTAGCCCGGACATACATACAGACAAACAGACACACAGACAAAAATTCTAAAAACTATATTTTTGGCTTCGATATTGATTGTAGATCATGCCCCAAGTATCTTTTTTAAAAAATATTTAATGTACAGTTTTGACTTTTCTACGATTTTATTATATGTATAGATGTACAAAAAACCTGTATACACTGAACAAAAATAATCGTCGCGACACTACACTGTTCAATGCGAAATAGAAATCAAAATATCTGTCTAGCTTTCTATAAGAGAGAAAGAGAGACAGTCAGAGAAACATGCGCACGCCGCACAGCTGCAAAAAGTGTCGTGACAACTTTTCGTAAGATTTTTTCCGTCTAGCCCCCTTTCACAACGCGCGATAAGGAACTTCGTTCCAAAACTAAAATTTGCTCCGACATTTTGTTTTTAACCGCAATGTATATATGCGTGGGTGATTCCAAATGTTATCTCGATGTTATAACAAAGTCTCTTTGTGTCGGGTGAAGCGAGGTGTAAACCGGAATGCCTGACCGCCGAGATCTAGGTATTTGTTTTAATTAAAACTAAATTGTGCTAATGTGCACGAACAGAATCAGAATAAATGGTGTTTTCTGCTAATTTAGGTACACGGATAAATAGAATTACGTGGTTTTGTTAGCGCAGTTTAAGTTAATAGCTTAAAATAAAAACTGTTTTAAAAATAAAAGAGCCGACTTCACCACACACACCGTTAAAAGTAGTGAAATAATATCACCAACTAGTTTCCAACTTAACGTATGCATGTAAAAAGAAAAAACCGGCTAAGTGCGAGTAAGACACGCGCACGAAGGGTTCCGTACCATCTATATATATAAAAATCAATGCCACTTTTCGTTGTAATGTTATAACTCAACAACGCCTTTACCGATTTGGCTAATTTTGGTCTTGAATTATTTGTGGAAGTCCAGGAAAGGTTTGTACGTAGAGAAAATTTAAAAAAATACTATGCCTTATACGTAGCGAAGCACGTACCGGGCCGCTAGTTATCTATAAAAACGAGCAAAAAATTCACGTTTGTTGTATGGGAGCCCCCATTACATATTTATTTTATTTAGTATTTGTTGTTCACTAGACAACAGAAATACATCATCTGTGAAAATTTCAACTGTCTAACTATCACGGTTGATGAGATACAGCCTGGTGACAGACAGCGAAGTCTTAGTAATAGGGTCCCGTTTTACCATTTGGGTACGGAACCCTAAAAAGCGAGCCCGGAGTTCCTCTTTCGCTTTCTCATATCAGGCTTTCTTTAGGTAGCTGGGGTACCTAAAGAAAGCCTTACATCATCCACTGCTGGACATAGTCGACCCCCTAAATTTCCTATAACGTTGCCTTTTGGAGGTTTGCCCTAGTCAACGCCCTTGGCATACGAGTTAGCGACCGCAGTTAGATGGTAGCTAGTACACAGGTGCTGCTGCTGCTCGATTACCTGGTGTATCCCTTAGTCGCCTTTTACAACACCCACGGGATGGTGTGGGGTAGCCCTGTTATTCTTTCTAGACCGGGGACCACACGGTGGGGTAACCCTGCCTATAGTTTGTGGCAGTGATCACATCCTCTTTGCAGAATTCCGAATTTTTTGAATTGACGGGTCTGTGGCGTGTTTGGTAATTGCTTGCTTTGTAATCTGGTTATCTATATAAGTATGTATTTACAAAGGAAAAGTAATATATTATGAAGTGTATCAGTTATCTGGTTTCCATAGTACAGATTTTCTGCTTAGTTTGGGGTCAGATGACCAATTCTTTAATTTTAATATAGTACAACTAAATTTCAAAATAATAGATAAGTAACTTGTTATTTATTTTAGGATTTAAGAAAATATATCCGATAAAACAGACACGCACGGACGGACTAATCAATTTTTTGTAATTTTTATACTATACTAGCGGCCCGGTACGTACTTCGCTACGTATAAGGCATAGTAATAAAAAAATGATTATTAAGTTCATTTATTCAAACAAAAAAATATTTTACACTTTTTCAAGACATTTTTTAAATTTTCCTTACTTACAAACCTTCCCTGGACTTCCACGGATAATTCAAGACCAAAATTAGCCAAATCGGTTTAGGCGTTGTTGAGTTATAACATTACAACGAAAAGTAGCATTGATTTTTATATATATAGATTCGACTATGTTTATGTACTGCATTGTGAACTTGACAAGTACAAGTGTATGTTAATATCCAAGTGCTGAATAAATTTAATTATTTCACACGGACCACACATGAGAATATCATCTTAGGACAAAGATGATATTATTATGATATTATTCAGTCTCTTTACGTCAGCAGTTCTGTGAGCTGTGGCTCAAATCCCATAATCAAATTACTGGTTCGTACCCTTCTGCGTCTATTAACTGCTTGGTGTCACAATTTAAAAAATACTAGTATGTAGATTAAAAAAATATGAAGCAGAAAAATAACTTATTATTTATTTAAGGATTTCTACTACATTTATTTGATGAAACAAACAAAACGGGCGCTCTAGGCTAGACTCTCTACATATTAGTTTCATTAATATTTTGTTAGACTTTTTTTACTTTTGCATTGTAAGCTTGATAACTACAAGTGTTAAACACTAAAGTCTAACTAAATATTAAAGAAACTAATATGTGGAGAGTCTAACTTAGCGCGCCCGTGTTGTTTGTTTATACTCAAGTGCTGAATACATTTCATTATGATAGCGACTTAATGTCAAAGGCATTTTAAGGTGCCGCCCAGTCAACTTTAAGGTGGAGCAGAGATAATAATAACGTCCTCCTGGCCGAATTTCGACCACGGCAGCCTGTCTCAATGGAGACTAACCAGAATGCACGGGACGTATTATAGTGCACAAATGTGTGCGCAAACACAGAGGCACATGACATAATCAAACGTTAAATCGGCTTCAACTTTGACAATGGATTCCGGACCATTTATGACGTCACATGTGCTCATGGAAGCCGATTTAACGATTGGTTGAGTCATTTTTAACCTTTATTTATTTGAACGCCATTTAAGAAATCGATGTTCAGCGACTTAACCGGTAGGGCCCCAGGTCCGACGGATTTACTGCTTGTGTGCTATCCGAGGCACGCGGGTTTAAATACTGCTAACTTCCAGCCTTCGGGCAGATAATGAGATTTTTTTCTTACATAGATAAGTTTAAGTATTATATACTAATAAAACTTATCTATATATAAATACTAATAATAATACATAAATAAGTAATATTCTAATATATAGTAGTTTACTATCAATAATAATTATATTTGACGGTCACCGTAGACTAGTTGGTAGTGCTCCTGCCTACGAAGCTGGTGGTCCTGGGTTCGAATCCCGGTAAGTGCAAATATTTGTGTGAGCACGAATATTTGTTTCTGAGTCATGGATGTTTTCTATGTATATAAGTATTTATCTATCTATATAATATATCTATCTATATAACTATGTATATCGTCGCCTGGTACCCATAGTACAAGCTTTGCTTAGTTTGGGGCTAGGATGATCTGTGTGACATTGTCCCTAAATATTATTAAAATAAATATATCAATCCAGCAAGTTAAAACCAGTCAAATCATAATTACTGGTAGTATGTACTACTATTAAGTAGATATCACTATTCGTGTTAAGTTATTATCACCTTTCTTTACAATATGGTCCAACTGAAGGTTGTCTGGAAGAGATCGCTGTAAGTGATAAGACCGCCAATTGTACCTTATTAATATTATTAATTATATTATAAATTATGTTCTGTAAATGGTGTGCATTTTTTTTTTACTTGACGCTATAGTTAGCCTTGGAGGCTTTCACTACTTCACCGGACTATAGAGTCGAGCAGAGGGGTCAAGCCGTCTAGCAATTAAGTAACCCGAGCCGGAGGGCACCCCCTGTGGGGTTCGAACCTCGACTCTGGGCGATTACTGGCGGAGAGAGGGCAAGATCATCATTTTAGGGAGTTTTGTGCAACTTTCGCTCTACGTTAATGACATGACGCGGCCCCCTCGCGTTGAGGGGGCAAAATGGTGTGCAATAAAGTGTATTTATTAAGATATTATCGTGGTTAGTTTGTAGTTTCAATAACATAATTGATTTATTTCATTGTAAAATAAATAGCAAAAGTTTAACTGGGGCGCCGTAAGTGCCTCTCAATAGTAAATATTTATAACCACTACTAAACTGAATCACAAAACTTTGATATTTTGCGGCCACTTTAACGATAAACTTAGTAAATTATTCCTCGTGTATATCACCGATATATTGCTAATTTGTTTTTCTAACATAGCTAATGTACCAATGCCCCTAAATGTCCACTATTAATGTCCACTTTCCACATGAAAACGATTGTGAATGATGTACGGGACGTATAACAAAATTAATTGAAACTATTTTAATTTAGAAAAAAAAGGTTAATAATAATATCTTAGGACACCATTCACACATCACGTCATCTGATCCCAAACTAAGCAGAGCTTGTACAATGGAATATTACTTAAACTACTTTTCTTTTATAAATACACACTTATATAGATAATTACACTCAGACTCAGGACAAACAGACATGTTCATGCACACAAATATTTGTACTGTGTGGAAATCGAACCAACGACCTGCGGCGTGCAAAGCAAGCATAACCAACCACGCCACAGGCCCGGCGTAATCGATCTTTTCAAATGCTGTTAGTTAACTTAACCATCTTACCTTATTAATCTCCCAGAAATTTGGTATTCCTCAAGGAAGGAAGAACCAACAAACAAACTAACGAACAGAAACCCTTTCGGAATTTTAATACCCTAATCTGTTTGGGTGGTCCCGGTCCCTTGTGTCACAAAACTGATTCAAATTGATTAAGAGATCGTTTGCGAGCTATACCTTGTCTTTGGATGTGTAAACTAAAGCAATAGGATACTCTTAGGAATAAGACAAGAAGTAGCTTTAAAACAAATTTTAATACAAACGACACGACACGAAACGATACTCACTAATGTATTATCAAACAAAATTTATTATTCAAATAAACAAAAACGAACTAAGGAAGTAAAATCACAAGACCTAAACCGGGCTAACAATTATAATAAAGACTTTTAACAACTCAAACTGCAATCGGGCAGAGTAACGGCCTCGACAAGGTTGGACGCCAAAAGAGAGCGATGCCGGCGAGGCATCGCCTTTTTATAGAAAATCCCCACTACTGAAGTTTCCAGTTCCACACGGCCCTTCCTGACAGGAGGCCGGCCACGGGCTCCATCTTTTAACTCTGGCGATCAGTCTTCAGGCTTGGCAACGACATCCTCGAACTTTCAGCAACACGTGATGCGGACGTGCTGGGTTGTGGCTCATCAATTTCATCGGACATCTCGACTCCTGAAGGCTGGGTGACACTGAGTGGTAGACCCCTCGGTCTCATTCTCAGACTCTGTAATGAAACAAAACTACAGCACAAAAACATGTCCATAAATGATAAGAGATAGCTTCAAACACAACCTTTGTGTCGCACCAAAATCAAACAACAATTCGACACATATGTAGGCTTAGCACACCTAACTCACCCTAACCACAAGAGTATAAAATAAACTGATATCTGTACGTTCACTCGGGGCAGTTCCCGTCGGGGGAGTGCCCCCTCACGACTCGCTAGAGATCTACGCGCACTTACGTGAGACATAACTTTGCGTGTGTTAATCAGTTCCAGATAAAAGCGTATTTCAACCCAAATTATCAATAAAACACAGTCAATATTTAACACAAACATATCTCACACCACGTCTCGTCAGCGGCCAACCCGTGGCATGACCCTACGTGTAACACACAGCACCACGTCTCGTCAGCGGCCAACCCGTGGCATGACCCTACGTGTAACACACAGCACCACGTCTCGGCAGCGGCCAACCCGTGGCATGACCCTACGTGTAACACACAGCACCACGTCTCGTCAGCGGCCAACCCGTGGCATGACCCTACGTGTAACACAGCTCCAGGACCACACGTCCGAGCATAAAGGAAGGGACACAAAACCACACTAGGCATGTCCCATATACTAGGATCGCATGCCCGAGCGCACTCAAAGACAGCATCCAATAACATGAAACCCTACCTTACTTGAAGTGTACCCGTCAGCCAGGATAGCATATCCGAGTACAAGGACCTCCAAGACAGAGACTATCCCAACCGCAAGATAGAACTTCCCTTAATGTGTTTGCCCTTTGCGAAAAACACTTTGCACAAATAGAGAATCATGAAATCAATTTGTAATTCTCAAAAGAACACACAATGCTCGGCACACAAGCATGTCCACAAAAACTTTACAAAATTAGTTTAAGCAAAATATCAAAGTGCCTAAATAATTAAAGTCACACACCATGGAAAGTGACTTCACACACATCGGGAGTCCACTCACCACGCCACGGGATCATGTACTTAACTGCGTTTAAGCTCCCATAGCAGCCGGACACGCGCGCACGCACACGCCCGCCAGACCAGGCGCCTCAGGGCCCCAGCCCCGAAGGTAGCCACCGGGTCACGCCGACAGCCTGCTCCAAACAGCAAGTGACACACTCGCCTTTTCTCTCCAACACCACTCGCTTGACAAACCTTGCCACGCAAGCCATGTACTGGCCGCAGTCTGCGCCCATAGTTTGCTTAACACCTTCTTGGATCCACGCATATCCTGTGGACTAAGAGAATTTAATTACAAAGAGAACATCACCAAACGATCACCAAACGTGAACTCTTTTAATTAGCCTTATTCAAAATAAAGGCGACAGTTTTTTTTTTTACTTATACACGTTATTAGATGTAACATGTAACAATTATACGAAACGTATTTCTACGTAAAAACCTGAAAGACTCAACAGAGGTCCCTTCATGTAACATCAGAACCACCGGGGTTCTTAACTTACCGAATTGTATAAGAAATACAAAAATCATTGTCTTACGTAGCTAATTGCATCCAAACTACCATTCTGAGGCGATTCAATTACTTCGTTCGCTGCCTGGGTTATTCTTGTCCATCCAATTGGTACAACATCAAAATCATCAGCATGTGGCATCATTAGCGTCTTTCTAAAACAAAATCCTGAAAACAATGCACTAACGCGCAAAACACATATTAGATCACATTAACGCTCGGTATATTTCAGAGCTTTACCATCGATAATTATAAAAATAACTTCTATGAGATAATTGAAACGGAGACTAAAAATTTGTCATTTCCGTCAGACTTTTTGTGGCGGAAAAATGTGTACTAAACCACCTTTCTCCGACTCGGCTACACCTGACAATAACTCACTTGATTTGAGATTGCTAACATGACTGATCTCACTTTGGTGTAACCTTTGTCCTTTAATATGACCAAGTCTTTTACATAACATCATTACATATGACGAAACATATAATCGTCCGACACAAAGTACATCCACACTAAGAACATCTTCTCATGGTTCACACAAATATTTTTCCCATGCGGGAATCGAACGTGGGTCATTGAATGACAACGCGATGATCTTAACCACTGCGCCACACGTGCAGTCAAACTTCAGAGGATGACTTCAAACTTATGTTGATAACTCCGCTGCTAAGAAGTAGCTTGAGAACGTGCACTGTTATTACACCTACTAGGTTTTATATAACAACTCTTTTACATTGTAGAATGCAAATAACACATTGAGTATTAAATTGAAAAAATGATAAGACTATCAAGTGTTACTTAGTAAGCTTTGTCAATACCTTGTAGCATAGGCTTTTCAGCTCCTCACTCAATCCTCTCACTACCATTAGGCGCAAAACAACGGCATGACATTTTATACAACACCGTGATGTCAACCGTTTGAGGTTACATTCCTCAGCGGTGGTCAATACCTACAGATATATACCATGGCTATCATGCAATGCACACGATACTGAGCGGCGCTGGCGACAGCTATCAACACTACGACGTCTACTGATCGAGCTTAGTTCGGAATTCGTAACACACATCGCAAACTACCTTTTTGTTTAACATGACGAATCGGTTAGACTAGGAGGCTTTCACTGTTTCACTGGACTATCGCAAACTACCGTGCGACAAACTAAGTAAATGGTTTCACGCCCTGATATGGGATCCACCTTTCAAGAAAGACTTGATCGGCCACGTGAAATACATAGCGGTATTTCACATACAAAACAATAAAATTGTATCTACTTACGTAAATCACACAACACAAAATTTTACCAAAACAAAACACATTTATGTACACTTCGTAGACTGCGCTCACAGTTAATACACTCTGCAACAAACTGGGCTTATACAAAAATTCCCTGACGTCCCAATGATTTAGTATTTGAGGGCGATCGACCACGTTGCACCATAACTGTATATCGGAAGAGATTAGACACAAAGACATAATAGTGGCTAGCACGACTTAACTATCGACTGAATCGTGTCAACAACTGCCTGAGTAACCAAACTGCCCACATTTTTCATTTTATAGTGGTAGATTTTAAAATTACTTTCGATCGTTTCTAACTTACTCATGATAGAATCTAACGTGCGGTGTAGATTTTCTTGTGCCTTAGAAGGCATTGCAATCACGTTCGCACTTATTATAACTGCTACCGCTCAAGGACCGTAAACGGATCGTCATGTTTTCGACAATCTGACCGCGAACGAACAAGTTTACGTGAACTTTCAAAACTATCCGGTCTGTCGCGACGCCTAGATCTACTTCGTGTATCACGGCAATAATCGTGACAACTATGCGAATCATTGCGTGGTGTGCGCTCTATTTACTTTAGTCACCAGTGAAACTGAACTAATCACAATTTAGATATTAACTAACGGTTTTAGACTTTAGGGCGCACACAAAAACAAAACAACAAGCGGTACAACGTGGTACTTACTTTTTAAAAGCAACCGATACCAAAATACAAATAAATTTTGCTTACAGGAACACTGTCGACACTATACAAAAGTAAAACACACAAACGAGGTACTCAAAATCACTCCAATTATTTAAAGATTCTGCACGGTCTACCTCAGCATACCAATTATCGAAAATATGTAAATTTGAGTCAAAATTGGAAATGTAAAAATGTTCATTCAGGCAAACACGACTGTGAAATGCTCTGGGACGCTGCTACGGGTGGGTTCCGAACCACGTGGCGGTGATCGAGACCGAGTGCATGGACGTTGCCTGTGATTAAGTCGTAGGCGACAATAACTGATCTCTCGGTCGCGGCACTATATTAAGCGTCGAGACACTAACCTCCGTGTTCATACATGAGCGACGAGCATCACGCGAATCTGCTTGAACCGGTGCTCGCAGGATATTGCGCTTAGGTGTACGCGAAACATGCTCAACTCGAGATAGCGACTCAACACGGCTTGGGTTTCCCTCAGACACTCTCGTATCACAAACACCCGAACGCCCCGGCCTAGGTGAAGTCCGAGACGCATCTTCTAATGCCTTAAGACGAGTAAGCATTGCCTGCATTTCGAGCCATAACCTAAAATTTTCGTCTGGCGATCGCTCGCGACGCTCACTGTGGCGACTACCGTGCCCAGGACTATACCTATCCCGGCGATTCACACTATAATCACGCTCACGATTCGACATAACGAAAATAACACCACTAAACAACAACAAAAGCAAACCAATTAATAAAATAAAACTGCACAATGACAAAAACAAATCTGAACTTACCGATAATTGCAAAACAACACAACTAATTAAGTGGGCGAAAGAAGAATCTCACTTCTGATCTTAGGAATAAGACAAGAAGTAGCTTTAAAACAAATTTTAATACAAACGACACGACACGAAACGATACTCACTAATGTATTATCAAACAAAATTTATTATTCAAATAAACAAAATCGAACTAAGGAAGTAAAATCACAAGAACTAAACCGGGCTAACAATTATAATAAAGACTTTTAACAACTCAAACTGCAATCGGGCAGAGTAACGGCCTCGACAAGGTTGGACGCCAAAAGAGAGCGATGCCGGCGAGGCATCGCCTTTTTATAGAAAATCCCCACTACTGAATTTTGACGGTCACCGTAGCCTAGTTGGTAGTGCTTCTGCCTACGAAGCTGGTGGTCCTGGGTTCGAATACCGGTAAGTGCAAATATTTGTGTGATGAGCACAAATATTTGTTTCTGAGTCATGGATGTTTTCTATGTATTAAAGTATTTATCTATCTATATAAGTATGTATATCGTCGCCTGGTACCCATAGTACAAGCTTTGCTTAGTTTGGGGCTAGGATGATCTGTGTGACATTGTCCCTAAATATTATTAAAATAAATATATCAATCCAGCAAGTTAAAACCAGTCAAATCATAATTACTGGTAGTATGTACTACTATTAAGTAGATATCACTATTCGTGTTAAGTTATTATCACCTTTCTTTACAATATGGTCCAACTGAAGGTTGTCTGGAAGAGATCGCTGTAAGTGATAAGACCGCCAATTGTACCTTATTAATATTATTAATTATATTATAAATTATGTTCTGTAAATGGTGTGCATTTTTTTTTTACTTGACGCTATAGTTAGCCTTGGAGGCTTTCACTACTTCACCGGACTATAGAGTCGAGCAGAGGGGTCAAGCCGTCTAGCAATTAAGTAACCCGAGCCGGAGGGCACCCCCTGTGGGGTTCGAACCTCGACTCTGGGCGATTACTGGCGGAGAGAGGGCAAGATCATCATTTTAGGGAGTTTTGTGCAACTTTCGCTCTACGTTAATGACATGACGCGGCCCCCTCGCGTTGAGGGGGCAAAATGGTGTGCAATAAAGTGTATTTATTAAGATATTATCGTGGTTAGTTTGTAGTTTCAATAACATAATTGATTTATTTCATTGTAAAATAAATAGCAAAAGTTTAACTGGGGCGCCGTAAGTGCCTCTCAATAGTAAATATTTATAACCAGCACTAAACTGAATCACAAAACTTTGATATTTTGCGGCCACTTTAACGATAAACTTAGTAAATTATTCCTCGTGTATATCACCGATATATTGCTAATTTGTTTTTCTAACATAGCTAATGTACCAATGCCCCTAAATGTCCACTATTAATGTCCACTTTCCACATGAAAACGATTGTGAATGATGTACGGGACGTATAACAAAATTAATTGAAAATATTTTAATTTAGAAAAAAAGGTTAATAATAATATCTTAGGACATCATTCACACATATCATGTCACCTGATCCCAAACTAAGCAGAGCTCGTACAGACGCCAGCACATCCAGCTACCCCAATCTGTCAAATTTCTTTTATAGATTTTCAACGTTATCGCATTAGCATAAGGTTCACTTTCAAATGGGGAAATATGACAGATAGGGGTAGCTTGATGTGCTGGCGTCTGTACAATGGAATATTACTTAAACTACTTTTCTTTTATAAATACACACTTATATAGATAATTACACTCAGACTCAGGACAAACAGACATGTTCATGCACACAAATATTTGTACTGTGTGGAAATCGAACCAACGACCTGCGGCGTGCAAAGCAAGCATAACCAACCACGCCACAGGCCCGGCGTAATCGATCTTTTCAAATGCTGTTAGTTAACTTAACCATCTTACCTTATTAATCTCCCAGAAATTTGGTATTCCTCAAGGAAGGAAGAACCAACAAACAAACAAACGAACAGGGACCCTTTCGGAATTTTAATACCCTAATCTGTTCAGGGTCCCGGTCCGTTGTGTCCCAAAACTGATTCGAATTGATTAAGAGATCGTTTGCGAGCTATACCTTGTCTTTGGATGAGTAAACTAAAGCAATACGATACATATATTTTTACCACAATACAAATTTGAATTATTAAAAAAAATTAAAAAAAAAAATCACGTTTAGTTTTAGCTATTAGTATCACTAAGTTCGAAGATATTGGTTTTCGTGCTTAGACATTATGACATCTCAGAGATACTAGTTCCTATGTGGAATCATAATTATTTTCAAAAATCAATCAAATTTTGCAATTATGCTTTTATTTTTGTTTAAATAAGTCTTTCAATAACTTCTAATGCCTAGACAAAAATTGGAGGACTAAAAGAAAGAAAAGAAAACAATACTTATTTCCAACAAGCACAAATAATCCTTAACTTAACTTAGTTTACGTCCAAAATAATATTATATAATTATAAATTCATAATTAATTATTTAAGTAAATTTAAGTAGATTTATTAACTTTTGTTTAACTCTTCATTATTATTATGCATGTTGAGTTTATCTCTAAGTGATTGGTACACTGTTAGATATATAATATATTCTTGCATGTTAGTATAAGTATGAATTTTGTGTAATCAATCGTTGGTACACCAAATTAAATAAAAATATAACTACGTAATTTCGTATAGTTTACATAATACCTAGTTCATATGGAAGTATGCAACATCATCAGTAAAAGCTAGGAAGGGCCTCAGCAAATGCATAAATAATTACTGTAACGCTGATCTCCCGATAGCGCTTCATTTAGTGAGTGAAAGAGTAAAAACTCTTTTTATTATATATTAGCTGTGCCCCGTGGTTTTGGGTAAAACCGCGGGGCACAGCTAGTATATAATAAAAACGGGTGCGTTAAACTTTATAAATTATCACAGGTCCTCCCCCGTAGGTGATAGCGTGATAATATGTAGCCTATATGTTGACCCGACCTCTTAGGAATATTCATGCAAAATTTAAAGTAAATCCATGCAGTACTTTTTGAGTTTAGCCCGGACATACATGCAGACAAACAGACAAAAATTCTAAAAAGTATATTTTTGGCTTCGATATTAATAGTAGATCACGCTCCAAGTATCCTTTTATAAAAATATTCAATGTACAGTTTTGACTTTCCTACGATTTTATTATATGTATAGATAATATTTTTCTGGACTCTTTAATTAATTCTAAACTTGCACTGTGTTGGAATGAGGAGGGTATTCGCAGTTAATTTTGTCACACAGTATATTATCACCATTACACATACAGGAAGGAAGGATATGAGCGAAATTTGTTCAAGAATACTCTTGGAAACGTTTCAAATGTAAATAAGTCGGAAAAACAGCGATAAACTGCCATCGTCTGTTGGGACACGATTACGTATGCAGTAAACAAACGTATTAGACTCACATTATCCAACCCTACACTTCTATTAAGATTTTTTGCGCCGCCTATCAAAAGTTGTCGCCTGTGAACGAATTAAGAATACGATTGGATAAGGTACATTTTAAAGATATTTTCTGATAAATACTAGATTTATTAAGTTAATGAGGATTTTTTAAGACAGAAAATAATAGAAAACTTAAAGCAACAGCGTTGTGCTTTTTTAGGGGCTGAGAAGTATATATAAATTAGTACTCTAAAATTAAATAGTAGATGAATAGATCTCCTTATGCTGAAAACCATAGAGAGTAGAAGAATGAAAAGAAACATTTTGTATGCGGTGCGAAAACAGTATTTTTTAGTTTTTCACTAACAATTTTAGTTTAATTAGTTGAGTTTCATGAGTAGATAACACTGCTTAGGACATATTCAATGTAACCAGCGTATCTTAAACTAAAATATCAATTTGAGAAGTAACTCTCGCGAATAATTGAACATGTGATTGTGTTATTTTAGTTTAATTAGTTGAGTTTCATGAGTAGATAACACTGCTTAGGACATATTCAATGTAACCAGCGTATCTTAAACTAAAATATCAATTTGAGAAGTAACTCTCGCGAATAATTGAACATGTGATTGTGTTATTTTAGTTTAATTAGTTGAGTTTCATGAGTAGATAACACTGCTTAGGACATATTCAATGTAACCAGCGTATCTTAAACTAAAATATCAATTTGAGAAGTAACCCTCGCGAATAATTGAACATGTGATTGTGTTATTTTAGTTTAATTAGTTGAGTTTCATGAGTAGATAACACTGCTTAGGACATATTCAATGTAACCAGCGTATCTTAAACTAAAATATCAATTTGAGAAGTAACTCTCGCGAATAATTGAACATGTGATTGTGTTATTTTAGTTTAATTAGTTGAGTTTCATGAGTAGATAACACTGCTTAGGACATATTCAATGTAACCAGCGTATCTTAAACTAAAATATCAATTTGAGAAGTAACCCTCGCGAATAATTGAACATGTGATTGTGTTATTTTAGTTTAATTAGTTGAGTTTCATGAGTAGATAACACTGCTTAGGACATATTCAATGTAACCAGCGTATCTTAAACTAAAATATCAATTTGAGAAGTAACCCTCGCGAATAATTGAACATGTGATTGTGTTATTTATTTATAACCTCGTCTCCCCATCAATGACACTAACTAAAATACCAGGGGGGCTACCGGCTAAGTTGCCGAACATCGGGATAGTGATCGGCGTTCAAATAAATAAAGGTTTTTTATTTAATCAATCATTAAACCGGCTTTGACGTTGAAAATCGATTCCGGACCATTTATGACGCCACATGTGCTCATGGAAGCCGATTTAACGATTTATTAAGTCTTTTTTAATTTTTATTTATATGAACGCCGATTACTAACCCGATGTTTGGTGACTTAGCCGGTAGTCCCCCTGATATCAAAACCAGACATAGCTCCCGATTCTATGCATTACGAACTAAACTGAAAATAAACCAATTTTAACATCATTTCATCGTTTTTAAACAAAGTTGAGTTTTAAAGAACTTGAGTCAATTTAAATTATGGTACGAAATACTGAAGTTAAAATATGCGTTATATTGTAAATAGATTTAGTAGTTTGACAGCTCTATGTTTGCGATGTTCCTTTGATACGACTAATATTAGAGAGAGATGTAAAAACATTTAAGAAAGAAATACATAATTTTATTTCTAAATCACATACGAAAAATGTGTAACGATTTTAGTATATCATTCTATAGATTTTGGAACAGTCTCCCTATTGGCATGAAATATGCAATATTCTGCAGTGCTGACCTTTATCGTATATCTACATTTAAATTCGTTAAGCGGTGTAAAAGAAAGAATTACCAGCAATATCTTCCAATAGCAGAGTGACAACAATAGGTTTCCGGTTGGCCTGTTCACTAGAAAACTTTTTGTTCCATAGAGAAATTTATCATAGAACATCATCATAGAAAAACAAGTTATGTCTCTGACCGACTAAAACCCCACGGTGACCGTCTTCAACACATTTGGAAACACCGGTAACTCCACTGGAATGACCATAAGTTAAGACAATCATAACCTCAAAAACACTAGGACCAGTACATCAGCATTCCGCATCCTTTTAGTCGCCTTTAATGGCAGGCTCGGACACCGTTCACCAATACTGAGCTAGGGCCTGGTGTACAGGACTGGTCCTGTAGTCCCGGCCAGCAGCTCTGGAGCAATGACAGTTTTACTCAGTCTTTCCCAATTCAGTGGGTTACGACTAGCAACAGTCATAACTACTTAATGTTAATTAATCAGCAAACAGTTATTACTGAAATCGTTGCAGTTTATTTATCCTAGTATCAGATCCTTTCAAGGATAAAGTAAATATTCAGAATAATAGGAACAAAATTCAGTTTTCTAGTAGGTACATTGCAATTGTTTTACCGCACCGTATATTGTTAGGTACATTTTAAAAGAATACTAGAACTTTAGACAATTTCAATGATAGTAAGTAGCACAAGACAATACAAAAGAGTATTTTTCTCAGTTTATAGTTTGTTTGTTCGCTCCAATAGTATTTTACTGTACTGTATAAAAGCATCACTCTAATTCCACCGGAAGCACAACCCAAGCCAGTATCCACAATAGCCTCTAAAGAAAACTTACAAAGAGCAAAGCGGGCGGAATGCCAGTTTAAAACATTCCTTTTTTCTTCGCTCTCTGTAACTTATTCGTCTAGTAAATAAAGTCCTCACACACGTTCACACTCGATTAAGTCTCAAGTGAGAGTTTGTGAACGCACCCGACCCGTCGTTTCCGGATGAGGCGCCTCCGTGACGCCGTCCGGTACCGCCATAGTGGCATCCAACATGGCGCGCGAAAATCGCGGGAAAAGAAAAGATGGCGACCGACACGACTATTACCGCCTTTTAGTGTTAGTTATTGCTTTGCATTTATTCAGTTGTCACGTTGGAGCGTTAAATAGCTCGGGATTAATAGCGACATGTCCGTGCAGAAGATTTTCGGATGTGACCTACTCGTACGTAAAATGGGTTAAATAGGCATTTTATACGATTTCGCTATGGGTTTGAACGTAGTATTTGGGTACACGGAAAGCAATGTCGCAAAAATTTAGTTACACTGTAAAAACAGAATTGTTAACCAAAACGTACCTAACCAAAAGTCGCCGTATGATTATAATAAAACCCACATCATTATAACTTTAGAATTATCATCCACACACACATCGCACGCGTATAATTGTTGCCCCTGTGAATTCTGAAAAATGTTTTTTCATACTTGTAAAAGGCGTTTCACAGAAACTGTGCAGGAATTTGTATGGAACTCCATTAGTTTTGTTTTTAGAGATCCTTTTAAACGAGTTAAAAGGAACCCATAAGAGAGGATTCACTTCTTTCAAAGACATTCTCATTGAACTCGCTAAATTTGTGATGCACGGGTTAAGGGGGCTACCACCTCGCGGCCTTGTGTTTCGGTTACGATCCTCAAACAGTGCAACTATTTGTGTGACCTACATGTGTATGTAAGTTGTGTGTCCGTGAAATGTATGTTTGTAAAGACCCCAACGATACACGGATTAATTTTTCTAAAGGGTCGATGTCTTTATAAACTTATTAAGCGTGGCCGACGTGGACTGTCAATATTTTAGTGGGCCAAAGCAAACAAAAAAGCTTTGGTGACAAAACAGATGTTTGTTATTATTTATTTCATATTCTTTTTGATTTATGAGCAAACTAGCTGTACCCGCGTTATTACCCACGTTAAACTTTATAAATTATAACCTATGTGTTAATCCAGGGTGTCAGCTAACTCTATACCAAATTTTATTTAAAAAGCTCCAACCGATTTGACGTAAAGAAGTAACAAACATACACACTCACACACTTTCGCCTTTATATATACAAATAGTATATCCCATGTACCATTTCCGCTTTATTTCCGAAGTTCAACGAAGTTTAATTAATTATCTATAGTCTTTGGAAGGCATATCCCAAATCACGCACCAAGGAATTTCCAGAGAATCCCACTTTTAGCAACGCTCTCTTCATACATTATTATTACCAGCTTACCCCCAAAGTAAAGAGTGCATAAAGAAGTTTTACTTCAAAAAGAAATGTACTGGCCATAAAGATATTTTAAATATGGCCGCAAGGGATCTGCGAGAATTTTAAATGTCTGATAATTTCAACTTTACGTTGAATGTTGGAGGAGGAATAGAAGGTAAGATGGACGAAGTATGTCAGCTGATTAGTGAAAAGCGGATCGATGTGTTGTGTGTGAATGAGACGAAGCGGAAAGGTTGTGATACTACAAACCACGGACTATACACGGCGTATTGGTCTGGAGTACCGAACACCACCCGAGCTTGCCAAGGTGTGGGTCTCATTCTTTCCACAAGTATGTCTGAGTGTGTGACTGAGTTCGAATGCGTGAATGCAAGAGTAATGTGGTTGAGAATGAAAGTTGGTATGACCCGTATCTTCCTAGTAGGAGTGTACGCTCCTGTAGATATGGGTGCAGTTGTAATACAGCGAGAACAAGAGGAAAGAAAGGCATTCTGGGAGAACCTGAGAGATGTGTTGCGGTTAAGTCGGTATAATGAAAGAGTAATAATGTTAGGTGATTTTAATGGATGGGTTGGGGTAAAACGTGATGGTTTTGAAAGAGTACTAGGTCAATTCGGTGACGAGAGTGAGAATGAGAATGGGTACAGTCTGCTTGAGATATGTTTGGAATGGGGTCTTTGTGTTACAAATACTATGTTTGAACATAAAAGAATCCATACGTTTACACGAGAGAGGAAAAATGTGAGAAAGAGTATGATTGACTTCGTGATTGTAGATGAAAGACTGAGAAAGAATGTTCTAGACACAAGAGTCTATCGTGGGACCGCAATCCATACAGACCACTTTCTGGTGATGAGCCGAATAAGTGGTCTGTTCAAAGGATGGCGCCACCGAATCCCTGAGACTAAGAGTGTACTAGAGAGAATAAAAGTAGAGGAACTGCAAGAGGAAGAAGTGGCAGATGAGTACAAAAGTAAGTTGGTTGAGAAGTTTGAGGGATCTGAAGACATAAGAGAAGTAGAAGAGCTATGGAAGGTAGTCAAAGAAGGTGTGGTGAGTGTAGCTGGTGAAGTATGTGGTGTAATAAAGAGAAGAAGAGGAAGAAAGATGAAGAATATTTGGTGGGATAAAAGTGTACAAAAAGTTGTATGTGAAAAGAAGAAAGCGTGGTTAGACTGGCTAGCCACCAGAGCAAACGAACGAATGCATAAGGCGACGAATGAGGATATAGAAAGGGCCTGGAATGATTATAGGAAAATGAAAGGAATTGTAAAGGATGTGGTGAACGAAAAGAAAAATGAACAAAAGGATAATTTTGATAGAAGGTTGTCTAAGGATTTTCAGACGAACATTAAGTTTTTCTGGAAATCCGTTAGATCAGTAAGAGGCATAACTCAAACCTCAGAACTGAAATCCATACGAGACCAAGATGGAAATATAGTGAAAGGGGAAGAATGCGCGTTAAAACGTTGGAAGGAGTATTTTGAAAGTTTGTATGAAAGAGGTGTAACAGAGAGTGAACGTAGTTCACTAAGTATAGACGAGAACAAATGTAAAGATGAAATTGGTATGGATGAGATTGTGAAAGCTATTAAGGGTATGAAATCAGGTAAGTCACCAGGGTATGACAGGGTAACTTCCGAGATGCTGAAGGCTGGACATGGCGTCATAGCGAGTCAGCTGTGCAGCCTTTTCAATCTATGCTATACCACCGGCCAAGTGCCAAGTGATTGGTGCAAGGCTGTCATTGTACCTCTTTACAAAGGGAAAGGCTCACGGCAAGACTGTAAAAACTATAGGGGCATTAGTCTGCTCAGCGTCGTTGGTAAGTTGTATGCAAAAGTATTGGTTGAAAGAGTTGTGAAAGAAACCGATGCGAAAATATGGGATGCACAGGCTGGTTTTCGGAAAGGAATGGGATGCACGGATCAGGTCTTTTCTCTGCGAAGCATAGTAGAGAAGTTTTTGGGCAAAAACCAAAAAGTCTACTGTGCCTTCGTAGACTTAGAAAAGGCCTACGATAGAGTGTTGAGGAATGAACTATGGTCGGTACTGTCCATGTATGGGTTGAATGACAACCTTGTTCAAGCACTGAAATCTCTTTATAGGGATTCCAGAGCTTGCGTGAGGATTAACGGGTCATACACCGAGTGGTTTAGCATCCAAAAGGGTGTTAGACAGGGATGTGTAGCGTCACCGTGGTTGTTTAACCTATTCATGGATAGCTGTTTAAAAGATTTGAAAGAAAGTGAATGCGGTGTAAGGATGAATGAGTTACTCATCAAATGTCTGCTTTACGCTGATGATCAAGTTTTACTTGCATCATCGGCGGACGAGTTGCAGGTGATGGTAACAATGATGTATGAATCTTTTGAAAGGAAAGGGATGAAAATGAATGTAGGTAAGACGAAAGTAATGGTATTTGAGAGGGATGAATACACGACAGCGTGTGATATTGTGATTGGAGGAGAGAAAGTCGAACAGGTGAATGAGTTTGTATATTTGGGAACTTTGTTTACGAGAGATGGGAAATATGAAAAAGATATTGTAAGAAGAGTAAATGCGGGGAACAGAGTGAATGGGGCACTACACGCCTTTATGAGTAGCCGGCAAGTATCAAAGAAGGCTCGACTAGCCGTGCACGATGGAGTGTTAGTGCCAACTTTAATGTATGGAAGTGAAAGTTGGGTATGGCAGAAAAAGAATGAAAGTAAAATAAATGCAGTTGAAATGAGAGCTCTGAGAAGTATGTGTGGTGTGACTTTGAGAGACAGAATTCGAAATACTGATGTAAGAGAGCGTTGTGGTGTGAAAGAGGATGTAGTCACAAAGATTGAAAAAGGCATGCTGAGATGGTTTGGCCATTTAGAAAGGATGAATGAAAGAAGATTGACAAAAGAAGTATACCTGGCCTGTGTGAATGGGACAAACGGAAGGGGAAGACCACGTCGAACATTCTCTGACCAAATTGGAGATGTTCTCAAGAAAGGGCAGGTCAGAAGTACCCTAAACCGGCGAGCATGTATGAAGAATGTAATGACAGTGATCGAGGCAAAAGAAGTATGCAAAGATCGTGACAAATGGAAATCCGTTGTCTCTGCCTACCCCTCTGGGAAACAGGCGTGAGTCTCTGTATGTATGTATGTAGGTTAGTTTTAGGCTGATTTCATAGTCACGCCGGCGAGCGGCGCCGTCCAAACGCGCTCGCTTACAATTACACTAGATAGTAATTGCGTTTCAGAGTCACGCAGTTCAAACGCGCCGCCAGGGACACGCGCGCCGTCGGCCAGCGCTGCCCGAGCTCCTCTACTGGCAGCTAGCGTTTTACAGTGACGCGTCTCACACGCGCGCCGTTGCGTACACTTAAAATGGCTGTTGAGACGCGCTGGCCTCCGGCGCGTGCCGCGCGCGTTAATCTGAAATCAGCCTTGGTGTTGGGTGTTGATGATTTTGCCTTTCTTTTTGCTCAAGGAGTAAAAACTATTCTTATTTACATATATACCGGCAAGTGAAGTAATAAGTTCATCCAGTGTCAGAGTGGTTTAAGCCACCCAAAAGGCCTCTCACGTGGCTTATCTAGTTTTGTGACTCACTACAGTCGAGACTCACAGCTTAACGTGCCCGCTGGAGCACATAGACGTTAAAAAATGAAACTAGTCACCCATCTATACAATGATCGCACGCCTTGCTCTAGTCGAGAGCAGCTTTACTTTGAGCGCCTATGAACGTTAAAATCGTTGCAAAAACAAAATGACATAAGTAGCCAAGTTCTGCCATATAATAATGCTTAGTTTTATCTGTAATATTTTATGTCCCAACTTATAGGTCATCAAAAACTTATTTAGGTACTTTGAAATATTTTTATGTTGTACCAGATTGCTTGATAATAAAATATATATTACTAAACTTTTAGTGCTAATAGATTTTATGTTTATCTAGGCCTAGATAGCCCTGTAAGACCGATATAACGACCGATTATATACTTACTTTATCTCTTCTTATGGCGAATACACGACCTAGATTTTTATTAATATTACTTTGCCCGAACTTCGTACCGCGAAATTTTTTTTGCCGTCATTTCTGTGTAAAGTATATATTTATTACTCTTGTACATTGTAATGTACAAGAATTTGAACTTCTTTACTAGAAAAATGTATCACGGACTTCTGTCTCAATCGCATACTCACTCTTCTGATATTTTTAAATATTTGCAATTTTTTTTACAAACCTTCTCTTGACAATAACTCACACATAAAAGCAAGATTCATCCATTTTGGTGCAGTCGTTTGAAACTGCGTTTTGTACGTTTGAAATTAAAATAACAACGTCTCACATTCTTCTGTCTCATTGAGACACCCAATTTATTTTGTGTGTACGACGGTCGCGTTTTGCTCCTATAGGTACAGGATCCCATGCGGCCCAACTAAGATCTGGTAGAGCAAGCTCCGAGGTGTAATATAAATACTGGATATCACTTTAGGAGCATCATTGAGCTACAAAATTGAACAACTCAAACCACATTTTAAGAGAGGTAGGGTATGCCCTATCTCTGCTCTTTGACCGAAAACGCTATGGCCCGACTGGGGAAGTACCTCCACCTTACAGAAGACATTCCTTAATAATAACATTAATAATTTTAATGTTGTGTTTCCGAGTGTGAGTAAGATCGCCAGAGCTCATTGGGGTGGAGAAAGGGTCAGCAACACTTGTTTGCTGACGCTTAAAGGCGCGAC
This sequence comes from Pseudoips prasinana, assembly GCA_951640165.1. Classification (NCBI taxonomy): domain Eukaryota; kingdom Metazoa; phylum Arthropoda; class Insecta; order Lepidoptera; family Nolidae; genus Pseudoips; species Pseudoips prasinana. The sequence goes on along the minus strand of OX621245.1, from coordinate 33,807,864 downwards.
TCCTCTGGTATCGCGAGTAGTCATGGGCGGCGGTGTTCACTTACCATCAGGTGACCCACTTGCTCGTTTGCCGCCCTCTGATAAAGAAAAAAAAACGTCAACATTTTTTTTGTATTTCAAGGACTCTCTGTAGATAACGCGTGTTGCACTTTGTACACATTTTTAAACGTGCGGATTTAAAATATAGATGAATATAATATGTTTAATAATTTCTATACATTTAAATTCCGCACGTGGAATGGAAAAATGGAATCTCCATTCAAAAAGCATTTCGTTCCAAACAAAAGAAATGTAGGTAGGTATATAAATAGTGCTTCTTCAGGTCTTTGTTCGATTTCCATTCAGTAGATTGAGTATTAGGTACTGAAATAATCAGTAGTACTTATATAAATTGTAATATCAAATTAAGTGCACCGCGAGATGCTCTAACAAACGTTAAAAATAACATCGTCATACCCTGCATGGGTGTTCAGAATATCCTACTAATATTATAAATGCGAAGTTCGTGAGTCTGTATGTGTGGATGTTTGTTACTCTTTCACGTAAAAACTACGGTACGAATTTTGATGAAACTTTGTAGTAATGTAGCATATATATCTGAATAACACATAGGTTATAATGTACATACTATGTAAATTTTAAATTACTAATAATAATATCTTAGGACGTTATTCACGCACGACCATCTGATTCCAAACTAAGCAGAGCTTGTACTATGGAAACCAGATAACTGATACTACTTTTCTTTTGTAAATACGTACTTATATAAATAATTACACCCAGACTCAAGACAAACAGACATGTTCATGCACACAAATATCTGTTCTGGGTGGGATCGAACCCACGACCTCCGTCGTGAAAAGCAAGCATTTGCCAACCACGCCAACAGGCCCGTTGAATTATTAGGTTCTGAAGTATTCATTAATACTTATATAAATTGAAATATCAAATTGAGTGCACCGCGATAAGCTCTAACAAACGAAAACATAACATCGCTTACCTAACGAAATTGAGTTCCGAATATGTATTTGATGCTGCACAGTCCACTTCGCTTGAGCACGCTAACACAAACACACACACAAATATACATAAATAAACACACACACACACACACACACATAAATACATATTATTACTTAAGACACACACAATACCTGGCATAAAATCACTGCTTTTCTTCTAATTTGAGCAATAACCTCTATCTTTTCTTCTACTAATAAATCCTAATTGTATGCAATCTAATACAAGTTTATTTTGAATTGAAAAGAGTGTGTGAAAAATGTAAAAATTATATAAATTTTTGACTCAGTAAGAAATATAAATAATCACCAGCCTTGTTATAAAATTTAAATCCGCACTTTCATTACTATATCCATTCGAAAAGCATTTCGTACAATCGAACAAAGGAGTATTGGCTATCATTACAGACTATGTGTAGTACTTATTCAGCTCTATTGTTCGATTTCAATTCAGCAGGTTGTTAAGTACTTACATATTGTGAAAGGAATCTGTATCTCACAGCGGTATTTTTGAAATTTCTACAATGAGTTACATTTATATTATGCATCATATATATTGTACATATATATTGTACATATATATTGTACATTTATATTTATTTTGAAAAAAAGAGCTATAAGGAACATTACAAAAATACGTTCAGATGAATCATGTAAGCCATATTTTCAAAACTTAGGCATATTAACAGTTCCCAGTCTGTACATATTGATATTACTCACTCACCTGACTAAATATATACACGAGTTTGAAATTGTTAATTGAACAAATAAATAAAAAAAAAATACCGCAGTGTCTCCACAAGCCAAACTCTGTCGAAAGTTTTCGATCAGTATGTATTGCCAGTGATGAGTTACGGAACTTATATGGACGTGGTCGGTCACTAAGAGTCCCAAAAGGAGGCTCTAGGTCGTCCAAGGAGCAATAGAGAAGGCTATGCGAGATCGAATCAGAAATGTCGACATTCGCAGGCGAAACAAACCGACATAGCTCGAAGAATTGCTAAGTTGAAGTGGCAATGGGTGACTTGAGGCAGAAAAATCTTGAGTGGCAACCACGAACCGAAGACGCACCGTGGGCAGGCCCTCTTCCTGGACTGATGTTCTTGTGAGGGTCGCTGGATGCTGCTGTATGCGGGTAGCGCAAGACCGGCTATTGTGGATATTGGGGAAGCCTTTGTCCAGCTATGGATGTTTTTCGCCGGATATGACATAAAAATATTATTATTTTTTGTTTCTATTGCGGTCAGCTTCTCAACCTGTTGCAGTCAGATACCTGAACTGAAAATGAAATAAGTTTTTATTCAGATTAACTTATTGAGAGCTAGCAATCAGGAACACTAATTTCATACACTAATGTTTTGTAGGATTGATTTTATCTGATCATGTCTATGTCGAAAGATGCCTGGATGTTATAGTAGGTCACATGCCCGTCTGTTTCGATCATACAGGTAAAATATTTTCAATGTTTCCAGCGGTAGACCCATCACTAAATTCATCACTGACATTGAGAGACCGCGTTTCGATCCTGGAAACCTTCTATAAACAGTCGACTTGCAGGTGCTTCAGCATAACAAAAAGCAGTTTGAATACAACCGAAACTGCTGAAGCGTCATACTAGACTTAAAATCAAAGTAAATCATCATCAAAGAGAATATAAAAAACTACGTTTAAATCATACTTCGAAAATTTTCCCGACTCACGTCATCATCCATGGGGACGTGGACCCGCATTGTTTTAAAATGGCGCCATAATACGTCAGTACTCTTGCTAGTCGGTGGCCATAATTAAAAACAATACAAGTACATAACAAAGACATAAAACAAATATCCTTTTAGAAACCATAGACTTCCATTTTCAAATGTTGTAATTCGTTTTTAAATGTTGATAATGAAAGTGGCCAGTTCCGGAGATTTATCGTGCGCTTTCTGTTTACTTAAATAGCTGATAGAACTGGATCTCTGTATCAAGAGTGTAATATTACAGTAAAGATAAAATAGGGATATATAAGATAAAGGGGATTACAACTTCGTCAATTTGTCATCCGACTCTATACTTCGTAAAGGTGTAGATTGAAAGGGGTGTATAGAGGTTAAAGCTTCCTATTGAACTGCTAGATGGAGCACACCATATAGCTTGTACTGAATCATTAAACACGTATATACCTATCATTCATGGACGACTTGTTAATCTGTCTTTAGAAAGAGGACGGAAATTGCCTGACGTCGGCTGCGTCTTTATTGGACACGATTACACACAAATTGTGTCGTTCAATTTCTGGTCATATAAAAATATCGACTCCGTTTTGGTGAGATTTTCTCGACTAATAAATTATAATGTATATGCAAAATGAAAAAGGAAACATTTTTCAGTGGTTTAATTCTTACTTTGAAAGGTCGCGTATAATACATAATATTAAAAACTTCAACTAAACATAATCTCCTTGACAATAACTTAACACAAGCTAGCTAAATGTCACTACCATTATAAAATAAATTGTATAAATGTTTTAACATTCCGTGTACTTAAATATCTGTAATAAGTAACTAAAAATAATAACTGTATTACTACAAACATGTTCTGACTATTTACAAGCGCTTTTTTAAAGTCTACGTGAATAAAAACCTTTTTTATGTTTTTATTATTTTTTAACAAGATTTGTTTCATGAAAAAAGAATAGATACAGAGAAAGTATAAATTATATTTTACATATTTGTTAATATTAATCTCCAACAATCTTAACCAAGACAATTTTATATATTTGTATCATCAAATCAGCTGCAAGATATCCAATGCTGGGCAAAGGCATTTTCAAGGGCATTTTAGAGGAATATACCATAATCCTTTGGTTGGCAGACGGGTTGACGAACTGCTGCCTGTCCACTGGTAGAAATTCACTCGAGACTACTTCTACGCCGTCCCCTGGATAAGACGCGGTGAGGATATTCGTGCCGTGCCATCGTCACACAATCAGATAATTGATACACTACTTTTCTTTTGTAAATACATAGGTACTGTGACGACCTTCTTGGTTGCACACCTTCGTTCGTACAAACGTTTTAAAAAGAAATAATTAAAAAGAAATCGTTTGAAAATACTTCAAACGAAAACAAAATTGTTTCTAACAGTCAGTCTACGACAGTACTCTGATAGGGTAAGGAGCCTTGTGACCTGATATAGTAAGAGTGAAGAAAATATATAAGCAGTTATCTAAACTTGAGTATATTATTTACGACATAAAAGATCCCGAAGACGTATGGAGTAGCAGAACTTTATAGTACTTAAATAGATAATTACACCCAGGCACAGGACAAAGGGTCAAACATATCTGTCCTGGGTGGGAACCGAACTGGCCGTCTAAGATAGGTGATGATCGCGTAATACTGTTCTATTAAGACGTTCCTTACGGTGAGCATTGTTGGCTGTAACGCCGCAGTAGCGCCTTTGTATCCCTAATACCTGTTTAGGGTGGTTTGCACCGCAATTTGTGAGACTTGGCATTCACTGCGCGTTGCGACTAAGTACTAACTAGTGGTTTACTGAGCGAAATTGTTTAGGTTTGTGTGTTGTTTAGGTTAAGGGAGGTAGGACACAGCGTTCATTCGGTCAAAGAGCAGCCCGTCTGGGGAAGTACCTCCACCTTACAGAAGACATTAATAATATCTAGGGACAATAATAATATCTAGGGATAATGTCACACAATTTCCCTGACCAAATCGGAGACGTTCTCAAGAAAGGGCAGGTCAGAAGTACCCTAAACCGGCCAGCATGTATGAAGAATATAATGACAGTAATTAAGGCAAAAGACGTGTGCAAAGATCGTGACAAATGGAAATCCGTTGTCTCTGCCTACCCCTCTGGGAAACAGGCGTGAGTCTATGTATGTAATGTCACACAGATCATCCTAGCCCCAAACTAAGCAAAGCTTGTACTATGGGTACCAGGCGACGATATACATACTTATATAGATAGATAAATACTTATATACATAGAAAACATCCATGACTCAGTAACAAATATTCGTGCTCATCACACAAATATTTGCACTTACCGGGATTCGAACCCAGGACCACTAGCTTCGTAGGCAGGAGCACTACCAACTAGGCTACGGTGATCATCATAGTAATAACATTCCTTAATAACATTAATCATTTTAATGTTGTGTGTCCGAGTGTGAGTAAAGTCGCCAGAGCTCATTGGGGTGGGGGGAAGAGTCAGCAACACTTCTTTGCAGACTTTTAAAGGCCGGCAACGCACCCGTGACTCCTCTGGTATCGCGAGTGGCCATGGGCGGCGGTGATCACTTACCATCAGGTGACCCACTTGCTCTTTTGACGCCATCTAAAATGAAAAAAATAAAGGTTTTGGGTTTGAAAATGCAATTTAAATAATAATAATGTCCTCTTGGTCGAATTACCATGCAATTTACATGGTGTTAGCCATCGGCGCGGAATATATTATAGTGCACAAGTATATGCGCAACTACATCGGCACTTTCTATTACATCACTCTCATGATCTGATGGGACGATAAGTGACACAAGCGGAAAGAGTTTAGGTACAGACGCCAGCACATCCAGCTACCCACCTATCAAAATTCTTTTTTAGATTTTTAACTTTATCACATTAACATAAGGTTCACTTTCAACTGGGGAAATATGACAGATTGGGGTAACTTGATGTGCTGGCGTCTGTACAAGACCAACGGCTTTACATGCTCTTCGAAGAGCACAAGGCTTTAATACCACCAATTCTCAGCTGATATTGAGAAATTTTCTCTGAAGTAGAACGTCGAAAGGGAACCTGCATGCCTATGAGTTTCCAAAAAATGTTCTTAATACCTCTTGAAGTATGTCAACCCGCCCTAGGCCAGTGTGGTGGATTTTGGCTTATGCCCTCGCTTTGACAGAGGAGGCCCTTGACCTTGCAGTGGGAGAGTAATGGACTGCACTCATCATATAATTAAAAGTAAAGGCTACTTTTTAGGGTTCCGTAGCCAAATGGCAAAAAACGGAACCCTTATAGATTCGTCATGTCTGTCTGTCTGTCCGTCCGTATGTCACAGCCACTTTTTTCCGAAACTATAATAAGTAGTGTTGAAATGTGAATGGCAAAAATCGTACCGCATACTTCTTTTAGTGTTCAGCTACATAATTTGTACCACTTATTAAGACAACTAAGGCATTGATCTTCATGTATGTATAATATTTTTAGAACTTGGGATTAATTAATAACATCAAAAATAATATTTCAATTCTTTTCAATAAATAAACGTAATAAAATGGTAAACAAAACGCAGTTACGTTTTTAGAAATTGCCATGTGTAAAATAATATAAACATCTTAATTATAATTAATAATTTTTAAATGGGAACAACATTGCATATAAATCATATAATTATATACTTATTTGTTATACCTATGAAAGCACAGTAGTTGCATTAAATCGTAATAATTAATGATTTAGATTAGGAACGATTTTCGTCTTCAGTATTTTTTTTGTTCATGCCAATTATTTATTGACAGGCAAAGACAATCTGTCAGGTATTTATTGCTGTTGTTTTGATACATGTCATCAATTTAGCAAATTATCTTGCAATTTTTACGTTGAAATATCCTCCGTACTATAATATATATCTGTTGACAGTGGATTCACGAAAGGACTCTTTATCATTTAATTAAAATGACGAGTTTGCAATGTGTTAAGTGCTACATTCTATTCATGCCCCGACTAAGAAGCTTTATCCGATGAGAGTGAAGTTCTCAATAAACCCAATGTTGCTTTGTGCTATGTGATAATAATTATTGTTTGTTACTTATATGAAGATGTTCTTAGATGAAGTAATACTAAGGATGAACTAATAATAATACTAATAAAATAAATGTAGTTACAAAAAACAAATAACCTATTGTTTTATTTACCTCCACTCAAAACCTCATATAAAACCCCTCGCAACCTCACACAAATGTACACTGGGGTATGAACTTTGTAATTAATGGAAATAAAGAACTTTTCATTATTTCAACAAATAATAGTTTTTTGCATATTCCTAACCTAACTTGCGACCCGGTTAGGGTTTTCGGGGCAGGTTCGGAATAAATCCATGTAAAGACTATAAAAAGAGCGACAACATATTTTACTTTAACACCATAACAATGTTTATATAAATATAATATGACAATGTAACAATCTTCATTAGTACACTAGTTAACACTAGAGCATTTCATTGCCACATCAGTAGACACACTTTGATATTTACAGTATCTTATTACTTAGGCAGTAAGAGTGATTTTCGAACTGCAATGTATCCACGGTCATGGGGTTGACCCACAAATTACCAAAAGTAAGCTTAAACTAAAACTGGCTATAACTTTTATATCCCAAGTTCTAAAAATCTAAGATATTAAAGATACCTTTTCTATCACATTAACTACCAATTAAAACATAAAATATCCCGAAACACGAAATTTTACTAGCGGTACAAAAATCCCATACAGACCTGCCGTTTACCTTTGGTAAGTAGATGTATTCTGTAAATTAAGATTTTCACACAAAAATAGAAAAATAATAATTTTGGGGGGTCCCCATACATAGAACTGAAACTTATTTTTTTTTTCACCGTACCTATCCATAGACACCACACACGTCAAAAATGATATCATTTCTTTCTAAACTGAATAGTTTGCGCGAAAGACACCTCCAAAGTGGTAAAATGAGTGTCCCCCCTGTAACTTCTAAAATAAGAGAATGATAAAACTAAAAAAAATATATGATGTACCTACATTACCATGCAAACTAACAACGAAAATTGGTTTGAACGAGATCTAGCAAGTAGTTTTTTTTAATACGTTATAAATCGTAAACCGCAATTTGCTTTCATTTAATCAACTGAAACATGCTGCTACGGAACCCTTCATGGGCGAGTCCGACTCGCACTTGACCGGTTTTTTCTTTCCTCTGATGGCAATGCCTTTTAGTCGCAGTTGTTTTAGCATGACACGGTTTGACGTGTGTTGTTGAATGATTATAGGCGGTATAGAAAGTTTGAGCAATTTGGCGATTACAAAACTAAACTTGTTCGTTGAAGGAGTGAAAGCTGATCGTTCTTTACCTAGTCGACCGGTAAGGACACTTTGCCGCCGTCAGCTGGTTTAAGGTATAAAATAATAATAATAATATCTGGGGACAATGTCACACAGATCATCCTAGCCCCAAACTAAGCAAAGCTTGTACTATGGGTACCAGGCGACGATATGCATACTTTTATAGATAGATAAATACTTATATACATAGAAAACATCCATGACTCAGAAACAAATATTCGTGCTCATCACACAAATATTTGCACTTACCGGGGTTCGAACCCAGGACCACCAGCTTCGTAGGCAGGATCACTACCAAGTACCAACTAAGCTACGGTGAAAACAATGCAAAGCGTTTACTATGGCAACCATTTCACAAAATAACTTGATTGAATACATTACTAAATCAAACTATTTTGTTATAGGTAACTACGACCTATAACCTATTTAGCTTGGTGGGTACTTTTTTAACAAGTTTGTAAAATATATTGATGCTACGTTATAACATGACATGAAATAATGTTTCATGTCATGTTATAATATAATTTTCATTAATCTAATAAAAACTCAGTTTTAAATTTAAAACCCAACTATCGAGTGAAGCAGAGCTGACATACCGCGGAAATTCAAAATCCCTGAGGACCTAAAATTTATAATGTAAGATTAATCGGGCACGATTTTTTGTATTTTACTTACTTCAGTGGTTACCCTAGTGCCAGAGTAGTTCAAGCCGCCCAGTAGGCCTCTGACATGGCTTAAGGATTGTTGTCTAATGTCTACAACCGGGACCGACAGCTTAACGTGCCCTCCGAAGCATTATTGCATTTTAAGGTGTATCTATTATACTTATTGCATCTATTTGGCCATAAGAGTATCCGCGGAATTAGTTTTATTGCTTTTTTTATAATTTATAGAAAGGAAATATACATAATCAAAAATAGTAACTAATAGCAATTTACAAACACTGAGATTTAATAATAATAATAAATATGTTGGGACTACTAACGCACTGCTATCTGATCCCAAACTAGACAGAGCCTGTACTATGGCTACTAGACAACTGATAACCATGCTATGTATTTCTAAACACATGCATAATTTAGATAAATTATCCTCAGACACAGAACTAATATTCAAGCTCGTCACCCAAAGATTTGTCTTGGGCGGGGATCATATCCACGACCTCTGAGTAATTAGTCAGTCACTAACTAGACCAACAGGCCAGTCAAACCAAAGTCAAGTCATGAGTCATGATCTTGACCATGAGCCATGAAATCAAGGGGGGGAGGGGGGGAGACACATTTAAAAAAAATTATTAGGAACCCCAATATAATTTTTGAAGACATATACACAGATACCCTACATGTATCGATTTGATGAAAAAAAAAACTCAGTGTCAGTTCTAAGTATGGAGAACCCCCAAAATTTATTGTTTATTTCTATTTTTGTGTCAAAATATTAATGCGGTTCACAGAATACATCTACTTACCAAGTTTCAACAGTACAGCTCTTATAGTTTCGGCAAAAAGTGGCTGTGACATACGGACGGACAGACAGACAGACACACATGACGAATCTATAAGTTCCGTTTTTTTCCATTTGGCTACGGAACCCTAAAAATGGACCTAAAAAGTATAAGTAAGTAAACTAACACGAACGCATGCATGCAAGCATGTTCTTGCTACCTGAAAATCGGGTCCGATTATTCGGAACTGAAAAATCGTGTATGGTAATAAGCCTTTAGCTCCGCGATAATTGCCCGAATGAGCTGCAATGAACCAGAATTTACCGGAATCGCGCTTCACGTGTTCCCTCTGGATAATGTGACAGTTCCGACAATATGGCCGACAGATCGTGGATTTAATAACTAAGGCTGATTTCAGAGTGACGTGCGCGGCGCGCGCCGGAGGCCAGCGCGTCTCAACAGCGGCGCGTGCGAGAGCAGTCACTCTGAAACGCTAGCTGCCAGTAGAGGAGCTCGGGCAGCGCTGGCCGACGGCGCGCGTGTCGCCGGCGGCGCGTTGGAACTGCGTGACTATGAAACGCAACTACTATCTAGTGTAATTGTAAGCGCGCGCGTTTGGACGGCGCCGCTCGCCGGCGCGACTCTGAAATCAGCCTAAATGAGCAAGCTTCTGTTTTAGACGGATTGGGGATTTGGGTTTCTGGTAGAATTCATTTCGTTTCTGACTGCCTAATTCGTGTTTTCGTTCTCGATTGTGCTTCACAGGAGTATTTTAAACCAACGTCTAATAAAAAGTGATCAACTCTACTCTTATGTTTTTTTTGTTGTAGTTTACACTATTTTTGCGAACCGTTTTCGGTAGTTATTTTTATTGATTAAGGAATGCATTCGTGATACCGATGTAAATATTTGTTCTAATCATCGGTAATTATATAAAAAGAGCGGTCAAGTGCGAGTCGGACTCGCCCAGGAAGGGTTCCGTAGCAAGCATTTGACTTGATTGAATGAAAGGTAAATTGTGGTTTACGATTAATGACGTATTTTAAAAAAGCTACTTACTAGATCTCGTTCAATCTAATTGTCGGTGGAAGTTTGCAAGTTTGAATTTTTAGAAACCTCTTTATAATTTTTGAAGACCTATCCATAAATACCTATGTATAGATTCGATGAAAACAAATGAAAATGTATTATTTCATTTCTATTTTTGTGTGAAAATCTTAATGCTTTTAACAGAATAATTCTACTTACCAAGTTTCATCAGTACAGCTCTTATAGTTTCGGAAAAAAGTGGCTGTGACATATGGACGGACAGACAAACAGACAGATATGACGAATCTATAAGGGTTCCGATTTTTGCCATTTAGCTACGGGACATTAAAAAGCGTTGAAGTCGATGTATGTTCTTAAGATATTATGTGGAAATGGCTACCACCCCAACTCATTTCGTGGGTGACAAAGAAGTCGTCCCGAAGAAAAACATAACAAACGTCTTTCTGAGTACTATGACCGTCACAATCACAGTTTACCAAGAGGATCGAAATGAGAATCTGACTGAGTAAGGTTAGGTTTTAAAAAATACTTATACGTTTATTTCAATTTAGAAGTCTAAACCGGCAAGCATGTATGAAGAATGTAGTGACAGTAAACGAGGCAAAAGAGGTTGTGCAAAGATCGTGACAAATGGAAATTCGCTGTCTCTGCCTACTTGTCTGGAAAACAGGCGTGAGTCTATGTTTAATAGTCAAATAGAAGAATCGTAACCTGCACTAACTAGAATACTTTACATTTTTTTGATGTAAGGGAATATCCAAATTCAGCATCACATATCAAAAATGTACGAAGTGAACGTGACCAAAACTGGGACAGAAAATGTAAAAGGCGCTCCCAAAATGCAACCAGGAATTGTAATTCAGCTTTCGTTTGTTGTTAAAGTGCAATCACTATTCTAAAATCCAAGGCTTAGTTCGTTGGTTCTTTATAGAAGACTGCATTAATATTATTACTAGAGAGAACACTTGTTCGAAATTCGACCATTAAAATTCTATGTTCGAAGACTATAGACATTAAAGACAAATCATATTAATTTGTTCTCAGTTTTGACCGTCAGTTTGTCATCTCCTCTCAGTTTGTCAGTGTGTCAAAAGTATGATAGTGTGTGTAATGTTTTTTTATTAACATAATTTACTTCTAATGCCTATTGTATAAAAAATATTAGCTTTCCACACTCCTATTCCAAATGAACTGGTCGGTGCAGTTTTCGTAAAAAGGGATACAAGTTTTTGCTTCACGTATTAATATAATGATTTATTGATTGTAGGGTTTTATTGCTTTGGTGGCATATGATAGAATACTCTCTAACTCTTTATTGTACACCATAAGAATTGACAATATGACATGAAATTGACAAGTTGTACAAAAGGCGGTCTTATCGCATAAAGCGATCTCTTCCAGACAACCTACGGATGGATAGGAGCCACAGATATCTATGAACATTAACTAATATCAGTAGGTGTGGAACAAGAGATATATCAAAATTGGGGCAAAGGTAGAAAGTAACCACTGTACCGCTAATGTAACTTTTGTGAGTCAGGATCAGAAATATGATGAAAAACTTCTGAATTTGTGGGCTGAGATATTGATCAATTTAATCAATACTTCTTGAGTCAGGATCAGAAATATGATAAAAACTTCTGAATTTGTGGGCTGAGATATTGATCAATTTAATCAATACTTCTTGAGTCAGGATCAGAAATATGATGAAAAACTTCTGAATTTGTGGGCTGAGATATTGATCAATTTAATGAATACTTCTTGAGTCAGGATCAGAAATATGATGAAAAACTTCTGAATTTGTGGGCTGAGATCTTGATCAATTTAATCAAGAAGTATTGATGAGACTCACAAAAGTTGCATTAGCGGTACAGTGGTTACTTTCTACCTTTGCCCCAATTTTGATACATCTCTTTTTCCACACCTACTGATATTAGTTAATGTTCATATATATCTGTGGTTCAGCTCCTATCCATCCGTAGGTTGTCTGGAAGAGATCGCTTTATGCGATAAGACCGCCTTTTGTACAACTTGTCTATGTAATATTTCATGTCATATTTTCAATTCTTATGGTGTACAATAAAGAGTTAGAGAGTATTCTATCATATGCCATATGTAAGGGTTAGAAAAGTAGTAGAAGAGTTTAAGTATGAGTAGTATTTTAAAGACAACGGAACACTAAAAGTGCCACATCTGCGCGTGGCTTTGGCCGAGCAATTGGGTCGCTGTTCAGAAATAGCCGCGAATCATCACGCGTGTGCCCAGCGCCTAGAAAGCGCGAGCAATATTCTCACTCCATTTTTTAGATACGTGGGTTTGCTCCGAAGTTTGCTCGTAAACGTTCAACGATCCAAGGAGTTTTCTAGTAAATCAACTCGCGCATGACTTGCAAGTAACGTGCGTTTCGAGAGTCTGGCATATTGCACGCAAATTGCGCGCGATTTATGGATTCGCGCGATGATTGTGGGCACTATGCCTTGAATTACACATGAACATTTTAATGTTCATTTTTGGATGCCATTAATAAAAAAACGATTCTCTATTGTTTTTTCTATGATACAATAACACTTCTTTATGAAAGTCGCCATAATCAAAAGCCGCGTTCAAAAGTTCAGGGAAATACAAACACAATTTATCATATTATAATATTATGAGAGAAATAATATACTTTATAATAATATTGTTTGATTTCTTTTCTCTGTTGGTACTTTATTTTTGACAGCATAATTCTCAAGATAGTAAAACTTTGATTACGTACCCAACCTCAGAAAATTAATTCAACCGTTCTTAACAGGCATAAAATCATCCCGAGAGACGAAATCGTAAAATTCATCCGTGCTCAATTAGAGATACGCTTTTTTCCAAAACGACGAACGTCGAACCAATTAGACTCCGGTTGATGTATCGACAATTTTATATCTTGATCAAAATTTATATCCGGTGGGAAATCGAGGGAGATCCGGAGTATTCCGCAGTAATTGTTGGTTCGAGTCGCTGGACTTCGATTGTCGGATTAAAGATGACTGAAGTTCTACATTCCGTATTTCGGCCGAGCCCTTACCTTGGGATTTTTAATTTATTCAAAATATATAGCTTTTATAACTTTTATGCCTCAGACGCTGCATATTATGTAGTGTTATTTTAAGAAGATAGATTTCTAAGTATCACGTTTTACGAGGGAGCACTCTAAAACTGCTTGGCACTCTTACCAAATGCCAAATAATTAATCCTACCATGCTGAGTGATCACTCAGCATGGTAGGATTAATTAGTTTTATATATCACGTTTTTTCATCTATATTTAGCGCACGCAATTATAACGACGAAACTGTTTTAGAAATAACGGGTATCAAATAATAATATCCTGAGACATTATTTAGAGTAGACAAAGTCATCTGATCCCAAACTAAGCAGAGCTTGTACTATAGAAACCAGACAATTGCTATACTCCCTTTTTTGTAAATACATACGTATATAGATAATTACAGCCAGACTCAGGACAACCGTAACTGTTCATGTACACAAAAATCTGTCCTGGGTGGGAATCGAACCCACAAACTGCGGCGTTAAGGCATTTACCAACCACGCCAACGGGCCCGTTATTGTCAATGAAAGGTCTTAAGGAGCTCTAAATATTTACTTATTTCAATATTATACACCGATAAAACATGTATACATTTTATCTTCGGTAATATTTTAGTCAAATCAAATAATTATTACTTAGTTTAATATAAATGATTTTGACGGTCATCGTAGCCTAGTTGGTAGTGCTCCTGCCTACGAAGCTGGTGATCCTGGGTTCGAATCCCGGTAAGTGCAAATATTTGTGTGATGAGCACGAATATTTGTTTCTGAGTCATGGATGTTTTCTATGTATATAAGTATTTATCTATCTATATAAGTATGTATATCGTCGCCTGGTACCCATAGTACAAGCTTTGCTTAGTTTGGGGCTAGGATGATCTGTGTAACATTGTCCCACACATTGATATTATTATTATTATTAAATACAATTTAATATGCGTAGTCAAATAAAATACTAATAACATGATTAATTAGAGTTAGCGATACGCCGGAACTTCAGGCGGCAACATTTCTAATGATTTGTTGTTCGGTGAATATACATAGGTATATGTAAATACATATTAATTTACCGAACAACTTTAGTCTAGTTATATAACCTCACATTTCTATGGTTTAGAGAAAGAGTAAAGACTTCAAAAACGAAGTTTAGCCTTCATGTTTTTTGGGCGTTATAGCCTGATCCATCTTTTACGATTTCGTCTAGACTCGGATGACGTAAATGGCTTTTTTTTATTTTATCTCGTCTCACTGTTTGATCAATTAGGTCGGTAGAATGTTATGTTGTTTTATTACTTGATGGAGAAGTTTGACAGTTACACAGTTCTTATAACATTGGATATGATGGACTTACAGACTTATAATGAACGCACAGTGAGCAACAGAACTAGCTGAATATAGATAATTTAAAATGTTTTGTTTATAACCATTATTGCAGGCCATCGGCACGATTATCACCACCAAATTTATACACGCCAAACTGCATACAGTTTGTAGGCGATACGTTCATATAGGTACTTATTTTATTTTATTTATTGAACTCTCCTCTACATCTATAATTACAGGTCTTGACCCAATGCGATAGTGTTATTAATATTATAAAATCCTCATTGAACAAAATTTTAAACTAATTAATAATTCTAATGTTAAATTATACATTTACTACAATACCGTTCAATTAAATATATTTTTTTATTATATTCTAGTAAACCGCAACATTTCTTTAATACTTCTTTTTATTTTTAAGGGACATTCAATTTTCATTTACCTACGTCTTTTTATCGTATAATAGTTACATAACTTAGGAATTATATAAATTGTCGAGTCCTTTCTCTGTAACTATATAATATGGATAAGTATCCTTTAGTAAGATGTTTCATTTACTTTATTTTCACCACCCCACCTCATCTTGTGGGATGCGTAGAAGTCATCCCGATGATGATGAAGGGATGAAAACGATGGTACACTACCAACTCCCTGTCATTTCCAATTTTTACCAGTTCATCCTTCGGTTGTCTGGAAGAAATCGCTATTATGCGATAAGACCGCCAATTGTACATTATTTTAAATCTTAAGATTTCTCCTGTAAACTTCTTTTTTTTATATGTTGCAATAAAGTCTATCTATCTATCTATATAACAAAAAATATGCAGCAGCGGCTTTCTGAGTACTATGACGTGGTAACTTACTGGGCCTCGTAAAAAGGCTCAAGGTCAAGAGAAATGGAGAGGGCTTGGAGTATCCCTGCGCGATCGAATCAGATATATTGAAATCCGCAGGTGAACTAAAGTGGCCGATATAGCCCGAAGAATAGCCAAACTGAAGTTGCAGTGGGTGGAGCACATAGCCCCTAGAACTGAGGGCCGTTGGGGCAGGACTAGTAACAGTGGCACACAATGAAATGACACTGAGCGGTGAAACTCAGGCATGTCCCGGGGAATCGCTTTAACTGTCTTGGATCCCGCAACGAATTTAATTAGAAAGAGAAAAAAGGAGGAGTTAGAAAATGAATAGTTCCACTTCCCTCCAGAGCAAAGCGGGAGACAGAATGATGTAAAGAGGCATAGCCTCATAAAATGAGAGATTGGCAACTAGAGAAGGGCCGCTGGGGCAGAGTGGCGACCACAAACCCGAAGACGCAGCATGGGCAGGTTCCCCACAAGGTGGACCGACAATCTTACAAGGGTATCGGGATGCCGTTGGATGCGGGCAGTTGTGGAGATCTTTGGAGGAAGCCTTCGTCCATCAGTGGACGTCTTTCGGCTGATAAGATGATGACCATCATACTGCAATTACTAACCTGTCTGCCAAGCGTAGGAATTATGGCATATCTCTCGAAATAATGACAATCAAACAATACTATTGCGGAGATATTTTGAGGTAGCTTTTATCCAGCAGTGAACATCTTTCGGCTGAGATGATAATGAACCATTATTATTATTATTATTGTTTAAAAGCATTTACCAATAATTTTACTATGACGATTAAGAGCCTGTTGACGTGGTTGCTAGATACGCTGCCTTTCACGCCGCAGGTCGTGGGTTCGATTACCACCCGGGACAGATATTTGTGTGCATGAACATGTGTGTTTCAAATCAAATCAAATCTTTATTTGCTCAAATATGGTACATAAGATGTTGATCAAAAGGTTATATCCAACATATTCTGACCTGCGGTCGTGCAAATATACATATAGTTTTGAAACTTAATCTATTAAATTACATTATTATTTTGACTTATATTCTAGATATTCCTTCGTTTTATAAAAACATTTCTCTTTGAGGAAATTAAAACAAACTCTTCCTAAATTGAGGATGACATTTTTTTAATATGTAATGGAAGGTTATTATATATTTACATTGCCATGCAATATGCATTTTTTTTTAATCTCTAGTCTTATTCTAGTTCATTTAATTTTGTGTTGTTGTCCTGAGTCTGGCTGTAATTTATCTATATAAGTATGTATTTAAAAAAGAAAAATAGTATATGTAGTATATCAGTTATCTGGTTTCCATAGTACAAGCTCTGCCTAGTTTGGGATCAGTTGACCGTGTGTGAATAATGTGTATGGTATTATGAAACCACGATGCAAGCGAAACTTTGTCTCTTACATAAAGTGAACTCACCATCGGATATTATTGCATTATTCTTGGATATCCCTCGTTGACTGGTTTATTTGACTCACTACCTGTATCGTCCATAACAACAAGTGAACAACGCCATTTATATCAATATACTGATCAAAATTCAAAAACCGGGCAAGTACACGTCGGAGTCGCGCACCAAGGGTTCCGTATTATATATAATAACGAGCATATACTTCACAATGCACGTTTGTTGTATGGGAGCCCCCTTAAATATTTATTTTATTTTGTTTTGTTGGACTGCTCTCGTGGCGCAGCGGCTAAGTCAGTCGCCTCGCCGCTTCGTGTCGCGGGTTCGACTCCCGCGCCGGACGAATATTTGTGTGACCCATAAATAGTTGTCCTGAGTCTGGATGTAAGTTGTGTCCGTCTATTATATGTTTGTAAAGTGACACAGGGATTAGATTCCTTAGTGCGGGCGTTGTCTTATAAAGAGAATAAAAATAATTGTATTTGTTGTTATAGCGGCAACATAACATCATCTGCGAAAATTTCAACTGTCTAACTATCACGGTTCATGAGGTACAGCCTGGTGACAGACGGACAGACAGACAGACAGACAGCGAAGTCTTAGTAATAGGGTCCCGTTTTACCGTTGGGTACGGAACCCTAAAAACGGTGGAGCACTTCCACGAATGAGTGAGAATTTTGAGTTGAATATTGGGACATGACATAGATAGACGAAAAAAAAATGGAGGCGGTGTAAAAAAAGTTTAACACCAAAAACAGAAAAGCTCATATTTCTACAGATGTTTCTGTTTGTGTGTGTATGACAAGCGAGTATGTTTGTCACCTGATGGTAAGTGATCATCGCAGCCCATATACACTTGCACCACGAAAGAGTCGCAAACAGGTGTAGCTGACCCTTCCTCACCTCAATGAGTTCTGGCGACACAACACAACATAAAGTTATGTAGACACACAGTTATTCAATCTAAATGGTTGTTTAGTATCTTTATAATATTTTAGGCAGCAGGTAGCGGAATACCGCTTTTAAAAATGAACGAAAGAAAAAATCATTTATTCATTACCAGGACGGACATAATAACCAAATTATACAATAACAGAAAAACAAAACAATGAAAATCTGATACTTAATACTCGTTAGTCGCAATATTGCGACAGCGCTGATATTCTGATAGCGCCCAACTGTGAGGTCCACGGATAGTTAACCCCCATTCTATACTATAATAAAATGAAATAACAGATATTTGATAAACTAAAAACATTAATAATACGAATAAAAAGAATTTATTATAGTGAAGACGATAGAAATATGTACCTACCTAAGTATGACGAAAAAAAATAACATTAAATCACAAAATAATAATATAAATGAGATTCATACAATTTCAATTAGATAAAATAATAATATCTCGGGACAATGTCACACAGATCATCCTAGCCCCAAACTAAGCAAAGTTTGTATACTATGGGTACCAGGAGACGATATACATACTTATATCGATAGATAAATACTTATATACATAGAAAACATCCATGACATGGTTAATTAAATCGCTGCAACAACAAATAACTATATTTGTTGTTGCAGCGATTTAATTAACATTGCATAACATTGTCTTGAAGTAATGCCTGCAGCTCGTAGGTATTACACATATTTAAATAATAATATACAAATTAATATGTAATTGAAGTTTGTTTGTCTATTTATATTTACTATTTCTTTCTTAAGTTGCTACACCCCTATCACTCATTTAATTATTCTTCTTGCTGATTTTGTCCATCCTAAGGTTGTCTGGAAGAGATCGCAGTTAGCTATAAGACCGCCCATTGTACCAGATTTATTACAACTGTTTACTTTATATATAAATCTTGGTGTACAATAAAGAGTATTTGTATTGTATTGTATATTTTGTGGAGTGCAACTGCACGTTTCGACTTCAGGTATTCAACGGAATATTTCACTGCAAAGAGATGTTTGCTAACCGTTCGATAATTAGATTATTGTTCTGCGGGCTTAACAGGAAATGTAAACAATTCCATTTCAAACAATCGGGAATGGATTGAGAATGTAGACAGACTATATAATAATAATAATATCCTGGGCCATTATTTACACACGACTATCTGATCCCAAACTAAGCAGAGCTTGTACTATGGAAACCAGATAACTGATATACTACATATACTACTTTTATTTGTCAATACATACTTACATAGATAATTACCACCAGACTCAGGACAAACAGACATGATCATGCACACAAATATCTGTCCTGGGTGGGAATCGAACCCATGACCTCCGGCGTGAAAAGCAAGCATTTGCCAACCACGGCAACAGGCCCGTCAGTCACATTATGCACTGTTCGTACTGTTAGGAAATTTTCAAACTTAAACGTATTACAGAGTGGCCTTGTGTTGGGCCACACATATGCGTATCACACTAATATTATAGATAGATGCTCTCACCGGTCCGTAAACGATCGGCGAGGTTAAGCAACTAGTCTTGCGGTCAGTCCATAGATGGGTGACCGCCAAAGTGGTTTAATTTCTGAGCGGCTCCGTGCTTCGGAGGGCACGTTAAGCTGTCGGTCCCGGTTGTAGTCATTAGACAACAGTCGTTAAGCCATGTCAGAGGCCTACTGGGCGGCTTGAGCAACTTTGACACTAGGGTTACCACTACCCATACGATAAGCAAGCAACTAATATTATACAGGCAAAAGTTTGTGAGTGCGTGAGGGTGTATTTTTGTTACTCTCTCACGCAAAAACTACCGGACGGATTTTCATGAAACTTTGTAGTAATATACATATATATCCGAATAACACATAGGCTATAATATAAAAATAGGCTATAATATAAAAATTAATGCCAGTTTTCGTTGTAATGTTATAACTCAACAACGCCTTTACCGATTTGGCTAATTTTGGTCTTGAATTATTCGTGGAAGTTCAGGGAAGGTTTGTACGTAGAGAAAATTTTAAAATAGTCTTGAAAAACTTCTATTACTATGCCTTATACGTAGCGAAGCACGTACCGGGCCGCTAGTAGGCTATAATTTACCAATTTTAACGCGGGTAAAACTGCGGCGCACATCTAGTTGTATATAATACTACGACGCACGTGGGTATAATACAGCCCAAAGTTTGACCAATTCTTAACAGAAATAGTCCAATAACACCTTTGGGCCTAAATTAACATGGCAAAAGTGTTCATTCATATAAACCCATTAAGTTGAAGTGCCCATAAAAAGGGGCAATTAGCTATGGAGATGCTCAAGCTTGAGACAAAAGGAGGTGAACAGTGGAATTACTTACTTATTTATCCTATGGGCAGTGGTTGCCCTAGTGTTAGGGTTGTGCAAGCCGCCCAGTAGGCCTCTGACATGGCTTAACGACGGTTGCCTAATGGCTACAACCAGGACCGCCACCTTAACGTGCCCTCCGCAGCACGGAGACGGTCAGAAATTGAAGTACTTTGGCGGTCACCCATCTTGCTTAACCTCGCCAATCACTTACCGACCAGTGAGAGCATCTAGCTGTGAGCTTTACAGACTGTACTAGTGTTTGCCTACACATTCGTATTATAAAGTTGCCCTTTGTAAATGCCCACAGTTTATGCCCAAAGTCTCACGTTTAGGCTTAAATTAAGTTTTGTTTTTGTAATTCATATTTACAATAAAGAGTTTTACTATATATTTATTGCATTGTATATCCTGCTAAGTAGACTTGAGATGCTTGTCAAGTCTATTCTTGAGCTCATTCACAATTTGAGCTGAAATAACACCTTCCGGGAGCCTATTCCACGCACTGACAACTCTTTTACTTAAAATGTCAGTTTGACACGTATTATGAGAGGTGGTTCGAAGCTTCAGGTGGTGGTCTCTAAGAAATTATGTTATTTCCATTATTTTTCTATTTCCAAAGACAGAATCTTTGTTGATATTGATGGTTGGCGTGGTTGGTAAATGTTTGCCTTTCACGCCACAGGTCGTGGGTTCGATTCCCACCCAGGAGAGATATTTGTGTGCATGAACATGTCTGTTTGTCCTGAGTCTGGGTGTATTTAAATAATTATGTATTTACAAAAGACTATCTAAATAATTATGTATTTACAAAAGACAAGTAGGTAGTATATGTAGTATATCAGTTTTCTTCAGAATATTATTATTAATTGTCGAAAGTTGTGGAGAACATAGACCCACGCCATATGATTTTATATAAATAAGTCAATGTAATTCTCTATTAAAACTATCGCAAATTATACCTATTGCATTGCTGGGTAATACTTCGATTAATGACCTCATGACTGAGACCACACGTAAATACAATTCACGATAAAACATCGGACTATCCGCTTAGTCACCATTAACATTGGCTCGTTCAAAAACACACGGTAAAGCTCGGCCTTATAAGCTTTTGTTGCGACACTAAATGTCGCCTTTAGGGTTTAATAATGCGAAGACACTATTCCACTTTATTTTATAATTTAATGCAACTTACCACAGTTTAAACAAAAAACTGACCCCATATATAACTTGTACAGGTGCCACCACATCCAGCATGGGGCGTACCTAGTTCTTACACGAGATTTGAAAACAATAGCCATTTTTATAGTAGCACGTCAACAGAGCCCGTAAACAATCTTAATAATAGAGTAAAGCACTTCGAAACTCTTTTACATTGTTTTGTTTAAATGACGTTCGAAAATTAAACTGCCATTTCGTAAGTCGATTAAGGTTACATTTAATGGCATAGAATAATGTAGTTTTTTTTTTCTATTCCAATTTTAAATGTTTGTGAAAATTCAAAAAACTTAGAGAATATACCTACCTAATATATTTTCTTTTACTAAACACGACTTGCTGTGTATGTACTTAATGCAATATGTACTATATTATTACACTTCAAGAAATGCAAAAATTCATCGATGTAAATTTTTCTCGTTTAATTAATTTTTTACACGAAAGGCAAACGAGCATGTGGGTCTTCTGATAGTAAGTGATCACCGCCGCCCATGGACACTAGTAACACTAGAGGAGGCGCAAGCATTGGTTTTTTCTCTTTTTTTGGCGCCAACGCGGTAGTTTTTATGTGTAAATATGGTGGATTTTATAGATAACATCATGGACAACGTACACAAGTGGAGGAAAGTGCCATATTGCCGTGAATTGCGATTTTTTGTGTTGAATCTAAAACTCCATATAAGCCTCTAGTAAAATCTCCACTGCTTTACTGGGGTACGGCAAGGACTACGTATGACTTGACTATGACGGACTTTACTTGACATGACGAAAATAAATGAAATAATAATATATTTTACGGAAGGCTCATAAGGCCAAAGAAGCCAGAGCCGTAAAACTGAATTTAAAAAAAAAAACGCTAGCATTGTTGGCCTTTAAGAAAGGAATAGGCTCGCTTCGTCAAGGTTGCCATGTCATACCGGATTGGAAATACCTACGTAATTAATTGTTCCACAGAGTATATAGCGCGTGACAAAAAGTGTCTAGTGAAACGCTCGGTGATAGATGAACATTCATCCAGGTGATAAGGATGAAATTTCCAATTTCCACTGAAATACTCTTACTGTAACAACCCCAAGCAGCAAAATTATCCTATAGTGCAGACGTTATAGGACTCCAGCACTTTTAATGTTCTCTTAAGGGTTCTAGTTTTTGCTGCATCGCTTATAATAGCAAGCATGGAGTTAGTTGGGCCTTATAGTATATCTCCTCCTATACATTAACTTATAATTACTTATAGGCCGAAATTAAAAGTCAAATATAAGCTTGGGTGACCTATAAAAGTATCGCGAGGGTGTAAACGCACTCAAGAGCAGATAAACTGGTAAGCTATGCTTATAACTACTAACAAGAAACATTATAGAACCACTATAAGTAAAGTACACCAATAAGAGTGATAAACAGAACTAAACATTCTGGATACTATTTGCATTTATTACTTGGTTTTATAAGGGTTTATAAATTTACTTTACAGAACAATTATCAGTAAAATGGAGCGGTTATATAGTGGTATATACCAATATCGTTATAATCTTAACACGCTTATAAAGGTTTAATATAATATACTTAGTATCCAAAACTATATCCGTGGTGTCCTGAACAAGAAAACATTGGTTTATAATGGTCTTGCAAATTCGGTTATAGTCTCAGTACGGATATTTTGATTTTGTTGAATCGTAGAAATATCAGAAGGTTCCGTACAAAATTGTTATTGTGAAAATTTAAGACAAAATGTTTATTTTAATGACTCTGCACGAAAAAACGTTTAATCGATAAAAGCAATTTTAAATGTACACTTGGAAGATTGTGTTAGTGAGGAACCTGTACAAGAAGATGAATGCGATATTGAAAACTATTCCAATTTTCAACTACATAGCGATCTTAGAAAATGGGCTGTAGAATACAATACGACATGCGGCATTCAATTTTTTATTAGAAATTTTGAATAAATGTATTTGTTTCAAATTCTTCAAGTTCTCTTAGATCTCTTATAACATGTCTACATCTACGTCTTAATGTACGAGTTTAATTCATTCTGAATCTCTCTTCGACACAGTACTCAGCACATGTTAGTTTGTATTTCATAAAGTGCATTCTGATTTGGTATGATGGTTATAATGTCTTCTTTGATTGACTTTACTTCATGTTGAAGTTGTGGAATTTGACCAACCTCGACAGGCTGTATTTCGTTATCCGTGCTGTACGCAATGTTGAGCATTTAAACTGACATCTGACAGTGTTTCTTCTGCTTCTGTTATGACAAGTTGAGGGTTTTGCGCGACAAAAGAAGATACAGGTAAAATTGCTGAACCGGATTGAATGGTAGCCGAGTTTTGTTGTAAATGAAGTGATCTTGTAGTATTTGAACGAGTATCTTCTCGAGAGACCGTTGGCATCTCACTAATTTGGTCTTGATCACGATTCTGTGAAACAATAAACCAAGTGAGCAAGGGAAAGCACAAAAATAGAAGTAGAAAATATTTCAAACAATTTTTAAAGCTCGAAAATCCCTTTTAGTTATAAAGCTATCGACGTCCAGAAACATTACCATTTTCACACCTGACACCTAAACAAAAATATGAAAATAAGACATCGGTACCTAATAACAACATAGAGTAACATTACAATATTTGCGGAACTCTAATTCCAAACAATATGGCCAAGCAATAGTTCTGATATTTACCATTTTTAAACAAAGTACGCCTATAACGGTTTGTTAATGTATTTGGGAAGACCAAGTTTGTCAAGATGGCGACTTTTCGTCGTATGTCTTACTGAAACTAACATTATTTTAAAATTCAACTTAATGAAAACGTGAATTTCGAGGGGCGCTTAAAAATTTTGACAAAAAACTTATTACACTTCACCGAAAATATACCTGCGCCATGCACATTGAAACACGGCTTCACTTATTGTTAACTAACACCCTACTCTTATTCTAGATAATATTTATTACAAAAATATAATAACTTACCTTTATCAATATTAATTAATCTTTACAAATGTGCATAGCAACATTCACCAATTCACATCACTTTGTATGAGCTTGTAAGATATTCACTGTGTACGTTATTGTCGTGTTTGGTTCCATTTAGCGCTCATAGTTAGCTTTGCGAGAGCAAATAGTTCTACGTGGTCTAACTATAAGGTTACTATTGGCGTGATTGGTTCCATTAAGCGCTGATAGTTGGCTACGCGGGAGAAAATAGTTTTACATAGTCCAACTATATGGCCGTTATTGGTCAAAATGGTATTCACCAAGTCTACTATAGATATTTAATTAGCTAAAATACGCCTATAAATTGGGCCCTTTTCCGTGGTTATAATTGCTTACTATTCCGTTATAGTCCTAATGAAATGGTGGTTCCAGGACAATTACTAGACCACATTTTGCTGCTTGGGACGGTTAAACAAGCAGCCTGATATCGTCCACTGCTGGACAAAGGCCCTCCCCTAAAAGTTTCTATAATGTTGCCATTTGGAGGGGTTATCCGTAATCAACGCGCCTGGCATGCGAGTAGGCGACCACAGTTAGGTGGCAGTGAGTACATAGGAGGCGCTGCTGCCTGGCTACCTGGTGTATCCCTTAAGTGGGTGATAGACGTACGAACTTTAAGTACGCGGTTATTAAGATTGCGAACTTACTCGGCTCGACGTCGGTGACACACGTGAAGCCTGAAGCTTACTCACTCTGTATTACGATTTCGTCGACAGAAGAAGCTTTGTGCTATTTAGGAATTATATCGTATTACATTCTCAATCGTAGCACCTCTTTCCACCTTACGTATAATTTCTAATAAATTATTGTATGCTTGAAGCTTCATATTTTTGTCTTTGTAATCGTTGCTTTTAAATTTCCAAAGACAAGGGTTATTTCGGAAAGCTTCTATAAATTCGGTTAGCAGTTCATTGAATAAGTTCGGAAATCACACATTTTGAAAAATTTGTGAATTAAACAAAAATCTCTAAACACAACAAATGCGCGTCCACGAACTGGCAAAACAAACTGGCGGCTCGCGGCTCGCAGTGCTGCCACACGTACGAGCCAAGACGAGCTACGAGCAAGATTTCAAACCGGTTGGATCGTCGACCATTTTGCGCGGCGATTTTAAAGTACGCGTACTTACGGTGACACACAATCGAAAAAGTTCGTCGAGCCATAAGTACGCGTACTTGCTCGTACGTCTATCACCCCCTTTAGTCGCCTTTTATGACACCCACGGGATGTGATACTGGGTGGCTCTGTTATTATTTCTGGATTGAAGACCGCACGGCTAATTTAAATATTCCGTCTCCGTAAATGAAAAATAGTTAAAATCGTAATGCCGGTCACCGTAGCCTAGTTGGTAGTGCTCCTGCCTACGAAGCTGTTGGTCCTGCGTTCGAATCCCGGTAAGTGCAAATATTTGTGTGATGAGCACGATAATTTGTTTCTGAGTCATGGATGTATTCTATGTATATAAGTATTTATCTATCTATATAAGTATGTATATCGTCGCCTGGTACCCATAGTACAAGCTTTGCTTAGTTTGGGGCTAGGATGATCTGTGTGACATTGTCCCTACATATTATCTAAAAAAAATAAGTTGTTTAATACAAATTTTAATATTAATAAACTCTACCATGAGGACACATTTTGATAGAATTTAGTCACGAGTGTTGTCGACGTTATTTTTGTCCGACGAGAAGCTTTCTCAGGTACGCACGGCTACCAGTACCATTCCAAATATAAGCTTTTGTATGGAAATCCTATAAAACGCGAGATCAGCTTATACTGGAAATGTATAGCTTGATGTGTAGCCGTGTGTACAAAGTAGCTATTTAATATATTGATATCTTAAGCGGCGTAATAAAATTGCAATCCTGTATAGAAAAATTATTTAAAATTCTTTCAATCGTATTACTTTTATTAATAAACTAGCTGTGCCCAGCGGTTTTACCCGCGTTAAACTTTATAAAATATGGCCTATGTGTTATCCTAACTATAAAAATTTGCCTATGTTCTTTCTCAGGGTCTAGACCATCTGTATACCAAATTTCATTCAAATCCGTTCTGTACTTTTGGCGTGAAAGAGAAACAGACAGGGTTACTTTCGCATTTATAATATTGGTTAGGAAGTTAGGATAATATATGCATAGAGACTAGACTCATGCCTGTTTCTCAGAGGGTAGGCAGAGACAACGGATTTCGATTTATCACAATCTTAGCACTCGATCTTTGCTGGACAAAGGCAGGGAGCCCTTTGTCCAGCAAAGACGATGAATGCCCTAAATTATTATAAATTATTGGCATATTTAAAAAGAAAGGTACTATGTCATTGAAATTCGGCCTCCTATTTGCGTGCGCAAAGATCGTGAGAAATTGATTATAGCAGCAGTTTTATATATATAGAAACATCACACTTATCAACAGTTTTACGGAATCCATCAAAATAACATAAAAATAAATCAAATGAACTATCTCTACTCTTAAACCGAGTACGCCACGCAATTTCATGTGCCCACATACATATCAATATCAACGGCACGGCTCCCGAGGTGCACTAGCTGGAAATATCATTGAAAAAACACGCGTCGGAAATGTCAAAAGCCTAACGTAACGCTTTGATGTTCACAGTTCAATCCATATCCGTCACTTGGAAGTCTATTCAAACGTGCACTGTTTTATCAACTTTTATATATACGTATTTATTTGCGTGTATTAAGGGTTAGGCTGTGTGATAAGGGCGGCAAATATCAGAATATTATCACCCTATCTCATCCCGTTAGCGGCGTTTAAACAGCAAAAAAAAGCAGCTGCTTTCGCTAACCCGTCTGCGAAGCGTGGCGATTATGGCATAATGTGGCGAAGGTGGCGATGGCTGGCCCACACGTCATACTCGTGAACGGGTGCTGCTTGCGGTAACTGGTCGAACTGCTGTTGGGGTACTCATTTTATTTTTCATACCGGCTACCTGACCTCTAGTAGATTTCCTGTGACTAGTTAATGTTGTAAATATACGCGGATGCACCCACCGTTTTCTCGTCTAGCTAGAGGTTATTCTAACTGCTTGAGTGAAATTGAATGTTATGGTTTACTAGCTGTACCCTGCGGTTTTACCCGCGTTAATATTTATAAATCATCACGGCTCCTCCCCCGTAGGTGATAGCGTGATAAGATGTAGCCTATATGTTGACCCGACCTCTTAGTAATATTCGTGCAAAATTTTAAGTAAATCCATGTAGCACTTTTTGAGTTTAGCCCGGACATACATACAGACACACAGTATCGACTGTAGATCACGCCCCAAGTATCATTTAAAAAAATATTCAATGTACAGGTTTGACTTTCCTACGATTTTATTATATGTATAGATTACCTCAGAATTATTTTGATTCACTAGATGACAAAGGTTCTGTGTGTGTATTAGCCTACACAAACAACCCCATCACAATGTAAGTAAACACAAGATAATAAAAAAAAATCGAAAGCAAAAAGCAAAAGAAGACGAAATAAGCAAACCTGGAATTTCTTTGTGGCTTTCTTCTCCGGGTCGTCCGCCTAGGTAGCTAGAAAAAAGCCGCAGGATAGCTAGGGTAGGTTCCTCTGCGGCGAGGATCGCTTTGGCCTTTTAACGCGAGATGGATGATCCCATGCAAGTGATCACACTCTCACTTAGAATTCTATTCTTGTTAGTCTTATTGCTTCAGCTGAGCTGTGGCGAACCCCAAAAGGGTACCCTCAGGTATTAGTCGCTTAAATTAAGCTACTGGTTAAGAGCCTTCTGCGCTAGCCAACTGTTCGTTACATTCATTCTTTAATTTTAATATAGTAGAACTAAATTTCAAAGTAATAGATTAGTAACTTGTTATTTATTTAAGGATTTAAGAAAATATATGTGATAAAACAGACCGCACGGACGGAATATTGTTTTTTTTTGTAATTTTTATTCTGTATTCGACTATGTTTATGTACTGCATTGTGAGCTTGACAAGTGCAAGTGTATGTTAAAACCCCAGTTCTGAATAAATTTTATTATTAAATAAATAAATAAATAATAAAAAAATATTATTGCATTTATTTAATTATCCGCCCAAGATGATTTTTGGGCGATGCTTTTGTTCAGTAGGATTTATTTAAGCTGTCATGATGTTTTTTTAGTTAGCAAATTGCTTCACGACTTTCGGTTTCGAATATAAACCGATGGACATCGAGATCGATTACGAAATGGCACCTCTAGCCCTATCAAAAACACGCACAATACTGTAGAACTCGGTGTGCCATACTTTGCTGGTCTTGCCGCTTTCCGGTCATACCATCGCTACGCATACGCTAGTATCAGATTATCAAGAAAGAAAGAAAGGGCACTTTCTTTCTTTCTTGATCCCAAAATCACTTTTTAGCCGGACCCGGGATTCTCGTTATCTGAGGTGGAACACGTGAACACGTTACTGCTTGATCAACGAGGCAGTCAATATAATTGCTTTATTAAAATAACAGAAATGTCGAAATCCGCAGGCGGACCAAAGTCACCGACATTGTCCGAAGAATTGCAAAACTGAAGTGGCCATGGGCGGGGCACATAGCCCGTAGAACCGACAGAAAGGTTCTCGAGTGACGACCACGATGCGGAAGACGTAGCGTCGGCACGCCCCTACAAGATGGACCGATGATCTTGTGCGGGTCGCTGGTAGCCGCTGGATGCTAATAGCGCAAGACCGGTAATTGTGGTGATCTTTGGGGGTGGCCTGCCAACCCACTGTTTGACAACAGTGGACGTCTTTCGGCTGATATGATGATGATTAAAATATCACGTTAATGCGATTGCTTCAACGTTTGCGTTTCGGAGAATCTCTCCGTTTCAAACTAAAATCAAGCTTTTGACCTCTTGCATAGTATACAGTGCAGTATTCACTTACCTATGTTCATAATTTCTTACACTTGTATATAATATTTATATATTTATTATTGTCATATATATGTATGTATGTATATATTATATGTGTATATATAATTAGTGTATGATATGTTTATTAACATACGTTAATTGTGAAGTCATACTAGGTTTTTGGTATGCAATATATTTATCACAGTTCCTTAGTATAATTTATTTGTTGCCCTCCTGCTACTGTTTACTTTACTTTCAGTTCCTATCCATCCAAAGGTTGTCTGGAAGTGATCGCTTAAGGCGATAAGACCGCCCATTGTACCTTATGTTCTTTATATTATATCAGATATATTTTCTTTCCGCCTGAGTGTGTACAATAAAGAGTATTCTATCTATCTATTCAGATGGCAGTGTATTAGTTAAGCCAAGATATTTATTTTAATTATTATAAAACCGTCATGCTCGCCCAATCGCGCTAAACCTAACGTTCAACTAAAACCAGTAGCATTTAGAAATTTTATACATTTTCTAGATATAATTACTTCTAGAAATAATTATATTATTTGTACTAACCAAAAAGAAAAAAACGTATTTTTTTTCATATTGAAAGTGAATTCAACCTTTTTTATGGCTTTTAAAACTAAATGTGCGTGTCTACGAGCTGAAGTCTTGCCCTTGAGGAAATAAAGTACCTCTACAGTATTCCCTAGTTGCCATGACTACCGAGTAATTCAGATACAAATGGGTGTCGCTGCCTTTCATTTAACTGCTTCAGTTGTAATCCAGGCCGGTCATCAGTTAGCACAAAGCGGGTAGTCCAGTAATTTAATAATCATAATAATATCTAGGGACAATGTCACACAGATCATCCCAGCCCCAAACTAAGCAAATCTTGTACTATGGGTACCAGGCGACGATATACATACTTATATAGATAGATAAATACTTATATACATAGAAAACATCCATGACTCAGAAACTAATATTCGTGCTCATCACACAAATATTTGCACTTACCGGGATTGGAACCCAGGACCACCAGCTTCGTAGGCAGGAGCACTACCAACTAGGCTACGGTGACCGTCAATTGCTCTACATGTAGGTTGACATCCTTGCTGCCTGAACGCGATCATTTGCCCTTAGACAAACTTTAGATGTATCTGCAGTTAGAGTACCTGCAATTGGTTTACGGACCCTTCTCAGGATTGCAGTTGGATTTTTTTAAACAACTGATTTAGCATACAATCATACGGCCCACCTGATGGTAAGTGGTCACTAGAGATGTAAAATGACTGAATATGACTAGTCACAATTGTCATAAACCTTAAATGACCGGTCATTTACTATCAAATTCAGTCATTTTGACCAGTCATTTGACTGGTCTATTCTCGACTACCACCCAATTATTTATTTAATTAGGGACCCAATTTATATGCAAGTTTAAATGAAGCAAGTTTTTATTTTCTATTATATCATGAGAGGATAAGACGACATCAAAGTCGATGCGCGAGGCGATGCGACATTGCCATTTTGTCTTAAATGCACGCATGATTAGAAATATGAATTGATTAATACTATATAATAATGCTTTAATTCTTAAAAACCACTTTTTTGTTTCAATTTAGAAGTTGTAGACTTTTATCAACGACAAAAACTTAAATGGTACTAAAATATTACTGAAATCAATTTGACTGAAAATGACAAAATTTGACAGTTAACGACCATTTTTGACCTATTATATCGTAAATGACAGTCAGTCTAATTTAGTCACTTTAGTCATTTTCAACACTAGTGGTCACCGATGAAAGAAAGAAAGAAAATATTTTTATTCAAAAGTTGCACAGACAAAAACGAAGACTCTGATGTCCGTACAAGTACGAAATGGCATCACCTCACCATTTGCTAAGCGTAGCGTGTACTCAAATCAAATAAAAAAATCAAAGTGTGTAAGTAATACTAAAGTGTGGCTTATTTTCCTACAGTATTTAGTGCCGAAATGAAATTGACACAACGATTCTCTGTCCTTTTCATAAGAACTATGTTAGAAAGGAATGATAATAAAATTAGTTATGCAATTGCATAGAATCGGAAACATGATATATTATATTGTAATGAAAAAAATGTGAGTTTACAATTCCAAATACCTGTTAAAATCGAGTATTATATGAAAAGGCTTCATTTGCACAAACTTCAACAGATTTGAGAAAAAAGTAAAAGTTGTAGAATCCCCGTTCTTTTCTCTGAAGTTTGCGACGCAAAAATAAGAAATAATTCCTGTATAGAGGTAGAGATGCTTTCGTTCTATTTTACCTGTAATATTCCCTATTAGAGGAAACTAAAATGTTGTTTTTAAATACTCAGTTTCTTTGACTTTATTTTAATTTTTCATAAAAGATTTCAACCCGGTTTTCTTGGCCAGTTAATAAATATGTAGCGTGTAAATTTATCCGCGTCAAATATTTTTAGGAATAGTTTAATAACGGCCAAATGTCCTACTAATAATAGGTCTTTACCTATGAAATTGCCGTTTTGTATGAAAAAATTTAAACGAATTTTTTTCATGAATTTTTTTATTTGTATTAATCGAAGTAATCACCCATGCAATCAATGCATCTTTGCCATCGCAGTGGCAGTTTATTGATGCCCTTCTTAAAGAAATCAGCTGGACGGGAGGCAACAAATTCTTCAAAGGCATTTTGTACTGCCTCTCGGGTATTGAATTTTTTTCCCGCCAAGAAGTTATCCAAATTCTGGAAAAAGTAGTAGTCTGTAGGCGCAAGGTCTGGTGAGTAGGGCGGATGACGGAGAGCTTCCAACCCCAGTTCTTGCAACTTGGAGACCGTCTGCTGTGCAGTATGAGGTCGCGCGTTGTCGTGCAGGAGCAGCGGAGACGAGCGATTGACCAATGCTGGTTGGAGATGCGCCAGCTTCTCCATCATTGTGCTCAGTTCTTCACAGTACACATCTGCAGTAATGCTCACCCCGTTTGGTAAGAAGCTG
This sequence comes from Pseudoips prasinana, assembly GCA_951640165.1. Lineage (NCBI taxonomy): Eukaryota > Metazoa > Arthropoda > Insecta > Lepidoptera > Nolidae > Pseudoips > Pseudoips prasinana. The sequence continues at coordinate 33,775,174 of OX621245.1, read as the reverse complement.
TGATGAATCACACCGGCGCTAGACCACCAAACAGTGACCATCACTTTTCTAGGGGTAAGTTTTCGTTTAGGGCATTGTTTAGGTGCTGAACCAGGATCCAACCAACTTGCTGAGCGCTTGCGGTTATCAAACAGAATCCATTTTTCATCGCAGGTAACAATGCGGTTCAAAATTCCTTCATTTGTGTGTCTGTTGAGCAGTGCAAGGCACGTCTCGACGCGTACTTCGCGCTGGCGATCATTGAGTTCGTGGGGCACCCATTTGTCAAGCTTTTTTACCTTGCCAATTTGACGCAAATGGACCAATATTGTTTTGACGCTAACGTCGAAAGCTGCTGCTAATTCAGCCGTAGATTGTGTATCATCAGCTTCCACAACCGCCTTTAATTCGTCATTGTCGACCAAAGTCTTCGGACGACCGCGAGGTTCATTTTTCAGGTCGAAATTTCCAGAACGGAAGCGAGCAAACCAATAACAGGTGGTGCGTTGGTTTGTAGTGTTAGCTCCGTAAACGTCGTTGATGTTGCGTGCCGCTTGTGCCGCGTTGCTGCCACGACGGTACTCATATTCCATAATTACTCGAATTTTTAACGTATTCATGATGACGAAAAAGATTGAAATGCGATGAAAATGTAACACTAATCAATAAAGAAATGACTACTTTTGGAAAAAAGAATCCATGTTTTTAAAATAAAATTAATTTGAAATTAGAATTCTTAGCCAAACAAAAATTATTTTGATTTGAAATGGCCAGTACTGCAGAACGGCAATTTCATAGGTAAAGACCTAATATTATAAAGGAGAAAGTTTGAGACTATGTGAGTGTGTATGTTTGTTACTTCTTCACGTTTAACGGCTAACGGCTGGAACGATATTAATAAAATTTGGTATGGCTTTAGCTGGCATCCTGGATTAACACATAGGCTATAATAACGCGGGTAAAACCGCGGGGCACAGCTAGGTTAAGTTACTAAAAAGAAAGTTACTAACTAAAAAGAAAGTTACTAAAAATGAATTTAGTAAGAAAATAATAAAAATATTAAAATATAGTAAAAAATTATAAAATTACTACAATTAATATTCTTACAGTTTAATAATAATAATAATTTATTCAATAAACCATAACACCAGACATTACAAAAACAGGTGGAACGATAATAGCTGCAGTAGTGTTTCCACTGTGGTGCAGTTACTATCGCCTTCCAAAAAACAATGAGTACGAATTACAAACTGGTTCAATATTAATGTAAATTATTAAAGATAAAAGAAAATTAAAGCATTACAATTAAAATTAGTATAAGTAAGTATAAGTAAAGCTAATTAATACTATACAATTTAAAACGATTCAATTAATGTTAAATTATAAGTTAAGATAAAATTAAATTAATAACCTAATATTAAAATAAAGTTAGTACTATTAAAAACTAACGTGTGTGGGCGTGTGTGTGTAGGAGTGTGAGCGCGCTTGTTAGTGTGAGTGCGTGTGTGCGCGCATGCAATATTGTGTTTATGGGAAATTATAAAGTTATGTGTGCGCCCTAAGGGCTAGTAGCACAGTACGCTGTTAATAATATGTTGTGTGCAAACTAATAAATTGTATCGTCTATTTAATAAAAACTGGGCAAGTGCGAATCGGACTCGCACACGAACGGTTCCGTATCATTATCTACAAAAACGGCAAAAATATCACGTTTCTTGTATGCCTCCCATAAAAGAAACGTGATATTTTTGCCGTTTTTGTAGATAATGATACTATATATTATATTACTATACATTATATACCTACTAAATATTTATTTTATCTTTTTTTAGTATTTGTTATTATAGCAGAAAAAGAAATACATCATCTGTAAAACTGTGTATCACGGTTCATGAGATCCAGCCTGGTGTCAGACGAACAGCCAAACAGACAGACAGCGGAGTCTTAGTAATAGGGTCCCTTTTTGCCCTTTGGGTACGGAACCCTAAAAACTAACACGTAATATATTTATTTATTTAATATGTTTAATATTTGCCCAACATGTTTTCAATATTTTATTACTTGCCACGCACGACGGAATAAACCATTCTTTCTTATATTTTCCAATTAACTGTCGCACTAATATTGACGGTCCCCGTAGCCTAGTTGGTAGTCCTGCCTACGAAGCTGGAGGTCCTGGGTTCGAATCCCGGTAAGTGCAAATATTTGTGTGATGAGCACGAATATTTGTTTCTGAGTCATGGATGTTTTCTATGTATTGAAGTATTTATCTATCTATATAAGTAAGTATGTATATCGTCGCCTTGTACCCATAGTAACAAGCTTTGCTTAGTTTGGAGATAGGATGATGTGTGACCATGTCCAAAAAAAAAAATTGTTACACTAGCTATGCCCCGTGGTTTTACCTACGTTAAATTTTATAAATTATCACAGCTCCTCCCTCGTAGGTTATAGCGTAATAATATGTATGACCCGAGGTCTTAATAATATTCATGCAGTGTATATGCTTAAGTAAATCCATGTAGTACTTTTTGAGTTTAGACATACAGACAAACAGAGAAAAAATCTAAAATCTATATTTTTGGCTTCGATATCGACTGTAGATCACGCCCCAAGTATCCTTTAAAAAAATATTCAATGTACAGTTTTGTCTTTCCTACGATTTTATTATACAATGATTGAATATAATGATTTTATTATATATAACTGCACTTGTGGCTCCGCGGCTAAGACAGTCACCTTGCCTCTTCGTGTCGTGGGTTCGAGTCCCGCGCCGGACAAATATATTGCGTGACCCATAAGTAATTGTTTTGAGTCTGGATGTAATTTGTGTCCGTCTATTATATGTTTGTAAAGTACCCCGCGACACAGGGATAGGTTTACATAATGCGGTCGTTGCTTTAAAAAAAAAATATGTATAGATGTTATACGTTAAATAAATTACCTACGGAATTCTTCTTAATTATTTATTTGTTCAGTGTTACGATATGGTATTTTAATGTAGGGCCGAAGTGTTAATGTTGATGATGCCTTTATCTTGCAAAAGAAATGCCTTCGAGCTATTTTCGGGCTTAAACAAATAGAATAATGCCGTCATTTTTAAAAAAAATATAAATTATTGACTCTAACGTCTTTGTATATTTTGGATTCATGCATCTTTGTTTATAAACATAAAAGCCTATTTCAGCAAGCAACTAGTTCCTACAGCAAGCGTTCGATACATTCTAATAAACTAATTAGACCGTTTAAAAGACTTGTGTTGACATCAAATAATTGCTATATATGTGCATTAAAATATTTAATAAAATTCCTTATAAATTTAAATCTTTGACATTCAATAAATTTAAAATACAGTTGACGAAGTGGCTTGCAGAGAAATGTTTTTATAGCATCCATGAATTTTTTGAATATAAATTATAATAGAGTATTCAAAAAATACGGTGTTTTTATGTTTCTGATAATAATAGTAAGTAAGATAATAATTAATTATAAATTATAGTCAAATAACGTAGTTTTTAAGCATGCATATGGAAATGTTATCCGATTAGTTTATGCTGTATTTGTATACTCGAAAGAGTAAAACATGGCGCACATATATTTTGTAACTACTTTTATACCTACCTGTGTTTGTGACAAATAAAGATTTTGTATTTTGGTGTGTCTTGGTGTGACTTACGCTTAGCTGGTTTTATTCGTCAACAGACCGACCAGCTCGCGTTTTATATGTTCTTGTTTTTAATCACGACTAATTTTATTCTCAGTAAGCCTGGTTTGATTTAGTTCTGAACTGGATCGTTGGTTCCTAACAAAGTTAAGCTCCTTGCCTTGAGACGGATCAAGGGAGGATTTGCGCAAGCGAAGCGCACTGCATTGCACCATTGCAGCACAGAATACTGTATATTAAACAGACGAGAAACTCCCTGCAAAAAAGGAGTTAAAATACACAGAAAGCGCAACTTTTTAGGTAATAAGGAGGCCTATTCCTGCCACTATCACCCTCCACGGCCCTTGGTGTAAACAAGGGTACCGATAAAATTGCCTCCCCGATCTTCAATCACCAACAGATCAAATACCTCATTAAATATCTTTGTACTTACAAAACCCATACGAGAATAAAATTTGTGTAATAATCTTTAATCGTATAGTCGTGCCTAGGAGCTTCCGCTGCCTCACCGGACAATGATTGTAGTTAATTTTTTTGGTTGACGAGCTTATTACGAAAATTTGTTATCGCTAACCTTTTGTAAGATGCCAAATAAAATTAAGTGGCGCAATCTGCCCTCGAAACTGAAAAGAAAATCAGTTTGTAAAATACATATTTGTGGTTTAGCCTCCCCATACAAATATATATATGTCTATAGTATTATATGTATGTTTAAGTTGTATATTATTTATTATATATATTTATGTATATATCTATTAATCCCATATTCCTATTTTTTTTCTTCTACCGTATCGTATCTTAAATCGAGCTCCTATATCTGTACCAAATGCACCTATTTAATTATCTCTGCACCACCTTAGGCAATGAAAATTAAGTCCGCCTTTGTACCTATATGTGCATACAGTTTAAATAAATAAATACAAAGTAGCTTCTTTCAGCTTTAAGATCATCATTCTTGTTTGGGAACTTAACCTTCATTTTATGTATTTTGCATGTTGATGGGCTACATATTTTTCAGGTGATAAGGAATTATTTATATTATTATTTTCTTCAACTACTTATGCTACACTTTGTATAGATAATCAGTAAAAAGAATAGTTTTTTACATCTAATTATTACAGTTAGTAAATAGTTGCAGTTGGTAGTTGCAGTCTTAAAGGTTTGCACAGCTTTGTAAAACCCTTTATGTCGGTGTTTTACAAACGTAAAACAGTTTTCTTTATGTTAAATTTAATTTTTTTTAAAGACCGCCCACTCTACGGAAGCTAATCCCTGTGTCGCGGGGTATTTTACAAACATATAGACGGGGTACAAATTATATTCAGACTCAGAACAACTATTTATGGGTCACATACAGTTGTCCGACACGAAGAGGTGAGGCGACTGTCTTAGCCGCTGCGCCACACGTACCTACTGTTTGATATCTAAATATACTGTGACTGCAGTTTATCTGTAGTTCACGTGATTTTTTGATTCCAGTTCACTTGTTACCGGTTGTTGTGGATTCGGGGCGGAATCAGCTCGGTAGGGAACTTCGTGAAAGCATGCCTGTATCTAATATTGAATATACAGAACATATTGGGCTCTTTAATATTCTGTAACTCTATTTGGTTCGTTTCATTTTGACGTGCAATGTCTAAACAATTGAATTTTAGTGAATTCGTGTTGAGAGCGTTACAAAAAAGGTGATCGGGCGGGGCGAACGGTTTTTTGTTTTTATACAACTCAGTTGGCAAACAAGCATACAGCCCACCTGATTAGCGCGTTGCCGGCTCTTTAGAAACCTTATAACTCCTTTTTTGAAGGGCCCCATGCTTGAGAGAGAGATATAAGTCAGTGTAGATAGAAAGAGAGTCAATTACGTTTGGTATATGCGTGTGAGCACACATTTTCTATCTCTCTTTCACTCATAGCCAGTTACGTTTCGTTTCTATGTTTTACTTCAGTCGTGTGGTTTTCGTGTTCCATAATTGTATAAAGTGTATTTCAGACACGAGCGGTGTTTTTTGTGTACAGATTAATTAAGTTAAATAATACGTTTATTATGTATCATCATCATCATCATATCAGCCGAAAGAGGTCCACTGCTGGACGAAGGCCTCCCCCAAGGATATCCACAATAGCCGATTATGCGCTGCCCGCTTCCAGCGGCTTTGTGTACCAGGTGTTGCCAGTGATGACTTATGGAACACAGACGTGGTCGCTTACTACGGGCCTCATCAGAAGGCTCAAGGTCACCCAAGGAGCAATGGAGAGGGCTATGCTTGAACTATCCCTGCGCGATCGAATCAAAAACATCGAAAAACGCAGGCGAACCAAAGTAACCGACAAAGCCCAAAGAATTTCCAAACTGAAGTGTCAGTGCAGGGCACATAGCTCGTAGAACCGACGGCCGATGGGGCAGAAAGGTTTTCGAGTGGCGACCACGAACCGGAAGATTCAGCGTGGGCAGGCCCCTTACAAGGTGGACCGATAATCTGGCAAGGGTCGGGGGAAGCCGTTGCATTATGTATATAAGTAACAAACGAATAAACAAATAAACGCACTCCCGCATCAATAATAATATAAGGACATTTTTAAATACTTAAATCATTATTTTAACTTGACCCTAAGTTGTTTTGTTTGCGAGTGTACACCTGCGTAGATCCCCACCACTAAAACAGAGCGCTCATAACTCGTGGCGCTACCTATACTTAACTATATTACTACAAACATGTTCTGACTATTTACAAGTGCTTTTTAAAGTCTACCTGAATAAAAACCTTTTTTATTTTGTATTATTGAAACAAAAAGCTTTTAAATGTCATAATTAAAACTGACGCAAGACCGTTACCGTTTTACCGTTTAGGAAATAGTCACTCGTTCCAATTTTTCACTATCAACATAGTGAAAAATTGGAACGGGTGACTATTTCCTTCCATAATCCAAATCGATGGTATCCAACACAACTAGGGAGAGTTGATCTTGGTGATACCTACAGGGTTATAACATACACCGCCAACTTCCAGACTTTGGGCTGCTACAGGGAGTTTTTCTTATCAGAAAAATCGCAATAACATGATTTGTACTCAGGATCTCATTATCTACAGTCTGCATCACACTGCTGACAGACCAATGAGACCATGTGCATCGGGTGGTCACCTCTACCAATAAAGCAAACGTTGTAAAGCTATTTGAAAACTTTTTTCACACTCCGTTAATACATTCAAATATTTAAAACCCCGTTCAGTTCTACTATTCTGTAAAAGCGCAATGGACAGTAAAATGGAATACACTTCCGTTTTAGTATAAAACATAAGATTTACATTTCACATACCATTGAAGGCTCTCTACGACGTTTTGACGACCGCCTTTATGGGAAATTGGCAATGTATCGGGGAAAATATACAATGTTAACAAAATAGGTACTTATTTACTTTGAACCCTCTTTGAAATGAGGTCGAAATAGCATAATCTAAGGCCCGGTTTCCACCGAAACGGAGCTGAGACACGTGCGTACACATCCAAGGGATAATAATAATAAATAAAAAAAAACTTGTGTGTACTTACTTATGTACACGCGTTAGAAGTTATACTTCTTAATATACAACTTGAACATAGTTATCAATTTTCATACCACCTAGAACTAACTTCATGCTGTTATTTTTACGATGCGCGCGCATTCACTGTCATACCACCTAGAACTAACTTCATGCTGTTAAATTTTTTGGTGTCGGTGTGCGCGCGCATCGTAAAATTTCACTCTCATCATTTATCTCCATCGCGCCAAAAGAAGTATAACTTCAATAATAATACATACATTTTAATTCAAGAAAAAATTTATACAAAATTATATATATTTATATTAAAAATAATTAATACTAAGCCAACCTATAGACAGTTGGTGCCTGTATTAGCTTAAACCGTCTGGATATCTCCAACGGTTATTGATCGGTTTCGAACTTACCTCTTTGGTCGTTGACAACGTTTCTGCATAGAAGATACCTTTTCTTCATTGTGTAATACGTCTGCTGGCGTACCGTAGGGTGGCGTGCTATCACCACTACTATTCGCTATTTTTATTACTATTGTTTTTATACTATCTCCTACAAATTCCATTCTTCCTACCATCTTTATGCTAACGATCTGCAGATTTACGAAATAGCTAATTTGTCTAATTGTCTTTTTTAACATTGTGTATATTTTCGTGTGTCGTTCCTGTAGCCAGTTCCCCTTATATCAGAATTGTATAAGCTACCCAGTAGACCACTGACATGGTTTAATTGACGGTCACCATAGCCTAGTAGGTAGTACTCCTGCCTACGAAGCTGGTGGTCCTGGGTTCGAATCCCGGTAAGTGCAAATATTTGTGTGATGAGCACGAATATTTGTTTCTGAGTCATGGATGTTTTCTATGTATATATGTATTTATCTATCTATATAAGTATGTATATCGTCGCCTGGTACCCATAGTACAAGCTTTGCTTAGTTTGGGGCTAGGATGATCTGTGTGACATTGTCCCTAGATATTATTATTATTATTATCCCTTGATTACAGCCGGTATCGACAGCTTAACTTGACCAACGAAGTAAGAGACATCCAGAAATTAAACCTCTTAGGTTTTCATCTATATACTGACCGCGCGCCCAGGTCCTTAACCTCGGTGATTGCTGTGAGCGATGGAGTTGTGTCCATCATTTGGAGAGATATTCAGATAAAAAAATGGTTCTCTCGATAGGTACGCAACCCTTTATTTGTGAATCCTACCCGTACTAGGTCGGTTTGTAGTTTAATTTAGTTACATTTAAGTTACTTTAAATGATTACACTCACAAGGTGTGAAATTGATGTGAAACATCTATAGCCGCGCGTAAAACAGATTTCTGGCGTGGCGACGCATGTCGTCGCGACGCGTCGCCACGCTATACGATAGTAGTGTGTACGGTGTGGCGACGCGTCGCCATGCGCAATCGACTTTTTATTTTATCATTATGACATATTTAGTTCCTATCACAATATGTTCTTTTCTGCATATTACTTTTACAAAATAATGTCGATGTTTCACATCTGCCAGGCGTCCCGTGACGGCTCACATTTTCTTTTCTTATAGTTTTGCCGTGTGCCATTGGCTACAGTAACCGCCTCCCGTCAGTGGAGATGTTAATTAATTTGGTTGTATAAAGAAAGAAAATATCTCACCCACATCTCTTCTCTGTTCCGCTTCGGTGGAAACCGGGCCTAAAGGAGTGTGCCACATAATATTGGATCGTAAATGGATTCCAAATCAAAATTGTTGGCTCCTCAGTCAGCTGAATATCTATTTTTAGTAGAATAAAAATATATGACTACTACTAATGTCTCACTTACCATCAGGTGAACCATTTGTTCGTTTGCCTTCTAATATAAAAAAAACCAGCCAAGTGCGAGTCGGACTCGCGCACGAAGGGTTCCGTACTATTATCTATAAAAACGAGCAAAAATTCACGTTTGTTGTATGGGATCCTCCTTAAATATTTATTTTATTTTGAATTGTAGTATTTGTTGTGATAGCGGCAACAGAAATACATCATCTGAAAATTTCAACTGTTTAACTATCATGGTTCATGAGATACAGCCTGGTGACAGACGGACAGACAGAAATACAGACAGCTAAGTCTTAGTAATAGGGTCCCGTTTTACCCTTTGGGTCAGAACCCTAAAAAGAAAAGTCAGCAAACAGACGTACGGCCCACACGATGGTAATCGCGCAGACTATATTACAGTCCTCTAGGCAACAGACCCTTTTGTACCCTTTAACCGATGCCTTATTCCTATTTTTGAAAGGTTCCATGCGGTAGTATCTTGAAAAAACGGGGAGCACGTCTGTCATTCTATGTATAACCTCAATATACACGGAAGTAAGTTTGTTGGAACAGTGCCGTAGGAGATAGTTAAGGAAATGAGCATCAAACTAAACAGTCTTACGACTCATTCTAGATTAGTGCAGCATATGGCCACAACATCCTTGACTTCCCTCTCGAGTACCCCAAATGACTTCCCTTCGCCCTTTACGATACGTTGAGTATCATCAGCCGTTTCGGCACTGCTGGACAAAGCACTCCCCAAAAATGTCCCCAATTTCTCCTCAGTGTGCATAATTAGGTGGGATATGCCATAAGCGTTGCCGGACAAGTTGGCGGCAGTATTATGGTGCCCACTACACAGAGAGAGACACTAGTTAGTTAGTTAGTTGGGCGATAGGTTTCCGCACTTAGCCTCCCAATTGGGCCATTGTTTTTTTTAATTTAATTTCCTTTTTATTGCAATCTATCATTTGCTTGATATTCAGCAATAGGCAAGTGTGTATGTATTATTGACTTGTTCGGTCCACATCCATCAACGTGTCCGTTAATATTTAAACCTTTATATGATCAGGTCTTGCGGAATTTTTCTTTTTAGCCTCCTGGTTACCAGCTGTGGATTCATAAGGTTGTTTGCCAACATGTTTGGATGCTTAATAATACGTTCCTTATATGCTTTTGCTGTTTCAGTTATTTCTTGTTTCACAGTTTTAATTTTTAGGTCATGGTGTATTCTATCATTAGTGATGTACCATGGTGCATCTACAATTGTCCTTAGTATTTTGGATTGAAACCTCTGAATGATTTGTATATGTGACTTTGCTGCTGTTCCCCAAAGTTGTATCCCGTAAGTCCATATTGGTTTTATGATACATTTATAAATAAGAAGTTTGTTTTCTAGTGATAGTTTTGATTTTCTATTGAGTAGCCAGTTCAATTTTCGCACTTGCTGTCCCATTGCTAATCTCTTTGTTAAAATGTGTTTAGCCCAAGTTATATGTCTGTCCAAGTATATGCCCAAATACTTGGCGTGATCATTTTGTGGTAATTGAACATCATTCAGTTTGACTGGTGGGCATAATCCTCGCCTAGTAGCGAATGTTACTTGGACAGATTTTGTCTCATTGGCTTTGATACGCCAGTCTTTGAGCCACTTTGATATGTGATTGAGGCTAGTTTGCAGTTTTAGCGTCGCAACTTCAGCTGATGCGTCTGTCGAAAGGATAGCCGTGTCGTCAGCAAATGTTCCTGTGACAACACCCTCTGTTGTTGGAAGATCTGCTGTATAGATTAGATATAGTGTTGGACCCATTACACTGCCCTGGGGAACACCTGCCCGTATTTCATATAAAGATGATGTAATTATCCCATGCTTCACAAAGAAATGTCTATCAAGTAGGTACGATTTTATTAGGTTGTAAAAATTTATCGGTAGGTGGGTTTTTATTTTAAATAAGAGCCCTTCGTGCCATACACGGTCAAATGCTTGTGATATATCCAAGAAGGCGGCAGTACCATATTTCTTTTGTTCAAAGGCTTTTGTTATATTTTCGGTAAGTCGGTGTACTTGTTCAATGGTGCTGTGTTTTTGGCGGAACCCAAATTGGTGTTCAGGCAGAAGCTTTCTTTCCGAGATAATTGGTAGCAGTCTTTTTAAAATGAGTATTTCCATAACCTTGGATGCAATGGGCAGGAGGCTGATAGGCCTGTATGATTTGACATCAACTGGACTCTTTCCTGGTTTGGGGATCATTTTAACTTGAGCTACTTTCCATTGGAGTGGGACCGAGCATCTCTGAAGAATTGCATTGTACAGAATTGTGAGAAACCTGAAGCCTTCTTCTGGCAGTTCTTTAAGTATTCTGCCTGTGATAAGGACATAGCCTGGGGCTTTATTTGGATCTAAAGCCTTAATTACCATTTTAACCTCATTTTTTGTGATTTTAGCAATAGGAAGTTCAAGTTGGTGAGTTTGGTTAAGTAGATGCATAACTTCCTCAATTTTAGTAGATCCCATGTCTGGATTTGGCGTAAAAACATTTCTCAGGTGTTTTGCGAAGGTATTCGCTTTATCTATGTCGCTTACCGCCCAGTCGTTGTCGTCTTTGCGTATAGGAGTGTTGGTAGTAACTGGGCATTTAAGTTTTTTTGTGGCTTTCCACAAAGAGTAGTCTGATGCGGGTGTGGAGTCTAAGTTTTGAAGAGATATCTGTATACTGTGGTTATTTTGTTCTTGAAGCAACAATTTTAATTTAGATTGAAGATAGTTCAGATGTTTTTTATCTGAGGGGTAACCTGTATCTTGCCACTTTTTTCGAGCTCTACGTTTCTGAGCTAATAGTTGTCTGACGGATACTGGGCATACATGTTTATTATTTTTGAGTTCTGATTCTTCGGGGGTAGCGAGCCAAGCTGATTGTTGAACAGATTGTGTAAAATGTTCAACTGCCTCCAATATATCATCGTCTGTTTTTAATGGAATATGCATATCAAGCTGTTCTTTAACCAGATGTTTAAATAGTTCCCAGTCTGTTTTACGTGTATGCAATTTACATGGTTTCGGCGTCAAAGTGATTTTTCTTTTCAGGATTACTTCTACTGGCGAGTGGTCAGATGATAGGTCAAACGTTGTTCTACATGTAAGAAAGTTGTTAGCAATTCCCTTAATGATGCAGAAATCTAGTAAATCTGGTATTTTCTTCCTATCTGAAGGCCAGTGTGTTGGTTGTCCAGGAGAAACAATATTAAGTTTATGTTTTTCTATGCACCTCAGCAACTGACGGCCTTTTGGTGTTATGGTACGTGAGCCCCAGTGGTGGTGCTTAGCGTTATAATCTCCACCTGCAATGAATCTATGGCCAAGTGTGGTAAAGAATTGTTCATAATCATCCAATTTAAGGTTATGTTTAGGTGGACTATATACAGCAGAAATAGTGAAAGGCCCTACCCAGTCTTCAATAACTACATTGGTTGCTTGGATTTCTTCTTTACAATAATGGGTTGTTTAATGGTGCTTAATGTTATTTTTGATAAGTATAGCACTTCCTGCATGTGCACCACCATCTGGATGCATTGTGTGATATATCTTATAATTATCAATATGAAAGTGGCTCTTCTTAGTGAAGCGTGTTTCTGTGACAAGCAGAATGTCTATATTTTGTAACTGTAAGTAGGTTTTTACTTCAAGTGTATGTTGTGACAGCCCGTTGGCGTTTTTTGGCTACTCGAACCATTTTAGTTCCATCCAGAAGTCCAGGAGACCACGAAAGCCTGGCTTGAGGGCCTCCTGCAGTGTCTTCGGATCATTCAGGAACTTTGCCCGTTGGTAAGCAACACTCTTGCAGTGTAGCAGTACGTGTGCTGGTGTTTCTTCATTTTCAATGCACCCTCTGCACAGGGGGCTGTCCGTGACGCCAATCTTGAAGAGGTGTTTGTTTAGTGTGCAGTGTCCGGTAATTGTGCCTATCACCATGCGTAGATCCTTCCTGTTTAGGTGTAATAGATTACGCGACAGGCATTTGTTCAGAGATGGTAGAAAAGATGGTAGAGAGACACTAATGCCCGTTCTCTGGGAGATAATTCCCCGAGACGACTTTAACGGCCCCCACAGGATGTTATACGGTGTTCATATTCATCGCCACCACCCACAGTCTCTGCCAATTCTTGTCTTGGTTTAAATGGCACAACGGTATTTCACCTACGTGATGCCAACACTTTTAGTGAATCAAAAGGGAGATTAGCTTCACATCTACGGTACGGTTGCAGTAACATGCATATGCCGTTAAAGCCTTTATGATCTCATACGGTAAGGTTTCAGGAAAAGTTCCTTCCACGTTGTTGAAGCTATGGGGTGAGCTCCAAGTCACGGTTTTCTTAAGAGACTGCAGCATGGGGTCCCTTCAAAAAAGCAATGTGTAAATGTGTATATGTAAAAGGTGCGCAATGAGTGAGTGTTGCATGCTACCAGGACCCTACTAGTCTAGGCTAGTCAGCAACAACCATACCACCCGCCTTTTAATACTTCTAAGTGTAGTTGTAGAAAGTATATATATTTCAATGGCAATTGGTGCCGTTGCGTGCTAGCAATCAGTATAAATAGCATCTCCATTTCCGCTGCACTGATGAAAACGTCCAAACAAATTACTCGACCTCTTTCTACTGATAACTTGTTTGTGCTTCATTCAGCCGCTATGTATTGGAGTCTTTTGACTTAATATTCTTATTACAAAAGTAACTGCTTACATTTAAATTGTATTATCAGGTTTTTGTTTTTTATTCTCGTACCAAATTGTAGACGTTCTCAAGAAAGGCCAGGTCAGAAGTACTCAAAACCGGCGAGCATGTATGAAGACGTACCAGCCTACCGCTCTGGGAAACAGGTTGGAGTCTATGTATGTATGTTGTATTTAATTAAAACAAAGCAAAAGCGATTATTGAAGTAAAACTTCTTGTGCAAGCTTGACTTGGGGAGTAAGCTGATGAATGCGCGACGAGAGCGTTATGTAAAGTGTGATCGGGAGAGGCGAATAGAATTTGAGAGGGAGATATAAGTTAGTGAAGGAGAGGGAGAGAGAGAGAGTAACGTTTCGTATGTTACTTTAGGGGCAAGACAGTGAGGTACAAGCACACATTTTCTTTCGTATATCTAAGTTTCACTTCAGTCGTGTGGTCTAAAACACACTCCTATTTTAATGACTTACGTATTATTAATATATGACCTTGGCATTTCGAAATGACTGGAGAGGTTGTACGGCCGTACACATGAGTTGTTGTTGCTGAGTGCTCTCAGTAAAAAGTCACTTGTTGTTAAATGGTTGTATATTTCAATTACTATTAAAGTTCCAAAATGTTGACGATTCCCTTTACGCGTGTATGTTGCCACGATTATAATTATTGCACTGAGATAATTTTAAAGTAATGTAATTAAGACAGTGCGCAATCGTAAGATCTCGCGATCAGCTGGAATATGCCAACGATCTACAGTGTGGGAGTGTCCAGAAGTAAAGTACCTCGGCACGCTGTGTGTCCATAAATGGGTTACAGTGAAGGTGGTTTGATTTATGAGCCTCATCGCTCGTGAGGTTATGTTGGACAAAAGTCGTTCAGCCATGTTAGAGGCATGAAAATCTCCGACAAACCAAGGTAACCACTGCTCATAAGATTAAGAAGATGACCTTTTAATAAATATTAGCAGTTAGTTTTGTTACACGTTATGTTTAGCGGAGACGTGGTAATGGCGGACGCTTTGGCGCCAATTCCATGAAAACGATCCGTGTTTATTGGTGTTTGGCGTCGTTTATAAACAACCGATTTGAATGTAATATTCCCACCAAATAGTGCTTGGAATTAATGGAAACACCAACTATCAAAATGATTTAAATACTAACTTTGCCCGCGGTTTCATATATTTGTTTGAGTTTTCAAAGCACAAGCTTTTTGAGGCGCTCAGCGTAGGTGCTCTAACTGGTCCGTAAGTGATTGGTGACGTCAAGCAACTAGGCTCCCGGTCAGTCCATAGATGGGTGACCGTCAAAGTGGTTCAGATACTATTTTAAAATAGACGACAAAATGGAGGTTACTAAATGCCTTTTGTAAGTCAATAATTAAATATTGTTGCATTCAGCGATCTATAAAATTTAAAATATATTTTTTTTTTTGCGTTAAATATCATAAATTGACTTCAGCCAGCCTTAAGGTCCCAGGCTTTCATAAAATGGTAATAAAACGAAAACTAAATTTTGAGTACTAAAAGGATGTATAAATTACTTAAGCTCCAGTATAAATTTAACCATAACTCGCCATGTTCAAACAAACGTGATCTGTCCGACACGTTCAGAAGTGGGATGGCGACAAATCACATTGCTACAAGGTTGTCAACAATTTGGCGAACGTCTTGCGTCTGTAACATCAATAAGCGGTCTCAAACAGTATCAACATTGGGTTTATCAGCCTTACACGCCTCGAGCTCGCCGAGAAATCGATAGCAGAAATCTAAGTAAATATTAATTGAGTGACAAACTTGGTTGATTTACTGGCTTGACAACTTTTGTGATGTAATAAAATTGGTCAGATGAAAACGTAGATTTAGCATTTGGTACCAGTACCTCATAGATTGGCTATGATTTTTTTTATATTAGTTTTGAAATGCAATAGCGGTGAATTATGTAGAACACAGAACAAATTGAAATATATTTAGAATGATTTTATATCTGAATGATATCAATAAATCAATAATTTATATATTTGCTTACCATATATATGGATGTTATATTTAAATAATAGAGCTCTGCGTTTTACCTAAATGCATGCAAATGTACATCTAGGTTACAGAAAACAAATATAGTTTTACATATAATCTAGTCATAAATCATAGGATACCTTAGTAGATGTTTGCCTTTCACGCCGCAGGTCGCGGGTTCGCCCAAGATAAATAATTGTGTGCTTGAACATGTCTGTTTGTCTTGAGCCTGGGTGTAATTATCTATATAAGTAAGTATTTACAAAAGAAAAGTAGGATATGTAATACATCAGTTATCTGGTTTCCATAGTACAAGCTCTGCTTAGTTTGGGATTTGATGGCCGTGTGTAAATAATGTCCCAAGATATTATATTATATAATATATCTTGAAAACTGTGGTGTTAAAGTTATCATAACGTTGTAACTTCAATACGTTTGCTGCAGTGGTTATTATAATTACCTAGCAAATCAAAACCCTCGTTTTTCGGTTACATTACCGTTAGGACTATGTGGCCCACATATAGTTGTTCTGAGAGTGGGCGAATATTGTGTTTGACAATTGTGTTTTTCTAAAATTAATTCCATAGGTGTAGGTTTCGCAAAAGAAATACAGATATTTGTGAGCATGAACATGTCTCTTTGTCCTGAGTCTGAGAAAGCAGTACGGCAAGGAATATTTTTAACTCAAATAATTTTTCTGTAATTTAGTATTTAAATTTTGTAATATTCTATTTAGTTAGTATGTAATTCTTTAGTTATGTAGGTATTGATTATCACCTAGGCACTGATATGTCTGTTGCAATTAGTGAAAACCTGTTATTGGCTCACTGTTGCTTAGTTTATATTTAATTTTATGTTTAATAGCATGGAATTTATCTATATAAGTATGTATTTAGAAAAAAAAAGTAGTATATATAGTATATCAGTTATCTGGTGTTCATAGTACAACCTCTGTTTAGTTTGGGATCAGATGGCCGTGTGTAAATAATGTCACAGAATAATATATTATATTAGATAGTATATCTTGAAAACTGTGGTCCTTCCACAAATAGTTATCATGTGCGGAATCGAAGTTGGGATGAGAAGTGGCGAGATAACTATCTTAACCACCTCGCCACACGTGCAGTCAAAACTGTGACTTGTAATATCATTGTTAATAAACCATTTATACTTAAAACGCAAAATCCGTGAAATAGCTAATGAAAAATCTTTATTAGATTACAAAAAAGAGTTAAGATATAAAAAAGAGTAATGTTAGTTTATAAAATCAATGGTTACAAAAGACACAATCTGATATTACAAAAAAATTGCTTGGAACCCACAATGGCCTAGGTCTAGGAGCTAATTCAAAATAATATAATCTGAATCATTCGATAGTGCATATCGATATCGGTCTGTTTGCCCGCGGCCACCTCGCCTGTCAACCCGCCAATTAGCACGATCCGATTTGTTCGCCAATCCCGCTTCTGATATTGAATATTGTATTTGCATTCTAGAAGTTTTTGTCTGACATTTCACTGATTGTGAATTTCCATGTTGGCAGTATCTATTGATAATGTTTGTTTGCTAACGATAGGCTATTAGAAACCTATAGTGAATGAAAACCTAACAATATTCTTTTTCGTCTCTTATTAAGAGACGTCAAAACAAAGAGGTTATCAATTGACTAATTATATAAAAAACTTTTTGAAACAAAACTTATTTACGCACTCTTGACTCGGGGAGTAAGTTGGTGAATGCGCGATGCGTTACGAAAAGTGTGATCGCGCGAGGTGAACGGAACTTAAATGGGAGATATAAGCTAGTGAAGATAAAAAGAGAGAGAGAGAGTTACGTTTCGTATATTACTGCAGGGGCAAGAGAGAGAAGTGCAAGCACAAGATTTCGTTCTCTCGTAGCCATAGTCTTTCGAGATATATATATACATATCCATATGAAATTGCCTAGAGCCATATCCTATAATCGTTCCCACTTATTTATATTAACCAACATGCTTATTATATTTATTTAAATTAATACAGCCTATACTTTTGAGAACAGATTGAGAAAATGCAAGTCCACAGTGCATGTATATCACCACATTACTAGATAAGTAGGTTAGAACTGCGCCCATATATGGACGTGCAACGCCAGAAACACATCAATCATTTATCGCTAAAGGATGAATTCGATCGGGAAGGATAAAAAGATCAGTGGCTAATTCGAGCAATCGGTCAGGGATGTATCGTTTCTTGAGCCGTTATCGAATACGTAATTGTTATCTCGGACGGCAGTTAATCGACCAGTTGAATTTAGATAGCCAGTACGGGACTCTTGATTCCATTTTGATTATTATTTCTAGGGTTCTGTACCAAAATAGTATAAAAGAGCTCTTATGGTGAGAAACAATCGAACCGTCCGTCTATCAAAGTAGTATCTTAGGAATGAACTCCCTGTTACGGTTTTCCCAAGAGACTACAGCATAAAGTTTCTAAAGGGTCAGCAATGCGCTAATGATGCCCCTGGTGTGGCAAGCGTTCATAGGCTACGTTGACCACTTACCATCAAGCGGGCCGTATGTTTGTTTGCCAACTAAGTTGTATGAAAAAAGAAACCTTTGAGCTATCAATTCTGATTTCATAAAATTTTAGGCATTGTTTACCCAGTCTTTTTATTCATGAGGGTACCACGACAGTTCTGTGATCCAAAATGGGAGGCACCTAATGATTTTAATATTAGATTTGGTTTAGGAACACCGTCTGTTATCAGTAGAGATGTATACTTAACTATATTACTACAAACATGTTCTGACTATTTGCAAGCGGTTTTTTGAAGTCTACGTGAATAAGAACCTTTTTTTATTTTATTTATCTGAATGGATGGTTTTGTCTGGTGATAAAATTAACAATGCTCTTCCAATAAACAAAAAAATGGTTTATTTCTCTCTTAAAGTTCATATATAAATGTCATTGAGATGTAACAATTTTTGCTTAATTAGAACTTTAGAGAGAGCTGGACTCTGTACTAGGCTCTAAACCTGTATCACAGATCTCCAGGCATTCTCCAATCTTGCATGTCGTGCAAGAATTTTATTATAGTAAACAAACTTTAATTAAATTGAGAAAACTGAGTTGTATACAAAAAAGGTTGAGAGACAAAAATAATGATACTACAATAAAGAGAAAATTAGATAAAAATAAAATAATAATGATAAAAATTGAGTTTGAAGGTGTTTATGTGTTTAGAAGTATGTGGTAAAGTATGTGTGTAATGTAATGTAATATTTTATTGTACTGTGTGAAGTAAAGTTTCTGTTTCGTCGTAACTAAGTTGAGGTAACCATTCAGTTATTGCATGTAATTACCAATATACACGTAACATAACCTTACTCTCCGTTGATCTTGCTTCTTCATTACGTATCTTGTAGAAGTTTATTGCAATCAATTGTATTTGTATACAAGTACACGCTTTATTGACTGGTTTGCTGTGTGGGTGATGGCATAGAGTATCGTCATTCCGTCTCATCCCGACAGGGTCGTAGAAATCGTCCTAACCAGAGATCGGGCAGCTGTTGTGTGGCTCACTCGTTCTTTTGTTACTCTTCTTAAGCGACGTCAAAACGAAAAATACTATATACTATAAGTATACCTAATGAGGTAAACTTAGTCAATTTTTCGTTTTTAATATATATTTCACTGGGGTAGAAAGGTCCTCGAGTGGCGACCACGCACCGGAAGACGCAGCGTGGGCAGGTCCAGGTGGACCGACGATCTTGTGCGGGTCGCGGGAAGCCGCTGGATGCTTGCCTTGGGGGAGGTCTTTGTCCAGCAGTGGACATCTTTCGGTTGATATGATGATGATGATTTCGTAATTTTTCTGTTGATTTTTTGACCAGTCTTCATAATTCATTTTTTATTGGGGGTATTTCATATGGTATGTTTTTTAAATGGTCCCATACAAATCCGTTGTTATAAAGAGTCAGTATTATGTTTTTAAACGGTATTTTTAGGGTTCCGTAAGCAAATGGCAAAAACGGAACACTTATAGATTCGTCATGTCTGTCCGTCCGTATGTCACAGCCACTTTTTTCCGAAACTATAAGAACTATACTGTTGAAACTTGGTAAGTAGATGTATTCTGTGAACCGCATATTTTTTTTAGTAAATCGTCACTGTAATTTACCTTTCATTCGATCAATTCAAATATAATAATAAATACAGAAAAGTCGACTGCGCATGGCGACGCGTCGCCACACCGTACACACTATTATCGTATAGCGTGGCGACGCGTCGCCACGGCATGCGTCGCCACGCCAGACATCTGTTTTACGTGCGGCTATAGATGTTTCACATCAAAAACTCTTGCTCCTCGGAATCTTTCATGGGCGAGTCCGACTTGCACTTGGCCACTTTTTTTTAATAAGGCACATTTGCACGTTGTCATAACCAGCCATCACAACACAGATGAACTAGTCATCTGTGTTGTGATGACATAAAAAATACGAAAATATATTCCCCACGGCGTATTACTAAGACCTGTCCAATCTATAATTAATTTGGGTCAGAACAATTTTCATAATGATAATTCCGTACCTATATTTTATTATAAAATCGACGCCGGCGCCTAAAAACCTCCATGTTTAATTTCCCAGCAATAACAAATCCGTGGAGACAGGAAGCGAATTTTAATTTTTATTTCAGTGTAAAATTGCTTTGTAATTTGAAGTCGAACGGGGCCCCGTGACCTTTTGTTTTTCTTCCGTCTTTTCTTTTCCTTTAATTGTGCCTACCGAGCGGAACCGAGCGAATTATTGAAAAAGTTGGCTATATTCTGCACCGTTTCTCAAGGTGCAGACGAGCGTTTAAAACGAGGATGATTAAAACTGGATCTATACGTTTACAAAAACTGCTAACAACTGTACGTGTTAAGAGAGTAACCACACACCTTCGTGTCCCGGGCTCAATTCCCGTGCAGGCTACCTTGTTTTTTTTTTTTTTTTTTTTTTTTAATGTCTTCGCCCGCATTGGTTATCTAATCCCTGTGTCGCGGGGTACTTTTTAAACATATAATAGACGGACACAAATTACATTCAGACTCAGAATAACTATGGGTCAGACAAATAGTTGTCCGGCGCGGGACTCGAACCCGCGACACGAAGCGGCGAAGCGACTGTCGTAGCCGCTTCGCCACATGTACAGCTATTTGTGTGACCTATAAATAGTTGTTCTGAGTCTGGATGTACTTTGTGTCCGTCAATAATATGATGATCTCATCAGTGAGAAATGCCTTGGGAATCTATATGTGTTACTTCCATCTAAGATGTTTTCAGTAGCTGCTATACGCGGGAAAAAAAAGTTTTCCAAATGTATACTTTTTAACCGGGTGGCCGAGTGGTTTCTGGCCTATAAATAACTAGCTGTGCCCCGCGGTTTTACCCGCTTTAAACTTTATAAATTGTAGCCTATGTGTTAATCCCGGGTGTCAACTAACTCCATACCAAGTTTTATTAAAATCGCTCCAGCCGTTTAGACGTGAAGAAGTAACAAACATACACACTCTCACAATCACATACTTTCGTCTTTATAATATTAGTAGGCAATAGGATATCAGGGCCACCCCATACCATCCCGTGGGTGTCGTAAAAGGCGACTAAGGGATACACCAGGTAGTCGGAAAGCAGCGCCATCTGCTTACTCTAGCTACTACCTAACTGGGTCGCCAACTCGCGTACCAGACTAAGAGAGGTAGGGCATAGCGTTCATTCGCTCAAAGAGCAGTCCGACTGGGGAAGTACCTCCACCTTACAGAAGACATTCCTTAATAATAACATTAATAATTTTAATGTTCTGTTTCGCTCATTGGGGTGGGGAAAAGGGTCAACAACACTTGTTTCCTGACTCTAAAAGGCCGGCAACGCACTGGCGACTCCTCTGGTGTCGCGAAAAAATACCAAGCGCGTTGACTACGACAAATCTCTCCAAATGGTAACCTTCGGGGGAAGCCTATGTCCAGCAGTAGACGATACCATGATGAAAGTATAAGACTACGTATTGCTGGCGCAATTATTAAAACCGCCCTGTTTTTAAAACGCTCGTCTACAGAGGACGATGGCAGAATCACTGCGTGGCCGTGACTCGTTTGCGTTCCACCTTACCGGTGCGTAATAGACGCAGGAATCGCTACGAAAACAACTTCGCCCATTATACAGTGCCTCATTTTGGTAGACCCAAGCGATAAGCAGTAAGCGGGGATTTTAAATATGTAACAAATACTCAATGATCTTGATACATGTGAAGACATGTACTAAAGTACAGAAATATTATATATAAATTACACCCAGACCCAGAACAAATAATAGTGCTCATCACACAAAAAAATTGCCTTGGTGGCGATCGAAGCAACGACCTCTAGGTTAACAGTCAGGGTAACCACTAGACCATCACTGTCGTACAATCACTAGATAGCCGTAACAGAATCGCAGCTATTAAGGTAAATTACACTTTAAAACGGTTTTATAGAGTAGCATTTACTTTAGCATATGCACAGCGGATAACAGGTCAATTAATTAAGTACATCCCGGCACAGTTTAAATATGGAAAGTAAGGTAACTAAGTCTAGTTGATGAATAAATTACCTACCCTCTATTGAAGCGTAGGGTTGTAACTTTTAATGTTTTAGATACCATTATTATTTTTTAACAAAACATATTTGTTTTATGAATCAGCAGTACGGTTAAAATGCGAAAGCCCCCGTGTTGATCAAGCTCAGTCCAAAAAGTCGTATCTTGTTTTTTTTTTATTTGTAATGGAATGGCAAACGAGCAAGTTACCATCAGGTGACCCACCTGATGGTAAGTGATCACCGCCGCCGATGGACACTCGCAACACAAGAGGAGCTGCAAGTGCGTTGCCGGCCTTTAAGAAAAGAATAGGCTCGCTTCTTGAAGGAGTATCTTACGCAATACACACGTAGATTTTTAAGAGATTGTGGAGATAAACTTATATGCGACCACTCGTTTTGACGCGGCACTCACTACTGACAGCACCGCGACAACCGCTTAGGGGTTTTGTCGATGCGCATATTTGTGTGAGTGTACCGTTTCGACCGTTTGTAGGTAGTTTCCGTACTGGTCTATTTTTATGTACTGGTCTATTTTCATGACTGCCTCGTTGGTCTAGCGGTAGCGTGTTCATCCGCAGTTAATGAGGTCCTGGGTTCAAATCCTGGGTCGGGCCAAAAGTGATTTTGGGACTATTCTGTAAAACAAAAATTCTCAGCATTAGCCCGAAGTCTGGGAGTTCAGTATTATACCCCCGTGCCTCGGAGAGCACGTAAAGCCGTCGGTCCTGTGCCTGACCTCTTTCCGGTCGTGTCGCTAAGGCATCCCATCGGATCATGAGAGTGATGAAATAGAAAGTGCTCCTGTGTTTGCGCACACACTTGAGCACTATAATATGTCCCTCGCAGATGGCCAATCTCTGTTGAGACTGGCCGCCGTGGCCGAATTCGGCTAATAGGACATTGTTATTATTATTTTTATATTGAGATCGCGGCCTCCTTTGTGTTGAACCACTCACTAATGCCTTTTTCAAAAGGGGGTTCCGATTTTTAGTGCAAAAATCTAAATGTAATATTAAAATGAATTGGTTTCCTAAGGAACTTAGTTTTAGGGCGCTGTCGTTGTAAACAAAGTTGTGCACTAAAACAATAAAGTTATTGCACTAACTTTGTATAGTTGAAACGACTCAATTACTTTCTTCTTTAATTTCTTTGTTAAATGCTGCACCAAAAAATATTTGTGACGTTATTTTTAATGTTTTTGACTGCATTTCGATAATGTGCTCAATCAAATCTCCCTAAATTAATATATATTATTTTATTTTTATTTGGAAAACTTACAATTAATAATCAAATATAAATATTAAAATGAGGCCAATTACAAGTTTCCATTGATATACAGTGTCTATATATAAAAAATCTATACATATAATAAAATCGTTGGAAAGTCAAAACTGTACATTGAATATTTTTTAAAAAGATACTTGGGCCGTGATCTACAATTGATATCGAAACCAAAAATATAGTTTTTAGAATTTTTGTCTGTTTGTCTGTATTTATGTCCGGGCTAAACTCAAAAAGTACTGCATGGATTTACTTCAAATTTTGCATGAAATTAATTAAAATTACTAAGAGGTCGGGTCAACATATAGGGTACATATTATCACGCTATCATCTACGGGGGAGGAGCTGTGATAATTTATAAAGTTTGAAGCGGGTAAAACCGCAAGGTACAGCTAGTATAAAATAAAGTTGAGCATTGAAAAGACGCCGCGTTGGAAAACAAAATTAAAACGTAAAAATGGAAATTAATACATTAAAATTTAAGGAAAGAGAATATTGTACATTTAAGCTCATTAAGCATCAAAAAATGAATTTTCCAAACGAATTTTTGAATTTGGCGATGTTCATCTATACATATATTAAAATCGTAGGAAAGTCAAAACTGTACATTAAATATTTTTTAAAAAGGATAGTTGGGGCGTGATCTACTATCGGTATCGAAGCCAAAAATATAGTTTTTGGAATTTTTGTTTGTTTATCTGTATGTATGTCCGGGCTAAACTCAAAAAGTACTTATTAGTTAACTTCAAATTTTGCATGAATGTTACTTAGAGGTCGTGTCAACATATAGGCTACATATTATCACGCTATCACCTACAGGGAGGAACTGTGGTAATTTATAAAATTTAACGCGGGTATAACCGCGGGGCACAGCTAGTACCAAATAAATCAAGGTCAACCCTCCGACACTCCGCATTAAACGAGCGACATAATCTAACAAAGTATGAGTTTTGTCTCTCTACAGTACTTACACTGATGATGACCTCCCGACCGAATTTCGGGCACGGCGGCCAGTCTTAATGGAGACTAGCCAATTGCGCAGGACATATAGTGCACAAGTGTGTGCACAAACACAGGGACAGTTTCTATTCCATCACTCTCATGATCCGATGGGACGCCTAGCGACCCGATCGGAAAGAGTTGAGGTACAGGACCGACGGCTTTACGTGCTCTCCGCACGGGGGTGTAATACCGCCAACTTCCAGACTTCGGGCTCATACTGAGAAATTTATTTTTACGGAAAAATCCCAAAATCACTTTTTGGCCCGACCCGGGATTTGAACCCAGGACCTCATTATCTGCGGTTGAACACGCTGCCGCTAGACCTACTTACACTAGGCACATGGAGAAGATCTGTTCTATGGTGAAAAGCCGAAGGTACTCTCAGTCCAATCTTGCTAACCAATTCAGGAATATCTTGGGACAACTTACACACTTCCATCTGATCCCAAACTATAGCAACCTACTGACTAACGTACTTATATATTTCTCATTTATACTCTCACCCGTCTTTAAGTGATCAGCGAGGTTAAGCAACTAGGCTCGTGGTCAAAACTTAGATGCTTGACCGCCAAAGTGGTTTAATATCTGAGCGTCTCCGTGCTTCGGAAGGCACGTTAAGCTGTCGGTCCCGGTTGTAGCCATTAGGCAACAGTCGTTAAGCCATGTCAGAGGCCTATTGTGCGGCTTGAACAACTCTGACACTAGGGTAACCACTGCTTATACGATCAGTAAGTAATAAATAAAATTTCTATTTATTTATTTACTTATCAAAACACGATTACAGATAATACTTATTGCGGTAGCTGTATAATAATATATACATCCATATAAGGTACATGCAACTAATATTACTATGGTCACCGTGGCCTAGTTGGTAGTGCTCCTGCCTACGATGCTGGTGGTCCTGGGTTCGAATCCCGGTAAGTGCAAATATTTGTGTGATGATCACGAATATTTGTTTCAGAGTCATGGATGTTTTCTTTGTATTTAAGTATTTATCTATCTATATAAGTATGTATATCGTCGCCTGGTACCCATAGTACAAGCTTTGCTTAGTTTGGGGCTAGGATGATCTGCGTGACATTGTCCCGACATATTATTATTATTATAAAAGCGAAATTTTGTGAGTATGATGTTTGTTACTTATTCGTGCAAAACTACGAGACGGATTCCAGTGAAACTTTGTAGTAAGATAGCTTATATATCCGAACAATACATATGCTATAATATACCTATAAAGTTTAACGCCGCTAAAACCGCGGGGTACATCTAGCAAGTCATATATATTATAGTATTTTTACGAACTCACTTGAGCCAGATGCAAATATACCTATATAAATTTTGTTATGAGCTTCAGTTATCATATGCATTGCTCGGGGATTAGCGTTTTAGACAGAAGGTTGATCCTGGCTATTGGGACGGCTAACATTGGCTAGCGTGCCAACACGCTAGCGAATCAGTCGCGTGGATGAGATCCGTGTAGCCGAAGCACAATCCTCAGATGGAAACTAAGTCCCAACCAAGATTACCTCTGTTGAGACTGTTGGCGAGTGGCATCGTCTCCACACATAGCGGTCCGGTACGCAAAAATTCAAGCACTGCGGGACACCTGGATTATGGTTTTTGCCACGAAGTACTTTCACCATTGTGACCTATTTGGTCACAATGGTGATCTATTTGGTCACAATGGTGACCTATTTGGTCACAATGGTGACCTATTTGGTCACAATGGTGACCTATTTGGTGACCTATTTGTTCACAATGGTGAAAGTACTTCGTGACAAAAACCATAATCCAGGTGTCCCGCAGTGCTTGAATTTTTGGGTACCGGACCGCTATGTGTGGAGACGATGCCGCCGGCCAACAGTCTCAACAGAAGTAATCAAGAAGAAGAACAGAAGTAAACTGCCGTCAACTCATTATACCCTACAATGCCCAGTACAAATTAGGTGTGGTACAGCAAAAGATAAAACGGGGAAACTCCATATAGCCTCTTGTACAAGTGACGTGTGAACTTATTTTGGACGCGCTCCAAAATAACAGTGTATTTAGTTTGGTGTAGAGCCCGTTCGGAGGCACTATATTCCAGGTGACTCCTGACTTACATCGTATATGACCCGGACTATTGTTATGTTGTAGAAGCTTATTTTTATAGATTACAATAATTCACATGAAAACTACCGGAACCGACGACCGTAAAAAAAAAAGTATGTACCCCGACAGCATATCATCCAGTTACCGCAAGCAAGCCCAGTTTTAGTTTGATTTCCATGATAATATATTATTTAACTAATACGGAGGCGGAAGAGATAATTAAATATTACTACACATTACTTTATATCTGTATTTTCTATGGAAGAAGAAGAAGAAGAAAATATTTTTATTGAACACATATACACACACACACATTGAAATGCGCTCCAAAATAACAGTGTATTTAAGCTTGGTGTAGAGCCCGTTCGGAGGCACTATGTTCCAGGTGACTCCTGACTTACATCGTATAAGACCCGGACTATTATTATGTTGTAGAAGCTTATTTTTATAGACACAACAAGACCCATGAAGACTACTGGAACCGACGACCGTTAAAAAAGTATGTACCCCGACAGCATATCATCCAGTTACCGCAAGCAAGCCCAGTTTTAGTTTGATTTCCATGATAATATATTATTTAACTAATACGGAGGCGGAGGAGATAATTAAATATTACTACACATTACTTTATACCTGTATTTTCTATGGACTTATTTGTGTGTGTTTTATCTAATCTCCCTAAGGTTTAAGGCAATTTACTGCCAACCACCACCACTGCCCTTAATATTTCGGTCCGTTATTGGCGGTCTTATAGATTTATTTTTAAAATTGTTATAAAACATAAAGAGAAAAGATTAGATATGTTTTTTTTTGTAATTTATTATTGTTATGAATATATGTACCTTACATTATACCTTTTACCTCTTTTTGGTATTTATTTTAATATATATTCTTATTTAATATCTGGTGCAATATAAAAATAGGACAAAGAATAATTATAAAAAAAATTGTACGAGCTCATTCCTTCAACAGTTCTTATAAAAGTTTCATACCGCATCAAGTGGCCCAACATCTTTACTCTTTATCTAAAATTTCCAGTTTATATTCTACTTATTTATTTTCTACAAGTAATAAAAGAAAGTTAAGAGTATTTAGGTTTTGCTTTCCGCAATCAAAATAATGTAAGAATCACCCTCAAATAAAATGGCTCCCAAAATTACTTTCCCAAACAACTTACCAATGCAACCCCTTTGAAAAACAAAATACTATTAAAATATTATTACTTACGGGGAGACGTATCACAATCTGAGGGATAGCGAGGAGTTTTTAATTATTCAGTATTATCCCAAGATTTTGGAGAAAATTTCAAGTTCGGAGAAAGTGTTAATTTTTAAGCGGAATGACAAAAATCCAATGCCCAAAGCTTAGGGTGGATACGGAAGGATATTGTGCGCGGAAACGCTCATTGTAAATATTGTATTTTAGTTTCAGAGGTCTAGGCATTCGCAAAATTTCAAGTGTTGCTCTGCCTGCATTTTTGTCTTCTGTCCATGCTATTAACGGTCTATTTCGCAAGATAATTTCCCCATCTATCATTAATACACCGTTGGTAGGCATGGATGGAGCCAGAGACGCGTGGTCAATGGCCTGTCCGAGTGAGGCGTGTCCAAAAACACTCAGTTCGCAGAGACAATGGGACGAGCCTCTATGTAAACTTGTTCAAAATTCCCTTTTAACCACCTGTCCTGGCACTAGAGATCGGGCTCGTCTCCTCGCCACTAGCGAACGGGAGTCGGGGTACTGGCTGCAGGCAATTCCTTCGACCAGCATAGGAACTCTTTTAGATAATACGGCTTTCTCAGTCGCTGTAGGTCTTCGTCTGGGCATCTCTAGGACAGAGCCCCATAATTGTCACTGCGGGGTTGAGGCAGACCGTTTAGGTCACCATGGCCTATCTTGCCGCCGCAGTGCAGGGAGGCTTTCACGCCACGCTGCCATTAATGACGTCATTCGTCGGGCGCTTGCCACCGTTCACGTCCCGGCTCTTTTAGAGCCTAACGGTATCTCTCGTGACGATGGCAAGAGGCCCGATGGTATGACGTTGATCCCTTGGAGTCGTGGGAGACCTCTGGGAAGGGACGCAACTTGTGTGGATACACTGGCTCCCTCCCACCTTCAAGTAAGTTCGCGTTCAGGCGGTGCTGTAGCGGAGGCTGCTGAGAACTCGAAACGGAGTAAATATGCTGCCATAGGTGATGGCTATATATTTATTCCATTTGGGGTCGAAACAATGGGTCCCTGGGGCCCAGAAACACGGTCCTTTGTCAAGGAGTTGTCTAAACGACTTATAGAGCACTCTGGTGATCAAAGAGCTGGCACGTACCTCGGCCAACGCATAAGCCTTGCGATCCAAAGAGGTAACGTCGCTAGCTTTTTGGGCACCTTACCGGCAGATGGTGACTTAAAAGCGGTTTTTTATCTATAAGTTATTCTTTTATTTGTAATTTAGTATTTTTATTTTAAGTTTATAATGATAGTTTTAGTTTGTACGTAGTTTTAATCTATTTCCAATATCTATGTTAGTATAGTTTTAATTTATTTATTACATTTATATTTAGTATGTAATTTATGTGTTACGTAAGGCGTATTAACCTTTGCTGTATTCAACTTTATGGTGAACATGGAAAGATTCGTACCCATTGAACAAGGTGTATTGACCTTGTTTAGTTATATTTGGTTGTCATGTTGCCATGGTCATAAATAAGTGCTGTTATAAAATAAGTTCTGTTCCGTTGTCCTACCTCTGTTACAGCAATCGGTTCAATAAATAGAATTTCTGTCACATACATAAATGAACATTGAAACGCATTAAAATTTTATATTAGTTATTTTGCTGTTTGGCACATCTCTCAGAGGGTGTAGAAGTCGTCCTAAAGGAATGTCTACCAGGGAACGGGCAGCAGTGGCTCTCCGTGTACTATGAGTATCATACTGGGATCACTAACCCGTTTGCCAAGCGTGCTTATTATGGCATATCCCCAATAATGATGAACACAGTTGTGTAGATCCTTAGGGTAGCCTTTCTCCAGCAGTCGACGTCATAAAATGGAGATTATCAAGTTGTGTTATACTCCCGCATAGGTAGTTGTCCTATCCATGATTCGAATCCGAAATACGAGGCACCGAGGAGGTAGGGAGGCAACTACCTTACACAAATGTAGTCATCATCATGTGGGTGATCCATAAATAGATGTTTAAAGTTTGGTTTTGCTTTTACAACCGTGAATTGCATATCTGTAAAGTCCCCTTCAATTCAGGGATTTATTTGCCTAGTGCGGGCGCTATCTTTAAATCTAAACTACAATAGGTTTAATTAATTTTGACTGTACACAGTAGGTTTCCTCGCTTAAAATCCAGCCTATTCAGAAAATATACGCCTGCTATAAAACAGAGTTGTTCTATTCCTTTGAACTTACTTAAGAAGACAGGTTGCGTTGGTGGTGAAAATATACGACTTGGGGCGACGTATCGAGTTTAAGGCATGTGTTGTGTAAATTTAGCTCTACGTTAATACACCAATACGCAGAGCGCTCATGAGATTACAAATCGAAGAGGGCAATTCAATCCATCCGAATGCAAACTATGGGTCGTGAAAGGTGTGGCGGGGCGGTCTCAATATTTAATATCGAATGTTTTCAAAACTTGGAGTTAATTTTTAATGTAAATATCATTACAGTGTTGCCTTAACGAGATTGACTCCCCGTTGGTTTGTTTCCGAACATTTTCTCAACATTTTTACTATGAAAGGGCTTTAATAAATTTAAAGTAAGAACTGTAATTTATTAAATAATGTTCCCGGTAAAATGATTCCATTAAAATGTGTGACTACGGGGTGATGTTATTAAATGTATAAATATTAGTGTTTTGTGAATAAGTTATTTGGTTTATGCAGGCTGGGGTAAATTTGCTGCTGAAGAAAATAGAAGGTGAGAGTGCCAAACTCGGTCTTAAGATCAACCATTCGAAAACCAAGATAATGGTGGTGGACCGAGCGCAACTTCTACCAAAAACCGATGCACTCAATGGCTACGAAAAAGTCAGTCAATTTGTGTACTTGGGGTCTATGATCACAAATGAGGGCAACTGTACAGATGAAATACGCCGAAGGGCCGGGATGGCCAAAAGCGCTATGGCTAATCTGGACAAAATCTGGAAGAACCGCGGTATTCGCCGGAAAACCAAAGTGCGACTCGTTCGTGCCTTGGTATTTTCTATTTTCCTGTACGGCGCAGAAACCTGGTGCTGCAAGAGCAACGATAGCAAAAAGATCGATGATTTTGAAATGTGGTGTTGGAGAAGGTTGCTCAGAATTCCGTGGACCGCTATGAGAACCAACGAGTCCATACTGCAGGAGCTTAACATCACGACAAGGCTCTCAGCAATCTGCCACCAAAAGGCCCTTCGCTTCTTCGGACATATCATGCGGTCTCCTAAGCATAGTCTGGAGAAGCACATCATAGTGGGTCAGATGGAGGGAAGACGAGCCAGGGGCAGAGCACCCTCAAGATGGATAGATGCCATCAGGAAAACTGTGGGGCCGGACATCCAGACGGTAGTCCACAGCTGCAACAACCGCAGCGAATGGAGAGCTCGCTGTTGTGGTCGCGATCCTCAGCATTGAGGGACCGAGGAAGAAGAAGAAGAAGGGGTAAATTTATTAATGATTAGGAAATTATTATTAGAATAGAATATATGCATTTATTTCTCTCATCAAAAAAGTAGTTTACATTTTTTAAATAAGATGACATTTAGGATTGTACATTTTAGCAGTTATAAATATAACCAGTTTTGTGAGAGACTGGTGCCTGAGTTAGGTTTGGGAAAACCTGTATTACTGGTCACCACCCAACAAACATTATAGTGCTTATGGCAGCCTTTTTTAAGAGCTTTTAGTGTTATATTTGATATATAAGAACTCCGATAGCAACATCTGACCCTATAGTGGGGTTAGTTATAATTAATTAAACCTCCCAGATGGATAACAGTAATAAAGGAAAAAAAATATAACTTAAAGCGGTAGCATGGAGTTTATTGAAACCATTGTATAAATGATTGTTACAGCTTTAGGAGACACAAACCAATTAAAGCAATTGTATAGTGTCCACTAACACTTACTAACGGCTGATATTCTACTACTGAGGTAGTAAAATGTCTTGTAACACCTTGAGGATTAACCTAATAACTTCAAGAAGTATTAAACGCTGTAAGTGATAGTCAAGTGTGCACTAACACTTACTATCTACTGGTATTGTTAAAAAGAGTCAGATAAATACTTTGTACCCCCTAACAAGTTTTCTCGAGCCTTAAGAGTTAGTAAGAAAGCTATAAGAGTCAAAAAAGTGTTGATTATAAGTCCTATAGAGCTAGATTCAGCAAGAGTTAGAATCCACCTTTAAATCGTTGCAGGCTACATAATGGAGTTTATCGGTCAACCATAAGTAATATTGTGGTTTTTATAAAACCATCAATATATCAGCAAAAATTATGTGCAAGTTTTATAACTCTTCATTATTACTTAAGTTGAGTAATAGGCTTTAAGTCACTTTACCTAACCTAACCTCAAATACTGTAATTTGTTACGTTTGCAACGCGGCGTTTATTTAGAAATACGAGTAGTTAATTATTTTAAAATGAGACCATGGACAATTAAAAAACAAATGGGCGGAGTCAAAAGAAGGGCTTTGAGAAATATAAAAATATTATTGGCTATCGCAAATCTATTGCAACGAGCCTACATCAGTGGAGGAAAATGACACAGAAGCATTGCATAGAGTGGAGAAACAGTGTTTCCTAAATCAAAATCCAGAAAAAGGTTCTGATGTTATCCCAGGCAATAGTTCTGTTATCTATCAATAATAGCAGTACAAAATACAAATCCAGTGAACTCGATAACGATTCATTTCAAGAGCAACCTAATAAAATACAACAGGGTTCCGTACAATTGCAAAATAACTCTGACGTTTCATATTCTTTAACTTAATATGACGATCCGTTACCTCTCAGTAGTTCAAACAACTCGGATGACGAACAGGAAAATAATAAACATTTCAAAATGATTTCCGAACATGGGTTTTACAAAAAATATAAGCCAAGCCGCTTTAAAAGATTTGTTTTTAATTTTAAATAAGAGATTTATGGATATTTTACAGTCGGACCCGCGAACAATGTTACAAACGCCAACAGCAATTTGTCTTAAAACAATCGATGGTGGTGAATATTGGCATCATGGGATTATTATGCCATTATCAAGTATTCTTAAAAATTGTGATGTACTTATTGTACCGCTGCCAAATAAAATTTTCCTGAATATAAATCTTGATGGTTTACATTTTTGTTTGTCATGTTTACATGTTTATATTCAAAAGCTTGAAATATGAATTCTGGCCTATATTGGCTAACATCTATCAAGGTGAAACTAGTGATCCATTTATTATCGGCATTTATTATGGGAAAGGTAAACCAAAAAACCTAAATCCATTCCTAAAAGATTTTGTGAACGAAATGAGCATCGTTTTGAAGCAAGGAGTTTGTGTTAAGTAAAAAACTGGAATTATACTATATGTTGAAGATGTAAAAAGTAAATAAGTTTGTATAAAAATGGTTTTAAGTACTTCTTACCACTTTTACATACAGTTTGAAAATAAAATTGCTATTTTAAGAATATGTGCTTTATTTCAGACAGCTTTCATCAGTTAATTGACATATCTACTAGTAATATATATCAATCATAAAGTTATTTAATCATGAATAATTTCCAACACTTTCGCTCCATCGCGAAAGACTCAGTACAATAGCGCAACATAGTCTTGAATAAAATCTACATGAGTTCAATCATTCAACTATTCTTACTTACATTAAATTTTAATATTGGTATAAGCCATGAAGGAACCATCATAAAAGTATAAGTAAAATGTTTACAGTCAAACACTAAACACATAAAACAGACTATGAAAATAAACAATAAAAATAAAAACAGAATACTTAATCGTAGTAACAAAGTAAAAAATCTCATTAAAAAAGCTAGCTAATTTCTTTATAGTATAATTTAGGATTTCTGCTGATAATTCAGCGTATATTAAGAAATTACCACCTCTATAATAACGAATGAGCGAAGGAGATGTCGCTTTAAAATGTTAAATTTACATAATGTAGGTAGATGATGTAGATCGTGCAAGATGATAGTGTTTGTAGTGTAGGCTTCTTAATCATCACACATTACGGCATTTTCCCTCTGACTTAAAATTAAACCTAAGATAACTAGAAATATACGCAGTAGCTAATGCACACATATCGAAATTATGAAGTCCATTACTTTATTCACTTCGTCAATGTATCTTCCTTTCTCCGCTTCTTGCCATTTTTCTTCTGGGTTATTTTCTGTAAATGGAGTTTCTTCGACGATGTCACTTTCTTTTTCCGCTTCTTGATCTTTTTCTTGATTTTTCTTTTTTGTGACTGGTTTTTTTTTATTAATAGAATCGTCGTTACTTTCATGAGACATATCTTCATCACTTGCTTCGTAATAATTTGTAAAAGAGCTCCGCCTTTGAAAGTTTCCTTGACGTGGAAGCTCGTTGATTCTTTCAAATTTTCTCTTTTTCTGGATCTTTAGGATATTTTTTACTTTCATTCTCCTTAACTGTGTATATTTTATCCCAAATATTAAACATCTCCCAAAAAAAAGATAGGATGTGGTTTGCGAACGTATATTCACCACTCATCTCTGCTGCTTCCAATCGGCTTTCGGTGTAGATATATTTTTTGATGTTTATTTTTTCGTGACCATTTTAATATACATATTTTGGTCTTCCAAGAAGGAAGGTACTGCGAACAATTCCTTTTTATTACTTTCATAAGTCTTGACGATTTTGAAAGACTAAAAAAATCTGAAAAAATAAAAACAAAGAAAAAAAAGGTAAATAAGTAGGTATTAGTGCAAAGCGTACGAACTTTTATCATCTATGTTATCAAAAATAAATACTAAATTGAAAGTTTATTGTAAAACTTATAATAACTGTATTGATTTTGAAAGGGGTTCCATGAACTAGGTGGCAACCGAATGAATTGCCGAATCGGCTCAGTGTCTAACTTTATACCTACTACAGCTCGTAGTGAGCCGGGCCTGGTCAGGTGTTTGATATATAGGTAAGCGTTTTCATCAAACGATAACAGAACCCCAAAAATTATCAGCTTACAGCTCCATGTAGAACTATTAAACAATTTAAACCTATAAACTCTTTGTTTTTTCTCTTTTATAAGCATCTTTTAGAACTACTAGTGCCATGGAAGTGCTTACTTTTAGAATTGAATCACTATGGGAAGACTAAAAGAGTTATCAGGATCCTTAAGTAATTAGAACTAAGACGCCATTTAATTAAGATAACCTATAAAAAAATGTGAAAGTAAAAGCTTATTTAAATGTTACTGGTCCACTTATTTACTTATATTGTTCATATTTTCCAATTAAAATGTTTAAAGGTGGTAACAGAATATGATAAATTCGATAAATAAAGAAAATAAAATTTGAGGCAGTATTTTTTTACATTATTTTATAATCAAAATTAGTTTATTTTGAAGGCGTTTCAAAAATGAGATGATAACTAGTATATATTGCTACAGTAAACTTACCGCCGCATGAGATTTAATACATATATAACACCCAATAATACTAAACACTTGACTTACCTTAATTATTTTATTAAAGTACAACTCGCGTCACCACCATGAAAATACTTACTTATTATATCACTATTGGCTTTAACAAAACATGTATGAAATCAGTTTAAATATCGCTTTCAGTGCTATTAATTGCTACTACAGAAGTCCGATTACATTCTTAGGTTATTTATTGGTTCCAAGAAGTAACAATGTTTAACCAAAAATGTCATTAAAGTGATTTCCATAACTTGTTTACTACTTTAGCTTGCAGTTATAACCTGTGTAAAGCTTATAAAATACTTGAAGTGGTAATCACTGCTGCAATATCTCTGTTCTAACTCTCCTTAATCACTCATTTATCACTACTCTATAAGCATTAAGTCACTTCAAGCTCTAACATGAACAGGCCCAAACCAGGGTTATAGGGGAGATACAGAACGCTTTATCACCCAATGGTTAGTGCCTTTACAGAACCTTTGGTTCTTAAAATTCTCTTAAGCAGCTCATTTAGCACTAATTCTTATAACCAAAATGTTAGTTGGGCAGTGCCCTACTCCGCCGATTGAATTAAAGATTCCATTGTAATTATAATTGCTTGCTTGTTATAGGATAGTTCTTTCCGGGTGAACGTACATTATAGTAATTGAGTAATATAATAGTCCTGGTAACAAACTCATAATACTAAA
Organism: Pseudoips prasinana; assembly: GCA_951640165.1. NCBI lineage: Eukaryota > Metazoa > Arthropoda > Insecta > Lepidoptera > Nolidae > Pseudoips > Pseudoips prasinana. The sequence goes on along the minus strand of OX621245.1, from coordinate 33,739,153 downwards.
TCTATAACAGTAGAGATATAAATAAATAACAGTAATAATAATATTAAGATAAGATATTGTGTAAAAAAGCTTGTGTGTTTATGAATTCTGAATAGTCTGTAATGGGTATGTATGTAATGGGACTTAGGTTTAGGAAATAAAAACAATAGTGGTATTAAACAATAAAGTGCCAAAGTTATAATAGATGATGTGAGCCCTGTGATAAAGATAAGTAGATTAGTTATATTTGTACTAGAATTTGAGAATTTAATTAGGATAGATTAAATTATAATATTAAATTAAATTACAGGACGAAGCTCATCGTAGTTAAGTGTTTTTAGCCAATTACTAACTTTTAATTTACAATTCCGCTTAGAAAGAGGATAGATGCCCAAAGTTTTGTTAGACTTATTATATACCTAAGTAAGGCCCCAGATAGTACTTCACTTCAACTAGGTTAAACCAAATACATTGTAAACATACTTTTTACCATTTACCGTGGCTTAATACTGTTATGTAAACCATATACATAGTTGGTATCCAGGAATTGTTTCCTGGATACCAACAGCTTGTGCTTTGCTTTGTGTGGAAGCCGCTGTTAATTATTATATTATGATGTAACAGGGTTGTTCATCTAAATAGTAAAATTAAATAAAATTTTTATTGTTGAAATATTACAATTGCAAGTGTGAGAATGAGTAGTACCAATAATATTAACTATTATTGGTACTACTCATTTTCTCATTTTCACACTTGCAATTGTAATATTTCAACTCATTTTTAAAAAGAAAATATTATACATAAAAGACCTGGGAATAATTTTATTTCTTTTCACTGTAGGTACCAATTGTGGTGGATTTTCAAAAAAGTGTTAAAAATTAAATATTTTCATTTAAAATATAGTTTTGTAATAGCTGAATGTAGATTTTATTTTTAACAATCTGTGAAAAAAAATGTAAAAGTTTGTATGGATAATTGACATGTTCTTAATCAGCCAGGAAAAAATGGATTATTATGTAGCTAACTTTTTATTCCGTAAAAATATAAGGCTTCTGTGGGGTTATTAAAAAGCAAAATTTATATTTTAGTATAAGACGTATAGTGGATTGATTCGTGAAAGTCTTGTGTGTATTTATAAATAAAGTGTAGTTATATAATAATAATATCTAGGGGCAATGTCTCACAGATCATCCTAGCCCCAAACTAAGCAAAGCTTGTACTATGGGTACCAGGCGACGATATACATACTTATATAGATAGATAAATACTTATATACATAGAAAACATCCATGACTCAGAAACAAATATTCGTGCACACACACAAATATTTGCACTTACCGGGATTCGAACCCAGGACCACCAGCTTCGTAAGCAGGAGCACTACCAACTAGGCTACGGTGACCGTCCTATATCATTAGGAATCATTTTAATTGTACCTCAACAAGCTGACTCCTTCCTTCTAGTAAACTGAACCATAATGCTATACTCCATAGGGTCTACACATTAAGAACCCAACATCTGTTAAATACATTATGGATTACAATACTATTAAGTAGGTATTGGAAATATCTTACATATTTTAATCTTTTTTTATTAGAAAATAATCCTTATTTTAGGTACATCTAAGGTTTTCTACTATAACCATCGATGTGCCGCTGATTGTACTACGTGGAAAGCTCGTCGCATCTGGCTTACTTGTGACTTATTACTATGCCTCACCGAGTTACCTCACTTGCCTCTCGGCAACTTATTGTTACCGTCTACTCAAGTTTTCCGGAAACATATAACTAAGATAATTTGTTAAATTTCTCTTAGAATTGGCGCCGCGAAGACTACGACAGTTCGATGTAAAGATGCGTACTGTTACATCCCTATTTCTGCTGTTTACTGCTGAGTTGCAATAACCGCCGATTGACGCAAATGCAAATCAGCAGTAGATACTGTATATAAACTCGCGTTTTTACTATTTCCATCAGTATATTATTCTCTGGTGAAATTGCTGCCCAGCTACGGAATGGTAATAGATCTGCCGGCTGGCTTTCAGCAAGGAAACTAGAAGTATAATATGTTCCGGGTCATCACTCTGCCCTTCACTAGGGCTATCGCGCAAAAGTCCAAATAACAAAGTTATTATTAGTGTTTCCTATTAGTTAAATACAGTGTAATGTTGAAAATAAAACTTTTTTTTAAAACTACTGCGTCGCACAAACTAACAGTACACTGAGCAGCAGCTCTCGAGCACTATTCCCTCTATCTGTAACGATTATTACACACAAAAAACAATTAAATAAACTTTGTTTTATAAAGCTGGCTTCCAAATAGTCTACAGCTGCATTGTCATCCGTAAATTCGGGGTCCTAGACATAGACAGACATACAAACAGATACTCAAACTCAGATATAGGCGTAGGGAGTTAATTATAAGTATATTTTTTTGTATGTAGTTAGACTAAAAATAAACTTCCAGCCAGTTGCGCTCAGCAGTCCGTAAGTGATCGCCAAGGTGAAGCACCTATGCACGCGGTCAGTCCATAGATAGGTAACCGTCGAAGTGGTTTAATTTTAAGCATCTACGTGCTTTGGAGGGCACGTTAAGCTGACAGTCCTGATAAGATATGTCGACAAGCCATGTCAGAGGTCTACTGGGCGGCTTGAACAACTCTTTTTTAACCACTGCCCATACGATAAAGAAAGAAAGATTAATTACGTTTACCTATGTCTGTATTTGAGTATTTGTAGTGGGCAGATAAGTATACGGGCCACCTAATAGCAAGCAGTTCCCATAGCCTGTAATTTTAATAGCATAGATAGTATCACTCACGCGTTGTCACCTCATCCACCCTCCACGAAGCCTTTTAGTGACCTTACTCTATTTATTTTATTTTATTTGGGAAGCTATATAGCTACATACAATTGATTACAAATATTGATAAATAAATGCCAATAACAAGCTTCTACAACTAGTTAACGAAATGGTGGCATCTCCGGTCTACTTAATTTATTACAATAATGACACCCTAATAAATGGTTTTACAAGATTGAGCCAATCTATACATATAATAAAATCGTAGGAAAGTCGAAACTGTGCATTGAATATTTTTTTTAAAGGATACTTGGGGCGTGATCTACAATCGATATCGAAGCCAAAAATATAGTGTTTAGATTTTTTGTCTGTTTATCTGTTTGTCTGTATGTATGTCCGGGCTAAACTCAAAAAGTACTGCATGGATTTACTTCAAATGTTGCATGAATATTACTAAAAGGTCGGGTCAACATATAGGCTACATATTATCACGCTATCACCTGCGGGGGAGGAGCTGTGATAATTTATAAAGTTAACGCGAGGAAAACCGCGGGGCACAGCTAGTAGTACTATATAAAGATTTATACATTATCAATGAAATATCTAGTTCATTTCGATCAGGTAGAATTTTTACTAGTAGTAAACAGATCAATACAATCAATGTATTATAATCTGGAGTGTATTTTGTAGGGCCTTGCCCAGTCAAGTTGTCCACACTGCATTATAACTCTATGCTTCAAAACTCAAGTGTAATATTAGCACTTTAAGCATTGAACGGAGTCCTGTGCCTGTTTAAGAGACACCTCCTGGTTCTCTTCACTTAAATCGTTACTTTAATGGCTTTACGGGCATTAAAACCTGGATTTGTACTATCTTTAGTTATGACCACTTAAAAAGCGTCAACTACAATTAAAATCACAACAGATTAGCTCAGGAATATTAAGACAATATACACGTTTAAAATTTTAGCAGTTTGTTAACATTTACAATCTATCGACAAATACTAAATAAAAATGACGTGAAATTACATAAATTTATGATTATTTTGGGACAACTAATAGGTCGTTTAGTTTTCGGCCTAGAAATAATAAAAGGACCACCCCATACAATATCCTGGGACATTATTTACACACGGCCACCTGATCCCACACTAAGCAGAGCTTGCACTATGGAAACCAGATAACTGATATACTACATATACTACTTTTCTTTTGTAAATATATACTTTTATAGACAATTACACCCAGACTCAGGACAAACAGACATGTTCATGCACACAAATATTAAATATTGTCCCGGGTGGGAATCGAACCCACGAGCTCCGGCGTGTAAAGCAAGCATTTGCCAACCACGCCAACAGGCCCGTCAAAACCCACAATCCCCTAAATCTAAGGGATACATATAGGTAGTCGGGCAGCAACGCCATCTGTGTACTATTTTTTTTTTTTTTTTTTCTTTATTATTTTAACGGGACTAGTCCCTCCCTCTTACCCACCACTGCAACTCCTGTAAGCCAGGATCAACAGTGGCACACAATGAAATGACACTGAGCGGTGAAGCTCAGGCATGTCCCGGGGAATCGCTTAAACTGTCTTGGATCCCGCAACGAATTTAATCAGAAACAGAAAAAAGGAGGAGTTAGAAAATGGAGTTAGAAATGCCACCTGTGTACTAGCTACCACCTAACTGTGGTCGCCAACTCGCATGCTAATGCCGGTGACTACGGCAAACCATTCAAAAACTTTAGGGAGGTCTATATCCAGCAGTTGACGATATCACGCTGATGATGTGCCGATGGCCGTTGGGGCAGAAAGGTTCTTGAGTGGCGACCACGAACCGGAAGACGCAGCGTGGGCAGGCCCCCTACAAGATGATCTTGTGACCGCTGGAAGTCGCTGGATGCGAATAGCGCAAGACTGGCAATTGTGGAGATCTTTGGGGGAGGCCTTTGTCCAGCAGTGGACGTCTTTCGGCTGATATGATGATGATGATGATGATGTGATGATGTGTTTGGGACCACTATCATACTGCCATCTGATACCAAATATACTGATATATTTTGAAATAACGAATAGAAAATTTACAGGAAACGGAAAAACGTTTGGGCTTAGTCGAGGCAGATATAAATAAATTAATATTGGGACCAGTAACACTGTCATCTGACCCCAATATAATATAATAATAATCTGCCAAGGCTATGCTAGGCATAGCCTTGGCACAAGTGATAAATACCTATATATTTCTAAATATATAATTATAATAATATCTAGGGACAATGTCACACAGATCATCCTAGCCACAAACTAAGCAAAGCTTGTACTATGGGTACCAAGCGACGATATACATACTTATATAGATAGATAAATACTTATATACATAGAAAACATCCATGACTCAGAAACAAATATTCGTGCTCATCACACAAATATTTGCACTTACCGGGAACCCGGGACCACCAGATTCGTAGGCAGGAGCACTACCAACTAGGCTACGGTGACCGTCAAATACATATACATATTACAGATAAATTACACAGACACCAAACAAATAATCGTCAACAAAGATTTGCCCCGGGTCGAAATCACCTCTGGCTTAGCAGTCGGGGACAATATTCCCTACCGCCAATATCTTCAATCCGTCGTCTTAAGTCGTAACTTTTACCTCAAAGCATCTTACAAAACGTGAAAGTACACCGAAGTAACCAGTTTTCAAAGAATTATAAAGACGAGAAATTCACTATACAATGGTTCGGTTTAAAATCTACAAACAACCAGTACAAACAGACCTCTAGGACTCAGAAAGAAACCCTTTCCTAATTACCGAGACACTTACTACATGTGTTTATCTATTTATCCAAAGTTTATTACCACTAAACGGCTAGTCTAAACTTAGTTACACACAAATATTACTAAAACAGACAGTTACTCCGTATTTTTCCCTTTTTATGTTAAAAATGGAGTCCCCAGGCAATTTTCAGGGTAGCAGGTGTAAGTACGAAGTCCGACGATAAAATTTAATTAGTGAAAATTATTTTAGATTATACGGTACCTAAGGATTTTTGTAATTAGCGTTCAGTGACATCAAGTTATACGGAGTTTGTTTTGGTAGATGGGAATACTCTCTACAATATTAGGGCCCATTCCTAGACCAGTAACTCTACCACCTAACCTAGGTTTTATTTTATTTCTTGGAATACTAACAGCTATACAAAAAAAAAACTGCTATAGTAGGAAACATAAAGCCAATTACAGGTTTTTAAAGATAGCGACTGATACATACATACAATGCTTCCGATAATACTGTTACCTACTTAATCAGAGTAACTGAACACGGGATAAATATGATAAAAGTTATAGGAAAAAATTGAGGTTCAACTGCCTGCGTTCCACCTCGATCTTGGTATTAAAAGCGTGTAGCCCGGGTGTCGAACTACCTTCAATTCTCATTTTTCTTCACCCTTTAACACTCAAAACTAGGAACGCGGGAACAGGATAAGACTTTTGACAGGTGAGCTGTCATGAGAGAAAATCTAATGTCAATCGATGATTTTTGGCGCGTTTGTTTCTTTGCGAATATTAAACGGGCTATCGAATCGAAATGTACGAGTACCAAAAATCTCTACATGTTTTTGTTAATAGAATTAAAAAGTGCCTACTATACGAAGTTACTACAAAATTAATCTTTACATAATTTATTTTTTAAAATCTGTACTGTTTCTGTTTATCTAAAATCTGTGCTTACTCGCACTATACATGAATTTGGCCTATTATCAGTCAACGAAAATAGAATAGATTTATATAGGTGGATTCAATCCAGGTGATTGTTGGGTTAATCCAGGTTAAAGTGCAACTGTAAGTTACTGGGACAGATAATCTCCATAAATAGTACCTTTAATCAAAACGTTTCATTACATTTGGCCAACGCCTTTCATTTATTGGAGATTGAATATGGAATTTCTTACATAGGTCCAATGTTAGGAAATTTAAGACGTTAAAAAATTAACTATTTTAATCTTAAAGGCCTGTGTGAATAAATGAGGGATAAGTTTGTCCATACAAACCTATCCCTCGATTATTCACGCAGGCTCTGACTGTTAAAAAGTTCAGTGTGGAATCAATTGACTGTGGAAGGATTTCCGATCCGGTATGACATGGCGACCTTCAAAATGCGAGCCTATTCTAACGCACCTCTGGTGTTTCGGGTGACTCCCTTACTCGTTAGCCTTTCTATTCTATAGAAACCAAAAAGTATTAGCGTATGTTTAACAATTGGAACATCTATGTATCGTGTTTTCCTTTTTTCCGACATTATATCATATTGTCCAAATATACATATATCAATAAAGTTAAATAAAGTTAATCTATAAATTTCAAGAAATATAGCGAATGGATAGCCCTCAAGGTTTTCGATGTATTCCCTTGACATAATACTGTTATTACGCAGTGTAAGACCCAGCGCAAACGGGCCACCAGAGTTATCTACTGGTGGTTAGTGACAAACAGTATTACAAGATTTTTCATATAATTAGTATGGACTCGCCGCACACGTGTAGCGAGTGGCGGCCACTCGCGATTTAATGCAGCCACACGCAACAGAGTGACCACGACACGCTACCGGTAGCGACCACTCGCTACTTAAAAAATAATTATTAGCTAAAATTGGGTGTACCCAATATAGATGTTGTCGTATAATTATTAGGAACGCGATGATACCCTTCCGTCTCCGAATCCATCGTTAGACTGAAGAGCAGGAAGGTTTAAATTTTTAAATAAATAAGTATTTTGAGACAAATAACACACTGCCATCTGATCCAAAACTAGGCAGAACCTGTATCATGGTAACCAGACAACTGATCAACATACTTATATATTACTAAATACGTACATATTATAGATAACTATCATCCATACACAGAACAAACAATCGTGCTTATCACAAAATGACCTCGGAGGTGATCCAACCCACGACTTCTGACTTAGCAATCAAGGCCACTAATCACTAGACCAACAGGGGCTCTAACGGCTAAGTTGCCGAATATCGATTTCTTAAATGGCGTTCAAATAAATAAAGGTTAACAATGACTTAATCAATCGTTGAATCGGCATTCATGAGCACATGTGACGTTATAAATGGTTAGGAATTGATTGTCAACGTTGAAGCCGATTTAACGATTGACTAAGTCATTTTTAACCTTTATTGATTTGAACGCCATTTAAGAAATCGATGTTCGGCGACTTAGCTGGTAGAGCCCCAGGTCAGTCTATAGTGTAACAAATTGTAACAGCCACCGAACACTAGTGGCGGCCACCGACGACTATCGTTTGCGCGGTACCAAAGGATGTGGCTCGTGGCAGACACTGGAGGCAGTGGCCCGTTTGCACGGAACCGTAGGAAGGTAACGTTACTCCCCAGTCGAGCCGTCACTTAAATGTTGTTGCCATGTTGTTTCTTACCGGGTTGTCTTAATTAGCCTTAAAACTAAGACAACGCGTATCTTGGGAATATAAACCAGAACAAAGGTTTCTAAAGATTAAAATATATTAACAATTGCTAACAATCCTTGTCGGCGGCAAGTAATTGTGGAGTATCGCGCTCAGCTACCGACGAGCGAACTAATAATTAATAGAGTTCATGCCACTTTTGATCTGTAGAAGCTTGCTGGAGCGAAATAAAGGTGGAACAATTTAGTTTGTTAAGGGGCTGTCATCAGCGACATTGGTATTCACCGTAGCCTAGTTGGTAGTGCTCCTGCCTACGAAGCTGGTGGTCCTGGCTTCGAATCCCGGTAAGTGCAAATATTTGTGTTATGAGCACGAATATTTGTTTCTGAGTCATGGATGTTTTCTATGTATATAAGTATATATCTGTCTATATAAGTATGTATATCGTCGCCTGGTAACCATAGTACAAGCTTTGCTTAGTTTGAGGCTTTGTGATCTGTGTGACATTGTCCCTAGATATTATTATTTATTGGCAAATTTTAGTAAATTGAGTTAAAATCGTATGTGCTACAATTGACTACATCTTTACGAACATCTTTCATTTGCTGTATGGTTGACGGCATAGAATATTGACCACCGAACGGATAGGAGCGTCTTTCTGTCTACTATGACCATCAAAGGTCATAGTGCCGCCATTATGTATCAAGTCTTACCTTGATGCATAATGGCGGCACTATGATCTTACAGCAAATGAAAGATGTTCGTAAAGATGTAGTCAATTGTAGCACATACGGTTTTAACTCAATTTAGTAAACAAAACTAAAATAACCTACTAGAAGTGAAGTACCACCACGGAAGGTCCACGTATTAATGTAGTCTATTGGATCATAAATTGGGCTCGATAAAGTCATTGAAAAAGAAAATAAAAAAAAATAAAGTTTAAATTTTTTCACAATAACAAAAATTTATTTCTCTTCAAAAACTATCTACCAAGCGTGGCGATTATGGCATATCCCTCTAAATTATGGACACAATGCAGTGGACTCACTATACATATAGAAAAAATCCACAAGTGGTCTCAAAAAGTGAATAAAAGTAATAGGTAATCTGGAAAAACTGCAGATCAATTTAGTGATTTGTGAATTTTCAGTTTTTGTGCTTCTTTTTAATGGTCATGGTTAAATAGCTTATAAATTCACATTTTCATAAAAAAACATACCATTGTGGAATAAGTACTTGAGATACATAGGTAGATGACGGTCACCGTAGCCCAGTTGGTAGTGCTCCTGCCTACGAAGCTGGTGGTCCTCGGTTCGGATCCCGGTAAGTGCAAATACACAGTAATGGATGTTTTCTATGTAGGTATTTAAGTATTTATCTATCTATATAAGTATGTATATCGTCGCCTGGTACCCATAGTACAAGCTTTGCTTAGTTTGGGGCTAGGATGATCTGTGTGACATTGTCCCTAGATATTATTATATTATTATTAGATAGATATTTATTTATTTGCCACAAATGTTGGTACAAACAATTGAGGTCTTAGATATAAAAACAGATCCACAACACTTAGTCATATACATAGTGACATGCAAATACTTAAATTTATTATTTAGGTAGTATATAAATTAGTATATAGTATATATTGATCTGGTTTTTATGGCGCCCTTCGGCTGCGTGGCTATTAACCGCAATGTATCGACAACAAACGATAAATCTCCGAACAATTGTGCTGTGCCGTAAATAACTGTAATGTTGGTATGTTCCCAAACATTTTTGTTAACGCTAATGTGTTTCCGAATAGCCGAGTACAGTGTTACCAAAACTCCAAATTTTAAGTACGTGTTTCATTTTTTTTCTGTAATTTAAGATTAATTTATCCTTTATGGTTATTAGTAACCCGCGCTAGATTGATAAATTCCTGTTTTCTTTTTACAAAAAAGAAATTTACAAACCACCAGACTCAGGACATTTATAATTAATTTAAGTGTTTAATAATTATTTTAATGTGCAAAAGTTTTCGTTTTACCTTTTCCTTCCGGAGGGATGAAGAAAGAAATACCATAAAAACACGGTCTCATAGTCTTCTATGTCATTCGCACACTCACTTTTGTGATATTTTTAAATATTTCATTTCTTTTCAATCAAGCTTTTCCTGACAATAACGAGTACATAAAATAAAGATTTATCCCATTTGGTGTCATTACAAATATTTCAGTGATTAATTTTATTTAAATAGATTTTCATCTGCTAATTGAATAAATACTATTTAGTACTTTCGTTTTTTCATATTCCGTAAACTGATTTTCTCTCTTAATTTCCATACTAATCATGTTTTATTGTGTAACTAGCACTCTCACCGATCCGTAAGTGATCGAAGACGTAAAGCACCTAAGGTCACGGCCAGTCTATAGATGGATGACTGAAAATGTGGTTTAAATTCAGACCGTCTCCGTGCTTCGGAGGGCATGTGATGCTGTAGGTCTCAGCTGTAGTCGTTATACAACAGTGCTTAAACCATCTCAGAAGCTTACTGTGCGGTGTGAACAATTCTGACACTAGGGTAACCCATGGCCATGCACAGTAAATTTCAGTTATTCATCTGATTTAGCGATTAAATTTGAAAAAAGATATTTCATAATATATAGGTTTCCTAGGAATATAAAAATATTCTTTTTAAATTTATACCTTTTCGTTCGTAGGAGTCGGCAACACTGGTCGTGCGTAAAAGTTTTGAGTGGGGTAATGTAGGCTTTTAGAAAAAGTGCTTATTTTTGTTTACTTAACTAGCTCAACGGCCTCCACCGGCCACAAGGGTCACTGAGAAAAGTTTTCTATTTTGTAAGTAAATACTTATTTATGCCTGATGATATTTATATTACCACTGTCAGGCTTTACAACGTCAAAGTATATGGATTTCATTTGGACGTCTCCAACAAAAAATGCTTTTAGTTATAATGAAACTATTTGTAATATATTTGTCATCAAATGTATGTTTGTTGTTTGACATATTACCCCAGATATTTCGAGCTTCAGTCACCTCTCACTACTCTGCTGTGCCTTATAGAGTACTGAGGCAACAAAATGTGCCAAAATGTGGCTAGGACAGTCGCCTCGCCGCTTCGTCTCGGGGTTCGAGTCCCGCGCCGGACTACTATTTGTGTGACCCATAAATAGTTGTTCTGAGTCTGGGTGTAATTTGTGTCCGTCTATTATATGTTTGTAAAGTACCCCGCGAGGCCGCGACACGTGGATTAGATTGTTGAGTGCGGGCGTTGTCTTATATTTTATACATATATTAATATCGATCCTCATCTTGATAAAGTTGCATCTTATATAACGCCGATATTACGAGCAACAGTAAGTCACACACTAGACTACAGTGCTTTATAAAGTGCTGAGGTAAAAGCGGGTTAACCTAAGTATCTAATAATAAGCAACCATCGATCCAAATAATAATCAAGTTGCATCTTAAATAAATCCATATATTACGTACATCAGGGCATCAAATCTCACAAGACTACTGTATCTTATAAAGTGCTGTAGTAAAAGCGAAAGCGGGTTTACCCAAGCATCTAATAACGAGCAACCACTCATATTGATTAAGTTGCATATTATACAAGGATAGATATTACAAGCAAAAAGGCATGCTGTTAAAAAGTGAGTTAACTTAAATATTCAATGACGAGCAACCATCAAACCTCTTACAGGTCTCGATGCATCTTATATACACCAGATATTACGAGTAATAGAATTTTACCTCTCATTAGACTGTGCTTCATAGAGCTCTGCAGTAAAAGTAGGTTAACCTTAGTATCTGATGACGAGCAACCATCAGTCCTCACTTTGATGTCACTGCGTCTTACATTACGAGCAACAGGACGCCATCTTTCATTAGACTATTGTGCCTTATGAAGTGTTGTTAGCTAGGGTAGGTTCCTCAGCAGCGAGGACCACTTTGGCCCCTTAACGCGTGATCGGTGATCCCATGCATGTGATCACACCCTCTCTTAGAATTTCGTCTTTTGCTTCAGCGGCCCCCTGGCCCAAACCCCAAACAGGTATTAGTCGCTTAAATTAAGCTACTGGTTAAGAGCCTTCTGCGCTAGCCAATCGCTTTGCCTTCCATTCTTTAATTTTAATATAGTAGAACTAAATTTCAAAATAATAGATTAGTAACTTGTTATTTATTTAAGGATTTCAGAAAATATATGCGATAAAACAGACCGCATGGAGGGACTAATTTTTGATGTGAAACATCTATAGCTGCACGTAAAACAGATTTCTGGCGTGGCGACGCATGCCGTGGCGCATGCGCAATCGACTTTTTATTTTATCATTATGACATATTTAGTTCCTATCACAATATGTTCTTTTCTGCATATTACTTTTACAAAATAATGTCGATGTTTCACATCTGCCAGGCGTCCCGTGACTGCTCACATTTTTTTTGTAACTTTTATACTATCCTCTATGTTTATGTATTGCATTGTGAGCTTAACAAGTACAAGTGTATGTTAATACCCAAGTTCTGAATAAATTTCATTATTTCGTAGTATAAGCGAGCTATCTGAGGTATCTAATGACGAGCATCAATCCTCATTTTGATCTCGATGCATCTTACAAAAGACAGATATTACGAGCAATAGGACGTTTTTTTCTCATTAGACGACTGTGTTCTACAAAGTGCTATTGTAAAAGTGAGGTAACCTAAGTATCTAATGACGAGCAACTACTAATCCTTATATTAATCTCGGTGCATTTAAATAGAGTGGATATAACGATTTCCCTGCGAGATCGAATCAGAAATAACGAGATCCGTAGGCGAGCCAAAGTTACCGACATAGCCTGAAGAATTGCCAAGCTGAAGTGGCAGACGGCAGGGCACATCGCTCGTAGAACCGACTGCCGCTAGGGCAGAAAAGTTCTTGAGTGGCGACCACGAACCGGAAGACCCGGCGTGAGCAGGCCCCTTACAAGATGGACCGATGATCTTGTGAGGGTCGCTGGAAGTCGCTGGATGCGGATAACGCAAGACCGACAGTTGTGGAGGCCTTTGTCCAGCAGTGGGCGTCTTTCGGCTGATATGATGAACGTCATCTCTCACTAAACTACAGTGCTATAGTAAAAAAGTTAATTTTTATAAATATACTAGCTGTGCCCCGCGGTTTTACCCGCGTTAAAATTTATAAATATCACAGCTCCTCCCCCGTAGGAGATAGCGTGATAATATGTAGTCTATATGTTGACCCGACCTCTTGGTAATATTCATGCCAAATTTGAAGTAAATCCATGCAGTACTTTTTGAGTTTAGCCCGGACATACATACAGACAAACAGACAAATGTATCAAATCAAATGACTAATATATTCAATGTACAGTTTTGACTTTCCTACGATTTTGTTATATGTATAGATATTATTCTATTCTATATTTGATTTATGTAGTTTATGTAAGTACTTTCATTGTATTTTTGAATATAAGATTCATCACCTCCACACACGACGTGTTGAGTCCACCTACCTTATATTTCTCTGCATCACCCTAAGGTAGACTGATAGAGAATGCCTCCGGCATTAAGTCCGCCTCTGTACATCCATGTGCATAAATTTTAAATAAATAGTTGGTTGGCGGTTCTTGCTAAAAATCCCCGACTGACCCGAGATTTTAATCCAGGGGCTCTACCGGCTAAGTCGCAGAACATCCATTTCTTAAATGGCGTTCAAATAAATAATAATAATATCTGGGGGACAATGTCACACAGATCATCCTAGCCCCAAACTAAGCAAAGCTTGTACTATGGGTACCAGGCGACGATATACATACTTATATAGATTGATAAATATACATAGAAAACATCCATGAACTCCATCCACTCAGAAACAAATATTCCTGCTCATCACACAAATATTTGCACTTACCGGGATTCGAACCCAGGACCACCAGCTTCGTAGGCAGGAGCACTACCAACTAGGCTACGGTGACCGTTAAAAATTACTTAATCGATCGTTAAATCGGCTTCAACGTTGACAATCGATTCCGGACCATCTATGACGTCATATGTGCTCATGGAAGCCGATTTAACGATTGATTAAGTAATTTGTAACCTTTATTTATATGAACGCCATTTAAGAAATCGATGTTCGGCGACTTAGCTGGTAGAGCCCCAGGAGCCATTGGTTGAATACGTTACCGCTAGACTAACCCAAAATTAGATATACCGTAGTAATAGAACACAGCGTAGTGGATCCGTTATAATTGAATGAAGGCAGAAATCGACGCGCACCAAAACGATTACCCGAGAATCCACATATTTTTACTTACAAATCACCTCAGATAGCGCTCCGTATTCCATATAACGAAAAAACTTGCTACAAAATTTTAATATATCACTTCGTCCCCAAGTTATATGGAGAAAAATATTCATAATTCCATACGTCATATTCTTTATTTCGCCGGAACAAACAAAGTCGTGGGTTATCTTGAGAAGTTTGGGCGAATCCCAGTAAACCACGCACCTATTGAATATGAATAAAGTACGGCGAAGTATTGTTTTCACTTGTTTCTTTCCTCTCGTATTTTGTAATGTACCAAATAAATTATGTAATAGAATTCTGTTATACTTTCAGACGTAAAGTTCACAGACTTTCTAAGTAATCGATTTTTATACGAACACATTTGTCGGAATGGTTTCGGGTCTTAAATTTTAACGTCCAATGGGTCTCAAACCAGCATCATTTACGTATCCAGGGTAGGCGTTATTGCGAAAAATGCTCTAAAAGTAAAATTTTATTGTTTGAAAATTTGAACACCTAATATTTCTCTCTTAAAGATTTTGGCAAGGCAATTCAAAATTTCACCTGCCAGTGTATATAGTGCGTAGTTTAACGACTGAGAAGCCTACTCTGGATAAGTAAAGGATCATATTCATGAATTCCCATTTTGGAGATTAGATTGATACTTTGCGGTGCAGATAATGCCATAAAACTTAAATTTGATAATTAAGCTAGTTTTACATATGATGAAATAGCATAGCAGCCCAGCTATCATGGCGACAATGAGTCATGTCTCTCCATAACGTTTGGCAGATCCGTGTGCACCCAATCAAAGACTCAAGTGAATTTCGTTGATTTCAATGGTCGAACTATACCAACCGTACTGGTGTAGGCTCCTACAAATTCTATTAGGTAAACAGATGTACAGCCCTACAGAGTGTGTAGCTATAGATATGGCCTACTTGGTGCGCAAGTGCGGCGAATCGTTTGAAAAGAAACATAACTATGGAATGGGAATGGTTGGGAAACGGGTTATTGTGACTGGAGCTCGTTACTATTTATTTTCTATTTCACACTTTTTCTCGTCGTTTGTAAGGCTTTTATTTCCAACGTATAAGTGAAATTTCTTGGAGTTTTGTAGATTGTGGATATGTCTTTCTACAACGTTAATAAAAATATAATATTATCCCATTGTAAATGATTATTAATAATGCTATTATGCACCCAAATAACCTTGCATGCCTAACATTAGAATACATTTTTACCCAAATATATTGCACAACATACACGTGTATGTTGAATATAGAGAAACTATGCTACAATGTCGTTAACTGCTTTGTAACCTATAGCCTGGCAAATAAATATTACATTCATTCAACTTTCGATAGCGAAAAAAACCAGAACCATTCCTTTAAGTGATCAGTAGATACTCCATCTCATTCCGTAGGGGACATTCGTTTTTTTATCATGTCGTGCGTGATTCAGAACGTGTTCTTGTTTTATCGACCATCCTGGAGCTATGATGTGTATTCACTGAAGCGGACCATCAAAGTTTTGAGGTTATTAACATCCACATTTCTATTTTATTTTTATTTAATATAAAAAAATATGTGGAAGTTAATAACCTCAAAACTTTGATGGTCCGCTTCAATGAAGACACTACATAGGTCCAGGATGGACGACAAAACAAGAACATAACCTGCATTGAAGTGGACCATCAAAGTTTTGAGGTTATTAACCTCCACATGGTGGATAATCTCAAATACCTTTTCTAAAGACCCGCCATGTCTCTTCACGTGAACCCATGGTGCTTGAAAACAATAAATCCCTAACAAAATTGAGTGAAACATGTCGGTATCTTGAACCCTTAACATTTTAAGGTCGTGGGTCCGAACGGGACCGTTACAAATTAACTTAAGCTCCAGGCAGCTTGTTAGCGAACTTAATTAGAGAGAAACTTAAGAGTTCCTTGTTTTAATTTTTTAAGAGATCTGTAAGTTGGCAGTTATTATCTTTTGTTCTATGTACAGCCAGCTGCACCGATACATAGGTGTGATTTGGGCAATTACTTTACACAGTCACGATACAAGGTTGATAAATATGTACTATAATTATACTAAAGCAATAAGATGGAAGGTTGAGTTAAAAATGACATAAGGACCATTCGTGTCGCGGCGTGGCGTTCTGAGTCTGGATGTAATTTGAGGAACAACTATTTATGGGTCACACAAATACTGCCCCCGATAGTTAAAAAGACGTATCTAACAAAAAGTAAAAACGGAGAATTAAATGTTTTATTGAATGAAACGGGAAATCGTTTGCTGTCTTCGAGTAAACTAAAATATTTACATACTAAAAATTGAAAATAATACCCATTAATAATGCGCTTTAACGTGGTTTAATAATAATATGAATTTATTAAATTATTATAATAAAAATAATGAAAAAACAGTTTCATCTAAGCATTAAAAATAAAGGAAAATATTACATACTTAATTGAATAGACGTAAATCGCTAGATGCGTCCTTTAAATTTCAAACACTTTTGCCTGTACCTTTTTTTTAAGTATTTAGTTACTCTATCTAGTATATGATTTTAACAGAAATGGACGCATATAGGTATTTCCGCCTTTTTTCTTAAGAATGAGAAAGTATGTAGATAACCTTTGGCTTAGGTAAAATGTTTATATATTTTTTAAACTATCCTTCTATTTAAGGTAGTATAACAGAAATAGTACAGTAGGTTCGTGGTTGTCATATAAGCCATAGTCTAATGTATTATTTGTTAATAAAACACAATTGATATAGTCAAGTATTTATTTTGAAATCTTTTGACCCACATAAACAAAAATGCTATCCATGGCACAGTAAAAATCAGAACTATTTAATAAACTTGAGCAAAGTTTAGCGTAATCAGTCTTAAATATATACAGATCTATTATAAATAATTATAATTATCTCCTTAATCTTTATTTTAACAAAAACGTCTTTAAAAAATAACATTCTTATGCTAATAATCACAGCACTATAAATGTTTACACAAACAATATTATGATTATATGACTAAAATATCAAAGTGACAAACATTATAAAATCAATACAAAAAGTTAAAAAAAAACATCAGTCTTATCTGCCTCTAGATTCTCTTACAATCTAAGTTTAACGTATGATCACAGACAATTATCAATCCTTGGACAAATCTTAAAAATAAGTATAAAAATTACTTTTTTGAACAAATATTGTTCAACCTCAAAATTCTAAATAAACAGCACTCCTTAGCGAAGTAAATGTAGTTTCAATGCCATCAAAGAAAAAGAACTTCTTTTGCTTTGTGTGCCTATTTGTCAACATCTTCCTCATATTCGTTAATCAAATCGACAGAGTCGTCATTAACTGGCAAATTTCGCCAAAACGCCTTTCGGTTTTCTGGCATAAGAGAAAGTAACTGATTGATTATATCAGATTTTCGCTTTTCATTAACTCCTCTGAACTGAGTTTTTATTACTGGTCTCGGAATGCCTATTTTAATATTTTTCACACTCAAGAAGTCCAGTTCTCTTTCCAAGCCATCAAAATCAGTTCTGAATGCTAATGTATTAATTCCCCTTCGAAAAGTGACTTCGCACATGTTACTCAGATATACTCGTGGTATCATATTTTGAAGTTTATAGGAAGAAGAGCAATCTTCAAATCTACAAAAGTCGCCGACGACCATTTTCTTCACAGTGATTTTACGATGAGTATCAGAAGTCTTCGAAGTCATATATTCTTTTCTTCTTTTTGAGTGACAACTCGACCTGGTGATGGAATTCATCCGCTGACATGTAAGTGTGTCCTACTTCTAAATATTTCACAGTGATAGTTTCCAAATTTACATCACTTGAGTTTATCAGATACAATAAAAAGGAAAAAAGACTCCAGTTCTTGTTTTGAGCGGCACAGTTGTCTAGCCACAGAGTTATGTGCTTGACATCACGATAATGCAAAAAAAGGCTCGAAAACAGCTTATGATGTCGTCTTTTTTCCTGCCGGCAATAGTTTCGTGCCAGATACAAGCAAATGTGTCCCTCGCGCCTCGAAATTTCTTGTCTCCCAGAGGTACGAAACTCTCGTTAAATAATATAAGTCTTGGGCAAAATATAGCAACCTTGAATTCATCTAGACGAGGGCACATTATAACCTTTTCTAGGTCTACTGAGTAATACATAGCGTCACTGATTTGGTCTTGCATACTCATTTGACGAGATTTATCTTCATCGTATTTCTGTCGTGCTAAAATGTATCTTCTGTGATGTAATTCGTATTCCTTACATTCGGTGCAATTTCGATGGCGGATCTCAATAATATCAGGGTTATGTAATTTATATTTTTCGCATATTTCGCACTCCTCATTGCCTAGTTTTGCAAAAAAGATATTAAGTTCTTTAATAACTCGTCGGTAGTGATCGTAAGATACACAATCTTCGGGAGCGGACTGCTCGGTTATACCCGTCTTTTCACAAAAGTCTTTGTACATATCACGAATATTTATCTCTGACGGTAAGTATTTTCGATTGGGTGCATGTACCCTTCTGTAGTGTGATACAGCAGGATGAAAAGAATTAATGTGATCAATGATGGGCTTATTATCGATCTTTTTAGGGTTGGGATTACAGCCTCGCATATCCGTTATTTCTTGTACTTGCGCTTGTTTTAAAGCGTTTCGCAGAACCTTGTCGTTTTTTTTTCTCAAATCCAAGGGTTGTCAAAAAAAAAATCTTGCATACCGTTACTCTTTCATTATTTTCATTCAACATAAAATATGTAATAGTTTTTCCTCGGTTAATTACTTTTGAGTTAGGATTTTTTTTTGTTCGCCTGGCCGGTAAAGTTTGAGATGTGTTGTTAATTAAATATATGTACTGTTCTCTCCAGGTGAAATTACGAAACTGCTTATTTATAATACCTCGCTGGTTTTCAGATATATTTGAAGAACACTTTTTTTTACATTCTTCGCCACAACCTGGTTTAACACAATTCTTGTTTATGGTCTTTAACTCTTTCTTAGCTTCAGTACGCTCTCGCAATGAGATATCGTAATGTTTGCGTTTACGTACACTTCCTTTCTTGGTAAGTTGGATAACAGTTTCAAAAGCCTCGTCAGTCTGATTTTCGGGCTCAAAATCTTCTCGTTCAGGTGACTCTGATACGCGAATGTTGTTTTGTTGTAAATTCTCTATAAAATCAATATCTGAATCTGAGTCGATAACACTACTTTTGTTGATTTTTCTTTGTGGTGGAATGTAATCTTTATCAAAAACTGAATCATCAGAGTCAAAATCACTTTCTGTTGAACTGCTGCTGCTGCTGCTGGTAGTAGTTGCAGTTGCGGTATTATCGCAGACTTTATCCGGAAGAACATTGTCAGTTGTAGAGACGTGGTTAATTTCTTCACCATAACTTATTTGGTAAGAGTGTTGGTCTTTAATTAAGGGATACAGCAAAATTGGTTCTGTATTTTCTGCGTCAGTGCTGTTTCTACTTTCCGTACTTGTAGAAGCTAAAGCTTTAGTAAGTAACTCAAAGCATCGACCTCTTTTCATGTTAGTTTTAGCTGTAACAACAGTAATTAATAGTGTTAGAATGCACTAAGCACACACCCAATTTAATAAGATTATCTCAATATAAGCTTACTTCAGTTAGTAAGACTAAGTTTTTTTATATCTTATTCAAGGAAATGATATAATGTAAGTACCTAATCAAAATATTTATGAGTGAAATAATTTTCATACACCTAAATCCGAACGAAGTACTTAGTTTAATTTATTGATTTCACTATACAAAGGTAGGTACAACAGATGCATAACTTAGGTAGAAGTAAGAAATTGACATTTATTTCTATGAAAACAAGTCTTACACAATTTGTATTATTATTTGGCACACTACGGTTCAATAAAATTACACACATAAACAACAAACAAATTCATCAAACAAAAAATACTTACTTTATTACCACGAATCACGCTGCGAAAAATTGCGCGACCGCGACACGTCGAACTCCTAAACCTCCTCGGGCGCAACTGACATAGAAACTGGTCAGGCGCCGTACAAAACATACCCCGCCCGACCCCCGCGCAATCTCCGCTTGATTCACAATTCTAGGAAAAAAGGACGTTTCTGTACATTTGCGCCTCTTTTATTAAGTATCTTATTGTAATGTTTTATTCAACGTAAAGTATTAAGACGTTTATGGCAAATGCGCCTATGCTAAAACATATTTACGAAGTAAATAGGGCGCAAGTGGTCAGATGTGGTCTTTTTTTCTTAATGTGAATACAGTTTTTTATTAGCGCGTTAGTCGCAAATACCTATTTGCGTCTTATTAACTTCCTCTTAGAAATAGGGACAAATATGCGCCTTTTATATTACAGAACTAAAAAAAAACTATAAAGTATAAGGACATTATCTACATAAATGCGACTTTTTAATGAAGTTTCACATGATTTCGTCTTTTCATCTACAATCGGGTGTAAAAAAATGAACAGAAGCGCCCTATTTTGTTGTGCTAAAACCGCACTGGAAGTAGTTAGAAAAATATAAAAAATACAGGCAGATGCGCCTTTTTTTTCTGATTCCGGCAATATACATAACTCAAATCTAGAAAAAATGTTAGATGCGTCTTTTTTCCTATCGGGGGCAAAATAGTTGTCCGGCGCGGGACCCGAACCCGCGACACGAATGGTCCTAAGGTTATTTTTAACTCATCCTTCCAACTTATTTCATTATTATTATATGTTTGTAAAGTACCCCGCGACACAGGGACTGAATAAACTTGTGCGGGGGTTGTCTTAAATAAAATATTGGGATGAAATAGCGGCATACAGAAAGCAATGGGGAGAGTTGGAGGAGGCCTTTGCCGTAAGGCAAGCGAATTAAGAGACGTTTTATATCATAAGTGTAGTTTTTAGTCTTTAAACATTTAACTTTGAAATTCATTTTATACTGTTTTTATTAAAAAGGTAAATGAAAGGTAAATTTGTTACATATTTAAAAAATACTAATTACTAACACTAGTTTATAAGAAAATTGTTACTAACTAATTGGACACTAATTTGGTCTGTAAATAAAGTCTTATTATTATTATTTAAAAAAATTAAATGATGGCATGATACATATGTAAAATTGTTCGGAAATAAAGGCTTTATTATTATTATTATTATAAGGTTATCTATATGTACAAAAATGAATGTTTGTCTGTACGTCCTTTATTGAATCGTAAACAATGCATGTGATCATCTCCAGTAAACTGTTGGGTATGAGTCCACAAAGGTTTCTGAGTTATTACGACCATCTTCGACAGATTAACGCGGATGAAACCGCGGGGCATAGCTATTATAAAGTAAATCAATATCTTGGGACAACTAACACACTTCCATCTGATCCCAAGCTAGGCAGAGCTTGTACTATGAGAGCAAACAACTGATAAATATACTTACATATTTCTAAATCGGAGACGTACTTAAGAAAGGTCAGGTCAGAAGTACCCTAAACCGGCGAGCATGTATGAAGAATATAATGTCAGTAAACGAAGCGAAAGAGGTATGCAAGGATCGTGACAAATGGAAGTCTGTTGTCTCTACCTACCCCTCTGGGAGACAGGCGTGAGTCTATGTATGTATGTATGTATATTTCTAAATCATTATCATCATGTCAGTCGAATGACGTTTCGATCACAGCTGGATAAAGACCTTCCCAAAAGATTTGACATTGGAGTTGTGTCCATCATTTGGAATAGTATGCCATAATCACCAAGTTGGCAGACGGGTTGGCGATCGCAGTATGATGGTCATAGTACATAGAGGGACGCACGTGCCAGTTTTCTGAAAGATACTCCATCGCGTCGACTTCTACAAACCCCACGGGATGAAATAGGATGGTGATACTTTTTGCCGTCAGCTACACATCACATTTCTCAATGCGTGTATGTTATAGATAAATTATAACCAGACACAGATCAAATAAACGTGCGCATCACATATAGATTTTGTGCTGGGTGAGGATCGAACCCACGTCCTCTGGCTTAGCAGTCAGGGTCACTAACCATAAGACCAACAGCCCAGCCATGTATAAAAATAAAGTAAAAATAAAGTGCAATAAAGATTATGAAAAGCTGTATCCCTTATGTAAAATATTACCAATAGACTTAAAAGTAAAATTCTTAATAGCAATAGAAAACTACTATACAAAAATAAAACTAAAATTAATAATTCATATAAAACTAGAAATGTAAGACAGGAAAAATTAATTAAACCAACAATTAAAAATTACTATGGAGAGAGGATGACTGAATATCTAGTCCCTAAAATATTTAACGAAATAGACTTACTAAGATTAGAACCTAAAATAAGTAGATATTTAATAAAACCTAAACTTAAGGACATACTGCTCGGCGAATGTGACACTGTTATCAGTGAGTTACATTCGTGCGATGCTGTGGATCGGCTAGTTTAAGATGCTTGAACTTGGATCGACACGCTGCCGCGTGTCTAGATTAGCTGTTTTGTTCTAATTATGTTTTCTCTTTGTTGTGTTTTAGTTTTAACATAGATTTAAGATTTTAAAATATTTAAGTATATAGTACAATTGTGATATATACCGTTAATATTATATAAACGAGCGCGTCTCGCCAACAAGCTTTGTCGCTTGGCGAGGAACAATTTAATTGTAAAAATGTAATTTTCTTTTATAAATAAACGATTAAAAAAAAAAAGGACAAATAGTCCTTTAATAAGAATTTTTTTAAGCTTATTTAAAGGTTTTCCAATTATATTACAATAAATACTACGCACAAACTGTACAAAGATAACATTTATTGTAAATATATAATTTACTTTGTTTCATCATCATCATCATATCAGCCGAAATACGTCCACTGCTGGACAAAGGCCTCCCACAAAGGTCTCCACAATTGCCGGTCTTGCGCTATCCGCAATCCGCATCCAGCGATTTCCAGCGACCCGCACAAGATCATCGGCCCATCTTGTCGGGAGCCTGCCCACGATACGTCTTCCGGTTCGTGGTCGCCACTCGAGATCCTTTCTTTGTTTTGTAGTTTTAGTTTTTCTTTCCAATGTACTTAGTTAAGTAAATCCATAAGTTGCTGATGCTGATAAATTTTTCTTTTTACAGAAAAGTCCCAATATCACTCTTGGCCCGACCCTGGATTTAAACCTAGAACATCGTTCTCGGTGGGCGAACACGCTTCCGCTAGACCAACGAGGCAGTCAAAATGGTACAGAAAATATACTACAGTAATTTCTACTTTGAATTATGTGTATAATGTGTACCACTTAACCTATTAAAAGACATTCCCCAGCGCTACGACATGTCCTTCTTCAAACGAGGTTTAAAAAGAGAATTAATCTCACGGTAGGCAGCGGTTTGCTGTGCCCCCTGGCACTGTGAATGTCCATGAGCAGCGGTTACCACTTACCATCAGGTGGACCGCTAGCTCGTCTGCTTCCTAAAGCAATAAAAAACGGGCCAAGTGCGAGTCGGACTCGCCCATGAAGGGTTCCGTAGCAGTAAGTATTTCAGTTTATTAAATGAAAGGCAAATTGCGGTTTACGATTTATTAAAAAAAATATATTTACTAGATCTCGTTCGAACCAATTTTCGTTGTTAGTTTACACGGTAATGTACATCATATATTTTTTTAGTTTTATCATTCTCTTATTTTAAAAGTTACAGGGGGGGGGGCACTCATTTTACCACTTTGAAAGTGTCTCTCCCGCAAATTATTCCGTTTAGAAAAAAATGATATTAAAAACCTCAATATCATTTTGGAAGACCTATCCATTATTGACACCCAACATGTATGGGTACGGTGAAAAAAAATGTTGAGTTTCAGTTCTATGTATGGGGAACCCCCAAAATTATTGTTCTTTTTCTATTTTTGTGTACAAATCTTAATGCGGTGCACAGAATACATCTACTTACCAAGTTTCAACAGTACAACTCTTATAGTTTCGGAAAAAAGTGGCTGTGACATACGGACAAACAGACAGACAGACAGACATGGCGAATCTATAAGGGTTCCGTTTTTTGCCATTTGGCTACGGAACCCTAAAAACATTCAGTTGAGAATACAGATAATATATTTGATAAAAATAAAATAAAAAGGTTTTTATTCACGTAGACTTTAAAAAAGCGCTTGTAAATAGTCAGAACATGTTCGCAGTAATATATAATTAATTTATAATTATTTCTAGGTACATATCTATATTTATATATTTCTAGGTATTTTAGGTACACGGATTGTAGGAAATAATTTACAATAAGATTTATTTTATAACAGTAACGATATTTAGCTAACTAAAATACAAATGCAAAGTACCGAGTCTCCCAGTACTTATAAGTTGCTCCATCCGAATTCGACTGTCAATAAAACAGCACTTAGTACTGAAATTTCCCAGTAACACAGAGTTCCAGCTAAAGTTTCTAAATAGAAATAGTTGTATCGCGTGCGACGACGAACGTGTTAGTTATAAGCTGAAATATTCCTAGTTTTATCAAGTTTTACTTCGAGGTGTTAGGTACTACAACTTATACGACTTTTATACATGGTTTATATAGCGTCACGTTTAAAGGCAATACAGACAGAGGCAGACCAAATATAGCTAAAATTTAAAATTTCGATATTTAAACCCACACATGACCTCCTTGACAATAACTTAATATAAGGTTTGCCGGTAGATTGACAGACATTAGGCGAATATGCTTGGTTTTCTGCGAAAGAAAGTATGCAAGGATGTCCAGTATTTTGTATTGAATTTTATATGTAACCCTAAAAATAAGTTATGTAATTGTTTCTATGTTAATTAATGTAATTGGTTATTAACCGTTTTATTTAACTATAAATAAAAAAATAAGCTAGCTTAATATCATTACTATTATAAAATAAATCTTAATGTAAATTTTTAATACCATCGGTGTGCCTAGAAATAATTATAAATTGATTAATTAATTATATATTACTACAAACATGTTCTGACTATTAACAAGCGCTTTTTTAAAGTCTACGTGAAAAAAATATCTTTTTATTTTACAAGAGGTTATGAATTCAAATCTTTGGTCAGCCAAAAAAAAGAAGTTTATTGAAATTTTCGAAGCGAAACCTTATTTGGCCGCGTTGGGCAGTTTGTTGTTTAACAAAAATCATGGAATGTCATCGTTACCGAACGCTTTTAACTCATAAATAAATGTATTCGATCCTATTTGTATTACGAATTGTAAATTAACATTACGAATCAATTAAAAAGTAAGAAAATCACAAACCACTGGACCGGTTTATTAACAAGTGTTTGAACGGGACTCTGAATAACTTTATACCTAGTACATCTACAATTGATCTGCTAAGTGGTACTGCTATCAGATTCCCAATTATTGTTCTATTTGTAGGTCTGGGCAGCGTTTGCCGGGATAGCTAGTTTAATATATTTAATTAGATATTTTATTCTAGGTACAAGTAGATTATTCGATCGCGACTTATATTTGATCAAATAGAATATAATTTAAGATAAAAATGCTTTAGTTAAATAAGTATTTCTTGAAGTTATTGTCAACTTGGTTATTTAAGGTTTTTTAATTGTCAATACTTATAGTTTTAAGTATATATAACTATATATTGTCTAAATGATACTGTCCATATTGGGAAAAGAATTGAATATTATTATTATGACAGACCTTGTGTTTAGAGCTTAACCCCATATATAATAATAATAGTATCCTGGGTCATTATTTACACACGCCCATCTGATCCCAAACTAAGCAGAGCTTGTACCACTGGTTTCCATAGTACAAGCTCTTTACTACTTTTTTTTTGTAAATACATATTTATATAGATAATTACACACAGACTCAGGACAAACAGAAATGTTCATGCACACAAATATCTGTTCTGGGTGGGAATCGAACCCACGACCTCTGGCGTGAAAAGCAAGCATTTGTCAACCATGCCAACAGGCCCATCAATTATACATAAATAATTCTATATAAGGTATTCTATAGAAAATTCTATGAATTGTTATGCTTTAAAGATAAAAATTATAATATAAATTTATTTTAACATATGTGTACTGTATTTCGTTTTTGACAGATTAAAATATCTATTACCTAGGCACATAGACAATCCCGCAATCTAAATTCAGCGCATCCACTTATGGAATTAACACGAAATCTCATTATAGGCTTAGTGCACACAACTGCACCCGGTCAATAAAACAATGGCCAAACATTTAAACCCAGTTAAAATTTAACGCCGGCTGATTACAGATCACTGAACATAATTGTAGAAAATGGTGCTATTTCATTTCATACGGTGAAGTATACAATTAAAATGAGAAAAACGGAGGTACACAGGTATGTATAATTTCCCATATTTAAGGTAGACGTTCAATACATTTTTAAAGATTAATATATTCATTAACGTTCAACGTATCCTAGTAGGTAGTGCTCCTGCCTACGAAGCTGGTGGTCCTGGGTTCGAATCCCGGTAAGTGCAAATATTTGTGTGATGAGCACAAATATTTGTTTATGAGTCATGGATGTTTTCTATGTATTTAAGTATTTATCTATCTATATAAGTATGTATATCGTCGGTACCCATAGTACAAGCTTTGCTTAGTTTGGGGCTAGGATGATCTGTGTGACATTGTCCCTAGATATTATTATTATTATTAAGCCTCATAACATAGAAAACTGATAAGAATTAATGCCAATGGATAGTAAATCGATCTACTATTCAGTAACAAATTATATCAGACTGCCTTGTTGGTCTAGCGGGAGCGTTTTCACCAGCAGAGAACGAGGTCCTGGGTTCAAATTCCGGGTCGGGCCAAAAGATTTTGGGACTTTTCTGTAAAAAGAAAAAAAATCTCAGCATCAGCCCGAATTCTGGGAGTTGGCGGTATTATACACCCGGGCCTTGAACAGCAGCACGTAAAGCCGTCGGTCCGGTACCTGACCTCTTTCTGGTCGTATCGCTAGGCGTCCCATCGGATTATGAGAGTCATGGAATAGAAATTGCTTCTGTGTTTGCGCACACACTTGTGCAGTATAATATGTCCCGCGCAGATTGCTAATCTCTATTGAGACTGGCCGCCGTGGCCGAAATTAGGCTAGGAGGACATTATATCGTAGGAGTAGTAAGAAAAAATCAAACTAGTTCTACCGTAGGACATTTCAGTAGAACTAGTGGAAATCTCAATAAATTTATCTCGTAAGAATCGCCAAGCTGAAGTGGCAGTGGGCAGGGCACATAGCTCGTAGAACCGACGGCCGCTGGGACAGAAAGGTTCTCGAGTGGCGACCACGAACCGGAAGACGCAGCGTGGGCAGGCACCCTACAAGATGGACCGATAATCTTTGGAGGACTTTTGTCCAGCAGTGGACGTCTTTCGGCTGATATGATGATGATGACCACCAAAGTGGTTTAATTTCTGAGGGTCTCCGTGCTTCGGAGGGCACGTTAAGCTGTCGGTCCCGGTTCTTGTCTTTAGACAATGTCAGAGGTACTAGGCGGCCTGAACAACTCTGACACTAGGGTAACCACTGGCCATACGATAAGTAAGGCACTAAGAATTTTTAATCAGTTATGCCACGTAGCGCTTTGCTGTTTACTTTATTTCTCTGTCATAGCATCTTTATACGGTGAAAATAAGGACGATTTTCGTAATGCATGTGTATCCACTGATAAGCATCGACGGTACCTAATTATTGTATATTCATATTTACAATTGAACACGAACGGCATCGCTTTGAAATGCAAACTATGAAAATTTTGTTCATACAGAACTAAGCGTTATTATAATTATGGCGGACTCGATACAATTATGATTCGTGCTAGTTTGTTTAATGCAGCATATAATATTAATGATACAGTGTTTTAGGTAATTTAGTGTACATTATACAAATTGGTTATTCAGAATACTTATTAGATTACTAGTTGTGCCCCGCGGTTGTACCCGCGTTAGACTATATAAATTATCACACCGTAAGTAATAACGTGATAATATGTAGCCTATATGTTGACCCGACCACTTATTTATATTTTTTTTATATCAGAGTTCGACAAACGAGCAAGTGGGTCACCTGATGGTAAGTGATCACCGCCGCCCATAGACACTCGCGACACCGGAGGAGACGCGGATGCGTTGCCGGCCTTTAAGAGTCAGCAAACATATTTTGCTGACCCACCCCAATGAGCTCTAGCGACCTCACACTCGGAAACACAACATAAAAATTGTTAATGTTATTATTAAGGAATGTCATCTGTAAGGTGGAGGTACTTCCCCAGTCGGGCTGCTCTTTGAGCGAATGAACGCTATGCCCTACCTATCTCTCGTAATATTCATGCAAAATTTGAAGGAAATCCATGCAGTACTTTTTGAGTGTATCCCGGATATACAGACAAACAGACAAAAATTCTAAGTACCTACTATATTTTTGGCTTCGATATCGATTGTAGATCATACTATTTTATTATATGTATAGATAATAAACATTACAAGAAATGAGAATCCAAAGTTTTGAGTCACTAGCACCTAAAGCGTGTCCTTTCGCGCATTTATGACGGGGAGTATTCTAAGGAATTGTTCATTTGATTTATTAGAAATGCATGGTACAGAGGCACTAGTGACACTTAGGAAGGATAATGTCCTCCTAGCCTAATTTCGGCCACTACGGCTAGCCTCAATAGAGATTAGCCATCTGCGCGGGACATATTATAGTGCACAAGTGCGTGTGCAAACACAGCACTTTCTATTCCATCATTCTCATGATTCAATGGGACGCCTAGCGACACGACCGGAAAGAGGTCAGGTACACGACCGACGGCTTTACGTGATCTCCGAGGCACGGGGGTATAATACCGCCAACTACCAGGCTTCGGGCTGATGTTGAGAAATTATTCTTTTTACATAAAAGTCTTAAAAACGCTTTTGGCCCGACCTGGGATTTAAACCCAGGACATCCTTCTCTACGGCTGAACACGCTACCGCTAGACCAACGAGGCAGTCAAAAATAAAAGAAGAATACATAAATACAAGCATTGATTCTAAATTCTAAACAATACAGCTAACTAAATGTTAATATTGTATCCATTTCTAACGTATTTCTTATGAAAAGGGTCCAAATCTTAAGAAACACAAAGCCATAACAAAAAGAGGCTTTAACCCAATTAGTTTAGCCATGTCTGAAACAGAATCACCAGTTATACTTCATCATCATCAAGTCATCCGAATGACGCCCACTGCTAGTCAAAAGCCTCCCCAAAAAATATAAATGGCGTTGTATGCCTCTAATAATCACGGCGGTTGGCAGACAGATTGGTGATCGCACTATGATTATCGTACACAGTGAGACGGTGCCATTTCTCTGGGACATATTCCTTCGGGACGACTCATTGAGATTAGGTGGTTATATTATTTGCCGTCAACCACACAGCATCTCTTAATATGGGCTTAAAAAGCTACAATTTAACGTAAAATTATTAATGGCGTTGTGTGCCATAATCACCACGGTTGGGACGGATTGGCGATCGCACTATGATTATCGTACACAGTGAGACGGTATCATTTCTCTGGTACATATTCCTTCGGGACGACTCATTGAGATTAGGTGGTTATAATATTTGCCGTCAACCACACAGCATCTCTTAATATGGCCTTAAAAAGCTACAATTTAACGTTAAATTATTAATGGCGTTGTGTGCCATAATCACCACGGTTGGGACGGATTGGCGATCGCACTATGATTATCGTACACAGTGAGACGGTGCCATTTCTCTGGTACATATTCCTTCGGGACGACTCATTGAGATTAGGTGGTTATAATATTTGCCGTCAACCACACAGAATCTCTTAATATGGGCTTAAAAAGCTACAATTTAACGTAAAATTATTAATGGCGTTGTGTGCCATAATCACCACGGTTGGGACGGATTGGCGATCGCACTATGATTATCGTACACAGTGAGACGGTATCATTTCTCTGGTACATATTCCTTCGGGACGACTCATTGAGATTAGGTGGTTATAATATTTGCCGTCAACCACACAGAATCTCTTAATATGGGCTTAAAAAGCTACAATTTAACGTTAAATTCAAACGTAAAATTATTAATAGCGTTGTGTGCCATAATCACCACGGTTGGGACGGATTGGCGATCGCACTATGATTATCGTACACAGTGAGACGGTGCCATTTCTCTGGGACATATTCCTTCGGGACGACTAGTTGAGATTAGGTGGTTATATTATTTGCCGTCAACCACACAGCATCTCTTAATATGGGCTTAAAAAGCTACAATTTAACGTTAAATTCAAACGTAAAATTATTAATAGCGTTGTGTGCCATAATCACCACGGTTGGGACGGATTGGCGATCGCACTATGATTATCGTACACAGTGAGACGGTGCCACTTCTCTGGGACATATTCCTTCGGGACGACTCATTGAGATTAGGTGGTTATATTATTTGCTTCAACCACACAGCATCTATTAATATGGGCTTAAAAAGCTACAATTTAACGTTAAATTCAAACGTAAAATTATTAATGGCGTTATGTGCCATAATCACCACGGTTGAGACGGATTGGCGATCGCACTATGATTATCGTACACAGTGAGACGGTGCCATTTCTCTGGGACATATTCCTTCGGGACGACTCATTGAGATTAGGTGGTTATATTATTTGCCGTCAACCACACAGCATCTCTTAATATGGGCTTAAAAAGCTACAATTTAACGTAAAATTATTAATGGCGTTGTGAGCCATAATCACCACGGTTGGGACGGATTGGCGATCGCACTATGATTATCGTACACAGTGAGACGGTGCCATTTCTCTGGGACATATTCCTTCGGGACGACTCATTGAGATTAGGTGGTTATATTATTTGCCGTCAACCACACAGCATCTCTTAATATGGGCTTAAAAAGCTACAATTTAACGTAAAATTATTAATGGCGTTGTGAGCCATAATCACCACGGTTGGGACGGATTGGCGATCGCACTATGGTTATCGTACACAGTGAGACGGTATCATTTCTCTGGGACATATTCCTTCGGGACGACTCATTGAGATTAGGTGGTTATAATATTTGCCGTCAACCACACAGAATCTCTTAATATGGGCTTAAAAAGCTACAATTTAACGTTAAATTCAAACGTAAAATAAATCAATCTTTAAACCAGTCACTATGTCCTTTATATTCTACGCAGGGTACGCATATAACACGTTACGAAACAGTCGTAACCGAGCAAATTGTAATCGTGATAGAAAATTCAAAGCAGGTAAAATAACGGTACGATTTAATGTAATATCTTGAGCAAATGAGTCGATTGTTCATCGAAATGTTCCCCTTCCCCGGTCAATTTGGGATCCAATTACGTCCAGCTTAGAGGGAAAAAATCCTGGGTAATCCTGCTCTCGTGATGTGGTCTGATGCATGAATTGATAGCGGGGGAATAGGATGTTTATTTTATCTTTACAATGCCAAATCAATATATACGCGTATGGTCCACTAGATGAAAGAGATTACCGTAGCCTTCAACGCTTCAAGTTGTCGATCCATCAAGCTTTGCTGATGATTTAAACGACCTAACTCTGACTCAATCAATCAATCAATCAATTTATTTGCTAAGAATTCAGGTAAAACATTTAGGTGTTACAATTATTATTAGCATCCTATACATTCTGCCAAAAAAGCATGCAAAAGGTAATACATTTAATTAATAGCAATAATAACTAAAATTAACAATTGCAATGTCAAGATTAATTAAATTAAATGAGACCACACAATTAATATAATAATGCAGCAGTTTTTGACAGATGGAATAAATACAACTACGCTTAGTTGTATTTTTTACAGCTGTCAGAATCTGGTTAGACTTTTAGAATAGTTAATAGACTCCTAGGCCAAAAAGGATGCAGTACACTATCTTAGTTAACTTTTACTACCATTGAACGCTACCCTTGCGGTAATATGCGAGTATTGGTACTCCCAAATAATGTTGTGTATAGGTACTGTAGAAGACTCGCAGCAGCAAGAGGTACTCTGTAACGGGATCTAGGGAGAGACCTTCACAATGATAACACACGTATTAAACACCAATCACTTATTTTATTGAAAAAATAATAAAACTAGATTTCACAATGTATTCTTTAGCACTCCATTTTTAATAACTCTTGACAAAAACATCACTCAAACGTAAAATTATACTTTTTATTTAATTCGAATTCTATTCTAACTTTAAAAGCTATGTCCAGCTATTTTAATAAAATGACCACAGTTAGCTATCTTCTCAAAAGAGGTTTTATTCTATAGGAGGGCAGGTAATATCATTACAGTACTGTTCACCGGTCAGTAAATCGTGGGTTTCGTCCTCGGAAAGTGCAGACACAGTATGCCCACGCACTTCGTAGTGAATGATGTTTACTTTCGCATGCTGTCTGTCTACATTTCTGCAAGTGTGGCGCAGCGGCTAAGACAGTCGCCCCGCCGCTTTGTGTCGCGGGTTCGAGTCCCGCGCCGGCGAACTATTTGTGTGACCCACAAATAGTTGTTCTGAGTCTGGATGTAATTTGTGTCCGTGTATTATATGTTTGTAAAGTACCCCGCGAAACAGGGATTCGTTCCGTAGTGTCTTAAAAAAAATTCAACGATATATAGTAGGGACACTGATTTTTTTTTTTATTTATTTGTAACCAACCTTACATCTACCATTACAGGATAAATCCCAATGCAGTAGTGA
The DNA here is from genome assembly GCA_951640165.1 of Pseudoips prasinana. NCBI lineage: Eukaryota > Metazoa > Arthropoda > Insecta > Lepidoptera > Nolidae > Pseudoips > Pseudoips prasinana. The sequence goes on along the minus strand of OX621245.1, from coordinate 33,705,860 downwards.
AGACCCCAACTTGTCTACTTTCTATAACATATTACTTTATGTGCTGTCCTTGTAAATTCACTCAGTGTACAGTGGAACACATCCAATTCCGAAGCAATATCGTTGAGAGTGCGCAGTGCGCGCGTCAGTGGCGCCTCCTTCAGTAGGTTAGTGCGCGCGCGCGGCAGGCTCAGCAGCGCCGGCCGCCGGCGTCTCCACACATACCGGTCCGGGACACACAGCCACATCGCACCTAACACATCCTCGTTCTCTATTTTACCCCTTAGAACCTTAAATACATAATCCACTAACGTGAAGTCATCCTTACCGTACTAAATGTAGACAAACCACAAAAAGTATTAGCTGAATATGACAATTGAGAGATAGCCAGTTGTAAGCTTAGGTCTGTGTGGCTGACGTGTTGGCGATCGCAATATGATGGTCATAGTACTCAGAAAGAAGCTGCCCATCCTCTGGTAGAGATACACTCGGGCCGTCTTCTATGCCCCCTGCGGGATGAGATGATGATATATTCTGATAATCGCCCCCGTATCCACATAGCAAATATAAGTAAACTTATATTTAATGTTATGTTACAATTTTCAAGAGCAATAAAGTGTAATCTTATAGTATATTTTTAGTCGTCGGTCTTTTGTCATCAAGCGATTTCTTCCAGATAACCTTTGGATGGTTAGGAGCTGTAATTATTTTAAAAATAGTACGTGTGCAACAACTGTTTTTACTTAGAGATCAGATAGCCGTGTGTGAATTATGTCTCAGGATGTTATTAATCTATCTATCTACTTCAACCGTTGATCGCTGCGGTTTGTTACTTTGTTCTGCTACTATGTTTAATCGATTCATCTTATAACTTAAAGCTTGACGTTCAACCACGGGATTGTTTCTAGTTTCGTCGCTGAGTCCCACATCAAAACACAATTACAGCCCCCAAAAGGATTAACATCACCCTATACATTTAAATAACATGTATATAGTGAGCAGTAAAACTAAGTAGTGATATTGTTTTTCATTTATTTCGAATAGGAAACCAAACCAGGGGCTCTACCGGCTAACTCGATGAACATCGATTTTTTAAATGGCGTTCAAATAAATAAAGGTTAAAAATTACTTAATCAATCTTTAAATCAGTTTCAACGTTGACAATCGATTCCGGACCATTTATGACGTCACATGTGCTCATGGAAGCCGATTTAACGATTGATTAAGTCATTTTTAACCTTTGTTTATTTGACCGCCAAATAAGAAATCGATGTTCGGCGACTTAGCCGGTAGAGCCCCAGTTCGGGAAAAATTGGAACAGTTTTTAAAGACACAAAATAATTGAAGTTAAATTATTGTATTAACTAAAATCATAATAATATTATTGCCATGCGAATGGCACCCCTACTTTCTTACTATTTGCTAATTGTATGATCCGTGCACCTACCATGCTATCTCTGCACCACCCTAAGGTTGACTGGCAGAAAATGCCTCGGGCATTAAGTCCGCCTTTGTACTATACTAGCTGCGCCCCGCGGTTTTACCCGCGTTAAACTTTATAAATTATCACAGCTCCTCCCCGTAGGTGATAGCGTGATAATATGTACCCTATATGTTGACCCGAACTCTTCGTAATATTCATGCAAAATTTGAAGTAAATCCATGCAGTACTTTTTGAGTTTAGCCCGGACATACATACAGACAAAATATCTAAAAACTGTATTTTTGGCTTCGATATCGATTGTAGATCACGCCCCAGGTATCGTTTAAAAAATATATTCAATGTAGGTACAGTTTTGACTTTCCTACGATTTTATTATATGTATAGATGATGTGCATAAAGTTACAAATAAAAAAAATAAAATGGCAAAGAATATCACCACCCTATCTCACCCAAAAGGGGGCGTAGAAGTCGACCCGTGGGAATTTCTCCCAGAGAACTGGCAGCAGCGTCAGTCGTGTACAGACGCCAGCACATCAAGCTACCCCAATCTGTCAAATTTCTTTTATAGATTTTCAACTTTATCACAAAAGCGTATGGTTCCGTTTCAATTGGGTAAATTTGACAGATTGCGGTAGCTGGATGTGCTGGCGTCTGTACTATGACCATCATACTGCGATCGCCAACCCGTCTGATAAGCGTGGCGATTATGGCTTCTACATAATGGACTCGTCTGAAATACCGCAGTGTCTCAAGTCGAAAATCTTCGACCAGTGTGTGTTGCCAGTGATGACTTACGGAACAGAGACGTGGTCACTCACTATGGGCCTTATTAGAAGGCTCAAGGTCACCCAAAGAGCAATGGAGAGGGCTATGTACGGAGTTTCCCTGCGGGATCGAATCAGAAATGTCGAAATCCGCAGGCGAACCAAAGTCACCGACATAGTCCGAAGAATTGCAAAACTGAAGTGGCAGTGGGCGGGGCACATAGCTCGTAGAACCGATGGCCGTTGGGGCAGAAAGGTTCTTGAGTGGTGACCACGAACCGGAAGACGCAGCGTGGGCAGGCCCCCTACAAGATGGACCGATGATCTTGTGCGGGTCGGTGGACACTGCTGGATGCGAATAGCGCAAGACCGGCAATTGTTTAGATCTTTGGGGGAGGCCTTTGTCCAGCAGTGGACGTCTTTCGGCTGATATGATGATGATGATGACATAATGGACACAACTCCATCGTGCAAAGCTTTTGGAGAGGCCTTTGTCCAGCAGTGGACGTAGCTTGGCTGACACGATGAATTAAATATATCGTACTTCACAAACTGCAGATTGCGTTCTTTAAATTTCCTTTAATATTTAAAGAACGGGCATGACGGGCCTGTTGGCGTGTTTGGCAAATGCTTGCTTTTGGGTTCGATTCCCACCCAGTATAGATATTTGTGTGCATGAACATGTCTGTTTGTCCTGAGTCTGGATGTAATAATCTATAGAAGTATGTATTTACAAAAGAAAAGTAGTATAGTATGTAATATATTAGTTATCTGGTTTCAACAGTACAAGCTCTGCTTAGTTTGGGATCCGATGGCCGTGTGTATAAAATTTCCCAGTATTTTATTATTATTATATATTATGATTATCACACTAATATTATAAAGGCGAAAGTTTGTGAGCGTGTGAGTGTGTATGTTTGTTACTTTTTCAAGTTTAAACGGCTGGAGCGATTATAATAAAATTTGATAAAGCGTTAGCAGACCCCCTAGATTGACATATAGGCTATAATTTATAAAGCCTAACGCGGGTAAAACCGCAGGGCACAGTTAGCATTGTATATAGATCATACAACTTATAGTTGTTGAGGGCACGAAGGTGAATTTCATCCCTACGCGTATTAAAACCGATTTCAATGTCCCATCAGTACAAAATGTAGAGAACTCAACCATTAGAACTGAAACACAAGCTATTTGCTTAGTTATTCTTCCGCTTTATATACCGAGAGTATTTGTTGCAAGAAACACAAGTATAGTTTATCTAATGTTATCAATAAATCTAGCCAGCATTTCTGTCTCGTCTTATTACAAGAGGGCAATTGAAAAGACATTTTTTTTTACAGAGGGAGTCTAACGAGCAAGTGGCTCACCTGATGGTAAGTGATCACCGCCGCCCATGTACACTCGCAACGCAAGAGGAGTCGCGGGTGCGTTGCCGGCCTTTAAGAGTCAGCAAACAAGTGTTGCTGATCCCCCCCCCCCCGCCCCCCATTACAAAACAAAATACAAAAATGATTTATTTCATCTCCACAAATTACATGATATTAACATGAAAGAAATAAAGTTGACAAAACGTATGAAGTTGCAACTTGTGGGAGATCTGGAGTCCAAACTAAGCAAAGGCTTGTATTTTGGCACTCCAGGCCCCCCCGAAACCTAGTATATTATATAAATTTGTCAGCAAGATACTTTTTTATTTAGCTATATATAAGTAGTAAATAAACCTGTGTAAGCGTGTGTGAGTGTGTGTGTGTGTGTGTGTGTGTATGCGCGTGTGTGTGTTTTTGTATATAGAAAATTGAGTAGATACATCTTTAGTTTAATTATAGGATTGAATTTAATTTTACATACATTAGTATTGATTATGATAAACAATATTATGTAAATAGTAGTTTTAAGATTTTTAAGTTACTGCAGCAATTTGATAATGTTTTCGGTATCAGAGTAATCCATTTTAAGCAGCCAATTTCTTACCACATTTCTACATTCGGCTCTCCGGTAGTTTGCTAAGGAAATTTCCTTGTTTAGTTTATTATAGATCATTGAGCTCTGACGACCATAATTACACGCAGAAACACAACATTAAGTTATTAATGTTATTATTAAAGAATGTCTTCTGTAAGGTGGAGGTACTTCCCCAGTCGGGCTGCTCTTTGAGCGAATGACCGCTGTACCCTACCTAATATTAATTGTAATTGTGCGCATATTTAGGTTAGTTGGGCTACTTTTGAAAGGGATATTTTTAAATGCACATCGAATAACTTCATCATTAAATAATTTTCCTCGTGAACCAACAAGTTGTTAAATAATTTATTGAAATTAACTTTAATGATGTAAAATTTTAAAGCTTTGTCTAGGTATAAGTGTAGCAGCACTATTATTTTTAAGTATGTACGTGTCCTTATAAGTTGTTGTGAGTGTTTGTAACGTTGACGACCCTTAAATAAATAAATAAATATGCCAAACATGACCTTGGAATGTGTCGGTCCCGGTTGTAGTGATTAGACGGTTGGCTTCTAATGACTACAGCCGAAAACCAGTGTTAAGGCGCGGCCCCACCGCGGTGCATGCTGTGCACGGGTACGCGGCGCATTTTAGCTGCGTGTATTCATTTGTTTGACAACGTGGGTCTACGTTTCCACTGGAGTACCTACACGAAGACCCACGACTATGTTTAGCGTGGCACGGCGCACGGAGAGGCTACACACATGCCTGAAAACTGCTCTGCGATAACCGAGCTGTACATAGTCGTGGGTCTTATTCGTGTACTCCAGTGGAAACGTAGACCCACGTTGACAGCGTTGAGCTATGTAACCGCCTATTCGAGCAAGCCACGCGTGTATCAATGACGTCAATTCATGCGTAGCCTCTCCGTGGGTTGCAGTGGACACAACAACACACATTTTCTTACAAAGCGAAGCTTAATACACGTGCGTAGCCTCTCCGTGCACCGCGGTGGGCCCGCGCCTTTAGATGCACACCACTCTGACAGCCAACTACTTTCACCGGTCTATAAGTGATTGACAAGCTTAAGCAACTAGGCTCGCGGTCAGTCCATAGATTATGGGTGATCGCAAAAGTGGATTAATTTCTGAGCGTCTCCGTGCTTCGGAGGGCACGTTAACCAGTCGGTTGTAGCCATTAGGAAACAGTCGTTAACCCTTGTCAGAGGCCTATTGGGCGGCTCGAACAACTCTGACACTATGGTAACCACTGCCCATACGATAAATAAGTAAGTACCTCTGCTGAGACGGTGACCTTTCAACAGGACATACAGAATCTATTGTGCTATCTTTCCTTAGTTTTTTTTTTTTTATATTTTTTATGATCTGTGTTCTTACTGGTGACACATTGTACAGACGCCAGCACATCCAGCTACCCCAATCTGTCAAATTTATTTTATAGATTTTCAACTTTATCAGAAAAGCATAAGGTTCACTTTCAGTTGGGGAAATTTGACGGATTGGAGTTGCTTGATGTGCTGGCATCTGTACCTACTATTTCCTTGTGTATTTGAGTGTAATGTATTTCTATGCTCTATTCTAAGTACGCGTACAAGTTCAAACCATTAGCGACTATTGTTCTCTTCGAAGTTACAATTACATTGCCTACTTTAAGTGGTACACATGACTGATGTTATCACATCGTTTGCCTTTCATTGGCAAATTTGTAGACGTGTTATTATTCTTTATTGCACAAGGAAAATATACATTTTATACATGTATATTTGTAAGTTCATGTACAAGGGCGAGCTTAACTCATAGATGAGTTTTCTTCCAGCAAACTACTGACAGAAGCAGATTTGTAGAATACGGGTAAAATCAGTGTACAACAACAAAAAGAAAAAAATACCGGCCAAGTGCGAGTCGGACTCGCACATGAAGGGTTCCATAGCAGCAAGTATTTCAGTTGATTAAATGAATGCAAATTGCGGTTTATGACGTATTAAAAAAAAAACTACTTCCTAGATCTCGTTCAAACCAATTTTCGTTGTTAGTTTACGTAGTAATGTACATCATATATTTTTTTAGTTTTATCATTCTCTTATTGTAGAAGTTTGAGGGGGGGGGGGGCACCCATTTTACATTTTCAGTTTAGAAAAAAATGATATTAGGAACCTCAATATCATTTTTGAAGACCTATCCATAGATATCCCGATGAAAAAATAATTTTGAGATTCAGTTCTATGTATGGCGATCCCCCAAAATAATTGTTCTTTTTCTATTTTTGTGTAAAAATCTCAATGCGGTTCACAGAATACATCTACTTACCAAGTTTCAGTAGTACAGCTCTTATAGTTTCGGAAAAAAGTGGCTGTGACATACGGACGGACAGACAGACAGACATGACGAATCTATAAGAGTTCCGTTTTTGCTATTTGGCTACGGAACCCTAAAAAGAGATACTATTTATTGCTACTACCAACTGGTAGAAATAGATATTTAACTACATACTAATACTTATATACTATTAAGTATGTAAGTAATAATAAAATAAATAAAAAATGTCCTCCTAACCGACTTTCTGCCACGGCGGCCAGTCTCAATGGGACTAGAACATATGCGCGTGACATTTGATAGGACACAAGTGTGTGCACAAACACAGAAGCACTTTCTATGCCATCACTGTCATAATCCGATGTGACGACTGCGACACGACCGGAAAGCGGTAAGGTACATTACCGACGGCTTTACGTGCTCTCCGAGACACGGGGGTATAATACCTCCAACCTACCCGATACTCAGAATTATTTCTTTTAAAAAAAAATCCCAAAATCACTTTTTGCGCACTATTTGAACCCAGGATCTCGTAGTCTGCGGTGAACACGCTACCGCTAGACCAACGAGGCGTTATGTGTATATTATATAATAATAATATGATAAATATCATTACTCCGTTTCATGCAATGGGCTTAGAAGTCGTTCCGTGGGAATACTTAACATAAAAATGCCAGCAACCTGTCTCTGTGAACTATGACCATCATACTTGTATCGTCGACTCAACTGGAAAGCGTAGTGACTATGGTATATACTCCCATGATCGTTAATGGAGCTTTTTGCTCAACAGTGGACGTCTGGCGGCTGATATGATACCTACTAATCCTACTAATATTATAGATGCAAAAGTTTGTGAGCATCAAATATCCATACATCCATATGTATGGATGTTTGTTACTCTTCCACACAAAAACTACGCAACTACACTCGCGAGCAACCAAATCGACTCAAGCCTTGTCGGCGCACACATACATTGATACAACTAAAATCATGAATGGAAATTATTAAAATGATATGTCATTCGAAAGCTTAAGATGTCAGCTTTAATTTGATATCATTATCATTGAAATCCATCCATCATTTTTGAAATAAATGATGTCTGAATGCAAGAGTAGGAAAAACGGGAATTTAGGAAAAAGGGTATGTGTCTCGTATTTGACAAATTAAACAAAAAAAATTAAAAATAAAATTATTTTATTTAAATCAGTATTTCGTATTGCCCCCTCTAGCCCTAATTACATCCCGCAGTCTGTTTTTCATGGACCAATTGGATCAATTTTTTGACATTTTCTTGAGGAATGCCGTCCCACTCCTCTAATAATGCTGTCTTTAGCTCGTCTACGCTTGAAGGGACTGGATTTCTGGCCCGAACTCTTCTTTTAAGCTCGTCCCATAAGTGCTCGATGGGATTCATGTCAGGACTGAGCGCAGGCCAGTCCATCGTGCGTAATTCGACCTCTTGCAGAAACTGTCGAGTGACTCGTGCCGTGTGGCAGCGGGCATTGTCGTGCATTAACACGAAGTCTTCACCGACAAACCCTGCGTAGGGCACAACATGATCCAGTAGAATGTCGGTGATGTACCGATCAGCTGTTAGCCCGCCTCCTCGGCCGCCCCCAGGCACGAAAACAAGTTCGGTTTTTCCCTCTAAAGAGATACCAGCCCACATCATGCAGGAACCGCCGCCATATGCCACTGTTTCAGCGAAACAACATTGGGCAAATCGTTCTCCCGGACGCCTGTAGACTCGGCCTCTCCTGTCACTGCCATGCAGACACATTCTGCACTCATCAGTAAACAGGACCGATCGCCATTGCGCAACGCTCCAATTGAGATGCTCTCGAGCAAATTGAAGGCGCGCTTGTCGGTGGCCTGCAGTCAACTTAGGGCCCGTCGCAGGTCTTTTTGGCGTCAAGTTGGCTTCCTTCAAGCGTCTTCTCACTGTCCACTCGCTGACAGCCACTTGTCGTACACGTCTCAGTTCTTGCTGCACATCAACGCCCGTAAGGGGTCGATTGCGCAGCGAGGTTGAGACAATGAAGCGGTCGTCTCTCTCTGAAGTGCACCGGTGGCGGCTCGTTCTTGGTCTCCGATTGAAGGCACCAGTCTCTTGGAACCGTCTGTATACTCGGGATACAGAAGACTGGCTCAAGTGGAGCTGGGCAGCGATTGCTCGCTGACTTAACCCTTGTTGCAACAAGGCAACAACTTGAGCGGCTTCTTCTGGTGTGGTATCCATGGGTTAGCGAAAACAAGGAATGCAATTTACGGAGATGTGTACCGGTCAACCTGTAACAAGCAACTGATAAGATAAACCGGAAGTGGGGGGTTTTATAGCGGGAGCAGGTAGCGCAAGTCGTGGATTCCTAAAGAGGTAATTTACGCTGACGGCCAATTAAAATGTGTCAATAAATCAGCGCTTAGTTTTTTTTAAGGTATTGATGTTAATTGAAAGCCTAATTCTTCAGCTTTCGAATGACATATCACTTTTGTAATTACCATTTATCGTTTTAGGAAAATCAATGTATATGTGCGCCGTCTAGGCTTGAGTCGATTTGGTTGCTCGCGAGTGTAGTATAGGTTATATGTCCGAATAACACACAGGCTATATATGATTTATATAGTTTGACGCGGGTTTAACCACCCGCCGTTTAAACCGCGTTTATCACATCTGTTGAGTGATTGCTTCGTGCATCACAGTAAGTAATGAAAAATACTAAATTTAAATTATTTGGGAGAGTTCGTTTTTAGATGAAAAGTACCCCAGAATCTCCCGTTACATTGTTTTGATAATTGGGAAACTCTGAAGACTGTGAATTCTGTGACAATTTCCACAATGCACAGCGCACGTAAAACATTGTTTGATTTGTTATTAAAAAAACCGGCCAAGTGCGAGTCGGACTCGCCCATGAAGGGTTCCTCAGCAGCAAGTTTTTCTGTTGATTAAATGAGAGGTAAATTGCGGTTTACGATTTATGACGCATTAGAAAAATCTACTTACTAGATAGATCTAGTTCAAACCAATTTTCGTTGTTAGTTTACATAGTAATGTAAATCATATAATTTTTTTAGTCTCATTTTTCCACTTTGGAAGTGTCTCTCGCGCAAACTATTCAGTTTAGATCATTGGGAGAGGCCAACAGTGGCTGTCTTTCGGCAGACATGCTGATGATGATAACCTGGACTGGATTCTACATTTGGCCTCATTCCACCGGTTCATAGTGTAAAAGAACGCGAAGCCTTAATTTAATCGATAGTTTATAAGCACGGTTTATTTTCCTGCAAGCTTCAAGCCTCGTTGGTCTAGCGGCAGCGTGTTTAACCGCAGATAATGAGGTCCTGGGTTGAAATCCCGGGTCGAGCCAAAAAACTGATATTGGGATATTACAGTAAAAAGAAAAATCTGTATCAGTCTGAAGTCTGGAAGTTGGCGGTATTTATAACTCTGTGGCTCATAAGGCACGTAAAGCCGTCGGTTTCGTACCTGACGTCTTTCCAGTCATTTCGCTAGTCAACCCATCGGATCGTGAGAGTGATGGAATAGAAAGTGCTCCTGCGTTTGCGCACACACTTGTGCACTATAATAAGTCCCGCGCAGATGTCTAGTCTATATTCATAACTAGCTGTGCCCCGCGGTTTTACCTGCGTTACATTTTATAAATTATCACAGCTCCTCCCCCGTGGGTGATAGCGTGATAATATGTAGCCTATATGTTGACCCGACCTCTTAATAATATTCATGCAAAATTTGAAGTTAATCCACTTTTTGAGTTTAGCCCGGACATACATACAGACAAACAGACACACAGACAAAAATTCTAAAACTATATTTTTGGCTTCGATATCGATTGTAGATCACGCCCCAAGTATCCTTTTCAAATAATGTTCAATGTACAGTTTTGACTTTCCTACGATTTTATTATATGTATAGATATTAGCCACCGTGGCAGGAATTCGGCCGAGAAGATATAATTATTATTTTTTATGTGTCTTTGACTGTAACCATTACAATGGGACGCATGTCATTTGGAATATGGGCTAACACTATCTTAATTAACGGATAGGGACTTAATCAAAATCCAGGTAATACCTCGTCTAGGTAAACTAAGAGTTAATAGTTACCTCTGTCCCTAGAATTTACGACTAGACCGGATAGTCCATACTACTCAAAGCATCAGGATTTTACGACAAACACTCTTTACGAGCTTCCTTTCCTAGTCGTAAACGTTAAATGCAAGGTAAAAAGTGGTGAAAACAGAATGAATGGTGCAGTTTGTGAGTTTGGATGTGCATTTGATACTCATGGATACGGAAAATGGAATTATGTTTCTTTTTACAAAATTCGCTGTGCCCCGCGGTTATACCCGCGTTAAACTTCATAGATTATACCTATGTGTTATTCGGATGTATAAGCTATATTACTACAAAGTTTTATCAAAATCCGTTCGGTAGTTTTTGCGAAAATAAGTAACAAACATACACACTCACAAACTTTTGCCTTTATAATATTAGAGTGATAGTACCTACTACAAAAATTCCATCTATATCCGTTCGGTAGTTTTTGCGTGAAGAAGTAACAAACATATACACTCACGCACTCACAAACTTTCGCCTTTATAATATTAGTGTGATTATTAACTTAAACTCAAAACTGGTAAATAATAATAATAAATATCTAAGGATCTAGTGTGTAAGTCACACACTACCATCTGATCCCAAATTAGGCAGAGCCTGTATAATAGCAACCAGGGGCTCTACCGGCTAAGTCGCCGAACATCGATTTTATAAATGGCGTTCAAATAAATAAAGTTTAAAAATGATTTAATCAATCGTTAAATCGGCTTCAACGTTGACAATCGATTCCGGACCATTTATGACGTCACATGTGCTCATGGAAGCCGATTTAACGATTGATTAGATCATTTTTAACCTTTATTTATTTGAACGCCATTTAAGAAATCGATGTTCAGCGACTTAGCCACTGACAACTGCTAAACATACTTATATATTTATAAATACAAACGACAATTTATTTTATATTTTTGGCTCCTTATTTACGCAATTAATTTAGATTTACACTTATACATTGTCGTCAGTAATAACAGTTAAACTTTAGTTACAAAATTGGTGCAAATGCTATGTATAGGCGCCAGCACATCCAGCTACCCCAATCTTTCAAATTTCTTTTATAGATTTTCAACTTTACCACAAAAGCATAAGGTTCACTTCAATTGGGGAAATTTGACAGATTGGGGTAGCTTGATGTGCTGGCGTCTGTACGCCGTTATTGTGATGTATATCAGAACATGTAAGTACTATAGATGTAATTTACCTACCTACTTGTAATATGTATCATGTGGCAGTACTTTAATAAATAAACATATCACACTAATATTATAAAGGCGAAAGTTTGTGAGTCTGTATGTTTGTTACTTCTTCACGTCTAAATGACTGGAGCGATTTTAATAAAAAAAAAGAATATGGTGTTAGCAGACACCCTGGATTAACACATAGGATATAATTTATAAAGCATAATGCGGGTAAAACCACGGGGCACAGCTAGTTAAAGATAAATAACACCCAGACACAGAACAAATAATTTCTTTCATCTTATAGACTTGGAACATATAATCGTCACACGGATATTTGTCCTCTGTGGGGATTGAACCCACGCCTCTGGCGTAGCAGTCAGGATAACTAACCACTAGAGCCACAAGCCAGTCAAAGTCAAGTCATCGATTCAATCGTCCGCTATGTATCAATACCATGCCATTTAACTTCGAAGGATAGCCGTTAGTAGATCATATTTACGATTTTCTTACTAACTTGTATCAGCTTTGTTCTATGGTTTACAGATATGTTTATAGCTGCATGTGAAGTATTATGCCATATTTTCACATTCTGGAAACTATCAAATGTTAGTTTTATAGCAGTACTATTATTTTTTTATGTCCTGAAAGCTGTGAAATGCAAGTGGTGACGGCGGTGAATGTCAGAATATTTAATACTAGCTGTGCCCGCGGTTTTACCCGCGTTACATTTTATAAATTATCACAGCTCCTCCCCCGTAGGTGATAGCGTGATAATATGTAGCCTATATGTCGACCCGACCTATTAGTAATATTCATGCAAAATTTGAAGTAAATCCATGCAGTACTTTTTGAGTTTAGGCCGGACATACATACAGACAAACAGACACACTGAAAATTCAAAAAACTATATTTTTGGCTTCGATATCGATTGTAGATCATGCCCCAAGTATCCTTTTTAACCGACTTCCAAAGGAGGAGGTTCTCAAGTTCACCGGTATTTTTTTTTTTTTTATGTATGTACACCGATTACTCGGAGATTTATGATCCGATTTACGTCATTCTTTTTTAGTTTGATGCGGAATAGTTGCCATTTGGTCCCATAAAAATTTTATAAAGTTTGGCCCAGTAGTTTTCATTTTATGGACATTTTTGTATGAAAATTTTTGTTTATGTGGACGATGTTATGTCTTTGGCACAGACGTTTTTAAATGTTAGCAAGTCTAGCTAGACTCATGTATACTTTTTAGTTTTTGAAGTCGGTTTTTTTAAACGTAGTTTTGATTATTAAATAATATTCAATGTACAGTTTTGACTTTCCTACGATTTTATTAAATGTATAGATATAGATAGATAGATCATCTCGCCATCTCATCCCAGGGGCGGCGTAGAAGTCGACCTGAGGGAATATTACCATAGGACGTGCAGCAGCGTCTCTCTGTGTACTTTTGTCCAGCAGTGGACTTTTTACAGTTGGTATGATATGTCCTGGAAGATTATTCCCACACGGCCATCTGATCCCAAACTAAGCAGAGATTGTATAATGGATGGATGTATATGTATTATATCAGTTATCTGGTGATTACTGATATAATACATATACAACTTTTCTTTTGTAAATAAATATCGACTTATATATATAATTACACCCATACTCAGGACAAACAGACATGTTCGCACACAAATATCTGTCCTGAATGGGAATGGAACCCACGAACTGCGACGTGAAAGGCAAGTTTTCCCGTATTCGCTATGAAATTAGGTACTTATAAATTTAATCATCCGGCGGGGATTGAACCAGCACTTTCTGCCAATCCGGGTTAGGTTGGGTTCGCTCGGTCACTCTGCTGCTTAAGCTACGAAAGATACACGCAGACAGTCAAATTTACGATCTCATTACTAACATTTACATCGTCCTTACGGAGGATAGAGGATGTAGATTTACTCCTTGAACTGTGAACAGTGCTATAATACTAAAATTTTATAGTTCCGAATTAAAACTTAAATTCAAAATTCATTTATTCCGTTGAGATGTTACATTTGCGTGATCGTCAATTATTGCGAACGTGACCTGGAAGCTGCTGAGAAACTCTGCTAATAAATAGATGGTGTGGGTGGTAGTTGCCTTTCACGCTGCAGGTCGTGGGTTCGATTCCCACCCGGGACAGATATTTGTGTGCATGAACATGTCTGTTGGCCTGCGTCTGGGTGTAATTATCTATATAAGTATGTATTTACCAAAGAATATCTGGTGCCCATAGTACAAGCTCCGCTTAGTTTGAGGTCAGATGGCCGTCGGTAAAAAATGTCACAGGATATTATTATTATAATTATGAAATTATACTGTTTTAGAATATGTTAATTTAGAGTGACTCAATCCCGAGTCTTTTTGACATTCCTGGGAAGTTTTTTGTAGAATCTTATACATTGCCCCATAATAATCGTGTTGTCTAAGCTAAACCGGCGAGCATGTATAAAGAATATAATGACAGTAATCGAGGCAAAAGACGTGTGCAAAGATCGTGACAAATGGAAATCCGTTGTCTCTGCCTACCCCTCTGGGAAACAGGCGTGAGTCTATGTATGTATGTCCAAGCTAAAGCAGACTCTTTTTTTTCGTAATGGTAGGTCTGGTTTAAACTGTCAGCCAATCTATGTTCTGTATATCTATGGTTCTTAGCGTAACACTAAGGCTGAGATCTATAGAGCGTACTTAGACTTTGCTCAAACTTTTTGAACTTAAGATTATGCTTAGCATAAGCTAAGACAGACAAAGTCAAAACATCAATTGTAATTTCGTTACATGCATTAACTTATGTCTAAGTAAAGTCTGAGCAAAGTCTAAGTACGCTCTATAGATCTCAACCTTAGAAACTTTGGCCTAGTAATAAAGCACTAACGTCAGTAAGCAGTGGCCGCAGCGGATTCTCACCTCAGAACGTCCGTCAGTGCGGATGGCTTAATTGCTTGGAGGGGCGCCAGACCGTTTGTTCGGCTCTGGTTCATTACTGCCTTTATCGATTCTTGCCGTTTATGTAAGAATATTCGGTGATAGGTTTTTGTGGGAGCGTCTTTGAGGCTACCCTACTTTTTATAATAAGATAAGATAAGATAAGATAAATACTCTTTATTGCACACCAATTACAGATAAAAACATAGGAAATATTAATTAGCTATTGAAATCGTACAATAGGCGGTCTTATCGCAGTCAGCGATCTCTTCCAGACAACCTTTGGATGGATATGAACCAGAAATATAGACAGACAACACGATAAGGGTAGTGCAAGATAAAATAATTTAAGTAGGAATCTAAATACTTACAAACTAATAATGGCATTTACTTAATAGTAATACTACCATGTCATTAGATATAATACATACTTAATTACATAAACATAATAATATATACATAGATACATACATAATAAATAAAATAATATGCAAGGACAGTGGAAATGCATTCATAGTGACAAGTAGTAGTTTTTCACTAGTGTTTTGAACAAAGCAAGGGATTGAGCACGTCTAATTGTTAAAGGCAACGCATTCCAGAGGCGAGCTGCCTCAACAGTAAAAGATTTACTAAAAAAGTTAGTGGAATGTGTTGGTAAAGACAAGTTTAGATTTTCTGATGATCTCAATGATCTCGCATGTGTATCACTTAGAAATTGAAATTGTTCTTTAAGATAATAGGGGGTAGAAGGATTAAAGATAATGCTGTATAAAAGGGACACAATATGTGCATTCCGGCGAAGGCGTATAGGGAGCCACTTGAGTTTTGAATGAAATTCAGATACGTGGTCATACTTGCGGAGCCCAAATATGAACCTTATACAAAAATTTTGAAGTCGCTCAAGCTTGTCAAATTGCTCTTGGGTCAAATCGAGATAACTGGCATCAGCATAGTCGAGAATAGGAAGAAGGATGGATTGAGCAAGCGCAATCTTAGTGGTTACTGGTAAAAAATTTTGAAGCCTTCTCAGAGATCCCGCAGATGCAAAGACTCTGCGGCTAACCTCCTGTAATTGAGAAACCCAAGAGAGATCCTTGTCAATGTATATCCCCAAATTTTTCACTTTGTCACTTAAAGGTATAATTGCATTGTCAAACATTATGTTAGGGACTCGTGACCAATCAACTTTGGATCTCATTCTGGTACTGCCAACGATAATGGCCTGAGATTTGGACGGGTTTACTGTTAGCCCATAAGATTTACTCCATGTGCATATATGTAAAAGATCTGAATTAATAGATTCTATAGCTTCCGGTAGATTATCAGGAGAGGCTCGGCTGTAAATTTGAAGATCATCTGCATAAAGGTGGTAGGACGAATTCAGATTTTTGGATATAGCATTAATGAATATGGCAAATAATAAAGGAGATAAAACGCCACCCTGCGGCACGCCAGCTGATGTATAGCTCCAGGAAGAGGTTGCATCATCGATACAAATTCGTTGGCGTCTGCCATACAGGTAACTGTGAAACCAATCAATTACAGTTGGAGATATGTTCAGAGAGCATAGTATACCGAGCAATATGTCGAAATCTACGGTGTTAAAAGCGTTGCTAAAATCTAGTAGACAGAGCACCGTTAGTTCGCCACTATCCATAGCAGACCTCAGGTTATCTGTGATGTGAATCAGTGCCGTAGTCGTACTATGACCCTGCCGGAAACCGGACTGAAAGGGATTGAGGAGAGAGTTCTTGCAAAGGAAGAGATTTAGTTGATTATAAATAAGACGTTCAAGAACTTTGGATAGGAACGGTAATATGGATATAGGACGATATTCGGTGAAGGATAAAGGATTCGATTTTTTAGGCAATGGAGTAATTTTGGCTTCTTTCCACTGTGTCGGGAAGGAGCCACTGGTTACGGAATGGTTCAAAATATGGGTGATAGTGGGAAGGATCTCGTCTAGGATGGGTAGGATCATTTTACGACTAAGACAATCACTGCCAATTGCATTGGATGAGATGGACATTATGCTTCTCTTAACATCACAATTAGTAAAATGATTAAAGACAAATTGGGTGTGATCAGGTGTTGGAAGTGTGGAAAGATAATTTAAAGTATTCGTTTTAGTTGCCCTTTGTATATTGGGCGAAGTAGAGAAATGTTGATTTAGTAAATCTAAGTTCAGATCTTTTGGGATTGTGTTTTGACGTGACTTACCAACACCTAATGATCTCAGAAATTTCCAGACTTTAGCTGGATCTCCGTTTTCTACGGAACTATGGATATGTTGGCGTTGGGCTTGCCTACACAGCTTGTTGCAGTGATTTCGGATTTCTACGAATTTTTCCCAGTTTGCCGAATTGGGGCGGGCGTTAAATTTTGACTTAGCAGCTACTTTCTTGTTCATAATACTTTTAAGGTTTTTTGTCAGCCACGGCGCTGGGAGATGTTTTAATTTAACAGGACGAGTGGGAGCGTATTTGTCATAGAGTTTTATAAGGCTTTGTGTAAAATAATTAACCTTGCCGTCAATTGAATCAAGTGCAAAGAGGGGCTCCCAATCTAAGTTACGAGCCTCTTCTCGAAGATCATGCAGATTCATATCACCAAAATTGCGCTGCAAAAGAATTTTCCGACTTGCTTTAGGGGGTCGAATTTTGTAAGTTAGATAAATCAAATCATGATAAGAGAAGACGTCAGCAGAAAATTGACCATGCTTGATAGCATGTTCAACAGAAGATACAATAATTAGGTCAAGAAGTGAAGGAACAGAGTTAGGGAAATGATGCGTAGCATTCGAAGGTAGAACAGTGAAATTTTTTGATTCTATAACAGATAAATTTTTTGATTCTATAATCTACTTTATAAAAATAAGTCGGGTTTTCCTTCCTGACACTATAACTCCAGAACGCACGAACCGATTTCCACGGTTTTGCATTCGTTGGAAAGGTCTCGGGCTCCGTGAGGTTTATAGCAAAGAAAATTTATAAAATTTAACGCAGGTAACACCGCGGGGCACAGCTAGTAATCTATACATACCTATAATAAAATCGTAGGAAAGTCAAAACGGTACATTGAAAATTTGTTTAGAAAGGATATTAATGATCATCAATCAATATCGAAGCCAAAAATATAGTTGTTAGAATTTTTATCTGTTTGTCTGCCGGCCTAAACTCAAGAACTTTCTACTTCAAAATTTTGCAAGAATATTACTAAAAGGTCGGGTCAACGTATAGGCTACATATTATCACAATATCACCTACGGGGGAGGAGCTGTGATAATTTATAAAATTTAACGCGGCTAAAACCGCGGGGCATAGCTAGTTATTAATATTAATTCTAAATTATTCGTAATAAACGCAGATCTAGCCTGCAATCAATCAATCAATTTATTTATTTGCTCGAATAAGGTTACAATAGGTGGAAATACAAAATAATTTTATAATTTATATATATATATATATATAGATTAGAGATTTTATTTTTAAAGCGGAACAATTCATAGAATACTCTATGGAATAGATATATACTCTTATATAAAATTACTTATGTATCTATAGTTCACTTTGAGAAAACAAGCACTATAGTAAAATCTATTTGAATCAAAATTGGCTTTATTTTCAACAAATATTTATTTATGCACAAATATTATTCGTGGCGGCAATTTGACCTACGATCTTCCTGTTTCTAACGCCCCATGGACTGCCAAACCAGTCGCAAAGAACGGTCATCTAATTTTCAAGCTTTAATTTTAAAATAAAGTAGGTTAATGTTCAAAGCTTCCCGGTGAACGTTTTAAGACAGATGTATTATCGCACAATAATAATTCATCTTGCTCGAGGATAGCAAGCGTTATAGTAAAATCTATTTGAATCAAATTCGGCCTTATTTTCAACAAATATTCATTTATACTCAAACATTGTTCGGTGCGGCAATCGAACCTACAATTACTAATGCCCCGCGGACTGCTTACACCGCTTGCACACAAAGGTCATCGCACAATATTTCATCTTGCTTGAGGATAGCAAGCAAAGGTTGTTCGGGGCGGCAATCGAACCTATGATCACTTTGTTTCCAACGCTCCACGGACTACTTAGACAGCTCGCACACAGATGTCATCTAATTTTCAAGCTTCCTTTAAAATAAAGTATTATTAAAGTCCGAAGCTTCCCGCTGAACGTTTTAAGACAGATGTAATATCGCACAGTAATTCATCTTGCTCGAGGATGACGCCGTGGATTTTAAGAAAATACTATTTTATTTTATGCGACACTTTAAATTGGTTTCGCGGGAGTTCGCGCGACTTCGCGTCGGCGTCACCGCGTTTAAGTTTTATTGTTTAATTGAAATCACCGTCTGTGAATGCCGGTGGGGAAAAAATTTTCCGAGATTTGTTGGTGCAAGTCGCAGATAATTAAAGTTGAGGTTGCGGGCAAATTGTACAAAGAAATCTGAATAATACAGTCCAGCTCCCGAATGAATTGTAAAGTTCCTAGTTATTATTTCTTCTCCTTTATTTACAATGCTTTGTGTTATCTACGGTCTTGACAATTACATTTCCGTGTACTTTGCACAATCTTAGCTTGTACATTTGAAATAGTTATTACTTAGATTATTCAATATACCTTGTCTATATTCTCACTTGCGAAATTATATTCCTGTACCTCTAACACAACTCTATATAGTTTACTTCTCGATGAAACTCACCGTTTTTAGGGTTCCGTAACCAAAGGGTAAAACGGGACCCTATTATTAAGACTTCGCTGTCAGTCTGTCTGTCCGTCTGTCGCCAGGCTGTATCTCATGAACCGTAATAGTTAGACAGTTGAAATTTGCGTAGATGATGTATTTCTGTTGCCGCTATAACAACAAATACTAAAAAACAAAATAAAATAAATATTTAAGGGGGCTCCCATACAACAAACGTGAATTTTTTGCTCGTTTTCACAGATTATGGCACGGAACTCTTAGTGCGCGAGTCAACTTGGCCGGTTTTTCAGTATAGACATTTTTAAACTGCAAACATCATCGAGGAATTAAACTACACTTAACCCCTCCAAGACTCAAGCTTGCACTTGCACTGCCAAAAATCCATTTGGAAAAATACTATCACTACAAATACAAGGTTTTCATTACATTAATCGGGAAGGGAAACTGGCCATCTATCTTCTTCTTCTCTTTCGTTACGGTCTTGACAGAGCGGTCGTGGTCACATCGAGGTATCCACGTCGGTGGTAAAGGTGGATACAGCATTCCGCACGATCTCCCGCCATCTCTTTCTGTTGGTGGACCGTCTGGCGCAGTCAGATACGCAGCTTGCGGATTTTACTTGGTCAGTCCAGCGCATAGGTGACCTGCCACGCGATCTGGTTCCTTCCACTTTTCTCTGCACAACCAGTAGGTCTATGCAGTCGGTATCCCGTCTAGAGACATGTCCGAAGTACTGCAGTATGCGCGACCGTAGTTCCATCTTGCAGGAGATAAAAGTACTTACCATCAACAGTATACTTAAGGGTCCATTTACATGGAGTTACTCCCTTTGAACTTTAACAATGGTAGCTCAAACCATATTTAAAGATCAACAGGAGAAACATTCTGAGATTTATAAACTCATAGCTTAAAACGTATAATTCTATATATGACTGCACTTGTGGCGCAGCGGCTAAGACAGTAGCTTCGCCGCTTCGTTTCCCGGGTTCGATTCCCGCGCCGGACAACTATCTGTGTGACCCATTACACTCCCCAGTGGGTTGTAACCCACTCAAGGATTTGGGGGCCAGTTGGTTCCCATTTTTATGTTGTTTTTAGTATAGCTGTGTCCCTATTTTATAAATTATCACAGCTCCTCCCCCTTAGGTGATAGCGTGATAATATGTAACCTATATGTTGACCCGACCTCTTAGTAATATTCATACAAAATTTTAAGTAAATCCATGCAGTACTTTTTGAGTTTAGCCCGGACATACATACAGACAAACAGATAAAAATTCTAAAGACTATATTATTGGCTTCGATATAGCTTGTGGATGACGCCCCAAGTATTCTTTAAAAAAATATTCAATGTACAGTTTTGACTTTCCTATGATTTTATTATAGGTATAGATTTGAATATCGATCGTGTTGTCAACTGCTTAAAGGTCTCTGCACACAGCGGGCGCGGCGCGGCAGGACGGGACGGCGACGTGACACTGAGGAGTTGTAATGTACTAGATATTACGGACGACACCACACACAGCGTCGCGTCGAGCGGGACGGCTCTGTGTGGCGTCGCCCGTAATATCTAGTGCATTACAACTCCTCAGTGTCGCGTCGCCGTCCCGTCCCGCCGCGCCGCGCCCGCTGTGTGCAGAGACCTTAAGGGATTCCCCGCTGTATGAGGACCGAGTTATCGACCAATGAAAATACGCTAATTTCCAGTCGGTCTCCCGCTTTGTAACAGCGATGAAACAATTTTATAACTTAATCTCCCTTTGTTATTAAATCAGTGTGCTATGTACCTACGATGTAACGTACTTAATATTATGACGCGTTGAACCGTGATAAGACTTAATTAACAGCTAACGATGATTGACAGTTTAAGGGCATTTTAATGAAAACATAATTACGGACTCATACATATACTTCTGAGTATTTTCACTCTTTGAAAATAATTAGGTGAATTATTTTTGTTACTGGAGAAAGTAAAATCGCCGTTTTTAGGGTTCTGTAGCCAAATGGCAAAATACGGAACCCTTATAGATTCGTCGTGTCTGTCTGTCTGTCCGTCCGTCCGTATGTTACAGCCACTTTTTTCCGAAACTATAAGAACTGTACTGTTGAAACTTGGTAAGTAGATGTATTCTGTGAACCACATTAAGATTTTCACACAAAAAGAAAAAAGAACAATAATTTTAAAGAACATACATAGAACTGAAATTCAAATTTTTTTTTTCATCGTACCCATACATGTGGGGTATCTATGGACAGGTCTTCAAAAACGATATCGAGGTTTCATATATAATTTTTTTATAAACTGAATAGTTTGTGCGAGAGACACTTCCAAAGTGGTAAAATGAGTGTCTCCCCCGCCCTGTAACTTCTAAAATAAGACAGTGATAAAACTAAAAAGATATATGATGTACCTTACTTTGCAAACTTCCACCGAAAATTGGTTTGAACGAAATCAAGTCAGTATTAATGTTATTATTAAGGAATGCTACTTGGTTGCTTAAATAAATCTAACATTAAACACTGCACTTTTTTCTGACAATTTGGTTGAAATCTGTGTTTCATTAATATTCAATTATTTGTTAATTTATTGGCGGACATAACGGATTGGATTAAACTCCTATTAGGTCATTGAAAAGTTTAGAATCTGTGGATGGACTTAGAATTTAAGCAGACTTAATTCTAGACAGTTTCGAGTGTCTTGAGGATATTGATTGGAGTTTGGAATAGGACATGACATGAATTAAGATAGCTACAATTCAGTCTATTATAGAGAAAATCAAGTCATCAGTGGGGAAAATCATTTCCTTTTCCGTCAAACAGTCTGTAAAATAGATAACCAGAGTTATTTAGTTTTACATTAAAGATTATGAACTTGATTTATTACATCAAGTTCATAATCTTTAATGTAAAACTAAATAACTCTGGGTATCTATTTTAAAAATGTATTGCACTCCATATGTTAGTTACAGCTTTTTATATAATTTAAAGTACATTATGGACCCTGTAGGGCACGGCAAAGTAGAAAGGGGGAGGGAGCCATTACAAATTAGTGTTAAACATAGATTTGTAATTTTATTTTTATTTTATTTATCGTATTATTATAACGGATCCTATTATATTAATTAATCATTCAAATTATTTACTACATTAATATTTGTGTGTGTATATTTCAATTATTTAAAATGTATATTTATATATTTATTATATGTTTCTATTATTTTTTCTTTTGTAAATACATACTTATATAGATAACTAGCCAGGCCCCGCGGTTTAACCCGCATCAAACTTCATAAATTATGTGTTAATCCAGGGTGTCAGCTAACTCCATACCAAATTTTATTAAAATCGCTCCAGCCGTTTAGACGTGAAGAAGTAACAAACATACACACTGACACAGTCACACAGTCACAAACTTTCGCATTTATAATATTAGTAGGATTGTGATTACACCCAGACTACATACTTATGTACATACACATACATACAAAATTACATACAGACATGTTCATGCATACAAATATCTATCCTGGGGCTGTAACGGCTAAGTCGATGAACATTGATTTCTAACCTGACCTGCCTGTTGGCCTTGCTTTTCACGCTGGAGGTCCTGGGTTTCGATTCTCACCCAGGGGCTCTACCGGCTAAGTCTTGATCTGAGAAAATGACATAATCAATCGTTAAATCGGCTTCCATGAGCACATGTGACGTCATAAATGGTCCGGAATCGATTGTCAACGTTGAAGCCGATTTGTTGATCGATTGATTAAGTCATTTTTAACCTTTATTTATTTGAACGCCATTTAAATAATAATAATAATAAAACATTTATTTCAGATTGTAAATTAATCCATATTTTGTTAGTAAGCGGTCTTATATCCTATGTTAGTAAATATTAATAATCTAAAATTACTATCAAGCAGCGCCTATTACTTTAGCCACCCAGTGGCTTAGTATAGGGCTGTCATATCGCACAGAAAATGTTTTCAGAATGCTATTGTGACTATTGCGTGTTCTGTGAAGTATCGATGCGACTCTCTTGCGGATGATTGCGTGGAATCCATCTGTATAGACCTCCGCAAACATTCCGGACGCACTGCAGCGCCTCGATAGTCCCAACAGCACTCTGAAACCATTATTATATTGAACTCGGAGGGCGTTATAAGCTCGGAGCGTATACCTTGTCCACAGGCCACAGGTGTAGAAGGATTGGCAATAGGCTTTGAATAGTGTTATTTTAGCCTCCTTGCTACACCGTGTAAATCTACGGGCCAGCATATTGCTCCTCACTGCCAGCCCCTTTAAGGTAAGTAAGTATTAATAACTGATATAAACGTCAAATCCGGAAAACGACAGTGACCAGCCGACGTGTCTTCCGGAAACTTCCTGCATCGTCGGTGAAAAAGGCAGACCATGCTGATAAGCACAGGAAACTGGATGGTCCGGCGGGCTAGCAAGGCAATGTTGACGGCCAAGGGCAGCAGTCGAGGTCAAGGTGCATGCTGGCCAGATACTGCATCTGAACCCTCCTCCAGCCGTAGCGGTCTCCGTTCCACTGGGCCACGGGGGGTGAGGACGAGAGAGAGAATCTGTGGTCACCTACTTATACATTAAAAATTTTCATGCATTGCATGCTTCATCATCAAACGTCAAATTTTAATAATCTTCAAAAGCGAAATTTGCATGTCACATTCCACGTCTAAAATTAATGATTGATGAAACAAATATTTCATTATTATTAGTACATTACAGTGCAGCTGTTATACAGAGCCCATCGAAACTTCCCCGGAAAATAATCCCGCTCTCCGTGATTGAAATGAAATATGAACCATAGCGAAATTTAATTTGCCTACCGTATACATTTCCAATTTGTCGCCAGCGCGAGCGTGGTGAGATTTGTGTGTAATAGTGAGTTTTAGTATAATTATTTATTCGAGTTAATTTTTGGGATGGATTATATTTTTTAACTATGCGTTGGCGGCATTCCATTCCGCCAACGCACATAATCCCGTTCTTTGTGATTGCAATGAAATATGAACCATAGACAAATTAAATTTGCTTACCGTATACATTTCAAATTTGTCGCCAGCGTGGTGAGATTTGTGTCTAATAGTGAGTTTGAGTATAATTATTTATTCGAGTTAATTTTTGGGATGGATTATTTTTTTTTGACTGTGTCCTGGAGGCAACGAATATCTTCAATAATAATGCCCTCTTAGTAAAATTTCGGCCACGGCGATCAAACTCAATGGAGACTAGCCAAATGACACATTAAATCTCAAAAATGGGAAATCATAAATTTGATCGTGCGGCGGATCTCGAACCTGCACCATCTACCAATCCGGGGTAGGCGCTCTGCGTTAAGCTACGAACGATACACGCTAGCAGATCAACGAGAGAAGAGTTGTTTAAGTCTGAAAATGAATAATTATCACAAAGACGCGTTGATTAATATACTACAGTGGAATAGTCAAAGCTTAAAACCAAAATCACTTACTTTAGATGCATTACTTAGGCAAGAAAAAATTCATATTGTTATAGTTAGTGAAACTTGGCTAAACTCAGACATTAATTTGAATATTAGGGGTTATAATATACATAGAAAGGACCGAGAGGATTCCTACGGGGGTGTCGCGATAATTATCCATAAATCTATACAGGCGCATGTATGACCAATTCGCTTAAGTAATGTAGGTATAGAGGCTATATGTATAAAAATACTTAATTGTAAAAGTTTAGAACACGTTGTATCTATTTACTGTCCATCTTCAGTGCGTACAACCACATCAGATTGGGACAATATTTTCTCGTGTTTACCCAAAAAATCATTGGTTGCAGGTGACTTTAACGGTCACCATACGAACTGGTCTTATAAAACGGATCAGCGCGGAACTCAAATATTAGATTCATCGTTAGATCACGGTTTTGTAACATTAAATGACGGAGAGGCAACCCGAGTCAAGTTGAGACAATGGAAATGTACAAAGATCATCACCGGACATCACATTCGCGTCATCTGATATCGCTATTAAGTTTCAGTGAGGTTTAATGAATGAAAATCTAGGTAGTGACCACCTCGTAATTAAGATTTCGATGAATTTTCAAGAGAATATTGAATATATTCAAAGACGAAACTTCAAAAAAGCAAAGTGGGAAGCATTTCGTCATGAGCTTATAGATTCCTTTTCTAGTGCAGTTGACATGGGCAATAATATTCAAGTATTATACGACTATTTTCTAGAACAAGTTGATAAGGCAGCGAATAAGCACATACCCATGATTAAAATGTGTACCAGTCCTTTAAGGAATTTTAAGCCAAAAGAGTATTGGGATCCATCATTGTCTAGAGCAGTGGCCGAACGCAGGTTGGCTTTAGCCAAATTTAGACGAAATCCTACTCCTGACAATTTAACAAGACTAGAAGAGAGAGGGGCACGTGCCCATAATTTGATAAGTACAGCCAGAGATAGAAGTTGGAAACATTTTTGTAGCAGCATAGATGAAACTTCTTCAGTTTCTGATATGTGGCGAAGGATGAGATGGCTTAAAGGTAATCGTCAAGCTAAGTTTAGTGTATCGGAAGACAAGCTAAAAAGGTTGTTGTATTCACTCACACCGGATTCCGTGACGAATTTACCACCCCTGTTCAAATCACAGAATGTACTAATAGAATCGGCATTGACAATGGATGAATTTGAGAATAGTATAAAAAAGAAGGACACTTCTCCGGGAAATGATGGAATAACGTATTCTATGATTTATAATCTTCCGTTTGTGGCCAAGCAGTTTCTTCTGCAAGTATTTAATGATATCTTCAGAACGGCAGATATCCCAAAACAATGCCGTGCAATATCAGTTATTGTTATTCCTAAAGCTGGGCACGACGCGAATTCAGAGGCGAAGCTTAGACCAATATCGCTTATATCCTGTGTGTGTAAAATATTCCACAATATGATCGGTAAAAGAATAGAATGGTATATTGAGAAGCATTCCATATTGTCACCATATACGGTTGGTTTTAGGAGAGCTGAATCTTGTTTAGACTGTATTACAAGACTATCTACGTATATTCAATTGGGTTTCACAAGGAATTACCCGACGTTGGCTTGCTTTTTAGACATAACAAACGCTTATAATAATGTTTTGGTGGAAAAGCTGGTTCAGACACTAGATGATTTCGGAATGGGCTCAAAAGTTTGTAGTTACCTTTATTCATTTCTATTGGAGCGGTACTTAATGATAAGGAATAGTAGTGATGGACGTACTGTTGACGTCAGGCGAGCATGTAGGGGGTTGGCACAGGGCGATCCAATATCACCGATGCTTTTTAATATTATTACGTCAAAAATTTGCCAACAGATTGAGAGGGTTATTATTTCGCAGTACGCGGATGATTTCGTATTTTATCTTAGCCATAAAGATTTAGACCACGCGGAATCGGAAATGCAAGTTGCCCTTGATGCTATGGTTGTATTGCTGGATCAGATGGGTCTGGACATGTCACCGAATAAGACAAAGATGTGCCTTTTTAGTAGAGGTAGAAGAAGAAGACAATTGCAACTTACAATTAACAACTCACCAGTTGCCTCCGTTGATTGTGTGAAGCACTTAGGTATTTGGTTAGATAGGTCACTTCTATGGAAAAAGCATATTAACGAAATACATGAAAAGACGGCTAAATATTTGTAGCCCTACTGGCGAATCTTTTATTGACGTCACTTTTTCAAGCTCAGACGTCCGAATAGATGGATGGCGTGTTTTGCCTGACGCTTCATCCAGTGATCACCGCTTAATCGTGTACGAGTTTGTTCCTCGGTTGGCACAAAGACCTACGGCTATTTACGGTAACTATAGATATCGGCTCAAAGGGGCCGATTGGGATTTTTTCAGAGCTCTTTTTGCCGCGCATGCCAGGGATTTCACCCGGGATGAACTAACAACAGAGGAATGTGCTGTAATGATGTCGGACACTTTTACCTACTGTGCCGATATTGCCATAGGCCGCGTCCCTATCACTAATATTCGAAGATGCGATTGGTGGAATAACTACTTAATTAAAGTTCGATGTGAATTTCGGAGAGCACGTAAAAAATATAATAAACTAAAAAAACGTAAAATTGTAGGCGATGATTTAAATAATGCATATATAAATCTCAAAATAGCTCGTTCACGTTACCGCTCGTCAATAGAGAAATCCAAAGGCAATCTTATTAGAAAAATAGTCGATAAATTAGATAAAGAAGGCCCGTGGTCGCCCCTATACCATGAGTTTAAAGCAAATAGGTCTATAGATTTAGCTTATATTCAAAACATAAATATCAATAATACCTACACCAGTGGCATAGAGGAGACCACGGAATCCTTACTTAATTCGCTCATACCTGATGATAGTTCCTTGAACGATAATGACTACCATAAGCAGATTAGACAGTGGGCAAACAATCCACCCGCTACCTATATGTCTAGTCTTCCTACAATTAATGAGTTTATGAATACTGTGAAATCGCTACCTGTTAACAAAGCTTCAGGTGAAGATAAAATATCCAACAAAATGATAATAGAAGCCACAAAACAATCCGGTGATTCAATACTAAAAGTTTTTAATCGTTGCATATCTGAAGGGACTTTTCCGCGTTCTTGGCGCAGCGGTTTTATTCGTATTATACCAAAAAATGGCGATAAACTGCCTGAAGACCCTAAGTCATACCGACCAATAACGTTACTGCCTTCCTTAGGCAAGCTTCTAGAACGACTTATTGTACCGCGATTGCTGCCGGGAGGACCAAAATTTCACGGAAATCAATTTGGTTTTACTGCGGGTAAATCGACAGTGGACGCAGCTATCTCAGTGAGGAAAGCTGTAAACTCGTCCGAATGTAAATACGTTTTGGCCATATTCCTAGATATTTCAGGGGCGTTTGATAATACTTGGTGGCCAATTTTGTTACAAAAACTTAAGTTACGCGGTTGTTACAGTAATATATATTCGATAATCACATCTTATTTCGTACATGGCTCTGCAACTCTTAAGCTTGGTCACTTCAGAGTCACTAAATCGTTAACCATGGGTTGCCCCCAGGGCTCAGTGCTCGCGCCGTATCTCTGGAACTTGGGTTTTGATGACTTCTTGACATTACCCTTGCCATCACGCTGCTCTCTAACGGCATATGCTGACGATGGCCTCTTACTTATACAGGGTAACTCCAGGAGAGAGTTGGAAAATCTGGCTCAAACTTGCTTAAGTATGATAAGTGAATGGGGTAAAAGAAATCGCCTTACATTTGCTCCTCATAAAACCTACCAACTCCTTCTTAAAGGTGAACTAAAATCCCCCCCGGGCGTAAAACTTAATAATGTTACTGTAAAACGCAAAATATCAACCTGTTATTTGGGTTTAGTTTTAGAAAAGAATTTCTCGTTTATAGAACATATTAAATCAGTTGGGGAAAAAGCTAAGCGAAACTTTTTTGCACTTACAAGGATATCGACGGCAACCTGGGGCCTCTCTTTTAATACTCTTAAAATCATTTACGGGGCAACCTATCTTGGGTGTATATGCTACGGCTCGCCTGTGTGGGCTGATAGGGCTACCATCGGAGCTGCTCGCCGTAAATTACTACAAAGCCAGAGGTTGGCGTTGATATTTCTGTGTAAAGCCTATAGAACAGTGAGCACAGAGGCCCTACCTGTCCTAGCGGGTGTACTACCGGTTGATCTTGAAGTACAAAGACGAGCAGCAATGTATTATTCTACGCGCGATAATTTAGAAAATGATTTCTTATCATTACGCGACCGTGCGAAAATAACCAGGCTATTTATGCCAATAGCTGACTTAAATAACGAACTACTAAATGAATGGCAATGTAGATGGAATACGTCAACCAAGGGTCGCCATCTGCAACAGTTCTTTCCGGACGTACGCGAACGGTTAAATAAAACTTGGCTAATCATAGACCATTGTGTTGCACAATTTCTTACCGGACACGGCAATTTTAAAAGTAAATTGTATAGTTTCAAATTAGTATCTTCACCGATCTGTCTGTGCTCAACATCCAGTAACGAATATGAACAAACTGCTCACCACATCCTGTGGGAGTGTGATCTCTGGCAAAATCAGCGTGATATTATGTTAAACAGCTTGCAACCAATATCTGGAGTAGTTTATTATACGGATCTTGTAGCAACAAGGAACAACTTCCGTGCGTTTAAGCGTTTTTGCCATACCTACTATTGGAATCAAATATAACAGCTCACTTAGGACCCTTAAATTGATCCTCGGTGCTTTTGCAGCTGGCTTCTCTAGTTGCAAATCTCTCATTTTATGAGGCTATAGCCTCTTTACATCATTCTGTCTCCCGCTTTGCTCTGGAGGGAAGTGGAACTATTCATTTTCTAACTCCTCCTTTTTTTTCTGTTTCTGATTAAATTCGTTGCGGGATCCAAGACAGTTAAAGCGATTCCCCGGGACATGCCTGAGCTTCACCGCTCAGTGTCATTTCATTGTGTGCCACTGTTGATCCTGGCTTACAGGAGTTGCAGTGGTGGGTAAGAGGGAGGGACTAGTCCCGTTAAAAAAAAAAAAAAAAAAAATAAATATTTAAATTTATTTAAAGTTTAGGCGGGGCCGACTTGGGGAATACATCCGAAACATTTGAGGTCTTTGTACATTTCATTGGTACGTAGTAGGATTGACTTCGGTTGCTTTCTCTATGATAATAGTGCAAAGGGTCATTTAGGTAAACTGGATATCATCCAGAACCGGTATTTGAGGTGTATAGGTGGCTTTATAAAAAGCTCTCCAATACATGTTAGAAGATTATATTTAGCTTACAAATTCTGTATAAAAAGTATGTCATGTATGAATAATGTAACTATTAAATTAATAGATGAGTTGAATGACCTTTCAGTCACAAGATACTGGAATAATAAGAAAAAACCGTTACTTGTGACCGTGTACAATGAGTGTAAGCCACGTAATATATATTGTTCAAGGATTTTAGATATGTACTCGCTGGAGAAATGGGTAACAGGTATAAACGTACGAGATAAAATTAGATATAATTTAGACTGCGTCAAATTAGCTAAGCGCAGGCATGAGGTAACATCACTTAAATTCGCTGTTATTAAGGAACTTAGTGAAAAGTACTCTGGGTGGAAAATATTCTTTACTGATGGGTCCAAGAGCAATATTCTTTATATATATTCTTTAATGATGGAACTTCGGCCTTGTTTAAATCTAGCGATACAAACATATCGGTAATGACGATGGAACTTGTTGCAATCTCAAAAACTCTAGAGAACATAATTAGTTGGAGCAATGTGAACCTTTCTGTGAATCAAAACATAGTAATATGTACAGATAGCAGAAGTGGTTTAATGCATTTAGCTCGATGCGCCTCTGGTTGCAGAGGTGTACCGATAGCTTATGTAATTCTTAAGCTATTTTGTGAACTTGGCGACATTAATTTGAGGTTGCAATGGATTCCATCTCATATTGGTATAAGTGGAAACGAGAAGGCTGACATGTTTGCAAAGAAAGCAATTTTGGAAGGATTGGAAATTGACATCGCTCCGTTCTACACAGAAATACTTAGCTATTATAAAAACATATGCTACAATCATTTTAGAGAGTATTTCGACAGAAGGTCAAAAGAAAAAGGAATATGGTATAAGACCATACAAAGTCAGCCTCCTCGAATCCCTTGGTTTGCTGAAAGTCTTTTGAAGAGGTCGTATGTAGTTATGGCACATAGATTGCGTTCTGATCATTTTCCATCTAGGAAATTTGGATACCTCATGAAAAAGATTGATTCCCCTAATTGCCAAGTATGTAACAAAGTCGAAGATGTCCAACATTTACTAATGGAATATGAAAAGAACAAAAAAGAAAGAGAGTTAGTGTTGCAGGAGTTAAAAGTCAATATGTATGATGTTGGGGCTTTCATTAGAATACTAGCTGTACCTAATGCAGGAGAAGCGAAACTCATTTACGAAATGGTTGCTGCATCACTATCTCCCTCGCTTACGCAATAATGTTACGTAAAATAATAATATTATACGTGTAATAATTAATTTGATTGACGATCACCGTAGCCTAGTTGGTAGTGCTCCTGCCTACGAAGCTGGTGGTCCTGGGTTCGAATCCCGGTAAGTGCAAATATTTGTGTGATGAGCACAAATATTTGTTTCTGAGTCATGGATGTTTTCTATGTATTTAAGTATTTATCTGTTTATATAAGTATGTATATCGTCGCCTGGTACCCATAGTACAAGCTTTGCTTAGTTTGGGGCTAGGATGATCTGTGTGACATTGTCCCCTATATTGTCCCCCTATAATTAGATTAGGGTATGATGAGGCTGGCATATCTTTGTAAGGTAAAAGCCTCTAAATAAATATAGAATAAAAAAAAAAACTATCATGGTTCATGAGATACAGCCTGGTGACAGACGGACAGACAGACAGCGAACTCTTAGTAATAGGGTCCCGTTTTACCCTTTGGAT
Organism: Pseudoips prasinana; assembly: GCA_951640165.1. Lineage (NCBI taxonomy): Eukaryota > Metazoa > Arthropoda > Insecta > Lepidoptera > Nolidae > Pseudoips > Pseudoips prasinana. The sequence continues at coordinate 33,673,928 of OX621245.1, read as the reverse complement.
ACGGAACACTAAAAAAAATACTGTTTCCATCCATACGTTCCTTAAAATCGTATTCCACCTAACAGCACTTTGAAGTTGTAACGAGAGCGATTCAAAATATTAGATATTATTCTGGGACTTTATTTACACGCGGCCATCTGATCCCAAATTAAGCAGAGCTTGCTTCATGCACATAAATATCTGTCCTGAGAAACCCACGACTTGCGACGTGAAAGGAAAGTATCTACCAATCACGCCAACATACAGGGGGCATTAGAAACACGAGAGTAGGAATTTTATATATTTATTTACTTTGGAACGCTTACACGGCGCGTATGTGCTTACATTCCAAAGTAAATAAATATATAAAATTCCTACTCTCGTGTTCCTAATGCCCCCTGTAGGTCACACCTTAAATACCTTCTTAAAATTCCATTGCATAAAAAATATTTCTATTCATATTCCTTCACGGTTCATGCAATCAGATTGTGGAATTCTCTCCCCTATAACATCCGTAATTCAAAAACATTATCTCTATTTAAGAAGCAAGTAAAAAAATACTATCTCTCCTCTTCATCCTAGTTATTTATATATTTTTGTATGTGTAATTTATGCATATGGTTGCCCCTTTATTAGTATCTGTGTATTTTAGTATGTAGTTTAAGTAATGCTATTATAAACTTACGAACATGCCTATTGTACTTTAATATCTCCTCTCGCAGGTCTGCTGGAAGAAATTTCTTTTGAAATAAGCAGCACCCATGTACTATCTGTCTTCTTCATTTAATTTACTTTTGTTATTTCTGTGTGTACAAAATCTATACATATAATAAAATCGTAGGAAAGTCAAAACTGTACATTGAATATTTTTTAAAGAGGATACTTGGGGCATGATCTACAATCGATATCCAAGCCTAAAATATATTTTTTTAGAATTTTTGTCTGTTTATCTGTTTGTCTGTATGTATGTCCGGGCTAAACTCGTAAAGTACTGCATAGATTTACTTCAAATATTGCAAGAATATTCTTATACTAAGAGGTCGGGTCAACATATAGGCTACATATTATCACGCTATCACCTACGGACGAGGAGCTGTGATAATTTATCAAAATTAGCGTTAACGCGGGTAAAACCGCGGGGCACAGCTAGCTAAATAAATAAATGACAAGGCACTGTCCTGTTCAGTTGCGGTACGAATCGATCCCTATTCCAGAGATTATTATTAACACGCTTTGAAAGTACGCCAAAATGATTTCCAACAGGAAGGATTATTGTATCAATTTCACAAATTCATTATATCGCCTATACAACAAAATTGATTCCTATTTCAATGCAAACCGACGATGTATCAAAATGTGATGTCGCATATTTAGAGGAAGAAAGGCTTAAGCTAACTATTTAAAGTAAAATAAGAATATACATTCTTGGACTAGACGTGTTTATAAATTATGTTATTTTCTTATCTGTTCAGTTATATATTTTTTAAGATTATTATTATTATTCATATAATCTAGTAGTCAAAATCAAATCTTGTAAAGAAATCTTCTTATTATATAACAAATCTTAATACTACTACTTACTTGAATAACAAAGCTATGTTTAGGATGCTGTGGTCTCCTGTAAATGTAGAACATATTTTGACCATCCATTGGAATGCAGTTTTATGGAAATAATTATGGTCATTCTTTATTGTAGACTCTAAAATAAATAAGTAAAATAATTAATATTTGTAGTAAAATAAATAAATATTACTAATATTAATAATATTTATAGTTAAATAATAGTAGTTAATATTACAGATTTTAATATAATCGTAGGTTTTTTTTAAAGACATCACCCGCATTCAGTAGTCTCTGTGTCGCGGGATACTTTACAAACATATAATCGACAGTCACAAAGTTCATCCAAACTCCGAACAGCTATTAATGGGTAACACAAATCCATGTTTGTTTATTTTAGCTACAGCGGCCAGTATGAACGGGGACTAGCCTACGACTAAGAACGCAGGACAAACAAGAGTATGTTCGAAGACGCAGAATATCTTTTCATGTTTATCGAGGTATGGGCGTGTAAACCTACCAACCTGCAGACTCTGGGCAGCCGCTGGGCGCTTTTCCTTAAAGAATATTCCTTATAACACTTTTTGAACGCAGGATCTCATTATTAATATTTAAACATGCTACCACTACACTAAAGATGTAGTCCATTAATAATAACGTAACATACATTAAACTAATACAAACTCGCTCGTAATTGATTTTAAGGATTTAAACAAGGGAACTACTAATTGAAGGTAATGTTATCAAAGAAATATATTACAAATAAATTATAACTTTTATAAACGAAGGTTTTCTTTTTGGATTTTAGTCACTCCAATACAGCTTATTGCAACGCATCTTATTGTAATCATCAATATATTTTTCTCATAACTTTATTGTGAATTGAAGTTTTTTCACTTATGCTGCTCTAGCACTGGATGAGCGATAAAACGATAGCGGGATATACTGCCAAATCTGGAAGCACCTCAGGCCCATAGGTTCCGTTATTATTTGGCGGATTTCCAAAATAATTACTTACGTAAACCAGCCGTCCGAAGGGAGAATCGCGATTGTACAAAGATCCGGTTAATTTCTGATATGGTATTACTTTTGTCACAATAAACTGTAAGAACACCTTGTAGCAGACTGGAGCCTGAATTCGGCAATTGGGAAGGGGACCTTCCCAATTGCCGAATTCATGGTGCGTCCTCCGATCAAATGGGACACGACGCCAAAAGGAGGGCACCAGAACAGCATACCCGAATTCCCGGGACGCCTCCCATCAAGCGACAGAAGAAGTCCACGGCAGGTTAGGTTTAGTCGGTGCGAGTCCTACGTACTCACCCGCAGTCAGTGGGTGGCGTGCACATCCAATGGTAATGTTCGGCGCACGTGCCTCGGAGAGCACGTAACCGGTCGTGTCGGTATCCATCCCATTAGATTATGAGTGAGAAGGCAGTGTCAAACGCATTCTCTACCAGTCGACTTTTACTATCATGTAAAAGGTTTGCAAACCTTTAATGCACTCACAAGAAAAGCAACTACATAAATTCATACATACATTCCATTTGTCCTTTTTGAAGTCATTTTTTTTTTATATTGTCTATTCACATTTAAGTTGCATTGGTACATAACGTATTACACGCCAAACGGCAAACGCAGTTTTAAGGCGACTCACTCATCATGTTTATCTAACTTTTTTTGAACTTATACTATTTGTTTATCCCATACCCTAACAGTTATTTTAAAAGAAAGAACGAGCGTTTCACATCCGTAGACAATACAGACATTTTTTCTTACATCTTCTAAAGCAACAAGCATCCAATACAAGCTGTATCAAATATTCATTATCTTCGTAAAGGGTACTTCCATACAGTTTTTGGGGTCGAGTACCTACTCCGTTATTTTGGCAGCAACGGGGCACAAATTAAATGCAATTATTTTTGTCCGAAAGAACTCAATTTAGATGGAGTAATTAATTCTACGACAGATAATTGTCAATCAACGTTGAGGTTTTAATTGAATGGGATCTTCAAACATTGCTATTGGAGCGATTTTGTCGTTAACATTGTAACTATTATACGCCAATTAAACTTTGCGTAGATCATTAAACCGCGAGCACATGAAGTAAATACTTTATTTGCTACTGAAATAATGTAATAATAATAATAACTACTGAAATAATAGGCTTGCCACCGAAGAGACGCCAAAGTTGTCACCGAAAGTTGATATTGAAAATTACTTTCCGTTGGTGCTGTTTTATGCAATGTCACGGTTCCCAAACTGAACCACACCCTATTTTGTTCCGATGCGGCGCATTTAGTAAGATCCACTTATTAGATATATAGTTACAGGAAAATTCTAATTACATTTTTTGTAGTGTTTAAAACGATAGTTACTAAGTTTATCACAAAATATATATACTTACGCTATGTTTAACTGTTGTAAAATGAAAGACTAAAGGACTGTTAAACTAGTTTATTCAGTACAACATAATATAATTGAAGTATGGACGATATATAAAAAGAATAAGTAAACGCGCGAGTCGTCGGTGCGGTTCGTCCGCCGAGAGTGCCCGTCAGACCGGGCGAGCACCTGCGTCCGCGCGCCCCAGCCGATGCCAGCCGACGAGAGCCGATGATGCACGAACAATTGTATAAGTGCAGATGTTTTACCAAAAATAAATAATATTAATCAGATGCGCTAGAGATTTTCTATAGAAATATAGAAGACAACGCAAACGCAAATATTAATTATTGCATCCCGAGATACTGCAATGCAATTCAGGGACACATGCCACACCAATCACAAAACAACTAATATGGACCGCAAAAATAGTTGTCCTGTGCGAGAGAGTCGAATCTCAAACACGTAGTTAGCGACTGGATTACCTTTACCACTGCGTCACACGTGTCACACGTCATTAATTCGTTTGAGTCCCTCAATGGGACAAGTATCCCATCTTCTCATATTAACACAAATCGTCCCTAAAACCAATCCTTTAATGCATCATCACGTCAATAATCGCTCTGAACCGAGGTTCGAACTCCAAAGAGGGTGACCACTAATTCCGGTTACTTCATCACGTCAGCCGAATGACGTCCACTGCTGGACAAAGGCCTCTTTAAAAGACTTCCAGTGGAGTTGTGTCCATCATTTGGAGGGATAGGCCATAATCGCCATGGCTGCGTCTGCGTCTGCGTCTGAGTGATCTGAGAATCTGTCTAGATTGGCGATCGCAGCAGGGTCTCTCTGTATACTCTTGTCTTGCGCTACCCACATCGAGCCGCTTCCAGCGACCCTCAGAAGATCATCTTACAGGGTGCCTGCACACGCTGGCATCCTACCGGTTCGTGGTCGTCACTCGAGAACCTTTCTGCCCCAGTGGCCAGCGGTTCTACTAGCTGTGTGCCTACCCTTTGCCACTTCAGTTTAGTTGTTCCTCGGGCTATGTCGGTTATTATTATATAATAATAAAAAAATAATAATGCCGAAGTTTTGGTCAACGCAGCCAACCTCAGTTAAAATTAGCCATCTGCGCGAGACATATTATACTACATAAGCGTGTGCGTAAACCCAGGAGCACTTTCTATTCCATCACTCTCGTGATCTGATGGGACGCCTAGCGTAAGAAGTTGGAAAAGGTCAGATACAGGACTGATAGTTTTACGTGCTGTCCGAGGCACGGGTGTATAATACCGCCAACTCCCAGACTTCGGGCTGATGCTGATAATTTCTTCTTCTTACAGAAAAGTCCCAAAACCACTTTCGGCCGACCCGGGATTTGAACCCAGGGCCTCGTTTTCTGCGGGAGAATACGCTATCGCTACGTATTATAGTAGTAATGGATATTGGATCTAGGATATGGGATCTTTAAAAAGAGAAGGGATAGCTTCTTCAGCATATTATTTCACTAGCTGTGCCCCGCGGTTTTACCCGCGTTAAATTTTATAAATCCTCATAGGTCCTCCCCCGTAGGTGATAGCGTGATAATATGTAGCCTATATGTTGACCTAACCTCTTAGTAATATTCATGCAAAATTTTAAGTAAATCCATGCAGTACTTTTTGAGTTTAGCCCAGACATACATACAGACAAACAGACACACAGACAAAAATTCTAAAACCTATATTTATGGCTTCGATATCGATTGAAGATCACGCCCCAAGTATCCTTTAAAAAAAAATTGCATGTACAGTTTTGACTTTCTTACGATTTTATTATATGTATATAGATAGATGGGGTCTCCATCATCGCTCAAACAAATAAACAAAATACAACCTTTACTCATCAGAAAAAGTTGAGAGTTTTTTTTTATGGTTCCTGTGAGTACCGTTTACCTATTGATTACGTCCATAAAATGTATGAAGCATAAAACTAAGGGAAAAGGAAACTTTAGTAGTATGATGCAATAATGAACGGGTGACGTCACAAATTCTCGGTCAAAATGAGGCTCGAAACCTGGTTAACTGTTAACCGTTAACCGTCGTTAGTCTAGTGGTAGCGTGATCAACCGCAGACAAAAATGTCCTAAGTTATTTTTTTTTATATCAGAGGGCGACTAACGAGTAAATGGGTCACCTGATGGTAACACAACATTAAAATTATTAATGTTATTATTAAGGAATGTCTTCTGTAAGGTCCAGCTCTTTGAGAGAATGAAGGCTGTGCCCTATACTGGGTTATTCAAAGTAGGAAGTAAACGCCCAGTACAGCCCCGAATCTGGAAGTAGGCAGATATACCGTCCTTCGGAGAACATGTAATCTCTAGGTTCTCTCCATCAAGTCGGGTCGCATAGAGATATTGGATTGTAAGGATGAGTGTTACTATAATATCGCCTAGTTTGGTTATCCTAAGGCTGATTTCAGAGCGACGCGCGCGGCACGCGCTGGAGGCCAGCGCGTCTCAACAGCGGCGCGTGCGAGACGCGTCACTCTGAAACGCTAGCTGCCAGTAGAGAAGCTCGGACAGCGCTGGCGGACGGCGCGCGTGTCACACGCGGCACGTTTGAACTGCGTGACTATGAAACGCAACTACTATCTAGTGTAATTGTAAGCGCGCGCGTTTGGACAGCGCCGCTCGCCGGCGCGACTCTGAAATCAGCCTAAGATATGTATTATTATTCTTAAAAACAAAAGCAAACCGATTTGAAAACCGCAGTTTAGTCGGTTAGAAATGAAAACGACGATTACCTGTTATAGAATACTAGTTGAAAAGGAATAGATAAATAGAATATCTTAGTTCCACCTTTAAATTAGAACCAGGTTAACAGGCCGCGGTAAAATGACGTCACAATTTCTAGGCCAAACTCGTAAAGAGATTTGCTCCGCTGGGTATGAATTGTTTCCAAGTCAATTTAATGGAGTACACAAACTACTTACTTACTTATCGTATGGGCAGTGGTTAACCTAGTGTCAGAGTTGTTCAATCCGCCCAGTAGGCCTCTGACATGGCTTAACGACTGTTGTCGAATGACTACAACCGGGACCGACAGCTTAACGTGCCCTCCGAACCACGGAGACGCTCAGAAATTAAACCACTTTGACGGTCACCCATCTATGGACTGACCGCGAGCCTAGTTGCTTAACCTCACCGATCACTTACGAGCGCCTCACAAACTACTTATGTTTAAAGATACACGCCTACATTAGAACGTTAAATGGATTTCGGTGTGTTGTTGATTTTTGTATAGAAAATCTTATATGATGGAAGTCGATTTAGTTAAACCCTTTTTCCCTTTACTAAATATAATATTTACTATAATACACTAAGCGTATCGTTTTAATAGAGGATCATGCCGGCCGTTCCAGCGATCAAAACCTTTTTCTGGAAACCTGTCTTTTCACTTAGGCCTTTCCGAACCCCAAAAGGTGCCCTAACGTGTTTATTGTTGCGAAAAATCCAGATTTGTTTCCAGAAAACCACATTCCTACGGCGGTACTACGCCGTAGCATTTCAGATCGGATTCGTATCTCTAGAAGACTATCAAAAGCTTAACATGCTACGAGGTAACAGTGAAATTTGATTTTTTTTTATATACCAGTTACTCCACGATGTTCAAAACTCAGTTTTATGCACCAAGAAAAAATTTAGTCATTATTTTTTGTTATTGACGTGAATCTTCTTTAGCGCTTATTGAAGTGAACGTCCATTAGACCGCTTTTTTTTAAATTCTATGTAACGAAAAAGCGACAGTAAAAGGAGAAAAACATATTCAAAAATAAAATTAAGGTTGCGCGAATAATTCTTTTTGCATTTGCGTATTAAATTCTATTGTTGGTTAAATGATACATGTTAATTATTTAACACATTTGTGTTCATTTAACCAATATTTTATATGTCATTCGTACAAAGTGGAAATATGGGATCTGAATAATATGCCTTATAATAAATATATCTTAATTACTTATCATATATGCCGAAAGACGTCCACTGCTGGACAAAGGCCTCACCCAAGGATCTCCACAATAGCCGAGCCGAGCCCAATTACTTATATATATCCTAATTACTATGTTATTATAATGTAATGTCATGCATTTAAATTTCAAATAATTTTAAAGGTTGGTAAAAATATTATAAAAATAATAAACCGCTGAATTATCTTACTCCTGATACTCTACATTTATCTAATTCTTTAAGGGCTTCTTTTCGGAAGTTTCATTTCTGCCGTGTGTGTATGTGTGTGTGTTTGTAAGAGGAAAAATAGATTGTAAGGATACTCACTCCAATGAAAAAAGGTACGTGCCTCTGTAGTAGGAATAAAGCTAGGAGCACTATATGTATCATTCTCAGGAGTCAGTCGAGTTGGTGATTGCATTAGAAACGGTTTATATTGCCTTCTATCAAATCTATAATTTGGTTTAAGCAGCTGTACCGATTTTGTGCCAATCTGATACAATTTCAATGAAACCGCAAATGTACGATTGTATTGTAACAGTCGCTGTTACTGGCGACAGTTACAGTTGCGGGTTCAAGAGATTTTCTAATGACAAATAGTGAATTGTTTGTAAGAGGGAAAATAGTAGATTGTAAGAAAGTAGGGAAGTAGTAAGATAGATAAGATAGACAAAAATAAGCCATTATGACTATATTATACTTGTATGTTTTCAATCATAATATAAAAATTCAATATAATGTTAAAATTAATTAGAATCTCGAATTCAATTTATTATCTATATATATATATATATATATATATATATATATATATATAAAAGGAGAAACTGACAGACTGATCGATCAACGTACAGCTGAAACCGCTCTGTATAGAACCATGAAATTTTGCATCAAAAATTTAAGTGACGTAAATGTGCACTAAGAAAGGATTTTTTGAGAATTTAATCCCTAAGGCCTCCTACGCATTGTGCGGCTAGCCGCAATGTGGCCAGCCGTGCGGCTGACCGTACCGTTTTATTCGCATTATGATGCGTCAGCGAGTCAGCAATATTGATTGACGGCTGACCGCATTCCGGCCAACCGCATATTGCGTAGGAGGCCTAAGAGGGTGAAAAGGGGTTCAAAAGTTGGTGTGGAACAACGTAATTTTTTTGGTCTGGTCAACATAAACTTGGCATTTATTTTCTTTAAAAGATATAATCAATAAAAGTTTCATCGCTGCTTAATATTCATCACCTAAACTGACAAAAGGGGATTGCAAAATATTTTTCTTCAGATTTATTTCCAATCGGTATTAAAACTTCTTAGTGCAATCGATTATTAAGACATGTATTCCGACATGTGACAACACCCCAGAAAGGGTTAAAGTAGGCGTAATAAAGGTGTAAGAATCTTGATCGAATGTAAAAGATCATGCGGAGGTTTTATTTTGTTTCGGACATTAGGGGGAAGTCTTAACGCCGAATAGGTTTGTGTAAACCTCTTCGTCTGATGCTTGATTTCGACTACTAGGCGGACGAAGTCGCGGACAAAAGCCATTTAGCGATAAAATCTAAATCCTGAGACATTATTCAAACACGGCTCTCGGATCACAAACTAAGCAGAGCATGTACGCATGTACTTTGGAAACCAGATAACTGATATACATTTACTACTTTTCTTTTGTAAATACCTACTTCTATAGATAACTAGCGGCCCGGTACGTGCTTCGCTACGTATAAGGCAAAGTTATAAAAAAAATGATTATTAAGTTCATTTATTCAAACAAATTTTACACGTATTCAAGACTTTTTTAATTTTCTTTTCGTACAAACCTTCCCTGGACTTCCACGAATAATTCAAGACCAAAATTAGCCAAATTGGTAAAGGCGTTGTTGAGTTATAACATTACAACGAAAAGTGGCATTGATTTTTATATATATAAATTACACCCAGACATGTTCCTGCACACAAACATCTGTCCAGGGTAGGAATCAAACCCACGACCTGCGGCGTGAAAGGCAAGTATCTACCAACCAGACTGCACGTGTGGCGCAGCGGCTAAGATAGTCGCCCTTCGTGTCCCGGGTTCGACTCCCGCGCCGGATAACTATTTAAATAAACTAGTTAAATAAACCGGCCAAGTGCGAGTCGGACTCGCCCATGAAGGGTTCCGCAGCAGCAAGTATTTCAGTTGATTAAATGAAAGGTAAAGTGCGGTTTACGATTTATGACGCATTAAAAAAAACTACTTACTAGATCTCATTCAAACCAATTTTCGTTGTTAGTTTACATGGTAATGTACATCATATATTTTTTTTAGTTTTATTAATTTCTTATTTTAGAAGTTACATGGGGGGGGGGGGGGGGGGCACACTCATTTTTCCACTTTGGAAGTGTCTCTCGCGCAATCTATTCAGTTTAAAAAAAATATATGAATATATATATAAATAAATATATATATAATATATAAATATACGTCAATTTATACAATGTAGTAAGTAAACGTATGAGGTAAACATGTATGTTGTAAATGTTTTGAGTCATAGTGATGATAGTATATTATTTTCATACCGTTAAGATGATGGGCGTACAGTAGAGCTAGATGCTCTAATCGTCCTTTAAGTATGAACGTTAAGCAACTAGGCTCGTGGTCAGTCCATAGATGTGTGATCGCCAAAGTGGTTTGATTTATGAGCGTCTCCGTGCTCCGGAGTGTACGTTAAGCTGTCAGTTCCAGTTGTAGCCATTAGGCTATAGTCGTTAAGCCATGTCAGAGGCCAAATGGGCAACTTTAACAACTCTGTCACTAGAGTAAACCACTGCCATACGATAAGTAGTAGTAGAGGCTTAATTTACGTTAGTACCTTAAAAAAACACAGTACATATCTTTCCAGCATCACATTTGAGAAGTTGTAAGCCTCCATGCACCTGTGCCATTATAACCTTACATTACTTTAGTTACTTATTGTTGGAAACTTCGTAAAGCAAGGAGTTTAGAACATCGCGGAAACTTACATCTACTGACACAACTTTATAGAAGCACTCAACAAGTGTAATCAGCTCTTTAAATTGCTTGTTCGGGTACCAAATTTTACGTCAATTTATACAATTTAGTAAGTAAACGTATGAGGTAAACAGTCTTACTAAAGAAAGTACAGTATTGCACCGCAGTGCGTCATGAGACAAGCTGATAAATATACAAAACATACATAGACTTACGTCTGTTTCCCAACAGGGTAGGCAGAGACAACGGATTTCCATTTATCAAGGCCCTTGCACACCACTTTTGCCTCGTTCACTATTATATATATTAGCTATTAATTTTGGCAAAAGTGTAAGGAAAAGGTTTCCCCAAATATCCACAATTGCTGATCTTGCGCTACCAGCATCCAGCATATTCTAGGGGTCTGCCTTGTAGAGGGCCTGCCTACGCTGGGTCTTTAGGTTTCTGTTTGCCGCTCGAGAATCTTTCTATACCAGCGGTGGCATTTCAAATAGAAAGACAGAAAATAAATGTTATAACTCAAGTAATAAAGCCGAAAGTGAAGCAAGTAGAAGAAAAAGTGAAAGTGAACTCTGCCTAATTATCTGTTCACGTGAGAAGTGGACACATAATCGTCATATTAATAATAATAAATATTGTTTATTTCCTCCACAAATATTTTAGGATAAAAGTTACAAGGTTGCAGGTTAGAAATAGGTTGTACAGATATGTTGTGGAGTCTGGAGCCGGTACTAGGTTAACCCTGTGTTACAAGTCTCCAGGCCTCCAAGTCGGACAGGTGAAATATTTTCCTGAATTAAATTTACATTGTGGTAGTCTCGTTATTGTATTATTCGTACTAGATGTGCCCCGCGGTTTTACCCGCGTTAAATTTCATAAATTATAGCCTATGTGTTAATCCAGGGTGTCAGCTAACTCCATTCCATTTATATATATTATTATAATCGCTCTAGCCGCTTAGACGTGAAGAACTAACAAACATATACACTGACAAACTTTCGCCTTTATAATATTAGTGTGATTAAGACGTCCTTTCATCTTTGTCCTGAGCTTGACAAGTAAATTCTTAGTATCAGTCTGGAGTCTGGTAGATGTCGGTGTTACACCGCCGTACCTCAGAGAGCACGTAATGCTATCGGTCATGTACATGACTCTATCTGATTGTGTCGGATAGCTGTTCCTGCGAATCATGAGAGAGAGAGAGAGAGAGTGGAGTCAATAAGTGTAGTGTGTAGTCTCGCGCAGTCTCCATTGAGACTGGTTACTATAGCTGAAATTCAACCCAACAAACGTTATTAGTATAATACAGGTGACAAAGAGAGTAGATTCAATAAGTGTAGTGTGTAGTCTCGCGCAGAAGTCTAGTCTCCACTGAAAGTGGTCACTATGGCTGAAATTAAACCCAACAAACGTTATTAGTATAATACAGGTGACAGAGAGAGTAGAGTCAATAAGTGTAGTGTGTAGTCTCGCGCAGAAGGCTAGTCTCCATTGAGACTGGTCACTATGGCTGAAATTCAACGCGACAAACGTTATTAGTATAATACAGGTGAAAGAGAGAGTAGAGTCAATAAGTGTAGTGTCTAGTCTCCATTGAGACTGGTCACTATGGAAATTCAACCCAAAGATATTATTACTATAATACAGGTGACATAAATATTTGACTAAAATAGCATATGTTATCTCTAGAATCCAAGGTCTGACCTTGCTTTTAACCTATCTAAATTTTTGATATCAGAGCTGTTATCAGAAGGCAACTGCTGACAACAAAGATACATAACTGGACGAATCTCAGGTAACTAGTGAAGAAGATTTGTTTATTAAACAGCTGAATATTTTTCTTTAAAGATAGTTATTTTAATGTCTACATTTTTCGCTGTTGTGCTGTTTATGACGCTGATCAGTGTATCTGCGATGAATAATCTCACAGGAATGACGGGCCTGTTGGCGTGGTTGGTAGATACACTGCCTTTCACGCCGGAGGTCGTGGGTTCGATTCCCACCCGGGACAAATATTTTCTGGCTGTATCGGTAACATACATTTCATTTCCTACATCTTGGAAGGAAGAATTTAAGGAACGTGATAATATATATTATTATGTTGTAGATGCCATTAGATTATATTAGATCACACGTGATTCTAATCTGTCAAAAGATTGTGAACGTAACGTAGGTACTGCTTACGATTTAACGCATTATTTTTCAGTAGATAATAATCTTTTGAAGTGCAACTGTTCCAACAAAGTCTTGTTTGTGTAATTAAATTTGTTTCTGGCATCTGTATGGTCGTAGTTCCAACCTAACCTAACATACTTTTCTGTAGCGACATACGTCTGGGTAAACATCAGTTTTTAAGTAAGGATTCACAATCTTTCTCGAGATAGGTTATAATTAATCTACCTATATTTACATTTAATAACAAAACAACATATTATAAATGCTTTTGTAAATTTTTTATAATGATATTCTACAAAGGACAGCCTGAAGCCATAAATATTATTCTCCTGTTGAATTTAGATATGTATTTTTAACTTAAATATTTTACTGTAACTGTGTTCTATTAGACGGGCTATATATTTGTTTGGCTGACTTAAATGTAGAAATAGACAAATGGAAAGGGTCCCGTACGTCAACTGCAAATGAATTTCATACGCTCTTACTATTGTCAAATTTCTGATGGTACTTTGAGTACCTACCATAGAGTATTCAAATAATATCATCATCAGCATCATCATTTTGACGGGCTCGTTGGCGTGGTTGGCAAATGCTCGCTTTTCTCGCCGGAAGTCGTGGGTTCAATTCCCACCCAGTACAAATATTTGTGTGCATGAACATGACTCTTTGTCCTGAGTCTGGGTGTGAATTATCTATATAAGTATGTATTTACAAAAGAAAAATAGTATATGTAGTATATCAGTTATCTGGTTTCCATGGTACAAGCTCTGCTTAGTTTGGGATCAGATGACCGTGTGTGAATAATGTCCCAGGAAAATATATACGCATATTTTAGTGAGCAAGAGTGTGCGTAAACACGGATATACTTTTTATTTCAAATGACTCATGCCTCATTGGTTTAGCGGTAGGGTGCACAACCGCAGATAAAGAGGTCCTGGGTTCAAATCCGGAGTCGGGCTAAAAAGTAAGTTTGGGAATTTTCTGTTCAAAAGTATGGGAGTTGATGGTCTGATACGTAAAGCCGGTCAGCTCAGTCCTGTACCTGACCTCTTTCCAGACGTGTCGTTAGTGTTCCCACCGGATCACGAGAGTGATGGAATAGAAAGTGCCCCTGTGTTTGCGCACACTCTTGTGCACTATAATATGCTGGCGCTGATGGCTACTCTCTATTGAGGCTGGCCGCTGTGACCGAAATCGACCTGGAGGCCTTTATTAATGATTGAGGCACGGGCATCTAACACCAGCAAGTTCCAGATTCCGGGCGACTATTAGTGTTTTTTTTCAGAGAAACGAGCAAATCAATAATCGACTCGACCCAGAATTTCAATTCAGGACCTCATTAAATGTGGTTAAACCAACATCCCTTAACCAATGAGGCAACGAGGAAATCGACATTGGGCATTGGGCAGAAAGGTTCGCGAGTAGCGACCACGAACTGGAAGTTGCGGCGTGGGCAGGCCCCCTTTTTTTTTTTTGTCGGGACTAGTCCCTCCCTCTTACCTACCACTGCAACTCCTGTAAGCCAGGATCAACAGTGGCACACAATGAAATGGCACTGAGCGGTGAAGCTCAGGCATGTCCCGGGGAATCGCTTTAACTGTCTTGGATCCCGCAACGAGTTTTTTTTTTTATGGCATTGGGCTACAAATGAGTAAGCGGGTCACCTGATGGTAAGTGATCGCCGCCCATATACGTCCGCAACACCAGAGGTGGCACGGGTGCGTTGCCGGCCTTTAAGAGTCAGCAAACAAGTGTTGCTGACCCTTCCCCCCACCCCAATGAGCTCTGGCGACTTTACTCATACGCAGAAACACAACACTAAAGTAATTAATGTTATTATTAAAGTATGTCTTCTGTAAGGTGGAGGTACTTCCCCAGTCGGGCTGCTCTTCGAGCGAATGAACGCTGTGCCCTCCCCCTCTTAACCAATACCAATCCAACCAATGATCTCGTGAGTATTGCTGGAAGCGGGTACCGTAAGATCGGGAATTGTGGAGATCTTTGAGGGTGGCATATTTCCAGCAGTAGACGTCATCCAGCTGACATGATGATGATGACAAAAATGATTAGTAGTTATAATATAGAATACAAAGCACATATCAAAACTATAATAATATAATATCTGGGGACAATGTCACACAGATCATCCTAGCCCCAAACTAAGCAAAGCTTGTACTATGGGTACCAGGCGACGATATACATACTTATATAGATAGATAATTACTTATATACATAGAAAACATCTATGACTCAGAAACAAATATTCGTGCTTATCACACAAATATTTGCACTTACCGGGATTCGAACCCAGGACCACCAGCTTCGTAGGCAGGAGCACTACCAACTAGGCTACGGTGAGTACTGGATTCAGGTATAATGTTTTTGTAAATTTAGGTGACAATTTCGTTCAAGTAATTATATATTTCATTTACGTAATTCGTTATAAGTAATAATAATAATATCCTTAGAATTATATCTGTATTTATTAATGATTTTTAAGGTTCCGTATCCAAAGGGTAAAACGGGACCCTATTACTAAGACTTCGCTGTCTGTCTGTCTGTCCGTCTGTCACCAGGCTGTATCTCATGAACCGTGATAGTTAGGCAGTTGAGATTTTCACAGATGATGTATTTCTGTTGCCGCTATAACAACAAATACTAAAAAACAAAACAAAATAAATATTTAAGGGGGCTCTCATACAAAAAAACGTGAATTTTTTTCGTTCGTTTCGTTTTTATCGATAATGGTACGGAACCTTTCGTGCGCGAGTCCGACTCGCTCTTGGCCGGTTTTTATTCAAAGTTAGTTTTAAAAAGTTACTAAGAAGAACTGCACCTTTAATTTTTTCTAAAAAATCTGGATCGATCCTTCGATATCATCTATATCGAAGGATCGATCTAGATTTCTATATAATACACAGTACTGAGACTATTATGGAATGATTATCTAGTACACCCACCAATTTCACAGTAGAATTTCCTTCAAATCTATCATAGCATTGTAATGTTGACGTTAATCTCAGCAACCGTGTGTTAGTTCATTAGGTCTAAAACGAACCATGGCAGGCCTATACAGACGTCAATCGTGGCAGGATAACAAACAACGGCTAATAACCGGCCCCCCGGGCACTGCTAATTTACACCTGGTCGATAACAGGTACTGCTTGCCTGCACCAGAATAGCTAGATCCCTGATTAGAAATACTTATACTCTTCCAGTATTAGTTATTAAAGGCTGATGTAGGGGAGTGAGGGCTCAAGAGTGAGTGGTCGTTAGTGCCAGTAAAGTCGTAATTAGCACCTGCGTTTCGCTAAGTTTGCAACGCGTAACTTTGCCTCTATTTCGAACAGTTACACTGTGAGACACTGATATCACTGTGTAAGCGTTAATGTAAAGTTATTTGTAACACAGTGTTGTATTTTAATGTAGTTGGAACGGTAAAGTTTGGTTCAGATTGCGGGACATCTAATTGTTTTGTTGCTAATGTTGTGTTAATTGAATGATTGAAGATTATAGAGGATTTGGGGTAATACGCTTAACGTGATTTGGTAATTATATAATTATTTGGTACCTACTGACATAGGCTTTATTCACTTCGAAGTTTTGATGTGTTAGAGTTCAGATATATGGACACGTTGGTATAATTGCGACGTGCCCAATCGCACATTGGTGTCATTATTAGAGATTTTCTTGCAAGTTTTTCTGGTAACGTGCTCACCCACAGAGACCCGAGAGGTCCTGGGTTCAAATCCCAGGTTAGGCCAAATAATGATTTTGGGATATTTCTGTAAAAAGAAAATTTCTGGGAAAAAAGTCTGGGAGTTGGTGTAATTATACCCCCATGCCTCGGAGAGCACCTAAAGCTGTCGGTCCTGTACCTGACCGCTATCCGGTCGTGTCGTTAGGCATCCCATTGGATCATGAGAGTGATAAAATAGAATGTGCACTATAATAAGTCCCGCGCAGATGGCTAATCACTTTTGAGACTGGCCGCCGTGGTTGGAATTCAGCTAGGATTATTATAAATTATTATAAAAAAATAAAAATAAAAATGTTTATTGTGTCTCAAAAATGATCATTTCACATAAATTGAGGCAGCCCCAGTAAGTTAAAAAAATACGTGTGTTGGGGCTTTCTCGCTTCTCCCCTTAGTTACTAGTTACAAAGTGTCAAGACAAACAATAATAGCAAGAAACTAATAGGTCTTTACCTATGAAATTGCCGTTTTGTATGAAAAAATTTAAACGAATTTTTTTCATGATTTTTTTTATTTGTATTAATCGAAGTAATCACCCATGCAATCAATGCATCTTTGCCATCGCAGTGGCAGTTTATTGATGCCCTTCTTAAAGAAATCAGCTGGACGGGAGGCAACAAATTCTTCAAAGGCATTTTGTACTGCCTCTCGGGTATTGAATTTTTTTCCCGCCAAGAAGTTATCCAAATTCTGGAAAAAGTAGTAGTCTGTAGGCGCAAGGTCTGGTGAGTAGGGCGGATGACGGAGAGCTTCCAACCCCAGTTCTTGCAACTTGGAGACCGTCTGCTGTGCAGTATGAGGTCGCGCGTTGTCGTGCAGGAGCAGCGGAGACGAGCGATTGACCAATGCTGGTTGGAGATGCGCCAGCTTCTCCATCATTGTGCTCAGTTCTTCACAGTACACATCTGCAGTAATGCTCACCCCGTTTGGTAAGAAGCTGTGATGAATCACACCGGCGCTAGACCACCAAACAGTGACCATCACTTTTCTAGGGGTAAGTTTTCGTTTAGGGCATTGTTTAGGTGCTGAACCAGGATCCAACCAACTTGCTGAGCGCTTGCGGTTATCAAACAGAATCCATTTTTCATCGCAGGTAACAATGCGGTTCAAAATTCCTTCATTTGTGTGTCTGTTAAGCAGTGCAAGGCACGTCTCGACGCGTACTTCGCGCTGGCGATCATTGAGTTCGTGGGGCACCCATTTGTCAAGCTTTTTTACCTTGCCAATTTGACGCAAATGGACCAATATTGTTTTGACGCTAACGTCGAAAGCTGCTGCTAATTCAGCCGTAGATTGTGTATCATCAGCTTCCACAACCGCCTTTAATTCGTCATTGTCGACCAAAGTCTTCGGACGACCGCGAGGTTCATTTTTCAGGTCGAAATTTCCAGAACGGAAGCGAGCAAACCAATAACAGGTGGTGCGTTGGTTTGTAGTGTTAGCTCCGTAAACGTCGTTGATGTTGCGTGCCGCTTGTGCCGCGTTGCTGCCACGACGGTACTCATATTCCATAATTACTCGAATTTTTAACGTATCCATGATGACGAAAAAGATTGAAATGCGATGAAAATGTAACACTAATCAATAAAGAAATGACTACTTTTGGAAAAAAGAATCCATGTTTTTAAAATAAAATTAATTTGAAATTAGAATTCTTAGCCAAACAAAAATTATTTTGATTTGAAATGGCCAGTACTGCAGAACGGCAATTTCATAGGTAAAGACCTAATATGTACTTAAATATAGAAGGTATTATTATAAATTCTCTATACCTATCTAACATATATAGAAACCATTTAACAACTACTGGTAGTCCAAATAAATAACGTATCAAAATATCTGAACAAAAACAAGCAATCATCTTGATAGTGTACTAGGAATATATTCAACTGAGCATAGTTGGTTTACACTGGCAAGTGGCAATGTTGCAGCAATTGCTCGCAATAGCGTAGATCCGCTACTGTAGCTACAAATATTGACGGATTGTTTGCCTACGATACGACGAGTTACGGTTGTTTATTTTCTCATTCAAATCAAATCACGGAAATTCCTTTGCAATAAAATAAGATTTTGAGGGCAATGTCTGCCAACTGCCTCGCTTTTCGCTGTTGCGACTGAAGATATACGCATAGGAAAAATATTTTCAGTTACTTTATCAGGATATTCTTATATTTAACTCAAAATTCTTTACTATGATGAACAGATGAGATCAGTAAGGACCACAAAAATTGACGTGTATGTTATTACCTGCTTGGTTCATTTAATTCGCAGATAATGAGTTTCTAGATTAATTATTCTCATCATGTCATCCAAATGACGTCCATTACTAAAGAAAGGCGTCCAATAGAACTGTGTCGTGTGTGTTGGCGACGGGTTGGCGAACGTGATATGATAATCATAAATAAATAAAATAAATAAAAACGGTTTATTCACGTAGACTTTAAAAAAGCGCTTGTAAATAGTCAGAACATGATTGTAGTAATACAATTATTATTTCTAGTTACTTATTATAGATATTTAGGTACACGGAATGTTAAAACATTGATACATAGTAAATAGAGAGACGTTGTTGCTCGTTCTCTTGGAGATATTCCCTCGGTTTGACTTCTACGTCCCCCACGGGATGAATTGGGGTAGTGATATTCTATGCGACAAAAGAATCGTAATTAAATCGGAGAATATATACTAATAATCTAAAACTTCTACAAAAATTACATTGGACTTGCAGTTTCATAGCACTGAAAATAGTTATTTACAGTGCTTTGAAACTGCCATACCAAAGTGAAAACAGTCTCATCCCAAAACACGACGAACTTCATTCAACCAACCACTAAATTCGAACGCTGCGAGGAAGACAAGTTCCCGCAAAATTAAAAGCTCCCCGCATCCCTCATTTTCATGCCGCAATTCGTTAACATGAACTTTCCCCACTTGTGAAAAAAATAACACCATAAATGGAAACTTTACCCCACTCTCCGCTCTCATTAAAAGTTGTACTAGTTTTGACTAATTACGAGACGCGACACACGACTGATGTCTGCAATTTGTTACTGCAACTTTGCCCGCACTCCCCTACTCTCAGTTATGCATAAAGTAAGTAGGATTACAGGGAAATCAATTTTGTTGGTGCAGTTTGTTTTTATGTAGACTTCCAGATTTCTGTCTGAACAAGTTGTGTAAATCAGACTGTGGTGTTAACGCCAACTTATTATAAACAAATAATGATAATATCCTGGGACATTATTCACAATTTTTTGCAACTCTAAAAAGTTCCTCTAAACGCGGTAGCAATCATTTTGAATTGTTATGGTTCGTTAGCATGTATCGGTTTTCCAAGGCTAGTTATGCTACAATATAAATAAATAAATAAATATCCTGGATCATTATTTAGTCACGGTTATCTGACCCCAAACTAAGCAGAACTTGTACTATGGAAACCAGATAGCTGATATACTACATATACTACTTTTCTTTTGTAAATAGATACTTATATAGATAATTACATCCAGACTCAGGGCAAACAGACATGTTCATGCACACAAATATCTGTCCTGGGTGGGAATCGAACCCACGACTTCCGGCGGGAAAAGCGAGCATTTGCCAAACACGCCAACGGGCCCGTCAAATGATGATGTTGATGATGATAGAAATTTGAAAATATTATGAGCGTATGAAATTCATCGCAGTTTACGTACGGAACCCTTACCACGCGAGTTTAACTCGCACTCGTCCGGTTTTATTTTATTTATTTATACATTTAAGTCAGCCAAACAAATGTACGTCCCGTATAATGGGAGACGGTTACAGTCAAATATTTAAGTTAAGAAATATATATCTTAATTCAACAGGATTTATGGCTTCAGACTTTACTTTCTAGAATATAATGATAGAGATGATGATGTCCTCCCGGCCGAATTTCGACCACGGCGGCCAGTCTCAATGGTGATTAGCCAATTGCGCAGGACATACTATAGTGCACAAGTGTGTGCACAAACACAGGGGCACTTTCTATTCCATCACTCTCATGATCCGATGGGACGACTAGCGACACGACCGGAAAGAGATCAGGTACAGGACCAACGGCTTTACGTGCTCTCCAAGGCACGGGGGTATAATACCGCCAACTCCCTGACTTCGGGCTGATACTGAGAAATTTCTTATTTACGGAAAAATCCCAAAATCACTTTTTAACCCGACGATAGTAAATTGGCAAAAGAATTTGTAATATGTTATTTTGTTATTATATGTAAATATCGTTAGATTATAATCTATCTCCCGAGCGAAAGAATATGAACCAACCGTAACATACTGTTTACTCAGGCGTATTTCGCTACTAGAAAAGTAGGTTAGATAGGATAAACCTACGACTATACAGATACCAGAAACAAATTTATTTACACAAACAAGATTATGTTTGAATAGTTTCACTTCATAAGATTATTATCTACTGAAAATAATGCGTTAAATCGTAAGCAGTACGTTACGTTCACAATCTTTTGACAGATTAGAATCACGTGTGATCTTATATAATCTAATGGCATCTACAACATATATATATTGAGGGTCACCATAGCATAGTTGGTAGTGCTCCTGCCTACGAAGCTGGTGGTCCTGGGTTCGAATCCCGGTAAGTGCAAATATTTGTGTGATGAGCACGAAAATTTGTTTCTGAGTCATGGATGTTTTCTATGTATATATATATATATTTATCTATCTATATAAGTATGTATATCGTCGCCTGGTACCCATAGTACAAGCTTTGCTTAGTTTGGGACTAGGATGATCTGTGTGATATTGTCCCCAGATATTATTATTATTATTATTAGATATTATTATATTATCACGTTCCAAATTTAAATTCCTCCTTCCAAGATTAAGGAAATGATATTTATGTAACCGATACAGCCAGAAGAATTGCCGAGCTGAAGTGGCAGTGGGTGGGGCACATATCTCGCAGAACCGACGGTCACAGGGGCAGAAAGGTTCTCTAGTGGCAATCGCGAACCGGAAGACGCAGCGTGGACAGGTCCCTTACAAGATGGATCGCTGTATGCGGGCATCGCAAGACCAGCATTTGTGTAAATCATTAGGGGAGTACGTTGTCCAGCTGTGGACGCGTTTGGGTTGATATGATGATAACTCAAAATTAAGAAATATTTAAATAAGACTTCTCACATTCATCTTATCTCGATTATTGAGAGTGTAAGAAGGTGCTGGTTTGGTTTTGAACTACAAATAAAGATACAGATATAAAAGAGATAAAAAAATTATATTTCTATATTTATCAAAAAATATAATCTTTAAAAATAATGAAGGAGTTAAAAAGTGTTTCAATATATTTGGTGGAACTTTAACAACATTATTTTTCGGTTTTTTTTAGTTATAGGTATCGTTAATATTAAAATTAATAACCTAATCCATGTATATTTAAATTGAAATTTACAGTTTACATTTAGCGTAGGCTTTCACTTCTTCACCGGACATTACAGGCGAGCATGGGATCAAGCCGGCAAACTAATAAAACCACAAATTTAGTACACGCACCGCGACGCAGGGCGGTTTGGATAAAAAGGTCTTCACTTTTTAGTGACGTTTTCTGCCTCGTTGGTCTAGCGGTAGCGTGTTCACCCGCAAAGAACGAGGTCCTGGGTCCAAATCTCGGGTCGGGCCAAAAGTGATTTTCGAAGTCTGGGAGTTAGGGGTATTATACCCCCGTGCCTCGGAGAGCACGTAAAGCCGTCGGTCCTGTACCTGACCTCTTTCCGGTCGTGTCGCTAGGCATCCCATCGGATCATGAGAGTGATGGAATAGAAAGTGCTCCTGTTTGCGCTCACACTTGTGCACTATAATATGTCCCGCGCAGATGGCTAATCGCTTTTGAGACTGGCCGCCGTGGCCAAAATTCTTCTAGGAGGACATTATTATGAAACTATTGCGCTACGTTATCACGCTAATACGTGAGCTTCTCGTCGAGTTGATGATCAGAGGGGGCAAACATAACGTACCCTCAGTAATATTATAATATATTTAGAGTTACGCCTACATACTCTCTGGGCGTATAAACAGTACATAATTTCAATATTTTGTTTAATGTTGGCACATTCTTAGGTAGGTAGTTCAATGTTTAGTCGGAATATTATTCGAATGATTCAATGTAATTTATTGCCCATTAATTTGTTCCCAAAGTTGTCGACAGATGGCACCATTACGAGTTATCAAAATTGCCTTTATTACCTGAGCGGCTATTTCGAGTTTCGTCACGTAGCAATGATAACTTTAAAACGATTTTCGATTAGCTAATGAAATGAATTAGCAGAATCTTCCTTTAAGAGGCTAATTACAGCCAATTCTATTGTATCACGTCCATCTTGAAGCATAAGCCGAAGTGTATGGGTGAAAATGGACTGAAAAGAAATTGTAAAAGCACGTTAAAAACGGGGTTGCAAGTGAATCATATTCACCCCGTTTTTAACGTGCTTTTACAATTTCTTTTCAGACCATTTTCACCCATACACTTCAGCTTAACTTAGCAAAGTAAGGATAAAACGTATATCCTTGTCATTAAACGTACTACTTATAGGTTCGACTGCACGTGTGGCGCAACCGCTAAGACAGTCGCCTCGCCACTTTGTGTTCCGGGTTCGAATCCCGCGTAGGACAGCTTTTTGTTTCACCCATAAATAGTTGTTCTGAGTCCAGTCTCAGACCAACTATTTATGGGTGTAATCTAATTATGTCTGCAAAGTACCCCGCGATACAGGGATTAAATTTAATAGTGAGGGCTTTATCATTAAAAAAAATGTCCACCTGGCTCAATGGATACTAGCTGGAATTTCGGCCACGGCGGCCAGTCTCAACAGAGATTAGCCATCTGCGCGGGACATATTATAGTGCTCAAGTGTGTGCGCAAACACAGGAGCACTTTCTATTCCATCACTCTCATGATCCGATGGGACGCCTATGCGACACGACCGGAAAGAGTTCAGGTACAGGACCGACGGCTTTACGTGCTCTCCGAGGCACGGGGGTATAATACCGCCAACTTCCAGACTTCGGGCTGATGCTGAGATTTTTTTTCTTTTTACAGAAAAGTCCCAAAATCACTTTTTGGCCCGACCCGGGATTTGAACCCAGGACCTCGTTCTCTGCGGGTGAACACGCTACCGCTAGACCAACGAGGCAGTCACTAGCCATCTACATGGTATTTAATATAGTGCACAAATGTGTCCACAAACTCTTGGACACTTAATATTCGATCACTCTCATGATCAGATGGGATGACTAGGAATAGTGCACGACCGACGGCTTTACGTGGTCTCCGAGGCACGAGGGTGTGATACCGCCAACTTCCAGACTTCGGGCTGATACTGTGAAAGTGGGAGGTAACTTTCACACCCCACCAGCACCATATTTCGGACGTGTTGCTCCATGAAATCCGTTCTTCACGTACTTGGCGATCAGCGCTACCGGGTGAGACGCTATGAGCGAGGCGTAGCAGAGACTACCCAGCTAGCAATGCGACTCGAGGAGTCCCCCGGTTCCAGCCTAAGTGGCTACTCTCCATGGAACCAGGTGGACATTATATAGACATAAAAAATGACTATATTTTTACATTTGATTTACTCTACATACGAATCTAGGTGAATCGAAAGCAGAAGGATGCAAGGTTGCTGGTAACATTTTTCATTCTGATATTGTAGAGAATGGTGTCATTAAAGTTAAGTATTGTTCACAGTAAGTGGTCTTAGCTTCAACAGCTTTTGGCTAAATGAAAAATAAGAAGAATAAAGATTTACTTAACATGTCACAAAAAAAGTAAGTTAATAAAGCCTAAGACAAATTACGTAACAAAGTCACATCTTTCAACCTTAGCAGAAAAATGTCACTAGAAATTAATCCCTTTGTGTAACAAAAAAGGAAAACAGAATTTTTTCCGGCAGCAACAGTAAACAGGACCAACCCTACTCAGGTGGCAGTCAATTTGTGGCGATCGAGAGTACTTGGAAACCTGTTTGAAACCAGAGGCAGAGACGGATTCACATGTATATTAGAAGTGAATTGCGTAATTGCCATATATTGCGGATGTACAGATATATTTGCCGCCGTTTGGCTTATATAAAACGTTTGACAACTACTGTGATTCAGTTGGTAGTGAAACAGCCATCTGATTCAAAAGTTAAGGGTTCGTTCCTCGCACAAGACAAATATTTCTTTTTTCTTTTTTTTTTAATACTACGCCCGCACTATGCAATTTTATCCCTGTGTCGCGGGGTACTTTACAAACATATAATAGATGGACACAAATTATATCCAGACTCAGAACAACTATTTATGGGTCACACTAATAGTTGTCCGGCGCGGGACTCGAACCCAGGAGGCGGAGCGGCGAGGCGACTGTCTTAGCCGCTGCGCCACACGTGCAGTCAATTTATATTCATGGATTATATATTCGTCTTGGCCAGGGTGTTTTATGTTTATTTTTTTTTAACATGACGTACTGCTTCACCGTACAATAGTGTTGTGTGTATGTTATGTATACATTTCCAAAAACATTTATTTACGTACATATTTCTAGTTATGTAGCATCTTCTTTGCTTAGTTTTGGCTAGATGGCCGTGTGACTACACCATATTATGTCCCGGATATTTATGATTATTTCTTTATTTCATACATTAAAGACAAATAATATTAATATGTTCTCAGTTTCCATACTCAGTATGCTATCTCTTCTAAGTTTGCCAGTTTGTCAAAAGCATGGTAGTGGTAGTTTCATTCAAATAACGTAAAACGTAAATAAACTTCTAATGCCTATTACATAAAAATATTAGCTTTCTGCACTCCTTCTCCATATGTATAAAGATTTTGCTTCATGTATAAATAATAAATAAAAATAATACTAAATGGAATATAAGCACAATAAATGTAAAATTATGATTATACTGCTATTATAATATGGTATAAATTGGATAGCGCAAGATCGGCAATTGTGGAGATCTTTGCGGGAGGCCTTTGTCCAGCAGTGGGCGTCGTTAAGCTGATATAACGAGGTCCTGGGTTCAAATCCCGGGTCGAGCCAAAAGTGATGTTGGGACTTTTCTGTAAACAGTGCGATAGAAAGTGCTCCTGTGTTTGCGCACACACTTGAGCACTATAATATGTCCCGCGCAGATGGCTAATCTCTGTTGAGACTGGCCGCCGTGGCCGAAATTCGGCCTGGAGGACATTATAATGATGATGATGATTATATTCTAACTACATATGTTTAGCAATAAATGATTGATAGTTTTGCCGCCCCACCGGAATTGGCACCCACGACAAGTGCTACCGATCCGGCCCTGCACAGTTACAAAGTACACAAGGTGTACAAGGCATACGAGGTGTACGAACCTATATCCTTCTTTTGGGGTTCAGCATAGCGTGAAATTGACTCGCTCGATTGTCTGTGCCATCTAAAAGACTTGTTTGGCGAACGACCAGAGCTGCTTCCTGTCGTAATTTCGATAATCTTGACTTTTATTTTGGGGTTTGTAGTAATGAAATAGAAGACAGAATCGACTACGTTGTTCATGAAATATAATAGAAATAATCTCACTAATATTTTAAAGGCGAAAGTTTGTGACTGTGTGAGTGTATGTTTGTTACTTCTTCACGGGTAAACGGCTGGAGCGATTTTAATAAAATTTGGTATCGAGATAGCTGATACCCTGGATTCACACATAAGCTATACATATAATAAAATCGTAGAAAAGAACTGAAAGAAAACTGTACATTGAATATTTAAAAAAAAAGGATAGGTACTTAGGGCGTTATCTACAATCGAAGTCTAAGCCAAACATATAAATTCTAAAAACTTTAGAATTTCTGTCTGTGTGTCTGTTTGTCTGTATGTATGTCCGGGCTAAACCAAAAAAGCTTGCATGGATTTACTTAAAATTTTGCATGTATATTACTAAGATATCGGGTCAACATATAGGCTACATATTATCACGCTATCACCTACGGGGGAGGAGCTATAATAATTTATAAAATTGAACGCGGGTAAAACCGCGGGGCACAGCTAGTAATTTATAAAGTTTCAAGTGGGTAAAACCGCGGGGCACAGCTAGTATGTAATAAATATGATAAATCGCTAGTTTATTTCAAGCTTTTAAGTACTTTGATTCATAAATAATTAAATAATGTCTTCATTGCCGAGCTTCGGTCACAGTGGTCAGTCTTAATGGATACTAGTGGACACTAGTCATCTGCGCGGGACAACCAGCATCATAACGGAATGGGACAGGTATGAGGCGCGGGGGTGTAGTACCGCCTAACCCCCAGAACTCGGGCTGCTACTGAGAAATTTTCTTACTATAAACGTCCCAAATTCACTTATTTAGCCTGACCTGGGATTTAGGACCCTTAACTTGATCCGCGGTGCTTTTGCAGCTGGCTTCTCTAGTTGCAAATCTCTCATTTTATGAGGCTATAGCCTCTTTACATAATAATATATAATAATAATATATAGGGACAATGTCACACAGATCATCCTAGCCCCAAACTAAGCAGAGCTTGTACTATGGGTACCAGGCGACGATATACATACTTATATAGACAGATAAATACTTAAATACATAGAAAACATCCATGACTCAGAAACAAATATTCGTGCTCATCACACAAATATTTGCACTTACCGGGATTCAAACCCAGGACCACCAGCTTCGTAGGCAGGAGCACTACCAACTAGGCTACGGTGACCGTCAAAACATTATTCTCTCCCGCTTTGCTCTGGAGGGAAGTGGAACTATTCATTTTCTAACTCCTCCTTTTTCTCTTTCTGATTAAACTCGTTGCGGGATCCAAGACAGTTAAAGTGATTCCCCGGGACATGCCTGAGCTTCACCGCTCAGTGTCATTTCATTGTGTGCCACTGTTGATCCTGGCTTACAGAAGTTGCAGTGGTGGGTAAGGGGGAGGGACTAGTCGCGTATGTTATGACCTGGGATTTGAACCAGGACCTCATTATCAATCTAGAGCACTAGAGATGTTGAATTATCAAGAATCCTTTCTTGGTGCACACCTTCGTCACTTAAGGAATATTTCTGTAAAATTCCATGGTTCTATGAGTAGATTCAGCGGTTTCAGCTGAGCGTTGATCGATCAGTCTGTAAGTTTCTGCTCCTATTTAATATTGACGGTCACCGTAGCCTAGTTGGTAGTGCTCCTGCCTACGAAGCTGGTGGTCCTGGGTTCGAATCCCGGTAAGTGCAAATATTTGTGTGATGAGTACGAATATTTGTTTCTGAGTCATGGATGTTTTCTATTTATATAAGTATTTATCTATCTATATAAGTATGTATATCGTCGCCTGGTACCCATAGTACAAGCTTTGCTTAGTTTGGGGCTAGGATGATCTGTGTGACATTGTCCCGAGATATTACATTAATATAATACATAGATTACAATTATAGTTTAAATTGCAAAATTGGAAGTTGGTGGCAATTAGAGTACGGAAATAATAACCCTACGTAATTATTGACCCCAAGGTCATGAATAATATAATAATAGGTACATGTTTCACTCCTCATTAAGGCTTGAACAATAAAGGCAGTGAGCCCAGTAATTTGTTTGCCATTATTGCATGGTTTAATGCATTGCATTGATTATGATTAAATATTTTTGGCTCCCACACTTCTGTAGTGCGTCAGGTATGTTTGCCGATGATGTTTGTGGATGACTTTTATGCAGTAATGCGAAAAAAGATTGCATCACTGACGTACAGGGTGCAACGTAGCTCGAACAGAGTCCTGAGGATGGTGGGTGAACAGCTAGATTCAGCCCTGGTTGGTAGGTTCACCGAGCTACATGTTGTTAAGGTTCGGTGAGTCTGCCCATGTGGTATGAATTTATTATGTATACTAACATAGCCTGTAAGTTATATTGTTATCTGCTGGTCTGAAAATAAATGATTTTTTTTATTATTTATTTATGGGACCTCGTAAGTTCCCTCTATACAATAAAAAATAAACATGTAATTCGGTTTTCAAATGCCGGAGCGACGGATGTACGACCAGCACATCGAGCTACTCCAATCTGTCAAATTTCCCCAATTGAAAGTGAACCTTATGCTTTCGTGATAAAGTTGAAAATCTATAAAAGAAATTTGACAGATTGGTGTAGCTGGATGTACTGATCTAATTGAGAACCTTCTTCCTTATTGAAGTCAGTAATAAAAATATAATAGGCATTGGTTTTGGTGCCGTTAATATTATTTTGTAATGGCGTACATTTAGTCCAATGAACATGTAATTCGGTTTTGCATTTGCATAATAGTAATATCCTGGGACATTATTCACGCACGGGAACTGATCTCAAACTGAGCAGCGCAGCGCTTGTACTATGGAAACCAGACAACTGATATACTACATATCTATCTCAATTTTCATTTGTAAATACATAATTATATAGATAATTACACGTAGAATCAGGACAAACACAAGTTCATGGACAAAAAATTGTCCTGGGTAGGAATCGAACCCACTAGGTACCAGCCGCGTGAAAAGCAAGTATCTACCAACCACGTCAACTTATAATATCTATAAATTTCTAGATACAGATCATGTTATCTAATATAAGGAGTAAATATCTACCCTTGAAACTTCGCAAATACATAGAACATTTATTTTAAAAATCAACAAAAAGTGCCGGATGGTAATCTCGGAGAGATTTATTTCCTATGTCAAAATGATTGTTTTATTATATCATAATTTTTGAAAATATTACTATTTTTTTCAAATATAATTATTTAATAATTTCCAAATTTCAAATTTTTTAATTTTTAAATTTCAAAATTGATAATAAAGTAATAAGTGATAGTTAAGTGATAAAAAAGAAGTTGTAGATTGTACGAACAAACTTTATCTACGTTACTTATTGCAACTCGCTACTCTATGGTCTGTGTTTGGAGATGAAATTCAGCTTGGAGCCGTGTTCAAATTTGAACGTTAATCAAATCTATCAGATTTATAAAGCCGCCTGTTAGTTTGAACTGAAGCATTGCTCCGATTACATTCATATTTAAATAGGAAACTTATTTTATTAGTTATCATGCAGTCATTTTTAGAAAGGGATACCTTCAATCACCAATTAACTGTTATAATAATATGTATTCAAATTAGCTGTTTTTTTAAAGACAACGCCGGCTTTACGTAAATAATGTATTTTACAAACATATAATAGACGGACACAGATTACATCCAGACTCAGAACAACTATTTATGGGTCACACAAATTTCACAGTTGTCCAACGCGGGAATCAAACCCGGGACACGAAGCGGCGAGGCGACTGTCTTAGCCGCTGCGCCACACGTGCAGTCAAATTGTTAACTCAAGTTATTGAAACTAGTTACAATATAACAGCTATTTTATGTATTCGTTACCATCTTTAATTAGAATAAATAACATTAAACAAGCATTATAACATATTTATTTTAACATTTAACAATATAATTAACGTGGGTATATTTTGTTTTATATTTTATTCTAGTAAATAATTATTGCACATTATTTTATCAGTATCCATACTAGTAACTCTCGGTATTCGTCTAATAATCAAAGGCTTGACTCTGTTGACTAAAATTACAATATTCGATGTATTCCATACATACATTTTCTGCGTATTACATCCTACCACTACATCACTGACAGAAGCACTTAACACAGTAAACACTTACTTGCGTTTGCAAGTCATTATTATTAATTTTACACTGAAGTCTCAAAAAAACAATAATCTGCAATTTCCCAGTCTATCTGCTCTGTATCCTGGTGGACATTGGTTGGGCACTGATATAAGAAGTCTAGAATGTATGTTCACACAATTCCCTTCCTGATCCTTTACGCTTCCTTCAGCACATTCCGCTTTAATCGTCACTTCATCCTCTTTACCATCTTCAAGTTTCCCATGATACTTAGGTTCTATGATTTCGACATCATCATTTGGAGCGGGGACAGTATCTGCATCAATCACAGCGTCTATGCTTTCAGTGGTAACAGTTTCGGGTACATATCCTGGTTCTTCATGGTATTTTTGAATCCATTTATCGTAAATACAGCTTTTATAAAGTATTAAAGCTTCGCCTATCCCGGTGAGCAGAATCTTTTTAGGTTTAGATATTGTACTATTTTCTTTGTTATCAACAATATCGCTTTCGTTGGCTTTTCGGAAGGAAAAAATCCTTATTCTGTTGACTAAGACGTCTGCTAAAATCTCGTTCCACGTCAAAGGTTTCGTTTCATTCTTCGGCTCTTCAAAATTTTGCAATTTCCTTAAAAGTATCTTTTGTTCGTTCGGAATGTTAATGTTGGTGTCGAGACACGCCACTCCACCCATAAGTATGATTATGCTGACAATGTGTATGGGCTTCATGTTTTTGTCGATTTTGTACAACAACGACACAATGGTGAAGCCGACTGGGATATTTTAGATAGATAAGGCAAAACGCAGTGGCTTTGTACTGTTGTGAATAAAAGTGTCACCGCATATTTTTCGTTCCTGACATTAATATGCGTCATAAGTCACTAAACTCTGCCAAAATATACCTAAGGTTAGTAAGCCATTTTATTGATCGAATATTAACAATATCTGTTATTTCATTACAGTTTCCTAAGATTGAATAATATTTATCATAATAAAACAACTAAAGAATAATATCGCTTGCTAATTATAAAACTAAAAATAAAAAATAAATATAAATCCGGGTCATATGTATGTCCGCGATATCTAGCCCAAACTAAGCACAGCTTGTGCTATGAATAGAAATAATTATTTACTTTTTTTGTGGTCGAATTTCTAGCACGGCGACTAATCTCAATGGAGACTAGCCATGTATTATACTAGTCAATATATAGTGCAAAAGGGTGCGCTAACACAGAAGCACTTTCTATTCCATCATTCATGATACGATGGGACGACTATCGACACGACCGGAAAGGGGTCAGGTATAGAACAAACGGATTTACGTGGCCTCCGAGGCTTGAAAATTTAAATACCGCCAACTAACAGAGTGTAGATACTGAAAAATTTTCTTTTATAGAAAATTCCCAATAAGCACTTTTGGCCCGACCTGGAATTTGAACCCAGGACTTAATTATCTGCGTTTCAGCCAGTCAGTAGAAATATTGAGGTTTTGTATGTTATATAGTATTTTAATCAAATACCGCGAAATATTGTTCACTTATTAAATGTAACCGTAGTTAAAATATAATTATCTAAAAGGTTTGTCCTCGCAACTGTACCACTATCTCACTGATAAAGATAGCTGCCAAATCAAATATTGACCGAGTGACGTTAGGTTAGCGGAAAAAACTATTTAATGTCCACAAAAAGCATGTAAACAAATATTTATCTCAAGTGGCTAAAATGTACCAAGGACGGCTGTGATAGTAATTTGATGGGTTACTTTTAGATTAAGATAATTAGATTGTTTTTATTATTCCATAAATCATCATCATCATCATATCAATGCTGGACAAAGGCCTCGCCAAAGATTTCTACAATTGCTGGTCTGGTGCTACGCGCATCCAGTGGATTCCAGTGACCCTCACAAGATCATCGGTCCATCTTGTAGGCGGCCTGCCCCCAGCCGTTATGTCTTCCGGTTCGTGGTCGCCGCTTGAGAGTCTGTCTGCCCCAGTGGCTGTCGGTTCTATGAGCTATGTGCCCACAGCCACTTCAACTGACTGACTGCTAAGATAGTCGCCTCACCGCTTCGTGTCGCGGGTTCAAGTCCCGCGCCGGATAACTATGTGTGTGACCCATAAATAGTTGTTCTGAGTCTGGATGTAATTTGTGTCCGTCTATTATATGTTTGTAAAGTACCCACACACACACAAGGATTAGATACGCTAATGCGGGCGTAGATAGTCGTTAAAAAAAACTTTGTAATTCTTCTATTTCGGTTACTTTGGTTCGCCTGCGAATCCCAACAATTCTGATTCGATCTCGCAAGGAAACCAAGCATAACAAATCTATTGCTCTTTGGGTGACACTAAGCCATCTGATAAGACCCATAGTGATCAAACACGTCTCTGTTCTTAAAGTCATCACTAGCAATACACATTAGTCAAGACCTTCGCCTTCAGATACAGCGGTATTTGGGATGAGAAGATATTACGTAGCTTCTTGAACGCTCCATAGACATCACCTATTTATTTTTTGAAGTACGATATAGCATAGTAGTTAGATGGTTGGACTGTGAAGTCAGTGGTCTCAAGTTAAAAGTCCACTTCAAAGGTTTGCCATTTAGAGGGATTTGCCGTCGTCACCGTCTTTTTTTTTATTGTTTCACAAATCGGACAATACAATAACTCATTCATATAAAACACAAATGTATATAAAACAAATATCCAAATTGTATGCCCTAAAATAGTGAACGTGCTTTGATAACTAAAAGACTTAAACTAAATAATAAAATTAAATATATATAACTAAATTATGACGTAATTACTTAAACTAAAAATTTAAATCAAAAATTGAGAAAGAAAAAAATGGAAATGCTAACAATTATCAGAGCATTGGCTCTTCGAGTTACTGTAAAAGATGTCAAAAAGCTGTCGTATGCCATTATAACTTGAGGCCATATCTCATATTATATTGTCTTGGCATGTGAGTGGCGACTGCGGTTGGTTGGTAGTTAGAACTTAGGAGACGCTACAACTCGACTACCTGGTGTATCCTCAGTCGCCTTTTAAGGCACCCACGTGATACTATAGGGTGGTTCTATCATTTTTTTGAGCCAGGTACCACACGCCCTAAAATCACGTTAAATAAGGAATAAGTACATGCTCTACATGACTCTACAAATTTGCTTCCATGGGTCGATATGTGAATTATTACGCACTCGTAGGTTCTGCACATTAAAACCCCGAGATATTTTCCACACACAATATTTAATCGAACAGAGTAACGTTCTCATCTACCGTCGTACAAAGAATGCCTCTTTAATAATTCTCCTACTCTATTTATATTTTTATCAGTGACAACCATTTGAAACTCTCAACAAACACATCTCTACGCAGTCAAAGTACTTTCTTAACTTATAAATATAAATATTCACATAAAGCTATTATTAACTTTAAATTCAATTATTACTAATAAGAAGAAATATATTTAATAAGAAATTTTAACTATAACGCTATAAACTATACTAAAATAAACTAAATAAAGGCAATCCATTAAGCGCTCCGCATCGGCATCAAAGGGTATCGTGCCCAGGAGGCTGGCAGCATTGCCACGTTGTATGGCAATACTTATTCTCTGTGCAAAAAATAGACCAGCCCTCTGGTCACGTGTGGCGTCGATCAATTTTTTAGAGATGCTCTTGAAGAGTGAACGAGCACCTGGACCCCATGGTCCTAGTGTTTCAACCCCAAATGGCTCAAAAACGTAACTGCCGATTAGGCGGGAGTACTTACGCCGCTTGAGGTTCTCTGCAGATGTAGCAGCAGCGCCCGCAGAATTCGAGGTTTGAGGAAGGTGGGATGGTGCCAGGGTATCCACGCATGTTGCGTCCCACACCAGATGCCTTCCCATCTTCCATGGCAGCAATGACATACCGTCTGGTCGCTTTCCATCGTCACGTGCCAAGCCATTTGGTTCCAGTATGGCAGGTACGCCGGCGATGGAAAGGGCTCTACGAACAATGTCATTAATACTAGCGTGCCGCGAAATTCTACCAGCGCTCCTACTACACGAAAGACCATGGTATTCAAGACGATCGACGGCTTCGCCACAACGACACTGATGCGGAGCCACAAAACGGACACCCAAACGAAGGCAAGTTGCGACCCTAAACGTGCAGTCGTCCAATAAAGTACCTAAGTTGGGTGAAGGTAATGCCTGCAACCAGAGCCCCGATTCCCACTCACCCAGAGCCAATAAGCGAGCGCGCTCTGCTGAAGTTGTGAATGTGTTGAGGAGACCATTGCGTTCAAGGTTGCAGAGCGGCTGGTCCCATTGTCTCTGAGAAGCAGGGTTGGTGGGTAGATCTGAACTCGGACAGGTAGCCCTCCAAGCATTCAAGGCATCAGTGAGACACATCACTTCTGAACTGACCCGTGTAGGATTAAGAATTTTCCGAGTCAATTCTTCAGTACTGTGGACCGAAGACAAGAAAGCTGGAAGGCTTACACTAGAAATTTTGCGGATACCGAGCCCACCCAAACGTAGAGGTAAAGTAGCTTGGAGCCAAGCCCGGTTATCCAGGTCTAGATTTAGAATTTTTGAAATGGAAGTTTTTAATATGGAATCAATACTTTCTAGGAGTGTCTGATGTTTCCACATGTGACGGGATCGCAGGATATGCGTAAATTTTGGGACAAAAAAGCAATATCTAAAGATTGTGAAAGCGGAATGTATGTTAATTTTCGAAAATCTCTCTGAGATGTCGTTGTAATTTTGAATTTTTTCATCTACAAATGATGGAAAAGCATCGTCTAGGACAGGTGACCCTAGGAGACGCAAAGTATCTTTTTCCAACAATTTTATATTTGGTGATACTATTTTAAACTTCTTGAGAATTGATAATTTATCAGTAGGGTCTGAAATAAAAATCTCACATTTAGACGAGTTTAATTCTAGCCCAATACATTTCAATTCCTGTTTAAGCAAAATAAGGTCGTTTAGAACAGTATCTACGTCACCTCCTAGGGTTCCATCGTCCAAATACCACACGTTAAATTCTGAATTTAGTTGACGAATTATGGGATGAATAGCGAGGCTGAAAATGAGTGGTCCGAGTGGGTCACCTTGTTGGCATCCGACTTCAGAATCTAAAACGTGATTTTTATATAATAATTTGGTTGGGTATCTATAACATTGCCAAATAAAATTGTAAAGTTCAGGAATTTCTTTTTTTACTTCCTTCAACAAGGTGTCCCTGTGAACTGAATTGAAGGCATTTTTAATATCTACCTTAACAATAACCTTGCCTTCAACACTTCCTAGATATGTGGTCAAGGCATGCACGGCGGCCTCAGACCCCCCCCTTGATCCGAAACCTCCTTTTTTTTTTTTTTTTTTTTTTTTTTTTTTTTTACATGGTGGAAATGCATTAAACTTACGCCGCTTGGGGAGGCGACGGGTTATGTGGGACTCACTCGGGCTAGTCCCGGGATACGCACTAAAACCACCATGGTAGCCAGCCTCACAATGCCTGTAGCGGGGGGCCTGGGTACTCGTGAACGATCTCGCCAGTACCCCCGCTGTACACTGAGCGTCTGAGACTCTCCTCCGGGGACGGGAGGGGGCCAAATGCCTCCTCCCCTCCCCTTCACGCACAAGCACGTTTAGGCAACCTGAGCTACAACAGGTTACCTCTTCCCGGGACCGCTTATGTAAGACGAGTGGAGTTCCCCTCCTTCAAACGCCAGCGGTCCCAGGGGTTGAACCGAAACCTAGTTGGAGTGGCTGAAAAAGATTAGAAACTTTATTGAAAGTGTATTTACAGCATATTTTAGCTACCATGCGCCTATACGTGCACCCCACGGCAATTGGACGTATACCGCCATCTTTTTTATTTAGGGCACATAGGTTAGCCCCGTAAAGAACGTCAATGATGGCCTCGTCCACATTTCCGCGGAGCATTAAATTTAATAGTTCTGCGAGCTCCGATAACAGCGTACCACCGGCCTCCCCGACACTTTCGCTCGTCAGATCCTTTAGATGTTGAGGAGACAAGCCATCGAAGCCACCAGCAGAACCGCTGGGGAAAGAGCCAATAGCAGCGGCCACCTCCCGAGCTGTCACAGTCAGAGCTTGCGAATCATCGGGAGGGGCAGGGAAGGCAAGGTTATTGTTTGACACCGGATGCTTGCTCTTAAGAGCTGCTAAAGTTTCTGGTGAATTTGGCGCCACCACATCGCTGGTAAAAAGTAGCCTGGCAGCACCTGCAATATCACCTTCCGACAACTTAGATTCCACGTAATGGAAGAAGCTCCTATTTCGATTGCGGGTTTGTTTTTCAGTGTTTGGGATAACATTGTAGTTGCAATTTGTACGAATTTGATCTGTTAAGGTTTTTTTTTTATTGTGGCCTTCTGGCATATGAAGAATTCTGTACGGAAAGGTGAGCAGGCGCTCCCAGGCCGATACTGTATTCTCCTGGACTGCTAGGCGAATATGTTGAGCTAAGTGCTGAGCTACTAAAGGCCTTGCTCTCCGGGGAATTCGTTTGAGAACCGGGATAGAATTTTTTAATTTACCTAAAGTGTGCCAAAGGGAATTTTGGTTGAAAGTTGGTGATGGAGACGGACTTTGTGAACGAGGATGTGCATTGTGGGTCTTATGAACTTTACCCAAATGCACTCCTAGACCGCGTTTACCTTTAAAGAAACGGGACTGAGAGCAGAGGTGACATTGTATTAAGACGTCAGCTGATGTGGAGGGTATACTGGAGTTGGGGTTTGCTAGGTTGCCTCCGTTATTTACAATGTTCATTAAAGCTATGGAAATTAAGGTAAAATAGTAACAAAATTAAAGTCCATAAAAATATCAATAAACACGCGTCACGGCGAACTTCATAATTGACATTATACCCATGACAAAAATATTAATAGCGACCAATAGCTGTTTGTTTGCATGGTGTCCTTTTTATTTCACAACCAATAGAAAACGGTCATCATTTTGGTTGCCATAGCAGTGACGGTTACCATGGCATCTGTATATTTTGATTTTCGGAACTGTTTTATTGTTTACACTTTTTTGTAATTTGCGAATTAAGTTGAAATATTTTAATTTTTCCCACTCACTATAATTCGAATGATTTCTATTATTTATTGCAAACGTTTCTTAAACTTATAGCACAGAATTTTGTATATTTTCAGGTTTTTTATGGAGAAAGTTCGAAGATCATATTATTTAAGAAAAAACACCATTAGTTGTGATAGTTGCATAAAGATAACACTTCCACTTATTATTTGCACTTAATAATTCACTTTTAATAACATTACTACTAGAATAACTTGAGATTTATATTTTTAATGATTTAAATAGCGGAGCAAGATGTTTTTGAAACTCTAATATCGAATATTAATAGTTTTAAGATGTAAAATTATTATAGTAATTAATAAAATGAAAATCACTAATCAAGTAAATAACCGTAGTGTAAAAATATCATTATAACATAGCAGCTACATCATAACCGTTGCGCGGCTATTGAGTACTGATAACAGAATATAAAAATGTACTATTTCAAATTTCCCATTTAAAAGGTTTACGATATTTTTACAGGAACTAACTGGCAATAAATCTAGAACATGTTTATTTGAAATTCCAAATAAAAGTTGAAATAGTTATTCGAAAAATAGTTTGTATATAATTTCAACATGCTGCGAGCAATCCGAATCGCGTGTATGCCTGCCTTAAATTATGTTACATCGATAACGGGGCATAAATATTTAAAATGTTGAATACCAAGTTATTCTGAATTCTATTCTTATTTTTTTTGGAAGGACATCGACAGCGCTGTTCGTTAAATCTCAGTACCTATCGGACATGCAATTACAAACATACAATTCGTGGACTCAACGTACACCTAGTCTCAGAGCAATTATATGTGTAATGGCTAACTGCACTCACCAGTCTGTATGAGGTCGGTCAGCCTATAGATGGGTGGCTGCCAAAGTGACTTATTTTCGAAGCGTATCCGTGCTTCAGGGCACGTTAAGCCGTCGGTACTGGTCGTTGTCGATTGACAAAAGTCGTCAGACTCCAGACAATAAGACATCTTCATGCACACAAATATCGGCCCTGGATGGTAATCGAACCCACGATCAGCGACGTGAAAGGCAAGCATTAACCCACGACGTCAATGGCCCATCAAATCTATCCCGTCGATGGCCAGGTCATGGCAAGTTATTGATCTAATTATCAGTGTATAAATATGATCTTGGTATACGCATGGCTGTGTGGTTGACTGCCATAAAGAATATTGCCACCCCCTCTCATCCCGTGGGGGAACGTAGAAGTCTTCCGGAGGGAATATAATAGGTCTTTACCTATGAAATTGCCGTTTTGTATGAAAAAATTTAAACGAATTTTTTTCTTGAATTTTTTTATTTGTATTAATCGAAGTAATCACCCATGCAATCAATGCATCTTTGCCATCGCAGTGGCAGTTTATTGATGCCCTTCTTAAAGAAATCAGCTGGACGGGAGGCAACAAATTCTTCAAAGGCATTTTGTACTGCCTCTCGGGTATTGAATTTTTTTCCCGCCAAGAAGTTATCCAAATTCTGGAAAAAGTAGTAGTCTGTAGGCGCAAGGTCTGGTGAGTAGGGCGGATGACGGAGAGCTTCCAACCCCAGTTCTTGCAACTTGGAGACCGTCTGCTGTGCAGTATGAGGTCGCGCGTTGTCGTGCAGGAGCAGCGGAGACGAGCGATTGACCAATGCTGGTTGGAGATGCGCCAGCTTCTCCATCATTGTGCTCAGTTCTTCACAGTACACATCTGCAGTAATGCTCACCCCGTTTGGTAAGAAGCTGTGATGAATCACACCGGCGCTAGACCACCAAACAGTGACCATCACTTTTCTAGGGGTAAGTTTTCGTTTAGGGCATTGTTTAGGTGCTGAACCAGGATCCAACCAACTTGCTGAGCGCTTGCGGTTATCAAACAGAATCCATTTTTCATCGCAGGTAACAATGCGGTTCAAAATTCCTTCATTTGTGTGTCTGTTGAGCAGTGCAAGGCACGTCTCGACGCGTACTTCGCGCTGGCGATCATTGAGTTCGTGGGGCACCCATTTGTCAAGCTTTTTTACCTTGCCAATTTGACGCAAATGGACCAATATTGTTTTGACGCTAACGTCGAAAGCTGCTGCTAATTCAGCCGTAGATTGTGTATCATCAGCTTCCACAACCGCCTTTAATTCGTCATTGTCGACCAAAGTCTTCGGACGACCGCGAGGTTCATTTTTCAGGTCGAAATTTCCAGAACGGAAGCGAGCAAACCAATAACAGGTGGTGCGTTGGTTTGTAGTGTTAGCTCCGTAAACGTCGTTGATGTTGCGTGCCGCTTGTGCCGCGTTGCTGCCACGACGGTACTCATATTCTATAATTACTCGAATTTTTAACGTATCCATGATGACGAAAAAGATTGAAATGCGATGAAAATGTAACACTAATCAATAAAGAAATGACTACTTTTGGAAAAAAGAATCCATGTTTTTAAAATAAAATTAATTTGAAATTAGAATTCTTAGCCAAACAAAAATTATTTTGATTTGAAATGGCCAGTACTGCAGAACGGCAATTTCATAGGTAAAGACCTAATATATACCAGAGCCGTTCTCTGGTATATATATTCCCAGCAGGGTTATCTTGAGTACCATGTCTACCTTACTGCGATCGCCAACCCGTCTGCCAAGCGTGGCGTATGGCATATCCTCCCAAATTATGGACACAACTACACCGCGGCCCCCAGTCCTCGGCAGCCCTGCTATTCCCAGCCGTGATGGACCGATGAACTTGTGCGGGTCGCTGGGAACTGCTGCATGCGAATATCGCAAGACCGGCAATTGTGGAGATCTTTGGGGGAGGCCTTTGTCCAGCAGTGGACGTCTTTCGGCTGATATGATGATGGCGATGCTGATACTTATACCACACAATTTTATGAATCAAGAATAACTTGATTCATAAAATTGTATATTCGTCATGGTTTTGAACTTCATAAAATTATATGAAGTGTATGTTTCGCCGGACCGTCTCAACTGGGCCGTGTTGAAACCGGTAGTAGATGTACCTGCTGAGTTTGTTTCGCTGGGTCTTCTCAGTTCGGGCGCATTAGATCCGGTGGTAGCATTAAAGCGCGACCGTCGTTTTAAATACAAGGTCCGTTATAATAATAAAACTGAATTCATACCTTAATATAGACAGAACCATTCAGACAATATGTAGTAAAATATAAATTTCAATAATTAAACTTAAACATAATCTCCTTGAAAATAACTTAATACAAGCTAGCTAAATATCACTACCATTATAAAATACATTGTATAAATGTTTTAACATTCCGTGTACCTAAATATCTGTAATAAGTTAATAAGTAACTAGAAATAATAACTGTATTACTACAAACATGTTCTGACTATTTACAAGCGTTTTTTTAAAGTCTACGTGAATAAAAACCTTTTTTATTTTATTTTATTTTATACCTACTCGTAACAAATTTCCCCATCCCTAATATTCTTGTATTAGAAGAGTTTTTTACAACTCTGATTCTTATTAGCGCCTAAAGTAAACAACATAATGTACATCGATACCTATCTCAAGTACCTGTTCATTTATTTTGTACAAAGCTGTAACCGAATTAAAAATAAAAGCCGTTACAGCCAGCGAGCCGGTTAAGTCAACAAAACAACCTTTCACACCAATAACATTGAAAATGCAACGAACGATTGAATTTCATTCCTTTTCATACCAATTGCTACTTTTATAGGGCTGCCGCATTTTATATATTTTTTAGGCTTCGTCGTTCAACACGGTAATGTCATTCACGAGTATCATTCTGTCTGCCTTATATATATATATATATATATATATAATATGGCCTTTGCGTCTGTTACAGACGATTTACGGCGCATTATCTGAGACAAATTTCTTTTGGTGTCTAAACAAACCGATGCGAGAGCGACATAGCCTGCCGCAGGCCTGACAAGAGAAGTTTGCGGTGGTTGGTGCCGAGACGCCTTCATGTCGCTTCTGTCTCTTATCAACAAGTACTCCGAACCAGGCTTCATCACAGATCTTACGACCCTCCACTAAACGTTTGCGCCATTTAACTTTATTTTCAGCGAACTTTTCCCAGCTACAATGGTCAATTTTAAAAGTGGCCATATCCCGCTTGGTGCAGTCTTTAAAGCGAAGCAGAGGTCTACCAACAACGCGCTTCGCTATAGCTACCGCACCCAATAGAACAAACACATCGTGGTATTCGAGTGGGTTCCATTCTGTGCTCATGCCCCAACCAACATAAACGCTTCTGTTTAAGAGACGCTGTCAGGCTAGGTAGCTGTGCTATTTCTAGAAATTATCGTATGGGCAGTGATAACCCTAGTGCCAGAGTTATTCAAGCCGCTTAATGACTGTTGTCTAATTAAAGCCGGGACCGACAGATTTACGTGCCCTCCGAAACACGAAGAGGCTCAGAAATTAAAACACTTTGGTGGTCACCCATCTATGGACTGATCCCAAGCATAGTTGCTTAACTCGCCGATCGGTTACGGACTGGTGAGGGAATCGGTCTATGAGCGTCTATGTCTGCCTATCATAGACATTTTATTAAAGCTAGTAATAACTGATAAAAAAATAAATTTATACAATCGACTAAAAACTTTTTTGATAACAACCTTTTCGAATAAACAACAGCTGCCTCATTGGAATCAGCAGCTACATCATATCAGCCGAAAGACATCTACTGCTGGATAATAAGTTTATGATTCCGCATTCATTTTTAAATCATTAAAAACAATATCTACTTTTAAAATGAAATAAAATAAAATAAAAAAGGTTTTTATTCACGTAGACTTTAAAAAAGCGCTTGTAAATAGTCAGAACATGTTTGTAGTAATATAGTTGTATACATTAGATATTATTTCTAGCAACACAGACATTTAGGCACATCTTGTACGAAAACATTTACAAAATTTATTTTATTACAGAAATGATATTTAGCTAGCTCGTATCAAGTTTAATTGTAAATAACCATTTTTTATATAAAATAATATTATATCCTGCAACATTGTTCACACCCGCACATCTGATCTCTAACTAAGCAGAGCTTGTACTATGGGAACCACACAGATAACTGAGATACATATACTACTTTTCTTTTGTAAATATAGACTTATATGGATAATTATTATATCCAGACTAAGAAAAAACAGACATGTTCATGCACACAAATATCTGTCCATGGTGGGAATCGAACCCATGGCCTGCGGCGTGAAATGCAAGAATCTACCAACGACGCTAACCAGCCCATATAAATGATTTTAATAATACGTGTTGGACATTATTATTTTATTTTATTAATTATATTCAACGATCGAATTGTGAGATATTAACAAAGCAAGGACTATCCGCTTAAATTAAGATTATGTTAGTAAATATAATATTATAATTAACTTTATAATTGTAAGCTAAGCAGCTTAGTAAGTGACTGTAATTTCAGTTATTAAATTAGTTTATTGTGTTATAATAACACAATAAGGACAATCCACTTAAGATTATGTATGCTTCTTATCTTATCTTTGATAGGTCTCCTGGTTCTGGATATGCCAGCCCCAGGATGGCCATTCTGTGTCTTGCTTATGCATCGCATTTGCATATTATATGCAGCATTGTTTCATGTTCTTCCCTACAGGTCCTGCAGATCGGGCTATTCGACAGTCCCAATTTGTGTAGGTGATAGTTGGTGCCATAGTGGCCCGTGAATACTGCTACTATCAGTCGTAGCTGGTTTCTGCTGTACTTCCAAAGTTTTTGGACCAGATTTTGTCTACTCCTTTTATGAGTTGCTTTGAGTGTTTTAATTCCTTGATTTTGGTCCACATTTGATTGTGTTTAGCTGTGGATTCATTTTTAAGGATTGCTCCTATTACATTTGGAGGAATCCCTACGCACGGTTCTGGTCCACAGAACTGACTTTCAGATCCCTTCCTAGCCAGTGCATCTGCTTTTTCGTTGCCTTCTATTCCTGTATGGTCTGGTACCTGATGGCCTGATACGAGTTTGACTTTGTTTTTAGTACCAAGTTTGTTCAGAGCCGTGATACAGTTCTGGATTAATTTTGATTCAATTTTATGTGACATCAGGGCTTTTAATGTAGCCTGGCTGTCACTGAGTATGTAGATGGTCTGACCTTCAGTCGCCCTATCTATGATCGTCTGGGCGCATGTAATTATCGCGTATGTCTCTGTCTGAAACACTGTCGCGAAATTATGTATGCTTAATATAATATTAGAATTAAAGTCACAATTGTATGATAAGTCGTTAAGTAAGTGTATAAATACATTTCGTTATCACAAATCGCACTAGAAATCCTATACAATCTTCAACTCGTGACTGTTATTTCAAAGTAAAAGTCAAAAATCATTTATTCCGTAAAAAAATACATTTATGTGGAATCGTCATATTTTTACCCTACCCTGCAATGCATGACGTGGCAGCTACTGAAAAAGATTCAGTTATTAAGATTCTTCAAAACAAACTCGTATAACAATCAAATTGTGTTGTAATCACACTATTAGGCTATCGACTTAAATTAAGATTATCTAAGATTAATATAATATTAACATATATAATATAGAATTATCCTTATAATTGTAATCTAAGTAAGTGTATAAATACACTTCTTTATTACAAATCGCACTAAAAATCCTATAAAAACTTCAACCCGTGGCTGTAATTTCAGTAATTAAGATTCTTCAAAACAAACTCTGTGAGTCTCTTCAACGTACTTGACTAAGTTCAAGGTCACGGACAAACAGTGACAACCCTAACTACGATTCCCCCTGGGTGTGTACTTGTTCAGGCTTTTTCTACATTTCCACTTCGCGCGTTTGTGTAGCTTAATTGGAAATCTTGTTATAAGCATCCTCGTAGGGTAGGCTCGTAGTTAAAAAGATAAGCTATCTCTCAGAAATTGGTACATGATAATGTGTAGAGGAAAGCTGGGAAATGGATTCATCTTGAAATTCGATTAAAACAGTTATAGTCACATACACCCGACAAATCTTAGTACAGAATATTTGTCTGGTGATATTTTTTTTTTATACAGAATGGGTTTGCGCTTGACCACGATCTCACCTGATGGTAATTGAAGATGTGGTCGAAGATGGACCGCGCGTACCCATAAAATGCCTGTTTAAATAGGCTGTGTG
The DNA here is from genome assembly GCA_951640165.1 of Pseudoips prasinana. Lineage (NCBI taxonomy): Eukaryota > Metazoa > Arthropoda > Insecta > Lepidoptera > Nolidae > Pseudoips > Pseudoips prasinana. Next base: position 33,629,174 of record OX621245.1, on the reverse strand, counting down.
ATATAGCGCATATGCTCCTTGTAGGTACCGGCCTAGGTAATGTCATCGTGGTGGATCGTCTGCGCGGGACATATTATAGCGCACAAGTGTTTGCGCAAACGCAGGGGCCCCTTCTATCTCAACACTCTCATGATTAGTGGTTAGTGACACATGGCTGCTAAGTCAGTGGTCGTAAGTTCGATCCTCACCAAGGACCATTCTTTAATAACCATGATATTTTTTTCTGTTTCTGGGTGTTATTTATCTGTAATTTGACTGCCTCCTTGGTCTAGCGGTAGCGTATTCACCCGCAGTGAACGCTGTCCTGGGTTCAAATCCCGGGTCGGGCCAAAAGTGATTTTGGGACTTTTCTGTAAAAAGAAAAATTTCTCAGCATCGGCCCGAAGTCTGGGAGTTGGCGGTATTATACCCCCGTGCCTCGGAGAGCACGTAAAGCCGTCGGTCCTGTGCCTGACCTCTTTCCGGTCATGTCGCTAGGCGTCCCATCGGATCACGAGAGTGATGGAATAGAAAGTACTCCTGTGTTTGCGCACACACTTGAGCACTATAATATGTTCCGCGCAGATGGCTAATCTCTATTGAGACTGGCCGTCGTGGCTGAAATTCGACTAGGAGGACATTATTATTATTTGTAATATATATGTAAAGTATGTTTAACAGTTTTCTAGTTGCCGTGGTACAGGCTCTGTCTAGTTTGGTTATATATAAGATTCTATAAAACACTACCCAAAATTGTCTACAAATAAGTTTAAAATCTTAATCTCTTTAAGTTTTTACAATTATACTAAGTAATAAATTTAAAAAAAAGGTTAAAAGAATTATTGCTAAATATATACACAAAGCCAAATTGTCTAGTATATTACAAAATTTCTGATTATTTAAGTGACAATATAAAAAAATATTTATTCATTTAATCAACCCGATTTTCTCTACTTTTGGTGTGCAAATAAGAATATTGCACACCAATAACATGCTTACAGTGTGAAAACGCAAGAAATTAAAATTACATAGAAATATAAGGTTGTTCCATATTAATGAGATGACATTGTACAAAAAACTATTACAGAATTGTTTGAAAATTAAATGCTGGAAAGCGCCCCTAGGCACGTTGCTAGGCAACTTGTTTTAAGCAGATCATTGCCATGCATGAGTATACCTTACGGTATTTTTCACTAGGAGAACGGGGGCGCCAGAACAGACTCTCATTGAGTCGTCTATACTCAATGAGACTCTGTTCTGGCGCCCCCGTTCTCGATGCCTACCGGCAGGCACTAGTGCAATAGAGCGCGAGGCTAGAGTAACGTCTAAATGCGCTCCAGCGCGTCGGTGCTATCCTGCTTCACCTCGAGGCCTGGGTAAGAAGAAGGAGTGGTTGCGTCACCTACAGACTGACTCAGATACTCTCCAGATGCGGGTTTTTCGGTGAGTATTTGAGCCGGACTGGATCTTTTGCCGCTAGCAGCCGTGAATGCGTTCCTTCTGTGAGGCAGTCGAATCAACGAGCCGATCCCGCCCGCAGACGAAGGAGGGGTCGTGGCGGAGGTGGCAGCTGGTAGCACAACTCCCCTCGGGTCTGTGGCAGCAGTGTGAGAAGTGTTCTCCACTGCCGCCACATATAAGCAGCTCCGAGAAGACAGCGATCTGTTTGTGGCGCAGTCGCTGTGCCGGACTGGCAGGAGTCGGCAATAAGGGAGCCTAGTTGCTTAACCTCGCCAATCACTTACAGACCGGTAGAGCATCTGGCTATGAGCGCCTCAGCGCTACAGACGAGCTACGATGCTACAGACACACACACACACAGTCATCAACGTCAAACTTATAACACCCCTCTTTGTGCGTTGGGGGTTAAAAATACATACAGACATTCAGTACTATATATATATATATATATAATATGCTGTTAATATCAATTTATTGAAATTCTAAGTAAATTAGTGTGTAAGACAACGGTTTTAAGTAAATTATAGATTTATTAAATTAGTAATTTTGAGAGACATTAAATTTAAAGCTTAATCTAATATTTCAAGAAAATTAGCATACCTATTATCTTAGAGAATAATGCAGACAAATTTAATGTAAATTTGATTCTTAATTAATGCCTTGGTAGCGTGCACCGTTTATTACACTTACTTTCTATTTTATTATTTTCATCTGCAATCATGTTCAGTCAATGGAACCGGTTAAAGTGAAAGGGACTATCGCCAGCCAATCAGAAGCCTAGGCCTGAATCGCGCAAGTGAAGTTTTCGCAGCAGTAAGTATATAATGAAATTGACTTGTGATACCTTCGGGGAGTCCGTTGCTATTAAGAAGACCGGTAATGGCGAGGGCCGGACTCAAGTCTCGCTACTCCAATAAATTTAATTAATTGATATTTGGTAGAGTGGCACTGTTTCTAGAGATTGTAAGATTTGTAAAAAGAATGACTCAACTCTGGCAGATATCCTCTTCTTCACCTAGTAGCAAGTTTGACTTCCTTTTTGTAACAATAAATCTTATAGGCTTGAACCCTAATTAAGTATGTTCCTGAGATTATGTTCTGTAATTTGATTGTGATGTATTCGAACCGATGTACAGACGCCAGCACATCCAGCTACCCCAATCTTTCACATTTCTTTTATAGATTTTCAACTTTATCACATAAGCATAAAGGTTGAATTTCAGTTGTGGGAATTTGACAGATTGGGGTAGCGTGATGTGCTGGCGTCTGTACATATTAGTTTAACTTAATAATGCAAGTAATGAGTAACTAAGAACTTTTTGTATAAACCTGTGAAATAGTAATTTACAAGAGTTAATTCAATTGATGATCTATTAACATAGCCGTAGATGCATGTAGTTTTATATAGAACTAGCAGTGCCCGCGTACTTTGTTCTGCGTTATAAATATTTTTGTCCGTGCCCGTTTGTCCCGTGTAATACTTCGGGTTAAAAGATCGGGATAAATAAAAAATATTATTATGAATAATAGCCTATGACACTCCACAATAACGTAGCTTTCTAATGGTGAAATAATTTTGAAAATCGATTCAGTAGATCCAGAGATTATTACAACGTCACAAACTCACAAACGTTACCTCTTTATAATATTTTTATAAAGTATTTAATAAAAAATAACTTCTCCAATCTTATTGTAAGTGTGATCTATGACTGAAAGCGGAATGAAGCGCTGACATGCCATCATCGTCGACAGCGCTTCATTCCGCTTTCTAAATAACAAAATACCAGCATTTCTTTTTAAATCATTGTACTTTATTCTGCAAATCGATGATAAATTTGCTATGAGATTATGATTAACATGAAAGTTGCACTGAGAAAGTAAAATATTATGGCACTGAGGGAATTAATCCCTCTACTACTTACTTACTTATCGTATGGGCAGTGGTTACCCCAGTGTCAGAGTGGTTCAAGCCGCCCAGTAGGCCTCTGACATGGCTTAACGAATGTTGTCTAATGGCTACAACCAGGACCGACAGCTTAACATGCCCTCCGAGGCACGGAGAAGCTCAGAAATTAAACCACTTTGGCGGTCTCCGATCTATGGCCTGACCGCGAGCCTAGTTGCTTAACCTCGCCGATCACCTACGGACCGGTGAGCATCTAGCTATGAGCCATATTGCTATACATCTCTCTATTGCTGCGCCACATGTATTCTGTAAGGTAAATGAATGTGGTATGTTGTATAATTTCTTTCCAAAACATTCAACAATGAAATAGAAATAGTCGGGCGGTTTACCGATCCGTATAATCGAGCCTCCATCCGGGGTGCGTTCTGACCACAGAATAATACACAGTAGGATGTTAAATGTCCCTTAAGGAAAACTGTTATTAAGATCAAACGTAATTAATGTAATTATTACCTCGTTGGTTCAGTGGTAGCGTGTTTGACTTACTTACTTATCGTATAGGCAGTCTTTACCCTAGTGTCAGAGTTGTTTAAGCCGCCCAGTATGAATGTAACTTTTGTTTTATATTATTATAATTTACGTAGGCATGTATTTTTTGCGAATAAAATACAGTCAGTGTCTCTCGCTGATAACGGAGTTGGCCGCCTGCAGTAGCTAGCCGGCCGACTGAATCGATATGTTCGCGCGATAAGTAGGCATCTGACATGGCTTAGCGACTATATATAATATAACTCTTTTATGGGGCAATGTATAAGATTCTATAACAAACTTCCCAGTGATATCCGAGAAATGTCTATGAATAAGTTTAAAAGAATTATAATAGCCAAATTGTGTAGCAGGGCTTACTACAAAACTTCTGATTATTTAAGTGACAAAACAGCTTGGGATTGAGTCACTCTAAATTAACACATTTAAATACAATGTAATTTTATGTAAAAAATAAATATTTTAAAAAATGATTCCTACTGAGTTTTCTGGCAGTGTTTCTCAGTAGCTGCCACGTCATGCACTGCACGGTAGGGTAAAAAAAAATTGACGATTCCACAAAAATGTAATATTTTAACGGAATAAATGACTTTCGATTGATTGATTGATTGACTGTTGTCTAATAACTGCAACCGGGATCGACAGCATAACGTGCCCTCCGAAGCACGGAGACGCTGAGAAATTAAACAACTTTGGCAGTCACTCATCTATGGACTGACCGCGGGCCTTGTTGCTTAACCACGCCGAACACTTACTGATATATGAGAACATCTAGCTATGATTGCCTGGAGTGTTTGACTAATAAATAATAAATAAATCGGGACGATTAACACACTGCCATTTAATCCTTAATTAGGTAGAACCATGTCTCTAGAAATCTGAGCCGATAGATAATCTCCGAAAAGGTGTTAGAGAATCCTACATTTGATCCAGCAGTGAGCGCCCACGCACAGAGCTTGATCTAGCAGTGTGTATCATTCGTAGTATAACAGCCCCTGATTGGTAGAGAGTGCGGGTTCGAGATCCGCCGGACGATTAAATCTAAGTTTTCCACTTTAAAGATTACATTAATGCTTTTATTACGAATAATGCCATAAAACTAAAATTTAATAGGTGGAGCCTGTACTATGGAGACCAGACAATGATAAACATACTTTTATATTTTTTGAATACATACATATTATAAATTAATTACACCCAGAGACATAATATATTATAACATTTAATTATATATTTATGTATGTATAGTATATCATAGTATCTAATAATATAATTATTGTACATATTAGATATTTATTATATGTATAGATTATATATTTAAATTAATTATTTATCGAATCCAATCTCTACTTAGTGCGTCTACCCACTGTTTATTGTTGTATCTCTGCACCTCCTCAAGGTCGACTGGGAGAAAATGCCTACGGCATTAAGTCCACCTCTGTACAATTTTGTGCCTAAAGTTTTGAAATAACTTTGCAGAGCGGTAGGGCATAGCGTTCATTCGCTCAAAGAACAGCCCGACTGGGGAAGTATCCCACCTTACAGAAGACATTCCTTAATAATAACATTAATAATTCTAATGTTGTGTTTCCGAGTGTGAGTAAGGTCGCCAGAGCTCATTGGGGTGGGGGGAAGGGTCAGCAACACCTGTTTGTTGACTCTAAAAGGCCGGCAACGCACTCGGGACTCCTCTGGTGTCGCGAGTGTCTATGGGCGGCGGTGATCACTTACCATCAGGTGACCCACTTGCTCGTTTGTCGCCCTCTGATATAAAAAAAAAAAAACTAATTATGTTCATCACACAAAGATTTTCCCGACTAGGGATCGACCTCTGGATTGGCAGTGTAGTAGTGACCTACAATGCCGCTACACCTTTAGGCCAGTCGTTACCTGTGTAGGTCTCAGTACTAAATCCCGGATCAGGCCGGGTTACACCCCCGAGTCTAAAACAGCAATTAAAGCCTTCCTTCCGACCCTTCAGTCATGTCAACTTGCCTATCATTAAATCATGTGAGTTAAGTTATATAGGCGTATAAATTTGTGTACTATACTTATATAATACTAGCTATGCCCCGCGGTTTCACCCGCGTTAAGCTACATAAATTATAGCCTACTAGCTGTGCCCCGCGGTTTTACCCGCGTTAAATTTTATAAATTATTACAGCTCCTCCCCCGTTGGTGATAGCGTGATAATTTGTAGCCTACATGTTGACCCGACCTCTAAGTAATATTCATGCAAAATTTGAAGTAAATCCATGCAGTACTTTTTGAGTTTAGCCCGGACATACATACAGACAAACAGACACACAGACAAAAATTCTAAAAACTATATTCTTGGCTTCGACACTGAATGTAGATCACGCCCAAAGTATCCTTTTCAAAAAATATTCAATGTACAGTTTTGACTTTCCTACGATTTTATTATATGTATAGATTACCACAAAGTTTCATCAAAATTCGTTCAGTAGTTTTAGCGTAAAAGAGTAACAAACATCCATCCATCCATACTTACAAACTTTCACGTTTATAATATTAGTAGGATGTCGTGTAAGGTCAATTCATCCCACTGCTAGGACGAACGGAAAGAGTCTTATTAAGAGTCATTTGTCCTCCTAATTTAAGCAGTGGCACGAACGGGCACGTACGAGTAGTTTTACTTAAATATTTATTTTAAAGTGGATTGACTCTTAGTGCAGATAAATTTGTTTCTGTTTGTTCACGGTAGCGTAATACATTTCCAGTTATGCATGGGTAAATTTGATGTGCGATCGTCGTCACGTTAATCTGGTTTCCATAGTGCAAGCTCTGCTTAGTTTGTGATCAGCGTGTGTGAATAATGTGGCAGGATATTATGTGCTTGTTAATTTTTCACGTTAGTTTTAAGAATATACTATATATGGCCTTTGCGTCTGTTACAGACGATTTACGGCGCATTGTCTGAGAGACATTTATATTGGTGCCTAAACAAACCGATGCAAGAGCGACATAGCCTGCCGCAGGCCGGTTAAGAGAAGTTTGCGGTGGTTGGTGCCGAGCCGCTTTCATGTCGCTTCTGTCTCTTATCACCAAGAATATACTAAGATAGCTATTAATATAATTGTTGTTTTAAGTACAGACGCCAGCACATCAAGCTACCCCAATCTGTCAAATTTCCCCAATTGAAAGTGAACCTTATAGCTTTTGTGATAAAGTTGAAAATCTATAAAAGAAATTCGACAGATTGGGCATGCTGGCGTCTGTACTTAATTACCTCCACTACTTATATAACACTGTATACGAGACGATCAAATCAATCAGGAAAAAGTCTACAGGCTACCATAATTTTATTCAATACGTGCAGTAAAAAGGAGTTGAAATAATGGAAACAAAGAAAGAAAAGTTTATTTGGAAGAATATAGTACAATAAGGTATTACAATAGCTATAGATTGTCTCATATATTCTAATATTTCTGGTGTACTTACAAGTATTATCTTTTATCTATAAATTATTATTCATTATTTTATAACTATAGCATATTAAAAAGGGGACAATTTAAAATTATTTATCATCTAAATACTCTTTGGTAGAATAATAATATTTATACATAAAATAATTAAATCATTTGCGTTTAAACATATTTAAATTAAAGCTTTTCAAATAATTTGGCAATTTATTATAACTTCGAATGACCATACGATGACCATATTACAATAATACTAAATAATAATTACCTCTTATTATTTTACAGTTACGCTACTGTTGTTGCTGACCGTACGACTGCGAGGAAAGTGACCTACTGAGAACAGGGCACTATACTACGTTCTACCGGTCAGGGCGACAACTATACGTGAAGACGTATGATGTAGCTATGACGGAACGAATTTGTTGACTTTTTATTTTCCAACCAATAAAGAAAATCCCTTCAAAATTACAATAACATAAACCGAAGTAACAAATTAAAAAAAAATCCCATCCATAAATGTCAATTAACTTGCATGTGTATTTCAGAAACTAGTGTAATAAAACTCCTTGAGTAGGTAAAACCATATTATATTTGGATATTAAACCAACACTTCTTTATCTTTACACAATTAAAGGTAACACAACAATACCCTAGCTCCGTACGTCTGACCCGTACGATGCTCCAAGCAAAAGTGACCGATCGATCCGCCAGCCTGCGACACGTCACCGTTCAGTGTTGCCACATAAATATTATTAAAAACCCATTTTAATTTTAGTAGTTTTTTAAAATAAATATTATTCAACCTAACACTCGTCCATCCTGACCTTGTGTATGTCCTCATACACACAAGTCTAAAAGAACCTAACACTTGGCCAATCGATCGGTTTACAAAATGAATAAAGAGACAGAAGAAAAAAAAATTGAATACGTACATGTAACATAGAATGAACATAACATATGTGAGAATTGGTTTTTATATTTATAATAATAATTCTGGCTAAATTGTAATATCTCTTGTTCTAAATCATTATACAATTAATATCGGCAATAGTCTTTTTACTAATGTACATCACAAATTTAGCAAAACAAATACAATGGTAATGAAACTGACAAACCAATCACATGGTTGCTAAACTGGCATACCAATCACATGGTAGCTTAACTGGCAAACCAATCACATGGTTGCTAAACTGGCATACCAATCACATGGTAGCTAAACTGGCAAACCAATCACATGGTTGCTAAACTGGCATACCAATCACATGGTAGCTAAACTGGCAAACCAATCACATGGTTGCTAAACTGGCATACCAATCACATGGTAGCTAAACTGGCAAACCAATCATCACATGGTTGCTAAACTGGCATACCAATCACATGGTAGCTAAACTGGCAAACCAATCACATGGTTGCTAAACTGGCATACCAATCACATGGTAGCTGAACTGGCAAACCAATCACATGGTTGCTAAACTGGCATACCAATCACATGGTAGCTAAACTGGCAAACCAATCACATGGTTGCTAAACTGGCATACCAATCACATGGTAGCTAAACTACTATCTGAAATAAATGTTTTTATTATTATAAACTGGCATACCAATCACATGGTAGCTAAACTGACAAACCAGTCACATGGTTGTTAAACTGGCAAACCAATCACATGGTATGCTAAACTGGCAAACCAATCACATGGTTGCTAAACTACTATGGATGCAACTATCTGAAATAAATGCTTTATTATTATAAACTGGCAACCCAATCACATGGTTGCTAAACTGGCTGCTGTCTTATAAACTATACTTTTAACTAAATATGAAATGATTAACTATATTGCAATATACTATTATAAATGATATCACTTGATATTAACTAGAACTTGTAACATGCATACTCCAAATAAACTTTCGTTCTGTTATAAGTGAACAGAACAGGAAATCTGTAAACTCGCTATTAAAATCATCATTTTCTTCGTGATATCATCATATGTATGTCTGTATCATGATCGTCAATGTTTAAAGCAGCTACATGAACCTAAGTTTGCATACGGTCAGCAGCTACGATTGTTTTCGTTTATGTTTGCTACTACTCAGCCCTGGTATTGCTGCATTTCTCTACCTGTTATTTCCTAACATCGATACGATACGGTCCTATAAATTGAGGAAGAAGTTTCTTACTCCTGCTATCATTTTTAAAATTAGTATTTGTAATTTTAGCCTACTACTTTTACCATATCGATATTTTTGTTTTTCTTGTTCTTCGTCAATTGTATCTTAAACTTCCTTTCTAATTGTTACTGTACTACCATTTTCTTGAGTTTCTTGTCTAACTACATTTCATCTCGAGATTGAGAGTGAAGACCCACTGTATCTTACCTACTTTGTCATACCAATGCTTCGTCCCACTGTCCAAACAAAACTTTCTAAACGCGTGATAAGTAAAACTAGACCCGCGATAGCTAATGATTCTATCAATGACTCTAAAGGTACAGAAAATCCACAAGAACCTCCACTTTAGGAATGGGATGTAAATAACCGTCATTAGAAGAAGTCTTTTTTTGTGTAAGCACATTCGATACAAGCTTCAGCGTATTTCCTAACAAATTTTGTCATTCCAGGAAACCAGTATGAATTCTTTATACGCACAAGTGTCTTTTCTACACCAAAGTGGCCCATGTCGTTATGATTCATACGACATAACTGCCATCTTGCACCTTTTTTTTTGTCTTACCCACGTATCATCGTCACCATCAATGCACCTATAAAGTTTATTGCCTTTTATAATATAATTATCCCTAATTTACTTAAGTCCTTCCACGTCTAGATTTGCAGTTAGAATATCTCTGATACGAGCCAGTTCCGTATCACCTAACTGTAAGGTATGGAGCCAGTTATCACCGGTATAGATCAAAACTTTTGGAATTTGATACATAACGTCTACGACAGAGTCAAAATTGTCTTTTTCATCTAAGATCGGATTGTGTGACAACGCATCTACGTGGGTCATTCTATTCCCTGGTCTGTATTCTATTATGCACTGAAATTCTTGTATTAAAAGACACCAACGCGCAATTCGCGGTATTATATCGGTGAAGGTAGAACGCAGTGCCATACAATCCGTGACTATTTTAAATCTTAGTCCTAACAATTAGACCCTAAACTTTCGCAAAGAACTCACTGCAACAAGAGTCTCAAGCTCATAAGTATGAAAGCTCCTTTCCTCTGGAGAGGTTTGTCGACTATAAAATGCCACCGGCCTAAAGTACTAAACTTATTAAGTAATTTTATCAACTTAAACCGATATTCGTCGTCGACATGATCGCCAATGCGGACTTTACGAATGTAAATAGGATCAATAATTCGTTCATTACTCATATTAAAACGCTTTTAACGACCTGAACGTTACTAGTGCGACTAATAATAGTGTCCTTGTACAAATCACAATAGTTTGATGCAGGCATAATATACAACATGTATCTCAACCAACGCTCATCCTGAAAATAGTATGTTCAGAATCGTTTCCATAATCGATTTATATCGTTTTTAAAATAGGATTTTTTTTTCTTTATTCCTAAATAATAAAACTACTGAAATTATTATCATATTAACCCTGTACAGTCAAAACAAATTGAAAGGATCGCAAGTAAAAGTAATAAGAAAAGTTATAAACTCGCAGTTTTATTTGTATTCATACAAATTCCATCATACAATACAAAATAAAGAATAAAGAAAAATGAACTTTTTCCAATATTGTTTGTCAGAGCCCTATGCTAAAAGTTTGGCTTAAGGCGAAAAATTAAGGAATATAGAGATCAGCTACATAGATTTTAAATTATAAGTTTAGAAAAGAGAAGATGGGCTTATGCATTCTACATAAAATTATAAACGGCCCAATGGATAGTCCTCTCATTAGCCAGTTAAACTTTAAGGTTCCAACCAGATCCGTGCGTACTCCATAACTGTTTACTAAATGTTTAATACAAAATATGTTCCAAAGTTGATATAATAATAAGTATTTCATCAAAGCTATAATGCATTTAAATTATTTTTAGCAAAGGTCAACGATGTTCAGTTTTCTGTTAATTAGTGCATTTTAAATTTAAATTATTGTAATAATCGTACTAGTTATATATTTCTTTCAAACTCCTAGTTTTAACTCACAGAATTTTGGTAATTTTTAAATGTTGTGTACATATATAATTCGACCTCAGATTTTACAGTGTTATAAGAAAATGGTATTGTTAATTTGTTATTAGTCTGTAGTCTATTTTTGTACCCATGAAATAAAATAAAATACATGTTAAATTAAAAATTCTGTGTGTGTAGTATGATTACAACATGATATTCTAATTGGGGTGTTTGAGGGTGTGCGCTAATTATGCTACACGTTGCATAAATTTACAAAATCATCTTTAGATACGTAGACACAACCGCAGAAAACGTACTGAAAAGTTGTTTTACCTATGACTTTAGAATAATATGATCAATCCGCGGTTCTATACAAGCTTTAGTTACAGCAGAACCATACAGTTAGCAATTAGCAATATAAATAGCCTTCACTAAACGATCTTCATCTATTTCGATTTCATTCAAAGGTACTTTCTGACCAATATTGATAAACTGTGGCATTCCAGGAGTTTTTAATACAAAAACGTGCGACTGTTCGGCATAAGTTTGCCCTACCAGAAATGGTACGTCTAATAGTCTATCCTCAACTACTTGAAAAGCAGTTTTAGCACTAACACCATCAATAATAAACTCTACAGTTACCTTTCCTAAAGAATAAACGATGTCATTGCCAAATCCCTTTATTGGGCTTTGCACGCCATCACATTCAAGCTTCAAATTTACCAACTCTGATTTAGCTAAGAGACATACCTCACTTCCGAAACCTATAAAAGGTTTTACCGCGCTCCCATTTACAAAACGTGCTTATAAAATTTTGTAGTAGGACTAGCCAATGATATGCACATGGTCCTCTGTGTATTAGTTATCTTTTTAGTCACCGTCCTTTTGTTTTTTTTTTTAGTCTTCCAATGTCGACTGTATGGCCTACTCTATGATATTGATTGCATCTAATTGGTGGCTTAGGCCATTTTATATGAGGTATATATGACCTCGCTCATTACAGTTGAAACAAATACAGCGTTATCATTTTCCCACACTATGGAATCTAATCCCTGTGTCGTGGGGTAATTTGAAAACATATATTAGACGAACACAAATTACATCCAGACTCAGAACAACTATTTATGGGTCACACAAATAATTGTCCGGCGGGGACTCGAACACGCGACACGATGCGGCGAGGCGACTGCCTTAGTCGCTGCGCCAAACGTGCAGTCAAGATATATCATTGAATGCATAATAAATCTTATTGTTAGATCTGCCACTGTTAGTTGTGACAGATCCGGATACTAACCTACCTTTAGTGTTTATAAAAGAGCGGTCAAAGGAATTTGTCATTTCCTTGTTGCTCATAAAAAATTGTAAGAATTGATCAGGTTGTGAGCATCTTAATGCAAGAGCTCTTGATTTTATCGTTTTATCATTTATACCATGAATAATACAATCGACCGCACGCTTGCCAACCATATCGCACTGATTCAATAACGCCAACTTTCCGTAATAGTAGACTTTACTTGGTTCATGATATTTACTTTTACGCCTAAGCATGTCTTCCAAGGACTGGCCATAGTTCTGCTCATAGGAAAATGCGTGTGATAGTTTTTCTTGCCACTCAGCCCTAGAGAATAATATAGAATCAAGAATTATATACCAGATCTTGGCCAGTCCCTGTAGTTTCTGCATTGAAAAATGAATGGTTGTTTCCTCATCCCAACCATAAACAGTGGCACACTCATTCACTTTCTTAACCATATATTACCCACACGTTGATTTTTAGACGACGGGTCAAAGTCAGGCAAAATATTTTTATGATATTTTCAAAGCTAGAGTGACCGAGTGTGCCAGCCGCCAATGGCTGGGCCCTAATTAAATTTTAAATATTTATGACGTCTTCAGATGAAAATGTAGGACTGTTATCACTAACCTCAGTTTCATCCAGCGTCGTTGTAACCTCGCGTCTCCAGCTCCGTTCCTGGCGCAACTCGTTCTCTAGGTATTGCAGACGTTTCTGTGCCGCCTCACGTTCTCGTTCAAGTTCAGCATGATGGCTCGTACGACTACTGCCTCTCCTGGTTTTGCTACGCTTGCGGCTCCGGCTGCGCTGCGAGCTCCGGCTGCGCTGCGGGCTCCGGCTGCGCTGCGAGCTCCGGCTGCGCTGCGGGCTCCAGCTGCGCTGCGGGCTTCGGCTGCGCTGCAGGCTCCGGCTGCGCTGCAGGCTCCAGCTGTGCCGCGGGCTCCAGCTGCGCTGCGGGCTCCGGCTTCCCTGCGGGCTCCAGCTGCATCGCGGGCTCCGCCTGCGCTGTGTGCTCCAACTGCGCTGTCAGCTACAACTGCGCTGTCGGCTCCGACTGCGTTGCTACATCGCTGGTACATCGTTGACTGCGACCGCATCCAGACGGTTCGTCACGATGCAGCAGTCTTAATGGCGTCTTCAAATGCCGTTGCCTTTGAGCCTCAAGGTCCCGTTCAATGCATGTAATTCGAAAACAGAAATAACTATGTATGTGCCTACTAAGTTAGATATTCCTATTTTTTTTTACAAACTTAAATTGCAAATATCTCGAATACCGCTCGTCTAATCGAAAAAGTAACGCAATTTTTGCTCCCCTTGCACCGCCACGTACGTAAGCCTGTGTCTCATACTGACCTTAAAACCTACCCTCGAATACAAATATCATACACCCGCATATCTTTAGAACACAAATTGCAAATATCTCGGAAACCGCTCGTCTAATCGAAAAAGTAACGAAATTTTTGCTCCCCTTGCACGCCCATGGCTGTGGGTCTGTATCTCATACTGACCTTAAAACCTACCCTCGAAAACAAATATCATACACCCGCATATGTTTCGAACATCGTGTACAGAGATTAAAGAAAGAAAGAGTTATAATTAATGTGAGCATGTACTTACCACTTCTGATATGTAATAAAACTCCTTGAGTAGGTAAAACCATATTATATTTGGATATTAAACCAACACTTCTTTATCTTTACACAATTAAAGGTAACACAACAATACCCTAGCTCCGTACGTCTGACCCGTACGATGCTCCAAGCAAAAGTGACCGATCGATCCGCCAGCCTGCGACACGTCACCGTTCAGTGTTGCCAAAATATTATTAAAAACCCATTTTAATTTTAGTAGTTTTTTAAAATAAATATTATTCAACCTAACACTAGTATCAAAGGTAAATTGTTATAAATTACCTCCACTACTTATGCGAAACGATCAACAAAGAAGTCTACAGGCAGCCATTAATTTACACACAGCAAAAAGAGTTACAATAATAACAACCTCTTATTATTTTACAGTTAAGCTACTTTTGTTGCTGACCATACGACTGCGAGGAAAGTGACCTACTGAGAACAGTGCACTGTACTACGTTCCACCGGTCAGGGCGACAACTATATGTGATGACGTATGATGTAGCGATGACGGAACGAATTTCACGAGGATTTTTTGAAGCGCGAATTTCACTGCCGTTTTTATGGTTCGAGAATGTTAGTGAAAAATGAAACGCTTGGAAGTGGAGCCGTACCACAACTTTATAGTAGTCAAATTTAAGCCATGGTGGCTTCTGTGGTGACGGCATAGAATATCATCACCCATCTTATCACGTGGGGGGCGTAGAAATCGACCGAGGGAATACCTACCAGAGAACGGGCAGCAGCGTTTTTCTGTGAACTATGACCATCATACTGCGATCGCCAATCCGTCTGTCAAGCGTAGCGATTATGGCCTATCCCCCAATACCTTGGGAAGGCCTTTGTCAAGCAGTGGACGTACTTTGGCGGAAATGATGATGATGATGGCTTGTTTCTGGATACCAGCCACAAGCGTATAGGTGTGTGACTTAACAAAAAATTCAACATGTGCGAAGAATATAATGAGAGTAAACGAGACAAAAGACGTGTGCAAGGATCGTGACAGACAAATGGCAAATTGTTGTTTTGCCTACCCCTCTGGGAAACGGAATCTATTCTGTATTTATGCATATATTTCTTGCTATTTCGTTAGACGGTACGCGGGTACCGACTTGAAATTACAAAAATAAGTTTATTTGAAAGTTAAGTCTAAATAAACCTATAATAATAATAATAATATCTGGGGACACTGTCACACAGATCATCCTAGCCCCAAACTAAGCAAAGCTTGTACTATGGGTACCAGGCGACGATATACATACTTATATAGATAGATAAATACATATATACATAGAAAACATCCATGACTCAGAAACAAATATTCGTGCTCATCACACAAATATTTGGACTTACCGGGATTCGAACCCAGGACCACCAGCTTCGTAGGCAGGAGCACTACCAACTAGGCTATGGTAACCGTCCGTATAACCTAAAGGCAAACGAGCAAATTGGTCACCCGATGGTAAGTGATCATCACTGCAGGACATTGAAACAGAAATATCTAAACTTTATAATATTTAAAAGTACATACCTTGGTATACATATAATAACCATCAACATGAATAATCCCATTACATCTCAAGGGTGTCATAAAAGGCGACTAAGGGATACACCAGGTGGTAGGGTAGCAGCGCCTCCTGTGTGTGCTGACTACCATCTAACTACGGTCATCAAATTTCATGCCAAGCGCGGTGACTACGGCAAACCCTAGCAGTGGACGATACCAGTCTGATGAGGAGATACCAAATATTTCCAGTAAGAAAACGACTCGCTTGTAATTTACTTTTTTAATGTATTCTTCCATCATTTAACAGCGCAAACGTCGTAGCGTTATCACTTAACACGTGCCCATAACACTTGCAACAAAACGAAATATAAACAGACTAAAACTAACATTAAACGACACTAACTACTTGTCATCAATGTCCCGAAGTTACGACCGGATAAGCTTAACGTGCTCTCTGAGGCACAGAGGGGTCACAATATTTATTAGCGGGTCATTCGGGGACTGACCGTTTGGTACATAACATTGGGAACCATCGTTTCTCAACATTAGAGCGGAGACGTGGGAAGGAACATATTTCTTCTCGTGCCTCTGCACTTAAATCGCTTCATAAGTTGTCCCTTGAAAATTGTTGGTACACAGTTGAGAAAGAAAGCAAGAAAGAAAAAGTTTACTGAATAAATCTTTTTCTTTCTTTCTTTCTTTAAGAGTCGGAAATGGATACCAACTGAAGAAAAAGTGCTTTTAATACTGTATATAGAAAAAATTACACAAGAACATATTCCTTTATAGTTTGAATAAAAAGAAGAATAGAAGACTACATTCAAAGATTTTCGAAAATTCGCTTGCTTCACCCCGTAATCGTAACAAATCAAATAAAAAAATCGTAATCGAATTGGGTTTGACTTACGAATAAATAAATAATTATAATAAATATTTATTATTACGAATAAATAAATAATTTACATTCTAAATAATTTATCTTTGCTCTGTAAATAAAGTGTATTTATTACATGTTATTTTATGTAGCCACGATTTAACTTTTAAAGTAAATTTAACTAATCTTTATCTTATTTAGCTACACTTCAGCTTTTAAAGTGAATTTACTTTATATTTATATTATGCGGCCATACTTCATATTTTAAAGTGAATTCGCTTTATCTTTATCTTATGTGGCTCCACTTCAATTTTGAATGTGAATTTAACTTATCTTTATCTTATTTAGCTACACTTCAACTTTTAAAGTGTATTTACTTTATCTGTATCGTATAAAGTCTCACTTCGACTTTTAAAGTGTAATGCCTCAACAAATTATCTAACTTCAACATGAGTGATTTTTGTATTGTATTACTAGGTGAAGAGGACTTTACTTCAACAAACGACTACTCTAAGATCATTTTACACATTAGAAAAGTACTAGAAGAAATCCAGCATACAAATGTAATTATATGCCTGCCGACGTACAAGTGGACTAGCACAACAAGCCTATTCAATTGGCGAGTGGAGACGTTTAACAAGTTATTATATATGGACGAAATGACTCATGATCTTGCATATTTCTTGGACAGTAACTTGAATCTGAAAGCTGACTATAGCATGTTTGAACAACACACTGGACTGATTAAAAACCTTGGACTTCAAACAATTTTTATAGAATTGTTACACTTAATCACCGAAATCAACGACTATACAAATACTACACACAATAGATTAGATGAAAACCTAAACGGAAAATGCATGAACGAGCAGCAGTTTTTTCTCTAATAAGTACTTTTATATACTTCATCAAAATATAGCTGGATTGATAAACAAATCGGATGCGTTGACAATATATCTCGAAGAGCTTTCTGATAGAAACATACAGATAGATATACTGTGTATAACTGAACACTTCATCATGGCCGGCTATGAAAATTACTTACATATGCCAAACTACTCACTAGCTGCATGTTATAGTAGGAACAACAGCAAGAGAGGTGGTGCATGCATTCTAGTAAAAAACGGACACCAGTATAAAGAGATGCCAGAGATTAAAAACTTATCAATTTCAAGTCTATTCGAATGCTGTGCTATAGACTTAGTTAGTTATAGGATTGTTATTATATGTATCTACAGAGTACCCAAAGCTGAAAATGTAAACATGTTCTTTAGTAGGTTAGAAATGATGCTACAAGTTTTAACTAAAAAAAATATTAAACATGTAATATTAGCTGGAGATTTCAACATTGACATTCTCAAACAAAACAGTGTAACCCTTGACTTTGAAAGTATTTTATTGAATTATAACATGACTTTAGCGATAAAAGAACCGACTAGACTGTCAAGTCAGTCCTGTATTGATAACTTTGCCCATGACTTTCCTAAGGCATGTGAGACGGAAGTATTAGAATTGGCCCTGTCTGATCATACTGCACAACTGATGAAATTTCCCACTAAGAAGATACCACTTATAAAACTGTGGCGAAAACGCACGCGTGACTATTGTGACGAAAATGTCAGGAAATTCACTGAATGTCTTAGTTCTTTTTCATTTTCTGAAATGTATACAGAATCTGACCCGAATAGAGCGTATAACTATTTTGTAGAAAATTTTAAACTGTTTTATGATTTATGTTTTCCCTACAAGACGATACTAATACGTGTTTATAGCAAGCCTAAATGGATATCACGTGGCTTAAAAAAATGTAGTGCGAAGAAACGACAATTGTTGTGGAACTACAGAATAAAACCAACAATAATATCAAAAAATGCGTACAGCGCCTATTCGAATTTGTTCAAAAAAATTATTAGACTTACGCAGCGCGCCCAAAATAATTATAAAATTAAAACTTCTGATAATAAATCCAAAAGTACTTGGAATATCATTAACAAATTGAGACTCAATCTTCCCCGTGACACTATAACCAGAATTAAAATTAATAATAATATCATAACAGATCCCTATGAAATAGCCAATGCCTTCAATAATTATTTTATTGACAAAATAAAGCCAATATCTGTTTCAGGTACAAATGTAACATCCAATATTGTAGGTACGCAAAACTCTATCTTTATGGCTCCTAGCATATCAAGTGACATACAAAAAACTATATATGGATTAAAAAATACTAATAGTGTAGGAATTGATGACATAAGTACTAAAATAATTAAAACAGCTAATAAACATATTTGTGGAGATTTAAGTTATACAATAAATTTATGTATTGGTAATGGCATATTCCCAGACAAATTGAAAACATCAATAGTAAAACCATTGTTCAAAAAAAAAAGATAGGGAACTCACGGAATCTTATAGACCAATAGCATTAGTTCCTGTGTTTTCAAAAGTTTTGGAAAAATATATTCACAGTAAAATTTACTCTTACTTGGAAATGAATAAATTATTATGTCCCGAGCAAAAAGGATTTAGACAAAATAAAAATACCAATTTGGCTATTTATGATTTTTACAAAACAATCCTACTCAATGTTGATAAAAGGAATCCTGTCTGCTCTACATACTGCGATATGACGCAGGCCTTTGATTGTGTGGATCATGGTATATTATTGAATAAATTACATTCATATGGAATCCGCGGCCACGTATTAGATCTTGTTAAATCATATCTGTCCAATAGATCACAAATTACTATCATCTCTAAAGTAAATATGAAAACAAAGCATGAAGAATCATATCGATCAGAAATGCGCACTAATACGTACGGTGTGCCACAGGGCAGCGTGTTGGGTCCTCTTTTGTTTCTCGTGTACATAAACGACTTACCAAATTGCACGAAACATCCTATGTCCCTTTTTGCAGATGACAGTACTGTGTCAATACAATGTAGAGCTGCAGAACTTTATCAAGATGATATTAATACTTGTTTGGCATCAGTTATCAGATGGCTTGAAAAAAATAACCTAAAACTAAATCTTTTAAAGACCCAAGTCATGCATTTCAACCAAAGACCTCAGCCACATAATATTAATGTTCAATTCAATAAGAACACTATACACGAGGTGGACACAGGCAAATTCTTAGGTATTACTATTGACAAGCAACTAAATTGGAAGGCACACATAACAGAATTATGTAAAAAGGTCAGCAGTTCTGCATATGCCTTGTATAAACTAGCCTCATTGGTAAACATTGATGCCTTAATTACTGCATACCATGGTCTTGTAGCCTCCGTTCTGCGGTACGGAATCATTTTCTAGGGAAATTCAACAAATAATGAAATTATTTTCAAATCTCAGAAACGTTGTGTTCGCGCGATGTTTGGATTGAAATTAACAGACAGCTGTAAACCCTACTTTGTCCAACACAGGATCCTAACACTTCCGTCTCTTTACATACTAGAGGTTGCATTGTTTGTTCACAGTAATCCACAGTTATTTCAACGCGTATCTGATGTTGTTAAACGAAATAGACGCAAACATTACAATAATGACAACAAACTCTGTGTGCAAAGTGCAAAAACCAGTCTAATGGGAAAAAGTTTGCTTTGTATTGCTCCAAAGATCTATAATAAAATACCAGAATTTATGAAGACTCGTACTACAAGTTTTCTTAAAACAAAAATGAAAGAGGTTTTGATTTGTAAAAGTTATTACAGCATTAATGAATTTATAACCGATAATAATTTATTTTAATTAGTTTGGACATTTAATTATATAATTTTAGTACCTAATTATTGACATTTTATTATTATTGTTTAAAGTAGTGACAACATCTTAGAGATTAATTTAAATTAAATGGATGATAATAATGAATTTGTATGTATGTACGCAATAATAAAAATGTATTTAAATAATTTTCATATGTCTTGTTAGGCAGATTTTGGTGGAACTTTAATTGTTTTTTGTTATCATGTATTACCCAAAATGAAATGAAATAAATGATTTGATTTGATTCAATTTTTAAAGTGATTTTTTCTTTTCTTTATCTTATAATGTCACACTTCAACTTTTAAAGTCTATTTACTTAATCTTTATCATACGAGTTTAAAAGTTCAAGTATGGTTTTTAACTTATAAATTCGTAACAATATCACACTAATATTATAAAGGCGAAAGTTTGTGAGTGTGTATATTTGTTACTTGTTCATGTCTAAATGACTGGAGCGATATTAATAAAATTTGTTATGGAGTTAGCTGACACCCTGGTTTAACATATAGGCTATAATTTATAGTTTAACGCGGGTAAAACCGGGGGGCAAAGCTAGTATAATATATATTTTTCTCTGCCCTCTTGTCGTATTGACTGAATTATTGGTTTAGCGTTGGGGTAAGGCTAAAAGAATGGTTATGGTATTTTTCTAGCATACAACAAAGACTCAGCGGGAGTTGTTTCGAGTTTCGAGTTCGAGTGCCTCAGAGAGGCCGTAAGGCGGTCGGCTCTGCACTTGATCTCTCCACCTTTGTGTCAAATAGCGTCATATAGTATAATATTGTGAGAGTTAGGGAGAAGAGAGTGCATATGTTACTCTCCACACAGCTCTGCGCTGTAATATGTCCTGCTTACTTGGCTCGTTTTCGTAGAAATTGACCGCGTTAGCCGAATTACAACCACCAGGAGCACTAATTGTTGTAGGTATCTAGATCTTAGGATGTATACATCCTAAGATCTAGATAATACGCACAAAAGGTGTTTTAAGAAACATTGCACCATTTACCATATTTTCGTAACAGGATAATTCGTACTAATGGGTACAGAACTCTATCCTAGTTACTAAACGCCTAACCTACCATTTCTATCTAATTCAAAATAGAGTCCTATCAACATATTATAAGAATCAATTTTGCAGTGAACTGTTCTGGTTTATTGGATGTTTGAGAACTATTATTAAGCCAGTTAAGTAATAAGCAACAGACGGGTAAATAATTGTCTTATTATTACATAATTTCGCGCCCGTTTGGCTCCAGGCGGGCCTGGAAGTGACCGTAAACAGAACTCCATGCCAACTAAAGATAAATAATAAATTCCTTCACCCGCTTGTTTCCTGAATTAGGGAACAATAGATGAAAATGTGCACATTATTTAAGTTATTATTATTTCCAGGCCATTTAACTGCAGAGGGGTGATATTAGCTAAGCAACCGGAAGATGCAGCGTGGCCCCTCTAGGAGATGGACCGTTGATCTTGTGAGGGTCGTTGGATGCGGGTGGCGCAATTATGGAAAGCTACGACTTTGGGAGACGTCTATGTCCCGCAGTGGACGTCTTTCTGCTGATACGATGTACGAAAAAAGTAAATGTTATGCTATATCAACGAAACCAAATTTAATAGCATTGAAAGAAAGAAAGAAAAAAGAACGATTTATCAAAAAATTGCAACGACAACAAAAATATAAAATAACAATCAAAATAAAATAAAAACAAAGACATTGTTGTCCGTGCAAGACCAAAATGGCACCACCTCAGCATTCATCATCATCATTATCATCATATCAGCCGAAATATGTCCACTGTTGGAAAAAGGCCTCCCCCAAGGATCCCACAATAGCCGGTCCTGCGCTGCCCGCATCCAACGGCTTCCCGCGACCCGCACAAGATTATGGAATATTAGTTAGAACGTTTTATTGTTCTATCTATCGCTGGTAATTCTGATGGCGCCGAGTGACTATCACGGAATATTAGCTTAAATATAATAAAAATAGGTCACGGACAATTTAGCTGTCTTACAAATGTGTGATAAAATAACACAAACTCAAATGATTAACAATTGCTTTTTTTAGTAGGCTAACGATCGAAGGATGAAGGTCTTAGTACTCAGAGACACGATGATGCCAGTTCTCTGGTCTGATATTCAACTATTTGGCATTCGATTTGGTATTAGCACACATTTGGCATTTGAGGGGATATGTTATTATCGCCATGCCTGGCAGACGGGTTGGCGATATTGTATTAAAATATTTGACGGTAAACTAACTGCCAATACCTACTGCAATTCTCAAACAAATATCTCCAATCCCTGATGGTGGAAATTGATTAAAATATTAGCATATTTCGTCTGCACAACCGTTTTCTTGAGGTATTAAACTTTCAATTTTGTCTAACTTGTTTTAGTTTTATTTCTTCGTCAACAAACATGAATTTTTCAATAACAATTCAGACATAATAGAAAAAGGTTGTGAGTCATAAAGTGTTTTACATAATAGAATGCATTGGCGTGTTGTCTATAAAAACTTGTAGTGGTTGAAATTAAATAAGTGAGAGCAATCTTGCGCGAGCTAGAGTGAGCTAACCGTGTGATTCAAGTCTTAGAAAGAATAACAGAGTTATCCCATACCATCCCGTGGGTATTGTAAAACACGACTATGAAATAAAGCAGATAGTCTTGTATGAGCATCATCTGACTACTATAGCTAATCTAAACTAACTGCCGTCGCCTACTCGCATGCTTTCGATGTGCCATACCTTGCGTCTGGCACGCGCAGGGATAGGTACATGTTGCTCCCCATATAGGCGCGTGATCTCCAATACGGCGCGTGAATGTGTTTTCTATGTGTTGCACTACGCGTGTTTTCTATTCAAACATACATACTGGCAAACAGCGTAAGAACACGTATTCCCGCGCTACGCTGCGTGATGCGGTGCAGTGTGCGAATCGCCTTAGCTAAATCTCGATTAAACACACACACAACACACTCAACCAGGCTGGCTTTTGTGTTGTGTGTGTCTTGTAGTGTACATGTATTACCTTTAGAAATCATGCAAATAAGATGTGTAGACGGTCACCGTAGCCTAGTTGGTAGTGCTCCTGCCTACGAAGCTGGTGGTCCTGGGTTCGAATCCCGGTAAGTGTGTAATATTTGTGTGATGAGCACGAATATTTGTTCCTGAGTCATGGATGTTTTCTATGTATATATGTATTTATCTATCTATATAAGTATGTATATCGTCGCCTGGTACCCATAGTACAAGCTTTGCTTAGTTTGGGGCTAGGATGATCTGTGTGACATTGTCCCCAGGAGTGCACAGCGCCAACATATTGGTCCGTTGAGAATGGAGATCCTAGTAAAGTTTGGAAATTGTGTTATGTGTATAAGCGTTGCGTTATAAGTACTATTTATCATTAATGTCCGACAACTGCGTCTCTCAATTTCTCAATTCTGCGATCTTAACTTTGGTTGTCTGGAAGAGATCCATTTTGTAAGAAGACCGCCCATTGTATACTTTTAAGGTAATGTTTTCATTTGTTAAACCTTTCGTGTAGAGACGCCAGCACATCCAGCTACCCTAATCTGTCAAATTTATTTTATAGATTTGCAACTTTATCGCAAAAGAATAAGTTTCACTTTAAATTGGGGAAATTTGTCAGATTGGGGTAGCTTGATGTGCAGGCGTCTGTAAAATAAAGAGTTTATTTATCTATCGATCTTTGTTACTGGCGTGGTGTGCGTGTATATGCCATATCCAGTTAATAGTTTCCGTGTGAATTGCTTTGCTGCTACTATCCGAGCGCCGATAACACAAGCAATAAGTAAAACAAATGTTAAAACTTTAATAATTGTATCTGTTGAATTTAAATATTTGTGTTTGGAGTGATACTTGGAATGTAATTTATTTATCTCATAATAATAATAATAAAATTTATTTTTCACCACAGCACATCAGAGTTTGTACATTAAATTAAGATATACTTTCACCTATATAAGACATACTTTCAATGATAATAATAATTATAGTTTCAACAATTGTTGGAAGTTAGTTTAAGTGTTTGTGCATATATTGGCTGTTAGTTAAGTTTAAGTTAATTTTTAAATTTTTTATGTACATACTGCAAAGCAAAATTGTTATCTAATCATGACCGCCTGGTAAATTGTTTAAATAAATAAAATAATACACGCTTTTATTCACGTAGACTTTAAAAAAGCGCTTGTAAATAGTCATAACATATTTGTAGTAAAATAGTTAAGTTTACGTAATTATTTCTAGATATGTATAAATATTTAGGTAGACGAAACATTTAGAAATAATATTTAATTTGAAATAGTTTTGATTCACTTATTTACCTAACATATACCAAATTATTGTCACAGAGATTAATTTATCAGTTGAAAATGTTAATTACGTCAGTTTGTATTATGTATATTCCCATGCACTATTTTTTTGAGTCTAAAAAAGCCTCCCCAAAGAATGTGGGATATGCTATAATCGCCACGCTTGGCAAACGGGTTGGCGACAGAGTGATGGTCATAGTTCACACAAAAACGCTACTGCCCCTTCTCTGGTAGGTATTCCCTCGGGCGATTTCTACGCCCCCCACGGGATTAGATGTGGTGATAATATTCTATGCCGTCACCGTGCAGCTCACGTATTTTTTATTAGTAAATAAAGATATTTAACCCAAAAAAACTCAGTTGACTGTCGTCAGCGAATTAATACTCCAAGATTTTCCAAGGCGTGTCTTTTAGGACAGGCTCAGCGGATTTACCCAGATCAATCAAACAAACTTTAGTTACGTGGCGTGGGCAGGATCTTACGTGCCACTAACTAGGCACCTACCCTCAACATGAACTCTAAAAGTCATTGTGCCCTTCAAAGAGTAGAGGTTATTGTTCTCATGAAACTATTTCAGGTTACTTGTCGCTCGTCAGTGGATACACTTTGAACTTGATAGCAGCTTTATTGTAAATGTCATAAGGGCAGTTTTTGAAGCGCAAATGTATCTACTATTGTAGTTCTGATGTATAACCAAACTAGACCGTATCAACGTACTTTAATCTTCAAACTTAAATGAACCGAGAAATACTTTGAAGTACTTACTTTAATTACGTCTATTACAAAGACTGTTCATTGATCTAGTGTGTGATGTATGGATTCGGATTTAAAAGGGGATCAAACTGAAGTTGTAGTTACTAAAAATAGCCTTAATACGTAATAGACTTTATAAAATATTATCACAAATATAATACGGTCATCAGATCCCAAACTAAGCAGAACTTGTACTATGGAAACCAGATAGATTAACTGATATTCTACAAATACTTCTTTTCTTTTGTAAATACATACTTATGTAGATAATTACACCCAGACTGTTCATGCACATAAATATCTGTCCTGGGTAGGAATCGAACCCCCGACCTGCGGCGTGGAAGGCAGGCATCAGTGGAAACCGCGTCCATCGCGTGATAGACGAGGGAACTTTCTACAGAGTATGAGACTTGCGACTCAGACGTAGATTTAAGAGGGCCCCTTGTGATGAATCAACGCTCATCTTCTCTGTCTCTTAGTGTTCCCATCTCTTTCTAGCCAAATTTGGTATGATTCTAATAAAGCCGCTTTGGATACTCGTCCCAATAGCGAACTTAAGTAAGTTCTTGATAATCCTTAGCCTTTTAATAGGTTGTAGAGTATAATCTTAATGTCTAAATTTATGCAACCTTACATACAACGTGTATGACCCCATGCACGAATCATCATCATACCTTACATGTTAGTAAAGAGTGTTCTTTATATCACATGATCTTTAAATATTTATAACTTCGCAAGTTTTAAGGCAAATTGATTTTTGATTTCACTGTTAGGCTTTATCACCGGTCACCGTAGCCTAGTTGGTAGTGATCCTGCCTACGAAGCTGGTGGTCCTGGGTTCGAATCTCGGTAAGTGCAAATATTTGTGTGATGAGCACGAATATTTGTTTCTGAGTCATGGATGTTTTCTATGTATATAAGTATTTATCTATCTATATAAGTATGTATATCGTCGCCTGGTGCCCACTGTAAAAGCTTTGCTTAGTTTGGGGCTAGGATGATCTATGTGACAGTGTCCCTAGATATATTATTATTTGTAGCCAGTCTTAATACTATTAATATATTCCTAGCTCGTGCCCAAATTTTCAATGCTCACCTAAAACTCAACCCTGCCTGGTGATTTGTACGCGGACTAAACTTGTTATTGTCAGTGTGATTAAAGATTTTTGTGTTATAACTATATAATAATAATAATAATATCTCGGGACAATGTCACACAGATCATCCTAGCCCCAAACTAAGCAAAGCTTGTACTATGGGTACCAGGCGACGATATACATACTTATATAGGTAGATAAATACTTAATTACATAGAAAACATCCATGACTCAGAAACAATGCTCATCACACAAATATTTGCACTTACCGGGATTCGAACCCAAGACCACCAGCTTCGTAGGCAGGAGCACTACCAACTAGGCTATGGTGGCCGTGATATATGACATATATCCTGATCTTTTTTCGTGAACAACGTCCTCCCAGTAACCTCTTAGACGATCAGGACGTCGATATTACGACATGGTACCCACATTACATGAAAAGGGAAAGAGGTGGTCAATTCCGGAGATGAGAAGATGAGCTAATAGCATTTG
The DNA here is from genome assembly GCA_951640165.1 of Pseudoips prasinana. NCBI lineage: Eukaryota > Metazoa > Arthropoda > Insecta > Lepidoptera > Nolidae > Pseudoips > Pseudoips prasinana. The sequence goes on along the minus strand of OX621245.1, from coordinate 33,601,954 downwards.
AGGGAAAAACATGGACTAGAACCGCACGACTAAGGGAAAATGAGAAACCGTGGGAGGGGGGCCATTGCCGCAGAAAGGCAAGCAGATTACTAGTGTCGGTGTCAATAAATTCATATATTGTAGATACTATAAATAAATAAATGAAAAAGGTTACGTGAATAAATCACGCAGACTTTAAAGTCCTATTTACAAACGCTTTTTTTAAAAAGCGCTTGTAAATAACTAATAAAATCTAGGGATATCTAGGGACAATGTCACACAGATCATTCTAGCCCCAAACTAAGCAAAGCTTGTACTATGGGTACCAGGCGACGATATACATACTTATATAGATAGATAAATACATAGAAAACATCCAAGACTCAGAAACAAATATTCGTGCTCATCACACAAATATTTGCACTTACCGGGATTTGAACCCAGGACCACCAGCTTCGTAGGCAGGAGCACTACCAACTAGGCTACGGTGACCGTCAATAGTAATATAGTCGTAAATAGGACTTTTACGTAGTAATATAGTTAAGTATATATAATTATTTCTAGTTAGATATAGATATTTAGGTAAAGACGCTAGCACATCAAGCTACCCCAATCTGTCAAATTTCTCCAATTGAAAGTGAACCTTATGCTTTTGTGATAAAGTTGAAATTCTATAAAAGAAATTTGGCAGATTTGGGTAGATGGATGTGCTGGCGTTTGCACACGGATTGTTAAAACATTTACAAAATTTATTTTATAATTATAATGATATTTAGCTAGCTTGTATTAAGTTGTTGTCAAAGAGACTATGTTTAGGTTTAATTATCGAATTTAAAATATTAGAAAAGTTATCTGAATAAAGGCTATTATTATTATACTCGCTGGCCTAGAGTAGAATGCATCATGACGACCATCACCGTCGACCCTTAGTTTGCTTTGAAATGATGAAAAGATCTCCGATCTTAAATCGGATGAGCGGCTCATTGCATATTTGTGCAGTCCCCTTAATACTAATAATTGATATTTATTTAAATTTGATATTCATAGTTTGTATGCATTAGCCATCCATTTCGCATCAAGATCGTCAGAAAATGCTTTAAGGAACTTTTATCTAAAATCCACTCGGATTGAAACAGTTTGGAGTGCAATCGTCCTTGATGAAAGCGTAAAGTGCTCGCTAAGTCCTGAATAGCAGCTCTTTTGGTAAACTAGTCTCGAACATTTCAATGCACCGAGAAGTTGATTCGAATTATTTCACCAAAGATTATAGGTGCTTGTAGTTCTCAGCGCAGTGTAGTTTTGTGACAGGTCAAAATTAAATAAAACGTACCATCTATTATTAGCATGAAGATGAATAAATTATCGAATAATGAAGAAGAATGTTATCCGGTCATCATGTCAGCTGAATAACGTACACTGCTGGACAAAGGCTCCCACAATGGACTAGTGTCCATCATTTGGAGGGATATGCCGTAATCAACACGCTTGGCAGACTGGTTGGCGATCGCAGTATGATGGTCATAGTATACAGAGAGACCCTGTCGCCCGTTCTTTCGATATTCCCTCGGACGACATCTTCGCCCCTACGGGATGCAATGGTTGCCATCCAGCGTGGCAATGCTGCCAGCTTTTTGGGAACGTTCCCCGACAACGACGAGGAGGAAATTATTGACGCCATATTGTTTTAGTTCATCTATACAGGTTTAATAGTTCTTACTTTTACTTTCATCATCATCATATCAGCCGAAAGACGTCCACTGCTGGACAAAGGCCTCCCCCAAAGATCTCCACAATAGCCGGTCCTGCGATGCCCGCATCCAGCGGCTTCCATTTTTACTTTAACATAGTTAAAACCAATCTTCACGCATGTTAAAACTGCCTACAATCCATTGGATGAAGCAAGCGACCAAACACTTCTTCGACACTGCCATGCCCCTTCCAAGCCATTTGGTGATAAAGAATGTCAATTACACCCAATCTCACCTCTCACGTAAGCACCGTCGTCATTAGAAAGATTTGAAAAACTGTAAGACGAGATCACCCCTCAATTAGAGGAGGTAAACATTATTAGAAACTCTCGTGACACTATATACTAACTGATATCTCGAATTCACCGGCTGAAAATACAACCGCGAACGCGCCGCGGTCGCCATCAATATCGATATAATGTCCACTTTGATCTTTAACAATATAATAATGTACAGCGGCAATTGCATAAAACGTTCTTAAAACAAATAACACTCTCATGCCTCTCAACGTCCCTCTCAACCCTGGCATCGGAGATACCATCGCGCATTGCAAACGCCGCTGCAACCTTTGGACGGCTTAATGATCGTGTCTGGAAATCCCATGACTTAAAGTTAGGGACAAAGGTCAGTGTTTATAAGGCATTAGTCTTACCTTGTCTTCTATACAGTGCAGAAACATGGTGCCTTTACAAACCAGACATTAGGAAACTGGACACATTTCACCTAAGGTGTCTCAGGTCGATCTTGAAAATTAAGTGGCAGGACCATGTTCCCAACACGGAAGTCTTGCGCCGTTCTCACATGTACGGCATGGAAGCCCTGCTCATGCAGCGTCAGCTCAGGTGGTGTGGTCACGTCCTCCGCATGGAAGACCACCGTTTACCCAAAGCAGTATTTTACTCTGAGATGGCAGAAGGTAAGCGGAACAAGGTGGTCAACATCTCCGCTATAAGGATGTACTCAAGAGGCATCTAAACGCTTGCGCTATTGACCCTACAGATTGGGAGAGGCTCGCTTTACAAAGGTCGTCTTGGCGCTCTACTATTCACAAATGCATAAGTTGTTTCGAAGAAAAGCGCCACAAATCGTTAACTGAGAAACGCCGAGTACGCAAAGAGAAGCCTAAGCCCACCTATATGTATACATACAACATGGCAGGCCAACTTTATTGTCCTAGTTGTGACCGAGTATTTAAAACTAAGTTCGGTCTAGCTAGCCATCTAAGGGCACACCAAAGAAGGTGATTTCGAAGGGTCGCCGTTATCGAAATCGATAAGGAGGACTATATATATTTATATAATCGATCAGAGTAGAGGTTCGAACCCCAAAGGCGATGTCCTCCGGCGCGCTTACTTATTTTGTAGCCATTGTTGCTAGACTTGAGCCCAAGCTCTTCTCTTTTGCCCGCTAAACGGCGGAAGCAAACTGGGTTCCTTAGGCGCGAATGACGGCAGAATTTTACTGCTTCACCAGCAATGCAATGCACGTGTAGCGCAGAAGCTAAGACAGTCGCCTCGCCGCTTCGTGTCGCGAGTTCGAGTCCCGAGCCGAACAACTATTTGTGTGACCCATAAATATTTGTTCCGAGTCTGGATGTAATTAGTGCCCGTCTATTATATGTTTGTAAAGTACCCCGCGACACCGGGAATAGATTCACTAGTGCGGGCGTTGTTTTAAAAGAAAGCGAATATCCCAATTAGTTACCCTTTTTTTGTTAGATTTTAGCTTTCGCTCAAGTCTAGCAATAAAGGCTACAAACTAAGTAATCGTGCCGGAGGGTACCCCCATTTGCGTCGTAGCATAACAGTAAACGTCAAAATAAAAAAAAGAAACTATTCACATACCATTCTTCTATTAAAATTTGAAGTGAACACAACACTCGTTGGTTGCACGCGCTCATTAGTGACTCATTAAGTAATAGGTCTTAAGCGGATAATTTCTTAGAATTTTATTACTCGTATAATGGAAATTTATGAATAAGGTAAGTTGTTTTGTTTTTTATTTTTTTTTGTATACGCAAAGACATGCTCCTTCAATGTCACAGTCATCATCATCATCATATCACCCCAAAGATGTCCACTGCTGGACAAAGGACTCCCCCAAGCATCTCCACAATAGCCGGTCCTGTGCTGCCCGTATCCGGCGGCTTCCCGCGACCCTTGTCACAGTCAATATATTATTATTTTATTCAGTAAAATATTGTTTTTACAGAATTATTTTTGAATCATCACTCTTTTCCTTTAGCGTGCAGTGCTTGACGTGTCAGTTATTGGGAAACACTGCCAATAAACTCAGTAGGAATCCTTTTTTTAAATATCAGGAATTACTTAACATCCAAATACAATTTATTATCTAAATGCGTTGAATTAAATCTTCTCATTCCCATTTCCCAAACAGTTTTATCATCAATAACTTTGTAATATGCCTTGCTACAAAATTTGGCTTTAATATTCGTTTTAAATTTGTTGATTGACAGTTTTCTAATATCGTTGGGAAGTTGGTTGTAGAAGCGTATACATTGCCCCATAAAAGAGTTACTGATTCTGTGGAGATGAGTAGCTTATGCAACAAGATCAAATAAATAAATGTCAAAGTAAACCCCGAAAAAGGCACTCAAAAAATTGCACAATAATGTTGTCAGAGTTAAAAGGAAAGTTAGTAATTTCCGAGGTAATTATTTGGGCTGTCAGTTGAACCGATGGTGAATCGCTAACGATGATCCACCGAACTACTTAACGCCATGACTTGACTGCAGATAGTTTTGGTGCTAGGCCTGTTCCCACTAATGAGGATACGGCTCAAAGTTTTGTCTTATTTTTAGAAGTATCCCTTGCTCATTATGTCAGCTTATAGGCCTTCTGAAATTGAGGAAAAAAATGTATTAGTGATTGCGCACGAATTTATACACCATAGTGTACAAATTCGTACGGTGATTTGAGCGGTAAAGACTCATAGTAATTGCTTTCTTCCCTATGGTGGGACTATATAAACATAATTAAGAAAAAAATGCGGCCATGTGAGTGTATAAACGGCCAGTGTGAATTAAAAAAGAGATCCTCCGTCTTACGAATATTTAACATTTTTTTCCTATCCCAAAAAAGTGCACAACGCCGCTAACGAAATTTTCACTTTAAATATTAAAGTGTAGTAAATCAATTACTATGAGTCTTTACCGCTCAAAGGTACCGGATTTATTTAACACTACAGCTTTCCGAATAAAACAAATATAAAATAGTTTTTACTTCTCCTGCAGTCCCCTAAGTATTTTTTTTAAGTCCAACGCCTTCACTAGAAACATATGTCTTTCTTTTGCGGGGGAATCTTCACCAATAAGCAAACTTAACATAACAAACGAACAAGCTTGATATAATACAGTAAGCAAAAATATATTTAAAATTGGTTGATAAGTATTTGGATTAAGTGTTTTAAGTTCCTGGCGGTAAAGTAAAGATGCTCTATCCCTTTCACGCAAAATTACTGGTTAGTATGAATCTTCTATGGTTCCACTAGTGACGTCATAAATTGGTATAGCACGTTCTTTATCTAATATGATTTATAAATGCTTCGTTAGTTTTAAAGTAATTTGTTTTTACTGTTAGAATTTATTTATGGTCCGATTGAGTATCCTACTAATCTTACTAATATAATAAATGCGAAAGTTTGTGAGTCTGGATGGATGTATGTATGTTTGTTACTCTTCCACGCAAAAACTACCCAACGGATTTTGATGAAACTTAGTAATATATGTAGATTATACATCCTAATATCACATAGGCTATAATTTATAAATTTTAACACGGATAGAACAGCGGGGTACGGCTAGTATATTATAAATACGAAAGCTTGTGAGTAGATAGATATATATTTAGTAGATATTTGTTACTCTTTCACGCTAAAACTACGCAACGGATTTTCGTGAAACATTGTAGTAATATATAGCTCACCGTAGCCTAGTTGGTAGTGCTCCTGCCTACGAAACTGGTGGTCCTGGGTTCGAATCCCGGTAAGTGCAAATATTAATCGTGTGATGGGCACGAATATTTGTTTCCGAGTCATCGATGTTTTCTATCTATCTATCTTCTATCTATGTATATAAGTATTTATCTATCTATATAAGTATGTATATCGTCGCCTGGTACCCATAGTACAAGCTTTGCTTAGTTTGAGGCTAGGATGATCTGTGTGAAAAAAAAAGTTAACATTTATCTATGTCTATAATTAACAAAAAAAAATAACACATATCATTTATAAAGGCTTACGCGGGTAAATCCACGGGGCATAGCTAGTTGACAAATAAAACAGTTAGTGCGCCCCCCATTGGTTGTTATTACTTTTAACATTGAGCCGGCTGACACAAATATTTTGTTTGCTACCCTCACATCAAATGACTAGCCTTCGCTCCTATATCCACAACTCCCAGTTAACAGACGGCTTTGGTCAACATATAACAATTTTATATCACTTGTTTACTCATAGTAATTACATAGTACGAAGACGTCGCTGATCCCCAGGGAAATTACATCTCTGTCAGTCCCTCATACGTAGTTATTACGTGGTGAAGATGTGTAGAAACGCTGATTCTATTTGACCTTTGAATATAAAGTAGTTGGATTTTATTTTAGTCAAAGGACTTTGTCTGATATGTTTGCTGATCGAAAAGGGATTCAGTAGGAACACGTTTGTTTGTTTTCGTGCGTGGTAAAGGGAACAGGGAGCAGAGGCTAGTTAAATCGCCTTTTATTAACGTTATTTGTATTGAATTTGGGGTAAATTGATATTGAACTTTGCGTCAAACGCTTTTGATGTGAAATATATTCCTAATTGATATTCGAGCTAGTAGTTGGATATTAAATATTGTACGAACTATTTGATATATGACCACCATACTGCGATCGTCAACGCGTCGGCCAAGCGGAGCGATTATGGCCCTTCAAAAGATGGACACAATCTATTGTGGAAATCTTCTGGGAAAGCCTTTGCCTGTGCAAGTGCAAGTGGGCGTCATTTGGCTGTCATGATAGAACTACCCAGAGTCCCATGAATAGTCATATACAATTAGGTAAAACGCAGAGTAATATTTAAGCCGCCATTAAGTGCTGTCGCTCTATCTAATTATCACAACATAACCAAATAGAGTCATTGGGGTTGAAATTTTAGGGCATGGGGCAATTTTCAAGATTTATAAAATGAGTGATGGACAATTTTCGTGAACATGACGTGATATTTTAAATTTAGATTTAAGCAATCTTATTACTATTGGCTTATGGTTAGTTATTCACATCTATTACCGCCGGTAAAAAGACCATAAACGGCGTATTTCCCCTTGTTCGACTAGTAACTATGTAGGTACTTCATCATCATCATATCAGCCGAAAGACGTCCGCTGCTGGACAAAGGGCTCCCCAAAGGATCTCCACAATAGCCGGTCCTGCGCTGCCCGCATCCAGCGGCTTCCCGCGACCCGCACAAGATCGTTGGTCCACCGTGTAGGGGGACGGCCGACGCTGCGTCTTCCGGTTTGTGGTCGCCAGTCGATACCTTTCTGCCCCATCGGCCGTCAGTTCTACGAGCTATATGCCCTGTAGGTACTTGTCGACAAGCAATTCAAATAAATAGATGTGACGTTTTTTATTCTAGCAACATTTTCTTATTTTGCCACCAGTATCAGTTCAATAAGTTCTTGGCCCTAAAATGGTTATCAAAAACAAGCCAAGTCTCACATTATTTCCGCCAGTAAAAAGTCCATAAACGGCGTATTTCCCCTAGTTCCACTAGTAACTATATAGGTACTTGTCGACAAGCAATATTTTGATATTACATAGTTTGATAGTAGTAAACACTCAATGATTATTAAACCCTTTTTGATGAGCAGTAAATATTCTATTTGATCGGGAAATGTAGTAAAGCTAACTTGTAAAAATAAGTGCTATATTTTATGGCTAAAGCTAAACTGTTGGCTCGATAAAATTTTATCTTCAAGCCTTCTAGTTTACAGAGTAGGTAGGAAGGGGTGAAAGGAGTTTTTTATGATCGAACGTGATCGAAATTATGTTCGTTTCTTAACTTGGCCTCAAGTTTTTATTGTTACAAGTTGGTATTTTATTACTTTGTTTCCCGTTTCAGGAATTCTGAGAGACTTCGCCGATGTTTTCATGAAATTCGAGTTATAGAAGTTGCTGTGTTTTATAACTTTCAACCTTTGTTATTTCGTGTGGATTAATTTGGGATTTTACGGCAGTGTTTTTGTTTTCGTATAAAATAGTCAGATGTTTGAGTACGGTTAAGTGAGGTACTTGGATGCTTAGAACTGTATATTTGTATTGCAAATAAATATAAAACTCTGTAAGTACTCGGTCACACTTCTGTTATGCACGGCTGTTCTTCATTTTTGCTCCGTAGAAATTTTAGGCTCTCGACTACATGCTTACTTATATTCATATTCTTTATTTGCAGTAAAGTTGGTACATTTAATTGGTCTTATAACTAATTACAGGTCCTTACAACTTCAGCCAATTTATTGACATGCAAATATTAACATTATTATAAATATATTGCTATTAAATTATCATTATTATTATTAATTATCATTATTACACCATTATTATAACAATTTCATGAATTAAAGAAGCTATGCCATAAATTCACTTACGGAGTAATATGCTTTCTCTGTTAACCATGATTTTAAATTATTTTTAAAGGCATTTAATGGCATTTCTTTTGTTACCTCTCGCCCGCCCCATTTTAGTCAAATATTTATAATGAGAGCCATTTTCACAATCTCTAGCTAAACATTACCTTAATGATCATTAATTTTATGTCTGTGTATTAATTATCCTCAAGTTTTAAATTTAGTCAACATTGCAGCATTGTTTTAGAAATCATCACTCCTTTTAGGAAGGGATTAATGGTGTAGTCTCTGGGAAAACTGTGTTTCGTGTGCTGTATGAGCTCATACCACCACCTCAGCATACGTGGGACCATGTATTACTGATACTATACCGTACAAGATTGAAAATGTTCTCGGTCATGATGATGACCACCGTGTCGTTGAAGAAGGGTGTAATGTTAAAAAAATAACTTTCAAATTTTCAGACTTTGTTGCCAAGCTATTGCCAAATATATTTAAGTTTTAATCAAAATAACTCATCATTGACTTCGAATGGAATCATGATCTATCTAGATAGCCCTTAGAATTTTCCTAACGATGGTCTCAATTTTAATCTGTGCTATGTGTAGCTTTCAAACTGACACTAACCATTCACAACTGAACGTAAATGCAACTATGACCCATCATGTCAACAAGTCCACTGGTCTTGCAAAAGATTCCTAATGATCTCCTATATCAATCTAGGGAAAAGTCACACCATTAAATTGTCAATAAATATCAGGTATCTACAAATATTCAATCTATGCATAAATCTACTCCAAACAAAGTTCCAACGCATTTGGCATTCACCGGCGGCTATCACCGTACGTCTTGTGCATAGAAAATATTAGCACATGCTCCCGATGTACTGAACTCAATGAAATATGGAGGAGGTTTCCTTATGGGTATATATGGAGTGCGCTCACTGGGAATATTATAGAGGATCGGGTTGCGGTTTGGGTAATGATGAGTTTTGAAACGGTCTTGAGTGGTTTTTGCGTTTGGAATTGGCGTTTTGTTAACAGATTACAATGAAGTTATTTTGTTTAATATATTATTGCCCAATCTTGACAGCTTGTAACAGTGGCATCAAGAGATAGTTCGAATACATTCTAGGCGATAGACGATATAATTTAAGAAAAAAAACCAAATTACAAATAGATATAATACCTTATAATAATGATATGTTTTTCTGATCATTTTATTTAATTATGAGAATTTGTATTTAAAATTTTAAACATTTTATAACAGTTTATTTAATTGACACAGTGTTGAATTATAGAACAGAGATGTGGTTGGATACTAAGGGCCTCATAAGAAAGCTTAACGTCACCCGAAAAGCAATGGAGAGGGCCATGCTCGGAGTAAATCTGCGTGAAGAAATAAGAAATATCAAAATCCGTTGGCGAACAAAAGTAACCGACATAGTCCAAAGAATTGCAAAACTGAAGTGGCAGTGGACTACGAACCGGAGGACTCAGCACAAGACCGGCCATTGTGGAGATCCTTGGGGGCAGGCCCTTGCCCAGCAGTGGGCGTCAATCGGATGATGTGATGATGATGAATATGTAAATAATATTCTCACGTCTTCCATAACATTTTCATATAACTATTTATTACTTTTTTAGCTAAGTGTACCTGTAAATAAAACAACAAATACTAACCATACCAAATCATGAACAAAATTTATTTGTCTAAAAATATGTTACGGCACTAATTACTTTTCTAGATAACTATATACAGAAATGTAGCAGCATTATTACCTATTCTGTATAGTGGAATAGTTGGTAATCCATTTCATAGGTCTACTGGGTTGCCAAATAGCTCTAACACTGGACATCTTCTTCTCAGCGTGTCGATGGCAATCTTTAAGTCTGCTCAGAATTCAGCTACGAGTTTAGTGTTGTCAGTAGCGGCCATTGGTTCTTGTGACGTACAGGAATTTGGGCACGTAGGACATGTTAACAAGTGTGCCATAGTTTGTGGGATAGAAAACTTGCCCACACCCCAGGTGGGAACCGTTTACAAATCTCCACCTTAGCAGGGTTTCCTTACATTGACCAATCTGGGTCCGGAGCCTACCTGTCCGGACTTTCAGATTAGCCACGGCTATTTCTATCCAGGCGAAAGATTTTCGGCAGGAGACATGAATGGGAAGATAAGTGTCTGTAGACTGACATGACTAGTGGTAATTACATATTTCACGCCTGATTGGCAAAACATAGTGGACTGGATATTCGAACACCTGGAAATATATTTAAATATCATTGTGTATATATTTCCAAACACAGCAGAAATAAATATATGATTGATTGATTGCCACAGTCATATACCCATAAAATCAAGTAAAATAGAAGCAGAATCGCACCGCTTGATATTTATTTAGAACATACTATACATACGTAGAACATACTAAACACAAGTTGAATATACTACACATACGTAGAACATACGAGATACACGTAGAACATACTAGACACACGTAGACCATACTACACACACGTAGAACATACTATACACACGTAGAATATACTACACACACGTAGAAAATACTAGACACACACACGTAGAACATACGAGATACACGTAGCACATACTAGACACACGTAGACCATACTACACACACCGACACCTCCTAAGTACAACTAAGTAACTGACAAATGCAAATTTTATAGGAGAGCGAATTAAAGATTTCATTTTTTTTAAATCGTCATAGCTAAGCCCCTGTATGTAATTAGATTATAATATTTCGTGAGTGGGTTTAAATTTAAGTGAAATTTATAATTAAGAGTATATTTTATTTCTAAATCTTCACGTTTTTGTTTTATTACACATGCATACTTTTACTGCGTTGTAAAAAACAATCAAAATATGCTAACTGGCACATACATATTTCTTCATTGGAATATTCAGGCACCTTATTGCTTTAACTGCCAGATACATTCTTATAATTGGTAAAGTCAATAGAAATATCCCGTGTAACTGATATTTACATACTTTATCGCCGTAATTATATTATTGTGCATATAAGTGTAACTGAATTCCAAACTTGTAAAAATCATCATGTGTTTGAGTATTTTGAAATAAAAGCAGTGGATATGTTTGTATTATCTAATGTTTATTTTCAAATAACAAAAATATAAATTTGTAATGTTTCACGATTCAAAAAGTAACATTATTATGTAACAACATACACGACATATACGAGTAATTACTCGTATATGTTGTATTTTTATAACACCGAAGATCTTATGTAACATTAATTAAAAATGGCATCTACCTACCTACTGGTAATCAGACTTTTCTCTTTAGTTTTATTAGGTATAAGTTCTTACTGAACTGGAAATCACATATGTAAAACTATCCAATAATAAAAATATTCATAAAGTTTATAAAAAATATGCCTTAAATGCAGTTTTTGTTCATTTCGTTAAAATTCTATACTTAAACAAAAATCAAAATAACGCAATGTTAATTCTAAATAGAATGAGTAAATAATTCCAATTATTACTTATCAATTATATAAATCAGTCGTTTCATAAAGCTATTTGGACATTCTTGTACTGAGATCAAATTTAATATTATATTACGGAACTATCATTGTTTACTCATTATGAGTTTAACAAGGTTTTATTCTATATTTTGCTTATTGAGTAATAAAATTGCACGTTTTAATTTATCATTAATGTCTTATGACCACAACAGTAATCAACTAATTAGTACAGAGTTCACAAGATGACTTCTTCATTCCTCTTCTTCGTCTTCTTCATCTTCATTGTCATGTTGGTTCTCATTCCTGCCCTCTATCAAACTCATGTAAAAGTCATGATAAACAGATGGTATAACATTATTTTGGCACAAGTACTTCAAATCCTGAAGTTTAGCCTCGGGTATTGGTAATTTCCCCTTGTAAGCTTGGGTCAATGTTCTTGCTAGAGGGGCTGGAAGTGGACTGTTGTCTAATCTTATGCGGTTCCTTGATCTTGTTTTGGGAGTCTCTAGTGCATTATTTACAATAATGCATTTGAACTCATGGTCACAAAAATCTGTTTTATAAAGTATCCTGTCAGATAATTGTGGCCATATTTCTAACTGTCTTAGTCGAGACCAGAAAACTCGTTCTCTGTGTGTATTTGTACTCCAGTTGCATCCAGGGAGCAGAGCTTTAAAATCCATAAAATTTAAGGTAGTCATTTCCTGGACTAAGTAAGGGTTTCCATCCTGTTTGGCCCACCTTATGAGGGCATACCATTGTTCGGGGGTGTACACCATTTTATTTTTGGCGATTCTCTCAATAAGGGCGTGTACACTATCACCCTCATTTTGAGTATGGCCTTTCTCAAAATATTTATGAGTTATAGCGACTCCAAAATCTTTTGCAGCTCGTAAATAGGCTGCAAAAACGATACGATTGCGGTTTTGTCCCCCGCAATTGTCGGACCAAAAATTGAATGTTTTTATGCCTTTTTGGTAATGTTCTTTCATATAATCATATAAACAGCTACTCACCTCGTTTGCTCCTCGGCTTGCAGTGCTTTCATCCCAAACATAGCACTTTGCAACTTTGCTTCCCATTTCGTATATTGTAAAATTGAATACAGTTAGCTTTCTCTTATAATAAAGAATACTAGTTTCTCCACAGGGCATTCCATGCACTTTTTGAAAATCATATACCGCTGTGAGTACTTCTTTTGATTTCATAGTGCTTTCTTTATCTTTGTTCTTTAGCTCTCGCGCTATAGTTTTGTTTCTCATGTGGGTATTGTATGTGTTAAGCTGGTCTTTAGTCACAGGACGCGGTAAGTTTTTATACACATGACAAACATCACACTGATCTTTTTTGGGGGCGTGGAACCCCAAATTTATATTCTTATTGACAATGTCCCTGTATTGTCTTGCTGTTTTGACTTTACTTTGATTTTGAGGATCATTCCAGTCTTTATAAAGCAGAAACATTCGAGCAAATGTAAGAGATCCATCTAAATATACTTTATTCGTGCGTTTTCTGACATAATGCGATTCCACAGGTGCAAAGCTGTTCACATGATCACAAACACTTGCAATCATCTCTTCAGTAATTTTCTTAGTATGTCTATGGATACCTCTTTTGTCGTGGACAACAGTGCCTTGCAATGAAAGCTTTTTCAAAGCAGAATATACCAGGCCTTGTTTGATCCCAAAAGTGTTCAAAAACATGGTTTTACAGACCTGTATCTTCGTTATCTGTGTCTTTGAAGACACTGAACCAGTCTCATGCACCTCATTATCATCTAGTTTTTTATCTATTTTTGTTGGTAAATAATACCGCAAAGTAAATTCTCTTCTCGAAACAGTTTCAGTAGTAACTCTACGTTTTGGAATTTTATCACAGTACTTATTGATAAAATCCCAATGACGAACTATATCTCCCATTGACCAAAATGCCACAAAAAGCAAATCTCTGTCAACATTAGTAACTTTTTGTGAACATTTTAACTTACATTTCTCTCCACAACATGGCCCCATCTCTTTTTTTTTTTCTCATTTTACCATCCCTACCTTTGTACGCATTTCCTAAATTTTTATTTTTCTTACGCATAACATCCAACCATTGGTCTTGATGGACCATTCGTAATCTCCCTTTATCTTTTTTTCTAGTGGATAACCTGCACCTCGGTGATGGTTCAATGTCATAAAGAGTATTTTCTGTTGTCGGGGTTTGTATGGGCATAGGTGAGCTAACTGATATGACAACGTTTGGCGTAAGAGCTGGCGATATATCACAATCTAACTGAGTAATTGCTTGAGCTATGACTGATGAGAAATTTGGCGACTCAAGAGAAATATCATTTCGAATACCTGAACTGACATTGCTTATCATGGGTGATTGGGGCGTTATTGTTGCCAATATGCGGTCATGAGAGTTACTTGGCAAAATTACGGAAGCTGTATCACTTGTGACAGTTGCGGAATGTGTTCTGGAACATTCTGAGGGTTTCAGGTGGTTTTTTGTAGCACATGTTTCTTCGTCACTATTTTCTATGAATTCCGCCATTTGTTGCAAGTCTTCATCAGTGAAATATTTTGAAAAGTGTACTGGAGTATCTGAAACAACCAAACCACATCAAACACTCGATTTTCTATGATAATCAACATCATTTCATAAAAGTAAAACTATTTAAGAATACAGATAGATATTAATAATCAACATAAAATCCAATGTAAAACAATATATGTGTTAGTTAACTGATTTCATTTCAAACAAATTCCGTAAAATAAGTATGTAAGTGCCTAGATACATTTTTCAATCAAACAAAATTCCGACGTAAAAATGTGTAACTGCGCAGTTACATACTTATGCATCGGGAATGAATAAATTGCAGTAATGTAAATATTACGATAGATTTTTATTCTAAGACGTGTTCAAATATTTACAGTATAGGTATTAATCTCAATTTATGGGTGCACTTAAAATATATATACTTTAATAATTATAAAATATTTAATTAATATTACTTACCTTGCCTTGATGGCGAGTCTAACTGGTCTAATGTTACACTTATTGTTTGGTCCACAGCAATCTTTGGTCTTTTAATTGCATCTTCCCTTAATGTAGTTAAAAATTTATATCGTTCACTCGACATGGTAAAAAACAACGCAACACTCGCGCGCACAACTCGCTGTCCGACGGAGAACTGAGTGTCCGGCAGTTACACGCACCGCGCGCCCTTTCCCCCCGCGTCAAAGTATGTAATTGGAACATAAATGATTGTACGCTGTGTTTATTTGTTAACTTATGCAGATAAACAATTATACGTTTGAGAAAAAAGTAAGTTGGGGTAATTGAAAAAATAAAATAAAAATATATGTGGTAAATATAGGTATATAGATGCCAAAAATGCAATAAAAACCGTTTCGTGTATCTGGCAGATACATACGTATACGTAGCGGGTGTCGACACGTAGAACATACTGTACACACGTAGAATATACTACACACACGTAGAAAATACTAGACACACGTAGAACATACGAGATACACGTAGAACATACTAGACACACGTAGACCATACTGCACACACGTAGAACATACTATACACACGTAGAATATACTACACACACGTAGAAAATACTAGACACACGTAGAACATACGAGATACACGTAGAACATACTAGACACACGTAGACCATACTGCACACACGTAGAACATACTATACACACGTAGAATATACTACACACACGTAGAAAATACTAGACACACGTAGAACATACGAGATACACGTAGAACATACTAGACACACGTAGACCATACTGCACACACGTAGAACATACTATACACACGTAGAATATACTACACACACGTAGAAAATACTAGACACACGTAGAACATACGAGATACACGTAGAACATACTATACACACGTAGACCATACTGCACACACGTAGAACATACTATACACACGTAGAATATACTACACACACGTAGAAAATACAAGACACACACACGTAGAACATACGAGATACACGTAGAACATACTAGACACACGTAGACCATACTGCACACACGTAGAACATACTATACACACGTAGAATATACTACACACACGTAGAAAATACTAGACACACGTAGAACATACGAGATACACGTAGAACATACTATACACACGTAGACCATACTGCACACACGTAGAACATACTATACACACGTAGAATATACTACACACACGTAGAAAATACTAGACACACACACGTAGAACATACGAGATACACGTAGAACATACTAGACACACGTAGACCATACTACACACACGTAGAACATACTGTACACACGTAGAATATACTACACACACGTAGAAAATACTAGACACACGTAGAACATACGAGATACACGTAGAACATACTAGACACACGTAGACCATACTGCACACACGTAGAACATACTATACACACGTAGAATATACTACACACACGTAGAAAATACTAGACACACGTAGAACATACGAGATACACGTAGAACATACTAGACACACGTAGACCATACTGCACACACGTAGAACATACTATACACACGTAGAATATACTACACACACGTAGAAAATACTAGACACACGTAGAACATACGAGATACACGTAGAACATACTATACACACGTAGACCATACTGCACACACGTAGAACATACTATACACACGTAGAATATACTACACACACGTAGAAAATACTAGACACACGTAGAACATACTACATACACGTAGAACATACTATACACACGTAGAATATACTACACACACGTAGAAAATACTAGACACACGTAGAACACACTACACACACGTAGAACATCCTAGACACACGTAGAACATACTACACACAAGTAGAATATACTACACACGTAGAAATATACACACTCGCCTAATAGGCGTTAAAATGAAGCAATTTCTCATCGGTAGTATAAGGAAATAACTTACCAAATCCAAGAAAAATTGTGAATATCGGGTACATTTCCGCATCACAAAACATCTGCGTCGCACAAATGTTACTACGTTTTCGCTGTATTTACTGCATTATAGCAGCACTATTTTGACATAAACAGTGGTCGCAAATCTACCCTAAAAATAAATGTCCAGACATGCATTATGAATGGTATGATTTAATATATAATGAACGCATGTCGCAAGAAAGATACACTGTGCGTGCACAAATTTAACGCTACCTACGTCCTACGTAGGCGGTTCAAAGCGATCGCGATTATGAAGCGGTGACACGCGAATTCAATGCGATGCGGTGCGACGCGGTGGCGGTGTCCTTCGTGCACGCGAATTGTCTCGCGCAGCCACCATCGACGCCGCAAAACATGACGGCACCGCATCCTGTTCGCGCGAAAATATCAAGCCAACTGATCGCGTTCGGTTCATTTCGCGCCGCTCCGCACCGTGGTTTGTTACGTAGAACACTTCAATAGGTTTCGACTGTGTGTTGTTTTCGCGCCGCGCCGCGCGGCTTCGCATTCGCGTCTAGATCGCTTACGCAGGACGTCGCGTAACTACTTGAAGATGAAAAAGTTTTTTTCGGAAATTTGTTCAGATACAGAATACAAAATAAAAATAAAGGCACTTGTTACCTAACTGGCACCATTTCAGCATTTGCTAGAATTTTATATTGTTCCAGCGCTGATAATTCTGATGGCTGGGAAAATCTGGGAAAATAATATTCCCCACGGAAAAATTGAGATATTTACCTTACCGTGGTCACCAACTCGCATGACAAGCGCGGTGATTTCGCCATCTTTAACTATCTTGGATCGCGCAACGAAATTTATCAGAAAGACACAAGGAAGAGTTAGAAGAAAAAAAAAGAATGTTCTTTAGACTGACTGAAGTGTAACTTCAAATGTAACTGGCTATGAGAGTAAGAGAAAGAAAATGTGTGCTCACACCTCTCTGTCTCGCCCCTTACAGTAATATACGAAGAGTAACTCCCTCACTTTCTAAGTAAGTAATTTATTTGCATAAACATGTGTATACATATAACAATGAAATTGCATGTAAGATGTAACGTATTAACATATTTAGTTCAGACATGTTCGCCATACAATGGCGTGCAAATATTTGAATATACAATAATTATGTCAATTAAAAGAAAAAGGAAAATAACAATCTGTATACAATAACAATAAATAATTACCATTTTATGTCAATATTGAATTAAAAATTATGTCGTAAAAAGATTTGAACCATAATATTATAATTAAACTATTAATAACAATATGTCCTAAAACTTATCAGCTAGATATTCGGAGACATTATAATAAGCTTTGTCAACAAAAGCGATTTTATTTTGCTCTTAAAAGCATTGTCAGGTAGTTCTTTCCAGGCTTTTGGAAGTTTGTTAAGGATGATTGGTGCCATGCATAGAACACTTTTACGCATAAGTGCAGTCCTAGCCGGTTTCAAACATAGCTTGCTATTGTCCCGCCTGTTTCGTGGAACTATATCTGCCTGTTCTATCTTCCCTAACTTATAACTTCCTCTCAACTTCCGTTCGCCTCGCCCGATCACACTTCGTAAAGCTCTCGGCACGCATTCCCAGCTTACTCCCCAAATTAAGCGTACGTAACAAAGTTTTAAGCTACAAAAAATGTATATTAAAACGTAAACATTTTTCTAACCAAAATTTCTCAGAATCTGCCCGAAGTCTGGGAGTTGGCGGTATTGTACCCTCGTACCTCGGAGAGCACGTAAAGCCGTCGGCCCTGTACCTGACCTCTTTCCGGTTGTATCGCCAGTGGTCCCATCGGATCATGAGAGTGATGGAATAGAAAGTGCCTCTGTGTTTATAATAATAATAATATCTAGGGCCAATGTCCCACAGATCATCCTAGCCCCAAACTAAGCAAAGCTTGTACTATCGGTACGATATACATACTTATATAGATAGATAGATACTTATATACCTACATAGAAAACATCCATGACTCAGAAACAAATATTCGTGCTCATCACACAAATATTTGCACTTACCGGGATTCGAACCCGGAACCACCAGCTTCGTAGGCAGGAGCACTACCAACTAGGCTACGGTGGCCGTTTGCGTACCTACTTGTGCACTAAAATATATCGCGCGCCGATGGCTCTTCTCCATTGAGACTGGCCGCCGTGGCCGAAATTCGGCCTGGAGGAAATTATTATTATAAAGCAAATTTATATTTTCCTCGAGATTAAATGCATTTTTATCCATATTTTTCATTACAACACGAGCGTCACAAAGTTCATAGATCCACACAAATCCTTTGAGAGCTGGCCGTGCTTCACGCTTCAAATATGAGAATATGTTCGCAGATCAAAGGCTAACTCGACTGTATTATGTCACACGTGAACTGACTCACAATTTTACATATGTAGTATCTCAAGTGTACCTAGCTTTTATTGCGAGAGTCGTAATGTTTGCAAGTGTTGGATTAATTTTGGGAGGAACACGTACATCTATACTAATATTAGAAAGAGGTAACGTTTGTGAGTTTGTGACGTTGTAAGGGGTAATCGCCCACGAACCGGAAAACTCAGCGTGGGCAGGCCCCCTACAAGATGGACCGATGATCTTGTGCGGGTCGCTGGATGCGGATAGCGCAAGACCGGCAATTGTGGAGATCTTTGGAGGAGGCCTTTGTCCAGCAGGGGACGTCTTTCGGCTGATATGATGATGATGATGATGTTGAATCTACTGAACAGATCTTAAAAATCATTTCACCAATAGAAAGCTACGTTATTGTGGAGTGTCATAGGCTATGAAAAAAATATCCCGAACTTTTAACCCGAAGTATTACGCGGGACAAACGGGCAGGGACAAAAACATATACACGGGCACTGCTAGTCTCTTTTGAATGTTTCTTTGTACAGACGCCAGCACATCCAGCTACCCCAATCTGTCAAATTTCTTTTATAGATTTTCAACTTTATCACATAAGCATAAGGTTCACTTTCAATTTGGGAAGTTGAACAGATTGGGGTAGCTTGATGTGCTGGCGTCTGTACATACTGCTGGGAATCTTTTAGGGTGTTTTATTCGTCGTTTTAAGGCCGTAAACCATGTAAATTATTAGGAATATATTGGACATACTAACCTGGGGGGCTAAAGCTTGATTCGCCGGTCATCGTGATCCTTTTCGGCGTTCAAATAGATCTTGTTTTTTAAAGACAACGCCCGCACTAGGGAATCTAATCCCTGTGTCGCGGTGTACTTTACAAACATATAATAGATGGACATAAATTATATCAAGACTCAGAACAACGATTTTTGGTTCACACAAATAGTTGTATGGCGCGGGACTCGAACCCGCGACATGGAGAGGCCAGGCGACTGTCTTAGCCGCTGCGCCACACGTGCAATCAATATTTTCGGTCAATTGATTTTAACGTTGAAACTGATTACGAACTATTTATGACGTCACATGTGCCCTCGAAGGCTGGGGGAAGCCGATTACTTACTTATATGGGCAGAATGAAAGTGTTTTTTGCGTTGCCCTACGCATATACGACAACATCCCAAGGTCAATCAGGTGCATTTCAGATAACCAGCTTTATAAAAAGAACCTTCACGATTTTCTGGTTCACAAATCGTATTATACATTAAATGATTTCCTCCTAGATAAATTCAATCACGTTTAAGAACGACTGCTAAGTAAATTATGTATTATAATTAAGATAAGAATGAATGTACTTTACTTGACTTTAAAATAAGAAATAATTATTGGTAATTAAATGACATGTATTAAATTGGGTTAAAATTATTGTATTCACGTAATTGTATAAAATAATTTTAACTAACTAAATATTGTACGCTTAAATGGCTGGACATAGCTAAACATAATAAATATTTGTGACTGTAACAAATTTTGACTTATGGACTACAATAAAAAGTTTTGTTTTTGTATTTGCAGTGGTTACCTACCCTAGTGTCAGAGTTGTTTAAGCCGCCCAGTAGGCCTCTGACAAGGCTTAACGACTGTTGTCTAATGAATACAACCGGGACCGACAGCTTAACGTGCCCTCCGAAGCACGGAAACGCCCAGAAATTAAAACCATTTTGGCGGTCACCCATCTATGGACTAACCCCGAGCCTAGTTACTTAACCTCGCAGATCGCTTACGGACTGGTGAGAGCATCTAGTAATGAGTGCCTCATGGAAGCATGGAAGAATGATTTATTAATTTTTAACCTAGGTACATCTATTTTAACGCAGATCACGATAATGGGCGACTTAGGCTTCGGTTCCACTGAGGTGGAGCGGAGACGAGCTGTGCCTCGATTCACCAATGATGTCTTCTTCCCGGCCGAATTTCGGCCACGGCGGCCATTCTGAATTGCGCAGGACATATTATAGTGCACAAGTGTGTGCGCAAACACACTTGTGCTTTCTATTCCATCACTCTCATGATCCGATGGGACGACTAGTGGCATGACCGGAAAGAGGTCAGGTACAGGATCAACGGCTTTACGTGCTCTCGGAGGCACGGGGGTGTAATACCGCCATTTTCTAGACTTCGGGCTGATACTGAGAAATTTCTTTTTACGGAAAAATGCAAAAATCACTTTTTGGCCCGACCCGGGATTTGAACCCACGAACTAATTTTTTGTGGTTGAACATGCTACCGACGAGGCAGGAGATTCACCAATCACATGGCGTGAAATCCACATCAGTGGAGAAGAGATGTTGATTTCAAGCCATGTGATTGGTGAATCGTGGCACACCTCGTATGTAAATCGTATATCGCGGCTCAGTGGATTCGCAGCTTTAGGCGGCATCCCCCCTAGAGTCTAACTGCAATGCTGTCTTACTAAAGATCCACCACTTATCATAATGTTTCCCGTGCCCTAATACGGCAAGCTCAAAGACCTAATAGGAGCTTCTCCTAATGCGATACTCGTAACTAAGTGCTTAGTAGATACGATATTGATTACCACCAATAGGTATAGATAGATAGATAAATTCTTTATTGTGCACCTAAAGAAATAATACAAAGCCAAAACATACAAATTATAATAGTACAATTGGCGGCTTTATCACAAAGTGTGATCTCTTCCAGGCAACCTAGGTAGTGAAAGGAGAAAGGAATTACAGAGATGCGGCAGTTGTAAGTGTACAATTTTTTTTTTTTACAATAATATCTGTGGACATTGTCACACAGATCATCCTAGCCCCAAACTAAGCAAAGCTTGTACTATACCAGGCGACGATATACATACTTATATAGATAGATAAATACTTATAATAGGTCTTTACCTATGAAATTGCCGTTTTGTATGAAAAAATTTAAACGAATTTTTTTCATGAATTTTTTTATTTGTATTAATCGAAGTAATCAGCCATGCAATCAATGCATCTTTGCCATCGCAGTGGCAGTTTATTGATGCCCTTCTTAAAGAAATCAGCTGGACGGGAGGCAACAAATTCTTCAAAGGCATTTTGTACTGCCTCTCGGGTATTGAATTTTTTTCCCGCCAAGAAGTTATCCAAATTCTGGAAAAAGTAGTAGTCTGTAGGCGCAAGGTCTGGTTAGTAGGGCGGATGACGGAGAGCTTCCAACCCCAGTTCTTGCAACTTGGAGACCGTCTGCTGTGCAGTATGAGGTCGCGCGTTGTCGTGCAGGAGCAGCGGAGACGAGCGATTGACCAATGCTGGTTGGAGATGCGCCAGCTTCTCCATCATTGTGCTCAGTTCATCACAGTACACATCTGCAGTAATGCTCACCCCGTTTGGTAAGAAGCTGTGATGAATCACACCGGCGCTAGACCACCATACAGTGACCATCACTTTTCTAGGGGTAAGTTTTCGTTTAGGGCATTGTTTAGGTGCTGAACCAGGATCCAACCAACTTGCTGAGCGCTTGCGGTTATCAAACAGAATCCATTTTTCATCGCAGGTAACAATGCGGTTCAAAATTCCTTCATTTGTGTGTCTGTTGAGCAGTGCAAGGCACGTCTCGACGCGTACTTCGCGCTGGCGATCATTGAGTTCGTGGGGCACCCATTTGTCAAGCTTTTTTACCTTGCCAATTTGACGCAAATGGACCAATATTGTTTTGACGCTAACGTCGAAAGCTGCTGCTAATTCAGCCGTAGATTGTGTATCATCAGCTTCCACAACCGCCTTTAATTCGTCATTGTCGACCAAAGTCTTCGGACGACCGCGAGGTTCATTTTTCAGGTCGAAATTTCCAGAACGGAAGCGAGCAAACCAATAACAGGTGGTGCGTTGGTTTGTAGTGTTAGCTCCGTAAACGTCGTTGATGTTGCGTGCCGCTTGTGCCGCGTTGCTGCCACGACGGTACTCATATTCCATAATTACTCGAATTTTTAACGTATCCATGATGACGAAAAAGATTGAAATGCGATGAAAATGTAACACTAATCAATAAAGAAATGACTACTTTTGGAAAAAAGAATCCATGTTTTTAAAATAAAATTAATTTGAAATTAGAATTCTTAGCCAAACAAAAATTATTTTGATTTGAAATGGCCAGTACTGCAGAACGGCAATTTCATAGGTAAAGACCTAATATACATAGAAAACATCCATGACTCAGAAACAAATATTCGTGCTCATCACACAAATATTTGCACTTACCGGGATTCGAACCCAGGACCACCAGCTTCGTAGGCAGGATCACTACCAACTAAGCTACGGTGAATTACTGTATTATAATGTACTATTTGGACCATATTTAAAACTATACACACCTACCTACTAAATATATAACAAATAATATAATTACCACAAATTAGTGTAATGTCCGATGGGCCAAGTTCACAAATATTTAGCTTATATGTACGCTATCACATAAGCTACCCCAATCTGACTAATTTCCCCAATTGAAAGTGAACCTTATGCTTATGTGATAAAGTTGAAAACCTATAAATGAAATTTGACAGATTGAGTTAGCTGGATGTGCTGGCGTCTGTATATATAAGCTAAATATTGATGAACTTAGCGTTTTAATTTAGAGCGAGAACTGCACTAAACGGCTCGGAAATCCAACTCTCTATTGAACACCACAGTAGTAATTTAACCCGATATTCGGAACCTAAAGGAGACGCTAAGACACCACAATACTCTATTGTCCACTGTAGTATTCAAAGTCTAAAAGACCAACTCAAAACGTCATATTAAACCTGCTGAACTTATTATATTTATGTTCTTCCTAACGCTATCAATGGTGAGATTTGGTAGTTTAAAGAATGAGAGCTTATCTAGCTGGTAAAACCAAATTTAGATTTAAAGTAAAGAGTTCAAATTTCTCAGTATAGTGTTATTAAGTACTCAATAGCCGCGCAACGGTTATGACGTAGCTAATAAAATAATAATAATAAAATAAAATAAAATAAAATTCATTTATTCACAAATTTTTATATACAATTTCCTATGAAGTCCCTGACTTCTGAGCTAGGTAAGAACCTGTATTACAGAAGTCAGTGTCCTCTCCCAGTTTCGTTCGTTTACAAATTGTGAATAAGAAAATAGTGTGTGTGTGTGCGTGTGTGTGTGTGTGTGTGTGTGTGTGTGTGTGTGTGGGTGTGTGTGTGTTTGTATGTGTGTGTGTGTGTGGGTGGTAGGGAATATTAGTTTGTGAGTAATAGCGTTTCAGTTTGGTCGTAATCTAATTGAAGTAACCAGTTTTTAATTTTATTTTTGGTTTCTCGAAGGGTAAGTGGAGCTGCTATGTTATAATACTATTTTTACACTGTGATTATTTATTTGATTAGTGATTATCATTTTATTAATTACTATAATAATTTTACATCTTAAAACTATTAATAATCGATGGTAGACTTTCAAATTGTTGTCACTGATAAAAATATAAATAGGGTAAAAGAATTATTAAAGGGGCATTCTTTGTACGACGGTAGATGAGAACGTTACTCTGTTCGATAAAATTTTGTGTGTGGAAAATATCTCGGAGTTTTAATGTGCAGAACCTACGAGTGCGTAATAATAGTTTCTTTCTGGGTAGATGTTTTACATCGAGATCTTGTAATAGCCGTTTAAAAGTTGCCAAGGCCCTATGGACAGTGTTGCACCATGTTTATCCCTGTTGCTCAAGAACCTCCCAACAATAACTCGTAATGTTGCCGATTGGCGTGGTTGGTAATGGCTTGCCTTCCACGCTGCAGATCATGGTTTCGATTTCCACACAGGACAGATATTTGTGTGCATGAACATGTCTGTTTGTCCTGAGTCTGGATGTAATTATCCATACATGTATGAAAGTATTTACAGAAAAAAAAGTAGTATATATGTTCCATAGTACAAGCTCTGCTTAGTTTGGGATCAGATGGCCGTGTGTGAATAATGGCCCACAATATTTATGTATATCTAGCTGTACCCCGCGGTTTTACCCGCGTTAAAGTTTATAAATTATAGCCTATATGTTAATCCAGGGTGTCAGCTAACTCCATACTAAATTTTATTAAAATCGCTCCAGCCGTTTAGACGTGAAGAAGTAACAAACATACACCCTCACAGCCTTTTTAATATTAGTAGGATTACAATCTGTCCATTCGATCCTTAACGAACCTACTTCACGAGTTCCAGATATCTTTATAACATCATTATGACGTCTTTCGCCATTAGGGGAGGAAATGGACACGTTAGTATTTATTTTATTCGGAGATGGAATGTAAATAATAATAATAAATAAAATAAAAATAGTTTATTTCGGTATCTTATACTACTACAATTTATATTACATAGGGGTCTCCTTTTAAGTATATTAAATACTTGTGATAGGAGGCCCCGCTCTTCACAGTGTAGAAGTGAGAAAACATAACAAAAGTGTGGTTCCTGTTTAAAATAGCAAAAAGAAAAATATGAATTTTTTGTGTGTGTATACGTGTGTGTGTGTGTATATGTGTGTGTGTGTGTGTGTGTGTGTGTGTGTGTGTGTGTGTGTGTGTGTATGTGTGTGTGTGTGTGTGTGTGTGTGTGTGTATGTGTGTAGGTGAGTGAAGGATGTTTTAGTATAGTTAGGCAATAGTATGCAGTAAGGCTTCTACCTCATCATAGGTCCTAAGTTTTAACCATTCGGTTAAGCACTTTTTACAGTCACGATATGTCAAAGGGTGCAAGTGTACGGTTTTATTAATTTTATTATAAAGGTAGGCGGATTGTCTTTTGTACTGTTTGTTTGCGTATGCTGTATGCGTAGGGGTAGGTGGTACTACATTTTGTGTTCTTCTCGTTTTGCGAGTACTGGGTGCAAACGAGAGTTTTTTGTGTACTTTCAGCACAATTTGGAGAACATATAGTTTGTTGTAGCCTCGTTGTTTCAATTCTGATTTATTAAATAATATTGCTCATTATCCTCACACGATTTTTGTCTCATCACGTCAGCCTTACGTCCACTGCTGGACAAAGGCCTCCCCAAAATACTTCCACAATGCAGTTGTGTCCATAATTTGGGGATATGCCATAATCGCCACGCTTGGCAGACGAGTTGGCGATCGCAGTATGATGGTCATAATACACAGAGAGACGCTGCTGCCTGTTCTCTGGGAGCTATTCCTTCGGGTCGTCTTCTATGCCCGCCACGGTATGAAATGGATGATTTTATTACTATAGATATTGTGTGGATTACGAGACAAATATTCATGGTAGAACAGCTTGGCGTAATCCGCATGCCTCAGGATGTAAATGAAGAGAATGAAAACAGCTAAATTAGATTCAGTTAGAAGTCTAAATTTAAAATAAAGTTGCAAAATATCTATTAGGAACCATACATTGAACGAAAGTTAATTTAATACTTGAGAAGTACTCCATAGACCTAAATACATTAACACCGTATAAAAAAATATGTAATAATTTTAGCATAGTATTATTTTATCTTGATCCCACAGTCAAATAGTATATACTGTTTTGTGGGACACAGTTCTAGTTCTTAAGAGTAACTTGTACCTTATAAATAAATGAATTATATATATATATATATACGACTCGCTGCTAGCTGGGCCAGCTGCTTTCACACATACAGAGGTAAAACAAGCAGCTTATAAAGGGCTGGCCACCTAAGGGGTTTAAATTCTTAGCGTCTCCATGTTTCTGAAGCTAGTATGTGCTGTCAGTCCATATTGTAGTCATTAGACAACAGCAACAAGTGGTTACATTAATAAGTCGTTAAGCCATTTTAGAAGCCTATTGGGAGACTTGTTACTAAATTCTTTTAGTGACAGCTAGCTAGCTTGCTCTGAAGCCTTCTGAAGATTAAGATCAAAATTTTGTAGTATGCTTTAAAAAATTCAGTCCTGACAGTAGCTTAATTATACATATAATTCTCTTAACTTAAGAATAAGTTTGTTATAGTAGCATATCCAAACTAAGAAGAGAGTTGTTTATTACGTGTAGAAAAGCATAACGCCCGTGAATGAGGCGTTGACGATCGTTATGGCGTTCTGGTTGTATATAGCGCACAATTAAACTTAGTGAATCTTCTCAAACACGACAAAGCCATGCTTTAGCTCCATAGTAATTTACAAAGTCACTTTAACTTTCTGACGAGACCAGTTTACATAGGCTTTTGTTGTGTTTGTATTCGTTCATTAGTTCGTGTCAGCGCAGTGGCGGTCACCCTTGAATGTGGACAGTCTAAATTGCCGTAGTTGGCCCTGGGTAAGTGACTTAACATTTTAGTTTTACACATAGGCACTCCTCCTTCTTTTCTACACCTTTTTCATTTGTAATTGGGACTCCTAGTCAACCCATTACAGTATATAATGTAATATTAAAAAGATCCTGGGTCATTATTCGCACACGGCCATCTGATCCCAAACTAAGCATAGCTTGTACTATGGAAACCAGATAACTAAGATACTACTTTTTTTTCTAGAAATACATTCATACATGTACGGATAATTACATCTAGTCTCAGGACAAACAGACATGTTCATAACTAATATATGAGTACTACATATACTACTTTTCTTTTGTATATACATACTTATATAGATTATTACACTACTCAGAACAAATAGGTAGGTTCGTGCACATAAATATCTATTCTGAGTGTTCTAAACACGACCTTCGGCATGAAACCAACCACGTCAGATTACTAGATGTAAGCTACGGACTTAAGATTAAGTTGGTTCATGTTATGGTGGAACTGGTGTGATTTTTCAAAAGTAACGAAAAAAATGAGATCCCTTGAAAATTGTTATTGGCCAACTAAAAATATTATCCAAATTTCATATAAAAATGTAATCTAGAATAGTTTGTAGATACTTACTAATAATCTGATAATCTCTCTAATAATCTAATAAAATGACTTTAAATCGTCCTTAGAAGTTCATGTTTTCTATGCAAATCAGTGCAAAGATAAAATCGTACCATAATAGAAAAAAAATACTCTTAATTGTACATCATCAGGATAAATATGGCATGAAATATTACATATACAGGTTGTACAAAACGAGGTCTTACCGCATAAAACGATCTCTTCCAGTCAACCTTAGGATGGATAGGAGGTCGGTGTGCAAGAAAAGATATAGGTACCAAAATTGTGGCATACCCACGAAACAATGACTGTTTAAAAATAAAAACATTATTAAAAAAGGAAACATTCAAATTCATTTATTCCATAAAAATATTTTTTTACCCTACCGTGCAGTGCATGTCGTGGCAGCTACTGAGAAACACTTCCAGAAAACTCAGTAGGAATCCTTTTTTGAAATTTTTGAATATTTATTTCTTACATAAAATTACATTGTATTTAAATGTGTTAATTTAGGGCAACTCAATCCTAAGTTGTTTTGTAACTTAAATAATCAGAAGTTTATTAACGAAAAACATTACTAAAGGAACCAAAAAAATTCTTTTAAGGAAATATTGCAGTCCAAATCTCAACCTAGAATCTGGAGATTTATCTCCAACCTGCTACCCAAGTTGCAAGTAATCAATAGCTTACACCCTTATATTACTTAAGTTACTTTTATAACTTGATACGACCATAAAATTATCGCCAGCTCCAGCAAGTATCCATTAAAACTTCACAATCACTTAGACTTCACTATACTCTAACTACGAAGTAAAGTAAGCTTTGGGGTTGATGAGTTTGTCCTCAATTTTCCCGCGACTTGTTTAAGCGATTTTTAATTTGAGATAAAGGTCTAATGTTTTTTAATCCTACCAACATTATACATTTTGCTGTGTGGCTTTTAGCGAAGACTATTAATAACCACCTCATGTCATGCCGTGGAGGTAGTAGAATTCTTCCCAAGGAATATATAACCGCGGATGCACCGGTTGACGTGGTAGGTAAATGTCGTGGGTTCGATTCCCACTTAAGGTAGATATTTGTGTGCATGAACATGTCTGTTGGTCCCGAATATAGGTGTAGTTAAATATATAAGTATTTATTGGCGAAAGAAAAGTAGTATATGTAATATATATCAGTTATCTGGTTTCCATAGATCAAGTTCTGCTTAGTTTGGGATCAGATGGACGTATGTGAATAATGTCCCAGGATATTATTTTAGTATAAATTTGATCTGCCAGTGTGTATCATTCGTAGCTTACGCAAAGCGCCTATGCCGGTTCAGGGAGGGTGCTGGTTTGAGATCTGCGCAAGATAAAATTTATGATTTCCCATTTTTGAATGCCAGATTTCATCATGATCAAATTAGATGATTTACGCTTTGCATTGCGAATAATGGTATAAAATTTAAAAATAAATTACTAATTTAAGGTTATATCTATCAGTGCAAGCCGGGGCAAGCCGTTTTTGATTATAAGTACATATAAAAAAAAAAATTAAATTTGGAACTGTTAATTTTAAATTAAATTAAACAAAATGTTTGTTATAATAAAAAGGCGCTTAATCTATATCAATAAAAAGATTATGTGTGTACATAGCTTTATCTTTTCTAGCTTGTGTTTTGTATTAGCACCCCGTCTCCAGTCACTAATTACCAGAATTGATCAAGTGACTGCCATCTGACCTTCAAACTCACGAGAAAGCTATCAGGTATATCTTCTCATCAGATAGTTATGTGGTTTTTATATATTATGATTTTGAACGTTAGTTCTGAAATAGACTACTATTCAATAATAATTAATTACGTTTTTTTACGTATTTTTAGATTGTAATATGATATTTTTTTGAAAGGTTTTGGTTGTAATAATAATTATCTAACCGTTAGAAAAAAGCTGACACTGTTATTCTGCCGGACCGATGTTAACATAGCTAAGAATCACCGCAAGGAAACTGGCTTCCAAATGAAAAAAAAACACATCGAAATCGGTCCATCCGTTTGAGAGCTACGATGCGACAGACACACACACACAGGCTTCGGCGTCAAGCTTAAAACACCCCTCTTTGTGTCAGGGTTTAAAAAGAAGGTGTAGGACTGATGAGTTTATGCCCTCTTCGCGACACATGCGACTCTATTTTAAGAATTTTTCACCTCCAAGACTTGCACTCAAGTCTTCAGTATGTGAGCTGAACACACTACCAACAGAATAAATTTGCAATCAAATTACCTTGAGCAACTTCAATAAATTCCAATCCACTGTTGAAATAACAATAGGTTTTAAACAATCCCCCGGTTGAACTTTTGAGTTACAATGACAACTTTTAATGGGCCTGGGGCATACAATTTTATGCATTTTGGAACATATCCAACTTATAAAAAGTTGAGTCGACAACTTTACATTATTCAACAGCTATCGACAATTATGTTGGCTTAGCATTATTTAATTGTTTGACTCAGTACGCAATGTACAACGCATCATATAGAATGTCTTTTTTGTAGAAACTGAGATGAAGTGTTGGTCCATAACTCATGTTAACGAATTTAGAAATATATTCTGTTATAAGAGTCGCATTATAATGTGTAAAGGCCGGAATGGTGCCTTGATGGAAGGTTTGTAAATTATTTTAGTTGGTGTGGATGGCGCCTGTTTCAAATATCATACTAATATTATAAACGCGAAAGTTTGTAAGTATGGATGGATGTTTGTTACTCTTTCGCGTAAAAACTACTGAATGGATTTAAATGAAACTTACAATAATATAGCTTATACATCAGAATAACACATAGGCTACAATTTATAAAGATATTTTGTGAATTTTCCAAAATATGACGATAAGTGTCAAATAAGTAGGAATAAATCTACCATTTGCGAGCTATTCCGGCGTTCACTGCCAAAACCGCTAGAGGTACACATTCTACTAATATTATAAATGCAAAAGTTTGTGAGTATAGATGTATGTATGTATGTTAGTTACTCTTTTACGCCAAAACCACTTTAACGCGGGTGAAACCGAGGGGCGCAGCTTGTAGGTAATAATTTTCAAATCTGTGAATTACGTAGCATTTTATGCGACTTTCTATGCTTAATACCGGCTTGGTATTGCTACCAGATTTTTTTTTTTAGTAGCCCCAAACTAAGCAAAGCTTGTACTATGGGCACCAGGCGACGATATACATACTTATATAGATAGATTAATACATAGAAAACATCCATGACTCAGAAACAAATATTCGTGCTAATCACACAAATATTTGCACTTACCGGGATTCGAACCCAGGACCACCAGCTTCGTAGGCAGGAGCACTACCAACTAGGCTACGGTGACCGTCAAATTCTAGCAATAATGCGTTTCTGAGTTTGAATCCTTGGGAAATAATAATAATAATATCCTGGGACATTATTTACACAGCCGTCTGATACCAAACTAAGCAGAGCTTGTACTACTTTTCTTTTGTAAATACATAATTATATAGATAATTACACCCAGACTCAGGACAAACAGAGAATGACGTGTTCATGCACACAAATATCTGTCCCGGGTGGGAATCGAAACCACGACCTCCGGCGTGAAAAGCAAGCATTTGCCAACCACGCCAACAGGCCCGTCGTATAGGATACTTGCTGTGCCCCACGGTTTTACCCGCGTTAAACTTTATAAATTAACACAGCTCCTACCCCGTAGGAGATAGCGTGATAATATGTAGCCTATATGTTGACATGACCTCTCAGTTATATTCATGCAAAATTTGAAGCAAATCCATGCAGTGCTTTTTGAGTTTAGCCCGGACATACATACAGACAAACAGACAAAAATTCTAAAAGCTATATTTTTGGCTTCGATATCGATTGTAGATAGCGCCCCAAGTATCCTTTTATAAAATATTCAATGTACAGTTTTGACTTTCCTACAATTTTATTATATGCATAGATAAGTATAGGAAGGCCTCTTACTATGTTTTGAGAAGAATAATAAAATCTTAAGCAGTCTGGAGTCGCAGTGTTGCATCAATGCAAACTATATAACTATAGTTATTTCTGTGCCCATTGTATGTATTTAGTAGTATACTAGCTGTGCCCCGCGGTTTTACCCGCGTTAAATTAAATAAATTATCATAACTCCTCCCCCGTTGGTGATAGCGTGATAATATGTAGCTTATATGTTGACCCAACGTATTAGTAATATTCATACAAAATTTGATGTAAATCCATGCAGTACTTTTTGAGTTTAGCCCGGACATACATACAAACAAACAGACAAAAATTCTAAAAACTATATTTTTGGCTTCGATATCGATTGTAGATCACGGCCCAAGTATCCTTTTTTAAAAATATTCAATGTACAGTTTTGCCTTTCCTACTATTTTATTATAATTAGTATACTAGCTGTGTCCCGCGGTTTTACCCGAGTTAAATTTTATAAATTATCATAGCTCCTCCCCCGTAGGTGATAGAGTGATAATGTGTAGCCAATATCTTGACCCAACGGCTTAGTAATATTCACGCAAAATTTTAAGTAATTGCAATTTTTGAGTTTAGCCCGGACATACATACAGACAAACAGACAAAAATTCTAAAAACAATATTTTTGGCTTCGATATCGATTGTAGATAGCGCCTCAAGTATCCTTTTAAAAAAATATTCAATGTACAGTTTTGACTTTCCTACGATTTTATTATATCTATAGTATATAAGTCTGTATGTAAGTTAGAAGTAAACCAAGCGAAAGAGGTATGCAAGGATCGTAACAAATGGAAGTCCGTTGTCTCTGCCTACCCCTCTGGGAAACAGGCGTGAGTCTATGTCTATGTATAAGTCTGTTTATTAGTTTTCTGTTTAGTTTAGGATCAGACGGAGGTGTGTTCCAAGATATTTAGCTATATTTATTTTAAGTGGTACTTTTTATTCAATTATTTTATGTTAGTGGCTGGTTGGTTAGTGTCCGTTTAGTTAGGTGCTATGGCTGAAATTCAGTAAGGATTATAAAATAGTTTATTACTGTGGTAAAGCTCAAGCCACTTATTATATGCGCCGCAGTGATCGTTTGTGGTCTGAGTTCGGAACTGCGAGGTTTTTGGTATATATTTCAAGTTGAAATCTAACCGCTTTTACACGGTCTGAATAAAGTATCAGATTTGAATTTTAGATGCTAGCTTTTGAGACCTTTGGTTGGGGAAACATGTTTTAGAATGTCCTACGTACACAATGATATTCATGTATAAAGTACATGTACACTAAACTGGCACTTAACAATAACTCTTCAAAAAAGGATGTTATAAATGTTCTTTAAGTGATTGTCTTTGACATATATAGATATATTTATTCCGTAAAAATTGACTTAACTTTTTTAAGCGTCTTATATTTTACCTTACCGTGCAGTGCTTGTCATGGCTGTTACTGAGAAAACTACCAAAACAGGTTATAAATCTTTAAAAAGTCAGGATCACTTTTTCATCTAATTACAACTATATATTACACTAGCTGTGCCCCGCGGTGTTACCCGCGTTAAATTTTATAAATTTTCTTCGCTATAAACCGAACGGAGCCCGAGACCTTTCCAACAAATGCAAAACCGTGGAAATCGGTTCGTGCGTTCTGGAGTTATAGCGTCAGGAAGGAAAACCCGACTTATTTTTATATAGTAGATTATTTTTATATATGTTTTGGCGTATTCATTTTATTTGTAGATAGAATAACATTTCTTCAAAAAATATAGTTGACCCCGACGTGATTTGAACACGCAACCTTCTGATCTGGAGTCAGACGCGGTACCGTTGCGCCACGGAGTCGTATATAATAAAAATTAAAATTGCACTTTAATTATCAATATACATTCATACATACATAAACTCACGTCTGTTTCCCAGAGAGGTAGGCAGGTAGGTACAACTGATTTCCATTTGTCACGATTTTTGCACACCTTTATTGCCTCGTTTACTGTCATTGTATTCGACATACATGCTCACAGGTTTAGGGTACTTCTGACCTGGCCTTTCTTGAGAACATCTCCGATTTGTTCAGGTAATGTTTTACGAAGTCTTCCCCTTCCAGTTGTATATATCCCATTCATACAGGCTAAGTAGACTTCTTTGTCAATCTTCTTACATTTATCCTTTCTAAATGCCCATCAAATCATCTCAGCGAATGAAAAAAAAGCGTAATTTTAGGGTTCCGTAGCCAAATGACAAAAAACGGAACCCTTATAGATCCCTCATATCTGTCTGTCTGTTTGTCCGTATATCACAGCCTTTTTTCCGAAACTATAAGAGCTGTACTGTTGAAACTTGGTAAGTAGATGTATTCTGTGAACCGCATTAAGATTTTTACACAAAAATAGAAAAAGAACAATAATTTAGGGGGTTACCATACATAGAACTGAAACTCAAAAAATTTTTTTTCATCGAACCCATACATGTGGGGTATCTATGGATACGTCTTCAAAAATGATATATGATAGGTTAATGATAGGTTTCTGATATCATTTTTTTCTAAACTGAATAGTTTGCGCGAGAAACGCTTCCAAAGTGGTAATAGGAGTGTCCCCCCACCCCCTCTGTCTAAAATAAGAGAATGGTAAAACTAAAAAGAAATATATGATGCACATTACCATGCAAACTAACAACGAAAATTGGTTTGAACGAGATCTAGTCAGTAGTTTTTTTTAATACGTCATAAATCGTAAACCGCAATTTACCTTTCATTTAATCAACTGAAATACTTGCTGCTACGGAACCCTTCATGGGTGAGTCCGACTCGCACTTGGCCGGTTTTTTATTTATGTTTGTTACTACCTTCTCTTTCACACCACAAACGTCAGTATTTCGAATTAAGTCTCTAAAACTCACACCACATATACTTCTCAGACCTCTCATTTATTCTACTTTCATACACAACTTTCACTTATATGCAATAATGTTGGCATTACACTCCATTGTGCACGGCCAGTCAAGGTTTTTTGAGACCTGCCGATTACTCTTACTACTGCCGGCTTGTAGAGCCCCATTGACTCGATTCCCCGCATTCACTCATCTACCAGTATTCGTTTTATACTTCCCAACTGTCGTAAACAAAGTTCTCAAATATACAAACTCTTTCGCCTGATCCAGTTTCTCTCCTCCAAACACAATGTATCCATCCCTCTCAAATTATCTATATCTGTTGAATGACATTACCTTACAATTTGACTTTAATTTTTGTTTTAACAAGTTTTCTGATGTCATTAAAGAGATACTGTGATTTCATGCATGTGCAAGATTATGCATTTTTAATTATTAACGTTATGAGTTTGATTTTCATTCTAAATTGATCAATATTTTTATGCATATTCAGTGTATTCTCGTATATATTTAGAGCATCCGATCATCCGATCTCTTTACAAATTTTTTTTTTTTTTGTATACCATATATTTTATATTTTTTTTATATTTTTTATTTATTTATTTATATATACATTATATGGTATGGTATGTACTATAATTAGTGCGGCTGGTGCTTAAAAAAGGAAAACCTGAGCTATAAGCACCAGCACCTTCCAATTTAATTACTTAATGTATTATACACAAAAATTAAATTAATTAGGTTAAATGTCTCGCTTTATTTACATGAGTGGGAGCTTGAGTGTGTGTGGATAGGTGAGTGCGAGTGTAATGAATGTATGTGTGCAAGTGTGTGTAAGTGTTGTAATACAATTAAACTGTAAATTATGGTGAGAAGCAGCGTGCCAGTTTAGAGTGCGAGTGGTCTACCTAATATTCCTTTCGATAGCTTTCAGATTGTGGTGTAATTCGCTTTTATACTGTCTGGAAACTGTTATCAAAGTTCTAGCCCATACTTCGAGATTTTTATGAATTAAATTTGACTGGCTGTGTGGCTGATGGCCAAGAATATCGCCACCCTATTATCTATTTATATATATTATTATATACTATCATTCCGTGCGAGGCGAAGAAATCGTCCCGAGGAAATATATACCAGAGAACGCACAGCAGCGTCTTTCTGTGTTCTATGATCATCATACTGCTATCGCCAACTCATTTGCTAGCGTGGCGATTATGGCATATCCCTCAAAATGATGGACAAAACTCCATTGGAAATCTTTTTCTCAAAATTTGTAGGCGAACATTCATTAGTATAGAGTAATTTTAATAAAATAAAATAAAAGTAACGATTAATTTACTATTTTCAATTTTATTTTATAAAAGTAATACAATAAACCAATATTCTGCAATTTCAGATAATATGTTTAGTTTTGTAAGTTCCCGCCATTATTAAAAGTTTGTAGGATGTCCAGCAGATAGCGCTGGAGTCGAAATAAAGTGGTATCGCCCATGTGCACTTGGAAATCATTTATTTTTAATAAAATGTTGACAACATAATATCTTCTTCAATAATTTGTATATTTAATGTAAAGATGGCATAATATTTTTCAAAATTCGTAACCAGTATTTCACTTCTTGATAAAATTATCTATACACACAGTTTACCATTACATTGTATATTAATGGTAAACCACACTCACACATCATAAAATGATTTATTTCAAATGTATTACGGCACTTCAAAATAACAGGACCTCATCAATGATGACACTGAGGGCTTATTTAGTATTCCAAAATAAGTTAATTTTTAAACATTATATCTTAGGTTTTTGAATTTGTATACTTAAATATTGTTAAAATTTTAATAAAAGATAAGTGTACTTTTTAAGCTGTTAGAACGCCTGTGGTACAGGTTTAACCTAGTACACCAAACAGTCTGTAGCTTAGTTATAATTATTTTTAATATAAATAGATATATATATAAAATTTGATTTGATATAAAATTTTGTACACATTTTTTCTTGAATAAATTTATTATTATAATTAATTACTGCAGCGTTTGACTGATCGTTGGTCTTGCCACCACATGTTCAACAGCAGCTAGTGTGGTTCAAATTCCGGGTCAGGTTAAAAATATATTTAGTTTTTGTAAATTGTGTGATGTTAGATAAACTCCCAGTATCAGCAGAACTAGTGGTGGGGTTACAGCCATGCTTCGGAGAGCACATAAAGCCTATCTCATCCCTAGGGGGTGTAGAAGTTGTCACGACCGAAAACCTGAGAAATACGGGGCGCAGCGTCTTTATCTAAAACTATCCCGCTATCACCAGCCCGTCTGTCATGCGTGGCGAGAATGGCTTCTTAAGGGAGGGTCTTGTCCAGCCGTGGACATCATTCAGCTAATGATGAAGAAGATAATCAATTATCACTGACGCTATAAATAACAGCGCTAATGCTAATAAATGAACCCTAAATTGAGTCACTTAAAGGATTTAGACAAAATTTTCTGTATGATCAATCACTGTTAAACATGGAAAATTGTCTCGGAGAATCACGACTTTTCCACTCGTAATAAAGTTATTCAAGATCTTACATCATCTTAACACAAAAGGCTGCTTCAGTTCGGGCCCGTTTTAATACTTACAGTGTTATTTAATTAATCATCTCAGCCTACTTCATTGTCTCGTTCGTTAAAGACGATGATTACTCAAAATTTACTTTTTATGTCCCCAAATTAACTTAAAACCCTTACTTAACTGGTGTTATATTTTGGTTGATGGACTTGGGTTCCAAAATTAAATCTAGTTGAAAATTGGCGGATGACTAATTTTCTTTCTGTTCCCGCAGTATCAGTATCCGCATATAATTACAATGTTATACATGTTAATATTGTAATTCTTTTCTCATGCATTGTATACTTACCTATACTTACTTACTTTTCGTATGGGCAGTGGTTACCCTGGTGTAAGAGTTTTTCAAGCCATGGCATGGCTTAATGACTACAACCGGGACCGACAGCTTAAGGTACCCTCCAATGCACGGAGACGCTCAGAAATTAACCCACTTTGGCGTCATCCATCTATGGATTGACCGTGAGTTTAGTTGCTTAACCTCGCCAATTACTCACAGACCAGTGAGAGCATCTGGCACATATGGTGTGCAATAAAGAGTATTTATCTTATCTTATCCCATGGCGTAAAATTGTTGGATTACTAACACTTTTTGTAAAGCTACATTACTAACCAAAAAAATGGACGGCGTCTGATATAAATTATTTATTAGGATTCCATTACTCATATTTTTTTATTTAATAGATTTTAAATATAAATCAGAAAATACATAGATACAATGTTAACAGAGTCCAGATATTATTTTTGTAGTGTATGGAAGTAGTAGAGTATAGTATGTACATACATATGTATATTATGTAGTATTTAAATTAAATTTGGTTATGTAATCTACATAAGATTACATAGACCTGCTACATTGTTCTACCCTGTAAAAAAAGTCTTCCTCTGAGTTTGGTTAGCTATAAGAAAATTAGTGACTTAAGATCGCGTATTTTCGTGCCTATCACAAATTTTAATTTTTCTGTGCGCAATAAAGACTTATTAAAAAAAATAAAAATAAAAATAAATATAATTTATTTCAGACAACATGGCGATTGTTTATTAGTAACATTTGGTACTTTCATACTATGTTGATTATGATTGATGACTATGATTAATAACAATCTTAATTACAAAACAAAAAAACATAAGAAGGCTGTAGTATTATTGCAAAGGACTTAAATTGATGCTTGTAAGTACTTATTTATAATAATAACGAGCTTACGAGTTATCTGATGAAAAGTGCTTGTCACCACTGTATGTTTTTTCTTATATACCTAAGGATGTTGACATTGATCCTTCAAGAATGCATCTTATATGTAATGTAATAAAAAAATTGTGTGTGTGGTGCCCAGTTAGACCCCGAGAGGTCTTCGTGGTACTAATTTGAAGTTCTCTATGTATATAATAAAAATAAAAAATGTGCCTTTAAACATAATACTTATATAAAAATAAATAATAATATCCTCGGACATTATACACACGGCCATTTGATCCCAAACTAAGCAAAGCTTGTACTATGGAAACCAGATAACTGATATACTACATATACTATTTTTATTTTGTAAATACATACTTATATAGATAATTTACACCCAGACTCAGGATAAACAGACATGTTCATGCACACAAATATTTGTTCCGGGTGGGAATCGAACCCACGACCTGCAGCGTGAAAGGCAGAGTATTATCAACCACGCCAATAGCCCCGTCATCCTGGGACGTTATTCACACAAGGCCATCTGATCCCAAACTAAGCAGAGGTTGTACTATATTTCTTTTGTAATTGCATACTTTCATTGCTTATTGATTAATTGATGAGGTCCATAGTAATTTATAATAACATAAAACAATTGAAAATTAAATAAATTAAAACTATACTAATATTAATATTGGAAAAATATTAAAACTACGTTAAATTACATTCCTATAGAGATAATCACACCCAGACTCAGCCTGAAATCTGTGAGACAAAACCTAGCTCTATCATATCCATCGGTCTTCGATAAATATTATCATTTACCATAACATATAAGATAAAGTGCCTTCACATAATATCATACTGATCCACACATATTTAAAAAGGAATATATTTTCAGCTTATTCTGCATTCAGATAAGTTATATCTGTGACACAAAAGACACATGATGTATCGGTCCGGCTCGAAAGCTCCGCCTATATTTTAATGTCCTGAGTAGAATGGTTACAGAGTACGTTTCCTCTCAGTATCACAAGTAAGGCAAAACAGTTTATTTTTGACCGAGGTATTTTTTGCGTGTAGAAATCTATCTATACATATAATAAAATCGTAGGAAATTCAAAACTGTACCCGGAATATTTTTTTAAAAGGATACTGGGGGCGTGATCTATAATCAATATCGAAGCCAAAAATATAGTTTGTCTGTACGCATGTCCGGGCTAAACTTAAAAAGTACTGCATGG
Organism: Pseudoips prasinana; assembly: GCA_951640165.1. Classification (NCBI taxonomy): domain Eukaryota; kingdom Metazoa; phylum Arthropoda; class Insecta; order Lepidoptera; family Nolidae; genus Pseudoips; species Pseudoips prasinana. The sequence continues at coordinate 33,561,945 of OX621245.1, read as the reverse complement.
ATTTACTTCAAATTTTGCATGAATATTACTTAGAGATCAGGTCAACATATAGGCTATTATCACGCTATCACCTACGGGGGAGGAGCTGTGATAATTTATAAAATTTAACGCGGTTAAAACCGCGGGGCACAGCTAGTCTTCTATAATAACGTATGCAACTGTGTCTCTTCCTTTCGAATTTTATCTCTGCCTCCTATAAACTACGCGAGTTTGGTTATTCTCGGTTTATATAAAATAACTTTCATTTTTCATTCAATACATAGTACATACATACTCGTCTGCTTGAATCTAGATAGTCGCACGCTACATATTTATTCATTTTACGCCCAGCGCGTATAATATCAGTACTAATAATTTTAAATAAAGTTTAACAAAAGTAATTATGTAATAAATTAAAAATAAAAGTTCTTTCATATTTTATACTAGCCGTGTCCCGCGGTTTTATTTATTTATTTTTCTTAGGAAGACCAACAGCTTTCAGCGACATTTTTGCTTTATATACCCACGTTAAACTTTATAAATTATCACAGCTCCTCCCCCGTAGGTGATAGAGTGATAATATGTAGCCTATATGTGACGACCTCTTAGTAATATTCCTGCAAAATTTAAGTGAATCCATGCAGTAATTTTTGAGTTTAGCCCGGACATACATACCAATAAACAGAACAAAAATTCTAAAAGCTATATTTTTGGCTTCGACATCAATTGTAGATCACACCCAAAGTATCCTTTTAAAAAAAATTTCAATGTACTGTTTTGACTTTCCTACGATTTTATTATATGTATAGATAAAGCGACAGTCACCAAACTCGCGTAATTTATAGCGTTGCAGATCAAATTCGTTAGATATGTATGACCAAATATTATAATTATTACACATAAATTTATTTACAAGCTTCTTAGTATATATTAACTAATGTATGTTGTAAAAGAAAGATGTATCTTTTATAACATACAACATTTTTTTTTTCACCCGCAGCGAGATGTGAACACCAAGGACTTGAGGAACCGTTACACGATGCGTGCCGTCTCCAGTAACCTTCTGTATCCCCTGTGTTAGATTGCATAGATATAAACAGATATTATTTCCACAGATATATTAATCTGTAACAATGGTTATAATTATTACTGATGGAACAATTAATATTGATTCCAATTTATTTGCTGGCAACCCTACCGAGATAAACTTGTTTCCTTAACGCTTTTCTTTATTATTTATTTTTAACCGATATTGTAATCTTGTATTTTAATCTTCGTTGTAGTATGTAATTTTTTTTTATTATTAAATGAATTATAACATTATTTTTAAAAGGCTATTATGATATGATGATGTTATATATTATTTAACAAATGGGACAGTTACTGTTTTTCGTTTTGCCACCATGTGACTTGTCATTATCGAAAAAGAAATATGGCGGACGAGAGAGGAGACAAGTGTTAATGGTGGAAGCGTTGACGTGTGGATAATATATACCCTTATCTATAGTTTATTTGTTTTATTGCCTGGCTTCTTTTACTTGATATATAAGTAGCATCAGTTTACTCTATTTTTGGACATTTATAATAATAATAATATCTAGGGATACACAGATGTCACACAGATCATCCTAGCCCCAAACTAAGCAAAGCTTGTACTATGGGTACCAAGCGACGATATACATACTTATATAGATAGATAAATACATAGAAAACATCCATGACTCAGAAACAAATATTCGTGCTCATCAGACAAATATTTGCACTTACCGGGATTCGAACCCAGGACCACCAGCTTCGTAGGCAGGAGCACTACCAACTAGGCTACGGTGACCGTCTATTTATGTAATATATCCCTAAATAATTTTTTGTAGTTAATATGACTATAATTATCACAGATATCTTTAATTAATAAGTAGAATAATTTTACTCGTTTTTTATATAATTTTTTTTTGGTGTAGCCTTTTTTAACAGGACTTACGAGTACTCATTAATAATTATACAAACAATATAACATATCTATAATATATAACATATCTCATTAATAATGTTCAATAATGTACAACATAGAATATTTTGTTCAATAAGTTCTATTTGAGTAACTGCTTGCATGTCATGAACTGTGAAGGTGATTAATCATTTTGGGCAAGCCCTAAATAATTTTTTGTACTTAATATGACTTTAGTTATTACAGATATCTTTAATTAATAAGTAGAATAATTTTACTCATTTTTTACATTATTTTTTAATAGGTGTAGCCTTTTTTAACAGGACTTTTACATTCCGAGTACTTATGTCTCATTAATAATGTTCAATGATGTACAATATAGAATATTTTGTTCAATAAGTTCTATTTGAGTAACCGCTTGCTTGCTATGAACTGTGGAGGTGATTAATCATTTTGGGCAAGCCTTGGGCCTTATGACCTTTGTCCTTACGCCATGGAGGTTAGACCGCTCATGCAGGGGACATATTTATGCGAAAGAACAAATACCCGGAAAAAATGTGAAAAATATAAGTTATAAGCCCATATCTGTCATCTGTGTATCTATATGTATGTATGTTTGTATACGTCGCCGTAGCTTTTAAACGCAAGCATCAACTTCAATAGATATTTTTGTTTAATAATTGATTTGATGGTCCGCTTGGCGTAATTGGTAAATACTTGCCTTTCACGCCGCAGGTCGTGGGTTCGGTTCCCGCCCAGGAAGGATATTTAAATGCATTAATGTTTGTATGTATTTACCTAAAAAATAGTATATGTAGCATATCAGTTGTCTGGTTTCCATAGTACAAGCTCTGCTTAGTTTGGGATCAGATGGTCGTATGTAAATAATGTCCGAAGATATTAGTATTATTAATCGAGGCAATTATTTTCAATATAAAGTTTTAATAGAATTCTAGTTTTTAACACCAAAGTAAAGGTTACAGATCTTTGATCAGCTAGAGGCGAAAGAAATTTTAATATCTTTAATATATTTCTAGCATAAACATGTCTTTGGAAAGTGAAACACAGTGCATGGGGGTAGAACAAAGATTTTCTATCAAAATATCAATTTTGTCGGAATCAGGATTATAACCCAGGACCTCAATACATGCAGTTTAGGCAATACTTCTATAAGAAACAGCACCAACAGCATTCTAAAAATGATAGCGGCTCGATTTGACTGTCCCTTTCAGAGACACTGGGTAGGTATAGCACTGGGTCGGATTTCCTTATAATTATAATATTGATAACAAAGATTTTAGATTAAATTATGTATTTCTATAGTTTTAATTTGTTTTAAGTTGAATTGTAAATCTGTGAATTTTAATTTATTATGTCTTTATTTGATTTTATTTTCTGTTTGTTTGATTTTTATATGAATTTGATTGCATTGTCATTTTACGCTATTTTTATATTATTAATTTATTTATTTTTACTACAATTATTAAAATTTCAAGTCAGATCATATTGTAATTATATATAGATGATATAGATGATACATTTATAAACAATGTTAAATTGATGTAATACTGTGGACTTTTAAGTCTGAAATAAATTATTTTTATTTATTATTATTATTATTATTGCCTAAACTGCAGGTATTGCCACTATTGGCATTTAATAAAAGTAAAGTGAAGTTTGAATGCCTCGTTGCGCTAGCGGTAGCGTGTTCAACCGCAGATAATGAGGTCCTGGGTTCAAATCCCGGGTCGGACCAAAGTGATTTTGGATTTTATCCGAAATATAAGATCTCAGTATCGTCCAGAAGTCTGGGAGTTGGCGGTATTATTCCTCCATGCCTTGGAGAGCACGTGGTCCTGTATCTGATCTCTTACCGGTCATATCACTAGTCGACCCATCAGATCATTTGAGTGATAGAACAGAAAGTGCCCTTGTGTTTGCGCTATAAGTTTATAAGCTATTAAAAAAAGCTTAGAAACTTGTTATTTATTGAATTATTTAAAAAATATGTGATAAGACAGACCGCACGGATGGACTAATATATTATTTTTTGTTAATTTTATACAGTTTCTACTATGGTTATGTACAGACGCCAGTAGATCAAGCTACCCCGATCTGTCAAATTTCCCCAATTGAAAGTGAACCTTATGCTTTTGTGATAAAGCTGAAAGTCTATAAAGGAAATTTGACAGATTGGAGTAGCTGGATGTGCTGGCGTCTGTACCTACTGCATTGTGAGCTTGACAAGTACAAGTGTATGTAAATACCCAAGTAATGAATAAATTTCATTTCATTATTTCACACATTTGTGCACTATAATAACTCCATTGAGCCTAGCCACCGTGGACAAAATTCGGCCTGTAGTACATTATTATTATATAGTGGAATCCATTACCACTAAGAGTCTTCCACACAAAAACAACGCAAACACAATTGTCCTTTAACAAACTTTGTCACCGAAAAACCAAACCCCTTTTCAACAGTTAACAAAAATCAGTGAATTGAAGAGTTGTGAAAGCATTAATGGAGGAAAGTTTAGTTCTCTTTCAACTCAATTAGGAGTGTTGTTAGATTCCTCCGTATTATTTATGTTGACCTAATCTTATTTAGACTTAATTCACTTACGGAATTTCCACAAAATATGTTAATTTGTATAGAATTGGGGGGCAGTGTGAAAAGTATGTGGTGTATCACCGAAACTATATTTTGCTATATCTTATGGTCATGTATTAACAAGCTTAAGATAAACTAAAGAATGAAAAAGCGAATCGGAATTGACCTCCGACGTTTCTGTACAAAATTGATAGTTACATATCACACTAATATTATATAATATAATATATAATAGGCAACTTTCGCCTATTATATATTATATTATGTTTGTTACTTCTTCACGTCTAAACGTCGGGACGGATTTTAATAAAATTTGGTATGGAGGTAGCTGTCACCCTGGATTAACATATAGGCTATAAACGTGGGTAAAACCGCACAGCTAGTTAGAAATAGTTCAGGAATTGATTATTATCTATCTACTTATATCTGTTTTTCTTGTGATTTAAGTAAAAAGTATAGTTTTCAGTGTTTTCCCAATATTTTTGTATAAGATGGTATTACTTGCCAAATTGCATAGTTATAGGTCAACGGGAAATACCCTATACATTTTATTTTCATTGAAAGAAATAAAGTACACCCAAATACAGACCAAATAATCTGAGAAAAAGATTTTTCCTGGATGTCTTGATTAACTTCACTGATCCATTAATAACTTCATGGGTGTCCATTAATTCCATTTTTGTAAAGTCCCGGTACAGGGTAGTTTTCGTTAGAGTGGGCCTTGTCTCAAAAAATTTCATCGCCTCGCATAGTATATAGCTCCCAGCAGCCGGCAGCTTTACTCCCAAAACAGTTTATTTATTCAGGCAGACAATTAATCAACGAAGTGTTTAGCGTCAGTTTAAATAACACTATGTCATTTGAGATTCCTCCGTGACTTCATTCTAGTCGTGTTTACGATTTAATTTTGTATAAATGCCTTTAGTACTTAATTTGTTTGTCGTCGTCAAGATATAGAAAGTTTCGTTGTTATTTTGCCTTGTTATGCGTTGTCTTTTGAAATTGTATTGAAAGGAAAGTACACAAGACAGTTCCTACTCCTATAAATATATAAAATATATAGTGGTAATATAATTTCTGTTGTACAGACGCCAGCACATCCAGCTACTCCAAGGTACGTTTTACGGTTGATACTGGAGTAGCTGGATGTGCTGGCATCTGTACAACAGAAATTATATTCTATTCTATTTAAATTATTGATCCGTCATTCACTGTTTACGTTTTCAGTTTAGTTTTACGCTAAGAATTGCTGAAAACGCTGTAAAACTAACATTCGATAGTCATTGAATTACCACTATATATTTTACCTTGGACCTTATCTACTTTCAAATTTCTTTTATAGATTTTCATCTTTATCACATAAGTATACGGTTCACTTTCAATTGGGGAAATTTGACAGGTTGGGGTAGCTTGATGTGCTGGCGTCTGTACCTACTCCTATAAATATAATTGTTAAGACAAATAATGGTAATTCAATGACTATCTATTCTTAGTTTTAAAGCATTTTCAGCAATTATTAGCGTAAAAAATACTGAAAACTTAAAAAGTATATGACGAATAAATAATTTAAATAGAATAGAATATAATTTCTGTTGTACAGACGCCAGCACATCCAGCTACTCCAATCTTTCAAATTTGTTTTATAGATTTTCATCTTTATCACATAAGTATACGGTTCACTTTCAATTGGGGAAATTTGACAGGTTGGGGTAGCTTGATGTGCTGGCGTCTGTACCTATTCCTATAAATATAATTGTTAAGACAAATACTGGTAATTCAATGACTATCGATTGGTAGTTTTAAAGCATTTTCAACAATGTTTAGCGTAAAACTCAACTGAAAACTTAAACAGAATTTGACGGATAAATAATTTAAGTAGAATGGAATAGAATTTCTGTTTTACTTATTAGTTATTTTACTATTAATGTAATTTTCTTGAAATTCTTATCCAATATTGCAAATATTTTAATTACGATATTTGACGGGCGGTTGGCGTGTTTGGTAAATACTTGCCTTTCACCCCGCAGGTTGTGGGTTCGATTCCCATCCAGGATAGATGTTTGTGTGTACCAACATGTCTGTTTGTCCGGAGTCTGGGTTTAATTATCCATATAAGTATTTTACAAAAAAAAAAGAAGTCAATGTAATCTAGTTTCCATAGTACAAGCTCTGATTATATTGGGATCAGATGTGTGTGGGCCGTGTGTGGGCCGTGTGTGAATATTATCTATACATATAATAAAATTGTAAGAAAGTCAAAACTGTACATTAAATATTTTTTTAAAAGGATAATTGGGGCGCATCTACAATCGAAATCGAAGCCAAAAATATAGTTTTTAGAATTTTTGTCTGTGTGTCTGTTTGTCTGTATGTATGTCCGGGCTAAACACAAAAAGTACTGTATCGATTTACTTCAAATTTTTTATGAAAATTACTAAGGCGACAGGTCAATATATAGGCTATATATTATCACGCTATCACCTACGGGAGGAGCTGTGATAATTTATAAAGATTAACGCGGGTAAAACCGCGGGGCACAGCTAGTACGAGTATTATATAATTTAAGGTGAAAGGGAACATTTTTGAATGTTGTTTACTCAAGTACGCAAAAAGATTTGAACGGATTTGGTTAAGATTTGGAATAGTCATAGTTTATTTTACCATATAAACGAGCTACACCGCGGGGCGTTGCTAGTAGTATATCTGCTTTGCTGAATACCTACATTGTGACTCACAAACCTCGCTGGCCACTCAAACCTCTGCCAACCCTCTAGTCCTCTAATCCCCGATCCTCCATCAAAATAAAACGTGTAATCCCCGCGTCACTATTTCGATATAATATTCCGACATCGTCACAGGTCATTAGTGATTCCCTCTGAGTTCTGGGTTAGTAATCCCAAATATTCGAGCTCATTTAGACGTATGAATTAAGCCGACAGTTGGTGTTTTTGGTTCTAGTTTGTGATTGTGTGTGTATTAAATTAGAGTCAGTTTATTTTCTACTAGATAACGTCCTTTGTCTGCACGATTACTACATATCACGCGCATTCAAAATGTCATAAATATGAATTAAGCAAATGAAATGAAATGAAATTTCAGCACTTGGGTATTAACATACACTTGTATTTGTCAAGCTCACAATGCAGTACATAAACATAGTGGATAGTATAAAAGTTACAAAAAAAATAATTCGTCCATCCGTGCGGTGTGTTTTATCGCATATATTTTCTGAAATCTTTAAATAAATAACAAGTCACTAATCTATTATTTTGAAATTTAGTTCTACTATATTAATATTAAAGAATGGAAGACTAAAGCAAAAAGACGAAATTCTAAATGAGGGTGTGATCACATGCACGGGATCACCGATCACGCGTTAATGGGCCAAAGCGATCCTCGCCGCTGAGGAACCTACCCTACAACATAAACAATTTATGATTTCGACACTTATAGTTTGTTACTGTGTGTGTCTAAAATATATATTTTATTTTAACTGTCTAACTGGTGTTTTTATCTCTAAGTTATGTATAATAATAAATAATGTCCTAGGACATCATTCACACACGTCCGTCTGATCCCAAACTAATCAAAGTTTGTACTATGGAAACTAGATAACTGATGTATTACATATACTACTTTCATTTTTTAATGCTTACTTATATAGATAATTACACCGAGACTCAGGACAAACAGATATGTTCATGTACAGAAATATCTGTCCTGGATGGTAATCGAACCAACGACCTGCAGCGTGAAAGGCGAGTGTTTCAGATTCAGATTCAAATACTTTTTATTGTGTCTACCAACCATGCCAGCCGTATCCAGCGATGATAATTGATAGTACAGTAGTGATCATTTTTTATGACATCAATAGGTAGATAAAGGATAATAGGATATTGCCTTTGGTTTTTTTTTCTCGCGCATTCCTGCTTTATTAGACTTCTTTTAATTATTCTATGAATTTCTTTTTTTTACTTACTACTTTATTATTAATTTGTATTAGTTTAAGTTTACATTAAGTTGACCTATTGTTACACCTACCTACCCTGTTTTCCCTTTCCTTAGTCTATCCACTCCATAATTGGTTGTCTGGAAGAAATCGCAGTAGCGATAAGACCGCCCTTTGTACTTAATTTATGTATGCTCTTTTTTTTAATTTTAAGTTATGGTGTACAATAAAGGGTATTTTACTTTACTTTACTTTATGTTATATTGTCCAGGGAAGTAGAGGTGAAGTAGATAGGCGGTCAAGGCAAATTTAGATTCACTCTTAGGGACCAGTTTAATTTAAGCTGATCAAAAAATAAGGTTATTTTTACATTTTTTTTACTGTTAATTGTGTGTGTGTAGTGTGTATTGTATTTTATACTTTTAAATTTTCTTTTTTGTGTATTTGTTCTTAAGTATCTATAGTTTATATAAAACAAAAACTGATTTGCACTTCTGTGACTCACCATGGTAGGTAGCTGAAAATCAGCGTTGCAGTTGGGCTCTGTCTGTAACAGTGTGCTGAGCTGCCTACCAATTGAACACATTATATTTTTAATTATTCCTTGTTATTTGTTTCTTTATAATGTTTTTTTTCTTCATCATGTTTAGTTTTATGTTAGTATGTAAGTAAATATAAGACTTGTACAAACTTTGTTTCAATATGTGTATGTGTTCAATAAAAACGTTTACTTCTTCTTCTATAAACTCTTTTCTATTCAACAGAACATATTAATACAACAATATAGTTACTTAAAACGTGAAGTTTTAGACAGGTCGGTTGGGGGCATCCCCCCAACCGACCTGAACGACGTGAAATCTTTATATCTACCATCGTAGATATAAAGATTTCACGTCGTAGGTCGTGAGTTTGATTCCCACCCAGGACAGAATAGATATTTATGTGCATGAATGTTTTTCTTGAGCGATTTATTTTTTTTACTTAAAAATTCATGCACAGAAGTGTACCGCTTATTTATGTAATTGTCGCCTTATTAGTACTTGCAATATTAATAACATTTATTAATATTTAGTATCATTTCGTACCTTAATATAGACAGAACCATTCAGACAATATGTAGTAAAAATATAGCTAAAATTTAAAATTTAGATAATTAAACCTACACATGATCCTTGACAATAATTTAATTTAAGTTAGCTAAATATCGTTACTATTATAAAATAAATCGTATTGTAAATTATTTCCTACAATCTGTGTACCTAAATATCTATATGTACCTAGAAATAATTATAAATTAATCATATATTACTACGAACATGTTTTGACTATTTACAAGCGCTTTTTTAAAGTCTACGTGAACAAAAACTTTTTTACTTTATTTTATTTATTTAAATACTGTTTAATTTTTTTATGGGAATGTATGTGTGAATGTGATATGTATTTACACCAGTATGCCTGTAAGATTTTAAATATTTACTTTAAGTAATGGAATCAGGCGTTTCTTTGCGGAATTAATCTTACGGTAGGCAGCGGTAAATTGTCCATGAGTAGGGGTTACCATGTACCCACAGGTGGGCCACTAGCTCGTCTGCCAATAAAAAAGTCAAGCAATAAAAAAATTGTATGTCTTACACACAGACAATTGATTCGCCATCTACAACAAAAATCATAACAACGATTCATAAAACAAAATCAGACAACCTTCGTTAGGTCAAAAGTAATCCGTGATTCGCAATCGGAAGTGCCGCTTGTGATATCCTTCCTCATATATTCTCCACATCTTTAGCGTCATCAATGAAGAGATCAAAGTGTAGGATGTAATACGACTTCTGAGAGACAAGCCAAAGAAGGAGATGCTAATATAATTATGGCGGAACATGATACGGTTTCACGTTAATTGGACAAGGCGAACGTTATTGTTGACTCCATAAAGTTGCCGGTAAATGTGAATAATTAATGGTAATAATATCCTGGGTCATTATTCACACACGGCCTTCTGATCCCAAACTAAGCAGTACTATGGAAACCAGATAACTGATATACTACGTATACAACTTATCTTTTGTAAATACATACTAATATAGATAATTACAACCAGACTCAGGACAAACAGACATCTTCCAGCACACAAATAACTGGGAATCGAAACCAGGACCTGCAGCATGTAAGGCAAGTATTTACCAACTACGCCAACTGGCCGTAATGGGTAAACTAATGGTCTTGGCTGGGAATGGAACCCACGACCTTTGAATTTTCAAATATCCTTTCACCTACTTCACTTAAGAAATATCTGTGCAAAATTTCATGGTTCTAGACCCAGCGGATTCAACTGTACAGACGCCAGCACATCCAGCTATCCCAATCTGTCAAATTTCTTTTATAGATTTTCAACTTTATCACATAAGCATAAGGTTCACTTTCTATGGGGAAATTTGACAGATTGGGGTAGCTTGATGTGCTGGCGTCTGTACATTGATGGACCAGTCAGTCAGTTTCTGATAGATAAATTACACCCAGACACAGAACAAGTAATCGTGCATATCTCACAAAAATAATCCTGGGTGGGGAGCGTACCAACGACCCACGTAGTCGAAAGGGTCACTGGTCTAACACGCCAATCTATATAGAAATTAGTAATATAATGTGTATATAACGTAAAAAATAACAACTAGTTGTGTAATTTAATGTTCTTAAACTTTCGCGATTTGTACTCATTTTTATATACTGTGGACACGGGTCTCAATCGCGATAAAGATATAGGCAAATCATTAACTTGGTTACCCGACGTTTCGGCATGGATTGCACCAGCCGTGGTCACGGGTCGACTTCATCGAGCAATCCATGCCGAAACGTCGGGTAACGAAGGTAATGATTTGCCTATATCTTTATCGCGATTGAGACCCGTATCCACAGTATATAAAAATAGTTGTGTAATGTTAGTGTCAATCCTATGAACGACTTCAACTTTCATCATCATCCCCATATCAGCCGTAACAATTGCCGGTCATGCGCTATCCGCATCCAGCGACTTCCATCGAACCGCACAAGATCATCGGTCTGTCTTGTAGGGGGCCTGCCCACGCTGCGTCTTCCGGTTTGTGGTCGCCACTCGAGAACTTGACTGACAACTTTAGAACAAATAATTTCGAATGCATACTCAATCGAATTAAAAAGAACAGAATCATAAAATACCTACAAGCATGGGTCGTATTGTTAATATCGTCGTTAACAAGTTGCTCAAACATCGTCTAAAGAACTGAATTCTAACTGAATAAAATTTTACGCACCCATTTTACTACAATAAAAAGTTATTGGCGGTTGGCTATTGGAGAAAGTTATGTATAAATAATTTGACTATGACAAGTTTATGGCGGCAAACGTCCGTCTGAGTGCTTTCATTGCTAAGGTTATTGATTTAATGTTTAGATGTTTTCTGTTAATTTCAATTCTAAATAAATTTATCTGATGATTTATGAAATAAATCTTATGACCTTTATTGCATAAATTAAATTTAAGTAAAACTACTTGATTGATAAGGATAGACGTATCCACTGGTTTTGGAAATTACCATCTTGCTGAATTTCCTTCGATTCTGCATTCGATTTCCACCAATCTTTTAGTGTCAGATTCAATCAGACACACTCACACACACACAAAAATACACACACGCACACACACACACACGTGCGCACACACACACACGCACATACAAATGCATATACAACATGTAACGTAATTAACGCATACCCTCAAACACCCCAAATAGAATATTATGTTGTTATCATAATTCTGATTTTTTAATTTAACATGTATATGCATTGTTATTTACTAAATTAGTTTCTTGGAATAAAGTTTATTTTTCTTTATTTTGTATTGAATGATGGAATTTGTATGAATCCAATAAAACTGCTATTTTAAAAGACTTATTACTTTGATTTACGGTCCATTTCAATTTGTTTTGACTGTACAGGGTTAATATGTCAATAATTTCTATAGTTTAAATTATTTTGGAATAAAAAATTTCCCATATTAAAAATGATATACTCAATCGTTTCAGTAAATGATTCTGAACAAACTATTTTCAAGGTGTGCGTTAATAAAGTTACATGTTGTATATGTGTGGATGTGTGTTTAATATTTTTTTTATTTAAATAGCATAATCACCTTTTTTTAAGTATATACATGTTAAATCGACTTACCTGTTGAATTTTTAATTACGAACTCCGTGCGGTGTCCTGGTGTCTTGTACTGCCTACAGGTTTTACCCCCTCTCACAGGCACCAGTAATCCACAACCCATAATATCTGCATATATCTAGATTCTATTCTAGGCATATGTTTATTTTTATTTGGTGCTTTCGTGGGTCATATTGAGAAATATATAAAATTACTATTAGTGTAGAAATCCCATAGGATAATGCAAGAGAGGTACTAGACAGTGCAAATGCGCTTACATGCTCTATAATATGTCCTGCATCGCTGGCAGGTCTCCGTTTAGATTGCCTGCCGTAATCGTAGCCGTTACCCGTCTGTAAGAAAGGCCCTAATTACCCCGCATCATTAATAAAAAGAATTCCCAACTCGAATATAATTATCCCAATCAAAGTCTTCACACTAAATTAAACAAAATTAATTACCAACTTTATGAATCTGGAGCATAGCGCAGTTGCTTCTTAACCCTTACTTTATGTCACAGTAATTAATCAATTACATTGGACGCCGAAGCAATTTATTAGAACATTAAATATTAGCATACCTTTAATGTGCTGATTGATAGTATATGAGTGGAATTTTATATATTCATCATTTAGGTACATGTACTGTGAGAATCACAAAGTATATAATGATACATTATACGCAAAAAACCTGCAGAGACGGGGTGAATGAAATTTGGAACAGTTCAAGTTCATATGGTATGCAGAAAGATAATATAATTATTTAATAGGCATTAGAAGTATATTATTTTAATAAAAAACCAATACACACACTTTTATACTTTTGAAGCAAACTTAGAAGAGATGACAAACTCAGCGTGAAAACTGAGAACAAACTAGTTCTATTTGTTTTTAATTCCTTGAAAATAGAACTTTTATGTTACTTAATATATATTAATATTTCCGTAAACAATATAATAAGTTAAGTAAGTTTCTCGAGTGGCGATCACGAACCGAAAGACGCAGCGTGGGCAGGCCCCCTACAAGATGGACCGATGATCTTGTGCAGGTCGCTGGAAACTGCTGGAAGCGAATAGCCAAGACCGGCTATTGTGGAGATCTTTAGGGAAGGCTTTTGTTCAGCAATGGACGTTTTTCGGCTGATATGATAATGATGCGGATAAAATAGATAATTATATTATTACGGAAATAATATTGAAATAACCTTTAGAAGATTGAGTCATTTAAGTATTACTTGCCTCCTACAATCAGGTCAATGTACGACCCGGACTATATTTTAAGAAATCCCAATATATACATAAACGAAATTCATGATGAAAAAATAATAATAACTTTACATAATTTATTTATTTTTCTTAAAGTAATTTAAATTGATCACGTCAGCTGAATGAAGCCCACTACTAGTTGAGAGCAGCTACGAGTAGATATTACATCATCAAGCTTGGCAAACGGTTTGGCGGTCGCAGGGTGATTGATATAGTATAGACGCCAGCACATCAAGCTACCCCAATCTGTCAAATTTCCCAAATTAAAAGTGAACCTTAAGCTTATGTAATAAAGTTGAAAATCTATAAAAGAAATTTGACAGATTGAGGTAGCTGGATGTGCTGGCGTCTGAACATATTCAAAAAAACGCTGATACCTGCTTTCTGGTAGATATTCCATCTGGATATCTTAATGCCCATCACGAGATGAGATGTGGTGGTAAAATTCTTCTCACAGCAGACACACAGTAATTTAAATTGGGATGGTAGCATTAGAATAAAACTTTATATAGATAAGTGCACTATAAAATGTCATGTGTGTATGTATAATATAGGTATATTTTACTTAAAAGAAATACCCCAACCATTTCACATTTCAAGAAACTGAAGATAAAATATCAATAATACAATAATATCCTCAGACATTACGTGATCATCCAATCCAAAACTAAGCAGAGCTTGTACTATGCAAACCACATAACTGATATACTACTACTTTTCTTATGTAAATACATACTTATATGGATGTCTGTCCTGGGAATCGAACCTACAATCTGCCAGCCCACGCCAACCGGCCCGTCGAAACAATTTTTATTATATACGGTCTTACGGTCAAAGTGTATTTATCGTAGCCACAAACAAGTTACATACATGTTTGGTGACTTAGATTTATAAATAAGCACATTAGCTCTGCACTAGCATGCACTGAAGAAAAATTTTAACCTGTAAAGAGGTTTCCTCTTAACAGGTTATAATTTCGGTGTACAAGGAAAATTGATTGAGTAACCTTTTTGGTACTTCATAGAGGTTTTCATACTCATATGTTCCGCTCTAAGGAAACAATCGACCAGGATAAAATAACGCAAAAACTTACGTAAGATGTGTTTCCGCACGCTAAAAAAGGTACTTATGTACACGACGTGCATTCGGCCCATTCTGAACTACGCGAATCAGTGATCACATACGCCGCTGCAAAGTATCTAAAATCACTCAAAATCCTTCAAATTATTTCACCCGCTGTGGGCGTTCTGTGGTACGTTTGCAATAGAAATCCTTACAACTATTTCTAATTGTCTACCATCAAGCGTTGGATGAAGCGAGCATAAGGTCTCTGAAGTATACCGCATGCTTGCCAAGATTGAAACTGGCTGGTCTGTATGAACTCGTTTAAGGAAATCATATCCTTACTGATTAAGCAAAATAACACAAAATAAAACCACTTCTAGTTCAATAAAAATAACATCCTTTAATATAGAAAATGTGTTTGCGCAAACGCAATGAATCCAATTACAATTAGACATATATTTTAAGTTTTATAATTCTGCGTTTCATATACCAAACAGTCCACAATTTGAGTTGTCGGCGAATAATTAGCATTTTAATTGTGCCGCGGTAAACAACGCGAGTGAATTGGGCGCCAGAGGGGGTTGACTTGGAAGGGGGTATATTAATAGGGCTCTCCTAAAATGCTGATTCCTTCCTTTGTATGATTTCGTGTTTGTAGTAGGTTTTCAAAATTTTAATGTGGGTTCTAGCATTTGAGAGATTACATGTCTGACAGTTGTTGTTAGGATTATCCTATGAGCGTAATTAAGTTTGGTTGTTTAATGTCATATATTCGGCTGTATTTGTCATGTATAGGTGGAACTCGTATAAGAACCATTGAAACGTACAATTTTGTTCCATGTTGAGTAATATGGAACTAAATTGTACGGATAAATGGTTTTTAGTATGTTTTGTGTGTAGTATACGTTTCAAATCCTAGAAAAAATAGATCTCCAAAAATGGAGGTGGACCAGCTATATGTTGAGATCAGAAAGAGAAAGAAGGAGGAAGAGAAAGAGACAAGAAAAGTGGAGCCAAATTATAACAAATTGGTATCCAAGAGATGGCAAAAGACGTCGAGGACGACAACTAATGCGCTGGGAAGATGAGCTGAAACTTACTGCGGGACCCAAATGGAGTAGAGTTGCTCAAGACAGGCAGCAATGGTAACTACTGGAGGATGCCTTTGCCAAAATAGCTAAAGGAACCAAATATAGAGACATAAAAAATAAATCTCTCACCCAGTTTAACGGGTTAAATAAATAAATAAAAATACGTTTCAAATCCCATTTCCTCCCGTGGGAGCGTAGAAGTCGACCCGAGGGAATATCTCCCAAAGAACGGGCAGCAGCGTCTCTCTGGGTACTATGACCATCATACTGCGATCGCCAACCCGTCTGCTAAGCGTGGCGATTAAGGCATATCCCTCCAAATGATAGACACGGTTAAATTGTGGAAATCTCTTGGCGAGGCATTTGTCCAGTAGTGTACGTAATTTGGCTAACATGATTATGATGTCAATGCGTTAACACTTAGCCGAGTGTTCTTAAGTTGACAGTAAATGTTATGTAATATGTATATTAAAATCGATTCTCTGACAACAGAATTGTTGTGTGATTTATTATTAAGTTTTCTAATTTTAATAAATTTACGTCGTACTACGTATTCAGTCCGCTCCCTATTATTTATTCCAAGTATCGTATAATAATAATAATTCATTTATTGCTTGCTTATCGTATGGGCAGTGGTTACCCCAGTGTCAGAGTTGTTCAAGCCGCCCAGTAGGCCTCTGACATGGCTTAACGACTGTCGTCTAGTGACTACAACCGAGACCGACGGTTTAACATGTCCTCCGAAGCACGGAGACGCTCAGAAATTAAACTACTTAGGCGGTGACCGATCTATGGACTGACCGCGAGTTACTTAACCTCGCTGTTCGCTTACGGACTGGTGAGAGCGATAATTTATTAATTAACAGGCAACAAGGCCTACTTGTTAGTAAATAACAATATTTAACTTAAAATTTATGTTAGTAGACAGTATAGACAGATTAATGTCGACATTAGGATTTTATTACATTAATAGTTCTCCAGACACATTAAATTTAATAAAATATAAAATAATAATAATAATATAATAGTTTATTTATCTCAAAAAGGTAATAATAAAAGTACAATCCATGTAAGATTAAAAGCACATAAATTTAGGTACAATATGGCGCAAATACACCAACCTTTTTGGAAATTATGTAAAATAAATTATGTAATAAATATTTAGGTGTTTTAGTTGATGATCGAATGACCTGGACATTCCAAGTAGAAGCACTCTCTAAACGACTAAGAAAATTGTCACATATCTTCATAAAATTTAATTCAGTCGCAGATTTAGAATGCATTCGGATGATCTACTTAAGTCTATGTGAAAGTATCATTAACTATTGCATTCCGGCTTGGGGTGGTGCTCATAAGACGCATCTACTGAGACTAGAAAGAAGTCAACGAGCTATTTTAAAAATAGCGTATCGAAAGTCCAACTGACACGCTTTACGCTGTTACAAAACATATAAGAGTCAGGCAGTTATTTATTACATCCTCTTTATTAAGATTTCATAAAGACTCGATTAAACTGGCTCATCGCACATACAGAAGACTAAAGTGGGACAGACCACAGGTAAACTCTTCGTTTGCACGTCGATCATTCAACTTTATTGGTCCATACCTATACAAAACTCTACATGAGAGACTAGCGTGCTTAATTTAACCAAATTCCGATGTAAAAATATTATTTTGAAATGGTTGGAACTTAAAAACTATTCTGGAACTGAAAACTTGCTTGAATTTGTCATTTAAAATATATACTAAGAGAGCCATGTATATACCTACTTCATATCATTTAGTTTTAAATACATATATAAATTAGTGTTCTATCACATAACATAAATACTTGTAACAACATTATTACGAATTATTTAGTGTACGGTTGTTTCTATTGTTATATTGGGAAGAGACTGGACCTCACGACACAGGTTGATCCTAGTGTGAGGGCCAGAGAAAGATTGTTTATATATATTATAGTTGTATATGTCAAATATTGTCCGTAATCATGTACTATGTGTGTTGAAATGAAATAAATTATTCTCATTCTTATTCTTCTTTAAGAGTCAGCAAACAAGTGTTAGTGTTGCTGACCCTTCCCCCCACCCCAATGAGCACTGGCGACCTTACTCACACTCGGAAACACAACATTAAAATTATTAATGTTAGGTATTATAATTAATTTAGCTGATATTTTGCTTTTTCTTATAAGTTAAGTTAATTGTTTAAATTTGGGTTTAATTCAACTAATAAAGTTGAATTAAATATAAAATTAAATGTTCTTTAGGTATATATTTTACCATTTCATTATTTTTGTAGCTAGGTGCTTATATAATAGATGATCGTAATTTTCTATGACATCTTCGATCCAGGAAACATATTTTGCTACGTTAGTATAATACGCTGTACGAACAGACAAACAGCTTCCCTCTTAATGCTTCGAAAGAATTAGAAATGAGGAAACGCCCATAACGGTACCGTTATTAACCAGCGCACTACCGGAATCACCCTGAAAACAAAATATGTATGAAACTGGCATACATCTTATATATACATATAATAAATTCGTAGGAAAGTCAAAACTGTACATTGAATATTATATAAGAAGGATACTTGGGGCGTGATGTAGAAGCCAAAAATATAGTTTTTAGAATTTTTGTCTGTTTGTCTGTATGTATGGCCGGGCTAAACTCAAAAAGTACTACATGGATTAACTTAAAATTTTGCATGAATATTACTAAGAGGTCGGATCAATATTTAGGCATTAAAATTGAAAATATAAACCCAGCGTCCCCTAAATGGATAACGTCTTAAAGTAAGCTGTCAAGTAAAAAGGAACCTTCGTTACAAATGGTATAAAGATAAATCGACCGAAACGAAATACAAATATAAAGCTTATTCCACAATGTTACGCCGTTGCTTTCAAATAGCACAAAAACTAAGTAATGATTAAATTATTTCTTCCGCTAGGAATAAATGCAAAGTATTATAAAAATGAAACAAAACAAAATCAAATAGCCAAATGAAATAGCAAATACCTTTAACAAATATTATTTGGAACTGACAAACAGCTGCACTAGTGGCAGAAATACAAATACAAACACAATATCAAACAGCATATTTTTAAAACCATATAATCCAGAACAGATCATTAATATTATAAATAGTCTTAACAATACATCTGCTGTAGAAAATGATGAGATTTCTACTAGAGTTTTGAAGTTATGTAGTGTTGAGCTCGCTGACATATTGACAAATTTAATCAATCTCTCTTTCGGAAGAGGATGTTTTCCGGAATTATTAAAAATATCAGTAGTAAGTCCTATACAAAAGAAGGGAGATAAAAATACACTTGGTAATTATCACCCTTATATCTATAATAGCATACATTTTTGAAAAAGCTATGCATAAAATTCATCAATAAATACGAAATCATAAATAGTAATCAATATGTTTTCCAAAAAAAAAAGCGGTGTACCTCAAGGGAGCGTCTTAGGCCCTCTCTTATTTTTATTCTAGGTATATAAACGACCTTCCAGATATCACTGAAAGTGAATGTATATTATTTACGGTACGGTAGTTACGGTCGGAATTATGCGAAGGTGGAACAAAATATAAATGACGTTTTCTTATTAGTAATATCATGGTTCACCGACAGTTATCTTAATATAAATATTAATAAAACGAATTATATTCATTTTAGCTTTAACACTAGAAACCTAAATAGTATTAATAGGAAATTTGACAATAATATAATAAGCGAAACAACAACAACGAATTTTCTTTGGTATCTTACTAGATAGGAATTGTAACTGGAAGGCACACGTCGTAAAAGTCTGTGATAAATTATACAGATTTGTATATGTTCTGTACAGAACATATACAAAATCTGTTTAATTCTTACAAGACTTCGAAAAACAGCTGAACAAAAAACAGTGCTAGCAGCTTACCATGGCTACGTAGCCTCCGTTCTAAGATATGGATTAATGATTTGGGGAAATTCTAGTCTAATAAACAAAGCCTTTGTTGTGCAAAAGAAGTGTGTACGTGCCATGTTTGGCATAGCACCTTTTGAATCATGAAAGCTTGTGTTTGAAAAATGGGAATTCTTACTCTTCCTGGCGTGTATATCTTGGAAAAATGTAATTTTGTTAAACAGAATCCATATTTCTTCAAAAAAGCGTCGGATGTATTTCCAAGAAATACTAGAGATCTTGAAAGACTAGTCCTAGAAACTGCTCCTAGAACAACTCTGTTCAAAAAAATTGTCATGCAATGTGTGTCAAGGTTTATAATGCGATTCCCGGTAATATAAAACAAATTGCTTTAAAAAAATCAATTATGAACTGCGAAACTGGCTCATAAATAAATTCTTTTACTCTATTGATGAACTATTATCAATAAAAAATAATTAATAAACGCTTCTGACAGAAAATTATATATTGTGACATTAAAAGATATTGCTAGTGGCATGTATAAAATTAATAAATATTTTGTATTGTAGTAGAATAATGTAGAATTTTAAAGTGATTATTGAATGTACCTAATTTGTAACTATGTAAACCAAGTTCACGTCATGACCATGACTAAATGTTAAAGGTATTTGTATTATAACCACGACATCAGTATGTACCGCACTTTCTGACAAGAAATATTTCTTTTTTATTCTATTCTATGCGCTATGTCGCCTCTAAAAAACTTTTACAACATACCTATATTTCCCTTGCGCAATCCGTATTAACGTACTGTTTAACAGTTTGGGGTGGGGCAAATAAAACGAGATTTCTTGATCTGGAGAGAGCTCAGAGAGCATTACTAAAGGTAATGTGTTTTAAACCACGTAAATTCTCAACAGACATGTTGTACTCAATTACTGGAGTTTTGACGGTTAGAAAATTATACATTTTGAACACTGTATTGAGAACACATATAGGACTTACTTATAAATTAAATATAAATCACTCAAGAAAGAAGCATATAATTGTCACAAAAACACGAGTAAAGTCAGTTTTTGCTGAAAGACAATCTGTTAGGAGAGTTGCTGTCATATATAATAAAATGAACGACATACTAAATATTTACCCTTTATCATACGCCAAGTGTAAAAATGTCCTCTCTGAATGGCTCAGGATTAAAGCTTACGTACCTTAAAAACGTACACAGAAGCTCGACTTCCACAAACATTGTCGTAGGACACACAATATATGCAATCAAAAATCACACACACAAAAACACACACACACACACACATGTATTTCTGTATTACATTATAAATGTTTTATATACTAAGTACTATAAAATACTAATTAATATTGTTCAACAAATTAATAACAAGCATAGGTATACCTTCTTTATTACTCGTATATAGTTTACCGTAAGTTTTATTATTAGTTAAGTTTCATATAAGCGGTTAAATTTAATTTAATGTAATCTTGTTAAAGAAGAGCGGAGCTTCCTAACACAAGCAAGTTTATTTGCTTAAAAGGTGGCTCCAACCACTTGATACTATAATAGACTAAGTTACTGAAATAAACTATTTGATTTGATTTGATTCTACATATTATCACGCTATCACCTACAAGGGAAGTGCTGTGATAATTTATAAAATTTAATGCGGGTAAAGCCCAGGGAGCGCAGATGGATGTGTGGGTGCTTTGTGGGGACGTTAAGCTATCGGTCCCAGTTTCACGCTAAGAAGAAGAAGATGTTGCACTCACAACTAGATGCTCTCGCCGTTGTGTAAGTGATCGGCGAGGTTAAGCAACTCGCCTCGTGGTTAGTCCATAGATGGGTGACCACCAAAGGGGTTTAATTTCAGAGCGTCTCCGTGCTTCGGAGGGTACGTTAAGCTGTCGCTCCCAGTCGTAGTTATTAGCAACAGTCGTTAAGCAATGTCAGAGGCCTACTGGGCGACTTGAACAACTCTGACACTAGCGTAACTAATGTCCAGTAGTTATGTTGGAACCGATAGAAACTAGTTGTTAACTCATGGCAGGAGCTGTATGTGGGTTCCTAGCTGAATTAATATTAATGAAATACAAAATTAGTTACAAATAAAAGAGAAATCAATTGAGTTAATTGATTTCTCGTTTATTTGGAACCAATTTTGTATCTGTTTTTGTTCCATTTTGTCTTAATGGTTCCATTTCATATAATTTTGTAGAAAACGGACATCATGAAAGAAGGTTAAGTCGGTGACATGTTTTGTAAAACAGTTTATATTTGTACAGTCCGTTTGAGTGCACATAAATAAAATAACTACAAAATTCAGAAGCAAAACTACTTACATAACATATACTAGGTAAATCAGCTTGATCAAATCTTTCTATACATATTAATTTTGACTTTTGATTTGTAGAACGTGCTTCGTTCATTCGGTCATCACAAATATTGTTTGACAGTCTCCGCACGTTTAATTTTTTAAGTGACATCGCTAACCATCCGCTCTGAAAAAAAAGCATATGTTTTTTTCTTTTTATTAACACTTCCCAAAGATTTTATTTGGATTATAATATTTACAACCTTTACAAAACGTCACCCAGCTGAGCTCATGCTCAAGTGACGCAAGACACAAATCACACAGATTGTCATATAGACAATATCGTGATCCAGTCCTGATAAATGAGCATGGTAACAGTATAACTCTATTATGTAAAAAAATCTCGTCAAAGGATTTACAACAGTTCTTAAAATAAACTAACTTATTAACTAAGAAATAATGGAAATAATAGGTTGGGGAAAGAGTTTCTTCGCGTTTTTTTAAGAAAATTCAAAACATTTTATATTATAGTTTATTAACATTTAACTATATAGGTAGGTACCATTTTGTTCGATTACTTTTGCAATATTGTAGGTAGGGACACGATCCCATTGCTATAGAAATTTTAGGACTTCTGATCAAAATAACACAAGTGGTTTTGGCAGTTCTCTCGTGATGTCAACCTGACACTGCCTAAGGAATTCTGAAGAGACCGAAAGAGGTGGAAATCTGAAGGTGCAAGTTTAGGACTATGCGGACGCATTAACACCTCCCAGCCAAACTGTCTTAATTTTTGCTGAGTGGCTAAAGATGTGTGAGGTCTAGCGTTATCATGATGAAAAACCACACCCCTTCTGTTGATTAATTCCGGCCGCTTTCTCTCAATTTCTTGCTTTATTCTCATCAGTTGTTTGCAGTAGAGTTCGGAATCGATGATTTTGCCTGGTGGTAACAGCTCATATTGAATAATGTCCTTCCAATCCCACCACACACACAGCATCACTTTGTTGCGAGTTAACCCGGATTTCGCCACAGTCTGTGAAGCCTGACCTTTTTTTAACCTTGGTTCATTAGGTTAATTTCGGTGAGCTCGTACCCAAATATCGACCTTTTTTGTGCACCCAGTTTTTTTCAACTGCGCCAAAACTTCTCTGGTATATAGTCCCTCGGGCCGGATTCTACGCCTACCACTGAGATGAAGTGATGATATTCTATGCCGTCAATAACACAGCACAGTCTAAAAGTTCAATTGCCATTCATTTGAACTAATTTCAGGACCGCATTGTTTCCTGTCAACTTGACGTGAAATGCGTAAAGCCTGTTCTAGACGGCTGTAAAACAAAGACCCAACAGATCAGGTTACCTTGGTGATTGCCATCCATCTAGACTGCAGTTGTAAACCAAATTTTGGTTTGATCTATAGACCTATATCTACAGAAAGAAAGAAATACATTTATTTATAATACACATACATACAAATTAGTTAAAAGGCGCTTAAAAACAAAACAAATTGCTGTGTACCATAAATGGGTGCCAACTTCAGCATAAGCTTCAGCAAAAATTACTGTAGCGCTGGTATTCTAGTTGGCCCCAGCAAGATACGGTCCGCTCACGATACGAGTACGTGATTTGCCGTCAAAAGACAACTCGCGACTGATTCGCTAGCGTGTTGGCACGTGGTTGGCATCCGTGTAGCCGAAACGCAATCGGCGGATGGAAACTAGTTCCCAATAATGTGACCTCTGTTGGGACGTTGGTTTCCAACCGTCTAGAAGATGCTTAAGGCAACGTCAGTTATCTTGATCTTACTCATGTTAATAAAAATTTAAGTGATTATGTGGTTTAAGTGCGTCATTTATGTAAAATATAGAAATACATACCTCATCTCCACCCCGCCCAATAGCAATATAGTTGTTGTCATTTACAGGCAGGTCCTTGCGTGGTAGCTTGGCTGGTTGGATTCTGTCATTAAACTTCAATGGTGTTTGAAGTCGTAGCAGGGCAATATCGTACTTCACTGAAGGAGGTCTAAACTTCTCATGAATAATTATATTCTTGAGTTTTATCTTTTTGCTGTTATTTACACGTTCTCCTCCGATATAGACTTCATTCATAGGCCTGTAATATTAAAGTATATGTAAACATTAGCCTTGTGCTTGTGAAAACAGTTATTGAAGTAAAACGCATGCTTCATTTCGGGAGTAAGCTAGTGAATACGTGAGGAGAGCGTTACGAGAAGTGTGATCGAACGCAAACGAATGTTGATATATGCCGGTGAAGATAAGACTTTTCACAAAATTTTCTTTCTCTCATAGACAGGTATGTTTCGTATATCTAAGTTTTACTTGAGTCATGTGATCTAATGCACACTGGATTATCTTTTAATATAAATAAATGTCCGGGACATATCTATCACACACTGCCTCCACCAAGAAAAGCTTGTACAGACGCCAGCACAAAAAGCTACCCCAATCCGTCAAATTTCCCCAATCGAAAGTGAACCTTATGCTTTTGTGATAAAGTTAAAAATCTATGAAAGGAATTTGACAGATTGAGGTAGCTGGATGTGCTGGCGTCTGTAAAATGGATAAACAATTTATACCTTTTTTCTAAATAATAAATATCCTGAGATATATGAGGTCACCGTAGCCTAGTTGGTAGTGCTCCTGCCTACGAAGCTGGTGGTCCTGGGTTCGAATCCCGGTAAGTGCAAATATTTGTGTGATGAGCACGAATATTTGTTTCTGAGTCATGGATGTTTTCTATGTATTTAAGTATTTATCTATCTATATAAGTATGTATATCGTCGCCTGGTACCCATAGTACAAGCTTTGCTTAGTTTGGGGCTAGGATGATCTGTGTGACATTGTCCCCAGATATTATTTTTATATATGATATATGAGTTAGTCTTCATTGATACCAGCCAACGTGGATGCAATTCCACCCGCTATAATAATAATAATTGATTGTTTTTTTTTATATGAGAGGGCGACAAACGAGCAAGCGGGTCACCTAATGGTAAGTGATCACCGCCGCCCATGGACACTCGCAACACCAGAGATGTCGCGGGTGCGTTGCCGGTCTTTAAATGTCAGCAAACAAGCACTCGAAAAGAAAACATTAAAATTATTAATATTATTATTAAGGCGTATCTTCTGTAAGGTGGAGGTACTGCCCCAGTCGGGCTGCTCTTTTAGTGAATGAACGCTATGCCCTACCTCCACTAGATTGATTGAATAACTAAATAACCTTGTACTCTGTAGAAGACTATCCACTTACCCCTTAATAAAGCAATGTGCAGCAGTGAGCACCCACACCCTCGAGATGATGGTGGCACCACAACCGTTCAATCCGGCGAAGAACGGGAAATCTTTAATATTTGCGTCAGTTCCATAGTAAATTCCCATACCTGGGACTGGGCCTGTAAGACCTGATAACCAAATTTTAGCGCAGGTTATTTTGTTTAAAACCATCCTAAAGTATAATTATGTCCCAGGGTATTATTATTTCCTTTATTTCGTGTCTCTCATTTTACTTATTTACAAATAAATTGTTAAAAATATATATTATTATAAATATCAAAAGTAGAGGTCTAATTGGCAACGGGTGCAGGGTCCATGCTACTAATGGTCAGGGCTCCAGAGAGAGGTACCTCTTTACAATAAATGAAATGAAAATAAATAAAAAAATACGTGCAGTCTCTAACAGTACTGCTTTCTGAACCTGACCATTCACCCAACTGCCTAACGCGAGCCTCTTGTGATGGTTGAGGCTCTTGGCAATCAAACCATGGGCAGAAACGACAATCGGTACAATGATCGCCGAGTCGACGTCCCACATGCCAACAACCTCCGTGCTAGTCAAAGTATTTAATTTCCTTGTCTTTTTCAGCTTCTATCGATGCATATGCAAACCAAGGGTCATGGGTGCTCTCTCTACTACTCACAGCCGGCGCGTATTACATCGGATTTATTTATTGAATGTACCTATTATGATTTGAGTAAGCAATATATATTTTTTTAATTCATGTAATGCTTAAACCTTTTTTTATGATAATAATAATGTTTTATTCTCTCGCCACAATATTACAGAATACATTGTTGGTATATGGTGTATGAGTTATAACTCATACACCATATATACCTATAGGTAACAATTCTAATATTGCGGGAGACTGGTGCCTAAACTAGGCTCAAGGCCTATAAAATAAAATAAAAATAAAATAAAAAAGGTTTTTATTCACGTAGACTTTAAAAAAGCGCTTGTAAATAGTCAGAACATGTTTGTAGTAATATAGTTGTATACATTAGATATTATTTCTAGTAACATAGATATTTAGGTACATCTTGTATGAAAACATTTATACAATTTATTTTATTACAGAAATGATATTTAGCTAGCTCGTATCAAGTTATTGTCAAGAGATTATGTTTAATTATCTAGTTTAAGTCTAATATTTTTACTACATATTGTCAATGGTTCTGTCTATATTAAAGGTATTATTATTATGACGGACCTTGTGTTAATAACGACGGTCGCGCTTTAATGCTACCACCGGATCCAATGCGCCCCAACTGAGAAGACCCAGCGAAACAAACTCAGTGGGTTCATCTACTACCGGTTTCAACACGACCCAGTTGAGACGGTCCGGCGAAACATACTCAAGCGGGCATGAACACGGGATTTGGTCCAATTAGAGTAATTATTTAGTAGGCAAACACAATATATGCTCGATCGGTTGTCTGAATGCTTATTATTTTAGATTATATTTAGGTATACAAAAGAAAAACTTCGAAACAATAACATTATTCATTTTGAGACAGAGTCAATAATTTTAAATTAAGTATATGATAGCAATCATTTACAGATAGTTCACGTAACACAGCAGATCAGTCATTTCTATATGGCTACAAGATCTCCAGCAATGTGCAGGTAGGAAGTGAGAGCCAGACGTCTTTGTCATCGATGTACTCTTTAGTGGTGTAATAACCCCTAGCCATAAGTACACGTTTAATATGTGTTTTAAAACTTGTGTCAGGCAGATCAGTAATTTGAGTAGGAAGCTTGTTATAAAACCTAATACAATTTCCTAAAAATGATTTATTAGTTATGCTTACTCTAAAGCCTGGCATGGCTAGTTTGTTTTTATTCCTAGTATTTATATTATGCAGTTCACTTTTCTTTTTATAATTATGAATATTTTTTCTAACAAACATTATATTCTGATGGCACAGTAAGTATATTTATTTCTTTAAACAAATTTCGCAAAGAATCGCGACTGCCTAAACCATAAATGGCTCTGACTGCTCTTTTCTGCAATACAAAAATAGCACCTATGTCAGCCGCCGAACCCCACAGCAGAATGCCATACGACATAATGCTATGAAAGTACGCGAAATACACTAATCTAGCAGTTTGTTCATCTGACGATTGCCTTATTTAGGCCAGACAGCATAGGAAGCCGAACTTAATTTACCTGCTAACTTTTCAATCTGAGGACCCCATTGCAATTTTGAATCAAGTGTCAATCCTAAAAATACGGTCGATGGGACTAAATCTAATATTTTCGCATTAAGTGCAACTGTTGGTACAATTTGAGTCACATTCGGCAATGAGAACCTGATGCATTTAGTTTTCCCTGCATTTAACAAGAGATTATTTGCCGAAAACCATTCTGATATAAAGCTGAGTGTTTTATTATGCTCAATAAGATCTTTATCCTTTCTATTTACTTTAAATATGAGCGACGTATCATCAGCGAACAAAACTATCTCTGATACTTTCTCTACCAGATAAGGGAGATCATTTATATAAACTAGAAATAAAAATGGGCCCAATATAGACCCCTGGGGCACCCCCATTTTCACAGGATGACGTGCCGAAGTGACACCGCCTATCGAAACCATCTGTTGTCGCCCCGATAAATAGGACATCACAAGATCAAGAGATGTGCCAGATATTCCATAGTACTTCAGTTTAACAACGAGCGTACGATGATCAACGCAATCGAAAGCCTTAGAGAGATCACAGAAAACTCCCAGCGCATCCTGTGATCCCTCCCAAGCCTCCAATATTGACCTAATTAATGTGCAACCTGCATCCTGAGTAGAGCGGCCCCTTGTAAACCCGAACTGCTTGTTATGCAATATCTCATTCACGTTAAAGTGCGACAACATTTGGCTGAGCATCAGCTTTTCAAATATTTTACTTAAAGCTGGCAGTATTGAGATAGGCCTATAATTCGTGGCATTTTTTGAACAACCTGCCAACAAATTAAATCGGGAAAGACACCATCACTTATACAGCCATTGAAGATGGCTGCAAGAATTGTAGCAATGTTTAGTATGATTGATTCAATTGCTTTAACAGACAGTCCCCACAAATCTTCTGTGCCTTTCCTTTTAATACTCTTAAAAGCTTTTATAATACCATCACTTGTTACGGATTCAAAACTAAAGTTAGGTACAGTTTGTTTTACGCTTTGATTTAAAAAGAGTTCAGCCACATCTGGTGATGATGCGAGACACTTAGTAATATCCACGGGTATATTTGCAAAAAAAGCATCTAAAAAATTGGCAATGGTAAGCTTGTCTGAAACCAGTTCATCACCAATATTCAATACTAATGTTTGATCTCTTGATCTACTTTTACCAGTTTCAGTATTAATTATTTGCCAAGCTGATTTTATTTTATTATCAGATTTTTTAATTTTATCTCTTATATATAAAGATTTAGCTTGAATGCAAACCTTTTTAAAAAAATTTGAATAATTTCTAACATAATTAATAAAATTGACATCAGGGTTATAGGACCTTCTGTCATACAACTCATATAAAAAATCTCTACTCAGTCTAATGCCTTGAGTTGCCCAAGAACTAAATTTCATCTTATTACTGTCAACCGTTATGTTTTTTATTTTACAAGCTTTATTAAATTCTTTGCAAATACAGTGGAATAATGGAGTGTACATATCGTTAGGGTTACTTTTGTTTGGCAATAGATGGCACAAACTATTCTCCAGGTTGTTACTGAACTTTCCCAAATTAGATTTTGTTAAAGGTCTAAAACTAATTTTTTGTTTATTTATATTTATCTCATTTTTTATCTTTACTATTTGGCATTTATGGTCAGAGCGAACACCAGCCACCAAACACTTCTCAGAGACATCAAAGTTGGTAATTATGTTATCAATGTAAGTAGCAGATGTGGGTGTGACTCTCGTGGCCTCAGAGAACAAACATTTAAGGTTAAAGGACCGAAATACAGATAGAAATATGTTTATTTCAGGTGAATCTGCTAAAATGTTCATATTAAAATCACCACATACAAGGATTTTTTTTTTACTTTTAATTTTCCTAAGAATGTCTTCTATTGTTGCTGTAAAAAGCTTTAAATCGGATGCTGGTGATCTATACACACATATTATACAATAAAACTGCGTCTCTACACATGCCACCTCACACACACGCTCAATAGATAGTTGGCATATATCTTTACGTTCTTTAAATTTAATTTGGTCTCGAAGTAGTATCAGTACTCCACCACCCTCTGCCGAAACCCTATTATAAAAGCTGGCGACCCTATAGCCACAGACACTAAAAGCCATCTTGTGTGCCTTCAGCCATGTTTCTGTAAAACAAAGGATATCTATTTCATATTGTTCATTAAAAAGTTCTATGTCTAGAATTTTACCAGAGAAGCGGTTTATATTTTGATGTGATAGAATTAGAAAGTTATCACACTTCTCTATTGTCATGCTTACATGTTTAAACTACTAACTAAATTGATTTTAATAACATTACTAAAAGATGGTATAAAAAGTGACTTCATCATACTACTTATGACTGAGTTAATATGTGCCGCTACTAAACTTGCAAGTATGTTCAAAAAATTTCTTGAGACAGTAACTGTACTCATGGTTACCCTACAAGAATCTATAAAACTATTTGTGTCCAAAAATATAAATTTATCACTATAATGGCTAACCAAAAACTGTAGGTGCATATTTAGCTTGTGGATATAATTATTTGTACTATCAGGCACATTGGACACATAGGGGAAGGCACACAATATTATCTTATTACAGTCTAATTCTAACATCTCAGTGAAACTATCTGTAATGTCTTTTTTCTTTAAGTTTTTACAATTTCCTACCATTAGAGTTATACATGATTTGGCACTGTGTTTATTCTGAATTAATTTATGTATTATATCTTTATAATGTAATCCTGGCATACAATAGTTGACAAAGGAACAACTCAGCTTATTACAAAGCAAGGTACCAAGGCCCTTACCCATTTCATCGGAATACAGTATGGAGCTATGTTTAGTAATGTCATTTTGTGGAGATACTGGTGACTCTGATCCCAGCTGTGTGTATGACTCCACTACTGCACTACTGGTGTTAATCGGTTCCAATGTCCTATTGCTTTCAGGATTACACTTTCCAGCTAGCAATTGCATTTCATTTTTGTATGACTGGAAACTGTGATATGAGATTGCTAGGGACTTCTCAAGAGTTTTTATCTCAGAAAGCAAACACTGAGTATCTTTTTAGAAAGAAAGAAAGAAAGAAAATCCATTTATTCAGTAAACTGACACAGATAATAATAACAATATATATAAATGTATACAAACAGAAGTCCTTAATTCTTATCTGTGTGAGTCCGAATTGGTCCCATCTCAGCACTAGCTGCAACATTAACAGTTGCAGCGCTGGTTTTATGATGGAACCACGTAAAATAACTCACGAACAATTAGTGTACAGGTCGCAGTTAGAATTTTACAGTACCTGGACACCAAAATATAACTTATAGCTAATTTAAACAATAAATGTATGCAAGAACGAACTTAATAAATAAATATTAATAAATTAACACCAATTTGGAGATGCATAACACAGACAGTATATAAAATAATTGTTATAATGTCGACATTCTGCTCATAATTCGTCCATAACAATACATAAGTGCACCAATAAAAAATGACATTACATTTATTTAATCCATATTTTTTAGCTGAGTCGGTCAATTATATGCTCTTGGATTGACTGTCAGACAGATGTCAAGAAAAAAGGGACGCGGAAATTGAATTACTTGAAAAATCTAATATGAACAGTAAATTATTATGCTTCTTAATACTAAGTTTATAGCGTAAATATGTTTGATGTATAAGTAAAAGTGGTAATTGTGAATTTTCGATATAAAAGTGAAATATGTATGAAAACAATATTGATCGAGTAATGGTGATGCTATTGTGACGGAGTTCTTCACTGCATGAGCGTCTGGGCATTGTTGTGTTGAGCTCATTAATAGTGTGTCTTGCGGTACTCCTTCCCACAAAAGTGTGCAAAGAGATGGGTAAGTTCAGCCTTGAAAAAGTATTAAATAGTATTTGAACTGAGTTTTTGTCGCGTCAACAATTCATTTTTATAATTGGCATTAAATGTATATACTGTTCGCAGGCACTTCAACGGAGGAGGTATATTGCACCAGACCTTTGCGGCGGCATATTTAAAAGATCCACGAAAAGCTGCAGTCCTATGTCTCGGAATTAGGATCAGGTGAGCTGAAGACCTGGTTTTATAACTATTGACATCTGTTGACCAAGTTAATTTCTTGTACAGATACTCAGGCCTTTTGTTGGCAATCACACCAAATACAAGAGTTGCCAAGTGGAGTAGTCTACGAGCTGACATTTTTAACATGTTGCCACTATTTATGTACGATGTTACATGTGTTCGTGGTGGTACATTAAAACAGAAACGGGCACAGGCATTTTGTATCCGCTGGACTAGCCGTTGTGTTCTAGCCAGTACAGTGTCTGCATAATTTAAGCGAGAGAGGATAAGTGACTCACATAGTAATATGCGTATATCGGTGTTTATGTAAGGTCTTATTCGATACAATAGTTTGAGGCGATAAAAGCAATTTTGAACTGCACTTGCTACATGCTTTTCAAACTGTAATAGTGGATCGAAAATAACACCCAGGTTGCGAGCCTCATATACCTGCTCTATAGAGTCTCCATCAATTTTAATAGTAGGGCGATACTGCTCCATTTGACTTATGGTGTTTTTCGACCCCATAACCATAAACTTTGATTTTGATGGGTTTAGGACTAGTGAATTTTCACATGCCCACTTAGATACTTTACTTAAATCATAATTTATTTTTGTTACAGAGTCAAGACAGTCTTTGGGATGGCATGAGAGATACAGTTGCAGATCATCTGCATATTGATGGAATTTGCAATAAGTTATGGAATGGACAATGTCTGCACTGTAAATCAAGAACAGCAGAGGCCCAAGTATTGAGCCTTGTGGTACGCCCCTGTTTACTTGACGAAGCGAGGATGAAGCTTCATGATTATTTTTGTCACCACTAATCCGTACTAATTGGTATCTTTTTGTAAGGTAACTATGAAACCACTTAACTGTCTCCACACTGCACCCATAGTATGTCAGTTTGGACAATAGAAGGGAAATATTTATACAGTCGAATGCACGAGAGAAGTCTAGTAAAGTTAATATCGTTCCCATGCCCTGGTCCCTGGCCTGGAGTATATTATCCACTACATCAATTAAAGCTGTAGTAGTGCTGTGGCCTTTACGGAAGCCTGATTGCCTGGAAGGTAAAATACCAAATTGTTCTACATATTTGCTTAATTGGTCACATACCACCCTCTCCAAAATTTTGGATATACATGGCAATAAGCTAATTGGGCGAAGATCCTTAATATCATTGGGACTATCTTTTTTAGGTATTGGTCTTACAATAGCAGTCTTCCATATGTCGGGGAAAGTTGATGTTGACACTGACCTGTTTATGATTCTCGTGAGGGTTGTCAGTGTTTGTGGCAGTGTCAGTGTTAACATGTCTAGTGATATGTCATCTATTCCCATGGCATTAGACCTAAGGTTATGGATAATCTTTGATACCTGCTCCTCATTGACTAACTGAATTTGAAAACTACCACAACCAAACCTGTTGAATTCAAACTGTGTAAGATGGGATATAGTTACTTCATCACTACTAGGTATATTTAAAAAGTGAATGTTTAAAAGTTCAGGATTGTTGCAGTGCTGTGGTAAATCTTGGCTTTGGGTTTTGTGCTTTGTTAAATTTTTCTTAATGGACTTCCATAATATTTTAGGTTGTTTTATTTTGCTGTTAATATGAGTCTTAAAGTAAGCAGTCTTTTCTCTGTCTATGGCTGCCCTTACTTCATATTTAAGTTTCTTATAGAATTCTAAATGAATGTCTGATTTGGTCCGCCTAGACTTAGTGTGCTGTTTGTCCCTTATTTGCATCATATCTTTAATAGTGGTGGTGATCCAGGGATAAGATACTTCTTTAATCAAAATTCTTTTAACTGGAGCATGTAGATCAAATAAAGTTGTAATGTAGTTGTTTAGAGTCTCAACCATGCAATTGACATCTCCTAGCTTGCCTATGGAGTCCCAGTCTATACACCCTAAGTCATACTGGAATAAGTCTTGCAGTATGTCATTTAATGGCCGATATCTTACCCAGAAAGGGGCAGGTTTATAAACCTTAAAGTTAAGTTCAGTTGTGGCGATAGCATGATGTCCAAGGTCAGGTATGTGGTTTACTGATACTCCACGGACAGAGGCATCTGTACAAATCAAGTCAATCAAGGTCGCACTGTGATCAGTAAAATGAGTTGGTTCCGTAATTATATTAATGAGATTGGTGCTGTGTAGAAAACAGTTGAGTAGCTTCACTTTGTTATCAGAGGTATCAAGTAAATTAATGTTAAAGTCGCCCAGTAATACTATTTTATCAACATTCCGGAAGGAAGTAACAGAATCAGTAATGGCGTCAAGAAATACGCTGACATCGAGCCAGGGCGGCCTGTACGCGGTGCCGACGACCACCGATTGTGTGTTCACGCTCAGCCGGAGCCACATCTGCTCTACAGTTGGTACAGACGGGTGCGGCAACGCGCGGACTCGCAGCCCCTGACGCACGTAAAACCCAATGCCGCCACCTCGCGACCTTCCCGAGACAGCTGTACGTGGCATGTGTTGTAGTCTATAGTTAGGAACGAATGGTGCCCTACCTTCCTCTCCCGCTTTGATCCAGGTTTCGTTTATTGCCATTAAGTCCACATCCAGATTCTCCATGGCTACTATAAATTCCTCATGCCGTGTTCCGAGTGACCCCGCGTTGAAAAGTCCAACTTTTAATTGTTTTTGTTTAACCATTTGTGTATAATAAGTAATGTGTGTATTGATATGAGATGTATTGAGTGTTAACCAATAATGTGAACTGTATGTAGAATAAGCTATAACCTGTGTCTATATATTTAGACAATTTACACAATATAGTCAAGAAAATATCTATACAAATAAAACGATGACATTGTAAATATTTATATAAGTTAAACCCTATGTTTATTAATTTAGAAAATTGACAATAAGCCGATAAAAGAATAATGTTTAAATGAATAATACAATGTAATTGTAAATATTTACATGAGCCACTCTTAACCAAATTGTGCAAACATGATATATTCAATAGGTGAAATATGGTGTATATGCAGATCCTAAACTGTAAATATGATATAAAGACAGCACTAAGAATAATCACATTAGTAAGAGGAGTAATAGTACCACTTTTTACATTATTCTTCTTCACAACATTATGCTTCTTTGTCAAACGACTGCTCGCCAAAAACACGACGGATGTCAGCCTCTGTTCGGATCACAAAGGTGCGCTTTCCATCAGATTCCTTTGCCAATATTTTACCATGCTTAGTCCAAGTGAAACGCCAATTAACGCGCTGGGCAGCCTGTCGAACGAGGTAGAACAGATGCCTGTTGACGTATGTTAGCCTCTCGTTGACATAGAACCTCTGGGGCGGCGCAGCCAGGCCGAGGTGCTCGGTGTCGACAGCTCGGCGGACGCGCGCCGCGCGCAGCAGCTCGTCGCGCAGCTGGCGGCGCGCGAGGCGCAGCACGACGCGGCGCGCGCGCGGCGCCGGCCCGCTCGCAGCGCCAGGCAAGCCAGGCTCGGCCACTCGCCCGGGGCCCAGGCCCACCCGTTCGGCAAACACTATGTCTCGCGCTTCGAGGGTGACCCCAAGCTTCTTGGCAACTAGTTCAACGGTGTGTATGATGTTCTCACCCCTATCCTCAGGGAGGTTAGTGATCTCCAAATCCGAGCTCAACAGATCCTGATCTCGATCATTAATCTGTGACTTCAGCTGCGCCACTGTATTTTCCAGCTGCTTAACGGAGTCATCTGTTGCTGTGGTGGGTGGTCTTTTTTCAATGACTGTAATCTTTGATTCCAAGTCATTGACCCGTTGCTCACACTTAGACACCCGCGTCCCTAGTGCTGATACCTGATCCGTCAGCTTCCTGATATCTCGCCTAACTTCAGCCCTCATCTGCTGAATTTCAGACTTGATTTGTCTGAGCAATTCCACCTGTGATATTGGCGCTTCATTCGGGTCCTCTTCATGCTCCAAGTCGGTCAGCTCTCCAGCATCTTCAAATGCGGTGTTGGGGCTATTTTGCGACATAGAACTGCAGCTGTTTGCGTCCGTCTCTTTATTCAGGGTTTTTGCCCTGGAATTGGAGTTTACGCGACATCCGCCACACTTCCAGGTACCCGCTTTCGGTACTGCAGACAGCTGAACACAGTCTAGATGGTATTTTTTCCTGCAGTTACTGCAGGTGGCGCCTCCACGTACTGACAAAAATTTACCACAATGCGCACAGTTGGTCATTCTAAGGTAAACAGATAGCGTTAGTACTTCTGTTAGCTACTAGATGGCGCTACGCGATCAATAATGTCTGTCTTATATTTAAATATTGTATTTTGATGTAATTAATACAACAAGGCGGGTTATTATAGGTAATTTATATAATTAGGCCGAATCCAGGCACTTAACTGACAGTTTATAGTACTTATATAAATATCACTTTCACTTTTAGTTCACTGTGAGGTAGTTTATAAGATGTAAGTTATGTTAAAGTTGTATAATTTAGTTTATATTACACTATATCTTTAAATAACAATTGTTCTTATTAATCACAATATTATCCACTTCGGGCAACAAAAATCTTGCACAGTTATTACTTTATTTAATTAATATTAATGAATTTTTATTTTTTAACTGGGAGCTATACCTTCACGTTTTTTTCATAAATTAGTTTGCTATCCTCTAATTTAATTTCATAATTTTCTAATTTGTTTAATAATGCCCTACATTTCAGGACACCAGGTCTCCACCCTTTATGAAGAGATACATTTATTATAAGTACATTCTTAGGAACAGAGGATCACATGCATACATAATTTTTGATTTATAAGAGTAACAGTAACATAACTAAGTGACCAAGTAAAAAGGAATTAAAATAAAAATCATTTTTTAGTAAGAATTTTAGTAGAAATTTATAATAAAAATTATGAGGTTATTATTCAATATTTCAATAATGAGTGGTTCCAAAAGAAAATAAAATATTTTAATGCAATTTGTACACACGCCTATCTATCAAGCTATAGATACCAATATAAGCTGACCTCTCATTGTATGGAAATTGTATACACCGTGGGATCAGTTTATACTGGAAAATATAGCTTGATGTGTCAAAACCAACCAGTAAACATTTCCTGTCAGTCTTTTAGCTGTGGTTATTGTGAATCGCTCATAGCCAGTTTCACTTACAGGTCTGTAAGCGATCGGCGAGGTAAAGCATCTAGTCACGCGCTCAGTCGAAAGATGGGTGACCGTCCAAGTGGTTTAATTTCTGGGCGTCTCCGTGCTTCGGAGGGCATGAAAATCTGTTGGTCCTGGTTGTAGTCGTCAGACAACAATCTATAAGTCATGTCAGAGGCCTGCTGGTGGCTTGGACAACTCTGACACCAGGGAACCACTGCCCGTACAATAAATAACAAAAGAAGAATAAGAACTTGTGACGCTTCTCTGTTTCCCGTGCGTACACACGGCTACATATCAAGCTATACGTTTCCAATATCAGCTG
This sequence comes from Pseudoips prasinana, assembly GCA_951640165.1. NCBI lineage: Eukaryota > Metazoa > Arthropoda > Insecta > Lepidoptera > Nolidae > Pseudoips > Pseudoips prasinana. The sequence goes on along the minus strand of OX621245.1, from coordinate 33,524,607 downwards.
ACCTCTCACTGTGTGACAATCCTACATAACGCGGGATCAGCTTATACTAGAAATATATAGCTTATTATGTAGCCGTGTGTACAGACGCTAGACGCCAGCACATCAAGCTATCCCAATCTGTCAAATTTCCCCAAATGAAAGTGAACCTTATGCTTATGTGATAAAGTTTAAAATCTATAAAAGAAATTTGACAGATTGGGATAGCTGGATGGGCTGGCGTCTGTACAACCGTTGCAGCAAAGGATTTGATTAATAAGAAATAATAACGTTTACATAACGGAAATATTATTAAAAATGTTACTTACCAGCCGTGACAGTCGAATAGATAAACATAAAAAATAATATTTTAAAAACAACCATTGTTTATGACCGCTTATTGTGACTTCAGATGAGAAATAATTATTTCGCTTTTGTATAACCCTTTTATGTTAAAAATAATGATTCTTTGGATTCCATAACTATTTGATATTTTGTAAAATGACCATTAAAATCTGCAATTTCTACATAATAAATAAACATATGTTATTTAAATAACGCAAAACCCGAAATCACATTACCATTTACAATTATTAAAAAATAGTATTCTGCGAATAATAATAATATAAAATACTAGCTGTGCCCCGCGGTGTTACCCGCGTTAAATTTTATAAATTTTCTTCGCTATGAATCTCACGGAGCCCCGAGACCTTTCCAACGAATGCAAAACCGTGGAAATCGGTTCGTGCGTTCTGGAGTTACAGCGTCAGGAAGGAAAACCCGACTTATTTTTATATAGTAGAGATAATTAGAGCCTGTGAAGAGAAACAAAAAACAATAAATAGATCTAGGTGTAATTTATCTATAATATTTATGTATTTAGAAATTTATAAGTATGTTTGTCAGTTGACTGGTTGATAAAATAAAAGATTATGAGATAACTATTTTGCTGTATATCACACTAATATTATAAAGGTGAAAGTTTGTGAGTGTGTATGTTTGTTACTTCTTTACGTCTAAACTGAAGCGATTTTAATCAAATTTGTTGTGGAGTTAACTGTCACCCTGGATTAACACATCCTATAATTTATAAAGTTTAACACGGGTAAAACCACGGGGCACAGCTAATAAACTAAAAAACAAAATAAAGTCTTAAAGTAATCTCGTAACAAGCAACTTAAAAGTGAATTTGAAATTTTATTCAAGCGATTTGATAGTTTTGGGTTACTTTAAACACATGTACGTATTACGTATTTGTAAATATTTGTGTTCTAGGAATGTCTAAGTATTCCGTAAGGCCATTAATTTGTTTATTATCGAATTTCTAAGATAGTGTGCCAAGAACGAAGACACGTAATTGCGCTACTTGAAGTACAAATAATAAACCATGATTTGTTCTGGTCCATCCAACGCAAATAAGTTGCCTTGAAGAGATCGCTTTTAGTGATAAGGCCGCCAATTGCAAAATAATGTGCTATGCACATTGTACTGTGTATATTCCTTATGCAATAAAGTGTACAATCTTCCCTTTCATTCCCACCCAGGACAGATTTTTGCGTGAATGAAAATGTCTGTTTATCCTGGATCATTATTACAGCTGAATGAAGTCCTCTGCTGGAAAAGCTTCCCCCAAGAATAATCTTGGGGGAATATGCCATAACGCCACGCTTGGCTAACGGGGTGGCGAATGCAGTAAGATTGTCATAGTACTCAGAAGGAAGCTGCTGCCCTTCCTCTGGTAGATCGACTTCTACGCCCCCCACGTGATGAGATGGAAAGAAAAATAGTATATGTAGTATATCAGTTATCTGATTTCCATAGTACAAGTACTAGTTAGTTTGGGATCAGGTGGCCATGTGTGAATAATGTCCCAAGATATATTATTATTAATTTCATGCTTGTCGTAAACTCTAAATACTTAATTTTCACATCTCTGTGGCCAGACTGAATGAAGGTTAGCCATCTGCGTGGGACATATTATAGTGCATAAGTGTGCCTTTAATTGAATCATTTTCATTGTTAGTTATCCCTAAATTCAATATTTTTACTAAAAGAACAGATGTCCACAAAACTATTAATAAACAACAGACCATATATTGATATTGCGTCTACCTTTGCTCCACAAATAGGATTTACAGGAACCTCTCATGTCCGAAAGGAAATGGGATTTTTCCAAAGTTCCAATCAACAGAACAAATTTACAATGATGTCTATTCTATTTTGGCTATCTCTTTTATATGGTTGATTTAATATTAAATGGTTTTGTTGGAGAGGTTTGTTTTGTAATAAATAATAAGTATTTTATGGGTTTATTAAATTTGTGTTCTATTTAAGTGTAAATTAAAAGCATTATGATATAATCAATGGTCAGTGTTGGTAGTGTAATTTCCCACTCGAAGACTGAGAAGGCGCCGAGTTGGCAGAGGCAGCCGATAGCCCAACTCCTGTTCGGCGCTGGAGTGTCAGTAAGAGAAGTGTCTACTACTCCTGCAACGTGCAAGCAGCTCCGGGAAGACAGCGATCTGTTTGTGACACTAACTAGTAGGATTCGACAATCCGGCAGAACAAATCAAATTCCCCATAGGTTACGTGCCCCGACCACTTGGAGCACGGCGCAAGAGGCACCGGAACCGGATTTATTTAAATATTCCTTAATATATATGTATCTGAATTATATTCATAGTTATATTTCTAATAATTATTATTTTTTTATTAATAATTCGATTATATATACTATTTTTTTATATTCAGTATATATAGTATTTTTGTAGTCTCCCTAAATTTATTTCTCTAGTGTAGGCGTTATCTTTTTGAAGAGGAAATATAGACTGTAAAATTGCTATAACGGGATCTCATAGGGGTGGGGGAAGGGTCAGCAACACTTGTTTGCTGACTCTTGAAGGCCGGCAACGTTCCCGGGACTCCTCTGTTGTTACGAGTGTACGTACATGGGCGCCGGTGATGGTAAGTCATCAGGTGACCAACTTGCTCGTTTATCGCCCTCTGATTTAAAATAAAAGTAAGATGATTCACAATTACTTTTCTCTGTAACTATACATTCACTGATTATTTGTTTCGTCATCATTTAAATAAAATGAAATGTGTGGTGATTGTGATTGGCGCCATTGTATTTTGGGCTCGATCTCGGAACAGAATAACTGTTAGTGTGACCCCATAAGTAATTGCTCTTAGCTTGCCTCAGCATCCAAATAATTTGTTTTCGATGTCCGCACAGCACAACTATTAGTCTGACCCATCTGCATGACGTCGTGAAGAGTAACCCTTATTCTTATTCTTCTGGTGGCGGCTATTTCTAGTTTCCGGAGGTCCTGGTAACACTGCGTCCAATGATGAACTATTGTGCTCGCCGCTCCAACTAAACTTCCCTGTCTAACCCTGCAACATAGATAAATAGCAGAATCTTTTTGGCAGGAGTATCGATAACATCGTCCTGGTGCAAGAAGTGTTGGCCCAGGACGGTGTTACGTTTATGCATCAGTGGCTCACAGTGGCAGAGCAGGTGTAGAGGTGTTTCGTCTGCGTTATTGCAGAATCTGCACACTTTTAAGAGTAACCCCACTGCGTTAACATATATGATACCAAATTATCTATACAAATAAATAAAATTGGAGTGTCTGTTTGTAATATTGAAATAACCGGTTTTTACTACATAAATATGAATATGTATACGGTACATACACCAAAATATAATTTTTTACAGTTTTTGTCTGTCTGTCTGTCTGTTTGTTCCGGCTAATCTCTGAAACGGCTGGACCGATTTTGACGGGATTTTTATTGGCAGGTAGCTGATGTAATAAGGAGTAACTTAGGCTATTTTTATTTTAGAAAAAGTCTTTTATTTTACTAAAAAACTAAATAAACTAATTAACACGCGGACGAAGTCGCGGGCACAGCTAGTTCATTATAATTTTCATCATTATTTCGACAGTGACCCTCACAAGGTCATCGATATATCTTGTAGGCGCTATGCTGTGTCTTCCAGTTCGTCCAGCGGCCGTCGGTTCGGCTATGTACACTGCCCACTGCTACGTCAGCTTGGCAATTCTTCGAACTATGTCCGCTACCTTGGTTGCCCGCGGATCTCAACATTTTTGCATTGATCTTGCTGGGAAACTAGAAGCTATCACTACAACCAAAAAAGAGTCGATATCAAGTTCCATCCATGAGCATACAAACTCCTAACTACGATCGGACTGGAGACAACGAAGCTGTTGCTAGTCCCGAACACTCTTTAGAGGTTGATACGGATGATATGAACCTTTGCACTCATGCCTACACATCCTATATTTATGTTTCTTCTTAGGCAAATTTGGATGGTGTCCCCAAAACCCAATTTAGTACAATGAGAAAATAATGCAAAACCATTCGATGGTACGTGTACAGAATTTGAAAAATCGCGTTTGTATCATTCATTACGCATTCTATATCCGCGTAGTATGAAGTAATCAAACGCTTGTTAGAGCTTTGAAATATAGTAAAGTTATGTTCATATTTTCTGATTTTCATTATACCACATAGAAAAAGAGTAGGTGACTAGCATCAAATTTGATGCCAGGTATTTTTTTTATTTTTTTTATTTATTTATTTACTAGAAACAAACAGTCTTACAAAACTCAGATACTTAAAAATAGAATGTATATAATTGTAGACCTAAAGTTTCCTATATGAGATACATATATGCTAAATAGCTCTTTTTTTTACTTAAAATATAATATACAAGTACAAGTATACAAGTACAAGTACATGCCTCCCAGTTCCGAGAATTAACTTCTCGAAACTGAGAGGCATGCACCTATACTTATACTATTTAAAAGTAATTAGATAAAATTAACAAACATATTGGAGGATTAATTAATATAATTATAATTAATATAATTAGTTTTAGAGCCCAGAAATATAATTTAAAGATATTTTCTTAAAGCAATTTAAGGTTTCGTTAAAAATGTCAACATCAATAAGCTTATTGTTGTATAATCTGCAACATCTTCTAATAAAACTGTTATTAGCGTAACAAGTTCTACTACTACGAACAACAAACAACTCTTTTTTTCGACAATTTCTTTCACGTCTGCGCGGCACTCTGAATGAAATTGGCTGCAATAGTGCAGGAGCGTCAATGTGGTTATTTATTATTTTGTAAAGACATGTTGCATCAGCTAAATCAAGGCGGTGACTCAAACGAGAAATATTATGAGTTACTAAAGAAGTCTCATAATCGGAATACCAATGTCCAGTGCGGTAACAAAGAGCCCTTACAAATTTCCTTTGAACCCTCTCTATTTTATCAATATGAATATAAAAAAATGGATGCCAAACAGAGCTTGCAAACTCTAAGTGGCTACGTACGTAACAGTTGTATAATATTGTATAAGTTATTTTTTGTCGAAATGGTTTACAAGCACGCAATATAAATCCTAATTGCTTATAAGCTTTATTTACCATTTTATCTAAATGGGGGACAAAAGAGAGTTTAGAGTCCATTGTAACACCTAGGTCCCGAATCTCAGTGACCCGCGTCAAGTCATTGTTGCAAAGTCTATAGGTAAAATTTTGGATACGTTTTTTCCTGGAAAAACTAATAACAAAACACTTTTCTGGGTTTAAATATAAACTATTCGCGTGACAGAAAGTTTCAAATGCAGATCTTTTTGTAATAAGTTGCAATCGTCTACATTTCTTATAACTCGAAAGACTTTAGTGTCATCCGCATAAAGTAATTGATTGGAATAAGACATATTGTTAGTGATATCGTTAATGTATAAAATAAATAATAGGGGCCCAAAATGGGACCCCTGTGGGACCCCAGAAGTGATGCATTTATATTGCGAAATGTAACCACCCGACGCCACAGCTTGGGAACGATTTTCCACGTACGATTTTATCCAGCGGAAAAGATCACCGCATATTCCTAAACGCCAAAGTTTTAAAAGAAGAGTATTATGACAAATTTTGTCAAAAGCTTTGGCAAAGTCGGTATACACAGCATCTACTTGGGCGTTACTGTCCATAGCTTCTAAAATTATTTCAGTATAAGATAAGAGATTTGTATCAACACTACGTCCCTTAAAGAACCCATGCTGGTTTGGTATGATATGACGCCGAACAGCGTTTGATAATTCATCTGTGACAATCTTTTCCAAAATTTTTCCAAACTGGCAAAGCTTAGATATAGGACGATACTTCTCAATATCCTGACTAATTTTACCTTTCGGTATTGGGGTAACTAGCGCACGTTTCCAGATAGCAGGAACACAGCCCTCCCTAAGAGATTTCTCAAAGATTATTGTTAGAGGTATTGTTAAAGTGGACGCACATCTACTGATCAACATTGGATGAACACCATCAGGTCCTGCGCCTTTATTTGTATCGATTGAGTTAAGATACTTATACACAAGTTCTTGAGTAAATAAAATTGTGTCCATGTCAAACACGGCCTCAGTACTCGGTGGTAGATTCAGTAAATCTATAGAAGCCTTGCTAGATACCTCAAAAGCCGAATGGAAGTGTTCGTTGAATAATTCACAGATGCGTTCTCCATCGGCAGCTGACACCCCTTTATAACACATAAGTTGTGGAAGACCACTATTAGTATAAACAGACTTAATATAAGTCCAGAAAAATTTTGGGTGTGTTTTTATTTTAGATTCAGATAAATTCATATAGTTAGTATAACACTCACTTTCTAATTTGGCCACTTTTTTTCTTAGAAATTTAAAACTATCGTAATCCAACGGGTTACCGTAAGTCTTCCACAACTTATGATATTTACGTTTGTCATTTAGTAATCTTCGAAGCGGTCGAGTATGCCAAGGAGGCCTGGAGTTTGACATACGTTGAGGGCGACGGGGCACGAATCTATCAATTAATTCATTTAACATATTATAAAATTTTTGTACGCATTGTTCAAGTGAAAGTTCAAAGAAGAAATCACACCAATCGATCCCAGACAATTCTCCGTTCATTTCATTGTAGCTCGCATTACGAAAACAATATATAAGAGTGGGCGCCGGGTTTAAGGTAGGTATATATGATAATTCGAGTTTTATCTCGAGCGCCTTATGATGCGAGTCTTCCGGAGTAAGTGGACTATCACTAGCAAGTACAACGCAATCAGTGTTGCAGAGTATTAAATCGAGAATACGATTGTTTACATTATTTATTGAGTTATACTGATTTAGGCTGGAAAAAGACAAAAATTCGCGCAGTAATTTAACGAAACAACAATTACTTCTGCCTAGCAACATTAATGACTTGTCACAAACGGACCATTGGGCCTCGGATATATTGAAGTCACCAGTTACCAAAAATGTATCATTCGGATTATCCAGTAAAAGTTGGCCACATAACTCAAAAAAACTTATTATGGCGCTGTTATATAAGTGACCCCGCGGAATATAAATGCAACATATGTTTAAAAAGTTTCTTTTACTATTATTTTGTTGTGACAAAGGTACGGCAATCCAAATACATTCGCAGCACGATGGGGAAGGGGTCGGCCAGTCACGGCGCATGGGCCGAAGATCGTGACGTACGGCCACAGCCACCCCTCCACCTCGTTCCGCGCCGCTCTCGGCGGCACATCGGTCGTTACGATAAATAACATACCTGTTATCGAAGAATTCTCGATCATAAAAATTTGAAGTCAACCAGGTCTCAGTGATACAAATAAAGTCGAAATTCGATTTCGAGACTTCTAAATGGAAACTATGAGACTTCGTACGAAGGCCCCTTACATTTTGGTAGTAGCCACTAAGAGTTGTAGAAGCCATTTAAAAATATTCCATTATATTTGTAGAAATTATATATTTCAAAGCGTAGTAGAATGTATAAGTGACGATACAGACATGAATGAGTTGCGGTTGTTATTAAGATTAACAAAACAACAATGACATGAATAATAGATCTAGGATAAGAGTAGTAGAACTTTAACAAAACTATTTTTATTATAATGATGGTGACATGATTGCGAATAAGTTGGTATTTTGGGCATAGTTTAAATAGAAGATTGCATAGTAAAATAATAGGTGTTATAATAAGTACGATTAGCACACAATCGGATAAAAGTGGGTATATACGGCACATTACTGTTAAATGAGTACCGTAAATTAAAGCACTTTTTATACATGAATAATGACACACAGTTACATACATTGGCACATTAAGTCAAATGAGTTTGTTAAAATCGAACTTATTAGTTATTATCATAACTTTAGAGTTGAATGATTTCCGCGCCAGGATTTTACAGTCACGTATCCACACATAGGCAATCTTATTTTCCTTCTTAAGCAGTCGAACACGTTTTAGTAGCAATTTGTTTGCTGGAGTAAGGTGATCATTCAAGAACAGGTCTGCAGCAGGGCCATTTAAGCCAATTTTGGCAGTGGTAAGACCTTTATGTGCACGACAAGCTGATAGAAGCTGATCTTTGTGGACACGACGAACGAACTTGACAATAACAGCTGGTGAACGTATGCTGGACGTAGTCTGACTGCCCTTTTCACCTTCACCTTGAGCGCCACCGGCCAAATAGCGACGTACACGATGGATGCTATCAATGGCATTTTCGTCAAACTTCAGGCCTACTGCTGTATATATGCTGCCAAGGATGGTAATCAAATTTTCGTCCTTTGATACTGGTAATCCTGAGATTTCGACATTATTCATTCTTGTGTATTGCTCGCGACTATCGTTATCGTTTTGTAGGTCGGAAATAGTCGCCGATGTAGCATCAAAGTCAGACTTTAGTTTTTTATAAGAGTCTGAGTCCTTTTTAATCGTGACTACTCTGTCCTCGAGGTCCGAAAATCGCGTTTCCATTTCATTTATTTTTATTTTAGTGTCCTGCAAACCCCTGGCGATGTTAGCATTTTCCTCCTTGAGTGTAATAATGTTCTTATTTATGTCAGAGAGAGTAGATTGTATCGTGGATAATTCCTTGGCCATTGCTGTACCTACCGCTTCCACAACAGTATTTTGAATGAGGTTCCTCAGCTTATCATTCCACATTCCAGAAGCTTCGAGATCCGATTCAGATCCTAACTTTGGTGGTTTACGTAAGCGACGGTTAACATTATAACTGCCATCGTCATCCATGGTGGATAGATCACCGTAAGATAAGTAAGCACCAAAATATATCGCCGTACTGTATCGCCCTACGAAACTCCACCTTCACTTCACCTTCACACACTCGAGCAGCGTAGCGGAAACGAGACGCACAGATATTGTCTATCCCACCGTTTATATCCAATCACTCGCGCTGATCAATCAAATTGCAATCTAATTTGTACTGCATTAAAGTCAATAATGGTATGCACAGGTAAATTGAGAATTTAAACGAAAGGTGTAGCACTACCACCTGTGACGAGAGCTATCGCCCGACATATACACCATAGTGGTTTAATTTGTAAGCGTCTCCGTGCATCGGAGAGCACGTTAAGCTATTGGTCCTGTCATTAAACAATAAGCGATAAGCCATGTCAGAGGCCTTTTTTTTACATGGTGGATATGCATTACCTTACGCATACCCGCCGCTTGGGGAGGCGACGGGTTATGTGGGACTCGCCGGGCTAGTCCCGGGATACGCACTAAAACCACCATGGTAGCCAGCCTCACAATGCCTGTAGCGGGGGGTCTGGATATTCGTGAACGATCTCGCCAGTACCCCCGCTGTACACTGAGCGTCTGAGACTCTCCTCCGGGGACGGGAGTGGGCCAAATGCCTCCTCCCCTCCCCTTCACGCACAAGCGCGTTTAGGCAACCTGAGCTACAGCAGGTTACCTCTTCCCGGGACCGCTTATGTAAGACGAGTGGAGTGCCCCTCCTCCAAACGCCGGCGGTCCCGGGGATGTCAGAGACCTATAGAGGGATTACCACTGCCCATATAATAAGTAACTTAGTTATAACAGAGAATTGTAGACAAATAAATTTAAATGAATTATTACAGCCAGATTATGTACTGCAAACATTCTGATCATTTTTATGAAAAAAAACATGTATGGGGCCGAGCACACTAAGTCAACAAAAAAATAATCTAAATAATCATGCTGAGATACCAAGCATAGCAACGGCCAGATTTAACATCAAAATGGCAACTCGGTTGATGATGGTAAAGACCGTCGAAGTATATCGTGCTTAGCTTCATACCCAAGTTGATGACGTGTTCATAGTCCACAAATCGGTAGTGAACAACGTAGTATAAATATAAAGTGTATCGCCTAGGGTGTAGTACTCGGTGTATGTAGTAGTCACGCGACCCACAAAAATAGGGTTTTCACTACAAGAAAAATTCGTCCATCAGGAGTAAGAAGGCAAACTTAACTCGACACTGTGGACTATGATCACCAAGCAGTATTTTTTGAAGGTTATACTGGTATAATCAAAGGTTTTGCAACACAAAAATAATACAAAAAAAATATTGACATGATTCACAGAAAAAACTATTTTAACTTGTTTTAGTTCAATTAAACGTATTTGTATCAGTTATAACGTATATTTCTTATAAACGATGCGGCCTGCCTTAGTCGTTTTAGCTTTAATGATAATTAAATGTGTTGTTCATACAAAATTCTTCGGAAGAATGTCAAGTATTTTGAGTCGGTTCTGATAAACAAAAATAAATATTTTGTTTCAGTAACACAGAAACGACCTAACCTGTTTGAGTCGTTTCAGTGATTTGATAAAAGGATATTTCCAATCAAAACATACTCTTAGAAAAGATCCAAACGGTTTGAGTTTATTCTGGTTAATAAAACCTTAAAAGTGTACTCATAGAAACACATTATACGCAGAAACAATTCGCGGACTGAATTCGTTAGGAAAATATATTTTGTGTGCTCTTCATACATGTGGGTTGAGACAGACTAGAATCCGTGTTCATTTAAAACAGAGCTTTCACTATATAATAAATTTATTAAATTTGTTAAAATCCTATCATTTATATCACAATTTTACAGAACCAACTAGCGTAACTGCTACAAGTGCTACATGCATTGATAATATATTTATCACTGTAAAACCTTTATTTAAATCAATAATCAATAAAATTCAGTCAGACCATTCAGGATACTTGGTAACTTTTTCAAATTCTCCAAAACTTTAAAGAAAACATATAAGCTATATTCCATTTAGTAAAAACGGCTTAGAAAAATTTAAATGCAATATAGTAAAGCAACTAGCATGGCTGCCCTATCATGATAATCCGGATCACTTGTACAACTCCTTATTCAATTTGATTAGTGATGAGTTCTGCACAATATTCACACCCAAACAACTGTCTGTAAGTGACCGTCTGGTATTCAGTGATTGGGCAACTCCAGGCATCTATAAAAGTCGGGTTCGGTTGTATGAAGAAAAAACCGGCCAAGTGCGAGTCGAACTCGCACACGAAGGGTTCCATAGCAGCAAGTATTTCAGTTGATTAAATGAAACCAAATTGCGGTTTATGACGTATTAAAAAAACTACTTGCTAGATCTCGTTCAAACCAATTTTCGTTGTTAGTTTCTATGGTAATGTACATCATATATTTTATTAGTTTTATAATTTTCTTATTTTAGAAGTTAGAAAATGCGTCACGCATTTTACAACTTTGGAAGTGTCTCTCGCGCAAACTATTCAGTTTAGAAAAAAACGATATTAGAAACCTCAATATGGAATTGGAAATTATGTATTTGAGCCTTTTGGGGTCGAACGCTCGAGCCGTTGGGCCCTAACGCACGTTTATTGTTTCGGGAAATTTCGGAAAGTCCGATCGACGCCTCCTGTGAGCAGAGAGCCAGCTCTCCTTTTTTGGGTCAGAGAATCAGCATTGTCATACAGCGTGGCAATGTGGCTAGCCTTCTGGGCACCTTACCTCCCGATGATGCGGAGGAATTCTACGACGCCCTATAACTTGGTTATAGTGGTTTTTTTTTGTATCAGAGGACGACAAACGAGCAAGTGGGTCACCTGATGGTAAGTGATCACCGCCGCCCATGGACACTCGCAACATCCGAGGAGTCGCGGGTGCGTTGCCGGCCTTTAAGTGTCTTCCCCCACCCAATGAGCTCTGGCGACCTTACTCACACTCGAAAACACAACATCAAAATTATTAGTGTTAGGTATTATAGTTAATTTAACTGATATTTTGCTTTTTCTTATATCTTTTATTATTTAAATTTGTATTTCTTTATTAGTTGAATTAAATACAAAATTTAATGTTAGTTAGGTATATATTTTACCATTTCATTATTTTTGTAGCTAGGTGCTTATATAATAATATATGATCGTAATTTTCTATGACATCTTCGATCCAGGAAACAAATTTTGCTACGTTAGTATAATACGCTGTACGAACGGACAAACAGCTTCCCTTCTCATGCTCCAGAGGATTTATAAATGCGGCAACGCCCATAACGGTACCGTTATTAACCAGCGCACTACCGGAATCACCCTGAAAACAAATATGTATGAAACTGGCATACATCTGACACTAGGGTATCTAATATATATTGCGGTGGCAGTATTAGAAGTGTCCTCTACTGCCGCCACGTGCAAGCAGCCCCAGGAAGACAGCGAACTGTTTGTGGCGCAGTCGCTGTGCCGAACTGGCAGGAGTCGGCAAATGGGCAGGGCAACCCACAGCTCTCCCCGGGTGCTTGTCCCGACCTTCTGGGACACGGCGCAAAAGGAGGGCACCGGAGCAGCATACCCGCGTTCCCGGGGCTCCCCGTATCAGGCGCCAGAAGAAGTCCACGGCAGGTTAGGTTTAGTCGGTGCGAGTCCGACATACCCACCCGCAGACACTTTTTGCGGGTGGCATGCATTAGCATTCCCCCGGCCTTATCAAACAAAAAAAAGGGTAACTAATATATAAACTACTGGAAGTTATGTTGCAACCGATAGAAAGTGGTTGTAAAATTATTTCCAAATAAAAGAGAAATCAATTGAGTTAATTGATTTCCCCCTTTATTTGGAACCAATTTTGTATTCCAATGGTTCCATTTAATATAATTTTGTAGAAAACGGACATCATGAAAGAAGGTGAAGTCGGTGGCATGTTTTGTAAAACAGTAAATATTTGTACAGTCCGTTTGAGTGCACATAAATAAAGTTACTACAAAATTCAGAAGCAAAACTGCTTACATAACATATACTAGGTAAATCAGCTTGATCAAATCTTTCTATACATATTAATTTTGACTTTTGATTTGTAGAACGTGCTTTGTTCCTTCGGTCATCACAAATATTGTTAGGCAGTCTCCGCACCTTTAATTTTTTAAGTGACCTCGCTGACTTTTTGCCCTGAAAAACAAAACATTTTTTTTTATTAACATTTCCCAAAGATTTAATTTGGATAATAATATTTACAACCTTTACAAATCATCACCTAGCTGATCGTTTAGTGACACAAGACATAAGTCACACAAATTTTGGTTTGATCTATAGATCTACATATATCTACAACAAGATACGGTCCGCTCACGATGCGAGTAGGTGATTTCCCGCCAAAAGACTACTCGCGACTGATTCTCTAACGTGTTGGCGCGTGGTTGGCATCCGTGTACCCGAAACACAATCGGCGGATGGAAACCAGTTCCCACTAATGTGACCTCTGTTGGGACGTTGGTTTCCAACCGTCTAGAAGATGCTTAAGGCAACGTCGGTTATCTTGATCTTACTCATCTTAATCATAGTTTAAGTGATTATGTGGTTTAAGTGCGTCATTTATATAAAATATAGAAATACATACCCCATCTCTACCCCGCCCAATAGCAATATAGTTGTTGTCATTTACAGGCAGGTCCTTACGGGGTAGCTTGGCTGGTTGGATTCTGTCATTAAACTTCAATGGTGTTTGAAGTCGTAGCAGGGCAATATCGTACTTCCATATACCAGGTCTATACTTCTCATGAATAACTACATTCTTGAGTTTTATCATTTTGCTGTTATTTTCACGTTCTCCTCCGATATAGACTTCTTTGATAGGAGACCTGTAATATTAAAGTATATCTAAACATTAAACGTGTGCTTGTGGAAAGATATTGAAGTAAAACGCATGCTTTACTTGGGCAATAAGCAGGTGAATGCGTGAGGAGAGCGTTACGAGAAGTGTGATCGAATGCAAACGCATGTTGATATCGTCACCTGTATGGTAAAGTTGTGAAAGTGAGTAATTATAAATTTTACAGGAGAGCAAAAACTCCATATTCTTGTTTTTGAAATGGCGTGAGTTATTTAGTCAATGTGTTTTTAGTTTTTATTTTATGAAAATAAAAGCAGAATACTCCTGATTAGTTAGTAAAGTATTATACAAGTGAAATATCCCAATATATCACATAGGCAATTCGCGTATGTGTCAGTTTCGCAAGTATGCAACTATAATTTTATATTTGCCAAATTTGAAACGTGCGAATAACGCAGGTACGATTGTATTTAAAAAATGTCTTAAATGGTAATCTTGAACAATTTTATTGGTATTTAATAAATGACTTTGACTTTTTAAAATTTTGGTATTAATAGATCGTGACATAATTTTAGTAGATCTGATATTATTTCCTTAGTAATGAGCAACTGTCATTGTAAACAGAACACAACAGTGTCATTGTAAATTTGTAGACAGATGTTTATTCTTATACTTTATTGCACACACCAACATAAATATAAGTTAAGAGTTACAAAAAGAAAAGGTATGTACATAGGCGAGCTTAATTCATTATTGAATTTCCTTCCAGAAAATCATCAGGACAGTGAATTTAATTTAATATTATGAGTACAGGCAGTTTACGACAAAATATTATAAGTATTTTAACAATATTTTTACCTTGTCGGGCAAAAATATTGATAAAATATTCACTTATATTTACATACGATACCATATAGAATTATATATCTATTGAATAAACTAATAAACCTACATGCCTGATATATACGAAAATTACAGAGATAAGAAGTGATTCTTAGTTCGGCTCTTATAAATATCTCTTATAAATACTCGATGACGAGCTATCACGTATGGAATGTGATAAAAAATTCCAAAGGCGTACTACACGTACAGTAAATTAACCGTCATGGCGGCTGGAAGTATGGAAAGGAGTCCTAAGAAGAAGAGAAGTAACTGTACAACAAGGTTTGCCACTAGGCAACCAATACTCATAGCATTCACGGAGATAGATGGGAGCAACAGAGCTATGCAGAATGGAATAAATTAGATCAAGAATATGACAGTCTCGACGCTGCCGAATCGGCAGCCACTTCAATTTCAACTGGAACTCCGATACGTGGTCGTACTTTCGTAGGTCGAAAATGAAGTGGATGCATAAGTTCTGCAGGCGTTCGAGCTTATCGAAAAGTTCTTCTGTTGCATCTAGAAGACATCAGTATAGTCAAGAAGAGGGAGTAAAAGCGATTGAGCGAGAGTGACTTTAGTCTGAAATGGTACGAATTTTAGGAGATGTTTGATGGATTGAAACGAGCAGTATACTCTCCTACTTACTTCTGCGACGTGATTGTTCCACTAAAGATTAGCGTCTATTAAGACATCTAAATTCTTGGCAAGATTTGTATAAAGTATAGGAAAAATCATCAAAAAGAATAAGAGGAATGTCTAAAAAATTTATGGAGTTAAGCAGATATCTGCTACCAATAATGAGAGCTTGTGATTTAGAGGGGTTGACCAGGGGGCCAAAATATTTTACCCACTTGCTAATGTTTTCAAGATCATTATTGATGGCAGCAATAGCTTCCTTTGAAGCGCCGATATGACTTCAAGTCGTCTGCATAGAGATGATAGGCAGAAGTTAGGATTTTAGTGATGGCGTTTATAGAAACGGAAAATAGAAGAGGAGATAGTACGCCACATTGAGGCACACCCGCAGTAAGATCACACCATTGAGAGAAATACTCTTCAGCGTGGACAGACTGTAAGCGCCCTCAAAGATATGAGCCGAACCACGCAATCACAGGAGTCGAGACAATCAGGGAGGAAAGGATACCAAGCAGGATGACAAAGTCCACACAATTAAAAGAACTGCTTAAATCCAGTAGTACTAAGACAGTGAGTAGCTTCTGTTCCATAGTCAAGCAAATATCATCAGTGATTTTCACAAGGGCAGTGACGGTGCCGTGGCCAGGACGGAAGCCGAACTGGAAAGGACTTAAAGCATGTTATTGATATTTGCTGGAATGAGAAATATTGCTTAGTTAAATTTGAAATATTCTAATTATTAAACATGCACATCATCAACCCAGACTGAAAGCAAACACAAAAGCCAATATGTTATATCACATTGAATCATGCAGAATAAGCACCTAATTTTCTTCTTATTGTACTTCTTGCATGTGCATATTTTTTCGGGCAGGATGGCGGTGCAATTGCATCACGGCATGATTAAACTGACAATTAGCGGAATTAACCCTACATATTGATTTTGTATTTTGATTGTTATGGATTTCTGCAAAGTAAAGCCTGACTCCATTACATAACCTTGTACTGTATAGAAGACTATCCACTTACCCCTCCTCAAAGCAATGTGCAGCAGAAAGCACCCACACCCTCGAGATGATGGTGCCACCGCAACCGTTCAATCCGGCGAAGAACGGGAAATCTTTAATATTTGCGTCAGTTCCATAGTAAATTCCCATATCTGGGACTGGGCCTGTAAGACCTGATAACCAAATTTTAGCGCAGGTTATTTTGTTTAAAACCACCCTAAAGTATAATAATGTCCCAGGATATTATAATTATATTATTATTTCCTTTATTTCGTATCTTTCTTTTTTCATACATTTATAACTATATAGTTACTAAAAAAAATATGTATATATTTATAAATATCAAAAATAGAGGTTTAATTGGCAACGGGATTAAGGTCCATGCTACTAATGGTCAAGGCTCCAGAGAGAGGAACCTCATTACAATACGTGCAGCCTCTGAAACTATTGCTTTCTGAACCTGACCCTTGACCCAACTTAACGCGAGCCTCTTTTGGTGATGGTCGAGGCTCTTGGCAATCAAACCATGGGCAGAAACGACAACCGGAACAATGATCGCCGAGTCGATGTCCCACATGTCAACAATTTCGCGTGCTAGGTCAAGGTATTTAATTTCCTTGTCTTTTTCAACTTTCACAATGTTGTCATCATGAGGGAAAGAAAATAAAATATTTTAATGCAATTTATACACACGGCTACCTATCAAGCTATAATGTCCAACATAAGCTGACCTCTCTATGTATGGAAATCCTATACAACGTGGGTTCAGCTTATACTGGAAATGTATAGCTTGATGTGTCAAAACCAACCAGTAAACATTTTCCTGTCTGTCTTTTAGCTCTTGATATTGTGAATCGCTCATAGCCAGTTTCACTTACAGGTCTGTAAGCGATCGGCGAGGTAAAGCACCTAGGCACGCGCTCTATCGAAAGATGGGTGACCGTCAAAGTGGTTTAATTTCTGGGCGTCTCCGTGCTTCGGAGGGCATGAAAATCTGTCGGTCCCGGTTGTAGTCGTCAGACAACAATCAATAAGTCATGTCAGAGGCCTGCTGGCGGCTTGGACAACTCTGACACCAGGGAACCACTGCCCGTACATTTAATAACAAAAGAAGAATAAGAACTTGTGACGCTTCTCTGTTTCCCGTGCGTACACTCGGCTACATATCAAGCTATACGTTTCCAATATAAGCTGACCTCTCACTGTATGGAAATCCTACACAACGCGGGATCAGCTTGCGCTGGAAATGTATAGCTTGCTATTTAGCCGTGTGTACAGACGCCAGCACATCAATCTACCCCAATCTGTCAAATTTCCCCAATTGAAAGTGAACCTTATGTTTATGTGATAAAGTTGAAAATATATAAAAGAAATTTGACAGATGGGGGTAGCTGGATGGGCTGGCGTCTGTATAACCGATGCAGCAAAGGATTTGAATAATATGAAATAATAACGTTTACATAACGGAAAAATTATTAAAAATGTTACTTACCAGTCGTGGTAGCCGAATGGATAAACATAACAAATAATAATTTAAAAACAACCATTGTTTATGACCGCTACAGCGACTTCCGATGATTATAATTATTCTATGTCTTTTATACACCCCTTTTGTGTTAAAAATAATGATTCTTTGGATTCCATAACTATTTGATATTTTGTTAAATGACCATTAAAATCTGCAATTTCTACATAATAAATCCATGATGAATGATTTTGAGATAACTATTTTGCTATATATCACACTAATATTATAAAGGCGAAAGTTTGTGAGTGTGTATGTTTATTACTTCTTTCGTCGTCTTTACGTCTAAACAGCTGGAGCGATTTTAATTAAATTTGGTATGAAGTTAGCTGACACCCTGGATTAACACATAGGCTATTATTTATAAAGTTTAACGCGGGTAAAACCACGGGGCACAGCTAATAAACTAAAAAACAAAATAAAGTCTTAAAGTAATCTCGTAACAAGCAACTTAAAAGTGAATTTGAAATTTAATTTAAGCGATTTGATAGTTTTGGGTTACTTTAAGCACATATACGTACGTATTACGTATTTGTAAATATTTGTGTTCTAGGAATGTCGAAGTATAAGGCCATTAATTTGTTTATTATCGAATTTCTAAGATAGTATGCGAAGAACGACGACACGTAATTGCTCTACTTGAAGTACAAGTACAACCATGATTTTTTCTGGTCCATCCAACGCAAATAGGTTGCCTTGAACAGATCGCTTTTAGTGATAAGGCCGCCAATTGCAAAATAATGTGCTATGCATATTGTACTGTGTATATTCCTTATGCAATATAGTGTACTTCTTCTTTTTTATTCCCACCCAGGACATATTTTTGTGTGCATGAAAATGTCTGTTTATCCTGGATCATTATTACAGCTAAATGAAGTCCTCTGCTAGAAGAGCCTCCCCAACAACTATCTTGGGGGGATATGCCATAACGCCACGCTTGGCTAACGGGGTGGCGAATGCAGTATGATTGTTATAGTACTCAGAAGGAAGCTGCTACCCGTCCTCTGGTAGATCGACCGAGAGTCGACTTCTACGCCCCCCACGTGATCAGATGGGGTGATGATATTCGCCGCCGTCACCACGAAGTTATCCTGAGTATGTATTTACAAAAGAAAAATAGTATACGTAGTATATCAGTTATCTGATTTCTACTTAGTTTGGGATCAGATGGCCGTGTGTAAATAATGTCCCAGGATATATTATCATTAATTTTATGGTTGTCGTAAACTCTAAAAACTTAATTTTCGCATCTCTTTGGCCAGTCCGAATGAAGATTAGCCATCTGCGTGAACATATTACAGTGCATAAGTGTGCCTTTAATTCAATCATTTTCATTTTTAGTTATCTCTAAATTCAATATTATTACTAAAAGAACAGATGTCCACAAAACTGTATTAACTATTAATAAACAACAGACCGTATATTGATATTGCGTCTACCTTTGCTCCACAAATAGGATTTACAGAAACCTCTCATGTCCGAAAGGAAATGGGATTTTTCCAAGTTTCCAATCAACAGAACAAATTTACAATGATGTCAATTCTATTTTGGCTATCTCTTTTATATGGTTGATTTAATATTAAATGGTTTTGTTGGAGAGGTTTGTTTTGTAATAGATAATAAGTATTGTATGGGTTTATTAAATTGGAGTTCCATTTAAGTGTAAAGTAAAAGCATTATGATATAATCAATGGTCAGTGTTGGTAGTGTCATTTCCCACTCGAAGACGGAGAAGCGCCGAGGCGGCAGAAGCAGCCAATAGCCCAACTCCCCTTGCTTTGCTGGGGTGCCAGTAAGAGAAGTGTCTACTACTGCCGCAACGTGGAGGCAGCTCCGAGAAGACTACGATCTGTTTGTTGCACAATTGATGTTGAGCACGCATTCTGTCAATACCATGTCAAATAAAAAAAAGTTACATTTAAAAAGGTTATATGGTCCAAAGCGTTAAGGTTAGATTAGAAATAATATTACATTATTGTTAAGTATTCTTAATTTTTTTTTATTTTGCCCGCAATTTTTTATTTTTTTCTCTCATAAGAACCTTCTCCTGACAATAAAAAAGAAATAGTGAAATCGGTCCAGCCGTTCACGCGTGATGGCGTGACCAAGGGAAATAGGAATTCATTTTTATATATATAAATTATATTCTTAGTTATATTTCTAATAATTCTACTGTATATACTAAATTCAACATCACTCTGATTCTTGTATAGTATTTTTGTAAAGTCTCCCTAAATTTATTTCTCTAGTGAAGGCGTTGTCTTTTTTAAGAGGAAATAAAGACTGTAAAATTATTATAAAGGGACGTCCATTAAGCAGTTTAGCAGTTTTTTTTTTGCATTATTGCACAGTAACTTTGCAACAATGAGACCGTAAAACTTACACATGTAGTAAAACAAAAGTAATACTGAAAAGGGAAAGTAAACGTTAAATAATAATTTGAAAATGATGAGCCTTATGACGTAAATTACAAAGTTATTTTGGGCGTAAATCTGTAAATACAAAAACGAAACACCAGTGCTACAGTTTTCTTTGGATAATTTCAGCTTTACGACCTGCTAAACATACGTATTTCAAGGGAAATTTAGCGCGTTTTTGGGTTGAAAAAATAGTAAGAAACCTTAAATAACGTATATTAAAGAGAAGTAAGACACAGCGTACATTCGCTCAATGAGCAGTCCGACTGAGGAATCCTCCACCTTACAGAAGACATTACTTGATAATCATCATCATCATCATTACAGCTTAAATAAGTCCACTGCTGGACAAGCCTCCCTCAAGAATCATCTTGAGGGGATATGCCATAATCGCCACGCTTGGCAGGCGGGTTGGCGATCGCAGTATGATGGTCGTAGTACTCAGAAGGAAGCTGCTTCCCGTCCTCTGGTAGATATTCCCTCGGGTCGACTTCTACGCCCCCCACGGGATGAGATGGGGTGATGATATTCTGATTCTGATATTTGTCGCCGTCACCACACAGCAGATGTGTGGTGATTGTTATTGGCGCCATTGTATTTTGGGTTCGATCTCGGAACAGAGTAACTGTTAGTGTGACCCCATAAGTAATTGCTCTTACCTTGCCTCAGCATCCAAATAATTTGGTTTCCATGCCCGCACAGCACAACTATTAGTCTGACACATCTGCATGTCTACGTGAAGAGTACCCCTACTGCATTAACATATATGATACCAAATTATTCATTATAGCTGTGCCCCGCGGTTTTACCCGCGTTAAATTTAATAAATTATCACAGCTCCTCCCCCGTAGGTGATTGCGTGATAATATGTAGCCTATATGTTGACCCAACCTCTTAGTAATATTCATGCAAAATTTGAAGTAAATCCATGCAGTACTTTTTAAGTCTAGCCCGGACATACATACAGACAAACAGACACACAGACAAAATTCTATAATCTATTTTTTTGGCTTCGATATCCATTGTAGATCACACCCCAAGTATCATTTAAAAAAAATATTCAATGTACAGTTTTGACAATCCTACGATTTTATTATATGTATAGATAATTTTCATTATTATGTCGACAGCGACTCTCACAAGGTCATCGGTACATCTTGTAGGCGCTACGCTGTGTCTTCCAGTTTCTTTCTACTCCAGCGACCGTCGGTTCGGCTATGTACTCTGCCCATTGCAACGTCAGCTTGGCAATTCTTCGGACTATGTCCGCTACCTTAGTTCACCTGTGGATCTCAGCATTTTTTTATTGATCTTGCTGGAAAACTACAAGCATAGACCTCTTCATTGCTCTTTACCAAATTTATACTTAAGCTACAATTCACTACAACCAAAAAAGAGTCGACATCAATTTCTACCCATGAGCATACAAACTCCTTACTACGATCGGACTGGAGACGATGAAGCTGTTGCTAGAACCGAACACGGATGATATGAACATTTGCACTCATGCCTACACATCCCATATTTATGTTTCTTCTTAGGCAAATTTGGATGGTGTCCCCAAAACCCAATTTGGTACAATGAGAAAATAATGCAAAACGATTCGATGGTACGTGTGCAGAATTTGAAAAAAATAGCGTTTGTATCATTCATTACGCATTCTATATCCGCGTAGTATGAAGTAATCAAACGCTTGTTAGAGCTTTGAAATATAGTAAAGTTATGTTCATATTTTCTGATTAAATTATTTTTTTAATTATTACGGGCCTGTTGGCGTGGTTGGCAAATGCTTGCTTTTCACGCTGGAGGTCGTGGGTTCGATTCCCACCCAGGACAGATATTTGTGTGCATGAACATGTCTGTTTGCCCTGAGTCTGGGTGTAATTATCTATATAAGTATGTATTTACAAAAGAAAAGTAGTATATGTATTATATCAGTTATCTGGTTTCCATAGTACAAGCTCTGCTTAGTTTGGGATCAGATGGCCGTGTGTTAATAGTGTCCCAGAATATTAAACATAGAAAAAGAGTTGATGACTAGTATCAAATTTGTTGCCCGGTATATACACCAAAGTGGTTTCATTTGTGGGTGTCTCCGTGCTTCAGAGGACACGTTAAGCTATTGGTCCTGGTTATAGTCGTTAGACAACAATCGTTATGCCATGTCAGAGGCCTACTGGGTGGCTTAAATAACTCTGACATTAGAGTAACCACTGCCCATGCGATAAGTAAGTAGGTACTTAGTTATGTTATACCTAAGAATTTTACACAAATAAATTTAAATGAACTATTACAGTCAAATTATGTACTACAAAAATTCTGATCATTTTTATGAAAAACATGTATGGGGCCGAGCGCTATAAGTCAACAAAAAACTTATAAAAATCTAAATAATCATGCTGAGATACCAAGCATAGCAACGGCTAAATTTAACATCAAAATGGCAACTCGGTTGATGATAGTAAAGACCGACAGAGAATATCGTGCTTAGCTTACCATCATACCCAAGTTGGTGACGGGTTCATAGTCCACAAATCCGTCGTGAACAACGTAGTATAAATATAAAGTGTATGGCCTAGGGTCGCCTGACTAATACTCGATGTAGTTACGCGACCTACAAAAATAGGGTTTTCACTACATGAAAAATTCGTCCATCATGGGTAAGAAGGCATACTTAACTCGACACCGTGGACTATGATCACCAAGCAGTATTTGTTGAAGGTTATACTCAAATCAATATATCAAAGGTAGAGATTTTGTAACACAAAAATAATACCAAAAAATAAAATCAAATCAACAACAATAATAACTTAATTTCCGATAAATTATTTTCAATCTTCTTACATTAATTGACATGATTCACAGAAATAGATAAGTATATTGTTTATATTTTAAGTTGTTCTAGTTCGATTCAACGTATTTGTTTCAGTTATTAGGTACATATATTTCTAATAAACGATGCTGTCTGCCTAAGTCGTTTTAGCTTTTATGATAATTAAATGTGTTGTTCATATAAAATTCTTCGGAAAAATCTCAAGTATTTGGAGTCGGTTCTGATAAACAAAAATAAATATTTTGTTTCAGTAACACAGAAATTACCTAACTTATTTGAGTCATTTCAGTGATTTGATAAAGTGATATTTCCAATGAAAACAAATTCATAGAAAGGATCCAAATGGTTTGAGTTTATTCTGGTTAATCAATCTTAGTGTACTCATAAAAACACATTATACGCAGAACAATTTCAAGCGAACTGAATTCGTTCAGCAAATATATTTTGTATATTCTTCATAAGTACATGTGGGTTGAGATGGGGTATCGAAAAAGCTAGTATCTGTGTCCATTTAAAACATAGGGCTTTCACTATATGATACATTCGACCATCAGGAGTACGATGGCATACTTAACTCGTCACCAAACTGATATCATCCACAGCTGGACATAGGCCCTCCCCAAAGGTTTGTAACGTTATCATTTGAAAGATTTTGCCATATTCACCGCGCTTGCCATGCGAATTGGCGACCACAGTTAGTTGTAGTTAGTACACAGGAAGCGCTGCTGTCCGTCCGTCTGGTGTATCCCTTAGTTGCCTTTTACGACACCCACAGGATGGTATGGGGTGGCTCTGTCATTCTTTCTGGACCCGAAACCACATTTGGTCAATGTGTGGATTGAGTTTTTTAAACTACGCCAATAATTTCATTATCATCATGGAGTTTTTTTAACTAAATCATTTATTTCATCATTATCATGGGGTGGCTCTGTTATTCTTTCTAGGCAGATAACCACATTTGGCAAATGTGTTGTTTCAGTCTTTTCTGCTACGCCATTTATTCACATCATCAAATAAAGTTATAAAAGTTTCTTAACCCTTAATTTGGCATGGTATGTACTGTCATACATGACTTTATAAAAAATAATTTGTTAAACAAAAAGCAATTTGCGTGTAAATAATTATTTTTTCCATAACACAAAACTAATTAATTTTGCTGAAAAATATAAATCACATTCTTAAACACACCCATTTTGACATTTCTTAAAAAAAATGGCTACCCGGTGATCGTCAACTCTGTTGCCCCAGGTATTTATACTTTAATTTTGAATATTACATCGTTTTGAATAGGTGTAATGATAAAAATATAAGGTTTATTATGTAATGGAATGTATATGATGATATTTATGAAGTTTTATTTACATAAAATGGTTCTATTTTGATAATTAACATGGTGTATGCTGTGACATACACTGTCAAGTTTGTAAAGAAATACCCTCCATTTTGTTTGTATGTCACGGTATACATTGCCAATATGCGGTTGCTTTTTAGGCTAACTTAGTTTTATAGCAAGCTATTTTTTCCTTGTCAAACAGCGAAGGCTTCAATCTCGCGGTGGTAGAATTTTAGCGATTGTGCCCGCAAAGAATGCACCCTTTGACGGTAGTGAAAATTCTGACCTTCAGGACGAATTACGTGTGCAAATACCGCTTTCTATGTTTACTTCTTCTGCACCTTCTATTGGTAGTTCTACTGAAAGACTCAATATTTTCCCACCACAAAAATTTTCGACTCATAGCAATGTTTCAAAGTGCCTATTCAAGCCCTTCTCTTGAACCTAATTGTACTAAAGTGCCGATACTGAGGGACATTCCGTCACTCCCAGCTACTCTTGCAACGTCAGCAACTCCTGCACCTGCTGCACCTGCTGCACCACCTGAACCATCAGCAAGTAGCTAATTTACTATTAGCTGCCACTCACATAAGGGCTACTGCTGCTTCCAAGTCGCTTCCCCGTAAAACCAGATCGCAACTTCCCATTGTTTCTGTAACTCAGCGACCCAGATGAATCATAACGTTCACTCTGAATTATCAATGGAAAAAACGGTTTATCGGCACATTGCAACTAGAGAACAAGACTCAGTTCACACTGACAATCTCGATGAATACTTCACGGGATTATTTCTACAAGTTCTTTTCCCCTCACAATTTACCAGATATCGTAGAACAAACAAACGCATATCCAATATTCCAAACTAGACGTCTCTTGAATTGACTGAAAATTAATTGCGGGATTTTTTTTTCATGATACATATTATCATGGGTTTTGTGAGTATGCCATCTGATATATATTACTGGAGTTTGTGATACAGATACCATCTCGTAGCCAATTTGATGCCTCCAAAACGATATCAACAAATCCGTCGCGATTCCGACAGATATTACTAAGTCGGACCTTTATTACAAAAAAATTGACATAATTGCTTAGCTCAAGATAATGAAACGATATATATCCAATCTAACGACTCTGATATGCATGAAATGCCAAGTCCATCAGTGCTTCGTAACTGGCAAGTCCTAGGAATTGTCAACTAGACTATCATATTATGCGTGATTAGTTATGCTGGCAATTTCTAGGCGTTATTAGACTAGTTTTTATTATCATAATATTATTTCACACCTTCCTACAAGGGTTCCTGAAGGGGGAGGTAGCGATTTTTTTATATTCTTTATTTGTATTGTAATTGGCAATGTATGTCACGACATACACCACCTTTCCTCAATGTTTTTATGTGCGATTGGTAATGTATGCTGTGGCATACATAGTTTTTCATGAAAACTGAAGTTTCTTTATTTTTTTAATAATTTTTCTGTAACTCTCATAAATGTCTACAACACATTTTCGTTAAAAAAAATTGAATTTTATGGCATTTTAATCTTTGCCAAATTAAGGGTTAAAACAATAATTATTTAGTTTGTTTTCCGTTCAGAAGGGGCGTGGGTGTAGCGCAAACAACAGAGCGTATATGAAAACTACGTCAACCACAAATGAGTAAGAGTGAGACAACTTTTAATTAAATACTAATGCTATTCGCGAGAGAATTTATAATAAAGTAGGGATGGGAAATGTGCGGCAGATTGTCGATGATTTTTTTTTAAATACACAGCATTCTAAATGTTTATGGTATTTGATCTCATTTTACTACAATCAACAGGAATATGTCTTGCAAAATGTATCAAGAGATAAAAATGCGTATCTAAAGTCATTGCAGGTAATTGCAGCTCAGGAAAGTTTTTAGGAATGGACTGGAATAATTGTACCTTTCGCTTAGAGGGTAAAAATTTGGGGATATACTCGTATATCGATGACAACTTCTTATAGTTATGTTGTGGGCACCAGGACAGATCCTGGTGTCCACAACTATAGGTAGTCAGCAGGAAATCATTTGCTTCAGCAAGCTACCTGAGATACCTTCGTAACGTTCTTCCTACTGCCACCCAAATTGCTCTTGCCCAGCCTCTTTTTCTCCCGATTCTTGACTACGCTGGCAACAGCTATAGAGAGATATATATTTGGTTTATTTAAGTATTATCATAATTTTGCTCACTCATTTCCTATCTATTCTGCACGTCATCTTCTACCTCTCCCTCTTCTTTTCTGTTTCTCTATATAAATTTTGGTTTATCCAACTCATTGGTTGCCCAGAAGAGATTGCTTTTAGCAATAAGGCCGCCTATTAAATTAACCTTCTTAACGTTACATATTTTTTAATTTAAGTGCTCTCTTTATTTTTATGTGTGATTTATTAATGTATGGACTTTGAATTCATTTTTTTCATTTCAAAATAAATATTAGAGGACATTAAGAAAAAAATAACCAACAAACCTCTTAATATCCCCAAATGATTAAATAAATAGTCGAATAATTAAAAATGTTAAAAGTAGACATATTAATATTTAATTAAAGATTAAAAAGAATATTTAATTAGATTATTATATAACTTCAAATGTCAAATTCTATGTTTTAAAACAAAAAAAATAGCAATACAATCTATATAAAGTAACTTAAAATGTCTTGTTTTGTTCTTTTTTGCTGTGAAAAGTGATACTGGTATTTCCTAGGAGAAAAAAAAATCACGGTTAGACAGACCCCTGCCATAGAGAACATCTCAACATCTTTGGAGTTATAACAACTTGATGGATTTTAATAAACGCGGCGTCGTCGTTAGAATATTTGAAGACGCTAATCAAGCAAAACCTTTTTCAATGAAGCCATTAAGCTGTTTAAATTAAGCGCATCATAAAAAACCAAGCGACATTACAGCGGTTATTCCGTCGATATTTGAAATAGGAGAGATAAAAAAAATTTGTTTACACCTATACAGAAAGTATATAATAAAAGCTGCCTACCATGTATATATGTCATGGAATTCATTGATGTCTTAAAAATAATCGTCATGATCTTCTTAGTGAATATCGTAGACCTCGTCATATAAAGTTAATTCCTTTGTGATAATATTGAGGTTCACGACATTACTTCAGGCACTTTTCGCAGATTTGTCGAAACTCATGTTGTATTCATAGCTAACAGAAACTAAACAAAAACTAGGACCGTATAAATCGCCGGGAGAACGGAGCAGACGCTCATTGCCTATAGGCGGGATGCATAGGCGCGTACTTGCACAGTGACGTGCGCGTCGAATTGCCGCGGAACGCGTGCCAGCGTGGCGTTGGTGCCATTCTGCCTTACCTCGAGGCCTGGATGGGAAGGAGGGAGGGTTACGTCACCTGCAGACTGACTCACCTACCACGGGTGTTTCGGTGAGTACTTGCGTCGGATCGGCCGAGGAGCGATGACACAGTGTCACCACTGCGGAAGCGACCTGAGCTCTGCCCAGCATACGCTGGAAGAGTGCTCGTCCTGGGAGGCCGAGAAGAGAGTCCTGGTCGCTGAAATCGGACGGGATCTTTGACCACCAGCAGTCGTGTATGCGATGCTAGCAGGCGACAACACCACATGGGACGCCGTGGTCTCCTTCTGCGAAGCGGTCATATTCCGGGCAACTCAGAGCCCACACAGGGTGCGTGTCCCAACCATTTGGGACACGGCACAAAAAGGGGCACGGGAGCAGCATACCCGTGTTCCCGGGGCGCCCTCTATTAGGCGCCAGAAGAAGTCCACGGCAGGTGGACGGTTACGTAGTACCCCTGCCTTATAAAAAAAAAGGATCTTATAAATAAACTTCATACAAATTATCGATATTACGAATTCCCACCACAAGCACCCACATGTGGAAACAGTGATGAAGAAATTAATTCGTATTTTACTTGTACTAATGAAACAGCCGACTGAATTCCATTAACAAAATATTAAGTTTTACTGCAATGTGTGTTTCTATGACTATAAAGTAATTAAAATAAATTTAATAATTACGTCTTTTACCATACAAAAACAAAATACTCACAAGAGCAATATTTATTTTCACCAGGTGGACTTAACCAAACCTATTATCTAGCAATTAAACAACATATGTTCTTTAGGGTAGGATAAGAGCTTTGTCCTTTGCTTCTGGGTTTTTCGTACTTTAGATACATTTACCAGTGAAATAACCCTATGTACACTACTTCCAGATAAGAGCTCCAAGATTTTTTCTTTATTTGGGTACACTTATCACGTTATCCAGTAGTAGAAACTTATCAGCTCATTACATGTTCTTTGGCTTCTGGGTTTTTATTTGTCGGGTCAATTAGCGTAGTTGGTAGTTACTTGCCTTTCATGCCGCAGGTTGTGGGTTCGATTCCCACCCAGGACAAATATTTGTGTGCATGAACATATCTGTTTGTCCTGAGTCTGGGTGTCACTAACTATATAAGTATGTATTCACAAAAGGAAAGTAGTATAAGTATGTATTATGTCAGTTATCTGGTTTCCATGGAACGGGCTCTGCTTAGTTTGGGATCAGATGGCCGTGTGTGAGTAATGTCTCAGAATATTATTATTATTTATTTGGACACGCCTATATCCAGCAGTGAAATATTTGTGTCCTTAAAAAAAGGTTTTCGGGCATTATTGTTCCAGCGTTAGCATGCTCAAACGCAGTCAATGAGGTACTGGACTTGAACCCCAGTTTTGGCCCGAAAATGTTAGTGTACACCCACTGGTAGTCCGGAGTCTGGAAATTTGCACTGTTAGTCACTTTTGCCTCAGATAACAGCAGCTGTTACTAGTAGTATAGCCTTTTTATTCGATTATGAGTGCGAGAGAAAGCAAAGTGCACTTGTACTTACGCACATAGGAAGACTATATCTCTATGTTTTTAATTATACTCTTTGTTAAAATTCACTGCCAGCCATGCCTTAATTATTATGGGTTTGGTTGAGTTTTAATAACAATCGTCGTGTTAAAGAAAACAAACAATGGTAGAACAATTTCCTGTGAAGTTTTATTTAAACGAAGCTTTTGTCAACGCGTAATATTTCAAAACCTATTAGTAATTTGTTAAGCGGTTTTAAAGCAAACATCTCATTTGGCAACGAAGTTGGCACGCAGCAAAAAGTATCCTCTTCTATACCAACAGGGTCGTTACGAGAAAATTAAATTGCCCCATTAAGTGCCTTCTACTCAGATTATGCACTCAGACTCAATTGGTTAGGTACCTATTGTGGATAAAACTCCTTAACTTGCTCTTTTGCCGCTAGCCATTTTTGGGGAGATTTTCTGTTTATGGCAATGTTTTTATTTCATTTTGTACGTTCTAGTTCTCACGTTATTCACTGTGTTGTGCCATTTTTGTGGCGTTTTCAAGTGTTTTCATTTGATATTGAAGTTTAATTTTCTTTTGTGGGTTATAAGGTTTTTGAACTCATATCAATGAATAGAATAGAATACTTTTTGTAGAACAAGATGGAACGATGAACTGGTGGTGCTGGTCGCTGGAAACCGCTGGATGCGGATAGCGCAAGACCAGCAATTATGGAGAACTTTGGGGGAGGTCTTTGTCCAGCTGTAGACGTCTTTCGGCTGATATGATGATGACGACCTATTGTAGAGTTTACTGAGATAAAAACATTGGATACACTATCCTGTACCTACAGTGGGTGGTCTTTTTGTATTCAACATATTTCTTGGAAGCAAGCGTAGAAGTAGGAATGTAAGTATTTATCGTTATGAAGAGAAGAAATCTTTACAAACGGAGATATTTATAACTTCTTTTTTTAAGTGGCAAGAGTTTAGACATTACATATAGTAATTGGCAAGGCAATCCCGTGCTTGACAATGTCTATAAATAAAATTTAAGTTGGGGATGCTGCAGGCAAACCCTGGATGATTGTTATTTTTATTAAGTGCGTACCTTATTTATATATATATATATTACTTAAATTGGCATAATAAACTAATCAAACAATCATCTTGTTCACGCGAGAACGTGATGTTACACCCCCCGGCGACCGGAGGGCAAAACTCAGACGCCGCGCCGGCGCGCACCAGTGTCAAGTGTCACCTTCAACGTCCGGTGCGTGGACACGCTTCTCCAAAGACAAGTTCCACTCAAATCTCACGTGAGCTAACAATATTGTGCCCAGTGATCGTTAACTTATTGTACGTTGATCAATAACATAAACAATAATGAGATGCCTACCTACTATTTCAAATAATAGCATACAATTGTAATTGATGTCATCCTTATTGAAGAATTATAATTATATTGCAATTCGTATTTAATTAATGTTTAGTATTCACACAATGATTATTATAAAATAATGTAATTAAATTCACCTTCAGCATATTAGTGGTGTATAGCATAAATGATAATGATACAATAATAGACATCTTAGGCGATGTTTACGCTGAATTATAATATAGTAATCCAATCTTGCCAAATATTATTATGTTTTTAGAGGTGTGTAAGCCTGATAAAATGTTTCTATACTGTGTTTAGTTTGTATCGACGTGTTTGTTATACAAATCATGTATCTATTTTTATGCCAAAAAAATATATTTTAAAAACAAACAAAAAAAAAATAGTGAGATGCAAGTGCATCTTGCCTTTACCATCACCCCAATCGACTACTATAAATCAAATGCCTAAATATAGTTATTAAATCGAACATTTAATCGCGTGTGTCTCACGATAGGTATCCTATATTCCTAGCGATCTAACAGTTCTTACCTAACCTAACCTACTTTTATAATAGAGAATGACCGTTTTATTAACCATCCGATTTTACGAACGTTCCAGTATTTAGACATTTGATTTATACTGGTCGATCAATAGATATTCGATTATTTGGCGTAGTGCACAGATTTAAAATGTTGACCAAAATGTTGTAATATGGGATTTTTCCCACAAGAAATACTCGGTAGCCCCCGGGGGTCAAAAAAAATAGATGTCACATTATCGTACCTCGGAGATCTTTTAACAGCCCACCAGTTTACAAGAGAAGGAAATAGAAAGTGTACTTGGTTATAAAGATAGATACTCGCAGCTTTCTACATGCTCGCAGGTTTAGGGTACTTCTGATGTGGATTTTTGGGAACATCTCCAAACTGGTCAGAGAATGTTCTATGACGTCTTCCCATCCCGGCTATACCATTCACACTGGCCTGTGAATGGTATAGCCGGAATGTATACTTCTTTTGTCAATCTTCTTTACTATGCCCAAAACCATCTCAGCATACATTTTTCAATTTTTGCACACCACAACGCAAAACACTTACAAATTTATCCTGTACATAACTCATCAGGGAGGCAATTAATATGTTATTTGTTTGGAAACACTTTATTTATGAATAACTTGTATCTAAGTATCAAGATATTTTGTTACACGAACCCGAAACCTTAAAGTAATATGAAAATAATAAGTTCACAAACAAACTCTTCGTGTAACACTCATTAAGATCATAAAGTTTGAAAGCTTATTAGACAAATTTTAATAAGTTGCTAAGCTTACCTTCCAAATATTTGATTATGTAGCTAGAAAGTTAAGGAGAACATTAAGATGGAGACTTTGAAAAGCTGATGAATTCGAATAATATCAAAGGAATGTAATCTAGATAGGAATTACAGACCGACACTTCTACTGCTAGATAGGAAATTTGTATTTTGCATTTGGAACTTTCACAACTCACCTATTTGTTCTATTGCCGGATGACAGATGACAGAAACAGACCGAAGTTTTCTCTTTTACTCTTAGGTTTGTCTTTCTTAGTACTCACCTAATAATACTACTAATAATAAAACAAGTCGTTATGTAACAGCGTTGTAACAGAATTAAGTGAGGTAAAACACACTTATATAACTATAACTACTAATTACAGAGAGGCTATGAAAACTTAATTTTTTATTATTATTGCTAAGATAACCATCCTTATAATCATGCGTGTGCGTGTGAATGGTGATTATTTGTGTCAAAGAAGAGGGATTTATGAGTGTGTGATAGTGTTAAGTATTAAAATTACGGTCGTATGTTGTGTCTTTCTTTTTGTCCCTTCACACCTGCATCCACAGGTAATAATATCTGCCACTTCTAGCCAGTTGGCTAGTCTCCATTGAGCAGGTATATTATCCTGGTACCGGAGCAGCATACCCGCGTTCCCGGGACTCCCCCATCAGGCGCCAAGAGAAGTCCACGGCAGGTAGGTTTAGTCGGTGCAAGTCCGACATACCCACCCGCAGACACTTTTTGCGGGTGGCATGCGAAGGCATTCCCCCTGCTTTACCAAAAAAAAAAAAAAAAGGTATAATCCTAAGTTATAAGGAGAAATAATATTTTAAATTGTTATACAATATTTTATGTTGTTATAAATAAATTCCAGGACATTGAACTTGACGCCTATTATAGACCTCTCTTCTTTTGTCGGTGAAGTCAAGTCGTCATATTTCTACCAGTTTACATTAAGCCTTAACAAATTATACACTTAAATAAACCTTCCTTATGAATGAGCCTGTTAATTGGTAAAAACCGCATGTAAATTCGTATGTAGTCGTGTTTTAAGTATATCGTGAAAACATTATTTTTTGTTTCAAGATAAAATCGCAATATGCAAATAAATTCCTGTATCGCGAGGGACTTTTCAAACATACTATTAACCGTTTTCTTGGTTATTGGACATGTGTTTTTATTCCGTTAATGCATTTTTAAATAATAAATTTTAACATTGTAATTTTATCTGCAGTTTAATTATTTTTTTGGTTTAATACCAAAAAAATAATAAAATGCATATAAATGCATTACAAAATATTGACATTGAATGCGGAATATTATTATTTAGTTAATTACTCTCATCTCATCATGACATTGTATTTCTATAATTTATTATTTTATTCTCATTGACATTTTATAAAGGTAATTTATTTAATTTGTGGTGGTAATGCTTGTTATAGTTTTTTTAATGTATTGATACTTCCATGACATATATTTTTATTATTTCTACACCAGCAATGGTAGTATATGTGATCCAATATAAAAATGTAAGACCTCAATGTACCATATACTAAGAAATAAAGCGCACCTAACAAACATATATGTTCATGTACACAAACATCTATCCTTGGTGGGGAATGGAACCACGACCTGCGGCGTGAAAGGCAAGC
Source organism: Pseudoips prasinana (assembly GCA_951640165.1). Taxonomy (NCBI): domain Eukaryota; kingdom Metazoa; phylum Arthropoda; class Insecta; order Lepidoptera; family Nolidae; genus Pseudoips; species Pseudoips prasinana. The sequence goes on along the minus strand of OX621245.1, from coordinate 33,490,831 downwards.
ATTTACCAACCAAGCCAACCGGCCGGTCAAAAATTATTTTATCAACCATACCGTCACTATACAAACATAGCCATTGAAACTTTTATTCCTAATAAAAGAACAACCGTTAACAAGATAGCCACCAAAATAAACACAAACAAGGGGAGAATTGCGGAAAAAACAGAAAGATTCCAGTTTTACACCAAAACGTAACTGCGACTGGAACAGCGGAACGTTTTTTTTTTGGACGCCATGCGGCTTAAACATAACAGATTTGTTTAATGTTTATTGCGTAATAATAATATAATATAATAATAATATCTAGGGACAATGTCACACAGATCATCCTAGCCCCAAACTAAGCAAAGTTTGTACTATGGGTACCAGGCGACAATATACATACTTATATAGATAGATAAATACTTATATACATAGAAAACATCCATGACTGAGAAACAAATATTCGTGCTCATCACACAAATATTTGCACTTACCGGGATTCGAACCTAGGACCACCAGCTTCGTAGGCAGGAGCACTACCAACTAGGCTACGGTGACCGTAATGAACTTACAATATCATTTTTCATATTAAATTTTACTCCTGGAATTGCAGGTAAAGGTTGTTTGTATTCATATACAATCTCTGAGATGCTATTTGTGGTCTCGGTTTGCCTCGTATATAATTTTTCGTCAATTTTATTCAATACTTCATATCCAGTACCTTCTAGTACAGTCAACTGGTTTTTAAATGCCTCCAATATGCAAAGTGAATTTAGAAAGATATGTCCTGATTTTTCAAGTCAAGTCACATCAGATTTAACAACCACTAAATCTGAGTTGTTTGCAACACACTTTCACCGTAGCCTAGTTGGTAGTGCTCCTGCCTACGAAGCTGGTGGTCCTGGGTTCGAATACCGGTAAGTGCAAATATTTGTGTGATGAGCACGAATATTTGTTTCTGAGTCATGGATGTTTTCTATGTATTTAAGTATTTATCTATCTATATAAGTATGTATATCGTCGCCTGGTACCCATAGTACAAGCTTTGCTTAGTTGGGGGCTAGGAAGATATGTGTGACATTGTCCCGAGATATTATTATTTTTATTATACTTCATATCCAGTACAGCCTTCTAGTACAGTCACCTGGTTTTTAAATGCCTCCAATATGCCAAGTAAATTTAGAAAGATATGTCCTGATTTTTCAAGTCAAGTCATATCAGATTTAACAACCACTAAATCTTTGTTGTTTGACACACTTTCAATGTATTAAACATTGAAAGTGTGTTTCAAACTTTGATAGTCTATTCTCAGTATCCAACAAGGTTGCATATTCTATTTTGGGGCACACCATTACTATAATAACTACATTACCTTTGTTAGGAGACCCCGCACTTTTCCATGTAATCAATTCAAACAAATCAACACAAACAAAAGGACGTAATATAAACAAACGATCATCACATTTATAAGTTATACTATATGAGTCATATCTAAAATGTTTTTTTTTTGACATTGCCCGCACTATGGAATAGAATTCCTGTGTCGCGGGGTACTTTACAAACATATAATTGACGGACATAAAGAACATTCAGACTCAGAACAACTATTTATGGGTCACACAAAAAGTTGTCCAGCACGGGAATCGAACCCAGGACACGAGGTGGCGAGGCGGCTGTCTTAGTCGCTGCTCCACACGTGCAGTAATGTTTGTCCGTTGTGGTGCTCTTTGGGGTAAGTTTTTTCCAGCAGTGGACGTGTTTCGGGTGACATTATGATGATGAGATATAGTCTAACAAAACTAATCGGTAAAATATAGAATTAAAAAAAAAAATAATAACCGGTAATTTTTTTTTATCACTGGCGAGCATGAATGAATAATATAATGAAAGTAACCGAGCCAAAAGAGGTGTGCAAAGATCGTAACAAATGGAAATCCGTTGTCTCTGCCTACCCCTTTGGGAAACATCACGCCTGTTTCCCTGTGTCTATGTATGTCAATTTTAAATACGAATACGATATTGCACCTACTATATATATTGTACCTACTATACACCTATGATATCCCAAAACCAGAAAACACTATCATGGCAACGTTTGCTGATGATACAGCGATTATGGCCGTTGGCGAAAGCCGTCAAAAAGCTGTAATTGGCCATAAACCAAGTTTTCAATTGGACAAGAAAGTGGAGAATTGAGCTGAATGAGTCAAAGTCCATACAGGTAGACTTTACCAAAAAAAACCGCATAAGTTCTCGGTATATATCAACAACCAACGAGTTCCATACGCAGATACTGCTAAATATCTGGGTATGACACTCGACGCCAAATTACGCTGGAAAGCGCATGTCAAAAAGAAAAGAAAAGAGTTGGATTTGCGATATAATAAAATGTACTGGCTACTTGGAAGATCTTCGCCAGTGGCAGTACATAATAAACTTTTGTTATAGAGACAAATTTTAATGCCCGTATGGACTTATGGCATACAATTGTGGGGTTGTGCCAAAAAAAGCAACATTAATATCATCCAAAGATTCCAGAATAAAGTGTTACGAGATATCTTGAAGATCTGAGAAATAAAACATTATTATTATTATCTTAAATGCACCTTGGTATATAAGAAATGAATTTACACCGGGATCTAAAGATGGACTCCGTTGCAGAGACCATTCGAAAATACGCTACAGCTAATGAACATGAACATAGGCTTCAACATCATGTGAACGTCGAGGCCATCCAGCTCCTCAACATTACAGAGCTAGTGAGACGTTTAAAGAGAACTAAACCCTATGAACTAGTGTCGTGATTAGTGATTAGTGTATTTAGTGATTAGTGATAGCAATAATGTAATTATAAAGAGCACATGAACAAAGTTGTCTTCCCCTTAACAAATATGACTAAGGAAAGTCGGTGGACTGATTCTTAGAATTAATTATGTTTATGTAGTAGTTTAGGTTAATATAAAATTACTTATTAGTCTCTAGACTAGATTGTAATACATATAAAGTACTATACTTGGTACTTTATTAAATAATAATAAAAAAAATTAAATACACTTTATTCAAAACGTTTTTTTTTAATATTTATTAAATTATATTTAACATAGGTATATATATAGGTAATTAACTTTGAACATGGCAACATTCTTCTCTATTTTTCCACGAATTGTTGGCATAAAGGTGTTTTAATAATGTTTATCTCGTAAAGGGTTAACTTCACGCTTACGACCAATAAAACTTAATGTAAAAATCGTGTTAAAAAGTTACACCTCTCTTTTGTTTTTGCGCGGTGTTATTTACAATTTTTGCAACATTTTAAGGTCCTTGTCTTATAGTTCGGGTCTCAAGGGGAATTATTTTTATAAAAGTGTTTGATAATATTTTGGTTTGTTTGAAGATTCATGTTTACGTTGTAGTTATGACGTTCAAAACTTTTTTAAGACCTAGTGGTCTAGAAAATTGTTTAATGACGTCCTGCTTGTCAAAGAATTGCTCCCCAAAATATTTCCACAATAGAGATGTGTCCATTATTTGGAGGAATATGCCATAATACCATATGAATATTACACGATTAGGGTACTGCTGGTCTTGATCATGAACAGGCAGCAGCGTCTCTCTGTAGAGACGCTGCTGCCTGTTATCTGGGAGATATTCCCTTAGGTCGACTTCTACGTCCGACACGGCATGAAATGGGGTGGTAATATTCTTTATATTCTTTGCCATTGATTAAGAAAATCCATTGAAATTATTCAATAAAAAAAACTTGTGTTAGTTATTTTTATAATAGAAAGAATATGAAAAACAGTATTGAAACCTGTTTATAAAGAGTTAAGAAAAGATTATTTAATTTTAAATTATTTCCTCAAATTTTCATAGTACATAAATGATGGCGGCTGAGGCAGAAAGATTCTCCGATGCGACCAAGCACTGGAAGACGCAGCGTGTCCAGGCTCCCTACAAGATAGACCGATGATCTTGTAGAGCCCTTCTTTTAGATACTTACTTATAGCTTTACGTAATCGATTATCTGCTTTCAGACAAAATAAAGTCAAAACACTTGTAATATTAAACATGTTTATGGCTTAAGGGCTTACTTCGTGTTATCTTGTAAATAACACGAAGTAAGCCTTCTAGTTTTTGAAATAGTTAATTTTAAAGTAAATAAATAAAATTAATATCTTGGGTAAATTAGCACACCGCTATCTGCAATCAAGATGCAAATTAAAAATACAACCAGAAAACTGATAATATACTTATATTTTTCTAAATACATCCACATTATAGATAAATTACACCGAGACACTACAAATAATCGTGCTCATCACGCTAAGATTAGTCCTGGATGAAGATCAAACCCACGAACTCTGGTTTAGCTGACAGGATCACTAAGCACTGGACTAACAGGCCAGTCAGAAGTTTTATTTGTAAGGGTTAAACTGTTTTGGCGCGACTAACAAATACACATACCCGAGATGGGGAGAGGATTCAGTTGCGATCTACCACCGCTTCGCTTGTTTTTATTCACAATCATCATCATCGTCATCATCATATCAGCCGAAAGACGTCCACTGCTGGACAAAGGCCTCCCCCAAAGATTTCCACAATTGCCGGTCTTGCGCTATTCCCATCCAGAAGTTTCCAGCGACCCGCACATCCATTTCCATCTTGTAGGGGGCCTGCCCACGCTGCATCTTCCGGTTCGTGGTCTCCACTCGAGAACCTTTCTGCCCCAACGGCCGTCGGTTCTACGAGCTATGTGCCCCGCCCACTGCCTCTTCAGTTTTGCAATTCTTCGGGCTATATCGGTGACTTTGGATTTCGCCTGCGGATTTCGACATTTCTGATTCGATCGTTTATCATTTTATTCACAATGTTTCCCTTTAAATAAACATAAAATTTCTAGTTGTCTTCTATGAATTCTATTTCACGCTGAATTACCCACAGCAGTAAGTTTACATCAAACTCGTACACGGAACTCAAAGGTTCACGCAACCTAAACCCGCAGAAACAATGACAGATCCATAACTAAGCCCTTGATTATAACATAACTCAAGCAGTTAAGCACATAAGACAGCGTACTCAATATTTTACTAAGCCACGCTCAAGTTCTAAGCCCGGACCTATTATTATGTATGAAGTTTGAAACATGTCTCAATCATTTGCTAACAAACATGGGGACATTATGCGGGGGCACGGCCCGTGTAGATTGTCTTGGGTCTAAGGCCCACACGTCCGTTTACACTGGAGGGTGTACAGTTTTATTGGTAATGGATAAGGGGAATACCATAGGGTGAAAGCACTTGTAGTTGATATCGACTCATCTTCGAGTTATTTTATTTTTTTATTTAAAAACTTCTTGCACATAATTGTACAAAGGCGGACTTAATTGCAAAGGCATTCTCTAACAGTCAACCTTGGGGTGATGCAGAGAAAACATGGTAGGTGCACTGAGTGTAAAAATATTGTTGGTGAGAAGATGTATAAGGTACATAAATTAAATGGATATATATCAGTGTAGATGTGATTTTTTGTGATAAAAAACTTCGTTCTGCGTCCTATTTGCAATATTTTATACAATATTGAAATCAATCTATGACCTCGAAACATTACGACTTCGGAACAGACCACGGTAGGTAAACCCAATATAGCCATAAGTTAAAAGCAAATTTAATAAAAATAAAGAACCTTGCGGCTTAATTATAAACACATGTTGCGTTTCTAATTAGGTAATTAGAAACGCAACATGTGTTTATAATTAAGCCGCAAGGTTCTTTATCAGGTGTCCATGTTTTTGTAAAAATTAATATGGCTGTTCCTTATCTGCCGAAAAATTACTATAAATTTGGTCTTAGCGTGAAATACAAATTATGTTTCTAAATACGATTACTTCAATTCATTGTTAATTGTAGTTCGAGACCTCTGGCTGATTTATATTCCGAGCAATGCTTTTTTAAATTAATATGGCTGTTCCATCTTGCGAAAAACAACAACAAATTAGGCCTTAGCGTGAAATACAAATTTTGTTTGTGATTCGATTACTTCAATTCGTTGTTAATTGTAGTTAGCGACCTCTGGCTGATTTATATTCCGAGCAATGCTTTTTTAAATTAATTAGGCCTTAGCGTGAAATACAAATTATGTTTGTAATTTCGATTATTTGAATAAATTATATTGTTAACTAGCTGTGCCCCGCGGTTTTACCCGCGTTAAATTTTATAAATTATCACATCTCCTCCCCCGTAGGTGATAGCGTGATAATATGTAGCCCCTATGTTGACCGGACTTTTTAGTATTATTCATGCAAAATTTTAATTAAATCCATGCAGTACTTTTTGAGGTTAGCCCGGAAATACATACAGACAAAAATTCTTAAAACTATATTTTTGGCTTCGATATCGATTGTAGACTACGCCCTAAGTATCCTTTTTAAAAAATATTCAATGTACATTTTTGACTTTCCTACGATTTTATTATATGTATCGATGGTGTATTTATTAATCTAAATTTGACTGCACGTGTGGCTAAGACAGTCGCCTCGCCTCTTTGTGTCGTGTGTTCGAGTCCCGGGCCAGACAACTATTTGTGCGACCCATAAATAGTTGTTCTGAGTCTGGATGTACTTTGTGTCCGTCAATTATATGTTTATAAAGTACCCCGCGACACAGGGATTAAATTCCCTAGTGCGAGAGTTGTCTTTGAATAAAAAGAAAAAAAAATCCGGACGGGTGTTTTTTCATAAAAGATCAAATTTCATAGAAAATTATTCGAAAAGTATTTTAGTTTTCAGTAATTTTTCTAACTTTTGTTTCAAAAAAAGGAAATATATAAGTATGTTTATAAGTTGTCTGGTTACCACAGTACAGGCTCTGCCCAGTTTGGGATTAGAAGTCAGTGGATTATCCCTAGATACAAAAAATATGTAATACGCTTCAACAAAGCAAACGTCGGCTCCAAGAAGATAGATTAGTAAAACTGTTTAAAAGTTACGCGCGACCCTAACAATTGGCTCCAACTAAGCCAAACCAAAATAACCATCGGAAACAATAATTGAATTTAAATAAATAAAGATTAAATCGTAACCAAGTCGCGGAAGGTTGGGCTGCCCCCGTGCTCTGGGGCCTCATAAACCAAGTAGTTGATCGTAAAAACGTTGGATGTATCGAACTATCGACAGGTAGGTACGAGACGACAGTTTGGACAGCCTCGAAAAAAGGGTCTAATGTACAGTTTTATTTAGTTTTTCCACGGGTTTTTGTTTAGATTTTGGGTGAATTTTCATTTTAGAAGGTTATATATAGAACCAGTGGTTTCTTTGCCCGGTAATTGAACTAATGTTTCCCAAAGGGGTAAGCAGAGACAACGGATTTGCAATTGTCACGATCTTTGCACACCTCTATTGCCTCGTTTACTGTCATTGTATTCTTCATACATGCTCCGGACAAAATATCATCTCGTTCTCAAGAAAGGCCAGGGGGGTACCGGCTAATTCACCGAACATCGTTTTCGTGAATGGCGTTCAAATAAATAAAGGTTAAAAATGCCTTCATCAACCGTTAAATCGGCTTCGACGTTGAAAATCGATTCCGGACTATTTATGACGTCACATGTGCTCATGGAAGCTGATTTAACGATTGATTAAGTCATTTTTAAGCTTTATTTATTTGAACGCCAATCACTATCCCGATGATAGGCGACTTACCCGGTAGCCCCCCAGGACAGAAGTACCCTTAACTTCTGACCTGGAGCTCTACCGTCCAAGTCGCCGAACATCGATTTCGCGAATAGCGCTCAAATAAATTAAGGTTAAAAATGACCTAATCAATCGTTAAATCGGCTTCGACCTTGAAAATCGATTCCGGACCATTTATGGCGTAACATGTGCTCATGGAAGCCGATTTATCGATTGATTAAGTCATTTTTAACCTTATTTATTTGAATCCCGATGTTCGGCAACTTACCCGGTAGCCCAGGCCCAGGTCAGAAGTACCCTTAACTTCTGACCTGGCCTTTCTTGAGAATGAGATGTAATTCTGATCTTCGCCGCCGCCACCACACAACATCAAATCTCTATTAATAAATATATTGCTTGGTATTTCTAGCCAAAATATTCCCAAATTCCTCCAACTATAATAAAGAAATGTATGAAATAAATGATGGTTTGGTCATTTAGAAAGGATAAATGAAAGAAGATTGACAAAAGAAGTATACCTGGCCTATGTGGAGATTTGATGTTGTGTGGTGGCGGCGGCGAAGATCAGAATTACATCTCATTCTCAAGAAAGGCCAGGTCAGAAGTTAAGGGTACTTCTGACCTGGGCCTGGGCTACCGGGTAAGTTGCCGAACATCGGGATTCAAATAAATAAGGTTAAAAATGACTTAATCAATCGATAAATCGGCTTCCATGAGCACATGTTACGCCATAAATGGTCCGGAATCGATTTTCAAGGTCGAAGCCGATTTAACGATTGATTAAGTCATTTTTAAGCTTTATTTATTTGAACGCCAATCACTATCCCGATGATAGGCGACTTACCCGGTAGCCCCCCAGGACAGAAGTACCCTTAACTTCTGACCTGGAGCTCTACCGTCCAAGTCGCCGAACACCGATTTCGCGAATAGCGCTCAAATAACTTAAGGTTAAAAATGACCTAATCAATCGTTAAATCGGCTTCGACCTTGAAAATCGATTCCGGACCATTTATGGCGTAACATGTGCTCATGGAAGCCGATTTATTGATTGATTAAGTCATTTTTAACCTTATTTATTTGAATCCCGATGTTCGGCAACTTACCCGGTAGCCCAGGCCCAGGTCAGAAGTACCCTTAACTTCTGACCTGGCCTTTCTTGAGAATGAGATGATATTCTGATCTTCGCAGCCGCCAACACACAACATCAAATGTCTATTAATAAATAATATTTTGCTTAGTATTTCTAGCCAAACTATTCCCAAATTCCTCCAACTATAATGAAGAATTATATGAAATAAATTATGGTTTGGCCATTTAGAAAGGATGAATGAAAGAAGATTGACAAAAGAAGTATACCTGGCCTGTGTGAATGGTACAACCGGAAGGGGAACACCTCGTAGAACATTCTCTGATCAAATCGGAGACGTACTTAAGAAAGGTCAGGTCAGAAGTACCCTAAACCGGCGAGCATGTATGAAGAATATAATGTCAGTAAACGAAGCGAAAGAGGTATGCAAGGATCGTGACAAATGGAAGTCCGTTGTCTCTGCCTACCCCTCTGGGAGACCGGCTTTAGTCTATGTATGTATATATGAAAGAAATTACCAATATAATTGGGAACGAATAAATTGAAATCATATTACCCTTAAACACTACTCATCTATCAAAACGGAAAGCAAACATTGATTGAATACTATGAATAGTCCCAGTTAATTATTAGATATGTCCACAGCAAATATAAACTAACCGCACTATCGTATTAGTTATTTTGATTACCTTTTGGTTGTGCATTTGATTTATCAATTAGGGAATTGATTAATTAGTATATAATATAAGGTTTAACATAAACAGACGTAACTTAAGAATCACCACCTATAAAATTGAACTAATTAAAAAAAAACCAGCTTGTCAAATAAGATAGTAAATTTTATGGTAGTTTATCAGCTGATCGTTATTCTTGTATGGCGAGTTAGTTTCGTGGGTTTGATTCCCACCCGCACTTAAATTTATATAACTCATTTTAAAAGTTTGTCTTAAACTTGTTTTCAGTCTAGCATATTTAAATAGATATAAAATCATAGTTTAAAAAAGTAGAAAGTATAACTTAACTAAAATAAATGAATAATTTATTAAAGGGCCATTTGTTAGTAATGTTTCCAGTCTGAGTATTGGAATGTTCTCCGATTTGGTTTCGGTAAGATGGCGTTAAAAGCATCTTACCTAATTACAATCAGGTAATGTAGAATGGATTGTATAAATTCAATAATAAGCAAAAATAAAACATTCAAGTGTATTAGGATGAAGTATTACAATAAATAAGAAATTCATGTTGTCGTCTAATGTCAATTGTAACAGAAATAAGTAAAAATTATTAAATCAATAGATATTAAAGTAGTAAATAAGTTCAAGGATTATTATCGTTAAGTTAGCCTTTTTATGTTTTAAAAATTCATCGAAGGAATAGAACGCCTGTTTGATAAGCCATTTTTTTTATGTATCCTTAAAACAATCTATATTCGAGCTCCCGAAAACATCTGGTAGGTTATTATACACTGTTGGGCCCATTATATGTGTTAGTTTGCTAGACTTTTCTAGACAACGCGGTACAGCCCCTCTCAATAACTCCATTCTCCAATTTTACTTTGGTTGTCTGGAAGAGATCACATTTTGTGATAAGACCGCCCATTGTATACTTTTAAGGTTTTAATTGTTTTTTTATTTCTTTGGTGTACAATAAAGAGTTTATCTATCTATCTATCTACAGCGGCAAGCCTGTTAGCGCCACGGGTGCTATATGCGTGAACGTCGCTGAGATTCGCATACTGCTGTACGTTAGAGCGAACGTAAATTGCAACTTGCATTATTACAATTCCAGTGAGTGTGATGATGCCAAGTTCCAAGAAGTAAGGTCTTACGGATGTGTTTTGGTGTATTCCGATGAGAGCACGTACGGCGCGTTTTTGGAACCGAAATAGCAGCAGAACGGTTAAAATACGAAAGGTCCCATTTTAATGTGACTGAGTTCAAACAGCCGTATAGAAACTTATACGCGACCACTCGTTTTGATGTGGCACTCACTACTGGCAGCACCACGACAACCGCTTAGGGGTCTTGTTGATACAAGACCCCTAAGAGATTGTCGCGTAAGCATGTTTGTGTCAGTGTGCCGTTTCGGCCGTTTGTAGGTATTTTCCGTATTGGTCTATTTCTGAGACGGTGCGGTGGCGGAGCATTCAACGCACAAGGGGTTGGATACCTACTGTTTTGTGGCTTCAATTCCCACCGGCAGGATTTTTTAGGACATCAATTTATACAACTCATTTTAAATATGTCTGAAACTTGAGTGCGTATTTATTGTGTATTTTGCATACTGATGTGCTACTCGTTGTTCAGTTTCATATGCTAATTAAGATGCTTAACTTAAGTGAACTACTTATGTTACACCTTGTAAGGATATCGAAGCTCTTTGCCTCGTTAGTCGAGCGGTAGAAAATTCGTATGGAGCTAAAAAGTACATAATATAAAAAAAAATGTGTTACGAAAAATAACAGGGTAGTGTTTGGGGACTGCTGATAGAAATAAAAACGATTTTTTACACTTCCAATCTAAATAATCTACAATAAAGTAGTGATGGTGATAGTGATGAAAAAGTGCTCAACGCGCCTAAAGAAGCTATCACTTCAAAAATCTCAGTATTGTCCTAATGATTGGAAGTTAGCGGTGATACACCCCAGTGTAGAGAGAATTTAAGCCTGTGTACTATAATATAATCGCTAGTCTCCATTGAGACTGGCTGCCATGGCCAAAATTCTACCATGAGGTCATTATTTATTATAACAACCGGCCAATTTCGAGTAGGACTCGCGCACGAAGGATTCCTGACTATTATCTACAAAAAACGGCACAAGCACGTTTGTTGTATGGAAGTCCCCTTTAAATGTTTGCTTTATTTTAATTTAATTATTTATTTTGAAAGTAAATTATATAATTTAATTTTCCGTGAATTTTTCAAATGTTGCCGTTATCAGTATCGAGCAGAGCGAAAAATCACATTTTTTGTATGGGAGCCCTCTTAAATATTTATTTAATTCTGGTCTTAGTATATGCCATTATAGCGGCAAAAAATACATCATCTGTGAAAATTTCAACTGTCTAACTATCACGATTCATGAGATATAGCCTAGTCTCTCCCTCTTACCCACCATTGCAACTTCTGTAAGCCAGGATTAACAGTGGCACACTATGAAATGACACCAAGCGATGAGGAGCAGGCATGTTCCGTGGAATCGCTTTAACTGTCTTGGATCCCGCAACGAATTTGACCAAAAAGAAACAAGGAAGAGTAAGAAAATTAATAGTTCCACTTATCATGAGATAAGTACGGCCTAGTGACTTACGGACAAACAGACAGATATACAGACTGACAGCGGAGTCTTAGTAATAGGGTCCCGTTTTGGGGTACAGAACCCTAAAAATCAAGAATCGCTAAACCATCTCTCCCAGACGTAGGTAATCTCCATTTATAATCTACTTAATCGCATTGTTTATAACACCAGAGGCTGAGCAATTTTAATTCCGCTATTAATTTGAGTAACACCTGATAGAAACCGTAAAGTTACCCTTAATTACTCAGCTCGCTATTAAAGTTTACTGCTTAGAAACCCTCAAACTTAATGATCTTGGTCAGACTAAAGAATTGAACGTTGATTTTGGTCTACTAGATGGGGTTTACTTATTGCCAAAATATGATATGAAATATATTTCGACCAGTGTATGTGTCCGGTATTGACTTACGGAACAGTAATAATAATAATAATACCTAATTGATATTGCAATACCTAATACACATAATTATTATAGTATTATTCCGAAGTGTTTACACCACTCCCTACGTATTTTAGACTTACCGCCAACCACCTACGTAAACATGCAGAAAGCTGTGATTTTGAATACTTGTAGAATCGTTAGAAAAATTTTGCAGGACGACTCACCGTATGAGTCCCAAATGGAACTTGATACTGACTTGGCGTAAGCCCGTGAGTATCATTATTTACCGAAAAATACTTTCGAGAAAATAAAAAGTCTCAATAAAAAAATAAAATATAAATTTTTATTCTCTCAACACAAAGTTAAGTCTTAACAACATAGTTTAATAAATTCTTGTATAAAATAGAACTTTGTGAGAGACTGGTGCCTGATTTAGGTTATAAATACAGTGACTCTTACTAAGGGCCTCGAAAGCCTCAATTTCAACCGTGGAGAGGGCTATGCTTGGAATTTCCCTGCGAGATCGAATCAGAACAGTGCAAATCAAGACAAATAGCGTGGGTCGCCAGATGCCGCTGGATGCAGATGCCCCCCAAGGACCGCTACCCAATTGCATGCCTGGCCATTAAGGAAATCCTTAGGGAATGCCTTTGTCTATTGTGTGAACGTCTTTCGGCTGCTATGATGATGATGATTTTTATAAGACTAATCCTATACCGATATTTAAGTATTTATCTATATATATAAGTATGTATATCGTTGCCTGGTACCCATAGTACAAGCTTTGCTTAGTTTGGGGCTAGAATGATCTGTGTGACATTGTCCCAAGATATTATTATTATTCCAAATTATTTATTTAATGTTCTTATTTTTAACATATTTATATCTATAAAATTGAAACAAAAAAGAAAACAATTTATATAAATAAATATGTAAAAAATAGAGGTCCTCCAGCGGCGAGGTTTGACGCCCTAGGCCGCCGGTGGTCAGGGCGACAGAGTAAGGAACCTCCTCACAATGCGTGCCGTGCCGTGATCTAGCGAGAGCCTCTTTAGATGTTGGTCGAGGCTCTTCGCTATGAGACCGTTTACGGAGACGACTTTATTATTATAATAATACACGACGACTATATTTAACCCTGCGTCTCACGTTCAGTTAAAACTACAATATATTTACACAAGCAGTCTCTTCCAGTCCAACAAAATCTTAATTATCAGGCGAAAGATATGATAATGAACGTTCTATCGCGATTATCGGCAACTAGACATCGTAATAAGCCTGTCCAATAACTAAATTCACTTAACCCTTATATATTACGCAAATTAACATTATTTCAGGAACGCCAGAGGCTTTCAACCTTTTCCTCGTCTACATTACATTTACAGGTAAATTTTTTAACCTTGATTGTACAGTAAAATGTTTATCTCAAATATTAAAATCTTAACAGCAATTTGAGTTCATGACGCTGTACTATTTATTTTAAAGTGGATTGTTTGTGTAAAAAAAATGTCGTATTTTTATGCTACAGTAAGCCAGGATCAACAGTGGTACACAATGAAATGACACTGAGCGGTGAGGCTCAGGCATGCCCGGGGAATCGGTTTAACTGTCATGGATCCCGCAACGAATTTAATCAGAAAGAAAAAAAAAGGAAAAATTAGAAATGAATAGTTCCACTTCCCTCCAGAGCAAAGCGGGAGACAGAATGATATAAATAGGCTATAGCCCCATAAAACGAGAGAATTGCAACTAGAGAAGCCAGCTGCAAAAGCACCGAGGATCAATTAAAGGGTCCTAAGCGAGCTGTTATATTTGATTCCAATAGTAGGTAAATTTGTTGTACGCTCTATATCAATTGTTTAATCGATGAATATAACTGTTGGCGTGTTTGGTTGATACGCTGCCTTTCACGCCGGAGGTCGTGGGTTCGATTCCCACCCGGGACAAATATTTGTGTGCATGAACATGTCTGTTTGTCCTGAGTCTGGGTGTAAATTATCTATATAAGTATGTATTTACAAAATAAAATAGTATATATATGTAGTATATCAGTTATCTGGTTTCAATATTACAAGCTCTGCTTAGTTTGGGATCAGATGGCCGTGTGTGAATAATGTCCAAATAGCCCGGATAAAAAAAACATATCAACCAAATCAAGAAAATAATTAATACATACTGTTTATCTAAAGTATTCTTAACAAATTAGTATATTTTCAAGTCATTACAATTTCTTGTCAGCTAATGACGTTCACTGCTGGACAAATGCCTCCCCAAAATATTTCTACAATGGAGTTGCGTCCATCATTTGGAGGTATATATCATAATCGCCACGCCAGGCGGGTTGGCGATCGAAGTATCATGGTCATAGTAGACAGAGAGACCCTGCTGATCTCCGGTAGATATTCCCTCGCGACGACTTCTACGCCCCCCCACGAGATGAGATGGGGTGGCGATATTCTATACCGTCACCCACAAAGCAATTTTATATTTTACTATAATATAGGTTTTAGATGAGTTCTTACAAATAATAAAGATCTACGAATATACTATTAAATTTACTAGTAACTGACATATGTCAAATATGATCTAAATTGGTCCTATTATTTACCAAAAGTACGTTTACATTTTTCTTATATGTACATTTTTATGGTTTTGACTATTTTCTGGGAATCTATAATACGCTAGGTTTTATTTTTGTAATGAATAAATCTGCCAGGATTTAATACTATGATATTTTGCGGCAGGGTTTGTGTCTCATAGTTTTATTGAAACTAAATTCTATGAATATTATTTTAGGTCGAGTTTTTCCTTCTTGAGAGAGAAGTGGTTACCTTCTAGAGTTGTTCATGTCTCTTGTATAGTGAATACTGGAGGAATGATTGGATTTCAAATAGATGAAGGTGTAAAATGGCCAAATCATTATTTTTACGGCTTCAAAGCTGAAAATCGATTCCGAACCATTTATGATGTCACATGCGCTCATGGAAGCCGATTGAACGAGTAATTTATTAATTTTTAACCTTCATTTATTTGATCGCAGCCACCACAATAACCGGCGAAATAAGCGGTAGTCCCCCAGGACCAATACATTTTGACCGTTGCATTTACATGCTTAAGGATACTTAATGATGGGTCTGTTGTCGTGGTTGGTTAATGCTTTTCACGCCGCAGGTCCTGGGTGGGAATTGAACCCACGACGTTCAATTCCCACCCAGGACAAATATTTGAGTTCATGAATATTTCTGTTTGTCCTGAGTCTGTGTTTAATTATCTATCTATCTAAGTATGTATTTACAAAAATGTAGTGTATGTACTATATTAATAATAATATAATAATATCTAGGGACAATGTCACACAGATCATCCTAGCCCCAAACTAAGTAAAGCTTGTACTATGGGTACCAGGCGACGATATACATACTTATATAGATAGATAAATACTTATTTATATACATAGAAAACATCCATAACTCAGAAACAAATATTCGTGCTCATCACACAAATATTTGCACTTACCAGGATTCGAACCCAGGACCACCAGCTTCGTAGGCAGGAGCACTACCAACTAGGCTACGGTGACTGTCAAATATTAGTTATCTAATTCCCTAGAACAAGCTCTGTTCAATTTGGGATCAGATGGCCACGTGTGAATATTGTCCCAGGATATTATTATTAATATGATTTATGGGTACTCTAAAATTATACCAAAAAATTTCGCTGTTGAAATCACACTATATATACACTATACACTTTATTATAACAACAGCACACGGCACAGCTAGTATAAAATATTTCATCTATTAGCATCTTAAAACCTTGCACCGACACTTGGAGCGAGTGCTCTACGTTAAGATACTTCCTTTGTAAGACGTTTCATACATCATTCATTTCATACATTCTTGAGATATCTAACTGCCTGTACCTGAGTCCACATTATAAAACTGAATCACAAGCGAGATTTATGTTAGGGTGTTAAGTGACATAAATCAAATATTGTAATATAATGTCTTTATAATAGAAATCCATTAATTTTATAATTGAAAATTTAATCGTTAGTTTAGTTAGCCTATTGTTTAGTTGTGTACTTGTTTGTAAAAATTTACATGCCATATTTGACGGTCGCCGTAGCCTAGTTGGTAGTGCTCCTGCCTACGAAGCTGGTGGTCCTGGGTTCGAATCCCGGTAAGTGCAAATATTTGTGTGATGAGCACGAATATTTGTTTCTGAGTCATGGATGTTTTCTATGTATTTAAGTATTTATCTATCTATATAAGTATGTATATTGTCGCCTGGTACCCATAGGACAAGCTTTGCTTAGTTTGGGGCTAGGAAGATCTGTGTGACACTGTCCCTAGATATTATTATTATTATATATATGGCGAAGCATGTGAAACCTAACAATGATTACAACACCTATAATTTGTAAACCATGTTTCATGTAAATAAATGATTTTTATCTTTTATCTTTATCTTTATAGACTCCAAATAGACGATTTTTGCCTAGAATCGAATTAAAAACGAGTATGTTTTAGACCACACGATTGAAGTAAAACTTAGATATACAAAACGTAACGGCTATGAGAGAAATAGAGAAAGAAAATTTGTGTTTGCAGTCTCTGTGTGCTCTCTCCCTTGTCCCAACAGTAATATACGAAACGTAACTCTCTCTCTTTTTATCTTCACTAATTTATATATCCCTGTCACATTCCATTCGCCTCACCCGATCACACTTTTCTTAACCCCCTCGTCAAGCATTTACCAGCTTACTCCTCAAGCGTCCGTAATGAAGTAAAATAAATATATAAAAAATAAATATAAAAGGTTTTTATTCACGTAGACTTTAAAAAAGCGCTTGTAAATAGTCAGAACATGTTTGTAGTAATATAGTTGTATACATTATTATTTCTAGTAACATAGATATTTAGGTACACATTGTATAATTATAAAAAATATTTTATTATAGCATTGATATTTAGCAATACAATCAAGTTATTGTCAAGAGATTATGTTTAATTATCTAGTTGAAGTCTAATATTCTTACTACATATTGTCAACGGTTCTGTCTATATTAAGGTATTATTATTATGACGGACCTTGTGTTAATAACAAAGTACGCGCTTTAATGCTACCACCGGATCCAATGCGCCCCAACTGAGAAGACCCAGCGAAACAAACTCAGTGGGTTCATTTACTACCGGTTTCAACACGACCCAGTTGAGACGGTCCGGCGAAACATACTTAAGCGGGATTTAAGGAAGTTTTACTTCAAGTCCCAGCCTTCAGCACGTACATACGGCTACATATCAAGTTATACATTTCCAAAATAAGCTCCTCAACCCGACCTCTCATTGTATGGAAATCCTATACAGCGCGGGATCAGCTTATACTGGAAATGTATAGCTTGATATAGCCGTATGTACATATCCCGTTCATGAATTGGAATATTTCAAAGGATATTAAATTATTGAACGCACTACCTAGAAATGTCCGTCAGTCAGTCATGTTTTCGTTTTTCTCAATTTTCGTACAGGAAATAATGTTTTCTTTTTCTATTTTTTTCCGCACATTGAGAATGGATACTTGTTTTGGATATTTAACGGGCCTGTTGGCGTGGTTGGCAAATGCTTGCCTTTCACACCGCAGGTATTGGATTCGATTCCCACACAGGACAGATATTTGTGCGCAATAACATGTATGTTTGTCCTGAGTCTGGGTGTAATTATCTATTTATGATAAATGTATGTATTTACAAAAGAAAAGTAGTATATGTAATATATCAGTTATATGGTTTCCATAGTACAAGCTTAGTTTGGGTTCAGATGACCGTGTGTGAATAATGTCCTAGGATATTGATGTCCTCCCGACCGAATTTCGGCCACGGCGGCCAGTCTTAATGGAGACTAGCCAATTGCGCAGGACATATTATAGTGCACAAGTGTGTGCGCAAACACAGGGGCACTTTCTATTCCATCACTCTTATGATCCGATGGGACGCCTAGCGACACGACCGGAAAGAGTTCAGGTACAGGACCGACGGCTTTACGTGCTCTCCGAGGCACGGGGGTGTAATACCGCCAACTTCCAGACTTCGGGCTGATACTGAGAAATTTCTTTTTACGGAATAATCCCAAAATCACTTTTTGCCCGACCCGGGATTTGAACCCAGGACCTCATTATCTGCGGTTGAACACGCTACCGCTAGACCAACGAGGCAGTCCTAGGATATTTTTATAATAATAAACTATAATTAATGCTAAGGCCTGTATAGTGAACATTAATAGGTCTCTATCAGATCTGATATTAAAAATACTAAGTGATGAAAAACAACATTAATAAAAAGCGGAAACTAACATGGACATGACATTAAAGAAAATACCAGATCCAACTTTGTAAATGCAATGAAATAATTAAACGTAAAATCCATCAAAATTGTGCAAACTTTAAGAGCAACTGAACAATTGTGAACAAGAGTGGACGACCAAAACTCAGTTACAATGCGATCGCTTTAAATCAAGCAGGAAAAATTACGCGAACAGTTTTGAGTCCGCTCCAAACTTTTGTCTCACGGGAACCGCTGCTCATTATATTGTGTTCGCGTTTTGGGCTGCCAACCTCAAGTGATAAGCTGCAGCGAGGAGAAACGAAATACAATCATTAAACTTCATTAGTAAACAAATATTGACGGTCACCGTAGTTACCGTTAGTTGGTAGTGCTCCTGCCTACTAAGCTGGTGGTCCTGGGTTCGAATCCCGGTAAGTGCAAATATTTTTGTGATTAGCAGGAATATTTGTTTCTGAGGCATGGATGTTTTCCATGTATATAAGTATTTATCTATCTATATAAGTATTTATATCGTCGCCTGGTACCTATAGTACAAGCTTTGTTTAGTTTGGGGCTAGGATGATCTGTGTGACATTGTCCCGAGATATTATTATATTATTATTATTAAAATTACACTACCAGTTATCGCCTTTCCTATATCCAGTTTTCTCGTTTATCCAACAGTTGGAAGACATCACTATTTAGTGATATGAAAATAGCTACTTGTACCTACCCACCCTACCCCCCTATTTCTAAATTCTTTTATTTGATGTGTTCCCTATCGCTGTACCTGATCATCCTAACTAACGGCCTACAATTTAGTATCTAACTGAACCTAACTCTTATGTTTCTAATAAGGAATACTCCTTGATACTAATATGATCCTAAATTTTCTTAACTTAAATCATAAATTTATATTCTTGCTGGATTTCATTGAAACAAGTTGATTTAAATTGGCCAGTGATTCGTCTAGTATGGTAGGAACCTATGTTGCACATAGTAATCCAAGAACTTTTTGAAAAGGAGAACAAACCAATCAAACCTAAATTAACTTTATCCTAATCATAAATAAACTTTCTAAACTTGAGGTAATTGTACAAGAGTGACAGAATTAATGAAGCCTAATTTACCCTAAATTAATTACCATAATGGTATCTAAAATCTTATTAGAACTTTATTTTAATATATAAGACCATAAATATGTAGTTTTAATTCTATTATTTCACTGATAAACATAAAGTTTTCATACTACTTCTTATTGAAGTATAACTTATTTTCATAAGAGGATATTATGTTATTTGATAAGTCCTGTTGAATGACTGTCTTGTTGATATTGTCTAATTAGATTATATGTATGTTTCCTAAATTAATTGTTTGTTTTAATTAGTATATATGTTTTCCTTAAAAATATTGTTGAGATTGACTTTATATCTTTTCTATATTATTCTAGCTTGTTTGTAGATTATACTAGAATATCATAATATACAATATTATTTTATTTGCGGCTATGGTACTCGCCCAAAGCATCCCCGCGAGATACAATAGTCTTCGTCTCCATAGGGTCAAGACTTCTTCCGCGCTCCGGACTGCAAATGTCCTTAACAGGGATACTCTTTTATTCCAATTACAGAAAGGTCTGTGTGGGTTGTTAGTCATAGTCAATGTCCTTTGAAAACAAGAGACATGAGAGGGCTTATTCTTTTGACTACCCTAACCTTTACTCATTTATTACAAAAATATATATGACTCTAGTTCATAATATATATATTATATGAAGGAAAACCTTTATATATGGATAATATTTATAATTAACCTTATGTAATAACACAGAAGCCTTAATTTGTCATAAGTAACTTCTTGGATTCACCAATGTTGTAATATTTTCAGAAAGCTTATTCAATATAAGCAAGTTAATTTCAGAATGGTTCTAATCGCAACCACTGGTTTGACTGTTAACAAAGTCAACCCATAATAATACTTCATCATTGTATTATTATTATTTGAGTCATCTGCTCAAGGAACTTCGCATTCCTGTCAAGGTTCAACAATTCTTGAACTTCAACATCAATTGTATAAGTAATACTATCTCCTGTATCACTTGTGAAGATTTAGTTCTTTGTATTCATTACCCAAGTAATGACTGCTTGATATGAAAGCATTCAATATCAGTAAGAAAATCTGAATATGATTCTAATTGGAACCACTTATATGACTATTAACTGAGTCAATATTAGTATAATCAATACTTTGAAGGTGTGTTATTAAATCATTTGTGATTCTTGTCAAAAATCAATGATCTCTTGATCTTCAACATGGTAGATAGAGATGTTGCATAATAACATCATTGGAACTTTTGTAAAGGTTCTACTAAATCTTCCATAGATCCTTTGAAGACTGCTTTGCCGGCCAGCCTTAAGTACCAAGACATCATTATGAAACTTAATATTTCCGGTTAATCCTAAACACAGCACGTCATGTTTGCTGTTGTAGAATAGCCTCTACTATCTTCCATAGAGAACTAAATAAGACTGTCAGTGACCGGTCTTAAACAAACAAGACATCAGTTTTCTCTTCCACTGATAGTACATGTATTCAAAACTAACCCTATAAGGGATTTAACATCAGGTAAATAGTTAACTGCTATTAACCCAGTTAATAATTCAGGAACTTTTAATTAAAGTTATTATATTAATTACTATCTAACATTGATAGCTTTCATTCAATAATAGATATAATTCTGGTTCTATCGTCTAGTTAGTTTAAACATAGAATTAGTTTTAAAGTATTTGTCTTATAAATACATAAGTAAGTAATACAACCTTTGGGACATCATCCTCATTCATCCCAACATATCCGTGAATGAGAATAGAATTGTTTTACCATTTTAGACTCAACTATATGTTATCGAGCATTCATAATAATGTAACGCTTTTAAATAAAAGTAACAAAGCCTCACCTGTGTTGATAGCTTACTAACACGAAATGACGCTTCCTTCATTATCTCTCCTTTAAAACAAATGATACAACCAATATTCAGCAGATCCTCCACTCTAATTACACCAGAAACGACGCTCGCTTCTAAATCTTCTATAGGACTCCTGAAACCACACTTAAAACTTCTGAAACAACTTTTCTTTCGTTAGCGTCTGGCGCGAAGCGCCGCCATTCTCTTGACAGTCCTCCATATTGCCAAAATGCGTCGTCAATAATGCCACATCCGGTCAGTCTCATTAATTAAATAAATGTAATCTGCATAATCACATAAAAATAAATAGTTAATCTTCTATCAAAACGACAGTTAGTATTATATTACACATATAAATTTATTAATACATTATCCATTATTGTATATGAATAATAAGTAGCTGTTTTGTGAAACCATAATTTTTCCCGGTAATCCTATAACTGTTCCTATTGGTCGATTTCAAGATTAGAGAAGGGACTAATCTTTATAGTAACTAGTGATGTCCCTATATGTAAATTATTACGATAATTGAACTAATGTTAAGCGTGCTCCACACATATTTGCATCGATTAGTCTAAATTTGATAATCAGGCATAATACGAATTAAAATACAATAAATCAGCTGTTATATTTTATTAGATTTAAAAGATATTTTGCAACACGCCAGCTAAATTATAGTACGATTAGCTGGACGAAGGATATGCGAATAATCTCAACGTGACGAGCCAGTATGGTTAGTTCCATACTGAGTGATGAGAAGGTCGCTTCTGAGTGATAAGAAGATCGATTGATTTTTTTAAATGATAGGTAGCCAACGAGCAAGTAGCTCACTGGATGGTAAATGATCACCACCGGTCATGGTCACTCGCAACACTCTGGGGCCGCAAGTGCCGGCCTTTAAGAATAGAATAGGCTCGCTTCTTGAACATAGCCATATTAACCCTATATCTCCGCAGAGATTCCACAGAGTGGTAGTGCGCGGTAAAAAAAAAGTTTCTTGTGAAACACACCGTGGGAGACGATTATTCATCCAGGTGATATGGATGAAATTTCCACTTACCGTGGGAATTTGGGTTATTTTATTTTTATTCTTTATGTTTTGTGCTTTATACCTGCTCTTATGTAAATAACGTAAATGTGTAAAAATAAGACTAATATTGTGTCAGTAGTGTGAAGTGTGTCACAAATTTAGTAATATTTTCAGTTAAGTATACCTACCTAGTTTGTAAGTACAACATTTGTATGCCATTTACAATATGGCAAATGTGTGAAACTTAAATAATGTAAACAATAACACCTGTATTCACCACATTTATACAAATAAAGATTTATGATTATGATATATTGCTTAGCTTAGCTAAGCTGAACGTCAACCGCAAATAATGAGGTGTTCAAATCCCGTGTCTTGACAAAAAGTGTTATTGAGATTTTTCTTACAAGAAAAAATCTTATTAGTTGTCTGGAGTCTGGAAATTGGCGGTGTTGCGCGTTGACTTCTTCCCAAGTCGGCTAGTTCGTTCCATAAAAATAAATGAATAGCCGCAATGGCGTGATACTTTCTATCACTTATCACCAAAATAATCTAAACTTCCAGGTATTACGTGAAGTACTTTCCTGATGATCAAAGTCTGTGTATAATGTAAGTTTGAAATCAGCTGTGTTCCTATCAGTTGCACCCCACAGTGTGAAGTGTCCATCATACAACAGGAACAGACAACACTTTAACAATCTTATTTTAAACTCACCCTAGTTTCGTCGCCCTATTTTAAAATATTACGCTATGTCACCTCAAGGTTAGCAAAATGTGGTCGAATCACTATAAAATCATATACCTAATTATATTTATGTGGAAAGAGGTTGTATTGGGAGGGTATTCTACAGCAGACATGAAAAATGTCTAATTCTTTTTCATAAATTAATTAAGATAACTAATCCTACATATAAGAGTATAACGCCGAACACTTGGAATGACACCTTAATTGTTATATCAAATGTTATAAAGTGGTTCTATATTCGTTGTTGAAATCAGTCCTGTAACTTTCGCTTGAAGGTTCTATAACAAATTTCAACTACAAACGACCCTACATAGAGACAGTTACAGACTTTTTAAATGACATGGCAATTTTTTTTACAAGCTATGTCGTAACCTGGTAATAAAATAATCATTTACATGTAATAATCTCATCTTGGTCCAGAATATAAAACTGTAACTTAATTCCAGCAAGTTCTATAGCCAAAACAAAACTTTTTAACCAAACCACTTTATGGAAACCTTTGAAACTGTACCGCAATTTTCCTCAATAGTTGATCGTCTGAATAGTGCCCATACCGCGATACCGTAAACATTCACCAAGGAATTCCAAAGCAATTTTCTCAACGCGTACAAAAGAATTAAATAAGTAAGCAGTTGTTTCTTAGAGTTCAAAGTGACGGTGAAGTCACCCTAGGGGACGCTCGGAAACTTGTATTCATTATGAAATTTGTAATGCAACCTCTTTGAGCACGTGGCTTTAGAATACTGAGCTTTTGGCCCTCAAAGCTCTGTATTTATATCGTTTTAGCACAGAATAGAGAAGAGTAAGTACCTACTAGCTTCCAGTATTGAGAAGTTTGAAAGGAAAATTAATTCTGTTCTAGATAAAGAAAAAGAGTTGCATTAATCCACTTCTTGGCACAGTACTTTATAAAGGATCTGAGATGTGCTAGAATAGAGCTCTTGTTGTTTGTAATATCTGGATTATGAAACATACGGTGGCTATTAGATTAGGCTATAGCGTATTACTCAGACTGAGCTGAACCCATTTCTTAATACAGTACTTTATAAGAGACATCAAACTGAATAGAGTTGAGCTCTTGCTGTCCGTAATTTCTGGATTATGTCACATGGGGTCCATAATTAGGTTAGGGTGTCCCTTATTATTAAGAATTAAATAAGTAAGCAGTTGTTTCTTAGAGTTCAAAGCTACGGTGAAGTCATCCTAGGGGACGCTCGGAAACTTGTATTCATTATGAAATTTGTAATGCAACCTCTTTGAGCACGTGGCTTTAGAATACTGAGCTTTTGGCCCTCAAAGCTCTGTATTTATATCGTTTTAGCACAAAATAAAGATATAGTAAGTACGTACTAGCTTCCAGTATTGAGAAGTTTGAAAGGAAAATAAATTCTGTTCTAGATAAAGAGAGAAAAGAGTTGAATTAACCAACTTCTTGCCACAGTTCTTTATAAGGGATATAAAGCTCTTGTTGTTTACAATATCTGGATTATGAAACATAAGATGGCTCTTAGGTTAGGGCATCGCTTATTACTGAGACTTAGCTTAATCCACGTAATACAGTACTTTATAAGGGACCGCAGACTCACTAGAGTAGAGCTCTTGCTGTCCGTAATATCTGGATTATGTCACATACAGTCGATAATTAGGTTAGGGGGTAGCTTATTACGAAGACTTAGCCTAACCCACTTCTCCGGGCGGTTGGAGTGGGGACTCTGGCCGTCCATGCAGAAGGTGGTCATTGGAAGAGGCAAGTTGTGGTAGCTACAGGTTGCCTACCCACAAGGAGTGCATCGGGGGGCATCAACATCTTTGCCCCTCGGGGAGAGCTTCCTTAAGATGCATAGGTGAAATGATGGTGGTTCCGGATGAAGATCGTCTCGTGTGCCCGGAGCCATCACCCACAGCACGGAGAGGCTAGGCTACCGTGGTGGTTTTAGTGGGTAACCCACGGGGATTCCCACATACTCCGTAGTCTCCCCAACTACGGGGTCCTATAAAAGGTTTCCACCGCGTTAAAAAAAACCATTTCTTAATACAGTATTTTAAAAGGGAAGGGAACAAACTGACTAGTCCTCTTGCTGTCCGCCATATCATGATGGTTCTGCTTCTGGGTATTTCTCTCGATAGAATTCCCAATAAAACTTTTCGGCTCAGCCCGGGAATTAAGCCAAGGAACTCATAATCTACGGTTGAGCGCGCTACCGCTAACAACTTGAGGCCACACTTGCTAACTGTAAATGTCATCTAAAAAAGCTAAGCAATTTAACAGGTAATTATATTTATCTGAGATTGCTACTTTGTATGGATAGCCTGCGTTATTATCATTTTGTCTACATGCTTGGGACTAGTTAACCCACTGCAGCTTTTGTAAGCCAGGATCAACAGTGGCACACAATGAAATGAGAGTGAGCAGTGAGGCTCAGGCATGTCCCGGGAATTCCTTTAACTGTCTTGGATCCCACAGGGAATTGAATCAGAAAAAAACAAGGAGTCTCGGGTTCGATTCCCACGTAAGATAGTTACTTGTGTGACCCATAAATAGTAAGGATTAAACTCTGCGAATAATGTTAGTTTGAAATCAACTGTGATTCTATCAGTTGCACCCTAATAGTTACTTGTGTGACCCATAAATAGTAAGGATTAAACTCTGCGAATAATGTTAGTTTCAAATCAACTGTGATTCTATCAGTTGCACCCTAATAGTTACTTGTGTGACCCATAAATAGTAAGGATTAAACTTTGCGAATAATGTTAGTTTGAAATCAACCGTATTCTATCAGTTGCACCCTAATAGTTACTTGTGTGACCCATAAATAGTTCTGAGTCTGGATGTAATATATGTCCTTGAATTAAATGTTTGTAAAGCTGTTATCCTCGATACCGGGATACAATTACATAAGGCAGGCGTGGTCTCCTTTTTTTAAAGATAAGTCAGCTACGTAAGCTCCAAGGATACAATTTAAGGGTCTTATCAAGGGAGCTGTTATATTTTGCTACAATATATTTGTTATGAAAAAGAAAACTGTGCAGGGGTTCTAACGGCCAAGTCGCCGAACATCGATTTCTTAAATGGCGTTCAAGTAAATAAAGGCTTAAAATGACTTAATCAATCGTTAAATCGGCTTCCATGAGCACATGTGACGTCATAAATGTTGCGGAATCGATTGTCAACGTTGAAGCCGATTTAACTATTGATTAAGTCATTTTAAACCTTTATTTATTTGAACGCCATTTAAGAAATCGATGTTCGGGGACTTAGCCCGTAGAGGCCCAGGTCAACCAATCCGCATTCTAATTACAGGAATTACTTCGTTTTCATGAATACATATATAGTCTCACACCTGTTTCCCAGAGGGGTGGGCAGAGAGCACGGATTTCCATTTGTCACGATCTTTGCACGCCTCTACTGTCGTTATATTCTTTAACATGCTCGCCGGCTTATGGTCTTTCTGACCTGGGATGCTACCGTCTAATTCTCTGGCCATCGTGATCGTGATCAGCCTTCAAACAGATGAAGGTTAAAAACGACTTAAACATTCGTTCAATCGGCTTCCATGAGAACATGTGACGTCATAAATGATCTGGAATCGATTTTAATCGTATGAAACCCATTGAACAAATGATTCAGTAATTTTTAATCTTCATCTGTTTGAACGCCATCACGATGATCGGCGATTTAGTCAGTAGTCCCCTGGCATTTGTTGAGAAAAAGAAATCATTGCCAAATATTTCAATTCCATAAGCCAGATCCTCTAAATTGCAAATATGTACGTATTTACTTTAAATCCCACACAATATTTATGTCTTTTGTACCAAAACCTGATTGTTATTTAACGTTATTGTGTCTCAAAAATGGAAATGAATGTAAAGGAAAAGTTTGATGAAGTTCCGAGGGGCGCCGCTTCAGAAATACTTTCTTTTTGTTAAATTTATAAACAAACTTAGTACCCGCCTCGCCACTCTGCGTCATCTCGTTTGAAATATTGAGTGAGGTATTCTCGTAAGTATACAAGGTGTTATATATGTCGCCGTTAGAGTCGTCGGTTGTCGCTTGAATCTTCAACGATTTACAATTTAGTGGGCGTATATACTTTCAGACGCCAGCACATCCAGCTACCCTAATCTGTCAAATTTATTTTATAGATTTTCAACTTTATCACATGTGATGTGTTGGCGTCTGTACGATTAAAATTAAAGTCATAGTTAAATTTGCAAATCTTTTCAGGGTTGACACAATAAATCAATCACAACGAAACGTGGTACAACTTTCAATCACTAGTAGGTATAGATATACACGGCTATAGCTAGGAACGCACGTCGGTTTCAATATACGACCGCACTGGCCGGCTGCTGCTGCAAAAGTGTCGAGCGCGCCGCTCAGCCGGTGAATCTTGACTCCGTCGAGCGTCGACAGACGGCGCTGTTACGTTGACTATATATATAGTCAACGTAACAGATGGAGCTTAGTTTGCACATGAAACTGAATAAGGTTTACATGCACCTTAATACACAAAATAAAATATTATCAACCCATACAAAAATGTCGATCAGCTCCCCATACGAATGCATGCAATTTTTTTGTATGGGGGCTGAGTTATTAGACAAATGAAGATAAAAGCCATGTTACAAGCCTATCAGACCTTCAGTGTCTCGCATGATTTATTATTACGATAATCATCTTCTTATCGTGTAGATGGCAAGAATTAAATTGTATCTGGCCAAAATTGAGCAACGCTGATCGCTTTGGTTGAAGCGTCATACAAGTCCTGAAGGGAACAGGAGGCTGGACAGGAGGGACAAGCAGATAAATGTGCCATACTTTCAGGTGACACGCCGCACTCGCAGAAGTTTTGTGATGTGGGAATGTAACCACATTTGCACATGATTATTGAACGTTGCAATTGAGAATTTAATGCAATCAATATTGCCTAATACAAAAACGTTTCAAATCAGTTAAGTTTTGAAGGAAAACAAAGGAGAATTCAAACCCTCGTATTTGTTAATTTTAATGACTAGTAGTCACTAAAATTGACAAATACGAGGTTTTGATGTTGTTGTTATGTTCTACGTATACGTATATACGTCAGTCTCAGTTTCAGGGATTCCTCTGTAGTTAAATAATAATAATATCTAGGGTTAATGTCACACAGATCAACCTAGCCCCAAACTAAGCAAAGCTTGTACTATGGGTACCAGGCGACGATAAACATACTTATATAGATAGATAAATACTTATATACCTACATAGAAAACATCCATGACTCAGAAACAAATATTCGTGCTCATCACACAAATATTTAAACTTACCGGGATTAGAACCCAGGGCCACCAGCTTCGTAGGCAGGAGCACTACCAACTAGGCTACGGTGAACGTCTAAATATTTTATACTATTTACGTGACACATTGCATAGTAACTATCTAGAAGTCCACATTCAATTAAACGAAACATTCTCACATAACCTACGATATATCTTTGCCTTACGAGCGGTCAACACACTTATTGCCATTCTAAATTAAGACTTATCTATCAAGCTACAAGACTCAATTTTCAGCGGCATTTGGAACAGTTAGTTGGCCACTCGAGTTCTATAGCGACAATAGTCTCTGTACATTTACATATTGATATGCAACCCCTGTGATTACTCCGGCAATTTGGCGCAGTGGCCGTCTTCAATTGTCCCGCCTTTTAATTTAACTAACACTAGAGAGAGCCACTGAGAGCGTCCGGGTAAATACACTGTTTAATTGTTGGCTTTAATGTATATGGACATACTGTGAATGTTAAGTCAATTGCAAATTTATTTTAACTGTATATGAGACAGAAGAACCTTTAAGATCTGGTACAGTTTCAACATAAAAGCTCTTTTTATTAGGGTTCCATAGCCAAATGGCCAAATTTTTTTCATCGTACCCATACATGTGGGGTATCTAAGGATAGGTCTTCAAAAATGATATTGAGGTGTCTAATATCATTTTTATTCTAAACTGAATAGTTTGCGCGAGAGACACTTCCAAAGTGGTAAAATGAGTGTCCCCCCCCTGTAACTTCTAAAATAAGAGAATGATAAAACTAAAAAAATATATATGACTAGCTGGTGCCCGCGACTTCGTCCGCGACAATTTTGAATGATAACCAATATAACTACTTATTTCTAGCTAAATCTAAAAAATGTAACTTTCAAAAGAAATAAGCAACATAAATCTAACCTATAAATAACCTAGCTATGAAATAAACTAAAGACTACTTTGCTACTGTTATTTAAAAAAATTACCCGATGTCATCAATTGTCCTTAAGTAAAGTCAGTAAGTCAACTAAAGTAAAATAATAATCAACGATGCATTAATCACAAAGGTAACTCCCATTAGATTAGGTTGACCCGACCTCTAAGTAATATTAATGCAAAATTTGAAGTTAAACCATGCAGTGCTTTTTGAGTTTTGCCCGGACAAACAGACCTAAATTCTAAAAACTATATTTTTGGTTTCGATATTGATTGTGGATCACGCCACAATTATCCTTTTAAAAAAATATTCAATGTACAGTTTTGACTTTCCTACGATTTTATTATATGTATAGATAAGATCACAGCTCCTCCCCAGTAGGTGACAGAGTGATAATATGTAGCCTATATGTTGACCCGATCTCTTAGTAATATTAATGCAAAATTTGAAGTTAATCCATGCAGTAGTTTTTGAGTTTAGCCCGGACATACATACAGACAAACAGACAAAAATTCTAAAAACTATATTTTTGGTTTCGATATCGAATGTAGATCACGCCCCAAGTATCCTTTTAAAAAAATATTCAATGTACAGTTTTGACTTTCCTACGATTTTATTATATGTATAGATAAGATCACAGCTCCTCCCCCGTAGGTGATAGCGTGATAATATGTAGCCTTTATGTTGACCCGACCTCTTAGTAATATTAATGCAAAATTTGAAGTTAATCCATGCCGTAGTTTTTGAGTTTAGCCCGGACATACATACAGACAACAAGACAAAAATTCTAAAAACTATATTTTTGGTTTCGATATCGAATGCAGATCACGCCCCAAGTATCCTTTTAAAAAAATATTCAATGTACAGTTTTGACTTTCCTACGATTTTATTATATGTATAGATAAGATCACAGCTCCTCCTCCGTAGATGATAGTGTGATAATATATAGCTTATATGTTGACCCGACCTCTTCATA
This sequence comes from Pseudoips prasinana, assembly GCA_951640165.1. Lineage (NCBI taxonomy): Eukaryota > Metazoa > Arthropoda > Insecta > Lepidoptera > Nolidae > Pseudoips > Pseudoips prasinana. The sequence continues at coordinate 33,460,136 of OX621245.1, read as the reverse complement.
ATATTAATGCAAAATTTTAAGTTAATCCATGCAGTAGTTTTTGAGTTTAGCCCGGACATACATACAGACAAACAGACAAAAATTCTAAAAACTATATTTTTGGTTTCGATATCGAATGTAGATCACGCCCCAAGTATCCTTTTAAAAAAATATTCAATGTACAGTTTTGACTTTCCTACGATTTTATTATATGTATTGATGTACATTACCATGCAAACTAACAACGAAAATTGGTTTGAACGAGATCTAGTACGAAGTTTTTCTTTAATACGTCATAAATCGTAAACAGCAATTTACCTTTCCTTTAATCAACTAAAATACTTCCTGCTACGGAACCCTTCATGGGCGAGTCCGACTCGCACTTGGCCGGTTTTTTTATATTTTAGGGTGACCAACAAGCAAGTGGGTCACCTGATGGTAAGTTATCACCGCCGCCCATGTACACTCGCAACACCAGAGGAGTCGCGGATGCGTTGCCGGCCTTTAAGAGTCAGCGAATAATTGTTGCTGATACTTCCCCCCACCCCGATGAGTCCTGGCGACCTTACGCGCAGAAATACAACATTAAAATCATTAATGTTATTAGTAAGGAATGTCTTCTGTATGATGGAGGTACTCCCCCAGTCGCGGTGCTCTTTGAGCGAATGAACGCGGTGCCCAGCCTTTCTTAAGCTTCTTAAATTCCCATCGCATAATACATTTTTTTATCCACATTACTTCACGATTCAGGCAGTCAGATCGTGGAATTCTCTCCATTCTTATATGTGTAAGACAAGATAAATACACTTTATTGCACACCAATGGATACATAAATATATAAAAATAAGAATATAACGAAGCGTCTGGGGTACACGGAGGCATGCCTGGAACACTATTTTCCTAATTTATCATTTATTATTTGGTGACGTTATGCGGGTAGTCAATTAAAAAATATAGGCGGACTTCACTTCCTTAGCAATTAATTATTCAGCAAAATTAATCAACTATGCTTAATGCGTCACCAAATCACTAATTAAGTTAGATTTTAATTTCAATTACGGCGTTCCGTCGATAATATGCGACCACAACAACTTCTCCAAGCAATAGTGACGTCAAGATGGCCGCCCGTTCGACGTTCCACCAGAGTGACACCGACTTATCACTCTTGTCTATGCAGTTATGTTGGTAGCACCACGGCTGCGCCGTCAAATATAATAAATATATCCAGTTATGATGGAAATGTAAACTTTAATTAGCAAGGGTTATATGATGGACAAGATTAAAGAAACATTTATTGCAACTGTGACAAATAATGTTGAGTCACAAGTTTATTAAAAATTGATAACAATTGAGCGCGTCTTATTGATGCAACGCATTCCAGAGACAAGCAGCTACAACAGTAAATGATTTGCCGAAGAAATTGGTGGAATACGTTGGTAAGGTTAGTTTCAGGTTTTCTGATGATCTCAGTGACTTGCATGCGTGTCATTGAGAAACTAAAAACGCTCTTCAAGATAATAGGGCGTTGAGAGATGTGTAACTCCAAAACAATATGTGATTTAAGAATCGAGTTAAAAATTACTCTCTCACTTCTTCAGGCTAGTTATGTATGCTTTTACCTGTGACTTCGTCCGCGTGGTAGTCGAAATCAGACACCGAAGAGGTTAAAACGAACGTTCTGTGTTCCTATGGTTTAGCACTTCCCGCTTTAGTCCGAAACAAAAAACACTTCGTATTATAATCACAATTATTTAATTTTGATCAAGTTTCTTAAAAACTAAGTTTCTTAAATACTCAGGATGCAGGTTGCACATTAATTAGGTCAATATTGGAGGCTTGGGTGGGATCACAGGATGCGCTGGGAGTTTTCTGTGATCTCTCTAGGCCTTTCGATTGCGTTGATCATCGTACGCTCGTTGTTAAACTGAAGTACTATGGAATATCTGGCACATCTCTTGATCTTGTGATGTCCTATTTATCGGGGTGACAACAGATGGTTTCGATAGGCGGTGTCACTTCGGCACGTCATCCTGTGAAAATGGGGGTGCCCCAGGGGTCTATATTGAGCCCATTTTTATTTCTAGTTTATATAAATGATCTCCCTTATCTGGTAGAGAAAGTATCAGAGATAGTTTTGTTCGCTGATGATACGTCGCTCATATTTAAAGTAAATAGAAAGGATAAAGATCTTATTGAGCATAATAAAACACTCAGCTTTATATCAGAATGGTTTTCGGCAAATAATCTCTTGTTAAATGCAGGGAAAACTAAATGCATCAGGTTCTCATTGCCGAATGTGACTCAAATTGTACCAACAGTTGCACTTAATGCGAAAATATTAGATTTAGTCCCATCGACCGTATTTTTAGGATTGACACTTGATTCAAAATTGCAATGGGGTCCTCAGATTGAAAAGTTAGCAGGTAAATTAAGTTCGGCTTCCTATGCTGTCTGGAAAATAAGGCAATTGTCAGATGAACAAACTGCTAGATTAGTGTATTTCGCGTACTTTCATAGCATTATGTCGTATGGCATTCTGCTGTGGGGTTCGGCGGCTGACATAGGTACTATTTTTGTATTGCAGAAAAGAGCAGTCAGAGCCATTTATGGTTTAAGCAGTCGCGATTCTTTGCGAAATTTGTTTAAAGAAATAAATATACTTACTGTGCCATCGGAATATAAATATCAGAATATAATGTTTGTTAGAAAAAATATTCATAATTATAAAAAGAAAAGTGAACTGCATAATATAAATACTAGAATAAAAACAAACTAGCCATGCCAGGCTTTAGAGTAAGCAAAACTAATAAATCAGTTTTAGGAAATTGTATTAGGTTTTATAACAAGCTTCCTACTCAAATTACTGATCTGCCTGACACAAGTTTTAAAACACATATTAAACGTGTACTTATGGCTAGGGGTTATTACACCACTAAAGAGTACATCGATGACAAAGACGTCTGGCTCTCACTTCCTACCTGCACATTGCTCGCTGGAGATCTTGTAGCCATATAGACATGACTGATCTGCTGTGTAACGTGAACTATCTGTAAATGATTGCTATCATATACTTAATTTAAAATTATTGACTCTGTCTCAAAATGAATAATGTTATTGTTTCGAAGTTTTTCTTTTGTATACCTAAATATAATCTAAAATAATAAGCATTCAGACAACCGATCGAGCATATATTGTGTTTGCCTACTAAATAATTACTCTAATTGGACCAAATCCCGTGTTCATGCCCGCTTGAGTATGTTTGGCCGGACCGTCTCAACTGGGTCGTGTTGAAACCGGTAGTAGATGAACCCACTGAGTTTGTTTCGCTGGGTCTTCTCAGTTGGGGCGCATTGGATCCGGTGGTAGCATTAAAGCGCGACCGTCGTTATTAACACAAGGTCCGTCATAATAATAATACCTTTAATATAGACAGAACCATTGACAATATGTAGTAAAAATATTAGACTTAAACTAGATAATTAAACATAATCTCTTGACAATAACTTGATACGAGCTAGCTAAATATCATTTCTGTAATAAAATAAATTTTATAAATGTTTTCATACAAGATGTACCTAAATATCTATGTTACTAGAAATAATATCTAATGTATACAACGATATTACTACAAACATGTTCTGACTATTTACAAGCGCTTTTTTAAAGTCTACGTGAATAAAAACCTTTTTTATTTTTATTTTTTTTTATTTACTTTCAACCCCCTCTTTAGAACCTTACGGGGTTAATCTTAGCGTTCAAAAATGACATATAGATTTTCATCTTTATCACATAAGCATAAGGTTTACTTTCCAAAATTAATCAACTATGCTTAATGCGTCACCAAATCACTAATTAAGTTAGATTATAATTTCAATTACGGCGTTCCGTCGATAATATGCGACCCCAACAACTTCTCCAAGCAATAGTGACGTCAAGATGGCCGCCCGTTCGACGTTCCACCAGAGTGACACCGACTTATCACTCTTGTCTATGCAGTTATGTTGGTAGCACCACGGCTGCGCCGTCAAATATAATAAATATATCCAGTTATGATGGAAATGTAAACTTTAATTAGCAAGGGTTATATGATGGACAAGATTAAAGAAACATTTATTGCAACTGTGACAAATAATGTTGAGTCACAAGTTTATTAAAAATTGATAACGATTGAGCGCGTCTTATTGATGCAACGCATTCCAGAGACAAGCAGCTACAACAGTAAATGATTTGCCGAAGAAATTGGTGGAATACGTTGGTAAGGTTAGTTTCAGGTTTTCTGATGATCTCAGTGACTTGCATGCGTGTCATTGAGAAACTAAAAACGCTCTTCAAGATAATAGGGCGTTGAGAGATGTGTAACTCCAAAACAATATGTGATTTAAGAATCGAGTTAAAAATTACTCTCTCACTTCTTCAGGCTAGTTATGTATGCTTTTACCTGTGACTTCGTCCGCGTGGTAGTCGAAATCAGACACCGAAGAGGTTAAAACGAACGTTCTGTGTTCCTATGGTTTAGCACTTCCCGCTTTAGTCCGAAACAAAAAACACTTCGTATTATAATCACAATTATTTAATTTTGATCAAGTTTCTTAAAAACTAAGTTTCTTAAATACTCAGGATGCAGGTTGCACATTAATTAGGTCAATATTGGAGGCTTGGGAGGGATCACAGGATGCGCTGGGAGTTTTCTGTGATCTCTCTAGGCCTTTCGATTGCGTTGATCATCGTACGCTCGTTGTTAAACTGAAGTACTATGGAATATCTGGCACATCTCTTGATCTTGTGATGTCCTATTTATCGGGGCGACAACAGATGGTTTCGATAGGCGGTGTCACTTCGGCACGTCATCCTGTGAAAATGGGGGTGCCCCAGGGGTCTATATTGAGCCCATTTTTATTTCTAGTTTATATAAATGATCTCCCTTATCTGGTAGAGAAAGTATCAGAGATAGTTTTGTTCGCTGATGATACGTCGCTCATATTTAAAGTAAATAGAAAGGATAAAGATCTTATTGAGCATAATAAAACACTCAGCTTTATATCAGAATGGTTTTCGGCAAATAATCTCTTGTTAAATGCAGGGAAAACTAAATGCATCAGGTTCTCATTGCCGAATGTGACTCAAATTGTACCAACAGTTGCACTTAATGCGAAAATATTAGATTTAGTCCCATCGACCGTATTTTTAGGATTGACACTTGATTCAAAATTGCAATGGGGTCCTCAGATTGAAAAGTTAGCAGGTAAATTAAGTTCGGCTTCCTATGCTGTCTGGAAAATAAGGCAATTGTCAGATGAACAAACTGCTAGATTAGTGTATTTCGCGTACTTTCATAGCATTATGTCGTATGGCATTCTGCTGTGGGGTTCGGCGGCTGACATAGGTACTATTTTTGTATTGCAGAAAAGAGCAGTCAGAGCCATTTATGGTTTAAGCAGTCGCGATTCTTTGCGAAATTTGTTTAAAGAAATAAATATACTTACTGTGCCATCGGAATATAAATATCAGAATATAATGTTTGTTAGAAAAAATATTCATAATTATAAAAAGAAAAGTGAACTGCATAATATAAATACTAGAATAAAAACAAACTAGCCATGCCAGGCTTTAGAGTAAGCAAAACTAATAAATCATTTTTAGGAAATTGTATTAGGTTTTATAACAAGCTTCCTACTCAAATTACTGATCTGCCTGACACAAGTTTTAAAACACATATTAAACGTGTACTTATGGCTAGGGGTTAATACACCACTAAAGAGTACATCGATGACAAAGACGTCTGGCTCTCACTTCCTACCTGCACATTGCTCGCTGGAGATCTTGTAGCCATATAGACATGACTGATCTGCTGTGTAACGTGAACTATCTGTAAATGATTGCTATCATATACTTAATTTAAAATTATTGACTCTGTCTCAAAATGAATAATGTTATTGTTTCGAAGTTTTTCTTTTGTATACCTAAATATAATCTAAAATAATAAGCATTCAGACAACCGATCGAGCATATATTGTGTTTGCCTACTAAATAATTACTCTAATTGGACCAAATCCCGTGTTCATGCCCGCTTGAGTATGTTTGGCCGGACCGTCTCAACTGGGTCGTGTTGAAACCGGTAGTAGATGAACCCACTGAGTTTGTTTCGCTGGGTCTTCTCAGTTGGGGCGCATTGGATCCGGTGGTAGCATTAAAGCGCGACCGTCGTTATTAACACAAGGTCCGTCATAATAATAATACCTTTAATATAGACAGAACCATTGACAATATGTAGTAAAAATATTAGACTTAAACTAGATAATTAAACATAATCTCTTGACAATAACTTGATACGAGCTAGCTAAATATCATTTCTGTAATAAAATAAATTTTATAAATGTTTTCATACAAGATGTACCTAAATATCTATGTTACTAGAAATAATATCTAATGTATACAACGATATTACTACAAACATGTTCTGACTATTTACAAGCGCTTTTTTAAAGTCTACGTGAATAAAAACCTTTTTTATTTTTATTTTTTTTTATTTACTTTCAACCCCCTCTTTAGAACCTTACGGGGTTAATCTTAGCGTTCAAAAATGACATATAGATTTTCATCTTTATCACATAAGCATAAGGTTTACTTTCCATTGGGATAGCTTGATGTGTTGGCGTCGGTACGATTAAAATTAAATTAATTGTGTTTTGATTGATTTATTGTGTCAGTTGACACAATAAATCAATCACAACGAAACGTGGTACAGCTTTCAATCACTAGTAGGTATAGATCTACACAGTTATAGCAAGGAACGCGCGTCGGTTTCAATATACGGCCGCTCTGGCCGGCTGCTCCTCCAAAAGTGTCGAGCGCGCCGCTCAGCCGGTGAATCTTGACTCCGTCGAGCGTCGGCAGATGGCGCTTGCGTTCCGATGATGACTTGTTGCGATATATATATATATATATGTGAACGTAACAGATGGAGCTTAGTTTGCACATGAAACTGAACAAGGTTTACATCCACCTAAATACACAAAATAAAATATTATCAACCCATACAAAAATGTCGATCAGCTCCCCATACGAATGAATGCAATTTTTTGTATGGGGGCTGAGTCATTAGACAAATGAAGATAAAAGCCATGTAGACGCCTATCAGACCTTCAGTGTCTCGCATGAGTTATTATTACGATAATTATTCATCTTCTTATCGTGTCGATGGCAAGAATTACATTTTATCTGCCCAAAATTGAGCAACGCTGATCGTTTTGGTTGAAGCGTCATACAAGTCCTGAAGGGAACAGGAGACTGGACAGGAGGGACAAGCAGATAAATGTGCCATACTTTCAGGTGACACGCCGCACTCGCAGATGTTTTGTGATATGGGAATGTAACCACATTTGCACATGATTATTGAACGTTGCAATTGAGAATTTAATGCAATCAATATTGCCTAATACAAAAACGTTTTAAATCAGTTAAGTTTTGAAGGAGAACAAAGGAGAATTCAAAACCTCGTATTTGTCAATTTTAATGACTAGTACAGTCACTAAAATTGACAAATACGAGGTTTTGAATTCTCCTATGTTATACGTATACGTAAAGAGCGTCAGTCTCAGTTTCAGGGATTCCTCTGTAGTTAAATAATAATAATATCTAGGGACAATGTCACACAGATCAACCTAGCCCCAAACTAAGCAAAGCTTGTACTATGGGTACCAGGCGACGATATACATACTTATATAGATAGATAAATACTTATATACATAGAAAACATCCATGACTCAGAAACAAATATTCGTGCTCATCACACAAATATTTACACTTACCGGGATTCGAACCCAGGGCCACCACTTCGTAGGCAGGAGCACTACCAACTAGGCTACGGTAACCGTCTAAATATTTTATACTATTTACGTGACACATTGCATAGTAACTATCTAGAAGTCCACATTCAATTAAACGAAACATTCTCACATAACCTACGATATATCTTTGCCTTACGAGCGGTCAACACACTTACTAGCATTCAAAAGTGAGTCTAACCTACTCAGCTTCAAGACTCAATTTTCAGCGGAATTTGGAACAGTTAGTTGGCCACTCGAGCTCTATAGTGACAATAGTCTGTGTACATTTACATATTGATATGCAACCCCTGTGATTACTCCGGCAATTTGGCGCAGTGGCCGTCTTCAATAGTCCCGCCTTTTAATTTAACTAACACTAGAGAGAGCCACTGAGAGCGTCCGGGTAAATACACTGTTTAATTGTTGGCTTTAATGTATATGGACATACTGTGAATGTTAAGTCAATTGCATATTTATTTTAACTGTATATGAGACAGAAGAACCTTTAAGATCTGGTACAGTTTCAACATAAACCTCTTTTTATTTTTTTTATATCTTAGGGCGACAAACAAGCAAGTTGGTCACCTGATGGTAAGTTATCACCACCGCCCATGTACATTAGCAAGGAATGTCTTCTGTAAGGTAGTTCCCCAGTCGAGGTATTCCTCAAAGCGCTACCATTTTGAGGCGCTCCTAATGAGGCGCTCCTTTTTTATTCCTCGGAGCGCTTCTTTTAGTAGCGCTCCCGATAGCAATAAAAAATATTAACTTTTATTTCCTCGAAGCGCTCCAATGATTAACTTTCGAATAGAGATAGGATACTAACTGAAACTATCGATAATAAGTAAAACACGTTATTTTGTGCAATTTGCATGAACTTCTTGATCTTAGATTGGTTTTAAAAAAATAACGTGATCCTGGTTAGAATAGACAAAGACAACTGTATCAGTATCTTGTTCTGTCATCATCATCATCATCATATCAGCCGAAAGACGTCCACTGCTGGACAAAGGCCTCCCCCAAGGATCTCCACAATAGCCGGTCCTGCGCTGCCCGCATCCAGCGGCTTCCCGCGACCCGCACAAGATCGTCGGTCCACCGTGTAGGAGGCCTACCCACGCTGCGTCTTCCGGTTCGTGGTCGCCACTCGAGAACCTTTCTGCCCCAAGGGCCGTCAGTTCTACGAGCTATGTGCCCTGCCCACTGCCACTTCAGTTTGGCAATTCTTTTGGCTATGTCGGCTACTTTAGTTCGCCTGCGGATCTCAGCATTTCTTATTCGATCTCGCAGGGAAACTCCAAGCATAGCCCTTTCCATTGCTCTTTGGGTGACCTTGAGCCGCCTGATAAGGCCCATAGTGAGCGACCACGTCTCTGTTCCGTAAGTCATCACTGGCAACACACACTGGTCGAAGACTTTCGACTTGAGACACTGCGGTATTTGGGATGAGAAGATATTACGTAGCTTCCCGAACGCTGCCCAGCCGAGTTGGATTCTACGATTGACCTCCTTTTCGAAGTTGGACCTACCTAGTTGGATGGTCTGTCCTAGGTAAATATAGTTCTCAACAACTTCGAGTGCAGAGTCTCCAACCTTAACTAGAGTGGGTGCAACATGGATGTTCGACATGATTTTCGTCTTATCCATGTTCATTTTCAGACCCACTTGTTGAGAGACTCTACTGAGGCCATCGAGCATTGTACCGAGGTCGTCAAGGGTCTCAGCTATGACTACTATGTCGTCGGCAAATCTAAGGTGGGTGATGTACTCGCCATTGACATTGATGCCAAAGCCTTCCCAGTCCAGAAGCTTGAAAACATCTTCCGATGCAGCGGTGAACAGTTTCGGAGATATGACGTCTCCCTGTCTCACGCCTCGCTGCAGTTGAATAGGTTTCGAGTTCTGGTCCTGAAGTCGGATTGACATGGTGGCGTTTTCGTACAAACTCTTTAACACCTGGACATACCGATAGTCAATTTGGCACCTTTGAAGAGATCTCAGCACGGCCCATGTTTCGATAGAATCAAAGGCTTTCTCATAGTCCACAAACGCTAAGCATAATGGCTGGTTATACTCCTCTGTCTTCTGTATAACTTGCCGCAGCGTATGTATGTGGTCTATGGTACTGTAATGATATTACCTGCCCTCCTACAGAATAAAACCTCTTTTATCAAGATAGCTAATAGCTCTGGTCATTTTATTAAAATAACTAAACATAGCTTTTAAAATGAGAATAGAATTCGAATCAAATAAAAAGCATGGTGTTACGTTGGATTGATGTTTGTCAAGAGTTATAAAAATGGTGTGCTAAAGTAAACATTGTGAATCTAATATAATTATTTTAAATAAAATCAGTGATTGTTTGTGAATACATGTGTTATCATTGAGAAGATCTCCCTAGATCCCGTATAGAAATACCTCTTGCAGCTGCGAGTGTGCTTACATGGTGGAGAGCGCCACACCATTTTTATAACTCTTGACAAATATCAATCAAACGTAACACCATACTTTTTATTTGATTCGAATTCGATTCTCATTTTAAAAGCTATGTTTAGTTATTTTAATAAAATGACCAGAGCTACTAGCTATCTTGATAAAAGAGGTTTTATTCTATAGGAGGGCAGGTAATATAATTACATCACCCCCTCCCCAAAAAAAAATTTTGGAAGTCTTGAAACACTTCCAAAATTCTGTTACCTTCCTACATTATAACTGTCTACCTATGTTGGGAGTTATCAAATACATAGGTGCAATAAAAAAGAGTAGAATTGAACCCAGGACCCACTGAAAGTCTAACAAATGGGAGTATGAGTCCGACTTGCTCAAAGTATAAAAAAAACCAACCAAAAATTATACTTTCAAGGCCCTAATTCTACTTTCCTAACACTAGCTAAACGCTACCTAATTATAGCTATCCTAGCTAAAATAAAATATTAGTCAACCTTCACACACAATAGCTTCAATGATCATACTTGGTCCTATCACCAAGTAAAAGTACAGAAATAAAAAAACAATGAAAATAATTACAACTTTTAACCATTTAAATAAATCATAAATTAATGATCTGAAAATAATTATTTTAAAAGGGCAAACTTAATTATAACAACTGGTTAAAAGTTTAATCCAAATTAAATTATCACAACAGTTGACCGTTCAACTAAATTATTAATGATAATCTGAAATAATTAATTAGAACAAGTGGTTAAAAATTAATTGAAGCATGTATAAAAGTTGGCTAATTGCTATCCTATTATAAAACCTAACTGCTAAACTATCCAAAATAATTGATAACAAAAAGATATTAATCTTATCAATCAAGGGTGGGGTTCCAGAGAGTCAGGACCATGATGGAAGATCATATACCAACCAAGATTAATGAAAAATAAATATCTCATTTATACCAATTAACCTACCCTATCATCTATTTGTCCCCAGACATGAAAATAAAAGTGTTAGGTAGAACAGAGTACCCATCAACATCATGGAGTCCATGAGGTTCTCCCACATCTATAGGCTACTATGTGCTAGATGTGTGATGCAAATGAATAATTAAATTCTATCCTCCACCATGTAAGCACACTCGCAGCTGCAAGAGGTATTTCTATACGGGATCTAGGGAGATCTTCTCAATGATAACACATGTATTCACAAACAATCACTGATTTTATTTAAAATAATTATATTAGATTCACAATGTTTACTTTAGCACACCATTTTTATAACTATTGACAAACATCAATCAAACGTAACACCATGCTTTTTATTTGATTCGAATTCTATTCTCATTTTAAAAGCTATGTTTAGTTATTTTAATAAAATGACCAGATCACCCGGTGATGTAATGATATTACCTGCCCTCCTACAGAATAAAACCTCTTTTATCAAGATAGCTAATAGCTCTGGTCATTTTATTAAAATAACTAAACATAGCTTTTAAAATGAGAATAGAATTCGAATCAAATAAAAAGCATGGTGTTACGTTGGATTGATGTTTGTGTGGCTAGGTTTTCCAAAGCAATTCTTTTCTCATCTACAGACATATAATTATGTACGTTATTTGTTGACAGATCCATATCTAACACTGTGCGTGGTTCTCTACCATACATGAGTAGATGTGGAACAATTCCGGTGGAAGCCTGTCTACTGGAATTGTATGCATACGTTACCAAAGGTACAAAGTGACACCAATTTCTCTGGTCAGCAGCAACAAATTTAGATAACATAGATAATAAAGTTCTATTAAACCTTTCGACTAATCCATTAGTCATTGGGTGAAACGCACTTGTTAGAACTGCTTTAGCTCCAAACAATCTGATGACTTCTTGTACTATATGGGCTGTGAGTTTTATTGCTGTTGTTATGGCAGTGGTAGAATAGATAAGCCGTTTACTTATGTTACTGATGAGAATGTTTATAATTACAATTTTATTTTATTTGTCAAATATATGAATATACTTTCGCGCATAAATTTTGTTTTCATGTGAAACGTACGAGAGCAACGATGACCAGGGGCGGTGTTCCAGTACAACCACAATGGACATGATGGAAGATCGGAAAATGAATAACGGGATTTACAAGAAGTAAATATCCAGGTAGAGATAGGGAGTTAGGAAATGGGTGAAGCGTAGATTAAGGGGATATTTCCGTCAATAGTTAAGAGTGGGTGATAGAATTTAATTATTCATTGGCATCACACATCTAGCACATAGTAGCCGATAGATGTGGGAGAACCTCATGGACTCCATGATGTTGATGGGTATTCTGTTCTACCTAACACTTTTATTTTCATGTCTGGGGACAAATAGATGATAGGGTAGGTTAATTGGTATAAATGAGATATTTATTTTTCATTAATCTTGGTTGGTATATGATCTTCCATCATGGTCCTGACTCTCTGGAGCCCCATCCTTGATTGATAAGATTAATATCTTTTTGTTATCAATTATTTTGGATAGTTTAGCAGTTAGGTTTTATAATAGGATAGCCATTAGCCAACTTTTATACATGCTTCAATTAATTTTTAACCACTTGTTCTAATTAATTATTTCAGATTATCATTAATAATTTAGTTGAACGGTCAACTGTTGTAATAATTTAATTTGGATTAAACTTTTAACCAGTTGTTATAATTAAGTTTGCCCTTTTAAAATAATTATTTTCAGATCATTAATTTATGATTTATTTAAATGGTTAAAAGTTGTAATAATTTTCATTTCTTTTTATTTCTGTACTTTTACTTGGTGATAGGACCAAGTATGATCATTGAAGCTTTTGTGTGTGAAGGTTGACTAATATTTTATTTTAGCTAGGATAGCTATAATTAGGTAGTGTTTAGCTAGTGTTAGGAAAGTAGAATTAGGGCCTTGAAAGTATAATTTTTGGTTGTTTTTTTTATACTTTGAGCAAGTCGGACTCATACTCCCATTTGCTAGACTTTCAGTGGGTCCTGGGTTCAATTCTACTCTTTTTTATTGCACCTATGTATTTGATAACTCCCAACATAGGTAGACAGTTATAATGTAGGAAGGTAACAGAATTTTGGAAGTGTTTCAAGACTTCCAAAATTTTTTTTTGGGGAGGGGGTGATGTAATGATATTACCTGCCCTCCTACAGAATAAAACCTCTTTTATCAAGATAGCTAATAGCTCTGGTCATTTTATTAAAATAACTAAACATAGCTTTTAAAATGAGAATAGAATTCGAATCAAATAAAAAGCATGGTGTTACGTTGGATTGATGTTTGTCAAGAGTTATAAAAATGGTGTGCTAAAGTAAACATTGTGAATCTAATATAATTATTTTAAATAAAATCAGTGATTGTTTGTGAATACATGTGTTATCATTGAGAAGATCTCCCTAGATCCCGTATAGAAATACCTCTTGCAGCTGCGAGTGTGCTTACAGTACTGTAGCCTTTTCGGAATCCGGCTTGTTCGGGAGGCTGGAAGTCGTCAAACCTTCGTGCGAGACGATTCGTAATGACTCTCGAAAACAACTTGTAAACATGGCTCAGCAGTGAGATGGGTCTGTAATTCTTCAATAGGGTTTTATCGCCCTTTTTGAAGAAGAGCACCACCACACTCCTGTGCCATGCTTTTGGCGTTTGACCTTCGAGTATGACGGAGTTGAATAACTTCTGAAGGGCCCGTAGGATCGGTGTACCACCCGCCTTCAGAAGCTCAGCTGTAACTCCATCATCACCCGGCGCCTTGTTGTTTTTTAGTTGTTTGAGAGCCATTCTAATCTCGTACAGGCTGACGTCCGGGATATCTTGGGTGTAGTGTCGGGTTAGTCTTGCTCTTGGATCGGCATGACTATTGACAGGAAGTCGCGTTGTCGTATATAACTGTCCGTAGAACTTCTCGATCTCACCTAGCAACTCTGGTTTTGACGTGACGATTCTACCATCCTCAGTCTTCAGCTTCGTCAGTTGGCTTTGCCCAATAGACAAATCTCTTGCGAACACTTTAGAGCCTCTATTACGCTCGATGGCCTCTTTTATACTAATAGTATTAAATTGGCGTGTGTCGCGAGTCAGAGACTTTGAGATTTGTCTGTTGAGCTGCCTGTATCTGGCAGCATCACATGAGGATGTTAGAATCATTTTCCGCCTTTCTTCCATAAGCTGTAGGGTATGGTCGGAGATCTTTTTGGTTCCATTTGTACGGCGGGTTTTGTAGAAGTTAGACCCGGCCGTATGGACAGCTTCCACGAACCTGTCGTGGTATGTATCCACTTCTTCACAGTCTGCTAGGCATTCGAATCGGTTCTGAAGTTCGAGTTGAAAGGGTTCGGGGTTTTGGAGGTGGAACGGTATGGGACGGAGCGTAGACTTCATCAGTCGGGACCTCTCAAGTTTGACATTTAGGTTCAATGAGCCTCTGACCAGTCTGTGATCGCTCCCGGTCTTAACCGCATTGATCACAGAGACATCATTGAATACTTGTCTCCTCGTCGACAGGATGAAGTCTATCTCGTTTTTAGTTTTCCCATCGGGGCTCACCCAGGTCAATTTACGATGTGCCGGCTTCCTGAAGAAGGAATTCATCATAAAGAGACCCTCCTTCTCCATAAAGTCAGCCAACATCTGGCCTCGGGGGTTCCGATCCCCGGTTCCAAATTGCCCCACTTTCAGCTCTTCACCGATTTGTTTGCCCAGCTTCGCGTTGAAGTCCCCCATGACCACAGTGAAATAAGAGTTCGAGGTATGTATGGCTCTGGAAATGTCCTCATACATGACCTCGACTGCATCATCGGAGTATGTCGAAGTAGGTGCGTATACCTGTATAACCTTCAGCGAATACCGCCTGGTGATTCTTAGTATAAGGTACGCAACCCTCGTCGACACACTCTCGATTTTCACTACGTTGTTCACGAGGGACTTGTGGACTATGAACCCGACACCACCTTGGGATAGTTGGTCACCCTCCCGGTAATAGAGCAGGTTTCCGGATTTCAGTATTATCGAGTCCTCCCCCTCTCTTCGGACTTCAGATAATCCTACAATATCCCAATGTAACCTGCTCAGTTCTTCCTCCAGTTCGGTTATCTTCTCGTCGGAGCGCAGTGTTCGTGTGTTAAACGTTGCCAGGGCCAGAGGTCGTCGTTTTTGGTAACGTGGAATCTGCCGGGATTCTTAGCACCCCCTGCCCTGCCGTAACCACGGCTGTTACCACGGCTGGGAATAGCAGGGCTGCCGGGGACTGGGGGCCGCGGTTTAGTTGTGTTCATCATTTGAGGGGATTTGCCATAATCGCCACGCTTGGCAGACGGGTTGGCGATCGCAGTAAGGTGAACTCATATAAATCAAAACTCAGGAGAACGCTGCTGCCCGTTCTCTGGTGTATATATTTCCCTCGGGACGACTTTTACGTCCCCCCACGGGATGAGGGGGGTGGTGATATTCTTAGGCCGTCACCACACAGTAATATCATCTTGTTCTGTATCGTACTTTAATCTCTGGCGATGCCTGACTTCATCCGCGTAATAATATAATAATTATAAATCAATAGTCGAAATCAGACATCGAAGAGGTTAAAACAAACCTGTTCTTTTTACATTTGATTACCACTTGCACGGGATCACCGATGACGCGTTAAGGGGCAAAGCGATCCTCACCGCTGAGGAACCTACCCTAGCTAACCTGCGGCTTTCTCTAGCTACCTAGGTGGACGACCCGGGGAAGAAAGCCACAAAGAAACTCCGGGCAGCTTTTTTCGTCTTCTTTTGCTTTTAGTTTTCCATTGTTTTTAATATCTTGTATTTTCTTATATTGTGATGGGTGTTATGTAGGCTAATGCACGCACAGAACCGTTTTCATCTAATGAATCAAAATAAGCTTGAGTTAATAAACAATAACATTAAATTTCACTCAAGCAATTAGAGTAACATCTTGCTAGATGAGAAAACTGTGGGTACATTCGCGTACATTTACAAAATTAACAAGTCACACGAACGCCACCAAATGCGACGACTGTATAAAAAAAAATATTATGAGTACCCCAACGGCAGTTCGACCACTTACCGCAAGCAGCACCCGTTCACGAGTATGACGTGAGGGCCATCACCTCCAAAAAAAAGGAAGTATTTAGATATGTAGTTTATTCATATGGTTGCACTATTATTAGTATTAGTTTATTTTAGTATGTAGTTTATGAAATGATATTATAAACCTACGCACAGGCCTATTGTACTTTAAGCTTCCTCACATGTAAATTAAGGTTGTGGAATGAACTCCCTGCCATCGTTCTCTCAAGTGACTATAGCTTGAGGCCCTTCATAACAGAATAATAAGTCCTCGAAAAGGAGCTTCAGGTGTTGCAAATGTCGATAGACAACGGTGACCGCTTATCATCAAATTAAAATATCTGCTATTTCACAATTCATCAGACCCTCCCAAAGATTTATTGAAATAATAATAATATCCTGGGACATTATTTACACACGGCCATCTGATCCCAAACTAAGCAGAGCTTGTACTATGGAAACCAGATAACAGATATACTACATATACAAATTTTCTTTTGTAAATACACACTTATATAGATAATTACAACCAGACTCAGGACAAACAGACATGTTCATGAACACAAATATTTATCCTGGGTGGAAATCGAACCCACGACCTCCGGCGTGAAAAGCAAGCATTTGCCAACCACGCCAACAGGCCCGTCGAAATACATATTATTATTTAAATATTCCTTCCTTTCTTTCATGCTCTCACCGATTCGAAAGTGAGATCGGTGTTGTTACGCAACTAGGCACGTGGTTAGTCCATAGATGGGTGACCGCCAAAGTGGGGCACGTTAAGTTGTAGGTCCCGGTTGTGGCCATTGGGTATTAGCCTTTAGTCACTGTGCGGCATAACAACTCTGACACTACGATAAGAAAGTAAATATTCCTTCCTTTTTTTCAAAATACCTTGTTTGTTACTGAACCATACAATCATTTACCAGAGGCAATTGGCTGATCCAATTAAACAGGGGCGTATTAATCCGTTCCTGGCATTCGGATAGTGTAGACGCTAAACACGGTCACAATTCAATCCGACTTGGAACCGCGGCGGCCACTAATGACTGGACCAGCAGGCCAATCGTGATTTATATGCCGCCAGCGATGCCCATGAATGGGGTCCAAGGGAGGCACTCAAGCGGTGGTATTATCTTTCTTAATTACCATGATTTTGGAACGAAGTTCCGTATCGCGCGTTGTGAAAGGGGGCTAGACGGAAAAAAATCTTACGATAAGTTGTCACGACACTTTTTGCAGCTGTGTGGCGTGTGCATGTTTTTCTGTCTGTCTCTCTCTCTCTCTCTCTTATAGAAAGCAAGCCAGATATTTTCATTTCTATTTCACATTGAACAGTGTGGTGTCGCGACGATTATTTTTGTTGAGTGTATACAGGTTTTTTGTACATAATAAATAATAAGAAATAACTTCGTTCCATCCGGGTGTCCCTTGACACCTCTCAAGTTTTATATATATGTATATATTAATACATCAGTTAGTCGGGCACCACTTGTGTACTAACTACTATTACAAACTATACTACTACGAAAAATATAGTTTTAGATATATTTTACTACATATTATCTCAAAAATGGGAAATCATAAACTAATCGTCCGACGGGTCTCGAACCTGTACTATCTACCAATGAGGGGTAGGCGCTCTGCGTTAAGCTACGAACGATAAACACTGGCAGATAAAATTTAGGATTCCCTTGCTAACAGCCTCCCGGAGGATGTAGGTATTATCTATCGGCTTTGTTTTCTAGAAACATGTGATATGTTCACACTTGCATGTGAAAGATCATATCATATTGATAATATCTCCCTTTCCTGAGGATGTAGGCATTATCTATCGGTTTAACGCAGATCTTGTCCGATTGGTTAGGTCTATATTAAGGTAAGAATTCATTAGGGGAGGGCAATCCAAAGGAGTCCTCCCAGGGTACGTACCATTTGGGACATGGTGCAAAAGGGGGTACTGGAGCAGCAAACCTGCGTTCCCGGGACTCCCCCATCAGGCGCCAAGAGAATTCCACGGCAGGTAGGTTTAGTCGGTGCAAGTCCGACATACCCACCCGCAGACACTTTTTGCGGGTGGCATGCAAAGGCATTCCCCCTGCCTTAACAAAAAGAATGAAAGATTCATTATTATTTTTATGGCGAACCTTGTGTTTATAAAGATGTTCACGCTTTAACGCTACCATTGGTTCCAATGCACCCCGACTGAGAAGACCCAGCGAAACAAACTTAGCGGATGTCTCTACTACCGGTTTCAACACAGCCTAGTTGAGAGTTGAGACGCTCCGACGAAACATACTCATGCATATACACGAGATTTAGTCCAATTTACTGCAATTATTTAGCAGACGAGCACAATTTAATATTTCAATCCATGCACTAAATTTCACAATGCAGTTAATACGGGGATGGAACACTACCGATGATATTAACAATTATGTACTTGTTTGGCGTCGTTTATAAGTCCTTACTTACTTACTTATGATATGGACAGGGGTTACCCTAGTGTCAGAGTTGTTAAAGCCGCCCATTACGCCTCTGACACGGCTTGTCGACTGTTGCTTAATCGCTATAACCGCGACCGACAGCTTAACGTGCCCTCCGAAGCACTTTGGTGGTCACCCATCTATGGACTGACCGCGACCCCAGTTACTTTACCACACCGATCCCTTACGGACAGGTAAGAGCATCTGGCTATGAGCGCTTAAGACTAATCCTTAAATTATATAAGTTTAATTTGTGGATTGAATGAAATGCATGCAAATATAATACAACATGCCGCATATTTTCAAACTCACAACTACTCGCAAGGGAATCTAAACCTAAAGGGTACTTCCAGTCGCCCTAGAATCTTGAAATTTGGCATGAAGCAATGTCTCTTTATTTATTTAGGATAACTTACAAAACTTACACAAATACATTGAATACATACATGTTATAAAATTACGTGCTAAATGTTGCTTTACTTATAAGTCGCCACGGCATGGTAAAGGACAGTTCTTTCTTTTTTTTATTTTCTTACTAAACTTAAGATTACTATAACTACTTAGATTACTACAAATTCAAAGAGTACTAAAACATATTTTAAAGAAACTAACTCATATATATCAATAGACCATTAGGCATACATTACACATATAAAAGAAACTATAACTCGACTGCGTGAACTTTTACTCATATACCTACAGGTTTGTACGGAACCCTTGGTGCGCGAATCCGACTCGTACTTGGCCGGTTTTTATTGTTTCCAAATCCCAATCCCAATCCAAATTCCAAATTCTCCCAAATTTGTGAACAAAGTTGAATTATGGTATTTATTAGTCGAAGTAAACCAAATATTTTTGTTTAGATCAACTCGCTAGAAAGTAGCATCATCATCATCATCATGTCAGCCTAAAGACGTCCACTGCTGGACGAAGGCCTCCCCTAAAGATCTCTACAAAGATACTTTGGCTTAGTTTGCATACATTGAGCCCGATTGGTGCAAACGTTAGTGCCGTCTTTTTCTCTCCCGTTATCGCCTTACACCTGCCGCGATCTTTCGATATTCGAACGCAAAAACGATAATTGGTTCCAATTCTAACGATAATTCGTAAAATGGCGGATTAATATATTTATTTTTTAAAACGCCTTAACGCGACATTTCTAGAAGCTATTATGGGGGGTTTTCTTATATATTTTCTATGTAGGTACAGACAGCGACCAGTTACGATTTTATTATATGTATTCATATTGATGATTAAAGTAGTCAAAGAAATTGCACGAAAATATAATACAAGAACAGATATTCTTGGCTCAGTTTGCATACATTGAGCAAACATTAGTTCCGTCTTTATCTCTGCCGCTATCGCCTTACACATAAACGTTAACGTTATGCGCACCTGCTGCGAACTTTCGATATTCGAACGCAAAAACGATAATTGGTTCCAATTCTAACGATAGTCCGTAAAATGGCGTATTAATATATATATTTTTTAAAACGCTTTAACGCGACATTACTAGAAGCTATGATAGGGGGGCTCCCCCATAACAGTTTTTCTTATATATTTTCTATGTACAGACAGCGACCAGTTACGATTTTATTATATGTATTGATATTGATGATTTAAGCAGTGAAAGAAATTGCAGGAAAATATAATACAAGAAAATATATTTTTGGCTGAGTTTGCATGCATTGAGCAAACATTAGTGCCGTCTTTATCTCTCCCGCTATCGCCTTACACATAAACGTTAACGTTATGCGCACCTGCTGCGAACTTTCGATATTCGAACGCGAAAACGATAATTGGTTTCAATTCTAACGATTGTTCGTAAAATGGCGTACCAATTAAAATTTGTTTGAAAACGCCTTGGCGCGACATGCTGAGAAGGATCCGTAATGTAGCGAAATGATTTAGTTGGCTGGCGACAGGAAGGAACTAACGAGAGGTGAAAGGAGTTATAGTTCTATGAAATAGACAATCACAGCCAAAGAGCATATAACTACGCATGCATATGACACAGCAATTATTTTATTTGATTTTGAATAGTTATATTCTCTTTGATGATACTTATAGCGGTTGGGGTCGCAACTAAACGCTATTACAGGTACGTATGGGTAAATGTATACTAATTAACAGTATCACACACTCTTATTTATCGTCTTTTAATTGCCATCTGAAGATCGGTGTTACAGTAATTATTTACTGTAGCGTTTGCTGAGATAGACACCTTTACTAGCTTGTACTGATGACGTTGCATGCTTCATAATCAACTCCTATGTAAACTAAACGTAATTAGTTATATTATATTTGATGTAAACTAAGTTAAAGATTATCTGTGCTTGTCACACTAATATTATAAAGGCGAAAGTTTGTGAATGTGTAGGTTTGTTAATTCTTCACGTCGTTAGCTGACTACTGGGTTATTATAATATATCCTCATGGGTTTCGAGGTCAGACGACTGTCAGTCTATTATTCTGGTAGCTCCTGGGTGGATTAACTCATAGGTTATAATTTTTAACGTCGGTAAAACCGCTGGGCACAGCTAGTTGGGAATAAATCTTTTTTACATTTGCTTTTTTTCAATAGGACATGAACATTTCTTCGCAGGTTTTTTTCTTGAGTGAAAGTAAATTTCTGTATTTTTCTACTATTGAAAACTTCAGTTCGCTACAATTATTCGATGCTGATATATGTATATTGCTGTGACAGACAGACGGAAGGATAAATTGAGTCAACACATAAAGATCAAGCATTTAGGTACAAACGCCAGCACATCCAGCAACCCCAATCTGTCAAATTTCTTTTATATATATTTTCAACTTTAACACGTAAGATTAAGGTTCACTTTCTATTGGGCTAATTTGACAGATTGGGGTAGCTTTATGTGCTGGCGTCTGTACATCTTTTATTTATTTTATTTTATTATAAGGCAGGGGTATACCTACGCATGCCACCTGAAAAAGGTTTTGCGGGTGGCTATGTCGGGCTCGTACCGATTAAACCTACCTCAATACTCAATCGTTTATCGCTTCCACAATGTCAGATGGTATAATAATCTTATAATTATGTAACAATTATGGACCCTGTCGGGCACAGCATAGTAGAAGAGAGGAAGAAGGCTTTTTGTTAATAATAAAAAGTTTTAGAATTTATACTATTTGTAAGAATTATTGAGTATGCCAAATTTTAATTTAAAAATGTCAGTATTCAAAGCGAAAAGATTATCAGATTAATATTAGAATGTCAAGATCTATAGAATTGTTGTTGTTAATGTTTATAGTAGTATTATAGGAATTTTATAAGATGATTTGTTAATTTAATATTTTTGATTTTTAAGTTCCCGTGGACATCTTTTGGCCCCTGATAGGGGTAGCTCCGGGAACGCGGGTATGCTGCTCCAGTGCTCCCCTTTTGCGCCACGTCCCAGATAGTCGAGACATCACACGAGACGACACAGGCATTAGATTCCCTAGTTTATAAAGTTTAATGCGGGTAAAACCGCGGGGCACAGCTAGTCTATTTATAAAAAATAAACCGGCCAAGTGGGAGTCGGACATGAAGGGTTCCGTAGCAGCAAGTATTTCAGTTGATTAAATGAAAGCAAATTGCGGTTTATGAGGTATTAAAAAATAAACTACTTGCTAGATCTCCTTCAAACCAACTTTCGTTGTTAGTTTTCATGGTAATGTACATCATATATTTTTTTTTAGTTTTATCATTCTCTTATTTTAGAAGTTACAGGGGGGGCGACACTCATTTTACCACTTTGGAAGTGTCTCTCGCGCAAACTATTCAGTTTAGAAAAAAATGATATTACAAACCTCAATATCATTTTCGAAGACCTATCCATAGACAACCCCACATGTATGGGTACGATGAAAAAATTTTTTTGAGTTTCAGTTCTATGTATGGCGACCCCCCTAAATTATTGTTCTTTTTCTATTTTTGTGTAAAAATCTTGATTGTAAAAAATTCTTACAGAATACATCTACTAACCAAGTTTCAACAATACAGCTCTTATAGTTTCGGGAAAAAGTGGCTGTGACATACGGACGGACAGACATATGGACAGACAGATAGACATGACGAATCTATAAGGGTTCCGTTTTTTGCCATTTGGCTACGGAACCCTAAAAAGAGCAGTGGCCGCTCTTTCTCTGAGTAGGTACTATGACCAGCAGTGGACCTTATTCGGCTGACATGATTACTCGAAAAGTACTAGGCGGTCAGATATTGAGAGAAGTTTACTGCACGTGTAAGCGCTTCGGTTTCAGAGAGCACAACTGCAACTGGCTGTGATCCTGGGAGAGCTCTGGATTGCCCTCCCCTATTGCCGACTCCTGCCAGTCCGGCACAGCAACTGCGCCACAAACAGAACAGATTTGGATTTCTTTAATTTGATGACAAGCATTTAGGTACATCTAGACAGATTGATCAGGCTAGTATATGGTATATTATTATGTCTTTTTTTTTTTTTTTTTTTTTTTTTGATTAGGCAGGGGGAATGCCTACGCATGCCACCCGCAAAAAGTGTCTGCGGGTGGGTATGTCGGACTCGCACCGACTAAACCTAACCTGCCGTGGACTTCTACTGGCGCCTGATAGGGGGAGCCCCGGGAACGCGGGTATGCTGCTCCGGTGCCCCCCTTTTGCGCCGTGTCCCAGATGGTCGGGACACGCACCCGGGGAGGACTGTGGGTTGCCCTCCCCATTTGCCGACTCCTGCCAGTACGGCACAGCGACTTCGCCACAAACAGTTCGCTGTCTTCCCGGGGCTGCTTGCACGTGGCGGCAGTTGAGGACACTTCTCATACTGCCACCGCAGCCCCGAGGATATTATTATGTCTAATGATAATCTCCATTTATATATGAAGTCAAACGGCCGACATGTATTTACATATAGCAGGTTACTGTTAATTATATCTTGGCAGAGACAAATAGTTAATTACAGTTGAATTAACGGTTGAATCGGTTAATTGGATGTGTTGTGTTGCTATTTATTTTCGGATTGTCGTGAACCCACACATCACGGATAGCCTGAGCTAAGCTCTACCAGAGCATGCTTGTAACGTGGGGATTAAGTTAAGTGTCGACTCCATGTGTTGCACAGCAGTTAAGACAATCGCCTCGCCGCTTGGTGTTCCGGGTTTGATTTTCACGCAGGACTACTATTTTTGTGGCCTATAAATAATTGTTCAGAATCTGGATGTACAGTCAGCTCCAAAAGTCGATGAACAGAATGTATATGTAACAGTACAGTTACGGCGTCAAATCAGGGTAATCTAATGATATATTTAATGGATGTGCTGGCGTTTGTACAGACTTTTTATCCATTAAATATTATATTATATCTTTGTGTCCGTAAATTTTATGTTTGTAAAGTACCTCGTGACATAGGGCGTAATATATCTAGCGTGCGTAGCCTTTTTAAATAAAAACAAATAAAGTGTCAATGGCGAGCTATTACCTATCCACATATAATAAAATAAAAAAGGTTTTTATTCACGTAGACTTTAAAAAAGCGCTTGTAAATAGTCAGAACATGTTTGTAGTAAAATAGTTGTATACATTATTATTTCTAGTAACATAGATATTTAGGTACACATTGTATGAAAACATTTATAAAATTAATTTTATTATAGCAATGATATTTAGCTAGCTCGTATCACGTTATTGTCAAGAGATTATGTTTAATTATCTAGTTTAAGTCTAATATTTTTACGACATATTGTCAATGGTTCTGTATATATTGAGGTATTATTATTATGACGGACCTTGTGTTAATAACGACGGTCGCGCTTTAATGCTACCACCGGATCCAATGCGCCCCAACTGAGAAGACTCAGCGAAACAAACTCAGTGGGTTCATCTGCTACCGGTTTCAACACGACCCAGTTGAGACACGGGATTTGGTCCAATAAGAGTAATTATTTAGTAGGCAAACACAATATATGCTCGATCGGTTGTCTGAATGCTTATTATTTTAGATTATATTTAGGTGTACAAAAGAAAAACTTCGAAACAATAACATTATTAATTTTGATTAATATGGGGCACACTATATATTACAGATATTAGCTAGAATCATATGACAGTAATCTAAGCAAAAGAGGGGAGCAAAGATCGTGACAAATGGAAATCCGTTGTCTCTGCCTACCCCTCTAGGAAACAGGTGTGAGTCTATGTATGTATGCTAGAATGTTTTTGTACTCCTAACCAACTTACAGAAATATTAACATGATAGTCAGATAGATAGACCAGTTAGAGAATACATACACAGAAACGAAGCCCAGAAATTATGAATAGCAGAAAAATACAGTATTTTTTATTTTCTTTGATCATATGAATATCACCTGATTAACCAATTCTGTATAACCTAATTCTCAGAGGAGTCGCTGATATTTAGGTTATAAAGAGTTCGTTTAGAAGGCCTTCGCGCCCGACAGACAGACATACAGAGTTACTTTCGCATTTATAATATTAATAAGGATTATATTTATAATTTTGCTTACAATTACTCATTCAACGCCTCGTACACAAATTAAAATACATACTTATTCCATTATTATGTTTTAATAATTGGTCTATAATGTCAGTAATTTAATTTAATCTCTTCAAGATTAAATAGGTAAACATTTTAGCCAACAGGAAACTAATGGTATCAATTATCACCTTAAATCCTTTTATCATTTATTTACAAATACATTCTTCAAGCACGATGTAATTTGACTCAACATATTAAATTACTGAAGTGTTTCTTAATTGAGCAGATTCTTGTAATTGTTCTATCGGTGGATAAATAAATAACCTGACGACAGCGGATAGGGGCTGTTTTTGGTGAATATTGAAAGATCAGTTTTGTAATAAATATGGGTACTCTTTCTGCTTTATGGTGAATAGAAACTTTCCTAGTTCGGTAACTGAAAATCAAAAATTTTCCTTCTGTATTACAAAACACAATCCGTATACGAAGCATAAATACTGATTGCCCAGACTTTAAAAAAGCGCTTGTAAATAGTCAGAACATGTTTGTAGTAATATAGTTAGTTAAACATAAGTATTTTTAAGTACACGGATTGTATGAAACATTTAGATGTAACATTAATTATGAATTATTTACTCTCAAAATATTATATTAAGCTACTACAAGCTAGCCAAATAACTAAAACATAAAATCATAATTATTATTTAATATGTTATACTTATCTAAATGTTTCATACAATCCGTGTACTTAGAAATAATTACGTTTAATTAACTATATTCATCATCATCATCATCATCATATCAGCCGAAAGACGTCCACTGCTGGACAAAGGCCTCCCCCAAAGATCTCCACAATTCGTGCTATTCGCATCCAGCAGTTTCCAGCGACCCGCACAAGATCATCGGTCCATCTTGTAGGGGGCCTGCCCACGCTGCGTCTTCCGGTTCGTGGTCGCCACTCGAGAACCTTTTTGCCCCAACGGCCGTCGGCTCTACGAGCTATGTGCCCTGCCCACTGCCACTTCAGCTTGGCAATTCTTCGGGCTATGTCGGTGACTTTGGTTCGCCTGCGGATTTCGACATTTCTGATGCGATCCCGCAGGGAAACTCCGAGCATAGCCCTCTCCATTGCTCTTTGGGTGACCTTGAGCCTTCTAATAAGGCCCATAGTGTGCGACCACGTCTCTGTTCTATTAACTATATTACTACAAACATTTTATTACTAATTACAAGCGCTTTTTTAAAGTTACGTAGACTTTAAAAAAGCGCTTGTAAATAGTAATAAAATGTTTGTAAATAGTAATGAAAGCCTTTTTTATTTTATTTTACAGTTCATCGTTATTTTGTACTTCTAAATTCAGTATGACAGTGCTGCTAGAGATAATTTAAATGAACTCATTAAATAAATAAATATTTGTACTTGTTACGTAATAATAATAGCTACCAATATATATCACATAAATGAAATGTTATCTCTAAATATTTCATACAATCCGTGCACTTAGAAATAATTATGTTTAATTAACTATATTACTACATCCATGTTCTGACTAATTACAAGCGCTTTTTTAAAGTCAACGTTAATAAAAACCTTTTTTTTTATTTTATTTTGCAGTTCATCGTTATTTTGAACTTCTAAATTTAGTAAGACAGTAAAGTTTTCGTAAAACGAACTCATTAAATAAATAAATATTTGTACTTGTTACGTAATAATAATAGATCGTTACCAATATATATCACATAAATGAAATGTTATCTCTAAATGTTTCATACAATCCGTGCACTTAGAAATAATTATGTTTAATTAACTATTTTACTACAAACATGTTCTGACTAATTACAAGCGCTTTTTTAAAGTCAACGTAAATAAAAACCTTTTTTTAAATTACTTTTTTTCATTTTATTTTACAGTTCATCGTTATTTTGAACTTCTGAATTCAGTATGACAGTGCTAGTAGAGATTATATACAACAAACTCATTAAATAAATAAATATTTGTACTTGTTACGTAATAATACCTACCAATATATATCACATAAATGAAATGTTACATCTAAATGTTTCATACTTACCGTGCACTTAGAAATAATTATGTTTAATTAACTATTACTACAAACATGTTACGACTATTTACAAGCGCTTTTTTAAAGTCTACGTAAATAAAAGCCTTATTTATTTTATTTTACAGTTCATCGCTATTTCACCTTCTAAATTCAGTATGACAGTGCTGCTTGAGATTATGTAAAACGAAATTATTAAATAAATAAATATTTGTATTTGTTACGTAATAATAATAGCTACCAATATATATCACATAAATGAAATGTTATCTCTAAATGTTTCATACAATCCGTGCACTTAGAAATAATTATGTTTAACTAACTGTATCACTACAAACATGTTCTGACTATTTACGAAGCTAGTGGTCCTGGGTTCGAATCCCGGTAAGTACAAATATTTGTGTGATGAGCACGAATATTTGTTTCTGAGTCATGGATGTTTTCTATGTATTTATCTATCTATATAAGTATGTATATCGTCGCCTGGTACCCATAGTACAAGCTTTGCTTAGTTTGGGGCTAGGATGATCTGTGTGACATTGTCCCTAGATATTATTATTATTATATTATATTTACAAGCGCTTTTTTAAAGTCTACGTAAATAAAAACCTTTTTATTTTATTTTATTTTGCAGTTCATAGTTATTTTGAACAGTAGAGATTATGTAAAACGAACTCATTAAATGAATAAATATTTGTACTTGTTACGTAATAATAATAGCTACCAATACGGGCAGGTAAATGTAGATATCTCTGGATTCGTTTGAAGCCGTCAGCGTTCTGGAACATCTCGTAATGAGCCCTGCTTCAACAATGTCGGTTTGCAGCTAACGATATTGTAATATGTATGATATTGTAAAATATGGTGGTAGGTAGATATTGGCACCTACACAAGGTGAGGGTTTTCTCTACACATATAATAAAATCGTAGGAAAGTCAAAACTGTACATCGAATATTTTTTTAAAGGGATACTTGGGGCGTGCTCTACAATCGTAATGGAAGCTAAAATTGTAATAACATATTTTCGTTCCATAGGGTGGGTAGATATTGGCACCTACACAAGGTGAGGATTTTATCTATACATATAATAAAACCGTAGGAAAGTCAAAACTGTACATCGAATATTTTTTTTAAAGGATACTTGGGGCGAGATCTGCAATCGATATCGAAACCAAAAATAGTTTTTAGAATTTTTGTCCGTTTGTCTGTAAGTATGTCCGGGCTAAACTAAAAAAGTACTGCCTGGATTAACTTCAAATTTTGCATGAATATTGCTAAGAGATCGGGTCAACACATAGGCTACATATTATCACGCTTATCACCTACGGGGGAGGAGCCGTGATAATTTATAAAAGTAGGTACATATTTCGATGGTTTCTTTATTGTATTTTTGTAATAATACCTTGGAAAATTCTGATCCCAAACTAAGCAGAACATTTACTATGAAAACCAGATAAGTGATATATTACATATACTACTATTCTTTTGTAAATACATATTTATGTAAATAATTACACCCAGACTCAGGAGAAACAGACGTGTTCATGCACACAAATATCTGTTATACGTGGGAATCAAATCCACGACATGTTGTGATAGGCAAGCATTTACCAACCACGCCAACAGACTTAAATAAGCTTTCTAAAAACTAAAGATGTAAATTGAATTTGGTAGTAATCTCCCCTTTCTCAAACACCATATTTATAATCTCCCGACTTTTATCTTTGTGACGTTTTCAAACTTATAGTATTCCTGTTTTCATGTCACGGGTTAAAAACAAAGTTGGATAAAATAGTATGAAACGATAACAAAACACACCTTCCATGGAGAGCAGATCACAGTCAATACCTACGTAAGCGGCTTAACTGGACGCCTGAGTTATTGCATTTGTATTGTCGCCGACAGGGGTGCCCAAGCACCGTATAAAAGTATACTACCATTCAGTTATAACGACGGTTTATATTCTACAGGATTATGTATCAGTTCAACATTATATGTGCTGCAGATTTAGCTGTAGACTTTTCAAAAATAGACACATCTAGATATCGTGTGTGAGAAACTTAATTTTTATGAGACTACTAGTGATGTCCCGCGGTTTAACCCGCGTAAAACTTTATAAATTATAGCCTATGTGTTAATCCAGGGTGTCAGCTAACTTTATACCAAATTTTATTAAAATCGCTCCAGCCGTTTAATAATAATAATCTATATTCAATAAATAAGGATTTTGTACATAATATCTATCTTAAAGTTAAAAGTACAATTTTGTAGGAAACTAATGTGAAGATAGAGTAAAAGACTTAGACTAGACTTAGACTTGAAGAAGTAACAAACATACAGACTCACAAACTTTCGCCTTTATAATATTAGTAGGATTCTAGTTGTAAAAGATAGTTGTAAAGATATATGTTTAGATGTCTGTTTTTACATTTATATGTAAATTTTTTTTGTGTATATTCGGTAGGCCGAAAATTCGGTCGTAAACACTTTATATACCCCAGTGAGGTGGCTTAACAAATAAAAAAAACAAAGTTTGAGTGTTACATACCAGTACCTCTAAAAACGGATAAAAACACGTTTGTTGTATGCCCCCTTAAATATTTATTTTATTCAATTTTTTTGTATTTTTGTTATAGTGGCAACAGAAATACATCATCTGTGAAAATTTCAATCGTATCACGGTTCATAAGATACTGCCTGGTGATAGACGGACAGACAGACAGCGGAGTCTTAATAATGGGAAGCCGTTTTAATCTTTAGGAGCGGTACCCTAAAAACGAACTACAAGACTTATTAGCTCGTGCGTGCTACTTCGCGACTGTTCACTCGCCATTTCACTATGGGGCCGAACTATGGGGACGTTCGGCGGAATAGAAACGCATATTTCGGTTCCAAAAACGCGCCGTAGGTGCTCTCATCGGAATACCCCAAAACACATCTGTAAGACCTTACTTCAAGGAACTTGGCATCATCACACTCACTGAGATTGTAGTACTGCAAGTTGCAATTTACGTTCGCTCTAACGTAGCTCTAAAGTAGTAACAGTATGCGAAGCTCAGCGACGTTCACGCATACAGCACCCGTGGCGCTAACAGGCTTGCCACTGTACCGCGTCGTCTAGAAAAGTCTAGCAAACTGACTCACGTAATGGGCCCAACAGTCTATAATAACCTACCAGATTGTTGTCGGGAGCTCGAATATAGATTGTTTTAAGGATACATTAAAAAAATGGCTTATTGAACAGTCGTTCTATTCCTTCGATGAATTTCTAAAACATAAAAAGGCTAATTAATTCTTGTACTTATTTACTACTGTAATATCTATTGATTTAATAATTTCTACTTACTACTGTTACAATTGACATAAGACGACAATATGAATTTCCTATATATTGTAATACTGACATCCTAATCCACGTGAATGTTTTATTTTTGCTTATTATTGATGTGTTATATTATTATGTATTTATGTGTTTTGTTATATTATATGAATTTGTAAATAAGAATATGACATGTAAACCTGTTTACGAATAAATAAACTATTAAGTTAAAACTTAGCATATAAGTCATATAAGCATTATTCCGGAATAAAAAACATCCTTTACCTTATTCAGTCAGCGCGGATGAAGTCGCGGACAAGAATCTAGTATTTAATATATTTTATTGTGCATATTCACCAAGATTCGTATCTAAATAAGTTAATAATTACGGCTTTCAAATATGAATTTGCTAAAGTTTAAAAGATGTATTATGAAGGTAAATATACTTTTACAGAGTTTCATTAGATTTTCTTGTACACGCAAAGTTTTACTGTAAAGACTCGATTCCGAAGTTTGAGCGCGAGTTGGAGGCGTTGCCATGACTAAGCGATCCGTGGTCGCGTAGCACATAACAATAAATATTAAGGGCATACTTTGAAAATCTTTTGGGTTTTACATTCACGTTATTTATTTCAATTAAACTCTAGATGCTCTCACCGGTCCGTAAGTGATCGGCGAGGTTAAGCATCTAGGTTCGCGGTCAGTCCATAGATGGGTGACCGCCGAAGTGGTTTAATTTCTGAGCGTCTACGTGCTTAGGAGTGCACGTTAAGCTGTGGATTCGGGTTATAGTCATCAGACAACAGTCGTTAAGCCATGTCAGAGGCCTACTGGGCAGATTGAAAACTCTGACACTAGGGTAACCGCTGCCCATACGATAAGTAAGTAGTAATTTAACTATTACGAGCTTGACTTATAAGTTAAGTATTTTGACTAAAATATACCCTGTATTTTTAAATTTTACTATTGACTCTAAACTGTCAATATTCCTTCCATAACTTTATTGGAAAAAAATACCTTTAAAATCTAGTTACAACTTTGGAGCCAAAATTTCTGTAAGGGATAAATTCATGGAAATAAACATTTCAACTGTTGCCTCACAATATGTATATCAGCCTAAACGTGTCCACAGCTGGACTAAGCTTCCCAAAGATCTCCTCAGTTGCCGGCGCTACCTGCATCCAGCGGAACTCCAGGAACCCTCTTTAGATAATAGGTCCATCTTGTAGGGATCGATTAAAATGGTGGTGCTCATATCAATAATACTAGACACAAGCATAATTTTGTTATACATTGTTCCCGTCTCTAGAAAATCAGTAACTCTTTATTGGGACAGTGTCATTAATGTTTCTTCTACAAACTTATTAAATTATCTAACAATATTTTCACTTTCAGACTTATAAGTTAGGTTTTAAGCCGATTTCTAAAGCGATAAGGAGATAATCGCTCAATGAGCAATAATATATTTCTGCACCGTTTTTGAACCGATTTGATTTTTTTATCCTTCTTTAATAGGGAAATGTTTCGAGATGGTCCTATATAAATTTAGTCACAGCCAGCTGTAATCAGAAAAGTTGAAGCTAGTAATGTGTTAGTTAACTATTAATATGCTTTCAATAATCTATGCCTAGTATTATATGATCTTAAGTATACCCATAATCGTAACTATGGGTATACTTAAGATCATTACTCAAGAGAGGAAATAGATGATTGGGAAGTCACGGTGTCTAATATGGCATCATTACCAGAATATCTATATCGCAATAAAACACCAGTTCTCCTAATTCCCGTCTTTTCAATCTCAATCTTCGCGTCCCCACAGTGTCAGTATTCGGAAACATCTGTGCGTTGTACTCATCCAAAGATAGGGATCTATCTATCTTGAGCATAGGACTGTTTGCGGAATCAAGGCTTTCACCAAATGGTCTCAGGGAAAATTTCAACACACGTTGTGGTAGCCAAGAATAATATTTATCTTGCTAGGTAGTTTGGGGTTCCAGTGAAGTTATTAATATTTCTCCATATGTTGTAAAGAGAACTACTATATTGGTTAAACACAAACCATCGTTTCCCCCCAGGCAATGCGTATCCATGATGGATTTCCCAACGGAAAAAACATACCCTATATATATTCATACAAATCATCGCAGCTAAATTGCTATCGCTGCTTGTGGTGTCCCATCGCGGACGCTGTTATCGGAATTGGGCCTTTATATTTATCTACGTATAAATATTGAATTCATATTTAGGTACGTTCTTAGAGCAATAGCCTGAAAGTAAATGTAATATTTGTTGTAAGGCTTCAAGGGCCTAATGTTTCTGAAGTTTGTTGAGAATTAATATTCCAACAAAATATCTTATTGTAAGGATTCTAGTTAGATATCTGCCTATGTTCTGTAAGGTGGAACATTTTGACTTCAGGTATTTTATTGAGGGTAGTTAAACAAGCCTCGTTGGTTAAGTGGTAGCGTCTTCAACCGCAAGTCAAAAAATCGATAAAAAATGACATTAAGTAGGTACATTTTTATCGATTTTCATACATAGTCTGGGCTTCTAGTGAAGCAATGGACGTCATTACGCTAACATACGTTATAATAATAATACTGAATTCATTACTTAATATAGACAGAAACATTCAGACAATATGTAGTAAAATATAAATTTCAATCATTAAACCTAAACATAATCTCCTTGACAATAACTTAATACAAGCTAGCTAAATATCACTACTATTATAAAATAAATTGTATAAATATTTTAACATTCCGTGTACCTAAATATCTGTAATATGCAACTAGAAATAATAACTATATTACTACAAACATGTTCTGACTATTTACAAGCGCTTTTTTAAAGTCTACGTGAATAAAAAACTTTTTTATTTATTAATTTTATTTTATTTAACATGATGATGAGTGTAACAAGAACCAATACGAATAATTTAATAAATAAAAAACTTAAGTAACATTTTCCAAGAGACTCCGAACGTTTTCCCAAATGAGCAACCGTGAACTCAAATTAACTCAATTCCGATGTATCTATTAAGAGTTTCCCAACAATATTATAGTATTGGGTCTATACCGACACATTTGCGCTAACTACGTCAAATTACCAGTAAAGGGTTCCGTAGCTCGCTTCGATCTAATTGCGACTTCGTGCTCCTGCCCTCTTCCATTAGCACCATGCACTACGGAACTGAGATATGAAATATCATTTCAGTTATAAACGTTTCCATTGAAGCTTCAGTACTTATTTGAACTTTAATTCTCCGTGTTGAGGCATCGATGTATTTAGAATAAAGCAATGTTATAAAAATAGTGGAAATATTAGGACGCGGAGTAGTTGAAATCGTTAAAAGTCTAGACAGAAGACGATTCCATTTCTTATATACGTAGATTTCTTAAAAAAATAAAAATATCAGATTGAGTGTCTTTTATTGGATGGTTAGGTAGTCAATTGATGTGTTCACATTACTGAAAGAAAATTTGTTATTACTTTGTAATAATAATTTCTATCGATCTATAAAATCTATTAAAGTTTGCTGTCGGGTTTGATTTTGATCACACTTCGGCTTAGCTCCGTCAGTTTTTGAGAGTGTCGGATTAGTGAGTGCACCTGTGTATGGGCAGATAAAAAATGGAACAAATGGACCTGTGTATTTCCAGTCTAGTCGCTGCTAAATGGTATGAACATTTAAATGTTCCTACCATGCCTGATGACATAAGTGATGTAAGTTCAACCATTTAGCATCAGAGATGAGATGAGATAAGACAGTCGCATCGCTACTTCGTGACCCGGGTTCGATTCCCGCACATCACAGCTATTTGTGTGACCCACAAGTAGTTGTTGTATGGTAGCCCCCTTAAATATTTATTTTATTGGAACGAAGTTCCTTACCGCACGTTGCGAAAGGGGGCTAGACGGAAAAAATTAAAACGAAAAGTTGTAACGACACTTATTGCTTTTCTTTTTTTTGTATTATTAGTAAAATTGAGCCTACTGATTAAGTTTATATTACACTAGCTGTGCCCGCGACTTCGTCCGCGTGTTAATTAGTTTATTTAGTTTTTCTTGTAAAATAAAAGACTTTTTATAATATAAAAGTAGCCTAAGTTACTCCTTATTACATCAGCTACCTGCCAATAAAAGTCCCATCAAAATCGGTCCAGCCATTTTAGAGATTAGCCGGAACAAACAGACAGACAGACAGACAAAAATTGTAAAAAATGTCATTTTGTTGTATGTACCGTATATATATTCATATTAATGTAGTAAAAACCGGTTATTTCAGTATTACAAACAGACACTCCAATTTTATTTATTTGTATAGATTATATTTGTTAATAAAAAAAATATATATTATTATAACTTAAAAAAAAATATTACAATTCCTTCACTAATTAATCGAAAGGAACTCCGTTCCATCCGGGTGTCCCTTGACACCTCTCAAGTTTTTTTTGTTTTTAGGGTTCCGTACCCAAAGGGTAAAACAGGACCCTATTACTAAGACTTCGCTGTCTGTCCGTCTGTCACCAGGCTGTATCTTATGAACCATTGGGCAGTTGAAATGTTCACAGGTGATGTATTTCTGTTGACGCTATAACAACAAATACGAAAAAACCAGCCAAGAGCGGCAATCTATAAAAACGAGCAAATGATCACATTTGTTGTATGTGAGCCCCCATACAACAAATGTGAATTTTTTGCTCGTTTTTTCGGTAATAAAAGAGCGGCAATCTAAAAAAACGAGCAAAAAATTCACATTTGTTGTATGGGGGCTCCAACAAATGTGAATTTATTAAATCTTAAATATTTATTTTAAGTATTTTGAGTTTTAGTTTTTGTTGTTATAGCGGCCTTAGAGTACGGAACCCTAAAAATAAAATAAAATAACGATTTAAGGGGGCTACCATTCAACAAACGTGAATTATTTGCTCGTTTTTATAGATTACTTCGTGCGCGAATTCGACTCGCACTTGACCGGTTTTTATTTATATGTCTTATAAAATAAGGAGTTTTAGTCGCTGGATGCTGCAAGCTGTATTTTCAAGCCACATTAAATTTTATTTAAATTTGATACGCTAAATATTTAAAACTACTCTTAAATTTAAATTGAAATAACAGCCAATTCTCGGAACGCAACATCGTCTTTATTACGAGCATGGTTATGTATGTTTTTGTAAAGCAAGTGTATCTATTGACAAAGAGTCAACTGTACAAACACTATGTTGTTTAGAACTCGGATTTGAAAGATGAATCGGTGGATAACACGTTACCTGGTCGATGGTAAACTTGGTCACGTTTCCCAATGGGTTTAGAGTAGGTGAATATATGGGGAGCTTACTTTTAGCTTTGGATGTTGTTTTATATAGTAGAGTCTGTGAATCTGATTCTGTTTGGATCTATACTGTATAACATGAACTTATTAAAGATAAATAATGATTTATTGCATAACTGTGTACAATAAGGTTTGGTGGTTAGGTAAATTATTTACAAAAGAAAAGTAGTATATCAGTTATCTGGTTTCCATAGTACATGCTCTGCTAGTTAGGGATCAGATGGCCGTGTATAAATAATGTCCCAGGATATTATTATTATATTATAAGGATAAAAATATTATATTTTTAAGAACTAGATACTTCATCTCTATTTTAATGATTCCAGTTATTTCAGGGCTTCGTATGCCTCATTGAAGCCGTCGTTAAAGTCGTATTTCGAAGAAAGGGAAAGGCTCAGCAGTGATCTCCATGACAAGTTGATATTCATCATGTAATAAAAGGGATTTTGCCTCTTTTCTCCTTTTCTTCGTTTAAGTTTTATTTTTCTTCCCTTTATCCAGCCTTCCACTCACTTTTGCCGTTGTCGCTCCTACAACCGATATAAAGGTTGGACATAATGTATTGTTCGAGGTCACAGGTGTTGGGAACCCTTGTTTGGTATAGGTTCCCGGAGCGATAATGGTTTGAGTTGTTTTTGGGGGATTACCGGGAATGGTAGCAATTTTTGAAAAAAGTTACAAGTAAAGACAGAATAACGAAATTTAACAACTAATAAGAATTTAATTTTATTGTTTGGCTTCGGTTGCCACAAAAATACATAGAACAGTAAAGTGATTGGCTCGAATCGGAAGTAAATTTTTTTTGCAATAATTTATAAAGTTTGTACCATCACACCAAAACTACAGTGGTAAAAGGCAACCAAACAACTAATCATACATAGATTTGTCCTGGGTTGGAATCGAACCCACGACCTCGAGCTTAGCAGTTAGGGGTCACTAAGCAACTAACAAAAGAGATGTATGCAGGTAATAGTCTATATTTTAAACATATTAATTAGGGTTCCGTAGCCAAATGGCAAAAAACGGAACCCTTATAGATTCGTCATGTCTGTCTGTCTGTTCGTCCGTATGTCACAGCCACTTTTTTCCGAAACTATACGAGCTGTACTGTTGAAAATTGGTAAGTAGATATTAGTAGTATTCTGTAAACCGCATTAAGATTTTTACACAAAAATAGAAAAAGAACAATAATTTTGGGGGGTCGCCATACATAGAAATGAAGCTCAAAAATTTTTTTTCGTCGTACCCATACATGTGGGGTGTGTGTCTTTGGATAGGTCATCAAAAATGATATTGAGGTTTCTAATATATTTTTTTTCTAAACTGAATAGTTTGCGCGAGAGACACTTCTAAATTGGTAAAATGAGTCCCCCCCCCCCCTGCAACTTCTAAAATAAGAGAATCATAAAACTAAAAAAAATATATGATGTACATTACCATGGAAACTAACAACGAAAATTGGTTTGAACGAGATCTAGCAAGTAGTTTTTTTTAATACGTCATAAACCGCAATTTGCTTTCATTTATCAACTGAAATACTTGCTGCTAAGGAACCCTTCATGTGCGAATCCGACTCGGACTTGGCCGGTTTTTTTTTATTTTTCTTAATTTTCAGGTATAATATTGTCAGGCCATTTAGAAAGGATGAATCAAAGAAGATTGACAAAAGAAATATACCTGACCTGTTTGAATGGTTCAACCGGAAGGGGAAGACCTCGCAGAACAGTCTCTGATCTAATCGGAGACGTTCTCAAGAAAGTTCAGGTCAGAAGTACCATAAAACTCTGGGAAACTGTCGTAAATCTAAGTATAATTATGTATTTTAAACATATAACAATTCCATGAATTGTCAAATAATTATATAACAATCCAAATTTGAAATGAGATTGCCCATTATAAAGCTGCCGTATCAAATTCTTCCGAGCTTTGCTTATGAAGGCAGATGTAAAATCTCCAATTACAATTCATAAAGATTTAAACAGGAATAAAACTAACTAACTTCTACCTTAACACAGAAAGTTGTTGAAAAAAGTGTCAAGACTTTGCGAGAGGTGCCGCGGAAATCTGTGTTGGTACGAAGTTTTTGCAATGAGCACAGTGTAAATATTGTTGACGGTCCGTATTTAAATGGAAATGTCTTGGTAAAATCCTGTACCAGACCAAACATTTCTTAAATCTCCAAGTAAAATCTCGGAGTCTGGATGACAGTTTAACACGTTAGTTATTTGCTTTATCATTGACCGTGGCGAATATTTCCATTTCATGACATCTCGTACTCCATACTATGAACTGGGATTGTCAACTTATCTTGTACAGCTGTGGACGTCTTTTGGCTGTATGATAATGATGATGTCGCTGAAAATATATATTAATGATATAGTTCTTTGTTAGACTACCTTGCTTACCTTAGAGTACTTATAAGTTGACCTCTTGTCTCTGACCTGATTGTAAAAGAGTTTCAATCGAATAACCAAACTCGGGCATGAATTATCTTTGGTAGAAAACATTATTCTTTTTTTATAACATATGATAGCAAGGCAAACGAACAAGATCACCTGATGGTAAGTAATCACCACCGCCCATATTCCCGCCCAGATTCGCAATACCAGATGAGCCGCAAGTATGTTGCCGGCCTTTAAGAAAGGAATAGGTTTGCTTCTTGAAGGTCGCCATGTCATATCGGATTGGAAATACCTCCGCAATTAACTGATTCTACGGGATGGTATTCAGCTTTTATCGTTAAAATGAAAGAAACTCCCAAAGACGTCATTAATGTTTGAAAAGTCGATGTTTCGAAATGCTTATTCAAACTCTATAAATGCATTTTGGAACGAAGTTCCTTATCGCGCATTGTGAAAGGGCGCTAGACGGAACAAATTCTTACGAAAAGTTGTCATGACACTTTTTGCAGCTGTGCGGCGTGCGCATGTTTCTCTGTCTGTCTCTCTCTCTCTCTCTTATAGAAAGCAAGCCAGATATTTTCATTTCTATTTCGCATTGAACAGTGTGGTGCCGCGACCATTATTTTAGTTGAGTGTATACAGGTTTTTGGACATAATAAATAATAAGAAATAACTTCGTTCCATCCGGGTGTCCCTTGACACCTCTCAAGTTTTATTATACTTCAACTATTACTTGTCACAGAAGCTTCTTTGAAAAATATAATATTCAAATATGGATACATCCATTGTCTTACTGTATCGTAAATTTCTCCTCTATGGATTTTGCTTCGCCAGGAAGCTGACGCTCCCGACAAATTCACTTTTCCTGCCGTCGACGAACGGAAACGAATCCGGAGCACCTTTATACCGTAATAATATTGCGTTAAAGACCTCTTAAGGACCGTATTCTTTGTAGAATACCGCCGAGTGTGTGAAGTAATGATTTTTCTATATTTTTGATCACTTCTTTCAATGTTATTCGTATGGCAGATATTGGTTTTGTGATGTGATTACTTATTCAATTCGGTTTTTTAAATATTATTATCGATTCAAGTTAATTACATACTTGGGTTATTGCCTATTATTTTAATTGATATTGCTATTATAGTAAGTAATCTAGAGGCTGGATTTTTAGTTTAGCCCTTAGTGACACTGACTGTTAAGCCACAGGTCGTGGGTTCGATCCCCACCTAAGACAAATCTTTGTATTTTGAGCACGATTATTTGTTCTGTGTCTGTGTATAATTTATCTATAATATGTATGTATTTAGAAGTATATAAGTTTGTTTATCAGTCGTCCAACCAGAAAACTGATTCACATCCTTATATGTTATTTATTATATGATCCCAAACAAGGCAGACAAAGCATCAGTGCAGCGCTGGTAATTTTGAGAGAGAATCTGGAATATATAATAACTTATCTATTTTAAGAGTAAGGTAGGGCACAGCGTTCATTCGCTCAAAGAGCAGCCCGACTGGGGAAGTACCTTCACCTTACATAAGACATTCCTTATTAATAACATTAATAATTTTAATGTTGTGTTTCCGAGTGTGAGTAAGGTCGCCAGAGCTCATTGGGGTAAGGGGGAAGGGTCAGCAACACTTGTTTGCTGACTTTTAAAGGACGGCAACGTACTCGCGACTCCTCTGGTTTCGCGAGTGTCCATGGGCGGCGGTGATCACTTACCACCCCACCTGCTCGTCTGTCACCCTCTGAGATAAAAAAAAAAATCAGCTCATATCTATTCACTGTTGAGTATAGACCTCTTCTGTACTACGCTATCTTTTCCGATCATGAACCACTCTCGTCTACTTTTGCACAGCAAATTTTGCAATTTCGCATCGTATTGGTGGCCCATAACCTATTTTTTTTTTTTTGTGGTGGAGACTTTTTATAGGTCCCCGCCGCTTGGGGGAGACGACGGGGCATGTGGGAGTCCACCCACTAAAACCACCACGGCAGACTAGCCTCTAGATGCTTAAAGTGATGGCTCCGGGAACTCGAAACGATTGCCATCCGGAACTGTTGCACCTATGCGTCTCAAAAAAAGACTCCTCCCGGGGCGTAAAGCCCATAACCTACGGTTGGGCCATGATACACTTTGACTACTGCGGTCCATTGTCTAAGGCTTTGTCTTGCCGAGTGCATTGCCTATGTCCACTTCAGCTGCGATCCTCTTACCGACATCTACAACATGTAACTTAATTAACGCACATCCTGAAAATAAGTTTGTTCAGAATCGTTTACTGAATCGATTTATGTCATTTTTAATATAGGTAATTTTATATTCCAAAATAAAAATGTGAGCCGTCACGGGACGCCTGGCAGATGTGAAACATCGACATTATTTTGTAAAAGTAATATGCATAAGTCGAAGTCGAAGTATAAGTCGCAGTCGAAGTCGAAGTATAAGTCGCAGTCGAAGTCAAGTCGAAGTCCAAGTAGAAGTCGAAGTCGAAAAGAACATATTGTGATAGGAACTAAAAAAAAAAAACCACGGCATGCGTCGCCACGCCAGAAATCTGTTTTACGTGAGGCTATAGATGTTCCACATCAATAATTTAAACTACGGAAATTATTGTAATATTAACCCAGCACAGTCAAAACAAATTGAAAAGGACCGTAAGTCAAAGTAATAAGACTTTTAAAACCGCAGTGTATTTGTATTCATAAAAATTACATCA
This sequence comes from Pseudoips prasinana, assembly GCA_951640165.1. Taxonomy (NCBI): domain Eukaryota; kingdom Metazoa; phylum Arthropoda; class Insecta; order Lepidoptera; family Nolidae; genus Pseudoips; species Pseudoips prasinana. The sequence goes on along the minus strand of OX621245.1, from coordinate 33,418,993 downwards.
TTCAATACAAAATAAAGAAAACTAAACTTTATTCCAAGAAACTCAATTAGTAAATAACAATGCATATACAAGTTAAATAAAAAAATCAGTGTATGTATTATGATTACAACATCATATTCTAAGTGGGGTGTTTGAGGGTGTGCGTTAATTACGTTACATGTTGTATAACTTTACTTCTACATCGAATTTTTTCGTTTGGTTACGGTCAAGCAGAGAGATACCTTAGATTACCCGCTTCATCGCTTTTTGGGCCATTTTTATCTTCTCTAAACATAGATTTTGATTTAGACGGACAATTGAATATGTTATCATAGGTAGTAAATAAACTCAAACGTAAAATTACACAAAGTTATCAAATATACACAAATAACAGTTTGAAGTAACTACTGCGAAAGCTTTAACTGTAGTTAATTACAAATGGCATCGAACTGTGAGGTTCTACTGATTTGATGTGTTTGTCGTCAAACGCACGTGAACCACAAACCGGAAGTGTTGGCATACGTTTACACTTTGATGGGCAATGTTAATGATTAGAATAAACAGAATTGTTATAAATATAACACTATTTCGAATCAAAGCTTTGTTGTTAGTAGTTAAATTTAGGGGATAAATCTGTTTATTATAACTTGTCTTGCACATCGATCTAGAGTGAAGTAGAAGTACAAATTTTTTGCTAACATATTTTTATATTTCTATCCGTTCTATCATGACATTACCAAACTGAAGTGCTAGTGGGTGGCGCGTTGGTTCTTCAAGCTATGTATCTTGAAGAACCAACGAGCGCTGAGACGGAAAGGTTCTCAAATGGTGACTGTTAACTGGAAGAAGTACCGTGGACAGCCCCACAAAGGCGTACTGGATCCGGTGGTAATCCTAGATTCTAGTAATAATATTGAATTCATACCTTAATATAGACAGAACCATTCAGACTATATGTAGTAAAATATAGTTTAAACAATAAATTTCGATAAATAAACCTAAACATAATCTCCTTGGCAATAATTTAATAATACAAGCAAGCTATTATAAAATAAATTTTATAAATGTTTTATCAATCCGTGTACCTAAATATCTATATGGAACCAGAAATAATTATGTATAACTAATGAATTATATTACTACAAACATGTTCTGACTATTTACATGCGCTTTTTAAAGTCTATGTGAAATGAAAAATCTTTTTTATTTTTATTTATTTAAAAGGGCCTCCAAAAGGGGTATTAACGATCTTAATAGGGTCACGGGAAACAGCGAAACCGACCATTTTATAGATCCTTGGGCAAGGCATTTATTCAGCATTAGATGTCTTCCGACTGATATGATGATGATGACGAAGTCTTTATAGAAACATTCATGACACCCGATGTTACGTAATCATAAGTAATATGAAACTATTATTATTGGTGGTAAAACTACGAAGTTCCAACACAAAATCCATACAAAATTGCAATCATGAGACGAAATTTAATAAAGGACAGTTAGTAGTAGAAGAAGTTTTAAAGAAATTTTCACGTATTCAATATTGTACATAACTCCAATATATAGACTAACTAGCTGTGCCCCGCGGTTTTACCTGCGTTAAATTTTATAAATGGTCACAGCTCCTCCACCGTAGGGGATAGCGTGATAATATGTAAGCTATAATATGTTGACCCGACCTCTTAGTAATATTCATGCAAAATTTGAAGTAAATCCATGCAGTACTTTTTGAGTTTAGCCCGGACATACATACAGACCAACAGACAAAAATTCTTAAAACTATATTTTTGGCTTCGATATCGATTGTAGATCACGCCCCAAGTATTATTTTAAAGAAATATTCAATGTACAGTTTTGACTTTCCTACGATTTTATTATATGTATAGATAATAGGTCGAGCACTATGTTCTTCTGTACAGATCTCACAAGTAGCTTGCAACTGGGTATTTCCTTACGTGATGGTTTTTATCGTCCAACGCAATCCACGTTAAAAACTTCGATCCAAAAAAAGCTCAAGACTTACTCCCGTTGTTTACAACTCCAAAAAAATATAATAAACGTAAAAATGTTTTGATGCAACTTTCCCCGTAAATCACTCGAGGAAAAGTGCAGACTAGTCGACAGTGAGCCGCAATAGATTCGATTACCGTGCCATTCACGGAAGCGTAGCTATAACAAGAAAAATGAATTTGTTGAAGTACCTACCTCCGCCAGTGGCGGCGATATGATTTTATTGAGTTTTTATGTACGAATGTTGGAGGTGAAAAGTTTTATTGACATTTTTGTGGACTGATTGCATTGTATTTTAGGTACCAGGTAGCTTGAAAATAAAATATAATACTTATTTAACGCTTAATATGAGGATAGAAATTTGTCATCTATCTTCATATCCTACTCTCTTTAAGTTAAATAACCTTAAGTAATAATAATATCCTGGGACATTATTTACACACGGCCATCTGATTCCAATCTAAGCAGAGCTTGTACTATGAAATCCAGATAACTGATATACTACATTATATGTATACTACTTTTCCTTTGTAAATACATACTTATATAAATAATTTCTCCCAGACTCAGGACAAACAGACATGTTCATGCACATATAACAATAAAAATGTTAAGAAATCATAGGCTAGGTACGTACCGGTAGTCCACACCACCTATAGACAGAACAGTTACATGGTAAGGGCAAGTAGGTCAGAAAATCGATGTTGACCTATTTTATAAAGATACTTTACATTAAAAAAAAAAATCAATTTGCGGATCATTTCTTTAGTGCCGTAAGTACGGCTACTTATACTTTTTCTGCCTAAACCTGTGTATATCTGTGAAAACTTTTAATTGGCTGCATCTTTTATTCTATGTGTGATTTGTATTCTAACTGTAAGTTTTCTTAAACAATAAAATAAAATGAAATGAAATGAAATGAAATGAAATGAAATGAAATGAAATGAAATGAAATGAAATGAAATGAAATGAAATGAAATGAAATGAAATGAAATGAAATGAAATGAAATGAAATGAAATGAAATGAAATGAAATGAAATGAAATGAAATGAAATGAAATGAAATGAAATGAAATGAAATGAAATGAAATGAAATGAAATGAAATGAAATGAAATGAAATGAAATGAAATGAAATGAAATGAAATGAAATGAAATGAAATGAAATGAAATGAAATGAAATGAAATGAAATGAAATGAAATGAAATGAAATGAAATGAAATGAAATGAAATGAAATGAAATGAAATGAAATGAAATGAAATGAAATGAAATGAAATGAAATAAAAAATATATAAAAAAATATAAAAAAAAATTGATTGATTCTTGGGGGAGGCTTGTCCAGCTGACTTATTTTACCTGTTATGATGAAGTTGAATAACAACATCAGCTTTGCCTAAGCTTGGTCTATTGTCTCTTAATAAGATAATCTAGACATTAAAATTGCAATAAAATGAAGCTATAACATTTCCGGGTGGTTCATATTGGGTGTAAAATCACTGACTGGCCTTGACACGCAGATCAAATCATTGTGTAATGAGCACAATTATTGTTTCTGTGTCTGAGTGTAGTTAATGCATAATTTTTATGTATTTAGTAATATCTAAATATATTTATCAGTTGCCTGGTAAAAAAGGGCTGTTTATACTAGAATTATACTAGAAGTATTATACTCGAAGTTTAAGGAAAAGTCTGAAACTACTAATTTTAAATTAAATAAAAGAAACATGTATAGGTAGGTCCCTAATAATGTTGGTGTATGTAGTATCCAACAGTTTGCACAGCTATTCCTGATGCCTTAAGTAGTTCAATATCGTTATTGTTGTACAGACTTCATCATCTACTTACTGCGAGGCACGAGCTAAGGACCCCATCCTACTAATATCAGCAAGTTACGTCATTAGTTTCTAGAATGCTTGGTGACAAGTTTAGCTATTATTATTATTGTTTGGTACACTCGTTTACTTTAGTATATAAGGTTAATTAAGGTTAATAGGTTGTCAAATTAAGTTAAATACTGCATTAGCTGTTTAAATAAAGTTTTTTTTTTAACATTTTTCATTGTATCTTAATTCACGCGACAACGGATCGCGCGTGTGGTCGGCGAAATGGGGAATTATAATCAAGCAAATATTTGAACATTGTGGACAAGAAGGAAAAATGGACACAATTTACAAAATTATCACCAGTCCAATCTCCATGAAAACGACATTACTTAAACTCTCAAAGGATTTTCTACGGACTAAGCGGTGACAATTTGTTAGTCCATCTACCAGTGCCTAATAATCTATTACTCTTAGCACAGGGACAGTGTTAAATGGCTTTGAAAAATTAAGCTTATCTGTTCTGCTAATGAATCAATTACTCGGATCTTTTTCTATGGAAAGCTATCTTGGATTTGCCATTTGTAGGAAGTCAGTTGTAGCTGATATCCTGATTAAATCTGTAGCTGTACTTTGAGATACTGACAAATTGGGTTTTATATTTAAAAGTTCAGAAACCATGAGACTGTCTTCGACTGGCTTCTGAAAAATAAAAACACATTCTATTCCATCAGTGATTTATTTAATCATACTAATATTATAAATGCGAAAGTTTTTGAGTATGGATGTTTGGATGTTTGTTACTCTTTCACGCAAAAACTACTGAACGAATTTTGATGGAACTTTGTTATATCATAGCTTATATATCCAAATAACACGTGGGCTATAGTTTATACAGGTTTAACAATTGAAATTCCGGGGCATAGCTAGTACTATTATAAATGCGCAAGTTTGTAAGTATGGGTGTATGGATGTTTGTTACTCTTTCACACAAACACTACGGATCGGATTTTGATGAAACTTTGTAGTAATACTTATAGTATAATACTGCTCTCATCTTTGGGACGGCTCCGCAAAGTAACAGCTAGACTCTTTGGATTCGATAGACAGACGCGCTCGCAGGATAATCGACGATAGAGACCTAACAAGTAAAAAGCTGCAAAACTTGGATCATCGGCGTCAGGTTGCAAGCTTATCGGTTTTCTACAGGCTGTTTCATGGAGAATGCGCTCAAGACCTCCATGAACTTATCCCTCCATCTCCCTTTTTTCATCGGACTACAAGGCGTAGGGAGGCTCTCCACCGCTATGTCGTTGACATCCCATTATGCCGTACGAAGCGTTTTGCTTCCTCTTTCATCATACGCACGGCTAAGCTGTGGAACAACCTTCCAAACGACGTGTTTCCAGACTCATATGACATGGGTTTATTCAAGGTTAGAGTGAACAGGCATCCTATGGGTACGCGCGGTTCACCTTCGACCACATCTTCACTTACCATCAGGTGAGATCGTGGTCAAGCGCTAACCCATTATACATAAAAAAAATACTTGTATAGCATATATATTCGAATAACACTTACGTTATAATTTATTAATTTTGAAACGCTTGAACGGGGGTGCAACCATGGGGCACCGCTAGTTAATTATATTATTAGTGTAAAAGGAACGATTTAAATATTACATTGAAACATTTCACATGATGTTCGTCGGTCAAATAGAAGAGACTAACCTAGTAGAAAACCATTAATGTACAGACGCCAGCACTTCAATCTGTCAAACTTCCTTAATTGAAAGTTAACCTTATACTTTTATGATGAAGTTGAAAATCTATAAACGGAATTTGACAGATTGGAGTAGCTGGATGTGCTGGCGTCTATACTCTATTTTTAAATGAAATGGAATCTGTACTGTCCAAATTATAACTCCATGGTATGAAAAGTGGTTTGCAATTAGGTAACTATACTACCATAAACAGTGTTTGCAGGAACCCAATTTAATGATAAATAGACGGTTAAAATAAACCACGCCTACGTTATTATTGCCTAGTTATTTATAGCTCAGTAACTGTATGCCTGCATTAGGTATGTGCCGGATGTGGGCGGTTTAGAGTGGTTAGCAAAATGAATAGGTTGGTATGGAGTATGAATAATCTCGCAAGTATAAAGAATGTTTGCGCACTACTCTTAGGCTCAAGATACAGTACATTTTTAACCGACTTACAAAGGAGAAGGTACTAAACTTGTTGGAACTAAGTTCCTTATCGCGCGTTGTGAAAGACGGAAAGCCGTCGGCTAGACCGAAAAAAATCTCACGAAAAGTTGTTGCATGCGTGCGCATGTTTCTCTCTCTCTCTCTCTCTCTCTTATAGAAAGCAAGCCAGATATTTTCATTTCTATTTCGCATTGAACAGTGTGGTGTCGCGACGATTATTTTTATTGAGTGTATACAGGTTTTGTACATAATAAATAATAGGAAATAACTTCGTTCCATCCGGGTGTCCCTTGACACCTCTCAAGTTTTTTTGTCTTTGTAGGGGTGTCCTTACGACCAGCGCTTCGACGCTTCAGGATCATTTCGACTAACCCCCATTACTTTTTATTCTATTCCTAGAGCCCTGAATGCAGTCTAACCATACTTCAATACGCTTGTTATTTAGTAGTCGTAGTTTTATTTCCCAAAGAAGGAACACAGAAGAAAATGAAACGAGACTGCTTATACTATGCTGCATATAACATATCAATGCGTTATGCGATGCTTTGGCAAGACACAGAAACACCCCCAGGTGTCATATCCAGAAGCAGGAGACTACGCCTAACAAACGTTCTATTCGACATTCGAGATCGGGTTATACGGCAGTCTCAGTTTGTGCAGTTGGTCCCGCTCAACAAAGTATATTTTTGATGTGAAACATCTATAGCCGCCCAATACAGATTTCTGGCGTGGCGACACATGCCGTGACGCATGCGCAATCGACTTTTTATTTTATCATTATGACATATTTATTTCCTATCACAATATGTTCTTTTCTGCATATTACTTTTACAAAATAATGTCGATGTTTCACATCTGCCAGGCGTCCCGTGACGGCTCACATTTTTTTATTATATTTATTTTATATCAAATAAGTTACACGCAGCTAGAGAACAAATAATCGTGCTTATAATACTTAGATTTTTCTTGGACGGGTTAAAAAGCTGGTCTGGACTTTACCTTTCTAGCAGGCAACTACACTTTATTTATTATTGCAGAAGAAACTGACGTTTAAATTGAAGCTTTAACTGTTTCACTACACCATAGAGTGGAAGTTAAAGCTTTCTAGAAAATATACTTCCTTACTTATCGGATGGGCAGTGGTTACTCTAATGTCAGAGTTGTTCAAGCCCATTAGGCCTCCGACATGGCTTAACGACTGTTGCCTAATGGTTACAACCGCGACCGACAGCTTAACGTGCCCTCCAAAACACGGAGAGGCTCAGTAATTAAACCACTTTGGTGGTACCCATCTATGGACTGACCGCGAGCCTAGTTCCTTAACCTCGCCAATCACTTCATACCGGTGTAAGCATCTAGGCGCCTCAAAATATAAATACAAACTAAGTTTTCGATTTGACTAAAGTTTATATGACATAATTTCGCAAGCATTTTATTTATCATCGAATAATTGATTTCGGATAAAAAAGAACGGAGTTATCTCGTTATGTAGGTAAAAATAATACTCACACACACACACTCACATTGAATTGATAACCTCTTTCTCTTTGAAACCGGTAAAAAAGATTGTTTTCCGTTCAGCAAACTGTATCAATCATTATTTACTGCATACCGAAATTGTACTGAAATTCGTTTGACCAAATTAAATGTTCGAATGCTTGTTTGCGAAGCGTTTTGGTGATGGCTGTTAAAAATAGGATGTTAATTGGTAAATCGGGAACGTTGTTGGTTTTGTTCATGTTTGTGGCTTGTCGAGTCTTTTGAACATCGGGGTCTGTATTGTTGAGGTCAGATTGGTCTGTTAATTATGTCACAAGTATAATAAGCATTAATATGAGTAGGTATTTTGCAATCAACGACATTACGTCCCTTTTAAAAGGCCATCTTATAAGTAAATGTAAATATCGAATTCATTTATTTGCGATAAACATAATAATAATCTCTAAAATGCTGAACGATTAAATCCTAAATTTAATAGTCCAGCGTAAAATTTTATCTGCCACTGTGTATCATTCGTAGCTTAATGTAGAGCGCCTACCCCGTATTGGTAAAGGGTGCTGGTTCGAAACCCACAGGACGAATTGCATTGCGAATAATGATATAAAGGATAAAAATATCTTTGTCAGGAGGAACGAATAGGGTGAGTAGATTACTTAACTCCCTAATCAAGACGCTTATGTAGTAGTAGGAATGTTAAGGCATTATGTACATAGTAGTGTGGTCACCGTAGCCTAGTTGGTAGTGCTCCTGCCTACGAAGCTGGTGGTCCTGGGTTCGAATCCCGGTAAGTGCAAATATTTGTGTGATGAGCACGAATATTTGTTTCTGACTCATGGATGTCTTCTATGTATTTAAGTATTTATCTATCTATATAAGTATGTATATCGTCGCCTGGTACCCATAGTACAAGCTTTGCTTAGTTTGGGGCTAGGATGATCTGTGTGACATTGTCCCGAGATATTATAGTTTTTATGTAACAGGTGAATATATATCCCGCGCAGTGACACCTCATAAATGCTTCTTGTAGTAAAAGGATTTAATAAAAGCAAAAGAGTTGCCACGAGACAGAGAATAACGATCGCGTGATAACGATCTGCTTTTTCTGTTATTCACTCTTTTAATGTCCGTTTCAAAAGTTGTTGTGTTTTCTGAGGATGAAATGTTATTGTATATATTATAAATTACGTCACTTTGTTTTGGGTGCTATAGAGTTCACACTAAGCTTAAAACCATTACAATGTCTTATGGTACGGTTTTGGCGAAACCTTCTTGCATGAACGGTGAAACTTAGGAGTAAAATACCTGTCATAATTTTTGGAAGAAACTACAGTAGTCTGAAGGGCGGAAAAAATGTTGGATACAGCAAGCATACATATACTACCTAAGAGGTGTGCGAGTATATTCTTTGCTTACATTATTCTACAAAATAAAACTGGCCAAGTGGGAATCGGACCAATTCCGACCGTTTCCGATCCGGTATGATCTCGCAATTTTCAAGAGGCGAGACTAATCTTTTCCTAAAGACCAGCAAATCACTTCCGGCTCCTTTGGTGTAGCAAATGTCCATGTTCATCAGGTGAGTTACTAGCTTGTTTGCCTGGTAAATATAAAAAAAAGTATCACTCAGCAGTAACTCAGACTATGAAAACTGAAGTGGCTCCTAGACCTGTGGCTCCAATAGTGCATAAAGTCTGTTCAGCTTCTGCCACCCTGGTCATATTGTCACAGTGGCTTCTGAATGTGAAGGAAAATAGAGTTTACCCTTGCAATATAAGTTCTGCGTAAAACTAGCCTCCGTATTGAACCTAGTTGCTCTTCCCAGAAGTATTTTTAACAATATTTCACTACCAAAAATGAAGTTAGCCACTGAAAACGAAATAAATCTACCCGCATACATGTGGATGGTGCGCCATTTATGCGGTTTGAACGAGAGGGAATTCATTTTGGACTGAATACACTTCAAATTGGTTTCCGAAAACACGGGTTTTTGTATAGTGAAATAAATTTGATATGATTGATACCTCAAAAAGTAATTGCTGCAATCTAGGCCATGTTATATTTGCTTACTGTTTAATTAGATGTCTTTAGACCTCATCATCATCATCTTGTCAGCCGCATGACGTCCACGGCTGGACAAAGGTCTTCCTAAACATTTCCACAATGGAGTTGTGTACATCATTTGGAGGGATATGCGGGTTGGATCTCATATCGAGTCGCCTGAATTTGAGTTAAGTGTGTATATGGGTGGGTTAAGGGAGTTTGTACTAAGTGATAAAACGCATTTTTTTCTGCCGGAGACGCGCCAAGTACTTTTAATAAAAAATTTAAAGTCATCAGTCTTTTTTTTTTTTTTTTTTTTTTATTGGGTAAACTAACAATATCACAATATTACACTATAATAATGTTTAGGCTATACAATATAATTAATTATGATATCCACACCGTTTACCACAGATAAAGTTAAAACATATGAGTAAGTTCAAATTGAGAGTCGAACAATTATGCAAAAATTAGAGAAAAGATAGTACGAACAACATAATACATCAACAATAAAGTTCTTAATCTTGATGTTATACACTTATTACAACAACAGTATTACATAGTTACACAGTCTTTACTACATAGTTAGTAAAGGTCGTTCCTCAAATGTACCGTTATGGCGTAGAACGGGCATTTGCCAGTATAAGCTTCTTGAATGTACTTACACTACTCGCAAAAACATCAATATTACCAAAATTACTGTTGAAAGAATCCAGTATACGACAAATGGGCGAGCGTTTGCCTGCATTAGTGCGCGAATAACCTGTGTAGAATATCGGAATTGAACGACAGGCTCGCGGTTGCGATCTGGTAGGCACATAATAATGAATGCTGTTAATAATTTCGTTACAGTCGTATCTATTGTGACATAGGTCATACAAAAACATCGCTTGCAACTGTATTCTTCTCGACTTTAGATCTAAGAGTTGATATTTTTGCAGCAGCGTAGAGTAATTCTGGTAGCTATGAAAGCATTTATAGTGCATACAACGCAAGAATTTTTTTTGCACCCTTTCAAGGCTATAAGAATACTTAGTATACAATGGATCCCAGATACATGTGGCATGTTCCAATTGCGAACGAATTAAGGTCCTATAAAGATATAAATATGTTTCGGGACGGACAAAGTCATTACTGGCTCTCAACACAAAACCATACATTTTGTAAGCTTTACTGCATATTTTATCTACATGTGCATCCAACGTCATCTTAGTATCTAGTGTGACTCCAAGATCGCGGATAGTCTGTACTCTATCAAGATAGTGACCGCCAATGGAATAAGAATTGTTGCTAATTGACGTTCTTTTTCTAGTAAAAGTTAAAAATTTGCATTTATCAAGACTTAGCAGAAGTTTGTTTTGTGTACAATAATTATTAAATCTATCCAGGTCCTCCTGTAGTTTATGCTGATCATTAACGTCATGAATAGTTCTGTAAATTTTCAAATCGTCTGCGTAAAGTAAAAATTTACTGTGACGAAAGCAGTTATGTATATCGTTAATAAATATAACAAACAGCAGTGGACCAAGAATGGACCCCTGCGGGACTCCAGAGGTAATAATTACCATGCTAGATTCGAATCCATTGATGACGACTTTTTGCGTTCTGTTGGTCACATAAGACTTAAACCACCTCCATAGATTACCACGAATGCCGTTAAAAGCAATTTTTTGTAGTAGTATTTTATGGTCTACGCGGTCAAATGCTTTCCGAAAGTCAGTATAAATGCTATCTGTTTGTCTATTTGCATCCAAATTATCAAATATTTCAGAGGTGTAAACGATAAGATTTGTGACAGCGGAGCGTTTACGAACAAAACCATGTTGCTGCGGCAGAATAGTGCTGTGTAGTAATGGATAAATGGTGTTATGAACTAACCTTTCTAAAAGTTTCGAGAGCGCAGGAAGTATTGAAATTGGGCGATAATTAGTGACTTCTCTTTTTGAGCCTCCTTTGTGTATCGGTGTTATTCTGGCCGATTTCCACACTGCAGGACATATACCCTCCATCAAACATTTATTGTACAATATTGCAAGCGGCTTATATATAGTTCTTGCAGTATTTTTAAGAAAAATTGGTGGTATACAATCAAGTCCTGGGCCTTTGGTACAGTCAAGAGCCTTTAGTTCTTTCAATACATCCGCTTCAGATAATTGTATATCACTAATAAAGTTGTTTGATATTCCTATATCTACATCACTCAAATTTTCAATATTCTTCATTCAAATGCATAAAACAGAACGTAATTTGGTACATTTCGTAGCGATTTCGATACCTACAGCGTTGTAAACCATCGTAACTACATTGCTTTCGTGTTTAGAAGTTATATATTTTGTTATAACGCCTTTATATAATTTTCCGATAAATATCTAAAACTGAATTGTTCGTTGTCACTATTATGATATTTTTCCAAAAATGTACTTTTATGAAATAATTTAGGTTAGGTTAGGTTAGAGCGGTGACCATTTAGGCCGCCGAGCGCTAGAAAAACATTAACGATGGATATCTCCATAACCACTCCCCCCTCCACCCCTCCCCCCTCAATTCACTAACGTTTGAAGGCGACTTGATTTGAGATATTAACCGGATATGCAGTAATTATCTCGCTTGGCAGACGGGTTGGCGATCGCAGTATGATGGTCATACTAGACCTCCACCTCCACCTTACCACCACCGATAAGAAATATTAACAATCCTGTTAATTTCAAATCAAAAATAATATCGTTGGCTTTGGAAATTCAGCTTACCAACTCTTAGTAGTTAACATATGAAATCGAGTGTTTTGGTAAATTCTGTGACAATAGTGTACGTTTTAATTTTAATTCAAATTTTTATTTATATTCCTATCAATTCATATATTTTGTAACACAATCAATTATTATCACCTGTTATTATTTCCTGGATGTATTTATTTTATTTTTCATCTCCTTGCATTATTTATTATGTTTTATTACACCGTCATATTTATTTTTATATGGATGGCCGTTGGCTACAGTTGAAAATCAGCGCTACAGTCATCTGTGGCATAATGCTGAACTGTGGCCTTTTAGTCACAAAGGTGCTTAGTATGGGTACCACATCGAATAGGTGCGTAAAATTATGGATTATAGAAAAATGTATTAATTTTTTTATGTATTTTTCTGTGTGTTGTACCCCTATTACTTCATTTATACTGATGTACCTTGTGTCTAATAAATATATATTCTTTCTTTCTAGTCTATTCTCAGTTTTGCCGCTGAGTTTGTCACCTCTTCTAAGTTTGCTTCAAAAGTATAAAAGTGTGTGGATTGGTTTTTTATTAAAATAATTTACTTCTAATGCCTTTTATATAATTATATTAGCTTTCTGCATACCATATGAACTGTTCCAAATTTCATTCACCCCCGTCTCTGCAATTTTCGAAAAAGGGGTACATACGGGTGGCTTCGCGTATAATGTATCATTATAATATGCGAAAGGTCAAAATTGTTTTCTACTTTGTGATTCTCACAGTAGGTACATGTATGTGTACCTAAATAATGAATATATAAAATTCGTTTATTTAGTTATTCGTTCGACTGCCTCGTTGGTCTAGCGGTAGCGTGTTCACCCGCAGAGAACGAGGTCCTGGGTTCAAATCCCGGGTCGGGCCAAAAAGTGATTTTGGGACTTTTCTGTAAAAAGAAAAATTTCTCAATATCAGCCCGAAGTCTGGGAGTTGGCGGTATTATACCCCCGTGCCTCGGAGAGCACGTAAAGCCGTCGGTCCTGTACCTGACCTCTTTCCGGTCGTGTCGCTAGGCGTCCCATCGGATCATGAGAGTGATGGAATAGAAAGTGCTCTTGTGTTTGCGCAGATGGCTAATCTCTGTTGAGACTGGCCGCCGTGGTCGAAATACGGCTAGGAGGACATTATTTTTATATTATTATTATTATATAAAATTCCACTCATATACTGTCAATCAGCACATTAAAAATTAGGTATTATTTTATGTTCTAATAAATTGCTTCTGCGTCCAATGTAATTGATTAATTACTGTGACATAAAGTAAGGGTTAAGAAGCAACTGCGCTATGCTCCAGATTCATAAAGTTGGTAATTAATTTTGTTTAATTTAGTGTGAAGACTTTGATTGAGATAATTATATTCGAGTTGGGAATTATTTTTATTAATGATGCGGGGTAATTAGCCTTTCTAACAGACGGGCAACGGCTACGGTTACGGCAGGCAATCTAAAGGGCGACCTGCCAGCGATGCAGGACATATAATAGTGCACGTAAGCGCATTTGCACTCTCTATTACCTCTCTTGCATTATCCTATGGGATTTCTACACTAATAGTAATTTTATATATTTCTCAATATGACCCACAAAAGCATCAAATAGAAATAAACATATTAGGATTAGGTCTTTGAAATAAACAGCCGTCACTTCAATAATCACTCTTTTATTTATTTTCACTGTACACGTGTTAACCACTTAAAAACTACCACTCGACTCCCTGCCCCACTCAAACGCGTCACCGATCACACCTCCCCTCTACGGTAAAAGTGACGTGTCCGGCCAATGCATCCGATTGGGCGAAGTCTCTGATTGGCCTCCGCAAACAGAATCAAATTAGAATTTAATAATTTGTAAACATTAATTAATTAGTGAAAAAATATAAATAAATTGATATACAATATTTGTATTATAATAGTTGGTAAATAATGTAGATAATTCATTTACATGTTACTTTCATAAACTATATACTTATTTTATTATAAATAAACCTAACAGCTCGGCCATCCTACTTTAAGCGAGTCCCCTCGCTTTAAATTTAATTATAGCACTCTTAATTCAGAACAACTTTGCTTACTTCTATAAAACTATTTTTATCTCAATAAATATTACATAGAAGATTATGAACTAAAAGATGAGCAAAAAAATAGACTTATGAACTAATCCAAATAAATACACATTAATTAATTCTGAAAAATCCACAATAGGTAAATGTTTGTTTAATATAAATTAAAATAAACTCATTGAATACTAATAATCAGATATTGCATCTTATTGTAATTTTACTAACTTAACTAGCATGAATGATTTATACCAGAGAATAGCTTTATATATTATTTTACCTTTAAATTTAAATGAAGACACAACTAGGTAATTATGTTATTTATTCCTTTTCTGTATCGTTTTCGGAAAATTCGAATTCATAATTTCTAGTATAATTAATCCATGGCTTGAATTTATCTATGGCGACAATGGTTTCGTATTTTCTACTATGTTTCCGAGTTAAGGGTGTATTCATTCAAAAATCTGTAGTTATCGAGCATTTTTACTATGCGGTAGGGACCCTGATACTTTATAACCAGTTTTGTGATTTGCCATCGTGAGGTACTTGCCTTTCTACTCGTACTAGATCTCCTTCCTTGTACTGAGTTGCCGCTTTTCTATGTCTATTGTAATTAGCGGCATCCTTTACTTGTTGCTGTTTTATTTTCTCCCCAGTCTCCTGCCTCAGACTGTGTAAATCATTGGCCGGAACTCTATTAAGTGTATTATTCTATTCTATCTCTCTCTCTATCTATTCTATTAAGTGTATTCGAAGGGGAGACTTGGGCCGAAACCCGTCTTCACGCTGAAAAAGGTCTCTATCACATCTCTCAATGGCTGAATATGAACCTTTTAACACTTAATGTTAGCAAATCAAAATTTATCACTTTTTCTATAAATAGTACTACTCAACCGGACTTCCATAATTTCCATCTTAAAGTACATACATGCAATAATATTAACTCTTTGACATGTTCCTGTCGGCCTTTGGAGAGAACCAACAACATCAAATACCTAGGCGTCCAACTTGATAAAACACTCTCTTGGAAGGCACACATAGACCTGCTATCGGGGCGAATACGCAAGATGATCTGGATATTTAAAAAGCTGAGAAACGTACTTAAACCAGCTCTTTTGCAGACTATCTACTACGCCATGGCTCAATCAATAATTGACTATTGTATACCAGCTTGGGGTGGAGCGTGCAAAACAAAAATTATTACAGTCGAACGGGCCCAGAGATCATTACTTAAGGTAATGCTTAGAAAACCCTTCCGTTTTTCAACAACTGCCCTCTACAATACATCTAACGTGTTAACCGTAAGACAACTTTTTGTTCTGCACACCACACTTCAAAAACACAAACAATTAGCCTATATCCCAACAGTCGCATACTCTACGCGCAGAAGAAACAGGATATGCGATCCTGTCACTCATCACACAGCTTTCTTCAGAAGGCAATATTTATTCCTAGCACCATACCTTTATAACAAACTCAATTCAATTCTAAATTTATATCCCAAAACCTCTAAGAAATGTAGACCTATTATCAAAAAATACTTGCTAAACCTAAACTACAACGATACTGAATCTCTCATAAATATTGTAAAATAATAATATTTTAGTTTAATTATAGATCTTCAACTACTAACTCACATACGCACACATATATATTCACACACACACACACACACACACACACACACACACACACACACACACACACACACACACACATACGTACACGCACATAAACACAATTCGGTCCATAACGTGGATCACCATACATATCTAATTTTGTAGCAAAACTTTTCTCAGGCGAGTGTCCTGGAGTCCTGAAATACAGGGTTTCCCTAGTTTAGGCTCCAGTCCACCTCATTAGTATATAAAATTATAAGTACCTGTTTTATTTATTTGTATCTAGTATTTACTGTGTGGTGGAAAATAAATACATTTTTATTTTTATTTTATTATTTTTTTTTATTATTTATAACTTCACTCAACTTACCTTCTGTCCTACTGATAACATTAGAACCGAACACCAATTCTGAAGGACTCTTCTGTGTAGTTTTATGTTTTGCAGTATTGATACCGACCTGTATGTCTGTGATGTGCTCATCCCAGGACTTTTCGTCTCCACCATGATTGGGACTGCGTTAATACTCACATATTTGGTAAAACCATCCACAATAACTTATAAGTAGCAGTTCCCTTCTTACTTCTGATGAATGATTCTAAGTCATCAGCATGTACTGTATGAAAAGGGTGCTTACCTTTTATATGGGAAGTAACTCACCTTCGCGTTTTCCACCGGGAGCTTTATGATGCGCACACTCTAGGCACGAGGTGACATATTTCTTAACAAACCTGCGCATTTTCGGGGACCAATAATGCTTCCTTATGCGTTGTAGGGTTTTTTTCAAAACCTCAATGTCCGAGGTCATCGTGATTCATCTTCAAAATTTGCCATCTCACACCTCGAGGTACAAGCCATTTAATTTCTTCCCCTACGATACGATAAACCATATCGTTTTTGACCTTATAGTTATTACGTATCTCAACTGCTTTTTCAACGAATAGATCTGAAAGAATCTGTTTAATTTTCTTTACCTCTTCGTCAGCCGATTGCACCGTCGCTATTCAGTCTTCGCTGAATTTTTGTATAGATAATACATCTAAAACATGATATTCACCTTTTTTTTTATTTATTTATTGTAAGTATAAAAACACATAAAACAATACAATAGTAGACCAAAAACCACTAAGGTTTGTCCGGAATACTACACTTAATACTACTCTACTTACGTTGCTCTGTAGTAGTATACCAGCCAAACCTTCAAATGAAATTTATTCAGCACTTAGGTATTTACATACACTTGTACTTGTCAATCTCACAATGTATTGCATAAACACAGTTTAAAAACAGTAATTAAAGTAACAAAATATTTTAAATTAGTCCGTCCGTGCGGTCTGTTTCGTCACATGTATTTTTAATATTCTTAAATAATGTGGTGACGGCGACAAATATCAGAATCAGAATATCATCACCCCATCTCATCCCGTGGGGGGCGTAGAAGTCGACCCGAGGGAATATCTACCAGAGGACGGGAAGCAGCTTCCTTCTGAGTACTACGACCATCATACTGCGATCGCCAACCCGCCTGCCAAGCGTGGCGATTATGGCATATCCCCTCAAGATGACTCTTGAGGGAGGCTTGTCCAGCAGTGGACTTATTTAAGCTGTAATGATGAAATAATAAATAGCAAGTTACTAAGCTATTATTGTTACATTTAGCAATAGTATATCAAATTAAAGAATTGAAAACAACGAGCAGTTGGCTAGCGCAAAAGGCTCTCAACCAGTAGCTTAATTTAAACGACTAATACCTGAGGGCACCCTTATGGGCCACATCTCAGGCGGCCGCTGAAGTAAAAAGATGGAATTCGAAATGGGGGTCAGATCACTTGCACGGTATTACCGATCACGTGTTAAGGGGTTAACGCGATCCTCGCCGCTGAGGATCCTACCCTAGCTAGCCTGCGGCTTTCTCTAGCTACCTAGGTGGACCTACCTTCTTTAGAAGCATCCGTATGCAGTTCTAGTTCCACTTTAGGATTATATAATGCTAATATGGGTCGACTTGTAAGCATAACCTTTACCTTCGCAAATGCCTGTTCTTGTTCCCTGCCCCAGGATTACATTGTATTTTTCCTCAATAAGTCGGTTAGTGGAGCAGTAATCGTTGCATATCCTTTGATAAAACGTCTGAAGAAGCCAGATAAACCAAGAAAATGACGTACCTTATGTTGATAAGTAGGACACGGGAACTTGGAGACGGTTTCACATTTTCTACTTCCCGGGCTAATACCATCAGCGCTAACGTCAGACCCTAAGAAATCGGCAGAGTCGAGAAAGAAATGGCACTTACGCAACTTTTGTCTTTTGGAACACAAGATTTTTTTCTTCTGCAGCACGATAATAGGGCTTGCGTATGATGATGAGGATTCTCGAATTATATTACTATGCAACTTTCTTGAATCATATTACTCACCATTATTCGTTCAGCATGCGACATACGGTATGGAAAATACACAATAGGGATATCATCTATTAGTTCTATAGTCATTTCTGTAATTGCAGTAAACCCTAAGTCGTGCAATCCACTTAAAAGCAGTTACTATACTTTGGCATATAAATCTCTTAATTCCTGACGTTGGTTTGTGTAAAACTTCGGACTGCAATTTACAGAAGTGTCCATAGTAGTGTTATCGAAGGCAACACTGAATTATTTTTTTGATATAACACACCTCTGAGAGTTGGCAATCTTGGTGGATGAGTAATTTGAAGTCTTAGGGAATTTACATCACTTACTCGAATAAGAGAACATTGACTGCCTAGATCTATGTGGCAAGAAATCGTACGCCCATTTATTAATATGTCCATAGCATACTTGTTTATTCCAGTATCTTCAGTCTTTACTTCAGATACCTGCTTTTGTTTTGGATCATTACCTGATGCTGAGCTTCTTCCTGTCACGGTTGCAGATCTTCCCATATCATTATAACTATTGGAAATGAGATGACCAAACCTGTCTCACGTAGTACACTTGGAAGCGGGTATTTCACATCTCGAGCTACGGTGACCTACTTCATTGCAGTTATGGCATTTCACCGAAGACATAGACTTTTGATTCTTAAAACTTGGGTGACCAGTTTCGTGGCGGTTGTAGCATCTAATTGAAGGATTGACTATGTTACCTGATTTGGACGAATCCGTTCGACCTGCATTAGCTCCGAACCAACCTCTTCGCATTGTGTCCTGGTTATCCCTGCTTTGCCCTATTAGAATAGTCTTGAAATATTTAAGTACCTGTTCCGGCTGGACTTGTGTTGCTTGGGCACCAACTTTTACCGCTCGGTCCTCTATGCCATAAAGAAGACAATCTTCTACCTGTATGCCGGATATTTTAAATCTGTTAAGTAAATTAGTTTTTTGCATAATAATAATGTTCCAACGACTCACCATATCTCGCCTTTATTGCTAACGTTCCAGTTAAGAGTTCAGCATAATCCTATCTACACGGAAAAGATTCAATTAGTTTATTTTTCCATTCAGACCACGTATGCAATACCGAAGTCAGACACTGATACCACGTTTTAGCAACACCACTTAATTTTGGTAAAGAATAATGGATTTCTTCTCTTTCCTCCCAGCCGTAGATCTCGGCACACTCTTCCACTTTAGTGACCCAAGTCAAAACTGTTTGATCTTTTGATAAAGGATGGAACTCCGGTATTACATTCGCATTGAAAGATATTTTAAGCTTAACAGAACCCCTAAACCTATCTAAAATAGTTAAAAATATATCCATTAACTCAACATCACGTTCAGTGTCCTTACCTTTAGACGATCTTAATCTTTTCGGAGAAAGGGACCTACTTCTTGACCCCGATGATGTATAGATCCTTTTCCTTGTGCCACAAGATCCTTGTCTCCTTTGTGAATTTCTTTTACCTTCGGGTCGTGGGGAATACGACCCTCCTTCAGAACTGGACGTTGAAGAACATTGGTGTCTCCGTACATTCGATCGCGATGTCAGTTTACCTTTACTTAAACGTTGTTTTATTGTACTTACCGACTTCTGCAAACTTTTGCCTTACATGTCGTACACTTCCATCCTCTCCAGATGTATCTCCTCCTTCGTTGATTCCTTCAGATTCTCTCTCAAACCTTAACCTCAACTTCCAATTTGGGTTTCACCTTAGACCCTCCACCTAGGGTTCCCCTCCTTAGCCTTGACCCTCCACCTAGGGTCTTTTTCCTTTCAGACCCTCCACCTAGGGCATATTCCTTTTCAGTCCCTCTACCTAGGGTATTTATCCTTTTAGACCCTCCACCTAGGGCATTAATCCTTTTAGACCCTCCACCTAGGGCATTTATCCTTTTAGACCCTCCACCTAGGGCATTAATCCTTTTAGACCCTCCACCTAGGGCATTAATCCTTTTAGATCCTCCACCTAGGGTACAATGTCCATTACCTTCCATATCTGAAACTACCAGATTACAGCTTAGTATTGTAATAACTTATACATCATTTACACACTGCCATCTGATCCCAAACCAAGCAAAGCCCGTACTATGGAAACCAGACAACTAATAAACTACACACACCACTTTTCTTTTGTAAATACACCTGTATAGAAAATTACAGACTCAGCACAAACAGATAGTATGAAAAATATGACAGAATCAGCCCAACAGCTCTTTTCTAGCATTAATTTTTCTCCAGGTATATATTTATGTATATTCAGTTTCATCATCATCATCATCATATCAGCCGAAAGACGTCCACTGCTGGACAAAGGCCTCTCCCAAAGTTAGTTTATTATTTTATAAGTATATATTATTCTATTCTAGTTTTAATTTATGTAGTTTATGTAAGTACTTTTATTGTATTTTAAAATATAAGATTCATCACCTCCACACACGACGTGTTAAGTGCACCTACCTTATTTTTCCCTGCATCACCCTAAGGTAGACTGGTAGAGAATGCCTCCGGCATTAAGTCCGCCTCAGTACAAACATGTGCAAAAGTAAATAAACAGACATGTCCATGCACACAAATATCCGTCCTGGGTGGGAATCGAACCCACGCCCTCCGGCGTGAAAAGCAAGCATTTGCCAACCACGCCGTATTTATTCTGAAACTGCAACTAGTATACTGTATTTTAATCATAATGGAAG
Organism: Pseudoips prasinana; assembly: GCA_951640165.1. NCBI lineage: Eukaryota > Metazoa > Arthropoda > Insecta > Lepidoptera > Nolidae > Pseudoips > Pseudoips prasinana. The sequence goes on along the minus strand of OX621245.1, from coordinate 33,397,887 downwards.
TAAGTTACTACAACTTTTATTCGCGTAGACTTTAAAAAGAACCGCTTGTAAATAGTTAGAACATGTTTGTAGTAATATAGTTTAGTATACATTTTTTTTCTAGTTGTATATAGATATTTAGGTACACTGAATGTTAAACCATTTATAAAATTGATTTTAAAATAGTAATAATATTTAGCTAGCTTGTATTATGTTATTGTCAATTGTTACACAATAGCCCAGTTCTCCAGTTAGCAAATTCGTTATCAACTATTTCAAACATGTTCCATATAAAATGAGAAGTTTTGTTGTTTGCCACAAGGTATAGTTATTATAAAATAAACTAGAATAGTTATTCTCCTCATAAATCAATACATATATACATAAAAATAATCAAACGTTACTAGTAATAGCCTCATAAATATTGCCCTATCCATTGCGAAAATTAAGTAAATATTAGAATATAAATATTAACATTATAGTTGGATTCATCGAGTGTTTGTTTTATTTTTCAAGGTTCTTTATTTTCATTAATTACAAAATTCAACAACATAAATAATAATAATCATCGATTAAAACCAAACTAGATTAAAATTTGATAGATTACTTTATGCTTTGTGCATTAGTATTACAAAAAAAAACAAAAAGAAATCGTCATTGATCTGATTCAGTAAAATTCATAGATCGAGTTAAAATCACCGTTCATTTTGTTCGTTAATTTTATCCGCTAAATACATTTCGTATACCATATGTATTTTAATTCCATACCTATATTTATTTTCCAACTAAAAACCAAAGTCAATTAAAAAAAACAAATATTTTAATATTGTACTGTTACAGTTTATAGAGAAATAACAAAACCAACACAAAATAACCCTTTGGAAAGCTAATGGTCATGAAAACTACTTTTGAGGTTTGTACAAAACAATTATCAAAATCGTGAATATCAGTTATAAAATCGTTACTTACGTTTTTCCGAGTAGTGGACGTGACAAGAAAATGTGAGATTTTCTTGATGATACCACTTCTGACCTATTAGGATTAGGTCTTTGAAATAAACAGCCGTCACTTCAATAATCACTCTTTTATTTATTTTCACTGTACACGTGTTAACCACTTAAAAACTACCACTCGACTCCCTGCCCCACTCAAACGCGTCACCGATCACACCTCCCCTCTACGGTAAAAGTGACGTGTCCGGCCAATGCATCCGATTGGGCGAAGTCTCTGATTGGCCTCCGCAAACAGAATCAAATTAGAATTTAATAATTTGTAAACATTAATTAATTAGTGTAGGCTGTGTGGTGACGGCCTAGAGAATATCACCACCCGCTCTCATCCCGTGGGGGGACGTAGAAGTCGTCCCGAGGGAATATATTCCAGAGAATGGGCAGCAGCGTTCTCATGAGTACCAATTTCTACCTTACTGCGATCGCCAACCCGTTTGCCAAGCGTGGCGATTATGGCAGATCCCCTCAAATGAAGGACACAATTAAACCGCGGCCCCCAGTCCCCGGCAGCCCTGCTATTCCCAGCCGTGGTAACAGCCGTGGTTACGGCAGGGCAGGGGGTGCTAAGAATCCCCGGCAGATTCCGCGTTACCAAAACCGACCTCTGGCCCTGGCAACATACAACATACGCACACTGCGGACCGACGAGAAGATGATCGAACTGGAGGAAGAATTGAGCAGGTTACATTGGGACATAATAGGATTATCTGAAGTCCGAAGAGAGGGGGAGGACACGATAATCCTGAAATCCGGGAATCTGTTCTATTTCCGGGAAGGCGACCAACTCTCCCAAGGTGGTGTTGGGTTCATAGTCCACAAGTCCCTCGTCCACAACATAGTGAAAATCGAGAGTGTGTCGACTAGGGTTGCGTACCTTATTCTCAGAATTACCAAGCGGTATTCGTTGAAGGTCATACAGGTTTACGCGCCGACTTCGACGCACTCCGACGATGAGGTTGAGGTCATGTATGAGGATATTTCTAGAGCCATACATACCTCGAACTCTTATTTCACTGTGGTCATGGGGGACTTTAACGCAAAGCTGGGTAAACGATTCGGGAATGAGCTGAAAGTGGGGCAATTTGGAACTGGAGACCGGAATCTCCGGGGCCAAATGTTGGCCGACTTCATGGAGAAGGAGGGACTCTTTATGATGAACTCCTTTTTCAAGAAGTCGGAAAACCGCAAATGGACCTGGGTAAGCCCCGATGGTAAAACAAAAAACGAGATAGACTTTATCTTGTCGACGAGTAGACAGGTGTTCAATGACGTCTCAGTGATCAATACGGTTAAAACCGGGAGCGATCACAGACTGGTGAGAGGCTTATTGAACCTAAATGTCAAGCTCCAGAGGTCCCGACTAATAAAGTCTACGCTCCGACCTTTACCCATCCACATCCAAAACCCTGAACCCTTTCAGCTCGAACTGCAAAACCGTTTCGAATGCCTAGCAGATTGCGAGGAAGTGGACTCATACCATGACAGGCTCGTAGAAGCTGTCCATACGGCTGGGTCTAAGGTCTTCAAGGCCCACCATACAAACAGAACCAAAAAGATCTCTGACTATACCATGCAGCTTATAGACCAAAGACGGAAAATGGTTCTGACATCCTCTGATGATGCTACCAGATACCGGCAGCTCAACAGACAGATCTCAAAGTCTTTGACACGCGACACGCGCCAATTTAATACAAATTGTATTAAAGAAGCCATTGAGCGGAACAAAGGCTCTAAAGTGTTTGCAAGAGAACTGTCTGTTGGACAGAGCCAACTGACGAAGCTGAAGACTGAGGATGGCAGAATCGTCACGTCTAAACCTGAGTTGCTGGGAGAGATCGAGAGGTTCTATGGACAGCTGTATGCGAAAACCCAGTCACCTGTCGATAGTTGTGCCTCAGATCCCAGAGCACGACTAACCCAACACTTCACCGACGACATCCCGGACGTCAGCCTGTGCGAGATTAGAATGGCTCTCGAACAGCTTAAGAACAACAAGGCGCCTGGTGATGATGGAATTACGGCAGAGCTTCTGAAGGCGGGTGGTACACCAATCCTACGGGCCCTTCAGAAGTTATTTAACTCCGTCATACTAGAAGGTCAAACGCCAAAAGCATGGCACAGGGGTGTGGTGGTGCTCTTCTTCAAAAAGGGCGATAAAACCCTCTTGAAGAATTACAGACCCGTCACACTGCTGAGCCATGTTTACAAGTTGTTTTCGAGGGTCATTACGAATCGTCTCGCACGCAGGTTTGACGACTTCCAGCCTCCCGAACAAGCCGGTTTCCGTAAAGGCTTTAGTACCATAGACCACATACATACGCTGCGGCAGGTTATACAGAAGACCGAAGAGTATAACCAGCCATTATGCTTAGCGTTTGTGGACTATGAGAAAGCCTTCGATTCGATCGAAACTTGGGCCGTACTGAGGTCTCTCCAAAGGTGCCAAATAGACTACCGGTATATCGAGGTGTTAAAGTGTTTGTACGAAAACGCCACTATGTCAGTGCGACTCCAGGACCAGAACTCGAAACCTATCCACTTGCAGCGAGGTGTGAGACAGGGAGATGTTATATCTCCGAAACTGTTCACCGCTGCATTGGAAGATGTCTTCAAGCTTCTGGACTGGAAAGGCTTTGGCATCAATGTCAATGGCGAGTACATCACCCACCTTCGATTTGCCGACGATATAGTAGTCATGGCTGAGACCCTTGACGACCTCGGTACAATGCTCGATGGCCTCAGCAGAGTCTCTCAACAAGTGGGTCTGAAAATGAACATGGCTAAGACGAAAATTATGTCAAACATCCATGTTGCACCCACTCTAGTTAAGGTTGGAGACTCTGCACTCGAAGTTGTAGAGAACTATATTTACCTAGGACAGACCATCCAACTAGGTAGGTCCAACTTCGAGAAGGAGGTCAATCGTAGAATCCAACTCGGCTGGGCAGCGTTCGGGAAGCTACGTAATATCTTCTCGTCCCAAATACCGCAGTGTCTCAAGTCGAAAGTCTTCGACCAGTGTGTGTTGCCAGTGATGACTTACGGAACAGAGACGTGGTCGCTAACTATGGGCCTTATCAGGCGGCTCAAGGTCACCCAAAGAGCAATGGAAAGGGCTATGCTTGGAGTTTCCCTGCGAGATCGAATCAGAAATGATGAGATCCGCAGGCGAACCAAAGTCACCGACATAGCCCTAAGAATTGCCAAGCTGAAGTGGCAGTGGGCAGGGCACATAGCTCGTAGAGCCGACGGCCGCTGGGGCAGAAAGGTTCTCGAGTGGCGACCACGAACCGGAAGACGCAGCGTGGGCAGGCCCCCTACAAGATGGACCGATGATCTTGTGCGGGTCGCTGGAAAACGCTGGATGCGGATAGCGCAAGACCGGCAATTGTGGAGATCTTTGAGGGAGGCCTTTGTCCAGCAGTGGACGTCTTTCGGCTGATATGATGATGATGATGAATTAATTAGTGAAAAAATATAAATAAATTGATATACAATATTTGTATTATAATAGTTGGTAAATAATGTAGTTAATTCATTTACATGTTACTTTCATAAACTATATACTTATTTTATTATAAATAAACCTAACAAACATATGCCTAGAATAGAATCTAGATAGGTTATGTAGATATTATGGGTTGTAGATTACTGGTGCCTGTGAGAGGGGGTAAAACCTGTAGGTAGTCAAGTTCGTAATTAAAAATTCAACAGGTAAGTCGATTTAACATTTACAAACTTAAAATAGGTGAGTACCTATGCTATTTAAAAATAAAAACATAATTAAACACACAACCACACATATATATGCATTTATATATGTGTGTGTGTGTATGTGTGTGTGTGAGTGTGTGTCTGATTGAATCTGACACTTAAAGATTGGTGGAAATTGAATGCAGAATCGAAGGAAATCCAGCAATTTAATTCCGCCCAAAATCGCGCGGAATTTCCCTTGTAATACGTATGTTTAACAGGTCATAAAGCTGAAATTATGTAAAAAAAAAGAAAACTTTAGCACTGGTATTTCGTTTTTATATTTACAGATTTACGCCCAAAATTACTGTGTAATTTATGACTTAAGCTCATAATTTTCAAATTACTATTTTACGTTTACTTTTTAGCACTGCTTTTGTTTTACGTCATACGTGAGTTATACTATCTCAATATTGCAATGTTGCAGTGCAATAATGCATAAAAGAAGACTGCTGCTGCTGCGCCATTATAGCAATTTTACAGTTTTTATTTCCTCAAAAAAAAAACAACGCCTACATTAGAGAAATAAATTTAGGGAGATTTTACAAAAATACAATAATTATTAAAAATATTACTATGAATATAATTCAGATACATTTACAACATGTTACTTAATTAACGCACATCCTGAAAATAGTTTGTTCAGAATCGTTTAGTGAATCGATATATATCATTTTAAATATAGGCATTTTTTTTCCAAAAATACTATAATATTAATACTATGGAAATTATTGTCAAATTAACCCTGTACAGTCAAAACAAATTGAAATGGCCGGAAGTCAATTAGTAATAAAATTTTTAAAATAGCAGTTTTATTAGTATTCATACAAATTGCATCATTCAATACAAAATAAAGAAAAATAAACTTTATTCCAAGAAACTAATTTAGTAAATAACAATGCATATACATGTTAAATTAAAAAATCAGTGTATGTATTATGATAACAACATAATATTTTAATTGGGGTATTTGAGGGTGTGCGTTAATTACGTTACATGTTGTTTATTATAGAATATAAAAATAAATATAAAATAAAAAGTATTTTATTCACGCATACTTTAAAAGAGCGCTCCGGTACTGCTCCGGTGTCCCCCTCTTGCCCGTGCCCCAAGTGGTTGGGACACGTACTCTAGGAGGGCTTTGGTTTGTCCTCCCTGATTGCTGAGCTCCTGCCAGTTAGACACAGCGACTGTGACACTTCTCTTACTGACACTCCAGCCCCGAAGGGGAGTTGGGCTATTGGCTGCCTCTGCCGCCTTCTCTGTCTTCGAGTGGGAAATGAGACTACCAACACTGACCATTGATTATATCATAATGCTTTTAATTTACACTTAAATGGAACTCAAATTTAATAAACCCATACAATACTTATTGTCTATTACAAAACAAACCTCTCCAACAAAACCATTTAATATTAAATCAACCATATAAAAGAGATAGCCAAAATAGAATAGACATCATTGTAAATTTGTTCTGTTGATTGGAAACTTGGAAAAATCCCATTTCCTTTCGGACATGAGAGGTTCCTGTAAATCCTATTTGTGGAGCAAAGGTAGACGCAATATCAATATACGGTCTGTTGTTTATTAATAGTTAATACAGTTTTGTGGACATCTGTTCTTTTAGTAAAAATATTGTAGTTAGGGATAACTAATAATGAAAATGATTAAATTAAAGGCACACTTATGCACTATAATATGTCCCACGCAGATGGTTAATCTTCATTCGGACTGGCCACAGAGATGTGACAAATTAAGTATTTAGAGTTTACGACAAGCATAAAATTAATTCTGGGACATTATTCAAACACGGCCATCTGATCCCAAACTAAATAGAGCTTGTACTATGGAAATCAGATAACTGATATACTACGTATACTATTTTTCTTTTGTAAATACATACTCAGGATAACTTTGTGGTGACGGCGGCGAATATCATCACCCCATCTCATCACGTGGGGGCGTAGAAGTCGACACTCGGTTGATCTACCAGAGGACGGGCAGCAGCTTCCTTCTGAGTACCATGACAATCTTACTGCTTTCGCCACCCAGTTGGCCAAGCGTGGCGTTATGGCATATCCTCAGCTTCATTCACTTGTAATAATGATTCATGAGAAACAGACATTTTCATGCACACAAAAATCTGTCCTGGGTGAAGAAGAAGAAGAAGAAGTACACTAACTTGTATAAGGATATACACAGTACAATATGCATAGCACATTATTTTGCAATTGGCGGCCTTATCACTAAAAGCGATCTCTTCCAGGCAACCTATTTGCGTTGGATGGACCAGAAAAAATCATGGTTTATTATTTGTACTTCAAGTAGCGCAATTACGTGTCTTTGTTCTTCGCACACTATCTTAGAAATTCGATAATAAACAAATTAATGGCCTTACGGAATACTTAGACATTCCTAGAACACAAATATTTACAAATACGCAATACGTACGTACATGTGTTTAAAGTAACCCAAAACTATCAAATCGCTTGAATAAAATTTCAAATTCACTTTTAAGTCGCTTGTAACGAGATTACTTTAAGACTTCCTTTTGTTTTATAGTTGACTAGCTGTGCCCCGCGGTTTCACCCGCGTTAAGCTTTATAAATTATAGCCTATGTGTTAATCCAGGGTGTCAGCTAACTAGCCGTTTAGACATAAAGAAGTAACAAACATACACACTCACAAACTTTCGCCTTTATAATATTAGTGTGATATATAGCAAAATAGTTATCTCAAAATCTTTTATTTTATCAAGCAGTCAACTGACAAACATACTTATAAATTTCTAAAGGCATACATATTATAGATAAATTACACCTAGATCTACTTTTTGTTTTTTTTTTCTCTTCACCGGCTCTAATTATATTTTATATAATTATTATTCGCAGAATACTATTTTTTTAATAATTATAAATGGTACCGGTCTAATGTGATTTCTAGTTTTGCGTTATTTAAATAACATATATTTATTTATTATGTAGAAATTGCAGATTTTAATGGTCATTTTACAAAATATCAAATAGTTATGCAATCCCAAGATTATTATTTTTAACACAAAAGGGGTGTATAAAAGACATAGAATAATATATATCATCGGAAGTCACAATAAGCGGTCATAAACAATGGTTGTTTTTAAAATATTATTTTTTATGTTTATCTATTCGGCTGTCACGGCTGGTAAGTAATATATTTTATAATATTTCCATTATGTAAACGTTATTATTTCTTATTAATAATATCCTTTTCTGCATCAGTTGTACAGACGCCAGCCCATCCAGCTACCCCAATCTATCAAATTTGTTTTATAGGTTTTCAACTCTATCACATAAGCATAAGGTTCACTTTCAATTGGGGAAATTTGACAGATTGGGGTAGCTTGACGTGCTGGCGTCTGTACACACGGCTACATAATAAGCTATACATTTCCAGTATAAGCTGATCCCGCGTTGTATAGGATCTCCATACAGTGAGAGATCAGCTTATATTGGAAATGTATAGCTTGATATGTAGCCGTGTGTACGCACGGGAAACAGAGAAGCGTCACAAGTTCTTATTCTTCTTTTGTTATTTATTGTACGGGCAGTGGTTTCCTGGTGTCAGAGTTGTCCAAGCCGCCAGCGGGCCTCTGACATGACTTATTGATTGTTGTCTGACGACTACAACCAGGACCGACAGATTTTCATGCCCTCCGAAGCACGGAGACGCCCAGAAATTAAACCACTTTGACGGTCACCCATCATTCGACTGAGCGCGTGCCTAGGTGCTTTACCTCGCCGATCGCTTACAGACCTGTATAAGTGAAACTGGCTATGAGCGATTCACAATATCAACAGCTAAAAGACAGACAGGAAAATGTTTACTGGTTGGTTTTGACACATCAAGCTATACATTTCCAGTATAAGCTGATCCCGCGTTGTACAGGATTTCCATACATAGTTGGGTGAATGGTCAGGTTCAGAAAACAGTACTTTTAGAGACTGCACGTATTTTTTTATTTATTTTCATTTCATTTATTGTAAGGAGGTACCTCTCTCTCTCTATCGTAGCATGGACCCTGCTCCCATTGCCAATTAGACCTCTATTTGTGATATTTATAATAATATATTTTTTAACTATCTATTTGTCAATATGTGAAATAAGAAAGACACGAAATAATAATATCTTGGGACATTATTTTACTTTAGGGTAGATATTTATCAAAATAACATGCGCTAAAATTTGATTATAAGGTCTTACAAGCCCAGTCCCAGATATGGGAATTTACTATGGAATTGACGCAAATATTGAAGATTTCCCGTTCTTCGCCGGATTAAATGGTTGCGGTGCCACCATCATCTCAAGGGTGTGGGTGCTTACTGCTGCACATTGCTTTAAAAGGGGGTAAGTGGATAGTCTTCTGTAGAGTACCTACAAGGTTATTTAGATTTGAAGTTATTCAATCAATCTAGTAGAGGTAGTTGCTGTGTGGTGACGGCCTAAGAATATAGCCACCCCCTCTCATCCCGTGGGGGGACGTAAAAGTCGTCCCGAGGGAAATATATACACCAGAGAACGGGCAGCAGCGTTCTCCTGAGTACCATGTCCACCTTACTGCGATCGCCAACCCGTCTGCCAAGCGTGGCGATTATGGCAAATCCCCTCAAATGATGGACACAACCAAACCGCGGCCCCCAGTCCCCGGCAGCCCTGCTATTCCCAGCCGTGGTAACAGCCGTGGTTACGGCAGGGCAGGGGGTGCTAAGAATCCTCGGCAGATTCCGCCTTACCAACACCGACGACCTCTGGCTCTGGCAACATATAACACACGTACACTGCGCTCCGACGAGAAGATAACCGAACTGGAGGAAGAATTGAGCAGGTTACATTGGGATATTGTAGGATTATCTGAAGTCCGAAGAGTGGGGGAGGACTCGATAATACTGAAATCCGGAAACCTGCTCTATTACCGGGAGGGTGACCAAATATCCCAAGGTGGTGTCGGGTTCATAGTCCACAAGTCCCTCGTGAACAACCTAGTGAAAATCGAGAGTGTGTCGACGAGGGTTGCGTACCTTATACTCAGAATCACCAAGCGCTATTCGTTGAAGGTTATACAGGTATACGCACCCACTTCGACACACTCCGACGATGAAGTCGAGGTTATGTATGAGGACATATCCAGAGTCATACAGAGACATAGCGTTCATTCGCTAAAAGAGCAGCCTGACTGGGGAAGTACCTTACAGAAGATACGCCTTAATAATAACATTAATAAGTTTAATGTTGTGTTTCCGAGTGCTTGTTTGCTGACTTTTATAGGCCGGTAACGCACCCGCGACATCTCTGGTGTTGCGAGTGTCCATGGGCGGCGGTAATCACTTACCATCAGGTGACACACGTGGTCGTTTGTCGCCCTATAATATAAAAAAAAATCAATCTATTATTATTATTATTATAGCGGGTCGAATTTCAGCCACGACGGCCGGTCTCAATGAAGACTAACCATTTCAGGATATTTATTATTTAGAAAAAAGTAAATCAAATTGTTTATCCATTGAACAGACGCCAGCACATCCAGCTACCTCAATCTTTCAAATTCCTTTCATAGATTTTCAACTTTATCACTAAAGCATAAGGCTCACTTTCGATTGCGAAAATTTGACAGATTGGGGTAGCTTTTTGTGCTGGCGTCTGTACAAAATTTTCTTGGTTTAGGCAGTGTACGAAACGTAACTGGCTATGAGAGAAAGAAAACGTGTGAATTGTCCTATCTTCACCGGCATATATCAACATTCGTTTGCGTTCGATCACACTTCTCGTAACGCTTTCCTCACGTATTCACTAGCTTACTCACCAAATGAAGCATGCGTTTTACCTCAATAACTATGTTTTCAAAAGCACAAGGCTAATGTTTACATATACTTTAATATTATAGGCCTAAGAATGAAGTCTATATCGGAGGAGAACGTGCAGATAACAGCAAAAAGATAAAACTCAAGAATATAGTTATTCATGAGAAGTACAGACCTGGTGTAAGGGAGTACGATATTGCCCTGCTACGACTTCAAACACCATTGAAGTTTAATGATAGAATCCAACCAGCCAAGCTACCTCGCAAGGACCTGCCTGTAAATGACAACAACTATATTGCTATTGGGCGGGGTAGAGATGGGGTATGTATTTCTATATTTTATATAAGTGACGCACTTAAACACATAATCACTTAAACTATGATTAAGATGAGTAAGATCAAGATAACCGACGTTGCCTTAAGCATCTTCTAGACGGTTGGAAACCAACGTCCCACCAGAGGTCACATTAGTGGGAACTAGTTTCCATCCGCCAATTCTGTTTTGGCTACACGGATGCCAACCACGTGCCAACACGCTAGCGAATCAAAATTACCTACTCGCATCGTGAGCGGACCGTATCTTGTTGTAGATATATGTAGATCTATAGATCAAACCAAAATTTGTGGGACTTGTGTCTTGCGTCACTAAACGATCAGCTAGGTGATGATTTGTAAAGGCTGTAAATATTATTATCCAAATAAAATCTTTAGGGAAATGTTAATAAAAAGAAAAAAAATGTTTTGTTTTTCAGAGCGAAATGACTGCGAGGTCACTTAAAAAATTAAACGTGCGGAGACTGCCAAACAGTATTTGTGATGACCGAAGGAACGAAACACGATCTACAAATCAAACGTCCAAATTAATATGTATAGAAAGATTTGATCACGCTGATTTACCTAGTATATGTTATGTAAGTAGTTTTGCTTCTGAATTTTGTACTTACTTTATTTATGTTCACTCAAACGGACTGTACAAATATAAACTGTTTTACAAAACATGCCACCGACTTCACCTTCTTTCATGATGTCCGTTTTCTACAAAATTATATTAAATGGTACCATTAAGACAAAATGGAATAAAACAAAATTGGTTCCAAATAAAAGGGAAATCAATTAACTCAATTGATTTCTCTTTTATTTGCAACAAATTTTGTATGTCATTAATAATCATTAATATTGATTCAGCTGGGAACCCACATACAGCTTCTGTCATGACTTAACAACTACTTTCTATCGGTTCCAACATAACTACTGGACATTAGTTACCATAGCGTCAGATGTATGCCAGTTTCATATATATATTGTTTTCAGGGTGATTCCGGTAGTCCGCTGGTTAATAACGGCACCGTTATCGGCGTTTCCTCATTTATAATGCGTTCGAAGCACGAGAAGGGAAGCTGTTTGTCTGTTCGAACAGCGTATTATACTAACGTAGCAAAATATGTTTCCTGGATCGAAGATGTCATAGAAAATTACGATCATATATTATTATATAAGCACCTAGCTACAAAAATAATGAAATGGTAAAATATATACCTTACTAACATTAAATTTTATATTTAAATCAACTAATAAAGAAATACAAATTTAAATAATTAACTTAGCTTATAAGAAAAACCAAAATATCAGTTAAATTAACTATAATACCTAACATTAATAATTTTAATGTTGTGTTTTCGAGTGTGAGTAAGGTCGCCAGAGCTCATTGGGGTGGAGGAAGGGTCAGCAACACTTGTTTGCGGACTCTTAAAGGCCGGCATCGCACCCGCGACTCCTCGGGTGTTGCGAATGTCCATGGGCGGCGGTGATCACTTACCATCAGGTGACCCACTTGCTAGTTTGTCGCCCTCGGATAAAAAAATAAATAAACAACTATAACTAAGTTATAGGGCGTCGTAGAATTCCTCCGCATCGTCGGGAGGTAAGGTGCCCAGAAAGCTGGCCACATTGCCACGCTGTATGGCAATGCTGATTCTTTGACCCAGAAAAGGCCAGCTCTCTGGTCATGGGAAGCGTCGATCAGACTTTAAGAAATTTCGCGAAACAATAAACGTGCGTTAGGGCCCCACGACCTTAGCGTTTCGACCCCAAAAGGCTAAAATACATAGTTTCCAACGAGGTTGGTGTATTTGCGCCATATTATACCTAAATCGATGTGCTTTTAATCTTACACGGATTGTACTTTTAATCTTACATGGATTGTACCTTTTTGTGAGAAATAAACTATTATATTATTATTATTTTATTAAATTTAATGTGTCTTGAGAATGTCTATTAATGTCATAAAATCCTAATGTCGATACTAACCTGTCTATACTGTCTACTATTATAAATTTTAAGTTAAACATTGTTACATACTAACAAGTAGGCCTTGATGCCTGTTAATTAGTAAATTATCGCTCATAGATGCTCTCACCAGTCCGTTAGCGATCGGCGAGGTAACTAGGCTCGCGGTCAGTCCATAGAAGGGTGACCGCCAAAATGGTTTAATTTCTGAGCGTCTCCGTGCTTCGGAGGACATGTTAAACCGTCGGTCTCGGTTGTAGTCACTAGACAACAGTCGTTAAGCCATGTGAAAGGCCTACTGGGCGGCTTGAACAACTCTGACACTGGGGTAACCAACTGGGTCAACCTAGGAACACTCGGCTAACTGTTAACGCATTGACATCATTATCATGTCAGCCAAATGACGTCCACTGCTGGACGAATGCCACGCCATGCCAATGAGATTTTCACAATTGAACCATGTCCATCGTTTGGAGAGATATGCTTTAATCGCCACGCTTAGCAGACGGGTTGGCGATCGCAGTATGATGGTCATAGTACACGGAGAGACGCTGTTGCCCGTTCTCTGGCAGATATTCCCACGGGTCGACTTCTACGCCCCCCACGGGATGAAATGGGGCTTGAAACGTATTATTATTTATTTATTTAGTCCGTTAAACTGGGTTAGAGTTTTAATTTTTATGTCTCTATCTTTGGTTCCTTTAGCTATGGGATGTCTCTCAACTCAGTGTGCCGTTTGGCAAAGGCCTCCTCCAGTAGTTTCCATTGCTGCCTAACTTGAGCAACTCTCCCCCATTTGGGTCCCGCAGTAAGTTTCAGCTCATCTTCCCAGCGCATTAGTGGTCGTCCTCGACGTCTTTTTCCATCTCTTGGGTACCAATTCGTTATAATTTGGCTCCACTTTTCTTGTTTTGATCTCAACATATGGCCGGTCCACCTCAGTGAACGCAAAAAAACATGGAAGCATTCCTAGCTCGCAAAAATGACCCAATGCAGATTGTGCCTGCGGTAGGCGAGGCTTAAAAATTGTGCCGCGCATCAATGGCGGTCGTCTGACAGTTATTGGTTTCAGCGTGTTTAATTTTCAAAAATGCCTTCCTGTGCAGTGAAGTGGTGTATTAATAAATTTCATTTGCATAACAAGAGTGTTGGAATTAGTTATTATGGGTAAGTACATCGTTTTAATTTTATGAAATAGGTATTCAATCAAATTCACTCAAAATAATAGGTCTTTACCTATGAAATTGCCGTTTTGTATGAAAAAATTTAAACGAATTTTTTTCATGAATTTTTTTATTTGTATTAATCGAAGTAATCACCCATGCAATCAATGCATCTTTGCCATCGCAGTGGCAGTTTATTGATGCCCTTCTTAAAGAAATCAGCTGGACGGGAGGCAACAAATTCTTCAAAGGCATTTTGTACTGCCTCTCGGGTATTGAATTTTTTTCCCGCCAAGAAGTTATCCAAATTCTGGAAAAAGTAGTAGTCTGTAGGCGCAAGGTCTGGTGAGTAGGGCGGATGACGGAGAGCTTCCAACCCCAGTTCTTGCAACTTGGAGACCGTCTGCTGTGCAGTATGAGGTCGCGCGTTGTCGTGCAGGAGCAGCGGAGACGAGCGATTGACCAATGCTGGTTGGAGATGCGCCAGCTTCTCCATCATTGTGCTCAGTTCTTCACAGTACACATCTGCAGTAATGCTCACCCCGTTTGGTAAGAAGCTGTGATGAATCACACCGGCGCTAGACCACCAAACAGTGACCATCACTTTTCTAGGGGTAAGTTTTCGTTTAGGGCATTGTTTAGGTGCTGAACCAGGATCCAACCAACTTGCTGAGCGCTTGCGGTTATCAAACAGAATCCATTTTTCATCGCAGGTAACAATGCGGTTCAAAATTCCTTCATTTGTGTGTCTGTTGAGCAGTGCAAGGCACGTCTCGACGCGTACTTCGCGCTGGCGATCATTGAGTTCGTGGGGCACCCATTTGTCAAGCTTTTTTACCTTGCCAATTTGACGCAAATGGACCAATATTGTTTTGACGCTAACGTCGAAAGCTGCTGCTAATTCAGCCGTAGATTGTGTATCATCAGCTTCCACAACCGCCTTTAATTCGTCATTGTCGACCAAAGTCTTCGGACGACCGCGAGGTTCATTTTTCAGGTCGAAATTTCCAGAACGGAAGCGAGCAAACCAATAACAGGTGGTGCGTTGGTTTGTAGTGTTAGCTCCGTAAACGTCGTTGATGTTGCGTGCCGCTTGTGCCGCGTTGCTGCTACGACGCCGCGACGGTACTCATATTCCATAATTACTCGAATTTTTAACGTATCCATGATGACGAAAAAGATTGAAATGCGATGAAAATGTAACACTAATAAATAAAGAAATGACTACATTTGGAAAAAAGAATCCATGTTTTTAAAATAAAATTAATTTGAAATTAGAATTCTTAGCCAAACAAAAATTATTTTGATTTGAAATGGCCAGTACTGCAGAACGGCAATTTCATAGGTAAAGACCTAATATATGGTGATGTTGTTATGCAAACGAACCAATCTATATTTCTACACAAAAATGATGACGACATATTTTTATTTATTATAATTATTTTTTATAACAATCTCAGATAAAATATTAAGCATATTTAGGGTATGTATAAAAGAAACCAAGCTATTTTAATACCAACATTACCATGTTGTATTAAAATAGCTTGGTTTCTTCAGATTTCTCCTCGATCTAAAGCGAAGAGAACTATGGACGAAAGCTATGGACGACAAGGGTATGCTCGGTTCATTTCAGCAATGACGATTTTCTGTATCAAAAACGGGATACACGAAGCTTAAAACAAACAAACGCTATTCCCATTTGTACTGTAAGATTATTTGTTTATAGGTATATGCATTATGAACAGGTAATTTAATTTAATTTATAATATACATATACAAGGTAACTTGTAAAACACCAACAACCTCGCAGGACTAGGAAGCTAACACCTCTCTACGCGCATCGTAATGCGAAATTGCGAAACGCGTATAGTTAGTTCTTGCTTATGGTGTTAGCTTACTAGTTCTGCGAGGTTGTTGGTGTTTAACAAGTAACTCTGTATAAATACTAAATCACCTATAATTTCAAGTCGGTCACTCCACGCGTTTTCAATATAAAGGGTATTGTCAGGTAGAGGGACGGACGGATAACAAAGTGATACTATAAGGGTACCGTTCTTTTCCTTTGAAGGTAGGTAACCCTAAAAGGTAGTATGTTACGTATACGGAAATTGTAAATAATAATTATAATAAATAATTGATCACAAATTTGTTTTATTCACCTTATTATTATAGAAACAAACCCATTACTCGCCAAATACCTTAGCAAAGCTCTTGCCGTAAAGTTCAAAAAACTGTGTATTCTATCATACACAGTTTTTTGAACTGTGTATGATAGAACGTATAATAACATCAAATTCACCGTGAAATTGATGTTATTTTAATAACATCAATTTCACGGTGAATTATTTTCTTTGCACTTTGTAGCATAAGACATCCCTCGGCGAATGACATGAACACGGCAATTTAGATCCAAACATCACCTCATAAGGTCTACTTTTAAAAGGTGAACCTGAGCGGTAATATTTTGGGCCAATCAGAGACGGTATTCCGTTGTGTCAGTTTGATTGGGATATTGGGTCAAGATTTGCGCTTAGTTTCCTTGAAGTAATGCTTCCATGTTTATATGCGTTCACTGGTCCACCTCCATTTTTGGAGGTCTATTTTTTCTAGGATTTTAAAAGTATACTACACACAAAACATGCTAAAAACCATTTAAACGTACAATTTAGTTCCATATTCCTCAACATGGAACAAAATTGTACGTTTCAATGGTTCTTTCTTATACGATTTCCACCTATACATGACTTATACAGCCGTGTATATGACATTAAACAACCAAATTTAATTACGCCCATAGCATAATTCTAACAACAGCTATCAGACATTTAATCTCTCAAATACTAGAACCCACATTAAAATTTTGAAAACCTACTACAAACACCAAAACATACAAAGGAAGGAATCAGCATTTTAGAATTAATATCCCCCTTTCCATGTCAACCCCCTCTGGCGCCCAATTCACTCGCGTTGTTTACCGCGGCACAGTTAAAATGCTAATTATTCGCCGACAACTCAAATTGTGGACTGTTTGGTATACGAAACGCAGAATTATAAAACTTAAAATATATGAGTAATTGTAATTGGATTCATTGCGTTTGCGCAAACACATTTTCTATATTAAAGGATGTTATTTTTATTGACCTAGAAGCAGTTTTATTTTACGTATACTGCTAAATCAGCAAGGATATGATTTCCTTCAACGAGTTCATACAGACCAGACAGTTTCAATCTTGGCAAGCATGCGGTATACTTCAGGACCTTATGCTCGCTTCATCCAACGCTTGATGGTAGACAATTAGAAATAGTTGTAAGGATTTTTATTGCAAACGTACCACGGAATATGCGTGACAATATTTTTAGAGGTTTTGGACATCTAGCAGCGGTATGTGTGAACTGACTCGCGTAGTTAATAATGGGCCGAATGCACGTCGTGTAATTTTTTAGATTGCGGGAATAGATCTTACGTTAGTTATTGCATTAATTTATCCTAGTCGAGTGTTTCCTTAGAGCGGAACATACGAGTATGAAAACCTCTATGAAGACCAAAAAGATTACTCAATCAATTTACCTTGTACACCGAAATAGTTTCCTCTTTACAGGTTATAATTCTTCTTCAGTGCATGCTAGTAATGTGCTTATTTATAAATCGAAGTCACCAAACATGTATGTAACTTGTTTGTGGCTACGATAAATACACTTTGACCATAAGACCATAAAAAATAAAAATAGTTTCGACGGGCCGGTTAGCGTGGTTGGTGGATACTTTGTCTTTCAAGCCGCAGATTGTAGGTTCGATTCCCAGGACAGATATTAGTATGCATGAACATGTCTGTTTGCCCTGAGTCTGCTTGTAATAATCTATATAAGTATGTATTTACAAATGAAAAGGTATACATCAGTTATGTGGTTTCCAAAGTACAAGCTCAAGATATTTTTATATTATTATTAGTTTATTTTTAGTTTCTTACATTATTAATGGTTGGGGTATTTCTTTTAGGTAAAGTATACCTATATCGTACTAAATATTAGTATGATATAGGTATTTTATTATAATAAAGTCGAAAAAGTTCGTGAGTGCGTGTCCACGTCTAAACGGCTGGAGCGATTTTAATAAAATATGGTGTTGAGTTAGCTGACACCGTAGATTAACACATAGGCTATATTTTTTTATGAACGCGGGTAAAACCGTGGAGCACAGCTAGTTATATATATACACATGACGTTTTATAGTGCACTTATCTATATAAAGCTTTATTCTATTGCTGGCATCCCAATTTAAATTACTCTTACTTTAACGAAACCTTGAACGAATTTTACCACCACATCTCATCTCGTGATGGGCGTTAAGTCATCCAGAGGGAATATGTACCAAGAGCGGGCATCAGCGTTTCTTTGAGTATGTACTGTACCAATCATCCTGCGACCGCCAAACTGTCTGCCAAGCTTGAGTAATATCTACCCTTTCTTATGTCCTCTCTCGTCTAGTAGTGGACTTCATTCGGTAAATTTAAATAACTTAAAGAAAAATAAATAAATTATGTAAAGTTATTATTATTTTTTATTCATGAATAAAGTTTATGTGGAAACTTAGGGTCTCTCCACATAGACAAAATTCATGGTTTCGACCTGATTGTAGTAGATAAGTATTAATTAAATTACTCAATCATCTAAATGTAATTTCAATATTATCCGTAATTATTCCGTAATAATATAATTCTCTATTATATCCTCATCATCATCATATCAGCCGAAAGACGTCCACAGCTGGACAAAGTTCTGCCCCAAAGATCTCCGCAATTGCCGGTCGAGGCTATTCGCATCCAGCGGTTTCCATCGACCCGCACAAGATCATCGGTCCATCTTGTAGGGGGCCTGCCCACACTTTGTCTTCCGGCTAGTGATCGCCACTCGAGAAACTTACTAAACTTATTATATTGTTTACGGAAATATTAATATATATTATACTTAATACTAAATGTTACTACATTAAGGTTCTATTTTCAAAGAATTAAAAACAAATAGTACTAGTTAATGTTTTTAAACTTTCGCGATTTGTACACATTTTTATATACTGTGGACACGGGTCTCATCGCGATAAATATTTAGGTAAATCATTACCTTGTTTACCCGACGTTTCGGCATGGATTGCACCAGCCGTGGTCACGGGTCGACTGGTGTGGCTCGGCAGCGTCGTCTCCGTGAAGCTCGGGTTTCGGTATCTACCCTCGCATGGTCATGATATTTTTCATTTTCCTTTACGAAACTGTCGGTACATACGACACTAATGAGACGGATACCGCCTCTCACCATCTTGGAATCCTGTAATAACGAAGTGCCATCGTCGCGTAACCAACGTAGTGCGCCCGGGCGCTGATGTCATTAGTGTCGTGTGTACCGACAGTTTCGTAAAGGAAAATGAAAAATATCAAGACCATGCGAGGGTAGATACCGAAACCCGAGCTTCACGGAGACGACGCTGCCGAGCCACACCAGTCGACCCCTGACCACGGCTGGTGCAATCCATGCCGAAACGTCGGGTAAACAAGGTAATGATTTACCTAAATATTTATCGCGATGAGACCCGTGTCCACAGTATATAAAAATAGTACTAGTCTTAGTAGAATCACTCATCCTTTCCAAATTCAATTATCTTGACGTAGTATTTGGTCCAACAACATTAGCCAAAACTTCTAACCTTATACAAAGGGTTCAAAATGCTTGCGCAAGGTACTGCTTCAAGATACCACCACGACACCATGTAACACCCTATCTTAACCAGTGGAAAGTTATAAAGATGGAATATATAGACGGGAGGTTCATCTGGCTACACTTTTATTTGGTATAGTCAAGACTGGCAAGCCAATATACCTTTCTTTGAACCCTACTTGGCGTAGTGTGGACAGTAGGTATCCCTCCCGTGCATCAGTTCCGCGTCATAAAACAACGGCTTTTAGGGGCAGTTTAAGGTATTGCGCTTATAAGTGTTGGAAAAATTTACCAGCACCGATAAGAAATATTAACAATCCTGTTAATTTCAAATCAAAAATAAAATCGCTGGTTTTGGAAATTCAGCTTTCCAACACTTAGTAGATAACAAATAAAATCGAGTGTTTTGGTAAATTCTGTGACAATAGTGTACGTATTAATTTTAATTTATATTCAAATTTTTATTTATATTCCTATCAATTCATATATTTTGTAACACAATCAATTATTATCACCTGTTTTTATTTCCTGAATGTATTTGTTTTATTTTTCAACTCCTTGCATTATGTTTTATTACACCGTCATATTTATTTTTATATGGATGGCCGTTGGCCACAGTTGAAAATCAGCGCTACAGTCATCTGTGGCATAATGCTGAACTGTGGCCTTTTATTCACAAAGGTGCTTAGTATGGGTACCACATCGAATATGGGCGTAAAATTATGGATTATAGAAAAATTAATTGTTATTTGTTAGTAGGTATCAAAAAAAATTGATGTATTCTTCTGTGTGTTGTACCTCTATTACTTAATTTATAATGATGTTCTTTGTGTCTAATAAATATATTTTCTTCTTCTTCTTCTAGACAGAGAGAGGATGCTGCCCATTCTCTGATAGATATTCCTTCGGGACGACGTCTACGATAATGTCACGGGATGATATGAAGTAGCGATATCCTATGCCGTCAGCCACACAGCATAGAAAGTGTAACAGGGATTTGTCTGGCAAGAAAGAAACCCAGAAATAGCCTAGAGTATAGAAGTGTCTGGTATTATACGCCAGTGTCTCGGAGAGCATATGAAGTTGCATGTTAAATTAAAGCATACAACAAAAGTTATAAGCCGACTTTAAAAGAAATTAAAGCATACAACAACAGTATAATCCGACTTTAAAAGAAGGAAATTATTCGTTTACTGTATTTTTTGTTGCGCTCATATTTGCGAACCAATTTTTAACTCGATACTAATTCGATAAAGTTGAAGTCTTTTCTATGATTTTTAAACACTTAGGTACTACAATTAGTCATGACAACGAATATCACCACCCCATTTCATCCCGTGTGGGGTATCACTCGACCCCAGGGAATATATCCCAGAAAACGGGCAACAGCATCTCTCAGTGTATCATACTGCGATAGCCAACCCGTCTGCCAAGCGTGTCGATTATAGCATATCCCTCGCAATGATGGATACTACTCCATTGTGGAAATCTTTTGGGGAGGCCTTTGTCCAGGTAGACATAATTCAGCCGACATGAAGATAATGATAAACAACAACTTTCACTCTATAAACTCCCACAGATGCTTATAGTTTAAAAAAAATAAAATAATAAAGACTTGTTTAATTAACTATGTAACTGTATACATTCTATAGGATGGCCGAAATTCACCCACCCGTTCTAAAATCTTCAACCATATTACATTTCTCTTGTGGAATTAAAATAGCTGTGGTGTTGTGAAATTGAGTGGAAACTGGAAAGCAAGGAGCAAGACCAACAGTGGAGCAGTAACGGTTTAATTGTATACATGTCCAGCCAAATTGTCCACTGAATACATGCCATGCAGATATAAGACTACTAGATGAGTGTAGAGAACTTGTACTCCAGTAGATCATTAAATTGCAGCTCGTATGCGAAGAAATACTTTCCTCACACTATCACTACGATCATAAAAGTCGTCCACTGCTGGACAACAAAGGTCTTCCCCAAAGATCTCCACAATTGCCGGTTCAAGACTGTCGGGGACTGGGGGCGGTGGTTTTGGAGTGGATCACAAATATTTTGGAGGGATATACTCACAAAATTCCGCATTATAATATCAGTAGGATAATTCTTACATTCGAATATGCTTAAGAATGCAAATTGGCAAACTAAGGGATTCTTGAAGTATAGTGACTGTTGTAGTGGCAGCTATAATAATAATGTCCTCCTAGCCGAATTTCAGCCACGGCGGCCAGTCTCAATAGAGATTAGGCATCTGCGCGGAACATATTATAGTGCACATGTGTGTGCGTAAACACAGGAGAGCACTTTCTATTCCATCACTCTCATGATCCTATCAGACGCCTATTGACACGACCAGAAAGAATTCAGGTACAGGACCGACGGCTTTACGTGCTCCCTGAGGCACGGGGGTATAACCGCGAACTCCCAGACTTCAGGTTGATGCTGAGAAATTTTTCTTTTTACAGAAAAGTCCCAAAATCTCTTTTGATCCTACCCATGTTTTAAACCCAGGACCTCGTTCTCTGCGGGTGTACACGCTACCGCTAGACCAACGAATCAGTTAAAGAGGTAGCTATATATATAAGGTATATAGTCATACATTTTATTAATTAAATTGAGCACTTCCAGCAGTCAAACATCTTGCAACTCAAACTGCATGCAATGACCGCTAAACGATCAGTTGGCGGCACCGCACCCACTATATTTACGGCCCCATCTCTCTCTCAAGAGCACCAATAAACGTATACATGTGGTCCTACACACGACTATTCAAGAGGATTTTCTACAATAAGGGTATTTATTATTCCGTAAGAAAAATAGCTGTAAACTTTAACTTCAACTACTCTCATTATTATTAGGGTCATAAAATTTTATTTAATGTATTTATTAAATAATCTCCTCCCGACCGAATTTCTGCCACGGCGGCCAGTCTAAATGGAGACTAGCCAATAGCGCAGGACATATTATAATGCATAAGTGTGTGTGCAAACACAGGGGCACTTACTATTCCATCACTCTCATGATCCGATGGGACGACTAGCGACACGACCGGAAAGAGGTCAGGTACAGAACCGAAGGCTTTACGTGCTCTCCAAGGCACGGGGGTGTAATACCACCTACTTCCAGACTTCGGGCTGACACTGACAACCTTCTGGCGCGAGACTTTTGAACCGACCCGGGATTTGAACCCAGGACCTCATTATTTGCGGTTGAACAGACCAACGAGGCAGTCGAATTATTTAATATATGTTTTAAGATAACCTACAGCGATACAGTTAAAGACACAAATTATAAGATACACAAAGGAATGAAAAAATGGAAATTCGTTGTCTCTGCCTACCCGCCCGGGAAACAGTCTATGTATTTTATGTATATTATCATAGATTATATTATGAATATACGAACTGGTTAGTTAAAGTTGCTTTCTCTTTGTTAACATCTATCTACCTATAATGAATATTTGAATAACTTTAAAATAGTTAAAAATCCAAAATCACGCTTTTAGCACGCACAAAAAATTACAAAAATCTTGCTTGTCCACCATATTGGATTTTAGTCACGTGACTATTTTTTTCGTATTCCTGACAGCAAACCCTTACATTTGATATCCATATCATGGGGGTGGATTTCAAACAGCCAGTTTGACATCTTGGGGAGGCCGCCATATTGGATTTGTAATGACGAAAATAAATAAATAAAAATAAAAAAGGTTTTAACTCACGTAGACATTAAAAAAAAAGCTTGTAAATAGTACAGTTAAGTATATATATAATATTTCTAGTTACATATTTAGGTACACAGATTGTTAAATCATTTATAAAATTTATTTTATAATAGTAATGATATTGAATATACGTTTCTTGGCTAGTCATGTATTGTCATCAGAACTCAGAGCGTGTGCAACATTTCATCCTAATCGGAGACCGGAAACTGAGTTTAAGATTTTCATACATACATTTTTAGTTACAAGGGAAGCTAATAAAAGCGTGTTAAAAATGGAAAATATCAACAAAATTATCGACTACTGCCGCCGTTGAAAAATTTCTCCACCTCCTCGTGTGGTAAATTGCCCAGAAGGCTGGCCGCATTGTCACGCTGTATGGCAATGTTGATTCTTTGACTCAAAGAAGGACAGCTCTCTGGTCACGAAAAAATTAAATTATAGATTAAGTATCTACTAATTTCCAGAATTAAAGACTTACCTATTGGACGATTTGCACGAATTGAACTGGCGCAAAACGTGCGAATCGTCTCCTTTAAATACTATTATTTTTACTGTAGGCGATTGGCACGAAGTTAATTTATTGATGTGCGAATCGACACCTCGAAAAATATGTAGTAGGCTTCATTTCATTTTACTTCATTTTCATTTCACAGTTTCAGTTAAATCTCCTTAATGCTTGGAAAGCTAAGAGACTATTTAATAAAACATTTAAGCTCTTGTTACAGAATCAAACAATGAAAGTTTCGACTTTAAGAAACAACTTCGTTAATGCTATTTTGTAAATAGATCTTCTAAATAAACAATCAGGAGAGCATCGTTAACGAATCTCACAAACTCCGTTATATTATATCCAGTAAGATGGCAGAATGTAATAAGAATGGGTTTACTTTTCAACCGACTGCAGAAAGAGGGAAAGTTCTTAATTAGATCAGTATTCTTTCGCGTATGTGCAGACGCCCGCACATACAGCTACTGTCTGATATACTATCAAATTTCTTTTACAGATTGATAGATTTTCAACTTTATAGCAAAAAAATTAAGTTCACTTTCAATTGTGGAAATTTGACAGATTGGGGTAGCTTGATGTGCGTCTGTACACTAATTTCTCCAGCATTGGGGAACCGATTTACATATTAATATTTTATCGTATAGAATAAAACTTATATAATAAGATGAGATGCAATAAAAGCAAGATAGTAAAATAGTTTTACTAGATACAAAATAAGAACGTATAAGTTTGAAAGTATTCAAATTATAATAGATCAACAGACATATGTTTAAAATCATATTTATACAATACGTACCTATTGTATAAATACTATATGATTTTAAACTTACTATACAATTAATACTGTACTATTAATTGTATAGTACGTATTTTATATATTTATACATTATAGATAGTGTTCTTTATTATCATTATTTATAGTTATAATAAGTGAATACATTTTTATACCTAAGTGCACCTACCATGATCTCTCTGCACTACCCTAAGGTTGACTGGTAGAACATGCCTTTGGCATTAAGTCCACCTATGTAATGTACATTTGTACAGAAGTATAAATAAATATATACTAACTACTAAAACTTAAACCGCGCGGTGACAATTGTTTACACAAAAAGTACACATAATAATATATACACGGTATACATACAGCTCATGGGAAGCGTGCGGTGACGATGAAGCGAGTTTCACGCTTTCTGTTCACCCAAACAGTACACATAATTACACTGTATACATAAATGACGATGACGCGAGTTCAGTGATTTTTGTTAACCCTAAAAGTACTCAACGTGCCTTAACAAGTATGCACTTCAAAAAGTTTTTGGCCAATATTTAGAAAACTGTGCATTTTAGATTTGACCTTGTGTATAGTTATTGTGAACAGTAGAAATAGTTATTGAGAGCGTTATTGGGAATACAATTTTTCATCTTTTATTTTGTAAAGGTTTTACTGTTTACGATTTATGCCCCATTTAATAAACCGGTTTTTCTACCTCGGCCGATAACTCTTAATATATTGGATTAATCCATAAAATGCATCTATCCATGTTTTTAATAGATTGATGCATTTTTGATTTTACTAACAGATGATTCGCGGCATTAGTTAGATGTATCGTTTAACCTAAATAATATTCTGGACCATTATTCACACACGGCCGGAAACCAATGATATATTATATATATATAATATATATTTCGGGTCAGTCTCGGGTTTAGTTTCATGGACCGGTTGGCGTGGTTAGTAAATGCTTGCCTTTCAGGCCGCAGGTCATGGGTTTGATTCCCACCCAGGACCAGATATTTGGGTGCATGGACATGTCTGTTTGCCCCGAGTCTGGGTGTAATTATCTTTATAAGTATGTAGGTATTATATATTATTATATATCTTTTAACTTTTACTTTTATGCTTAAAAAATGCATCGTTCGCTATTGACCCTACCACGGTTTCAGTAACAAACCAATACTTGATGTTCACTGGTTGTAATAAAGTTGGTTGATTCATTCGGTTCAAAACTGAAATAAAGTAGTCCGTTTGAGCGTGTAGATACAAACTAGGCTTGTTACCCACTAAAGATAAAGCGATAATATTTTCACTATTGCTTAATATTTAGTATGGCTCTCGGCTTAATTACTGTAACTGAAGATACAACTAGATACATATCGTCATCTTACAATCTCTCAATGGTCCGTAAGTGATCTTGGGTGACTGCCGAAGTGGTTGAATACGAATTCAAGAATCCATTTACTCCGTAAACAATTTACATTTATGTGGAATCGTCATTCTTTTTAACCTACCGTGCATGACGTGGCAGCTACTGAGAAACACTGCCAGTCAGTAAGAATCCTTTTTTAAATAAAATTTAAATACGATTTATTACATATTTTTGTATGCGTTGACTTCAAACAGAAATTTTGTAATATTCCTTGCTACAGAATTTGGCTCTTTTAAACTTATTCTTAGACAATTCTCTAATAACATTAGGAAGATTAGATTAGATTATAGAATTTTATCCATTGCGTTAATTTTTAACCTACTCTGTGAGGGTACAATAAGTTGTCGGTCCCGGTTGTAGTCATTAAATATCAGCCGTTAAGCCAGAGACGAGAAGGGAAGAGGTTCAACTTGAACAACACTGACACTAGGGTACCACTATCCATACGATAAGTAAGTACAAAACTTCATGCCCGCTGAGAGTAGTCCATGAACCGAATGAATGATCCACTGAACATGAAGTCAAAAAGTCAGTTGTGTGCGCTGCGTTGAATTTAAGACCACTGACTCTCTAGCCCAACAGTCTTTCGTGACTTTATAATTTTGCACTATTGGAATTGAAATTGGTCCATGTATCTCAGGGGAATATTACTGACATTAAATATCTTGAGACATTATTCACACACGGCCATTTGATCACAAACTAAGCTGAGCTTGTACCTACTATGGAAACCAGATAACTGATATATTACATATACTACTTTTATTTTGTAAAAACATACTTATATAGATAATTACACCCAAACTCAAGCCAAACAGACAGGTTCGTGGGAATCGAACCCACGACTGCAGCACGCCAACCGACCCGTCACGTTTATTATGTAGAAAGAATAAGAATCGAAACCATATTGGCTCACGCTATAATCTCTTCTCAAGGTACTGGAAAACTTATCTTATAGTCTGCAGCGACTGACTAATTATTATGAAGCGAACAAATTAATACGGTTCATAAAATCCATTAGTAAAATTAGTTTTATATTATAAATGTGAATTTTGGGAGTGACACTGTTATTATGAACGGTGGATATCGGATCTCAATTACCTTATTATAAGATTCTTGGAAATGGATTAATTTAACAAGTTTCTAGATGATTATAATAATAACAAATTATCCAAGCCATCCTGTCTGGGAGGTGACAGGATCAAATCGTGTAGAGAATTTATATATTTTTTCTTTAAATAACTGTTATACTGTTAAAAAAAATGATCTTTGTGACAAACAATTGGAACAGAATGGGTTTTAAGAGAACGGAGAAATCGTGTTATATTAATAAATATATATATAAAGTAATTTTTTTAACATGACGTATACAGTTGGCTTCGGAGGCTTTCACTGCTTCACCGGACAATTATATTTAGTGGAATCCATAACGTCATTCTTTTTTAAGTTGGTTTAAAGCATACAACCTACTTAGACATTTAAACAAAAATATTACAGACCAAATATTACATTTAATTTGAGAGGTCGGGCACAGCATTAATTCACACAAAAAGCAGCCCGACTGGGAAGTGCCTCCACCTTACAGAAGACATTCCTTAATAATAACATTAATAACTTAATGATGTGTTCCTGTGAGTAAGTAAGATTGCAGCTCATCGGGGTGGGCGACGGGTCAGACACTTGTTGACTCTTTTAAAGGCGGGCAACGCACACGTGACTCCTCTGGTGTTGCGAGTGTCCATGAGCGGCGGTGATCACTTAACATCAAGTGACCCGCTAGCTGCTTTGTCGCCCTATGTCATAAAAAAAACATAAACCATCAATTCAATTCCCATTCAATTCCTATCCATACAAATGTTGTCGAGAAGAAATCGCTTAATATGATAAGACCGCCTATTGTAAATTATATTAGGTCCCTTTTTATGTACAATAAAGTGTATTATATTTTAAAAGCAAAGCCTACGAATTAGTTATGCTAAAAAGTCGTACGTAAAACATAATTGCCATCATAAGAGTTCTTAATTACGAGGGTTTAGTTTTCCAGCTCTAAAGGCGCGTGCACAAAGCAGCAGGGCCGACTGGGATGACGTTTGACGTGGATGGCTTATGTTGTGTGAGTGCTAATTACAGGTTTTAATGGTAAGCTAAAATACATAGTCAATTATATACACTACCACTTGAGTATGATTTCATAAAAAAATACTTTAAATTGCCTACTTATTAAGAACAATATGTAACTTGACATACTGTAATACTTGACAACACATTACGCGTTAATAGCAAGGTGCCCTTACTGTAACGATAGGAAAGGCTTGTGTGCGGTCAGTCCATAGATGGATTACCTAAATAGTTTGATTTTGGCCGTATGCCTGTTTACCAACTCAGTAGTCACCGACCACTTGGTCATCGTAGCCTATGAACGCTTGCAACACCAGGGGCACCATAAGCGCGTTGTCGACCCTTTAGAAACTTTAACTCCTGAGTGTCTCCGTGTATCAGATGGCAAGGATTGCAGGATAAGCGGATTGCAGTCTATAAGACATATCTTGTAAAGGTGTCATACGATTACCATTGCCTCCATGATGAAGAAAGATATAATAATCCATTATATTCTTAATATTGGACGTTTTAGACTGTACAATTACGCTTTAAATTTCGTTTCCTTAGACATGAGTATGGCCATAGATAGTGAGTGGTGGGTGCTCTTGTGTATGATTTTTTTTTAATAAGCACACTTATAATTCTCTGACGTAGACTTATAAATCATATAGTTAACTTATGTTATGTGTTAATAATCATACAAATAATAGGTACGCATAACTTTGTTGAAAATAACTTTATAGTCTTCCAGTTCAGATAAAGTTCTGCTTAGGAATCACAACAATAACTACAGATTTTTATATACTGTGGACACGGGTCTCAATCGCGATAAAGATGTAGGCAAATCATTACCTTAGTTACCCGAGGTTTCGGCATGGATTGCACCAGCCGTGGTCACGGGTCGACTGGTGTGGCTCGGCAGCGTCGTCTCCGTGAAGCTCGGGTTTCGGCATCTACCCTCGCATGGTCTTGATATTTTTCTTTTACGAAACTGTCGGTACACACGACACTAATGACATCAGCGCCCGGGCGCAGTACGTTGGTTGCGCGACGATGGCACTTCGTTATTACAGGATTTCAAGATGGTGAGAGGCGGTATCCGTCTTCCCGGTTGAAATTTATATGTTTCTTTATTTCAACCGGTTATAGTGAGAATCGGTGGAGAGGACCTGTGGCTTCTGTAAATTTGTAATCCAGCGTTGAGATTCTGTGTCGACTACGTGCTCAGCTTTTGCTGTAACCTGTTTTAACCTGTCGGTTAAATAATAAAAACATTAATAACTACAGAGTATTAAATTAGAGAACTAAAGTAAGTAGACCGTATAATATTTATATATTATTTATAGAACAGAAAATATCTGTATGATATTCATTGAAAAAATATCTAGATATGTATTATTTGTTAATCTTTAATTATATTGAATTGTATAATCTCATAGTTTATTTATATATAGTACAACCACATTATGCATATTAAACATTTAAAACTAAAAATATGTTGCCAGGTTTTGCATCGGATAACAATTCGAGTGTACATAACATTCACCAGCTATTTTATATTTTAATTTAAAGCATTTTTTACATGTATGTAGTTAAAAATAATAATAAAACAAAAACTACGAACATAACTACATACGTGGAAAATTTATGTAACGACTAGGAATTTATTAGCTAATATGTTTTTAAATTAGTATTAAATTTGCTAGCCTGCAATGTAACAACCCTTTAGAATGCAAATTAATTATTAATTAATATTTTAGTATAACAAGTTAATTATCTTAATACATTTTATCTACGAACATTTAATTAGCTTTAAAGTTTTAGACTCAATTATTTGATAACATAATTTTCTATGTAGATTGACGTATAAAAGGCTAAAATGTAAAAGCGTAGGTTTTTGTTAACAATCATTTGAGAATCAATTTGATAAAAAAAATTATTTTGTTTTTTATCTTTTGTCCCGTAAATAAAAAACTACATAATTATTTGAATGGCCTAAAGTCAGAATCTAACTGAGCACGGTTAGACTCTGACTCCTAAGACAGATATTGTGGGTTTGATCCCCACCCAGGACAAATTGTCAAACAAATACAAACCAGGAAATTAACTTAATTTATTGCAATAGAAAGATTCGCCTATTCGCTAATAACGAATCTTTTCCAACAATCCGTTTTACGTTTTGAATGCTATTTCCTTAACCTTATTACGATGCAACTTTCAACATCGATAAATCAAATCAACTCGTCGATTTGCATTACACAAGTTATAAACGGTAGCAACATCAATAAAATTACATTCCCAGCCTCCGTGGAGCAGCTTCGCATCTTCGCGTATTTACATGGGGCGACTGTTGCATAAAAATTTCCTTAAACCGATACCTAGTCCAACCATAATGTGTTTTTAGGTCCTCCATTAATTCTGGTACCCTTCTGCAACAGTTTACACTGTAGGCCGCCCCAAATTAAATTGTGAAAAGGCAAGAATGATCTGCATCTTACCACATGTATCGGCGTCTGGCTAACGCGATACTCGCCGTCAAGGAACCTTTTTTTTGATTTGGAAGGGGGAATGCCACCCGCAAAAAGTATC
The DNA here is from genome assembly GCA_951640165.1 of Pseudoips prasinana. Lineage (NCBI taxonomy): Eukaryota > Metazoa > Arthropoda > Insecta > Lepidoptera > Nolidae > Pseudoips > Pseudoips prasinana. Next base: position 33,367,023 of record OX621245.1, on the reverse strand, counting down.
TGTGGGTTGGTATATCGGACTCTCACCACGTAAACCTAACCTGCCGTGGACTTCTCTTGACGCTGGGAGAGCCCTCCCAGGGTACGTGTAGGTTGCCCGGCCAGTCCGGCACAGCGACTGCGCCACAAACAGATCGCTGTCTTCCCGGAGCTGCTTGCACGTGGCGGCAGTAAAGGACACTTCTCAAACTGCCACCGCTTCACCAAGGGGAGTTAGGGTACCTGCGTCGGGGCAGCAGCCCCGACGCCTCCTCCATCTGCGAGCGGGATCGGCTCTTTCCCGATCCCGCTCGGTGGCCTCCTTCTGGGGCATGATTGCCTCACAGAAGGAGACCACGGCGGCCGCCAAGGAACCTAGCCTAACCTGTGGCTTTCTTTAGCTATATTTATTGTGGCTTTATTTAGCTATATATTATTAATCAGCCATGTTTCTAGAAACTAAGTTGATGGATGGCACCTTCGTTGCCTAAAAGGATATAAGCATTTGATCTGTATCAGTGTGTATAGTAATATTTACGAGTATTACATTATGCACTCCACTCTACCAATAATAATAATAACGAATACCATTTATTGTAAAACCGCCTGCAGTCACACCGTACCGCAGTAACAGTTTTGCGGCGGTCTATATGCTACCCTAGGGTAAAATTGTACTGTGTAGTTGCGTCCAATCTTCATTTGTTTATTTCATAATTTATACACCAGTAATAATAATATGAATGCAGGAAATAAAATAGTGTCCACAGAGATCTACCTTATCTAACTTCGATAGTGTTTAGCGATTATTCAAATTGTAAAATTAGTTGACGACGTAAAATATTTTATAAATGAATATTTTTGGACATAAGCATTGCCATCAAGTCTGGGTACGATGCACAATGGCAGTGATGCGAATTTTTTTAGATTACTAAAGACTTAAGTTTTTGAAAAGCTTTTTGAAAGACCACCAAAGATCTCCACAAGTGCCGGTCTTGCGCTAGCCACATCCAGCGGCTTTTGTATATATCTATCTATACATATAATAAAGTCGTAGACAAGTCAACATTGAATATTTTTAAAAGGATACTTTGGGCGTGATCTACAAACGATATCGAATCTAAAAAGATAGATTTTTGAATTTTTGTCTGTTTGTCTGTATGTCCGGGCTAAACTCAAAAAGTACTGCATGGATTTACTTCAAATTGTGCATGAATATTACGAAGAGGTCGGGTCAACATACAGGCTAAATATTATCACGCACCTACGGGGGAGGAGCTGTGATAATTCATAAAATTTACGCGGGTAAAACCGAGGGCTCTGCTAGTTGTAAATATTATTCCATCGTTTCTTTGTTTGATAATTACTTATTCAAAGTTATAACTAATTAAAACTAACAACAAAATTGAACCAAAATTTAATGTATTCAAGAAGCAAGGCAAAGGGAATCGCGTAATAAATTGCGTTACATGAAACGTTTCGAATATTTCTCTTACAAATAGTACAGAACTATAGTTGGAATCTCAAAACAAATATCTTTTTATATAGTTGTTGAAGGTGACGAGGCAACGCCAGTAATACAGTAATTGAGTTGACAGTAAAAGTTATGAACGGAGAGGCGACGCGGCGGCGCCTTAGCGGATATCAGGCCCTCCCCGCCACTTTTCTTGAACCCCCCTCTTGCTGCGGATACGGGAGTACAGTCGGCAAAACAGTTTCGGTTTTTTGGTTAATTAACGAGCAGCATAATTAATTACTGATTAATCTTCAAGTGATGGACACAAGTCCATTGTGGAAATCATTTGGGGAGGCCTTTGTGAAGCGGAGGTGATTAGGCTGACATGATGATTGGATTGAGAAATTGAAAGTAGTTCACAACCTTTGGGTCCGAGTGGTGTAAGCCATATTGTCAACGCTGCTGCATCTGGAATTTACGGGTTGAATACCCGCGCCAAACAATATTTAAGGGAGTTTTTTTTGGTAAAACGCGCGTTACGTCATCGGTGCTGATTTGGCACGAGAATATCTATGGCAGTTTTTACAGGTAGTCGAGGTTAAAACAATATAAAACATGGTGTAACGGTTTTGGTTACTGCTTTGAATTTTGATGTTAGTTGGCAATCATTCGGTTGATTGGACAAAAGCAATTACATGCAGTAATTAGTGAATTAATAATTACTGCATGTAATTGCCTTACTTAATTAAACTTGTATAATAAATTTAGAAAATTATTGTTACCATTTAGTTCAAAATTTAGGAGAAACCAACAAAAAAGCAATTTGTAATTAAATTAATTATTCTCAATTTTATGTATTTGGTTAATTTTGTTGACATATTGTCTTATTGTTTTTATTTAATCTAGATATAAAATACTTGTGCAGTACAAAAATTGTGACAACATACGTCATCCAAGCATGACACTGAAAAAGAGTTATAAAGATACTAAAGATGTGACGATAATATACCGTAAACTACCAAAGTATGAAGGTCTTAATTCTACACTCCATCGTAGCGTTTCCCCCCTTCTATTAGCCTATAACCTTACTATATATTAGTTTGAGTGTTTTGGTTGGTGATTGGTTTACTCTCTGTAAGTCCAACAGTGAGTAAACCAATAATGTATTTGACGAATTTTATAAAGTTTTTATGTTAATTACTCAATAACGCAAAAATTGCTGAACATATTAAGTTGAAATTAAAAATATATATAGGATTAATACAGAGGCATATAAGTGACTAAATTCAGGATAAAATCGCGGGGAGCGGGTTATATTATTAAAAAATGACGCGGGCTAGTTGGGGATTAAAAGGTGATATTTTTTTTGCGTACCATACTTGTAGAGAACTCATTCTAAAGATCTTCCGATGAACTCAGAGAAAAACTTATTCGTAGGAAGTGAGCCAGTCATTTATTTTTATACGGACACTATTGTTTGGTCATTTCTCATTTCAAGTCGGCCTTTGCTTTGGTTCCGTAGTAATGTCCTCTGTTGCGTTATTTATTACGATTTTTTTTCTGCGATACTTACGTACTTTATGCCCTCATTGAGAGTTTTTATGGTAGCTGTTAAGAATTTTAGCGATAGTAAATTGGGAGTGCTCCTTGTTCCCGAAACAAAAATAGGGGTGTCATATGAAATTGTGTTCATCTGAGTTCCCTCTGTCTGAGGCATGTGGCTCTCAATGCTATTGACAGATTTTGATCTAAAAGCTGTTTTATCGAGACTCTGTTTTAAAAGACCGAGCTGGTCTGTTTTGTAAGACGCAAGGTTTCATAAACAAAAACGAAAATGGCTCGTGTTAAAAGACCGAGCTGGTCATTTTTGTAAGATGCAAGGATTCATAAACAAAACAACTAATATTTTCACATAGTCACCCAAAATTGTGAACTAAACCATACCGCAATCTAATTCGACTGTAACGCCATCTATGATAAATTCTTAGAACTAAACACTTAAATAAATTTAACTTAAAATTAGACTAGTCGTATTTATAATATAGAGTTCGTTTGTAAACTTTTCATGTAAATTCATCTAGCCATTCAAGAGATACAATTCCTTTATTTCGCCATCATTATCATCAGCCTAATATCTTCCACTGCTGGATATAGGCCTCACCCAAAGGTTTCTATAACGTTGCCATTTTGACGGGTTTGCCGTAGTCAGCGCGCCAATTTGGACGGGATTCGAACCCGGGACACGAAGCGGCGAGGCGACTGTCTTAGCCGTTGCGCCACACGTGCAGTCAAGAAATTATCTGGATTATTATCTGTTTTGTCATTCTGATCGCTCATTAGTTGATTCATGACGATTCCGAGGGAAGTAACAGCCGAGGTCGGTCACTATGTAAAATGTGCTCTGTAATTTAAATTTCTAATATAATCATCAGTCATTCAAAAGGGAGTTTCATTTATCATATCATCGCACCACCGGTCAATCATCAACAAAGGCTGTAGGGGACGGCCTCATATAATCTAAATCAGGAACCCGTGTGTCGAACGCCACCACCAGCTAAATGTGCGGAGCCCTATTCACGCACGACACTTCGAACCCGCCGTCGGTCTACGCGAATTTGCAACTTGGACGTGGACGTAACTTAAGAAACTGAACTAATTAAACCAAAACTGATGTAGAAATAGAAAAATATTTGGAGTTACTATACAAAATGCTGAGCTGAGCCATATTCTTGTATGGGGAGTTAAAAACTTTTTTTGTGCACTTTCCATGTTGAAGTGCAGTGCAGTGTTCAGTTTTATGGGCAAACTTGTTGTGCCACGCGGTTATAACCGCGTTAAATTTCGTAAATTATAGCCTATGAGTTAATCCGGGGTTTCAGCTAACTCCTTACCAAATTTTATTAAAATCGCTCCAGCCGTTTAGACGTGAAGAAGTAACAAACTTACACACTCACACACTCACAAACTTTCGCCTTTATAATATTAGTGTGATTAAGCTCCTTAACTTACGTGCACTATTTATGTTACACTTGTATATTTGTAAATAACCATTAAGATATATACTTTATATTTGACAGATCATCATTTAACATGATATATTTGAGGTTAAGTACTCATTTTTCAATGAATACTACCATTTAAATATTCCATTTATTCGCAAAAGAAACCACATGACGGATTGTAATACATGAAACACTAAACAAGCGTAATTAATTTTCTCAAGTAGAATACTAGGCTTTAACATTTGTATGTCATATATATAGAAATTCTAGTTTAGTTCAGAACTGACTCTTATTTGCATCACATAAGTTACAATTTTGAATAGAATTTGAGTAGGTGGTCCATAGACCATTTTAAAACTTAAGTTGCGTTATCTCAAACATAAATCCAGACGTTACTATTTAACAAGTACTTAGTACTATTTGCAAATACATATGTTCTTAATACAAATTTAGAAATTGTAAGACACTCATTAAACAAATATTTATTGAACTAAATAGTTCAATCACATTTCGTACTTAGCTTCTATATGACTATGATTATAAATCCAAAACGAACCTTTTATTAAAACCTGTGTTATCGAGTTGTAGGTAAATATTTGGGAACTAATCTCTGCGGAGACCTTATTCTTAGCAAACCAGGTCCATAGAAGATGGAACACTCGACAGTCTGAGACTTGCGACTTAGATGTAGGTTTAAGGATATTATTTAAATGTTACTCTTTTGCTTAATAAAACTTTTGAATTCGTTACAGATTACAGCTAAGCCAACTTTTAAACAGGCTGTTTGTGTAGTGGTTGGTGACCCTAACTGCTAATCCAGTGGTCTTGGGTTCCCCACCCACGATTATTTGTTCTGTTTCTAATGTAATGTAAGTGAGGCGCTCATAGCTAGATGCTGTCACCGGTCCGTAAGTAATCGGCGTGGTTAAGCAACTAGGCTTGCGGTCAGTCCATAGATGGTTGACCGCAAAGGTGGTTTAATTCCTGAGCGTCTCCGTGCTTCGGAGGGCACGTTAAGCTGTCGGTCCCGGCTATAGTCGTTAGACAACAGTCGTTAAGCCATGTCAGAGGCCTACTGGGCGGCTTGAACAACTTTGACACTAGGGCAACTACTGCCCATACGATAAGTAAGTAATGTATGTGTGTATAAATTTAGAAAATGTAAGTGTGTTTCTTAGTTGTCTGGTTACCACAGAAGAGGCTTAGCTTAGTTTGGGGTCAGGGGCTCTACCGGCTAAGTCGCCGAACATCGTTTTCGAGAATGGCGTTCTAATAAATAAAGGTTCAATATTACTTATCATTGGTTTCCATGACCACATGTGACGCCATAAATACGGATTCGATTGTCAACGTTGAAGCCGATTTAACGATTGATTAAGTCATTTTTAACCTTTATTTATTTGAACGAAATTCACGAAAACGATGTTCGGCGACTTAGCCGGTAGAGGCCCAGATGGTACTGTATCTGGGCCTCTACCGGTTAAGTCGCCGAACATCGTTTTCGTGAATGTCGTTCAAATAAATAAAGGTTAAAAATGACTTAATCAAGTTTGTTTATATTAGTTGTCCCAAGATATTCATTTGTTTATTTATTTATAACGTAAAGTGTTCATGACTGATAAAATAAAATCTGTTTTAAACACTTAATTAAAAAAGGACTAGAATAATAATTGTAATATTAAAAATTAACTATTTATCAATTCTAGATACAGATAGATTAATAGATCGTGACATAGTAAACGTGAATAGATTTTGGTCGCGGCTATTTTATGAGACCGTTTATGGAGACGACTGTCGGAACAATTATTGTTAAGTTCACATCCCACGTGGCGGTAACCTCGTGAACCAAGTCTAAGTACTTTGACAACTTGTCATTCTCGGCTCTCTATAGCGACGGCCGAGCTTTAATGCTACCACCGGATCCAATGCGCTTCAACTGAGAGAAGACCCAGTGTAACAAACTCATAATACAAGTAGGTAAGGAGATGCTTGCTTGCTTATCGTATGAGCAGTGGTTACTCTGGTGTCAGAGTTGTTCAAGCCGCCCAGTAGGCCTCTGACATGGCTTAACGACTGTTCCCGAATGGCTACAGCTGGGACCGACGGCTTAACGTGCCCTCCGAAGCATGGAGACGCTCAGAAATAAAACCATTTTGGCGGTCACCCATCTATGGACTGATCGCGACCCTAGTTGCTTAACCTCGCCAATCACTTACGAACCGGTGAGAGCATTTGGTGGAGATTTGAAGGACCTTGTGTGTATAGCGACGGCTTCACGTTAATGCTACCATTAGATCCAATGCACCTCAACGGAGAAGACCCAGTGAAACAAACTTATAATAATAATAATATCTAGGGACAATGTCACACAGATCATCCTAGCCCCAAACTAAGCAGAGCTTGTACTATGGGTACCAGGCGACGATATACATACTTATATTAGATAGATAAATACTTAAAATACATAGAAAACATCCATGACTCAGAAACTAATATTCGTGCTCATCACACAAATATTTGCGCTTACCGGTATTCGAACCCAGGACCACCAGCTTCGTAGGCAGGAGCACTACCAACTAGGCTACGGTGACCGTCAAAGATTAAATCAAATAAATTATAATACTAGTAGGTAAGGAGATAGCTTTTTTTTTTTAATTATAATTTTACTGCGCTACAAAGTTATACCGACGTACTTAATCATGAACCGTAAAAGAACAGAAAATTCCCACCACAAAGGTGGAACATTATGTAAAACAGAGACAGTTTTAACAATGTTAGCTGCATAACAGCTGTATAGAGGATGTCGGCGCGAACTTTCTTGGAAATCAAGCGATTTTTATGAAAGTCCACCTTCTCAGTTCGTTTTCTTTGCCCTCGGGTTCTAATTAAAGTTATAGCGAGCACTCTGAATTCTTTCAATGGTACAATTTGCGGGTTGTAGCGGTTGTGCAAGTAATTTGTATATACAACATGTAACTTAATTAACGCACATACTGAAAATAGTTTTTCAGAATCGTTTACTGAATCGATTCATATCATTTTTAGTATAGATAATTTTTTAGAGCTCTGAGAAGTATGTGTGGTGTGACTTTGAGAGACAGAATTCGAAATACTGATGTAGTGTGCGTTGTGGTGTGAAAGAGGATGTAGTCACAAAGATTGAAAAAGGCATGCTGAGATGTTTTGGTCATTTAGAAAGGATGAATAAAAGAAGATTGACAAAAGAAGTATACCTGGCCTGTGTGAATGGGACAACCGGAAGGGGAAGACCACGTCGAGCATTCTCTGACCAAATTGGAGATGTTCTCAAGAAAGGGCAGGTCAGAAGTACCCTAAACCGGCGAGCATGTATGAAGAATATAATGACAGTAATCGAGGCAAAAAAAGTATGCAAAGATCGTGACAAATGGAAATCCGTTGTCTCTGCCTACCCCTCTGGGAAACAGGCGTGAGTCTATGTATGTAATTTTTTATCTCAAAAATAATTAAAACCACGGAAATTATTGTTATATTAACCCTGTACAGTCAAAACATATTGAAATGGACCGTAAGTCAAAGTAATAAGACTTTTAAAATTGCAGTTATATTTGTATTAATAACATTTCTATCATTCAATACAAAATAAATAAACTTTATTCCAAGAAACTAATTTAGTAAATAACAATGCATATACATGTTAAATAAAAAATTATTTATTATGATTATAACATAATATTCTAATTGGAGTATTTGACGTTAATTACGTTACATGTTGTATAATATTGTCATTAGAAATATCAATAACCGAACAATTCTTTTCAACTTCCGTTTTTTTGATAAGACAGGGGGAATGCCTGCGCATGCCACCTGCAAAAAGCGTCTGCGGGTGGGTATATTGCACTCGCACCGAGTAAACCTAACCTGCTGTGGACTTCTTCCACAGCAGGTTAGGTTCTTCTTCTTAGTGCCTGTTGTCGTTACTCATGTAACTCCTGCCTGGTTTCCGGCCAAGAAAGATTAAAAGGGCGCCCCATACTATCCCGTAGGTGTCATTGAAGGTGACAAAGCGATGTACCAGGTAGTCGGGTAGCAGGGTCACCTGTGTACTAGCTACCTTACAAAATAGCAACTTAAAAAAAACCTTTGGGGGAGGCTTATGTCCAGCAGTGAAAGATATCAGGCTGATGATGGTGTAACTCCTGATGAGTTTAGAAGTTAACATTAAATAACTACTTAGGTTTTATAACCATGAACTTTACTACTACTTACATATATTCGCTCCTTGAATACAAAAGGGACACAAATCGAAATCCATAAATTTTACAGGACAGCCAAAACAAATTTTTGAAACTGTTTTTTTTATAATATTTCATATATTTATTTATTAAATATAAGATGTTAATATATCATTAGATGCGTGTTTTTTTAGCTCTATCTATCTTTAATATAAACTTTGTAATAGCTGTTACCTATTAAGAAAAAAAAGCATAAAAGTCCCTTTTGCATTCAAAATTATTATTATGTGTGACAAAAGGCAGTCATAATCAATAGAATCCTTGACCGTACTTAGTGCGTACTCTAAGTAGATGGTAGTTAGTAGTAGTGGGTAGTCTATTAGTTGGGCTAGTTTGCAAATGAGACTTGCGAAGTGCGGAGACCATTAAGCCGCTTTGTCGGTCACCCATCTGTAGGCTGATCGATTGCCTATGCGCTTTACCTCGCCGAAGACTTACGGTCTGGTGAGAATATCTGGCTGTGACTAGTCCCTCCTTCTTACCCACCACTGCAACTCCTGTAAGCCAGGATCAACAGTGGCACACAATGAAATGACACTGAGGAGTCAGCAAATGAATAGTACAACTTCAGCTGGCTGTGAGTCATAGCTGGAATCCTATTGACCCCATTTTACGCTATCTTAAAACACACAACATTCCAATTGGTCCATCCCGCTTCCCTCCCCAACATTGGCCACCCTCTATTCCAAGCATTTATTTGGCAGTCAGAATGATAAATGGTGTTTCATTAGTGGCCGCCATTGCAAAGCAGGTACAGCTTCGAATATTTGCACCATTTTATATTGGAAAAATATATCGTGGAAAACTGGCCTGTTTAGCTAAAATAGGGAATGGTAGATAGTTAGGAAAGATTTGAGCGTTTAATGATTTATGGGTAAAGGATGGGTAGACCTTTGGGGTAAAATACTGTATGCGTTTTACGCTGAAAGAGAGAGAATAAGTTTGTGCAACAATAATACATAATAATAATGTCCTCCTAGCCAAATTTCAGCCATGGCGGCCAGTCTCAACAGAGAATAGTCAGGTGACTAATTGCAGATGCGCGGGACATAATATAGTGCACAAGTGTGTGCGCAAACACAAGCGCACTTTGTATTTCATCACTCGCTCGATCCGGTGGGCCGCCTATCGACACGACCGGAAAGAGTTCAGGTACAGGACCGACGGCTTTACTTGCTCTACGGGGGTATAATACCGCCAACTCCTAGCCTGCTAGCTGATTCTGAGAAATTTTCTTTTTGCAGCAAAGTACCATATTCACTTTTGGCCCAAATAATTTGAAGTAATACATACACATACAGTAATTGAATAAGAATTTCTTATTGGTGATGCATGATTATATTATGATTAAAACTGACGTGAGGAAAAATGTTAAGCTGTTTGGATGGCCCATAAATTGTTGTTTTGAGTCATGTCATGTCACAGACGCCAGCACATCAAGCTACCCCAATCTGTCAAATTTACCCAATTGAAAGTAACCCTTATGCTTAAATGATAAAGTGGAAAATCTATAAAATAAATTTGCTAGATTAGGGTATTTGGATGTGCTGGCGTCTGTTCTTTGTGTCCTTTAATTATATGTTTGCAAAGTACGACGCGACACAGGGATTAATTACACTAATGCGGGCGTTGTCATAAGACAAGTAGTACGAGTTTGATTTTTTTTATAAAAAAAAAATCAAACTCGTACGTACGCACTTTATAAGAACCAGAAGATTAGTGACAGTTGACGTTACGTTGTTCATAATATCTGGCTAAAGCAGTACCAGAAACACATGATATGTTAGATCTGACACCACCTGGCAAGAAATAAATTATGATTTTGTATTTGAAAAACTATAGGCAGTATGTCTCAATTTATGGACCACTGCCTAACCCCCTGGTGAGTATATTTTTACTTGAGCTTTAGTAATAAAGTATGGCAAAGTTATAAAGGCTTGACAACAACAGTCGCTCGTTGAGAAACTTTTTGTTCTATAATATTTTCTGTATTTATGTTTCATTATTTGCCCGTTTTTGTTGAACTACATTAAAGAGAAATATAAACTAGTAATGCTAGTTTCATTTTGTCCACTAGTGTTTAATATTTCTCTAGATATATGTAACGGGCTAGCGACAGTAAAGTTATGTACTTAACAATCTATACCTACATATAATAAAATCGTAGGAAAGTCAAAACTGTACATTGAATATTTTTTTAAAAGGATACTTGGGCCTTATCTACAATCAATATCGAAGCCAAAAATTTAGTTTTTAGAATTTTTGTCTGTTTATCTGTTTGTCTGTATGTATGTCCGAGCTAAACTCAAAAGTACTGCATATATTTACTTACAATTTTGCATGAATATTACTAAGAGGTCGGGTCAACATATAGAGTACATATTATAACGCTATCACCTACGGGGGAGGCGCTGTGTTAATTTATAAAGTTTAACGCGGGTAAAACCGCGGGGCACAGCTAGTATATAAAATATATCACATAGTTCGTCATTTGCGCATAACGCTTTGATCATAACGCTTGGCAGGCAGGTTGGCGATTGCAGTGAAGGTCATAGTATACAGGGAGACGTTGCTGTCCGTTCTCTGGGAGATATTCCTTGGCATATTGACTTCTATTCTCACGGGATGAGATGGGTTGGCGATATTTTATGCCATCAGCCAAACTGCATATTTATATATTTACATATTGTAGATTGAAATATTGAATTGAAATAATGATGAAAGAATGAAATTTATTCAGCACTTGGGTATTTACATACGCTTGTATTGTCAAGCTCACAATGTATTACATAAACACAGTTTAAAAACAGTAATTAAAGTGTTAAAGTGTTCAAATATTTTGAATTAGTCCGTCCGTGCGGTCTGTTTCGTCACATATATTTTTAAATATTCTTAAATAAATAATAAATAGCAAGTTACTAAGCTATTATTGTTACATTTAGCAATAGTATATCAAATTAAAGAATTGAAAACAACGAGCAGTTGGCTAGGGCAATAGGCTCTCAATCAGTAGCTTAACTTAAGCGACTAATATCTGAGGGCACCCTTATGGGCCACATCTCAGGCGGCCGCTGAAGTAAAAAGATGGAATTCGAAATGGGGGTCAGATCACTTGCACTTTCTCTAGCTCTAGGTGATGGTGATTAATGTCACACAGACACAGAACCTATAATGGTGCTGATCACACAGAGATTTTTCTTAGATAGGGAACGAACTCACGACCTCTAGCTTAGCTGTCAGGCTCACTAACCATTAGGCCAATAGCCAACAGTAATGAGCGACAACGTATTCTAATATTCAATTTATATTAATGAGTTTTACTTTAGTTAGTCTGTAATTTGCTTAGGTTAGTTAGTCTTTAGGCACTCATAGCCAGATCGGGTACGGTTCGTATCACCGGTACGTAAGCGATTGGGGAGGTTAAGCAACTAGGCTCGCAGTCAGTCCATCGATGGGTGACCGCCAAAGTGGTTTAATTTGTAAGCGTCTCCGAGCTTCGGAGGGCACGTTAAGTTGTCGGTCCCAGTTGCAGCCATTAGGCAACAGTCGTTAAGGCATGTCAGAGACCTACTGGGCGCCTTGAACAACTCTGACACCAGAGTAACCACTGCCCATACGATAAGTAAGCAAGTAAGTCTTCTTTAGTAAGAAACACTTAACGCTTATTCATCATCATCATTATATTAGCAAACATTATATTAAAACGTCTACAGCTGGTCATAGGCCTTCCCCAATTTATACGGGAGAGCTGCGATCAACGTTGGTATACGAAATAACTGTTTAATTAGATTTTATTTTTCGGCTTTTGAGATTATCTCATATAAAATCTAAACACTCTATTTGGAGTGTGGTCATTAATTACATAGGGCCCTGTAAAAGTCCGGTACCAAGATCCGGTTTTACCGGATTCCGTTGTGTCTCCAAAATTAGTATCTACAGAAAAACACATAATTTTTATTTTCTTTAATTTTTCTATATCATTAATAATATAATGTTTTCCATAGCCTTGTTTACGGAGCGTAAAAAACAGATCATTTCCGAAAATTTTATGGAATAAACTTATATTTTATGGAAACCGATAAGGAGTCTACTTTTAAATTAGTTATTTCAAGCGTATGCCACTAGATTATTATTAGTAGTATGTATTTCTTACTGCTTGATTATGGCATCTAGGTAGGTGCCCAAAAGGTTAGTTAAAAACACTTTTGACTGCGAAAATCAGTCAAAAATGTTTTTAACTAAGGGTTGGTCAAAAGTACTTGTGCCTAATTTTTGTAGTGGTTTTGACTGGTTATGAGTTTTGACTGTAACAATTGCATGAAAATCACTTTATCCACGCCAACGTCCACGTGCCTGGACACTAACTAACTAATAGAAAAATGTATTAATTGTTATTTATAAGTATCACATTTTTTATGTATCTTCTGTGTGTTGTATCCCTATTACGTAATTTATACTGATGTACCTTGTGTCTAATAAACATATATTCTTTTTCTTCTTCTACTAACGCTTCACTGTCACCAAATGCTTATACTCAACTGTCTTTAGCTTGAGCTAAGAATGGCTTTAATGTCTAGGTTTGCATTGTGGTCGTAAAAACCAATCGGTACTACCGATCACTTAACTAAGGAGGTAATATCGGAATACTTATTATTTTTTCCATATTTTCCATTCGGGCGTCACGCGAAGGGTGCCGGGTGCAGCCCACGTGACCGCCGCCATATTGAGAGCTGCCAATAATCGCCGTAACGAGGGTTCCTTCCGACAAATATTACGGTGTTCCCAACTTTGGTAATACATTACATGTAAAGGAATAATATATTGTGCGGTATATTGGGAAAATACGGGGTGCAGAAAGCCTAAAAATATTTTTTAAATTGTATTTGCATTTCTCTTATGATTTCACTAGGCTTGCGGTAGCATGTTTAACTGCTGATAACGAGTTGCTGGGTTCAAATCAGAGGGCATGCCAAAAAGTGATATGAATTTTTTCTGTAAATTTCTCAATATCAGCCCGAAGACAAATAGTTTTCGGTATGTTCATAGCCGTGCCTTGGAGCCCTATGTCTAGTACTTGATCTCTTTGCGGTCATGTCGTCCTATTAGATCAAGAGAGTGATGGAATAGAAAGTGCTCCTGAATTTGCGCACACACTAATTGTGTGGTATAATGTCCCGCGCAGAAGACTAGTCTTCATTGACATATAAAGTGTTGGACTTGTATGTCAGCTTTATTAAACAAGGCCGGACATATGGAACACACAATATGTCAATTTTAGGGTATATGGCGTAATTGACACGCTTGGCAGACGGGATGGCGATCGCAGTATGGTGCTCCTAGTACATAGAGAGACGCTGATGGCCGTTAAGTATGGCCATTCACTATCAAAAGCCTTAGTAAAGTCCACCATTTGGACATACGATAAATGTTCTCTATTACTTAGTATAATGCTTAAAGGTTGGTAGTTGGGAAGCCGGAACCTCAACAGTCTTGTTCAGTCGATTGGTACCACAGACCACCTGTGTCACGTATATTTAGAAATATACTGTATTTTAATAGCTAATGGCAATCCACATAAAATATTTACAGTTCATTTTATCACACGATATATTGCAAAAGAAAAACTACATTGAGATCAACAAATCACTCGCAATGCCAAAAAAGTATACTCGCTAAGAAAAAAATATAAAGAACCGCTGATCGAATGTAAAGGAGATGTCTCATAAATAAGAATGGGTAAACTTGCGAAACTCGAGTTTGCATTTAGTTTGGCATCGCCATATGATTCGTGGTACAGTGAGCAATCAAAACTTGGGCACGCCTTCCAAATATCGGAGGCTTCGGTACAGTCGATAAAAAAAGTCTTGACTTTTATGACTGCTACTAACTTTCGTCGGCAGCAACACTCGCTTGAAGAACGTGAAACTGAAGCTGAAGTCTTGCTAACTTCTGCCAAGGATTAGGCAAACATGAAGTTTGTGTGTTGTGGAGTTTGACTGCCAACTTTTATCGAAATCCTTTGAGGTACAAAATGTAATTAAAATCTATACATATAATAAAATCGTAGGAAAGTCAAAACTGTACATTGAATATTTTTAAAAATGGATACTTGGGGCGTGATCTGCATTCGATATCGAAGACAAAAATATAGTTTTTAGAATTCTTGTCTGTTTATCTGTTTGTCTGTATGTATGTCCGGGCGAAACTCAAAAAGGACTGCATGGATTTACTTCAAATTTTGCATGAATATTACTAAGAGATCGGGTCAACATATAGGCTACATATTATCACGCTATCATCTACAGGGCAGGAGCTGTGATAATTTATAAAATTTAACGCGGGTAAAACCGCGGAGCACAGCTAGTAAATAAATAAAAAAGGTTTTTACTCACATAGGATTTAAAAAAGCGCTTGTAAATAGTCAGAAATAAGATAGATAAGTTATTGCCAAGGAGATTATTTATAGGTTAAATTAGCGAAATTTATAGTTTTAGATATTATATTACTTCATTTTATTCTGTCTATGGTTCTGTCTGTATTAAGGTAAGAATTTAATATTATTATTATGTTGTCCCTGCCTGATTACCTGGTGTTTATAAAGACGGTCGTGCTTTATTGCCACCACCGGATGCACTGCACTGTGAGAAAATTTCTATATACAAATTATTATTTTCTAAGTAAAAATATATTATTTATCCCGCTAAATATCAGCTTCATCAAACTGGGAGTTTAAATTTGTATAGTTAACAGATTACCGTAGCATACGACGCTTGCAACACACATGTCACTACTTACACGTTGTTCACTCTTGCCTCCTTCTCCGATGAGGACTGGTCACCCAACTACCCCACAGAACATTAAAATAATAATGGGGTTTATGTAGAGGGAAGGTACCCCAATTGATTTGCTGATAGAGTGAAAGGATGTTTCTTTAAGAGGCTGACAACACCTAATTTCAACTTATAATAATATTCTCGTCTGTATAAACTACCAGGTACGGGTCAATATAGAGAAAAATAACTAAAAGATACTTAAGAGGTGTCAAGGGACACCCGGATGGAACGAAGTTATTTCTTATTATTTATTATAGCTATTGGCTGTGTGGTGACGGCCTAGAGAATATCACCACCCCCTCTCATCCCGTGGGGGGACGTAGAAGTCGTCCCGAGGGAATATATTCCAGAGAATGGGCAGCAGCGTTCTCATGAGTACCAATTTCTACCTTACTGCGATCGCCAACCCGTTTGCCAAGCGTGGCGATTATGGCAGATCCCCTCAAATGAAGGACACAATTAAACCGCGGCCCCCAGTCCCCGGCAGCCCTGCTATTCCCAGCCGTGGTAACAGCCGTGGTTACGGCAGGGCAGGGGGTGCTAAGAATCCCCGGCAGATTCCGCGTTACCAAAACCGACGACCTCTGGCCCTGGCAAAATACAACACACGCACACTGCGGACCGACGAGAAGATGATCGAACTGGAGGAAGAATTGAGCAGGTTACATTGGGACATAATAGGATTATCTGAAGTCCGAAGAGAGGGGGAGGACACGATAATCCTGAAATCCGGGAATCTGTTCTATTTCCGGGAAGGCGACCAACTCTCCCAAGGTGGTGTTGGGTTCATAGTCCACAAGTCCCTCGTCCACAACATAGTGAAAATCGAGAGTGTGTTGACTAGGGTTGCGTACCTTATACTCAGAATTACCAAGCGGTATTCGTTGAAGGTCATACAGGTTTACGCGCCGACTTCGACGCACTCCGACGATGAGGTTGAGGTCATGTATGAGGATATTTTTAGAGCCATACATACCTCGAACTCTTATTTCACTGTGGTCATGGGGGACTTTAACGCGAAGCTGGGTAAACGATTCGGGAATGAGCTGAAAGTGGGGCAATTTGGAACTGGAGACCGGAATCCCCGGGGCCAAATGTTGGCCGACTTCATGGAGAAGGAGGGACTCTTTATGATGAACTCCTTTTTCAAGAAGTCGGAAAACCGCAAATGGACCTGGGTAAGCCCCGATGGTAAAACAAAAAACGAGATAGACTTTATCTTGTCGACGAGTAGACAGGTGTTCAATGACGTCTCAGTGATCAATACGGTTAAAACCGGGAGCGATCACAGACTGGTGAGAGGCTCATTGAACCTAAATGTCAAGCTCCAGAGGTCCCGACTAATAAAGTCTACGCTCCGACCTTTACCCATCCACATCCAAAACCCTGAACTCAGCTCGAACTGCAAAACCGTTTCGAATGCCTAGCAGATTGCGAGGAAGTGGACTCATACCATGACAAGCTCGTAAAAGCTGTCCATACGGCTGGGTCTAAGGTCTTCAAGGCCCACCGTACAAACAGAACCAAAAAGATCTCTGACTATACCCTGCAGCTTATGGACGAAAGACGGAAAATGGTTCTGACATCCTCTGATGATGCTACCAGATACCGGCAGCTCAACAGACAGATCTCAAAGTCTTTGACACGCGACACGCGCCAATTTAATACAAATTGTATTAAAGAAGCCATTGAGCGGAACAAAGGCTCTAAAGTGTTTGCAAGAGAACTGTCTGTTGGACAGAGCCAACTGACGAAGCTGAAGACTGAGGATGGCAGAATCGTCACGTCTAAACCTGAGTTGCTGGGAGAGATCGAGAGGTTCTATGGACAGCTGTATGCGAAAACCCAGTCACCTGTCGATAGTTGTGCCTCAGATCCCAGAGCACGACTAACCCAACACTTCACCGACGACATCCCGGACGTCAGCCTGTGCGAGATTAGAATGGCTCTCGAACAGCTTAAGAACAACAAGGCGCCTGGTGATGATGGAATTACGGCAGAGCTTCTGAAGGCGGGTGGTACACCAATCCTACGGGCCCTTCAGAAGTTATTTAACTCCGTCATACTAGAAGGTCAAACGCCAAAAGCATGGCACAGGGGTGTGGTGGTGCTCTTCTTCAAAAAGGGCGATAAAACCCTCTTGAAGAATTACAGACCCATCACACTGCTGAGCCATGTTTACAAGTTGTTTTCGAGGGTCATTACGAATCGTCTCGCACGCAGGTTTGACGACTTCCAGCCTCCCGAACAAGCCGGTTTCCGTAAAGGCTTTAGTACCATAGACCACATACATACGCTGCGGCAGGTAATACAGAAGACCGAATCGTATAACCAGCCATTATGCTTAGCGTTTGTGGACTATGAGAAAGCCTTCGATTCGATCGAAACTTGGGCCGTACTGAGGTCTCTCCAAAGGTGCCAAATCGACTACCGGTATATCGAGGTGTTAAAGTGTTTGTACGAAAACGCCACTATCTCAGTGCGACTCCAGGACCAGAACTCGAAACCTATCCACTTGCAGCGAGGTGTGAGACAGGGAGATGTTATATCTCCGTAACTGTTCACCGCTGCATTGGAAGATGTCTTCAAGCTTCTGGACTGGAAAGGCTTTGGCATCAATGTCAATGGCGAGTACATCACCCACCTTCGATTTGCCGACGATATAGTAGTCATGGCTGAGACCCTTGACGACCTCGGTACAATGCTCGATGGCCTCAGCAGAGTCTCTCAACAAGTGGGTCTGAAAATGAACATGGGTAAGATGAAAATTATGTCAAACATCCATGTTGCACCCACTCTAGTTAAGGTTGGAGACTCTGCACTCGAAGTTGTAGAGAACTATATTTACCTAGGACAGACCATCCAACTAGGTAGGTCCAACTTCGAGAAGGAGGTCAATCGCAGAATCCAACTCGGCTGGGCAGCGTTCGGGAAGCTACGTAATATCTTCTCGTCCCAAATACCGCAGTGTCTCAAGTCGAAAGTCTTCGACCAGTGTGTGTTGCCAGTGATGACTTACGGAACAGAGACGTGGTCGCTAACTATGGGCCTTATCAGGCGGCTCAAGGTCACCCAAAGAGCAATGGAAAGGGCTATGCTTGGAGTTTCCCTGCGAGATCGAACCAGAAATGATGAGATCCGCAGGCGAACCAAAGTCACCGACATAGCCCTAAGAATTGCCAAGCTGAAGTGGCAGTGGGCAGGGCACATAGCTCGTAGAGCCGACGGCCGCTGGGGCAGAAAGGTTCTCGAGTGGCGACCACGAACCGGAAGACGCAGCGTGGGCAGGCCCCCTACAAGATGGACCGATGATCTTGTGCGGGTCGCTGGAAAACGCTGGATGCGGATAGCGCAAGACCGGCAATTGTGGAGATCTTTGAGGGAGGCCTTTGTCCAGCAGTGGACGTCTTTCGGCTGATATGATGATGATTATAGCTGTGCCCCGCGGTTTTACCCGCATTAAATTTTATATCACAGCTCCTCCCACGTACGTGATAGCGTGATAATATGTAGCTTAAATGTTAGCCCGAACTCTTAGTAATATTCATGCAAAATTTGAAGTAAATCCATGCAGTGCTTTCTGAGTTTAGCCCGGACATACATACAGACAAACAGATAAACAGACAAAAATTCTAAAATTTATATTTTTGTCTTCCATATCGATTGTAGATCACGCCCCAAGTATACTTTAAAAAAAAAAAACAATGTACAGTTTTGACTTTCCTACGATTTTATTATATGTATAGATGTACAAAAAACCTGTATACACTCAACAAAAATAATCGTCGCGACACCACACTGTTCAATGCGAAGTAGAAATGAAAATATCTGGCTTGCTTTCTATAAGAGAGAGAGACAGACAGAGAAACATGCGCACGCCGCACAGCTGCAAAAAGTGTCGTGACAACTTTTGGTAAGATTTTTTTCCGTCTAGCCCCCTTTCACAATGCGCAATAAGGAACTTCGTTCCAATATTAATTGCGAGAGTGCGACAATCTTCATGATAAAACGTATTCAATTAAGTTTTTGATAACCATAAAGTGCAATAGATATTATAAATACATTTTTAAATGAGTGGTAATTTATCGAGATTATTAAATTTAAAAAAATTAAAATATTCAAGATTGGCGTATATGTTTTTAAGAAGATGAATATTAGTTGCTATAAATTCCAGGAAAAATACTTTTATATAATTTCTTCGTTTTCCTCAGCATGGGGTCACATAAGGATTTCATACTAAACAATAAGAACTCAATAAGAATAGTATTATATTCAAACTAGCTGTGCCCGCGACTTCGTCCGCGTTTTAATTAGTTTATTTTGTTTTATTTTTGTCTTTTCAAAAATAAAAGACTTTTCTAAAAAAAAGTAGCCTAAGTTACTCCTTATTACATCAGCTATCTGCCAATAAAAGTCCCGTTAAAATCGGTCCAGCCATTTCAGAGATTAGCCGGAACAAACAGACAGACAGACAGACAAAAATTGTAAAAAATTATATTTGGAGTATGTACCGTATAAATATTCATATACATGTAGTAAAAATCGGTTATTTCAATATTACAAACAGACACTTCAATTTTATTTATTTGTATAGATTGTATAGATGATATTAAACATTTATTTAATCCCACATAACTATGCATCGACAAGACATGACTCGGAACTCAGCCATCCGTCTTGTCAGTAGTGAATTACTGACGTGACATTGTACAATGCTGACTTTACACGATAATGGAAATTCAATCATAGTTATAATGTAGATAGGTAAGTAGTAATAAGTAGTAATTGTTAACGTTAATAGCAGAGAGTTTATGAGTATCCAAAGGCATTTAAATGGGTTGACCATCATGAAACTTAGACTGACTTCATCTGTATCCAAGTGCGTAGGCTAGGAGGTAACAGGTTCGATTCTTGCATCAACTAATCTTTAAGTTTTTTTTTCATATCAGAGGGCGACAAACGAGCAAGTGGGTCACCTGATGGTAAGTGATCACCGCCGCCCATGCAAATGCCGGCAACGCACTCGTGACTCCTCTGGTGTCGCGAGAGCGTTGCCGGCTCTTTAGAGTCAGCAAACAAGTGTTGCTGACCCTTCCCCAATGAGCTCTGGCGACCTTACTCACACTCGGAAACACAACATTAAAATTATTAATGAGTTAAGAGTTAAAGAGTATAATGAGCAATAATTTGTTTTGTGGGACGGTTAGTTTATGAAATACCCACTAAGCCTTGGAAAGTCTAGCTCAGTTTGTACGTTTCCATTATGTTTACTGGTCACTAATGAGAAACGTGGTCAGATGCTAGTCGCTCGATTAATGCTGGTAGCTAGCCTAATTGGTCAGATTGGGGACCGATCCCCAAAGCAAGGAAGAAGAATTATTATCAGCCTGATGTTCACTCTTGCTGGATATAGGCCCACCCCGAAGGTTTCCATATAGTGCTCACGATACGCATTAGCGTTCACAGTTCAATGGTAGCTAGTAAAGAGGTGGTGCTGCTGCCCGAATACTTGCTGTATCCCCTAATCACCTTTTACCATACCTGAGGGATAGTATCGGTTGATCCTTTTATTTCTTCTGAGCCAAACCACACGGCTTGGAAAGATGCACTTGGATATTATTGAATCAAACTATGACCAAAGAAAAAAGAGGCGTCATTAAAATTTCTTTGTTCATAGTAGGTTTGGTCTTAATAAGGTATAATATAATATATATAGGTATATAATAGGTTAGATCAATCTATAATTAAATAAAACAGGCTGGGTAAATAATATATTTTTAGGAATTAAAAGGATTTTATTATAAAAAGAGGTTTATTCACACTCCAGAATAAATAATTTAGAAATCAACAACAATTTTCTTATGACAAATCACTTATAGCGACAAACACAGTAACCACTCCACATTACACTCAAGATTAATCGATACGTAAACCGACAGAGCTTCCGCACTTCGTCGATGTCTGGTGACAAAAGAGAGGGAGAGCCACTTTTATCTTTTTCTTTTTTTTAAAAGACAAGCTACGTACAAGCTAAGTACCCGCGCCGGAGGGCACCCCCTGTGGGGTTCGAACCTTGACTCTGGGTGGTTACTGGCGGGGCGAGGGCGAGAGATCATGGTTTTTAGGGATGTTGTGTGCAACTTTCGCTCTAAGTTAATACGCGACGCGGGCCAAGCTTCCGGTTTAGGTCCGGAGAGGGCATTTTATCGGATCGAAGAGAGAGCCACTGGTCGACTCGCCATATATATAGGTAAAGTCCCACGTGACACCTCAGCGATCTTGAAAATTCCTCACTATGTATATATTACTTTACTCCTAAGAATCTAATCGTGTCTCGAATTTATGCCACGGCGTAGTTTTTGTGGGTGTCGTATTTAACTTGAAGTATTTTAATTTACTCTACTAATTAAATACTTTTCGTCAGCCCATTGCAAGTAGTTGAAGTTACTGATTGTATGATTATATTACTATTAATTAATTTTCTAGACTTAGTCGACCTTTGCTACGAGTGAATCTATAGTTTGAATAATTGCGAGTCTACGGCGTAGTTATGCTACGGCGTAGTAGGTATATCACAGATGGTTGTAATATTTTAGGGAATAAATACGTATTTTATTAAATTATAATGTTTTAAATGTGTGTCTTTTATGCAAAATAATTGTCTATAAGTAGCATGACTAAGTTATGTTAGACAATAGATATATAATAATGTGCTAAAAGCACTTTGTTATTGGAACGAAGTTCCTTATCGCGCGTTGTGAAAGGTGGCTAGACGGAAAAAATTCTTACGAAAAGTTGTCAAGACACTTTTTGCAGCTGTGCAGCGTACGCATGTTTCTCTGTATGTCTCTCTCTCTCTCTTATAGAAAGCAAGCCAGATATTTTCATTTCTATTTCGCATTGAACAGTGTGGTGTCGCGACGATTATTTTTGTTGAGTGTATACAGGTTTTTTGTACATAATAAATAAAAAGAAATAACTTCGTTCCGTCCGGGTGGTTTTTTTTAAATATCTGGGGATATTAGTAGATCGATGTCTTACCTTCAAACCTCACACCAATCCTATTAATCGGCTACCTAAATTAATGTTCATCTTTAAGAGTCAAGTACGTAGCAGATAGAGGTATCATCAAAATTATTTACTATGCTGTTTACCAATCCCTGACTGACTATTGCATCACAGCCAAGTCCCACCTGATTGAGATTAAGAGGGCACGGTGTGTTATCCTTAAGGTTGGTTTCACTTTAGGTATCTAACAGTTGATGTTTATAAAATTTGGGCTATCCTTACAGTTCATACGTCTTACATTCTTCGCACGATTTTAAAACAGCATTCCCTAATGTATCCCTTTAAGTTCATAATTTACATATTTTCTTCTTAATTTATATAAAAAAGAAATTACTAACCTATAGTGGGGGCAATTTCATAGATAATAATAATAATAATATCTAAGGACAATGTCACACAAATCATCCTAGCCCCAAACTAAGCAAAGCTTGTACTATGGGTACTAGGTGACGATATACAAACTTATATAGATAGATAAATACATAGAAAACATCCATGACTCAGAAACAAATATTCGTGCTCATCACACAAATATTTGCACATACCGGGGTTCGAACCCAGGACCACCAGCTTCGTAGGCAGGAGCACTACCAACTAGGCTACGGTGACCGTAGATCACCTTTGACATCTGTCAGTTACCAGTAAAGTCAATTGTAAAATGACCTTATTAAGTAATTATTATTACTATAAATTTAAATGGCACTTGAAAAAACAATTGCCCGCTGGTTTAGGTTACGTTGTCGAATTTTGATGAAGTATCAAATGTGATTTATTAAGTTGGCTGTACTATAACAATAATAATAAATAGAACCAAATACAGAAACCCTATTTAATTTAACGCCCATTAAAAATTTAATGGGCGTCAAAGAATCCCACCGCATCGTAGATGGGTAATGTGCCGAGAAGGCCGCATTGTCAAAATCATTTGAAGTTATGATTAGTTATTTTCTACTTAAATGTATGAAAAAACTAAACCAAATGAACTGTCTTTGTGACTGTACAAGCTGAAAAAACTTTCACATAATACAACATAAAACTTAGACGGGAGTACAAAAAACAAGTCCAAGTCGGTGTCATGAAAAAAAATATCTAGAGCACAACAAGATTGTTATTTCATTTTTCAAAAAAAAGTAGCTCGCACATGTCTTACTGTGGTTCTTTTTATTTGGATTTGGATTGGACTTGATATAAAACATGTGATTGTTTCACGCATGAGAAAGATAAAACTAAAAAAAATATATGATATACATGCAAACTTCCACCGAAAATTGGTTTGGACGAGATCTAGTAATTAGTTTTTTTTAATACGTCATTAATCATAAACCGCAATTTACCTTTCATTTAATCAATTGAAATACTTGCTGCTACGGAACCCTTCATGGCCGGTTTTTTATTAATAAGATTACGCCCCCACTACGAATATGAACCCCGGTGTCTCGGGGTACAAACAATCATAAGTGACGTACACAAAGCAACTAATAACTTATGAGTCACACCAATAGTTCTCCTGTGTAGGAATCGAACTCGGAACCTGGAGTGGCGAGGCGATTTTCTTAACCGCTGCACCATACGTGTGGTTTTTTTTAAACACAACACCCGCAACTATGTAATCTAATCCCGGTGTCACGGGGTACTTTACAAACATATAATAGACGGACACGAATTAGAGACTCAGAACAACTATTTACGGTCACACAAATAGTTGTCCGGCACGGGACTCGAACCCGCGATACGAAGCGGCGAGGTGACTATCTTAGCCGCTGCGCCACACGCGTAATAAGTATGAGTTTTATCTATCCAGATTACTAAGTAATCACATTTATCCAAATTATACATTGATCAATTAAAAGCTATCATGACTTTATAAGCGTCGGTACTATATGTACCTGAACTCTTTTTGGTCATATCAGTTAAGGTAGTAGATGAACCCACTGAGTTTGTTTCGCTGGGTCTTCTCAGTTGGGGCGCATTGGATCCGGTAGTAGCATTAAATCGCGACCGTCGTTATTAACACAAGGTCCGTCATAATAATAATACCTTAATACAGACAGAACCATTGACAATATTATGTAGTAAAAATATTAGACTTAAACTAGATAATTAAACATAATCTCTTGATAATAACTTGATACGCGCTAGCTAAATCAATGCTATAATAAAATAAATTTTATAAATGTTTTCATACAATGTGTACCTAAATATCTATGTTACTAGAAATAATAATGTATACAACTATATTACTACAAACATGTTCTGACTATTTACAAGCGCTTTTTTAAAGTCTACGTGAATAAAAACCTTTTTTATTTTTTTATTTTATTTATTATTTTACTGTCCCATCAGATCTTGGGAGTGAAAGAATAGAAACTGTACTTAAGTTTTTGCAGCCACTTGAGCCCCGCAGATGGTTACTCTCTATTGAGCCTGGCCGACTTATTAATTTACTTAAAGTAAATGTTATTCATTAGAAATGATGGAATCGGCAGGCGAACCCGAGTCATCGAGATAGCCTAAAGAATTGCAAAGCTGAAGTAGGAGTCGTAGATATTTCAATATTATTAGTTTGCGTATTATTCATATCCTTTATAAGTATATATATGTGTATGTATCATATTTATCAATATATATATTATACAATTATTCTATTTTATTTTATAGACATAAGAGGGTCCAGTTGAAAATCAGTGCCACACCCCTGGGTTGGCTAATGCTGAACTGGATACCTACTTGCTGCAGTTGTCAGACACATGCACCCACTTGAATATTAACTATTTTTTTTTAAATTGACAAGACGTATATGTATTTGAAGAATCGCAATCGTTGCGTTGTCTAACTACTACACGGCGAAACAATACTCGGATATTTTCTGTTCAAATAGTGGTAAAAAGTGCATTTAGAAAGCGGAATTATTTCTAAAAGTGTATATAACAATTAATCGATAAAGCCTTTATCGATTAAGTGTCAAAAAAATAAATGGCTCTAATATGAAATATTAACAGTAAAACCAACAATAAACAAAAAGTTCGTTAAAAATTTTAAGTGAATTTGTGTACAGTGGACTTAGTGATCGGAACGCGTAAGTGACGCGTATTTCACGGCGCTTATGACCTTTACGCCGAGAACATAGCAAAGCGATGACCGCTTTGGCTTCAAGCGCTTCAATCACTGCGTTCTGACTGCATCACTTTAAAGGCAAGTTGCTTTAAATCGCTTCACATGCTAAATTGATTACATTGAACAACGATCTACAAAATTGTTGTGGTTTTAATGGAATATTTGTGCCATCATTAATAAATCATGGAATACCAGGACTATGTTAATACACAAAAAAGGGGTTTAAAGTTTAACGACAGCGAATTAGATATGGAATTAGACGTTTCGTGTCACAGTATGTCAGAAGGCTGCAATAACGACAATTATTTAGATATGAAGGAGAAAGTAAACAAGCTAAGTTCAGAATTACTAAGCGCCCATGCCGAAATAGAAAACCTACTAACAGAAAACACTATTTTAAGAAAGGAAGTGCACAATTGTCAGCAAAAAATTAAATTCTGTAAGTCTGTTGGCTTAGACGAAGTACACTCAATTAAAAATACGTCTCCGGTGAAATTTTATTCTCCACAATATAGAAGACGTTTAAAATACACTGATGTCAAATTAAATTTACACAGAACTTCTTCATGTGAGTTAACAACTACTACAGTCATACACCAACAGCAACTCACCGAGAACTCGGCAGAATCAACGTACATAACTACAAAACCACAAACCCCGTGCGTCAATAATTATTCACCTAAATCTACGGATACACCTATATCAACTGACACAATCGCAAATATAATAGTGCAACCCGAAAATACAAATAAGCAAGACGGTTGTTTGACGGACCCGTTATTCGAGGAAGAAACAAGGGATCTGGATAGCTGCTCTAATATTTTTCAGGGAAAAGAAAAGAAAATAAATCCTAAAAAAGTTCCGAATGAAGTAGAATTAAAACAGCACCAGCCTACTTTGTTTAAGGGTAATGGAAGAGACATCCGACATAGATACGACGTTAAACCAGCCAGCAGGCGTGTAATGATTTTTTCAGATGAAAATGGTCGTGGAATTGGCGTAATTCTTCAAGAATTATTAGGCAAGGAATTTAAAGTCTTTGTAAACGTAAAGTCATATGCGACCACCAAACATGTTTTAGAAGAATGTATTAAGAGTTGTGAAAACTATACCAAACAAGATTTTGTTATTTTACTGACTGGTTCCAACGACACAAATCCACTACAGCTACAGTCACTACTTTACTATAACTTAAGCAAACTCACCAACACAAATGTGCTCTTAAGCACTATTTATAAGAATAGATATTTGAATGTACAAAGTGTTAATAAAGTGCTGCGTTTGGTGAGCACCCTTTTTAAAAACGTGAAAGTTTTAGATTTGGACTATTATACTCACAGTCACCGAAACATGTATTCTCATAACAGACTATTCATGAGTAGATTTATCTTA
This sequence comes from Pseudoips prasinana, assembly GCA_951640165.1. NCBI lineage: Eukaryota > Metazoa > Arthropoda > Insecta > Lepidoptera > Nolidae > Pseudoips > Pseudoips prasinana. Next base: position 33,339,909 of record OX621245.1, on the reverse strand, counting down.
AAAGACATTTTGCGGACATGTTATGAAAATAGGCGCATAGAGTTTTATGAAAGACAATTGAACTTTACTAATACTAAAATAATTTATAGGACTGTCTCCACACAAACTTCTCGATGTGATGATTTCAGTAGAAATGCTCGTGAGATAGCTTGTGCAAGCACACAAACAGAAGCCACAACATCAAATCACGACCAAACATTTTTTCGTACCTAATGTGATGGATGAAAATTCCGGAGCTAATGTGACTTCCACGTGTCGTATAAATTTGTTTTACCAAAATCTATGTGGAATATCAAATAAAAAGGATGACTTAACAATCTACTTAAGTAACTTGAATACCAGCATTGATTATATATGTGTTTGTGAGCATTTCCTTAATAAACAAAGTATTTCTGTTTTCGGTCTTGATAACTATTGTCTAGCCGCATACAATACCAGAGCTAAAAAAATAAGGGGTGGCTCACTTATTTTAGCACATTTAAGCTGTAAAACAGAAGAATTAAAAATCTGTAAAAAAATGTATAAATTGGGTAGTTTTGAGATATGTGGAATTAAAGATACAATACTTAACCTAAATATATGTTGTTTATACAGAACTCCAGATGATAAAAATTTTGCTGATTTTATGTCTGGGCTCGAAATATTACTGGAGCACTTTTTCAACAAAAGCTGTGTTATACTCGGAGACTTTAATGTTAATATTCTAAAGCAAAGTAAATATCAAAGTGAGTTCATATCGCTCTTAAAATGCTATAATTTTAGAATTTTAGTTGACTCTGTAACCTTCTCACGAAATAATTCTCAGTCATGCCTTGACAACATTTTGACCAACTTGCCGGATGAAAACGTAAATATTCCTAAAGTAGACCACAACGGTCTTGGCGATGGCCATGCAAGTATCTTCTGTAGTCTAAATCTACAATCGACACACTCGAGAAAAAAAACTGAGTTCTATACGTCGAAACGTAGAGTCTACTCGGTAAAAATCAAATTACTTTTTAGACGATTGCTTATAAATAACAGTTTATTAAATTGTTATGTAAATAGTTTTATGAACGAATTAAGAAAAACATTCCAATCGGCATTTAAAAAGAAAACCATCAAAGTAAACACAAAGTCTGAAAACAAAATTCGTTGGATTTCTAAAGGAATTAGAACGTCTAGCAAAATGAAAAGATTTTTGAACACAATAAATAGAAACTACAACCATGAAACAATAGTATCCTACCGTAACAATTATATAAAATTATACAAACGTCTTATAGCACAATTGAAGAAAAAGGCAGTTCAAAAAGAGATAACAACAGCAAAAAATAGGACAAAACAAATTTGGAATACAGTAAACAAACATAGAAATAAGCGTTATTACCGAAAAAATGACAATCACTTAATAAAATTTAACAATAAAATTGTTAGCGACACCCAAGAAATAGCAGATATCTTTGTGAACCTATTTGACCATAGTTCTAACCAAATTAATTTAGACAAGACTTTAGCTATAAATATCCTGATTAAAAACTCCGAAAGAGTAAATAATGACATGGAAATTAGGCAAACAAATATGAATGAAATTAAATTTATCATTAAAAAGATGGCAACTAAAAAGTCTCATGGATACGATGAAATACCTGTCACTGTCATAAAAGACAATATAGATGTCCCTGCTGTGCCGCTATCAAACTTTTTCAATAATTGCATGAGTGTGAGTATTTTCCCAGACCAACTTAAGATTGCTAGAGTTATTCCTATCCATAAAAAGGGTAAGAAAACGGATCCTAAGAATTATAGACCAATTTCATTATTGCCGGTACTATCTAAAATATATGAAAAACTCCTGAAAGATAGAATAGTATCCCACTTGCATCTGAACAAAATTCTTAACAAACGCCAATTTGGTTATCAAACGGGACTGGGTACTGTCGATGCGGTTGACCAACTAATTAATGAGGTATTAGGCGAATTAAATAACAAAATGAAAGTAGCAGGTTTATTTTTGGACCTATCCGCTGCATTTGATACAATCGACCATGAAATCCTTCTTGGCAAATTGGAATTTTACGGAATTAGGGGTAATGTGTTAAGTCTCATAAGGTCATACTTAAGCAATAGGAAACAGTTCGTCGAAATCAAAAACATTGTAAGAGGACAAGAAGTCATAACTAAGTCTAAATTAAGTAATATAAGATGTGGTCTACCGCAGGGATCAATATTAGCACCAATTTTCTTCATAATTTATTTGAATGACCTTATAAGTTTTGTTTCGAGTTCTGTCCCTGCAAGTAAGTTAATAGTCTATGCAGACGATACAAATGCAATTATATCAGCTAATAGTTCACACGGACTACAATGTCAGATAAATAACTCGTTATTGGTCTTTAATGAATGGTTCGCGGCCAACAATATGCAACTAAATATTAATAAAACTAACGCTATATTGTTTCAAACAACGGCGCGAAAAAAGGAAAGTGTTGACATATTTAGTAAAGGGGCCAAAGTCGAACTCAATCATGTTGTTAAATTCCTGGGAGTACATATAGATCAGTTTTTAAACTGGAAACCGGAACTAGAGGCAATAGAAAATGCAATAAGTTCAGCCTGTTACGCCCTGAGAAGCTTAAGAGATGAGGTGGACATTAAACAACTTAAAGTAGTTTATCACGCGCTGGTTGAATCTAAATTAAGATATAGTGTTAAATTCTGGGGAAACAGTTATGACTATAATATGAATAAAGCATTTACCATTCAAAAACGGGCAATTCGAACTATGGTTCGAATACCTCCGTGGGAGTCATGTAAAGATCACTACTGTAAGCTGAAAATTCTAACCGTTCCTAGTCTCTACATTTTTGTTGTACTCATGGATGTTATTCAACATCAGTGTAAGTATGAAACGCAAGCACAAAGAGAACTAAGACTTAATACTAGAAAGAAAGATTTGGAGGTTCCTTTGCAACCAAGGTTAAATGTCGCGATGCATGGCTGTAGATATCAAGCGGTAAAATTATTTAACTCCCTGCCGGTTGAGCTTAAAACTATCGATAGTCCTAACATATTTAAAAATAAATTAAAAAAGCTTTTGCTGGAAGGGTGCTTTTACTCAGTTGAAGAATTTAAATTTTAAGGTGACTTTTCTTTTCTTTTCTTTTCTTTTCTTTTCTTTTCCTTTCTTTTTTCTTTTCTTTTCTTTTCTTTTCCTTTCTTTTCTTTTTTCTTTTCTTTCTTTCAGAGGGCGGGGCACTTAGCTCGTAGAACTGTGCCGTTTGGCAGAAAGGATCTCGAGTGGCGACTACGAACCGGAAGAAGCAGCGTAGGCAGGCCCCCTTACAAGATGGTCGCTGGAAACCGCTGGATGCGGATAGTGCAAGACCGGCAATTGTGGAGATCTTTGGGGGAGGCCTATGTCTAGTAGCGGACGTCTTTCGGCTGAAATGATTATGATGTCGATGAAATATTATTAAAAGAAAACATTTTTATACTACTAATATACCTGCACGTGTGGCGCAGCGGCTAAGACAGTCGCCTCGCCGCTTCGTGTTGCGGGTTCGAGTCCCGCGCTGGACCACTATTTGTGTGACCCATAAATAGTTGTTCTGAGTCTGGATGTAATTTGTGTCCGTCTATTATATGTTTGTAAAGTACCCCGCGAAACAGGGATTAAATTTCCTAGTGCGGGCGTTGTCTTTAAAAAAAAAATTACTTACGATTAACACCAACCTGTCAAGCTAGGGGTTACCGTAGCCAGTGACACTTATGAGAAACATATACTCACATGTTTCTGACACTTCCCTAAATGAGTTTAGCAAATTGCAAATTGTAAGACACGTTGATTCTATATAAAGTCAAATATTCTCACGTGAGCGTCTAAGTAACTCGATATAACTTCACAGACACTCTCCAGTGTAAACGTGTTTTCAATACCTACTTCGATTATATAAAAGTGTTATCATATCCAAATTAAAAATAATAACATCAGAGAAAGTTTTGTTGCATGAGTATTTCTTTTTCAATAGTATTGATTAATTCAAAAATGGAAAATCATTAATATAATCATCTGGTAGCTCCCGGAACGGCAATCTCTACCAATCTAGGGTAGACACACACTGGCGGATTAAATTTAGGTTTCCTTCTTACAGGAGGATGATTATTATGATTATATTTGCATTATGAATAATGTTAAAAATCCTAATATTTAAAAATGATTAATTGCAGTCACTTACTAAATGGAATAAAACTTGAGAGGTGTCAAGGGAGACCCGGATGGAACGAAGTTATTTCTTATTATTTATTATGTACAAAAAACCTGTATACACTCAACAAAAATAATCGTTTCGACACCACACTGTTCAAACCTGTATACACTCAACAAAAATAATGGTTGCGACACCACACTGTTCAATGCGAAATAGAAATGAAAATATCTGGCTTGCTTTCTATAAGAGAGAGAGAGACAGACAGAGAAACATGCGCACGCCGCACAGCTGCAAAAAGTGTCATGACAACTTTTCGTAAGATTTTTTTCCGTCTAGCACCCTTTTACAACGCGCGATAAGGAACTTCGTTCCAAAAATTTTGCAAGCACAAATTTTATGCGATTGCAATGCGCACAATACAACGCAACACCGCATTATGACACAATAAGGCAAATTTAATTTGTAAGCAGCTATAACTGGGTGCCCACATCACGTCCATGTTTAGAAAACTGAGAAAGGTTGATGGGCCGGTTGGCGTGGTTGCCAAACGCTTGCTTTTCACGCCGCGCATATGCATTTGTGTGCATGAACATGTCTGTTTGTCGTGGGTGTTATTTTTTTTTGTGGCATAGAGCGACAAACGAGCAAGCGGGTCACCTGATGGTAAGTGATCACCGCCGCCCATGGACACTCGCAACACCAGAGGAGTCGCGGGTGCGTTGCCGGCCTTTAAGAGTCCGCATACAAGCGTTTCTGACCCTCCCCCCCACCCCGATGAGCTCTGGCGACCTTACTCACACGCGGAAACACAACACTAAAGTAATTAATGCTATTATTAAAGTATGTCTTCTGTAAGGTGGAGGTACTTCCCCAGTCGGGCTGCTCTTTGAGCGAATGAACGCTGTGCCCTACCCCTCTTGAATCCTCTCCTGCTAATATTATAAATGCGAAAGTTTCTGAGTATTGATGTTGGTAACTCTTTCACGCAAAAAATACTGAATAGATCTTGATGAAACTTTGTAATAATATAGGTTATACATCCGAATAACACATAGGCTATAATTTATAAAGCTTAACGCGAGTAAAACCGTAGGGCACAGCTAGTTATCTACATAAGTATGTATTTCCAAAAGAAAAGTAGTATATGTAATATATCAGTTATCTGGTTTCCATATTTATAAGCTTTGCTTAGGTTTAGATCAGATGGCCGTGTGTGAACAATGTCCCAGGATATTATTACTGTTAGGCATTAAAAACAGTTGATTAGAAGCATTAGTTAAATATTTGTTGATTTAGTTTAATTCGTTGCTTTTAAAACATAGCTCAAATTCGGAGGATATCCTCCAAAATCTGAAGATCTAGCAACATTTCCTCACACACCACTAACTCTCCTTCGGGAATAATCGAAGTGGACCAACAAGTTCGGCAACACATATTTCCACTTCTTGTTAGTTCGCTCCGATATTTTTTATGGCCAAAAGTCTCGAAACAGTTGATTTATGTCGCTTCTGTGGACCTTGACTGGTTTATATTTTGTTAATAGGTGTAGACTTTATCAGACGTTACATTTGCTGTGTGGTGACGGCGGTGAATATTAGAATACCATCACCCCATCTCATCCCGTGGGGGTTGTTGAAGTCGACCCGAGGTAATCTACCAGAGCACGGGAAGCAGTTTCCTTGTGTGTATAGTGCACACAAGGAAGCTGCTGATGCGAACATCTTACTGCGATCGCCATCCTGTCTGCCAAACGTGACGATTGTGGCATATCCCCATGAAGTCCAGCTGTGGACTTATTGCAGCAGTAATGATGATGATGACATTTGGTGTGAGGTCATATTGTTTTTTTTTTATATATTATCTAGGGACAATGTCACACAGATCATCCTAGCCCCAAACTAAGCAAAGCTTATACTATGGGTACCAGGCGGCGATATACATACATATATAGATAGATAAATACTTATATACATAGGAAACATCCATGACTCAGAAACAAATATTCTTGCTCATCACATAATTAACAGTTAAACCATAGAATTAACTTTCGTTACAACAATATTTGACTAGGGCTAGTTGTTTTTTAAACTACTAGTAACTCTGTATCGCTGGGGACTTTACAAACATTTGATACATGGAAATTACCGGAGATAAAGCATACTTAGACTTAGAACAACTATTTATTGGTTACACTAATAGTTGTCCATTGTAGGAATTGAACCAGGAATTCGAGCGAGTTGAGGTAGCGGCAAGGCGACTGCCTATACCACTAAATACAATTTGGTGCAAAAAAAAAACTTATGACACAGAGGCTATTCATGTAACTTTTCAGGGCAAAATCGCTTTGGCATCGTTACCTTAACCATGCAAATTGCACTGAAATAGTAAATTTTATAGCATTATTCTCAATTCAAAGCGTAAAACAAACCCCAAAAATGGGAAATCATAAATTAAATTGTCCAGCGGGTCTCGAACCAATATCATCTAGGGGTACCAATGCTTTAAGGTACGATCAATACACACTGGTCGATCAAAGATACTCGTATAACATTTAATTTATGATTAAGTCATTCAGCTAGCTTTAATTAGTTTATTGTCAAGCTCATCTCAGAGTTTAGTTATCGAAATCTAAAGTTTGATTAAAGCAGTTGATTGGATGCTTAGAACGGTATATAATATGTGTAGCTGAAAGTAAATCGAGCTCTAATTATGTTCTTAAAACTGCTTCAACCACAGCCTCGTGGTACACACAAGGGAAAATTCGGCCCTGAAATAATGTGTTACTCTGATTTATATTAGTATAAAACATGACAGTGCAAAAAGGGTAGATTGCCCTTTCATTAAAATGGTTTTAAATGGTTTATTTCTTTTTAAAATGAGCGTAATGGAGACTTGTATTTGTTCCTTCAAATGATAGCTCGTAACTTTTAAATTTACTGGGATTTAATAACGGTTTTTTAAAGATAGCCCACACTAGGGGTTCTCATCCCTGTGTCGTGGAATACTTTACAAACATGTAATAGACAGACACAAATTACATCCAGACTCAGTACAACTATTTATGGGTCTCACAAATAGTTGTTCGGCGCGGTACTCGAACCCACGACACGAAGCAGCGAGGCGACTGTCTTAGCCGCTGCGCCACACGTGCAGTCACTTACACAGGTTACAACTGTCATGCACTATAGACATAAATAATTTACGAGACTTGGCTATGAACCATTTGCAGGGACGGAAAAAGATGGGATTGAACCCTGATGACGCAAATACACTTGGAATGATGCAAAAAGATTAGGAGGACCGCGTAAGTAATGGGAAATAGCCACAGAAGAAGCACAAAGCTCTAATTACTTAAGTAAAGGCCGGTATACTTTTAACCCAAACGTAACGTTACCAATTAACTTCTGAAAGTTAATGACACGTAATTTTACTAGGAAAATTTCTAAACAAACAATGAAAGGACGACGTAAAACAAAGTTTTACAACATGTTACAACATTACATTTCACACGCCTCACACTTACCTTAAGAAACGTACAATACAATCTAACTGCACAAGTATTTTTGCATTTTATTATAACTATCTTAACAACTCTACAAACAAAAAACACCTTTAATATCTTCCTAATAAAGTCGGATAGAACTACAAACATAACTTTGTTTCTCGACAATATTATACAACTGTCTGATCAAACAAAAATTTACTTTATTGCTTTAAAATAAAGTTTATGAAGATAGTATATCTAAGTTTGCAAGCACATAATTTCGTTAGCTACGAGTCGTCACGTTCAGGTTATCGTATCCGTGTCGCGGCATAACAACTGCTTGTAAGTTGGACTTCGGATAAATGATAGGTATTTGCTGTTTCATAATGCTTGGCTTTGTTAAAATATTGTATATTTTAGGAACGTGTCAATGCCTAGTTTAAATCTAAGTTCAAATACAAGCTTGGTCAGAACAATTATTTATACATATAATAAAATCGTAGGAAAATCAAAACTGTATATCGAATATTTTTTTTATAAGAATACTTGGGGCGTGATCTACGATAGATATCGAAGCCAAAAATATAGCTTTTAGAATTTTTGTCTGTTTGTCTGTATATATGTCCGGGCTAAACTCAAAAAGTACTACATGGATTTACTTCAAATTTTGCATGAATATTACTAAGAGGTCGGGTCAACATATAGGCTACATATTATCACCTACGGGGGAGGAGCTGTGATAATTTATAAAATTTAACGCGGGTAAAACTTCGGGGCACAGCTAGTCGAAAATAAATTTGTAATTATTCAAACATTCTGCTTCTTTCACGAACCACTAGTGATTCAATTCTAATAGCATCTAAAATATGTTGGGACTATACATACTCGTATATGGGACTTGTATAAAAAAATTCACTCTCCTAATGGTTTGCTTGAAGAAAATTCATTAACGAATTAAGCTCGCCTATGTACATGACTTTTTATTGTAAAATTTTACTTAAATGTATGGTTTCTATATATAGACGCCAGCACATCCAGCTATCCCAATCTGTCAAATTTCTTTTATAGATTTTCAACTTTATCACAAATGCATAAGGTTAATTTTCAATTGGGGAAATTTGACAGATTGGGGTAGCTTGATGTGCTGGCGTCTGTACAATAAAGAATAAAGGACTTTAGGTTCTCAAGTGGCGACCACTAACCGGAAGTTGTAGCATGAGCTGACTCCCCACAACGTGGATCAGCAATCTTGTAAGGGTCGCGAGATGCCGTTGAACGCGGGCAGCGCAAGACCGACAGTTGTGAAGATCTTTGAGGGAGGCCTTCGTCCAGCAGTGTACGTCTTTCGGATGATATGATGATGATGATGATGATAATAAACTGGACAGCACTATACACTACAGGTGGTGATGTCCTGGACTTGAAATAAAAAGGATAGTGCCCTGTAGGTACGGTCATAATGCCGTACACACATAAATGCTAAAAAGCCATAATGTAGTGAAATATGCCACGGTTAGTACTGCTCTGTACAGACGTAATAAAGTGACTTTTATATTGATACATGATTTTCCGCTGTAAACTTTGCTTAGATTTTTTTTTTTTTAATTAATGTCTAGGGACAATGTCACGCAGATCATCCTAGCCCCAAACTAAACAAAGCTTGTACTATGGGTACCAGGCAACGATATACATACTTATATATATAGATAAATACTTATATACATAGAAAACATCCATGACTCAGAAACAAATATTCGTGCTCATCACACAAATATTTGCACTTACCGGGATTCGAACCCAGGACCACCAGCTTCGCAGGCAGGAGCACTACCAACTAGGCTACGGTGATCGTCATTTATCATCATCATCAGTCTCATCATCATCAGTATTATTCATCATCAGTCTCATATCGTCCACTACTGGACATAGGCCTCCTCCAAAGGTTTCCATAACGTTGCCATTTGCCGGGGTTTGCCGTAGTAGTAGTAAATTTTAATTCATAATTATTAGTTTTTTAAATAAATTGACATAAAGAAATACTTAGTAGTTAATAAATATTCTTTAAAATAAGTTTTTACTGAAACTGTTTTATATGGGAATGTTGTCCAGCAATGTGGACACTCAAGCCCTTAATAGTGCGTTTTACATGAGCTACTCATAGCCTTGCTTGCTCTCTTCAATCCTGTTATGGATGAGCATTTAGGCTAGTGATGAATATACTTATATAATAATACAAGTTGTCATCTCTAGACTACAATCCCTACACAATATCAAAGACATTCTAATCAGCTTGAATATTTTTTACACGGACTAATGCCCAAACTAATAAATCAAAAAAAAGAAAAGTGCTGGATCTTATTGAAAATATATAATATTTTCAGTTTTTGAGGTCGTTTATATCTCCATCCATCCTCAACCCGCCCAAAATAGAACAGCAAATATACCTCCGAAGGGTCCTCACAACTTCTTGCGTATGAAGTCAGTTGCAAACTTACCGACACAACTCGTCAAGTTACGATTTATACTTCCGGAAAATCGAAGTTTTGCACTTAGAGCTTGTTTGAGTTACGAGAGAAGTAATAGTTCTTCGGAATATATTGAAAAAATGAATAACTATATGACATAGCAGTTTTGCGAGCATGGAAATTGTTTTGAGGGAAAACCTACCAGAGTAGGCAGCAGATATTTTTCTGTGAACTATGATCATGAAGCTCCGATTGTGATCGTTGATTGATTTGAAAATAAAAAAAATGTATGCCCAACAAACACAGATAATCCTTAACTTAACTTCATCATCATCATCATATCAGCCGAAAGACGTCCACTGCTAGACAAAGGCCTCCCCCAAAGATCTCCACAATTGCCGGTCTTGCGCAATCCGCATCCAGCGATTTCCAGCGACCCTCACAAGATCATCGGTCCATCTGGTAGGGGGCCTGCCCACGCTGCGTCTTCCGGTTCGTGGTCGCCACTCGAGAACCTAACTTAACTTAGTTTACATCAAATCTAATATAACTGATTTAATTTAGTTTGCATAGGAGTTCATTTAGAATCAATCAATCAATATTTATTGTGTGAAATTTGGTACAAGGAGGATCTTAAATATAAATAATTAGTTCACAAAAATCAACCACATAGGTGTACACAATTTTACAAATGTCACGTTAAGTTAAAATATTAAATATTTCAAAGATAAACAATCCCGATAAAATCAAATTAATAATATAATACATTCAAATATAATAATAATTAATTGAAACAGTCAATATAAATATAGGAAAGGCGTCAAATACACCACATCTCACGTAAGTACCGTCGTCCCAGGAACATCTTGGAACATCCGTACGGCGAGACTACGGTTTACCTTGAATATGTCAAGACATTTAGAAACTCTCGCAACACTGTAAACCAACCAATACTCGCCGGACAAGAGGACGACCGCGAACGCACCGCACCCGCCAACACCCTCCTTGGCCCTAAGTTTACATAATATCGAATCGATAAAATGTCCCTTCTAAACCTAAATCCGAAGGGAAGCCCGCCTTGCATATTAACGTAGAGCGAAACAAAAATCCCCAAAATGATATTTCTTCTTCTTGCATCTCCTCGCCAGTAATCGCCCGGAATCGAGGTTCGAACCCTACAGGAGGTGTACTCCGGCGCTTAGTACTTAGTTTGTAGTTTAGTTAGATGGCTGGAGCCCTCGCTCACCTCTATAGTCCGTGAAGAAGTGAAAGCCTCCTAGGCTAATTGTATTCGTCATGTTAAAAAAACTAAAATAAAAAATGTCTACCTCAGCAAATGTTACACTTATTAATTTCTGTAACGCTGATCTTTCGACAGCGCTTAAAGACTGCGAATACAACTGTGTGATACTGTGAATTACTCATTTACCCCCTTTTTTATTTTCCACCATTCTTTGGGGAGGCCTTTGGGCAGCTGTGGACGTAATTTTGGCTGACATAATAATATATCTTATAATAATATTTACATTAATTAGCTACTTTGTAAAATGGGCAATGATTGCCTTAGTGTCAGTTTCGGAGTTTAGCAGCCCAGTAGGCGTCTGACATGAGTTATAGTTATTTATTTTTTTAGTTTCTCCCTCTTAGCCACTACTGCAACTCCTTTACGCCAGAATCAACAGTCGTTAACAGTTAAATGTCGTTGAGCGGTAAGGCCCAGGCATGTGGAAACACTTCGACTGTCTTGGATCCCGCACCACATTTAATCAGAAAGAACAAGGAGGTGATGGAAAAAAGTAGTTCCTCCCAGAGCAAAGTGGTATAACGAGGCTAGAACTTTATACAACGAGAGAATTTCAAATCAAAAACCTAGTAGTAAAATCACCTCCAAGCATGCTAGGAGTATCCCTGCGTGATCGAATCAAACACGTCGAAAACTGCAGGTGAACCAAAGTAGCTAACATAGCTCAAATAATTGCCAAACTGAAGTGGCAGTGGACGGGGCACATATGTAGCTCGTAGAACCGACGGCCGATGGGGCAGAAAAGTTCTTGAGCTGCGACCACGAACCAGAAGACGCAGCGTGGACAGGCCCCCTACAAGGTGGACCGACGATCTTTCAAGGTTCACGGGAAGCCACTTGATGCGGGTAGCATAAGACCGGCGATTGTGGAGCTCCTTGGGAGAGACCTTTGTCTAGCAGTGGACGTCTTTCGGCTTATATTATGATGAAAATCACCGAGGGAAAATTTAAGAGTCCTATCAAGTAGTGTGTAGTGGAACTTATGGCAAAAGTGCTCAAAAGTGTTGAGACTAAATTGGGACTGGCAGTTTAAAATGTCATACGAAGTAAAGAGACGCTGAGAAATTAAACTACTTCTAATGTATTCGTGTAAAAAAATCATTTTAAAAGAAGTATCATCCACAAAACCCACCATCACTCCCTTATGGCCCCTGTACAATATCGAACAAACTTTTATTCGCCATTAAAAGAGCAAAAACCAATTGCATGCAAAGAAGTACTCCGCTTAATCCATATTTCGCGTAACTTTGAAGTTTGAGCGCCTCTTGGGGGAGGAAAAAATATTTTCACAGATTTTTCCAAATTTAATATCGTCATTCGACATTCGTCGTCATTTCGCCGAAATCTTCTAAATTAGCATCGACAGCAGTGCGCCAACGATTGGTTTCACCTTCACTCCTAAATTCCAAATTTCATTTCACTTCAATTTTATTGGAAAAGTTAAGCAGTACTGAAAGTGGCTTTGACTTACAGAGTATTAAGTTCGCGGGCTTTTTATAACGCGCATAAAAAAGAGGTGTATATTCAGATATATTACCAATCCTTGAGACAAGCATATGGCCTACCTGTAGTTAAGCGGTCACCGTAGCCTATGATGGTTGTAACACATATTTATTATAATTTATTTTCACTAACTTACATCAACTTTTACAGGGTTAGGATCCCAATACAGTAGCGAAGACCCAATATTAATTATTATACATAATATTCTATTATATTTCAAATATTATAAGATATGACATTTGGCCACAAATGTCATATCTTATGAATAATAAATACCTTTGTGAATTTACTCTGAGCACAGTGGAAACTATCAATTTCCGCAACAATGAGGTTGAGAATCCGAAGTGCACGCTTCAATGGTGGCTGGCCCCGTAGATTTGTACGCGCGTGTTAGCTTGGAATCGATATAATAAGTATATAACTATATATATTATATGTTGGTAGATATAAAATAATAGTAGATTTATAATTAAATACGGTATTAATAAAAAGCTGGTAGTCTAACATTTTGTAGGCGACGGGCGGGTGTACGTCATACTTGTTTGTCGCAAAACACGTTTCACAGTTGTTTGTCGTCTATTATAAAAGGTGTGTCCCGATCGGTTTGAGCATCACTATTGTTCGAGACGTAGACCGGAGCGGAGCTCTCGGTGGTTGGAGGGACGATTCAGTTTGAACAAATATAAAGTAATAGTTATGCTATATGTGTCGCTTCTATTGGAACTGCCGTACTGAACAGACAGTGTGATTCAAAGCTAAGTAAACGTTGTATTATATGTTTATGTCTCAACGTGGTTTGTATTATTAAACGATATGTTCAGCTTGTATTTCTTGTATTTAATTGATTATTTCCCTATATGGTAAATAAATATACCTTATAATAGATTACCTGGTTTTTCATTATATTTATAACCTCCATCATACATAAAGTATGATGCTTTGTTGTTGGTTAACGGTGTAAAGTAATCTTACTTATAACAATTAATATTTTAGAGCTTGGCATATCTGGCTATATCTATACTTATCTACACATTTATTTAATATTACCTAACACGCGCGCGGTATCTCAATATATATACATCATTCATCATCATCATGTCAGCTGCTGGACATCAACTGCTGGACAAAAGCCTCCTTTGGATCTTCACAATTGTATCCACCACGCCATGCTACGTTGGTGATCGCATCGCATCGACGTCGGCGACTATAACATATTTCCCCCATACGGCATATAACCCCATTCTTGAGAGAGCATTATTCGTTATCCGAATGACATTATGTGTGTATTCAGTAGAGTGTAGGAGCTTTCACAGTTGAGCTGGTTATAAAGAGAATTCACGCTATATACTTCACCTAAATTTTGATTACAAAAACCAATCTGTTGTTGTAAAAAAATGTTGGAGTCATTTCGATATTTTTTCCGTAAACTATCTCACCTTTTTTATTGGTAAGAGTAGGGGGTGTGTACAATTAGGTTAAGTAATACTTTTAAAATTTATTGTTTTATTATTACATTTGAAACCGACAAGAGGAACAGCCAGTAAAGATGTATAAAACTTATGTAGAATATGAAGTTACAAACATACATGAAGCGTAAGAATGGGATAAATATGTAGTAATTGTATGGATTTTATAAATTTCCTGGTCTGTAAAATTCTTAAAGCCATAGCAAGAGTCCAATCAACATAAATTTTAGGACTGAAAAATTGTAATTTGACTAAGTCTGATACAAGTAGTTGTATAAGACCAGTGTGTTTCAACGTGTGGGTCGCGCAGCCTATTTGGGGGGGTCGCGAAGCTCATATAGGGGTGGATTAAATATTTGTCACAAAATAAAATACATGAAAATAAAGCAACGGTTAGGGGGTCGCGAAATGTTTATTCATACTAAAGGGGCCGTGTCATGAAATGGTTGAAAAACACTGTATTAGACAATCCACAATTTTATCGTCAAAAAAATTTATACTAGTATTTACCAGTATCAATTTGCCTTTTTTTAGCCTGGATTATTCTAGAACTTATTTAGTCCAGGCTTAGCAAACACAATGCCCGTGTGTCACGAAGACGTTAAAACACAGAACTGAAATACTTCTCTGTCGCGTTTCTTTTATTGACTACGAAAGTTTATTAGTGAAATTTCACCTGAGGGCAAGAGTCTTAGTATCGGCTGCTAACTTATAGAGCTTTATTTCTTATTCAAAGTAAACTAGAGTCACAGTTTTAGTAACCAATAAGTAAAGCAACTTACATATATGGAAAAACCGAATTCTCCTGATAGCTAGATGATTTTTTTGTAGTTATGAAGCAACTTGGTGGGGAATATATGTACAAATATTACTTGTTTAATAGCCCTCCAATGCTCAATATGACAACCGGTTTGCGTATTTCCCTATTAACAAAGAGTGCCAGTTGGACAAAACGTTGCTAAAACCAAACGTCTCCTGCATTTCAACGTCAGTAACCGTCCTGAGCTGAGGTTCTAACCCTAAAGGGGGCACCCACTAGTGAAACTTAGTTTTATTTCCTAGATGGCTTGTACCTCCACTCGCTTCTAATTTCCGTTAAAATAGTGAAAGTTTACTAGAGTTACATTAAATCTAATGTTTTATAAAAAAAGTATACTTAGGAAGCTCGTTTTCTAGTACAAGGGTGTAGTAGGTACAAAGTTTTTAGAACTTATAATTCTACGACCTATCCACATAGCTCGCAGAACCGACAGCCATTGGGGCAGAAAGGTTATCGAGTGGCGACTACGAACCGGAAGATGCAGCGTGCTCTGGCCTTCTACAAGATGGATTGATGATCTCATGAGGGTCGCTGGAAGCAGCTGGATGTGGTTACACAAGATCGGCAGTTCTCAAGATCTATGTTTAGCTGTGGACGTTTTTCGGCGGATATTAGGACGATGATGACGTCCCGCACTTTCCTATCTGTTTTATGAAGTTTATCTGTGCTACAGTTCATCTTGTTTTGATGGAGTTTTTACGCACGGTAATGACCGATTTATTAAACTTGCACAACAGTTTTTGAATAGGTAAAGCTTTAACTCAAGCTATTGGAAGTTTTGTTCAATTGATCCAATACAATCTCTTCCTTACCGCGAGTTTTCTAAGGCGGTACATATCTATAAATCGAACAAATTTTCTTAACCATAGCGGACAGTAAAAGTAGTGGTGAAATATATCCTACTAGTGATTAAATTAAGTTTTCGTAAGAATGAGGTTAATTCCATTGTATGTGATTTTTTTTAAATTTTTACATATATTCTCCATTGTTGTAAACAGTTTTTGATAATTCTATGCATTTCTGTGTAGTTCCACATAATACAAAAATGTTGAAGTTTTTTAAATCAGTAATTGTAGAAAATTTGATAGATTTGCATATGTAAGTTCACCTGGTCCTCAAAAAGTTATCAACTCATAATTAATACGTTGTAAGTATATGGGCCCTGGCCATTGTGAATAAGTTAATATACTAACTGCATCCTAGTAATCAGTTATACAATAATTATCTCAATCTGTGAAAATACTGACCTTCGCACCCAGTCGCAACGGTGATAGCTTGGGGAACTGCTCGTTTGGCGGTTACAACAGTCGCCTTACCACTTCGTATCTTCGGTTCGGTTCCCGTGCAGGTAACTATTTATGTGACGCATAAATAGTTGTTCAGAGTCTGGATATACTTCGTGTCCATCAATTATATGTGTGTAAACTACCCCGTGATACATTATTTCCCCCGGATTAATTTACTTAGTGCGTGTGTTCTCCTTCGTCAGTCTTATAAAGCAAAAACAATAGCAGGGTTACCCGATCGGGTACACCAATGGTTTTACGCGTTACCTATTGCTGAGCTCTGCGACAAAGTTTGTTTTGGCAGACAAAACTCAAGGCCGCTTTTACCCGAGCCTTGAATCAAAACTTTGGTTAAACGTACTTATAAGTATAAACAGGTTGTAAAGCAGCTGTATAACAGTTTTAATATGACTCATGATAGCACAGCTTAGACATTAAATACCTCATAAAATGACGAAATTATGAACGTCGTTGGATCATTACTAGGTATAATAAGTACGTATTATGAGCGATAACTGTCTGGTAATAAACATATTGTATAGCTTCAAACGGATATCGTTAAAAGTGTTTCGAGTTACGATTGAATATAACATCCTTAATACATTGCAGGACTGGGTAATTCCAAAGTCAAAAAAGTATGCCAAAAGTAAGCCGAATTTCGGCCACGGCGGCCATTCTCAATGGTGATTAGCCAATTGCGCAAGACATATTATAGTGCACAAGTGTGTGCGCAAACACAGGGGCACTTTCTATTCCATCACTCTCATGATCCGATGGGACGACCAGCGACACGAAACGACAAGAGGTCAGGTACAGGACCGACGGCTTTACATGCTCTCCGAGGCACTGGGGTGTAATACCGCCAACTTCCAGACTTCTGGCTGATACTGAGAAATTTCTTTTTACGGAGAAATCCCAAAATCACTTTTTGGCCCGTCCCGGGATTTGAACCCAGAACCTCATTTTCTGCGGTTGAACACGCTACCGCTAGACCAACGAGGCAGTCAAATGGGTGTTATAATATCCTTCTGGCCACAGCGGTCTGCCATATATGCGGGAGATATTATCTATAGGGTGCTATTTAACTTCTTTTTAATAGCATTATCGCATCTATAATTTTCATTGCCATAAATTACTAAGTCAGCCACAATTAACGAGCATCTTAGCCACTAGTTATCTTTTATGTAAGCCACTCTATATACAACTTAGCATGAGATGGTAGGAGATCCTGGTAATCTGATTCTTTTAATGGGAAATAGGGGTAATTTGAATAAAAAATCACTTGTACAGTATATTAATCATTTAAATTGTTTAAATATAAGTAAAGTTGTTATATTCTCATTTCCCTATAGTGCTAGTTTGTCACAGGAACTTGGCTAAACCTTTAGCTAGAAGTGAGATGTTTGGCCAAGTACTGAGTACTGAGCAATGTACCGTTGACATAAATAATTCCAGTTGTATGCCTACTGATGATGACAATTTGAATATATCCAATTCAAATGACATTTATATTCAAAATAATTTAAATTAAATAGTATGACAATAGAGGATTTCTCTTGCATAATACCAAATTCTGGTCATGGTTCTAATGTGAGTTTAAGTGGGAAGGCAGATCCACGTAATGTAATAAAAAAAAATTTGAAACCATCAAACATACATGATAAAGTCAATAAATATACAAAAAAAAATTGTATTAACCTGGTGCACCAAAATATTCAAGGTTTGATGGGAAAAGAGCTAGAATTGGAGCTGTTTTTGAATTGTAACAATATAGATATTTTATGTTTAACTGAGCACTGGCTAAAACTCCATCAATTCATTTTAAGCTTCAATAATCACCAGGTTGTAAGCTCGTTCATCAGGGAAAAATATATTCATGGTGGCTCTCTAATTCTAATAAATAAGTTGTTAAAGTTTAAAGAAAGAAGTGATGTTGTGAGCCTCTCTGTTGAGCGAGTTGTAGAGATTTCATGTGTTGAGTTGGAGCAATTTATTGTTTTGAGTCTTTACAAACCTCCTTGTGCACCATTTGATACTTTTTCAGATATTATGGAGGATGCATTAAATAAATTATCTAACAGCCATAAAACAGTTATTATTTGTGGAGATTTTAATATAAATATTTTGGAGAAAAGCACAATAAGTTGCAATTTATTAAATTTGTTTAAATCCTATAATTTATATCACAATTTTACAGAACCAACTAGAGTAACTGCTACAAGTGCTACATGCATTGATAATATATTTAGCACTGTAAAACCTTTATTTAAATCAATAATCAATAAAATTCAGTCAGATCATTCAGGTCAGTTGGTAACTTATTCAAATGCTCCAAAAATTAAAAGAAAACTTATAAGCTATATTCCATTTAGTGAAAACCGCTTAGACAAATTTAAATGTAATATAGTAAAACAAATAGCATGGCTGCCCTATCATGATAATCCGGATCACTTGTACAACTCTTTATTCAATTTGATTAATGATGAGTTCTGCACAATGTTCACACCCAAACAACTGTCTGTAAGTGACCGTCTGGTATTCAGTGATTGGGCAACTCCAGGCATCTATAAAAGTCGGAATCGGTTGTATGAATTGTATGAAGAAAGATCCCATAATCATAATACAGAGTTTCAAGAATATGTGAAACAATATGCCAAAACTTTTAGACGAGCCTGTACCGCTGCTAAATCTTTGCACATAAAAAATATACTTAAATCTTCTACAAATATAATCAAAACTACTTGGAAGATAATTAATGCTGAGACAGGTAAAACAAAAATACGTAGTCGTGATTTTAACTTAGTAATAAACAACATAGATATTAAAGGCGATTTGGAGATTGCGACTGAGTTTGAAAAATATTTTTCGAATATTCCAGTCATACTTACTAACTCTCTTTCATGTTCTTCTACATCTGCTGAGCAGATACTCAAGCAAAGCGTAGGGTCGTGTGACACAGTTTTTGAATTTTCGGTGGTTAGCCCTAAAGATATTTTAAATGCTTTCAAAAGTATTAATATGAAAAACACAAAGGATCTGTGGGGTCTATCTGTTAAGACTGTTTCATCAATTATTACTATAATCGCCCCACACTTAGCTACTGTGTTCAATTGCTGTGTTGCATCAGGTGTATTTCCTGACTTGATGAAGTATAGTAAAATCATTCCTTTGTTTAAAGCTGGTGATACTTCAGACCCTTCAAATTTTCGACCTGTTTCCGTGCTGCCCACTCTTAGTAAAATATTTGAAAAGCTTATGCTTAGCCAGCTGCTCAGACACTTTAATATACATAATTTACTACACCGGAAACAGTTTGGATTCACAAAGGGTTGTTCAACCATAGATGCAGGGGTCAACTTATTAAAAAGTATATTCGTGGCGTGGCAAGACTCGCAAGATGCATTAGGTATCTTTTGCGATTTGTCCAAAGCGTTCGATTGCGTTCATCATGATACTCACACGGTCACATGGTCACATGGTCAGAAAATTACACCACTACGGTATTAGGAACAAGGCCTTCTTACTTGGGCAATAGAATTCAGAAGGTCGAAATAAACGGTAAAATATCTCCGGGATCTCCAGTGGTAATGGGCGTCCCACAGGGGTCAATTCTGGGCCCATTTTTGTTTTTAATTTATATAAATGACTTACCTTACTACGTAAGGGATAAGCATGAGATTGTGTTGTTTGCAGATGATACTTCCCTGACGTTCAAAATAAACCGACAATTAAGCAATTTTGACGATGTTAATGATGCAATCTCTAAAGTTGTTCATTGGTTTAATGCCAATAATCTTGTGCTTAATGATAAGAAAACTAAAGTCATTAAATTCACTACACCGAATGTGAAACAGGTGACAACCAATGTACAACTTAATGGAGCTAGGTTGGACCCTGTTGAATCAACTGTGTTCTTGGGTATCACTATAGACTCAAAGCTACAATGGAGCCCACAAATAGAAAAACTGTCCGGCAAATTAAGTTCTGCAGCATATGCAGTGAAAACTATTAGACGGCTGACTGATGTTGACACAGCTAGAATGGTTTATTTCAGTTATTTTCATAGTGTTATGTCCTATGGAATTCTTCTCTGGGGTAGCTCTGCTGACATTGACACCATATTTATATTGCAAAAAAGAGCTGTAAGAGCTATCTATAATCTTGGCCCGAGAGTGTCTCTAAGAGAAAAATTCAAAGAAGTCAACATTCTAACTGTACCATCTCAGTATATATATGAAAACTTACTATATGTGCATAAAAATATCGATTCCTTCTGTAAAAGGAGCGATACACATAATGTAAATACTAGATATAAGAATAATCTCATACTGCATACTACCCGTCTCCACAAAATAAGTAACTCTTTTATGGGGCAATGTATAAGATTCTATAACAAACTTCCCAATGATATTAGAGAATTGTCTACGAATAAGTTTAAAAGAATTATTAAAGCCAAATTGTGTAGCAGGGCATATTACAAAATTTCTGATTATTTAAGTGATAAAAGTGCTTGGGATGGAGTTGTTCTGAGTCAACACACATGATTGTAATTAATCTTAAGTATATTTTATTTTAAAAAAGGATTCCTACTGAGTTTTCTGGCAGTGTTTCTCAGTAGCTGCCACGTCATGCACTGCACGGTAGGGTAAAAAAAATATGACGATTCCACATAAATGTAAAATTTCTACGGAATAAAGTTACTTTGACTTTGACTTTGACTATGTATTTAAGTGCTCTCCAATACATGTAGTTGTAACACTCTCACCTCACCTCATTCATGCTTCATTATTTTTGTAGCTCCGTGGCACAACTCCTTTTAGTCCGACCAGAAATTTAAACACATCACTACGTTATCTAAAGTTACATGTCCATGTTATTTCTAAATCAACATAAGTTGACGTTTCTTCATCATGACAGCTGAATGACAAAAGACGCCCAAAGTGAAGTAGCCGTAGTCTAGTTGGTAGTGCTCCTGCCTACGAAGCTGTTGAATCCTGGTAAGTGCAAATATTTGTGCGATGAGCACGAATATTTGTTTCTGAGTCATGGATGTTTTCTATGTATATCAGTATTTATCTATCTATATAAGTATGTATATCGTCGCCTGGTACCCATAGTACAAGCTTTGCTTAGTTTGGGGCTAGGATGGTCTGTGTGACATTGTCCCTAGATATCATATTATATTATTATATATCCAATATTTAAAAGGACATGCCATAATTGTTCTCGGGGAGGTATTTACTTCTACATCTCCCACGGGATTGGAAGGGTGGAGATATTCTTTGCCGACAACCAGACAGCAATTTATTAATATATAGAATAATAGGAGTTCTTGTAATTTGTTATATTTCTAATGCAACAGTACAAAACAGAAGAACGTTAAGTCCATAATTATGGTGACTCCATTTAAACATTAATATTAAAAACCGGCTAAGTGCGAGTCGGACTCGCCCATGGTTCCGTAGTATTTCAGTTGATTAAATGTAAGCAAATTGCGGTTTACACATTTATGACGTTGTTAGGGTAACTATGTACTGGGTGATATGACGTCACATTCGGCTCAGGCACTAGATGGCCAATTTCAACCAGACGAATAAGTGATCCCATAGCGAAGTGCTTTAAGATGGGCGCTTTATATGTTCATAGATCGGTGAGGTCGGTGGTTCAAATCTAATAACCGCCGTAATACAGTTATTTGTGCGAGATTCTGTTTTTAATTATAATTATAATATGTGGTGAAGTGATTAGTTAATTTTAGGTAAGTGTTCTCGTAATGGATTATGTTTTCTAGGCAAATAATTGCCTCTTGAATAGATTTGTTATTAAGGAGATTTGAAATTTGTTTTAGTGGGAGAAATACCACTGATCTGCAGCGTGTATATCGGTATACCTAAGCTCGGAGGTGGATCTCGTAAAGATTTAAATTGTCACGAAGGGGTAAGTTGTAGATCGTAATGATGTTTTTATATCGACTTATATCTACTTACCTACTTTTTATAAAGTAAGTCAGTGACTTGCATAAAGGCTATGCTGTTGGTCAAATGTTTTGACAGGCTATTCTTTCTGTTATAGCCTTAAGTCACGCCCTTCAAATGGAGGGAATCCGTTGGTCAAACGACGCGACGCATTCAAAAGTGGCTAGCACGGGAGGGGTTGATAGGAACCTGCGTACCGACACTTTGAGGGCAAATCCTATCTGGCGCTCAACACTAGGATAAGTAATAGATATAGGCCTTTTAGTATAAGTAATTTTAACCTAGAATTAGTTATAAAGTAAGTACATAGTCTAAGTATTTTAATATAGAATTTGTTATAGAATAGTTGTCCAATAAAATATCAACCATGTATTAAGCGGTTATATATAAAAAACTGGTTTTATTGCACCGCCAACCCTTAACAACGTATTAAAAAAAACTACTTGCTAGATCTCATTCAAAGCAATTTTCGTTGTTAGTTTTTATGGTAATGTACATCATAATAGGTCTTTACCTATGAAATTGCCGTTTTGTATGAAAAAATTTAAACGAATTTTTTTCATGAATTTTTTTATTTGTATTAATCGAAGTAATCACCCATGCAATCAATGCATCTTTGCCATCGCAGTGGCAGTTTATTGATGCCCTTCTTAAAGAAATCAGCTGGACGGGAGGCAACAAATTCTTCAAAGGCATTTTGTACTGCCTCTCGGGTATTGAATTTTTTTCCCGCCAAGAAGTTATCCAAATTCTGGAAAAAGTAGTAGTCTGTAGGCGCAAGGTCTGGTGAGTAGGGCGGATGACGGAGAGCTTCCAATCCCAGTTCTTGCAACTTGGAGACCGTCTGCTGTGCAGTATGAGGTCGCGCGTTGTCGTGCAGGAGCAGCGGAGACGAGCGATTGACCAATGCTGGTTGGAGATGCGCCAGCTTCTCCATCATTGTGCTCAGTTCTTCACAGTACACATCTGCAGTAATGCTCACCCCGTTTGGTAAGAAGCTGTGATGAATCACACCGGCGCTAGACCACCAAACAGTGACCATCACTTTTCTAGGGGTAAGTTTTCGTTTAGGGCATTGTTTAGGTGCTGAACCAGGATCCAACCAACTTGCTGAGCGCTTGCGGTTATCAAACAGAATCCATTTTTCATCGCAGGTAACAATGCGGTTCAAAATTCCTTCATTTGTGTGTCTGTTGAGCAGTGCAAGGCACGTCTCGACGCGTACTTCGCGCTGGCGATCATTGAGTTCGTGGGGCACCCATTTGTCAAGCTTTTTTACCTTGCCAATTTGACGCAAATGGACCAATATTGTTTTGACGCTAACGTCGAAAGCTGCTGCTAATTCAGCCGTAGATTGTGTATCATCAGCTTCCACAACCGCCTTTAATTCGTCATTGTCGACCAAAGTCTTCGGACGACCGCGAGGTTCATTTTTCAGGTCGAAATTTCCAGAACGGAAGCGAGCAAACCAATAACAGGTGGTGCGTTGGTTTGTAGTGTTAGCTCCGTAAACGTCGTTGATGTTGCGTGCCGCTTGTGCCGCGTTGCTGCCACGACGGTACTCATATTCCATAATTACTCGAATTTTTAACGTATCCATGATGACGAAAAAGATTGAAATGCGATGAAAATGTAACACTAATCAATAAAAAAATGACTACTTTTGGAAAAAAGAATCCATGTTTTTAAAATAAAATTAATTTGAAATTAGAATTCTTAGCCAAACAAAAATTATTTTGATTTGAAATGGCCAGTACTGCAGAACGGCAATTTCATAGGTAAAGACCTAATATATTTTTTTTAGTTTTATCATTCTCTTATTTTAGAAGTTACAGAGGGTGGGACACTCATTTTACCACTTTGGAAGTGTCTCTCGCGCAAACTATTCAGTTTAGAAAAAAATTATATAAGAAACCTCAATATAATTTTTAAAGATCTATCCATAGACACCCCACATGTATGGGTACGATGAAAAAAAAAATAGTTTCAGTTATATGTATGGCGGCCCCCCAAAATTATTGTTCTTTTTCTATTTTTGTGTAAAAATCTTAATGCGGTTCATCGAATACATCTACTTATCAAGTTTCAACAGTACAGCTCTTATAGTTTCGGAAAAAAGTGGCTGTGACATACGGACGGACAGACAGACAGACATGACGAATCTATAAGGGTTCCGTTTTTTGCCATTCGGCCACGGAACCCTAAAAATGGGTTAGAATTTAAATCACCTAATATATACTCGTATAAATGCATTGTTTTATTACTTTTCATAGAAAGTTCATAAGAAAAGTCGTTTATACGATATCCTGCTAACAAATATGGTCGCTTCACAGATCCTACGCAGGTAATCACATAAAACTGTTTCCACTAACACTTTTAATACGGTGATGATATAATCTTTTGTAGTAATAATAATCTAAGGAATGAGACCAGAAGTAGCTTTTTTAAAACAAATTTTAATACAACTTACGACAACAATAATCACAAAAATATTTAACAACCAAATAATTTTAATTCAAACAAAGAAAACGAACAAAAGAAGTAAAATCACCCGCACTACACTGGCTAACAATTAGAAACAAAGACTACGAATCGATCCCCAATCGGACAGAGTAACAGCCTCGACAACTGTTGGGACCCAAAAAGAGAGCGATGCCGGCGAGGCATCGCCTTTTTATAGAAAATCCCCACTGCTGTAGTTTTCGCTTCTACAATAAATAATAATAATTAAGTCCTCCTAGCCTAATTTCGGCCACGGCGGCCAGTCCCAATAGAGATTAGCCATCTGCGCGGGACATGTTAAAGTGCACCTGTGTTTGCGCACACCCTTGTGCTCTATAATATGTCTCGCGCTGACGCCTAGTCTCCTTTTAAGGATATTCTGGACATTATTCAACACCGCCATCTGATCCCAAAATGGGCGGAGCTTGTACTATGGAAACTAAATAACTGATATACTACAAATAGCACTTTTATTTCGTAAATACATACTTATATAGATTATTACAATGCTCACATTCTATCACTTCTATACAGTATACTGTTTATTCCTACTACTCCCTCTTATCTTAAAGAACGTTTTTCTTTCCTCCATGAATCACATTCGAAAGCCTTGAGATCTAATAATAATCAGCTGTTGAAAATTCCAGCGCATTCCACAAATTTTCTTAAAAAGTCGTTTGTTGTACAAGGTGCTAGTTTGTGGAATGCGCTCCCATTGTCTATTAGGCGTGCACAAACACTTAGTAGATTCCAACAACTTGTCAAGGATCACTACTTAAAGCTTAGTCTTGAAAATACTCCGAGCTAAGGGTTTGGTT
Organism: Pseudoips prasinana; assembly: GCA_951640165.1. Lineage (NCBI taxonomy): Eukaryota > Metazoa > Arthropoda > Insecta > Lepidoptera > Nolidae > Pseudoips > Pseudoips prasinana. The sequence goes on along the minus strand of OX621245.1, from coordinate 33,314,097 downwards.
ATTTTTCAACGATGCCGATCGTTTATTTATCATAGGTACATAATATGAACAGACATATGATAAATTTGTTAATATGTATAATTATAAGTATGGTACAGTAGTACCTTTTAGGAAATTTGTTGTGTACACCCGTAAATACCCAATTTCTGTAACTCCTCTATTCTTTCACTACCTAGGTTGCCTGGAAGAGATCACACTTGTGATAAGGCCGCCATTTGTACTGTATTAATGTTGTCAGTTTGTATTGTTTCTTGAGGTGTACAATAAAGAGTTTTATCTATCTATCTATCTATCTATACCCAGAAATTTCATATCTGTGTGCATGAACATGTCTGTATGCCTGAAACACACAAATAACTGTTCTGGGTGGGAATCGAACCCACGACCTGCGGCGTGAAAGGCAAGTATCTAGCAACCACGTCAACCAGCCTGTCTTAAGTAATGACGGGTAGTCCCGTGGAAATAGTTCCAGAGTCATACGAGAATAAGATAGAAACTCATAATGTTGTTGTGGAACTTTTTATGGCTCAGCATGAGTTGAAGACAAGTTGGCAGTGTACTGCGTGTTTTGTTTTAATGGATATCGCTTTAAAGTGCCTCGGGCTGACAAGGTTACGTGTTTTTGTATGGAAACCTTGTTTCGGAGGGTGTAAGTAGCTAAGTTAAAGGGTGGAGTATTAACTTTTAATCTGCCTATGCTATGTGGTGGAAATTTAGTATCTTACGTACTAATAAGAGAAAGCTTAGTGTAGTATGAGACCTGTGTTTGAGTGATTATGTGGGTGATATAATTAAATGTGTATTGTAATCAATGCGGAATTATTAAGGCTAATTAGTGTTTACATGCCATGAATTAGTTTGTAGACTGTGAGTAATGTGCAGTGTTTAATGTGGTGGCTAATTTCATATATTATTTATTATTGTCAATATGTTACCTATATAGACAAGACAATATGTCTGTTAGTATTTATTTATTTTTTCTAATTAAGACAAATTAAACATGTGTTGCTTTGTGTAACTATTATTTATTTTTCTATAACAGAGATTTTCTATAACGACATTTAAAGTTTATTTGTCGCAATAAAATTAAATAATCAAACAAAATAAGTTTCTAATATTTTTGACGACTCAAAAAATGACAGCCATTAAGTCATAAATGAATTTGTTTTTTTTTTAACTAATCTTGTAGGTATTTCTTTACATATACATAATATTACTTATAAAAAATCGGACACGACTAGAATAATGACCGAAAAAATCAAATTACACACACTACCTACTATACTATAAAACGCAGAACAGATTATTATTATTTGTCTTTCATGTCTATTGTCTTTGATAATAGATCAATTGTCAATTGTCTTTGACAATAGAACTTTAATAGTTGAATTAAGAACAAGTGTGATCTCTACCTAGAATATACAGACACGCACTTTGATACCCAATGATAATACGAGAAGTGTCCAATATGATATACGATACAAGTATGAGATGTGGTTTTTGAGTTAAGAAAACGAAGCTCTTTCCTAGACGGTCACCGTAGCCTAGTTGGTAGTGATCCTGCCTACGAAGCTGGTGGTCCTGGGTTCGAATCCCGGTAAGTGCAAATATTTGTGTGTGAGTCATGGATGTTTTCTATGTATTTAAGTATTTATCTATCTATATAAGTATGTATATCGTCGCCTGGTACCCATAGTACAAGCTTTGCTTAGTTTGGGGCTAGGATGATCTGTGTGACTTGTCCCCCAGATATTATTATAGGCGACTTATATTGATCGCTCGTGATCGAACTCCCCTGAATGGCCAAATCAATCTCATCAAATTTGACTCAGTGGTAGTGACTATTTCCGTGCGTGCATAGTATATCTGGACATGCCACGGAGGAATAATCACCGATAAAACAAATGCCTCATTGAAATAAATGTAAAAGTATATACCTACGTCTTGTTAACTACATTCAGCTCTATATTTTGAAGCAACAGAATGCCTTGCAGACCTAATTATATTGACGTAATCTTTACGTCATCATATCAGCCGAAAGACGTCCACTGCTGGGCAAAGGCCTCTTCCAACGATCTCCACAATAGACCGCATCCAGCGGCTTCCCGCGACCCTTGGAAAAATCTTTATGTTATATTTCAACGCCTCTGATGTTTGGATTGAACTGTGAAATTAAATAAAATAATGAAATCTCAGCACTTGGATATTAATATAATAATATAATATATCTATATCTAGGGACAATGTTACACCGATCATCCTAGCCCCAAACTTAGCAAAGCTTGTACTATGGGTACCAGGCGACGATATACATACTTATATAGATAGATAAATACTTAAATAACATAGAAAACATCCATGACTCAGAAACAAATATTCGTGCTCATCACACAAATATTTGCACTTACCGGGATTCGAACCCAGGACCACCAGCTTCGTAGGCAGGAGCACTAAACTACCAACTAGGCTACGGTGACCGTCAAATATAACATACACTAATTCTGCCGTGCAATTTATAAACGCAGTAAAGAACATATTTATAAATTGTTTATAAATTGCGCGGTAGTGTCCTTCACTGCGTTTTTAAATAGCGCGGCAGAATTGTACTTGTCAAGCTAAATATATTGAATTAATCCGTCCCTGCGGTCTGTTCTATCACGTAAATGTTTTTTAAAATCTTTAAATAAATATCCATAAGACCATAATTATCTTAGCGCGGATGTATTTTTTCAAAATACCTTAAAATATAAATAGGTGTAGCGATAGATAAAGTTCCTTTTTTTAAAATAATATTAAAATAAAATTTCACTTTATGGTTTCAATAGCAGCTGTTTCATAAATCTCTCTCAAAAGCTCTTACTAAGATCAATCAACCTCTGAAGTCTAAACTAAGATATTGCCGGCGCCTTGAATAGGTAATCGGTCTTTATTATCGCTTCCCTACACTTAAGCTTTCTTCTTGTTATTAGAATATTGAAGAGTTGCCAACTTACACCCTTATTTAAAAACAAAGTGTAAAGTTAAACTGCAGTTGAACTATAGATCAAGCAATCTCATTGGAGCGAGGCGCTCACAACCATCTGGCTTACAGACCATCAGCCGAGCACTAACCGGGCACCAACAGGAGGGCATCTGCCCTCACCGGTCCGTAAGTGATTGGTGAGGTTAAGCAACTAGGCTCGCGGTCAGTCCATGGATGGGTGACTGCCAAAGTGCATTAATTTCTGAGCGTCTCCGCACTTCGGAGGGCACGTTAAGCTGTCGGTCCCGATTGTAGCCATTAGACAACAGTCGTTAAGCCATGTCAGAGGCCTAATAGGCGGCTTGAACAACTCTGACACTAGGGTAAGCACTGCCCACATGATAAGTAAGTAAGTAAATATCAGTGGATGGTTTTCGACTAAACCAAGGATCAACTTTAAATAAGGGTGTTAGTGTCTGATGTTTCGATGCATTTTATTTATGGAAACTTCGCTTTTACGCAGCTTGCAGTAGGAATGGCGAAGTGCTAAGCCTAAAAATATGCCTAAAGATCCTAGTGTACCTGACACTTGTTGAGCCTTGGGTATGTGCGCTGATTTCTTCATAATTATGATTGTATAGGGTAAAACTGCCGTACATGGCTAAAATTCTCATTATAAAGTGTCTCTTTGAGCCGAAAGAAGCGTGTGATTACCACTCGGGCCCGGGTGTCGAAGTGGCAAGAGTGAGATGACGGGAGAACTTATTAAAAATATGTGAGTCTTTTGTAAATTATAGTGATTATCGTTGCATTATATAGAGACAAACTTTAAATTACTAATATTTATATCACAAAAAAAATAGAATTATATAATCATATAACGTAATTGAGATAAAGGACATTTATTCCTAATTTTAATAATTAATTGCAATGCCTGCAATACCTGCAAAAGGCCACTAAGGGCGAAATTTGTACCTAATATTATTATTAGATAAGGTCTGTACAACACTTATCGCAAATAAAGTTTTGACTTTGACTTTGACTTACTGTGCTACAAACTTATCTGGCCCGGTGGCCAAAAGTAGAACTAATGACGCCAGTTTGAAATGTCAATCCATGACATTCCTGCCATTGATTGTTTGTTGCGCGTATTTATTTTTCTCTTTGTGGTTTTTAATTGTGAAAAATGCCGAAAGCTTTAAAAATTGATGCGGGGAACGTTATATTACAAGTATTGAATTATATGAAGGAAGAATAACGCCTTCAGGCACCAATTATACCCTTCAATAAGTTGTATGAATGCGTAGCTGCTGCTACAGGTTAGTGTTGTCAGCTTCTGAAAAAATACGAATTTCCCCCTCGCTCTTTAAATTAAAATACATATTTTAAAATATTCATTATTTATTTAATTTTTGCTGTTTCCTTTGTAGGTGTCTGGGAGTGATGTGTAAGAAAACTTGTGAAAGGAAAAGAGCATGGTAGATAGAATTCTGAAATCCTATCATTCATTGCAGAAGCTTTTGATAAAATAATAGTCAATGAATGGCAAAAGCATTGCAATAATGTACAAAAATATTGAAAATGTGTATCGAAAAAGGGATGGATACTTAGACGAGCCTTTCATTATTCATGGTAGTGATAGTGTAAGTGAAAGCAGTGATTGCGATAATGATGATGATGAAATGACTTCTGAATTAAACCATTCCGGTCACATAATAATACCTGGAGCATCTCCGTTAGAGAACACATAGCATACATTTCATGTAAATTATCATAATTATTGTATAAAAATATAAAGATGTTATAAAGATTAGTAATGACAGTATTTGTTTGCTTTTTAGTGAAGTAACATTTACGTTACAATGTGCATATTATTTTTACCCACTTTATTGCAAAAAATATTTACTAGCAACACTAAATGCGATAACAGCGACGCTGCCACCGGGTCAGAAAAGTTTGCGGGCCTGTACTTTGCGTTTCAACTACTAAATCAATATGCTTAAAATTTGAAAAAAGGTTTTAAATATACTTTCCTCTTTGCCTTTGATATATGTATTTTATGTAGTTTATTGTTGAAAATTATGTATGTATTTATGTATATGTGTATTTTATCGTATGTATGTATATCATCCTACACACTTATATCTTCCTCTCTTCCAAAATCTCCTCTTGCAGGTCTATTGAAAGAAATTTCTTTAGAAATAAGTAGAACCTTTGTAGAATGTTTTCTCTTGTTTATTCTTTCTTTCTTATATACTTTTAGTGTGTACATAAATTGGAAATAAATAAATCAATAAATAATATTGTTTTAGATTTTGTCTTAAAGAAAAACGTAAGGTAAACGTCTTATGATGATCTTCATATTTGAAACCTTTACTTACCTGTGTTACGGGCTTTGCAATATAATTGACAGACATAAAGTACACCCAGACTCAGAACAATTATTTATGGGTCATACAAATAGTTGCCCTGCGTGGGTATCGAACCCGGTATACGGAGTCGTGAGTCGACTGTCTTAAACGCATCGCTACATGTGCAGTTGTTCTTGAGGCTATAACAAAAGAAATTAAACTGTGATTCCTTTTTCACACGTAATAATGTATTTACCAGCACTCACACACCCACAGCCCCCACATGCACACTCACGCCCTCACACAGACTATCTCTCTCTCTCTCTCTCTTTCACACACACACTAGTACATACAATGATCAATACAGAATTTAGAATTAAAATGTAATGTACCAACACTTAATTTTAATTATCTAATTCTGTAACCTGAAGAATATATTAAGCACATTTTATTGTAAAACATTCCTCGATGGAAGAGACTGACCCTGCAACACAGGGTATCCTAGTGCGGGTTCTAGTGTCATCTTAAATATCGAAGTGCAAATATTTGTGAATCTATAAATTTTATTTTATATTTTTATCCTTAGCAATTGAATTTATTTATAAACTAGCTGTGCCCGCGACTTCGTCCGCGTGTTAATTAGTTTATTTAGATTTTTAGTAAAATAAAATACTTTTTCTAAAATAAAAGTAGCCTAAGTTACGCCTTATTACAACAGCTACCTGCCAATAAAAGTCCCGTCAAAATCAGTCCAGCCATTTCAGAGATTAGCCGGAACAAACAGACAGACAAAAATTGTAAAAAATGTTATTTTGGTGTATATAATAGGTCTTTACCTATGAAATTGCCGTTTTGTATGAAAAAATTTAAACGAATTTTTTTCATGAATTTTTTTATTTGTATTAATCGAAGTAATCACCCATGCAATCAATGCATCTTTGCCATCGCAGTGGCAGTTTATTGATGCCCTTCTTAAAGAAATCAGCTGGACGGGAGGCAACAAATTCTTCAAAGGCATTTTGTACTGCCTCTCGGGTATTGAATTTTTTTCCCGCCAAGAAGTTATCCAAATTCTGGAAAAAGTAGTAGTCTGTAGGCGCAAGGTCTGGTGAGTAGGGCGGATGACGGAGAGCTTCCAACCCCAGTTCTTGCAACTTGGAGACCGTCTGCTGTGCAGTATGAGGTCGCGCGTTGTCGTGCAGAAGCAGCGGAGACGAGCGATTGACCAATGCTGGTTGGAGATGCGCCAGCTTCTCCATCATTGTGCTCAGTTCTTCACAGTACACATCTGCAGTAATGCTCACCCCGTTTGGTAAGAAGCTGTGATGAATCACACCGGCGCTAGACCACCAAACAGTGACCATCACTTTTCTAGGGGTAAGTTTTCGTTTAGGGCATTGTTTAGGTGCTGAACCAGGATCCAACCAACTTGCTGAGCGCTTGCGGTTATCAAACAGAATCCATTTTTCATCGCAGGTAACAATGCGGTTCAAAATTCCTTCATTTGTGTGTCTGTTGAGCAGTGCAAGGCACGTCTCGACGCGTACTTCGCGCTGGCGATCATTGAGTTCGTGGGGCACCCATTTGTCAAGCTTTTTTACCTTGCCAATTTGACGCAAATGGACCAATATTGTTTTGACGCTAACGTCGAAAGCTGCTGCTAATTCAGCCGTAGATTGTGTATCATCAGCTTCCACAACCGCCTTTAATTCGTCATTGTCGACCAAAGTCTTCGGACGACCGCGAGGTTCATTTTTCAGGTCGAAATTTCCAGAACGGAAGCGAGCAAACCAATAACAGGTGGTGCGTTGGTTTGTAGTGTTAGCTCCGTAAACGTCGTTGATGTTGCGTGCCGCTTGTGCCGCGTTGCTGCCACGACGGTACTCATATTCCATAATTACTCGAATTTTTAACGTATCCATGATGACGAAAAAGATTGAAATGCGATGAAAATGTAACACTAATCAATAAAGAAATGACTACTTTTGGAAAAAAGAATCCATGTTTTTAAAATAAAATTAATTTGAAATTAGAATTCTTAGCCAAACAAAAATTATTTTGATTTGAAATGGCCAGTACTGCAGAACGGCAATTTCATAGGTAAAGACCTAATATATTCATATTTATGTAGTAAAAACCGGATATTTCAATATTACAAACAGGCAGTCCAATTTTATTTATTTGTATAGATGTATAGATTTGAACAGAACTCTACTTAAAAAATTACACCTTAGTTAGTTGGAAATTTATTTTAATTTGGGGCAACGTTATCTTTATGTACTTATCTATAACGATGCCCCAAATTAAAACTAAATATCAAACAACAAACTTCCAGCACAAAAAAGCAGCGGACAATGTTTCTCGACTCCGAACCATCTTGACAGTCTCGAGAATCTAACAAAAATAGCAAGTTGCTGTCGATACTAAGTTTTTTGCTCTGTTTATAGGAAGCCAAGTTTAAGTTTTTCCTCTCCCTAGTCGACTAGTGATTTATATACTAAGTTTCATTTCAGTCTAAGTTCGCCATGTGTTATGTTTAACTGGTTCGTTGTTAGACTTATAGAGATATCCTACGAGATTGCAACTGTAGAAAATAATTTGAAGGTCGTATGCTACCGTACACATTGACTGCACGTAATGTCCTCCTAGCCGAATTTCGGCCACAGCGGCCAGTCTCAACAGACATTAGCTATCTGAGCGGGACATATTAATAGTGCTCAAATGTGTGCGCAAACACAGGAGCACTTTCTATTCCATCACTCTCATGATAAGAGGTCAGGTACAGGACCGACGGCTTTACGTGCTCTCCGAGGCACAGGGGTATAATACCGCCAACTCCCAGACTTCGGGATGATGCTGAAAGTTATTTCTTTTTACAGAAAAGTCTCAAAATCACTTTTGACTTGGATTTGAACCCAGGACCTTGTTATCTGCGGGTGAACACGCTACCGCTAGACCAACGAGGCACGTATGATGCAGTGGTAAGGTAGTCGTTTTGTTACTACTACGATACCAGCCTGTTTGGAGTTCGATTTTCGCATAGGATAGCTAATTGTGTGACCCATGAATTATTGTTATGATTTTGGATGTACTTTTTGTCAATGACATAGGGATGCATTTCACTAGACCAGTTTTTGAAGTTATACTTCTTTTGGCGCGATGGAGAAAAATGATGAGAGTGAATTTTTACGATGCGCGCGCACACCGACACCAAAAAATTTAACAGCATGAAGTTAGTTCTAGGTGGTATGAGAGTGAATTTATACGATGCGCGCGCATCGAAAAAATAACAGCATGACGTTAGTTCAAGGTGGTATGAAAATTGATAACTATGTTCAAGTTGTATATTAAGAAGTATAACTTCTAACGCGTGTACATAAGTACACACAAGTTTTTTTAAATTAACTACCTGCATGTCTACTACATTAATGCGTCTGTATTTCGATCATTAGACAGCTCGACTTAGTATCTCTGCATTACAGAATACACTTCAAGTAATAGCACAATACATATATTTTATTAATGATGTGATCCTGGGTGTGGCATCGTGTATGTAGGTTGCAAGCGTAACGGCTACGGTAATAACTGCTTACCAGGTAGTCCACGTGTTGCTAAAAAGAATGAAAATTTGGGAAGACTCTTCAAGTGGCGCTTCTATGTGCTTTTGAAGCTCTAGGTGCCTTGATCGCAGTCTCAGGGCACTCGACTTATGGAACATAATGAAATTACATTGAGCAGTGAGGCCCAGGCATGTTCCGGGGAGTTGCTTCGACTTTCTTGGACCGGGAACAGTATTATTTCTCTTGCTTGGTTTCTTATTACTCTCTTGCTTGTTTTTTTATTTTTTATTTTAAGACTGATGACAAGTGATCCCTGCCGCCCATGTACACTCGCAACACCAGAGGGGTCGCGGTTGCGTTGCCAGCCTTTATAAGGGTCAACAAAACAGTATTGCTGATCGTTCTCCCCACCCCGATGAGCGCTGGCGACCTTACACACACGTAGAAACACAACATTAAGTTATTAAAGTTATTATTGAGTCTTCTGTAAGGTGGAGGTACTTTCCCAGTCGGGCTGCTCTTTGAGCGAATCAAACTAGAACTTCACAAAAGGAGGACACTGAGTTATTCCAATTGATTTACCTTTGTTCTTTCAAATGTTTTTAAGTAGGCTATAGTGGCATTAGTATTGTAATATAGTCGTTTTTCAACTAAAGGCGACGCTATGTTTTGCTGCCTTGGTATTCTAAGTAATGTTTTGAGCTAGGGCTTGTCGCAAGTTGGTGATAACTTTGACCCACCGTAAAAACTTAAATCTTGCATAAGCTAAGCAACTGCCAAGTTTATACAATAGTTGTTCTTCAATGCAAATCTATATTAAATATCACTGATATGTAGTTCAAACTAGTGCAGATTTTGGTTTTTGCTATAGGTACCTATACTTACTGAAGCCAGCACATCAAGCTACCCTAGTCCGTCAAATTTGTCATGTATTGGCTAACAGATAATCTCCTTACCCTCAACCTAGATAAAACTAAATTTATAACTTTCGCACCACGTCTAATATCGCAACCAGTTTCGCCTTTTTCTATAACTGCCCATACATGCAGTTCTATACTAAACTCAACATGTAATTGTCATAGCATAGCACGTACAAACAGTATGAAATATCTGGGGGTAACTATAGACAGCACTTTGTCATGGCACGGTCACATTGACTTGCTGATCCCGCGTGTTAGGAAATTAATCTTTGTTTTCAAAAATCTAAGATCGTCCGCAGATTTCCCCACACTAAAACTGGTCTACTTTGCCTTGGCACACTCGCTACTCAGTTACTGTATAACCGCCTGGGGCTGTGCTGGGAAATGTTTAATGCTGCGTCTAGAGAGGGCACAGAGAGCAATTCTGAAGGTGATGTTGCACAAGCCTATCCGCTTTCCCACACGTGAGTTGTACGAACTATGCAGGGTTCCAACAGTGAGACATATTTATATTCACAATACCGTAGTACGAAAACACTCAGAACTTGTATATGATCCTGATTTTAAAGTGAAGAAGCGCAGATGGGATAGGGTTTGTGAAACTGAGTCGGCTAGTAATTTAATGACTAGTCGACAATACCACTTCATGAGCCCTATCCTTTACAATAAAATAAACAAGACACTAAATATATATCCTATGACCCTACGAAATTGCAAAAAATGTTTACACGAATGGCTGAGCAATCTAAGTTATGAAGAGCTGGAGAGTCTCGTAGAGTCTTAACATTTTATACACCCATTAATTTCCCTCTAAATCTCTTATTACTGAAATTAACATATACTCTTTTTACAAACTTTAAACTCTATAAACACACACAATCCCTCATCCAAAACACACACACACACACCCACTCACACGCTTTACATACACTCAAAGTGATCTGATAGTTTATAAGATTTTGCTTTTATATTTTTTACTTTTATATTTTTTACTTTGTCTATAAATGTTTAATTAATTAATTATTACCCTAACTATGGAACATTGTTGTCTACCTCGGAGGTGGGCGCTAACAGCTACGACACAGTTTTTTCTAACTAATGTAGCTGCTAACGTACACACAATATTGTATATTACCTGTTTTTGGTTCCAATAAATATTTGTAAAAAAAAAAAAAAAAAATTCTCCAGTTGAAAGTAAATCTTATCTATTCTCTTTCGTTACGCTCTTGGCAGAGCGGTCTTGGTCATATCGAGGCATCTACGTTGGTGGTAAGGGTGGGAAAATCTTATGCTTAAGTGATAAAGTTGAAAATCTATAAAAGAAATTTCACAGATTGAGGTAGCTGGATGTGCTGGCGTCTGTACAAGCGTTCGAGTTGGAAGTACCTAGACGGATGTGTGTTTTTCTTTGATGTCCAAAATTCTAAAAAGGTACTCTAATACTCAGATCGTCCATTCATTTTCTTCCCAAAAGTTGTCCAAATTTCCGGGGTCATAACTTTCAAAGTTCAGGTAGGGTATTATATGGAACGAAATTTCATTTGCTTAGTCTGAAATTTTATTTATTTAGCAGTATTATTTTGGCTTCGTCGTTTTAATAATTGGTATAATTATAGTTGAAAGGTGTTCACATAAAACTATTAATTATTGTGATATTTTTTCTGTAATATTTCCTGCAGGAAAAATAAAACAACGTTTGTAACTATTCCCAAGTCCAAAGGAAGTACATATTTTGATGACACCTCTCGCGGGGCTGCTGGAGATTTCACAATTAATAGTATGTTTATAATTTTTAAACTCAAAAACCACGGATAATTTACTACGGTTGCTACATTATCAGTAAGTAACTTAGACTTATTCTATTTAAACAGATATAGAGATCCTACAAAAATTACGATGATTAAGTATAATAACCAGGTATTACGACCGCGATTTTGGATGTGAACTAAGCAATAATTGTCGCGATAGTCGTCTCGGTATACGGTCTCATAGCAAAGAGCCTCGTCCAACATCAGAGGTCGGTTACAGAAGGCGCCAATTAAGGTAACGGCACGTATGGTGAGGAGATTCCTCACTCTGTCACCCTGACCTCCGGCAGCCTAAGGCGAATAACCTGACCGCAACAAGAGCTCTATTATATATATCTGCGTCATATTTTTTTTTTGTTATGTATGTTCTTTCACACAATGAGATCTGTACCATCGTAGAAGATAGTCCATATTGATGCCTAATTACGTTTCCTGTTAACGGGTGAGGAGAGGGTCTATATTAATATTAACATTGTTGTAGTAGCAATATAAAAATACATCTGCCTGTCTATAATAATTCGCGGGCTCTCTACTAGACAGAATTACGGACGGATGACAGCAGACACTTAGTAATAATGTTTCACTACATCACCGTAATAAGTGAAAGAAAGAATTCTTTTAGAAATTAAATAATTGCAACAGTATCTCACTTATATTATAAAGGCGAAAGTTTGCGAGTGTGTGACTGTGTGAGTGTGTATGTTTGTTACTACTTCACGGCTCAACGGCTGGAGCGATTTTAATAAAATTTAGTATGGAGTTAGTTGACACCCTGGATTAACACATAGGCTATAATTTATAAACTTTAACGCGGGTAAAACTGTGGAGCACAGCTAGTAGTCAGATAAAATACATTAATAATATATATAATAAAATAGACATTTTATCTTATCTGAGCAAAGTAGTGAGCTCATGAAATAAAAAAACAATAAAAAAGTACGAAATTCCCATCTAACGAATTCCAAAAGTAATAACGCAATGAAATTCTCTGTCTAACAAAGCATTATCTGGCTAAATTTCCTGTTTACAAGTCAATTTGAAAAAGTGAACTGTTTTGAAGACAATACATACGTTTGCATTGGCCGGCACGTAGTCGACGCCAATCTAATCTACTCCATAAGGTGGTGCAAGTTTAAAATTTTAGCGTTTTCCGTATTATAAAGTATAAACTGGGAAAGCACTTTCGGTGGGAATCAAATCTGCACATTCTACCCTGGATTGGTAGAGTGTGCAGATTAAATTCCCGAAGTTTCGAGACGGATGCCTCACAGGGTAGGTTGTGCGGGTCGTTGGAAACCGCTGAATGCGAATAACGGAAGATGGGAGATTGTGGAGATTTTTTGGGAAGTCTTTGTTCAGCTGTGAACATCTTTTGGCTGATATAATGATGATGATGAGGTAGACGCTCTTTCGTTAAGCTACGCACAATTTATTTTAAATTTAAATTGGTTTACATTTTATTAGTCTAGTCGTAATGCTACCATTAGACTATCCGCAGATAATGAGGACATAAGTTCAAATCTCAGGCTGGGCCAAATAGTGATATCGGAATTATGCTCTTCAAAAAATTTTAACATTATCCCGGAGTCTGAAAGTTGGCGGTGTTACTCTGGAGAGCCCTAAAGATGGCTTTAGCTCTCCAGAGCTCGGTTAGGAACCTACCTAACCGTGTTGGCTAGCATTAGATCATGAGTGTCAATAGAAAGTACACCTGTATATGCGCACGCACTGCTCTAAAATATGTCCAGCGCAGATGGACAAAGGACACATTAAGCATTGTGCCCTATCACTAAATAAACATCTCGACTAAGATCATCTCACTTATAGCGCTAATCTACTATTTAGCGCTATCAAGCAGAAACGGTTACTAGACCCTACCAAGAAATGCTTTGCTCTGTGGCTAATGGCTAAGAATATCATCACCCCTTTTCATCCCTCAGGGGGCGTAGAAATCGCCGCGAGGGTATATTTAACAGAGAACGGCCAGCAGTCTTACTGTGTACCATGACCATTATACTCAGATGCCAAACATTTCGATTATGGCATATCCCTGCAAATGATAAGATTCTAAATTATGTACCGTAAAAAAATTACATTTATGTGGAATCGTCAGAAACACTTCCAGAAAACTCAATAGGAATCCTTTTATAATATTTACTAAAAATTAATTATATATTGTTAATGCGTGTTCACTTAGAACAAGTCAATCCCAAGCACTTTCTCTTTAAATAATCAGAAATTTTGTAATAGGTATGGCCTATTCATTTAAACTTATTCGTAGGCAATTCTCTAATATCATTGGGAAGTTTAGTATAAAATTTTGTAAATTGCCCCATAAAATAGTTATTTATTTTGTGGAGACGGGTAGTTTGTAACTTAAGATTATTCTCATATGTTCTTATACATTTATTTATTGGCTTCAACTTAATTCTACCATTACAGGGAACCTTTTGCGATAGAAAAGTTACAATTACATTTCAATTGCGTATCATGTACATTTCTAAACAACATATAGGCAGACACAACTTCATATCGAAATCCTTTTCGGGAGGCCTTTGATCAGCAGTGGACCTCATTTAGATGACATTATGACGGAGAGGGAAGCATTGGTCCTCTAAAACTGTTACAATTATATCGCTTGCTCCTCGTAACTTGTGCGTCCACTATAAATTTCTCTGGACTTGGTCCAAGTGCTTGCTACATCCTACCTCAGAGGTTAAGCGTAAACACATGGTACCTAGGTATAAAATTGTTGTATACTTTACTGATTGCAACCGCTATTGGTTAACGTTGGTGTAACATTACCATTAGCGTCAAGTATATTGTAGTGGGGAAAATACAAGCTTTCGTGTGGGTTGCTTGGTAAGAAAAGGAATTGTAGTAGAAAGTAGGTACTTGAAGAAACAAATGTTATTAGATACAATACAAGAAGTGCCTGCGAATTTATCTACAAAGATGTATATAAAACCAAAAAGAATAATTAAAAAACACTTTTTTAAACACATTTTGTAACAAACTTGGGTACTGGCTAGTGTAATGGCATGTAATGTACTAATCTTACAAGCTACTAGCATATTGGTTACCGTGTCTTAAAATAATAAATATTCGGGACATATAGACTGTCTTGTTGGAGAGTCAGAGCAATACTGACACAAGGGTAACCACTGCCCATACGATACGTTAGTAAAGTTCCCTTAATATTGGAATATCTACGAATTCCCCTTTTTATGTCGGTATAAAAAAATGGAATTCTCGCGTATTATAAGTATTCCTTTGTTTAATATTTATGATACGCGAAAATTTCAATATTCTATAGGTATTAATGCGACTAGCCTTATTTTCTCCGACCGGGTTGGGTTTTCTGGGTGTAATAGATTAATATGAATGTATTTCGAAATATATGAGTATATTTATTAGTTGCCTGGTTGTCCTAATACAGACTCTCTAATTTGGGATCGATAACAGTGGTTTATTAGTCCCAAGATATTAATTATTATTTTATATAACTAGTATTGAATATAATAAAATAAAATAAAAACGGGATTTTATTCCAGTTCGGAAGTGATCTCGAGCGTCACCGTACTTTGGAGGGCACGTTTATCTGTCGGTCCCGATTGTTGTCATTAGACAATAGTCTAAAAGCCATGTCAGAGAACTACAGGGCGGCTTAAACAATTGTGACACTAGCGTAACCACTGCCCATACGATAAGCAAGCAAGCTACGTGTGAGAGCCCTGGTACCCATAACTCAAGTTAAATCTTATCATGGGTACCAGAGTTCAATTCTATTTTTTGTCACCATTTAATAGCTGTAATTTATGTGTAAATTGTGGGGATAATATGTGGGAAATAAATTATTCTTATTCTTATTCATTATAAAATTGCTTAGATAACGTTTTTATAACAATCTGATGAAAACATACAAAAATATTCATTGTAAAAATAAATGCCACATCCAAAGATTATTATCTAAATAATACATGGGCCGATACATACAAATTGTAGATAAAGGAAATTGAACTTGCCTGATCCACTTTCTTATCTGGTACTGATTTCATATGAACATTGTAGGAAGTTACAACCTTTAAAGGCATTATACAACTTTGTTTAAGGGGATTAACGTGACTAACATTTACTCTTATTTACCCGACGTTGGTGCCATGTCGTTTCCAGAAATAATAACAGGTCACAGAAAGGAAAATTATTAGGGAGCTATATGTACTTATATACTTATCTTAAGCATGGTACCACACACTACATATTCTGAAATGTATTTAAATAAGGAAAACTCCTCACAAAACAGGCCCCGCCTAGTGTAACGTGTTTTTCGTAATGCTAAATGGTGTAATGTTTGTCTTTTTTAATAAATAAATTAATAATAATAATATAAGAAAAGTGTCCTCTACTGCCACAACTTGGACGCAGGTCCAGGAAGGCAGTGTTCTGTTTGTGTCACAGTTGTGCTTGACTAGCAGGAGTCGGCATGCGGGACGACAAACCAAAGTCCTCCCAGAGGATCTGTCCCAAACACCTGGCGCAAAAGGGGGGCACCGCAGCAGTACATTCGCATTCCTGGGGCTCCACCAACTAGGAGCCAAGAGAAGTCCACACCATGTTAGGTTTAATGGCAGACTTTTGCGTATGGCATGCGAAGGCATTCCTTCTGCCACAACAAAATAGGGAGCCATACATATATAACTATTCTGTGGCATAAAAAGCGTTGCTAATGCACATAACAAGACAGAAGCAATCATTCTTACAGTACACTGGCTGACAATATATAGTGCTCACCGCAATATACTAACGAGGGACATCAAACGCGTTCTTTGGCAAAGAATTCTGATTACACTGCAGTGAAAAGAAACTGGAATATTATTTATAGCTCACAAGAGAACTTTTGACTCATCAATTTATATCCATCAATTATATAGTTTTCATATCAAATATTTATCCACATCTTATTTACCTGGGTGTTATGAAAAATGTATTTAGATACAAGAAAAGTAGATTAGGTTAGGTTATAACAACGCATGAGCCGAGCGAGCGAAGCAAGCGTGCAACGTAGCGGTTGACGAGTGACAGAAACAAATTTATTTACACAAACAATCCACTTTGACGGTCACCGTAGCCTAGTTGGTAGTGCTCCTGCCTACGAAGCTGGTGGTCCTGGGTTCAAATCCCGGTAAGTGCAAATATTTGTGTGATGAGCACGAACATTTGTTTCAGAGTCATGGATGTTTTCTATGTTTATAAGTATTTATCTATCTATATTAGTATTACTACTATATTACTATAGTACTATATTAGTATGTATATCATCGCCTGGTACCCATAGTACAAGCTTTGCTTAGTTTGGGGCTAGGATGATCTGTGTGACATTGTCCTCAGATATTATTATATCATTATTATTACTTTTAAATCAAAACAATGCGCCACGAACTTAATTTATAGTTAAGATATAATATTGGAGTTTACTATTTTGGTGCGCAATCAGTATTTTTACTTAGATGCAGAGCTTTTTGTAATAAAAAAGGAAGATTTTTGGATTTGCTGTTAAACGCTAACCCAAAAAAGTGACGATCAATACCATTCAACACATGCCTATGTTTGACTAATAGTAAACCACCGAAATAATCCATTATAAAAACGTAATTTTAGGAATAACTTACGGACTTATCAGGCACAGCGTTCAACGGAGGAATTGAAATAGTACGGGCAGGTGTATGCCCCCTCCGATACTCCATCAGGTAAGAGGCCCGCGTCATAACGGAAAGCTTAGCAGATAGTTGTGCGAAATGTCCCAAAATTTCGACCCAATCATATTAAAAAAAAAAGGTTTTTTATTCACGTAGACTTTAAAAAATCGCTTGTAAATAGTCAGAACATGTTTGTAGTAATACAGATATTAGTTCTAGTTTCTTATTACAGATATTTAGGTACATGGAATGTTAAAACATTTATACAAATTATTTTATAATAGTAGTGATATTTAGCTAGCTTGTATTAAGTTATTGTCAAGGAGATTATGTTTAGGTTTAATGATTGAAATTTATATTTTACTTACATATTGTCTGAATGGTTCGGTCTATATTAAGGTATTCAGTATTATTATTATAACGGACCTTGTGTTTAAAACGACGGTCGCGCTTTAATGCTACCACCGGATCCAATGCGCCCCAACTGAGAAGACCCAGTGAAACAAACTCATATTACATCCATAACCACTCTGAGCCTTAGATTACAACCCCAAAGGGGGTATCTTCTGGTTTAGTCTAGTTTTTAGGATTCCATAGGTATAGGTACGTGGTGGGTAAAACGGGACCCTATTACTAAGACTTCGCTGTCTGTCTGTCTGTCACCAGGCTGTATCTCATGAACCGTGATAGTAAGACAGTTGAAATTTTCACAGATGATGTATTTCTGTTGCCGCTATAACGAAAATTACTCAAAAACTAAATAAAATAAATATTTAAGGGGGCGCCCATACAACAAACGTGAATTTTTTGCTCGTTTTTATAGATAATGGTACGGAACCGTTCGTGCGCGAGTCTGACACGCACTTGGCCGGTTTTATTATAGATAATGGTACGGACCCTTTCACCGAGTCCGACTCGCACTTAGCCGCTTTCTGTTTTCAATCTTTTACGTTAGACAATTTAAGCCCCTGCTTGCCTCTATGTGTCGCTGAAGATATCAAACTAATTTTAAACGTCATGTTAAATAACCTAACCGTTAGAAAGCGACTCCTACTACACTATTTCATGGTACCACTAGCCGTACCCCGCGGTTTTACCCGCGTTAAACTTTATAAATGATCATAGCTCCTCCCCCGTAGGTGATAGCGTGATAATATATAGCCTATATATTGACGCGACCTCTTAGTAATGTTCATGCCAAATTTGAAGTAAATCCATGCAGTACTTTTGAGTTTAGCCCGGACATACAGACAAACAGACAAAAATTATAAAAACTATATTTTATTAGGCTTCCATATCGAATGTAGATCAGGCCCCCAAGTATCCTTTAAAAAAATATTCAACGTACAGTTTTGACTTTCCTATGATTTTATTATATGTATAGATATAGATTCTTTCCGTCTCTTTTAAGCTCTTTATGGGGCGCTTTTTTACCGTAAGTGCTTCAAATCTATCTATTAATTATACCTCGTTACGGCCCGATATTTATGGTCACAGGAGCACTGATTGAAACGTATATAAAATAAAATAAATGTTAGTCGCGATAGTACCTACCCGTAAAAATCCACACCAATATTATAATTGGGAATGTGAGTTTGTTTGTCAGTTCCACGTTAATGCATATATTAATCAATCCAATCATGCAATTTTGCACATTCACAAAATGAAAAGACAAGAATTAAAAAAATGTTTTATTTTGGTTATTTTGGACAAAAACGGTTGCATGTTACATAAAAAAAAATAGTAAATATTCTAAAACTGAAATTATAAAAATACTAGCTGTGCCCCGCGGTTTTACCCGCGTTAAACTTTATAAATTATCACAGCTCCTCCCCCGTATGTGATAGCGTGATAATTTGTACTCTTTATGTTGACCCGACCTTTTAGTAATATTCATGCAAAATTTTAAGTAAATCCCTGCATGGATTTACTTAAAATTTTGCATGAATATACTTTATATACTTTCTGAGTTTAGCCCGGACATACATACAGACTAACAGATAAACAGACAAAAATTCTAAAAACTATATTTTTGGCTTTGATATCGATTGTATATCACGCCCCAAGTATCCTTTAAAAAAAAACAATGTACGGTTTTGACTTTCCTACGATTTTATTATATGTATAGAAGATAACCCACACCATGATTGTCCACGAGTTACTAATGTCATAATAAAAATCATAAGAAGAAAACCAACGTTGTAATACAAGAACGATAATGTGGTGGGAAATGATGGGATCCACGTTCCACAAAAGGGATGAAGCAAGCAAACGGTAGAAAGTTAGTGATGTTTTAATAACTGAAAGTCAAAAGGGGCTCGATTATAATTTCAACTCTTTATTAATATTATTTTAATATTTAAACTTTAAGCTGGCCGAATGCAAATCTCGCGCATTTATTATTATATTTACACAATAAAAGTAGTATATCAGTTATCTGGTTTCCATACAAGTTCTGCTTAGTTTGGGATCAGATGGCCATGTGTAAATAATGTCCTAGAATATAAAAAAATGAAATGTGGAAAATTCAACTGTCTAAATATTGCAGTTTAAGAGATACAGCCGGCTAAAAGACGGACAGATTGCACGGGGATGGACAATGGAGGCTTATTAACGGCGCCTTTAGGCAAGGTACACTGAAAATTAATATTCTATTTATAAAGAACGATCTCGTCCAAGATAATCATTTTCGTTCCCTATTAAAATTATTCATAAAGGACCCTCATATTATTTTTCATGAACGTAACTTTTAGACATTATGAGAATAGTTGCCATTAAATTAAAGTCTATTTGAAATATAAATAGCTTTCTTCTTTTTATTGAACGTTAAAACGATACCTTTAGGCAAAAGTAAATTAATAATTGAAGGATATTCTGAGAAGTTTTGCTGAAACCAGACAGTTCAACAACAATTCGTATTTAATGATCCAAATAGAATTAAATTCAAATAACAAGGTACGGTAAATATTAATGAAATTTATGATCGAATTAATTATGAATTACGTTAATAAATATTTTGATGTATAAGAGTAGTAAAGAGCATAATATGTCGTATAACGTACAAGGTTTATTCTCGTAGGACTATAATTCAAACTTTAATTTTGAGTTCTGTAGTAGTAAAAATAAAACTTCGTTCGATATTTTAAATTAAAAATATCGAACGGCATTATTTCAAAGATATAAGTGTAGGTAATTGGAAGAGAGTAACAATTAATATATAACAACTGTGATTGTATTTAGGTAATGGATTGTAATTAGTAAATTACTTATTATTATTATATTTCTATTTAATAAGGCATGTAACAAATTTCGTTAAAAGCGTGCAAAAAAGTAAGATTTCGGTGCTCTATAAATGCAATACCAGTTTTAGGATATATTTCGGTAAAAGGGAAAATTCTAGAAAGCGGCCCATTACATTTTATAATAGTGTATATGTATGGAAACTCTAGTTTCTACCGAAACTTTCATCATGTCAGTCAAAGTACGTCCACAGCTAGACTAAAGCCTCCTCAAATAATGGGGGGATATGCCATAATCGCCAAGCTTGGCAGACGGGTTAGCGATTGCAGTTTCATGGTCATAATTCACAGAAAAACGCTGCTGCCCGTTCTCTGGTAGGTATTTCCTCGGACGATTTCTACGCCAGTCAAGATGGAGTGATGATGTTCTATGCCCTCACCACACAGCATTTAAACACGCAACATTGAAACTTTATGCTATGATTAATTTATTAGAAGTACACGTTCCCGGCTAAGACTTCAAAGACGTGCGTCATTAATCAAAAATAAACTGAACCAAAACTAAAATTTACATTCCAAATTGTATTATTAGCACTGGTTTCTAAAGCCAAATTCTTAAGTAAACTGTTAAACTTCAACTATCAATACAACGTCTGGAAACTACACTAGTCTAGAAGTAAAAGCTTTTAAATCTAGAAGTAAAAGTTTTTAAATTTACGAGAATACTTGAATTTATACATTTTATCGGCTGCAAGTGTAAGTGGATTCTTTGAACTCCGTCACAGTTAGCGAAAAGCGTTTTAGAGGGAAAAAACGTTCCCTTGGAAAATTCGTTTTGACGCCTTCAAAGAGTAGAAAGAATTACAGCCTTTTTTCATTGTTGTGTAGAGGCAAACAGAATAGTGTAGTTACAGAAGTAAATTTTGCACCTTTTAGTTTACTAGGTTAAGAACAGCGTGTTGAAAGGCCGACAGTCTGGCTTTAATCTCGACGAATATATAACTGTTACATATCTATGTATATATAAATATCTATTTGTGCCGAAATTATTAACAAATAAGGGGTAGCCCTTTCTCCAGCAGTGGATGTCTTCTGGCTACTATGATAATTACCAATTAATGAAATAATGAAATTTATTCAGCACTTGGGTATTTACATACACTTGTACTTGTCAAGCTCACAATGACGGGCCAGTTGGCGTGGTTGGTAGATACGCTGCCTTTCACGCCGGAGGTCGTGGGTTCGATTCCCACCCGGGACAAACATTTTTGTGCATGAACATGTCTGTTTGTCCTGAGTCTGGGTGTAAATTATCTATATAAGTATGTATTTACAAAAGAATAATAGTATATGTAGTATATCAGTTATCTGGTTTCCATAGCACAAGCTCTGCTTAGTTTGGGATCAGATGACCGTGTCTCTATAATGTCCCAGAAATATTATTATTATTAATGTATTACATAAACACAGTTTAAAAACAGTAATTAAAGTAACAAAATATTTTAAATTAGTCCGTCCGTGCGGTCTGTTTCGTCACATGTATTTTTAATATTCTTAAATAAATAATAAGTAGCAAGTTACTAAGCTATTATTGTTACATTTAGCAATAGTATATCAAATTAAAGAATTGAAAACAACGAGCAGTTGGCTAGCGCAAACGGCTCTCAACCAGTAGCTTAATTTAAACGACTAATACCTGAGGGCACCCTTATGGGCCACATCTCAGGCGGCCGCTGAAGTAAAAAGATGGAATTCGAAATGGGGGTCAGATCACTTGCACGGTATTACCGATCACGCGTTAAGGGGGCAACGCGATCCTCGCCGCTGAGGATCCTACCCTAGCTAGCCCCTAGCAGGCTAGCTATTAATTTATTAAATACCCTTAACAAAACGTAATACCGGTGACCCAAAAGCTTGTACCTTGCTTAGGCACCGAAATACGTAACTTAACTAGCTGTAAATACATTTTTTATTTATGCATCAAAATATTCAATTTATTAACATTATTAATGTATTATTTTCAATGTTTATTATATTTACTAGCTGTGCCCCGCGGTTTTACCCGCGTTAAACTTAATGAATTATCACAGCTCCTCCGCCGTATGTGATTGCGTGATAATATGTACCCTATATGTTGACTCGACCTCTTAGTAATATTCATGCAAAATTTGAAGTAAATCCATGCAGTATTTTTTTAGTTTAGCCCGGACATACATACAGACAAACAGACAAAAATTCTAAAAACTATATTTTTGGCTTCGATGTCAATTGTAGATCACGCCGCAAGTATCCTTTTAAAAAAATATTCAATGTACAGTTTTGACTATCTATATGTATAGATTATTATTATATTCTTGATTTAACTAATTAATCATGACCCTTCCATTTCGTATTTCATAATTGTCTCGGATATTTAATTCCAAAGTGGTCTTCTTAAGAGTGTTAAATAGAATTAAAATAAGATAATGTAGACACCAGTGTTTGTGTCACCATAATCAATCACAATGAATTAACTATTCAATCTAAATAAATTTAAAGTAACTAGTTGACTGGGCTTGTGGTTAGTGACTGCTAAACCAGAGTTTGTTGATTCGATTTTTATCTGTGATGTAATTTATTTTTATTAATTTATTTTCATATTAAATCAATCATTACAGGTTTTTCACCCGATAAGATTTATTCATGTTCATTGAAGTTATATTCATGTCGTCACATCCCATCTTAATGCCTCGACTTTTGTAACTTATTACAAACAGAGGTCCAGATGGGTAACCGCGTTGTTTTACCAATAATCTAAGCCGCCATCGTCGCCAATATCTATAACTTGTATGTGCTTGGAAGTATATAAGTATATTCATTAGTTGTCTGGTTGCTATAGTACTGGCTCTGCCAAGTTTGGGATCAGATGACAGCGTGTTAGTTGCTCCAATTATTTACCTGTGCCGCACAATGACCAACTAGCTGTGCCCCGTGGTTTTACCCGGGTTAAACTTTATGCATTATAGCCTATGTATATCATTCAGATATATAAGCTATATTACTACAAAGTTTCATCAAAATCTGTTCGGTAGTTTTTGCGTGAAGAAGTAACAAACATACACACTCACAAACTTTCGCCTTTATTTTTTATTTTTTTTTAATTTTATTGGCACACAAAACATAATATCATCAATACATGACAGAAAAGTATACATTAAGGTTTAGCTCTAGACAGTATTCCTAAACAAGTGAACACAGCATGACAATTTGAGTGGAACTAATAGTGACGCATGACATAAAGTAAAATTATATAATATAACTAATAGATTTGAAGTTCACCGAAGCACGCTCCGTAACACCATGATCCAATCGAGTCGCACCTAGGTGAACATTATGCACCTTAAAACTAATTAATTAAAACTAAAATCTAATAGTTTGAAGCTTAAATAGATTTGATTTTTAACTTTTTGACATGATATGTCTAACTTTCCTTTTAAAAGTTTTAAACATCTAATTCGTTGCTACGAGTATGTTGAAGCAGTTTATAATATTAGTGTGATGAAATTGCTTTTTTTCTAGGATAATTTGCTGTCAGGTCCTGGTCAGCACCACCATAGACAGCACTGGCAGGGTCCCCCTGTGATGTTGGCGCTTTACACGAGTCGAATGACACATAAGTAAAATACTAAGAGCGTTGTCATATTGGTCACGTAGGTTACTGTATGTCCTCTGACTATAGGTACCTGATCCACAGGCTACACGTGTAGAAGGACTGCCAGAATACTTTTAACCCTTAACCTGGCTTCGCTATGTTATTTTTGATTGATTTTAGACCTTATTTCAAAGAGATGAATGTTGAAATTGATGTGAACTCGTATAGCACACCGCCTGTTTAAGGCCTAAAAGCGTTAGTTTGATTTTGAACTGATTATGTACATCGTGGAAACCTGCAGACCAACATGTTACAGTGGACAGCCAGCGATCTACGTTTCCTGTCTATATGGACAACATCTTGTAAGTCACCCAGTGGCCCAAGACCTAAACGTGTGCACCCCGCACAGGTGTTTCCCTTTCACTTTAAAAGTTAAAAGTTATACAGTGTGGCCCAGGAGTTGACATTCAAACGCAAAAATTGATACTTTACGATGAAGAATACCCGAATCACCCCCATATATGTTCTACGATTTTTTGATATTTTGAAAATTTCCTTCGAGTCCTGACCCTAATTTTGAACTTTTGAATAATGTTAGTTCTGCAATTGTTAGATATACCATACTTTTTAGGGTGTTAGGTTAAACTATTCTTATTAGTTATCACAAAAAAAACTGAACGAGACATGTTCAACAGAACGAGAAAAAAATTGAATGTTGATGTTAGGTGTTTACGAAAAAGAGTCATAAAAAAAATTATATCTCGTAAACTACGCAATTTTGTATTCGTGAGGAGTATCCGAAATATCCTCATCATAAAGTATCTAAATTTGGCGATTGAACGTCAACTCCTCGGCCAGCCTGTATAAAATTAAAAGTTAATTTTATCCCCTTCTCATTTTTAGGGTTCCGTAGCCAAATGCCAAAAAACGGAACCCTTATAGATTCGTCATGTCTGTCTGTCTGTCTGTCCGTCCGTATGTCACAGCCCCTTTGAAAATTATTTTGGGGGGTCGCCATACATAGAACTGAAACTCAAAAAAAATTTTTTCATCGTATCCATACATGTGGGGTGTCTATGGATAGGTCTTCAAAAATGATATTGAGGTTCCTAATATAATTTTTTTCTAAACTAAATAGTTTGCGCGAGAGACACTTCCAAAGTGGTAAAATGGGTGTCCCCCCCCCTCTAACTTCTAAAATGAGAGAATGATAAAACTAAAAAAAATATATGATGTATAATTACCATATAAACTAACAACGAAAATTGGTTTGAACGAGATCTAGCAAGTAGTTTTTTTTTTAATACGTCCTAAACCGCAATTTGCATTAATTTAATCAACTGAAATACTTGCTGCTATGGAACCCTTCATGTGCGAGTCCGACTCGCACTTGGCCGGTTTTTCTATTTAGGCAAAAACGAGGCTGTTTCACTGTAGTCGCACTTTGTGAGCATAAACTTCGGCGCCGTCGGCTCTAGTAGTAAGAGAAACAATTATACTGTTATAAAGACTAACAAACTCAATTGTCATAATGTAGTACGCCATCTTGGTCCACTTTACAGTGAGATAATCTAATTAACATACAAGTTCGAACGGCAAACTAGTGTTCCAGTGTATCCTTTATCTTGTCTAGTACAGAGCTTGTATATTTAGCTACAGGTTCCTTGGGTAAGCACAATACCGCTTCTAGCTACCTAAGTAGAGGGGCCATGTAAGTCTTGTAACAGTTAAAGTCCTATATAATCGACTTAAAATAATGAGTTTAAAAATTTAACTGATGCTTTTTTAATGTACATATGTTACGCCATTTTGAAGCCTATTTTTATTGATCTTATTCTTTTTTATTCTGTAGGAATTGCTTTTAGAGCGAACCCATTATTTTGTTCATGTCAATTGTTGTATGGAAAATTTGATTTGGTTTAATGTTTTTTACAACAAAATTACCAAGCACGGTTGCAATGTGTCCGGTATTAATGTTAAAGCGGGACCGTCGTCATGCCCATAAATTCTGCTCCAGCAATAACTTCCAAATTTTCACTTCATAATAGAATAGATATAATAGATACTACAATAATGAAAACTTTAATATACATTTCCACAAATTATATTATTATTACAACAATGTGATTTCAGTCACATTGTTGACCACAATAAGGACGATAAAAATCGGTGTTATTTAATTATTTATTTTGTGGAAAACTTACAGCTACATATAATTTCATGTAACGTTAGGTTAGAAACAATGACCCAATTACAAGTTTACATTTATAGACCCATAATATCTTTCAAGTGATACAAACAATGAGTGCACTAACTTACAGAATACCTAGGTGGATATCGAATACAACATTGACGCATTACGTAACCATAGCAATAAGATACTAAAACAACACAAATACAAAATGGCTGCTCTTAAAAAGTTTTGAGGTAAGAGTTATTCGGTCGGAATAACATTTTTTTAGCCAATTTGACCCCCAGCTAATCCAACTGTTGCGCAGTATGGCGTGTATCGAAGCAGTTTTAATAGTTACAGGTGCTGCTATTTACCTATGTAAATAAAAGAATATTCTTTTGTTTCCTTTATATTTTCTACAAAGACCTTTTCCCACCAAGTGAGCCATATGCATGTTTGCTAGTAAAGTTGTATAATTTTTCGTGGACAATCCTCTGAAATTAGAAGATACAGCCACCTTAACTCACCTAATGTTATATATGTACACGCCTCAGGCTAGATAAGGTCGCTTTGTAATAAATTTTGAACGTTTATAGCTTGTTTGGAAGTGTTCTGCTCAAAAGCCTGGTGTTTTGGTTATCTAATGTAAGTTTGGACCTATGGACTAGATAATATGATTAATTAGGTGGGTATAGTTAATGCTGCGTCGGTTAATTAATAATAATAATAATATATCGGGACAATGTCACACAGATCATCCTAGCCCCAAACTAAGCATAGCTTGTACTATGGGTACCAGGCGAGGATATACATAGTTATATAGATAGATAAATACATAGAAAACATCCATCACCCAGAAACAAATATTCGTGCTCATCACACAAATATTTGCACTTACCGGGATTCGAACCCAGGACCACCAGCTTCGTAGGCAGGAGCACTACCAACGATCACCGTAGCCTACTACGGTGATCGTTTGACATTGCCATCATATCTATTACGCGAACGATAACGTTTTTCGTAGCTCAGGTGTATCAACTGCCGTGGACTGATGACAATTCTGTCGGGAAAAGCCACGAAAAGTGAAAAAAATTATGTATGTTTCCGTGTAACGCAAAAAACAAATGGGGATCGTCCAGATATGACGCCTGGAGTGGAAATATTATTGAATTTCGTTCAAGACCCAGCCTCAAAGGAGCCACAAGTTTGTGCGCAGACACGCATACATTGTCTATTAGATGAACTTCCTCTCATTATTCGACGGGGAGGGTAAGCCAAGCAGAACCGACGACTTCATGTGTACTTACTGACTTCAACTTCACTAAGTAATAACCAATTTACGTACATAAATAAAAATAAAATAAATAAAAAAGGAAAATTCACGTAGACTTTAAAAAAGCGCTTGTAAATAGTCAGAAAATGTTTGTAGTAATATAGTTGTATACATTATTATTTCTAGTAACATAGATATTAAGGTACACATTGTATTGATTGTATGAAAACATTTATAAAATTTATTTAATTTTACAAAGAAAAAGAACAATCAATATTGGTTTATAAATAACAGATTAAGTGTTTTCTCTGTTATTTATAAATCAATATTGATATAGCTAAATATAGCGCTCATAGCTAGTTTCGCTCACCAGTCCGTAAGTGATCAGTGAGTGAAAGCACCTAGGGGCGCGGTCACTCCATAGATGGGTGACCCTCAAAGTGGTTTCATTTCTGAGCATCTCCGTGCTTCAGATGGCACGTTAATAATAATAATTTATTGTCATAAAAAGGTTAAAAGGACCCAAACTTATATAACCTAGTTATAATAATAATTGACAAAAATTATTAAAATAAAATAAATGAACATAATACACAGAATAAATCTCATAAAATTACAAAACATAGAAATCTATTTCTAACCAATTTTGAGTGATTGTCCCTTACATTGAGTGGGTATTTTATTATTTATATAAGGTCACTGTCGGTCCCAGTTCTTGTTCTTAGAAGATAGTAGTTAAGCCATGTTAGAGGCCTACTGGGCGGCTTGAACAACTCTAAAACCAGGGTAACCACCGCCCATACCATAAAAAAGACTTAATATACAAACAAAATAAAAAACCATAGGGTCAAATTGATACGCTATGTAGAAGTTAGTTAATAACATACACTAACATCTGTTTTGAGTGGAACCGGAAATATGATGTACTATACCTGAATTTAAAAAAATAATTCGGAAACGGAGGAAAAGGTATATAATTATATTCATAGTAATTAATAATGTTAAATTTATTTGTAATTTATTTAAAGTTATTATATTTACCGTTTGTATAATTTAAGATTGGTATAAGAAATATATTTGCAACACCCTAACAGGGTTCATGTTTGACACAAATTATGTACATTAACACCTATTGTAACACATGAATGCAATAAAGAATGAACTATATATTAATATTTCCTTTATCTAGACTAACCAAGCCTTACCAAGCTACTACATGTTATAAACGCAGTCAATTTTACAGTCCTATATCACTGCTGGAGTGAACGTAGCTGACATGATATACGGGCCGAAGCTAGGTTAAAATAGGAGAGAATCGTGTGACTAGATTCTTTATTAAATGTAGAGTGAAAATGTTTTCGCAAGGTTTTTTGATTAACATTTAATATTATCGCTATTATTCATAACTAGCTGTGCCTCGCGGTTTTACCCGCGTTAAATTTTATTAATTATCATAGCTCCTCCCCCGTAGGTGTACCCTATATGGGGAACCAACCTCTTAGTAATATTCATGCCAAATTTGAAGTAAATCCATGCAGTAATTTTCGAGTTTAGCCCGGACATACATACAGACAAATGGATAAACAGACAAAAATTCTAAAAACTATATTTTTGGCTTCGATATTCAAATTCAAATTCAAAAGTCGTTTATTCCGTTAAAATATTACATTTGTGTGGAATCGTCAATTTTTTTTTACCCTACCGTGCAGTGCATGACGTGGCAGCTACTGAGAAACACTGCCAGAAAACTCAGTAGGAATCCTTTTTTAAAAATATATATTTCTTAAATAAATTTACATTGTATTTAAATGTGTTAATTTAGAGCGACTCAATCCCAAGCTGTTTTGTCACTTAAATAATCAGAAGTTTTGTAATAAGCCCTGCTACACAATTTGGCTTTTATAATTCTTTTAAACTTATTCATAGACATTTCTCGGATATCACTGGGAAGTTTGTTATAGAATCTTATACATTGCCCCATAAAAGAGTTACTTACTTTGTGGAGACGGGTGGTATGTAACACAAAGTTATGCTTATATCGAGTATTTATATTATGAGTATCACTCCTTTTACAGAAGGAGTCTTTATATTTATGCATATAAATTAGATTCTCATATATATACTGACATGCTACAGTCAGAATGTTAATCTCTTTAAACTTCTCTCTCAAAGATTCTCGCGGACCAAGTTTATATATTGCTCTTACAGCTCTTTTTTGCAATACAAATATGGTGTTAATGTCCGCAGCGCTACCCCAGAGAAGAATTCCATAGGACATTATACTATGAAAATAACTGAAATAAACCATTCTAGCTGTATCCACATCAGTAAGCCGTCTTATAGTTTTAACAGCATATGCAGCAGAACTTAACTTGCCTGATAGTTTTTCTATTTGTGGGCCCCATTGTAGTTTTGAATCAATTGTGATACCCAAAAACACAGTTGACTCAACAGGGGTCAATCCAGCTCCATTAAGCTGTACATTGGTAGCCACCTGTTTCACATTAGGTGTAGAGAATTTTATGACTTTAGTTTTCTTGTCATTTAGCAAAAGATTATTAGCATTAAACCAATGAACAACTTTAGAGATTGCGTCATTTACTTCGTCAAAATTGCGTAATTGTCGATTTATTTTAAACGTCAATGAAGTATCATCCGCAAACAAAACAATCTCATGTTTATCCCTTACATAGTAGGGTAAGTCATTTATATAGATTAAAAATAAGAATGGGCCGAGAATCGATCCCTGTGGAACGCCCATTACCACTGGGGATCCCGCAGATTTTTTACCATTTATATCGACCTTCTGAATTCTATTGCCCAAGTAAGAAGTCAAAAGTTCGAGAGCCTTGTTCCTGATACCGTAGTGGTGTAGTTTCCTGACAAGAGTGTCATGATGAACACAATCAAATGCTTTGGACAAATCGCAAAAGATACCTAATGCATCCTGCGAGTCCTCCCAAGCCGCGAATATACTTTTTA
The DNA here is from genome assembly GCA_951640165.1 of Pseudoips prasinana. Classification (NCBI taxonomy): domain Eukaryota; kingdom Metazoa; phylum Arthropoda; class Insecta; order Lepidoptera; family Nolidae; genus Pseudoips; species Pseudoips prasinana. Next base: position 33,283,502 of record OX621245.1, on the reverse strand, counting down.
ACAGATTGACTCCTGCATCTATAGTTGAACAACCCTTCGTGAATCCAAACTGTTTCCGATGAAGTAAATTATGTATATTAAAGTGACTGAGCAACTGGCTAAGCATTAGCTTTTCAAATATTTTACTTAGAGTGGGCAATACGGAAATAGGTCGGAAATTTGAAGGATCTGAAGTATCACCAGCTTTAAACAATGGAATAATTTTACTATACTTCATCAAGTCAGGAAATACGCCAGATGCGACACAGCAATTGAACACAGCAGCTAGATGTGGGGCGATTATAGTTATAATTGATGAAATAGTCTTAACAGATAAACCCCACAGATCCCTAGTGGTTTTCATATTAATACTTTTGAAAGCATTCAAAATATCTTTAGGGTTAACCACCGAGAATTCAAAATCTGTGTCACACTTCTCTACGCTTTGCTGGAGTATTAGCTCAGCAGATACAGAAGAAGACGCAAGAGATTTGGTAACATCGATTGGAACATTAGAAAAATATTTTTCAAGCTCAGTCGCCACTTCTAAATCGCTTTTAATGTCAACATTATTTATTCTTAAATTAAAATCACGACTACGTATTTTTTTCCTACCTGTCTCAGTATTAATAATTTTCCAGGTGGTTTTAATAATATTTGTCGAATTTTTTATAATATTTTTTAAGTACATCGATTTAGCAATGGAACAGGCTCTTCGAAAGGTTTTGGCATATTGTTTTACATGTTCTAGAAAAGTCGTATTTTGATTATAGGATCTTTCTTCATACAATTTATATAATTGATTGCGACTTTTATAAATTCCTGGAGTTGCCCAATCACAGAACATCAGACGGTTACTTACAGACAACTGTTTGGGTGTGAATATTGAGCAGAACTCACCATTAATCAAGTTGAATAAAGAGTTGTACAAGTGATCCGGATCACTATGATAGGGCAACAGTGCCAGTTTTCTTGCTATATTATATTTAAATATTCCTAAACGGCTTTCACTATATGGTATGTAACTTATTTGTGTACTTTGAACCTTTGGAGAATTTGAAAAAGTGACCAACTGACCAGAATGATCTGACTGAATCTTATTCATTATTAATTTATTTAAAGGTTTTGCCGAGCTAAATATATTGTCAATGCATGTAGCACTTGTGGCAGTAACTCTAGTTGGTTCTGTAAAGTTGTGATGTAAATTATAGGACATAAACAAATTTAAAAAATTACAACTTGTTGAGTTTTTCTCCAAAATATTTACATTAAAATCTCCACAAATGATAACAGTTTTATGGGTATTAGTTAACTTATTTAAGGCATCCTCCATAATGTCTGAAAAGGTATCGATTGTAGATCACGCCCCAAGTATCCTTGTTAAAAAATATTCAATGTACAGTTTTGACTTTCCTGCAATTTTATTATATGTATAGATTCAAAGCGTAAATGTAACATTTCGTTTCATAAAGATACATTAAATTTAAAAAAACAAATTGCGGATTATTTTTTTAGCGCATTGTAAGCCGTACTTTTTGTTATTATATTTTATTATATTAATTATTGTTAATATAATAAATTAGATTTATGTTACTTTTATGCTACTTTTATATTTCTTTTATTTTACGTATTCTATTTTATTATGTTATTCTTTATTTTCCATGTCTATTTGTCTACAAAATTTTTTTCTTCCTAAACCTGTGTATATCTGTGAAAACTTTTAATTGAGCTTCATCTTCTATTCTGTGTGTCATTTGTATTCTAGCTGTAAGTTTTCCTTAAGTAATAAAATAAAATAATATAAAATATTCAAAACACAAGACACAATTAAGGAACAACCTGCATTAAAACTATGTCCCCTCCACGCAACAGCTATAGATAAGCGACCGGCTGCCCCGTTCATCGAGGCGCTAACACTTGCCAACGCAATTTATTTTACTGTACTGTGTAAGCGAGTATACTGAATTTGTGTATTATCGTCATAACAAAACTGGTTACCTATAAAGAATCGATGACTCTGATGCACGGACAAACTCTACTGAGTTTATGATTGTGTAAATTATTTCCTACAATCCGTGTACCTAAATATCTAAATGTACCTAGAAATAATTATAAATTAATTAAATATTACTACGAACATGTTCTAATTATTTATAAGGGCTTTTTAAAGTCTACGTGAATAAAAACCTTTTTATATTATTTTTATTATTATTTATCAAATATTATGTAATTCGTTTAAGTTCTCTTTATATAAATAAATAAAAAAAAACCCCGACTATGGGAAATCATGAATATAATCGTCCGGTAGTCGAGACTATCTACCGATCCGGGGTAAGCGCTCTGCGTTAAGCTATGAACGATACACATTGGCAGATCAACTTTAGGATTCCCTTGCTAACACCCTTTCGGAAGCTGTAGGTGTTATCCATCGGCTTTATTTTTTAAAAACATGGCCGGCTGATATGTTGTGAGATGCATGTGAAAAATCATATCATATTGAAAACGCCTAAAGAATATAATTTTAATTTAATAGCATTACTCGCAAAGTAAAGCATAAATCTAGTCTAAAAAATGGGTGGGTCTCAAATCAGCACCATCTATATATCCGGGGTAGGCGCTCTGCGTCAAGCTATGAACGACACACATTGACAGATCAAATTTAGGATTCCTTTACTAACACCTTTTTGGAGGATGTAGATGTCATCGATCGATTTCGATATGGAGGGACTGTGGAGTAACTATTATGTGGAGTAACTATTAGTACAATAAATCTATCTTATCTTATCTTAAAAAGTAGTCTTGTTTCAGAGCAACAATGCTAATGACTATAATAAAAAATAATTTGGAAGTACTACAATTTGATCCTTTCTCTAGGGGGTCTTCCCTCTTTTTTCTTTTACTCTCTTTTACTTTCTGACTTTTTATTCTGATTTAAACAATATTTTAAATGTAACTTCAAATGAAGCAGTAATGAAATACAAATTTCTAAATGGCAGCTACTGATGATTAATTTTCTAAACTCTCATGTCGGATCCATTTATGAATAAAATAAAGGCATATTTTTATGACTTTGTATTGTGTATGGAGGAATACTCAAAATAATTTTTTGGTTTGGTTTTAGATATTTCTTTCTCATTAAGAATTATAACAATTGATTTACATGAAAACATTTAATATTACATCATTATTTGAGTGAGAAAAACATATAGCGGTACTTGGAAGATTTTAAATTTGGAACAAGGCGTATTCCCGCAATAATGTTCCAATTGTAGCATAGACTCCTGGAAAATTGTCTGTGGTTAGGAAGGCTAGAAACATATAAATTGAACAAAGACCATTTACACGTATCATAAATTATCAGCTTGAACATATTGCTGCTAAGTAAATAAAGAATTATTGCCGTTCGTAAACGACAGGCAACAGGCGGTAATTTACATCGCTAATGTGTTCTTATTATGTACAGACGCTAGCACATCAAGCTACTACTAATCTTTCAAATTTTCCCAATTGAAAATGAACCTTCTTCTTATGTGATAAAGTTGAAAATCTATAAAAGATATTTGACAGATTGGGATAGCTGGATGTGCTGGCGTTTGTACCTACTTGTACGTAGTATTAAAGAAACAACTTTAACAATCATAATAAACTTCGTTTTGGAACTTCTCTGGGTTACACGTGAGTAATCATGATATATAAATGGATAAAGAGGCCAAGTTTGCTACAAGATACATCCGGCGTAGCTAACTACGCCGTAGTCAATAGAAGAATTCATTAAATCATAATATTCCCTTCAATAATACTCGAAGTAATAGGAAATTTTATTCTAAGTAACATATTTGATAACAATATTATATCACTTTCTAAGAAATAATTGTTACGTTCTTTTTAATGTTGAATACTCGTGTGGTAGTCTTGACTTTACTTTAGTAAAGGTTAGTAGTCTCGCTACTCGTGTTCCGTGTTAGAGCCCTCTACGGAAGATTAATTGGTGACCCATAAATAGTTAATACGCACAACGAAACTCACAGATATCCTTACCCATATTGACAAAATAAAATGGAGATGGACAAGGCACATGCTCCGCTGTACGCACGAAAAATGGAGCAAGCCGGTAACGGTCTGGTATCCACGAGACGGGTCAAGGAGCCGAGGTCGCAAAGCGAGAAGATGGGAAGATGATATTAAATTGACTCTAGGTCCCCTTTGGCCAAGAATTGCGACCGACAGGAAACAGTGGACGACGTTGGAGGAGGCCTATGTCGTAAGGCACACCGAATTAAGGGATTTACTATAATTAGTTTACTAACATTTATCAAAAGAAAATTGTGGAACGTTCCGGAATAAAAGGCTTTATTATTAATATTATAAATAGTTAATAAATAAAAATGTTTATGCAGCTAATTCCGCTAGATGTCAATATAATTAAACCAGAATGCCATTTACACCACCTTCCCGCCCTAACGAGAGAAAATATGTACAAGCAATAAATATGAATAAAAATAAATAGTTTAGTTTTAGTCACGAGTAGGTCTGTTTACTCATTTGAGGATCTGACCATAAAGCCAGTATTGGATCGATGACTGTTACTTCAAGAGAAGTCCTGACCGTTTTTTACACCCCAGGTGAGTCTATGCTGGGAATTTCATTATTTTCTTAATAAGTTCTTAGTGTCTTAAATATCTATGTTACCACAATTGCGATTAAATAAATTACATACATACATACATAGACTCACACCTGTTTCCCAGAGGGGTAGGTAGAGACAACGGATTTCCATTTGTCACGATCTCTCACATATCTTTTGCCTCGATTACTGTCATTATATTCGTCATACATGCTCGCCGGTTTACGGTACTTCTGACCTGCCCTTTCAAGAGAACGGAGACGTTCTGATTTAGTCATAAATAAATTAAAACTATACTAATATAAATATTGGAAATAGGTTAAAACTACGTACAAACTTAAACTATCATTATTAACTTCATTGTGTGCCACTGTTGATCCTGGCTTACAGGAGTTGCAGTTGTGGGTAAGAAGGTGGGACTAGTGCCGAAAAACAAATACAAATAATATCTATATTACTTCTAGGCTTGACTCGGGAGTTGCACCCAAACCTCGTTACGTATGGTTGAACACGCTGCCACTGGACTAAATACGCATGCAAAGTCTGTACTGGTACTGAAGTTAATAAGGTCTTATTAAACTAACAACTAAAATATAGCAACATTAAGGTTTGTAACTATATAATAAGTTGGATTGTTGCCAGTGCGAATAGAGAGATACTGCGGTTAGGAGCTAAAATTAAATTACTAGACGTACCCAAATAACGATGAAATGCGGATTTTCGCAATGCAAGGCGTTTATCTAATCTCAAAAATGGGAAATCATAAATTTAAGCGTCCGGCGGGTCTCGAACCTGCACCATCTACCAATCCGGGGTAGGCGCTCTGCGTTAAGCTACGAACGATACACGCTGGCAGATCAAATTTAGGAGGTATTATCAAAATGATACGATCTTTCACATGCAACTGTGAACATATCAGTCGGCTATGTTTCTAGAAAAACAAAACCGATAGATAATACCTACATCCTCCGGAAGGAAGTTAGCATGAGAATCCTAAATTTGATCTGCCAGCGTGTATCGTTCGTAGCTTAAAGCAGAGCGCCTACCCCGGATTGGTAGATGGGGCAGGTTCGAGACCCGCCGGACGATTAAATTTATGATTTTCCATTTTTGAGATAAGAATATGGCACCAACCTTCTAAGGGCTGATGATGAGTGATGAGCTGTGATTGTTTAGAACATTACACACTAGTTATAACCGGCCGGCTTGTGATATACAACACTTGAACATAATGTTGTAGCGTACATACAGGATCACTGTGTCGGCTTGGCTATGTTAGATTTAAATAACAAAACATATTTTTAATAGCAAGTGGGTCACCTGATGTTAAGTGATCACCGCCGCCCATGGACACTCGCAACACCAAGGTTTCGCGGGTGCGTTGCCGGCCTTGAAAAGAGTCCGCAAACAATTGTTGCAGTCCCTCCCCACCCCCACACCCCTATGAACTCTGGCGAACTTACCCACACTCAGAAACACAACATTAAAATATTAATGTTAATATTAAGGAATTTCCTTGGTAAGGTAAGAGCAGCCCGACTGGGGAAGTACCACCCCCCCCCCCCCTAGTCGGGCTGCTCTTTGAGCGAACGCTGTGCGCGCAGAGAATATCGGCATTGAATATTTTCCGAAAAATCACACATTCGTTATATCATTACTCCTTTATAAAATTATTATGTATGGAACAAGCCCCCAAGTGCCACAGGAACATCGTACTTAGTATCCGTCGTCATATATTCCAAGGTATGTCATTGGGACATGTTTCAAGCGTGATATCTAATACTTACGTCACTCGTGCGTACTTTGACGACGGTCAGTCCTCAGATGAATAAGAGAAACGGCCACCTAACAGCGCTCCTTAGAAAAAAAACCTATTTTTAACAAGCCTATTGTTGATGTTGGGCATTTTTGCTTGAATAAAAAGTGGCCAAGTGTTATTCGGACTCGTTAATGAAGGGTTCCGTAGCAGCAAGTAAGTATTTGAGTCGATTGTATGAAAGGTAAATTACAGTTTACGATTAATGACGTATAAAAAGAACTACTTACTAGATCTCGTTCAAACCAATTTTTGGTGGAAATTTGCATTACGTACATCATATATATTTTTTAGTTTTATCATTCCTTATTTTAGAAGTTACAGGGAGGGACGCACATTTAAACTTTGGAAGTGTATTTCGCGCAAACTATTCAGTTTAGAAAGAAATGATAAAACCTCAATATCATTTTGGAAGGTATATCCATAGATAACCCACATGTATATGTAAGATGAACAAAAAATTTGAGTTTCAGTTCTATGTATGGGCAACCCCCAAAATTTATTGTTTATTTTTTTCAATTTTCGTGTGAAAATCTTAATGCGGTCCACAGAATACATCTACTTACCAAGTTTAAACAGACTAGTTCATATAGTTTCGGATGCGGACAGACATGACGAATCAATAATGGTTCCGTTGGCCATTTGGCTACGGAACCCTAAAAACCTGTATTTAGAAAGACTTATTATATTTCATTGTGTTACATAAAGACCGTCATATATTTTAAAAGAATAGCAAGACTAACGTGCAAACGAATCACGTGATGGTAAGTTAACACCATCTCCCAAATACACAAGGGCCGCAAGAGCAATATCGACCTTTAAGGAAGGAATAAGGTCATTTAGTTACATTAACTCTTACTTTCAAAGGTTGTCATTTCATGTCATACCACATCGTACAGACGCCAGCACATCCAGCTACTCCAGTCTGTCAAATTTCTTTTATAAATTTTCAACTTTATCACGATAGCTTAAGGTTCACTTTCAATTGGGAAAATTTGACTGATTGTGGTAGCTTGATGTGCTGGCGTCTTTACTTAATTCGCTAATTAAAAATGATTTAGGGCTTAGGGCACATAGTTACGAAAATAGAATAGTTGTTTCATAGATTACTTGTCCGCAAACTTGAATCAAAAAGGGTTCCTATGAGATATGCATTCGAAATGTGGCGACTGGTAGCTAACAGAGCGGTCAAGTTTTCGGAAAGTTATATATATATATACTGTCACGTTCGGGATTCGAATCCTAGTACCAGTGAGGGATTTTAGTGACTTTTGGAACATCGCTAGATTTTTTAGATAATACCAGAACAAAGGAAAAAGGATAGCTGATGACAAGGACATACAAAATTCTTAATTAGATATTAGATTTTTCCAGAATAATTAGAAAGAGATAGAGCGAGTTGTATGAATGAAAAGAAAGAGATAGGTGAAGACAAGGACAGAAGCATGACGACAAATGTGTCATATAGGTGAAATTTCTAGAAAGAAAAATAAGACTTAAGAAATGTTATAAATTTGGAACAATGTAGGGGTATATAAGGACAAACGAAATACTAACAAATTGTCAATCGCTATTCCTAAATTACTACTACAGGCGCTCATAGCTAGATGTTCTCACTGGTCCATAAGTGATCGGCGAGGTTAAGCAACTAGGCTCGCGGTCATGCCATAGATGAGTGACCACCAAATCGGTTTAATTTCTGAACGTCTCCGTTCTCTGAAAAGCGCGTTGAGCTGTCGGTCCCGGTTGTAGTCATTAGATAACAGTCGGTAAGCCATGTTAGAGGCCTACTGGTGGCATAAACATCTCTAACACTAGGGTAACCACTGCCCATACGATAAGTAAGTAATACTACACTATCTCCAAATAGATCTACACAGAAAATGCAAAATATATCCGTATAATATCGAACATAGTGCCAAGTCAAACATAATTTACGAGATTTGCATTTAAAATCGCGATCTCCATACGATACGACATAAAATACCAACCTAAAGAGGAACGTCAGTGAATACTTGTGAAAGTATGTGATGAACGCTGAACGACGGATATGTGAACTGGATTCCAGTTGCTCGTGATTTCAACGTTCCGTATGCAAGTTCTAGGTAGTTATTGCTAACTTTTATGCATAAGATTGACTATTTTGGGAAATAAGAGAAATAAGATCGTTCCAGTTTTCTGTTTAATACAGGGTCAATAATACCCTTTGTGTTTGAATTCGTTTGTGATACACATTCTAGGTCTTTGAGATCATCACAGAACTTAAAACTACATATTCCAGTGCACTCTACAGATTTTTTAAAACCTTTTTCTGTCCAAGCAGCTCGGCTAGCTACTTCCTATAGAAATAGGCGTGCACAACATTTTCTTTTTTCAACATACATTTTCTTTCAACATTTTTTTTTAAAACGCTTTGTAACGCTTTAAATTATTCTCATAATTTGTCTTTTTATCTCTTAACTGCTTTTCGTAACCTCCTTTTTCAAAACTCCTTAATTGAATAGATGCATAATATTTTGTATGTATAGTATGTTATTATAGTATAGTATTATTAGTATTTAAAATATAAGTATGTTTATGTAAATTGTATATAAGTAAATAACTTTAAATATACACTACAACTATCACCTTTTCTGTCTTACTTTTTCCTTGTCCACCCAACGGTTGTCTGGGAGAGAATTGCTACAAAGCGATAAGACCGCCGATTTTACCTGTATTTGCTTATTTGTAAGTCATGTATTGTATCTTTTGGTGCAATAAAGTGTACTCTATCTCTATCTATATAAAAAATTGTGAGCCGTCACGGGACGCCTGGAAGATGTGAAACTTCGACATTATTTTTTAAAATTAATATGCAGAAAAGAACATATTTTGATATGAACTAAATATGTCATAATGATAAAATAAAATATTTCGATTAATAATTGCACAGTCGATTGTTTTGTTTCACATCAAAAAAAAAAAACGTGGCGACGCGTCGCTCCCCCACTGACACAGAGGTGAGGCACAGGCACTTCTATAGAATCGCTTAAACTGTCTGACACCACAATGTTTTATTTTATGAACCGAATAGCAAATCACATGTTATCGGCCCATTGTTTTAAACTTACCGTTCGATATTTATTTAAATTAAAAATAAGTACGTAAATGTTTCAGAATAAAGTTTTTCCAAGAAGGGCCATCATGCGTCACCGACATCGATTTCGTTATACTGTCCCTTTCATCGTGTGTGTGTGTATTGTGTTAGTATTCCGCGCATCTCGCGTGCGGCTCAATTACCGAGCACGCTAACTACGTCACACGTTATATTTTCTTTCACTGGTGATGTTAAAACGACGCTTTCATTTTACGATATATTATTATTATGACATCGTTTTTCGGCGTATTATAAAGCTACCAGGATTAAAGTGGGGTAGTTTATACTGTCGTTATACGAACGCAAAATGTAACTTACTTTTTCTTACAGTTTTCTTCAAGGTAATTTAGAATTAAATGTAATATTTGTTGACAGTCATAGTTGTTCAAGCTGTCCAGTAGGCCTCAGACATTACTTAACGGATGTAATTTAATTACGATCGCCAGAAACGAGAGCTTGACGTGCCATCTCAATTCATGAGTTACTCAATATCAAACCATTTTGACAGACACCCATCTATAGGTCGAATGACATCCACTGCTAGACAAGAATCCCTAATAATAATATAATATATAGGGACAATGTCACACAGATCATCCTAGCCCCAAACTAAGCAAAGCTTACCAGGCGACGATATACATACTTATATAGATAGATAAATACTTAAATACATAGAAAACATCCAATTCATGGCTACGGTGACCGTCAAAAATAATGGGGACTTGCCATAATTGCATATGCTCCTGTGGGTGATTCAGGAGCGACAATTGTGGATATCTTTGGGAGTCTTTTGTCCAGCAGTGGACATTTTTTTTATGGCGTTTATAATGCCACCATAATTAGCAGACTTGCCAGACATGACACTATGACGGTCATAGTTCATAAAGAAACGCTCCTGAACGTTCGCAGGTAGGCATTCCCACGATGCGTCTTCTACGCCCCCCACGGGATAAGGGGGGGGGGGGGGGTGGCGATATTCATCACCGTCATCCACACACTACAAAGTGCTTATTTTAGGTGATAAACCTCAACAATAATTGAAGTACTAAAGCTTGTTTTACAACTAATAAACAGCTTATGAAGTACACGCAAAAGCAATTTCCGTCATTTGAGCCTACATAACACTTTAGCGAGTCCAAAAAAGCTAATAGTGATAAATAAACGTTATCTTTAGTGTATAAGCAGCATTTTAGGGTCTTACTCCCAAAGGAATAAACCTTTCCTCATACAGAATTATCTGTATCGTTCTCGCGCCAAGATTCCTTCGCCAAAGAAATATTATGCTTTATATATTTTTTGTTATTTATTCAATATTTCGGATCTGTGTATTGTGGGGTATAATTGCATAGGTATTTAGTTCAGATGTATAGAATATTGATAGAAATACAAATATCCTCTGCATTTCAGGAAATAACTAAACAGTTTCGATACTCCGATACGAACTATATTAATGTTTTCAGAATATTGCTTTTTTTTCTCCCTCCCTCTTACCCACCACTGCAACTCCTGTAAGCCAGGATCAACAGTGGCACACAATGAAATGACACTGAGCGGTGAAGCTCAGGCATGTCCCGGGGAATCGCTTTAACTGTCTTGGATCCCGCAACGAATTTAATCAGAAAGAGAAAAAAAGGAGGAGTTAGAAAATGAATAGTTCCACTTCCCTCCAGAGCAAAGCGGGAGACAGAAAGATGTAAAGAGGCTATAGTCTCATGAAATGAGAGATTTGCAACTAGAGAAGCCAGCTGCAAAAGCACCGAGGATCAATTTAAGGGTCCTGAGTGAGCTGTTATATTTGATTCCAATAGTAGGTATGGCAAAAGCGCTTAAACGAATATTGCTTGCTTGCTTAAACAACTCTATAAGATAAGTAAGTATCATTATCCGATATCATCTAGTGGGGGGTGTAGAAATCTTCCCGAGGGAATACCTACCAGAGAAAGGGCAGTAGAGTTTTTTTGTGAACTGTGACTAAAACTGATGATGATGATGTCCTCCCAGACGTATCCGTCGACGGCGACACCCTTAGCTTGTGTCGGACTGGGCCCTTGCATGGGCGCGAGCATGACTTGCAAAGCCAAATTTGGTTTTGAAAGTCCTGTTAGGAAAGGAAGCACAGTAAAGAGACCCACACGAGAAACACTAGAAACTCGAATAGAATAGACAACCCTATTTTCAAAAAAAAATTATGCGATGTGTGTAAAAATATTTAATGCCTTACCTTCCGATTTCAAAATATTACCTATCAGGCTATTTAAAATAAGGCTGAAGGCATGGCTTTTGGAGAAAAAATATTATTCCGTTAATGAGCTATTGACATACAGAACTACAGTGTGATTTAATATTAATGATGTTATATAATAGTATTTTTTTTTATTTCATTGTTATATTATTATGTATACTTGACATAGAGAATCTGTAATGTAAATAAACTAATTTGAATTATATAGTTTGACATTGTATGTATTTGCATGCCTGTGAGCAAATTATGAGGACTTTATGTTTTTAACATCTTCTTTACGATATTTTGAGCAAATAAAGAAATTGAATTGAATTGAATGAATCGTATGTGTAATTGTAGGAGGGCTTAGGGATTTTTCCGGAACTGGCGTTTGCCATCAAGAGCTTGGAGACGGGTATGCTCAAAGCTGTTTTCTAAGCTTGATTTGACAGTAGCTCACTATTCTCCCCACTGAGTAGCAAGCCTTTCCCACGAGTTGCTGGATATGGTGGTAGCAGTCAGGTGGCGCTTCAGGACATCCTTATCATAATAATGTTCTCCTAGCCGAATTCGGCCACGGCGGCCAGTATCAACAGAGATTGGCCATCATCATCGGGACATATTATAGTGCTCAAGTGTGTGCGCAAACACAGGAACACTTTCTATTCCACCTTAGCGACACGACCGGAAAGAGGTCAGGCACAGGACCGACGGTTTTACGTGCTCTCCGAGGCACGGGGAGAGCACGTAAAGCCGTCGGTCAATAACCACACGTAAAGCGGTGATATTACCGCCAACACCCAGACTTCGGGCTGATGCTGTGAAATTTTCTTTTTACAGAAAAGTCCCAAAATCACTTTTGGCCCAACCCGGGATTTGAATCCAGGACCTCGTTAACTGCGGGTGAACACGCTACCGCTAGCGGTAGCGTGTTCACCCGCAGGACTAGGACAGGACAGGACTAGGACTGCCTCGTTGATCTAGACCGACGAGGCAGTCCTTCACGCAGGTACTGTCCGCCCGATCTGCGTTTACCTGAGCTAAGCTCAGAGTAAAATATCTGTTTAGGCAGTCTGGTAGGATCCAAGCGCACAACGTGTCCGTACCAGCGGAGTTGGCTTTTCATTAAAAGACACTCCATTCCAGACATCTTGGTCCGACGCAGAACCACCGAGTTTGGTACACGATCCTGCCATCTGAGCCGAATAATGACACAAAGACTATAACTGCTACTACAGCAACAACCCCTCTGCCAAACGTGGCGATTATGGCATATCCCCCAATCTTTGGAGAGGTTTTTGTCCAGCTGTGGACGTAATTTGGCGTACATGATTTCTTTAGAGTAATTAAATGTAAATTATTCAATTAAAGAAATACATATTTAAATAATTAACTTAACTTCTAAGAAACAGAAACATATCAGCTAAATTAACTATAATAACTAACTACTATAACTAAGTTAAAGGGCGTCGTAGAATTCCTCCGCATCGTCGGGAGGTAACGTGCCCAGAAGGCTGGCCGCATTGCCACGCTGTATGGCAATGCTGATTCTTTGACCCAAAAAAAGGCCAGCTCTCTGGTCACGGGAAGCGTCAATCAAACGTTTCGAAATTTCCCGAAACAATAAACGTGCGTTTCGACCCCAAAGTTTTTTTTTCAATTAAAGAATTTAATTTTTTACTTATATATTTTTTTCATGTTTATGTTTCCTATGATACTTTTAGGTATTTTATTAAATTTATTTATTTATAACGTACACGGTAATCTTAAGAACTAAAACTGTACCCCACAAAACAGTATATACTATTTGACTGTGGCATCAAGACAAAATAATATTATGCTAAAATTATTACATTAATACGGTGTTAATATATTTAGGTCTATGGAATACTTCTCAAGTATTAATTTTTGGTTAGGAACTATTTTTTCTACGCTTATATAATACATGTTATACCATTAATTAGAACCGAATTTAAATATATTTAATTTACTACGCAAATGTGTTATGGAATAAGATAATGTTCTTCTTTTGTTCCTGAGAGATTTCTGAAAGTAAAAGAGTCTTTATTGTACATTAGCGTTAAGATCAAGTTTCATATTCCGTGGGTTTAAGCTCATGTAACCTAACACTCGACCCCTGTGTAGCGTTAAAGTATAGCGAAATTTCAATGAGGAAGAATGAGGGAATACTTTCACCTAGTGAAACACGTATTAGAAACTTTTTATCTCTTTAGGGTTCCGTATCCAAAGCGTAAACCGGGACCCTATTACTAAGACTCTATCTGTCTGTTCGTCTGTCACCAGGTTGTATCTCATGAACCGTGATAGTTACATAGATCGACAGTTGAAATTTTCATATATGATACTTACATTATTATTTACATTACAAATATTCACAGAATATTTAGTTTTATATTTACTCTAAAAATAAATAATTAAATAAAAATAGAACCGTCCCATATAAGAAACTTGATTTTTTTTGCCGTTTTTATAGATAGCGCACTTACCCGTTTTTATTAACACTAAGCCCATAGATTCACAAATTCCTGTGTCGCGGGTACTTCAGAAACATAATAGACAGACACAAAGCACACCAATAATCTACAGTTGTCCTGTTTGGAATCAAACCCAGAACACCAATAATTGGGAAGGCGACCTCAGTTCAAGGAAGGAATAACAATAGCGCGTCGTTTTGCTTACATAGTCTGCGAGTGTGTCCTGCGAGTGTACAGGCGGCGCGCGGCGCTAAGCTTCCTTCGCCTACGCCTCGCCAAAATTTAATGAAACATTATTTATTAGATGATACTTATTACAATGTACTGATCTAATGACTGTATGATTCTAATGACTGTCTTAATTGCTGCACCACATGTTACCTAACCCGTTACCTGCGTGTGAATAAGGTGGCCAGAAATTCCCAGGAAGTATGCAGAAAGACAGTGCGTGGGAGCTTCCATGGATGTTACAAGCATTATACGCTGCAGTAATCGCTGACCAGTAGGTAGTTCAGAAATAAAATACATAAAAAATATACATTAACATTCGAATTATGGTTTCCAAGAATACATGGAAAAAACCCAAGTTAAGGCTTCTATTTTGAATTGTAGTCGAACATTTTGGCCAAAGTTTATACTGTTACATACAATTAAGTAATTAACAGTACTGTCTTGGTCTTGAAGTCTTGAGCGGATTCACCATGAAACAGCCTATGGAAAACCGAATAACTTGCAACTTGACGCCTATATCCAAGCTTTGCAGCTTTGTATTTGTTGGGCCTCTGACATCGATTATCCTGCGTGTGCGTCTGTCAAGAGAGTCCAGTTTATACTTTGGAGAGCCATCCCAAAGATTATAGCAGTAGTCCATGCAGGGTTGAACTTCAGCTTTGTACAAATTTAAAAACTGTTCCTTCGTGAAATACCGACTCACCTTATTAAGGATACTGTGCTTTTTGGCAGAGGCCTTAGTTTTGGACTCGATGGATCGACAGAAATTCAGGTCGCAAGATAAATTGAGACCCAATTAGTCTAGGTGACTGGATATGGGTACAGATACATCACGAAATGTGGAAGTCCGATATAACGGGGTCTTCTTGGCGGAGAAAAGAAACGCCTGTGTTTTCGTGGCGTTGAACTCGACCCTGTTTAGCTATTGCTATATATAGCAAAAGTATATAAACAGAAGGTAAGTCTCATATGAAATACTGTTGTCACTTTTGAGCGGGAGCACCGGTTAAGTGGCTTGAGCCTCTTGCCACTGTCCAAAGACCAGCTGTGAGAGTTTTAATGATCCCGAATATACAAACCGTACTGAACAGCTAAGACAATTGTATGTGGGAAGTACATCCATGAATACCTTAACAAGTCCCATCTTACACCTGATCTCTTCTTAATCATATCGGATTGCTGTTCTATTGCATACACATTCAAATACTTAGGCAGTGTAATAGTGAGCACTTCCAGATGTACACCAGACTTAGTTGCTAGGATAGCAATGGATAGAAGAGCCTTCAACAATTAAAGACATCTCTTCCCAAATAAAATCTCCTTCAAGATTCGAAAGCGCCTAATTAAAACATATATATGGAGTATAGCTTTATATTGATGTGAGACATGAACACTAAGAAAATAAGATAGACAGAGATTAGAGGCATTTGAAATGTGGTGCTGACGAAGAATGATGAAGATTAGTTGGACGAAAAGAAAAACAAATGTGGAAGTATTACGAATGGTAGATGAGAAAAAAAGCATATTAAGAACCATAGAAAACAGAAGGGGAAAGATATTAGTGCACTTGATACGACATGACACCTTTATGAGGAATATTATTGAAGGCAAAATAGAGGCAAGGCGAGGACGAGGAAGACCAAGAAGGACCTATATGGATCAGATAAATGTAATGTATCAAGAAGTCAACGCGCGGACCGAAAGCCGAGACGACTGGAAGAAGCTCCACCGACAAGAGCATAGCTCTTAAATATGATGATGTCCTATTGCATATTGAGGGTTAGGGAATAGAAAGTATACCTGTGTTTGTGCAGTAATTTCTAAATTGTTATATATACGGCATAGTTTTTAATATTGCCCGTCAAAACTATTTTAGTTTTTAATTAGATTATGAAGTTTAATTTGTATCAAAGAGTCTCTACTACTTCGCTAAGTTCTTCCAGTATGCTGACGTTACTTTAAACTTCTTACCATGACCCAAAATATAACCTAATTCAGCAATTATTATAATAGTTCAAAAAGAAGTCGGGGTGGGGCAGCATCCGGTAGCCAAACTCCCCCTTGGGTTTGCGGCAGACAGAGAAGTGGCTTCTACAGCTGTCACTTTGAAACAGCTCCCGGGAAATAGCAATCTGTTTGTAGTACAGTTGTTGTGCCGGTTAGCAAGAGCCAGTAATAGATTACCGGCCCCCAGCTCGGATACCCGACTGTACCACAAAAACACACAACACTGAGAGCACAATTACGTACGTAATTGTCCTTTAAGAGCAGTTTTCCCCGTACCACATGGGATATGGTGCAAAAGGAGCACCGTAGCAGCATTCCTGCGTTCTTAGAGCTCTACCCTAAGGCTCTAAGAGAAGTCCACGGCAGGTAAGGTGGAGTCCTTTACACAACAATTTTATTTACTGGGTTCTATATTACAAGGTTGAAGTATTTCCTCATTAAAATAGGTAAACCTAAAATAGTTAGACCAGACGGTCACCGTAGCCTAGTTGGTAGTGCTCCTGCCTACGAAGCTGGTGGTCCTGGGTTCGAATCCCGGTAAGTGCAAATATTTGTGTGATGAGCACGAATATTTGTTTCTGAGTCATGGATGTTTTCTATGTATATAGGTATTTATCTATCTATATAAGTATGTATATCGTCTCCTGGTACCCATAGTACAAGCTTTGCTTAGTTTGGGGCTAGGATGATCTGTGTGACATTGTCCCTAGATATTATACTTAAATTTTGCTACCTTTTAGCGCTACCCATAGGTCACGCGTAAGATTACGATAGCTTAAGCCCACAAATGCGGCTACACAGTCTTGACCTCCAAAACATTACTAAATAGTTAACTTTTCCACAACCCAACCATTTATTTCGACACAAGAAATATTAATACCATAAGCAAGCAGTAAACATAATTCTCTGACGTCACTACAACAAATACATTGCTCATGTTAGGTAGGCTGTGTAGATTGTGTAAGCTCATTATGAAATTAATTAACGGCATAGTAAGGCCATCCATCGGAGGGAAGCGGAGCGAAAATATAATATGTACAAAATAGAATAACGGAGTAAGAAATGTGTGTATACATACATCTATATTACAAAAAGAGATTTACTATCTATTATTTTATTTTTGAGTTAAAACTGCATCATATTGATGATTTGATTTTACTTCATTGGAAAACCGCCATAGACACGGCCCGTGTACAAAAAGTATAATTACCTAGTTTAAAAAACCTCCTAGTATAACACCTCCTCCGTACCAGCGGATACCGTGCTGACCTTAGTCGCTACGACGTAGTCTCGTATTAGCTCGCTACATTCTACGCCGTAGGCAACGAAATCGGGCGCTTTCGTTACAAAAGAAACGTCAGCGATTGTTGGCTCGTTTGTGAATTCATAAAATGTGGTGTTTATTCTATTATTTTATAATCCATTTGAAGTATTATTTTTTTTAAAGTCCTGTTGTGTTGTCACTAACTGAGGATATGTTAAGTTTTCGTAAATAAATACCTGTAATTAAATAAGTAACTTTGTACTATTTTTCTACCTAAATAACTTAACTTAAATAAAATTAACGAGTTTTTAACTAAAATATTATAAGTAAGTTCATTCACTTAAGATAATGAGAAACGATTAACCACCTATACACTGTGAAACTATATTTGTGTGTACAGACCAGTAAAGACACCTGGCCCTGAGTGCCTTCTCCCACATATGTAATTGCCTATTTTTATGAGCGTACGTAACGTGATGTAGGGCTGATCGACAAGAGACAGTATTTTTTCATAAATTTACGCCTGAAACAAATCCTCGAAACACGAGGATAGGCTTTTGTTTTCTTTGTACACACCATCCGAACTGTCCAGGCGTTGCCGTAGGCGTATTTCGTAAATAAATACGAGGTTTGTCGGTGATCCGGCGTGAAATGGCTCCCTATATTTACAGGTCACTTCGAGCACTTTTATCCGATCAGAAAAGCCTACCATATATGTAAATAAAAATAAATTGAACTACAGATAAAAAAATATAAAATAATTTCAAAAAGAAGTAAGAAATCTGACTGCCTAGATGTTTGTATGAATGAACTGCTATTACTGAGTTCTCTTCTAGCGATCTATCTCAACTATTACTGACGTAAATAGAAAACGACTAAATGCCTGTTATTACGACTCTGTAGAATGACCAAAAAACATGCAAATTGCGTACGCGAATGAAATTGAACAGATTGACGAACCCGTTCGGTTCGTCAATCTGTTCTACTTCACTTTTTTTATAGCAGAGGGCGACAAACGAGCCGGTGGGTCACCTGATGGTAAGTGATCACCGCTGCCCATGGACACTCGCAACACCAGAGGAGTCGCAGGTGCGTTGCCGTCCTTTAAAGGAGTCAGCAAACAAGTGTCGCTGACCCTTCCCCCCATCCCGATGAGCTCTGGCGACCGTCTTCACACACGTCTCTACACTTCCCTCCAGAGCAAATTGGGAAATATAATAAAATAACGAAGCTAGAGTCCTACAAAACGAGAGAATTGCAACTAGAGAGAGTAGCTGCAAAAGAAATAATGAATAAATTTTGTTCACAACTGTATTCGCTTACAGCACTCTTTGCTTACACTCTCTCGACACCACGCGAATGAAGGGAGTTTTGCGTGAAGTTCAAGGTGCTGGGATATACACTACTGCTTCTAAGATTTTTTCTAGACGTAACAAACATAATTCTTTTTACAAATGATTTCTGATTAAAGTTGCAGGATCCAAGTTAAAGCGATTCCCCGGAACATGGCTAAGCCTCACCGCACAGTATTATTTTATTGTGTGCCACTGTTGTTACCCGGCTTTCAGGAGTTGCAGTGTTGATAAAGAAGAAAGAACTAGTCTCGACAAGAATCATAAGAATACTTCATAGACCCAACTCGAAATTTTTACTCAGGTCTCCATTATCTTCCCTTAAATATGCAATCGATAGACGAAACGGGCGATACACTTAATATTGTGCTAATTTATTCAATGAATCAATGGAACAAATTTAATTAATTATTTCTCAATAACAAATGCTTTATATAAGCAATATCTTCAATAAGTACCTACTAATCAGAGATAAACAATTTAACAAAATAATTAAAAGATTCATATTAAATGAATCTTCAATATTGAAAGTGTCTCCAAGGAATTCTCTCGTTTCTTTAAGACTTTTTTTTCATAAATCAGACGAAGGATTTCTGAACATCGCACAGTGGTTCGTGTAGAACAAGCTAGCTGGACAATATTATTTGTTTCGATTTTTATTTATAAATGAGGTTATTAAGCAAAGATATAAGGGTCATAATACTATTTGAGGTCCATTGGTCGTTTGAGCAGGTATAGTGAAATAAAAACACAATATTTTTTTAAACAATTTTATAAATAAATTTAACTATAAATGTAACTATAAAATCTAATATCAGATACATAAAATACCTACTTAAAAACTAAATCGATCACTCATCATCACTATCATCAGATGAATCATCCATTGAATAGTCATGATCATGAGTGGCAGAACTATGAAAACTAGAAACTATATTAACATTTTGTTCCTTAAAGCTAGGTTGAACTAATAAATCTAGGACTTCGATAGGGATTGAACCTATTTTCTTCCGGGGAATTTCTCTTAAACCATTTATTACAGGGTCAGATGTTATCAATAACATATTAAGTAAATCTCTATTCGTAGCTATTCTTTGCACAGCTGCTATTTCTTGCACAGCTGCTCCACTTTTCAGCCAATTTTGAAGAATATTTTGAGATGATGACCTTGACGTCTCTCAGGGACTGCTCCGTAACACCATCAAAGTCATGTCTCAAAGATATAAACCGAAAGAGCTCCACGTTTCGCGTTTCCTTCGGGTGTTTTAGCCATTCTTCAAAAAAGTCCATTTTTGAGACGGTGAAAACTGTTTAAAGAAAAAAAAAGAAAAAAATTAGTTGTGCAAATAATTCGCAATATTTTTTTCTACTAATTACTACTAGATACTTGTGAGAATCATATAAAATAGATTTTACAGAGTGGACATGTAATATTTTGACTATTGAATTCAAAAATATGGGTGAAAAAGTCCACTTTTATCGAAACATTTAATTTAATAAAATTAAATAATGAAGATCCTGTGATAAAAATTAACTAAAACAAAACTACTTACCCTTATGTACACAATCCATCACAAAAACACTATCACAAATTTCTTTTAGTGACTTAAAATAATGTTAACAATATGGTGTAAAAATGCAAATGAATGCACTTTGAATTATCAACACTTTATATACTTACCTTAATGACGGGCCTAATGAGGGTAATTACGAAAATTAATAGATGTATTCCTTAATGTATAGGGCTAATGAGTTCATCTTAATAATTAACTATTAGGAATTGAAGAGTTGTTTTTGTCCAGCTAGTTTGTTCTACGCGAATCACAGTGCATCGGTACAAAACTTTTTCTATTACGAAACCTGTATTTAAACGGAATATTTGGAACACAAATGATAAAACGAGAAACAAATTAAATAAATTTGTGTACGAAGTTTTATTATAGCGTAATTGGATGTTTAGTAATCGCAGTTTTTTAGAGATCCGTACTACCCACGTGTTCTTTGATCCCCGCACTTCACAATTATTTTTGTGATCTATATGTAATTATTTTTAAGTCTGAAATTGTATTTTCTCCATGTAGTATTTATTTCCCTATATTAGATTTAAATATGTTCAGACTCTAATTTATTTTTGGCATCCGGAGAGTAAATCAGCTGGTAATCTCAATTCTTTTCCTAAATTGGAAAATAGTGGCATTGTGGTAGTACTCTCATGTACGACTGTTTTATATGACATAAGAAATTATGGGATGTATTCGTCCCAATAATTTTAATGTCCATCCACTACTTCCTCCAAATTTCGTTCCAAAGTTTGGTTAAATCTCTCCACCATTCCATCAGATTGAGGATGGTATGACGTAGTTCTGGTCTTATGAATACCCAACTTAGTGAAGACTTTTTGAAATACTTGTGTATCGAAGTTGCTACCTTGATCACTGTGTAGTTCCAATGGCACTTCAAATCTGCAAAATACTTCATGTACAAGTCTTGTTGCCACTGTAGTAGTCTCTCGATTTGGAATGGCAAAAGCTTCAGCCTACTTTGTGAAATAATCCATCACCTCAATAATATACCGATTACCAGAGTTTGTTATTCGAAAAAGTCCTGCGATGACAAGAGCTACTCTTTCCCAATGTACCCCAACATTGTTATAATCTAATTGATATATGGTCATAGTTTTAAGTGACACGCAGCTATCTTTCCTCAGGAGATGACCGACGTCTACGACGACGAAGATGAGATGGGGTGGTAATATCATCAATCACACTGCAAGGCATATAAGCAATTGCAATGTGCAATTTAATAATAAGCAAGGCACATAAGCAATTGCAATTTGCAATTTAAGCAATTGTAATTTAATACCGATTCACATCAATCAATAAATTAAGATTAAAGGAACCAGTTAATCTAAAAGTGTGTACTGTCCAATAACAATTACCTGTTTAAGATGACTTATAATTTGTTTCCACCGCGTAGCTTCAAATGTAATAAAAAAAACAAATAATATTATTAAACAAGAAAAGAACAAAGAGCGATCGGCTGCCAAACACCATCTTAAACCCACTTTTAATAAAACAAAATCTTAACGAAAAGGCAAAATCATTGTCTACGGTATTGTTTGTTTCTAGGCCAAGTAAATTAATTATATTCTTTTATATTAAGGAAACAATGAGAATTGTTAATGAGCGTTGGCTATTCGCGTTTCTTTTTTTTCTTTCTTGTATTGCGTATTCATTTAGAAATATCGGATGAGGTTTTATTGTGAGCGGAAATTCGAACACGGCATAAATTTTGTATAAAATGGAAACAACGAAGCGTGGTGGTGCGGCAACTTTATTTGTGTCAAATGTTTGATTTTTCTTCACGGTCGGAACACATTTTGTAGCACAGATTATTTTTGTTTTTGGATTTATTTTACTGGTTATTTTGCTCGTGAGCCAATTTTAACAATAAAGAAAGAATGGGCATTGTCAAAGTAATACTTTTATTCTTAGATTTCAGTATCTTGATTATTTTCGTGTATTATTAAAGATCACAACGTAAACGAAGTAAAGTAAAATATATCACATTTTTCCTTAAAGTGAATCTGATAACGATATTGGACTTTTCAATGAAATATAAATTTATAAAGAAATGTAATATAGAGTCGGCAAGAAATTATAGAAATGACCCGTTGCGTGGTAAGTAGATACTTGCCTTTCACGGTTGTTGGTTCGATTCCCACCAAGGACAGATATTTGTGTGCATGAATAAATTTTTTCTGAGTCTGCGTATAATTTTCTATATAAGTATGTATTGACATGAGATGAGGTGATGATATTCTTTCGCTTCATCCACACAGCAGTTTTTTTTAGTTACTCAGTAATATAATTAATATGAGAATTTAGGCCGCGATATTGCTTTAGTCAGTTAAATAGAAATTGAATATTTACTCAAATTACAATTTACATAGTTTCTGTAGAATAATAATTCCTCTAATGTAGGTTTCTACGTATGTCTAGGAATATACATAAGAGGAATTAATATTCTACTTCGAAGCAGTTCAATTCTATTATTTTATTATTAAATATAAGAACAAGGCAAACGTCTAAACGTAAATTAAGTAATCACCGCCGCCCATGGAACCAGAACCATCACAGGCGTTGCAAGTACTTTGCCGGCCTATTACAGCAGTGCTACCGAGAGCTTTTTAAAATGACGTATACTTGCGGTGTGGCTGACGGCATAGTATTGAGCCACCTCATCTCATCCCGTTCGGGGCGTAGAAGTATTACCGAAGGAATATCTCTCAGAGAACGGGCAACAGCGTCTCTGTGTACACACGGCTACAGATCAAGCTAAACATTTCCAATATAAGCTGAACTCTCATTGTAGCGAAATCCTATACAACACGAGATCAGCTTATACTGGAAATGTATAGCTTCGTATGTAGCCGTGTGTACTATGACCATCATACTGCGATCGCCAACTCGTCTGCGAAGCGTAGCGATTGTGGCATATCCCTCCAAGTGAAGGAAACAACTCCATTGTCTGTCTCATAAAGTGTAATTGGTAAACAGTTACACCATGTATTTCTATTACTACTATATAATAATAATATCCTGAAACATTTTTTACACACGGCCATCTGATCCCAAACTAAGCAGAGCTTGTACTATGGCGACCAGATAACTGATATACTACTTCTTTTTGCAAATACATACTTATGTAAAGTTTGTTGTATTTTATGTTGTCATTCCTGTGTGTCTTTGTTGAAAAAAAATTTTTTATTTATATAGATAATTACACCCAGACTCAGGACAAACAGACATGGGAATCGAACCCACGACCTCCGGCGTGAAAAGCAAGCATTTTTCAGTAATTATATCATCACCAACATGTCAGCTGAGAGACATTCACTGCTGGACATAGGCCTCCCCTATTCAGCAGTATCCAGCGCATCCCTCCGAGCATGGTGACTATCGCATATTTTTTTTTTGTTTTTAAGGATCTCCAACAAAGAGTAAACACAATACATTCCATAACATAGTGCATGCAAAAAGACAGCGAGCAGTGCTGTTCTTCACTTATAGGAGACCACAGCTTGGGTAAATTTGCTTATAAGTAAACTAATAATTTATACACTAATAAAATATAATCATGTAAGATACTAAACATTAGATACTAATACTCACCTGGTAAGAGGACACGACAAATGGAGCAAGGGAAGGCAAAAGGAAAAGAGGCCGACCACAGAAAAGGTGGGATGATGACGTTAGACAAGTAGCAGGAGTCACATGGAACAGAGTGGCTCAAGAAAGAAAGGAATGGAGAAGGTTGGTTTGCCGATTGGCAAACAGATCTTGGAAAGATAACCAAGGAACAAATATTAGTTTAAATTTAATCATATCTATTAAGTTTAAGATTTTAATGCTAGTCCTTTACATAAGTTTAATAATTCATTGTACTAAGAGATCTGAATGAATAAAAAGGCTATATTATTATTATTATAATATACTAAATAAATTTATAAGAAAGCTTGTTTTGAGGGACGTTTTATGTAAATGTTGCTAATATACGCAAGATTACACTGTCCACTCGTTTAATTGAGTATTAGAGTAGCCATTTTATTAACAGGAGTCGGCAATAGGGGAGGTCAGTCCAGAACACTCCCAAGGTGGGAGTCCCGAACAACTGGGAAATGGCGCAAAAGGAGCGCATTGGAGCAGCATACGAACGTTCCCGGGGCTCTTCCCTTCAGGCGCCAAGAGAGTTGAATGAATGAACTCTTTATTTGCGAGAATACAGGTTACATTTGATGGTATTATATTTGCGTTTTACTATATTCGACAGAAAACGCCGTGCAATAGTAGTTAATACATGATTGAATCCAAACAATAAGTACCCGCCAAGTGAGAGTCGGACTCGCACATGAAGGGTTCCGTACCAGCAAGTATTTCAGTTGATTAAATGAAAGGTAATTTGTGGTTTACGATTTATGACGTATAAAAAAAACTACTTACTAGATCTCGTCCAAAACAATTTTCCTTGTTAGTTTTTATGGTAATGTACATCATATTTTTTTTTTTAGTTTTATCATTCTCTTATTTTAGAAGTTACAGGGGGGGGGGGACACTTATTTTACCACTTTGGAAGTGTCTCTCGCGCAAACTATTCAGTTTAGAAAAAAATGATATTAGAAACCTCAATATCATTTTTGAAGACCTATCTATAGATATCCCACATGTACGGGTACGATGAAAAAAATTTTTTTGTGTTTCAGTTCTATGTATGGGGATCCCCCAAAATGTTTGTTCTTTTTTTATTTTTGTGTGAAAATCTTAATGTGGTTTACAGAATACATCTACTTACCAAGTTTCAACTGTATAGCTCTTATAGTTTCGGAAAAAACTGGCTGTGACATACGGACGGGCAGACAGGCAGACAGACAGACATGACGAATCTATAAGGGTTCCGTTTTTTGCCATTTGGCTACGGAACCCAAATAAGATTTAAAAACAGTTTTAGTTATTAGAGATTAGAAAATGTCAATTAAAATTTCAATGTCAAAATATTTAGGCTAATTACATATACTCGTATATGTGAATTTATATTTAATGTAGTCATCAATTGAACAAAAACATCTGTCACATAGCCACTTAAAGAGCGTCCTGAAAAATTCATTGTCAGGTAGGTTTCTAAGGTTTTCTGGAAGTTTATTATATACCTTAACACCCATATTATAGCTGTTCTTATCACATATTTTTAGCCTACTTCGTGGTGCTACTAATGGTTTGCGTACGATTTTTCTTTTCATTTCAGCCTTTTTGTCTTTTTCGAAGAGTAAAATATGATTTCTCACGAATTTGTATATCTAGTATATGTATAGTGATGGTAATGTAAGTATTTTTTCTCTTATAAATATCGGTTGGCAGGAATCTGTCCACTTTAGATTGAAGATTGACCTTAAACATTTTTTTTTGTACTATAAATGCTCTTTCAGCGTCGGTCGAGTTTCCCAATAAGATCACACC
The DNA here is from genome assembly GCA_951640165.1 of Pseudoips prasinana. Lineage (NCBI taxonomy): Eukaryota > Metazoa > Arthropoda > Insecta > Lepidoptera > Nolidae > Pseudoips > Pseudoips prasinana. The sequence goes on along the minus strand of OX621245.1, from coordinate 33,257,364 downwards.
GTATCTAAGAATAGAGCACACATGGCTGTGGTATACCATTAACGCTGTTTCTGTGGTTGTTATATTTTTAATTTTCCTAAGCGCAAATATGAATTTATTGATTTTCTTAGTTAGGTTTAGTCGGTGCGTGTCCAACATACCAGACACTCTTTGCGGGAGGAATATGTACGCCTAGTAAAAAAACCGCATTTTAATGATATGTACCCAAACATATTATGTAAATAACAACGCTGTAACTAAAACTCCACCCAAACGGGTTTGTGTTTTCTTGGCACTCGGAAACTGAAATGTCTGATGAATTGGTAATGATACGGCAATTCTTTTTGTTTAAATCTTGTTTTAGTGGTGTTCTGACGTTGTGATAATGCAACGGTACCCTACTCGCTAATCGTAACTTTTTATGACACTATAATTTTGGTTCAACTGTTTAATCTAGAATTTGATTACGTGAGTTTTGTTTCACAAGAATTTCGGTGTCGTGATTTTCTTCATGATACTATTTTTTTTCTTTATAATAGTAACAAACGGGTGACATCCTATTGTCATTTTGAGCTTGCTCTGTATAACATATCTATACATATAATAAAATCTATATAGGAAAGTCAAAACTTTTCATTGATATTTTTTTTTAAGTATACTTGGGGCGTGATCTGCACTCAATATCGAAGCCAAAAATATAGTTTTTAGAATTTTTGTCCGTTTGTCTATATGCATGCCCGTTTAAACTCAAAAAGTACTGCATGGATTTACTTCAAATTTGCATGAATATTACTAAGAGGTTGGGTCAATAATATAGGCTACATATTGTCACGCTATCACCTAGGGGGGAGCTGTGACAATTTATAAAATTTAACAAGGGTAAAACCGCGGGGCACCTCTAGTATTAGATATTACTGATGGGATAAGCTATGATTAAATAGTCTGTAAAAATGCAGTAATTTATGATATTTATGATCAAAAAAACTAAAAATAATAGTTTTTAAAAAGTATAAAACAGGCTTTTGTAGAAAATCATGGGTTTGTTTTTTTTTAAACGTGTTTTATAGTTTTTTTCTCTACAATCAAACACAAAAAATATTATTTTACTTTAAAAAATGGGGGTGTTTTTCAAGATATTATCAAAATGATAATCCTTCTACCTACTCATATCTGTCAATAAAATAATATGTATTACTATTGACACCACGGACCCAACGCTTTTTTACAATAAAGTACTTCTTTGTTATCCAATCTTTTAGTTTAGTTATCTATTTATTTAGTTATTTTAATAACTTTTTATTTTGAGTTGGATTTCTATAAAAATGAGTTAGGTATTAAATTATTATTTTATTTATCTCATAACACTTGCTTGTTACAAAGACACTACAAGTGGTAAGAGAACAATAAATAAGTAATACTGATTATAATATGGAATTGTCATCGGTCCTTGATAAGTATACCTAATTTCGATTAAGACCGACGTTTTGAAGGAGGTTAAAATCGTGTTCAAAGTTCCCGTTACGTACTTGCCCTCTCAAGCACGGAGACGCTCAGATATTAAACCACTTTGGCGGTCACCCATCTATGCACTGACCGCGAGCCTAGTTGCTTACGAATCGGTGACAGCATCTGGCTATGAGCGCTCTATATATATATATATATATATATCGCCTTTGCGTCTGTTACAGACGATTTACGGCGCATTGTCTGAGAGACATTTCTTATGATGGCTAAACAAACCGATGCGAGAGCGACATAGCCTGCCGCAGGCCTGACAAGAGAAGTTTGCGGTGGTTAGTGCCGAGCCGCTTTCATGTCGTTTCTCTCTCTAACTCAGCAAGTACTCCGAACCAGGCTTCATCATAGACCCTTCACTACACGTTTGCGCCATACAACTCTATTTTCAGCGAGCTTTTCGCAGCTACAGCGGTCAATTTTAAAAGCAGCCATATCCCGCTTGGTGCATTCTTTCTATATATATCAAGCGAATAAAATGTGCAAATGAGATTTGGCCTAAGTATAGTTTAAACTCCTTAAATAAAGCGTGTGGTACAGGACTTGAAAGGCCAGGCCTCTTGGTATGTCATAGTTTCCCCATGTTAATTTGTGTACGGAATTATTATTGACGTTTTGCGTACATGCCGCTAATCAAGTTCAAATGCTTAGTTATAAAGTCTGATTCGATAAGCTGTTCAATTTATGGACATTGTGGAATTAGAGGATGTGCATAGCTCGTAGAACTGACAGCAGATGAGGCGAAAAGATTCTCGAGTGATGAACACACATCGGAAGACGCAGCGTGGGCCCACGCCCTTCATAAGGTGGACGGTGCTACAAGAGTCGCTGGATGCCATTGTAAGCGGGCAGCGCAAGACCAGCAGTTGTATAGTTCTTTGGGGAAGGCCAATATGATGATGAGAGGATGTGCGTCATTTGTTAACGGACTGTGTTCGGAGTGAAGAGATAAAAAAATACTTCAAAGATTAAGATTTTCATAAGATTTTCTTGTAAACAAATTTTAGTTAGTTTAAATAAAGTTATGGTACTGTTTTTAAAACACAGAACCAACTTCACCTTTTTGTATAGGGCATGTATAAATAAATTAATATCTTGAGACAACTAACACACTGTCATTTGCATCCAAATTAGGCAGAGCCTGTACTATGGCAACCAGGCAACTGATAAACATGCTTATATATTTCTATATACATACATATTACAGACAAATAACGCCCCGACATAGAATAAATAATCGTACTTATAACACGTAGACGTGTCCTGGGTGGTAATCGAACCCACGACCTCGGGATTAGTAATAATGCTAATGTCCTCCTAGCCGAATTTCTGCCACGGCGACCAGTCTCATTAGAGATTAGCCATCTGTGCGGGGCATATTATAGTGCACAAGTGTGTGCGCAAACACAGGAGCACTTTCTATTCCATCACTCTCATGATCCGATGGGACGCCTAGCGACACGACCGAAAAGAGGTCAGGTACAGGACCGACGGCTTTACGTGCTCTCCGAGGCACGGGCTCAGTATTCAGAGCGACTACCAACAAGACGAACAGCCCCGTCGAGAGTAATTACTTTGTACCCAAAGAAAGCTCTTTAAGTATCCCATAATATTAAACATTGTATACAAAGAAATAAACACCCTTCCCATAGTGCACAATATTAAGGTAATATGCCACGCTCTCAGCAGGATATTGCCGTTCTGAGAATTTGGCAGGTGGCACTGATCCTTCGAGTGTAAACTACTGGAATATGCGCGAAATTCTACCACCTATCTTAGACCTGCTTGTCTAAGAATACCTATTTTCTTCGTAAACTATCAATGAACGAAGAGACTACAGCTTACTTCAAAAGTAATATACGATTGCGCTTATTCCGATTAATCTTTGAGAGACTGAGAACATTTATATTTTTTTCAGTAAATTCTACACGGTTTATCTTATTTCAAGAGATACAAATACATCAATTGTGTGAATGTGTTATCCCAAAAATAACTTCTTTTTCGATAGACAAAAACAACAGTTACCCCGAAAAAAATGCTTAAAACGAAATAAACCTGAAAGATTACCTCTAATGTCGAACCTATTCAACTACGTACTATCGGTGATATTCGAGTTTGTACACTTTGATATTGGGTAAAATGGCCTTTCGATAAAAAAAACCATCACTAAAATACCTGTTACTTACAACTTTTTATAAAATTCAACTTTATATATAAAAAAGGCTTGAAGTAAAAGTTTTATAAACTTTCGTGTCAGTGAAAACAATCGGATATATCGTACTCGCTAGCACAGAATAAGACCACGAACGGCCGGCGCTGGGAGCTAATCTCAGCGCGCGAAAGTATGCGGCGTCCGGCTGGCTTCTCCCCTGCTTGACGCCGCCCCTGGGACCGCTGGCGTTTGGAGGAGGGGCACTCCATTCGTCTCATTTAAGCGGTCCCGGGAAGAGGTAACCTGCTGTAGCTCAGGTTGCCTAAACGCGTTTGTGCGTGCTGGGGAGGGGAGGAGCAATTTTGGGCCCCTCCCGTCCCCGGAGGAGAGTCTCAGACGCTCAGTGTACAGCGGGGGTACTGGCGAGATCGTTCACGAGTACCCAGAGCCCCCGCTATAGGCATTGTGAGGCTGGCTACCATGGTGGTTTTAGTGCGTATCCCGGGACTAGCCCGGCGAGTCCCACATACCCCGTCGCCTCCCCAAGCGGCGGGCATGCGTATCGCATTTCCACCATGTAAAAAAAAAAAGGCCACAAACGGATCGAGCCAAAGTACAGTTGTACAAAACGTCCCTAAGACAACCCTATCAATAATATCCCGGACCATTATTTACACATGGCCATCTTATCCCAAACTAAACAGAGCTTGTTCTATGGAAACTAGATAACTGATCTACTTCATGTTCTACTTTTCTTTTGTAAATATATACTTATATATATTACATCCAGACTCAGGACAAATAGACATGTTCATGCACTCACATATCTATCCTGGATGGGAATGGAACCCACTTACTGTGGCGTGATAAGTAGAAGAACAAGAAGAAGTACACTTCATTGCACAAGGAATGTAAACAATACAATATGCATAGAACAATATTTTGCAATTGACGGCCTTATCACTAAAAGCGATCTCTTCCAGGCAACCTATTTACGTTGGTAAACTAGAATTTAATATAAACCAAGTATAAACCAACCAAACCAACCGGCCAGTCTTTTCTGTTTCTCCAATGAAACGTTTTTGAAGTGTTTCATCGTAAACTCGCTCCCATAAAAGCTTACTAAGCCACCAACCCACTTACGGCTAAAATGAGCACAGTAAATCAGTCGCTCGCTAAGAACTGCCTGAAATACCAACTACATGCATATTGAGGAACAATTACAAGGGGCTTAGCAGTGCTGCTCTACCTAGTTCCATTATATAGAAGATTATCCGATATTACACGGATTAAGGTTATATTAAACGAGCTCCAATGAACAGCCCAGAATTTGCCTACAAAATTAACATACAGCATAATATATTTTTCCATCGCGATTCCAATGTTACCTTTATTTAAATTTTGGGAGTTATGCAAAATTGGGTTTTGGGGCATTGAAATGTTGCTTTTAATATTTGGTGAATCTGGAGGTTAAGTGTTTGGGTAGTTTATGTGTCTCCTGGGTACCATTTTTAGGAATCCGTATACAAAAGTATATACGTATATACGTAGCCTCATTAATTATATTATTTGATGTAAAATCCATAAGTATATTTTATTTAAAAGGGTATCATAGTGAAGATAAAAAAAAGATGTGGGGAAGTGTTTGGTACATTTTTTTACTTCTAATCTAAATTATCTACAATATAATAGTTATACATATATTTAAAAACTCAAAATCTTATACGCCCATAGTACGTAATTTGACATACACTTAACCCTTTTTTTGAGCTTATAATTTGAAGTTTATTATGTACATAAAATTATGAATCATACAGCTCATGGGAAGCATGCCGTGGCGATGGCGCGAGTTGAGCAACAGCTAGGCTCGCGGTCAGTCCATCGATGCCAGAGTGTTTTAATTTGTGAGCGTCTCCGTGCGTCGGAGTGCATGTTAAACTGTCGGTCCCGGTTGTAACGATTAAGGACTTTTGCCTAGTGGTTACAACCTTTTAAGTTATGTCATAGGTCTAATGGGCGGCTTAAACAACTCTGACACTAGGGTAACCACTCCCCATACGCTCGGTAAGTAAGTTCAATCGAAAAGTGCTCAACACGACTTAAGAAGTTGTTACTTCAAAAAAAAAAAAGGCTTCCATGTGTTTATATGGCCAATGCAACAAAGTAGAATTTTGTTTTTCTTTGCTTCAATATGTAATAGAAATATTATTTTGTATAGTTTATTGAATTTGTTGTACAGTAATGGTTTCATAAAGGACGTAAAACGCTGTGCAGAGGCGGTTTTACGCGGCAATACGGGAATTTTGATGGTTCGTTGTTTTACGATATGGGATAGGTCTAATATACTTGGTATATCTTTCTGATGTTCTAGAATAGCACTTTTTATAAACATCCTTCTGATGCTTAATACCTGACATTCCTTGAAAAGCAAATCCGTAGAAAACCTAAAGGGTTTGTGAAGCATTGCATTGCATTTATTTGTATATTTATGTATATATTTATATTTTCATGTTTTTATGTTTTTCTACTTTATCACTTGTTGCACACCTACTATTTTAAAATAATTACAGCTCCTACCCATCCAAAGGTTGTCTGATAGAAATCGCTTGATTCGATAAGACTGCCCATTGTACATGATTGTGTTATTAGTGTCCTATGAATTTGTCGTGTGTGAGTGTGTACAATTATTATTATTATTATTCATTTATTTCGGATTAATAAATATTCCATATATTTTTAGTAAATTAAACTTATAACTATGTTAGTATATCAATATTAAATGTCAACATTACAAATTATAACAAAATAACAATATTACATGCGCACTATTTAACATTAAAGAGGACGCCTCCAGATCCCCACCGCACAACCGGACAATCAACCCAAAGGCTGCTGTTGCTGCCACGCAAGCGCCGCATCAGGGAGGCCACTCTCTTCCGCACTATAGCCCTAAAGCAGTCTATGCTAGCCTTAGCAAACATACCTGACGCACTGCAATAACGAGGCAACCCCAACAGCATCCTAAAACCATTATTGTACAGGATAGGGCATTGAAAGATTTACACGTATAGCGGACCCACAGGCTACAGGTATAAAATGTCTGGCAGTATGCTTTAAAAAGAGAAATTTTGACGTCTTTTGTGCACCGTGCAAACCTGCGCGCCAGCATATTGCATCTCACTGCCAATGCCCTACGTTCCCGCTCAATATCTAAAACAATAAAGAGTATTCCATTCTAATCTATTCTAACAATGAAGACTGTTTATAATACGAGAAAAAACATCTTTGATCCTTATTGGTAAGTAAAGAAGGCTATTGGCATAATTAGCAAGATTTGATGGCTCTACAATTTAATCTCTAGGATAAACTTAGTTGGAGTACTAGGACCTTTGATGTACTAATTGTACATTTATAAAGTTAGTAGGATCTGGCAGGTTCCGCATTTGAATGTACGTTAGTAACTTGATTTTGAACGGATTGTAAACTAGACGGATTGCTATGGTTACCAGTAAAAATATTTTTGAATTTATGGATTGTTGAAACCAGCAAACCTAGGACCTGTGGGTGAAAAGAGTGTTGTAAAACACTATAGTCAACATATTTGAGCTCTAAATCGCTTTGTATAAAGTAGTAGAGTACTTTAAACTATAGAATATAAACATTGTTAACAGGTGTTAACGCGACTAACCTAATTAGTTAGTGATTAGTTTGAAGTATACACTTTTAAACTTTCGCGTATCATAATCGATACATATAATAAGATCGTAGGAAAGTCAAAACTGTACATTGAATATTTTTAAAAAAGGATACTTGGGGCGTGATCTAAAATCGATATCCAAGCCAAAAATATAGTTTTTAGAATTTTTGTCTGTTTGTCTGTATGTATGTCCGGGCTAATCTCAAAAAGTACTGCATGGATTTACTTCAAATTTTGAATGAATATTACTAAGAGGTCTGGTCAACACATAGGCTACATATTATCACGCTATCACCTACGGGGGAGGAGCAATGATAATTTATAAATTTTAACGCGGGTAAAACTGCGGTGCACAGCTAGTATACAATAAAACTAGTAGCAAAGCCGGCATATGTAAGAGGCCCTTATCATTATGGAATATATGCTTTGACTGACCTTTTGATCTAGTGATTAGTGAACCTGTCTTCTAAGCCAGAGGTAGTGACCGTGACCACGATCAATGGAACTTGGTCGAAACGTCGGGAAAATACCAAAAAAAGTTAGTCGCGTTAATACCTGTTAACAATGTTTATATATAATTATGATACGCGAAAGTTTAAAAGGGTATACTTCAAACTAGTAAAAATTGTTAGCTATTTATTATATAGAAAGCTTTTCTGGGGTTAGTGACATAGTGCCAAACAAATAAATGTATATAACTGTGTGCTAGTCCTACCAGGCAATCTTATTTTGAATGATAACCTCGATACAGGCATTGCCTAGTGAGGCTATCATTGTACATCAATCATGTAAAAAGTGAAGTGCTAATAAAATTATTATTATTATTATAATAAAGTCCTTAAATAAGAGTAGGTAGAGTTGAACATGAGTTGTCATCTACCCACCTAATTGCTGTCATAATTACTCCAAAAATAGGCCTATACACAAAAATAACACGGTCACAGTACAATAATTTAGATTAATCATTTATTGTACTATGAACATACTATTTCTGTAGAAATTGTGACCTTCGAAATAAGAAAGCCTATTTAAAAACGCCAAAACAAATCTAGGGATTCGAAACTAACAACATACTCGTAAAATAGTTGGGCCTACGCTATCTATATATATATGTAATTACAAATGAAAAGTAGTATATGTACTATATCAGTTATCTGGTTTCTATAGTACAAGCCGTGCTTAGATTGGGTTCAGATGGCCGTATGTGAATAATGTCCTAGAATATATTTATTATTATATCTTCCCGTTACATTACGTACAAAAAAAAAACCAAATTGGTTAAGTTATGGAGGAAAAAACACAAGATTATAAATTCTTGATTTTGTTGAATTTTATATTGTTTTCTTTTTCATACGTATTTTGCTTTTAATATATTCGCTATCTAAAGGATCCCTGTGGTTAGTTAGCGTAGGCAGGCGGGTGAATATGGCACAGGAGATAGGTCAAAATTTGTACGGTTAATAAATTAAGAATGATTGCACCTCCTCAAGAATGCTAGTTACTCCGCTCTTCTATTCCGTAGTGTGGTAGAGCACTCAAAAGTAGTTATCTATACAATCTATACATACAAATAAATAAAATTGGAGTGTCTGTTTGTAATATTGAAATAACCGGTTTTTACTACATTAATATGAATATATATACGGTAAATACACCAAAATAACATTTTTTACAATTTTTGTCTGTCTGTCTGTCTGTTTGTTCCGGCTAATCTCTGAAATGGCTGAACCAATTTTGACGGGACTTTTATTGGCAGGTAGCTGATGTAATAAGGAGTAACTTAGGCTACTTTTATTTTAGAAAAAGTCTTACTTATTATACTTATTTTACAAAAGAACGAAATAAACTAATTAACACGCGGACGAAGTCGCGGGCACAGCTAGTAGTTTATAAGAGTCCATGGTATCTAATTTCGTTACGCTTTTCCTTGCATTCTAATAAGAGTACCTATGCAATAAGCCCCGTGTGCAAAGGATGAATATGCAACGATTCCGCAACAACATTACTCATCCCCACTAATAGCAGGCTACAGAATCACCCTATCGCTCTGCAATTTATTCAAATGAAGAGTGGGTACCCACCTTGTAGACTTATACAGTAGAGTTTCACCAATCTCAAAATGGCCTCACATCAGTATAATACTGTTCATGCGCATAAACATGACTGCACTTGTGGCGCAGCGGCTAAGACGTCGTTTGAGTCCCGCGTCGGACAACTATTTGTGACCCATAAATAGTTTTTCTGGGTCTAGATGTAATTTGTGTCCGTCTATTATATGTTTGTAAAGTACCCCACGACACAGGCATCCTAGTGCGAGCGTTGTCTTTTTTAACAAAAAAAAAAGAAAAAAACTGTATCTATCCCTTTAATAATACGTTCAATATCATCATATCCACTGAAGGGGATTGGACCTCAAATACGAGGTCACCCAGGTACACACGGCTATATATTTCCAGTATAAGCTGATCTCGCGTTGGATAGGATTTCCATAGAATGAGAGGTCAACTTATACTGTAAATGCAGCTTGGTATGAATCCGTGTGTACTAGCGAGTAGATTTCCTCAACCGTACTCATTACTAAGTTTTATATCACGTCAACCAATATATTCTATTCGCTGGACGCGAGTACAACCGAGAATCACCAGGGCCCTTCATGACCCTTTGCCTTTGAGTTCGTATCGATGAAATATTTTCATAATTCAACTCCTAAGGTGGTGAATAGGGGTTGCAAATTTTGTATGGAACAAGGTATTTTCTTTGTCTGATCAAATTCAAACTTGGTATTTATACGCTTTAAAAGATTCAAATAAATACGTCTTTCATTGCTATTTACTATTCAGTAATTTGACAAAAGGAGGTTGCAAAATATTTTTCATCAGATTTATTTCGAAATCGGTGTTAAAACTCCTCCGTGCAATTGATTATTAACATTGAATTTTGCCATGTTTGAAGACTAAGAGTCACCCCGTTAGATGTTAAAGTAGGGGTTGAAGGTTTGTAAAAAACTTCATCAAATGTAAAAAATATATATGAAGTATAATTTTTTTTACGGACATAAGGGGAAAGTCCTAAACCATAGATAACACAGAATAGGTTCGTTTGAACATCTTCGTCTAATATCAAATTACGACTACCAAGCGGACGCAGTCGCGGGCAAGAGCTTTTTTTATTTATTTTTGTTCACCGTGTGTTTAGATTCTTATTTTATTAGTAACAAAGATGTTATCTAAATGCCAGCTTAAATTATACCTAGAGAGTAATATCATATTTATGTAAGATGTTTACATGGTTAGCCTCTATGAGCTATTATTACTGTGAAGCCTTGTGTGTCTCTATTATCATGCTATCATCATATTATCTCTGTTTATGATATGTTAGATAGACTATAGTTACGTTTTAATCATAATATTAATACTATGCATAAGCCAACGGCGTTATTCAGGCCACCTGACTTACAAAATAACCATTTGATAAGATGTGTGTTTCTTAAACTCACTATATGTAGTTGGTCTAGCGGTAGCCTCATCAACCACAGATAAATCTCGTGTATATGCCCCATTGAGTATATTTCGCCGGAGCGTCTCAACTGGGCCGTGTTGAAACCGGTAGTAGAGACACCCGCTGAATTTGTTTCGCTGGGTCTTCTCAGTTGGGGCGTATTGGATCCGGTGGTAGCATTAAAGCGCGACCGTCGTTATAAACACAAGGTCCGCCATAATAATAACATTTAATTCGCACCTTAATATAGACAGAACCATTCAGACAATATGTAGTAAAAATATAGCTAAAATTTAAATGATTAAACCTACATATAATCCTTGACAATTACTTAATTTAAGTTAGGTAAATATCGTTACTATTATAAAATAAATCTTATTGTAAATTATTTCCTACAATCCGTGTACCTAAATATCTATATGTACCTACCTAGAAATAATTATAAATTAATTATATATTACTACGAACATGTTCTGACTATTTACAAGCGCTTTTTTAAAGTCTACGTGAATAAAAACCTTGTTCATTTAATTTTTTATTTATTTTAATACGGACCTGGGTTCAAATCCCGGGTCGGGTCAAAAAGTGATTTTGGGAAATTTTCGAAACCCGCCCGTAGTCTGGGAATGGACGGTATATTGCCCCCGTGCCTCGGAGAGTACTTAAAGCCGTTCTATACCTGAATTCTTTCGAGTCGTGTCGCTAGTGGTCCCATCGGATCATGAGAATGATGGAATTGAAAGTGCCCCTGTGTTTCCGCACACACTTGTGCACTATATACGTCCAGCGCAGCTGGCTAGTCTCCATTGCGACTGGCCACCATGGCCAAAATTCAGCCGGGAGGACAATATGTTATAGACTAATTGTAACTTAATTTGGTGTCACCTCAGACGAGTTACAAAGATAGAGGCTATGAATTCGTTATTTTATTTTTAAAATAATGATAGATTTAGGGAGAGTCTTCAAAATACAGCATTTTTTCGGTTAGTCATACCCAAGATTTGAAGGCAAGTTTATTTTCTAAATAAAATAAATCTCAAGCTATCTGCCAAGTGATAAATGAGCCACTAAAAGGTTTCTAGTACTCCTATTAATATAGGGTTAAAGTTATTACTGGACACAATTCCTACGGCTTCTGTTGATATATATTTCGAATTTATTCTATTTGAGTGCCTAGAACGCGAAGATCGATTGCAGGATGTGCCTTCATTCATTCTGAGATTTATTTTGTACTACCCTCGTTGCTACTGCCAAGTTTAGATGGGGTTATTTATGTGTTTATCATAAAACGATGGATAAATATTACACAGACTATGTGGCTAAGAATAATATCGTTCTGGTCGAATGTTAGCCACAAACGCCAGACTGGAAATTAGTCATCGGCGCAGGTAATATTTTAGTAGCGCAAACACAGGGGCACTTTCTATTCCATTATTATCATACTCTAATGGGACGACTAGTCACACGATTGGAAAGAAATCATGTACAGGACCAGGAGGCACGAGGCTGTGATACCACCAACTCTCTTCTTCTTCGACTTCTGGCTGATACTGAGAAATATTTCCATGTTCACTTTTTAAGAGTTTGCAATGCAATTAAGACTGTTTTGGTGTTGCTAATGTACAGTCGCCAAAACATCCAGCTACCACAATCTGTCAAATTTCTTTTAGATTTTCAATTTTATGACATAAGAATAAGGTTAACTTTAAATTGGGGAAATTTGACAGATTGGGGTAGCTTGATGTGCTGGTGTCTGTACATAATAAGAACACATTAGCGATGTAAATTACCGCCTGTTGCCTGTCGTTTATGAACGGTAATAATTCTTTATTTACTTAGCAGCAATATGTTCAAGACAAAGGCCTCCCCCAAAGATCTCCACATTTGCCAGTCTTGCGCTATCCGCATCCAGCGATTTCCAGCGACCCGCACAAGATCATTGGTCCATCTTGTAGGAGGCCTGCCCACGCTGCGTCTTCCGGTTCGTGGTCGCCACTCGAGAACCTTTCTGCCCCAGCGGCCGTCGGCTCTACGAGCTATGTGCCCTGCCCACTGCCACTTCAGCTCGGCAATTCTTTCGGGGAGGCCTTTGTCCAGCAGTAGACGTCTTTCGGCTGATATGATGATGATGATGATGAATATGTTCAACCTGATAATTTTGATACGTGTAAGTGGTTTTCGTTCAATTTATATGTTTCTAGCCTTCCTAACCACAGGCAATTTTCCAGGAGCCTATGCAAAAAATCATTAATAATTATAATTATAACAATTCACTTTAAATTTTAATTTTCGAACAAGGCGTATTCCCACAATGACCCGTATTGTGGGAATACGCCTCGTTAGAAAATTAAAATTTTCCAAGTTCTGAAGTCTAACTCAAATAACGATGTAATATGAAATGTTTTTATGTAAGTGAATTGTTATAATTCTTAATGAGAAAGAAATATCTAAAACCAAACCAAAAAATAATTATAAGTATTCCTCCATACACAATACAAAGTCATAAAAATATGCCTTTATTTTATTTATTTTTTCTGTACATGGGCGGCGGTGATCTGTAATCATCGTCACCTGATCGTCACTAATTTCACGTCTGTCATCTTCTTATATAAAAAAGCACTATCACCTTCGAGCCTTTCGTTTTCTTTTTCTCTAAGATTTCTTCTAAAGACGACTTTACTAGGGACATAATCCGGAATTTATTACGCTAATGTTAGAATTTTCCCGAAGTTAAAACACAAAAACTGTTCTTCAACAATAACTTTATTACATGAACACAATTTATCACTCTGACAACCAACTCGCTTCGTAGCTCAATAATGACTGCCTCGTCGGCCTCGTGTTGCCATTTATATAGACTTTGATTATAACATCAAATGAAAAAACAGGTAGTCGGATCAACGACAAACTAACTTATTTTTGCTACAACTGTCAGAAGTCAAAATAGAGCTACTAAAATTTTAATAAATATAACAATAAAAATATAAACATACTCTAAAATTACAAGTCAAAATCAACATGTTTTATGGTAAATTGAAAGATGATTAATATTTTACTTTATACAAACTTCCGTAATAATTAACACGTTTTAGTCAAATCCCCAACTTATTTAAATCACTGAGCCAAATAATTCGAAAATGTGCAATATTTAATTGAAATTATACTATGTTATTTTAGTAAGCTAACAATTCGCCCATCCTGACTACCTTCGCGTCCTCGCGAATTGTATTATACGAATTCATTGGAATTACACAGATAAGACAGTGACAAAATTTTCAGATTTTTTTCATCATAATTGCACTTATACTATCAATAATCTTCATCATCACGCCAGAAAAATCACGCCCACCGTCGCACAATAGCCCCCAAAGAGCGGGAGGACACGCCACAATCGCCACGCCCGGCAGACGGGCCAGCGATCGTTGTCCGATGGCCACGCCATTGCCAGTTCCCCGGCAGGTACTCCCTCGGACGACCTCCACGCCCCCCACGGGATGAGATGGGGCGATGAAAGTCCATGCCGCCACCACATCTCGATTTTCATAATGTTGTGCTCTCAACTTACATAATGTTGTGCCTGCAATAAAAGAAATGTTCGCACATAGCGGGTTAGATGATAATGTGCACACAGCACTTCAAAAGTAATGTGCACCTTGCACTTCAAAAATCAAGTGCACCTTGCACTTCAAAGTAATGTGCACCTTGCACTTCAAAAGTCAAGTGCACCTTGCACTTCAAAGTAATGTGCACCTTGCACTTCAAAAGTAAAATACAACTATAGCAGTTCATACTTACTCTCGACTTACATAATGTTGTGCCTGCAAAGAAATGTTCGCTCATAGCGGCTTATGTGATTTTGTGCACTTCGCACTTCAAAAGAAATGTTTGCTCATAGCGGCTTATGACTTTGTGCACCTTGCACTGTAAAACTAATATTCGCTCATAGCAGTTTATATTTAATTAAGTAATTAATTTATCACAAAATAATTAACATTAAACCCAATACGTTAACCTTTTACAACATATCCTATTATTGACAAAAAGATTATAAATTCATGTTTGCTCATAGCGGCTTATATGATTTTATGCACCTTGCACTTCAAAACTAATGTTCAATCATAGCGGTTTATATTTTAATTAATTTATCACAAAATAATTAACATTATATTGCACTTCAAAAATAATGTTCGCTCATAGTGGCTTATATGACTTTGTGATTTTGTGCACCTTGCACTTCAAAAGTTACGTTAACTCATAGCAGCTTATATGATTTTGTGCACCCTGCACTTTAAAAGTAATTTTCGCTCATAGCGGCTTATATGATTTTGTGCACCTTGCACTTCAAAACGAATGATCGCTCATAGCGGCTTATATGACCCAAAGCTATGTCGATGCACTTCATCAATCGTGCTATCGATTTGGATTGGTCATCAGTGCTTCCAAGACGCAAGTCCTTAAACAACCACCCCGAGGCGGTGAAACTGATAAAACCCCACTTAATCTAGATGGGAATCCATTAGAAGAAGTCAGTCAGTTTAAACATCTTGGAAGTACCATACGGCATGACAATATCTCCCCGGCATTGGAGATACGAGTACCATCGCGCATTGCAAACACCGCTCCAAACTTAAGATGGCTTAATGACGACTTGAAGCTAGAGACAAGGATCAGTGTTTACAAGGCACTAGTCTTACCTTGTCTTCTATATAGTGCAGAAACATGGTGCCTTTACAAACCAGATATTAGGAAACTAGACAAACCTCACCTAAGGTGTCTCAGGTAGATCTTGAACATGCTACGGACCATGTTCCCAACACGGAAGTCTTGCGTCGTTCCACATGTATGGCATCAAAGCCCTGCTCTTGCAGCGTCAGCTCAGGTGGTGTGGTCACGTCCACCGTTAACCAAAGCAGTATTTATACTCTGCGATGGCAGAAGGTAAGCGGAAACAAGGTGGTCAACATCTCCGCTATAAGGATGTACTCAAGAGGCATCTGAACGCTTGCGCTATTTACGCTACAGCTTGGGAGAGGCTCTCTCTACACAGGTTGTCTTGGGGTTCTACAATTCACAAAAACATAAGATGTTTTGAAGAAAAGCGCCACACATCGATAACTGAGTAACGCCAAATACGCAAAGAGAAGCCTAAGCCCACCTACACGTATAGGTTCATACAACATGGCAGGCCAACTTTATTGTTCTGGTAGTGACAAAGAATTAAAAACTAAGTTCGGTCTAGCTAGCCATCTAAGGATACACCAAACAAAAGTGATTTCGAAGGGTCACCGTTATAGAAATCTATAAGGAGGAGAATATATATAATTTTGTGCACGTTGCACTTAAAAAGTAATATTAACTCATAGCAGTTTATATTTTAATGTGCACTTTGCACCTAAAAATTAATGTTTGGTCATAGCAGTTAACTTCCATACCTGCATACTTGCACTTCCAGTAATTATTAACACTCACGCTCATAGCAGTGAAGGTTAAGAATTTTTGTATTTAAACTATCTTATTTAGTAACAAGAGTAACTCACTGTACCCAATAGAATCTATCCAGCTAAATTGTTATTCATTTTTTTAATTATTCCACACTAGATATGCTAGTTTTATCTTTGTGTTTCAGACTGAAACAGTTCATATAATAGGATAATTTTTGCCTATTCTGCTATGGAAAGACTTAAAAAGCCCTTCGTATGTGTGCAGACGATTTACGGATTTTATTGATTGTGATCAACTGTGAACACTGTGAATTAATAAATGGCCAAAGTACTTACATCCACATGTGATCAGATGATAAAGGAACTCTCATTCATAGGACATTTCTCATTTACCATTAGCGATGTTATCTATTTTGGTAAGTGCGAGATATGGGAACAGAAGCGAATTATTTGGATGAACGGGACTATAGCACCATCCGAATTTTGTGTTGGGAGTATAATATTTATGTTTGTAGCTACTACAACGGCCAGCCCAGAATGTGCTAACTTACGAATTTATTTAAAGCAACCAGTCACAGTAATATTAGTAATACTAATGAGATTTAGTTTAGATTTGTACAAATGTGGTATTTTAAATATATTGTGTAATAGATCATAGTGGTGTTAATTAGTGCTGATTCAGAGTAATCCCAATATTGACAATATTATTTATCGAATGGACTTATTGATTTATATCGGTTACTCAGAGGTTTGAATTTATACATTTGGGTAGATACGTGTTGGGTAAATGGTGTAGGGAACATGACAATATTTTAAGAAGGCACCTTTGAATGTATCTTTAAGCTGTATAATTATGCGTATAAATATTTACAAAGCACGATATTTATGAATATGTGGTTTTGTGAAGCTAAAAATCCGATATTTGTTCGAAATTACCACTCCACCTGACTATTTGTTCTAGATGAAGCTACTACATTTTTTTACTACTTCAGTTAGAAAACTTTTGAATATTGAACTTGGAAATGAGGTGCCTCTTTTGCTAATCAGTCGTTTTGGTAAACCAAATGTCCCAAAGTAGTCTTAAAGGTCTGTAATGGTTGAAATGGACTTCGTATTTTTAATATTTCTCTTCATTGAGCGTGTGTGTGAGGTAGCGTGTATTTAAACGCAATATTATTGTATATTATGTGTGTATCGACCACCAGTATACGACCTAAAGCTCTCTATGTCCATAATCGAGTATATTCTTAGGATATTCTTTCCTAAAGTCCTGGTATGTGGTGCTTTAATAGAAATATTTTAGATGCATTTCGGTCCTTTAACCTTCAATGATTATTCTCCGAGACCACAAGAGTCATACTTGCACACAATGATACAACTGCAACCTGCATTGATAACACAATTACCAACTTTGAAGTCTGCGAGAAGTGTTTGGTAACTGGTGTTCGCTCTGACCATAATACCAATAGTCAAAATAAATAATGAGATAACTAATAATTAAACAGAAATCTCTTTTAGACCTCTTACAAAATCAAATTTAGGAAGTTCAAAACATTACAAAAACTTTCAATAGCAGAAGATTTATGGGGACTGCCTGCTAAAACTATTTAATCAATCATACAAAACTTTGCTACAATCACCGCAGCCGTCCTCAATTTCTATATAAGTGATAGTGTTTTCCCGATTTAATGAAAATTAGTAAGATAGTATTCAAGGCACGCTGTGAGAATGCTACGAACCACAGACCTATCTCAACGCTGCCCTAAGTAAAATATTTGAAAAGTTTAGCCAAATATTGTCACACCCCAACGCGAATGAGATATTTCATAACAAGCAGTTTGACTTTACAAGGGGCCGCTCGACTCAAGACTCGGGTGTACCCTAATGAAGTGCGATCTCTATAAATTAATTTGCGGCTCTCGACGGCTCTCGACTTCGGTGATCACCGTACGATCATTGTAAAACTAAAGTAACATGGAATCCCCAGAGATCTATCCTGGGCCCATCCTTACTTCCAATATATCCAAATGATCTCCCTTATCTCGTGGGGAAATTTATCAGACAGTTTCCTCCGCTGATGACACTGTCGATTATATTTTTAAAGTAAATAGGAAGGACAAAGATCTTACTGAACAAAATAAAACCCTCGGCCTTATATCAAAATGGTATTCTGCAAACAACCTCTTATTGAATGCAGAGAAACTAAATGTAACAAATTCTCATTACCGAATGTGGATTTTAGATTCAGCTCTGTCAACCGTATTTTTGGCATTGACACCAGACTCAGAATTTCAATGGCCCCCTCATATTGAAAAGTTAACAGTTAATAATAAAATTCCTATGCCATTTGGAAAATAAGACAGTTGTCAGATGAACAAACTGCCAGGTTAGAACATTTCACAAACTTCTACAGCATTATGTCCTGTGGTACTCCGCTGTGGGGTTCGGTAGCTGACATATTGCAAAAAGAAACGGTCAGATCCCCTTATGAGTTAGGTAATCTTAGTTTTTGTTTAAAAAAATAAATATACTCACGGTGCCATCTGCACACTGCTCGCTGGCGATACTATACCCATACGGACACGACCAATCGGCTTTGTTACGTGAACCATCTGCGACTCAGCCTCTGGGGGTGACTTTCCCGATCTGCGCCGTTCGGAACCACGCCTATCGGTGCGGGGCGCTACTGACGGGCGATGACGTTTTGCCTCGGGCCGCGATCAAGCGCCCGGGATAGGCCGCGCCTCGCCGCGTGCTCTGGATCGGCAGCGCATCAACGCGCGCCCGGCATCAGCTGCGCCTCAACGATCCTCGCCGCGCTCTCGGGATCGACTGCGGCTCGACGCACGCCCGTGATCGGCTGCGCCTGAATGATCCCAGACGAGCACAATGCTGTGTGATGAATCCCAGAAGACGTCCGTTTACTCTCGGACCGGTCACCAGGCATCTTCACTAGAGTTTACAAATATATATACACTCCAATTTCCTGAAACATATTTTTAAACAACGAGTATCTATTTCTTTTGAGCATGTACCATACTAATGTACAAGCGAATGCGAACTTGAATTTACAAACGAAGTTCTCAGAAATGTGTTACCGGTCTATTTTTTTGATTATGTTTCTTATATCAGCTCATTAAATATCTACATTACACAAATATATTGGTTTCAATTATACCTTTAATTAAATTATCAAAAATATAATTCAACGACAAATACGATATGATGTTTTTAGAAAACTTAAAAACTTTGAGCCATAGTTACAATATTAATAAATCTACATATAATCTGCCATCATGCCACAAAATCATTTGTGGATTAGTTTATCACGCCTTCCGAAAGCCTCCTACCCGGACATAAATTACCGTGGCTGATCCCGAAGTCCCTAAATAGGACTCCGGACTAAGGTGAGCCGAAACAAAGAAAATATGTCTAGATGGGGAATGTCGAGCAACCCCAAAATGGACTGTATATACTTATGGAGCATCGGTCCAATCCATGGTCCATCTAACAGCGCGCCCAGTCTGCCCTGCCACATGTTCATGGCGAGATCTTAGGAATGCCACAAGCAGGGCAATTAATGTGGCCACATTCTGGGCCACAAATATTTAATGAGTTTGCTAACGAAACGCTAAGAAGATTTAACCATACGTAAGATTTTAGACGCATATTTTAATATCAAAACCTACACAATTTTAGTTGGTATCTTACTTGCAAAAATATCACACATAGAAAAATCGTGTTAGCATAATCAAAATAAATTATTAACATACCTCGTTGTGAGCGTATGATCCCACCAGGGTGGTATCAATATACCTGAATTCCTTGGTGTTATCCCTGCTTCTGAATTGTTAGAATTTTCCCGAAGTTAAAACACAAAAACTGTTCTTCAACAATAACTTTATTACATGAACACAATTTATCACTCTGACAACCAACTCGCTTCGTAGCTCAATAATGACTGCCTCGTCGGCCTCGTGTTGCCATTTATATAGACTTTGATTATAACATCAAATGAAAAAACAGGTAGTCGGATCAACGACAAACTAACTTATTTTTGCTACAACTGTCAGAAGTCAAAATAGAGCTACTAAAATTTTAATAAATATAACAATAAAAATATAAACATACTCTAAAATTACAAGTCAAAATCAACATGTTTTATGGTAAATTGAAAGATGATTAATATTTTACTTTATACAAACTTCCGTAATAATTAACACGTTTTAGTCAAATCCCCAACTTATTTAAATCACTGAGCCAAATAATTCGAAAATGTGCAATATTTAATTGAAATTATACTATGTTATTTTAGTAAGCTAACACTAATGTATCGCTAGAAAGATAATTTTAGTAGATAACGAGTTGAGGCGTTCATAACCAGTTGCACTCAAGTGGAAGAAATACGGCACCTAGTTTAACTATAGATGGGTGACAGACATGTGGATCAACTTATGAGCCGTAGCCGTATGTTGTTGGCAGACAAGTCGTTAAGCCATTACAGAGGCCTACTCAGCGATTTGAGCACCTCTGATACCAGGTAACCACTACCCATACGATAAAAAGAAACATGTTTGACATGGTATGAAATAAGTGCCAGTAATTTCGAAGACTGTACCATCGGTCATTAATATTCAAAAATTAAGAGCACTAGTTTGAATTTTTGTATATTTTTACATCTAAAAGACTTCTTTAGGTAGGTAGTCTTTATTAGGTTATTCAAGCCGTCCAATAGCGGCTTGAACAATATGTGACACCAGGGTAAAAAGCTGATAACATGTTTCTATACCACAAAAATATTAAATGTATGAAAAAAAACAAAATGCGATCCACGAGGGTCAAACTGAAAGTTCTTAAAAAATCAAAAACTGAACAAACTAGTAAGTTATTTGTTTTATAAAATCGTAAACAAATGACAAATTAATAAAGTACATGTAATACACAATAATATTAGCAAAGAGTTCCATTTTCAAACTTGATCTTATTTTTTATTATTTCGTTTACAGGTGGCCAGTTTTAAAAAGTTTCAGTGTCGCCTAGGTATATTCTAAATTTCCGCTACATGTGCTACATTTACTGATTTTCACATACAATAATCAGTCCAAACTATCATCGCTAACATTTTTCTTACCTTCTTTTAACTTGAATTAATATATACAAACATTTCTTAGCTATAAAAAGCTGGGATTGAAAAGAATGTCCTTTTAAACACTGTTATGGAAAAAATGAGAGCATTCAACGGATGACTTTAGACTACCGAGAGTTTGATTTCCAACTTAACGACAAATATACCGCGCTATTTTGAACTTTAATACATAAAAGATAAAGTTAATTTTTGCTCGGTGTTAGTTAAGTGGCGTTATTTTCAATGTAACGCATTTTCTTGCAATCTGAGATCTGTACTACGGGGATATCCGTTGTGGGAGGGAAATGTAGCTTTTATACGTAGGGGGAGGGGGAGTTGAATTGAGCCTAGACGTCTTTTGGGATCCGCGCATTGCCTGTGAAAGATTCACATATACATTTGCCGATAAACAGAATTTTTCGGCTGATTTCTCCAAAGCCCTAAAGGAAATTGGAACTAGTAAACTCATTGGTTTGGGAGCGGTATATATAAACTGTACATAGTAAGTTGGTATATCTAGGAAACAGCGTAGGTTATGCTGCAATGATCATAGTGTTTACATCTACGTACTTACATATCGTAATGGTATTTACTTTCGCGTTCGGTTTATAGATGGTGACCACCTACTCGTAAGTGGGTCCACTGATCTGAGCGTCTCCGTGCTTATGCGGGCACATTAAGCCGTCGGTCTCGGTTGTTGACGTTAAATAACATCCGACAAGACACGTCAGAGGTCTACTGGGCGGTTTGAACAACTCTGACACCAGATGAACCACTACCCATATGATGATAAGAAAGATGCTTTACATGGTATAAAATACTTTTCAGTACTTTGAGCAACGTACACACGGCTACACACCAACCTATACATTTGAGTAGAAGTTGATCTATTGTTGTATAGTATTTCCATACAACGAGAGGTCAGCTTATATTGGAAATGTATAGCTTGATATGTAACCGTGTAACCGTGTGTACCATTGGTTACCCAGTACTTTTGAACAACGTACCATTACTAAAACTTTTATATATGTTTACTCATCAAAAGAAATAGGAATATCTGTGTTTCCGTATTTAGTACACAAAATTATTCCAAATATACTGAACACTGCCCAATTTATTCTTTTCCTCTCCGATTTTTGTGAGAGAAATCTTAAACATTTTATTGGCTGTCTCGACTTGCTGATTCCCGTCGATAATTCCACAGATACATTTACCTTTACAATGTACAAAAGATAGGGAATAATGATAAAAGGATCGTTGCGTCTTATTTTTGAAAGAATACGCTTACTTTTTGTTTGAATGGAAAATAAAATATTGGTGTTTCTCATCCGAGATTTTAATATCTATGGTACTAAAATAAGACGATTGTATTAACTATATACATAAATATTATAAATAAATTGAATACAGTTCGCAGGCGAATCAAAGTAACTGACGCAGTCAAAGAATAGCGAAGCTGAAGTGACAGTGGGCAGGACACATAGCTCCAAGAACCCATGGTCGTTGGGGTAGAAAGGTTCTCGAGTGGCGTTCACGAACCGGCAGACGCAGCTTGGATAGGCCCCCTAAAAGATGGACTGAGATATTGTGTGACAAGTCCATTACGGAAATCTTTTAGAGATGCCTTAGTCCAGCAGTTGATGTCATTTAGTTGCCATGATGATGATGATTTATTTATACAAAGGCTCGCACCTTTTTCCCAGAGGGGTAGGCAGAGACAAGTAGGTAGGATTTCCATTCGTCACGATCTTACGCCTCGTTTATTGTCATCATATTCTTCATACATGCTGCCCGGTTTAAATTGTACAAGGTTGCAGACCTGGTCTTTCTTGAGGACGTCTCCAATTTGGTCAGAGAATGTTCCCTTTCCGTTTGTACCATTCATATAGGTCAGGTATACTTTTGTCAATATTCTTTCATTCATCCTTTTTAAATGCCCAAACCATCTCAGCATACCTTTTTATAAGTACATTTGTGACCACATCTTCTTTCACACCACAATGCTCTCTTGTATCAGAATTTCGTTGTACGAGTATTTTATATATCAGTATATTTTTTATTATTGGCTGATATTGCCCTTAGTTTGAACAAATAATTAGCTAGTATCATTCTGGACACAGGTCTCGCTAATAATTTAAGGCAAATCATTACCTTTTGGTTCAACCGTCGTTGCGGCATGGATTGCACCTGCTCTATAAGCACGACTGATCCTGTGACCGCAATATACAGGCTGATCGAGGAGTTGACATTCAAACGCAAAATATAGATACTTTATTATGAGGAGTATCCGAATCACTCCCATGTATGTTCTACGATTTTGCGTAGTTTTTGAGATAGAAACTTTTTAATGATTTTTTTCGTAAATTTCACCTAACAAAAGTTTTCGTGGTGATTCAGATACTATCATAAAGTATCTAAATTTTGCGTTTGAACGTCAACTCCTCGGCCACTCTGTATATGATAATGTATACAAATCTCGAGAGGTTAAAAACATGAATAATAAGCTAGCAAGAAGTTTCCAATAGTAAGAAAACAATTGCCTATTGGTGGTGGACGGCCTAGAGTATGCTGAACTTCTTCGATAATTTCCAAACCAGTTGGCGCTCCTAAAATCTATACTTCATATTATGTGAGTAAAAACGTTTAGATATTAATTTAGCTCAGTTGTTAATATTTGATGAGCCTGTTGGCGTGGTTGGTAAATGCGTTGTGCGTTCAACTCCCACCCAGAAAGGATATTTGTGTGTAGAGTTAGTAGATCGGAACTGTAGGGGGTGTGTGTTGCGTATGTCCATGGGCGGCGGCGATCACTTACCATCAGGTAACCCACTTACTCGTTTGCCATCCTATTTTATAAAAAGAAAAGGTCAAGTTGATATACAACATGTAACTTAATTAACGCACATTCTGAAAATAGTTTGTTCAGAATCGTTTACTGAATCGATTTATATATTTTTTAATATTGGTTATTTCTTTTCAAAATAATTAAAATTACGGAAATTATTGTCATTTTAACCCTACACAGTCAAATTAAATTGAAATGGGCCGTAGGTCAAATAATAAGACTTTTAAAATTGCAGTTTTATTTGTATTCATAAAATTCCATCATTCAATACAAAATAAAGAAAAATTAACTTTATTCCAAGAAACGAATTTAGTAAATAACAAGTATGTATTATGATTACAACATAATATTCTAATTGGGGTGTCTGAGGGTGTGCGTTAATTACGTTACATGTTGTATATTTATTATGTATTCTTCCTCACCACAAAATAAAATAACATCATAACGTAATTATTGAACGCCAAATTACACTTACCATAACACCTTCATGTTTAAAGATAGGAGCGGCTGGTCATCTGTCATACAGGTTTTCCACCTAGTACGGATACCAGTCTCTCACACAGATTTCACCTCTTAAATGTTATGCGAACATTAATAAATAATAATAATAATATAATATCTGGGGACAATGTCACACAGATCATCCTAGCCCCAAACTAAGCAAAGCTTGTACTATGGGTACCAGGCGACTATATACATACTTATATAGATAGATAAATACTTATATACATAGAAAACATCCATGACTCAGAAACAAATATTCGTGCTCATCACACAAATATTTGCACTTACCGGGATTCGAACCCAGGACCACCAGCACTACCAACTAGGCTACGGTGAAATTAATTTTCTTTATCAGCATTGCCATACAGCGTGGCAATGCGGCCAGCCTTCTGGGCACGTTACCTCCCGACGATGCGGAGGAATTCTACGACGCCCTATAACTTAGTTATAGTAGTTAGTTATAGTTAATTTAGCTGATATTTTTCTGTTTCTTATAAGTTAAGTTAATTATTTAAATATGTATTTCTTTATTATCAGTGAATAAATATTTCCCATTTTCTTTAAGTAATTCAATTTAAGTATTTTGTGTGTGAGAAGAAAATAAAGGTATTTATATTATATTTTTTTGTTAATCGTATATAATCGAATAAAAAATCATATTAGTAACATACACTAGCATTTTATTATTCTTATAAAATGCTAGTGTATGTTACTAATACAATTTTTTAGTCATCCTGATAGATATGCTCGTGATATCACTGGTATAAACCTTAGTTGGCTTATGTTAGTACTATAATTTGATTGTGTACAATTCTTTTCTATAAATGATAAATAAATATATAATACATTTTTTTTATATAATAGTATGGCAAACGAGCAAGTGGGTCACCTGATGGTAAGTGATCACCGCCGCCCATGGACACTCGCAACACCTGAGGAGATGCAAGTGCGTTGCCGGCCTTTAAAAAAAGAATAGGCTCGCTTCTTGAAGGTTGCCATGTCATACCGGATCGGAAATACCTCCGCAGCTAATTGATTCCACAGAGCGGTAGTGCGTGGCAAAAAGTTTATTGTGAAACGCCACTGTGCGTTTCACAATAAACTTTTTGCCAGATGACCATTCATCCAGGTGATAAGGATGAAATTTCTACTTTTGGCGAGAGGGTCCATACATCCCTTAATGTAACAGGCCAATAAAGAAACATCAAAAACCGCTTCCTACAAAAAACATCAACAACGCTCTAATCTAACAAAAAGCCTCCGATACAAAAAAAAAACATAAATAAACAAAAAACTATCGCCAGCAGACTAAACTGCATCACGTAGTAAAAAAATAATAATAAAAAAATATCGGAAACTTTTTGATTTGTCCGCTTTCGTACAACCGGATACATGCACCAGTTTCGGGTGGCATACTAATGAATTGGCTACCTCTTGTTAGGGAAAAAGGCAAGCATGGTTTTAAAGATGCGTTTGTGTTACGTTTTGTGTTTTATTTACAAAAGAGACTAAACGAACTAAGTAATTAGATTTACATGTCAGAAATTAATTACATTAAATATTTCTAGTTAAGTATAATTATAGTATAATAGTAATAATAATATCCTGGGACATTATTTACACACGGCCATCGATGATCCCAAACTAAGCAGAGCTTGTACTATGGAAACCCGATAACTTATATACTACATTTCTTTTGTTAATACATACTTATCTTGTGAGTTTTAACAGCGTTTCTTGAAATTTTATCGGTATTGACTTGAAACTCACTTGAAGAATGACAGTTATGGAATATGCATACAATATTTTTTTATCACAGTAAAACCGCGTGGCACAGCCCTTTACCGCACGGTTTTACCCGCGTTTAACTTTATAAATTATACCCTATGTGTTAATCCAGGGTGTCAGCCCTGTTCATATCAAATATTATTAAAATCGCTCCAGCCGTTTAGACGTGAAGAAGCAAGAAACATACACACTCACAAACTTTCGCCTTTATGATATTATTGTGATTAGTGTTTATCACACTTTGATCAAACATTAAAACTGCGGGCGCCTTTTTTCAGCCTCGACGTGTACGAGTTTTGAAATATTTAAAGACAAGATAAGATCAATAGATTTTCCAATACTAACCCGGCGTTTGATTGGGGGTTAAATAAAACCTTAACAAATACCACAAGTAAAAATGGAAAATTTCACAATTTAGAATATTAAATACCAACACGAAAATTCCATGTATGCAATGGTAAAACAGCTTATTGTTCAGCAACCACAGAATTTAAAAAGGAAAAAAAAACAAGCACATGTTTTTTGATGCCGCCTCGTTGGCATGCATATTCATAATTGTAGGATTTTCAAACGTGCATTGGAAAATTGAATATTCCGGTTTCATTCACAGCCTCCCTTATAAATAGCTTATCAACCTATCATATGCACTTAGAAATTTGAGTCTTATTAACATAAAGATATGAATCGTTTTTTAAACGAACTGAAATAAGTGACGGGTGGGTTAGGTAGTGTCGTAGTCTGATTAACATGTACGGAGTATTATAACTGGCTTACATGAGCTCCTATATTTATCTAGACTAGAATAATATTTATCAATTGACGTCACGTCAGTGTACATTATTGTACTTCAAAAACTACCCTTATTGCATATGCAATAAGGACGCTGTGAAGATCAAACTGTCTCTACATAGTCTCTGTGTTCTATGAAAGCGAATGAATATTTATATTTAAAGCTTACTACAGCTAGATGATGAATACAGAGAATATATTTCAACTATGGTTTTAAGTTAGTTATCTTAAATATAATAGAATTCTCACACTAGATAGCTGCGTTATTCTAGATATTATTGTTTTAGTCTTAATTAGATATCTGTACCATGTAATTTCGAAAATGTACATATGAAAATACCACTTATGAATAATACTCGTAAATTTGTGTAAATTCAAGGTTCAGAAAAGCGATTCGAAGTATGTATGAGTTGTTGATTTAGTTAAACCAGTAAGTAAGCAGTAGTTTATTGGACGTAGATCCAAATAAATACATTATGTAGAGTTCGATTACCTTAGAGATGGATGAAGGCTGCCTCCAAATTAAAATCAATTCAATTAATTTATTTACAGTAAATTGTGTTCACAGTTTAAATTAAATTACGAGTACATAGGATCCTTAAAATCTCTTAACCCTGTGTATGTCATGTAAGTATTGTTTTAGAATCGATTACATTTAAAAAATCATCTGCTGTGTGGTGACGGCGACAAATATCAGAATCAGAATATCATCACCCCATCTCATCCCGTGGGGGGCGTAGAAGTCGACCCGAGGGAATATCTACCTGAGGAAGGGCAGCAGCTTCCTTCTGATTACTATGACTATCTTACTGCGATCGCCAACCCGCCTGCCAAGCGTGGCGATTATGGCATATCCCCTCAAGACGATTCTTGAGGGAGGCTTGTCCAGCAGTGGACTTATTTAGCTGTAATGATGATGATGATGACATTTAAAAAAAGTAATAGGATACTAAGTGCGTACATAAAAAATTTATACAAATATAGGCACTATACATACCAACTGACTGGTCTCTCGGTCCTTTATTTTATTTGGTTTTTTAATATCTTCGGATGACTAACTCACTGCCATCTGATCCCAAACGAGGTAGAGCCTGTACTATGGCAACGACAACTGATAAGAAATAAAATAAAATAAAAAAGGTTTTTATTCACGTAGACTTTAAGAAAACGCTTGTAAATAGTCAGAACATGTTTGTAGTAATATAGTTGTATACATTATTATTTCTAGTAACATAGATATTTAGGTACACATTGTATGAAAACATGTATAAAATTTATTTTATTATAGCATTGATATTTAGCTAGCTCGTATCAAGTTATTGTCAAGAGATTATGTTTAATTATCTAGTTTAAGTCTAATATTTTTACTACATATTGTCAATGGTTCTGTCTATATTAAGGTATTATTATTATGACGGACCTTGTGTTAATAACGACGGTCGAGTTTTAATGCTACCACCGGATCCAATGCGCCCCAACTGAGAAGACCCAGCGAAACAATTGTTCAGATTCACTATCAACTAAACCCACAAGGCAGTCAACATAATATTATTATGTTATACAGTTATTAGCTCAAATATATCCTAATAATACGGTCATAATAATATTTTTTTATTAATAGTATTAACAACTAATAAAAAACAATATGTTTAATCAATTCCACTGATTTCTTTATTTTACGCCACTTTAAAGAAAATGAATTATTACAAAGACGAATCCAAATAATGAAAAAAGCTAAGAAAATTTACAGAAAGAAAATATGATTCATAAACGATCTCCAATTTCACGGCGACATCAAAGAGAAACAGAAATTAAGGTTGATACAGACAATAAAAAATATATTTCTATTTTTTATATTTTACAATATATAATAATATCTATTACTTCGAAATTTAATTCAACTATAATCATAAAATATAAAAATGGCAGTTTGTGCCTGGCTTAGTAAATTTAGTGACACCAACTTATTAATTTTCAAGTTTAAATGATTTCTGATAGAAGCTTGGTTGCAACTATATCACATAGCTAGCCAACTGCGAGTCTGCCTCGCACACGGAGGGTTCCGTATTAATGTGCAAGATTTTACTGCGTTATCTTATTAAGGTTGAGCATAAATGTATTGTAAAATTCACTTTTCTTTATTCATAATAAGTATGTCATAAAAATATTTAAATACATTTAAATTAGTTTGACGGTCAAACTCGGGGCCATTGTTAACATTTTTCAATTAATTTCAAATGAATTATGATCCAGTAAAATGAACAAACTCGATGCCGCTTTGCCATTTCAAATAAAAAAATCCCTTCATTAATTTATTAAGCAAATTACGCATTACGAAAACCAAAATCCACGGAAGCCGTCTAAATACACCCTTAAAATAGAAAAAAGAATATTGAAGCGAAAAAATATACGCTCAGAACTCAAGTACTTTTTAATTAGATTCTTCGTCGACTTGCTTTTTTTATTTTTATTTTTGTTTATTCCTTCTCACCTCTTAAATTACTTTCCCTAACAGCCTTATAATGAGAAAAGTTTTAAGTGCCAAGCAGTTTAAGATAAGATTTTTAATCGGTGATATAATAGTTTAGTGATAATGATAATGTTTAAGAATCGCGTACCAAGCTTAGTGTAATCGTTATCTGGTATTAGAAAGACTTTTGGCCGAGCTTAAGTAAATCATTGCTTTAAGAATGTTTTTAAGGTATCATTTGAATCAATGTTTTTGCTCTTTAAGGTTGCCAGTTAACGTAAGATTTACTTCCAATTTATAATTGAATTATCTGGAAATCAATAGTGTTAATATTTTTACCGAAGACCTTAACAAACTTAGGAGGCTAGCAGTCAGGGATAATACTCAATACTCAATTGTTTTTGTTTACGATAATGTATAGCAGGTAGTGAACTTATAATACAAACATAGACTTACGCGTGTTTCCTTTCCTCTTTGCACACCTGTTTTTATATTCTTCATAAGTCAAAATAAGTCTAAGTCATTTATTTCATAACAAATTACATTGTCTTGTTTTAAACCTAAAATAACAAATTAAAATACTAAAACATTAACTATATTATTATCAATTATATAATATTGTGTACATAATTATATCATACCAATTCATTATATAAGTCATTTGTCATTTTAAATTCTTCTACACTATAATAGCCTATCTTGAATAAATAGGTTTTAAATTGTTCTTAAATATATTTGCACTATATACCAAGCTTTTAAATTCTCAAGGAAACTTATTTTATAGTGACAACGATTGTACTCTGGAACTGTGTTGAACCACATTAAAGTTGTCTTGGAACAATGAAGGTTTTCTACGAGTGGGCATAGATGCTTTCCTGGGCCAACGATTGTATATATAACAATCATTGGCCCTGTTGGGCACAGTGACATTAGTAAATGGCAGAGAGGAAGGAAGTGCATGGTGCAATATTTTCACCTTAGAAAAGATATTCCGTAATAATAACATTAATAACTTAATGTTTTATTTCTGCAAGTTTGTACGATCACTAGACCGCATCTGGGTGAGGGAAGGGTCAGCGACACTTGTATGCTCACTTTTTAAAAGGCCGACAACGCAGTTGCGACTCCTCTGGTGTTGCAAGTGTCCATGGCCGGCGGTGATCACTTACCATCAGATGACCCACTTGCTCCTTCTTTTATAAACAAAAACAACCTAATTTATTACCTAGTTAATAAAACGATTTGAAATTCACTCGCTATACTGGCCAAATTACTGCTTAAAACGTATTATCAGAGTGAATACACTGGTAACATATAGATTAATTACTCCTAATTAAATCGATACTCAGCGTATACTATGTAATAGACGACTCAGGATGCTATTGGGACAGTGTCATTTTACATGCATGTGAGATTGTTTTCACGCAATCATTTGAATAAAGACCGCCTCACTATTATAGAGAAATTAGAAACAGTCCCAATAGCGCCGAAAAACGATGGTGAAGACATTTCATTCTTCGATTTAGATGCACTTTAGCATTTAGTGATATGTTGCGAATATCGACATCTGCAGTGGCTGCTGTTTTTGTTGAACATATCATCGTCATCTTATTAGGCAAAAGACTCACTGCTGGTCATACGTCTCCTCAAAGTTCTCCACAATTACTGATCTTGTGCTACCCACATCCAGCGGAATCCTGCACCCCACACAAAATCGTCGACCTTTCTGTTGCAGATACATAATTATGTCTAATTAAAAAAAAGCAATCAAAAATACTACAGTTTCAAGTTATTGCAATACTTAAACAAAATCTCAATTTGTAACGTCAATGCATTTGTCATGTATCTTTTGAACTGATATACTAATTTCAATGTGATTTTTCCGTCTAATTGCTCGTTTAAAATGTAATGCCGTAGTCCTACGCAAAATTTAATGCAAAAGTCAATGATTATTTCTTTAATAAAACATTACATTTTCAATTAATTAAAATATATATCTAAATATCCCATTTTCCGGGAATTCAATTTTGTTAAGTAAAAGGTAAATTCTTGTTAATATTAATCGTTAATTTGAAACAAAAGTAAAGCACAAATCTAAATTAAAAATAAAAAAATCTCAAACGAAACGACCAATATACTTGAAGATTTATTTTTCCATACAAAAATTATTAAAAGGTACTCCAGTGGCCATCTAATTAAACAACATAAATTATATATTACAAAAAGATTTTTCCTCGTAAATTCGGCGTTCTCGCCTGGCTGTGACTACAAAGATGCCTTTTTAAATGAACCGTGTAATCTAGAAGATAATAATTACATAACACGATTCATTTCGGAAGAGCAAAGTTGTAATATTTTTCTTGAAGATTGTGGTGCAAGGCATAAGCACATAGCAGCTGTACAGAAAAAAAAATACATTCACTAATCATACAACTATGGCCCGAACCCCATATGGGTGCCCTCAGATTTAGTCGCTTACATTAAGCTACTGGTTGAGATCCTTCTGCACCAACTGAACGTTGTCTTAAATTCTTTAATTTTAATATAGTAGTACTAAATTTAAAAATAACAGCTTAGTAACTCGTTATTCATTTAAGGATTTAAAAAAATATATGTGATATAACAGGCCGCACGGACGGACTAATTATAATTACGTAATAATGTACCTTTTGGAATAATATTTGGTTTCATTATGTAAACCAAATAAAATAAAAAAGGTTTTTTATTCACGTAGACTTTAAAAAAGCGCTTGTAAATAGTCAGAACATGTTTGTAGTAATATAGTTGTATACATTATTATTTCTAGTAACATAGATATTTAGGTACACATTGTATGAAAACATTTATAATTTTTTTTTTCTTATAGTAATGCTATTTAGCTAGCTTGCCACTAAATAACCCCCACTTGTATGGTGACGTCATAGAATATCATCAACCCATCTCATTATAATACCTACCAGAGGGAATAGCTACTAGAGAATGGGCAACAGTGTTTTTTCTGTGAATTATGACCATCAAACTGCGATCGCCAACCCGTCTGCCAAGCGTGGCGATTATGGAATATCCCCTTCATTCTTTGGGGATGCTTAAGTCCGGCAGTGGACTTTGGCTGACATGATGATGATGATGATGAAGACTGGACAAAGGACATTCAATCAATTCATCATGTGGGGTGATATACCACAATTCCCATGCTTAGCGGAGGATTTAGTGATCGCAGTATGATGATCATAGAACACAGAGAGTCGTGCTGCCCGTTCTCTGGTAGATAATGGCTCGGAATGACTTCTATGTCTCCCACGGGACAATGGTGGGTAATATTCCTCTTTAGTTTGCAAGGTAATAATCAAATACTGAATTAATTTTAAACGATCAACGTTGTAATATTTTTCGTGATTGATTTGGTATAAGAGATAAGTTGAAAGCGTGTCAAGATAGAAAATGACTAAATGCATGATAAAAAAAAACTATTTGATTTAACTATGTCACGTATTTATCTCATCTATATGAAAGGTGGTAAAACAACAATTTTCAGACTATATTTAATTCTAAAAGAAGCTGCACTAGCTATCAGGTTACGTAGAAGTGAAACATAAATCTTCCTTTGAAAATCAAGCAAATATAGTACACGACCGGTATATGGTTGTGATATTCGTTAAAATATTGCTATTACTACCGATGATGTACTAAATGTTTAACGTTTCTTATATTGGTCTTGTGGTTTAATCATTATCATAATTTTAAGCGTCAAAAGGCAAAAGCGTCCCAGGTTTCCATAATTTCATATTAAGTGAAATTCAGTAAAATATTACGACTGCAGCCGAGGGGTGTAAAACATTTTTAAAATATATATGTATGTATATTGGCTTTGTGGCATAATTGAAAGACCTCTCGGGCCTCCATAATTTGGAGGCATATTGCATTGGTTATAGCAGACAGGTTTGAAATCGCAGTAATCAGGGCATAGACATATTTTGACCGAGACGAATTGGCATTGGCTCGGCTCATCAAATATTGCTTTATTTTTAATTAACTACCTACATACATTACTTATACATATAAATGTGTTGTGTTACATAACACCTTGTTTTAATTGGCCTTTTTGTATGTAATTGTGTAGAATAATTTTATTTTATTTTATTTATTTATTTTTCTTAGGAAGACCAACAGCTTTCAGCGACATTTTTGCTTTATATGTTATACGTGACAGAGAGCCATTAATAGGTCTCTACGCATAAAACATTGTTTACGAATCTATAAGTGGTAAATGTCATGTATAACGGTTGTAATAATGCGAAATAAATAAAATACAGATAGACGTTGCTGCCTGTTCTCTGGTATATATTCCATCGCGAAATTTACGCGTTTTACCCGAAACATGGATTAAAACTAAAGTTTGACCAACACTCTACGTCAGCTTTCCACTTATACCATTCACTAACGACCCTCTTTCCAACTGAATATTTATATAATGTTCGCGAAAAGAGCGTGAAATTGCAAAGAAAACAGAAGTTAAACTCTCTTTGATCTCTTTTTTTATAATTTACTACTAATATATACTAGGCTTTTGACATTTCTCGCTTCTGATATTCGGATAACATTCCGAGTATGCGCTGAATAATATTAGCATTTTTAGTAGATAACAGTATTCTAGATTGTGGACGGAGATTTGGCACGAAATAAAACTGGAGTTTTCTATGTATGTTTTTCGACGTAGTTTTGGAATGGTATTTGAGTAAAATACATTTGCACGCGTATTATTTAATAAAATGTACCCAAAGAAGATTCCTACAGTTGCACTATAAAATTATGAAGATGGACAAATCCAAGATCAATTAATCAATTGCGCAAGTCATATTTTAAAGTGTAGTGTGTAAACATTCAACTTGCAATTTTATTCCCTTACTCATTTGGGCCGATAGTAACATAATCTTATATGACGGAGGCAAACTCAGTAGGGTACGCTACGCATGGCATAATTTACTCTACAAAGCACAGTATAGGTATATCAAAGCTAATTACAATTTTAAGACAACAGACTGGCTGGTAAGTTTGTTTCATTAAGGGTCTGTTTCACAATGTCCAGATAAAATCCCGAATAAGCTACTTGCAACTTATCTATCGAATAAAGACATCGTTTGCGTTTCATAATCCATAAATAGTACTAACTGGCAAATAAACTGCAAAGTAAACTATTGGCCAGATCAAGCTTCGGATAGCAAAGTTAACTGATGGATAAGATATCTGACAGATGTCATTCGATGCTTATTTCGGTGGTGTTTATTGTTAGACTTGTGTTTTGTTGCGAATTATTTAATAAAATGGTAATATTTGATACTATTGAAGACGAAATTGATGAACTATTTGATCGTGTAACGGAACCGCGCATAAATCCGACACCGCTAAGAAAAACACTACCGAAACACCGCAACAAACAAAATGCATTTGTTGATTACCTTTGACGTTTATTTATTTGACATTTGTACGTTTAATTTCACGCAAATAAAATTATGTACGTATTTTTATTTGACAAAATAATAGTTAGAAGATAAATTTGAAAATATTTATGCAAACCAGAAAATGCTAACCATAAAAAATGAGTAAAAAGAGATTTTTAGGTGTGTTTATCATAAGAAATGTATTTATAGGTTGTCTGTTACGTAAGACGGAACGACAAAATGCGACGTTGCCAAACCTACTAATTAGTAACTGCCGAATAGCTATCTGGCAAATAATATTTTTGAAACGCAATGTGTTTTATCCAGAACTTATATCTGTCAGTTTAGTTAGCTATCCGACACTTTATTCGTACATTGTGAAACAGACCCTAAAATTAATAAAAAAATATTAAACTAGTTAGTTGGATTTCATGAAGTGTTACAAAATTGTTTAATAAATAAATGGTGAAGTCGGCTTTTAAAAAAACAGTACTTATATTCAATTAAAATGTTTGACTGAAAGGAATAGAAAAAAACAGCTTTTCCAATATTTACTAGTCAATAGAAAAACATCAAAATGAAAAAGAGATGTTCCGAATATTTAGGAATAATAAATCACTGGTTGCTGGAAATCGCTGAATGCGGATAGCGCAAGACCGATAATTGTGGAGATCTTAGGGGAGGCCTTGGTTTCGGCTGATATGATGATGAATAATCACTACAAACTCAATATGAACGAAGCATTTTTTTGGAAAATGCAAACAAATATTTAACAGCATTTGAATCATCTAAAAGTGGGACAATGGTTGTGTGCTTATGTTTGAGACCTTAATGATTTCGATAATTGACCAACCTCGTCCAAAACTTTTCCATCGGTTACTTCTCCATTGAGCACACTTTTTCAACGATACACTATTAATATAACTCAAACACCACACAGCTGCATACAATATTGTATGTATATATGCATTAGAAAAATACACGAATATGACTGTACCCGACAAGTCCCGTTGTTCGAATATAATTCCATCGTTGGCGCTATCAAGGAAATAAATTAGATATGCTGACAGTAAGAGGTTTAATTCTCACGTGCAGCCAGTGATTTTAGCATTTACATAAAATAAACTATGATATTGAACTTAGAAACTAGCGGTATCATATTCTGGAATTATTATATATCTGTATAACCAACTTATTAATTTCCCTCAAGAAGACTAACGTTTTCAATAAAACTTACAATGTGTGAAGATGATCTTTACCAGCTTACCGATATTGTTATTTAGTGACACTATAACTTAATATAAGCTAGCTAAATATCATTACTATTATGAAATAAATCTTATTGTAATTTTTTTTATACAATCCGTGTATTAATTAAAAATTGATTAGTTAATTATATATTACTACAAACATCATCAATCAATCATATACTTAATTTAAAATTATTGACTCTGTCTCAAAATGAATAATGTTATTGTTTCGAAGTTTTTCTTTTGTATACCTAAATATAATCTAAAATAATAAGCATTCAGACAACCGATCGAGCATATATTGTGTTTGCCTACTAAATAATTACTCTAATTGGACCAAATCCCGTGTTCATGCCCGCTTGAGTATGTTTCGCCGGACCGTCTCAACTGGGTCGTGTTGAAACCGGTAGTAGATGAACCCACTGAGTTTGTTTCGCTGGGTCTTCTCAGTTGGGGCGCATTGGATCCGGTGGTAGCATTAAAGCGCGACCGTCGTTATTAACACAAGGTCCGTCATAATAATAATACCTTTAATATAGACAGAACCATTGACAATAAGAGACAATAAGAGACAGTAAGAGCAAAACATAGTGGGCCATGATTAATTTATAACACCTTTAATGTACCTCTGTTTGTTGTCAAATAAACATTATTGTATTCTATTCTAAAGTCTACGTGAATAAAAACCTTTTTTATTTTATTTTTAATTATTTTAAGTGTAAAGATATTGGGATGGAAATATGGATAATAGAAATACATGGATAGAAAAGACACAAGTCTAAAACACTCTTTTAAAAAAGCATTAAAGAAGATTTGTTTACGTCACTTATATTTTGGGTTTATACGAAATAATCTTTTTTTTTGATTAGTCAGTGGGAATGCCTGCCTAGTGTCTGCGGGTGGGTTTGTCGAACTCGCACCGACTACGACTGGACTTCTTCTGGCGCCTGAGAGGGGGAGCCCTGGGAACGAGGGTATGCTGCTCCGGTGCCCCCCTTTTGCGCCGTGTCCCAGATGGTCGGGACACGCACCCGGGGAGGACTGTGGGTTGCCATCCCCTGTTGCCGACTACTGCCAGTACGGCACAGCGACTGCGCCACAAACAGTTCGCTGTCTTCCCGGGGCTGCTTGCACGTGGCGGCAGTTGAGGACACTTCTCATACTGCTACCGCAGCCCCGAGATACGAAATAACCTAGGAACTTCGACTGTTAATAGAAGTGGCAGAAAAGCAAAAGTCTATTGGACTTATTTTTCAAAATTGATAATACTTTATTTAATTAGTATTTTTAATATTCTTTACGAATATTTGATGCTAATAAGGCTAATACGATTTCTAACATCACGGCGTTAATAAACTATTTCAGAATCTTGAAACGGCTCGCTCGTTGCCGATAACAAAGCTAATTGTACGGTTGGTTGGTCAACTTGATTTATTTTTGCTACGTAGTATTAATCTACGTAGATACTTTGATCACAAGATTTATATTCCACCAGAGAAGTAGTCACTTTGCTATCTTCAAGTTTAATTAAATGAACGACGGGCCTGTTGGCGTGGTTGGCAAATGCTTGCTTTTCACGCCGGAAGTCGTGGGTTCGATTCCCACCCAGGACAGATGTTTGTGTGCATGAACATGTCTGTTTGTCCTGAGTCTGGGTGTAATTATCTATACAAGTATGTATTTACAAAAGAAAAGTAGTATATGTAGTATAGCAGTTATCTGGTTTAAATAGTACAAGCTCTGCTTAGTTTGGGATCAGATGGCCGTGTGTAAATAATGTACCATTTAAAAAGGAAACCACATTCTCTAATGCGTCAATTTTGCCTTAACATTGCCTTTATGGTCAAGATGTGCTTTACTTTAGCTAGTTTGGTGTCCCTTATATTGTATTCTACTAAAAGTGTTATGTTATTGCTAACGCTGAAATAACAGTTTTACTAGAATACTATATAGTAAAAATAAAAATTTGATTTACCTGCACTCAAAATGTATTAGGTATTCTTCTTCCAACACATTCTACATTTAACTTTAGTGATTGCTTCCTGATACAGATAGATGGCGCCAACAATCGTTCATCATTTCGGAAAGAGAATAATTAATTAGAATAATTAATAGAGTTCATTTGAATAAGAATGTAATCATAATCGAATCTAGGTGAGCTCTTTTATAACTAAATCGGTATCGGTATTAAAATTTTATTCCATTTTTTTATTTAAAAGAAAAGTATTTTCTGGTATAACGTCTTACTCGCCCTCAGTTAGTAATCAAAAACGGTCTATTGTTCTTTTTGTTCTAGTCTTACATAATCCGTACACAAATTTTAACATTCATGAAGCGCATTGCAAAACTGACTTCAAAGGTACAACGGGCGGCTTAAAAAGGCTTTCAGCAATTAAATATTGAACAACGTCTTAAAACACAGTGCTATGGTAAGCTACGGTACGGAATATTGTCACCTACAGCTCTCTCTACCTATATACCAAATGTCCTCCACCTGAATTTCTTTGAGAAGGTAAACTTTACGAAAGCATTGTTTTATACGATAATAATGTCGTCCCGACCGAATTTCGGCCACGGCGGCTAGCGGAGACTAGCCAATTGCGCAGGACATATTATAGTGCAGAAGTGTGTGCGCAAACGCAGGGGCATTTTCTATTCCATCACTCTCATGATCGGATCGGACGACTAGTGACACGACCGGAAAGAGGTCAGGTTCTGGACCGACGGTTTTCCGTGCTCTCTGAGGCGCGGGGGGTGTAATACTGCCAAATCACAGACTTCGGGCTCAGATTTTTTTTTCCGGAAAACTCCCAAAATCACTTTTTGGCCCGACCCGGGATTTAAACACAAGACCTCATTATCTGCGGTTGAATACGTTACCGCTAGACTAACAAGGCAATCAATATTATACGATGATAAAAAATGTCGACTAATATATATATATATATATATATATATACTAATAATCAATAAAAAAATAATAATGATAATAAAATAATAATTTACAAAATAAGTATTCTAAACTATTTTTCATTTTTATATGGTTTTTAGCAGGACAAACCACATATCTTGTAGAACCGACGTTTTAAACGTATTTGTATTTAAATTGCAAGCGATTTTGTATGTGTCATTCGTTGAATCAGAGGAACGTATATTAGTTTTCTTAATTAGTTGATGGTAAAAAAACCTTCAAATATCAACAATACGCACATCTTTTGATATTTTTGAAATACGTTTTAGTTTTATCATTCAATCTGTCCTAGGTATGGTAGAATCGGAGAAAATAAATCAAATATCCACTTAAGTGGACAAAGCAATTTCAGTAGCCTAGACCACAGCATAATAAGCTCTAGAAGTGGCATGTTGGTTATAGTTTGCATATTGCATAGCAAATATACTTTGTAATGTACGTGTAAGGAAAGCATATTGTGATACACATAAAGCAATATCTTCTAGACAACGTAAAAGTTGAACATTTAATACTGTGATGCAAAAGTTTGAATATTGAGGTCAGCGAGTTCATTTGGAATGTGCGTGGTGCGATTTGTCTAGAGATAGCGCTAAATAGCTAATATGCTCGAATATCCAGGATATTTAACTAGTAATAGTAACTATGCAAAAAGAGATACTAATTAAAATATACTCATTAAGCTACATTAGTA
Source organism: Pseudoips prasinana (assembly GCA_951640165.1). NCBI lineage: Eukaryota > Metazoa > Arthropoda > Insecta > Lepidoptera > Nolidae > Pseudoips > Pseudoips prasinana. The sequence continues at coordinate 33,217,211 of OX621245.1, read as the reverse complement.
TTATAATGAAAACTTAGACTCCAGCCCAGAATAAATAACAGGGCCAAAACATAATAATAATAATGTCCTCCTAGCCGAATTTCGGCCACGGCGGCCAGTCTTAACAGAGATTAGCCATCTGCGCAGGACATATTATAGTGCTCAAGTGTGTGCGCAAACTCATAAGCACTTTCTATTCCATCTCTCTCATGATCCGATGGGATGCCCAGCGACACGAGGTCAGGTACAGGACCGACGGCTTTAACGACGCCTGTGCTCTCCGAGGCACGGGGGTATAATACCGCCAACTCCCAGACTTTCTTTTTACAGAAAAGTCCTAAAATCACTTTTGTCCCGACCCGGGATTTAAACCCAGGACCTCGTTCTCTGCGGGTGAACACGCTACCGCTAGACCAACGAGGCAGTCAAAAAGCCAACACATACCAACGTGGGTGCCGTAAATGGCGACTAGGGGATACACCAGGTATTTGGACAACAGCGCCTCCTGTCTACAAGCTCGGCGACTATGCCAAACCCCTCCAAACGGCAACGTTATAGGGGGAGACCTATCTAGAGCTGTGGACGATATAAGGTTGATTTTATATGAATGATTAATTAAAACTGATGTCAGGAGATAGTGAGAAATTGTAACGGGTAAGTCACTTAAAAAATTTTATGTTTGATTCGGCTTACAGTTTCGATCTCTTCAGGAGATCATCTTCAGGGTTAATGCGACAAGTATGAGGGTGCCTTTCCACCAGACATGTACTATGTAGCTGTGCTGCGAGAATGTAAAAGCTAAGCTTCGAAAATATGCGACCGTTTCCACTAATGCTAAGCTATGTAGCGGTGCGAGTAAGATGTGCTATGAAGATGCGCCGTCGCAGAAGTGCTGCGCGAGGGAGATGCACACGGCGGCGACTCGTTCAGTTCTTTTCTACTGTAGGTAGGTACTCTGCTCTGTACATAGCTACACCACTCCTGACGAACCATATCAGGCATCCATAGCAGAATTCCATATAAACTTCTCCATACCAACTTCTTCCTTTTGATCGCATATCGCATACAACATCGTGCAGCTCGAATGGTCGTTGACGACGCGGCGACGGGAGTCCCGCTATTTGGCTTGATCCTCTTACCCTGCGGAGAGACGTGGCGTCTCTATGTGTCCTTTACCGCATTTATCACGGGGAGAGTTCAGAGGAATTGTTCGAGCTTATACCTGCCGCCACATTCCGCCACAGACCCTCTCGCCAAAAGTGGAAATTTCATCCTTATCACCTGGATGAATGGTCATCTACCACTGTGCGTTTTACAAGAAACTTTTTGCCACGCACTACCGGTCTGTAGAATCAATTAGCTGCGGAGGTATTTCCGATCCGGTATGACATGGCAACCTTCAAGAAGCGAGCTTATTCTTTTCTTAAAGGCCGCCAACGCACTTGCAGCTCCTCAGGTGTTGCGAATGTCCATGGGCGGCGGTGATCACTTACCATCAGGTGACCCACTTGCTCGTTTGCCATCCTATTATATAAAAAAAAAACATATCTTAGTTGAATCCGTTTCCACTAGTGGTAAGCTATGTGCACCAATGAATACGATTAGTGGATATCAAACGCATCCATAGCAACGTAGCATAACACGTCTCTGGTGGAAAAGTAGCCTAAGGTTGGAAGTTTTATGTGTATCTGCGGATTGTTGTAAGCATCACCGTAGCCTGGTTGGTAGTGCTCCTGCCTACGAAGCTGGTGGTCCTGGGTTCGAATCCCGGTAAGTGCAAATATTTGTGTGATGAGCACGAATATTTGTTTCTGAGTCATGGATGTTTTCTGTGTATATAAGTATTTATCTATCTATATAAGTATGTATATCGTCGCCTGGTACCCATGGTACAAGCTTTGCTTAGTGTGGGGTTAGGATGATCTGTGTGACATTATCCCTAGATATCCCTAGTTAAGGAAAACGCAGAGCTGATGATTTTAGTACTTTTTGTGAGACTGTCATCAACCTCGGGTCTATTCGGCAGGAGCGGTTTCCACGTGGCCAAAATGGACCGGCTGTTATCCAATATACAATTCATTACGTGTCTTACCCGTTACCATTATTCACTAATTATGACGTGTTCATGTAGTTCCTTATAAAGTAAATTATTTTTTATTGTTTCTAATTGTTAGGCATATTACAAATTTTATTCTGAAAGTAGGTACCATAAAGATTTGAATGAGCATTCTCTTTTTGTACTCTCTATGTTATGCACATTAAGCTATAGAACTTGACCCAAAGCAATACAAATACCATAGCGGTTTATATTTATTTACTCAGAATAAAACTTGAGGTCACTTCTTGAATTTTGTATGCCTGTGTCCAAAAGCTTTAACTAAAACTATTAAGTATTCGATAAACGTATCTAGATATCGATTAATATTTGTCTAGAATAAGAGATGTAGATAGCTATAGTTTCAATATGCTCTGTGGATTTGTACCAAGAGAGTATGTTATCTGAATTTATATCTGTGAAGTGGTAATATTCAAATTGAAATGTAATTTCCCATGATAATATTCGTATATAATTTATAGTTGCTCCAATTTTATGTTAATACTAGTTCTGCCCGCGACTTTTAATGTCGCTTTTGGTGTAGTATTCATCAAAATACGAAATTAATATGCAATGTTAGTTAATATCTCGATGCAAGGCGTAAAATATCAACAAGCAAATATCATGCCTCAGTATGATGCCCAACACGTGTTTCAGTCCTCCACAGACCATTCTCAAGGGATGCTAACTCGTCGAGTGCTCGAATGCGACTCAGTTATGGATTTCCGCAAAGTAACTCCTGATTCCATTATTTATCTTCAGAATACAATTCTCTTTTTTATATAAAAGTAAGGAAATCAGTTGGGTCCCCTGATGGTAAGTGATCACCGCCGCACATAGTCACTCGCCACACTAGAAGGTCTAGAAGAGCCTTGCCAGCCTTTAGAGGGGACCAGGCTCTTTGAGGTTAAGGCTATGTCAGACCGAAATGGAAAAAACCTCCGCAGTTCATTGATGCTACAGAACCTCGTGCGCAGTAAAAAGTTTCTTGCGAAACGCACGGAGTAAAACGGACATTTATCCATGAGATGTGGATGAAATTTCCACTTATGTGGTGAAAAGTGGCAACAGGTACAAGTTCTAACAATTATTCAGAACACATACATAGACTCACGCCTGTTTCCCAGAGGGGTAGGCAGAGACAACGGATTTCCATTTGTCACGATCTTTGCATACTTCTTTTGCCTCGATTACTGTCATTATATTCTTCATACATGCTCGCCGGTTTAGGGTACTTCTGACCTGCCCTTTCTTGAGAACATCTCCAATTTGGTCAGAGAATGTTCGACGTGGTCTTCCCCTTCCGGTTGTCCCATTCACACAGGCCAGGTATACTTCTCTTGTCAATCTTCTTTCATTCATCCTTTCTAAATGGCCAAACCATCTCAGCATGCCTTTTTCAATCTTTGTGACTACATCCTCTTTCACACCACAACGCTCTCTTACATCAGTATTTCGAATTCTGTCTCTCAAAGTCACACCACACATACTTACTTTCAGAACACGCCCTAAGATAAATGCCTTTTAGGCCACATTTTATCTCACATTCGTACATGTAGTTATCGCGAATCAGAGTTGTAAAGTCATTTTAAAGGTAATTATTTTAAGTGATTGTACTTTAACATTTTTCGTCAATCTTAATACCACAAAACGCCTTCTAATGAAAATCTTGGATCCGTTTCCTTGACCTATATTACCGTATAGAATTTATCTAAATAATTGAAGGCATGAGTGTATAAAGGTGATATGTAACTTGTTTTGCTGCACAATTTTGAGCTATGGTACTAAAGTTCATGGTATAAAATCAGACAGTACGAAGAGGGTACATATGCCTTTGTCTATTGATGTATTCAATTAATAGACACTTTTGGTTGCAGATAAAGAGGTACGAACATTAAATTGTGGTGTATATGAGCCAATGATTGCACGTGTGGCGCAGCGGCTAAGACAGTCGCCTCGCCATTTCTTGGCCGGGTTCGATTCCCGCGACGGATAACTATTTTTGTGATCCATAAATAGGTATTCTGAGTCTGGATGTAATTAGTGTCCATCTCGAACCCGGGATTCAAAGCCGCGAGGCGATAATCGTAACCGCTACGCACACGTGAAGAAGAAAGTGTACCTACAGTAAAAAAAGGTTTTCCTGAAATTATTCAAATAACACCGATTACCAGCCCCGAATATTAAAGTTGCTGTTATAGGCACGGGCACGTAAAGCTGTGATTCTTCAGCCAGATCTTTCCCCGGTCATGTCGGATAGCAGTCCTGTTGGATTGTGAAAGTTTGCTTTTACCCATACACTCATGCATTACAATATGTCCTGCGTTGTTAGCTAATCTCCGTCAAAATTAGCCGGCCTAGGCGAAAAATAGCCTGGAGCACTATTATATTATCAACTCGACTGCTATAAAACAATTTTAAGTTACGTCCTGAAAGATTTTACTCTTCTCTCGTCCTAGAATTCGGAAGTCACGTTCATCTTTAATCTACTTATTTCCCGAAGATGGAAAAAATTGATAAATAACCACACTAGATATTTCATAGAAAGTAGCATTTTCGTAGTTAATGCAGGTGAAGGCTCTGGGTTCGACGCCTTGTGAATACGGAATACCCTTTTGGATATTGCTATTCGATTTATGACAGCCATGAGATGTAAGAGTACGATGAGCAACAAAAGTAGCTTCACTGGCGCTAGCGTCACTAAATTTCAACTAGTATAGAGTAGTTTAAATTTACAGTAATATTGTCTTTCTGGTCGAGTTTCGGCCACGGGGTCAGACTCAAAGGAAGCTAGCCTACTAACTAACTAGATTCTGTAACAAACTTCCCAGTGATATCCGAGAAATGTCTATGAATAAGTTTAAAAGAAATATAAAAGCCAAATTGTGTAGCAGGGCTTACTACAAAACTTCTGATTATTTAAGTGACAAAACCGCTTTGGATTGAGTCGCTCTAAATTAACACATTTAAATACAATGTAATTTTATGTAAGAAATAAATATTTTAAAAAAGGATTCCTACTGAGTTTTCTGGCAGTGTTTCTCAGTAGCTGCCACGTCATGCACTGCTCGGTAGGGTAAAAAAATTGACGATTCCACACAAATGTAATATTTTAACGGAATAAATGAATTTTGAATTTTGAGCCTTCTGCGTGGGACATATTATAGTGCATAAATACAAGGACACTTTCTATTTTATCCCTCTCATTATCCGATATCCAAAAACGACTAGCCACAAAACCAGCAAAAGGTTAAGTACAGGATCAACAGCTGTATGTGTTTTCCAAGGCACGGTGGTATGCTACCACCAACTCCCAGACTGGGCTGAAGCTGGAAATTTTTTTTACTAAAAACATTTTTTTACTCGACCTTTTTTACGTATTTGAAACCAGAACCTCATAATCTGCGTTGAAAGCGCTACCGCTAGACCAAAGTAGCAGTCAAATATTTCAGTAATTAATGGTTTTAAAATATTTTTCGCCTAACTAATTAGCTACACCAAAACAGCAGTAGGTTTTTAAATCGACTATAACATTTTTTATCTATGATTTTTTCCTTGTTGTAAAACCTATTTTGATATATTTTTTTTACTCAAGCTTCTGAGATGAGCTTATATAAATGTTGTTGAACTTGGACTATAAACTTACTCCTTATAAATAAAGATGAAGTCGGACGTCTTTTTTTAAAGACAAAAAGTAAAATAATAATTCTGCTCTCAAAATTTCTTACTGCCTACTTTCTTACTGAGAGTAATGTTTTATAAAGTTATAGCTAAGACTTTTTTTTGGTAAGGCTGGGGGAATTGCTATACATGCCACCCGCAAAAAGTGTCTGCGCGTTATGTCGGATGCGCACCAACTAAACCAATCTGCCGAGGACTTATCTTCGATCTTGATGGGAGGAGCCCCAGGAACGCGGGTATGCTGCTCCAGTGAAATAGCATAGACTGACTACTAAGGATTCATCATCAGTCTGGTATCGTCCCCTCCTGGACATTGGCCTCCTCCAAAGGCTACAGTACTATTTGGAGGGGTTTGTCTTAGTCACCGCGCTGGGTATGTGAGTTACTGATAAAGCCCGAAGAATTGCTAGGTTGACAGTTGGCAGGGCACATAACTCGTAGACCGACAGCCGATGGGGAAAAAGATTTTCGAGTGACGACCATGAACCATGGATTGATGATCTTGTGAGGGTCGCTGGAAGCCGATGGTTGCGGTTAGCGCAGGCAATTCTGGAGATCACTGAACAGCAGATTTTCCTTTGTACAGCAGTGGACGTCTTTCGGATGATATTATGATGGTGATATTAGTCTTTATTCACACAAGAAAACTATACAAATGAGGAGGAACACTAAATTTAATCTTCTAGTATGTATCGTTCGTAGCTTAACGCAGAGCGCCTACCCCGGATTGGTAAATGGTGCTGGTTCGACAACAACAAGCTCAAAATGTCAACCAAGATCCTAGTATACCAAACTTGCGTCCTTAGTATACTTCTGTATGCATCGGATACATGGACTACCTACTCGAAACAAGAGCGTCGCCTAAACGCGTTCCACATGCGATGCCTACGTACTATCTTGGGAGTAACTTGGAAGGCTCGGATGACCAACAAAACTGTCAAAAACCAAAAGCAACAGTATTACGGCCATAATGAAACAGAGACAGCTCCGTTGGCTGGGACACATTCATGGGATGGACCTCGACAGATTGCCGCGTGAAGTCATGCTTGTACAGATTGCCGAAGTGAAACGACCAGCTGGACGGCCAAAACTCCGATTCAAAGATTCCTGCAAGCGTGACATGGAAAGTTTCGCCATTGACATCAAGACCTGGGAGACTCGTGCTAGTGTAAGATCAGACTGGCGCCATGATATTCACCACGGAGCTATAAAACATGACAAAGCCTGGCTGGAAAAACTGAAGCAGCAATCTCGTGGACTCGCAATTTATCTGCGACAGGGGTGGCAAGATATGCCGAGCGGCCATTGGACTGATAAGTCACAAAAGACAACAACAACAACAACAACAAATATCGTTTATTTTTCTCCACAGACATTTTCTTACATGTAAAGTACAATTACGTGATGTAGATACTAATACAATGTTGTGGAGACTGGAGCCAGTACTAGGTAAAACCTGTGTTACAAGTCTCCAGGCCTCCATCTCGGACAGGTGACAGTAGTTTGGTTAAGGACAGTTATTATTACTTAATATAATTGTGCACAAAATAAACAATATTTTAAAATTAAAATAAACAATACTTAAAATTAATAAACTTAAAAGCTATATGACCAGCCAGGTTGGGTACGTGTTTGTGTGTGTATGTTTGTTGTGTATATTTGGATTAGTGGGTGTTGAAGAGAAGGAACATCTAGGTGACGATATGAATAAGTTCTTCTGTAGCATCATAGTCCAAGGTTTTCAACCAATAGTTGACTCTTTGTTTACATTGGAATTTTGTTAGGGGATAAATTTTTAAAGTTTTATTGGCCTTGTTATAAAGATATCCTCCTAGAAAATAGAAGAACCGCTGAGCAAAGTTTGTGTTAACTGCTTGGGGTGAGCATACTGCATGTTTGCGTCTTTTGTAACCAAAAGATTCAGGATGGTATGATAGCTGCAGGTGCTTGCGGATAATAGAGTTGCTTATAAAAAGCTGTCGAACGGTCAATACATCGCACTGTTTGTACAGTTCTCTAGTTGGGAAACGGAAAGGGAGGTGACGACTGACTTTCAAAATGGCTCTTTGGGCTCTTTCCAACTTAAGTAGCATGGTTTTAGGAGCACCACCCCAACATGAAATACAGTAACTTATCATTGATTGTACTAGTGCGAAGTATACCGTGTTGATAACCCTGATATCAGCAATATGTCGAAGGTTTTTGAAAATGTAGATCATTTTACGGATTCTTGTTGTTAGTGAATCGATATGTGGTTGGAAATTTAGTCTGTTATCAATTTGTACACCTAAGTACTTTATTACTTCTGTTCTTGTTAAAGTTGGGCATGAGCAAGAAGTTTGGTTTGGATCAGGACAACAGTGACATTTAATGTTTAAATCCGGAACTAGATCCACATTATGTTTAATTGAGAAGGGAATGTACATGGTTTTTTTCAAAGACGAAGCGACATTAACCAAATATAGCGACAGCAACGCTGCAAGAATCATCTTCCAAGATGTTGTGGCCAATATGATGATGCTGGTTTGAGACCCGCCGCACTATTATTGAAGTAAAACTGCTTTAGGCTCGCTTGATTTTAGGTGTAAGCTGGTGATTGCGTTCGGAAAGTGTGATCGGGCGAGGCGTATGGAAGTTGAGAGCGAGATATAAGTAAATCAAGATATAAAAAGAGAGAGCGAAATACGGACCATCTAATGTTAAGCGGTCACCATAGTGTATGGACGCTCTCGGCACCTAACAAGTATACGATATATCACCTGATGTCAAGCGGAGCATAGCATGGATCCAAAGAAGTCTTACTTCAGTAGTGTGGCCTAAACTACACTTGTTAGGGTTCCGTAGATAAATCACAAAAATCGGAACTCTTATGGATTCGTCATGTCTGTCTGTCCGTCCGTATGTCACAGCCACTTTTCCGAAGCTATAAGAACTACTGTGTTAAAACTTGGTAAGTATAATATGTATTCTGTGAACCGCATTAAGATTTTCACACAAAAATAGAAAAAAAAACCAATTAATTTTGGGGGTCCCCATAGTTAGAACTTCAGTTCAGTCATGTGGTGTATTTATGGATAGGCTTTCAAAAATGATATTGAGGTTTCTGTAATAATTTCTTTATAAACTGAATAGTTGTGTGTCAGAAATGTTGCATGCAAACTAACAACGAAAATTGGTTTGAACGAGATCTAGTAAAAAGATTTTTTTAATACGTCATAAATCGTAAACCGCAATTTACCTTTCATTCAATCAACTCAAGTACTTGCTGCTACGCAGCTACGGGACCCTTCATGGGTGTGTCCGACTCGCACTTGGCTGCATTTTTATGATTCCACATTTTTGAGATTATATAAATAAGGTTAATTTAAAACTTTTGGACGTATAACAAACTAAATAAGTTAGTACATCATGGTCATCAGTATAATCCAAAATTTGCATCTATACCGTCAAAGGTTCCTTTAATTTTATGTTAATATTTTGAATTTATTCAAGTGAGAGTATTAGGTTTACAAAATTTACATAAATTTACCATGAGCTGTGGCATGACTAAAGCAATTTTATGTTAAAGGGGTAATGCAATTGGCCTTATGATTAGATTTAATCAACTTACCGAGATTTTATTGACTGGCCTGATTTTATTTTTTACATTAATATAGCTATATTATGCATTGTGTACCTAATATTAATAGTTTTTAGTTAGAATTAGTATTAATTTAAGTGTCTTTAATACGAGGATACTGACTAGCCTGTACCTTGTTTTTTTATCAGTGTTACTCACCAATGTCATTGTGCATGTTGTGGCACCTTTAGAAGTTTAAAGGAGGATTTAAAGTACATTATTGTATAGATTAAAACATTTTAGATTTAATTAGATGTTACAGCTACTGGATGTCCTTAAATAAATAAATAAATATTGAATTATTTTTTCTATGTCTTGGTGTAGGTATGTATGTATATATATATATATATATATATATATATATATATATATATATATATATATATATATATATATATATATATATATATATATATATATATATATATATGTATTTAGAACTATATGAGTATGCTTATCAGTTGTCTGGTTGCCATAGTACAGGCTCTGCTTAGTTTGGATGAGACAGCAGTGTGTTAATAATAATAATATCTATATATAACAATAACATCATAATAACATCATCATCCTGGGACATTATTCACACACAGCAGAGCTTGTCCTATGGAAATCAGATAACTGATCTAATAATACATATACTTATTTTCTTTTGTTAATCCATACTTATATGGATAATTATACCCAGACACAGGACAAACAGACTTGTTCTGCACACAACTATCTGTCTTTAGTGGGAATCGAACCCACGACCTGCGGCGTGAAAAGCAAGAATTTAGCAACCACCCCAACTGGCCCGTTAATTGACAGAAAAATTAGATATAGAATTCAATCGTTTTAACCGACTTCAAAAGACGGAGATGATATCCATTGGCCCACGTGTATGGATGTGTGTTTATTTGTTCTCTCAGCAAAGAGGAAGTAATTTAAAGCTATGTTGTATACTTAAGGTAATCATTTTAAGATATGACCATGTCTCACGTCCTTTTATTTTTTTAAGGGAAGGGGAATGCCTACCCATACCACCCGCAAACTATGAATTGATTTTATGATCCGAGGACATTCCTAACGGAACTATATACTTTGCATTGTCCATCCGCGTTATCTTAATTGTCATACCTGCGTCTATAATATTAAATGTGGCTCATATATTTAGGTACATAACAAATGGGAGTAGGTAATCCTATAAACCTAACCTGCCGCGGACTGCTCTTGCTACCTGATGGAGGAAGAGGGGGGGTGAGCTCCGGAAACTCAGGTATGCTGCTTCGGTGATGTCTCAGGTTCTACTATCAACTTTGTGATCTGAGGACAGTCCTGATACTACTATACTTTGCGTGGTCCATCGGTGTTATCAAAATTGTCATACCTGCGCCTTTAATATTAAATGTGGCTCATATATTTAGGTATAACAAATGGGAGTAGGTAATCCTATAAACCTAACCTGCCGCGGACTGCTCTTGTCACCTGATGGAGGGGGAGGGGGGGAGCTCCGCAAACTCAGGTATGCTGCTTCGATGATGTCTTAGGTTCTACTATTAACTTTATAATCAGAGGAAAGTACTGAAACTACTATATAATTTGCGTTGTCCATCCGCGTTATCTAAATTGTCATACCTGCGCCGTTAATATTAAATGTGGCTCATATATTTAGGCACAGACGCCAGCACATCAAGCTACCCCAATCTGTCAAATATCCCCAATTGAAAGTTAACCTTATACCTATGTGATAAAGTAGAAAATTCATAAAAGAAATCTGACAGATTTGTGTAGCTGGATGTGCTGTACACAAGTATGCTGCTACGGTGATGTCTCTGGTTCCACTATCAACTTTATGATCTGAGGACAGTCCTGATACTACTATGTACTTTCCGTGGTCCATCGGTGTTATCAAAATTGTCATACCTGCGCCTTTAATATTAAATGTGGCTCATATATTTAGGTACATAACAAATGGGAGCAATCATTTACCTGGCCTCCCTATCTTGCTCATACAGATGCTGCTATAAAAATATGGCACATGTTATATTTTTGTGATGCTGATTGATTGGACATGTTAAGGGGAATGTTTTCATTGGAATGGGTGACTGTGTACTGTATAAAACAGTATCAAAATCGCTGTAAGGTTTCTTTAATTTAGTAGCTATCCGGTGAACGTTGTACTACCTTAGCCCAAAATAAAACCCCGGAATCTCATCACAGCGCCTCCTACCAGGTCTAAATGTAAATTTAAATCACTCTGTACCACAATCAGTCACCAAAAAAATAATTAAAACGCTATTAAAAAAATGGTAGTAGTAGGGGGAAAATTTAGGATTGTATGTATTTTTAATTAATACAAAAATAAACTTAAAAATAATAAAACATAGGAGAGGGCGACCATTATAACTAAGGGGTTTAAAATCCGATTCATAGACCTATAAATGTGCACAACAATGTTCATAAGAATGTGTGACACGACAATTTTGTATATTAGATTAAAAAATTCTTGCACATAAATATTCAGAGGCGGACTTTGTGCCAGAGGCATTCTCACCCAATCAACCTTTGAGTCATGTAGATAAATTATAGTTATATTTAAGACCCATAAATTACTAAAAACAAAGAGAAATAATTAAAAAGCTACCGTGAAGTAAACCCATATAAATACTATACATAATCTTTACAAAGTTTAATATAAAGTCTTTGCGCTTAGATTTATGAACTAAGCAACGGATTTGAATGCAGTTTTCAGCAATAGATAAAGTGATTCAAGAGGATGTTTATATGTACAATCATCCCGCAGCAACGGGATCCACATGTACGAAGTCGCGGGTTTCTGCTAGTATAAAATAAATTTTGTATCACCAAAAAAGTATGTGATCGTTTCCACTGACGCTGAGCTATGCAGCGGGACGAAGAAGATGTTTAATGTAGAAGAACCGCCCCGAGGAGGTGTGAGTGCCTACTATATGTACCCTGCTCTGCACATAGCTATACCACAGGTGACCATCCAAAGAATGTATCCATCTACATAAAACATAGCTTAGTTATACCCATTTCCACCAGTGCTAAGCTATATGGACCAATTTTTATTAATATTATTGTCTCTCAACACTTAACTAGGAATGTGTAAATAAGCTTCTAAACTTTATGTCTAAGATGGAGGAAGCCTGGAGATTTGTTATACAGGTTTCGAGCCTTGTACAGACTCCAGCTCTCTCAAAGGTTTTAAATAATTGCTTAAACAATATTTTAACATAAAATACCGATGTATGCGTCTTTAAGAGAGAAATAAACCATTTTTAATTGCTTATTTAATGAATATGATTGTGGCTATAAAATGCATTTATAGCAACGTAACATAGAACGAATACACGGTGAGTTGCTGTCACTGATCCGGAAGTGATCAGCGAGGTAAATAAAGCACCTAAGAACGCGTCAGCCTATACAACATGTAACTTAATTAACGCACATCCTGAAAATAGTTTGTTCAGAATCGTTACCGAATCGATTAATATCATTTTTAATTTAGGTAATTTTTATTCCAAAAATAGTTAAAATTACGGATTTTTTTGTAATATTAACCCTGTACAGTCAAAACAAATTGAAATGGACTGTAAGTCAAAGTAATAAGACTTTTAAAATCGCAGTTTTATTGGTATCATATAAATTCCATCATTCAATACAAAATAAAGAAAAATAAAGTTTATTCCAAGAAACTAATTTAGTAAATAACAATGCATATACTTGTTAGATTTAAATTCAGTGTATGTATTATGATTACAACATAATATTCTAATTGGCGTGTTTGAGGGTGTGCGTTACTTACGTTACATATTGTATATGGGTGGCCGTCAAAGTGGTTTAATTTCTAAGCCACTCCTGGTTTCACAATACATGTGATACTTTGACATGTCTTGTGAAACCAGGAGTGGCTTAGAAACCAGGTCTCGGCTGTTTTAGATAATAAATAGCGTTGTCAGAGGCTTACTAGGCGCCTTGTAAAACTTTGAACCCAGAGTAACCACTGCCCACGGGATAAAGAAAGAAAGACTCATCAGAAACTTATTTTCATTTTATGAGTATACAAGAAAATATGGGTAACTAAATGGTTACAAATATGTGTTTTCTATACTCTTCGAATTCTATTACGCAAGAAAACTCTACCTCTTTGTGGACAGTTCTGAAGATGGGACGATGAAATTACGGTCACAGCATGGGAAAACATGGACAGGATGGAATAAATAGGGAAGAGTGGAAAGAAATGGAGGAGGCCTTTGCCAAAGTTGTTCTGCCTAAATATAAAATGCGTCTGAATACAAGCTAATATTATTACTTTGACTGCCTCGTTGGTCTAGCGGTAGCGTGTTCAACCGCAGATAACGAGGTCCTGGGTTCAAATCCCGGGTCGGGCCGGAAGTGATTTTGGGATTTTTCTGTAAGTAATAATCTTAATATCAGCCCGAAGTCTGGGAGTTGGCGGTATTATGCCCCCGTGCCTCGGAGAGCACGTAAATCCGTCGGTCCTGTACCTGACCTCTTTCCGGTCGTGTCGCTAGTCGTCCCATCGGATCATGAGAGTGATGGAATAGAAAGTGCTCATGTGTTTGCGCACACACTTGAGCACTATAATATGTCCCGCGCAGATGGCTAGTCTCCTATAAGACTGGCCGCCGTGGCCGGATCTCGGCTAGGAGGACATTATTATTATTTATTAATATTATTATTAATTTACATGGAAACTAAAAATGGTGTAGGAAACTCATGATATCCAGTAAACATAGAAACTAGAAAATAGGTTGGCAATTTTCCCGCTGCAATACAATTCCCATTTTCCTACTACCCTCCGTTTAGTACGGAGTAATTACAGGCATATCAGAATGTGCGGCTAGTTCCAGTCAACATGTATTAAACTCGACTACATGTCGAAATGGCAATAGGAAACGCAAATTTAATCTAATTTTATTACGGAACATGCGATAAGTCGGCTTCCGTATTCAGCGAACGGAATCAAGAGTACATCAGTGACGGTCACCGTAGCCTAGTTGGTAGTGCTCCTGCCTACGAAGCTGGTGGTCCTGGGTTCGAATCCCGGTAAGTGCAAATATTTGTGTGATGAGCACGAATATTTGTTTCTGAGTCATGGATATTTTCTATGTATATAAGTATTTATCTATCTATATAAGTATGTGTATCGTCGCCTGGTACCCATAGTACAAGCTTTGCTTAGTTTGGGGCTAGGATGATCTGTGTGACATTGTCCCCAGATATTATTATTATTATATTATTATCAGTGATCTATTTCACATTGGTGTCACAGAACAGAGTAGCTTAGATGGAATGTAAATAATATACATGTTTTATTTACTGATAAATAATAGATTGTATGATGTCCTCCTAGCCGAATTTAGGCCACGGCGGCCAGTCTCAATGTAGACTACCCATCTGCGCGGGACATATAATAGTGCACAAGTGTCTGCGTAAACACAGGCGCACTTTCTATTACATTACTCTCATGATCAGGTGGATGACTAGCGACATGACAGGAAAGAGGTCAGGTACGGGACCAACGGCTTTACGTGCTTTTCGGAGCAGGGGGTTGTCATAGTGCCAACTCCCAGACTTCGGGCTGATATTGAGAAATTTTCGTGATTCGGAAACATCCCTAAATCACTTTTTTTCCCGACCCAGGATTTAGTCCAGGACCTTATTTTCTGTGGTTGTACACGTAACCGCTAGACGAAGCAGTCATATCACTAGCCCCGGACAATAAAGCGGTAATATCAATAATACAATTGTACAGGAGAAATAAAAGAAGCTAATTAATTTATATTTCGGCGTACGTTAGGATTTTTTTTTCTTTCTTTTTCTATTATATGGCTTGTGCAGATAGCTAGTCTCCATCAAGACCGACCGCCGTAGCCCAAATTTGACCAGGAGGACATAATTATTAAGATTTATTGATTGTATGGATAAGTAACATCATGATTATTTCTCGCCATTCAAGAAATGTTCATGCCAATGGACCAAAAAGTCATTATTAACAATTCATTTTAATCGCCGTTCCGCAGCCATTTTTTATTTCCATTCAACCAGCATGCCCTTAATAGATAAGGGCCTCAATTTGATGGCGAGTTGACCCCAGTACGCTCGATTTTCCGCCTAAATAAATGTCATTATACATGTCATTGATTGATAGCTATATTTATTATTCGCACTCATTTTTGTTACTGACGTAATTATACGGATTCGAAGTTACTTGGTTTGTTTTTGTCGTTTATTTGGGAGTAATTTTGTATTTGTTTTTCTTGGTTTTAGTTTCCAAAAGAAAATGAGAGTATAAGTTTGAGTCCGTTTGCGTCATCGTAGTTTTTAGATACCTAAATAGAAGGGTAAACCAATTCTATTGCTTTTTTTGCCTAAATAAATGTAATTAATTGATATTTATATTTATTATTCGCATTATTTTTTGTTACTGGCGTATTGATACAGATATAGAGTTGGTTGGTTTGTTTTTTGGGAGTTACATGTTCGTTTCTCTTTAGTTTGTTTAATTTAAGTTCCCAATAAACAGAAAACGTGATAGCTCCTACGTTTCAAATCGATACAAAATAATCTATTATATTGATTATAATAGGCAAACTAAAATTTGCAACACTAGACGTTACAAATTAATAGAAAATAATAGTTTCAATTCTTCTCACGCCAAATCCGAGGTGCCACAATAATGAAATTTCTACCTTCTACAGAATTCCGAAAACAAAGCCTCATCCAATACACCTTCAATAAAAACTAATTCAACCCAGAACATTCCATTACCCACACTTTACTCTACCACTTGACCTTATCGGGCCATTTAAATTTAATTTTGCCCTCACCCTATCCGCCACAGTGCACAACGGTAAACAGGATCTCATCTACGATTCAAACAGCACAAAAATAAGTCACTCGTGTACTTTATCACCGGGTATAACAACGTTTGTTGATTTCAACTAATATTCACACTTAAATAAAAGACGGCTTATCAGAGAAAAGTTGGCTCACTCCGCAGAATAATGTAAACAGCGGGAGTTTAGAAATAAAAATATAGCCCTGTAACAAGAACTCCAAAATGATTTTAAAGCTGATATGTCCTCCATGTATTGTTTATTATCTGAGTAAAATCTAACTTAAAACTAATAATAGATATAGTCCCAAGATAAAAATAATCAAGCGGCTCAATCTATCCATTACCATATACTTGTATAGTGCAAATAAAGTAAACAAATATATGTCTCGGGATAACATTTACATCAGAGAGAATCAAACTACGTTGGGGCTTACCTCCAGCTTAGCAGTCAGGATCACTGAGTACTAGACCATTAGGCCAGTATGGAGAGTTAATCTTCTTTTTCAGTATTCTCCAAGTTATAGTTGAACACGTTAGTCAGTTTCATAAGCAATAGATAAATTAATCTCCTTAAGTTTCGTTCATTTCTTATATTGCACTATATCAATTTTATATCTATAATTGTATATCAATTTTATTTTATATATCTGACATACGTGATTATTTCATTGCTGGTTAAAAGAATTCAACTGATTTATATTCCATTGGAAATGGTTTCCTACATTAATTTTGTTCAAAGAGGATTAGTTTGTTCAATTCAGTTTGCTCATAGCTAGATGTTCTCACTGGTCCGAAAGTGATTAGCGTGTTTAAGCATTTTGGCTCGTGGTCAATCCATAGATGGGTACCTGCTAAAGTAGTGTAATTTCTGAGCTTCTCCATTTTTTAACATTAATTATTCAATAATATAAGTATTCATTTGATTACGAAATAAATATTGAATTTGAGGAATGTTTTAGTATTTTCAACGCGATTATGTAGTTGAGCTACTGTGACAAAATGTACTCTATCCATTACATTTCTATTTACCGAGATGATCCCACTTTGGACGGATCATTGGAATCTATTTTATTATTTTATAGATGGGGTGATCTATCTTGGAGTATGAAAGGAATTGGAAAATATCTCTCTAAATAAGGTAGGATTAAAATGTTGTTCGATTTAGTTCAGTAGATAGGTGTTTATGTATTACGAGTATGCACGTACTTTGCAGTAAGCAAGGTTTTGTGTATGTTTCAAATAATAATAATAATATCTAGGGACAATGTCACACAGATCATCCTAACCCCAAACTAAGCAAAGCTTGTACTATGGGTACCAGGTTACGATATACATACTTATATAGATAAATAAATACTTAAATACATAGAAAACATCCATGACTCGGAAACAAATATTCGTGCTCATCACACAAATATTTGTACTTACCGGGATTCGTAGGCAGTAGCACTACCAACTAGGCTACGGTGACCGTCAAATTAAAGATTAAGGCAAAATGCGGGCCTGGTATGGATGTGTCTCAGTAATGTATAGTAACTATAATAATATATAGCCGTCATTTCAGATAGTAATTCAATTACATTAAGCCTACGCACAAGGAATGCACCCGGCGATGCACTTTTTGTGCGTAGAATCGAGCAAGCGCAGGTCGCCTCTTCCCTAGACTTAGGACTCCCCGGACTTAGCTATAATCCCAACACCAACACTCTGTAATCCTGAAGGTGTCACTGAACCATGTAGCCATTGATCAGCCTCAACCTCACCGTTCCCTGCAGGACATAGGCCTTCCACAAAGGTTTCTATAATGTTGCCATTTGGAGGGGTTTGCTTTAGTCACCGCGTCTGGCATGCGAGTTGGTGACCGCATTTAGGGTATAGCTAGTGCACAGGTGACGCTGCTTCTCGACTACCTACTGTATCCCTTAGTCACGTTTGACGACACCTACGGGATGGTATGGGATGGCCCTGTTTTTCTTTCTAGGCCAGAAACCACACGGCTAGCTATAACATTATGAAATAGATATATACAACATGTAACTTAATTAACCCACATCTTGAAAATAGTTTGTTCAGAATCGTTTACTGAATCGATTTATATAATTTTTAATATAGGTATTTTTTTTCCAAAATAATTAAAACTACAGAAATTATTGTCATAGTAACCCTATACAGTCAAAATAAATTGAAATGGACCGTAAGTCAATAACAAGACTTTTAAAATTGCCGTTTTCTTTGTATTCATACAAA
The DNA here is from genome assembly GCA_951640165.1 of Pseudoips prasinana. Classification (NCBI taxonomy): domain Eukaryota; kingdom Metazoa; phylum Arthropoda; class Insecta; order Lepidoptera; family Nolidae; genus Pseudoips; species Pseudoips prasinana. The sequence continues at coordinate 33,198,722 of OX621245.1, read as the reverse complement.
TTCCATTACTCAATACAACATACAGAAAAATGAACTTTTTTCCAAGAAACCAACTTAGTTAATAACAATGCACATTCATGTTAAATTAAAAATTCGGTGTATGTATTATGATAACAACATAATATTCTAATTGGGGTGTCTGAGGGTGTGCGTTAATTACGTTACATGTTGTATATGGCCTTTGCGTCTGTTACAGACGATTTACGGCGCATTGTCTGAGAGACATTTCTTTTGGTGGCTAAACAAACCGATGCGAGAGCGACATAGCCTGCCGCAGGCCTGAGAAGAGAAGCTTGCGGTGGTTGTTACCGAACAGGTTTCATGTCGCTTCTGTCTCTTATCAGCAAGTACTCCGAACCAGGCTTCATCACAGATCTTACGACCCTCCACTACACGTTTGCGCCATTCAACTCTATTTTCAGCGAGCTTTTCCCAGCTACAGTGGTCAATTTTAAAATGAAATAGATAATGTTATTTAATTTACTTATGTATTTGACGGGCCTGTTGGCGTGGTTGGCAAATGCTTGCTTTTCACGCCGGAGGTCTTGGGTTCGATTCCCACCCAGGACAAATATTTGTACGCATGAACATGTCTGTTTGTCCTGAGTCTGGGTGTAATCTATATATATAAAAATCAATGCCACTTTTCGTTGTAATGTTATAACTCAACAACGCCTTTACCGATTTGGCTAATTTTGGTCTTGAATTATTTGTGGAAGTCTAGGGAAGGTTTGTACGTAGAGAAAATTTAAAAAACGTCTTGAATAGGTCTAAAATCAACATCTTTTAGCAATTAAAAATATTTTTTTGTTTGAATAAATGAACTTAATAATCATTTTTTATATTACTATGCCTTATACGTAGCGAAGCACGTACCGGGCCGCTAGTAGTCTATATAAGTATGTTCTTACAAAAGGAAAGTAGTTTATGTAGTACTAGCTGTGCCCCGCGGTTTACCCGCGTTAAACCTTATAAAATATCACAGCTCCTCCCCCGTAGGTAATGGCGTGATAATATGTAGCCTATAATATAGGCTACATATTATAACGCTAAGTAATATTCATGCAAAATTTTAAGTAAATCCATGAAGTACTTTTTGAGTTTAGCCCGGACATACATACAGACAAACAGACACACAGACAAAAATTCTAAAAACTATATTTTTGGCTTCGATATGTAATGTAGATCACGCCCTAGGTATCCTTTAAAAAAAAATCAATGTACAGTTTCGACTTTCCTGCGATTTTATTATATGTATAGATATATATCAGTTATCTATTTTCCATAGTACAAGCTCTGCTTAGTTTGGGATCAGATGGCTGTGTGTAATGTCCCTGGGCATTATTATTATTATTATGTATATAAATATATGTAGCAATAGGTATATAAGTATGTAGATACATTAAAAATATTACTATTTTTGAATGAATAATTGCAGTTCGTACAAAATTTAAAGTAAACTCGGTGATGGCATACCTCTATCTGTTATGGTTGACACAGTAACCATTTCTTTAATTAAAATTTTAATTAAAAATGGAGCTACTTACGACACTATCAAAGGAAGTTACTTCTCATTTTCAACCTCTCTTTTTACTAAATAACACCTGTGGAAAGCCGAGCTGGGTTACTAGTACCTTTTTTTTTTGATAAGGCAGGGGGAATGCTAATGCATGCCACCCGCAAAAAGTGTCTGTAAATAGAAATGTAATGGACTCGCACCGACTAAACCTAACCTGCCGTGGACTTCTTCTGGCGCCTGATAGGGGGAGCCCCGGGAAGGCGGGTATGCTGCTCCGGTGCCCCCCTTTTGCGCCGTGTCCCAGATGGTCGGGACACGCACCCGGCGAGAGCTGTGGGTTGCCCTCCCCATTTGCCGACTCCTGCCAGTACGGCACAGCGACTGCGCCACAAACAGTTCGCTGTCTTCCCGGGGCTGCTTGCACGTGGCGGCAGTAGAGGACACTTCTCATACTGCCACGGGTTACTAGTACCTTACAAGCAAAAATATAGTTTGGTATTTCAATTTTTATTTGTTTAATATACTTTCTTGTTTATTTTATAAGGACAATACCAGGACTAAGAAAATAAGTCTCTACATCACGAAGAACTTTACAAACATGAAATTGATATAATAATAATATTTCATTACTTCAATCTCAAGATCCATGCAACCATTATAATACTGTGTAGATTACTATTAATGACTTCAAGTGTGACGCAGCGGTTAAGACAATCGCCTCCCCACTACGTGTGCCGAGTTCGATTCCCACTCAGGACAGATAATAGTGTAACCCATAAATAGTTGTTCTGGATTTGGACCTGATTTGTTTCCATCAATTATATGTTTGTCAAGTACACTATACAGGCGTAAGTTTCCTTAGTGCGGGCGTTGTGTTCAAAGTCAAAGTAAAAAATTATTAATACCGTAAAAATTTTACATTTATGTGGAATCGTCATATATTTTTTACCCTGCCGTGAAGGGCATGTCGTGGCAGCTACTGAGAAACACTGCCAGAAAACTCGTTGTTATTTCATGTATTTCCAGAATTGAATTACCTACACGTGCTTATCTGGATCGGCACATGTAGAAATACTCGTATGAAATCTTTCACGGACTGGTCCATACCAACACACACACACACACACACACACACACACACACACACACACACTTCGGGATGACTGTTCATGGCCTAACAACCAGCCGAAGTACGTCCACTGCTGGACGAAACCCTCGCCACGCTTTATAGACGGGTTTAATGGCCATAGGATTTGGCGATCGCAGTTTGATGGCCGTAGTTCACAGAAAAACGCTGCAGCCCGTTCCTTGGTAGGTATTCCCTCGGACGATTTCTACCCCCACGAGATGAGTTGTGGTGATAATATCCCATGCCATCACCACACAGCAAGCGTGACCACACAGTAAGCATAGTAATAGGGATCCGGATTGCAATTTTGCGTACGAAACCCTAAAAACTAACAAAAAACTTGGTGATTGAAACAGTTATTTTATCCGAACAATTTATAGAGGGTGGCACCCAATTGATGGGGTGCTAACCGCTGCCCGAGGGGTTTCAGATAAGGATTATGGTCTTAACGGAACTACCCGAGATTTTTCTTTTAGGCATATCTTTTATGTTGGGTACACCGACATGTGTGATTTGGAGAACGGATATTAATAAAAATGTTGAATTATAATAATTTTTAAATTGAAACTATTAATAAAGCTACCCCTTGTTGTGTGGTGACGGCGCGGGGTTTTTTTCTAGTTTATTGTTATATATATGTATATATAGTTATATATATATATATATATATATATATATATATATATATATATATATATATATATATATATATATATATGTATATATATATATATATATATTTATATCGGAATATATATATGTCGCCAAACTGTTACGTTTAATGGCGAGAAACGCGCTCTATTAGTACATAAAATCTTAAACTACATACATCTACATTTAATTATACATATTTAAGACATACTTAAGGCTAGATACATTTGACAAACCCATCGTCTGTAGGCGATCAATGCCTCAGGTCTCAGGTGACCCCTTTCCACCATCGAGTAGTCAATATCAGACAGAATATCATCACCCCATCTCATCCCGTGAGGGGCGTAGAAGTCGAGCCGAGGGAGTGTCTGCCAGAGGACAGGCCAGAGGCAGCAGCGTTTCTCTCTCTATTACCATCGTACTATGATCTCTAACCCGTCTACCAAGCGTGGCGATTATGGCATATCCCCCCAAGATGATTCACGGGGAGCCTTTTGTCTAATAGTGGACTTTTTACAGCTGTTATGATGATGATGAATAAAAATACAAAATTTAAGATTTTTTAAAATAGACCTGTACGCAAACTTTCCTAGGAAAAAGGCTTGGCAACCGTAAAGCCTGACCTGGGGCTCTACCAGCTAAGTCACCGAAAATCGATTTCTTAAATGGCGTTCATATAAATTAAGGTTAAAATGACTTAATCAATCGTTAAATCGGTTTCAACGTTGACAATCGATTCCGGACCATTTATGACGTCACATGTGGTCATGGAAGCCGATTTAACGCTTGATTAAGTCATTTTAACCCTTATTTATTTGAACACCATTTAAAGAATCGATGTTCGGCGATTTAGCCGGTAGAGCCCCTGACCCCTATAAAACTTTTGTCCGACCTGGGAAAGTAAAAATAAGATAATTCGAAATTGTACACCAAAACATGACAGGATACAAGAATACAATAACTTACATCACAAAATTGGTGGCCTTATCATTAAATGTGATCTCTTCCAGGCAACTTAGTCAGGGATTGGAGTATGGAGTAACAGAGATAGGGTAGTTGTCCGTGTACACAATGAAAGAAAAGATGTACTGGAGTCATTACAAAATAAAACCTGTTTGTTAAAAATATTTTTTTGAAGTATTCAATTTACAAATATAATATTGGAGGAAATGCAAAAAAAAATAAAGCAAAAAAATCCATCCTCAAATACCAGTTGCGAAAATTATTTTTTCAAAAGCGTTTTAGTTTTTATAAGTGGTGTCATCACTGACTCGTAAAAAGCCACCTGATGCTGTCACACTGACAAAATCAGTTTACAGATTGGCCTTTCAGTGATCGGAAACCGTTTTATAACATGAAAATAGAACACATATTTTTTTGGGACAAAGCTGTGATAACTCTATAATAATACTGTCTATTTTGAAATTGTTTTGTTTTTCATTTATAGAATAAATTTGACAAACAAGCATTCATGGTATACCTTATGCGGAGCAATTGCTGTAGTCTGTAATGCTTGAGACTTATAATTTCAATTATATTTGCTTAAAACATGGTAATGAAGATGGTAACAAAGTAGACTCCTCATATTTTTCTCACGGGCATGCAAATACATTGGCAAACTATCTAATTCAAATTAAATTCATTACAATACAGATTATGTCAAATATATTGAATAATATTACAATAAAAAATATCTACTAGCAATTATATTGAGTTAGTACACTTTAGTTTTATAAATGTCAATAGCTCATAAACAGAGTAATATTTTTCTCAAAAATCCGTTAGCCTTGTTTATTTCGACACACATCGCACAACTCTTTTTTGTGAATAGGCTTGTTTGAGTTTTCCAGGGTAAAACGAGTCTATTCGAGTTCCTAGCGTTTTCCGGGAATACATCTGGCTATAGGTAGTAAAAAGTTCCATATTCTGTGTTACAAACATATCAATTTCAAAAATATACATTCAAGGCAATATTATTATCAATATTTTAAATTTTTGAATTACCGGTTTACACAATTCGTAGATGGGTATGCCGTATATAGCGTTTACAAATCTTTTGTGATATAAATGGTTTATTCACGTATGTTAAGTTACCCCACAATATGAGTTCGTGTCTTAACACAGGCGCTACATAGTCATGGTAAGCCATTAGTGTAGTATCTACTGTTTATGTTTTACACAGACTGTTGAGTACATACACGGTATCAGTTACACGTTGCTGGCTCAGTCTCTTTTCACTGTGAGCTCTGGAGACCTAGCTCACACATAGGACTACAGCACTAATATATTAATGCTATTATATTTTTATTTATTTAATTTTATTTTTATTTGGAAAACTTACAGCTAATACAATCAATAATCAAATATAAATATTAAAATAAGGCCAATTACAAGTTTCCACTAGTATACAGTGTCTATACATAAGATAAAGTTGAGCATTGAAAAGACAGCATTAAGCCGCGTTGGAAAACAAAAATAAAACATAAAAACCGGCCAAGTTCGAGTCGGACTCGCACATGAAGGGTTCCGTACCAGCAAGTATTTCAGTTGATTAAATGAAAGATAATATGTGCTTTACGAATAATGACATATTAAAAAAAACTACTTACTAGATCTCGTCCAAACCAATTTTCGTTGTTAGTTTATGTGGTAATGTACATATATTTTTATTAGTTTTATCATTCTCTTATTTTAGAAGTTACAGGAGGGGGACACTCATTTTACCACTTTGGAAGTGTCTCGCGCGCAAACTATTCAGTTTAGAAAAAAATGATGTTAGAAACCTCAATATAATTTTTGAAGACCTATCCATAGACACCCCAAATGTGTGGATACGATGAAAAAAAAATTTAGGGTTTCAGTTCTATGCATGGGGAACCCCCAAAATTATTGTTCTTTTTTATTTTTGTGTAAAAATCTTAATGCGGTTCACAGAATACATCTACTTACCAAGTTTCAACTGTATAACTCTTATAGTTTCAGAAAAAAGTGGCTGTGACATACGGACGGACAGACAGACAGACATGACGAATCTATAAGGGTTCCGTTTTTGCCATTTGGCTACGGAACCCTAAAAAGGGACATTAATACAATTAAATTTAAGGAAAGAGAATATTATACATTTAAGCTTGTTAAGCATCAAAAAAGATTTTGACAACCGTATTATTTAATTGAGCGATGTTCATATCAAATAAATCAAGGTCAACTCTCCGACACTCTGCGTTAAACGAGCGACATACTCTTACAAGGTATGAGTTCAGTAAGGTAGATCTATTTCCCCAGTCGAGCTCCTCACTAAGTGTAAGTACAGTGACGTCTTCTACGCTCCCTCGGAAAGAGATGACAATCAATGTCTTAACTATAAGGTTTTCCAATAAAAGAAGTTATTTTGTTAATGAAAGATAAATGATATTTTTTAATATATGTAGATTCGCTAGGGTCGACTTCTACGCCCCCAAGGAGATGGACTGGTGATATGTTTCGCAGCCAGTCAAGAATCTATACATATATCACATATATTACTAAAAGCCATGAAGATTGCGAACTAACATACATATAGCAGAAAAATCGAAAGGGCCACCGTAAAATACTCGCAACGTTAGTGTAAATCAGGCCTTAGGTCGTGCGATTCAATGGTCCCCCGATAAGGGTTGAATGATTGCAATTGTTTTTTGATATCTGAACTAGCTGATAGCTGTTGTTTTGGCCCATGTTCTACAACCACTATAAATTGGTCGACATTTCCTTACTTTTTCTGATAATGTGAACGTTAGACGTTTGTCAAAAAGACGCAAACATGGTGATGTTCGAGATAGGATATATTAGCTGATGGAGCTGACAAAGTCCAAGATATAGGGCCTGTACATGTGGCACAGTGATTAGTATTTAGTAGTGGTTGCTTTGTTACTACCTTACTGGCCATGTGGGGATATATTAGCTGATGGAGCGCTGACAAAGTCCAAGATATAGGGCCTGTACATGTGGCACAGTGATTAGTATCTAGTAGTGGTTGCTTTGTTACTATCTTACTGGCCATGTGGGGATATATTAGCTGATGGAGCACTGACATGGTCCAAGATATAGGGCCTGTACATGTGGCACAGTGATTAGTATTTAGTAGTGGTTGCTTTGTTACTATCTTACTGGCCATGTGGGGATATATTAGCTGATGGAGCACTGACAAAGTCCAAGATATAGGGCCTATACATGTGGCACAGTGATTGGTATCTAGTAGTGGTTGCTTTGTTACTATCTTACTGGCCATGTGGGGATATATTAGCTGATGGAGCACTGACAAAGTCCAAGATATAGGGCCTGTACATGTGGCACAGTGATTGGTATCTAGTAGTGGTTGCTTTGTTACTATCTTACTGGCCATGTGGGGATATATTAGCTGATAGAGCACTGACAAAGTTCAAGATATAGGGCCTGTACATGTGGCACAGTGCTTGGTATCTAGTAGTGGTTGCTTTGTTACTATCTTAGTGGCCATGTAGGGATATATTAGCTGATGGAGCACTGACAAAGTCCAAGATATAGGGCCTGTACATGTGGCACAGTAATTGGTATCTAGTAGTGGTTGCTTTGTTACTATCTTACTGGCCATGTGGGGATATATTAGCTGATGGAGCACTGACAAAGTCCAAGATATAGGGCCTGTACATGTGGCACTGTGATTGGTATCTAGTAGTGGTTGCTTTGTTACTATCTTACCGGTCATGTGGGGATATATTAGCTGATGGAGCACTGACAAAGTCCAAGATATAGGGCCTGTAAATGTGGCACAGTGATTGGTATCAAGTAGTGGTTGCTTTGTTACTATCTTACTGGCCATGTGGGGATATATTAGCTGATGGAGCACTGACATAGTCCAAGATATAGGGACTGTACATGTGGCACAGTGGTTAGTATTTAGTAGTAGTTGCTTCGTTACTACCTCACTGGCCACATGGGTTACCTACCAACCTATAACCCTTTCATGGTTAATTGGCCTATTGGATTATTGGTCTAGTGGTTAGTAACCCTGAGCATTGAGACTGAGTCCAAGGGAAGAATTCATAACCTTGTCCCACACACTGACAAACCTCTGTATGATGAGCACGATTATTTGGTCTGTGTCTGGGTGTAATTTATCTATAATATGTAAGTATGTTTATGACTACACTCATTACGCAAATAACAACTTTTACACGATTGTGTTTTTAAATAAAATTTAGATCTTGCGACATTTATGCCCACGCAATCTTAAAAAATGGGGATATTTTTAAATGCTCATCAAAGTACTTATCACCCGTAAATTTTTATCCATTGATTACATAATTTTTAAATTAAATACACTCATATAGGTACCTATATCAAAAATACCCGGGCGTAACTGAAAATGTATTTCGCTACTAGAAAAGTTAAGTTAAAAAAGTTAGGTTAGGTTAGAATTGCGTTTATATAAATAGCAATGCACTTCGAACTTCAATTGCTGCTAAGACTATAATATTTTGAGAAAACTATATTGGTGTGCAATTAAAATTTTTGCTTCGAATAGTAATTTAATTTATTAGTAATACAAAAGGAAGAGTTTATGATTTGTACCAAACACTACTCTTAAAAATCGATTAAATCGACACTGAAAGTTCTGCGACTCTCTCAAACTTGAATGTGAATTTTCAGTTATCATTTCCTTCACTTTAGCGATGTTTATTTCTCTTGACGACGTCGACGACCAGCGCAGCACGGCAAATCTTTCACCACCGCTTTGCACTGAATGCCACTCATATTATGTGCGTGTTTTTGACAAAGTAGCGATTCAGCGTAAGATTTCTGTAACATTTGCAGCATAAACGTAATAATGACGTTATACACGAATAACGAATTCGTTGTAGTTTTGGAGTACAGGCATGATCTCGTCATTATGACGCATCATAATAGTGGGGCCAATGTTATCGTGGACAGGTACAAAATAGAACTAAACGGGTGCTAAATATTAGTGGGAGAATTTTTCAATCACAAGAGTTGGTCGTCATTATGACGTTTATTTTGCAGCAAACTTTAATAGGGACACGAAATTCCATTTTCAATACAAAATTTGAGACAACTCTGTTCAATATTTTTATCCATTTTAAAATCCACATAACACGCTTGAGATGAACTAACAACAACGAGCGCTGAAAACAAACTAAATCGCAGATGGTGCTCAATCTCCGCGCCAATTTAGAAAACAATTGTGCCAACTTAGCAACAAAAAATAATGATTTGAATTGAATTTGAATTTGGAATTGGAATTAAGTGATCAATTCCTGATACTTGACTCATTGTAGTACGGATGGTAGTATGACTGAACGTGTTGCGATACCGGCACAGCACAAATATTCGTGTGACCCATAAATTGTTGGCAAATTGGCAAATTCAGATTTGGCATGGATTGTACTGTTTATAAATTTTTCATCCCCCCATCTCGGAAAGAGTAATTTTGTTCCTCGATATCTGAGTGGAATTTTTTTTTATTTATTTTATTCAAAAACTTCTTGCACAGAATTGTACAAAGGCGGACTTAATGCCAATTTTATCCGCTAGTGCTCGCAGTAGCTCGTGATTCAATCTTAGAATCCTTCGCTTGCTCAGTCATCAAAATTGAGCACGCGGTTTAAAAAGCACCTTTGCACTCTAGCATAAAAAATAACTATTCCCCAATGCAGGTGAATTAAAAATAAATTGTAAATAAGAAATATGTTTTGAATCTCAGTACTTACGCCCACCACTGGTAATTATATAAAAAAACATAGTGGAATGTCAAATAAATACCTGAAAAATATTTATAAAATTCTTAACATGAAGGAAATTCAATCTTTTTTATGTTTTAAGACTTAAGTCTTAGAAATCTCATTTCATAATAGTCTAGACAGTGGACATGCATGTAAAAAATATGAAAATAAAACTTATAATAAAAAAAATATGAAATATAAATCTTTCTTTTCTTTTCACGCGTATGAGTATAGAGCGAGATAGACTCATCAGATACTTGAATGCAGTTATATAATAATATCAAGATTTTTTATTTATTTTTATATCAGAGGGCGACAAACGACCAAGTGGGTTACCTGATGGTAAGTGATCACTTAACTAGCTAGTGATCACCGCCGCCCATGGACACTCGCAACACCAGAGATATCGCGGGTGTGTTGCCGGCCTTTAAAAGTCAGCAAACAAGTGTTGTTTACCCTTCCCCCCCCCTCAATGAGTTCTGGCGACCTTACTCACACTCGGAAACACAACATTAACATTATTGATGTTATTATTAAGGAGTGTCTTCTGTAAGGTGGAGGGACTTCCCCAGTCGGGCTGCTCTTTGAGCGAATGAACGCTATGCCCTACCTCTACTATTTATTTATTTATTTACTCATTAACAATTTGCATTGTGTTTGAATCCATATAGAATACATATTAATTAAATTATACAATAGAAAAAGCAATAAATTGAAATAATAACAAAACAACAAAATAAAATAATACGATACAATAGTCCACACATTAAATTTAAATTAAATAAAAACAACTACAAAACATTAATTTATCACGTCATTAGAAATAACATTAAGATTATAATTGAGTTTTACAATTCAGTCACAGCATAAAAACACTTCTCCAATAGGAAGGCCTTCAATCTTGTTTTAAATATGTTCGTATTGTAAACTGTTTCCTTCAAAGATGCTGGTAACTTATTAAATAAATCCACTCCTTGGTACTGAGGGCAATGTGTGTACTGAATGATATCAAAAATCATCATCATCATCATCATATCAGCCGAAAGACGTCCACTGCTGGACAAAGGCCTCCCCCAAAGATCTCCACAATTGCCGGTCTTGCGCTATTCGCATCCAGCTGTTTCCAGCGACCCGCACAAGATCATCGGTCCATCTTGTATCAAAAATAGATGTGAACAAAATGAAACTATTTCAATTAAATTGCAAACAGTCAGCAACAGTCCGCTACAATATTAATTAGCAACGTCTCGGTTGTACGGAGCTCTTATTATTTCGCCGAGGCCGGCCAACGGTTTTCTTTTTATGCCACGATGTCTGCTAACTTGAATATTTTCCGGGCTAACTTTGTATGGAAATGGATTTTGTCAAAGGAATTTTAATGATTAATTAACTCGGTAGTGTTTTGACTACCTCGTTGGCCTAGCGGTAGCGTATTCAACCGCAGATAATGTGGTCCTGGGTACAAATCCCGGGTCGGGCCAAAAAGCGATTTTGGGATAATTCCGTAAAAAAAAAATTCTCAGAATCAGCTCGAAGACTGGGAGTATTACACCCCCGTGCCTTGGAGAGCACGTAAAGCCGTCGGTCCCGTACCTGACCTATTTCCGGTCGTGTCGCTAGTCGTCCGGTCATTCGGTCATGAGACTGATGGAATATAAAGTGCCCTGTGTTTGCGCACACACGTGTGCACTATATCCATGTATCCATTGCAACTGGCCGCCGTGGCCGAAATTCGGTCGGGAGGACATTAAAAAAGAAAAAAAGTGTTAACTAGTTCATTGTAATAATAGAAGTAGTTGTAAATAAAGACGATGATTAAACAAGTATGGTGGTTTAGTAGTCAGTGACCCTGAGGTCGTCGGCTCAATCCCCACCCGGGGACAAATTTGTTCTGATGAACACAATTACGTGTTCTGTGTCTGGGTGTAATTTATAGCACAGGCTCTGAAAACCAGAAATCTGATCCTGGCTTTCAGAAAAAAATGTGTTAGAAATATTTTTTAATTAGTGTCATAGCACAGCATAAGTTCTCTCTAGTTTGGGATCAGATAACAGTATGTTAAGTGTCCCTAGAAATGTGTAAAGTGTAGTGTACGTAGTATATCAGTTATCTAGTTCTGCATCAAACCCGGGACACGAAGCGAAGTGGAGAGGCGACAGTCTTAACATCGGCTCAGACGCAAAGCACAAGCAGACTAAGAACACTAGGAAAGTGCCATAGAAACTGATCACTGCTGGAGTTAATCCCAAAACTCGTGTAACGATTACATGCAGTATTATATTCTAACCCGTCATCACACGGGAGCAACGGGGTGATCATGGCCAGCTACATTAAACAATCCACAAGAACTCGGCGAGGTTAAGCACCTAGGCACGCGATCAGTCCATAGATGGGTGGCCGTTAAAGTGGCTAAATTTCTGAATGTATCTGTCCTTTGAAGGCCATGTTAACGTTGTTGTCATTAGACAACAGTCGTTACACCATGTCAGAGGCCTACTGGGCGGCTTGAACAACTCTGACATTATGGTAACCACTGCCCATTCGATAAAGAAAGAGAAAGACGGGAGAAATCACCGTAGCCTAGTTGGTAGTGCTCCTGCCTACGAAGCTGGTGGTCCTGGGTTCGAATCCCGGTAAGTGCAAATAGTTGTGTGATGAGTCATGGATGTTTTCTATGTATATAAGTATTTATCTATCTATATAAGTATGTATATCGTCGCCTGGTACCCATAGTACAAGCTTTGCTTAGTTTGGGGCTAGGATGATCTGTGTGACATTGTCCCTAGATATTATTATTTAATCCTATAAAGCCGTTTTCATCCTAATTTTATCTTCAAATGACTAGTTAATACAGCTTCGCTTTTAATCCGCCACCGGATTTCGTTCCCGGGGAATAATTACGATTTTCATAGTGAAATCTAGTGGTTTCGCAAATCCTGGGAACCGGGTAAATGTAGAAAAACTACTTGTGAGGAAATTGATTTCAGTTCTGGGGCATGTGTTTGGATAGTAAGTTGCCTACTATATTTTGCAGGTTTGGATGTTATTCTGTGTGTATTTCTTAGTGTTAGATTCGATATTCACACGCACACTGTACACAAATATATACATGCAAGAAATCCTACTAAGGTTATAAATACAAAAGTTTGTGAGTCCATGTGTGTGGATGTTTGTATATAATACTAGCGACCCGGTACGTGCTTCGCTACGTATAAGGCATAGTAATAAAAAAAATGATTATTAAGTTCATTTATTCAAACAAAAAAATATTTTAAATTGCTAAAAGATGTTGATTTTACACTTTATCAAGACTTTTTGAAGTTATACTTCTTTTGGCGCGATGGAGAAAAATGATGAGAGTGAATTTTTACGATGCGCGCGCACACCGACACCAAAAAATTTAACAGCATGAAGTTAGTTCTAGGTGGTATGAGAGTGAATTTTTACGATGCGCGCGCACGAAGCGCGCGCATAGTAAAAATTGCAGCATGACGTTAGTTCTAGGTGGTATGAAAATTGATAACTATGTTCAAGTTTTATATTAAGAAGTATAACTTCTAACGTGTGTACATAAGTACACTCAAGTATTTTTTTTTAATTTTCTCTACGTACAAACCTTCCCTGGACTTCCACGAATAATTGAGTTATAACATTACAACGAAAAGTGGCATTGATTTTTATACATATAGATAATAGGAACCATTAGTTGCATTGCGTACTCTGGTAATATTCCACGGTATAGCGTAACAAATGGAAGGATGGGTACTTCGAGAAATCACACTTGGCTAGTCGAAATGGAAATAAAACTACCCTTATGTAAGTATATAAGTTATAATATAAGTTATCTTTACTAACCACCTAATTTATGCAATTACTAACACAATACATTTAATTTTATACTATTATAGTTTAAGTGTCCGTTCCTTATTACTTGTATTTCTCAATGATAAGTGAATTGTATTATTTTTTGAGTAATAAATGTCTTAAACCGTATTTTTGTTACCCTTTCGCGCAAAAACTGCCGAACGGATTTTGATAAAACTTTGAAGTTATTGCTTATATATTCGGATAACACATTTAACGCGGGTATAACCGCAGGGCACAGTTGTAATAAAATATATTCAGCACCTGGGTTAATATACACTTGTAGTTGTTAAATTGACAATGCGCCAGTATAACTAATCTAATAATAATAATAATGTCCTCCTGACCGAATTTCGGCCACGGCGGCCAGTCTCAATTGACACTAGCCAGCTGCACGGGACATATTATAGTGCACAAGTGTCTGCGAGACAAACAGACACACAGACAAAAATTCTAAAAACTATATTTTTGGCTTCGATATCGATTGAGGATCACGCGACTATTATCCTTTTAAAAAAATATTCAATGTACAGTTTCGACGTTCTTACAATTTTATTATATGTATAGATGTCAAGTGATATTTAATGAATCTAATAATAATATAAGTGGACTGTACACAGCAATGTACAATGAATATCTATAGGCTAAACATCAATCATAAAATCTCGTACTTTTCATCTCATTTATCTTATTCAGAACGGGATTGTTTTCCCTTATTTATTTTAAATTGGAATTGTACAGTACCATGAAATTCTAAGGTAAGATTTCGAAAATGTAATCGAGAAGGTGAAAATTGATAAAATCCTGTTATGTTTATTGAAATATAAATTTATATTTTGTTACTCTGGATTTTCTATTTCCTACTTACAGATACGGTAGGCTAAAATTACTTTTTATACTTTTTGGTAACAAAAATCTTTCTTTGAAGTACAAAGGGAATGTGGGTGGGTAGATATCTACTTTACCTTATTGTATGGACTTGGTATAACCCAGTAGGTCTGTAATATGGCTTAAGGACTGTTGTCTCATAACAACCACCGGGGCCGGCAGCTTAAGTTACCATCTGAAGCACGGAGACACTTAAAAACGAAGTCTAAAGTTAAACTGCAGTTGATCCTTGGTTTAGTCGAAAACCATTGATTGCTTGATCCATAGCTTTTTTTTTTTATTAGAGGGTGACATACGAGCAAGTGGGTCACCTGATGGTAAATGATCACCGCCGCCCATGGACACTCGCAACACCCGAGGTGTCGCGAATGCGTTGCCGGCCTTTAAAAGTCAGCAAACAAGTGTTGCTGGCCCTTCCCCCACCACCCCAATGAGCTCTGGCGACCTTACTCACACGCAGAAACACAACATTAAAATGATTAATGCTATTATTAAGGAATGTTTTCTGTAAGGTGAAGGTACTTTCCCAGTCGGGCTGCTCTTTGAGCGAATGAACACTGTGTAGAGCACAGTGTTCATTCGCTCAAAGAGCGGCTCTCTTAAAACAGCAGTTTAACTTTATACTTCGTTTTTAAATAAGGATGTATGAAACCCTTAAACCGGCTGTGTACTATAGGAGATACATCAATTTCAACCTAATCACTTTGAAACAAGGTCCAAAAACAATAAAAAGAAATATAGCAAAACCTAGGTAAGGGTTAATCCAGTTGGCAGCAAAACAGAGTACCTTTATGATTAACCTTAGTGATCGCTTTCGGACGATGAGTGTGTCAAGCAATAGGTACAGACGCCAGCACATAGAGCTACCCCAATGTGTCAAATTTCTTTTATAGATTTTCAACTTTATCACAAAAGCATAAGGTTCTCTTTCAATTGGGAAAATTGACAGATTGGGGTAGCTTGATGGGCGTCTGTACTTATATTAAAAGATAAACACTCAATACACTTAAACTAAATAATACCCCGTTAAATGCAAGTCCGATTCACGCACGGAAGGTTCTGTGTCTCCTTTCCACGTAATGTTATAAATTAGTCATAAAGTACTACAAAAGGGCTAAGTTTGTTCCTGAAGTTATTTGAATTAATTCGGAAAGAGAATGAGTTAGATTTTTTTTTAATTTAATATTGCGTAACATATCTCATTGAATTCATTGACTAGCGCATATAAAAAAATATTAGGTCTTTACCTATGAAATTGCCGTTCTGCAGTACTGGCCATTTCAAATCAAAATAATTTTTGTTTGGCTAAGAATTCTAATTTCAAATTAATTTTATTTTAAAAACATGGATTCTTTTTTCCAAAAGTAGTCATTTCTTTATTGATTAGTGTTACATTTTCATCGCATTTCAATCTTTTTCGTCATCATGGATACGTTAAAAATTCGAGTAATTATGGAATATGAGTACCGTCGTGGCAGCAACGCGGCACAAGCGGCACGCAACATCAACGACGTTTACGGAGCTAACACTACAAACCAACGCACCACCTGTTATTGGTTTGCTCGCTTCCGTTCTGGAAATTTCGACCTGAAAAATGAACCTCGCGGTCGTCCGAAGACTTTGGTCGACAATGACGAATTAAAGGCGGTTGTGGAAGCTGATGATACACAATCTACGGCTGAATTAGCAGCAGCTTTCGACGTTAGCGTCAAAACAATATTGGTCCATTTGCGTCAAATTGGCAAGGTAAAAAAGCTTGACAAATGGGTGCCCCACGAACTCAATGATCGCCAGCGCGAAGTACGCGTCGAGACGTGCCTTGCACTGCTCAACAGACACACAAATGAAGGAATTTTGAACCGCATTGTTACCTGCGATGAAAAATGGATTCTGTTTGATAACCGCAAGCGCTCAGCAAGTTGGTTGGATCCTGGTTCAGCACCTAAACAATGCCCTAAACGAAAACTTACCCCTAGAAAAGTGATGGTCACTGTTTGGTGGTCTAGCGCCGGTGTGATTCATCACAGCTTCTTACCAAACGGGGTGAGCATTACTGCAGATGTGTACTGTGAAGAACTGAGCACAATGATGGAGAAGCTGGCGCATCTCCAACCAGCATTGGTCAATCGCTCGTCTCCGCTGCTCCTGCACGACAACGCGCGACCTCATACTGCACAGCAGACGGTCTCCAAGTTGCAAGAACTGGGGTTGGAAGCTCTCCGTCATCCGCCCTACTCACCAGACCTTGCGCCTACAGACTACTACTTTTTCCAGAATTTGGATAACTTCTTGGCGGGAAAAAAATTCAATACCCGAGAGGCAGTACAAAATGCCTTTGAAGAATTTGTTGCCTCCCGTCCAGCTGATTTCTTTAAGAAGGGCATCAATAAACTGCCACTGCGATGGCAAAGATGCATTGATTGCATGGGTGATTACTTCGATTAATACAAATAAAAAAATTCATGAAAAAAATTCGTTTAAATTTTTTCATACAAAACGGCAATTTCATAGGTAAAGACCTATTATATGTTTGTTTAATATATACCTTGTTATTTTTAACCTTTGACTAAAAAAGACAAAAAAAATAGGATGCTTTGGGATTTCCCACATAAATGAGCTTTTATTTATTTAAATAAAAGTGAAATGTATTCTCATTCTATACGCGCTATCTAGACACGCGGCAGTGCGTGTCAAGCCAAGTTCAAGTTACAGATCTGGCGAGCAGCACCGTATTACACGTATAGACGCCAGCACACCCAGCTACCCCAATCTGTCAAATCTATTTCATAGATTTTTAACTTTATCACATAAGCTTTATTATTTATGATATGATTAGGGTAGCTTGATGGTTTGGCGTCTGTACCATTGAAGCCACTTTTATCCTCCTCATAACTCAAAAACTATTTCACATAAACGTGTCAAATTAATCTGGTGGTTACGTAGAGAACATTATCGCTTCAGTCTACTGAATTGCACTCCCCACTTTTATTGATATTTAAAATACATACCTATTTCATTTTCATTTTTGTATGTTCTACTAAAATATTCAACTCCATCATAAACGAGTGCGCTTTAGACCACAGACTTTAGACTTAGTTTAACTTAGACAGAAAATTTAGATATATGAAACGTAAAGAAAATGTGCGCTCATACCTCTCTCTATCCCTTGCCCCCTACAGTAAAATACAAAACGTAACTCTGTCTCCTTCTGTCTTCACTTACTAATCTCCCTCTCAAATCCGTTCGCCTCGCCTGATCACACTGCACCAGCTTACTCCCTGACTCAAGCTTGCGTAAATAAAGATATATATACTCGTATATATACTTCCAAAACAGATATGTTACCTACACTATATAATCTCACGTCAAGGCCCACCACAACGCCATGCAAAAATCCATAATAAAGAACGATTTTTCAACACATTTTCCGTCAACCTCGTTCCATAACCATAAAAACAGCCATTGTCTTCGGATCATGAAGGAGCGAAAGTATACGTACATTAGATATATGTAGATAATATCTCTTGTGTGTGGGACACTCAGAACAAATACCTTAACTGATAACAGACTCCGTCCAATAAAGTTTTAATTAATTCTATTAAATATTAAAAAACATATTAGTGCTTTGCAGTTTTACTGCGAGATCGAATCAAAAATGTCACCGCAGGCGAACGAAAGTCAACGAATTAGCCCGAAGAATTGCAAAGCAAAGTGGCAGGGGGCAAGGTACATAGCTCGTAGAACTGACGGCCATTGGGGCAGAAAGGTTCTCAAGTGGCGACCAAGGAAGTATGATTTTTTTTCAACTAAATTGATTTTATTTTATTTTTATTTTATTTTATTGGTACAGAAACAGATAACAGATTCTATGAAGTTCTACATATTTTATGTTATAAGCAAAATTTTAACCTGTTGTCCAAGTATAACTGTACGCAGCACTTATATTATAGCTTCATATATATTTTAATATTCTAGATTATTGAAATTAAAGTACACACACAATAATTGGCATGCTAAAATTAATAGTTTGAGTTTATAAAGGGTTGATAGGTTTTAAATATAGATTTTCTTTTTTGAACAAAGCTTTTTTAAAGTTGTTTATACTGTCATGAAATATGTCAGTTTCGGAGCATATAGAATTATACTGCTTACACATTCTTATCAGTGGACTATTTTGAGATACATTATTATTTCTAACGGATATGCTAAAGAGTTGTGGTATACGCACAGATCGCGTTGGTATTTTAAAGTCTAAGTGACTTACAAGGTTACTGTTAAGTGTGTTATTTACAATTTTATGTAGAGTGCACATGTCGTTTATCCATCTCCTTCTTTCTAGGCTTATCATACCGAACTTTCGAAGTCGACCTTCGTAATCTATTATTTTTCTCCTTAGACCATACTTTGTGCAAAGAGCTCGAACAAATCGTCTTTGTATTGACTCTATTCGATTTGCATGAATGTCATATTGATAATGATACAAATCCAACTACCTTGCTGAATAAAAGGTAGTTAATGTAGTTTTATTTGTTTTACATTAATTTAAGCAATTCTAACTAGAAACAACATATTTCATCCCTTTAAGGTACTGAATACACTATTATTTGTCGTATCATGCCAATCTCACCAGTATAGTTGAATATACAAATGTCAAAATGGAATAACAAGCAATACTTTCTACTTATTTTTGTAACAAATCTAAGACAATAAATTCTTTCCTGACCTTAAAATGCACTATACATAAAATAAAGATTTAAATTGAGTCGTAATTTCTTAAGATTATTTTATCTTTAGCATTTTAAAAGTAGTTGAAATTAAATATTTCCAATTTAAGAAGAACAAGAAGAAGAAGTACACTTTATTGCATAAGGAATATATACAATACAATATGCATAGAACAATATTTTGCAATTGGCGACCTTATCACTAAAACGATCTCTTCAGATTTAAGATACATTATTATAACATGGTTACTAAAACCTGACGGAAAATACTAACTTGGCTTCGCCTTAAAGTTACACGATATAGATGTTTTTAAGGTACCTCATATGCAAAGCTGTTCTTAACGAGGCCATAACTCAGATAATATAAGACACAGAGTATCAGTAATCCGGGAATTAATCTCCAATATACGTAAAAAAAACTAGGCTATGAAGTGACCAGATGTTCTAGCTTTTAGTAGGACTTTCCTGATTTCAGGAGCTTTTTTACACAAACAAGTCGTAGACCCGTCCACCGGCAAAGTGCGAATATATGGCAGACTCCATTGTTTCTCTATTGCGCCTGTTATAAGTGCCGCGTAAGGTATAGTATATGGGAATGATAGGTACAAGCAAATAGCCGGACGATAAGGACGGATGATAAGCAGGAAGGAGTTATGCAAATGTCATACATTTGCATAACTCCTTCCTCAATGATATCATAGTCATCTTCTTTTACTATTTGTGACCCTCAACTTTGTTTACGAGAGATGGAAAATATAAAAATAAATTGGTAGAAGAGTAAATGCGGGAAACCGCGTGAATGGGGCACTACACGTTTTTATGAGTAGTCAGCAAGTCTCAAAAATGCTCGACTGGCCGTGCCCGACAGAGTGTTAGTATGAACTTTAATGTATGGGAGTGGTTGGGTTAGAAAAATAATGAAAGTAGCATTAATACAGTGGAAATTAGAGCTCTGAGAAGCATGTGTGGTGTGACTTTGAGAGACCAAATACGAAATACTTACGTAAGAAAGAAGCGTTGTGGTGTGAAAGAGGATGTAGTTACAGAGATTGAAAAAGGTATGCGAGCTGGTTTGGGCATTTAGAAAGTATGAATGAAGGAAGTTTGAGAAAAGAAGTATAATTGACCTATGTGAAAAGAAAAGTCAGGTCAGAAGTATCCTGAACCAGCGAGCATGTATGTGGAGTATAATAACAGTAAACGAGGCAAAGGAGGTGTAAAAATATCAAGATATATCAAAATCTGTTGTCTCTGTCTACCCTCTCTGAGAAACAGGCGTGAGTCTATGTATGATCCTCAAAAATCAATACAATAGTTTAAGCAAATCTTTCAAAAAACGTCTAGTAAAAAAAATTGCAATAATAAAATGTAAAACGCTAATACAAACCAAATTTTTGTTCCATTAATGAAATGGTGATTAAAAATCATCAATTTAGTATTGTTTTCTTTATCACGTGATATTGCTACCTAAAATAAATTACTGCTTCTCTGCATAGGCTACGTAAAGAGCGCGACATTCTTTGCAATACCTCTTAGAAATTTGCCGTCTAGAAGACTTGAAGCATAACCTGAATTCCTGATATTAGTTTTCGTTTCTACCTTTAACAATTTAAGTATTTTTAGCATCACACTTCGCAAATGACAAATTCACCCTTTGACAATTTTATGTATTCACTTTTTCTCCCAATTCTCGGAGAAATGTGTCTATTACGGATTTGGGGGCAAATCGGCTTATAATTTTACATGTCAAGCGCCTCACCGTGACAACGTCATATCAATATGATTGGCAATCCCTGTGCAAACGTATGACAGCATTGACAGCTGTTAGAACGAGCCGGGAGGTAGAAATAGAAAACGCTTAGTATAATTTCTGTTAAAAAAGAACATAAGAGTGAAGGATATGCTAAAAATAAATTGAGTATTAATGCAAATTGAATCAGCAAGTGTAAACATTTGAATGTAGAGTTGTTTATATTTTAGAAGTTGATTATTGACATACATTGATTGAGTTTATTTTTGAAGTGGCGAAAGCTACCCTCAAGTATAGCGTTTCTAGGTTTAAAAACAGAGACATAGTTATATTAGCTTACCAGGCTACAACTATCTATGAGTCTTAGGCCAAAGAATGCATTTACAAAAGAAAAGTAGTATATGTATATCAGTTATCTGATTTCCATAGTACAAGCTCTGCTTAATTTGGGATCAAATGGTTGTGTGTGAATAATGTCCATGGATATTATTATTATTATTATAAGTCAAAGTCAAAATCATTTATTCCGTAAAAATTTTACATTTATGTGGAATATTTTTTTACCCTACCATGCCAGAAAACTCAGTAGGAATCCTTTTTTAAAATAAAATATACTTAATATTAATTACAATCATGTGTGTTGACTCAGAACAACCCAATCCCAAGCACTTTTATCACTTAAATAATCAGAAATTTTGTAATATGCCCTGCTACACAATTTGGCTTTAATAATTATTTTAAACTTATTCGTAGATAATTCTCTAATATCATTGGGAAGTTTGTTATAGAATCTTATACATTGATATAAGGTTATATATTATCAAGGAGTTGTCCAGACGACTTGTGGAACACTCTGGTGATCAGAGAGGTGACACGTACTTCGGCCAACGCATAAGCCTTGCCATCCAAAGAGGTAACGTCGCCAGCTTTTTGGGCCCCTTACCCGCAGATGGCGACTTGAAAGCGGTTTTGTATCTATAAGTTATACTTTTATTTGTAATTTTGTATTTTAATTTTAAGTTCATAATGATAGTTTTAGTCTGTACGTAGTTTTAATCTATTTCCAATCTTTATGTTTACTTACAGTTTTATTTATTAGAATAGATTTATTCGGTTAAGTAATTTTATAAAGCTATTCTAATATAATATTTTGGACAAGTTTAGGAAGCAGTGACACATATTCATCACTAGCTGTGCCCCGCGGTTTTACCCGCGTTAAATTTTAAAAATTATCACAGCTCCTCCCCCGTGATAATATGTAGCCTATATGTTGACCCGACCTCTTAATAATATACATGCAAAATTTGAAGTGAATCGATGCAGTACTTTCTAAGTTTAGCCCGGACATATATACAGATAAACAGGCAAAAATTCTAAAAACTATATTTTTGGCTTCGATATCGATTGTCGATCACGCCCCAAGTATCCTTTAAAAATATGTATATTCAATGTACAGTCTTGACTTTCCTACGATTTTATTATATGTATAGATTATATATTATCAAGAACAAATATAACATGTCCCAATAAAGTAATAACGATAAATTATTAATGATTTTCAAAAGGAAAGTCCTGTTTTAATCTAACAAAATCTGGGCACGTTGTATGGAGCGATGTAGGCGGGTTTACAGCATTTTTACGATACCGTCTTATCTTGAATTATGAGAGGAATCGGCGATTTGCATTGCAAATCTCTTATACCGGCGCCCGAGACGATTTGTTGCTCTTCTAAAAGAAAAATAGAGGGCATAAGTGATAGGCTACCTTGAAAACACGTTTTTCGTATAAATATTTGCAGGTGGCAACATATATAGTCAAAGTCATCACAGTAAGCATGAATGTTACCAAATCTACTATCAGGCTACTACTACTAGATATTTATTCTTGACAGTTGGTCTAGTATAATTGAAAAAAACTCCATCATCATCATCATTATGTCAGCCGAAGATATCCACTGCTGGACATAGGCCTCCCCAAAAGATTTCCATAATGGAGTTGTGTCCATCATTTGTAGAGATATATGAGATCGGCGAGGTTCAGCAACTAGGGACGCCGTCAGTCTATAGATGGGTGACCGCCAAAGTGGTTTAATTTCTGAGCGTCTCCATGCTTCGGAGGGCACGTTACCGTCGGTACCGGTTGTAGTCATTAGACAACAGTCGTTAAGCCCTGTCAAACGCCTTCTGGGCGGCATGTACAACTCTGACACTAGGGTAACCACTGCCCATACTATATCATCATCATCATCATCATTTCAGCCGAAAGATGTCCACTGCTGGACAAAGGCCTCCCCCAAAGATCTCCACAATTGCCGGTCTTGCGCTATTCGCATTCAGCTGTTTCCAGCGTCCCGCACAAGATCATCGGTCCATCTTGTAGAGGGCTTGCTCACGCTGCGTCTTCCGGTTCGTGGTCGCCACTCAAGAACCTTTCTGCCCCAACGGCCATCGGTTCTACGAGCTATGTGCCCCGCCCACTGCCACTTCAGTTTTGCAATTCTTCGGGCTATGACGGTGACTTTGGTTCGCCTGCGGATTTAGACATTTCTGATACGATCCCGCAGGGAAACTCCGAGCATAGCCCTCTCCATTGCTCTTTGGGTGACCTTGAGCCTTCTAATAAGGCCCATAGTGAGCGCGCATACTATAAGTAAGTAAGATATACGCCATAATCACCACGCTTGGCAGACGGGTTGGTGATCGCAGTATGATAGTTATAGTATACAGAGAGACGCTGGTACTTGTTCTCTGGTAGATCTTCTCTCGGGCCGACTTCTACGCTCCCCGCGGGATGAGATGAATTAAACTTAATACCAGCAATTATTCAATATGAGGCGTTCATAGCTAGATCACCAGTCCGTAATTTATGGCGAGGTAAAGCAACTTGATTCGCGGATATAGATGGGTGACCGACAAAGTGGATAGGAGCGGCTTTGTGCTTCAGAGGGCAAGTTAAGCTCTCGGTCCCGGTTGACGCCGTAAGGTAACAGTCGTTAAGTTGGATAGAGGCCTATTGGGTGGCTTGTACAACTTTGACACTAGGGTAACCCCTGCTCCTTAGATTAGTAAGTAAGTTTGATAGTTAAATGTTCAAAAATGCATAAGGGTAAAGTGTGAAAAATATTAGCTAATGATACTACCGCCCAAAATCTATTGTTAGGTTTGATAATACTTATTTAAATAAAAAATTATTTAATAAATAAAAAACCCAACTGCGTAAATAATGATCCAAACTACGTACATAGACAAAGAACTGAAAAGAAAAAAACAAGCACATAGATGGCTGGTGGTCTAAAATTATATAATGTACTATTGAATGAATACTATTGAAGAAAATAAAATATATTCTAATAATGGAGCATAACAACTGAACAGTCGGGATCCATTAGTCGACAGCCAATCTAATTTGTCAATGGATCCCGACTGTTCAGTTGTAATGTTCCATTATTAGAATATATTTTATTTTCTTCAATAGTATTCATTCAATAGTACATTATATAATTTTAGACCACCAGCCATCTATGTGCTTGTTTTTTTCTTTTCAGTTCTTTGTCTATGTACGTAGTTTGGATCATTATTTACGCAGTTGGGTTTTTTATTTATTAAATAATTTTTTATTTTGTACTTTTTAGTTATGAGTTAACAATTTAATAAGTTAACCACATTATATATTATAATTTTTGTTCTTAATATTTATGTATTTTTTAATATTTTTATCATTCATTATCTAGATTTAGTTATTAAATATTATTCATTCATTTATTTATTTCACTTAAAATAGAGTACAGTGGTGGTCTTGCTATTAGGTTAGTCTCATCAATTTTACTCATAAACAACATGCGAAATGTGTGAATGTTATATGTCAAATTTTACACAAATAATATAATTAATTAAATAAATCACAGTTAGTTTCTTTTTTAAAGACAACCCTTGCTCTATGGAATCTAATCCCTGTGTTTCAGGGTACTTAACAACATATAATAGACGGACACAAACTACATCCAGACTCATAACAACTATTTATGGGTCACACAAGTAGTTGTCCAGCGCGGGACTCGAACCCGCGACACGAAGCGGCAACGCGACTGCCTTAGCCGTTGCGCCTCACGTGCAGTCAAAAATTTGATTTGATTGAATAGAATGATTTTTCTAGGAGCCACAGTCTGAGTTGGTTTTTGAACTTAGCCGCTGAAAAATGTCTAAAATTTTGCGGCAAAGCATTAAACATTTTCACACATACAGCATAGGAACTTTTTTGAAATGGTGTTGTATTAGTTATCATGTTGCGAGGAAAAACATCTTTAGCTATAGTAAATACTGTGGCTGCGTTTTCACAAATACACCAATTTGAAAAATTTACAAACACACTAGTCATAATTTTTAGTCCTTTTAACAATGATTTACATGAGACAAACGGAGGAGTACCTGTAGTTGCTTTAACGAATTTTTTTGCAATAGAAATGCTCTCGATTTATCTGTTGAATTGCCCCATAGATATGCCATCAATATCGATTGGTAATAAGGCTGTTTTGCGAAGTCGTGACAAAACGTATATAAACCTATTGATTCTGATGCATATTTCATCAATGTGCAATTTCCAGTCACAATAACGATCAACTGTTATTAGTCCGATTAAGGAATGACTCAAAGGAGGGTATAGAGTGCGTGAGCGGGAACCTAAGGGATATTTTCAGAAACTTGTTCAGAGTACTTAGAGGGAAAACATACTAAAAGTCCTGACGTCTAGGAGGTGAGGTGGAGAGAGGAGGGGGGAGGGGGACAAAGACCTCAATTTTAGGTTTTTTGCTAATATCTTTAAAAAGGTGCGTTTTATCAAAAAATATTCTATGGTAAAATTAAAGCTTACAAAATTCAATATTACTTTGATTGCATATACTTTTTCATATTTCCATTCGTTTATGAGCTACACGCTCCAGAAATATAGAAAATTTAAGTTATCCAGCGGAACTCTTACAGATGCCTTGAGAAGTTTAGGAGACCTGATATGCTTCTGGAGGGAGGTGTGCTGGATGGAGTAGAGGCCGTCATGGCTCACATACAATGGTCCTCATCGGGACTAAGTGCGAAAACCAAACCCACTAACATATTAGTTGGAACAAGATGATAATGAGTTATTCAGCGTGATGACCATTACCTGATCGGACTGTTATCGCCCTTACCTCCACGAGGTAAGGGCGGTAACAGTAAGATATCGCGTTTTTTTGTAACAGCGGATAACTGAGCTTAGGCGGGAAAAACATCATGAAGATTGCTTTTCGCTCAATGCTCACTGTAGGAAACGCAACCTTACTGGCTAAAACTGAAAAATGACGATGAATGAATGAATGACAAAAAATGAGATGCAATAGCATGGATATGAACACATCCTCTTCTTACACTCATTTACCGGCTACGATACAACATCAGCAACGTTTAGACGAAGCAAGGTGGGTTTCTGTAAATTGTATTTAAATTCGGAAATTATTCAGGAAGCAGCAAAGATCTTTTACAACCCAAGCTCCAACCATAGTGATGTTGCAGAAGCTGGGAAGGAGTGCTGCCTGAAATGGTATGGGACACCAGCAAAAGTGACCTTTCTCAATGTAATTCTTCAAGAGGGTTTTATCGCCCTTTGTGAAGAAGAGCACCACCTCATCCCTGTGCCATGCTTGTGGTGTTTGACCTTCTATTATGACGGAGTTAAATAACTTCTGAAGGGCCCGTAGGATTGGTGTACCACCCGCCTTCAGAAGCTCTGCCGTAACTCCATCATCACCAGGCACCTTGTTGTTCTTAAGCTGTTCGAGATCCATTCTAATCTCGCACAGGCTGACGTCCGGGATGTCGTCGGTAAGTGTTGGGTTAGTCGTGCTCTGGGATCTGAGGCACAACTATCGACAGGTGACTAGGTTTTCGTATACAGCTGTCCGTAGAACCTCTCGATGTCTCCCAGCAACTCAGGTCTAGACGTGACGATTCTGCCATCCTCAGTCTTCAGCTTTGTCAGTTGCCTCAGTCCAACAGATAGTTTTTTTCTTGCAAACACTTTAGAGCCTTTGTTCCGCTCTATAGCTTCTTTAATACAATTTGTATTAAATTGACGCGTGTCGCGAGTCAAAGACTTTAAGATCTGTCTGTTGACCTGCCCGTATCTGGTAGCATCATCAGAGGATGTCAGAACCATTTTCCGTCTTTCGTCCATAAGCTGCAGGGTATAATCGGAGATCTTTTTGGTTCTGTTTGTACGGTGGGCTTTGAAGACCTTAGACCCAGCCGTATGGACAGCTTCTACGAGCCTGTCGTGGTATGAGTCCACTTCCTCGCAATCTGCTAGGCATTCGAAACGGTTTTGCAGTTCGAGTTGAAAGGGTTCAGGGTTTTGGATGTAGATGGGTAAAGGTCGGAGCGTAGACTTTATCAGTCGGAACCTCTGGAGCTTGACATTTAGGTTCAATGAGCCTCTCACCAGTCGGTGATCGCTCCTGGTTTTAACCGTATTGATTACTGAGACGTCATTGAACATCTGTCTACTAGTCGACAAGATAAAGTCTGTCTCGTTTTTTTTTACCATCGGGGCTGACCGAGGTCCATTTGCGGTTTTCCGGCTTCTTGAAAGAGGAGTTCATCATAAAGAGTCCCTCCTTCTCCATGAAGTCGGCCAACATTTGGCCCCGGCGATTCCGGTCTCCAGTTACAAATTGCCCCACTCTCAGCTCATTCCCGAATCGTTTAACCAGCTTCGCGTTAAACCACACAACCCCATGACCACAGTGAAATAAGAGTTCGAGGTATGTATGGCTCTAGAAATATCCTCATACATGACCTCAACCTCATCGTCGAAGTCGGTGCATAAACCTGTATGACCTTCAACGAATACCACTTGGTAATTCTGAGTATAAGGTACGTAACCCTAGTCGACACACTCCCGATTTTCACCATGTTGTGGACGAGGGACTTGTGTACTATGAACCCAACACCACCTTGGGGCAGTTGGTCGCCCTCCCAGATATAGAGCAGATTCCCGGATGTCAGGATTATAGTGTCCTCCCCCTCTCTTCGAACTTCAGATAATCCTATTATGTCCCAATGTAACCTGCTCAATTCTTCCTCCAGTTCGATCATCTTCTCGTCGGTCCGCAGTGTGCGTGTGTTGCCAGAGCCAGACGTCGTCGGTTTTGGCAACGCGGAATCTGCCGGAGATTCTTAGCACCCCCTGCCCTGCCGTAACCACGGCTGGGAATAGCAGGGCTTCCGGGGACTGGGGGCCGCGGTTTAATTGTGTCCTTCATTTGAGGGGATCTGCCATAATAGCCACGCTTGGCAAACGGGTTGGCAATCGCAGTAAGGTAGACATTGGTACTCATGAGAACGCTGCTGCCCATTCGCTGGTATATATTCCCATATCCATTGACAAATTAGATTGGCTGTCGACTAATGGATCCCGACTGTTCAGTTGTTATGTTCCATTATTAGAATATATTTTATTTTCTTCAATAGTATACATTCAATAGTACATTATATAATTTTAGACCACCAGCCATCTATGTGCTTGTTTTTTTCTTTTCAGTTCTTTGTCTATGTACGTAGTTTGGATCATTATTTACGCAGTTGGGTTTTTTATATATTAAATAATTTTTATGTTTTCTGTTTTCTTTTTAATCTATATTTTTTAATCTGTGATATGATAATGAATAAATAAACGTCCGGGCCAAATATCACGTTAATACAAGCAGCTCTTTAAGCTGGGAGATAAGTCAGTCATTGTTATTTGACTGCAAATTTCGCAATCTCGTGATTTCATTGAGATATTTGATATCATGAGGATTGTTTAGTGGCTTGCGGTGGTACAGAGTACTAATAATTAAACCATCTAAAGACTTAAAACCTTAAAATGCACGAAGTGAGATCGACAACGGCTCGATTCAAAGTTGTCCCTTGCAACTTGTGTTCAGTTACTCCCCAACATAATATTAAAGGTAACATTTTTCTTTAAATTTTACCTTGTCCACAAAGTGCATGAAATTCGGTTGTTGATAGATCGATTCTCACACCAACCAAAGGGACGTTGTTCTTTATATCTTTGTCATTGCATTTAAAACAATTCGATTTCGGTAGTACTAAATCGTTTGAAGTTGGAGATGGGCGACCGTGTTAGACGTTAGATACTTTAGGTAGTCCAATATACCTAATAGATACTTTAGTATATGTCCATCAACACTCACACGCACAGTCATACGTTTTCGTCTTTTCATCGTAAAATTTTCTACTGTTTTAACACCTATATGTGAGAATAGTTGTTACGCAACTTTAAATCGATATAGCTCCTAAACGGCCGGTCAAATCGAAAAATGTTGAAAGAAAACTAAAAATGTTTTTTAAATACCTATTCAACGATACCCCACATGACATAGTTTGTTGACTTAAATTTTTTAAATTTTCACAAAATGGCGTCCAGTAGTCGCCATATTGAATTTTCACTAACGTCATGTCTTTAGTGACACTTTCCGGACTGAAAGGAATCGATTGACGTGCGAATCATTAAAATCGGTCCAGGCGTTTGGTCTGTATAGTGCTTCAAAGGAACATACATACATACATAGCCCGATAAACACATTACCCTTTGCGTCCCGCAGTCGGGTGATAAAAGCTACTAAGCAATCGATATTTATGTGGCAACACCTAGAGGTGACGTCACGCAATGTCCTGCGTGAGCGACCTAGACGCGAACGCGAAGCGGCGAGGCGCGGCGCGAAAACAACAAACAGTCGAAACCTATTGAAGTGTCCTACATGACCAAACGCTCGTGCGGTGCGGTGCGGAGCGGCGCGAAATGAAGCGAACGCGATCAGTTGGCTTAATATTTTCACGCGAACTGGATGCGTTGCCGTCGTGTTTTTGCGGTGTCGGTGGAGGCTTCGCGAGATGATTCGCGTGCACGTAGGACTACGCCACCGCGTCGCACCGCATCGCATTGAATTCGCGAGTCACCGCTTCATAATCGCGTTCGCTTTTTTGAATCGCCTACGTAGGATGTAGCGTTAGACGAGTAAAAGAACCGAATGAGTCGGCAATATGTTCTGGAGCACTCTACGAGTCGGTTCTGTCGGAAAAAAAAAGAGGCGATAGGTTATACATACATACATATTAAGTTGTACTCGATCATAGAAATGACATAGTGTTATAATAATAATAGAAGTCCCCTCGCTGCTTTGTGTGCGAGTTCGAGTCCCGCGCCATACAACTATTTGTGTGACCCATAAATAGTTGTTCTGAATCTGGATGTCATTTGTGTTCGTCAATATGTTTGTGAAGTACCCCGCGACACGGGCATTAGATTACCAGTTGCGGGCGTTGTCTTTTCTATTGTAAATACATACTTATATAGATAATTACACCCAGACTCAGGACAAACAGACAATCTGTTCATGTACACAAATATCTGTCATGGGTTGGAATCGAACCCACAAGCCCGGCGTGAAAAGCAAGTATTTGCCAACCACGCCAACAGACCCGTATAATTGTTACCTAAATATGGACTTGTCTTACACCATTCATCATAAACTTAAACTTCTCGTCCGATTTTGTTCATCTACTTTTGTCGTTGACTGTACAATCCATTATAACCGCGGTATCTGTTTTCAGTAAGCTATCATTAACGCGGTAAATGTAATCAATACCGTAATATGCTTAAGTAGGTTAAGTGAAGCATAATAGAAATAATTAAAATTCTTGTCAGTCATTCTTCTTGTCAGTTTGGATGAATGTGTATTTTAAAATAATCTATTCACTGAAACTGTATTTAATGGTCTTACGGTTTTGTTTCAATACGTCCATTGGTGATAAGATTGACCCGTATGCCGTGACACTTAACACTCACGCATGTTAAGTGTAAAACTATCAGCTAATAATACTGCCGGCCTATATCCCTGAGCATTCGTTTCATAATATACTTAAACTTATCCTCCAAATTAGATCATATTCATGATACACTTTTGCCGTCGCGTCGACTGTACGATCCATTATAACCGCGGTATCAGTTTTCAGTAAGCTATCATTAACGCGGTAAATGTAATCAATACCGTAATATGCTTAAGTAGGTTAAGTGAAGCACAATCGAGCTAATTAGGATTCTTGTCAGTTTGGATGAATGTGTATTTTTAAATTAATATTTTCACTGAAAATATATTTAATGGTCTTGAGATTTTGTTACAATACGTCTATTGGTGATAAGATTGACCCGTATGCCGTGACGCTTAACACTCACGCATGTTAAGTGTAAAACTATCAGCTAATAATACTGCCGGCCTATATCCCTGAGCATTCGTTTCATAATATACTTAAACTTCTCCTCCAAATTTGATTATATTCATGATACACTTTTGCCGTCGCGTCGACTGTACGATCCATTATAACTGCGGTATCTGTTTTCAGTAAGCTATCATTAACGCGGTAAATGTAATCAATACCGTAATATGCTTAAGTAGGTTAAGTGAAGCATAATCAAAATAATTAAAATTCTTGTCAGTCATTCTTCTTGTCAGTTTGGATGAATGTGTATTTTAAAATAATCTATTCACTGAAACTGTATTTAATGGTCTTACGGTTTTGTTTCAATACGTCTATTGGAGATAAGATTGACCCGTACGCCGTGACGCTTAACACTCACGCATGTTAAGTGTAAAACTATCAGCTAATAATACTGCCGGCCTATATCCCTGAGCATTCGTTTCATAATATACTTAAACTTCTCCTCCAAATTTGATTATATTCATGATACACTTTTGCCGTCGCGTCAACTGTACGATCCATTATAACCGCGGTATCAGTTTTCAGTAAGCTATCATTAACGCGGTAAATGTAATCAATACCGTAATATGCTTAAGTAGGTTAAGTGAAGCACAATCGAGCTAATTAGGATTCTTGTCAGTTTGGATGAATGTGTATTTTTAAATTAATATTTTCACTGAAAATATATTTAATGGTCTTGAGATTTTGTTACAATACGTCTATTGGTGATAAGATTGACCCGTATGCCGTGACGCTTAACACTCACGCATGTTAAGTGTAAAACTATCAGCTAATAATACTGCCGGCCTATATCCCTGAGCATTCGTTTCATAATATACTTAAACTTCTCCTCCAAATTTGATTATATTCATGATACACTTTTGCCGTCGCGTCGACTGTACGATCCATTATAACTGCGGTATCTGTTTTCAGTAAGCTATCATTAACGCGGTAAATGTAATCAATACCGTAATATGCTTAAGTAGGTTAAGTGAAGCATAATCAAAATAATTAAAATTCTTGTCAGTCATTCTTCTTGTCAGTTTGGATGAATGTGTATTTTAAAATAATCTATTCACTGAAACTGTATTTAATGGTCTTACGGTTTTGTTTCAATACGTCTATTGGAGATAAGATTGACCCGTACGCCGTGACGCTTAACACTCACGCATGTTAAGTGTAAAACTATCAGCTAATAATACTGCCGGCCTATATCCCTGAGCATTCGTTTCATAATATACTTAAACTTCTCCTCCAAATTTGATTATATTCATGATACACTTTTGCCGTCGCGTCGACTGTACGATCCATTATAACCGCGGTATCAGTTTTCAGTAAGCTATCATTAACGCGGTAAATGTAATCAATACCGTAATATGCTTAAGTAGGTTAAGTGAAGCATAATCGAGCTAATTAGGATTCTTGTCAGTTTGAATAAATGTGTATTTTTAAATTAATATATACACTGAAGATCTATTTAATGGTCTTGAGATTTTTTGTGTCTATTGCCGATAAGATTGATCCGTGTACCGTGACGCTAACGGCATACCGGTCTCTCTCAACAATAACTATTATACCCTCCAAGGTACCTACTACAGTCTACACGTGTGGCGCAACGCTAAGACAATCGCTACGCCATTGATGGGCCTGTTTCCCATCCAGGACAGATATTTGTGTGCATGAACATGTCTGTTTGTCCTGAGTCTGGATGCAACTATCTATATAAGTATGTATTTACAAAAAAAAAGTAATACTTATATGTAGTATATCAGTAATCTGGTTTCCATTTTACAGACGCCAGCACATCAAGCTAGCCCAAACTGTCAAATTTCCCCAATTGAAAGTGAACCTTATGCTTTTTTGAAATCCCCAATCTGTCAACTTAAAGAAATTTGACAGATTGGGGTAGCTGGATGTGCTGACGTCTGTACAAGCTCTGCTTAGTTTTTGATTAGATGGCCGTGTGCAAATAATGTTCCTGGACATTATTATTATTAGTTATTGTTATTAATATTTCGTGTCCCGGGTTAGATTTTTTGACAGTTATTCGTGTGGCTATTATATGTATGTCAATTACGTGTTGGTAAAGTATACCGCGATGGACTGATATTTCTAGTGCGGACATAATCTGTTATAGTCACATTTTTTGTTCTTAAAATGTATCGTGATATTATAATAACTCTAGGTCACTAATTGGACGTTATATATTGTCTTGAAATTTCAAGGAAATATGTATACAAACTCATAATCTTAGGTATATTGTATAAAACGAACTTAACGTTCCGTTATCTGGAAAAGCTCTCGTAAGTAAACGATCCTGTTTCTCGTGTCACGTCGCAAAGACGTGTTATCTGAAATGTTCGTGTTTCTAAGAACACGTCCCTGACATTCACATTATAATTAATTCGGGATTTTTCATTGTGTACGTCTTGTATATAGCATATATATAAAGATACTTACGATACGGAGGATCTTCAGGTGTCAGTTTATGTACCAAACTGAGAATGAAATATATTAGTATATAGAAATATTGTAGGTTGGCCTGCTCGCAGGGTAATGATCGCCTTTCACGCAGCAGGTCATGTATTCGATTCCCACACAGAAAAGATGTTTGTGCATGAACATGTCTGTGTCTCCTTAGTCTGGGCGTTAGCATCTATATAAATATGTATTTACAAAAGAAATTTAATAAGTATATGTAATACTAATATCAGTTATCTAGTTTCCATAGTAAAAGCTCCGCTTAGTTTGACATCAGATGGCCGTGTGTAAATAATGTCCTAGGATATTATTATTATAATCCTTTATGTATCATTGCTAGCACGTCCGTAGTCTCTGGCTCTAGAAATCCTAACACGTGACTGTTGAACTATACACGTGACCACTGAACAATACACGTGACCGATGGGTAGTGTTAAACGGTAACAACGGTAAAGAGAGAGGAGCAGCATCGCGTCCTTTCGCTCCATAAGCATCGTCTAAACTTAATGTATTACAATAAAATAATTGAAGTATTGGGTCATTATAATCATTAATTTATCATTGCTAGCGAGCCCCTAGGGTTTGGCTCTAGGAATCCTACCAAGTGACTGTTGAACTCTACACGTGAGTACTGAATACTGCGCGTTCCTTCGCTCCATAAGCATCGTGTAAACTTAATGTACCAAGATAAAGTAATTAAAATATTAGGTCATTATAAATATTTATGCGGGTATTATTTCTAGCACGTCCGTAGACTTTGGCTCTAGAAATGCTAAAACGTGTTGAACTCTACACGTGACCTCTGCATACTTACTAAACTACAGAATACTTACTACCTAATATAATACCACGTCACCGATGGGTAGCGTTAAATGGTAACAACGGTTAAGAGAGGGACAGCATAGCGTTCCTTCGCTTCATAAGCAGTTCGGTTGGTGAAATACCACCATATTTATGCAATGCAAAATTCTTTAGACGCGTTGAACACTTTTTGGGTGAACAAAAATCATGGACTTTATATTATATCCATTCCATATATTCTTAACGCACTTAAGACGCTTTTGCAAAAATGTTTTAATTTTTTTCTACGTACCGTAGTCTTTTCTTTTTATGAAACATATATTTTCTCATTTCCTTTCTAAAGATATAAATTATAATAATAAGGAATAAATAACTACCAAAATGCCATTGAATCGCAAACTAGGCAGAGTCAATACTACAGCAACCAGACAATTTACTGTTTTTTTTTATGCCTCGCAAACTGGCCGTTACGGCAAAACATACATTATTGCATTATACATACGAGTAAATGCCAGCCAAACAGCCTTCTAAGTGCGAACGCAGCATGCTCACGAATATCTCACTTTACAAACCTAATTTTAATAATAACAAATTTATAATAATTTAATAACAATAATAATTGAATCTATATTACTACTACATGTTAAATTAGTTTATAATTTAGTGTGAAGGAATGTCTTGATAGTATTGACAGACACATTGAACGGATCGAGTTTCTGATAAATAAAAAACATACTTATATATTTCTAAATACATAAATATTAGAGATAAACACCCGGACACAGGACAAATACCTAATCATCAACATCATACAAAGACTAGAAATAATAACTGTATTACTACAAACATGTTCTGACTATTTACAAGCGCTTTTTTAAAGTCTACGTAAATAAAAACCTTTTTTATTTTTATTTTAGTTTTTTTCTGGGTAAGAACCGAAACCCACAGCCTCTGGCTTAGTAGTCAGGGTAACCACTCGATCAACAGGCCAGTCCTTTACCAATAAATTTGAGCCTGTGAATAATAAGTAGAGTGGGGGCGAGTGCACAGGTGGGCGTCCACACCAATTAGTAAACAAATGTTGTATAGAGCTCAAATCGTTCTTCATTTATTCACCTCATTTGGCCACACATCTGCTCACTCTCTTGACCTCCCATGACCCCGAGTGTCAAAAAGATGGGTCAGCGGGGCAGCAATCATTTCCCCCATACCTACTGCGAGCGTCCATATTCATTAGCTTCAAGTAACCTGAATTCTGTAACCTAAAGTGATTCAATACAAATCGTAGATAAATAGCTACCTGAACCTAGAAAAAACGAGATTGCCTAGTAGTTAAACGGTTGGTATGTGCGTGTCTGTCCTGTGTCTATTCAAATCCAATTGAATTTATATGTGAGGCCTCCTATTATTGTGTAAGGAGTCCATTTCCGTGCAGTTTCATAAGATATATCAACCGTGTTCTGAAAATTTACAAGCACATTCTAAAGTCTATGCTAATGAAATATAATAATAAAAGTACTACTTTTATTTTATTTATTTATGAATTAAAATATCTATCTTGAGGTCGAAGTTGTACTTAAGCTAAATAATACCAAACTCATCATCATCAGTCTGATATCGTCTACTGCTAGACATACGAGTAAACCTTCCCCATAGGTTTTCACAAGGCTGCCATTTGGAGCGGTTTGCTGTAGTCACCGCGCTTGGGATGCGAACCACAGTTACGCTACGTCCTAGGTAGGCGGTTCAAAGCGAACGCGATTATGAAGCGATGACACGCGATTTCAATGCGATGCGGTGCGACGCGGCGGCTATGTCCTAAGTGCACGCAAATCGTCTCGCGCAGCTGTCACCGACGCTGCAAAAACACGACGGCACCGCATCTAGTTCGCGAGAAAATATCAAGCGAACTGATCGGGTTCGCTTCATTTCGCGCCGCTCCACACCGCGTTGTGTCACGTAGGACACTTCAATAGGTTTCGACTGTTTATTGTTTTCGGGCCGCGCCGCGCCGCTTCGCGTTCACGTCTAGATCGCTCACGTAGGACATCGGGTTAGAGGTCGCTAGTACATAGGTACCGCTGCTGCCCGACTACCTGCTGTATTACCTAGTCACCTTTTGCGATACCTACGAGGTGTAATTGGATGGTTCAGTTATTCTTTCTGGGCCGGGATCCACACGAATCACACCTACGTAGGTACTACGTCTTAACTTTAGCTAGATTTACGGCAAACTAAGCAATAGACAAACTTGTTTAATGGCTAACAGTAACACATTTAGTATCAAACTAACCTTATACACCACATAAGTAATTAACCCAATTTCTCCGCCACAAAAACCGTACCTACTTAACCACTCATCAATTTCCCTAAAGCCAAATATTTGTGTACTGAAGCAAGCACTTATCCCGTAAATCATAACGAACGCTTCCTATATTTGTCAACGTTTATCCTCAAGTATTCCTGAATGATGGCCACTCATTAGGAAGGGACTCCATCTAAGGCCATTGGGGGCAGCTCCTTCAGCCTATTTGTCCTCGACTGGTCGTGATAAATGGGAATGTCCCGGCCACTGGTATTAACCGGAGACATCGGAAAAGAGCCGTTGAAACTATAAGGAAATATACGGGGAGATATTTGAGTTGTGATCGCATTCATAAATACTCGTAAATAAATAGTTTGCATATTACAATGATACTGAGAAGTTTAACTATTAACAATAATAAAAATTAATTAGTCTCGACTCTGTCCACAGATAGGCTAAATGTTAACCAAGCTTACCAGCCATATTAAATGTTTAACCTTAAACTGGAAATGCCAAGTCATTTCCTAAAATCTATTCCAGTGCAGGGTGTCCGCTTTTGAAACGCACTTCCTTCACATTTGAATATGTTTCTTAATATTAAGTTAATTTATTTATGCGCGTAGATTATTATAGAAAATATTATTTATCTACGTTGCCGCCTTTGATTTTTTAACGCATTTCTGCTTTTAAATCTTCTATAACGTATATCTTTAAGTATTTTAAATTATTCTATTTTACTTTTATTTTATATTTTAGTTTATATTTACAGAAAATTTACCTATTGTAAGACCTTTCTACCGTTCCCCTTTCCTACATCTATCCACTC
The DNA here is from genome assembly GCA_951640165.1 of Pseudoips prasinana. Classification (NCBI taxonomy): domain Eukaryota; kingdom Metazoa; phylum Arthropoda; class Insecta; order Lepidoptera; family Nolidae; genus Pseudoips; species Pseudoips prasinana. Next base: position 33,160,742 of record OX621245.1, on the reverse strand, counting down.
CATACTTACTTGTCCGGAAGAAATCAGTACAGTTACAGTAGCGATAAGACCACCCTTTATACCTAATATAGATTTACCATACCCACCCTCAGACACTTTTTGCGGGTGTCATGCAAAGGGAAGTTGATAAGACAAGGAGCTTACCAAAAAAAAGAAAAAGGTTAAATAGCGATAAAAGAAACATACAAAAAACACGAGCAAGATTTTCTCCTTTGTATCATTAACACATTTATAAAGAGTTTATATGACGCTCCGTGCACGGTACAAACTTCATGATCCGTATATTGTGCCAAACCAAACCCGAAAATAATATTAACCATCGCAAAAACACGTCTTCACACAATTTTGGGCTTTATACAAACGATCATTACTTGTCATTTTCCTCTCAAAGTATAGGAAATTCATAATCAATGGTTATTGATAACATATTATATCGAAGCTCTTCAAATAACCTTCAATAGCTACCTATCCTCTTGCCTTTGCTTATAACGATAATGTGGCTTAAAAAAATGTTTTCACATAGGTATAATAACGTTTTCGATATATTATTTAGACCATCAAAAACGTAAATGTGAAATAAGATCCAAGTTTAATCGTACCAATATTATAAATGTAAAAGTTGGTAGGTGTGGATGTATGGATGTTTGTTACTCCTACACGCAAAACCTACTGAACGGATTTTTATGAAACTTTGTAGTAATATAGCTTATATATCCCAGTAAAACATAGGCTATAATTTATAATATTTGACGCTGGTAAAACCGCGGGGCATAGCTAGTATTAAATTCTAGACTTAATCGGCAAAAGAATCTAGATCTATATGAGTGACAAGTTCTTTGTTAACTCTGGTTGTCGTTTAAGCTCAAGATTTGACTCGGGCTTTTTTACGTATAAGCTATATTATATTAAGTTAAATACCTCCTGTTTGTACTGGATTTGTACTACTGGGTTGAAATATTTGGCTTGACGGTAAAAAACCGCCAAGTCAAATCTTGAATATAAATGGCTTCCTGAGTGAACTCAGCACTTGGCACCCATATAGATCTCGATACTTATATATCGATCTCAAATATTACCTATATGTATAGACGCCAGCAGATCAAGCTACCCCAATCAGTCGAAATTTCCCCAATTGTGAATCTTATGTTTTGTGTGATAAAGTTGAAAATCTATAAAAGAAATTTGACATATTGGAGTAGCTGGATGTGATGGCGTCTAAAATCTAGTACTTCAAAGGATTGATGTTAATTAATAATAATAATAATAATTATCAAAAAATAAAAATTAATTATCACAGATTTTAAGCCAAATTCCGTTATAAATAGTGTTATTTTTAAAATGAAATTCAAAATACAGTTCAGATTCATATTCATAATAATAAGAAAATTTAATGTGAAGAAAATGCAAAAATATTCATTGCTATCTGGGATTTGACAACAAACGTCAAGTCCCATGAAAAACGTTTCAAAATTATAAAAACACGGACTTGTGATGATAACAAGAGCCAGAAAGAATAACGCACGCCTACCACCTTCGGACTCGTTACCCAGCTCCGCCTCGCAGTCGTCGGTACCTGCAGTCTCCGCACCACCGACCTCCGCAGTAGCGTCGAGCTCGGGCGACGAGTTCTTTTCTCCGCCGTCGTCGCTACCACCTGTACGGCGGCGGGGACGACCTCCGGCCGGCTTGGGAGTACGTCGGGTTGAAGATTCGACTGGGATCCCCGCTACCGGTGGTTTAGTGCGCCGCATGCGATGGACAGTATTAAATAATGAGAATGTCATGCGAGCGTACTATGGGGCGACAGAGGGGGGAACCAATCTCACCGCTTACCGTTCCCGTATGTTGCTGTTGTTTCAGGCCCTTGAACCAGATCTGACCGTTTCGGAGCAACGCTTATCCGATCAGGTGCGGGTCATCCAGCGGAACCATATGCTGGATGGATCTACACTTGATCGGCTGCGAGCAGAGGCTGTCATCTCCACGTCTACCGCCAATCGGAATAATATATCCGCTCCGCTGCCTAATTTGCTATCGGCGCAGGCGGAGCCGAGCCCCGAGACGGTGGACTTTGGGGATGCTACCCAGGTAAGCTCCCAGGATAATGAGCATTTGAGGAGGGCTTTGGAAAGTGCGATTTTGGAATATAGGGATATATCCGTCTGTGATAGACCGCAGTTACAACGTTATCCCACGCACAAACATAATATGGCGCTAGTGGTCGCCCTAGATTGCATGCTAGAACCATATTTTGAATCTAGCCAAAATCTTGCGGATACGCACTCGACTCTTTACTGTGCAGCAGTCGCAGCGTGCCGGGTGGCCCATGTTGGGTTTCCAGGACCCAACAAGTCCACGCGACCCACCGCCGGCAAACCAGCATGGCAAGAAAGAATCGAGCGACGTATCTCAGCAGCTAGGGTGACCATCGGCAAGCTAATCTGCTTCAGGTCGGGAAACAATCGCCCGAGAGTTATGCGTTATGTGACACAGGCATTCGCCGGTACAGGTACAATACCGCGTGATTATACTGCCTGTGTCACGGAACGCATAGACTACCTGAAGCAGAAAGTTTCTGCGTGGGCTAACCGTATACGGCGTTACAAAGAACGGGCGGATAGGTATCACCAAAATCGATCTTTCCAAAGTGACCAAAGAAAAGTGTATCGAAGGTGGGAGGGAACTTCTAGTAGTGTGACTGATGGTTGTTTACCAAATATGGATGAAATGTCCTCATTTTGGAAAAATATTTGGTCAGCGCCCATACGTCACACCGATGGACAATGGATTGATGTAGTTAAGCGCTCATGTGAACATTTGCAACCAATGCAATCTATTAAAATTACCCCCTCTGATGTGGGGAATGCGGTTCGTCCGACTCATAACTGGAAAAGTCCTGGGCCGGATGGACTGCATAATTTCTGGCTAAAGTGGTTGCGAAGCTCGCATGCGTGCTTGGCTACTCAATTCCAAGAAGCTATCGATTCTGGCTCCCTCCCACCTTTTATGACAAACGGTATCACTTTTCTGCTCCATAAAACTGGTAGTACCACGGATCCAAAGAATTATCGACCCATCACGTGCTTACCTACTATATATAAGCTCCTTACATCCATTCTGGTGTCAAAATTAAATGAGCATTTGTATGCCAATCACGTTTTAGATCCTGCTCAGAATGGATGTAGGGTTGGGTCCCGTGGTACTAAGGAGCTCCTCCTCATAGACATGGCCGTTAGCCAACAGGTTCGCAAAGGTCGAAGGAGTCTCTCCGCTGCCTGGATTGACTATAAGAAGGCATATGATTCGGTGCCCCATACATGGTTAAGGCGGGTACTAGAGTTGTATAAAGTTGATGCAGCTCTATGCGCCTTTCTTACCTCGTGTATGGGACAGTGGACCACGGTTCTTCGTCTTTCAGGAACCGGAGTGACTCCTTCGATATCCGAACCTATAAGGATTGAGCGAGGCATATTCCAGGGTGACAGTTTGAGTCCCTTGTGGTTTTGCCTGGCCTTGAATCCTCTGAGCGCTGTGCTGAGGGATTCCGGGTTAGGCTATCGGTTGCGGAGAGGGGGTGAGACCATTTCTCATCTTCTGTATATGGATGACCTCAAGTTATATGCTCCGAATAAACCAAACCTGATATCCCTACTAAACCTTACAGAAAGATTTAGCAGTGATATTGGAATGGAGTTCGGTGTAGATAAATGTGCGGTCATACATGTACAGAGGGGCAGAGTTGTAAACTCTGATAATTTACAACTCACCGAGAGTATGTCTCTCAGATCCCTCTCTGAAACCGAAACCTACAAATACCTTGGTATGTCTGAGTGTCTAAATATCCCAGATGGGGACATTAAGCAGTTGGTGAAGGAACGCTTCTTTAACCGCTTGACAAAAGTACTGAAAAGTCTATTGTCAGGTGGTAATAAAGTGCGTGCTTTCAACGGTTGGGTAATGCCTCTACTGGTTTACACCTTCGGCATACTAAGGTGGACTCAAACTGAGTTAGATGCCCTGGATCGAAAAGTCCGGAAACGCCTAACGACGTACCGTATGCACCATCCACACTCTTCACTAATGAGATTGTATATCCCACGGAAGTGTGGGGGTCGAGGCTTCCTCAATGCCAAGAACCTACACAACCGTGAGGTGTGCAATCTCAGGGAATATTTCCTTGGTGTTGAGTGTGGGATGCATCGAGACGTCGCCGCCGTTGACAACGGACTCACGCCGCTCTCCTTGGCTAAAGAAGACTGGAGAAAGCCCGTCGTACTTAGCACTCGGGATCGAATTGACGTATGGAAGAGCAAGGTGCTTCATGGTAGGTTCCACCAGGCCCTACATAGTGCTCATGTGGACTTACAAGCATCTGTGGCCTGGCTACGTTTTGGTGACCTATTTGGTGAAACTGAAGGTTTTGCTTGTGCAATTGCTGATGAAGTTGTCAAGACGAGGAACTATCGGAAGCACATCTTCAAGGACGGTACCATCGACATTTGTCGGGCGTGTCACCGTCCCGGAGAGTCCATCAGACACATTGTTTCCGGTTGTTCCTATCTTGCCAACGGCGAGTACTTGCACAGGCATAACCAAGTTGCCAGGATTATCCACCAGCAGCTTGCTCTTCGGTATGGTCTTGTAGACTCCGAAGTGCCGTACTACAAGTACGTACCGGAACCAGTTCTCGAAAGCGGTCGTGCCAAGCTCTACTGGGACCGGTCTATCATTACAGACAGGACTATTGTTGCCAATAAGCCTGATATCGTTTTGGTAGACCGGTTGGAGCGCCGGGCATTTATTGTTGATATCACTGTCCCATTTGACGATAACCTCGTAAGAGCCGAGACTGACAAGTTGTCAAAATACTTAGATTTGGCTCACGAGGTTACCGCCATGTGGGATGTGGACTCAACAATAATTGTTCCGATAGTCGTCTCCGTAAACGGTCTCATAGCGAAGAGCCTCGACCAACATCTTAAGAGGCTTTCGCTAGATCACTGGGTCAAGGGTCGGATACAAAAGGCGGCAATAATGGGAACGGCACGCATTGTGAGAAGGTTCCTTACTCTGTCGCCCTGACCACCGGCGGCCTAGGGCGTCAAACCTCGCCGCTGGAGGACCTCTATTTTTTTCATATTTATTTATATATTATTGTTTTCTTTTTTAATTCAATTTTATAGATATAAATATGTAAAAAATAAGAACTTGAAATAAATAATTTGGAATAATAATAATAAAAATGGTTTATTTCATCTCCACAAATTACATTCTTAGGTATTAGTAAATACAGTTGACAAAAGGTTTGGCAAAATTTGTAACACTTGTGGGAGATCTGGAGTCTAAGCTAAGCCTAGGCCTGTATTTTAGCACTCCAGGCCTCCCCAAAACTTAAAGTGATACATTATAAATATTATGTCAACGGGATAACAAACGGGTGTGTGTGTGTGTGTGTGTGTGTGTGTGTGTGTGTGTGTGTGTGTGTGTGGGTGTGTGTGTGTGTGTGTGTGGGTGTAGGTGTGTGTGTGTGTGTGCGTGTGTATGTGCGTGTGTGGGGGTGTGTTTATGAGTGTTTGCGTATGTATGACAATGTCTATATAATACAATGACTCATATACGAGATTATATATATATATATATATATATATATATATATATATATATATATATATATATATATATATATAATATTTTTAAATATATTATATATATTATTAATTCTCTTTAAGCTTCTTCTTTCTTGTTTCTTTCTTTACCGTATAAGCTGTGGTAATCCGAGTCAGAGTTGTTAAAGGTACCAAATGGCCTAACGACTACAACCGGGACCGACAGCTTATCGTGCTCTCCAAAGCATGGACACACTCAGAAATAAAACCACTTTTCACACATCACAATCACAGGTTTCTCTTTAGTGAATGAAGTAGTCTCCTTAGTCCTGTACAGACTAAATTAATAATAATAAATATCTAGAGACAACTAACACACTGCCATCGGATCCCAAACTAGGCCGCGCTTGCACTATGGCACCCAGATCACTGATAAAAATACTTATGTATTTATAAATACATACATATAAATAAATAAAATTAAAAAGGTTTTTATTCACGTAGACTTTAAAAAAGCGCTTGTAAATACTCAGAAGATGTTTGTAGTAATATAGTTGTATACATTATTATTTTTAGTAACATAGATATTTAGGTACACATTGTATGAAAATATTTTATATTATAAATAAATTACACCCAGACACAGAACAGATACCTAATCGTCCACATCACACAAATATTTGTTCTCAATTGGGATCGTAACCACGACCGTAGCTTCGTAGCCTAGCAGACTAGGTCACTAACCACAAGACCAGCAGGCCAGTCAAATTCACGGATACAAAACACATCAGGGGCTCTACCGGCTAAGTCGCTGAACATCGAATTCTTAAATGGCGTTCAAATAAATAAAGGTTAAAAATAACTTTATCAATCGTTAAATCGGCTTCCATGAGCACATGTGACGTCGTAAATGATCCGGAATCGATTGTCAACGTTAAAGCCGATTTAACGATTGATTAAGTCATTTTTAACCTTTATTTATATGAACGCCATTTAAAAAATCGATGTTCGGCGACTTAGCCGGTAGAGCCCCTGGACTCACAACAATTACTCAAGGATCACATAACTTGTCCTGTGCTGGGATCGAACCCGACCCACACGGGTGCTTAGTTAGACGTGAACCTTAATAACTACGACACACGTGAAGTCTACAGACGTGTGTCTACGTGTGCCTAAGTGTACTAGCTATATGTACCTAGGTAATAAATATTCAATGATATTCAATATTTATGAATATCATTGATATTGAATAAATACGGTGATCACTTGCTATCATGTGACCCACTTGCTCGTTTGTCGACCTCTGACATAAAAAAATATATCTTGGAACAACTAACACACTGCCACCTAATCCCAAACTAGGCAGAGCCTGTACTACGGCAACCAGATTGAGCAAATTGATAAATATACTTATATAGTACTAGATACATACAATCTAGAACTAGAATTTATGGGTCACACAAATAGTTGTCCGGCGCGGGACTCGAACCCGCGACACGAAGCGGCGTGGCGACTGTCTGAGCCGCTGCGCCACACGTGCAGTCATAGGTGTACACCTAGACTCCGCAAAACTTAGTATACCTGTATACTTAATGTAGTACATATTAGGAATAGGAAGAGCACCTATGTTGGTGCACACACTTGTGCCCTATAATATTATATTGTATATTGAGACTTGGCTGAATTTGAACCAGGAGGACTCTACACATATATGAATGACAAAGTCCTCTTAAAAAAGCATTGCTGTTATTTTTCGACACTTCCAATGTTTTCTCTCCGTGAGAATTACCTAAGACATATATTATTTAGTGTGACGTCCACGTATACTCAACTACATTTGACCTCTCTCAATATCCAGGTCAGTTCGGACATCCCATAAAGGGATATAGAAAAAAGTGCGAAGCTTGATCGCAGTTTCTGAATTATGGCCTCCATAAAGCCCTGGCGTGGTGATAATGAACGTTATGGTGTTTTTCGGCTGTGCCAAGTAATCTATCGTACTTTTTTGTTATAGTACCTCCGTAAATAGTACCTCTTGGAGATTGATGATAAGTTTTATGGTAATTGTGAGGGAGTAACTACTAACTAATTAAATTTACATGTTTTGCCTGTTGGTCTAGTGGCTAGTGACACTATCTGCAAAGCCAGAGGTCGCGCGTCCGATTCCCACCCAGGACAAATATTAGTATAATGAACGCGGTTATTTGTTCTGTGTCTAGGTGCAATTTATCTATGACACACAAGTCACATGCAATTTATCTACAACTAGCTATATGTAATAAATCTATACAAATAAATAAAATTGGAGTGTCTGTTTGTAATATTGAAATAACCGTTTTTTTCTACATAAATATGAATATATATATATACGGTACCTACACCAAAATATTTTTTTTTACATTTTTTGTCTGTCTGTCTGTCTGTTTGTTCCGGCTAATCTCTGAAATGGCTGGACCGATTTTGACGGGACTTTTATTGGCAGGTAGCTGATGTAATAAGGAGTAACTTAGGCTACTTTTATTTCAGAAAAAGTCATTTATATTACTAAAAAACAAAAAAAATGCAAAATAAACTAATTAACACGCGGACGAAGTCGCGGGCACAGCTAGTATTAAATAAATATAGTGAAACGGTTGCTTGAAAGAGATCGCACCTAGTGATAAGGCCGCCATTTGTACAATCTTAACATACTCATAGTTCTTTTATGTACAGACACCAGCACATCAAGCTACTCCAATCTGTCCAATTTCTCCAATTGAAAGTTAACCTTATGCTTATGTAATAAAGTTGAAAATCTATAAAAGAAATTTGACAGACTGCGGTAGCTGGACGTGCTGGCGTCTGTACCTATTATTTTTTGGTCTACAATAAAGAGTTACTTACTTAAATATATTTTTTTTTTTTTTTTTTTTCTTCTTTGTTGTATCTGCAATCAGCATTCGCTATAAGCAGGTGTGTTGTACGCTGTGGCAGTTAAGAGTGTGTCCTCCAGTGAGGCATCTCCTCCTTATTAGGCCATATTTATTTATATGGCTAGTATATCTTTCCGTTTAAGCCGTTTACGGTAGCTTAGAGTTGTTAACTTGGCAGCCAGTTCATTGGGATGTCTTTCCAGCTTCCCTTTGTAGGTCTCTGTAGTTTTTTGAACTTCTTCGTTTACAGTGGTCATCTCGAGATGGTGGTGTATTTCTGTATTCGTGCTAAACCATGGTGCATTGCATAGGTTTCGGAGTATCATATTTTGCTGTCGCTGTATCATGGCAATATTGGACTTGCAAGCGCTACCCCATAGCTGTATACCATACATCCAGACAGGTTTCAGAATGCTCTTATATATGAGAAGTTTATTGTCTACAGCTAGCTTACTGTTTCGGCCCAGCATCCAAGACAGATGGTTGTATCGAATTTTAAGTTCTTGTCTCTTAGTTTTTATATGGTATCTCCACGTTAAGCGTCGGTCAAGGTGTAGTCCAAGATATCTTACACTGTCTTGGTGAGGAAGTTTGGTATTTTCCAGTTGTACAGGAGGGCAGTTGCCTTGCCGCAACGTAAAGGTAACATGCACTGATTTCGATGCGCTGGCTTTTATTCTCCATTTTTGGAGCCATTTCGTAATATCATTCAGTGTCGTTTGAAGTTTATGGGATGCAATCGCGGGGCTCTTGTCACTGGCTAGAATAGCGGTATCGTCAGCAAATGTGGCTGTGGTGATATCCTCTGCTACAGGCAAATCAGATGTATATAGGAGATACAGAACAGGTCCCAATACTGATCCCTGGGGCACACCAGCCTGTATCTGGTAGAAATTAGAGGTAGACTCAGCTTCCTTCACCTGGAAGAGTCTTTCGGACAAATAGGATTTGAGGAGCAAGAAGTAACTATGAGGGAGGCTGTTCTTAATTTTGAAGAGTAGACCCTTGTACCAGACTCTGTCAAAGGCCTGTTGTATGTCCAGAAATACTGAAGAACAATATTCTTTCTCCTCTAAAGTCTTTCTTATTTTATTCACCACTCTATGCACCTGCTCCACTGTTGAATGTTGCTGCCTAAAACCAAACTGATGATTCGGGATGATATTATTTTTGTGTAGTATAGGTAAGATTCGGTGCAACAGCAGTTTTTCAAAAACCTTAGACATTATTGGCAGTAGGCTGATAGGTCTGTAGGAGGTTACTTCACTAGGTGGTTTTCCGTTTTTGTGGACCATCAGAATCTGTGAGATTTTCCATATTTTGGGAAAATATTGAACTCTTATCATGCTATTGAAGAGTGTGGTAATGAAGACTATGGCTTTTCTTGGGAGTTGGCAAAGTACTTCTTTGGTGATAAGATCGAATCCTGGTGCTTTCTTATCTTTAAGCTCTTCATTGATTGTCCTCCAAACCTCGCGTGTCGTTACCGGAGGTGGTGGTGGCGACATTTGGAAGTCCTGATTAAGGATGTTATCCACATCAGTGTCTTTTTCTGGATCTGGATAACTTGCCTTATTTGGGCAGAACACATTTGATAGGTGAAGTGCAAATGCGTCGGCCTTATTTTGGGATGTGCGCGCCCAACCATCACAAATTTTTAGAGGAGGTTTTGCTATCAGCGGTCTATTATAGCTTTTTGTGAACTTCCATAATGAATAGTCAGTTGAAGCAGTAGCTGTGAGTGATTCTAGTTGAGATTCCAAAGTGTCATTGTACCAATTGTGTAGCATATCCTTCAAATCAGTAGCAACTTTTGTGAATTTGTATTTGTCTTCAGTCAACCGGCTTTCCTGCCAGATCCTCCTTAACCTTCGTTTCTCAAGGACAGCTCTTTTGATTTCTGCTGGGTAATTGTGGCATCTCATGTTACAGTCTATAGAAGGAGTATTAAGCCAGCAGGATTCTTGAATCAATGTTGTGATATATTTAGTTGCGAACTCAATGTCCTCATGTGTTTTCAGAGGTAAATTGAGTTGTATCTTTTCTTCAAGGGATTCCCGGAGTGACACCCAGTCAGTATATCTATTATATAACTTATCTGGGCCTGTAGACTCCACTAGCATTGTACTTAGAGTTAATATAACAGGGGTGTGATCTGAGGAGCTATCATAGCAGGATTCAGGTTTCAAGTAGTATTTGCAGAATCCTTTCAGAATGAAGAAATCTAGGAGATCAGGAGTTTTTTTAGGATCTGTTGGCCAATAAGTTGGTTCACATGAAGAGACAACTGTAAGATTGTTTTTATCTACACTATATTTTAATTGGCGTCCTCTAGTTGTGGTCAATCTTGAACCCCAATACCCATTCTTAGCATTCCAGTCCCCTCCCGCTATAAATCGGTTTCCAAGGGTACCAAGGAAGTCAGAGAACATAGGTTCGGTGATTTTATGTTTGGGTGGGCAGTATACTGCAGTAACATTGAAGTTTCCAGTTTTATCCTCCACAGCAATGGTGGTAGCTTGGATGTGATCACATTTGTAGCATGGCATTTGGTGATGCTTGATTATCTTCTTTATGATCACAGCTGTACCAGCATGACCCCTTCCATCAGGATGATTTGTGATGTAGCAATAGTAATTTGAGAATTGTATCAGTGATGTAGTAGTGCAGTGTGCCTCAGATATAAGTAGGATGTCAAGTTTATGTTGAGTCATTAGCAATTCTACTTCTTGTTTATTTGGAGTTAGGCCATTTATGTTCCAGGTGCATATTCTTAGTGCAGTCATTTTGTTAGCTTGTCGACTAGTTTAGCTATGAGATTCATAAGAGTGCTCATTTGTTGGAGTATGATATCAAATTTTTCAGCCTGTTTTATAAGTATGTTTTCTAGAGTCGGGTTCATTTGTTCTGAGTTTTCAGCACTGGAACTGTTTCGACTGTTTTTATTGTTTTCTGGTGTCTGTTTTAAAATTTGGGCATATGGTGTTCTCTGGTCTTGTTTTGCTGGCTCTGAATTTTGAGTATGATCTTTATTTTGAGAGGCAATTGTTGTTGGTAGCTTTTCGATGTTGGTAATGGGTGTTGTTGGCTTTTTAATTCTTTTTCTTGTGAGGATTTCTTTGTAGACTTCACATCCCTTATAATTAGCAGGGTGAGGTCCATTGCAAAGAGCGCACATGGCAGGGGTGTTGCGGTCCCGTTTTGGGCATTCTGAGGTCTTATGCGATTGCCCACATTTCACACATCTGTAGGGACGCATACAGTAGTTCTTAGTATGGCCATACTGTTGGCATCTTTGGCATTGGACTATAGTTCTTCGTTTTTTTGGTTCCTCTATGGTAACTGATTGATGATAAATGTACCTTAAGTCTTTAATAGTCTTATTATTAGGACCAGCGGCGAGATTAACAAAGAAAGTTGACGTTGGTTTTTTTTCTGGTCCATATCTGGCATTGATTATCTCCCCTGTGACTATGTTGCCTGTAGCTTCTATATCCTCTTTTATGATGTCTAGAGGAGTAGATGGGTGTAGGTTTTTAATAACAATCCTGAAGCACCTATTGTCCTTTCTGTTAAAAGTGTGTCCAATTAAGCCATTACCTCTAACTATTGAGATAAGTTTTTTATAGACCTCTATGTTGGTAGCGTTTATTCTTAGTTGCGTTTTGTTCACAATTTTGTATGTAAATTGTTCTTTTTCAACTGCAGTTTCCAGGAGTATGGTAAGTTTTTTTAGATCCTCAACTCCATAGAGAACTATTGGTGGTGGTCTACTGGGTTTTGTAGGCTTTTCATAGTCATCTGTTAGGTCAATTGGTAATCCAGTAAAGCTATTAGATGTTACTGTTTTCTCTGTAGATGGACTACCAGACAGTTTTCTCTTTTTGTATCTCGTGGTGGGTACTTTTTGCCACGGTGGAGGACATGCAGAGTTACTTGAAGTAGAGGGCATTAGAGCCTCTGACTTTGACTGCTCTCTTGTAGGTATTTGTGCTGGACTACATCCCATTGAAGCAGATCTGGGCCTTGTGAAGAACAAGCCTGGATGGAACGCTTGCTGCACAAGTACTTTAGGGCCAGTGCTTACCATAGCTTGGCTCGCGTCTTCCGTCTTCTTGTCAAACGTTGGCGAATTCATGCCCCCCCCAGATACGGTGGGGCTGCCCGAGTTAGACTCGGGGAGGGATTCTCCGGTTTTACCGGTACCCTCCTGGGGTAGTGTAGTTTTTAAATTCACTTCCATTTTTTTTTTTCCCTGTGCCTACTACCAGGCATTTTAAGGGTTATTTAGGCCCTAAGGCTCGCTGTAGCCTCTTCCAGCAGGTTACCCAACTGGGGGTATGGTTATACCATAAATATATTGGGACAGCTAACACACTGCCACCTAATCCCAAAATTGATAAATATAGTAAAAAATTAAAAATTTAAATTTGGAACTGTTTATTTTAAATTAAATTATACAAAATTTTTGTTATAATAAAAAGGCTATATAACTATATAATTACATTATACAATTGTTATAATAAAAAGGCTATATAACTATATAATTACTTATATAGTTCTAGATTGTATGTATCTAGTACTATATAAGTATATTTATCAATTTGCTCAATCTGGTTGCCGTAGTACAGGCTCTGCCTAGTTTGGGATTAGGTGGCAGTGTGTTAGTTGTTCCAAGATATATTTTTTTATGTCAGAGGTCGACAAACGAGCAAGTGGGTCACATGATAGCAAGTGATCACCGTATTTATTCAATATCAATGATATTCATAAATATTGAATATCATTGAATATTTATTACCTAGGTACATATAGCTAGTACACTTAGGCACACGTAGACACACGTCTGTAGACTTCACGTGTGTCGTAGTTATTAAGGTTCACGTCTAACTAAGCACCCGTGTGGGTCGGGTTCGATCCCAGCACAGGACAAGTTATGTGATCCTTGAGTAATTGTTGTGAGTCCAGGGGCTCTACCGGCTAAGTCGCCGAACATCGATTTTTTAAATGGCGTTCATATAAATAAAGGTTAAAAATGACTTAATCAATCGTTAAATCGGCTTTAACGTTGACAATCGATTCCGGATCATTTACGACGTCACATGTGCTCATGGAAGCCGATTTAACGATTGATAAAGTTATTTTTAACCTTTATTTATTTGAACGCCATTTAAGAATTCGATGTTCAGCGACTTAGCCGGTAGAGCCCCTGATGTGTTTTGTATCCGTGAATTTGACTGGCCTGCTGGTCTTGTGGTTAGTGACCTAGTCTGCTAGGCTACGAAGCTACGGTCGTGGTTACGATCCCAATTGAGAACAAATATTTGTGTGATGTGGACGATTAGGTATCTGTTCTGTGTCTGGGTGTAATTTATTTATAATATAAAATATTTTCATACAATGTGTACCTAAATATCTATGTTACTAAAAATAATAATGTATACAACTATATTACTACAAACATCTTCTGAGTATTTACAAGCGCTTTTTTAAAGTCTACGTGAATAAAAACCTTTTTAATTTTATTTATTTATATGTATGTATTTATAAATACATAAGTATTTTTATCAGTGATCTGGGTGCCATAGTGCAAGCGCGGCCTAGTTTGGGATCCGATGGCAGTGTGTTAGTTGTCTCTAGATATTTATTATTATTAATTTAGTCTGTACAGGACTAAGGAGACTACTTCATTCACTAAAGAGAAACCTGTGATTGTGATGTGTGAAAAGTGGTTTTATTTCTGAGTGTGTCCATGCTTTGGAGAGCACGATAAGCTGTCGGTCCCGGTTGTAGTCGTTAGGCCATTTGGTACCTTTAACAACTCTGACTCGGATTACCACAGCTTATACGGTAAAGAAAGAAACAAGAAAGAAGAAGCTTAAAGAGAATTAATAATATATATAATATATTTAAAAATATTATATATATATATATATATATATATATATATATATATATATATATATGTATATATATATATATTATTATATATATATATATATATATATATATATATATATAATATTTTTAAATATATTATATATATTATTAATTCTCTTTAAGCTTCTTCTTTCTTGTTTCTTTCTTTACCGTATAAGCTGTGGTAATCCGAGTCAGAGTCCGAGTAGAGCCCCTGGACTCACAACAATTACTCAAGGATCACATAACTTGTCCTGTGCTGGGATCGAACCCGACCCACACGGGTGCTTAGTTAGACGTGAACCTTAATAACTACGACACACGTGAAGTCTACAGACGTGTGTCTACGTGTGCCTAAGTGTACTAGCTATATGTACCTAGGTAATAAATATTCAATGATATTCAATATTTATGAATATCATTGATATTGAATAAATACGGTGATCACTTGCTATCATGTGACCCACTTGCTCGTTTGTCGACCTCTGACATAAAAAAATATATCTTGGAACAACTAACACACTGCCACCTAATCCCAAACTAGGCAGAGCCTGTACTACGGCAACCAGATTGAGCAAATTGATAAATATACTTATATAGTACTAGATACATACAATCTAGAACTATATAAGTAATTATATAGTTATATAGCCTTTTTATTATAACAATTGTATAATGTAATTATATAGTTATATAGCCTTTTTATTATAACAAAAATTTTGTATAATTTAATTTAAAATAAACAGTTCCAAATTTAAATTTTTAATTTTTTACTATATTTATCAATTTTGGGATTAGGTGGCAGTGTGTTAGCTGTCCCAATATATTTAAGTAAGTAACTCTTTATTGTAGACCAAAAAATAATAGGTACAGACGCCAGCACGTCCAGCTACCGCAGTCTGTCAAATTTCTTTTATAGATTTTCAACTTTATTACATAAGCATAAGGTTAACTTTCAATTGGAGAAATTGGACAGATTGGAGTAGCTTGATGTGCTGGTGTCTGTACATAAAAGAACTATGAGTATGTTAAGATTGTACAAATGGCGGCCTTATCACTAGGTGCGATCTCTTTCAAGCAACCGTTTCACTATATTTATTTAATACTAGCTGTGCCCGCGACTTCGTCCGCGTGTTAATTAGTTTATTTTGCATTTTTTTTGTTTTTTAGTAATATAAATGACTTTTTCTGAAATAAAAGTAGCCTAAGTTACTCCTTATTACATCAGCTACCTGCCAATAAAAGTCCCGTCAAAATCGGTCCAGCCATTTCAGAGATTAGCCGGAACAAACAGACAGACAGACAGACAAAAAATGTAAAAAAAAATATTTTGGTGTAGGTACCGTATATATATATATTCATATTTATGTAGAAAAAAACGGTTATTTCAATATTACAAACAGACACTCCAATTTTATTTATTTGTATAGATTTATTACATATAGCTAGTTGTAGATAAATTGCATGTGACTTGTGTGTCATAGATAAATTGCACCTAGACACAGAACAAATAACCGCGTTCATTATACTAATATTTGTCCTGGGTGGGAATCGGACGCGCGACCTCTGGCTTTGCAGATAGTGTCACTAGCCACTAGACCAACAGGCAAAACATGTAAATTTAATTAGTTAGTAGTTACTCCCTCACAATTACCATAAAACTTATCATCAATCTCCAAGAGGTACTATTTACGGAGGTACTATAACAAAAAAGTACGATAGATTACTTGGCACAGCCGAAAAACACCATAACGTTCATTATCACCACGCCAGGGCTTTATGGAGGCCATAATTCAGAAACTGCGATCAAGCTTCGCACTTTTTTCTATATCCCTTTATGGGATGTCCGAACTGACCTGGATATTGAGAGAGGTCAAATGTAGTTGAGTATACGTGGACGTCACACTAAATAATATATGTCTTAGGTAATTCTCACGGAGAGAAAACATTGGAAGTGTCGAAAAATAACAGCAATGCTTTTTTAAGAGGACTTTGTCATTCATATATGTGTAGAGTCCTCCTGGTTCAAATTCAGCCAAGTCTCAATATACAATATAATATTATAGGGCACAAGTGTGTGCACCAACATAGGTGCTCTTCCTATTCCTAATATGTACTACATTAAGTATACAGGTATACTAAGTTTTGCGGAGTCTAGGTGTACACCTATGACTGCACGTGTGGCGCAGCGGCTCAGACAGTCGCCACGCCGCTTCGTGTCGCGGGTTCGAGTCCCGCGCCGGACAACTATTTGTGTGACCCATAAATAGTTGTTCTAAGTCTGGGTGTAATTTGTGTCCGTCTATTATATGTTTGCAAAGTACCCTGCGACACAGAGATTACATTCCCTAATACGGGTGTTGTCTTTTTTTTTTAAACACCTAGACCCTTAGTATTCGCATGCCAACTAACGGTAGATGTGGGCAGCTTAAAGAACTATGTACTTACCATTTTTGTGACCAAATCAAAAGCGAATAATTGTAATAATATTATATTCTATAAACTCCAAACAACTATAAATGGCACTGGGTTCAAATACCTACTGGATCGGTCTAAAAAGTGTTTTAGAGAAGTTTCAGTTAAAAAAAAATCCCAGAATCAGCCGGAAGTCTGGGAGTTGGCGGTATTACGACCCCGTGCCTCGGAGATCACGTAATGCCGTTAGTCCCGCACCTGACCTCTTTACGGTCGTGTCGTCCCATCGTCGGATCTTAATTTCCATTGAGACTGTCCGCCATGGCCGAAATTCGACAAGTAGGACAAAATTGAAAATGCGGCAGCTAGACCTATACGTCTTTTATTAGGGTTCCGAATTTTCACACATGATGCATTCCTGTTGCTGCTGTGACAAGTAAATTGCGGTTTATGACGTATTAAAAAAAAACTACTTGCTAGATCTCGTCCAAACCAATTTTAGTTGTTAATGTGGTTCACAGAATACATCTACTTATCAAGTTTTAACAGTACATCTCTTATAGTTTCGGAAAAAAGTGGCTGTGACATACGGACGGACAGACAGACAGACAGACAGACGGACATGACGAATTTATAAGGGTTCCGTTTTTTGCCATTTGGCTACGGAACCCTAAAAAGGGGCTTCCATATACAATTCGTGATATTTTTGCTCGATATTGATAACGGCAACAGCTAGACGCTTGAAATATTCACAGAATATTTCGTTATTATTATCTACTTTAATAATAAATAATTAAATTAAACAAATATTAACGGGGGCTCCCATTGAAAAAACGTGATTTTGTTAGCCGTTTTATAGATAATGGGTAGGGTTGACCCTAAGGTTGACTGGCAGAAAATGCCTAGGGCATTAAGTCCGCCTTTGTACAATTTAATGTGCATTAAGTGATAAATAAATAAATAATGGTACGGAACCCTTCGTGTGAGTCAGACTCGCACTTGGCCAGTCTTTTTAAATAGACAGTAGATATGGATTATTTTCGAAGTTCATGTATTTTGAGATAGCTTTCCGAATGTACTTACTGTTTATTAAATTAATATTCAACATTTTGTAGCCATATTTACCTTCTTAGTTACTTAACTTCCTTTAATGGAATTTCCTTAATTTCGCTCTTAGGTAGGTATTTTATTTTTTAAATTGACACGACACAGCTTCCGTTGCGGAATTCATTTTATTAAAATATCTGAACATGAGTGTTAACGCCCCGTTCTTCGAATAACAAAAGCCACTTAGATTTATATATTACGGAGAATTTCATTTATTCGAAGTAATTTGAATAACTTTCTATAGCAAATAAGGTTCATATTTCAATTAGGGCGGGTCGTCTCAGGTTCTGTTTCGTAAATATCAAGAGAAAATGTATTTTATCGAAATTTGAGTTATAAAGTTTGATTCTTATTTTTTTATTTTCTTTTGTTGTTATTCACGTAGACTTTAAAAAAGCGCTTGTAAATAGTCAGAACATGTTAGTAGTAGGTAATACAGTTATTATTTCTAGTTACTTATTAGGTACAGATATTTAGGTACACGGAATGTTAAAACATTTATACAATTTATTTTATAATGGTAGTGATATTTAGCTAGCTTATATTAAGTTATTGTCAAGGAGATTATGTTTAGGTTTAATTATTGAAATTTATATTTTACTACATATTGTCTGAATGGTTCTTCGGATTCAGAACCGATGTTAACCTATATGGAAGATGAAATGTGTAAAGCGCAGGATTGACTTTTGATTAAAAGTGCCTAATCATCATCATCATAATAACAGCTGCAAGATGTCCACTGCTGGACATAAGCCTCCCCCAAGATGATTCTTGTGTGAGGCTTATATGCTACTAGCTGTGCCCCGCGGTTTTACCCGCGTAAAATTTATAAATTATCACAGCTCCTCCCCCGTATGTGATATCGTGATGATATGTGGCCTATATGTTGACCCGACCTCTTAGTAATATTCATGCAAAATTTGAAGTAAATATGTTACGTACTTTTTGAGTTTAGCCTGGACATACATACAGACAAACATACACACAGACAAAAATTCTAAAAACGATATTTTTGTCTTCGATATCGATTGTAGATCACGCCCCAAGTATCCTTTTTTAAAAATATTCAATGTACAGTTTTGACTTTCCTACGATTTTATTATGTATATACAACGTGTAACAGAAAGAGTGAACGTAACTTAAGGGGCATATACGGTCTCCGTAAGCCTACCTATACACAAAATCTCATACCGAAATACCATCATTTTAATCTTGATCGTAAAATAATATACCGTTCAATATATCGACAAGTATTTTTATCGATATAACGAACATCCGTACTAACACAGCACAGCTGATTCTGATTTACGCTAGAAATTGTTTGACATACCTCTGTGTTTCTATGCACGCCTGGTAGTTTGATTCCGATTGCACTCACTACACATATTTTGTTTTATTTTAGAGTTATGTTTTTTTTTATAGCACTGCTGAATAGCTATTGGATACTTTACATCGTATAAGTACGTGATACACAAACACATTACGAGATCCTTTTTATAGTTTAACTTCTAGTTGAAGTTGTTTTCAGTACTGATGGAAGAATTTCATTATTACACGTTCACTAAAATCTGCACCGACACCGAAAGCTTAACTCTAAGACTTGCCAACTAACACGAGTCTCTCTCATGTACAACATATTCATAGAATCGTAAAGCTTTCATGTTTCTTAGTTATAAAGAGGCGTGGCCTCCATCACGACACTGTACCCTTCACGACATAGGTTCCTCGTAATTAAACAGCCTTAAATTCTGTGACCTATGAATCCTCATCATCACAAAGTGCACGTCTGAGGCTATTCTTTCATAGATGAATGCACGAAATTTTCCAAATTATTACGATCACTAAACGACATAGTTAAGGATTTCGCGGAACACTTTACTCATTACTAAACGA
Organism: Pseudoips prasinana; assembly: GCA_951640165.1. Taxonomy (NCBI): domain Eukaryota; kingdom Metazoa; phylum Arthropoda; class Insecta; order Lepidoptera; family Nolidae; genus Pseudoips; species Pseudoips prasinana. The sequence continues at coordinate 33,140,890 of OX621245.1, read as the reverse complement.
CATTTTAGACGATTTAGTAACTAAACACGACCTAAATAGACAGCAGTTTACGAACAACTGATGATTTTAATATTTTTATTAAATAAATGAAATTGCACAATATTTGATGATTTTGGCGGCTTTCTTCGAACGCGGCCCCTTTGGCGGCCCCTTTGAGTCCACTCAAAAGAGCCGCCTAGGTATCGACGACGCGCGCGGCTCGCTTACATGAATATTAAAAGATATTTAACCGTTTATTATTTACCTACATCAACTCTTTGATTTTGCCGCCATATTAGTGTAACTTTGGATATAATCAGGACGGAATTTGAAATGTCCCCTACTGTTCATATGAGCCTAGTACATTATTCATATTTTTTTATTTGTATGTATTGTATGAATGATTAATATGTCGTTACAGGCATTGTCGTTAAATTTTAAAGGTGGAATTGAAAGTGCCCCTGCACTTTCTATTCCATCACTCTCATGATCCGATGGGACGACTAGAGATACGACCGGAAAGAGGTCAGGCACAGGAACGACGGCTTTACGTGCTCTCCGAGGCATGGGGGTGTAATATCGTCAACTCCCAGACTTCGGGCTAATACTGAGAAATTTCTTTTTACGGAAAAATTCCATAATCACTTTTTTGCCCAACCCGCGAATTGAACCCAGGACTTCATTATTCTCGTAATCACTTTTTGGCCCGACCCGGGATTTGATCCCAGGACTTTATTATCTGCAGTTGAACACGCTACCGCTAGACCAATGAGTTTTACACGAACACATTCAAATGGCGCGGCGCGCGGGCCATCAAAGCGGGCTTTGATGAATATTAAAAAATATTTAACCATTTATTATTTACCTACATCAATCCTTTGTATTCGCCGCCGTATTAGAGTTCCGTGCGACAAAATCAGGACGGAATTCGAAATGTCCCCTAATGTTCATATGAGCCTAGTACATTATTCATATTTTTTCGTAATTTATCAGTAGTCGTACCGCGTGGGTTTATCTGGTTAGTTTGTATAGTTTGTATTAAAAATTAAGTACCTATTCGTTTCCGGCCAGATTAAATTCACATACTGAAAGAAAAATTTAATATTCTTACTATTTAACACACAATAAAATATCTGCAGTTACATAAGTCAATTAAATTATTTATTACTCCTAGATCCAACATCTTGCGGAATATCAATTTAAATTAAATTAAGTGATTTTTCCTAGCTATCAAAGTATGAATCATTAAAATGTCGTTAAAAATTAGAGCAAAAATTCAGTTAAACATTTGATTGAATCTTAAAATAAACACGTGTAATAAATTATGTGACTGTACAGAACCACACTTTTTATTTACAGTCTAAGTAGTAGGTACCCAAAGAGTTCACGGTAAGGTTCATTACCCTTGCGGCTGAGTTTTTAGTGTTGTTCATAATGTCGGTAATCTTTCTTGTTGATTTAGGTGGTCGATAGAAAAATAAATTACTAGTTGAATAAAAAATGATTATTTCTGTTTGAAGTTTCGTCCATAGGTAGCCGTCCTGATACCCTATAACCCCCTTAAGTTACGTTCAGACTTTCTATTACACGTTGTATATATATATATAGATATATAGATAATCGCCACGCTTGGCAGACGGGTTAGCGATCGCAGTAAGATGGTCATAGTAGGTAGGTATTCAGAAGATGCTGCTGCCCGTCGTCTAGTAAATATTCTTCAACACTCACTTACTACTTAAAAGACGGAAAGATATTATCTGTACTAGTGTATCAGAGTCAAAGTTTATTTATAAAAACAGGTTTTATCCTTTTTTGGGCCATATCTTTACAATAAAATAAATAAGTCACCATCTATATATAACCTTAACTATATAAATTGTAAAAGAATAGTCAGTAATTTTTGAAATGTTTGACTGAGGGGTTATTTAGTATTCTATAATAAGTTAATTTTTAAACATTATTTCTTAGATTTTTGAATTTGTATAATTAAATATTGTTTAAATTTTTAATAAAGGATAAGTATACTTTTTAAGCCATTAGACAGGTTTAACCTAGTATATATATCTATAGCTTAGTATTTATTATTTTTAATATAAATAGATATCAAATTTTGTACTTACACATTTTTTCTTGAATAAATTTATTATTATATTATATTCTCTCGGGTCGACTTCTACGCCCTCCACGGGATGATATTCTGATATTCATCACACAGCAAGCACCTAGTAACTTAAGTACTATAATTAGTCCCGCGGGGTAGGCAGTTATCTAACCTAAAAGGACTCCAAAGCTTTCTTTCTCATTAAATTCGTTGTGGCATTCAAGACAGTTAAAGCGATTGCCCGGGATATGACTTCACCGGTCATATCATTTCATTGTGTGCCACTGTTGATCCTGGCTTACAGGAGTTGCAGTGGTTGATAAGAGGGACTAGTCCTGACATAAAACCCTAAACAGGACGGGCAGTATGTTTAATATGCAGGTATTTAAATTAATCACCAACTTAAATTATTATATAATTACCTATTTAGGTGCTCCCTATAAAATGTTAGGAATAGCCAAGAAATCTATTTTTAGATAACTTTTTTTTGTTTAAAGACTACGCCCGCACTCGGGTATCTAGTCCCTGTGTTGCGGTGTACTTTACAAAGATATAATAGACGGACACAAATTACATCCAGACTCCGTACAATTATTTATGGGTCACACAAATAGTGGTCCAGCGCGTGACTTGAACCCGCGACCCGAAGCAGCGAGGCAACTGTCTTAGCCACTGCGCCACACGTGCAGATTCCTAATTCATCATAAGGCTCTATTTTACATACCTGCTAGGATTTGGCCAGTGCTATTAAGGCATTGTTGTACACACGCCAGCACATCAAGCTACCCCAATCTGTCAAATTTCGCCAATTGAAAGTGAACCTTATGCTTTTGTGATAAAGTTGAAAATCTATAAAAGGAATTTGACAGATTGGGGTAGCTGGATGTGCTGGCGTCTGTACTAAACAGGCCTAGTGATAATGGCGGTGCAGTACAAGTAACTAAGAACTAAAAATAACCTGATACCTACTGTCACTATATGAACGAACCTTTGTGTAGTTTTTCCTCTTTATCTTAGAGCAAGATAGCAAGAGGAAACAAAATGATACACTCTTCTGTAATAGCGTAAGGATAAGCGAAACCGAAGTCATATTGTACTAATTTCCGTCCGCGGTTTCGCCCGCGTGGTATAGTGATAAAAAGTAGTTTCTCTACTTTCACATTTACGATAACAACACTACATTACATACATAAATGGTCGGAGGAAAGAATTCTATACGGCTTGAGCCCCCGCTCGTCTTTATTGCCCGGTGAAGCAGTGAAAGCCTCCAAGGCTAACTGTAAACGTCATGTTACAAAATTACCTTACGTTTGTTCGTGAAATAAATGTTATAAATCTATCTTCGAGTTTTACTGTCACCATGGACCAGCACCCTCGATGGAAGAAGCCAAGTCAGCGTTGCTAACATCATTCTTTATAAACAACAATGTTCCGGCCTTTTCTCTCCATATAGTATCATTAATAAAATAATTTACAAAATAAAACAGTGGGTAGTATGGAAAAACTATCATTATTATTTTTATTTATTTATTTATTGGACTCAACTTAATTCTACCATTACAGGGAACCTAATGCGATAGAAAAGTTACATTTCAATTGCGTATTATGTACATTTCTAAACAACTAATAACATAGGTACAATCAAATAAGCCGCCCTTGTGAAGTCGTTCAGTGAGCAAGCGAATAAGTCTACTATTCCAGCGACCTGGTTGAGCGTGCGCAGATCGCGAGTCATTGGCGCTTGTTGCAACAAGTTAGTGCGTGCAGTGGGTACCGTCAGCAACCGCCCCAAGTAACCATCCGGCACACAAAGCTGAAGTGTTTGCAGGATTCCTGGGTTATTCGTTACCCCCCGGAGCACTTTAACTAAATATGTCGCCAGTGATCCTTCTATCCTACTTCCTATCTATACATATAATTAAATCGTAGGAAAGTCAAAACTGTACCTACATTAAATATTTTTAAAAAGGGTACTCTGGGCGTGATCTGCAATCGATATCGAAGCCAAAAATAAAGTTTTTAGAATTTGTGTCTGTGTGTCTGTTTGTCTGTATGTATGTCCGGGCTAAACTCAAACAGTACTGCATGGATTTAATTCAAATTTTCTATGAATATTACTATTTACGCCCGAAATTAATAAACGATCCGCAATCTGTCAGTCAGTCCTATCTCTAGATTAGCTATCGCTATCTTGATCTTTACCTGCGTACCAATAACAAAACATATCAATCCATCCATTTTTTGCCCAGAGATTGGGGTGCGATCTGCGATCCTTTCCCTCTGCAGCGTTCCGTTTTATGCAGAACTCGGTAACTCAGGACACAATTATACCATTTAATTTAAGAAGAAAATTTATTTTTAAATATATTAACTATAAGTCATCAATACTGACTTATTTATAGCTAGGTTAAAATGTTTTACTAGACGACTAGGGTATATAATAATAAAATTAAACTAAATTCGTCAAACATTATGTTTTGGTGGAACGGAAAGTATCAAAATTTGACAAGCAAAACGCACGCCGGCGCAGTCGTCGCCGATCGGATCAAAAACAAAAAAGCAGTAAGTTGGTTGTTTGTTTTTGTTGCAAAGCATTTATAACTAATGAATAATTACTTATTAATAAATATAATACCTATAATGGATTTTGATATGATAAGCAATAATTTTATTATTGATTGCTGTGTTTGTTTTACAAATAATTTAAACAGTGACGTGAAGTGGTTGCCGCCTATTTTGTAAACAAAAAAATATTCTTATTATTTATTATTTATATGCAAAGCTATTTTGGAATATAATGAACTATTTCACCAATTTTATCTTTAGAACCAATTGTCAATCCACCGAATTTCTAGGATTGCAACTTTAGATTGTTTTGGCTATCTAAGCGTATGTCAAAATTAATGGATTGGTTATTGGCACGTGCAACCTGTCATTTTAGTACAGAGGCCTATCTTTTTCTATGATCCGTCCTCCCAAAGATCGCTCGTTCGGAAAGATTGCTTTTTCAATCTGTGGATGCTTTATTGGCACGGTTTAATAGACAAATGGATCGAAATTGCTATCGTAGATAGCATAAAATGGATTAGGATCGTTTATTAATTTCGGGCGTAAGAGGTCGGGTCAACATATAGGCTACATATTTTAAAATTGTACGCGGGTAATACCGCGGGGCACAGCTAGTTATTAAATAAAACAAGTTAATCTGTGAAATATTTATAATATAGTGTACAACATACAATAATCATTTATTAAATCTATTTACAAAAGCAAATGACATATCACATCACCTATGTTGGCATACATCTGAAGATAGTATATACATTCAATTAATTAAAAAAACATTACCATAAATATGTGAACTTATGAAATAAAGAAATGAAATGTTACAAGTTCATTGCTATCTCATAAACCATGTATTGGAGACTTTATTTATATAAAAAAAAGCTTTCACTAAAACTGGTAAAACAACATTTTGGACTTTACTTGATTACATAAGAGTGAGGCCATTTAATATATAAACAATATTCTGGGGCACTATTAACACACGGCCATCTGATCCCAAACTAAGCAGAGCTTGTACTATGGAAACCAGATAACTGATATACTACATATACTACTTTTCTTATGTAAATACATACTTATTAAGATAATTAAACCCAGACTCAGGACAAACAGACATATTCATGCACACAAATATCTGTCCTGGGTGGGAATCGAACCCACGACCTCCGGCATGAAAAGCAAGCATTTACCAACCACGCCAACAGGCCCTTGAAATTTGATAATAAAGTTCTGGTATTGCTTTTAAAAATGAATTGTTCATTTGTTTTCCTGAAATCTCTTGATACATTCACAGCCTTACTAGATAAATAAAATTTTGTTCATATTGAACTGATGATGCAATTAATATTAATCAGACCAATTAATACTAAACAGAGAAAATTTCACGAAAATGTACTCACACTTGGATAAAGAAATTTTACAAAATATTACATAATAAGTTGATTTTTTACAAGTGAAGAGCATAATTTGTAAAATAAAATATAAAATGACATCTCTTATTGTACTTCATAACAATAAAATTTATTATAAAATATTACAATAAAAAAACACAAATAACTATTTCTAAACACTGGCATTGTTCTAATCTAAGAACTGACCATCAAATTAAGCATCTATCGACATCGATAAAACTAGAAAGGCTGGGTAGAAAAGTAGTTCTTAAGTGCGCTATCCAAACGTCTTTTATTGGAGGGAACCCAATTTAATATATTGTTGTCTAAATTTTGTTTAAATTGTTTAATTATTTCCTAAATATTCTTTTAATAAAGTCATATCTAATCCTACATTAACTTCGGTAGGTTAATTACTAACTTGTATAAACTCATCCTCATCATATCAGCCGAAAGACGTCCACTGCTGGATAAGGCCCCCCAAAGATCTCCACAATTGACGGTCTGGCGCTAACCGAATCTAGGGGCTTCCAGCGACACTCCATCTTGTCTACCCACGTTGCGTCTACCATTAGCAAAACATATCTTCCTCAACGGCCGTCGGTTCTACGAGCTATGTGCCCCACCTACTGCCACTTCAGCTTGGCAATTGCTCGGGCTATGACAGTTACTTTGGTTCGCCTGCAAATTTCGACATTTCTGATTCGAAACTCCGAGCATAGCCCTCTCCATTGCTCTTCAGGTGACCTTGGGCCTTTTTATCAGGCCCATAGTGATCGACCACGTCTCTGTTCCGTGGAAATACCATTGCATGCGTGACGTAACACAATAGATTTATGGTCTGCCGCGTTTCCAATATAATGGCGTGCAAATGGTTTAAGTAGGTTAAGATTTACAAAAGAAAAGATTACAAGGTATGAAATTAGATGATTTAAACTACAATTTCAAATATTGCAATAGCAAATAATGAAGTCCTGATCACCCTTTGTTTCTGTAAGTCTAACAAAAGATATTAGAGGTCGTGTGGTTTCAATGCCATTTTGGTCCCAATTTATTAATGTGACACTTTTTTAATGTTATAATCGCATGCAATTTTTTTTATACATCATGACGTATAAAATAAAACTTCGTTACTTTTGACACAAAAAATTTAATTAATTTCGACTGTATCGCTGGTCTAGCGGTAGCGTGTTCAACCGTAGATGATAAGGTCTTGGGTTCAAATCCCAGGTCAGTGATTTTGGGGCTTTTCTATACAGAATATTTCTCAATATCAGCCCAAAATCTGGGAGTTGGTGGTATTACACCCCCGCGCCCCGGAGAGCCTTTACGTGCGTCGGTCTTCTGCCAGACCTCTTTCCGTTCGTTTCGCTAGTCGTCTATGCGATTTACATGAACATCATGACGTGCATCGGATCATGAGAGTGATGGAATAGAAAGTGCTCCTGTGTTTGCGCACACAATTGTGTACTATAATATGCCCCGCGCTATTTGCTAGTCTCTTTTGAGCCCCACCGTGGCCAATATGCGTCCAAGAGGACATTTTTATTACACAAAATGAAGACCAGGATCCAAATGGAGAAAAATATCCTTTGTTTTGAATTCAAAGCTCTAGTGCATGCACTGTACTGCAACAATATGGCGGTCAGGCATCGTCCTAAATATTAAGAAATCTACGCTTCTTAACTAGCAACCCTTACACATAAATACCGGGTGATTTTTGAGTCATATAAAAGCCTTAACTTCTATAGGGTAGCACTGAAATGGAGTTTTTGAACTTTATAACTAATAATAAACAACTGCATATCCCATTGTATAATTTTCCCTCGCTTTTCTGTTGAGGAACCAACTCCCTTTTCTGTGGAGGGAAGTCAAACTAAGAGGAACCAACTCCTCCTTGTTTCTTTCTGATTAAATTCTTTGCGGGATCCAAGACAGTTAAAGTGATTCCCTGGGACATGCCTGAGCCTCACCATTCCATTGTATCATTCCATTGTGTAGCAATGTTGACCCCGGATTACAGGAGTTGCAGTGGTGGGTAAAAAGGGTCTGAATCCAAATTAAAAAGGAAATAATAAACCATTGTATACGGAATACAGGTAGGCTCAGTCTATATATGAATTTATTTACGCGAGCTATCAAGTACAAAACGAGCCGAATTACTATAAAAATAATTGATATGTCGCGTTATTACTGATTATAAAACACAGCTCTCTCAGTAACATTCACAGGCAAATATTTACACGCAAATATAAATAACGCATTTCATATTATTGCAATTTTTCAATGTGTATAATTAGGCGGTTCACCCACTGAAAATGCGTCCCGCCGCGGTGCGCGGAGCGACGGATAACGCGCGCGGCGACGGAGGCGCGGATCTGCCTTACTTAGCGGTGCAATTTGCTCTCCCGCGCGGTGAGGCAGATTATGACGACCTTACTTACTTTGTAATTTACTTAATTTGTCTACGTCGAGATCCATCGTGCGAACGTCTTTACAGTATCAAATGACGCCCGGGACTACGGAGCCGGTGTGTCATATCCCGCGGCACGCCCCGCGCTCCCGCGTAGATTGGCAGAAACTGCGCGCGGATGCCTTCCCGCGCATTTCCGCGTCGGCAGTGTGTTGTGCTAGGCGTGATTTCTATAAAAATTGAGATACACACATCAACACAATCTAGGGATATTGAACATTTCATTGATTATCTAGAAAACTATAAACATTTTGTTATGACTGTAAATGGAAGAATTAAAGATAATTTCATGGCCGATATTTAAACATTAACAACACGATGCGATTTTGTTTTTCTAATTAATAAAAGTCTTAAATTAATTAAGCCATAGAAAATTACTGAGTGAACAAAAACATTTTATTCTTATAAAATTATTCAATCGAATTAAATGAATAAAAATCTTACCAAATCTGATAATCAGTAATCGGTATTTCCTCCTCTAACATTAATCACACAGCGGCAACGATTTTCCATACTTAAAATTAAGGTGTCAATGTCTTGCTGGGGTATGCAGTCCCAAGTTCTTTTTAAATGTTCGAAAAGTTGTTCTTCTGTTGTCAAGTTGGGCGGAAAATCCCTCAATGCTCTTCGCTGTAACATGTCCCAGGCGTGTTCAATTGGGTTTAAGTCTGGCGACTGTGGAGGCCAATCTAATACCTGAACATCGTGTTCTCGAAGGGCGGCCCTCACCAGCCGCGCTGTATGGGAAGGTGCATTGTCATGCATGAGCTGAAATTCTTGCCCCGTTAGGGCCCTGAGCGGGACAATGACACGTTCTACTACCTCCTCACGGTATCTATGGGCAGTCATGCTGCCCTGAATCCAAATGAGTTGGGTTCGTCCGCCGATTCGTATTCCTGCCCACACCATAATTGTCCCGCCTTGGTAAGAGTGGACCTCCTGTGGATGTCGGAGACGGCTGACCCTGCCTGGAGTTCTCCAAACGCGTGTTCGTCTCGAATCTGGATGAAATCCATAGCGGGACTCATCAGTGAACAGCACCAATGACCATTGTTGATCACTCCATGTCAAATGTTCTTGAGCCCATAAAAGTCGCCTACCGCGATTGCCACGTCGCAGCGCTGGGACTCGTAGCGGTCTGCGAGCATGAAGACCAACTTCATGCAGCCTCCTTCGCACGGTTTGGTCGCTCACCAGCAGCTGCTGACCCTCCTGGAGCCTTTGCACTAGTTGCATCGCTGTGATATTGGGTAGTCTTCTGGCGGTCATTTGGAGAAATCGATCCTGTCTCTGAGTGGTAACACGATATCTACCTGTGTGCCGTTCTGCCACATCTCCAGTAGCGCGATAACGTGACCACAGCCTGGATACCACATTTTGGCTTGTGCCCAGAGACTCAGCAACGACGCGTTGAATAGCACCGTTTTGTAACATGCCAACTGCCCGTAACATTTCATCTCGACTCAAATGATGGCGTGGCATGACGCTAAAAAGCTTACACAACCAATTGAGAAAAGAAAATAAAACAATTTATCAGGTTTTCTTCAATTAACACGCAAAAAAAATTTTAATGCAACTTCTTGAAATTAGATACAACTCAAGATTGCGCTGTGCTTTGCGTGTTTTCATTTGTTTCTCATTTTAATTTTTAAATTTTGAATAAAGCATAGACAAGGTTTAAATCTGTAAATAAACTTTTTAAGGAAACTAAATAGGTTTTAAACAATAAAGCCATGTTTGATTTCAAAATAACGTATCCCTAGACTTTGTTGATGTGTGTACTTGCATACAATGGTAAAATCCGCCATCCCGCGCTACGCGACGGGGCGCGGTGCAGTGGGTGAAGCGCCTTAGTGTTTTTAAACGAATACGTCAGTGTTCGACCAATCCCGATGCTTGCAGGCATAGACACGTGCGTTTTACTGCAATTTCATTGGTCGAATACCGTAGAGAGAAACGAGCTATCACCAATAAAATATCTTCAGACCAGCCAACGTAAAGCTTATTCTAAATAGTGCAATTATAATTATAGCACGACGATTCTTCCTGTTGTCTTCTCTCTTCGTTTGTGATTCGAATGTTGGATGACGACCCACCTGTCTCCCACAGACCTGGGGTCTCTATTATCTATGGGAGGAACATTTTAAGAATTACTATTGTTTCAACGTTATTTTTTTACACTAAGACAGGAATCAAGCATAAGGCACGCATGATGGTAAGCGTTTAAGAAGTATCTTATGAATGTACCCCCCATTGAAGGTAGTTTAATACATATGTATATGTTATTTATTTATACATTCATGTACCTACACACAAAAAATATAATTTTAAACAAAAATAAAGTGACAAGAAACGAATAATACCGACGCCACCACATCCAGCTACCACCATCTGTCAAATGTCTTTTATAGATGTTCAACTTTATGACATAAGCATAAGGTTCACTTTCAATTGGGGAAATTTGACAGATTGGAGTAGCTTGATGTGCTGGCGTTTGCACGTACAATCTGCTTATTTATTAAGACATTTCTTCCAGCTGATACGCGACTGGAAAAATTTGAAAGAAAAGCAAAAATGTCTGTAGGTCAACAATAAACTGACATATGTAGTAATATATAGGTACCTTCTGCTTATAATCATGGGCTGGTATTTCGCAGGATCTAAAAGTAAACAGTGAGTGGGCTCATTATTTACTTTTAAATCCCGCGAAATCTTATTAATCTCGAATGCTAATTACCCTCATATCGTGGTTCATTCATTGGTCCTTAAAAGTCCTGTAATATTAACACTATATGGATTTTATATCTGAATTAAATTAATAATAATAATTGCATTAATGGCAGCATCAGTGTCATCACGTGTGGACAACCAATAAAGTTATGTTATTATTTTATGTTTTTTGGTAAACAATTAAAGGTATTAAATTTGAATTTTATGGCATTATTCGCAATGAAAAGCGTTAATAAAGCGTTAATATAATCTCAAAAATGGGAAATCATAAATTTAATCGTCCGGCGGGTCTCGAACCTAATAAATTTAATAATTTGGACGGTATTATGTATATGATATGATCTTTCACATGCAACTGTGAACATATCAGTCGGCCATGTTTCTAGAAAAACAAAGCCGATAGATAATACCTACATCCTCCGAAAGGGTGTTAGCAAGGGAAGCCTAAATTTGATCTGCCAGGGTGTATCGTTCGTAGCTTAACGCAGAGCGCCTACCCCGGATTGGTAGATGGTGCAGGTTCGAGACCCGCCGGACGATTAAATTTATGATAGCCCATTTTTGAAATTAGAGGTATATTACTTTAGAATATAATTATAATAATTATTATTTTTAATCAGGCAGGCAGTTGAAACAACTGATAATTGCCTGTATCTAGTGCATTGAGTTAGCTTGTCGTTTTTGTTGTTATTATGTGCTTGTCTAGTCTGTTCTTAAATATGTTGGTGTTTGGTGCTGACACTACTTCTTGTGGTAGTTAGTTCCATTCTTTAACAACTCTGTTCGAAAGGAAATTCTTGTGGGGTATATTGTGTGAGAAGCGGGTCTGAAGTTTAAAGGTGACCTCTCAGACGGGTATTATTGTATAATATTGTTAAAAGCAAAGTGTGTTTGAATAATAGTAATATTCCCTATATCTTTTGACCGCCAGAGACATGTATAGATGGCGCCACGATCACGTAGTCGTAACATGGATTGCTGCGCACGTTTATTTGTGTCGTCTAATCAGAGTGACGGGCAGTCCAAAGGTTAATCCAGTATTCAGAGTGCTACGTGCTAATTGTTCTAGGATTACTTATATGCCAAGTATAGATCATAGCTAGATATTTTCACCGGTCCGTACGCGATCGGCGAGGTTAAGTAACTAGGCTAGCGGTCAGTCCATAGATGGGTGACCGCTAAAGTGGCATAATTTAGAGCATGTCTGTGCTTCGGAGAGCATGTTAAGCTGTCGGTCCCGGTTGTAGTTATTAGACAACAGTCGTTAAGCTATATCAGAAACCTACTGGGCTAAATCATACCATATCAGAAAACTAATTGCCATCTGATATTAATCATCCTATCCTTTTAGCAATTAAAAAAATGAACTAAAGTTAAATCAATAATTTATAAAATAGTTAAATAATAACAATTAACCTTTAGCCCGTCACAGTCATCATAAATGACCTGAGTGTATTGTGTGATAGATGGGACAGCCCCATGCTGGCTCACTGGATACGGCTGCACACGTAGGTGTCAGCCGTTTCCACTTTTGTATAAGAGTCTCTTTTACTAACACTAGGTTAAGACTTTTACTAACAATATATGGAACATAAAAAAAATGGAAATGAAAATATAACTCCTCCTTTTTCTCTTTCTGACTACTCGTTGCGGGATCCAAGACAGTTAAAGTGATTCCCCGGGACATGCCTGAGCTTCACCGCTCAGTGTCATTTAATTGTGTGCCACTGTTGATCCTGGCTTACAGGAGTTGCAGTGGTGGGTAAGAGGGAGGCACTAGTCCCGAAAAAAAAAAATATATGGAAATTTGATCAGAAATAAATGAATAATAATAAATGACTGTTTCGGCCGAAAGGTTAATAACCTCTATAATAACGACAGTTTACGACATAGTCACTCTTCATACGTCCATAGTAAAATATACTCACCTTTTGTACAAGTTCTTCAAAAGCAAGACTGATACCCTCTTGTGTTTTAGCACTGCTTTCTATAAACAACATTCTGTGTTTTTGTGCGAACGCCTGCCCCTGTTCTCTGGGAACTGCGCGATTCTAAAGGGAAATAGCCATGTTAAAATTCATATAAAAATTACCCATGTATTTAACTTCAGTAACATAATCAAAATTTAAAATAAATAAGTTTTTGATTAGTCTAAAGCCCTAACACCACAGCTTTGCCTTAACGATATACATGTGCCAGCTGAAGACACGTTTCTCCAGCTTACATACGAAAACAGTTTATTTTTATTATTAAATAATAATATCCTGGGACATTATTTACACACCGCCATTTGATCCCAAACTAAGTAGAGCTTGAAACTAATATTGAAACCAGATAACTGATATACTACATATACTATTTCATTTGACAGACATATTCATGCACACAAATCTGACCTGGGTGGGGATCGAACCCACGACCTCCGGCGTGAAAAGCAAGCATTTGCCAACCACGCCAACAGGCTTCGTCATAGTTCATAGTAACGAATTTGTGATTTCAGCAATATTATGACAGAAACATTTGATTGCTCCAATTATGCTTTAAAATGTGGTACACTAAGAATTTCAACTATGTATATAATTGAGGAAGCTGTATGCACACATCATATAACGGGTTTATCTTTTAAAGATAAAGATTATTTATTTGTCAAAACATGCGTTTACATACAAATTAAAGCATGCAAGATCTTAAAAAAAGGTATGTAAAGTCCGAACATGTTTTACCTGTCGAGGCGTACAAATTTTAATTTTATTTTACATAAATATAATAATAAATGAAATATTAACATAAAAAAAAATACAGTAGACATATTTAAAATTACAGTATTAAATTACATGAAAAAATGAATTAAAAGCAATGTCAAAAAGTATCTGTCAAGAAGTCATTTATATTACAGTAACACTTGTCCTCTTATGTAGGTATATGTCTATATCATGTAAGTGTTGGTAAATAGTAAATGATATATAATTATTTAAACTATTCACAATTATCAAAACTGTTCATAACTACTATACTATTTATAACTATTAATATTAGGTCTTTACCTATGAAATTGCCGTTCTGCAGTACTGGCCATTTCAAATCAAAATAATTTTTGTTTGGCTAAGAATTCTAATTTCAAATTAATTTTATTTTAAAAACATGGATTCTTTTTTCCAAAAGTAGTCATTTCTTTATTGATTAGTGTTACATTTTCATCGCATTTCAATCTTTTTCGTCATCATGGATACGTTAAAAATTCGAGTAATTATGGAATATGAGTACCGTCGTGGCAGCAACGCGGCACAAGCGGCACGCAACATCAACGACGTTTACGGAGCTAACACTACAAACCAACGCACCACCTGTTATTGGTTTGCTCGCTTCCGTTCTGGAAATTTCGACCTGAAAAATGAACCTCGCGGTCGTCCGAAGACTTTGGTCGACAATGACGAATTAAAGGCGGTTGTGGAAGCTGATGATACACAATCTACGGCTGAATTAGCAGCAGCTTTCGACGTTAGCGTCAAAACAATATTGGTCCATTTGCGTCAAATTGGCAAGGTAAAAAAGCTTGACAAATGGGTGCCCCACGAACTCAATGATCGCCAGCGCGAAGTACGCGTCGAGACGTGCCTTGCACTGCTCAACAGACACACAAATGAAGGAATTTTGAACCGCATTGTTACCTGCGATGAAAAATGGATTCTGTTTGATAACCGCAAGCGCTCAGCAAGTTGGTTGGATCCTGGTTCAGCACCTAAACAATGCCCTAAACGAAAACTTACCCCTAGAAAAGTGATGGTCACTGTTTGGTGGTCTAGCGCCGGTGTGATTCATCACAGCTTCTTACCAAACGGGGTGAGCATTACTGCAGATGTGTACTGTGAAGAACTGAGCACAATGATGGAGAAGCTGGCGCATCTCCAACCAGCATTGGTCAATCGCTCGTCTCCGCTGCTCCTGCACGACAACGCGCGACCTCATACTGCACAGCAGACGGTCTCCAAGTTGCAAGAACTGGGGTTGGAAGCTCTCCGTCATCCGCCCTACTCACCAGACCTTGCGCCTACAGACTACTACTTTTTCCAGAATTTGGATAACTTCTTGGCGGGAAAAAAATTCAATACCCGAGAGGCAGTACAAAATGCCTTTGAAGAATTTGTTGCCTCCCGTCCAGCTGATTACTTTAAGAAGGGCATCAATAAACTGCCACTGCGATGGCAAAGATGCATTGATTGCATGGGTGATTACTTCGATTAATACAAATAAAAAAATTCATGAAAAAAATTCGTTTAAATTTTTTCATACAAAACGGCAATTTCATAGGTAAAGACCTATTATTAAACTACTTATTCAACTAACTCTAAATGCTATTAAAACTATTTAAATAAAGGCAAGTCTCGAAAAATGTACTAGATGTTGATCATCTGTTAAGTTTTACTGCAAGTAAGTATCTGCCATACTGAGTGAATTTCCCAACAGTCATTCAACAGCAAAAAATTAGTATGATCAATGATCATACTAATTTCATCACACTAATATTATAAAGGCGAAAGTTTCTGAGTGTGTATGTACTTCTTTACGTCTAAATGGCTGAAGAATAAAATTTGGTATGGAATTAGCTGACACTCTGGATTAACACATAGGCTATAATTTATAAAGTTTAACGCGAGTAAAACCGCGGGGCACAGCTAGTATTATATAAATCTTACTAAATATCTAATATATGTAGCTCACCTTATCAATCTTGTTGCCAACAACCAAGCACACAATATTCTTCTTTGTGGAATATACTTGAAGTTCCTCCACCCACTCATTCAGTTTTGTTAGCGTTTTTGGATCAGCAACATCATATACTAATATAGCACCATGCGCATCCCTGTAAATAAGTTACTTATTAACTATTCACATGATTTCGGCCACAGTAGCCAGTCTCAATAGAGATTAGGCATCTGCGCAGGACATATTATAGTGAAAAAGTGTGTTCGCAAACACAGAAGCACTTTCTATTCCATCACTCACATGATCCGATGGGATGCCTAGCGACACGACCGGATAGAAGTCAGACCGACGGCTTAACGTGCTCTCTGAGGCACGGGGTATAATCCCGCCAACTGCCAGACTTCGGGCTGATACTGAGAAATTTTTGTTTTGACAGAAAAGTCCCAAAATCACTTTTGGCCCGAACCGGGATTTGAACCCAGGACCTTGTTTCCTGCAGGTGAACATGCTACCGCTAGACAAACGAGGCAGAACACATGTTGTTCAGTGTCATAGGCAATTAAGTTCTTTAAGTTTTCTGCACTATTGATGTTACATCTTGTGCAGTTGTTCTCTTTCTTTATCATATGGGCATTACCTTAGTGTAAAAATTGTTCAAGCCGCCCAGTAGACCTCTCACATGGCTTCACAATTGTTGTCTTATGATTACAACCAGGACCAACTGCTTAACATGCTCTTTAAAGCACAGTGTAACTCAGAGATGAAACCCCTTTTTTGGTCACCCCTCTATAACTGACTGAGAGCCTAGTTCCTGAACCTCGTCGTGCACTAATGGACCAGTGAGAACATCTAGCTATGAGCGCCTGATGGGTGGGCTTATCTATACCCCAGAAATGAGTGTATCCATAACATTTTCTTGTAAATTTTAAAATATTACTAATTTTGCTGAACAAATTTTTCACTTTTGACAAAAATCTAAGTTATAAGTAGTCCCATATTAAAGTTAATTCTAAGTATTATTTTATTACCATAGATACAAGGGTGGCCAAGATTTTAATTGTCTTAATAATTTTACTTTGTTTAATTTTGCTTCAGCTAAACAAGTGTACTTCCAACTTAATGCAGACACTTTTTCTATTGTAAGAAGTCAACTGCAATAAAAGCTAGCCATGCATTCTTTCATCTGAATGTTGGCACTTTTTCAATTGGACAATTTTTCTAGATAGACATGTGTATTAGGTTACAAAATATCAATGTTCACTACACATTGTAACCAAAACTAAGTGCTCTGATTGTGCAATCATGTGTTGCTGTACCAGCCATTAACAGAAATAATAATTGCTAAATGCAAATTTATTAAGACCTTGAAATTTTGAAATTACAGACATGTTTATATTAGCTAATATTAAAATTTAAGAGAATAAAATTCTTGGTACTTGCTTGTATAGCCCAAAACTTTGTTTCACCCAAAAGATTTGTATTGTATGTAGATTATGTTATTGTCTAGTAAGTACAACTGCAGATCATGATTTTGGGCCAAGTTGACATACTCTCAGTAAAAGGCCAAAATTTGAAAGTTGCTGGGCTTACTATGTTGCCTATCCACAATCTAGTTGGCATGAAATTGAATGAAAGAATACAATTGCTGTTCTAAGAAAATAATTCCCTGTATTGCAATTAACTTAACCACCATTTAACGCTTGGACACAAATTCTAGGTTAACCACTCCAGCTGACTTGTACTTTGGGAGTATATGAAATGAATCTGTGTTTGTTGAAATGTATAGTGTAATAGCACAAAAATACCGTCAAAAGCACAAGTTCTATAGTTATACTGATACACAGCACTCAAAAATATGTAAATCTATACAAATAAATAAAGTTGAAGTCTCTTTTTTATGACAAAAGAACATATCATACAAATAAAAAATATTTTTTGTTTTGTCCATTCGAGTATCTCTTATCTTATCTCCGAAATGGCTGACCTGATATTGATAGGGCTTTCACTAGCAAATAGCTATATGTTACAAGAGATATCATAATATACAAGGTATCACCCACATCTTTGTTCAAGTAAATAATTCAGCTGCATAAAAATCATTTGTTAGATGTAGGTACATCTAACAAATGATTTTTATACATACATACATAGACTCACGCCTGTTTCCCAGAGGGGTAGGCAGAGACAACGGATTTCCATTTGTCACGATCTTTGCACACGTCTTTTGCCTCGATTAATGTCATTATATTCTTCATACATGCTCGCTGGTTTAGGGTACTTCTGACCTGCCCTTTCTTGAGAATGTCTCCGATTTGGTCAGAGAATGTTCGATGAGGTCTTCCCCTTCAGTTGTTCCATTCACACAGGCCAGGTATACTTCTTTGGACAATCTTCTTTCATTCATCCTCTCTAAATGGCCAAATCATCTCAGCATTCCTTTTTCAATCTTTGTGACTACATCTTCCTTCACACCACAACACTCTCTTACATCAGTATTTCGAATTCTGTCTCTTAAAGTCACACCACACATACGTCTCAGAGCCCTCATTTCCACTGCATTTATTTTATTTTCATTCTTTTTCTTCCATACCCAACTTGCTTTTGAATGATTTTTATGCAGTTGAATAATTTACTGCTGGCTCAATAACCTTGGGTTACCATTGCCCATAGTAGGTACAAAGTTAAGTATATTATTTATAAATCTTTGGATTGTTTTTTGTTTTTTGGATGTTACCAGACTACCAAAGATATATTTAGGTGCAAGTAAAGCTTCTATCTTAGAAATCTTTGTTATATATCCTATTCTGAACGTACCTGTAGAAACTTGAAGTCAGTGTTCTGTATCGTTCTTGTCCAGCTGTGTCCCATATTCCTAACTTGACTTTGACTCCATTGACATCCATAACTTTACATTTGTAGTCAACTCCGATTGTAGCCGGGAAAGAAGCATTGTAATCTCCAGTTGTGAATGCTAGGATAATGCTAAAACATTTAAAAATATATTTTGACTACAATTAATAACTGAAAATGTTTACATGATTTGAAGGTTTAGAACATAACACCTAATTTAAAACCAACTAAAAGTTAAAGAGCTCATTGTCACACATCGTTCTGAACTGATTATGAAAAAGAAAAAGCATTTTCTTTAACGATCTTTCTAATATCTACCAGAGAACAAGCAGCAGCATCTCTCTGTGTACTTTGACCATCATAGTGTGATTGCCAATCCATCTGCCAAGCATGGCAATTACGGCACTTCTCTCCAAATGATGGACACAGCTCTATTGTGGAAAGCTTTTGTCGAGTATTGTTTTGTTGAGTGGATGTAATTTGGCTGACATGATGCAATGTGTGTAGTATTTTAGTAAGTAACATTATATTTAACATCATGAACCAGTACCATTATATGTTAGTCATTATGTGTTAGTTATTATAGATTTATAACTTGCTATTTTAAGATAAGAAACATAAATACATTAGGTATCTAAAGATAAGCAGGAAATTATTAATATTTCGTTGCAAAGATTTTATAGTCCTCATGAACCATATTTATGCCAAGGTTTTGAAGACAAAAGATACATTAGAAATAATACCGTTTTGGTATAATAATTATCTAATTTCCGCGGTATATTACGCAGTAGGTACGTAGACCTTGCATGGATGATGACTCAATATTTTTAGCATGTTGATCGTGGATGAATTGGTAAGACATTAAAACCCGTTTCCAACATGTTTCTTACCTAGATTTACCGACTCCACTTTCTCCAATAACTAGAATTTTAAGTGTAGCAACGTAATCCGCATTAGACATCGTTAAAAATATAAATTAAACGATTTATTTAACCAAATGCACTAATAATGGTTTCGTGACGCAATTCAAATAAATTGCACTAAATTTTATTTAGAAACGCACCGAACTGACAGTATTATTACTAAAATATAGCACAATAATGAAATATCACAAAATTATTGAACAATAGCTACTGATTATTCACAATTTCTTAACAAAATTATTGTACGAAAACAATTTTTGACAGTGACATTTTGCGTAGGTACTGAAATTTTCTGTCACATTGTGCGTTTTGTTACTGCTCCGTACAAACGAATCAAATTCTTAATTTCCATGAGAGATTTAGCGCCAACGCGGAAAAGTACGCATCGAGACTATTTTCGAAAAATTCTAGTTTTTATATGTGTAAATATGGTGGATTTTTAGACATAACATCTTCGACATGTTAACGTTTTATAACGTTTGCTACCGATTATAACGAATAAAAGGTAAAATTCGTAAGATATTATTGTTTATTCAGTCAATGAAAAATATCAATTGTTTTATTTGAAAACATACTGTCAGGTCGGTTACACTTTTAATGTTGGCAACCGGCCAGCTCTAACCATAGCTTCCCACCAATGAGTATACGAACTCTAACATCTTCTCTTGAAGCTTATGGTGCCCAGAGTACAGCAGGCACATCATTCTTCGTCATGCTTCCAGCCTAATCTGTCGGCATAGTTGTACCAGTCTTGGTTTGTACAGTGGCTTCGTTAACATATCTGCAATTTGGTTTTCAGTTCCAATCTTTGCAGTACTCATATTTCCATCAACTACAGCTTCTTGAATAAGAAATGTCGCAACTTGATGTGCTTAGTTCTATTGCGGAACAGCTTTGGTACATGTGCATAATAAGTGCTTCCTAATATTCTTAAATGCCGGATTCTTGGCTTTTTCTTACACCAAATCTCGTATGGACTTTTATCAAATGGTGTGGGTCCAGTCCGATTCTGAATATATATTGTGGCATAAACTAATTCTACCCATAAGCCTTTAGGTAGCCCTCTTGAATACATTATAGGTCTTGCAGCTTCGACAACTGTCCTATTGTAATGATCCTGTTGCTGTTGCCCTCTCTCTCGTGCCAAACTTTTGCCTGTGCGCCTTGCCATAAATGCAGCCTTCGCAAATTTCGCTATCAAGTTTCAGTTTAATCCCAAGCTCTCTCTCAATGACTCTTTTCACATGAGTCTTACTTTGATGTCTTAATCTTTCATGGTATAGCTGAAGTACAGTCCCACAAACTTTTCTGACCCGGTGGCAGCGTCGCTGTTATCGCATTTAGTGTTGCTAGTAAATATTTTTTGCAATAAAGTGGGTAAAAATAATATGCACATTGTAAAGTAAATGTTACTTCACTAAAAAGCAAACAAATACTGTCATTACTAATATTTATAACATCTTTATATTTTTATACAATAATTATGATAATTTACATAAAATGTATGCTATGTGTTCTCTAACGGAGATGCTCCAGGTATTATTATGTGACCGGAATGGTTTAATTCAGAAGTCATTTCATCATCATTATCGCAATCACTGCTTTCACTTTCACTATCACTACCATGAATGATGAAAGGCTCGTCTAAGTATCCATCCCTTTTTCGATACACATTTTCAATATTTTTGTACATTATTGCAATGCTTTTGCCATTCATTGACTATTATTTTATCAAAAGCTTCTGCAATGAATGATAATGAATGATAGGATTTCAGAATTCTATCTACCATGCTCTTTTTCTTTCACAAGTTTTCTTACACATCACTCCCAGACACCTACAAAGGAAACAGCAAAAATTAAATAAATAATGAATATTTTAAAATATGTATTTTAATTTAAAGAGCGAGGGGGAATTTCGTATTTTTTCAGAAGCTGACAACACTAACCTGTAGCAGCAGCTACGCATTCATACAACTTATTGAAGGGTATAATTGGTGCCTGAAGGTGTTATTCTTCCTACATATAATTCAATACTTGTAATATAACGTTCCCGGCATCAATTTTTAAAGCTTTCGGCATTTTTCACAATTCAAACCACAAAGAGAAAAATAAATACGCGCAACAAACAATCAATGGCAGGAATGTCATGGATTGACATTTCAAACTGGCGTCATTAGTTCTACTTTTGGCCACCGGGCCAGATAAGTTTGTAGCACAGTAAATTCTTTAGCCGCATCCGCACTCACGCGCGGTCCGCGCGCGAAGGCGCGAAGCATCCGCGAAGCATGAGTGTGGATCCTATTCGCATATTCTTCGCGGCTTCGCGGCTCGTTCCCCGAAAATTGTCGGTTTTTTGTCCCGCGACCAGGGACCGTCCGGATACTCGTTGAACGGGTTTTTGAACGGGTATTTTTAAGCGCTTAAAAAATAAACCCTATGATATGAGTTACACCTTCGAACGGGTGTAATGAACCGCTTCCGAAAGGGTTACCCTTTCATACCCTGTAACACTGTAACAGGGTAAGCCATTCCAGCCAAGACATTGTAATATGCACTCTTTCGCATCGAAATTGGTTTGGTAATTGCATAAACACCACCGCGCGTGACATCTAGTCGTAATAATTTGGAATTTATTATTTTAAAGTTCAATTTTGCTTGTCGCTAAACACTGTAATATTAAATTTTTCGTGTCTGTTCTTGTTTATTGTCATAATTTCTTTTAATTTGGAACTCGGTAGGTACTACAGAATTAAGTAAAAGCAATTTAGCTGTTCTTTTTTTAAAGTATGTGTTACGCTTCGTTGGTTTACTGGTAGCGTCTTTAAACGTAGATAACGAGGTCCTGGGTTCAAATCCCGGGTTGGGCCAAAAGTGTCTATGGGATTTTTGCGTAAAAAGAAAAATTTCTTAGTGGCAGACCGAAGTCTGGGAGTTGGCGGTATTGTAGCCTCATGCCTCGGAGAGCACGTAAAGCCGTCGATCCTGTACCTGACCTTCCAGTCGTTCCGCTAGTCGTCCCATCGGATAATGAGAGTGATGGAATAGATAGTGCCCCTGTGTTTGCACACACACTTGTGGTATGTCCTACTCACATGGCCAGTCTCCATTGAGACTGGCCGCTGGGGCCGAAATTCGGCTAGGAGGACATAATTATATTATAACAAAGAATTTGCTTTTCATTCTGTTAAAGTTAAACCGCGGAGGTGTGGTGGCGTACACCGTTATTGAATAGATGCATCATCATCATAACCATCACCATTATCATCATTTCAGCCGAAGGTACTGCTGGGCAAAGTCCATTGCTTCCCAAAGATACTCCACAACTGCAGATCCTGGGTTGTTGTTGGGTCCTCCGAACATGGCGTACTCCATTGCTCTTTGGGTGACCATGAGCCGTTTTATTAGCCCCGTAGTGAGCGGCTACGTCTTGGTTCCCTAATTCATCAGAGGCAACACATACTAATCGAAGACTTTTGATTGGTATTTGGGACCAGAAGCTTAGCTTTCCGAACCCTGCCCAGGCAAGTTAGATTCTACAATTGATCTCCTACTCGAAGTGGACCTCTTACCTTGTTTTTGATAAGGCAGGTCGAATGCCTACGTATGCCACCCGCAAAAATGTTTACGGATGGATGCGTCAGACTCGCACCGACTAAACCTACCTGCCGTGGGCTTCTCTTGGCGCCTGATGGGGGAGCCGCGGGAACGCGGGTATGTTGCTCCGGTGCACCCCTTATGCGAAAAGTTCCTGATGGTATGATGGTCCCACACGTACCCTGAGAGGGCTCTGGATTGTCCTCGCTATTTGCCGACTTCTGCCAGTCCGGCACAGCGACTGCGCCATAAACAGATCGCTGTCTTCTGTTAGCTGGTAACATTGACTTCTCTTACTGCCGCCGCGGCTCCGAGGGGGAGTTGGGCTACCAGTTGCAGCTACCACCCTGACGCCTCCTCCATCTGCGATCTCTCCCGTTCGCGCTCGGCGGCCTCTTTTTGGACCATGACTGCCTCATAAAAGGAGACCACGGCGTGCCATTTAGTAGAGTCAGCCACCAGCATTGCCCCTACGATTGCCGGCAGGGACTGATCCCATCCGATTGAGATCTTGAGTCGCCTTTTGGCCACCCGGGCCGGGCACTCAGCGAGAGTGTGTTGGGCAGACTCCTTTCCACCCAGGCCTTGAGGTGAGGTAGGATGGAACCAACGGCACGCTGGCGCGTGTTTAGGCGTAACTCTAGCCGTGCGCGCCAGTGCACTAATTCGTGCCGGTAATCATCCCGTCGGTACTCAATGAACGTTTCTTCTGGCGCCCTCCCGTTCTCTTGGCGCACGCAGATTTCGGTGAAAACCACCGCGTTGGACCGCCTCCCTAGTGGAGTGGTCTGTCCTAGGTATAGATATAGCTCTCCACAACCTCGAGTGCAGAGTCCCTTACCTTAACTGGAATGGGTGCAACCTGAATGTTCAACATGATATTCGTCTTATCCGTGTTCATTTTGAGAACCACTAGTAGAGAGACCCTGCTGAAGTCTTCGAGCATTGTACCGAGGTATTTCAATGTTTCAGCCATGATTACGAAGGTGAGGGATCTATTTGCCATTGAGATTGATGCCAAAGCCTTTCAGTCCAGGAGCTTAAAGACATCTTCCAATGCAGCGATGAATAGTTCTGGAGATGGAGATGTTATATCCCCCTGTCTCACGCCTCACTGCAATCGTATAGGTTGCGAGTTCTCATACAAACACTTTAATACCTCGACATACCGGTAGTTAATTTGGAATTTTGGAAAGATCACAGTACATCCAGGTTTCGATTCAATCAAACGCTAAGCATAATGGTTGGATATATCCTCGGTCTTCTGAATAACTTGCCGCTGCGTATGTATGTGGTATATGGTACTAAAGCATTTTCGGCGACCGGCTTGTTCAGGAGGGTGGTTGACGTCAAACCTGTGCGTGAGACGATTCGTAATGACTCTCGAAAACAACTTGTAAACATGGCTCAGTAACGTGATGGGTCTGTTATTTTTTCAAAGGGTTTTTATCGCCCTTTAATAATTAATTTAAATAATAATAATATCCAGGGACATTATTTATACACGGCCATCTGATCCCAAACTAAGCAGAGATTGTACTATGGAAACCAGATAACTGATATATTACATATACTACTTTTCTTTTGTGAATACATACTTATATAGATAATTACACCCAGACTCAGGACAAACAGACATGTTCATGCACACCAATACCTGTCCTAAATAGAATCGAACCCACGAGCTCCGGCGTGAAAAGCAAGCATTTGCCAACACGCCCGTCAATTATTTCATCGTCCTCATGTCAGCCAAAGTACGTCCACTGCTGGACAAAAGCCTCCCCAAAGAATGGGAACTTGGCAGACCCCCAGAGCCCCATAGCTTGACAGACGGGTTGGTGAAAGAAAGTTTGATGGTTATAGTTCATAGATAAACTCTGTTGCCGGTTCTCTGGTAGGTATGCCCTCGGTCGATTTCTGCGCCCCCTACGTGGTAAAATGGGGTGATGATATCCTATGCCATCACCACACAGCAAAATATTATAATAATTATTTAAAAAAATATAATCACATCATACAGATTGTCACAAAATTAAGATTAAAGTAAGTCAGTTCTTTAAATAACACGTTAATTATTTGTCGTCACTAAACTTTCAAATTTAAAATATAAAAAGTCGTTCGTTCGTCAAATTTGTTGTACCTACCTAAAAGTAGTTAGGCAATGAGGCACCGCACGGGTGCGAGTATACCTACTCCCATCTACACGCTGCTAAGTTGATTGGGTAATTCAGGTTAACTCGAATAAAACCTTTTCAAGAAGGTAAGCTATTCAAGGGCTTAAGTCATTGAAGGGGTTAACCCCTTCCCGGGGTTACCATAAAAAACGTGTTAACCCTTTCACTGGGTTTCGAGGCTGTAAGTCAATCAAAGGGTAACACTGCGATACGAGTTACCCAATGAACGGGTTACCCTATCAAACGGCTTAACTCAGAAGCGGGGTTGTCCGGTCCCTGCCCGCGACAAAGGGTTCGCAGGCGCGAAGCGCGCGTGAACACGACAAGACTCCACATTCGCGGGTAGCTTAGTTTCGGTGAATGGTGATAATCCACCATCTCCGTTTTCTGTGCTGCTTTTGAATTGTGTTTTCTTTAAGGCGTAACTATAAATTGCTAGAGCACAAAATACTAAAGCACCTGCAGTGGTTTCACTGTCCATACCTACTACTTACAAATAAACTACAAAATTTGACGTGCATACTCGTCAAGAGCGCGAACTATACTGTGAAGCCCGGCGCGAACCTGCGAGTGTAGATTGTTGGCAATATTAACCGCGATTCGCACCGCGCTTCGCGCTGCTATTCACGCCGTGGTTTTCGTGCGAGTGTGGATCGGCCTTTTGAGTCTATCGTGTTTATTTCTACAGGTTTTAAAGGCTTTCGGTTTGTCAAACGTAGTTTATACAGACCTCCTTGTATCTGCCTGTTTCCAATAAGCATGACTGTTCCTTTGACTGATAATTTACATTCTGTTGCTGTTGACATAAAAGTACTGTTTGAGAGTCTATCTTGTGCTGATAAAACCGAGAATAGATTTTTCTTCACGCTGGGTACGTACCAAACATCGTTCAGCGTGATCAGTTGTTTACAACCTCTTCCTACGTCAGCTTCAACTATTAGTGTTCCTTTTCCAAGCGCCTGAATGGCTTCTCCATTCGCAGTGGTTACTGTGTATGAGTCGTCAAAGTAGTGGAATGACTCAAACAAATCATCTCTATTTGTTACATGACTTGTGGCTCCATTATCTATGAACCAGTTATCATACAAATACAAATACAAAACTTTTTATTGTGGTCCATAGGTCAAAAGTTGTAACAGTCACAAATATTTATTATGTTCAGCTATGTCCAGCCATTTAGGCGTACAATATTTGGTTAGTAAAAATTATTTTATACAATTACGCTAATACAATTATTTTAACCCAAATTAATACATGTCATTTAATTACCAATAATTATTTCTTATTCTAAAGTCAAGTAAAGTACATTAATTCTTATCTTAATTATAATACATAAATATGTATGTATGTTTAAGAATATATGTATATATGTTTAAGAATGACTGCTAAGTAAAATTACTTAGCAGTCATTCTTAAACATGATTGAATTTATCTAGGAAGAAATCATTTAATGTATAATACGATTTGTGAACCAGAAAATCATGAAGGTTCTTTTTATAAATCTGGTTATCTGAAATGCACCTGATTGACCTTGGGATGTTGTTGTATATGCGTAAGACAACGCAAAAAACACTTTCATGAAGTAGGTGTGTCTTACTGGGTACTACGTGTAATTTATCCTTATGACGTGCTCGTTCACGATGGACAAACATCTCCATATTCAACTTAACAAATACTGCACATTCGTATATATACAAGCAGGGAAGTGTAAGAATTTTTAAATTTATGAAGGACGATTGGCAGGAGTCGGTTTGTTTCATATCATCATGGTCTTCATCCATCTTACTGTTAACTGCCATAAGACTCATGTTCACATTTGTATTTGGAACGCTCTTTGTCGTTGACGGTTTTGGTGGTCGTCCATCAGACATCCATTTTTCGCATTGTTTCACTCTATGACCAATCTTACCACAATAATGGCATTAATCTCTCGTGATCTTCTGTTTTACTTTCTTCTTTTGAACATTTAGGACCTCTATTTCTTTATCTTCATCTTTGCTTAATAGTGCTCGCTCACATGTACAAAGTTGGCTCGTCAAGTTTTCTACTGTCCTTTCTGACTTTGTTATCAAAAGCCAACTAGATTTAAAAGAGAAGTATTTATCTGGTAAGGTGTCTAAAATTTTGCAAATCATGAAGATCTCCGGTAGCTCACCTTTATTTTCAGTTTTCTTCATCTCTAGTTCTAGTTCTGACCATATATTCTTCATTTTTGACAAATGAGTTGACATGTCATTGTCGGACTCTTTCTTGTAGCCAAAGAACTTCATGCAAAGGTCATATGCTCGGTCTTGTGATACACCTGAATAGATTCGTGTCAATTCCGCCCATATCTCTCTTGCATCATTAAATATCATAACTTTTTGTAGATTTTCATCCAAAAGATTTGTGGTAATTAATAATAGAGCTGCGCTATTGATTTTCTGATAGGTTTTCAACTCTGAATTGTCGACATTGGCACTAATTGCCATTTATAAAATAGACCGGGCGCTAGAGGTAAGTGAGTATGCATAATGTGAGTGCCGAATTTCGCCAACGGATTTAAGTGAAGAAAAGGTTAAAGAATAATAATGTGGATCTTGCCGGTCAATTTTTTGGTCCATATTTCTTTTACTCCTCTTCTCTTATTCGTAAAGGGAATGAATTGAGTACATGATATAAAATCATTTTAATGATTATTTTGTAATGATTTATAGTTTTTCCTAATGGTAAAAGTCAGGATGGATTCTTAAATAATAAGAAAAAAACAAAAATGAAAGTAATAAATTATTTTTATTAATAAAAAAATTAAAGTTACATATGAAAAACTAGCGAATTCAAGCATAAATGTATTTAAAGTAGGTAAAAAATTACTCATTTATATTTTGACATTTGTTATTGATGCATTTACATAATGAAATACAAAACAATTCTGATTTTTTGCAATTACAAGACAATGTGCGACAATTTGCAGTACATTTACATGGTGGAATTAATGACTCTGGTAAAGACGGCTTCGTCATTTGTCGTGGACGTAAGTCACCGTTGAGCTTTTCGTAACCAAATGAACAATAATCAATGGGTGGTAATTGTGTTTGATGAGCATTTTTCCATATAAATGTTTGTACTGTAGCCCTTAATAAATGCAAATGCAAAGCATCTGAAGTGCATATCACTCTCATCAAATTGAAATTGAAACCTATATTTTGAGATATCAGTATAAATCTGAATTCATCAGCAGATAATTTTTTCTTCGATAATAAATATGTGCAAACTGCTTCTAACTGTTTGAATTGCTGATTATTTAGGTCAAGGTTTCCCAAAGGCATGAGAGCTGTTTGTACAAAATCTTCAGACGCAGCTTTTAACCATTGCATTTTACTATCAAATCTACTAGTAGTGTCGCAACCACTTACAGCATGTAATGCTGGCAAAATATTGCATATGTTCTCACCCAGTGATTCAGCAGCCAAATGGCATCCAAGAAAACATTTCTTTGTGTGAGAACCGTCAAACCATACACCGAGACACCAATATTTGCTAAGTATTTCCAGAAATAAATTGCCAAGGCGAATACATCTGTATCAGCGCTAATTATGATAATATGAGAAGATTGTATCCTTACTGCGTGAAATATGTGGACGAACATTCTTGAATCAGCTTCTAAATGGTTTGATTGTAATAACCTTGCAACTTGAAACATTTAGTTGGATCATCGAATCCTCCACAAATATACATCTCGCAGTCTTCTTTTACTTGTGCATATTTTGGAGCATTAGCGCAAAGAAATCGAACGAGTTGCAATTTATTATTAACTTATTTAATATACTTATCAACTGTTTTGATCTAGTTAAGTGATGAATTGATTCAGCTAAAGCTATATGTTTTGGTGTCTGCTTCTCAGTAACTATAAAAAATATGTCATAAAATACAGATAATGCTCTTTTATAATAGTTCGCGCTCAACTTTTGGTTTTTTGCATTAAACAAAGCTTGCAGAAAAATTTCCCATGTTTCTGACAATTTTCCATTTTCTAATAATTTTTGAACCAAATTTTCATCACGTAAATATCCACTAGGTATTATTTCTGTTTTAAATAATTCTTGACGCAATGCTTTCGCAGTCTCAATGATGATATTTTTTTAATTCATGCTCCGAACATGTTCTATTATTTCCGTCAATGGAATATTTCCCATCTTATCTTATCTTATTTTATCTTTGATGGGGTGTACTTGCGTACAGCACTTCGACCCTTCAGGATCTTTTGTACTACCCCCACTGGTTTTATTTTATCCCTAAAGCCCTGAATGAAGTCTTCACATAATCCAGTACGCTTCTTAGGGGTAGATCCTTGTAGTCTCCTGGATCTGGATATGCCAGCCCCAGGATGGCCATTCTGTGTCTTGCCAATGCATCGCATTTGCATATAGCATTGTATCATATATTTCCCATAAACTTCGTCCCCGGCCTTGGGTTTTTCACTAAATCACTTGAATTATCGCAAAATAAACAAAATTGTTCGTTAGGTATTTTTCTTTTCAAATTAACCACTTCTAACGACATTTCTAACGTTTTTCAACACAGTACACTCTTAACAGGCACTAATAATTTAAAAAAATACTATTTTTTTATATGTATATATAAAAACACGACTCAACAAAGCAACGTCTTTACGTCAATAGATGTAAAAACAAACTAAACGCGTACGCGCGCTATGCTTGCTGTATGGGCGGAGAGGGGATGTGAAGGGAGTGGGAAGGGACCAGAACACCCGGCGGCGGCAAGATGTGTTTTGTCATTATTTAGGGTCTCAGGTATAAGAATCCGGTCATAGTTGCCGTCACTCGGATTTTGCATACTCAACAACCTCTAGCGCCTGGACTAAAAAGAAGAAGAAGAACTCTGAATTATATTTTTGATGAAAAATATCAATTGTTCTATTTGAAAACATACTGTCAGGTCGGTTACACTTTTAATGTTGGCAACCGGCCAGCTCTAACCATAGCTTCACACCAATGAGTATACGAACTCTAACACGACAACGTACACAAGTGGAGGAAAGTGCGATATTGCCGTGAATTGTGATTTTCCGTGTTGAAACCAAAACTCCATAGAAGCTTCTAGTAAAGTCTCCACTGCTTTACTGGGGTAAGACTATGACTTGACTGTGATGGACGTGACGGACATGACTGACTGGCTTTGAAATATAAATATTACAACTGAAGACGAGGCGGTATGGTCACAGATCTTAGCCTGCCCAAAGAGGGCGAAAAAAAAATAATTTCCTTAATTCTTTTATAAATTAGTACTTAGGTACTATTTAAGTCAATAACAAAAGGTATTTGGTTTTCAAGTAAGAGAAAAATACAATAAGTAACTGCTAAGTCACAAAACATATCTATCTACCATAAAAGACTTAACCTAATAATCAACATAAAATGAAATCATAAATTTAAAATCGCATTTGAAGAAACAATCAAGAGAATATCGGGCCTCAATCGAGTAATTTTGAAATAAATAAAACAGTATAAAATAAAATGTTAATTTCCTCAACCAAACACAGCAGACTTTTTCTGTTGTAGGTACCTACTTCAAGGTTGGTAACTATGTGTGTACCTATGATTTAAAGTATGGGAAATCACACTCGCAGTACCTTTTATTATGCTTGTAGTTATTCCATCACAACCAGCACTGGAAGTATTTGTATTTGGTAACGTGTAGGTAAGTGATATCTGAAGTGGAAATTAAAATTATCTACATGTTTTTTGCCACTAAGGTATTAAAATACTGTACCGTTTGTCAGAATAAAAGTACGAATAGAAATTATGTAATTTATGTAATACGTAAATATAAATAGTAGGTACTAAGTAAAAATAATACAATTAAATATTTGCTTTGACGTTTAATTAACCTGCTTCGTCTGTCAGTTTCATAACACAGACATTGGCGATTACCAATTTTTATTAAGTTTCCCTTTTTCAACATAAAATAAACTGAGACACAGAAGAAGTACGACGAAAGATAAAAATAAAGAAGGCTCATAAAGTGATTTTATGAATCTAGGCTACACTAGGTACTAAGTAACGTAGAAGTTCCAAGTAATTGACAGGCAGAAATACAGGTCAGGGACAAGAGTCAACACGGTACCACGATGGCAATTTAATTCCCATCGAGGATCCTGTTCTAGCTAACCTACAGTTATCACTTGAAGAAATGATTAGCTTATAAAACGTCTCCGACATTTTTATCTAAAACATAGGTAGGTATAAATATTAAATCAGAGCTGACTCTGTTTTCACATAAATTATTTCTAAAAGCAATAAAAGAATAAACATTGAGTTTCCGACATTACTTATTTAATAATAATAAAGTCACCGCGCCTTCGACATCAACAGTTTTAAAACTAAATTGAAATTTCATTTTTCAAATACTTCACGGAAAAGTTGGCCAGTTGAGTTGAGTTGAAGTTTAAAAGTAAAGTTGATATTGCTTTTGAATAAATAACGTTGTTTAGACGTCCTTCCACAAACGTTCTGTAGTTGATAGGTAGGTAGTTGACAATGTTTATTGAACTTCTGTTGTATGTATTTTCTATTTACGTTTTGTTTTTATACCTATATATTATTATTTGATATTTAACTATAGTACTTAATGAATATTTTCGTGGATTATAGCATAAACATGCAACCGATGTAGTCCGAAAAATTGCCAAGCTGGAGTTGCAGTTGGCACGCACATACCTCTTAGGATAGACAGGTGGCGGGTGGGACGTTAACCGGAAGATACAACGTGGGGAGACCCCCACACGGTGGACCAATGATCTTGTGTCTTTCGCTGGAAGCAGCCGCATGCGGGTAGTGCAAGACCGGATTTCGTCCAGCTATGGACGTCCTCCGAGTGACATAGTAAGGCAAATGAAATGAACAAACTTTAACCAACAACCTGCGTGTTTAGCTAATAAAAACATGAATTTACCGTTGAACAGGTCATCATATCAGTCGAATCAGGTCAGGTCAACAACTGAACAAGAGCCTCGCCCATGAATGGGGTATGCTCAATTCTTGTGGGAGCATATGCCATAATCGTCACTCATTTAAAAGGCAGATAACATTAAAATTGGTTCCTTTACGCGATTTTTAAAATAATAATTATTTTTAATGAACTCATTGGTCCTCCCACAAATTTTAAATAATTAATGTTTATTTTTCATTTGCACCCGTATTTTAACTCTTCATGATAGTTATCAATTCGCACTATTTTCACCCGTAGGTAGGACTCGTTATCTAATCCAAGCAGGATTAGCGGAAAGGATAAAATTAAATCTTGTCAGACTCTTAGCGACTATAAAATGAAGGCTAAAATCGACGTTAAAATTTTCCGACAAAACCACTTTTACGGTGCAATCCAATTGATTTATACACTAAAGAAATATGCCAAGAAAAATATATCATGAAACGACACACTTCATTTTCTTCGCAATAAAACTCAATTGTTTAGAAAGAGGCTGCTGGAGTGTCAGTGGGGCAGATAGACCATTTACTATACGATAGTCAAACTGGAATAAACTTATAGTAGTTGTCAATATTATGATTTACATATCAAATATCAGTCAGAACTTATTAATGGATGGACGTATTATTTTCAAGGAGTGCATATGATAGAATGTTTAATGATATTATTCAGCACTTGGGTAGAAAGTTGTAAGTAGATACGTTCTGGATTTTGAACCACAAGAGGACTACCCAAGTTTTCTTAAACTATCAAAATTTGCGGCCCTGATTCTATAACATACTTCATTATAAGTATCTATACCGACATCAAGAGGCAACATATCTTCAGATTTTATAATTGTCCAAGAAATATTAGAACTATTGCCAAGAAAAATCTAAGGGTATCTTGGAGTAAGGTTGTAGGAGAGTTTTTGTTCATGATTTGTTTTCTTGTCGAGTTGAAGTCCGCAATTAAGAGAGTGTGCATCTATGTTTCTTGGCTATCCATCGATATAATAGGTAGTAATAGTAAAAGTGCTACTAAATTCTACTCGGTACGATTTTTGCCCTAAGGTCTACGTTAAATCAAACATAAAAATGAATTATTTTTGCATAATGTTATTAACCACGATTTTAACCCTAGAAGCCTTATCTGTTTGGGGCGTACACAAAGCCTTAATATACGTCTCAAAGGCGTACACATATAAATAACAATCTATATGCATATAGTCCTGATTAAAAAATAGTATATAGCTGGAATTTCAATTCGGAAGACATACAAAAAATAAGGCTATTATGTTATGAATTATAACTATAATCAAGTTATTTATAACAAAGAAAAAACAATATGCATAAATTGGAACAAAAATGCCACATTTTATCGGCCACTGTATTAGCGAAAAAACACGACGCGCTAGCTTCAACCGTTCAAAAGATACAAACAATATTCGGTTCCGTGTATGCCTCGCAGGCGTAGATTAGGCTTGTGGAATATAGTTAACCATGTTTTATTAAAGTGCATTTTGTATCTGTTTACTTCATAAATATCAAAGATATGGTGATGACTTTTGCGCCACGTTGTCCTTGTAAGAACGAGTATCTATCTAGCTACATCAAATATTCCATTGTTAAAGTTCTACTGTCATGTCTATACGTTAGGTAGTCATAGTGATGTACAATAGAGAGCTCGGTGAATGCATTCTAATGAAATAAAGAAACGTTTTGTCCCGCGTTGCATTGACTCGAGACCTAAATACTACTGAATGGGGTCTCGCATAGAGCTGTGGCCCGTTGAAAACGTATCGCATTGATATCAGACCATTTTGAAACTTGGTCATAAAGCAGTTTTGTATATATGTGATCTTTTTGAAAACAATTTAAGTTGGTCTTAATAAAACTGTGCCAATTTTGCGGAAAATATTTTTCATCGTTGGATTCTTCGCTCTTCTTAAAAGACTTTTAAAACATAGGTACTTAAAAGCCACTCAGCAATTATTTCCTACAGCAAGCGACCGATACATTCTAATAAACTATGTAGACGGTTTAAAAGGCTTGTCCTGACATCAGATGATTGTTATATAACTTAGATTAAAATATTAAATAAAATTCCATATAAGTTTAAATCTTTGACATTCAATAAATTAAAAATGTTGTTGATGAAGTTGCTCGCAGAGAAAAGATTTTATAGCAACAATTCTTGATTTGAACATAAACTTCTTTGTTTTAAATATTAATGGATTTTATTCAATGCCTCTAGTTTTAAGTATTCTATATATATTTCCATAAGTGGAAATGGTTTGCAATCAGTCGATGTTTGAAAGAGCAAGGCGATTGGCACACTGTCCCATATGATGTGTGTTGGACTGTGCGTGTTTGCTATACAAACGGAGATACTTACAAGCAACGACAGAACACGCACTCACGCACTACGCTGCATCGTGCGGGGCAGTGTGCCAATCGCCTAAAATGTGTTTTCTGTTATCTAACTAATCATACATACATCTGTTTGTCATAAGTAAACTTTTTCTTTTTTAATAATATTCTGGGATATTGTTTATACAGGGCTATCTAATCCTAAACTACGCAAAGCTTGTACCTACTATGGAAACCAGATAACTGATATACTACGTATACTTTCATTTATTTTATAAATACATACTTATATAGATAATTACACTCAGGCACAGGACAAACATACATGTTCATGCACACAAATATCTGTCCTGGGTGGGAAACGAACTCATGACCTGCGGCGTGAAAAGCAAGTATCTACCTACAAACCACGCCAAACGACAATAATCTTAGCGGTATATAAGTACCTATCCCCATTAAGTTCACCGTGTCAGTCAGCATTATTAAATTGTCTATGGCCATTTTATTAGAGGATTTATGGAGAACTTATTATGCTCACTGGAGGAATGGAGAAAAAACCATTTAAGAGTTAAGTCAACGTAAGTATAAGTGTATTTGTGCTATTTTTCCGATAAACCATCGCGTCGTCTCTGAGTTTTGTTAATTGACAGCAATCGTCAGTTGATTTTGTTTGATATTTTAGATTTCTTGAATAGAGCTGCGGCCCGTCGAATACAGTTCCGCAAACTTATCTGACCCGCTGGCAGCGTCGCTGTTATCGCATTTAGTGTTGCTAGTAACTATTTTTTGCAATAAAGTGGGTAAAAATAATATGCACATTGCAAACAAATACTGTCATTACAAATCTTTATATTTTTATACAATAATTATGATCATTTAGGTACGTAAAATGTATGCTGAGTGTCCTCTAACGGGGATACTCCAGGTATTATTATGTCATCGGAATTGTTTAATTCAGTAGTCATTTCATCATCATCATCTTCATAATCACTGCTTTCACTTTCACTATCACTACCTAATTGATTGATGAAGGGCTCGTCTAAGTATCCACCCTTTTTCGATACTCATTTTCAATATTTTTAACATGATTGCAATGCTTTTGCCATTCATTGACTGTTATTTTATCAAAATCTTCTGCAATCAATGTAGGCATTTCAGAATTCGAACTACCAATATTCTGATCTGCTATAAAAGAAAATGGCAGAATCCGTATCGCATAATTCCATTGTTGTTCAGCTATATAATTTGTACCACTTGTTAAGACAACTAAGGTATTGATTTTAATGTAAGTATAATATTTTTAGAACTTGGGATTAATTAATTAAATCAAAAAGAATATTTCAATTATTTTCAATAAATAAACGTAATAAAATCGTAAACTAAACGCAGTTACGTTTACAGAAATTGCCATGTGTAAAATAATATAAATGTCGAAATTATAATTAATTATTTATAAATGGGAACAACATTAGATATCAATCATATAATTATAGACTTATTTATTATACCTAAGTAAGCACATTAGTTGCATTATATCGAAATAATTAATGATTTTGAATAGGAACGATTTTCGACGTCAATATTTTTTTTGTTCATGGCAATTATTTATTGACAGGCAAAGACAATCTGTCAGGTATTAATTGCTGTTGTTTTGATACATGTCATCAATTTAGCAAATTATTTTGCAGATATTACGTGAGTTCAGCATCAGTTCCTCCGTGCTATAATATATATCTGTTGACAGTGGATTCACGAAAGGACGCTTTATCATTTAATTAAAATGACGAGTTTGCAATGTGTTAATTGCAACATTCGCTTGCCCCGACTAAGAAGACAAGCATTATTCGAAGAGAGTGAAGTTCTCAATAAACCCAATGTTGCTTTGTGCTATGTGATAATTATTGTTTGGTACTTATATGAAGATATTCTTAGATGAAGTAATGATGATGTCTTCTCGGCCGAATTTCGGCCATGGCGGCCATTCTCAACAGAAATTAGCAAATTGCGCAGGACATATTATAGTGCACAAGTGTGTGCGCGACAGGGGCACTTTCTATTCCATCACTGTCATGATCCGATGGGACGACTACCGACACGACCGGAAAGAGGTCAGGTACAGGACCGACGATTCTGCGAATTTTCTTTTTACGGAAAAATCCCAAAAGCACTTTTTGGTCCGACCCGGGATTTAACCCAGGACCTCATTTTCTGCGGTTGAACACGCTACCGCTAGACCAACGAGACAGTCAACGATGAAGTAATACTAAGGATACATTAATAATAATATCAATAAAATTATTGTAGTTACAAAAAAACAAAGAATCTATTGTTTTATTTACCTCTACTTAAAACCTCATATTATATAACCCCTCACAATCTCACACAAATGTACACTGGGTTAACTATGTAATTAATTAAAATAAAGAACTGTTCATTATCTCAACAAATAATAGTTTTTTGCATCTTCTCCTAACTCGCGACCCGGTTAGGGTTTTCGGGGCAGGTTCGGAATAAATCCATGTAAAAGACTATAAAAAGAGCTACAACATTTACTTTATCACTATAACAATGTTTATGTAAATATAACATGAAACAATCTTCATTGGTACACTAGTTAACACTAGCATTTCATTGCCACATCAGTAGACACACTTTGATATTTACAGTATCTTTATTACTTAGGCAGTAAGAGTGATTTTCGAACTACAATGTTTCTACGGTCATGGGGTTGACCCACAGATTACCAAACATAACCTTAAAATAAAACTGGCTATAACTTTTGTATCCCAAGTTCTAAAAATCTAAGAAATTAAAACTGCCTTTTCTATCACATTAACCACCAATTAAAACATAAAATATCCCATAACACGAATTTTACTAGCGGTACAAAAGTCCCATACATTCTTGCCGTTGGCCTTTTTGCATCTGCTTGCTCTTTTTCTTTCACAAGTTTTCTTACAAATCACTCCCCGGCACCTACAATGGAAATAGCAAAAATTTAATAAATAATGAATATTTTAAAATATGTATTTAAATTTCAAGTGCGAGGGGAAGTTTCGTATTTTTTCAGAAGCTGACAACACTAACCTGTAGCAGCAGCTACGCGTTCATACAACTTATTGAAGGGTATAATTGGTGCCTGGAGGTGTTTTTCTTCATTCATATAATTTAATACCTGTAATATAGCGTTCCTCGCATCACCTTTTAAAGCTCTCGGCATTTTTCACAATTAAAGACCACAAAAAGAAAAATAAATACGCGCAACAAACAATCAATGGCAGGAATGTCAGGGAATAACAGCCGATTGACATTTCCAACTGGCGTCGTTAGTTCTACTTTGGGCCACCGCGCCGGATAAGTTTGTGGCACTATACGTGTGGCCTTGGTATCTGACAATTGAAACTAGGTCGGAAAGAGTTTGAATCGGAAAATTTAAAACTTTTTTGGACGTAGTTTAAACTTAAAATCATTGAGTGGATTTTTAATTAAACTGTGTTGTCTTAGCGCTAATCAAAATCCTTAGTTCTGGATTCTGGATTTTCAATGCATATGTTTACAGAAGAGGTTCTGTAAACATATGCATTGAAAATCCGCATAGGCATTGTATATGGTTTTTATTTTCTTTTGAAATTCTTTTCTTTATTTAAATTGATTCTTAAATAGCTTTTAACTGATTCGTTTTTATAACTGAAGTACTGTTTCATATATAAATATAATGTATGTATGGATTCTAAGACTGGTGCAAACGTTTAAAAAAATATCGCTACTTAACTACTTTGTCAGTGGTAGTACCTACTACAGTGACGACTATGGAGGAACTTTTAACACTAAATAACGGCGTCTTATTGTAGGTCACTCATTTATTTGTGTCTTTTTATTCGTATTTTATTAAATAAGGGGCTTGTGAAGCGGGTACTTTAAGAAAAAAATGTAATCACATCCAAAAATTCAAATTTCCACGTTTATGGAAATTATTGTTACGAGGCATGCCTTTTAAGTTTAGTCGTTTGAAGAAAAACCACAACTAGAACCTTACAGTACTTTTTATTGTTTTACAAAGTATTATTCACGTAGCTTAATACACTTTTCATTCGTTCAAACCAGTTATTATAACATTTATTCGCTGGGGGTATTCAAAATGGCTGACTTGAAAGCGTCGACTGCTCTTCACCGGACTGGAACCTTTAACTAAGAAGACTTTTCTTAATTTTAGGAAATGTAAAGAAATATTTAGGGCTATACCATGACTGTATGGAGGATGGTCAAGAGTTTTGACTTTTTCGAAGGGATAAGATCTGCGTTAACCGTTCTATGATCTTCAAGTGCAATAGTCGCGACATGACCGATTTTTCCTACGAACGTGGCTACCATCTTCTTTGAAGTTCTACGAGAACGAACTACTTTAGTCGACTTTGGCTCGTCTTGAAAGACCCAGATTGTAGATGTTGTTTGGAATCAGGATCGTTGGCATAGATCCAAGATTCGTCACCACTGATGATTTCGTAGAAGTGATTTGACACTCCTCGGTTTGAACCTTTGCAGAGTTTTCTTACACCATCTGACGTGGGCCGCCTTGTTCGTCGGAAAGCAGATGCGGTATTCAACGGCAAACTAGTTTTCTCCCACCAAGCGCTTCATGCAAGATCTTCTGAATGGTTGTCCCTGAGATGCCTAATAGAGCTTCTATCTCTCGATATGTCACATGACGATCTTCGAGAATTAGTTGTCTCACAGCAATGAGGTTATCTTCAGTGAAGGGGGATTTTGGACGTCCTTTGCGAGATTTGTACTACACTAATATGTCCACGCTGGAATTCAAAATATCAGCGTTCGACATTCCGCAGAGATGGGGCTTCATCACTGAACACAGATGTTAGCTATTCAAGAGACGTGTCAAGCCACTTCTAAAATTGTAGAAAATTATTGCACGAACATTTTCCTTAGAAGAATTCATTTTCGTTCGTAATCTGACAGATTCCAATAGATACTGTGACCAAGCAATTGCATTAATCCTAACACTTTCAACTGTTTTGAGATTCAAAATTTAAACACATTTGAATAAAGAACAGTTCCAACTTCAAAATTGCCGGGAAATGTGAAAACGACAGAACTTAAAAGACATGCCTAGTATTAAGCGACTTCAAAACAAGAAAGTTCTCAATTCGACATTTCTTTCGTTTCTTTTGCGTCGTATGTGCTGCGATTTTCCGTTGTGAGTGATTCGATTTTGATACTTCTTTTTTTAATCGTCAGTGAATGGTTTCGTAATGGCCAATCCGTTCTCAAGTAAAAAGTTGAATCATTTTTATATTTTTATACTGCAATTAATTATTTGTAAGCATAGACAATATATATTTTTCTGGAATTGTAGTTTCAACAAAAATATTTGCGTTTTGAATAAAGAACTGCTTTGTATGGATGAAATGAAAGGTTGAATTAAAATACCTGTATTACAAGCTTTTGTTAGGGCTGTCGGATGTCGCTTTGTGTTAATGTTTTGAAGCTTATAGATTTTATATCGCGAATATAATTTATGGACGTTTTGTTTCTAAAATGGAATATATAGTGGTCATAATTTTGGAGTGAACACAGTTGATTAAAATTCAGTTTTATTGAACAGAATTTCATTAAATTCGTGCAGGTTGTATAAAGACGTTGATCGTAATTGACCTCGCTTTTACCGTTACGTACATAGGTTCAGTAAGACTATTTTGTAACTGATCACAGAAATAAGGAGGGGAAAGATGTTGGGCAACTTAATAGTTATAGTTTAATAACTATTAAGTTGCCCAACATTTTAGGTATACATATTTTATAAAATGTATATATATACATATATACATATAATATGAATTTGAAATATGTACCTTAGGTATATAAATACACAATATTTTTACACTTAAGTGCACCTATCATGTTTACTCTGCATCACCCCAATGTTGACTGGTAGAGAATACCTTTGGCATTTAATCCGACTTTCTACAATTTTAGTGATGAAATGAAGATATTAAAATATATATTCTCAAAATAAAATAAAAAACAAAAAAGGTTTTTATCACGTAGACATTAAAAATGCGCTGGTAAATAGTCAGAACATGTTTGTAGTGACATAATTAGGTATACATAATTATTTCTAGTTACACTGATATTTAGGTACACGGATTGTATGAAAAAATTTATAAAATTTATTTTATAATAGCAATTATATTTAGCTATTGTATTAAGTTGTTGTCTTTGACTTGTAGATTATGTTAAAGTTTAATTATCGGAATTTATAGTTGTAGCTATATTTTATAACATATTATCTGAATGGTTTTGTCTCTATATAAAGGTATTATTATTATAAATTAAATAGTCCTAAGTTATCCTTATTTAAGACTACCTTAGATAATTGAGACTATAATTTTCCCAAATAAAATAAAATAATTAAAAATAAAATGACGGACCTTGTGTTTATAACGACGGTCGCGCTTTAATGCTACCACCGGATCCAATGCGGGGGGATCCAACTTAGAAGAAACTATAACTGAGAAATATGTGACTTCTCGTATTCTAGGCTAATCGTCAACACATGTAATAAAATCGTAGGAAAGTCAAAACTGTACATTGAATATTTTTTAAAAAGGATAATTTGGACGTGATCTACAGTGGATATCGAAGCCAAAATATAGTTTTTAGAATTTTTGTCGGTTTATCTGTATGTATGTCCGGGCTAAACTCACAAAGTACTGCATGGATTAACTTCAAATTTTGCATGAATATTACTAAGAGGTCGGGTCAACATATAGGCTACATATATCACGCTATCACTTACGGTGGAGGAGCTGTGATAATTTATAATATTTAACGCGAGTAAAACCGTGGGCCACAGGTAGTGTACAATAAAATGATATGGCAAGGTCTTCTCAGTTGGTCCTGTAATGACGCCGTCTTGCGGTAAAAATAATACTTACCTTTACGAAAGTAGTCCATATCAAGCGTAGCCCCAAAATCAGTTTATCTTTCGCTTTATTATTCTACGGCCAGGTTTAAAAACATTTAAATACGTACCCTTGCGATACAATCTTCTTTTCATAATAACAGCACAATGCCTCTTTTATGAAGACATTTAAAACATTACGTATACGATGTCGAG
The DNA here is from genome assembly GCA_951640165.1 of Pseudoips prasinana. Lineage (NCBI taxonomy): Eukaryota > Metazoa > Arthropoda > Insecta > Lepidoptera > Nolidae > Pseudoips > Pseudoips prasinana. The sequence goes on along the minus strand of OX621245.1, from coordinate 33,098,930 downwards.
TTCTGATATTTTATATTTTCAATTAGTATGAAATTTTGGTAGAATGTATTACGGAATACATGCTTTTCACGAATTCCATTTAATATGTTTAAACAATGTAATTAAGTTTTAGTTATACTCTTCTTCTTCTTATCGTATGGGCAGTGGTTACCCTGGTGTCAGAGTTGTTCAAGCCGCCCAGTAGGCCTCTGACACGGCTTAACGACTGTTGTCTAATGACTACAACCGGGACCGACAGCTTAACGTGCCCTCCGAAGCACGGAGACGCTCATTGCTTAACTCGCCGATCCCTACTGACCGGTGAGTGCATCTAGCTATGAGCGCCTTTAGTTATACTGTATACAAGTATTTAATTACTGAACGGAGATATTTTTACTTTCTTATTTGACGGGCCTGTTGGCGTTGTTGGCAAATGCTTGCTTTTCACGCCGGAGGTCGTGGGTTCGATTTCCACCCTGGACAGATATTTGTGTGCATGAACACGTCTGTTTATCCAGAGTTTGGGTGTATTTAAAGAAAATTAGTATATGTAGTATAACAGTTATCGGGCTTCTACGGGCATGCTATGTTTAGTTTCGAATTAGATGGCCGTGTGTATATAACGTCCAAGGATATTATATTATTACTAGCTGTGCCCCGCGGTGTTACCCGCGTTATATTTTATAAATTTTCTTTGCTATAAACCTCATGGAGCCCGAGACCTTTCCAGCGAATGCAAAACCGTGGAAATCGGTTCATGCGTTCTGGAGTTATAGCGTCAGGAAGGAAAACCCGACTTATTTTTATATAGTAGACTAGCTGTGCCCCGCGGTGTTTCCCGCGTTAAATTTTATAAATTTTCTTTGCTATAAACCTCACGGAGCCCGAGACCTTTCCAAAAAATGCAAAACCGTGGAAATCGGTTCGTGCGTTCTGGCGTTATAGCGTCAGGAAGGAAAACCCGAATTATTTTTATATAGTAGACTAGCTGTGCCCCGCGGTGTTACCCGCGTGAAACTTTATAAATTTTCTTTGCTATAAACCTCACGGAGCCCGAGACCTTTCCAACGAATGCAAAACCGAGGAAATCGGTTCGTGCGTTCTGGAGTTATAGCGTCAGGAAGGAAAACCCGACTTATTTTCATATAATAGATTATATCCCATTAAGTTGATATATGAATATTCCATGTAATATGATTTTTCCAATGCTCCTTTTACGCAATGAAGACTTAAGTACTGCGATGATGGGCCTGTTGTGGTGGTTGGCAAATGCTTGCTTTTAACGCCGGAAGATGTGGGTTCGATTCCCACCTAGGACATATATTTGTGTGCATGTGCATGTACATGTCTGTTTGTCCTGTGTCTGGGTGTAGCTATCCATATAAGCAGGTTTATCAGTTATCTGATTTCTATAGTACAAGCTCTGCTTAGTTTGGGATCAGATAGCCGTGTGTAAATAGTGTCCCAGGCTATTTATTATTATACTAAAAAGTGACATCATAATCAGTTTCGTAGTTTTTGCGTGAAATAGTAACAAAAATCCATACATCCATACTTATGAACTTTTGCATTTATAATATTAGTAGTATATAATAATAATATCTCGGGACAATGTCACACAGATCATCCTAGCCCCAAACTAAGCAAAGCTTGTACTATGGGTACCAGGCGACGATATACATACTTATATTTATTTATTTATTTATTTAGGAAGACCAACAGCAAATAGTGACAATCATATGCAATTATTGTAGTTCCTGAGAGCCAATAAAAGGTCTTCACGAATAGATAGTTGCATATGTAACAATAGTGTGATCAAATAAAGTTAAGTTATAACAACTAAACACGTTTACACAATTTATTTTTAAAAAAGTCTAGGCTGAGTACCCTTCTCACTGTCTCGGTTTTATCAACAAAAATATCAAAATTAAACAATTTAATTTGGCTGTTAAAACAGTTGCCAGCTCGCCACAAAAATGCATTTTGCCTATAGTTTGTGGATACCAAAGGGAGATGGAACGGAGTGTAGTGTCTCACCACTTTCGTGGGTATATCGAACGTTATTTTGTTTAGCAGGTCAGGGCAATCTATAGCACCAGACAAGATGTTAAGTAGATATGTTGTGTCAGCTATTTCACGCCGCATGGCCAGGGGCAGCATATGGAAATGTGCACATAATTTTATATAATCGTCAGAATTATAATTATAATTAACGCGATAACATAGATATTTAATAAATTTGTGTTGTATGTTTTCTATACGGGATGTGTATATGTCGTAACGAGGATTCCACACTTGGCTGGCATATTCCAGTATAGGGCGTACAAATGAACAATATAAAATTTTAAATGTTTTGGCCTCTTTGAAGTTAAATGATAACCTCATCACAAATCCTAGGGCCTGATATGCCTTTTTAACAATCTTGTTGATGTGCTCATCGAATAATAATTTAGTGTCGTGGATTACGCCAAGGTCACTCATACTTTTGCACTTCTGAAGTTTATGCCCCTGGAGACTGTAATCAGAGAGGATGATGTTCTTTTGCCTGCTATAAGTTATTACCGAACACTTAGTGTCGTTTAAATCTAGCATGTTCTGACTACAATAATGGCTCAACCTATCAAGATCCGATTGTAGCTCAAGTACATCTGAAGGTGATGAGATAGCCTTGAAGATTTTCATGTCATCCGCAAAAGATAGGAGTTGAGAATGGTGCAATGACTTGTCGATGTCGTTCACAAAGATTAGAAATAGCAGTGGTCCCAGGAGAGATCCTTGGGGAACGCCACTGGGGACCGTCACCCAACTGGATATATAATTGTTTATCACAACTGCTTGTGATCGATTGGATATATATGACGAGAACCATCTCAGTAAGTCAGCCGGAATTCCCATGAGCTGTAATTTGGTAATTAACAAGTTATGATCTATCCTATCAAAACATTTGCTATAATCAGTGTAAATTAGTAGTATAAGTGTAAAATAGATAGATAAATACTTATATACATAGAAAACATCCATCAAAATATTCGTGCTCATCACACAAATATTTGCACTTACCGGGATTCGAACCCAGGACCACCAGCTTCGTAGGCAGGAGTACTACCAACTAGGCTACGGTGACCGTCATATGGATTTAGAAATATTTCAACATGTTTATCAGTTGTTTTGTTGCTATAGTACAGGCTCTGCCTAGTTCAAGATCATAAGGAAAACATAGCTTAAACTATAAATTTCGATAATTAAATCTAAACATAGTCTCTTTGACATCAACTTAATACAAGCTAGCTAAATATCATTACAATTATAAAATAAATTTTATAAATGTTTTAACAACCCGTGTACCTAAATATCTATATGTAACTAGAAATAATTATGTATACTTAACTATATTACTACAAACATGTTCTTACTAGAAAGTTGCACAAAACTCCCTAAAATGATGATCTCTGCCCTCTCCCCGCCAGTAATCGCCCAGAGTCGAGGTTCGAACCCCACAGGGGGTGCCCTCCGGCGCGGGTTACTTAATTTCTAGACGGCTCGAGCCCTCTGCTCGCCTCTATAGTCCGGTGAAGCAGTGAAAGCCTCCTAGGCTAACTGTGTAGCGTCAGGATAAAAAAAAAAAAAAAAAAAAAATAGTTCATTACGCCCCAAGGGAGGAAAGTAGGACATTTCAACCCGCGCGATATTGTCACCCGAGCCGAAGGCGAGGGTGACAAAAGCGTGGGTCGAAAAGTCCTGCTATCATCCCGTGGCGCGTATACTATTTTTCATCATACCAGGACCGAAAGTTTAATGACATTGTATATAAGTAAAACTAATGTAGTTCAAAATATTCATTGAGAGTACATTACGTCCCAAGGGAGGAAAGTAGGACATTTCTTGTTACGAATGTAGTGCAAATTATTCATTGAGGGGGTTCGGGGGGCGAAGCCCCCCCAGACGAAAAAAAAAATTATTAAAAGACTTGACATAAGCGTGGGTCGAAAAGTCCTGCTATCTTCCCGTGGCGCGTATACTATTTTTCATCATACCAGGACCGAAAGTTTAATGACATTGTATATAAGTAAAAGGTCTTCATCAATTTTTTTGGAATCATATAAAAACAAAACGTGGTGGTACTAGTACTTATCCATCAACTATGACCGATGAACAGACAACAACATCCAATGGCTCAGAAATATGTAATCTCTTTGCAAAACACTTCGCCTCCGCCTATAATACCTTAGACCATGATGCAAAATTGCAACGCGATTATCCTGCCATAAATTTGTCACTAACCAACAGTCAGTGCCTAACAATCCCAGCTATCGAAAGTGATTCCTTACTCAAAAAGTTAAAATCTGTAAACATAAGCAAAGGAGCTGGTCCTGATGGAATCCCACCATTTTTTATCTATACTTGTGCATCATCACTGGTTAATCCGCTATTGCATATCTACAACACGTCTTTAGCCACAGGAACCTTTCCACAGAGGTGGAAAAAAGCAAAAGTGGTTCCGGTCCACAAGTCTGAGAAAAAGGATATCATCTCCAATTATAGACCCATCTCAATTTTATCTACTTTCGCAAAGATTTTTGAATCTTTGATCTGTCCGCTTATTCAACGCCATTTGAGTCTGTACCTAAGCAATCACCAACACGGCTTTGTCCCTTCCAGGTCTACCACCACCAACCTGTTATCTTTTACAGAATCTCTCGTACAAGCTGTTGATTCAGATAACCAATATGACGTAATATATACTGATTTCAGCAAAGCCTTTGATAAAATCTCCCATTCCATACTAATAAAGAAGCTTTCTGCGTATGGTATTACAGGGTTCTTGCTGAATTGGCTCAAATCCTACTTAACGGAGCGTGAATTTTATGTTGTGGTAAATGGCTACCAATCCGGGAGCAAAATTATAACATCCGGTGTCCCTCAGGGCTCTCATTTAGCGCCTATACTGTTTAACTTTTTTATAAATGATCTTCCCCAGTGTTTTAAATATTCGGATTGCTATTTATTTGCAGATGATTTGAAATTTGCTAGAAAAATTAACTCTCTCAACGATACACTGTTTATGCAAGACGACCTAAATCGACTGATAGAATGGTGCCAGATAAACCGAATGGAATTAAATTCAAAAAAATGCTTTTATATGAAATTCTCTAGAAAATCAAAATGTATACAATCTGAATACTTCATAGATAACACAAAAGTCCAAGAGGTGGAAACTATTAAGGATCTTGGAGTAATATTTGATAAAAAAAGTTACCTTTGTTCCACATATTGAGCATATTATAAAAAAAGCATCCAAAATTTTGGGATTCGTAATAAGAAATACAAAGAGTTTCAAGCAACATGACACAAAAATTATGCTGTTCAATAGCTTAGTGCGGAGTATCTTAGAATACTGCAGCGTAGTGTGGAGACCTCATTTTGCGTCCCATACATTACGCTTAGAAAGAGTGCAAAAACGATTCTTGTGGCATTTAGCATTTTCTAAAGGCAAAGCAAAGGAGCTCACCTCGTATAACAGCCGCTTACAGTATTTTGAGATGCACACTTTATCTATGCGTAGAAATATCACAGATGCTCTCTTCTTTTACAAGCTGGTAAGAAACAAAATTGACTGCTCTAACCTATTGAACCAAATAAGATTTCACGCACCTTCGAGATATCCTCGCAATACTATCACACCGCTTTGTCCACCCCTACGAAGAACTGTTCTTGGTGCTAATTCCCCAATACCCAGATTATGTAAATTGTTAAACAGCTGTAGTGACATTATTGATTTACATCACGACAATATTACTAAATTTACCAAAATTATAATTCAATATTTTTCCCAAAAATAAAATGTGTGAGTTTCATCTATTAATTAACAATTTTAATTAAGTTATTTTAAATTAATTAATTTTATGTTAGATGTAAGTAGGTATATAAAAAATGTTGTACACTTTGTTCTATAGTATTTTTTATTTATTTCTATGTATACTAATAATATGAATATTTTAGATTTTAATTTAATATTAAGCTATCTTATCTGAATTATGTATTATTTTAAATGTTGATTTTATTTGTGTTTAGATGTTTTATTTTTATCATGTTATAATTATAATTTATTTTTTTTGCACTGTTAACTGTATTTTTGCATGTGGTGTTAACCAGTAAGTGATTGTTACATTTAAGCAAGCATATTGTCATCACAAACGAATAATAGTATTAATGTAAACAATCGTTGGTTAATCAAATAAATAAATAAAATTTTATTAATACGATGCAATTTCTTCCAAGCAATAAATTGATTGTAACAATTTTTATATCGCTGTACCGATTTGGAGGGTGCTAAATTTTGAGTTATTTCCGCAGCTTCCGCAGCAATGTTTCGTCGCACTTCTTCATCTTCAGAGTCGTCACTTGAATAATCCGATGAATTCATTGTCAGTTTTTTTTACACAGCTGTATTCACTTATTTTTTATACACAAGTTTTTTTCTATGTATATTTTTGATGTAATTTTTATCAGAATCAGAAAATTTGACTCTTAGATAAATATTATTTTATTTTATTATTATTAAATGATGTTAAGTGAACATGTTAAGTGAACAATGTCATTAAACTTTCGGTCCTGGTATGATGAAAAATAGTATACGCGCCACGGGAAGATAGCAGGACTTTTCGACCCACGCTTATGTCAAGTCTTTTAATAAATGTTTTTTTTTCGCCCCGGACCCCATTGGGGCTTCGCCCCGAACCCCTCAATGAATAATTTGAACTACATTCGTAACAAGAAATGTCCTACTTTCCTCCCTTGGGACGTAATGTACTCTCAATGAATAATTTGAACTACATTCGTTTTACTTATATACAATGTCATTAAACTTTCGGTCCTGGTGTGATGAAAAATAGTATACGCGCCACGGGAAGATAGCAGGACTTTTCGACCCACGCTTAAATATAAAGCAATATCGCGCGGGTTGAAATGTCCTACTTTCCTCCCTTGCCTTGGGGCGTAATGTACTATTACAAGCGCTTTTTTAAAGTCTACGTGTATTCAAACATTTTTATTTTATTTTAAAGACAGTGTGTTATTTCTCCATAGATATTTACTTATTTTTGTATATATATACCAACCAGTTTTCAATATTATGTTAACTATTTTACTTATATCCTTGTCTTTCGACGGTACACAGTCTGTTTTGCCAATCTATCTACACATATAGTAAAATCATAGGAAAATCAAAACTGTACATTGAATATTTTTTTTTAAGAATACTTGGGACGTGATCTACATTCGAAATGGAAGCCAAAAATATAGTTTTTAGAATTTTTGCCTGTTTGTCTGTATGTACGTCCGGGCTTAACTCAAAAAGTACTGCATGGATTTACTTCAAATTTTGCATGAACATTACTAAGAGGTCGGGTCAACATATAGGCTACATATTATCACGCCATCACTTACGGGGGAGGAGCTGTAATAATTTATAAAGTTTAACGCGGGTAAAACCGCGGGGCACAGCTAGTTTAGCTATACAGGTACGGTGCCTTATGTAGGTACTCAACACGATTTAAGTAAAACGTTGTATATACGGTACAGGTGAGTAAATATAATAAGTAAGCAGGTAATGTATGTTCCCTAAATCATCTTAGCCGAGGAACGGTATGGAACACGGTAATGAGAAATACGAATAATAGGATTGCGGCAACAACCATTATAATTAGGCTGTACAGGGAATTAGTAACTTGCAGCAAACCTCTGAAGTGTGGCCCAGTGTAGAGTAAAAAAAGATATAAACTAAATCGAAAACAAAAAGCAAAAGAAGACGAAAAAAGCAAGCTCGGAGTTTCTTTGTGGCTTTCTTCTCCGGGTCGTCCACGTAGGTAGCTAGAGAAAGCCGCAGGCTAGCTAGGGTAGGATCCTCAGCGGCGAGGATTGCGTTGCCCCCTTAACACGTGATCGGTAATACCGTGCGAGTGATCTGACCCCCATTTCGAATTCCATCTTTTTACTTCAGCGGCCGCCTGAGATGTGGCCCATAAGGGTGCCCTCAGGTATTAGTCGTTTAAATTAAGCTACTGGTTGAGAGCCTTTTGCGCTAGCCAACTGCTCGTTGTTTTCAATTCTTTAATTTGATATACTTTTGCTAAATGTAACAATAATAGCTTAGTAACTTGCTATTTATTATTTATTTAAGAATATTAAATATACATGTGACGAAACAGACCGCACGGACGGACTAATTTAAAATATTTTGTTACTTTAATTACTGTTTTTAAACTGTGTTTATGTAATACATTGTGAGCTTGACAAGTACAAGTGTATGTAAATACCCAAGTGCTGAATAAAGGCAAACGGCAAGAATGTATGAGGCTTTTGTACCGCTAGTAAAATTTCGTGTTACGGGATATTTTATGTTTTAATTGGTGGTTAATGTGATAGAAAAGGCATTTTTAATTTCTTAGATTTTTAGAACTTGGGATATAAAAGTTATAGCCAGTTTTATTTTAAGGTTACGTTTGGTAATCTGTGGGTCAACCCCATGACCGTGGAAACATTGCAGTTCGAAAATCACTCTTACTACCTAAGTAATAAAGATACTGTAAATATCAAACTGTGTCTACTGATGTGGCAATGAAATGCTAGTGTTAACTAGTGTACCAATGAAGATTGTTACATATTATATTTAGTTGGTAGTGCTCCTGCCTACGAAGCTGGTGGTCCTGGGTTCGAATCCCGGTAAGTGCAAATATTTGTGTGATGTGCACGAATATTTGTTTCTGAGTCATGGATGTTTTCTATGTATTTAAGTATTTATCTATCTATATAAGTATGCATATCGTCGCCTGGTACCCATAGTACAAGCTTTGCTTATTTTGGGGCTAGGATGATCTGTGTGACATTGTCCCTAGATATTATTATTACATTTATTACATAAACCAATGTTTATGTAATAAATGTAATAATGGTGATAAAGTAGGTGAATGTTGTAGCTCTTTTTATAGTTTTTTACATGGATTTATTCCGAACCTGCCCCGAAAACCCTAAACGGGTCGCGAGTTAGGTTAGGAAGATTCAAACAGCTATTATTTGTTGAAATAATGAAAAGGTCTTTATTTCCATTAATTACATAGTTCATAACCCAGTGTACATTTGTGTGTGAGGTTGCGAGGGGTTATATGAGGTTTTGAGTGGAGGTAAATAAAACAATAGATTATTTGTTTTTTGTAACTACATTAATTTTATTGATATTATTATTAATTTATCCTTAGTATTACTTCATCTAAGAATATCTTCATATAAGTACCAAACAATAATAATTATCACATAGCACAAAGCAACATTGGGTTTATTGAGAACTTCACTCATTTGGATAATGCTTGTCTTCGGGGCAAACGAATGTTGCAATTAACACATTGCAAACTCGTCATTTTAATTAAATGATAAAGCGTCTTTTCGTGCATCCACTGTCTACAGACATATATTATAGCACGGAGGAACTGATGCTGAACTCACGTAATATCTGCAAGGTTATTTGCTAAATTGATGACATGTATCAAAACAACAGCAATAAATACCTGACAGATTGTCTTTGCCTGTCAATAAATAATTGCCATGAACAAAAAAATATTGACGAGGAAAATCGTTCCTATTCTAAATCATTAATTATTACGATTTAATGCAACAATTGTGCTTTCTTAGGTATAATAATAATAATAATAATAATAATAATATATTTATTTCAGACAAAGTCCTAGTGTGTTAGTAAACAATTTCCTTAAAAAATATTGTTAGTAAACATAAATAACTAGCTCACATTAAACATAAACATGTAGCTGCATCCATCTCCTCATCATAGGGGACTCCCACCTATCTACAAACACTCTTAGGATAGTGTTGGTGCTGCCACGGATACGTGCCATCAAGGAAGCGCACCTTTTTCGCATGATAGCTGTGAACCCGTCAATACGCGTCTCGGTGAACATCCCTGACGCACTGCACCGCCACGGCAGCCCCAGCAGTACCCTAAGCGCGTTGTTATATTGGACACGCAGGTCGCTGTATGCCCTCTGACTATATCTGGTCCACAGGCTACACGTGTAGAATGACTGGCAGTATGCTTTAAATAGCGTTATTTTGACTGAGTTTGTACATTGTGCAAACCTGCGGGCCAGCATGTTACAGCGAACAGCCAGCGACCTACGTTCTCTGTCTATATCAATAACATCTTGTAAGTCGTCGGTGACCCAGTGGCCCAAGTACCTAAACCTTTGCACCCTGCACAGGGGAGTAGTCTATAATTATATGATTTATATGTAATATTGTTCCCATTTATAAATAATTAATTATAATCTCGACATTTATATTATTTTAGACATGGCAATTTCTGTAAACGTAACTGCGTTTAGTTTACGATTTTAATACGTTTATTTATTGAAAATAATTGAAATATTCTTTTTGATTTTATATATAATCCCAAGCTCTAAAATATTATACTTACATTAAAATCAATACCTTAGTTGTCTTAACAAGTGGTACAAATTATATAGCTGAACAACAACGGAAGTATGCGATACGAATTCTGCCATTCTCTTTTCATTATTTCATTATTTCAGTACCAACATAATATATCTTCATCTTTATAATGTCCTCCTAGACGAATTTTGGTCACGGTGGCCAGTCTCAACACATATTATTATAGTGCGCAAGTGTGTGCGCAAACACAGGAGCACTCTCTATCCATCATTCTCATGATCCGATGGGACGCCTAGCGACAAGACCGGAAAGAGGTCAGGTACAGGACCGACGGCTTTACGTGCTCTCCGAGGCACGGGGGTACAGACTGTCACCGTAGCCTAGTTGGTAGTGCTCCTGCCTACGAAGCTGGTGGTTCTGGGTTCGAATCCCGGTAAGTGCAAATATTTGAGTGATGAGCACGAGTATTTGTTTCTGAGTCATGGATGTTTTCTATGTATTTAAGTACTTATCTATCTATATAAGTATGTATATAGCGTCGCCTGGTACCCATAGTACAAGGTTTGCTAGGATAATCTGTGTGACATTGTCCCTATATATTATTATTATTATAATACTCCCAGACTTCGGACTGATGCTGAGACAGAAAAGTCCCAAAATCACTTTTGGCCCGGCCCGGGGTTTTAACCCAGGACCTCGTTCTCTGCGGGTGAACATGCTACCGCTAGACCAACGAGGCAGTATTTTACATAAAACAGAGTATGTGAGAATTTAATTAATTTTGTGCGGAGCTTTTAATCTTGCAGGGTAACATCATAACTAAAACACTGATTTAAAAAATTATTGCACGTGTAGAAAGATACATTATTCGCAAGTAACATAGACTATTTTATTTTCACAAATAAATATGAGATTCCTACAATGACACCCAAGGTATCCAAAATTTGTGTATAAAAGTCATTATTTGAAACCTTACCCTTAGATCCCAATATAGAATTTAGACGAATAACACTTCACACTAATATTAGGTGAAATCTGTGTGAGAGACTGGTATCCGTACTAGGTTTTCCACCTAGTACAGATACCAGTCTCTCACACAGATTTCACCTCTTCAGTGTTAAGCAAACATTAATTAATTAATTAATTAGATAATAAGACATTTTTCAGGTATTTTCTGTGTGAGAGAATAAATAAAGCTATTATTATTATTATTATAAAGACAAAAGTTTGTGAGTGTGTATGTTTGTTACTTCTTCACGTCTTAACGGCTGGAGCGATTTTAATCAAATTTGGTATGAAGTTAGCTGACACCTTGGATTAACTTATAGGCTATGATTTATAAAGTTCAATGCGGGCAAAACCGGAGGACACAGCTAGTTAAATATAAAATAGCCTCCATTCCCAAGGTAAAAACCGCATTTTAATATTCCCACTATGAGGAACGTCCTGAGTCCTGAGTCTGGGTGTAAATCTATATAAGTATACATTTACAAAAGAAAAATAGTATATGTAGTATATCAGTTAGCTGGTTCCCATAGTACAAGCTCCGCTTAGTTTGGGAATTATATTATTACCCAGTTAATAAATTTTCTGTCTGTTACCTAGAGCCCGATAATAAGCCATTTATGTATATAGGTATAATTGGACATAGTAATTAGAACTATCACTAGACACATCTGATAAACCTGTTTAATTATTGTTTTATGTAATCAGAATTTAGATAATGCTATTTAGTTGTAGGTTTCAGGAATTGGGCCTTTGTTTGTTGCTGATATGTTAGAACATGATATTGTAAGCTGATGCGTTTTAAATTAAGCTAAGTGTCTACAGAGAGCGACAATGTATCCACATAATGAATTCGCTTTAAGCTATGTAACCCATACATTTTGACGGGCCAACGTGTTGGAAAATACTTGCATTTAACGCTGCAGGTTGTGGGTTCGACTGCCACCCAGGACAGATATTTGTGTGCATGAACATGTTTGTTTATCCTGAGTCTGGTAATTATTTATATATGTATGTACTTACAAAAGAAAAGTAATATATTAGTTATCTGGTTTCCATAGAAAATCTCTATCATCACAATGAATTCGCTTCGTGCTAGCTCGGAAAGCATTCGTTCAGCGTTTTTTTTATTCACGTATACTTTAAAAAAGCGCTTGTAAATAGTCAGAACACGTTTGTAGTAATATAGTTGTATACATTATTATTTCTAGTAACATAGATATTTAGGTACACATTGTATGAAAACATTTATAAAATTTATTTTATTATAGCATTGATATTTAGCTAGCTCGTATCAAGTTATTGTCAAGAGATTATGTTTAATTATCTAGTTTAAGTCTAATATTTTTACTACATAGCGTTTGCTAACCTGCTGTCGTTTATATAGTACTCTAATAAGAAGTGGTGTAAGCTATGTCTATAGAGAGCGACTACCTATCTTCTTATTGAGCTTGCTCTATGCTACATAACCAATATTTTACAGCATTCGCTCTGCTTTTGCCACTCCGCTTTCGCTTATATGGTACTCAATAAAAAAATGGCTTGAGCTAAGTGTCTACAGAAAACGACAACCAATCCTTATATTAAGCTTGCTCTATGCTACTCGTACATAACTCAGATACTACTGACAGTATTCGTTCTGCTTTAGCTTGTCTGCTTTCCTTTATATAGTATTCTAATACTCAATTTTTTTAACTCATTTTATTCTAATACTCTAATTAATTAGGTACTCTAATTGGACCAAATCCCGTGTTCATGTCCGCTTGAGTATGTTTCGCCGGACCGTCTCAACTGGGTCGTGGTGAAACCGGTAGTAGATGAACCCACTGAGTTTGTTTTGCTGGGTCTTCTCAGTTGGGGCGCATTGGATCCGGTGGTAGCATTAAAGCGCGACCGTCGCTATTAGCACAAGGTCCGTCATAATAATAATACCTTAATATAGACAGAACCATTGAAATATTTAGTAAAAATATTAGACTTAAACTAGATTATTAAACATAATTTCTTGACAATAACTTGATACGAGCTAGCTAAATATCATTGCTATAATAAAATAAATTTTATAAATGGTTTCATACAATATGTACCTAAATATCTATTGGCACAACTGTTTTCCATTTTGGCGCGGAGTTTGAGTTGCATCTGTTATTTATATTAAATACAGTGCTGTTTTTAGTAATATCATATATAGTGCGTATTGCGAATTTCATAATGGACAAAAATATCGGACAAAGAGTATGTCTTAAATTTTGCATCGTTAATGGAATTTCGTGTTCGGAGTCACTGAAAATGTTACAGAAGGCTTACTGTGAATCGACTTTATCAAAAACTCGAGCTTATGAGTGGTTCAAAGCGTTCAAAAGCGGTCGAGATGTGATGAAAGATTTGCCTCGCTCTGGTAGGCCGTCAACGTCTGCAACTGAAGTTAACATCGCAAAAGTGAAGGAAATAGTGGCTGAAAATCCTCATTCAACTCTGAGAGAGACAGCCGCCGAACTGTCTGTATCTCACGAGTCGATTCGTACCATTTTAACTAATCATTTGGGTATGAAACATGTTGCCGCTCGGCTAGTCCCAAAAGATCTGAATTTTCTCCAAAAACTCAATCGCATCAAAGTCACTGAGGACATGGTAGAACGAGTCAATTCCGACCCAACATTCATGAAATGCATTGTTACTGGTGACGAGACGTGGGTTTTCGAGTTGGACATGCAAACTAGTCAACAAGCTTCGGAGTGGCGCCTTCCAACTGAACCGAAACCGAAAAACACTCCAAAGACGATCAAAAGTCAAAGTCATGTTGACTGTTTTCTTTGACTATCGCGGTGTTGTGCACTCTGAATTCTAACCGGAAGGTCAAACGGTAAATAAATAATATTATTTGAACGTTATACGGCGTTTTAGAGAGCAAATTCGACGAAAAGCGCCAGATTTGTGGAAAGAAAATTCTTGGATTTTGCACCACGATAATGCGCCTTCGCACAAGGCCATCATTGTGAACGAATTTTTAACCAAACACTCAACAAATACCATTCAGCAACCACCATATTCACCAGATATGGCTCCAGCTGACTTCTTTCTTTTTCCTAAACTCAAATTACCACTTCGTGGTACCCGTTTTCAATCGGTAGAAGACATAAAGGAGAATTCGCGGCGAGAACTGAACTCAATTCCGAAAGCAGCGTTAAAAAATGTTTCGATGAATGGATTATTCGTTGGCGTAAGTGTATCGTTACTGAAGGAGCATACTTTGAAGGTGATAAAATAAATTTGGATGAATAACAAACATTTTGTATATTATTGATCTTTTCCCGGTACTTTCTTGACAGAGTAGTATACAACTATATTACTACAAACATGTTCTGACTATTTACAAGCGCTTTTTTAAAGTCTACGTGAATAAAAACCTTTTTTATTTTATTTTAAAATAACAAGTGGGTTAAGCTAAGTGTCTATAGAGAGTTACTACCTATCCTCATATTGAGTTTGCTCTACGCTACATAACATTATTTTACAGCATTCGCTCTTATTTAGCTACTCCGCTATCTCTTATATAGTACTCTAATAACAAATGAGTGACCTCTGAACTTCGGTTCGCCTTGCCCGACCAGACTTCGTAACGCTCTCGTCCGTTTACTCTCCAAGTCAAGTTGTGCGTAGTAAACAAGTTTTACTTCAAAAAATGAATCAAACATATACGAAGACATATTCTAAGACTTGGTTTAAATTTAAAAATACAAAAAGCAAAACAGCAGTCCTATTTTGACAGAATCCAGGTTACAAGATAACTCGACGTTGGACTCAAACAAGTGTGGGCAGTAGAAAAATTTATTTCTCTAGATACAAAGAACGCTTCGTCCGGAGAATAAAGCTCCCGCGGTGTTTTAGTTCTATGTTTAAGGTGCAGTTTATTTAAGCTGAATTGAAAATGGAATATTTAAAACATTGTCGTCTTCGAAGGAGCCACTTTCTCATCGTACTCTGGAAAAATACGTTTTGAAAAAAAGTAAAACCTTGAGTATTGTACAAGGCGTTATTGATGAAGTTGCCATTCCCACAGTTTTGTTATTACACGTATGTATTATAAAAAACCGGCCAAGTGCGAGTTGGACTCGCGCACGAAGGGTTCCGTACCATTATCTATAAAACGAGCAAAAAATTCACGTATATTGCATGGGAGCCACTTTAAATATTAATTTTATTTGGTTTTTTAGTATTTTTTGTTATAGCGGCAACAGATACATCATCTGTGGAAATTTCAAGTGTCTAACTGTTACGGTTCATGAGATTCAGACTGGTGACAGACGGACAGACAGACAGAAAGCGAAGTCTTAGTAATAGGGTCCCGTTTTACCCTTTGGGTACGGAACGCCAAAAAATCAGATAAGTAAGGGGAATCCGGGATACTTGAGGTGGGAGAGATGCTTCACATGACATAAAGTGTTTTAAACTTACTACAATATCATGTCATGCTCGCTCATTAAGTGTCACAAGGACAATATCGGATCGTTTTATGCTAGTTTGACATTGAATGATGAATGTGAACAAAAAATGTTTCCATGTCACTACCCCGACGCCTCCTCCGTCTGCAAGCAGGATTGACGGACTCACGGTCCCGCTCAGCGGCCTCCTTTTCGAGCATGATTGCCTAACAAAAGGAGACCACGGCGTCCCATTTGGTGGAGTCACCGGCCAACATCGCACTTACGATTGTCCCAATAATTTTTTTTGTACAAATGTACCCCATTTTAATGTTTTTTTTTTATATAACAATTTTACAACTGTTTATTTCAAAATTGTAATAAAATATGCTTAGGACCGCTCACAATAAGCTAATTCATTTATGAATCTCCACTTCAGTAACTGCTTTGAGCCCCAAAGTTGCCCCTCTAGTGCCGACTACTTAGTTTGTCTTATTTGCAAGACAGCTTCGGCCCATACGAGCCTTTATTGTTGGGTGAAGCAGAGGAAACCTTCTAGGGTAAACGCTAGATTATAAAAAATATGCTCAAACTTGTCCTTAACATAACCTATACAAGATTCCCGGGATACATTCGTACCTCCAATCAAAATAATAGCAGCACCTAAAGATCCGTCGAGCTAGCCATTCCATTTGGTCTCGTTCCGTTTATTCGTTCAATCTGTCCCATTCACCGGATAATTTGAACAAGAAGTTAGTTCTACATGGAAAGCGTACTCAGGGTAATAAATTTGGGAAATTTAACCATTACTTTCGCATAATAAAGATGTGCTAGAGAATACGTATAAAATTACTTTCCATCATATGCTAGAAGTCTTTTTCTCTATTTTTTTTGAAAGACAGTACCCGCACTACGGAATTTAATCCCTGTGTCGCGGAGTGCTTTACAAACATATAATAGACGGACACAAGTTACATCCAGACTCCGTACAACTATTTATGGGTCACACAAATAGTTGTCCGGCAAGGGACTCGAACCCGCGACACGAAGCGGCGAGGTGACTTTCTTAGCCGCTGCACCACACGTGCTGTCGAATGACATTTACAGTTAAGATTGAATTCTTCGCCGGATTAAAGAAGCAAGAGCTCCAAAACTCAACAACAATCTAAAAAACCCGCACCCGAATATCGACTCAGGTTGTTTACTAAATAAATAAAGTAACAAGTATCTGAGATATATCCCACAGCGCCACCTAGACCTAGCTAAGTATTGCTTGTACTATGCTCGACAATGGCTATCGGCAAAAAGTACATATATATTTCTATAATGACAAATAGACATGTCCATATCCAATGGGTCACGGCGATTCTCAAATTCGTCGGTTACTGGCTGGTAGATGCATCAGACGGTTTGTTTTTGGTGACATTTTGTGCAACTGTCATTCCACGTTTATACGCAAAGCCGTGATTCACTCTTCCGATTAAGGAAAGATTGGGGAGTCCATTTTATATACGATTATGAATTAATGGGCTGTGAGAGGTCATGTTTTGCAAAAGTGAACTGAGACATCACACATCGGGATCGGAAATTACATATCTAGCTGCCTCCTTGCCTTGAAGCATTTACTAAAATTAATACAAATAAAATAATTAACTTTCAATAAATAAATAATTTAAACAACAGGGATTTTATTAATTAGAATATTCCATGTTATACCCAATATCTTTATCTTCATGATTTTGAAACGCTGAGTCATTCAGTTGTTTGTTTCTATTCAATCTATTTATGGATTTTTCGTTCTTTCCTTGATTGAATGAAATAAAATTTATCGGTTATTTTTATAACTTGTGTATTGGTATTTGTTATTTTTTTAATTTTCTGACGGATTCTGAACGTTGTAATAAAACAACATTGGATTAAAACAACATGTTATTTTTTGAGATCACCAAAACCAATCAGTTATTGTTCGAAGGATTGTAGCGGATACATTTAAGGATATTCTTTAATTAATAAATAAAATTTTAACATGTTATTTAGTTCCTGGGAATTTAAATGCACTTGTATGGCAGATTGCGAGCTAGATGAGGGCTGCGCGCTGGCACGTGGCTGCGAGATCACAGACAAGTGCAGCTTTAGAGTTTGCCTATTGTGTCATTGTATTATGTTCCAATGAAGTAAAACTATGTAATTATTAAAAAAAAAACTTCACGTCAGTAACCTCCCCGAGCCTATGATTGAATCCTAACGGTACTTAGAGGGGTCCTCAGTTTGCCCTTTTATTTACCGTGCTGTCCTCGTTTCTACTCTCAGTAATATAATAAAAACTTTGACTAAATTTAAATGTTATTTTAATAACCTAACCGTTACAACACCCCCGACTCCAACTATAATTACATCATTTTGGAAATAAGCTGATACTCTTACACTGCTAGACCAATATTTACTAAACAAGGCTAAGGACCACCGCAAGGAAACTGACTTTCAAATAAAAAAAACCGCATCGATATTGGTCCAATTGTTTGGGTTTTCTCTTGACCACGATCTCACCTGATGGTCAGTGAAGATGTGGTCGAAGGTGGACCGCGCGTACCCATAAGATGCCTGTTCACTCTAACCTTGAATAAACATATGTTATATGAGTCTGGAAACACGTCGTTTGAGAGCTACGATGCCACAGACAGACACACACACAGGCAGACATCGACGTCAAACTTATAACACCCCCCTTTTGCATCGGGTATTCAAAAAATCCAGTTTACTGTGGTCAAAAGTCTCACCGGACAGTCTACAAAGCTCAAACGCAAAGGTTATTCATATCATTGACTTGAAATCATTGATTTGTAATAATAACTTTTTTTATTCTTAAGTTTACAACATGTAACGTAATTAACGCACATCCTCAAACACCCCAATCAGAATATTATGTTGTAATCATAACACATACACTGAATTTTTTATTTAACATGTATATGCATTGCCGCATTGTTGCGCCTTGTATTGCATATGCGATTTGGGTAGACTGTGAATCTTAACCTAGAAATAAGACCTAACATGTACACAGTTTGGCAATAAATAAATCTTTATCTTTATCTTATTGTTTTTTACTAAATTAGTTTCTTGGAATAAAGTTCATTTTCCTTTATTTTGTATTGAATGATGTAACTTGTATGAATACAAATAAAACTGCGATTTAAAAGTCTTATTACTTTGACTTGCGGTCCATTTCAATTTATTTTCACTGTACAGGGTTAAGATGGCAAAAAATTCTGTAGTTTTAATTATTTTGGAATAAAATATTACCTATATTAAAAATGATATAAATCGATTCAGTAAACGATTCTGACCAAACTATTTTCAGGATGTGCGTTAATTAAGTTACATATTGTATGTTTTGGGACTTTGAGTCAATATTTGACTATGTCAGTCCTGTTGATCTTACTTCAAACTCTTAGCGCAATGCAAGAAACACCAACAGGTAACAATTTAACATTAAAAAGACACCACATACTATCACAAGGCTAGTTTACTTATTTTTTTATTTTAGGGACAATGTCACACAGATCATCCTAGCCCCAAACTAAGCAAAGCTTGTACTATGGGTACCAGGCGACGATATACATACTTCAATAGATAGATAAATACTTATAGACATAGAAAACATCCATGACTCAGAAACAAATATTCGTGCTCATCACACAAATATTTGCACTTATCGTGATTCGAACCCAGGACGACCAGCTTCGTAGGCAGGAGCACTACCAACTAGGCTACGGTGACTTATGGCTTCATAATGTTTCAGACGTTTTTAAAATGAATTGTATAAATTTAAGTGCGGGTGGGAATCGAACCCACGACCACGGGGTATCCGGCCCCATGTGCGTTAACCGCTCCGCCACCGCACCGTGGTTCTGACACTTCGAATTTATACAATCCATTCGATATTTCTTAACGCATTAAGACGCTTTATACAATAAATACAAATAATATAATAAATACTCAAAAATACCCTATTTTTAGGGTTCCGTACCCAAAGGGTAAAACGGGACCTTATTACTAAGACTTCGCTGTCTGTCTGTCTTTCCGTATATCACCAGGATATATCTCACGAACCATGGTAGTTAGACTGTTGTAATTTTCACAGATGATGTATTTCTGTTGCCGCTATAACAATAAATAAAATAAAATAAATATTTAAGGGGGCTCCCATACAACAAACGTGAATTTTTTGCTCGTTTTTATAGTTAATGGTACGGAACCCTTCTTGCGCGTGTCCGACTTGCACTTGGTCGGTTTTTATGTATAATTATCTTTAAAGTACTTTCATATCTTTCACACTTCTATTCGCGTGTTGTTATGATCAAAATAGCGCTGCAGCGCTTTAATTTTAAAATACTGTAAAACTATTAAAATTCCTTGTTCACAAGAACAGCTTAATTCATCAGAGAACAAGCGCTTGCAACGATAAACGTTCCAGTTACAAATAGTAATAAAAGCCTGTACTGTGCCATCGTAAAAATCACATTTTATATTTTCTTCATCTATCAAAATTAAATCATACTAATAAATTCTTTATTACATTTACAGTTAGCCTAGGAGGCTTCCGTTGATATTATTTTATTTAAGCTTTTTGCACAAAACTATATAAAGGCAGACTTAATGCCAAAGGCATTCTCTGCCAGTCGACCGTGCGCAAAAACAGACACTCTCTATTACATCACTCTCATAAACTGATGCGACAAATAGCGACACCACCGGAAAGAGGTCAGGTATAAGACCGATGGTGTTACGTGCTTTTCAAGGCACAGGGGTATAAATACCGCCAACTCCCATACTCCGGGCTGGTACTAAGAAATTATTCTTAACAAAAGAAACTCGAAATCACTTTTAAATATATATTAATAAGTTATCAATAAATCATTTGTGTATATCTATTGCTAAGATTTAATTCCTACATTATGATTCTGACACATAGGTACAAGTGTATGTAAGGCGAACGCCAGCACATCAAGCTACCCCAATCTGTCAAATTTCCCCAATTGAAAGTGAACCTTATCCTTATGTGATAAAGTTGACAATCTATAAAAGAAATTTGACAAACTCGGGTAGCTGTATGTGATGGCGTCTTTACTTAATACTGGATACAAACTTTGGCCTAACATAAAAAATCTGCCGATCTTCGGTTCAATTTCATCGCTCTTTCTGGAGAGTGACACGTTCTGGTTTCTTCACTTGTCCCGTGGCATAGAGCTGGTGGATCCTTACAACTTACGTCATTGGCGTGTCACGTGCAATTGTTCACGAAGAGACCATAGTTAGCGATTAAAAATATTATGTTTATCTCATATTGGTTACATGCCTCATTTTGCTGTCTATTTATAAAAAAATAAAACTGTGGCATTAAGAAAAATATTTTTTTGTTGCGGACAATTCAAGGTTGAATGTTAATGTAATGTAAATAAAGTAAATGATAATGTGCATATAAGACTTAATTTTATTTACTATTATAACAGCCATGCTGTTAGTCGTAGGTATTTTATTTTCTAGTGCCAAACGATCGGCATTTAAAACAAATGACGTCCGAATGCTGAAGTTGGTTTAAGCTGCGGAATTTAGTTGAACCGAATACAAAAAGAATTTCGGGCCATCCCTAGTAAATATCCAAACCTCTCCATAGGTGTTTTATAATTATATCATCTATACAAATAAATAAAATTGGAGTGTCTGTTTGTAATATTTAAATAGCCGGTTTTTACTACATAAATATGAATATATATACGGTACATACACCAAAATATTTTTTTTTACAATTTTTGTCTGTCTGTCTGTCTGTTTGTTCCGGCTAATCTCTGAAATGTCTGGACCGATTTTGACGGGACTTTTATTGGCAGGTAGCTGATGTAATAAGGCGTAACTTAAGCTACTTTTATTTTATAAAAAGTATTTTATTTTACTAAAAATCTAAATAAACTAATTAACACGCGGACGAAGTCGCGGGCACAGCTAGTTACGAATATAAATAAAAAAACTTGTGTGTACTTATGTACACGCGTTAGAAGTTATACTTCTTAATATACAACTTGAACATAGTTATAAATTTTCATACCACCTAGAACTAACGTCATGCTGTTATTTTTCTGTTAAAAACTCACTGTCATACTACCTAGAACTAACTTCATGCTGTTAAATTTTTTGATGTCGGTGTGCGCGCGCATCGTAAAAATTCACTCTCATCATTTTTCTCCATCGCGCCAAAAGAAGTATAACTTCAAAAATAATAATATTTAGTAAAAAAATTAAAAAATAACTTTATGGGCCTAAATATTATGGCCATCTAAGGGTTTCCAAAAGTTGGCCACGTCTTGGTTGTAAAATTAGTATTTAATAACTGGAATAAAAAGATATCATTACCATTTTTCGAGTACCGCAAGAACATTAAATTATGACAAGAACCATAATATTAGAACTATAACAATCAACCGAGTAGTTATCCCTCTTCTTTATGCTACTAGTCAGCAAACGATAATAGGGCCCACCTGGCCTAACATCATTTTTAATCTGGAATTCAAACACGTTCTAACTTTAAATCCTCAAAAGAATGAAAAGAGGTTCTAACTTCTAGTTCTAAAAAGAGGTTGTAATGTATAGCAATATCATTACACTACCTGACTCAAATCATGGATATTATGGTTTTTATATTTATTTTTATTTTATGTTATTATTTATTTCATTGACATTAGATGCCGTGGACGGAACAGAAGCGCTATTATTCTGTAAAGTAGAGATGCATCTACCCTACTTCGGGCACCGTAGCCTAGTTGGTAGTGCTCCTGCCTACGAAGCTGGTGGTCCTGGGTTCAAATCCCGGTAAGTGCAAATATTTGTGTGATGAGGACGAATATTTGTTTCTGAGTCATGGATGCTTTCTATGTATTTAAGTATTTATCTATCTATATAAGTATGTATATCGTCGCCTGGTACCCATAGTACAAGCTTTGCTTAGTTTGGGGCTAGCATTATCTGTGTGACATTGTCCCTATATATTATTAGTATTATTACTTTTCCTAAGGACTTATACTTCATTTAATTCTGGTTACCGCCTTTTATATCGAAGGTACATACTTAACTATTCACTACAAAGATAAACAGATCACGTAGTACCCTCTAAGTTGTTAACCAATACTCCAGAAACAAGAAACCGTTACAAACAGTTCGAATTTCAAATTCTTACTGCATAAACATTTTGATATGATAATAAAACACAAGCATATACGTGTTACATGCTTCGCCGCAACGTGATGACGTTTTGAATGGCAATTTGTACCATTTAAACTATACGAGCGGGGTGAGACTACGAATACAACATTGTTTCAACTATTCATAGACTCTATCTCTTGAATTCAAGGTCTAAAATCCCTTGTTAGTTGCAGATATATAAAGTTGATCTAGGTCTATACAAAAGCTTAAAGTGCGGTTGGCATGAATCTTAAGTCGTTGTACTAGGATTGATTTTTAATATTTTGAACTGTGTAAGGGGTTTTTCAGTCCGAAAATGCATTGGACATAACGACAAAGTTGTGGTGTAGTGTAGATACAAACTTGCAGTTTCGGTCGTAACTCTTTGTGTATATTGTTTGGATATATTCGTTTTACTGTTACGAGATGAGTGATGTACCCACATGCTAGATTGACTTGAAATTGTAAAGTTTTAAAATCCTTTACAAAATTGCGTTTATACTGATTTGATCTAAATCTTAAAACGGTTGAAGGGGCTCTATATATTTATCTAAAAAATATAAGAATTTTAATAAATAAATATCTCGGGACAACTAGCATTAATAATTGCCATTTGATCATTTACCATAACCCAGGCAAAAAAGCCATAATACCTAATATTTCTAACCTTAACTTTAAAAACATACTTAATTCATTTGAACTTTAAATCGCGAATAACAATAAAAATTTATTAACTGTGGATCAAATCTTCTATTCAATCAAATCTAAAACCCCTTTTAGGTTTAAGAATTTTTTTCATACAGATTGTCAGCAAAAAATAGCGTAAAGGTGCTTCTTTTCTACTGTAAATGTGCTTCTTTTCTACTTTACTTAAGGACTGGGATTTCCTCCAATTCTGGTCTATCCCTGTATCGCACTGAACTTAACAAATCGAAGAACGGTCGTTTACCACCGTAAATTTAACAAGAATTTTTTACCGACCGTTATCATTCTGTGGAATCAATTAACTGCGGATGTATTTACGATCCGGAATGACTTGGTAACCTTCAAGAAACATTAGCCTATTCTGTCTCAAAGACCGACAACGTACTTTCTTCCCCTCTGGTGTAGCACGTGTTCACGGTGATTACTTACAATCAGGTGACCCACTTAGTCATTTATTGTCTTGCTAGGTATTTATATATATTAAAAAAACATTAAATTCATGAACATAAGCACCTACAGATACGGAACAACAATTGAAAAGTTGTCATCTTTGTGTGGTCACATCTACTACCTACTAGCGATGCGACTATCTTAACCACCAGTACATGGGCTGGCTGGCGTGGTTGGTAGATACTTGCGTTCATGCAGCAGGTGGTGAGTGGACATAAGTACTACTCTATCAAGAAAGTACCGGGAAAAGATCAATAATATACAAAATGTTTGTTATTCATCCAAATTTATTTTATCACCTTCTAAGTATGCTCCTTCAGAAACTATACACTTACGCCAACGAATAATCCATTCATCAAAACATTTTTTAAACGCTGCTTTCGGAATTGAGTTCAGTTCTCGCCGCGAATTCTCCTTTGTATCTTCTACCGATTGAAAACGGGTATCACGAAGTGGTAATTTGAGTTTAGGAAAAAAAAAAGAAAGAAGTCAGCTGGAGCCATATCTGGTAAACATGGTGAATACTTGTTGAGTGTTAGGTCAAAAATTCGTTCACAATGATGGCCTTGTGCGAAGGCGCATCATCGTGGTGCAAAATCCAAGAATTTTCTTTCCACAAATCTGGCCTTTTTCATCGAATTTGCTCTCTTAAACGCCGCATAACGCTCAGATACTATTCTTTATTTACCGTTCGACCTTCCGGTAAGAATTCAGAGTGCACAACACCGCGATAGTCAAAGAAAACAGTCAACATGACTTTGACTTTTGATCGACTTTGGCGTGGTTTTTTCGGTTTCGGTTGAGTTGGAAGGCGCCACTCCGAAGTTTGTTGACTAGTTTGCATGTCAAACTAGTCAACAAGCTTCGTAAACCCACGTCTCGTCACCAGTAACAATGCGTTTCATGGATGTTGGGCCCGAATTGACTCGTTCTACCATGTCCTCAGCGACTTTCATGCGATTGAGT
This sequence comes from Pseudoips prasinana, assembly GCA_951640165.1. Classification (NCBI taxonomy): domain Eukaryota; kingdom Metazoa; phylum Arthropoda; class Insecta; order Lepidoptera; family Nolidae; genus Pseudoips; species Pseudoips prasinana. Next base: position 33,073,713 of record OX621245.1, on the reverse strand, counting down.
TTTTGAAGAAAATTCAGATCTTTTGGGACTAGCCGAGCGGCAACATGTTTCATACCCAAATGATTAGTTAAAATGGTACGGATCGACTCGTGAGATACAGAAAGTTCGGCGTCTATCTCTTTCAGAGTTGAATAAGAATTTTAGTCACTATTTCCTTCACTTTTGCGATGTTAACTTCAGTTGGAGACGTTGATGGCCTACCAGAGCGAGGACAATCTTTCATCACATCTCGACCGCTTTTGAACGCTTTGAACCACTTATAAGCACGACTTTTTGATAAAGTCGATTCACCATAAGCCTTCTGTAACATTTTCAGTGAACACGAAATTCCATTAGCGATGCAAAATTTAAGACAAACTCTTTGTTCGATATTTTTGTCCATTATGAAATTCGCAATACGCACTATACAGCGTATTGCGTATATGATATTACTAAAACCAGCATGTATTTAATATAAATAACAGATGCAACTCAAACTCCGCGCCAAAATGGAAAACAGTTGTGCCAATCTAACAACAACAAAAAAAAAAAAATTGAATTTGGAACCATAAACAAATCATCCATTCCCGATACTTTTTTGACTGAATGTATCTGTTTCGCTGAGTCTGGGTGTAATTATCTATATAAGTATGTATTTACAAAATAAAATTAGTATAAGTAAGTAGTTATCTGGTTTCCATAGTAAAAGCTCTGCTTAGTTTAGGATCAGATGGCTGTGTATAAATAATGTCCCATGCTATTATAATTATTATAATACCATGCTAAGTCATCTACAGTGTATTTCTTTTGGAGAGTTCCCATTCTATTCTATCCTTGCCCATAGTTATTTAAATACTCTTATCCATAATTTTATAATGATTAACGTCCAAAAAATTTATCTTCAACATGGAAGGTAATAAAATCCAAACTTCAGAATAAATTCTAACCTAAAAAGTATTCGTAACATTTTACTCTAATTAGAAGACAAATTAGCTTAGAGCCGTATCAAAATCACCTTTTGCAAAGTCCTAATTGCAAAAAGATACGGTTGAGAATTTCAAAATATTCACAAAAGCTTCTGTAAACGGTTACTCTCTTTAGATAATTTAAGCAGGCCAGGAAGTCTAGGTTACGGTAATATTTCAAAACTTGCTCATGCAAAAATATACTCAAACATGTTATATCAAAGTTGAAAACACTTTGGCAGGTCCAAATCAATCTTTCACTTATCAAATGGAAGGTGGAGGTTTGCCTCTTGGGTCTAATGTTGCCAGATTCGATATATCAAAGTGGATTGGGATGTGTCCGTATGAAATTTCGTTGCATACATTTGACGTATGAATGGAAGCATTTCAAAGCAATTGGAGCTGTACTCTACCACTTTGCGCACAATGTAAGGAAAGGTATGAGTAATTTGTTGTATTTAATATACCAACAACTTGTAATAAACATGTAGTAAGCTTCCACTTAATACTAGTCATAAACGTGTTATTCAGCAGGTTTATGTCGTGTTAGTGCAGCAATTGTGTAGTGGAGCATACGTTTTAGTAAATGGGTAACTAACTATACACTAATATTATTATATATATTATCGTAGGTTACGTTTACAAAGCATTGTACAATAGTCACGTAACGTAATATAATCATTTTGGCTCAGCTTAATACAGATCGCATAATTCTATGTGGTATAGCTTAAAGCGTAGTTTCTACGCCGTAGCTAATTGGTGTAGCACCGTAGTATACACTAGATAATCAATACTCTATACTGTATTGGTAGTTTATCTGGTTTAGTATAGTTATTTTTACCTCATTTTTGGTAGTCGTATAATCTTTATATGATATATATTTTAAACTTATGTGAATAAAGAAAAATTGAAATAAACGATAATATTCTATTTCATTTTCTAACGATTGAATCGGGGTACAAACTGGTTCTCACCCACGAGAAAACCTATCAGTGAGGTTGCAGGTAATTGGTAGCGAACATCCTTAGTATTTTGGAAATTAAAAAAAAATATACATATTTACCTAACTAGCAATATTATTACAGTTACCTGAATCGATATCGCAAGGAATAAATGAAAACACCAACTAAGCAGGGTATATTACAGTGCACAAAAATCTGCTCCAGACTGAAAAAAACAAAAAATGGTGCACTGGATAAGTAATAATTGCTAGATATTAAGTGTTTAAAGTGTTATGGAGATATCTTGTATATAGTTTGTAATACTGAACCTACCAATCATTTGATTTATCATAAACCAGTTAAGAAGTTTTTCTGAAATTTCCTAAACTCTGTATAATATTATACCGTTTACTGGGAGTTTCACTATTGGATTTGTTTGATATCGTCCGCTATTTATGTATGAGCTGAGTGCCCAAGGTTTGTTTAGTTTAGTAGAACACTTCGTGAAACTTAAACATAATAAGCAATGAGTACACATTTTAATAGTATTTTTTGTAGTTCTCTGGAGCGAGGAATTGTTTAGGTAAATAATATGCAAAAGTGAGGACGGTGATATAATTTCAAAATATATACTGTGGATTTTAGTTCACTGCAGATGTTTGCATATGCAAATTAAAAAAACGGTTTACGATTTTAATCGTATTAAAAAAAAACTACTAGCTAAATCTTGTTCAAACCAATTTTCGTTGCTAGTTTGCGTGGTAATGTACATCATATATTGTTTTTAGTTTTATAATTCTCTTATTGTAGCAGTTACAGGGGGGGAGGGGGCACTCATTTTACCACTTTGGAAGTGTCTCTCGCGCAAACTATTCAGTTTAGAATAAAATCTTAATGCGGTTCACAGAATACATCTACTTACCAAGTACAGCTCTTATAGTTTCGGACAAAAATGGCTGTGACATACGGACGGACAGACAGACATGACGAATCTATAAGGGTTCCGTTTTTTGCCATTTGGCTACGGAACCCTAAAAAGAACTTTGTATGACACAATGTCTATATACGAAGTGAAATAGCTTAGATCGATCGATCTTGGTCAATATTGTATATCCCATATTCACAAATTGTATAAAATATGCAACATAGAATCTTACAATACACCTTATACATGTATATACCTACAGCGTAGCTTGAAAAAATGATGTAAATTAGCCGTGATGTGCCTTTTATAATATATTTTATTTTTTATTGGCCTGTTGTTCTAGTGGTTAGTGACCCTGACTGCTATGCCAGAGGTCACGGGTTCAATTCCCGCCCAGGACAATTCTTTGTGTGATGCACGATACTAGCTGTGCCCCGCCGGTTCTACCCACATTAAACTTTATAAATTATATCCTATGTGATAATTTAGGGTTCAGCAGCTAACTCCAAACCTAATTTTGACGGTCACCGTAGCCTAGTTGGTAGTGCTCCTGCCTACGAAGCTGGTGGTCCTGGGTTCAAATCCCGGTAAGTGCAAATATTTGTGTGATGAGCACGAATATTTGTTTCTGAGTCTTGGATGTTTTCTATGTATTTAAGTATTTATCTATCTATATAAGTATGTATATCGTCGCCTGGTACCCATAGTACAAGCTTTGCTTAGTTTGGGCCTGGGATGATCTGTGTGACATTGTCCCTAGATATTATTAAAATCGCTAGAGCCTTTTAGACGTGAAGAAGTAGCAAACATACACACTCACAAACTTTCACCTTTATAATATTAGTGTGATATAATTTATGTATTAAGTATGTTCATTAGTTATCTGGTTGTCATATTACAGGCTCAGCCTAGTTTGGGTTCAGATGGCAGTGTGTTACCTGTCCCAAAAAATATATATATTTTATATTTATTTCAGTTATTAGTACATACACAGGCCATTACGCTAATTAAATAATATAAAAATAATTATTACTAGCACACAGATCATACCAAATAATTATACCAAACAAACTGACATAATTGGCATCCATCCCTCTACAAATATGTCATAATCTGGATTTTCTTCCAAGTGAGCATAGACTTGCGTAAGTACACGAGGCACAACGAACAGCCTATGCTTTCTGTGCACGCTGGTAATTGCCTAAAAAGAAACAGCTGACATAACGGTTAGTGAAGGCCTGTAACTTCGAATAAACTTATAAGAATTTTATGCAATCTCCTTATCTGATCAAAATGTTGCTTCACGTCTAATGAATTTGTACCCGAAGGTGGTTTCACAACCCACTACGTTTCCGTAACTTGATATTTACCATGGAAGTATCATGTCACACTAAGTTCATCAGAATTCTTATTCTTCTGTTCTCTATAATGTTTAGAATAGATACATTTCATCTACCAATTCTAGCAGTTTTAAGGCACATGCAAAAATTACAATTAAATAAAATAAAGTAAAAAAGGTTTTATTCACTTAAACTTTAAAAAAACGCTTGTAAATAGTCGGAACATGTTTGTAGTAATATAGTTAAGTATACATGATTATTTCTAGTTACATATAATGTAGATATTTATTTACACGGACTGTTAAAACTTTTATAAAATTCATTTTATAATAGTAATGATATTTAGCTAGCTCATAATAAGTTATTGTCAAAGAGACTATGTTTAGGTTTAATTATCGAAACTATCGAAACTTATAAAACGTACCTACTTACATGTAACTACATGTAAACCTAAAAAATGTATACCTAACTACATTTTTTTATTTATTTATTTAGGAATATCAACATTACATACACTGAGATATTAATGACAATAAATTAATTAAATACATTCCTTGTGTTGTAACAAAGATATCCACAGAATTATATCTTAGAAAACAATTCTTTTGTAATCTTTAGTTAAGCATCGTTAAAAGCTTTTGATCATAATTCATAAATTCATTATTAATTTTATAATATATTAAGAACAGGGTTGAGTTAAATTATTTCTAGCTAACAAAGACCAACTACAGTGAACATTTATGAAACATGTCCAGATATACTCACAAGGTACAAAAAGTACTCCTTTCACTAAATATACCAAAAATATCAACTACCATTTCCATAATCATTTTCGGTACATTTTACGGTTTTATTTCACGGTTGCCTGGAAAAGATCCCACCTAGCGATAAGGTCGCTATTTCTACGCTAATTTTAAACATGTTAATATATTGTTATCGCTGGCGCTCGCTGGATCGCGCTCGCGCGCGGACATGTGCCGGGAGGTTACGCTCTGCGTGGTGGTATTTAAAAATAAATCTTATTTCTTCCTTTACTTTGTATTGTATAAACTTATTAGTAACATCTTTCTATCTCGTATACTTCCTTACTTTAACATTGCATACTGAACTGAATAGCAATTAAGTAATAAAAATGTAAACAGAGCGAGAACGTTGCCGACAAACTGCTGTGCAGTTTGGCAAAAATGTCTAAAACTTAAATGTGTACTTTTTTTCAATAATAAATAAATAAATAAAATAAATATTATTGGTTACTTACTTATAATTTTTACAGTAACAGTTACTAACTGTCCTTAAGTCCCGTTCCTAAAATTTTCATCTGATCTATAAGTCTAGCCCAGTCCAGTGTGAATCGAGTCCCTGAAAAATAAAGTAAATGCCATCATTTGATTTTGTTTTCTAAATTATGTCACGGTATAGTGGATGTCAATTAGAGTAACACTCATAAAAAATCCTAGATAAAAATATGGAGAAAAATAAACAGACATTATAATAAACTATCAGTTTTGCATTTCGCGATCAAATATGTAATAAACCATAACTTTGTATGAATTACTGGTGTTCGCTCTAGGGGCATAGCCTGAACTCTAACCATGGGTCTAGGTCAAAAGGACTCATATAGTTGAATCTTACACGTCTAAAATACAAATGCGCTGAGATTAAAACAACTGATATAATGATATCGTTACGACTTTCCCCATACTATAATTATGGCAAATTAATATATATTGGTAGTATACATTGGAAAAATAACGCAGAACGTAGTACAAGCTTTGCTTAGTTTGGAGCTAGGATGGTCTGTGTGACATTGTCCCTAGATATTATTGTTATTATTTGCGAAGTCTTTATTTTGCGAAATTATTATATAAAAAGTTATGTACAGAAAATGAGATGTTTGTCAAATGATTAGTATAAAAACTAATTTTATTTTTATGCAAAATATTTCTCATTATTTTTTGGTGGTACATTATGCCTATCCCAAGCCAAAAGTCAATTTGGTTTAGATATAGTTATCGAAGTCGTTAGTCATATTAGTCGTCGTATATTAACTAAGCCGTATTGGACCTAAATATTTAGTGGCATACATTTTTCTAAAACCAGTATTACTATTGTGTCTTTAATACCTAATGTGTAAATATTTTAAGTTAAGTTACTTTCATTATTAATACATTTTTAAAGTCAACGTCCGTATAAACAAAGTACGGCGGGAGACTTTAAGACATATAATTGACGGACACATATGTAATCCCAGATTCAGAACAACCACTTAAGGTTCACACAACTAACCACTGCGCCACACGTGCAGTCTATTTCGATTTGTTTTAGAGTTTTGTTTACAGAAATATTAATGTAATGTTTTTTTGGTTTGTAAACGTGTTGATGTATTCTTTATTTATTTATTTCCAATTTATGTACACACTAAAAGCATAAAAGAAAGAAAGAATAAACAAGAGAAGAAATTGTACAAAGGTACTACTTATTTCTAAAGAAATCTCTTTCAGTAGACCTGCAAGAGGAGATTTTGGAAGAGAGGAAGATATGAGTGTGTAGGATGATATACATACATACGATAAAAATACACATATACATAAATACATACATAATTTTAAAAAATAATCTACATAAAATACATGTATCTAAGGCAAAGAGGAAATTTAATATAAATACTACTAATAAAACTTTATAATAAATAGTAAAAAAAATGTGCTTAACTTTGCTCATATAAAACCAGTTCATTTAACGTAAACTCATGCTTTTCCCACGGGATTTAATACGCCTCTCGCCTTTGCGTTGTGAATACGGAAAGATTTTAGGCGTACAAGTTTGGGCTTCATAGTGGAGAGGTTTTATTTTGATTTAGTGTTGGGGGTTTTTGTGTAAAGGAGTAGAACATTACTCATATTTTTACAGCTATAAGTAATATGTAGTTAAATAGTTACACTCGTCATTGTATACTTTTACGAGTTTGAAATTATAACTATTTTACTATTTAATAATAATATCTTGGGGCATTATTATATAGGCCATCTGATCCCAAATTAAGCAGAGCTTATACTATATAAAACATTTAACTGTCATGGTACATATGTAAAATTCTTTTATTTTGTAAAGATATACTTTTATAGGTTCAGGCTAACACACAGACTCAGGACAAATAAACATGTTCATGCACACAAATATTTCTCTGATAAAAACGGAAATGACAAAAAAATTCAAATGTAAACATGTCACTGTTAGCTTGTTAGGGGCATAGGTTTAAGCTTTGCATTGTAGTAAACTGTTAAACTAACATTATATACTTTGTGAGTACACAATATGATATGATGTTTGACTGATTTCAAAGTATATGGATCTCTTTGACTGATTTTCCTTATTTGTAAACAGATTTGAATTATCCTTTTCTACACCGCTCTGATTTAATTCACTCCTCTTTCCTGGCACAGTTCATTCTCCTTTGTAATGCTCTCACTCCAGAAATAAGAAAGGTTGAAAGTCGTTATTCCTCTAAAAAGAAAATTTGCAAGAATTTATCTAAAAAGTATTGGCTGAATCCTTGTATTAGTATTATTGTTGTAATAACTATTTTTAGTATTTATCTTTATGTATAGTATATTTTAGGCGTGTGAATTCCGGCCTAGAAAGGATAACAAGGCCACCCCATTCAATCCCGCGGGTGTCCTGAAAGGCGACTAAGGGCCAGCGCAGACAGAGAGGAGCGCAGCGAAAAGGATTTTATTAAAGCACTAGAAAATCAACTTTTAAATTATAGAAATAAAGTGCATATATGCTTGAACCTAACATAAAATGCTCGCGTGGTCCCGGGCATATAATGTATAAGCAAATATGAAATTTATTTTAATATAGTTAAATTTGATTTTCTAGTGGCTTAATAAAATCCTCTCTGCTGCGCTCCTCTCTGTATGCGCTGGCCCTAAGGGATACAGCAGGTAGTCGGGCAGCAGCGCCACCTGTGTACTATAGCTACCACCTAACTGGGGCCGCCTGCTAAGCCCGGTGACTACGGCAAACCATTCCAAATGGCAACATTATAGAAGCCTTTGAGGGGAGGCCTATATTCAAGAGTGGATGATACCAGGCTGTTGATGTGATATTGTATATTCATTAGTTTATTTTAATATAGGTCCCATATTTGTGTATTCTATCTACTATATTCTTAGATTTTATCGCTTTTTTCATTGTCCTCATAGTGTGCCTACCATGTTTTCCTGCATCATACCGAGGTGGATTGGCAGAGAATGCCTTTGGCATTAAGTCCGCCTCTGTACATTATTTTACACAAAGTTTAAAAATAAAAATATTTTTATATGATGTTCATGAACTAATCTCAAATATAGGAAATCATAAATTTAATCGTCCGGCGGGTCTCGAACAAGCTCTATCAATCCGGGGTAGGCGCTCTGCGTTGCTAACACCCTTCCGTAGGATGTAGGTATTATCCATCGGCTTTGCTTTTCTAGAAGCTTAGCCGACTGACTTGTTCTCAGTTATATGTGAAAAATCATATCATATTGATAACACCTTCCAAATGATTAAATTTGATTTTTCATAGCATTATTCGCAATTCAAAGCGTTAATCTAATCTCTGATACTTATCGATAGAAAATTATGTGTGATCCTAAAGAAAACTTTGCCATATAGCTGTCATTATTCACGTGCAACAGTTAAAATACCAGTTCGGCATGTTTATAAAACAAAGCCGATAAAGGGCTTTGTCCCTCCACAAGGGTGACAGAGAGGAAACTCATAAATTTACTTCAATAAGTTTCATTCGTAGTTTAACAACTAAAGCATCTGTTCTGGATTTATAGAAGATTCATGTTGTATTTGCCGTAGAATTTAAAGTTCATAGTAATACAGATTTAACTATAAGTATAGCCTCGTTGGTCTAGCGGTAGCGTGTTCAGCCGCAGATATTGAGGCCTTAGATTCAAATCCCGGGTTAGGCAAGTGTTTTGGGATTTTTTACAAAGAAAATGTCTCAGTACCAGCCCACAATCTAGGAGTTGGCGGCAGTACACCCTCGTGCTTCAGAGAGCACGTAAAGCCGTCGGTTCTGTACCTGACCTCTTTCCGGTCGTCTCATTGGATCATGAGGAAAATAGAAAATGTCCCTGTGTTTGCGCACACACTTGTGCACTACAACATGTCCAGTGCTTATGGTTAGTCTCTATTGAGATTGGCCGTGGTCACCGCAATTCGAGCAGGAGGACATTATTATTACAATGTTAGATTTTTATTTGGTCTACTACAGAAGATTGACTAAGTGATATCTGTTTACGCTCGTCTGTAAATTAACAAGGATATGAAAGAGTGACATTCTTTGTAACAGCCTTGATATGCAAAAATAGTGGTCTAATTTTTATCGAAGCTGATTGTCCATATTCTATTAATATTGTTCAAAACCATTAAAGCTAGCTTAAAAATATAAATCAAATCAAATCATTATTTGCTCAAATATGGTACATAAGATGTTAATCAAAAGGTTATATCCAACATATTCTGACCTGAGGTCGTGCAAATATACGAGTACATATAGTTTTGAAATGCCATCTATTAGCGTTTGGAAAACACTACTCACTGAGTCAGACTACTGACTCAGTGAATTGTCGTTTGGAAAACACTACTCACTGAGTCAGACTACTGACTCAGTGAGTAGTGTTTTCCAAACGACAATTCATAGACACATGCGACAGTTCTTAGACAACCTCGACTCGAACTATCGAGTCGAGGTTGTCTATGAACTGTCGCATGTGACGTTTGACGTCTGTCAGTTGTTTAAGTAACATTAATGTGTTAGCGACACGACACATTTGGCATCCAGAGCTCGACCGCGCCGGTTGTGCGCACTGATTCTCTTTAACCGCGTGTATAATGGCGGACACCGACGATGTTTCGGAATTAAATCCCTCTGAATCTCTGACATATATATGGAAGGATCTTATATTTATAGCTTAAGATAATAAATAGCTTAATGATTTTACTGGAAATATAGCTAAACTATCCCAATCAATAATTTATCTTTCAGATGGAAATCCCCCTTAGTCTAAAGCGGTGTAAACTTTCCAGTAAAGTACGCTCGGGAAGTCGAGTGTTCAATTCGAACCGAACAATTTTTAATGCAAAGATAAATATTTGTTAGAAGTTCTGGTTGTTTGTAGAACTACTATCCGTTAGTAGGAGTAGGTAATGTGAATATCACAGTCATTACCAAAATCTACAACTTTAATTAAATACACAACATTTGAACTACTTTTGCCGTTAGTTACACAGCAAACTTTATATATTATAAAAATCATTAATAATTAGTTAGACGGGCCGGTTGGCGTGGTTTGTAAGCCCCGCAGGTCGTGGGTTCGATTCCCATCCAGGACAGATATTTGAGGGCATAAACATATCTGTTTGTCCTGTCTGGGTGTAACTATACGTAATATATAAGTTATTTGGTTTGCATAGTACAAGCTCTGCTTAGTTTGGGATCAGGAGGTCGTGTGTGAATAACTTCCCAGTATATTATTATTATAAGTTAGACCTAAATGATAAACGTGTTTTTTTTTCTTCTAAATTAAGGCTATTATTATTGTCTTTGTATCTGTTCTAACCGTGCCGTGAGATCTCAAAATAGTCGGGCCAAAGATTGTTATAGACATAACGATAGAAGCATCTAAGCGCTCAAAGTCAAAGTTCACCCATGCCTTGAAGATCACATAAGGACATTGATGCTATATCTGGCTTGTCTGTAATCATGTCCGCTTGCTACATCAGATAATTAGATTGAGAGAGTAGACTACTCACCTGCTTGCACACACTTGAATAAATCGATAAATATATTATACTAGCGGCCCGGTACGTGCTTCGCTACTTATAAGGCATAGTAATAAAAAAAGATTATTAAGTTCATTTATTCAAAAATAAAAATATTTTAAATTGCTGAAAGATGTTGATTTTACACTTTTTCAAGACTTTTTTAAATTTTCTCTACGTACAAACCTTCCCTGGACTTCCATGAATAATTCAAGACCAAAATTAGCCAAATCGGTAAAGGCGTTGTTGAGTTATAACATTAAAACGAAAAGTGGCATTGATTTTTATATATATATATAGATAATGTAAAGACACCAGCACATCTAGCTACCCCAAACTGTCAAATTTCTTTTATATATTTTTAACTTTATCAGAAAAGCATAAGGTTCACTTTCAATTGGGGAAATTTTACAGATTGGAGTAGCTTGATGTGCTGGCGTAGGTACGTACAATGTGATGTTAATAAGAATGTACTATCACTCACGTCCAATGCTATTGGTGTGAGGATAGCTTGATCCTCTCACTAATCCGTAAGCGATCGACAAAGTTAAGCAACTAGGCTCGCGGTTATTCCATATATACCGATAGGGTGACCGCGAAAGTAGTTTAATTTCTGAGCGTCCCCGTGCTTCGGAGAGCACGTTAAGCTGTCGGTCCCGGTTGTAGTCATTAGACAACAGTCCTTAAGCCCTGCCAGAGACCTACTGGGCGGCTTGAACAACTCTATCACTAGGGTAAACACTGCCCATACGATAAGTAAGTAATGCTGTTGATAGCGACTGCATCAGCCGTAACTTGATCCTTCCCACCCTTGACAAAATCCTGTCCATAATCACACACGTCCTTAATTTTTCCGTCTCTAGTGGTAACTTTCCATCTTTGTAGAAAGAAGCTCAAATTACCCCTATACCCAAATTATGCAATCCTATAGCACCATCAGACTATCGTCCAATTATTGATGTGAAACATCTATAGCCGCACGTAAAACAGATTTCTGTCGTGGCGACGTATGCCGTGACGCATGCGCAATCGACTATTTATTTTATTGTTATGACATATTTAGTTCCTATCACAATATGTTCTTTTCTGCATATTACTTTTACAAAATAATGTCGATGTTTCACATCTGCCAGGCGTCCCGTGACGGCTCACATTTTTATACTTCCTATCCAAGGTTCTTAAACGTCTTATTGACAGTCAACTTAGTGTCTTCATTTACAAGAATAATTTCCTCAATCCTTTCCAATCTGATTTGTATCCATAGTACTACTGACCAGATAGCTTATCTTCACTGTGTTTCGCTGAAATTCGTCCAAGAGGAGATCTAACACACTTATCACATTTAGCTGACTGTAGCTATGTCAATCCCTTAGCAAATAACCTAAAAATACCAGCGTATAATGAAATCTCTGAGTCATGTGCCCTGAAGTGTATATCCGACAATGAATGTCACGGGCGGGTGTGAAACTGCAGCAATAGCAGTAACGCCTCCAGTATACTGGGATAATAAAAGTGTTGATGGGAGGTAACTTTGTAAGACCCCAATATAAGAACCGTATTTTGTATGTGAGGAAAGAGGGACGATTTGGACCACAAATACTTGCCTGACTTTGTGTATTTACAATACTATGTTGCGCTTAGTGAACAAAATTGTTAGAGAAATATTTATACGATCTGTAGTTTTATCAACCCCATCTAGTGACACGTACGAAAATTATGACATTACGTGCAGTGTAACTTACTGCTAACGCCATCTCATATCCAAAAATGAAACCAACATTCAATCATAGACTGACGTTCGCTTGCGCTACAAGTCAGTTCTTGAAAGTTGTCGGAATTCCAGCGTTCGAAGTAATAGATGGAGTGAGTTTAAATCGGCGGACGTCTGGCAAACGTAACAGTTTAGAATTAGAATTCCAAGCGATAAAGTGAGATTGGATACTAGAAGGAAAGCGAGTTACAATTGTTTATATGTTGTAACTTACATAGTCGCCGTCGCGGCGCGCCATGTATCAATGCAATGAAACAAATTACATTACTAAATTACAAAAAATATTTTTTTGGTTTCCCGTACAGCTCTGTGTGTGAAAAGTTTCAGCTGGTGGGGTGTTAATCTTTTTGTTTGTAATTTGCATGTTGATGGGTAACGTTTTAATCAGTTTCATAGGCAAATTAGTCTTCTTGAATCACGTCTTCTCTTTATTTGCGCTTTGTATAAGTAGAGATTTATTAACACCGATTAAGCCATAATAATACTCACTGACTTATCGTATGGACAGTGCGACTGTTTTCTAATGACTAGACTAAGGCTGATAGCTTTACGTGCATTCCGAAGCGCGGAAATGCTTAAGCCACTTTGGCGGTCATCTATGGATGACCCTCGGTTTAAGCCAATCTTGCTAATATCTTATGGACCGCAGAGAGAACTAGCTACCTACTATACCATAATGTTTAATTGTACTAAGTTTTACACTAAAGCCTACCACAAAGTATCTATCTCTACATAAAATATCCTCGTCAGCCAAGATCCTATGCTAACTGACGTTTAATCTTTAGCTACAACTAGACTATCCAGAGAAGAAAACCAGAAAGATATCCCGTGCTTGCGTTGTTACAACGGTCAGGCCGTGACGCTTAAACAATTTGGCGGTCACTGGACGCTGGACTGGACTGGACTGGACGGATGGACTGGAGGGAGAAAGTGCTATGATACGATAATGTAAGCATCTGAAAGCTCCCACTACTAAACTTACTAAAAAGTATTATTTATAAACCAAATACCCTTGCCATTACGGTTCCTGTCCTAGCCTTTAGTCACTAAGGACAATCCGAAGAAAACAGAAAGTAAACGCGAGCTTTCGCTCGTCTCCTTTTCGAGACTATATTAAAATGTTTGTAAGGGGCTGCATTGTTTTATTTTACTTGAAACAAATGATTCCTAAATATTCTATCATTCAATCGACTTACAAAGCTTGAAACTTCAGCCGTCAGTGTTCCAACATTTTACTTTGAAGCAAGAGATCACATCGATATTAACGTTAATCCGACAAAGCTGACTGAGCGGATTAGCACCGATACTCCGTCGCATCACTCTTGTATTTCTTGACTAGCCAACTGTCTATTACAATTCAGTTTAAAACTGATTCGTATTACTATACCCATAAGATTTATTTTATAACCAATCATAATGGCCCGTTGACAACTAAGGTGAGGACTGAACAAGTATACCTAGATACCGAATTACTTAGCTTTGTTTTTATATTGGTTTAAGGATTTAGATGTGTATTCGTTTTTTTGTATTACTATATGTATAAGGTTAAAAGGGTAAGGAATGTTTCTATTGAATTAAAAAGAATATGTATATTCAAATTCGACTGAGTTAAGTATTTGTGACAGCTTTTAAAAATACTACTAAGCTCACTTGAAACATATCTTATTATCAATAAAGCTTTTCATATTGTGGTGAGCGGGGTGTCGGTGGTGTCGGGGATTGGAAAGAAAACTAGTATTTCCAAACGGAACCTTCATACGAGTGAATAGTGACAATAGGGGCAACAGTTAGATTGCGCTGTGCTAAAATCCCGACGTACACGGCACACTTCTAAATGTGGACGGAATACTGTTACTTTCATTGATTATTAGCACTTTTCAGTTTTACAGTTTTATTCTTCATTTTGATTCCCCTTCCATTTGACTTGAGTTAAAACTCACCGTTCTGCCTCGATATTCCGATTATATACCCCTAATTTGATCCAATTGTTTTAACATATCATGCTCTTTGATTTAGACTGATAATTAACGTAATATGTTAATATTAAATTGAAAATTGAATAAACCCGCCTGCCAATTGAGTGTTTTATAATGAACATCAAACTAGCTGGATTACAGTCCCTAGTGTCCGTAATATGAAAAAGTTAAAATAAAATAAAAATATAAGGGTTTTATTCACGTAGACTTTAAAAAAGCCCTTGTAAATAGAACATGTTTTAAGCTAGCTTGTATTAAGTTATTACCAAAGAGATTATGTTTGAGTTTAATTATCAAAATGTATAGTTTGTTATCTTAGAGTTATCTTTCACTATAGATACCTACTTGACTTAACCCGTTTATTATTAGAGAAATTTATAAGGAACAACAGATTGCCTAGAGTAGAATCCATAGTGTACAATTATATGCTCTACGGGTTACCGATATATTAATATGGGGTTTATTCCAATGTAAAAAATACTGTTGTCGACTTTAGATACAGGATACAGGACAGTACGATTGTTACTAGAGTAAATAATGATATCACTTACTTGCTAGAGTTGAGCCCCTAGTGTATGTAATGTCTGAGTAAGCTATACATATAACAAAATCGTAGGGAAGTGAAAACTGTACATTGAATACTTTTTAAAAAGGATACTTGGGGCGTAATCTACAGTCGGTATCGAAGCCAAAAATATAGTTTTTATAATTTTTGTCTGTTTGTCTGTATGTATGTCCGGGAAAAACTCAAAAAGTACTGCATGGATTTATTTAAAATTTTGCATTAATATTACTAAGAGATCCGGTCAACATATAGGGTACATATGATCACGCTATCTCCTATGGGGGAGGATTTGTGATCATTCATAAAGTTTAACGCGAGTAAAAGCGAGGGGCACAGCTAGTGTTCAATATAAAAACTGTTCTTGTTAATTTTAGATACTTGACTTAACGCGATTACTAGAATATTCTATAATGTACAGTATATCAGCTAGTGTATAGCCCGTAGTGTTACTAACATATAGGTTAATATAAAGGTTGTTGTTTAATTTAAATACTTGACTTGACCTAGTTAACCTTGACTTACGCTAGTTATATATTTATCATATTTTATAATATACTTGACTTAACGCGATTACTAGAATATTCTATAATGTACAGCATATCAGCTAGTGTATAGCCCGTAGTGTTCCTAACATATAGGTTAATATAAAGGTTGTTGTTTAATTAAAATACTTGACTTGACCTAGTTAACCTTGACTTACGCTAGTTATATATTTATCAAATTTTATAATAAGCAGTATACTCGCTAGAGTCGAGCCCGTAGAGTCCGTAATAACCGGGTTATGCTACAATAGTAAAAGTGCTCAATATAAGTAAAAACCGGCCAAGTGCGAGTCGGACTCGCCCATGAAGGGTTCCGTAGCAGCAAGCATTTCAGTTGATGAAATGAAAGCAAATTGCGGTTTACGATTTATGACGTATTAAATAAAAACTACTTGCTAGATCTCGTTCAAACCAATTTTCGTTGTTAGTTTACATGTATATCATATATTTTTTTTAGTTTTATCATTCTCTTATTTTAGAAGTTACAGGGGAGGGGGGGAGACACTCATTTTACCACTTTGGAAGTGTCTCTCGAGCAAACTATTCAGTTAAGAAAAAAACGATATTAGAAACCTCAATATCATTTTTGAAGACCTATTCATAGACACCACACATGTATGGGTAAGATGAAAAAAAAACATTCGAGTTTTGTTATTTGTCTATTTTTGTGTAAAAAACTTAATGCGGTTCACCGAATACATCTACTTACCAAGTTTCAACAATACAGCTCTTATAGTTTCGGAAAAAAGTGGCTGTGACATACGGACGGACAGACAGACCGACAGACATGACGAAACTATTAAGGGTTCCGTTTTTTGACATTTGGCTACGGAACCCTAAAAATGGTCATTTATTATAAACACTTTACTTAACCCTCTTGGTACTGTACTATTAAATACGACATAGCCAACTTGCTGGAGCAGAGCTCGTGGAGTCCGAAATACCTAGGTTAATTCTTCTTTTAGCGTAATGAGGGCCAATTAATTGATAAAACTAGGATAAATTGGGTATACTATAGGGGCCTAGAATGTGGCCTGAGATATACGTTTCGGTGCACGTGCTGTGGCATGCAGGCCACGATATTAGCTTGAACACCGTTTGAGTTATAACGCATAGGCAACATACATAGATTCGTACCATCTGTGAATATCTTGAACATGCTTTCCTTGCTTGTTTAGTTTAGCTTAGGGCAAGAGATATTGGCGTCATGTATGTTCAATTATCTATTACTTTACTGAAATGGTTTTGAATAATACCCTGGAATATTATACACACACGGCCATCTGAACCCAAACTAAGTAGGGCTTGTACTATGGAATCCAGATAACTGTTATCATTAATGAGCGCAATAAGAACAATTGTGACATTCTAAATATGTATATTATTTGTAATTTTTTTTGTAACCATTATTCATAATGATAGTTTAACAATTTTAAATACGCCATATTATGCAGTATGAGTATTTATTATTTTGTTAAGGATTTAGTTTTATTTTTATCTAAATATTTATATTATAAATAGTGTCTTGAGGCGTATGAGGTGTGGTTTGTAAATAAATGAAACAAATCACTCTCACCACTTACTAATTTATTTACAATAAAAATTACAAAATAGGTCATGGTTACTAAAGCCCGTCAATATTTTATGTTCTATGGAGGTAGGCGCGCTAACTACTCTCCTGGATTCATCGATGACCGAGATGACGCGAAGTTGCAGGAGGTTGAGCAGGCCGGAGGATGACTGAGATATTGTTGGTCTGCAGTGTAGCAAAAAACTTCAAACATTTCATATTCTTGATTATTAACATTTGAATGCAGATTTAGAAGCAAGATGGTTACGTGTTGAATTTCGGGCCTTAATATAATTATAATCAATAGGTCATTAATTCGGTACTTTTGTGTCAGTTCGCTCGCTCGCTTTTTGGTTCGCGAATAGACTACATCATAACTAGTCCGCGTTCCATAGAATAAATACATGGCAATTGCTCTAGCTATGTATCATTATCATAATGCTTTCATATTATCATAAAACAAATGATCTAAGTTGCGGATAAATAAATCTTGCGATATCGTAATCAAGTCGTATGTCATTTCATCAGACGATCATCTCATTAGCCGTGCTGTACAGGGTCTGGACCTATTACTTATGGTAAACTTTTCTTCATTCATATTATCTGGCAAACCCATCTTTAGAACTTCGCCCACCAGCTATTTCTTAGACTGTCTGGAAGAGACAGAGAGTTTTTCATTATTTTTTATTTTGTTTATTAAGTCATTTAACAATTACTTACACATTAAATATGATTTTGGCATAGCTACGAAATACATTTTCTCACATCGACAGGATGACACCAAATGAGAAGCGTGCGGGAAATTACATAAATTTATTATAAATTTTTTAACTATAAAATAAAAGTACAATTATAATTTGTAATTGAATTAAATAAAATTAAAATATAAAGTTAAAATAAAAACACATAATTAATACATAATTACAAAAAATTAAATAACGTATATGTTTTAAGTAATAATACCACAAATTAATTATACAAAGTATAATAAATTAATTTAAATCAATTTTTTGATGGCATGATGATAGAGAAACTCACGAACAATACTAAAATCTAGTTTATTATAATTTATAATTATTTGGAAGAAATTGTTTTGTTACACTATATAAAGTGGATATTGTCGTTGCAGCTATTTACAATTTGACTAATTCTGGGAATAGGTGAGTTAGCACCAAGCACTGTTCGGCGTGGGCAGAGAGGTATGATCGGTTTATGAGGTATATGTGAGAGAACTCTAAACCTTAGTAAATGTAACATATCTGGACAGTTAAAATAGTCTCTGAAAATTTTATGAAGCTGAAGATCATTTGACATAACTCCACGTGACTCCAATATCAGCACCTTAAAATATTGAAGGCGATCTTTATTTGAGGATAGCTCCTTGGATTTCCGTTTGGATTATCATGTCTTGTGTTAACACCACCAATTGTAGTGTTTTTATTGATCCGATTAAAATAAAAAATGTAAAGCAAGTCCTTTGTGATTATGATTGATTCAGTAAATATATATACAAGATATAACATAAATAGTGGGCGTAATGATTTTCATAATAAAAATACATAAACAACGATAAAAAGACGTCTAATTTATTTAGTTATAAGTATCAACAAAATTAGTTTGTAATTTGTTTATTTCCAGAAAATCAATAATCTGTCACAATTCTTTTGCGAACAGATACCGTCAGTTAGTCCAAAGCCATCCAAAGTACAAAATTAAATTCCCTCCGTCGCGACAATCAACGCCTATTCATGTTTTAGCCTATTGTTATCAAAAACAAAGCCTGACAGGTTTGCTAGTCAATTTATTTGTTTCGCCATTCCAAACATCATTAGTGTGGGCAGTTTATTTAAATTTTCGCACAAATAAATAGAAAAGGGTTGAATAATTAATATTTTGGGTAGATACCGGAATAAAACGAAATTGGACTGAGTTTTATTATTTGTTAACAGTTGGTAGGTAGATGAAAGAATTTATTTTTAAGAATTTAATTTGATTCAAATATACAAATAACATATTAAGTGTAATACAATAAATTAATAAATCGAGTAATTGGTACCTAATGCATGTATCAAAATTTGCATGTCATACATTGATGACAGAATATGTAGAGCATAATTATATAACACCAATATTACCACGTTCTAGCAAATAATAATAATATATTTATTTATTCTCTCATCACAATGGGTGGAAAGAAGCGTACAAAATTGAATAGCATAAGGATACGGGAGGCGCACCGAAATTAGTTCGCTGTACTCTGAGTGCACGACTACTTTTACTGTTTATTATTATTGTGGAATAACGGCAAACATGTTGCAGGGGCTCTCCTAGAGCATCGACTGATTAAGAAGCTAACAACCTGTTTTGTGACAGACGGGTGAAATAAATGATTCTGATTCTCAACAAATGAATTACAAACACAGTATTTTTTTTAAAGACTACGCCCGTATAGGTAATCTAATCCCCTGTATTGCGGGGGGTACTTTACAAACATATAATAGACGGTTAAGTTACTCCATGTGATTCGGATACATTTGTTAATATTAACACCTTTGAACACATTGTTCAGAATCATTATTAGAATAAAAAAGTAAACATATATTTACGAATATATAACAATAATAAATACTTATATACTTGGACATTAGTCACACACGGCCATCTGATCCCAAACTAAGCAGAGCTTTTACTATAGAAACCAGAAAACGGATATACTATATTATATACCTACTACTCTTTCGTAAATACACAAGCATATATAATTACACCCAGACATGTTCATGCACACAAATATCTGTAGTGGGTGGGAATCGAACCCACGACCTGCGGCGTGAAAGGCAAGCTTCTACCAACAACGTCAGTAGCGTCTCTATGTGTCTCACCATCATACTGCGATCGGCAACTCGTCTGTCAAGCGTGGCGTATTTCTTCTAATCACTCCATTGTTGAAATCTTTTGGGGAGGCCTTGGTCCAGCAGTGGACGTCATTCAGCTGAAATTATGAAGCTTCAACGCTACAGAACAGTCTGGTTACTCGTGCGAATGAAGCATGTATTTTTAAATATAACATTTCTGAAGATAGAAGGGAGTTGTTTTAATTAGTAATACACGAGTAGTACTAATTCATTCGTTAGTAATATGAAAACATAGATGGAATTAATAATCTGGAATTATGTTCAGTTTTAAACGTTTTTGGACGTAAAATTGTGAGCGTTATAAGTTTTAATCTCCGACGTAAACAGGGAGATACTGGAACCTTAACGTGTGTAACACAAAATAGTAGACGGAAATAAAGGATCGTAATTTCCCATTTTACAATGTGTAACACACCAATATGTAAAATGCACAAATAAATATTGACGGCCTGTTGACGTGGTTGGCAAATGCTTGCTTTTCATGGCAGAGGTCGTGGGTTCGATTCCCAACCAGGACAGATATTTGTGTGCTCGAACACATCTGTTTGTCCTGAGTCTGGGTGTAATTATCTATATAAGTATGTTTTTACAAAAGCAAAGTAGTACATGTAATATATCAGTTATCTGGTTTCCATAGTTCACAGGGCTATATATCAGTATATACATTTCCAATATAAGCTGACTTCCCATTGTTTGAAAATCCTATACAACGCGAGATCAGCTTATACTGGATATGTATAGCATGACATGTAGCCGTGTGTACAAGCTCTGCTTATAGTATGGGATCAGATTGCCTTGATTGAATAATGTTCCAGGACTGTATTATGTATAAGTTAATAACCATCTCATGCACTTTGTTTGGCAAAACAAAAATACCTATTCCTATTTCACCAACTGGTTTTATTTAATTAGTTTAGTTTCATGGGTAGATAGTGCTCCTTAAGTTACGTATACTATGTATGTTACTCCTTGTATATGCATCTGTATGTGTCGATTTACCTCCTAAATTCACAGCCCGATTTCAATGCAGTTGTTTTTATCTTAAACCTGTAAAAGAAGTTCATAACTACCGTTATGACGTCAGCTTGAAGACTAAAAAATCCGGCCAAGTGCGAGTCGGACTCGCCCATGAAGGGTTCCGCGGCAGTAAGTATTTCAGTTGATTAAATGAAAGGTAAATTGCGGTTTACGATTTATGACGCATTAAAAAAAAACTTCTTGCTAGATCTCGTTCAAACCAATTTTCGTTGTTAGTTTACATGGTAATGTACATCATATATTTTTTTTAGTTTTATCATTCTCTTATTTAAGAAGTTACACTTCCAAAGTGGAAAAATGAGTGTCCCCCTCATTTTTCCACTTTGGAAGTGTCTCTCGCGCAAACTATTAAGTTTATAAAAAAATGATATTAGGAACCTCAATATTATTTTTGAAGACCTATGCATAGATACCCCACATGTATGGGTACGGTGAAAAAAAAAAATTTGAGTTTCAGTTCTATGTATTGGGAATCCCCAAAATTATTATTATTTTTCTATTTTTGTGTGAAAATCTTAATGCGGTTCACAGAATACATCTACTTACCAAGTTTCAAGCTCTTATAGTTTCGGAAAAAAGTGGCTGTGACATACGGACGGACAGACAGACAGACAGACATGACGAATCTATAAGGGTTCCGTTTTTTGCCATTTGGCTACGGAACCCTAAAAAGGTGATCTGGAGAGTCATTTCGCGTAAATTTTATTTGCTTTCGAGTTACAAAATAAAATAAGGTAAACATAAATAAAACGTTAAAACTGTACTCTATGTCATGTTATAAAATATAAGGTGCCAGTATTAAAAAGGTAAAGTACTTAAATAAAAAATTGGAATATGAATTGAAATGGATTTAATACGGTTTTTTTCTGACGCACTGAATGTTTATAACATTTTTATTGAATAACTTCCAATACAATAAATACTGGCCTTTTTTAGGTCAGAGAGATTCTTTGCATGCTAATTATTCGCTCTCATAATCAAATGAGATGAGAAAGCCGGTAATAACTATTGTAAATGTGACCGGTTTATAAAGGATCGTTTCAAAAATATTCTTTAATGAATAAAACAATTATGGCGAAATCGGATCCCAAGCAATCGAGAAATCATAAAACTTACTTATAGAAAAAATATACAGTCAAATTGGTAACCACCTTCATATGAAGTTATTTAAAATAATCACAGTTTTATACAGTGACTTATATGTATAACTAGGCGCTGTTTCGAATAAAAACTCAGTCCCTGTCCAACTGTGCGCAAGGTGATGGGCGCGGACGCGGCGGCCTAAATTACTCAGTAAGCAAATTCTCAATATGGGATTGCGCGTCTAGTAGAATACATAAAGGTCAATGGTTTTATACAGTGGCTTCACTATCTTTCGCTATCTGTATGAAATCAGGTAGTTAATTAGTGATACCCACAGTACCCCATAGTCCGGTAACCGTTAATTAAATTGTTCCGTTAAAAATTGCGATATAAATTGTTTGGATCCTCTATTCAATAATATGCGTGTAAACTTTCAATATAGTATTCGACCTTATGAAGCCCCAAAGTTGGGGTTGAAGTGGTTGAGGGATCGATTTCAATATCAAATCGCACCTTAAGCGTATCCATATAATTATTCACTTGATATCACAATAAAGCGAGGTGAACATTTGATATCCCAGTATTGGAAATACATTGGATATTCTAGTATCAAATAATGACGTTATACATAGAATCCAAAGCATCGTAGTCGTTCCACATAATAATATATAACACTCACCTCCGTTCTGTTTTAAATCCATCATACTCTTAATCTCGTAAGAATAAATACTTGTTTCTATATTTGAAAGGTAGATCATCCTATTTGTGGAGTCATACTAAATCTTTTGTACGCAATAATTTCTCGGACTTTCTTTCGGATATTATTGTCTGGTTCGTTTACTTATGTAATGTCAATTGCAGGTAAGATTATCGCCAGTAAATATCTTTTATTTTTATTTAAATATTTAGTCAAAAAACAGTATTACATAAATATTGTTATAAATAGAAATACTAACAGACCTAATAAGCCATATTATTACCCAAACCTTAATTACCTACGCAAACTGAAATGAGGGACAAAAGATAAGGTAAAATAAAGTTAAGCCTAACACAAATCAAGAATATAGAAAAATATCATTTTTTTTTAGATCCATACATACTTTAGCCTGTCCCTGATCGGACATCCAGTGCGTGCGATCACAACCTCGTAATGTAAAGCTTTCCCTCGGTTTCAAAGATGGCCTGAGGCCTTGTCTATATGTTTTAAGTGTCGTGTCATAATTATATAGATTCATAAAACTACGTACCTACGCTTAAGAACCTAGTCTGCTTTTGCTGATTTGGTCAGTCTCCATGATATAGATTTATAAAACTACGTACGGTTAGGAGCCTTTCTGATTTGGTAATTCCCCAGTAAGAATCACCTGGAGAAATGGTCATTTACCCACCGTGCGTTTCACGAGAATTTCTTTGCCGCGCACTTCCTCTCTGTGGAATCAATTAACTGCGAAGGTATTTCCGATCCGGTATGACATGGCAACCTTCAAGAAGCCTATTCCTTTCTTAAAGGCCGCCAACGCACTCGCGTCTCCTCAGGTGTTGCGAATGTCCATGGGCGGCGGTGACCACTTACCACCAGGTGACCCACTTACCCATTTGCCTTGCTATCATAATTATAAAAACCGGCCAAGCGCGAGTCGGACTCGCGCACGAAGGGTTCCGTACCATTATATATTAAAACGAGCAAAAAGATTCACGTTTGTTGTATGGGAGCCCCCTTGTGAGCGATAATTATATGAAAATAAAATATTTTCTCGTCACATTATAATTTTTTATTACATTTTGTTTTACATTTGTTTGTATCCTAGCAACCAAAAATCAACGACAATAAAAACTATGAAAAGTCATAAAACGTTGTATAAGAGAAAAGAGTATTTAATGGCAGTCGGCCACATCCTCCCCTTTTTATAATAAGATGATTTTCTTAAGAGGTCGTCGCAACGTCCCCGCCATAGTCCTTACATCCACCACTCTCGTAATACCATCTCTGCCGGGATATGTAGCAGTTATTACGCCTCGTGGCCAGGTTCCCCTAGGCAAATCTCCGTCGGCTATGAGTACAGGATCTCCAATGTTGACCGGACTCGACACGCCTCGAACACGTCGTGGGGCCAAAGTCGGCAAGTATTCTAAAACCCACCTTCGCCAAAAGTGATCGGCTAATCGTACTGCTTTTCGCCACCCACTTCTGCTGCACAGGTCAGAAACGGTAAGTTTGGCTGGCAATGGACGACCAGATGATGAACCGAGCAGAAAATGTGTCGGTGTCAGGGCTTCTGGGTCAGTTGGGTCAGACGAGACGTGAGTAATGGGCCGCGCGTTGACTAATGCCTCTGCCTCAGGCAAAAGCGTCGCGAGGACTTCATCAGTTGGGGTGCGTTCTCGAAGTGTTACTCGTAGAGCTGTCTTCACACTTTTCACTAATCGTTCCCATGCTCCTCCCATGAACGGAGCTGAAGGTGGAATGAAAACCCACTCAATTTTTATATTTGAGGCGTAGTCTGTAACTGCTTGACCATAAAGCGCACGCAGTTGCCGGTTCGCGCCGACAAAGGCCGTTCCGTTGTCAGAAAATATTTGGCTTGGCGTACCTCTTCGTGATATAAAACGGCGTAGGCACATTATAGCCGCATCAGCTGACAGGCTGTGTACCATTTCAAGGTGTACAGCCCTGGTAGTTAAGCATGTAAACAGAGCAATCCATCGTTTTTCTTGTTTACGACGCACCATCACTTGTAACGGGCCAAAGTAGTCGACTCCAACAAATGTAAAAGGTCGTTTGTGATGCGAGAGCCGAGCTTCAGGCAAATCGCCCATAGGTGGTTGTAAAGGCTTTCCGCGTAGCAACTTACATTTTTGGCAGTTATATACGATCGATCTGACTGTATTTCTCAGACTCAATATCCAAAATTCTTGCCGAAGTTCATTTATCACGGTCTCCGTGTTAGCATGTGCGAATTTCTCATGGAAATGACTGACAAGTAGGCGCACGGCTTGGTCTTTTCCGTCTAGTAAGATTGGATGTTTGGTATGTTGTTGAATGTTTTTGACAGCGCTTATACGTCCTTGCAGATACATCAATCCATCTTTGTTTATAGATGGGGACAGGCCCACGAGACGACTTTTAGGTGAAATGGGGAGTCTTCGCAGGAGGCATTGTAATTCTTTATCGAATGTATTCTTTTGACTTTGGCGTAGGATGTGGACTTGCGCGATTTCTAGGGCTTGCGCATTTAACGGCCTTAAATGCATCTGGGAATTTTCAGATAAATTTGCTATCATAATTATAAAAACCGGCCAAGCGCGAGTCGGACTCGCGCACGAAGGGTTCCGTACCATTATATATTAAAACGAGCAAAAAGATTCACGTTTGTTGTATGGGAGCCCCCTTAAATATTTATTTTATTTTATTTTTTAGTATTTGTTGTTATAGCGGCACAGAAATGCATAACTATCACGGTTTATGAGATACAGCTTGGTGACAGACAGATAGACAGCGAAGTCTTAGTAAGAGGATCCCGTTTTACCCTTTGGGTAAGGAACCCTAAAACAATACATAAGGAAAGAGTTAGTAAATAGTAAAACACGAATTGAATAGTGCAATTTCCTACTGGAAGCAAACAAACAATAGTCGACCGGTATTTCTAAAATGAATTAATAGATGGCGCACACATTTCTAGTAGGATGTATGTCGAAATAGAATGATTAATTTCACCGGCAGTCGTGGTTTTGACGTCGCCTAATTGGTAAAGTACCTTGGAATATGAGAAGATAGAATAGAGAGAAGTTAAGCGCTAAATTTTATAAATTACCCCAGCTTCTCCCCCGTAGGTGATGGCGTGATAATATGTAGCCTATATGTTGCACCGACCTTTTAGTAATATTCATGCAAAATTTGAAGTTAATCCATGCAGTACTTTTTGAGTTTAGTTTTTGTCTGTTTGTCTGTATGTACATACATAACTCTAAAAACTATATTTTTGGCTTCGATATCCATTGTAGATCACGCCCCAAGTATCCTTTAAAAAAAATTCAATGTATAGTTTTGACTTTCGTACAATTTTATTATATTTTGTCGGCGACGTACTGGCAATCCCTCTGGTGTTGCCAGTATCCCTGTGTGGCTGTGATCACTTACCATCGGGTGACCCACTAACTCATTTGCATTGCTATTAAATGGACTGCACGTGTGGCGCAGCGGCTACGACAGTCGCCTCGCCTATTATGGTGACCCATAAATAGTTGTTCTGAGTCTGGATGTAATTTGTGTCCGTCTATTATATGTTTGTAAAGTACCCCGCGACACAGGGATTAGATTATCTAAAACGGGCGCTGTCTTAGAAAAAAAATAGAAAATAAAAAGTAAAAGCATTACTTCAATGAAATTATATATAATATCCAGGGACATTATTTACACACGGCCATCTGAAACCAAACTAAGCAGAGCTTGTACTATGAAAATCAGATATCTGGTATACTACATATACTACTTTTCTTTTGTAAGTAGATACTTATACTGATAATTTCACCCAGACACAGAACAAAAAGACTTCATGCACACAAATATCTGTCCTGGGTGGGAATCGAACCCACGATTTACGCATTTACCAACTACGTCAACTGACATAATATAAATTATACTAGCTGAGTGCCGCGGTTTTACTCGCGTTAATTTTTAAATTATAGCAGTGTGTTATTCGGATATATCACACGTATTATAAAGGCGAAACTTTGTCAGTGTTTGAGTGTGTATGTCTGTTACTTCTTCACGTCTAAACGGCTTGAACGATTTTAATAAAATTTTGTATGGTGTTAGCTGACACCCTGGATTAACACATAGGCTTATAATTTATAAAGTTTAAAGGGGTAAAACCGCGGGGCGCAGCTAGTATATAATAATATAACCTGTACTAGATGTGCACCGCGGTTTTACCCGCGTTAAATTTTATAAATTATAGCCTATCTGTTATTCAGATATATAAACTATATTACTACAAAGTTTCATCAAAATCCGTTCAGTAAATTATTCATGAAAGAGTAAGAAATATCTATACATGTATCCATACTCACAAACTTTCGCATTTATAATATTGGTAGGATTATATACGTTAACTTCGGCTGGTAGGTAAACATTTCTATGTATGTCACAGAACCGTCAACGTTTTGCTTCGTAAATGATATGAATATATCAGCTAGTTAAACTTTCGCATTTATAATATTGGTAGGACTATATCCGTTAACTTCGGCTGGTAGGCAAACATTTCTATGTATGTCACAGAACCGTCAACGTTTTGCTTCGTAAATGATATGAATATATCAGCTAGTTAAACTTTCGCATTTATAATATTGGTAGGATTATATACGTTAACTTCGGCTGCTAGGGAAACATTTCTATTTATGTCACAGAACCGTCAACGTTTTGCTTCGTAAATTATATGAATATATCAGCTAGTTAAACTTTCGCATTTATAATATTGGTAGGATTATATCCGTTAACTTCGGCTGCTAGGGAAACATTTCTATTTATGTCACAGAACCGTCAACGTTTTGCTTCGTAAATGATATGAATATATCAGCTAGTTAATCTTTCGCATTTATAATATTGGTAGGATTATATCCGTTAACTTCGGCTGGTAGGTAAACATTTCTATTTATGTCACAGAACCGTCAACGTTTTGCTTCGTAAATGATATGAATATATCAGCTAGTTAAACTTTCGCATTTATAATATTGGTAGGATTATATACGTTAACTTCGGCTGCTAGGGAAACATTTCTATTTATGTCACAGAACCGTCAACGTTTTGCTTCGTAAATTATATGAATATATCAGCTAGTTAAACTTTCGCATTTATAATATTGGTAGGATTATATCCGTTAACTTCGGCTGCTAGGGAAACATTTCTATTTATGTCACAGAACCGTCAACGTTTTGCTTCGTAAATGATATGAATATATCAGCTAGTTAATCTTTCGCATTTATAATATTGGTAGGATTATATCCGTCAACTTCGGCTGGTAGGTAAATATTTCTATTTATGTCACAGAACCATCAACGTTTTGCTTCGTAAATGATATGAATATATCAGCTAGTTAAAATTTCGCATTTATAATATTGGTAGGATTATATCCGTTAACTTCGGCTGGTAGGTAAACATTTCTATTTATGTTACAGAACCGTCAACGTTTTGCTTCGTAAATGATATGAATATATCAGCTAGTTAAACTTCCGGAATGTATCGCGCCGCGCAGAGAGCCGCCGTTCTCAATCGTACTCGATCTATACTGGCAATGATTTTCATTTGGATGTGGTTTAAGTTGTGAGTTTACAGCTTGGCAATATTTATGTGAAAGTTTGAGAATTGTTTTCGTAAAGATACCCTCTAGAATTACCATATAATTTATGATAGAAATCGTTAAGTTTAAATAAATAAGTTAATAAGTTCAGTTATTGTCAGAATGTTTTTTTAAAGTTGAACTTTTTAATAAACATTCTTCTCTAGAGTTCATTCTAAAGGGTTAAATAATAATATCCTGGGACATTCTTCACTCACGGCCGTCTGATCCCAAACTAAGCGTGTACTATGGAAACCAGATAATTGACATGTTGCAAAAACATACTTATATAGATAACTAGCTGTGCCCCGCGGTTATACCCGCGTTAAATTTTATAATTTATCATAGCTCTTCCCCCGTTGGTGATAGCGTGATAATATGTAGCCTATATGTTGACCCGACCTCTTAGTAATATTCATGCAAAATTTGAAGTAAATCCATGCAGTACTTTTTGAGTTTAGCCCGGACATACATACAGACAAACAGAGACACAGACATAAACTCTAAAAACTAAATTTTGGGCTTCGATATCGATTGCAGATCATGCCCCAAGTATCCTTTAAAAAAATATTCAATGTACAGTTTGACTTTCCTACGATTTTATTATATGTATAGATTACACCCAGACTCAGGACAAACATACATTTTCTGCAGCGTGAAAGGCAAGCATTTATCATCCACGCCAACCGGGCCGTCATCACGAAACGTATCAAAATATGTACCTTTACCGAGAACTCCTATAGTTAGTAACTTGTAATACTAGAACCTGTGTTTGGACATGTTGACGGGTTATTATCAAAAGCTACTATGTTAGTTTTATGATTGGCATTTGCACAATGCTGCGTGGCGACGCGACCATGAGAATGAGAGATAAATATTAACTTCATTTGCTAATGTGCTTCATCCTAGCAGTCATAGCTTAAGCTATCGTGAAACCATTTGGGGCCACCAAATGGTTTCATGTGTATGCCTGTTTATATATAGTTTTATTTCTTTTAATATGACAATGAATTCAGTTCCGATGGTCAACCTCAGCAAAGACTAGGCACCTACTGGAACAATAGGATGGCTAACTGTTGTTTTCCAGTCTAGAAAGAATAAAAGAGTCACCCCACCCCATACCATACCATACCCCGTACCATATAAGGCGGCTAAGAGATACACCAGATAATCAGGCAGTAGACCCAACTGTGTAGTATAGCTACAACGTAACTGCGGTCGAAAACTCGCATGCTAAAGTTACAGAAACCTTTGGGAGAGGCCTATGTTCAGCAGTGGACGATTATGATGATGATATTATGATGACTAGGAAGATCAAGCACAGAAGTCAACAACAGTTTTACTTAATCACAATAAGAGAGACTCTCTATTTAGATAGAGGTACAGAGGCGTACCTCCTTTCTAGACAAGTTTATAAATGGGTGTATTTCTTGCCTGAAAAGTCTTTACAAAACTTTTCGGTCAGACTCGGCATTTCTATTTTTAGCAGGACTTCATTGTCTTCAGTTGAATACGTTACTTTTAGACCAACAAGGTGGTCTAGTTTACTTTGTAATGTGACAATGGTTTCTAGATAACCAAACATGGGGTCTGGTTCAGGAATGGTATGAAATCAATTCCTTTCAGTCGCTGTCGATCAGATATCGACAGGAGCCCAATTGTCCTTGAAACACCCTCCACAAAACAAAAATCGTTTGAGTAAGCATTCGTTCGGAAATCACGCATTTAGCGCCTCCATCAATCAATTTCCCGAACGAGATTACAACGAGGGAAGGAAGTAATGCCTTGCCTGCTTGTCGGCTGTACCACGCCTGATGTGACCTTGACTTACGTTCATCGGAGCATTTTCTCTTGCGTCAGTGAAAATTGAAATGGAGGCATGGCCCCACGTAGCACAAGGAAGCATAATAATATAATTAATTTATGAACGCATGCTGCTTAAAGGCTTTGCAACGTGCTGGTGCGCAAATAATACATACATTTTTTTTATTACTTTATGCACAAAAAATTGTACAAAAGCGGACTTAATGCCTTAGGCATTTTCTGCCAGTCAAACTTAGGGTGGTGCAGAGAGAGCATGGTAGGTGCACGGATCATAAGCTAAACATTAATAGTAAAAAATTACTATTAATGTTTAGCTTATGATTTGCCACTTAAAATATTGCCTTATAAATGTAGTAGCTATGCCCTGCGGTTTCACCTACGTTAAAGTAGTTTTGGTGTAAAAGATTAACAAACATACATTCATACATTCATACATCTATACTATATATTATACATATATTTATATTTTGGCAGTGCACGTCGGAATAGCTCGCAGATGGTAGATTTTTTCCTACTTACTTGACACTTATCGTTATATTTTGGACAATTCACACAATACATTTATAAATTATAGCCTATGTGTTATTTTGATATATAAGCTATATTATTGTAAAGTTTCATCAAAATCCATTCAGTAGTTTTTACGTGAAAGAGTAAGAAACATCCATCCATCCATCCATACTTACAAACTTTCGCGTTTATGATATTAGTAGAATTTGTCCATTTACTATCTATGCTGTAAATCTCAACTAATTTATACAAATGTTTTGATGACAAGGTAAAAAGGAAATAATTAGTGGCCACTTACATTTTTTTATCGAGGAAGTTTCCATCTACTCTCGGCTGCACGTGTCAGCGTTTTGCTACAACATTGGTGCTCTTGTAATTTGGTTTTGATCCAGTTATACTCACTCTGGGTATGTTTTATGGCATTAAAATTGTACAAAGGATGATAGTATTACACAGGGCATTATTTAACTAGGATGGACGATGTTTTAAAAATAAATACATGTGTAATACTCGGCTTTCTGCTCTTCCAACGATGGAAGAGATTGTTGAAGACTCCAATTGCAGTAGTTTTATAATTTAATTTTTTTTTCTGTCGACTGTGCCAAATGGGTCACTTCACGAAAAAATTTTAAAATACATCATGTAAATGTTATTTTATTATCGGCAGGCGAACCAAAGTCACCGTCATAGCCCGAAGAATTGCAAAACTGAAGTGGCAGTGGACCATAGCTCGTAGAACCGACGGCCGTTGGGGCAGAAAGGTTCTTGAGTGGCACCACGAACCGGAAGACGCAGCGTGGGCAGGCCCCCTACAAGATGGACCGATGATCTTGTGCGGGTTGCTGGAAACTGCTGGATGCGAATAGCGCAAGACCGGCAATTGTGGAGATCTTTGGGGGAGGCCTTTCTCCAGCAGTGGACGTCGGCTGATATCATGATGATGAAATTTTATTTTATTCTTCCAATCCTGTCAAGATGAGATAGAACATAAAAATATGTTTTCCTTTTTTATATTACTAAAGCATATAGTCATGATACATAACATATATCCATAAATCAAGTTCCTAATTTATAACTTAAAATAATTATGGTACTTAAATGAAAATGGTACATAATTAAACTTAATAACCGCTCTACCTCATAACTTAGGTCCAAAAATACTCGGGCTCTGATGCACTACAGCTAAATCGTTGTGCATTTGTCCAAGTAACACCTCAATTTATTTTAGAAAACAGCACTAAAGCAGTGATCTGAACTGAGATGTCTGTTGGGTACGACTTGACGTCGTATTGTGGCACGATTTATCGTTTCGATTTTTTCCAATCGGTGTTCAATAGAATCCAATAAAAAGTCAACTTCGTTATTTACTTACTTATGGTACAGTGGTTACCCTAGTGTTAGAGTTGTTCAAGCCGCCCAGTTAGCCTTTGACATGGCTTAACGACTGTTGTCTAATGACTGCAACCGGGACCGACAGCTTAATTTGCCCTCCGAAGCACGAAGAAGCTCAGAAATTAAACAACTTTGGCGGTCACCCATCTATAGACTGACCGCGAGCCTAGTTGCTTAACCTCCGCGAAGACTTACGGACTAGTGAGAGCATCTGGCTATGAGCATCTATATGTATATATATCTACGAGTTGTTACGGTTTTACCCGCGTTAAATTTTATAAATTATCACAGCTCCTCCCCCGTATATATATTGACTCGATTTCTCAGTAATATTCATATAAATTTTGAAGTAAGTCCATGCGTACTGCATGGTTGAGTTTAGCCCGGACATAACATACAGACAAACATTCAAAAAGCTATATTTTTGGCTTCAATATCGATTGTATATCACGCACCCAAGTATCCTTTAAAAAAACATTCAATGTACAGTTTGGACTTTCCTACGATTTTATTATACCAATAGATATAAGAATATAATATTGAATTGATAAGTAATGGAATCAGATGTTATCTTGCAAAATCCATGATAGTCAAAATACAATAAAATACAAACTTTATATTTAGTGTTATTTCTGTGAAATATGAGTTTGATTAAGCTGGGATGCCAATTCCGCGCTCACATTCTCCAAAAAAATATGCAAGTAAGAGAATATAAACAAATAACATGCACTACAATTATACCCAACATGATTTTCAGTCCTGGGGCTCTACCAGCTAAGTCGCCGAACATCGATTTCTTAAATGGCGTTCAAATAAATAAAGGTTAAAAATGACTTAATCAATCGTTAAATTGACTTCCATGACCACATGTGACGTCATAAACGGTCCGAAATCGATTGTCAACGTTAAAGCCGATTTAACGATTGATTAAGTAATTTTTAACCTTTATTTATTTGAACGCCATTTAAGAAATCGATGTTCGGTAACTTAGCCGGTAGAGCCCCTGCACAGACCTTTCGTCCGAATGTTGAAGATGGAACTGACAGAAGCAGAAAGAAAGAGAAAACACGTGTTCTCTTTTTTTCTCCTTCTGGTGCATGTCTCTTGCATGTGTGTATATTTTCCGTATGTGAAGGCGGTGGAATTTGAATCACATGGCCGTACAATGGAGCAGTTTTATTTTGACGTGCCTGTTTGGTAGATGGTAGATACGTGCCTTTAACGCCGCGTGCTTGAACATGTCTGTTTGTCTTGAGTCTGGGTGTAATAATTTATATTAATACCTATTTACAAATGAACAGTAGTAAATGGTGTATATAGAAATGATGGTAGTAAAATAGAAAAGTTGGTAGATGGTGCAGGTTCGAGACCCGCGGGGCGATCAAATTTATGATTTCCCATTTTTGAGATTAGATAAACGCTTTGCATTGCGAATAGTACTATAAAATTTAAATTTAATAATTTGGAAGGTATTATCAATATGATATGATCTTTCACATGCAACTGTGAACATATCAGTCGGCCATGTTTCTAGAAAACAAAACCGATAAATAATACCTACATCGTCCGGAAGGGTGTTACGAGTAGCAAGGGAATCCTAAATTTGATCTGCCAGCGTGTATCGTTCGTAGCTTAACGCAGAGCGCCTACCCCGGATTGGTAGATGGTGCAGGTTCGAGACCCGCCGGACGATCAAATTTATGATTTCCCATTTTTGAGATTAGATAAACGCGTTGCATTGCGAATAATGCTATAAAATTTAAATTTAGTAGTAAGTATATCGATACTCCCACGCAACAATAACCTGATAATAGAAAATCAATATTTTATAGGAGAAAAGGTTTACTCATTTTATTTAATATCTTTTCAGCAAATGGGACTATTGGTGTCATTGATGTATCAAATAAAAGCAATTTTTTGTGAAATATACCTGTGCCATTATGATTATATGTGAGATTTCTTTCTTTCAAAACCTAGAAATCGTAATAGCACTTACGGGATTATTGCAGTAAATTCATTAGACAAAATATTTCATATCATTATATTATAGACTTTTACAGCGTAATATTTTTTTCTTAAGGATGATACATAACGTCTTATTACGGAGTTATAGCTGTAATATTAAACAACCCAGTGAGATTAGGCACCGTAAAAATGCTTATACGTGCTGTTCAAGCTTGAAATGTGAATGTAAACTATTGTCACGATGCCTGATCTCACTTGCAACCCTAGTGTCAGAGTTGCTCAAGCCGCCCAGTATGCCTCTGACATGGCTTAACGACTGTCTTCTAATGACTACAACCGGGACCGATAGCTTAACGTGCTCTCCGACGCACGGAGACGCTCAGAATAGAAACCACTTTTGGCGGTCACCCATCCATGGACTGACCGCGAGCCTAATTGCTTAACTTCGCCGATCACTTACGGACCGGTGAGACCATCTAGCTATGAGCGCCTCTGCTGATGTCACTGGGAATGTATGTTTGTCCGTTCCATTAAATTAAGAGTGTAAGGCAGGGAGTTCTGTAGCTGTAGGAACCATTGTATGGTACGAATGTGTATTTCGGAATAAACTTCGCCTACTTATATTTACCTTTCTTATAATACAAGAGGTATACGTTTAAGGAGGTTATCTATACCTATAATAAAATCGTAGGAAAGTCAAAACTGTACATTGAATATTTTTTTAAAAGGATACTTTGGGCGTGATCAACAATCGATATCGAAGCCAAAAATATGGTTTTTAGAATTTTGTCTTTGTGTCTGTATGTATGTCCGGGCTAAACTCAAAAAGTACTGTATGTATTTACTTCAAATTTTGCACGAATATTACTAAAAGGTCGGGTCAACATATAGGCTACATATTATCACGATATCACCTACGGGGGAGGAGCTATGATAATTTTCAAAATTCAACGCGGGTAAATCCGAGGGGCACAGCTATATGTTGACCCGACCTCTTCGTAATATTCATGCAAAATTTGAAGGAAATCCTTGCAGTACTTTTTGAGTTTAGCCCGGACATACATACAGACAAACAGATAAACAGACAAAAATTCTAAAAACTATATTTTTGGCTTCGATATCAATTGTTGATCACGCCCAAAGTATCCTTTTAAAAAAATATTCAATGTACAGTTTTGACTTTCCTACGATTTTATTATATGTATTGATAACAATGCACCAAAAAAACGTACCTGTGTTGTCGGTTACACTTTTGTACATAATGTTCCGGAGAACAGAGCAGTGCAGTCTAGTCAAGTTTTAGGCTAGCCTTAACGGATTAAAGCTAGCCTAAAACTTGACTAGACTGCACGTGTGGCGCAGCGGCTAAGATAGTCGCCTCGCGGATTCGAGTCCCGCGCCGTACAACTATTTATTTATTTATATTATTTTATTGACTTCGTAATATTTTTTGTTATGTACACCCCCTACTACCCCCGTCTTTCTATTCACTAACAGTTCTGGTCCATTCATCGGTTGCCTGGAAGAGATATATAGCTTTTAGCGATAAGGCCGCCACTTGTACTATTTCCATTTTAATGTAATTTTTTACTCTAAGTTTATGTCTTTGGTGTGCAATAAAGAGTTATCTATCTATCTAACTATTTGTGTCACTCATAAATAGTTTTTCTGAATCTGGATGTAATTTGTGTCCGTCTATTATATGTTTCTAATGTACCCCGCGACACAGGTATTAGATTACATAGTGCGGGCATTGTCTTTTCAAAAAAGGACAAAATCAACTTGCAAGACGTATTTAATGTGTTTTATATAGAAATGTCATGTATATATTTTTCAGTGTAAAGTTGTTATTGAAAAGTGAATTTACATCAGGGCTCCAACTTTAATTATTTTGTCCAACTCTTTTGCTTCTATACTCTATTCATCCTTGTGCGAGAAGTATTTTTTTTGTTTGTTCACATGTTCATGAGCCACATGGAGTTTCATCATATCAGCTGGAAGATGTCTACTGCTAGACAAAGGCCTTCCCCAAGTATGTCCACAATAGCCGGTGCTGGGCTGCCCGCATCCAACGGCTTCAGTTTAGTTTCATAGAACTAGAATAGTTACATATTACACCTTGTATTTACACCCACATGTGTACCATTCGCACTTCCTGTATTATAATTGCATACCATCTTGATATTCTCTATTCAATAAACCCAAAATCTTTCATTATACAAAAGGTGAAGGCAGCGCGCCATGTGCCGTGACATATTACTACGTAAATTGTCTCAATTCTCTCTTCCACTGCCTGGCGAAGAAAAGTTGAAATATTTCCAATTATCTCAAACGGAAGTGAATAATCTGTTAGCGACATTACCGCCTTTACCTTTTTCTAATATGTAGTATTAGTATTTATGTAGTATATATATATTATTAGAAAACGTTTCACTTTCTTTTTAACATGGTTAATAAATTAGCTAAGTAGGTACTATAGATTATGAATATAAATTATTTTGATTGTGCTTGGAATTATCTGTTAGCAATAAGATATCTGTAATCTACACATATAATAAAATCGTAAGAAAGTCAAAGCTGTACATTAAATATTTTTTTAAAAGGATACCTGGGGCGTGATCTACAATCGATATCGAAGCCAAAAATATAGTTTTTAGAATTTTTGTCTGTTAAAGTACTCCATGGATTTACTTCAAATTTTGCATGAATATTACTAAGAGGTCGGGTCAACATATAGGCTACATATTATCACGCTATCACCTACGAGAGAGAAGCTGTGATAATTTATAAAAAAATTAGTCGGGTAAAACCACGGGTCACAGCTAGTAATTAAATATATTTGAGATAGTGAGTAGCTTTTAATGCACACGTGTAGTAGGTTTTTTTCTGCTTCATCATCATCATCATATCAGCGGGCAGCGCTGGACCGGCTATTGTGGAAATCCTTGGGGGAAGCCTTTGTCCAGCAGTGGACGTCTTTCGGCTGATATGATGATGATGATTTTCTGCTGTACGTAATTTAATGTTAACATATAACTGAACATTTATATAAACTTTCTTTGACCAACAGTCTAGTGGTTGTGACCCTGACTGCTAAATCAGAGGTCGTGTGTTCGATTCCCACCCGGGATAAATCTTTGTGTGATGAACACAATTATTTGTTCTGATATGATGAGATGTAGATAAATTAAACCTAGACATAATTTATCTATATCTTTACCAGCTCTGCCTAGTTTATGATTCGATGGCAGTATGTTACTTGTCCAAAGATATTAATTTATTTATTTGATACAGATATCAGACCAATGTTTTTAACGCAGCCAATGATTCTATCTTACACCTGGCAACAAATAAATTCAGAAGGTTCATTCAAACGCAAATCGCTACAACATTAAAGGCATTTTAACGGCCTAATACAATTTAATAAAGAAAACGGGGAATATTGAAACTCCGGAACGAGTTTCTGAGTAAATTTCAAGAGAATTGAGCCTTTAGTAGGGGAGCCAATGGGGTAAAGTCATCAAAACTGCAAAGGGTAAACTGACCGGCAAACTTTTATTGTTACCTGCCTTGGAGATGGAACGTATTTCTTCCATTATCTGATTGGAGTGAATTTTAAATGTGATTGAAATTGCCTGAATAAATTGGAAGCCATGTCTCATTTTTATGGATGGGATTTTTCGGTGTATGACTTTTGGGGACAGTATTGTTTTAGGACTGAGTTGGTTTTATTAATGTCAATTTCATTGGAGTTTTCGTTCCTCCATTCGGGTTTATTTAAGGAAAGTAATATCGACTTTGATTCTGAATTGATTTTGATTTGTATGATTATTGGTTATTACCAATCTGCAATCACTCAGTATTTTGACTCCGTTCCTCTTTTTTCATCGGACTACCAGGTGTCGGGGAGGTCTCCACCGCTTTTTTGTTGACATCCCATTATGCCGCACGAGGCGGTTTGCTTCCTCCTTCATAATACGTACGGCTAAGCGGTGGAAAACCCTCCCGAACGACATGTTTCCAGACTCATACAACATGGGTTTATTCAAGGCTAGAGTGAACAGGCATCTTATGGGTACGCGCGGTCCACCTTCGACCACATCTTCACATACCATCAGGTGAGATCGTGGTCAAGCGCAAATCCATCCAGCACAAAAAAAGACTTCACGCAGGGTACGGAACATTTTTCAGCATATGCTAATTGGTATTAAGAAAAGTTAAGAAAGAATATAGAAAATAATGTTATACATTTCAGATCTTGAACTTAATACTTCAATACAAGATTGAAAACTAACACTAATTAATAAAGTCGTTAAGAACTTGTTATTTGTTTATTATTAAAAAATAACAAGAACATTCGTTTCATGTTATAGTTTTAGTATTAATTTCTATTTCAAAAATTAGACTTATTAATTTTTATTAAAATTTTAGTTTTATAGCATTATTCACAATGCATAGCAATTTAGTCCCAAAAATTGGAAGTAATAAAATTAGTCATCTGGTGGGTCTAGAACCAGCACCCTCTTTCAACCCGGGGTAAGCGCTCTGCGTTAAGTTACGAACGATACACACTGGCAGATTTGTATTAGAATTCCCTTGCTAGCTTAGTTTTCTAAAAACACGTCCCAGTGATATGTTAAAAACATAACTTAATTTCCTTGATTAAGCTATGACGTCATCGGTCTAATAATGGTATTCATAACCGTCACCGTTCACCGTAGCCTAGTTGGTAGTGCTCCTGCCTCCGAAGCTGGTGTGATGAGCACGAATATTTGTTTCTGAGTCATGGATGTTTTCTATGTATTTAAAGTCAAAGTCAAAGTAATTTATTTGTTAAACATAGGTAATATGGTATATGGTATAAAAATTGTGTTGTATCACTATGTTTTGCCTTGCAAGGCGTACAAATCATACAGAGCAAACAAACATGCAAAAGTAGATCGGACATTTCTTATTTTATGTTTTTGTCATCTAAAAACTCATTGATAGTGTAGTAAGCCTTTTCAATTAAAAAATTCTTTAGTTGCAATTTAAAATGGTTTATGTTACTAATGTTTTTTATAGTTTTTGGTAATTTATTAAAAATTTTTGGACCCATGCCGAGACAACTCTTTGAAAAAAATGCAGTATTATGTCTTTTTAACTTTAGTATATTTTGGTGACGTCTATTATTAAGTGTATCAAATTTAAATAGATTCACCTTTACAAATATTGCAATTTCATAAATATAGAGGGATGGAAGCTTAAGTAATTTAAGATTAATGAAATATGTTTTGCAACTTTCGGTAGTTTTTAAGCAACATATGGCTCGAAGACATTGTTTCTGGGCTTTAATTCAAGTATTTATCTATCTATATAAGTATGAATATCGTCGCCTGGTACCCATAGTACAAGCTTTGCTTAGTTTGGGGCTAGGATGATCTGTGTGACATTGTACCTATAATAATATAATATATATGAAAAAAAAAATATACGGTCTACCAAAATGAAGGGTAACCGAAAACTGGACATACGATCAGACTGTAAAAGGGTAACTATCTAAATCCGTTAGCTTGATATATACTCCGTACTTTGATCGGCACGTTAAGGTCGATTATACTCATGAAGAGGTTGTAAACACAGGGAAAACTAGAAAGAAGAAGAATGTATAGACGCCAGCACATCAAGCTACCCCAATCTGTCAAATTTCCCCAATTGAAAATAAACCTTACGATATTGTGATAAAGTTGAAAATCTATAAAAGAAATTTGACAGATTGGGGTAGCTGGATGCGCTGGCGTCTGTATGTTCCTATGTGCAGTGGCAATAGTGTAATATTTGCTTAGACGTCACAATGCTATGTTTCTGCAAGAGCCAGATTTCTGAAGTTGTTGGTGAAATTTCCTAAATACGTAGACGAATATACGCTGCTATTGCACTGGTTTAAGGGAAAGAAGAGTTACGATTCCCCGCACGCTTAAAAGTTTTGTTATTTACTAACCTATTGAACTTGCTGCCAGTATACAGTACTGACAGCAAGTTCAATAGGTCACTAAATAACAATTTACTTATAATATAATTAAGGCAAGACCGAAGAATTGCAAAACTGAAGTGGCAGTGGGCGGGGCACATAGCTCCTAGAACCGATGGCCGTTGGGGCAGAAAGGTTCTTGAGTGGCGACCACGAACCGGAAGACGCAGCGTGGGCAGGCCCCCTACAAGATGGACCGATGATCTTGTGCGGGTGCTGGAAACAACTGGATGCGAATAGCGCAAGACCGGCAATTGTGGAGATCTTTGGGGGAGGCCTTTGTCCAGCAGTGGACGTCTTTCGGCTGATATGATGATGATGATGATAATTTAGGCAACCTGCTCGCACTAAGGAAATTCCTGTTTCTCTGATTGCACTAATAACGCAATTTAGGAACAAAAAACTTACTACCCCACTACACATGTCCCTAAAATAGTTATGGGGTTTAACCCACTACAGGTGGTAGATAAGGCATCGTGGTCAAAGAGGGGTGACTTACTACTACGTACAGACGCCAGCACATCCAGCTACCCCAATATGACAAATTTCTTTTATAGATTTTCAACTCTATCACAAAAGCATAAGGTTCACTTTCAATTGGGGAAATTTGACAGATTGGGGTAGCTTGATGCTTGCTTGGTGCTGGCTTCTGGACATTAACCACTACGCCTATTTCAATTTAATAATATAACAAATTATTACATTTATTGAATAAAAGTTAATATTTATTAGTTAATATTTTTATTGAATAAAAGAACCAAATCAATTTTATTAATATAAATAATAATATTAATGGAAATATAAATTTAATAAACCTAAACATTACAAATTATAGTATGTAGTTCGATATAGGGCTTACCATATTAATTTATTCCACGGCAATATAAATAATATTTTTTTACAAATTATTACATTTATTGAATAAAAGTTAATATTTTTTAGTTAATATTTTTATTGAATAAAAGAACCAAATCAATTTTATTAATATAAATAATAATATTAATGGAAATATAAATTTAATAAACCTAAACATTACAAATTATAGTATGTAGTTCGATATAGGGCTTACCATATTAATTTATTCCACGGCAATATAAATAATATTTTTTTACAACTTTGGTTTGGTACATAAATATATCCCTGTATTGCATGAGACTTCAAAAAAATGCAATTAACTTACACTTAGAACAACTAGACACAGAACAATAATTAAGGGTCACTTAAATAGTCGTCCCGAGCGAAGATCAAACCCGAAGGACAAGGGAGCCGAGGGAATAGGGACTAGGGAGACAACTAACGTAACCACTGCGCACTGCAGTCAATAATGAAGATAGTACCGTCAGTTGGTTGTTAAAGGCGTTTAACCGCACTTCCACTGCAACTTTACGTGGAATACCCCTGCTAAGTTCGTTCTGTTGCTGACCGTATACCCAACACTTCGCTCACTTTGTCACTTTAATTTCCCTGCTGCGATTCTGTTAGCATGAACTTTGAAGGGGCGAATTTATGAAGTTTGACCTGAATGATGTTGGCACTTACAATATACGTTCTTCCCTTAATTACCCAAATGCATTACTAGATTCGCATACAATTATTTGAGTAGTTAGTAAAATTATTGAGAGTCTTATTTAAATAAAAAATAATTATATCCAGTATCACTGTTAAGATTATCTGGTTGAAACTTTTGTAAAGTTATGACTAACTTAGAAGTCTAAAAAATTCTGCAAAAATGTGATTAGTCTTCACTTAGGTTACTTGGCCATGATATTTTAAAATATTTAATTAAATAATCTAAGTGAATAAATTGTGTTATATTTAAGTGAATATACTATACGGTCTAGGTTTTTGTTTAGCTAGCAAAAAGTACCAAGTTACCACGAAAACAGCTAGAAAGAACCGACCAAGTGCGAGTCGGACTCGCCCATGAAGGGTTCCGCAGCAGCAAGTATTTCAGTTGATTAAATGAAAGGTAAATTGCGGTTTACGATTTATGACGCATTAAAATAACTACTTACTAGAGATCAAGTAAGTAGTTTAGTTTTTGAATTCAAACCAATTTTCGTTGTTAGTTTACATAGTAATGTACATCATATATTTTTTTTAGTTTTATTATTCTCTTATTTTAGAAGTTACAGGGGGAGGGGGACACTCGTTTTTCCACTTTGGAAGTGTCTCTCGCGCAAACTATTCAGTTGAGAAAAAATAATATTAGAAACCTCAATATCATTTTTGAAGACCTATCCATAGATAGGACCCCACATGTATGGGTACGATAAAAAAAAAATTGTGTTTCAGTTCTTTGTATGGGGAACCCCCAAAATTATTATTCTTTTTCTGTTTTTGTGTGAAAATCTTAATGCGGTTCATAGAATACATCTACTTACCAAGTTTCAACAGTACAGCCTTTATAGTTTCGGAAAAAGTGGCTGTGACATACGGACGGACAGACAGACATGTCTGGGTACGATAAAAAAAAATTGTGTTTCAGTTCTTTGTATGGGGAACCCCCAAAATTATTATTCTTTTTCTATTTTTGTGTGAAAATCTTAATGCGGTTCATAGAATACTTACCAAGTTTCAACAGTACAGCTCTTATAGTTTCGGAAAAAGTGGCTGTGTCATACGGACGGACAGACAGACAGACATGACGAATCTATAAGGATTCCGTTATTTGCCATTTGGCTACGGAACCCTAAAAACAACGTTTATTCAGAAAACTACACAGGCAACATTCAAATCCGCACAAACAACAGTAGAAAAGAAAATTTCATATCCAAATTTTCAGCCCGACCCTTGATTTGAACCTAGGACCTCATTATCTGAGGTTTAACATGCTTCCGCTAGAACAACGAGGTATTCAAATATTCATCTGTAGATTGACAATATTGCAAAGCTTACGTAGACACCATACATTACTTGATTGAATTATGTAAATGCGAAAATAATATTTCAGCTCGTGAAATGGATGTCGAAATGCTATGAGCTCTTGAAATATGTAAATAATAATATTTTATGCGTAGAGTTCGCTTTATCTCAAAATTAACGCGCATTTGTTAACGCGCCTCATCAGTTGGAGTGCACATTAACTATTTAGTTAACACAGGAGCACTTTCTATTCGATCACTCTCGTGATCCAATGGGACGCCTAGCGACTAGCCCGACCCAGGATTTGAACGCAGGACCTCGTTATCTGCGGGTGAACACGCTTCCGCTAGACCAACGACGCAGTAAAAGGCCCTTTGATATAAAAAAAACAATCGCACGCTTGGCAGACGGATCGACGATCGCGGTATGATGGTCAAAGTACACAGAGAGACGCTGCTGCCCGTTCTCCGGGAGATATACCCTCAGGTCGACTGCTACGCCCCCACACAGCAAAAGTGAAATTAAGACGCTTAAAGCTGAAAGAAATTCATGTTTCCAAGTCCAAAACATATCCATCCAGATGACATGATGATGATCGCATATATACCGAGTTTCTTAGAACGTATAGCAGATGAACTTCGAAGTGATTTTGTATGGGTTTCTTTTGAGTCACTTTGTAAGGACCACAACAAGTCTTCAATATTACAAATCATACATTCATGTATTATAGGAACATTTAATAATAATATAATAAACTCGGACATGATGTCCCAATTTATAACATATTCACACGCTTGTACAATGGAAACCAGGTAACTGATATATTACATATACTACTTTTATTTTGTAAATACATACTTATATAGATAATTACACCCAGACTCAGGACAAACAGACATGTTCATGCCCACAAATATCTGTCCAGGACGGAAATCGAACCCATGACATGCGGCGTGCAAGGCAAGCATTCACCAACTACCCAAACCGGCCCGTCGTAATATATAATGTACAATATACTATATCTAGTAATGACTATTACCAATAATTATGTAATTAGCAGCTATTCAGATATTCACTCAATCGAATCTAATAACATTAGCGGATTATGTTCAAAGGAGAGAGATAAGAGACATTAGTCGTCCCTTTCCCCTGTCATCATGACAATATCCTTTATGCTTGCCTCTTTTATATAGAAGTAAAAAATGTT
Source organism: Pseudoips prasinana (assembly GCA_951640165.1). Lineage (NCBI taxonomy): Eukaryota > Metazoa > Arthropoda > Insecta > Lepidoptera > Nolidae > Pseudoips > Pseudoips prasinana. Next base: position 33,029,173 of record OX621245.1, on the reverse strand, counting down.
AGGATGTTATCTTCGCTCATTATTTTTCCAATATCAAGGATCCATTTTTGGTTAAGCAAAAATTATTTCTAAGTTTCTTTTGAAATTAATGATAGTGCGAAAAGTGGTCATTAGAATATGTCTATGCCTAATTTTTTTTTTTATAAAATTGGATGGCAACGAGCAAGCGGGTCACCTGATGGTAAGTGATCACCGCCGCCCATGGACACTCGAAACACCAGAGGAGCAGCAAGTGCGTAGCCGGCCTTTAAGAAAAGTATAGGCTCGCTTCTTGAAGGTTGCCATGTCATACCAGATCGGAAATACCTCTGCAGCTAATGATGAATAAAGAAAGCTGCTCCATGGACTAGTAAAACATAAGACTAAGCCATATATTTTTTAGGGTTGCTTACTTCCCTATTCCTTATTCCATCAATTGTTTGGGTTCAATAACATTGTAACCCAAGTAAGCACATTGTACGTTTTTGCAACCATTGTTATAATAATCATATCACGAATATTATAATTGACTGAATGACTGCCTCGTTGGTCTAGCGGTAGCGTGTTCAACCGCAGAAAATGAGGTCCTAGGTTCATATCCCGGGTCGGGCTAAAATGTGATTTTGGGATATTTCCGTAAAAATAAATTTCTCAGTATCAGCCCGAAGTCTGGAATTTGGCGGTATTACACCCCCGTGCGTCGGAGAGCACGTAAAGCCGTCGGTCCTGTACCTGACCTCTTTCCGGTCGTGTCGCTAGTCGTCTCATCGGATCAAGAGTGATGAAGTAGATGGTGCCCCTGTGTTTGCGCACATACCTGTGCACTATAATATTTCTTGCGCAATTGGCTAATCTCCATTGATAATGTATTAAGTGACTAGTTTTAGATTATATTAATCTAATATTAATGTAATCACTTCTTTGCCTGAAATACAGGATTACTTAGTTCAGGCACATCTGTAATGTTTTGTAGCGAATTAAGATTATTGTATTTGTAGTTTTATTTTATGTTTTTGGTGTTAAGAATTTTATCTGTAATAAATTATTATTATATGTTTCTGCTGTACTTCCATAGGTTTTTGGACCAGCTCTTGTCTACTACTTTTTATGAGCTGTTTGGAGTGTTTTAGTTACATTATTTTTGTTTACATTTGGTTATACTTATCTGTAGATTCCTTATTAAACATTGCTCCTATTATGTTTGGAGGAATTCCCACGCACCGTTCTGGTCCACAGAACTTTTAGACCCCTTCCCAGCCATTGCATCTGCTTTTTAATTGCCTTCTATTCCTGTATGGTCTGGTATAATACTATCTTCTAAGTATTGTTTTTTTTTTATGAAAGTCCTAAATAATGATATAAATAGTAGAGTGAGACTGGCGTAATTAATATATAATTGAATGTAATGCTGCCTAATTAGATATGTAATAATATCAAAGCAAAATGTGATAGGTGTCAACTGTCTTGAAACAACTTTTACACCTTTAAAGGTAAGATATGGTCTAGGACAAATTATATGTAATAACCATGTAATAACTTAACATCTACTTATATGTACCTACCCATATTTGGCAAATAAAGAGATTTGATTTGATTTGATTGAATAAATTTAAATATAATAATTTGCGTACCATTTGACTGTTCTAATTACAAGCAAATATAAAGACAGTTATTCAATTCAAGTTCTTCAATAAGTTGATACAAGTTGATACAAGTTGATACAATCTTGACAATTTCAATTTTTCAATTCAATTCAATTTTTCAATTTTATTTATTCTTAAACAATATTTTACAATTGTGTTAGAATTCAATCTTTATCATACAAGATCATGCAACGGGTATACAATAATAAGAAAATTACAATTATGTCCAAATTCAAAATAGTTAAAAAGTCGAGATAACATTTAAACAATCAAATAATAATAAATAAATAAATCAATATGTAGCATTACAAATGTCAACAGGTAGTATTATAATCAAAGAGAAATAAATAATCACTACAATTTAGTTACAATGCGGAAATTAACCTAAATAATTAATTATAAGTATGTTAATTTCACCATGGTCACAGTTCATCTATACAGTACAGACATTTGTCCAAGAGGAATTCTTTTAACTTGTATTTGAACTGAGATGTGTATATTAGACTTTTAAGGTCTAATGGTAGCTTGTTGAAGATAACAACTGCGTTATATTGTACACTACGCTTAACAATATTCAAGTGTGGTATTATTTTCATTCTAAGGTCTTTTCTGCGTGTGTTTTCTCTAACTAATCTATCCACATCTGTTTCATAATCATGTTAATATTTCTGAAGGTTGATTAGGAGTACCAAAACATACAAACTGGGTACCGTAAGTATTTTAAGAGCCGAGAAGTGAGGCCGACAACTGTCTGTTTGTGAGATACGCACAATGGTGCGTATAGCCCTCTTCTGTAGAATGAATGCTCTTTGGCAGTTGTAGTTGTAACTATTACCCCATAAACTTATGCTGTACCTAAGTTTAGCCTCTATAAGAGCATAGTACACAATTAGAAGGTGCTTAACTTCAACTTCGTCTCTTAGGGCTCTTAAAGCATAACATGCAGAAGATATAGATGCATCTATGGCACATATTTCGTTTTTCCAATTTAGTGATTCATCTATATGTACCCCCAAAATTTTAGCTTGTTTGACTAGTTCAATTTTATCCCCGTTTAGTTGAACGTCCAAAATATCACTATTTCGAGCAGTCGTTTTAAATAATATAATATTAGTTTTAGTGCTGTTAATATTTAAATTGTTTATATTAAACCAAGAGTAAAAGTGCATTAAGACAGTGTTTACTTTTTCGGTTAGGTCTTTGATATCTTTTGCTCCAACTATTGCATTTGTGTCATCAGCATAAACGATGAGTTGTGTATCTATCATAACATTGCTTATATAATCAGTTAGGTCATTAGTATATAGGATAAACAAAACAGGTCCTAATATGGATCCTTGTGGAACGCCAGCACAAACATTAAATAACGAAGATCTGTAATTTCCTTTATGCCCATTGACTGTTTTTGTTATATCTACAAACATTTTTCTGTTATGCAAGTAGGAGGACAAAAGGTCAGAGGCTTTACCCCTTACACCGTAATGATTCAACTTAGCAATAAGCAGATTATGATCCACAGTATCGAAAGCTGAACTTAAATCTAGGAATAAACCAGCTACTTTCATTTTGTCATTAATTTTAGTAACAACGTCGTTTACGAGAGTATGTATAGCATCTCCAGTACCAATTACCCTTTGAAAACCAAGCTGTCTATTATTTAAAACATTATTTAAGTTAATATGTGTAACAAGCCTAGTTTTTATTAACTTTTCGAATATTTTTGCTATTATAGGTAGTAATGAGATAGGTCTATAATTTTTTGGGTCAGTTTTTTTGTTTTTTTTGTGAACCGGTACAATTTTGGCAATTTTTAGCTGTTCAGGAAAAATTCCTGCAGCAATACATTTGTTAAAAATGAAAGAAAGTGGAACCGCAAGTACATTTATATTAGTTTTTATAACTGAGACAGGGACCTCATCATAGCCACATGAACGTTTGTTTTCCAACTTGTTTACGATTTTTGTAATCTCATCAGGGGTTGAAGGTCTAAAGCAAATTTCATTTTCAACTCTTGGGGAATACTGTTGTAGTAAATCTGTAGCTATTTTTTTGTCATATTCCTCTTTAAGATACTTTTGGTTGAAGTGTTTTGCTAAAACGTTGGCGACATCCAATGGGTCATCGAAAACTTTATCATCACATTTCAGTAATATATGTCCCTTTTCAACAGCTTTTGATTGATTTGTCTTTTTATTAATAATTTGCCAAATTTCTTTACTACCATTTCTAGCGTTATAATAACTTGATACAAGCTAGCTAAATATCATTGCTATAATAAAATAAATTTTATAAATGTTTTCATACAATGTGTACCTAAATATCTATGTTACTAGAAATAATAATGTATACAACTATATTACTACAAACATGATCTGATTATTTACAAGCGCTTTTTTAAAGTCTACGTGAATAAAAACCTTTTTTATTTATTTTATTGAAAAGGCTTTTTTGTTGACTGTACCTATTTACAAAACACGTGACTGAAATAAATTCATCTAAGCTTATCACACAAAATTGTTCCCCCAATTTAAATCCTGCATGACTTCTTGATAAATACGAAATTTAAGCACATACATTCAAGTAATTACACCAGTGTAACTCACTTAAGTCGTGACAGCCGTGCTCCGCGCAACAATCTACAAGTCAAAATATCAGCACTAAGACAGTCGCCTTGCCGCTTCGTGTCCCGGGTTCGATTCCCGCATCGGACAACTATTTGTGTGACCCATAAATAGTTGTTCGGAGTATGGATGTAATTTGTGTCCGTCTATTATATGTTTGTAAAATACCCCGCGACACAGGGACTAGATTCCCTGGTGCGGGCGTTAACTATAAAAAGAAAAACAAAAAACCTACACAATCTCATTAGTCCGTAAGTAGTGCTTTTTTCATCGGTAGTACTAAGTCCTCTTAAAAAAATATATATATTTATAAATAATATATATATTAAATGAATATATAATAATTCATCTTATCATACAAAATTACTCCACTGCTTTAAATCCCACATGACTTCTAATGAACTACGAAATCAATTAATAATCTAATATATAAAATTCTCGTGTCACAGTTTTCGTTGCCATACTCCTCCGAAACAGCTTAACCGATTTTGATGAAATTTTTTGTGCTTATCCGGTATCTATGAGAATCGGCCAACATCTATTTTTCATCCCCCTAAATGTTAGGGGTAGTCCACCCCAAAATTTATTTTTTTATTTTTTAGACAAAATTTCTAATTTCTATTTTTTTATGATACAACATACAAAAATACATACAATCCCCAATTTTCACCCTTCTACGATCAACCCTTATTTTTTAATAGCCATTTTAGTGATTTAATAAGGTTTCCTCTCCGGTCGAAAACTGATAAATCGTCATTTAATCCCCGTCAGTTATCCCCGCCAGATGTCTACAGGTGTCACTTCTGACCCAGTAAACAGCATAGAGTAGGGATGAGAACAAAGCCGGTCTCATTTCTTTCTCACTCCCTATACAGTTGTCGGCCATCATTATTGTTTATGCATCAAGTGTAGTAGTAACGTTGACAATTATTATTTTGCTATCTCAGTGTAACTCTCATATTAACTTTTAGTCATTCGTATTTTATCAATAATAATTAAATTATCAATTTTGAGTGTATTTTGCACGATTAGATATATAAATCAATTACTGTTCGTTAGTCTCGCTAAAACTCGAGAACGGCTGAACGGATTTATCTTATCTTGGTCTTGAAATGTTCGTGGAAGTCTAGGGAAGGTTTAAAAAGTGAGAAAAATTCGAATAATTGCCGGGAAAACCCAAAAAACAGACATTTTATTTTTCCCAAATAAATAAAATTATAAATAAAATATGTAGAGTCAATTGGAACTTTATTGCTATTCAATTAAGTTCATTTATCGATTGAGGCAGTACGAAGTGTGCCAGGTCAGCTAGTAATTATAATAATAATGTCCCCGCGTTCGAATTTCAGCCATTGCAAACAGACTCAATAGAAACTAGTCATCTACGCGGGACATATTACACTGCATATGCGTTTGCGTGATTACAAGTACAGTCTTATGAAAGAGTTCAGGTGCAGGACAGATCTCATAACGTGCTCTTTGAAGCACCGGGGTTAAACACCAACAACCATTAGACTTCGGGCAATAACTGAAGGGCCGGTTGGCGTGTTTGGTAAATGCTTGCCTTTCAACCCGCAGGTTGTGGGGTTGATTCCCACCCAGAACAGATATTAAAATTTGTGTGCAAGAACATGTCTCTTTGTCCTGAATCTGGGTATTATTATCTATATAAGTATGTATTTACAAAAGAAAAGTAGTAGGTATATGTATCAGTAATCTGGTTTTCATATTACAAGCTCTGCTTAGTTTGGGATCAATGGCCTTCAAGAATTTTCTTCCCAAAATTACTTATTTTTTCGTTCAACTCGAAATTTGATCCGATGCGAAAGTCAATTTAAACCAATCCAATTAATAGCACCGTAGTAAGTCACTTAAAAACAGTACAACTTGTGACAATTTACAAATCAAAATATATTAAGTACACATATTATTATAGAAAACATTGTTAGCCCTTTAATGCTGGGATTCTATTACGGCCGGGTCTCCGAGGCCGTTGTGGCAAACCACTATTTTTGGGATGGGCTTTATTAGAACCCCTATAATAAAGAGATTTTATTCACAGACACACATTTGTACTGCAAGTTGGATTTGTTTTACTATTATTATTAATAATTTCGGACCAGTTCAATCCACAAGATGTTATCTAGTTTTAAAAAATCTTAACCTAAAGTTAGTAATTTTACAATATTAAGGGGTTTTAACAAGAACTATCTTAAAGCTTATTTATATAGGTACTCGTATTTACAAAAGAAAAGTAGTATATCGCCGATGAAGGGTCAATAAATAATAACTGCAAAAATGCAACTTTACAGGAGGCGAAAAAAACGTTTTAAATCCGTTTAATTGATTTTTTAAGTATATTTCTGTTTTAAATGTTTCATAAAGACAGAGTGCAATATTATGACATTAAAATAAAAAAAAATAGAAACCAGATAACTGATATACTACATAATTATGTAGTATATCAGTTATCTGGTTTCCATAGTACAAGTTCTGCTTAGTTTGGGATCAGATGGCCGTGTGTAAATAATGTCCCCGGATATTATTATTATCACTTTGTTTTTCAATATGGTTAAATCTGTACTACATGAAAGTTTTGTCATATTTTTAGTAGGAGCTGCTGACTGCAATGAATTCAATTTCACTCGAATATCGCATTAAAATATAAAAAAAATCACTATGAAAATAGTGCATCTGTAAAAGTAACATTTCGTAAAGTTCGGGATATTTTCAGTCAACGTAATCATCTTACTGATACCATTTTTAGCAAAATTGTTACATTTGGGCTTTTGAAAATCCAAGGCAGATTTTTGAGAAGCCTTTTTAAATATTCCTTCATGATCAACATATCAGCCGAAAGCCGTCCACTGTATGACAAAACCTTTCCCCAATAAATTGTTCAATGACCGGTTATCCATCCTCATTATTTTCCATGACGGTCACAAGGTCGTTGAAATTAAATAAAATATATTTATTTGCCAGAATTGTAGTTGTTACAGATGTCATAAATTATGGTTTAAGTTCAATTCGACAATTCACTATAGAATAAAATGCAATTTTTTTTAGTCTAGTAAATAACTTTAACATAATATCAGTATTAATACAGGCACACAGCAAAATAATCTTGTTAATTAAAAGGTCACCAAAAATCATCGGGTAGTAAATAGCATAATAAAATTAGGAATGTGGAAACTTTCATGGTGACTGAATGAAACATAATAAGGATAATAACACTGGAAACGAATTTAATATTGACGATTTTAATTTAATTTGATATTGAAAACATTAAACAAACGTAAATAAGTTTAAGCGCCAAAGAGTTTCACAAGACAACTAGAAAATCCCGTAATAAATGACATGACATTTTCAACTTTATCACAAAAGCATAACGTTCACTTTCAATTGGGGAAATTTTACAGATTGGGGTAGCTTCATGTGCTAGCGTCTGTACTTAACATATATATATATATATATATATACTCACGCCTGTTCCCAGAGGGGTAGGCAGAAACTACGGATTTCCTTTTGTCACGATCTTTGTACACCTCGTTTTTCCTCGATTACTGTCATTATATTCTTTATACATGCTCGCCGTACCTATGTATGAAGTTCTGTACTTAACCACACTGATTAATTACGAAGATATCACCTAGCTATTAGTATTACCTTTAATTCTACGACATAAACTTCATATCAAGATATATAGTCACCAACTAATCCTTGTCTACATCATCCTGTATAATACGTCACTAACACAACAAAGGAGGTGTAATCCTGTATATGAAGATCAACAATGCAGATAATCACAATCCATTCGGTTGCACCTCAGGCGTTCCATTATTATCTGCGTGTTTCTAGAACGTTCTCTCGAAATAATTAAACTCGTCATCCTGCGTGGTAGGATCTGTTCGTGACATGCGAATACGTTAGGTTGGAGACACGGCGGACTGCATTTGTTATTTTAAGTGGCCATTTATATAATATTTAATTTATATAAATTTTATTTTTATCTTCAATTGTCTTGGACATAAAATCTGTACACGCTGTTTCTCTAGTCTCACTAAACCATTAAAAAAAAAAACAACAACATTGTTAAATACACACTGATTTCAGTGAGGTGCGGTGGTTAATAAATTCGCCTTGCTAATAACTCTTTTCCTAGTGGTTGAGGTTCGATTTCAGTAAAGAACAAAACTTGTTTGACCCATACATAGTTGTTGTGTGTCTGACCATAAATATAAATGAATAAATATCTTGGGACAACTAAGACACAGCCATCTGAACCCAAACTACGCAGAGCCTGTACTATGGTAACCAGACAACTGATAAACATACTTATATATTTTTAAATACTTACATATCTGTGATCTGAGCCCCATTTCGAATTCCATCTTTTTACTTCAGCGGCCGCCTGAACTGTGGCCCGAACCCCATAAGAGTACCCTCAGGTATTAGTCGCTTAAATTAAGCTACTGGTTGAGAGCCTTTTGCGCTAGCCAACTGCACGTTGTTTTCAATTCTTTAATTTTAATATACAATTGATAAATGTAACAAAAATAGCATAGTAACTTGCTATTTATTATTTATTTAAGGATATTAAAAATATATGTGACGAAACAGACCGCACGGACGGACTAATTCAAAATATTTTGTTGCTTTAATTACTGTATTTAAACTGTGTTTATGTAATACATTGTGAGCTTGACAAGTAAAAGTGTATGTAAATACCCAAGTGCTGAATAAATTTCATTATTTCATTTCATTTCACTATTATTATTACATAAATTACACCCAGACACAGAGCAAGTAATCGTCCTCTTCACACATAGATTTGTTTTGCCTGGGGTTTGAATCCACGTCCTCTGGCTTAGCAGTCAGGAACACAAAATCTGCAGTATAGGCAATCATTTCCCAAGTGTCATCATGTATTTAAAAATAAACGCATCTCCTTTATTAAAATACCCCGAATTACAAGCATTACCCGAGTACCCGAGAGGCTTACTAAGGTTTGGTCTTCATCTTACCTCACTGCGAAATTTTTATTACCCCGTTTTATTCGCAGGGAAAGTCTCAGAAACTGGGAAAACTTCCATCCAACTACTAAATTGGAATATTCAGGGTTTAAATATCAACCTAAGTATTTAGTTTATAAAAAAGTGTCAACTAAATACGATAGTTAAAAATGTCCTATCCTGCGAATATCCATCAGATATTCGCCAATGGCGGCCAGACACGATGAAGACTAGTCATTTGCATGGAAAATACTATAGTACACAAATACAGTTGTACAGACGCCAGCACATCAAGCTACCCCAAACTGTCAAATGTCCTCGAGTAATGTGAATCTTATGCAGTTCTTTGATAAAGTTGAAAATCTTTACTTAAAAGAAATTTGACAGATTGGGGTGGCTGGATGTGCTGGCGTCTGTAGTTTCTACTCCCTTTAGGTACTCTGATGATCCGATGGGACAGTCACCCGACATGACAGGAAAGAGGACCGATGACTTTACATACTCTCCTAAAAAAAATTAAGAAACCTTTTACAATATAATAAGTTTAAAGCATTGGAAGATTCTCTTTACTCCAGTGTTCTACTATACTATACTGTTTTTCATCGTAAAAGCCGTAACCATATCCACTTTGAGGTTCACACCGGTTCATAAGTATCGGCGAGGTAAAGCACTTAGGCACGCGGTCAGTCCATAGATGGGTAACCGTTAAAATGGTTCAATTTCTGAGCGTCTCCGTACTTCGGCGGGCATGTTAAGCTGTCGGTCCCAATTGTTGTCAATAGACGACATAGGTCACGTCATAGGTCAACAGGGCGGCTTGTATCAACTCTGACACCAGGGTAACCACAGCTCATAAGATAAAGAAAGAAATAATCGTAAAACGTGCGACAATCGCAATGTACACACTTGGCCTTAGAGGGTTATCTCTCAAGAGGCTTAGTGCAAGACATCAGGATGTCTGGAACAGTCTAGTGCAAACATTCATCTAACTCTTGCTAAGTTTGCATTCCCTTATTGCTAATGAAACGGGCTTCACGGCGTACAGTCGACACCAGAATACTAGATTTAGATTCATTTATTCAATAACTAGCTCAGTTATGTGCCGCATTCAACTTTATAAATTAACATTATTAATTGACGATCACCGTAGCCTAGTTGGTAATGCCCCTGCCTACGAAGCTGGTGGTCCTGGGTTCGATTCCCGGTAAGGGCAAATATTTGTGTGATGAGCACGAATATTTGTTTCTGAGTCATGGATGTTTTCTATGTATATAAGTATTTATCTATCTATATAAGTACGTATATCGTCGCCTGGTACCCATAGTACAAGCTTTGCTTAGCTTGGGGCTAGGATGATCTGTGTGACATTGTCCCGAGATATTATTATTAGCATATGTGTTATTCGAATGTATAAGCTTTATTATTATTAAGTTTTATCAAAGTAGTTATTGCGTAAAAGATTTATAAACTAAAACGTCTATCTATCCTCACAAACTTTTGCATTTCAAATATTACTAGGTTATTTTTATCACCCTGGGACCGCTGGCGTTTGGAGGAGAACCTCCACTCGTCTTGTATAAGCGGTCCCGGGAAGAGGTAACCTGCTGTAGCTCAGGTTGCCTAAACGCGCTTGTGCGTGATGGGGAAAGGGGGAGGCATTGGGGCCCTCCCCGGGTGAGAGTCTCGCGGACGCTCAGTGTACAGCGGGGGTACTGGCGAGATCGTTCACGAGTACCCAGAGCTCCCACTACAAGCACTGTGAGGCTGGATACCGTGGTGGTTTTAGTGGGTCGAGCACACAACGTGCGATTTGAGCATTTCCACCAAGTAAAAAATGGTTATTTTTAACAAAGCACGGCATATCTGGAAGTCGAATCAGGAAACCGATGTTACGCATAATTATTTGCATGTTTTCTACAAAGTTTGATAAAAAGGTGATCACACATAAACCAATAACCTCCCTTTAAAGGCGCAGAGGCTAAGACAGTCGCCTCGCCACTACGTGTCCCGGGTTCGATTCCCGAGCCGGACAACTATTTGTGTGACCCATAAATAGTTGTTCTGAATCAGGATGTAATTTGTGTCCGTCTAATATATGTTTGTAAAGTACCCCGCGATACAGGGATTAAATCCCTAGAACGGACGCTGTCATAAAAAAAAGGTATATGCGCCAAAGCCATTATTATTACTAGCCAACTTCTACGCCTCCCACGGGATGAGATGGGATGAGATTTACTATCGCGTGGCTGCATACATAATCAGCCTGATATCAGCAATTGCTGAACATAGGCCTCCTCCAAAGATTTCTATAAGGTTACCATTTGGAAGGGTTTGCCGTAGTAATCGCACGTGGCACGCAAGTTGGAAATCGCAGTTAGGTGGTAGCTAGTACACAGGTGGCGCTCCTGCCCGACTACATGCTGTATCCCTAACGCGACGTCCTACGTGAGCGTTCTCGACGCGAACGCGAAGCGGCGCGGCGCGAATACTACAAACAGTCGAAACCTATTGATGTGGCCTACGTGACCAAACGCGCGTGCGGTGCGGTGCGGAGCGGCGCGAAATGAAGCGAACGCGATTGGTTCGCGCGAACAGGATGCGGGTCCGTCGTGTTTTTGTGACGTCGGTGGCGGATTCGCGTGCACGTAGGACACCACCATCACGTCGCACCGCATCGCATTGAATTCGCGTGTCACCGCTTCACAATCGCGTTCGCTTTGAACCGCCTACGTAGGACGTAGCGTTGTACGACAGCCACGAGATGGTATGGGATCACTGATGTTATAAGTATAAAAAAGGTGTAGATAGGTTTCCAACACAACATTCGATCTTCAAAAACGGCACACCAACGCACACATAAATAACTTAAAATTTCAATATCACACTACATTACGATTAGACGTCAAAGTAAGATGGCATGATTCAATAATCGTGAGCGAAAACGAGACAAATATAATTTGCGATAGTGTGTCGTCTCAGGTATTATAGCGCGTAGCGTCTACTGACTGGAATAAATTCTGGCTAATTAGCCACATTTCAACGTGCCGCTCCCGGAGCTCTTTTAACCTATCTACACCTTTTTACTTATAACATCATTGTATGGGCTATGGTTGCATACATTATATATACACAAGTACGTACACAAGTACTAAGTAAACACTATGCGTAACATAAATTAATCAACACGCTTTAATTATTCCACAAGAAAATAAAAAGCCAAACAACTGACAATTATCAATCAATACCTAACTAACGGCCTAACTTAATCAATAGAAGTACATCAGGTTATACAAGCTGAAGGAGGCAACTCAATTTGCCAATTACTTGGTGAGAGTGCCCCAAGGCTCCGTCATCGGTCCCTTTAACGAAGTTATGTAAGGAAGAATTGTGTCACGACTATCAATATTTGGTGCTCTACCTCTATAGAAAAGAAAAATCTGTAGAAGTGGCTTGTATTATTATTAATTGAGTTCAATATGACGTGACGAAAATATTATTAACTAAATTTTGTACAATTTTTAATTATTAAATATTTTTTATAATACATGTTTTATGGTGGCTCTAAAATCATACAAATATAAAGTAATATATATAATTCTCATTCACTATTTGTCTACCAACTCCTACGTAACTTTGGTACTTCTGAGAATCGGTCGTAAACTATTTTTAAACCCCTAAGTTATAAGGGTGACCCACCCCATTGTTTTTACTTTTACTGGAAAATTCACAAAAAAATATCCTAATTTGTTTGGGTCCCTCAATGATTTAGATTTACAGTTGGATCCGGTAGGTGGCGCTGCGATGAGATTCTGAGTTTTATTTCGATTATTAAGTACAGACGCCAGCACATGAAGCTACCCCAATCTGACATTTCCCCAATTGAAAGTAATGCTTATGTGATAAAGTTGAAAATCAATAAAAGAAATTTGACAGATTCGCTAGATATGCTGGCATATGTACAACCCTTGCTGGAACAACTAGTGTTATAATATTGTTAAGATGACATTCGACATTCTAAAGAAGTTAGTCAGCTGAAAACATAATCGTAAGTTGAAATTTAAAAAATATATTTCCTATCAAACTAGTCAAAGTGGGGCTATTCAGTATTGGTTTCTTTTGTAATACATTTTTAAATAATGCACTGTAGTTTTATGCTTTAATATACAGTATTCAATTATATTTAGATTATAGACTTTTGTATAAAATATTTTGTAAATAGTGTTTTTTATTGGTTATAAAATTTTATGGTTGCACAATGTTTTATGCAAATTAATTAAGTAATGTAAATATATAGATGTATCACAAACAAATAACATGTTTGTATGGTAAAAAACAAAATAGTTATACTTAAAATATTTATAATTTATTGAAACAATTAAAAAGTGACATGCGCGTTTAAATAACCAATTAAATATTAATTGTTTATTTAAACCCGCATGCCACTTCTATCGTTTCCACTGTGCTCTCACCTAACTTTCGTGTAACATAATACGCTTTTTAGACGGAGTTACTGATGTAGAAAAGAAAAATATACGTAAAATTGCGAGGCTAACGTGTATGGTGTGAGTAAGCTGTTTGTCTGCCAGTGTGTTAGATGTTTTGTGCTTTGATCATATTATTTAGGCCGAAACTAGAATAATTTATGTTCTTCTATTTATTATGTGCAGTTTATGCCATGTGGTTAACAACGAATATCGCCACCCTATTTTATCCCATAGGATGAAATGAGGTGGCGTAGAATTAATACAAAAGAAATATCTTAAACGAGAACGAGCAGGAGCGTAAGTACTATAAGCACCATATTATGGAATATACCTCCAATAAATGATGGACACAATTCATTATGTATGTAGGTAATAAGGGAGATTCATCATCATATCAGCCGAAAGACATCCACTGCTGGACAAAGGCCTCCCCAAAGATCTCCACAATTGCCGGTCTTGTGCTATTCGCATCCAGCAGTTTCCAGCGACCCGCACAAGACATCGGTCCATCTTGTAGGGCGCCTGCCCACGCTGCGTCTTCCGGTTTGTGGTCGCCACTCGAAAATCTTTCTGCTCCAACGGCCGTCGGTTCTACAAGCTATGTGCTCGCTCACTGCCACTTCAATTTTGCAATTCATGGGGCTATGTCGGTGACTTTGGTTCGTCTGGGGATTTGACAATTCTGATTGAATCCCGCTGGGGAACTCCGAGCATAGCCCTCTCCATTGCTCTCTGGGTGACCTTTATAAGGGAGATTATAGTAGTGCAATTGTAATTGACGGTTGGCTAGCTTTAAAAAGTATATCTAGGCTTTGTCCTTTTACATTTCAAACATATTTGTCCCTAAATAATGCAGGCGTGTTTTTCAGTGTTCCGCCAAAGTGTATGCTCCCAGTATAGGGATACTTATAGAAATATATAAGTATGTTTATCAGTTGTCTCCTTGCTATAGTACAGGCTCTACCTAGTTTCATGTGATGGCAGTGTGTTAATTGTCCCCTTGTATTTAATTAATAAATTGCGTTTGATTAATTAAATTAGATAGAGCCTATACTATAACAAGGATACAACTGTTAAACATACTTATATATTTCTAAATACGATCAAATACTTAGATAATTTTAAAGATAAATTACACCCAGACACAGAACAAATAATGGTGCTCATCACAAAAAGGTTTTTTTTTTTTACAATATCACACAGATCATCCTAGTCCCAAACTAAGCAAAGCTTGTACTATGGGTACCAGGCGACGATATACATACTTATATAGATAGATAAATACATATATACATAGAAAACATCCATGACTCAAAAACAAATATTCGTGCTCATCACACAAATATTTGCACTTACCGGGATTCGAACCCAGGACCACCAGCTTCGTAGGCAGGAGCACTACCAACTAGGCTACGGTGACCGTCTGTCGTTGTCCTGGTTGAGGATCGAACCTTCAATTCCTGTTAAGCAGTCAGGGTTACCTAACACTAGACCAACTGACCAGACAAATACTTAGATAATATTAACCTTGTAACGCAAAATAACCAAAAGTTAAAAAAGTATGTTCATGGATATATTATAGTGCACAACTCTGTGTGCAAACACAGGGGCACTTTCTATTCCATCACTCTAACGATCCGAGTAGATGACTAGCAACACGACCGAAAGGTGGTCCGGTACAGAAGCGACGTATTTACGTGCTCTCCGAGGAACGGGGATATAATACCGCTAGCTTCCAGTCTCCAAATTATTTTTAGTTTTCTGGTTCTAATTGTTTCTTTTTATTGAAAAAATCTCCTTTGCTCCACCCGGGATTTGAACCCAGGAACTAGTTACCTGCGGTTGAACACGCTACCACAGATGGAGAAGTATATTATCACAGACGCGAGTGTATCCGAGTGTTAACATTACATTCTTACCATTTTAGAATAAAACTACAAAAATTGGAAGTATAAGTACTCAATGTACGTAATCAGTTTTGGAGCAATCTTTTCACAATCTGTATTCCCATGGACAAAGCCATCAGTTGCAAACCCCTTTAAGAAGAATGTAATTGTAATTACGGATTTTCCCAAAACAAAAATGTATCCCTGAAGGCAAATGGAACAGATAAACAGATACACATTGTAGATATCAGCGTTGCAGGATACAGGCGCCCTTCTGACGTCCTTGGAATTGGGGAAAATTGGAAGATTTTCAGATTTTTCCTCGGCTTGGCATGCAAAAAATGCTGCTACGAAAGTTAGAAAGTTTGTTGCATAAATAAAATGAGCAATATTTACACATTTTATATTGGAACGAAGTTCCTTATCGCGCGTTGTGAAAGGGGGCTAGACGGAAAAAAATCTTACGAAAAGTTGTCACGACACTTTTTGCAGCTGTGCGGCGTGCGCATGTTTCTCTGTCTGTCTGGCTCTCTCTCTCTCTCTTATAGAAGAGAGAGAGAGATCTGGCTATAAAAGCCAGATATTTTCATTTCTATTTCGCATTGAACAGTGTGATGTCGCGACGATTATTTTTGTTGAGTGTATACAGGTTTTTTGTACATAATAAATAATAAGAAATATCTTCGTTCCATCCGGGTGTCCCTTGACACCTCTCAAGTTTTTTTTCGTACCCGAGTGGAATAGAACGACCTTTTGTTAGTATGTTTGTTTCTTTGTTGCTGACTATAGCCGTCTATTGGCGGAGGCGCTCATACCTAGATGCTCTCACTGGTTTGTAAGTGATCGGTGAGGTTACGCGACTAGGCTTCCAGTCATTTCACAGATGGGTGACCACCAAACATCCATACATTACTTATTTTGATATATTTATTTAGTATTAAAAGTGTATATAAAGCGACTATTTGTACGCATATACACGTTATAGCTGACAGCACCTTTATAGCTGATATTTGCCATAATTCAAAATCACGCAGTATTTTACTTGATAAATGTAGCTTATGTTACGAATGTGACTTATGCTAAATTTTTTTAATGTCTAATTAATATATTTCTTTCTTTTTTTGGATGACTCAAGGTCATCCAAAAAAAGAAGCCTTCTTATGTGGCCCATAGTAAAAGAGTCCACGTCTTTATTTCGTGACTATCACTATCACTGCCAATCCACACTGATCGAGGACCTTAGATCTTGAGAGACTAACCAATATTTGCAACAATATTTTTTATTATTTTCTTTTCTATTATAGAGACAACGCTTGCACTAGGGAATCTAATCCCTGTGTCGCGAGGTACTTTACAAACATATAATAGACGGACACAAATTATATCCAGACCCAGAACAACGATTTATGGGTCGCACAAATAGTTGTCTGGCGCAGGATTCGAACCCGCGACACGAAGCGGCGAGGCGACTGTTTTAGCCTGCACGTGTGGCGTGCAGGAAAAATGTCAACCAGATATTACGTTATCTACGTAATATTTATTTGACCACATCAGTGGCATCAAAATAATTTTACGCTCGTTTCCTACATATAAATAAAACTTCTTGCAATGTCAAAGTTTACAAATAGATTTAGAGTTACTTTTAAGCGGCTAGCCTATAGTTACTGTTAAATTACAGCTTATAAATGTCAGCAAACTGATGGATTTTGACGTCTTTCCGATCTTCCAATAGTAAGGACAGAATAACAGTAGAAGCGTGGGTAGCCCCGTTCCTCCCCCCTCAAGGTGGGCCAATGATCTTACAAGCGGCATGGGGGCAGCGCAAGACAGGTCTTTGTTGAGATCCATGAGGGAAGCCCTTATCCAGCTATGAATGTCTTTTGGCTGATATGAAAAAGGACATAATAGAGTATAAAACATTTTCTCCACATCTGTTTAAAACAAGTGTAGTTATTTAGTGTTTTAAATAAACATAGAACCGACTCCAACTTTCTTCTTTAAATTAATAAGTGCGTTATTCATGCAAAATTGTGAATATCTTGAGAACATTATCAAAGTCGGGTCACATATAACGCAGAAATTGAGTAATATATAATAAGTAAATTAAAAATTACAGTCAAATTGATAACAACTTCTTTTTTAAGTTATGCACAGCGATTGTTCTCTTCGAAAATTTAATGCTTTAGGTAAAGCGTTCAAAATTAATTTATCTCTGTAATGAAACACTCTACTTAAGAAAGGCAAACTGAAATTATAGCATCTTAACCTAATTAACCTCTACCTTATGAGAAAAAAAAATGAACATCAAAACAACACAATAAAAGATTTTTTCTTATAACTAACTACAATTATAATACTACTCACTACAAACGGAACACAACAAACGGTTCTGAAATTCGTAGAATATTTAAATAATAGATAGTTTTATTACAGATAGTTCATGTAACATAAAAGATTACTCATGTCTATATGGCTATAGGATCTCCAGCGGACTATGTGCAGGTAGATGCCGACCGCCAAATGTCTTTATCGTCAATGTAATCCTTAGTAGTGTAGTAACCCTTAGCCATAAGTTCACGTTTAATATGTGACTTAAACTTATTATCAGGTAGTTTAGTTATATGAATAGGGAGCTTGTTATAAAACCTAATACAATTTCCCATGAATGACTTTTTAGTTTTGCTAACTCTAAAGGCTGGTATAGCTAGTTTGTCCTTATTTCTTGTATTGACATTGTGCAAGTCACTCCGTTTTTTATATTTATCTAAATTTTTCCGCACAAATATCATTGCTGTAATAAAATAAATTTTATAAATGTTTTCATACAATATGTACCTAAATATATATGTTACTAGAAATAATATCTAATGTATACAACTATAT
This sequence comes from Pseudoips prasinana, assembly GCA_951640165.1. Lineage (NCBI taxonomy): Eukaryota > Metazoa > Arthropoda > Insecta > Lepidoptera > Nolidae > Pseudoips > Pseudoips prasinana. Next base: position 33,010,665 of record OX621245.1, on the reverse strand, counting down.
TACTACAAACATGTTCTGACTATTTACAAGCGCTTTTTTAAAGTCTACGTGAATAAAAACCTTTTTGATTTTATTTATTTATTTATTCTGATATATGTATTCAGATGGAACAGTAAGTATATTTACCTCTTTAAAAACGCTTCGTAGAGACTCGCGACTGCCTAGATTATAAATAGCTCGGACTGCTCTTTTTTGTAATACGAAAATAGCACTTATGCCAGCTGCTGAGCCCCACAGCAGAATACCATAGGACATAATGCTATGGAAATAAGCAAAATATACTAGTCTAGCAGTTGGTTCGTCTGACAATTGTCTGATTTTCCAAACTGCATATGAAGCTGAACTTGATTTGGCAGATAATTTTTCTATTTGAGGACCCCATTGTAATTTTGAGTCCAGTGTTATTCCCAAAAATACGGTCGAAGGAACTAAATCTAAAACTTCCTCGTTAAGTGCAACCGTTGGTTTAATATGAGTCACATTCGGCAATGAGAATTTAATGCATTTGGTCTTTCCTGCATTCAAAAGAAGATTATTTGCCGAAAACCAATTTGATATGAGGCTGAGAGTTTTATTAGGTTCTATAAGATCCTTATCTTTCCTACTCACTTTAAATATGAGTGACGTATCATCAGCAAATAGAATTATGTCTGATACTTTCTCTACTAGATATGGGAGATCATTGATATAAACTAGAAATAAAAATGGACCCAAAATCGATCCTTGGGTCACCCCCATTTTGACAGAATGTCGTGTTGAACTTACCCCGTCTATTGAAACCAGTTGTTCTCGACCTGATAAATAGGACATTACAAGATCAAGAGATGTGCCAGAAATTCCATAGTATTTTAGTTTCACAATGAGCGTATGGTGGTCTACGCAATCGAAAGCCTTAGAGAGATCGCAGAAAACTCCCAGCGCATCCTGCGACCCCTCCCAAGCCTCCAATATAGACTTCATTAGTGTACACCCCGCATCCTGAGTAGAACGGCCCCTTGTAAACCCAAACTGCTTGTCATGCAATATCCCATTCATGTTAAAGTGCGACAACATCTGGCTGAGCATGAGCTTTTCAAATATTTTACTTAACGCTGGCAGTATAGAGATGGGTTGATAATTTGTGGCATTATTTGAACAACCTGATTTGAAAACAGGTACTACCTTACTGATTTTCATAAGGTCTGGAAATACGCCATCACTTACACAGCTATTGAAGATGTTTGCAAGGATGGAAGCAATGTTTTGTATAACTGATTCAATTGCCATTACAGACAGTCCCCATAAATCCTCTGTGCCCTTTTTTTTAATGCTCTCAACGGCTTTTAAAATATCAGCATTTGTAACAAATCGAAAACTGAATTTGGGCACAGTTGGTTTAATAGATTGTTTTAAAAAGATTTCAGCCACATCCGGTGGCAACTAGAGGCATATTTGTAAAAAACTCGGCAAAAATGTTGGCAACGGTAAGTTTGTCTGAAACAAGTTCGTCATTAATATTTAGTTCCACTGTTTGGTCTCTCAATCTCCTTTTACCCGTTTCAGTATTTATTATTTGCCAAGCTGATTTTATCTTATTATCGGAGTTTTTTATTTTTCCGCTTATATACAAACATTTAGCTTGGCAGCAAACTTTTTTGAAAATTTTTGAATAGTTACAAACATAATTTTTAAAATTGACATCAGATGTATAGGATCTTCTGTCATACAACTCATATAGGACATCTCTACTCCGTCTAAGGCCTTGAGTTGCCCAATTAGTAAATTTTATATTTTTATTGTTAACTTTAATGTTTTTTATTTTACAAACTTTATTAAATTCGTTACAAATGCAATTAAGTAATATACTGTACATGTCGTTAGGGTTATTTGAGTTAGATGAAAGATGGCACAAACTAGTCTCAAGGTTGGAACTAAACTTCCCTAAGTTAGATTTTGTGAGTGGCCTACAAGTGATTATTTGCTTTTCTACAGTTATCACATTACTTACTCTGATCATCTGGCATTTATGATCAGAACGAACACCGCTTACTAAACACTTCTCAGCGACTTCAAAATTTGTAATAATGTTATCGATGCAGGTAGCAGATGTTGGTGTGAGTATTGTGGGCTCAGAGAATACACATTGAAGATTAAAATACCGAAATAGAGACAAGAACATATTCAATTCAGGTGAAACTGTTAAAATATTTATATTGAAATCACCGCATACAACAATTTTTTTACTACTTTTGAATTTCTTAAGAATATCCTCAATTGTGGATGCAAAGAGCTTTAAGTCAGATGATGGTGGTCGATATACACACAATATGTAATAGAATTGTGTTTCAACACAAGCTACCTCACACACACGCTCAATAGACATTTGAGAGATATCTTTCCGTTCTTTAAATTGAATTTGGTTCCGTAGAAGTATCAGTACACCCCCACCATCTGCAGAAGTCCGATTATAAAAACTGGCAACCCTATAGCCACTAACATTAAAAGCCATTTTGTGTGCCCTCAACCAAGTTTCGGTAAAACATAGAATATCTATATGAAATTTTTGACTAAAAAGTTCTACATCTAGTATTTTAAATAATAAATAAAAATGTTTTTATTCATCTCCACAAATTACACATTATGTACGAGGACAATCTTAAAGTTAAATATACAAGTTGACTATTTCGTAAATGTAATTTGTGGGAGATCTGGAGTCTAAACTAAGCCTAGGCCTGCACTATAGAACTCCAGGCCCCCCATCACATAATATTTTATGTAAAATTATAAGTCAGCGGGTAGATACATGTTAAATGTGTGTGTGTGTGTGTGTGTGTGTGTGGTGTATGTGGTGTGTGTGTGTGTGTGTGAATGTTTCAATATACGTGCTATGCATGCTATATTTATATATATATATATATATATATACGTATATATATTATATAAGCATAAAACTACCTTACCACTTCAATTATTTTCTCAGTTTCGTAATAATTTAATCTTAATAGCCATTGTTTTATTTTATTTTTACATTCATTTTTATTGCAGTTAGACATAGAAATTATCTTATTTAGTTTATTAAATAGCATATTTCCTCTGTAAGGGAAAAATCTTTGTGCAAAAAGAGTGTTTACATAGATGTACTCACATATAGCATAGTTTATTCTTGTGGTGGCTATGCGTTGTTTTCTTTCCGTCGATATGTTAGGAAGTTTAAGTAGAACGGTAAGTAATATGTAGAGTTGTCGTACTGAGAGCACTTGCGATTCTTCGTACAGTTTAGTGGTAGGGTATAAACGAGGCTTAGAAAAGCTTACTTTTAAGATAAGTCTTTGAGCTCTTTCGAGTGTTATCAGTTTAGTTTTGCAGGCGCCACCCCATGTAGTGATGCAATAACTTAGAACGGATTGTACCAAGGCCTCGTATACCAACCGTATAGTTTGCTTCTCCGCTACACCACGAAGCTCCCTAAAAATGTAGGTAAGTTTACGAATTCGCTGTGATAGAGAGTGTATATGGTTTTCAAATGTTAAGTTAGCATCTATTTCCATTCCAAGATATTTTATGCATTTAATTGGTTTTATGACCGTACAGTTGCATTTGGGGGATGGAGGAAAGTTACATTTATGTGCAATTATGTTTGAGGTTAGGTTATTTACGTCCGTACGGTTATGAATAGAGAAAATAATATAATTCGTTTTATCTTCGTTTATAGTGAGACAATTTGTGGAAAGCCAGTGACATACTGTGCTGAAACCTTCCTGTGCCAGCTCAAACAGTTCGTTATATGAGTCTGAGAAGAATGTAAGGGCAGTATTGTCTGCATACGCGGAAATACGACAGTTTTTAATTTTTAGGGAGCAGAGTTCATTGATGTAGCAGAGAAACAACGTAGGCCCTAATACGCTGCCTTGTGGCACTCCAAATTCTATTGATGCTTTGTCACTAATATGATCTCCAATTTTTACGTATTGGCTTCTATTTTGTAAATAATCTGCAAGTAATTTCAGCGGGGTACCCCTGATGCCATGATTTTCTAGCGTTTGCACAAGCCGGGGAACAGAGACAGTGTCAAATGCCTTTGTCAGGTCGAGGAAAATTGTTAAGCATTTGTTTTTGTTATCAATTTTGTTAACCAAAAAGTTGACTAGGTCAAGCACTGCGCTGTTGGTTGAACGACCTGGCCTAAAACCGTATTGTGAGTCCGAGAGTATGTTCCCGCCTTCTAGATATTTGGTTAATCTATTATTGATTAATCGCTCAAACAGTTTAGATAATGTTGTTAGAATTGCTATTGGTCTATAGTTATTGACACTGCCCCTGTCTCCCGCCTTGTGAATCGGGTGCACTACAGCTATTTTCAGAGCATCTGGGAATATCCCAGCATCAAAACATCGGTTAATTAAATTGGTAAGAACAGGTGCTATTATTTTAGAGATGTGCTTCAAAACATTAGCATTTAGTAGAGAGCGCGCTGGTTGTTACATAGATGGGGTGTGTATGAACAACATTACCTACGCTGATGATATGACTCTATTGAGCGCCTCTGTTTGTGGCCTTAGGAGGTTAGTGAGCATTTGTGAAGCCTATGCCAAACTTCATGGATTGGTATACAATGCGTGTAAGAGTGAGCTCATGGTCTTTGGTTCCGGCGGTGGACTAGGTCCAGACACTATACCACCAGTCAGTCTTAATGGAACTCCGCTCACACGGGTATATAAGATAAAATACCTTGGACACGTCTTGACCGCCGGCATGAAAGACGATGAGGATATTGAGCGTGAGCGAAGGGCGCTGTCGGTTAGGGCAAATATGATAGCTCGCAGATTTGCACGTTGTTCACCGGGTGTTAAAAAAACCCTGTTTCGTGCATACTGCACTTCGTTTTACACGTGCAGTCTGTGGGCTCATTATACGCAGAAATCGTACAGCGCCCTTCGCGTACAATATAATAATGCGTTCAGGATATTGATGGGGTTGCCCCGCTTTTGTAGTGCATCAGGGATGTTTGCGGATGCTCGAGTTGATTGTTTTTATACAACTATGAGAAAACGATGCGCTTCCCTGGTGCGCCGCGTACGGGCCAGCCCCAACATTATCATGAGCTGTGTGGCCAGCAGACTCGATTGTGTTTATGTGAGTCGCTGCTGCAAGCTGTCCACCTCAGTGTTGGGAGAGTGGCAGTGATTGTGTGTGTGTGTGTGTGTGTGTGTGTGTGTGTTGTTATAGGAATACTAATATAGATGTAAGAATTATTGTTACTAACAAATATGAGTCATGTTACTTGAGTTAAATAATTTATTATTATTATTATTATTATTATTTATCTGGTCCCATCCAGGAGAACAGTCACTTTTCAATGCTTTGATAGTTCTTTCAACTTCTTCATTGTCGGTCGGTAAGAGGACAAAAGATTTTAAAGGTGAAAGGTGGTTAGCATTTTTAAAAATAGGTAAATGAGTAGGTATTTTGACTGATAGTTTTTTTCCAATGTTTGTAAAATATTTATTAATTTTATTGACTGCATCTTTAGGGTTATTACCAGCCGAAAGTAATTGCATCGGCAATTGTTTTTGATTATTGCTATTTATTATTTCTTTAATGGTAGTCCATAGTTTTTTTGAATTATTTTTAGATAATAGTAGTTGTTCTCGTTCGTACTGCTTTTTAAGTTTCTTAAGTAGATTATTGCAGTAGTTTCTGTACCTTAAGTATGTGATTTTTAGGATGACGTCATTATCATTTGTTTTTAATTTTTTATGCATCCTATCTCTAGTGCGAATACAACGTAGTAAACCGGCGGTTATCCAGGGTTTAATTATACATTTATTTCTAGGAATTAAACGGCGTATAGAATTATTTGCTATCATTCTTTGCAGTATGTCAATAAAATTATTCATAGCATCATTTAAATTTGTATCTTGATATACTTTATTAAAGTTATAATTTTCACATTCAGCATTTAATTTTTCAAAATCAATTTTATAGTTTAATTTCAATTTTATAGGTTTATTATTGTTTTTAAAAATCGTTTTTAAACTGAACAACACCGCCTCATGGTCGGTGATGCAATTACCTAAAGAAAAAGTGAAGGCATTTAGTTTTGATTTTAATATTACGTGGTCTAGGCAGGATTTTTTTCTAGTCGCCGTATTTATGGCGGGGAGGAGTCCATGATAGGCAATAATATCTAAATATGACACTGTCTCCTGTCTCGTTCCTTTTAGATCAATATTGATATCACCAACAATAATTATATTTTTATATGATTTCAAGCCCTCTAACAAATTGTTTAATGAGTTAATGAAGTTATCAAGTGATTTGAAACTGGGAGGTCTGTAGATAGCGATTATAATTGTGTGATTTTTTATTTTTATTGTTAAACAGTTTGCATCAGCTAATAAAGGTTCCTGTACTATACATTCCAAGTTACTGTTTGTGTACACAACGACACCGTCATTTTGATTGAAGTTGTCATTGGTCTTGTATGAGTCATATCCCTGCAGTATTGGTATGTTTGTAACACGTGATAACCAGCATTCGGAGAGCACGATAATATCACAAGATAGTTCAAGTCTTTTCAGCAGAATGTGTAACTCTTGGAAGTTGCAATTTATGCTACGAATATTCTGTTGCAAGATGTTTAGGTAATGTGTCGGATATTCGAGGTATGTTGAGCACTCTTCGGGGTCACATGAGATAGGTACAGCAAGATTAAATTTGTCAATAGAGTGCATTAGGTTGCTGGTGTCATCGAAAGTTAAGCATAGTTGTAACTAGTAAAGATATTTTTGGTGCTAGTTTTATTTTTGGGCCAGGTAGATGTAGAATAGTGTATATACGAGTATGTAGCTTACTAACAGATAAGGTTTTACAGTGTATACAGCAGCACTTATGTAGCAATCTGACGAACTTTACGATGTATTCATAATAGTGGTATAATAGTATTTGAGTGAGGAATTGATAATATTTTAATTTTGTATTTGTGTATATTTTGTATATAGCGTTTCTTAGATTGTGTAGAATAGTGTAATTGTGCATGAATAGTGTGTTTTTCAGGTGTTGCGTGTAATATAGTTGAAAATTGGGAGTGAGTACAAAATATGAGTCCACAACGTACATAACTAAATAAAAAATATAGCTAGTTGTGTAGTAGAAAAGAAAACGGAATCCTATAACATAGCTCGAGGTAGTACTTATCAAATTTAAAGTAAAAATTAGTCATTTTGTTTTTGAGTTAATTAAATCTTCTTCGCAGGAGATTAATGTTGCCGGGTCACCTTCTTTCTGGCGCATATACACTTTCCCATACGAGGTCCAGCATCCTGCGTATTTGTTATTTTTAACAGATTCTCGAGCCAAGTAGTACAAGCGTCTTCCATAGGTAGTGAGAGATTCAGATACGAAAATAGGCTTGGGTTCACCCTTTAGCTTGAGATGCGAAGTGTTTAATTTTGTTGTGTTAGATTTATTATAGGTTTTCGATGATTTTATTATATTTTCCTTGAGAGAAGTCGTAGAAAATTCCACTATTATAGGAGATATTTTGTTTTGTGATATTTTAGGTCTAAATATATTACGAACATCTGAATCCAGTACCTGGACATTTAATACATCCCCAATATTTTTCATCATTTCGGTTAAGGATGATTTGTTTTCTTGGGGGTTTTCCGGTACATTTCGTAGCTCTAAGCAGGTCGCTTTTGAATTACGTTCAATCAGTTCGACTTTTAATTCCAGTGTTTTTATTCTATTTTTGTAAGCAGCATTTTCAGTTTTGGTTTGCTGAAGCTGAGATAAGATGTCATCATATTTGTCCGACATGTGCTGAATAGATTCTTTAATTTCAGTATTTTGTTGAATCATTTTATTTATTTCTGATTCCAATTTTGACGCTTGGGTTTTTTGTTGAAGCTGCAATTCGGCCAGTATATCTTTTATTTCACACAAGGTAGAACTAGAATCATCATGTTTACGCTTATAGCGACGCGTGACATTGTGTTGTCCTCCTCCACAGCCCGGTTCCGAGACTACGTAGTCAGATGCAGTATCAGACTCCTGTCCTATATTCGGTTTCAATAAAGATGTGGATTTTCCTGGAGGGGGGGTCCGCTGAGTAGATGACATTATGATGAAATACTAATCAGAGTATACGCAAATCACTTCCTGGTACTAGGCGGTTAGCGATATTAAGGAGCTTAGTTACTGCAGAGAAATATAGTTATGCGAATTGCGGGTCTAGCTGGCTGGTCGACGATCGACGTTTTAGAACAAAACTGCTATCCGTCCAGTGTTAGTTGACCTCTACTTGTATGTAATGGAAAGATTCACTCACTTTGATTGTTTGTGTGTGCCTGTCCTGTACGTGCGGCTTCTTTGTGTGATTTCTTATCGCTTCCTTGCGCCCTGGTATCTCACAGAAATATTTTCACTCTGAACTCTTGTAATTAATATTAGAAATTTGTATTTTTCTTTAAAAAAAAAAAATATACATTTTGCCAGAGAAGCGGTTAATATTTTGATGAGATAAAATTAAAAATTGATCACACTTCTCTGTTGTCTTACTTAATTGTTTAAATTACTAACTAAACTAATCTTAGTAACATTACTAAGCGATGATAAAAATAGTGACTTCGTCATACTACTTATGACTGAGTTAATAATTGAAGATACTAATGTAGAAAATAAATGTAAAAACTTTCTTTGTAATGTACTCATGGTCAACCTACTACTATCTATAAATTTATTTGTGTCAAAAAACATAAATTTGTCATTGTAATGACTGACTAGAAACTGTAGATGCATATTTAGTTTATGAATATAATATTTATTCTGTCAGGCATGTTGGCCAAATATGGGAAGGCACACAATATTATTTTTTTACAATTTAACTCCAACATCTTATTAAAACTATCTGTAATATCTTTTTTTTTTCAAGCTCTTACAATTGTAATTGAGTCTGGGTGTAATTACCTATATAAGTATGTATTTACAAAGAAAAGTAGTAGGTATATGTAGTATATCTGTAATCTGGTTTCCATAGTATAAGCTTTGCTTAGTTTGGGATCAGATGGCCGTGTGTAAATAATGTCCCAGGATATAATTATTATAGTCCTTCATAAAGAAAGCCATGCACTTTTTTTACAAATGTGAAATAAACAAGTTAATTTAAAACCAGTGTATGAAAGGTTTCAACCCACATTTAGAACCCAGAATCTGATTAACATGCTACCGTTAGAAGGTAAAATAAGTAATAGTAATAGTTAGGTAGCTAATAACCTTCTGAAGTCATAACATGGTTTCGGAAAGTGCAAGAAACCTGCTGAATTTCAGTCCCTTTAAAACTGCTCTAACATCAACAAAGAAATATAATTTATACCAGCCATTGTTCCACCAATTTAACGACGAGATAACAAAAAATAACGCCATAATAATGTGTAACCTAACCTAAGCAAACACGCTGTAATGGCAGATCCAACTTTGTTTACTTTGGCGGCCGTGTCAAACATGACCGGACGGGGATTATCCGACTACTGAGGGCCGGTTGCGGGAAAAAATTGACCTGGATATACAGGGCATAAGGGTCAGCCTAACGCAAACTAATAGTTTTGTTCATAGTTCTGTCGTTATGGCAAAATACATATTACGCACCATTGATATATACTACTACAATTACCGCGCCATATGCGACGGTATTGTCTTAGCGACCGGTGTAAGTAAGATAGATATATGTTTACTTTAAAATGTTTAGTGGTTTCAAAGCTACATCGTCACTGTTGCCTGGTGGTTACACTTTTTGCGCGCGCTTTTGTTGAGCACGGTACACACAGTAAGTTTTTCGGCTGATATACTGATGATGATGCAAGTGAGGTCGTCAGAGGTCATTGGAAGGAATAAATAAACTATGCACTAGTATTATATATTGATGCCTATGGTTGTATAAATACTATATGTTTTTAATTTCATTCGTGAAATTTATATTCCTATTTGAACAAAATGTATACAGGAGCATCCCGAAAATGAACCCTATATATTAAGAAGTTAATTATTAAATTCGATTGACAAACAACAATACCAACGCGTAACCAGAAATTCATCAGATAGTGCTTGCGATAAAGAAGTGTACAGTGTCAAAATTTAATTAGCAACTCTTTACAAACAAAATGCTCGACTTCTGAAATTCTATCAAAAAGTTTTGAGAGCTTGTTAATTTCACATGTATGGGTGAGGTTTTCATTCGATTCGGAGAATAAAACACAAGTTGTTTCTGTCGGCACTTCTAAAGACCACCAACCTGTTTATGAAGAGTAGGTAAATAGTGCGCAGGGAAGTAATAATATAAAGATTTATTTTCACAAAGTTTACATAGGCAACGTTGCTATCAATTTGTTTTAAGTTTATAACTATTTATAAACTTAAAACAATGTTCAAATACGTATTAAATGTCACTTAAACTAGAATAAACCTGTTTCTAAACAGCGTTATTCAAAAAGGCTACTTTTTAAGCTGGCTATCCATGGGTTATCAAACTTTAAACCGCTACGGCCCCTGGTTTATACCTAGTTTAAGTGCGTAAAATAATGCGGATTTTAATTACATCAGCTGAGGTTTTGTTTGAAGTTTATTGAGGTTTTGTGGAAGATTTTTCTGTGCAGTACAGAACAACTATTTGTGTAACCCAAAAGCGACAAGAAGTTACTCCTGGGTTACACAAATAGTTATTCTGTTGGGACACTGAGTTGCGAGGATACTGTCTTAGCTGATGCCCCACACGTGCATGTTACGGGCTAGCAAACATAATCAGAGCGCGTTCAGGTACTGGTCCGACGATCGGATAATATAGGGAAGTGACTACAGCCGTCATATTTTTTGTTGTCAATTAGATTGATGGACCGATCTATTTTTCAAATTTTTTAAGGTCCATATGAAAATCAGAATGTATGAAATTAGGAAATATTCAAATAGACTTTAGAATATTTCAAAATGGCATTACCAAAAAAATAGAAAAACTACCATCACCAATAGACTTAGTGATATTTCAGCAAGGTAATAAAGTTGGCATGTGTTAATATTTTCTGTCAGATATGTGATAATAATAATAATTCTGTCTTTTACACCACTATACTCATTTAAATATCATTATATCTCTCTCTAATAAAGGTCCAGCGAAGAGGACATGTATCTGGAAAACCCTTTAAAATACGCGCATAATTATGCGTACCGGGCGCTTAATTCGTCGACTGCACGTGTGGCGTGGCGGCTAAGACAGGCTAACACTTCATGTCCGTAGCCAAATGGCAAAAAACGGAACCCTTATAGATTCGTCATGTCTGTCTGTCACAGCCATTTTTTTCCGAAACTATAAGAGCTGTACTATTGAAACTTGGTAAGTAGATGTATTCTGTGAACCGCATTAAGATTTTAACACAACAATAGAAAAATAATAATAATTTTGGGGGTTCCCCATACATAGAACTGAAACTCAAAATTATTTTTTTCATCGTACCCATACATGTGGGTTATTTATGGATAGGTCTTCAAAAATGATATAGAGGTTCCTAATATCATTTTTTTCTAAACTGAATAGTTTGCGCGAGAGACACTTCCAAAGTGGAAAAATGAGTGTCCCCCCTCCACCTGTAACTTCTAAAATAAGAGAATCATAAAACTAAAAAAAATATATGATGTACATTACCATGGAAACTAACAACGAAAATTGGTTTGAACGAGATCTAGCAAATAGTTTTTTTTTAATACGTCATAAACCGCAATTTGCTTTCATTTAATCAACTCAAATACTTGCTGCTACGGAATCCTTCATGTGCGAGTCCAACTCGCACTTGGCCGGTTTTTTATTAATACAGGCATGATTCTAAATTTGTGTGATTAAAATCAGATAATAAACAGATTCAGTGGAATTAGTTTGCGTTAGTATGTTCCTTGTACGCGATATGAGGGAGTGGTGATTCGCATTGGGTTTTTGCATTCATTTTTATTATGGTTGTGTACAGGTTTTGTTGGGATTTTATAGCTGTGTATGGGGATTGTTTTGTTTGTTGAAGGTGGTCGGGCACTTAGGTTGATCTTTTGAGTTATTGACTGTGCACCCGAATCTGTACGTTTTTATACAACTGTCATTGCATAAGTTTATGTTCTTTTTTATATCGGCGTTTTCATACTGGGAGACCTTTACTAGTAAGGGACTTCCATTACGACTAGCAAAAAAAAAACTAAGTAACTTACCAGCCTACTAGCCAGGTGACTTTTAGAGTTAGAACCTCAAGGCGGTTATTGCCGATGAGGGCGGTAAGAGTAGTGTGTATCGTTTGTAGCTTAACGGCAGAACTCTTACCCCGGAATATAATAATATCCTGGGACATTATTCACACACGGCCATCTGATCCTAAACTAAGCTGAGGTTGTACTATGGAAACCAGATAACTGATATACTACATTACTATTTTTCTTTTGTAAATACATACTTATATAGATAATTTACACGCAGGCTTAGGACAAATAGACATGTTCATGCACACAAATATTTGTCCCGGGTGGGAATCGAACCCTCTACCTGCGGCGTGAAAGGCAGCGTGTCTACCAACCACGCCAACAGGCCGGAATGGTAGAGCTTAGTTCAAAATTCAACTGCTAATTGTGAAGTTCATTGAATTGATTTGCATTTATTTAGCCGTGTGGTTCTCGGCCCAGAAAAAATAACAGCATAGTGTAATGGGGTGGTCCCGTGGGTATTGTAAAAGGCAACTATAGAATACAGCAGGTAGTCGGCCAGCAGCTTTACTTGTGTACTATTTACTACTAAAAGCGGTTGCCAACTCGTATGCCAAGCGCCATGATGACGGCAAACCCCTCCAAATGGCACTGTTGTAGGAACCTTAGGAGACGGTCTATGTCCAGCAGTGGACAATATCTATATAGTGATCTTACTTATTTATCGTATGGGCAGTGGTTACCCTGGTGTCAGAGTTGTTCAAGCTGCCCAGTAGGTTTGACATGGCTTAACGACTGTTGCCTAATAGGTACTATCGGGACCGTCAGCGTAACGTGCCCTCCGAAACAAGGAGACGTCTCCGATTTGGTCAGAGAATGTTCTACGAGGTCTTCCTCTTCCGGTGGTCCCATTCACACAGGCCAGGCACCTATACATTTTTGTCAATCACCTTTCTAAATGCCCAAACAATCTCGGCATACCTTAAAGAAGTTTTTACGTCAAAAATGTATTTTCGTCAATTTAATAGCCACGATAATAAGATCACCTACTTTACTAACACACTATAATGTGCCCCAATTTTATTGACTCCACACACACCAGTACATTGGAAAAATTTTAGTACAAATACCCTTGTCGTTGGACAGATGAGTTAATGAAAGTCACGGAAATCCCGCGGGTGCCACTGGCCTAGATTCAGTGAAAGGCCAGCAATTCCGCACTGAAGTGATAATGATGGCATTAACAGGGTGTTAACCATCAATTGTATTGGGCCCCGATATAAACACACTTTATAGGCTACAAGGGAATGTGTGCTGGAGATAATGTGAATTAAAAGTGTGCTCATCATCATTGGCCACGGCATCTGTGTAGATTTTTGTTGCAGCGCTAGTGTGTATAAATTTGAGTTTAAAACTACGGGTTACCGCATCGTCGCTTATGGCTATAGAGCCCTATAGCCGCGTGGCATTTTTTTCCGCAACGTTCGCAAGTGAAAGGAGTATCCACAGGAGGTGGTAATGCACGACGTAGACTCTTCTGTTTGAGATTTTGCTACCAGTCTTCATCGTGTTTCGTGACACCGATTTTTATATCTCGGTCGAGGTCTCTCTTCGGCACGCTCTTGGGAAGAGAAAAGAGAAAGTGTGCTGAACTCCTTGGAGTTAAGTCCTTGAAGGCGTCCAGATGGGCAATGTTGGCAGAACCTGCAGTATTCTTGATTGAGTTGTTCTAGGTAACATACATTCTTGCTGAATAACAAGCCTAATCTACTTTTGAACTTGACGCGTGACTTTTAATTACTGGCAAGGACGCCATGTAGGGAAGTTCAACGATAGATTTACGGAATACGACATCTCATTTATTCAGAAAGAATTTTCTAAATAAATGAATTATAGCTTTACACATACATATACAAATAAGTTTATACACACTTGCACCTACACTACAACGTTTTTAAACTCGACTGTATGCAATTAAAATGAGAAATACACAATATTTATGACTAGTAGTCATATATATTGTGATAACACAAAATGATACAAAAATCATCATCATCATAATATCAGCCGAAAGACGCCCACTGCTGGATAAAGGCCTTGGCGCTATTCGCATCCAGCGATTTCCAGCGACCCGCACAAGATCATCGGTCCATCTTGTAGGGGGCCTTTCGGTTCGTGGTCGCCACTCGAGAACTTTTCTGCCCCAGCGGCTGTCGGCTCTACGAGCTATGTGCCCTGCCCACTGCCACTTCAGCTTGGAAATTCTTACGGCTATTTCGGTTACTTTGGTTCGCCTGCGGATCTCAACATTTCTGATTCGATCTCGCAGGGAAACTCCAAGCATAGCCCTTTCCATATAAAAAAATACAAATACTTAATGATACAAAAAGAACAAACAGAAGACAATCACATAACACATCAACGAAATATACACTAATCCAAACTAAACAGAACATTTATTAATACCATAAAAAAAAATCAAACACAAAAATGCCCATTTAATTATTCACACAAAACGGATAAAGATTCGCTATTTGGTTCAAGTAAACCAATCAACTCGGACCCTACTCTGTTTCTGTCATGTACAATCAAAAGCTTTCCTCCAAACGAAAATGGCAAGATTACCAAATCTCTCAACCATAACCTGTACACAATAAGGTTGATTTTCGCTTGACTAAAATATCTCAAGAGGGACAACTGGATATTTCTGTATTAACGATTAACGTTGTTAAACTGCAAAAGGTAGCGGTAAGTCGAATTGGCGTGTTCTATTTTTGTATTTCATACATTTAAGCTTTGTATGTACTGATTGCCATTGATTATTGGACAACTGGAATAAAAATAAATAGACAATATAATATAATGTACTTAATTTAATGGCACGCATATACATTTTTTCAAATTACTTACTTAACGTATAGGCAATGGTTACCCTATTGTCAGTGTTGTTCAAGCTGCCCAGTAAAAAAAAATAAAAAAGGTTTTTATTCACGTAGACTTTAAAAAAGCGCTTGTAAATAGTCAGAACATGTTTGTAGTAATACAGTTATTATTTCTAGTTACTTATTACAGATATTTAGGTACACGGAATTTTAAAACATTTATACAATACCTATCTATACATATAATAAAATCGTAGGAAAGTCGAAACTGTACATTGAATATTTTTTAAAGGATTCTTGGAGCGAGATCTACAATCGATATCGAATCCAAAAATATAGTTTTTAGAATTTTTGTCTGTGTGTCTGTTTGTCTGTATGTATGTCCGGGCTAAACACAAAAAGTACTGCGTGGATTTACTTAAAATTTTGCATGAATATTACTAAAAGTTCGGGTCAACATATAGGCTACATATTATCACGCTATCACCTACGGGGGAGGAGCTGTGATAATTTATAAAATTTAACGAGGGTAAAACCGCGGGGCACAGTTAGTATTTTATAATGGTAGTGATATTGATATTTATATATAGGCCTCTGATATGGCTTAACGACTGTTGTCGAATGACTACAACCGGGACCGACAGCTTAACGTGGCCTCCGAAGGACGGAGACGCTCAGAAATTGAACCACTTTGGCGGTCACTCATCTAAGGACCGACCGCGACCTTAGTTACTTAACCTCGCCGATTAATTACGGACCGGTGAGTGCAAGCTATGAGCGCCTCAACCATCTTTTCAAATCTATACATATAATAAAATCGTAGAAAAGTCAAAACTGTACATTGAATAGTTTTTTTAAAGGATACTTGGGGCGTGATCTATAATCGACATTGAAGCCAAAAATGTAGTTTTTAGAATTTTTGTCTGTTTATCTGTTGGTCTGTATGTATGTCCGGGCTAAACTCAGAAAGCATTCCATGGAGTCACTTCAAATTTTGCATGAATATTACTAAGAGGTCGGGTCAACATATAGGATACAAATTATCACTCTAACGGTGGAGGAGCTGGGATAATTTATAAAGTTTAACGCGGGAAAAGCCGCGGGGCACAGCTAGTTA
Source organism: Pseudoips prasinana (assembly GCA_951640165.1). Lineage (NCBI taxonomy): Eukaryota > Metazoa > Arthropoda > Insecta > Lepidoptera > Nolidae > Pseudoips > Pseudoips prasinana. Next base: position 32,994,462 of record OX621245.1, on the reverse strand, counting down.
ATATATAAAATGAAATTTAAGATTTCAAACAAGAACTAAAAATACTAGAATTATTTCGACCACGGTCTGGCCTGGGTCTTATAATTTACATTCGATGCCATCCTGGAAACTACGAGTACATCGGCGCGCCTAAATACGCTCGATCAAGTTTGTTTTATCAAGAGATGGAACGAGACAGAGTGATTTTGCAAAGCTCAGTGAAACGACCACAGCCTGGCGTTAGTCTTCAAACATACTCAACACGTTCAATGCGATAATCTTATACATATAATTAAATCGTAGAAAAGTCAAAACTGTACATTGAATATTTTTTAACAGGATACTTGGGGCGTGATCTACTATCGAAATCGAAGCCAAAAATATAGTTTTTAGAATTTTTGTCTATGTGTCTGTTTGTCTGTATGTATGTCCGGGCTAAACTCAAAAAGTACTGCATGAATTTACTTCAAATTTTGTATGAATATTACTAAGAGGTTGGCTCAACATATAGGGTACATATTATCACGCTATCACCTACAGGGGAGGAGCTGTGATAACTTATAAAATTTAACGAGAATGAAACCGCGGGGCACAGCTAGTTACATACTGTGAGGCTTTCAAGCAAGTCTTTTTGTGTAACCACCACACGTACAGATTAGTCATCGTTTTTTGTTTTCACTTATATACTTATACACTTATGCTGATGAAAAGACACCTAACATTGCTTAGCAATTATTTAAATAGTGTCCTATCTCTCCTAAAGATACGGCAATTTTAGACTACAACACCCAAGCGCACTACCTACGTTACACGACGATGGAATTTTGTGATTACAGGATTCTAAAGTGATGAAAAGCGGTATCCGTCTGCTTAGTTGAAAGTGATATTATTGTGTTTCTTTATTTCTATGCTTCACGAACTATTCTAAAAAATATTTTGACGGTCACCGTAGTCTAGTTGGTAGTGCTCCTGCCTACGAAGATGGTGGTCCTGGGTTCGAATCCCGGTAATGCAAATATTTGTGTGATGAGCACGAACATTTGTTTCTGAGTCATGGATGTTTTCTATGTATTTAAGTATTTATCTATCTATATAAATATGTATATCGTCTTATGGGACCCATAGTACAAGCTTTGCTTAGTTTGGGGCTAGGATGATCTGTGTGACATTGTCCCGAGATATTATTATATTATAATAGTGAAGATCAGTGAAGAGGCCCTGTGGTTTAAGTAAATTTGCAGTCCAGTATCGAGATCCTATGTCTACTACGTGTTCAGCTATTCATCATCAGAAAGAAAGAAAGAAAGAAAGCAAAAATCATTTATTCATTACCAGGACGGACATAACAATGAAATTATACAATAACAGAAAAACTTATACTTAATATTAGTAAGTCTGTTCTGGGTGAAAAGGCATCTATCTCAGCATTGGCCGTCGCAATATTGCGACTGCGCTGATATTCTGATAGCGCCCGACTGTGGGGTCCACGGATAGTCAACCCCCATTACATACTATAATAAAATGAAATGAGATAACATATATTTGATAAACTAAATACATTAACAATACAAATAAAAAGAATTTAATATAGTGAAGAAGATAGAAATATGTACCTAAGTGTGTCGAAAAAAAAATAGCATTAAATCACAAGATAATAATATAAATGAGATTCATACAATTTCAATTAGATAAAATAATTTAAATACTAGATTAACATCAAATACATTTCATACACTAACATATGTGATTCTGACTGCTTTAGCGGAGACGTGAGCAAAAAATTTATAAAACCCTTATTATGCAACGGCATATCTAGTTCCTGACTGTGGACTCTGGCAATCTATACTGAAGGACATCCTCGGATTGCTTTTGGCGTTCCAACAAATATCTTTTAAACCTTTTAAGAAAGGTAGATACACTGTTTATCTCACGAAGAGGAGGGGGAAGGTCATTCCATATCTTCGAGGCTGAAAACTTAAAACTACCGCGAAATACAGCGGTCTTGTGCCGTGGGACGGACATCAGGTAAGAAGAGGCTCTTGTGCTATAGCTGTTGTAGTCTCTAGACCAAGAGAGTTTGTTAAGTAGATATTCGGGCTTTCCAGTGGCGACTACTCCGAATAGCAAGATGGCTAAATGATGATTTCGACGTGTTGACATTTTTAACATATTTCCTTGATCACCGTGTCAGCCGAATCCACTGCTGGACAAAGGTCCCCAATAGCTTTTCACTATGGAGCCATTATGACCACGCTTGGCAGACGGGTTGGCGATCGCAGTATGATAGTCATAGTACACAGAGAAACGCTGCTGCCCGTTCTTTGATTTCCTTGGGACGATTTCTACACCTACGGGATGAGATGAGGTGGCGATATTCTACGTAGTTAGTTGTAGCTATTGCTAATTTATGGTTTCTGGCAGCTGCGATACGGTCTTTGGCCCTTTCGGCAATAGGCTTTTTACTTTTTCCGATTTGAAACATTCCACAGTTGCACTTGTGTCCATGTGAGTTGTGGTTTGGCCAAACGTTCCTATTATTTTCTTAGCAGTTTTATTTACAATAATTCAAATAAAATTTTAAATATATCCTATGTGTAAATCGAGATGTAAAAAAATAGTATCGAACTGATTATCTAAACTGGACTACGCTGAGACCGAAAATATTATAAGAGTACTTACTTAAATACCTTATACCAACACGCACACACACGCACTCTCTCTCTCACACACACACACACACACACACACACACATACTACTGTTTAATATTAAGACCCATATTATACACAATTCACTTTCTTTTATCAGTTTTCCTCTCAATACCAATACAATGATCATTCCGTTTTGAATTTACTTATATCCGCATTAAGTTAAGTAATTTAAGAGGGTGATTGCCTGGAGATCTGTGATACAGGTCTTGAACCCAGTATAGACTCCAGCTCTCACAAAGGTCTAAACTCAAACTACCAAATTGTAACTATGTTTAAGATACTATGTACCTAAAATGAGAGAAATAAATGTTTTATTATTATTATTACTTAAAACTGTAGACGCCCGGTGATAGAGGTGGAGTAACATCCTTCGATGTACGCAGATCCATGCTGAAACGTCGGGTGAATCAAAAGGTAATGATTTACCTTGAAATATTATTACCACGAACGTGAAAAGAGTTAAAAACAAATCTATGCGACTTGCTCCGTAATTATACTTTAAGAAGTACAATAAACGAGCAAGTCGCATTGTGTGTCTACTCCAAACCAATATACACCCCTTGTTCTGGGTAACTTATCATTATCACAGTTTCGTTTGTAATGTTAGATGAAAGAAAACCAAACCAAAAGGTCGACTAAAATCTTTGTTAATTAATTTCGTCTTTGTTAGGTACCTTTGATGTTAGAAAAACTAAAATTCCAACGTATCTTTTTGAACGTTTTTCCATTTAATAAAACATCCACTTAGCTTCTAGCTATCACGTAAAAGAATTTATGTTAAGTCTTTGTTTTAACAAAATAAATAATGAAATTATATAAATATGTTTATGTTCTGCTGGTTGTAAATAGAAGTTGTGGTACCATGCGTGTGTCACAGCTAGAGATGTAAAATGACTGAATATGACTAGTCACAATGGTCATAAACTTTAAATGACAGGTCATTTACTGTCAAATTCAGTCAATTTGACTCAAATATTATTGTCTATTCTCACTACCACCCAATTATTTATTATTTATAGGAATAGTTGGTAACACCTACGTTAACAACATCGCCCGAATATTGATAATTGAAAATAATCAATAATAATTCGTCAAATGAACGATTAAAGTAGTGTAATGTAGTGTAAATATTTGACCACTGAAGTGATATTGTTAGTGACTAATAGAAGTGAAGTTAAAGACATTTTCAAAGTGAGATATTGGCTGAATACCAAAACTACAGCAAATATACATTTATGGCTTAATTTTGATGTGTTATACTGCGTTCTTTCTCTGGTTCAAACCTCAAGAACAATCCTAATGTTTGGACAGTGCGTTTCAGTGAACTATTCCAATCATAATTATTTTCGAGATCGTTATAATAAATATTTTGTTTTTGAAAAGTGACCTTTGGACCATAACGAGCGCCCCAAGCGGTGAATAAAAACAACATTTGACATTATTTACCATTAGTTGATCCTGTCAACGGGGTTGCTAATGCAAAAAAATAATAGGTCGCCGAAAATTGTATACAGCGCCATCTAGCGGACTGTTGCAAAGTTAAAGTTGACAGTTATTGACATTATTGAAGTTTGTTGACAGTGCAGTTAGTGTTACTGTCAATAAAAACTGTCGCAAAGTAATACCACACTAAAAAAATAATCCGAAGTAGTGGAAATTACTGTTTAGTTAGATCAGAATATCACACTTAGAAAAAATAAGATGGCAAGCAAGAATACTTGTGCTGGTTGTTTGAGTGTCATTAAAAATAAAGAATATCTACAATGCTCGACTTGTAATCAACGATATGACTTACTTTGTTCGAATATGAATGACAAGAAGTTTAGATCAATGAAAGTGTCTGACAAAGCTAATTGGAAATGCCAAGACTGTCTCAGAAAGTTACCTAAAACTAATAACACTGACACTCCAGTCAGAATAACGCGTGCCAATAGCCCTGTTGAATCGAAAGATAATATCTCAAATCAAGCTTCACCATTGGGCTGTTACGTTACTACTCGCAGAGAGAGACGGCACAACTCCCCGGCAAGTCCTACCAAGGAAACTTCTGGACATTCCAACAGTCAGAGACAAAACCTACTGACAGAATCACCAATCGTAGCTGCTACAGAGGATGCTGTTTTAAAACTTTCAAAAGCATCTGTGAGAGAAATAATAAGACAAGAAATCGCTACTGCACTGAAACAAGTTGTGGCGGAACAGTTCCAACAAATCAACGATTTGATCGCTGGTTTTCGGAAGTCATTAGACTTCTATAACGAAAAATATGAAGAAATGAGAGTAGCGTCAGAACAAAATTCAACAAGACTGTTAATATCAGGAAAGGAAAACAACACCCTGAAAGCATCTGTGCAGGACCTTACCAAACGCCTTAATTTAATGGAGCAACACAACAGAACGACAAATATCGAGCTACAAAATGTGCCTGAAAACCGATCTGAAAACCTTGTCTCTACGGTGTTGCAATTGGTCAAGATTACAAAATGTCAAATTGAGCAATCCGATATTGCTCACTGCACCAGAATAGCAAAAAAAGATACGCAATCCTCCCGTCCCAGATCAATACTTGTAAAGTTTATCACACCACGCTTACGAGACTCGTTCCTTGCTGCAGCTATAAACTCCAATAAAAAGAATGTCAAAGATAAGTTGAACACTAAACACCTTGATATCACAACCGACAAACCAACACCTATATATGTTGCTGAACATTTGTCGTCCGACAACAAAGCTCTACACGCAGCAGCACGAATCCGCGGAAAAGAGCTTGGCTACAAATTCGTATGGGTGCGGCAGGGCAGAATTTTTATGAAAAAGGACGAGAAATCTGATAGTATCCTCATTAGTAGTCGTGACATGTTGAAGTCTATTAAATAATTTAGTCAGTAAGTAAGTTGTAAACATGTTCCTAAGTGTTATTATTTTCATTCAATAATTCACTAAATATTTACTATCAAAATGTACGTGGCTTGAAAACCAAAAAAAACGACTTTTATCATAAAATGTCTGCGCAGGATTATGATGTAATAGTGCTCACAGAGACTTGGCTTAACGGCGGTGTTTTTGATACGTCATTTATAGGCGAGATTGCGAATCTAGCAGATACAGAGCGCGTAAAGACGGAGGAGGCGTCTTGGTTGCGGTTGCTAGAAGTCTGAAATCGTGTCGGCTATCTCACCTTGAAAGTTCGAATGAAGATCTCTGGATCCGCATTGACACGATTATTCGGGGTAAGAAACAAAAGTTGCATATATGCGGTGCCTACCTACCTCCACCAGTCACCTATGAGGCACTAAATTTATTACTAGAGCATGCCCAAAACTCCCTAGAAAACACAGAGCATACTGTCATCATGGGCGACTTTAATCTGAGTTCCATGATTTGGGAAATCGACGTAGAATCTCGGATAGGGAAAACTAAGCCTAATATTATTAACACTGGCGAAGTTGCTAAGAGGTTTTTGGATTTTGTATCCCTAAACGATCTTGATCAATACAATTATTTAACGAACAACAAATCGAAAACATTAGACCTAGTACTTTCTAACATTCCTTTGCAAAACCTTAAGCGTTGCCAAGTACCCATGACTGTAGAAGATCCATTACATCCCACAATCGAATTCTCTATCCCCATAAATACAGCTATCACTTACCTACAAACTAGACCATCGTTAAAACCAAATTTCTTTAAGGCAGATTACGACAGCATTAAAGCCTCACTTAACTCCGTAGATTGGGAAAAAGAACTAGGGGAATGCAGTACGGTTAATGAAATGGTTACTATCTTGTATAAAGTCATGCAAGACGTCATACAGAGATGTGTCCCCTTAAAAAAGATTTCCGGGAAGAAATATCCAATATGGTACTCGTCAACGCTCATACGGTTATTAAAGGAAAAAAATAAATATCGCATTAAAATAAAAAAGTACAATAACCCTCTTGACGTCATAACCTTCGAAATACTGCGATCAGATTGTAGCAAGCTAATAGACGTTTGCTATTGGGAATATATCGCGAAAATGGAAAATGAATTGCTAAAAAATCCAAAGAACTTCTGGACCTACATAAAGCAAAAAAAGAAATCCACAAGTATGTACCCCGCTGAAATGCAACATAACAACAAAACCGCATCATCTGGCCCAGATATATGTAACTTGTTTGCAGAAAATTTTGCACAGGTGTATAGCATCTCAACACCCACACCTTGCGCAAATATAAACTCCAACATAAACACATCGACTCTTTGTAAATTGGAATTTGGAACCGAGGAAATACACAGAACACTAAGATCATTAGATGAACATAAAGGTGCGGGAGATGACGGCATTCCCCCCCTGTTTATTAAAAGATGTTCGAGGGCGCTAGCTTTTCCCTTAAAATTGATATTCCACAAATCGCTTACAGACGGAGTTTTTCCTACACGCTGGAAAGATGCATTGGTGGTCCCAATTCTAAAATCTGGTGATAAACAATTAATATGTAACTATAGACCAATTTCAATTTTGGTAATGTTTGGTAAAGTATTGGAGAAGCTGGTAACAGAAAGTCTATCGTCACACGTCAAACACCAAATCACTAGTAACCAACATGGCTTCATTAGATCTAGATCTACTACTACGAATCTCATGTGCTATATGTCATCAATTTCAGAGTCCTTAGATAGGCGTATACCTGTCGACGCCATATACACGGATTTAAGTAAAGCTTTCGATAAGGTGGATCACTTTCTTTTAGTGAATAAACTTTCTCATCTAGGCATAGGAGGATCTTTGCTGAATTGGTTTCAGTCATACCTTACTGACAGATTTTCAAAAGTCGTAATTAATGGTTACTAATCAGAGCCGTTTAGGGCAACGTCTGGTGTCCCACAGGGTTCTCATCTTGGCCCAATCCTATTCAACATCTTCATAAACGACATTACCGATTGCTTTAAACATTCCCACTTCTACCTTTTCGCAGATGATATTAAAATAATGAAGCCAATATCTACCACATCAGATACTGTACAGCTGCAAAACGATCTCCACAGAATGTCGGACTGGTGCATACAAAATAAAATGTCATTAAATGTATCTAAATGTCATTACATCCAGTTCACTAGAAATAAAATGGCACAACCTAACACATACAGTATAAACCATCAAAACTTAGCTAAAGTAGAGGAGATACTTGATTTAGGAGTTACGTTAGACAAACAACTCAGACTCGATAAGCATATCATAAATATAACAACCAAAGCTTTTAAAATCCTCGGTTTCATATTGCGAACGAGTAAAGACTTTTCTAAATCTTTAACCAGAATCCAATTATTTATCACCTTGGTCCGCCCAATACTTGAATACGGCAGTGCCGTATGGAATCCTCATTACGATGTATACACTAAACATCTAGAAAGTGTACAAAAGCGTTTCCTATACCACTTGAGTTACAAAGACTATCTAGCTAAAAAAATTGTCAGTTATAAGGATCGACAAAAATACTATAAAATGGTATCACTAGCGCATAGGAGAAAAACAGCCGATCTGATATTCCTGCATAAACTCTTCAACGGAGGGCTAGATTGCAGCGAGCTTCTCGGAAAGCTGCAAATAAACGCACCGACTCGCCTGCCACGCATAGGTAGCTATAATTTATTTAATCTTTCGCGTACCAGGATGAATTTGGGACATTTTGCCGCTTTGCCAAGGCTCTGTAGGCAATACAATGACTTTTTCAAGCGTTATGGTTTAGATATAGCCTACTCGCTCCCGCAGTATAAGAAGGAGTTGAAAACCATATTGTATGAAGAAACCAAATGAATACTTTTACTGTTTTTTACTGTTTTATACTCTATTTGAAATCTTAAGTTCTTTAAATTTTATTTTGATACTGATAGTTAAAATTAGTTATTAGTTAGTCGGTTAATTTAAGTTAGTTTAATTTAGTTTTTTATATGAAATAGATTTTAAGTTATATTTTAGTTTATTGTTAACGTAGGATTTGAACAGAGCATGCTGTGGCTTCCTGTAATTGGTGGAGCACACTGGAACGAACCTGTATTTTTTTGTTTTGCGAAGACATTGTATGTGTGTGTCCTCTGTTGGAGGTCCATAAAAATAAATAAATAAATAAATTTAGGTACCCAATTTATATGCAAGTTTAAATGGAGCAACGTTTTATTTTCTATTATATCATGAATATTCATCATTAAATGATGATGATGAATATTCGGAACTACACGTGATCAAATCAGGTGTGCCACAGGGAAGTATACTGGGTCCGGTTCTTTACCTCATATTCACGGCTGATCTACCCACCACACACAGCACCATGGTTGCAACATACGCGGACGACACGGCCCTATTATCCACACATGACAATCCTAAAACGGCATCTGAACACCTCCAATGCCACATTAACAAAATAGAGAAATGGCTTAAAACCTGGAGAATGAAGGCTAATGAAAGCAAGTCAACACACGTAACCTTTACGCTCAAAAGAGACTCTGGTCCCCCAGTGACAATTAACAATAAAGAAATTCCGCAAGAAAATCACACAAAATATCTGGGAATCCATTTAGACAGAAGGCTAACCTGGCAGAAACACATCTGGGCGAAGCGGAGGCAACTTGATATAAAACTGCGTAGTATGTACTGGCTTATAGGACACCACTCACAAATGAGCAATGCCAGCAAACTAGCAGTATACAAAGCCACACTAAAGCCAATATGGACCTATGGCATCCAGCTCTGGGGTACAGCTAGCAACAGTAACATTGAGATACTAGAAAGATTCCAAACAAAAACGCTTAGAGCCATCTATAACATACCGCAGTACATAAGTAACAAAATGATATACTATGACCTGAAACTACCAACCGTCAAACAGAAGATAACGAAGAATAGCATCAAGTACCAAGAGAAACTTGCAAAACATAAAAATGAGCTTGCCCAAGGACTGAGTGGCGACAGAAGTTTGCGCTACAAGCGATTGAAAAGACATGGCATACCAAATCTATTAGATAGGTTCAACAAAATGGAATGAGACACAATTAAAAATGGTCTCACCAAGCCAAAACCCAATCAGATAAATTGATATCAGTCAGAGAAATGGCTTATTGTTGACAAACAACAGATTGCCATGTCGCAGAATACATCGAAGAAAAAATAAATAAAAAAAAAATTATATCATGAGACGATAAGACGACATCAAAGTCGATGCGCGAGGCGATGCGACTTTGCCATTTTGTCTTAAATGCACGCATCATTAGAAATGTAAAATGATTAACACTATATAATAATACTATAAGTAATAAAAAACCCTTTTTGTTTCAATTTAGAAGTTGTAGACTTTTATCAACGACAAAAACTTAAAAGGTACTTACAAAAAAATTACTGAAATCAAATTGACTGAACATTACCGTTTTTGACAGTTTTTGACCAATTTGACCGTAAATGACAGTCAGTCTAATTCAGTCACTTTAGTCATTTTCAACAGTAATCACAGCCATTCGGAGTCTTTCAACCAAGCAAAGATCCTGGACATGATAGCAAGAAACAGGTTCCGTTCAGAGAAGACAAGGTTCTGGGAGAAAACGTTGCACACAACTACAAGACGACCTCTTTTTAGGAACTTAGGCACGAACTGAGGCAGGCAGATATGCTGAGATGGTTTGGGCATTTAGAAAGAAGAATAAAGGTAAGAAAGTTGAAACAAGAACCGGGCCTGTATGAATGCTATAACCGGAAGGGGAAGACATCGTCGAACCTTTTCTGACCAAGTCGGATATGTTCTTAAGAAATGCCATTTCAGAAGTAACCCAAACAGGTGAGCATGTATGAAGAATATAGGTGTGCAAGGTTTGTGACAAATGGAAATCTGTTCTATGTATTTACATACATTTTTAAAGTATCAATCAACAACTTATTACTTATTTATCGTATTTTGAAATTAAATATATATGTTTATCCACAGAATGCATATTTTGAAACTATACGTTGGTTTCTAATGAAAAAGCATTACATTCAAGTACCAAATTCATAAACCACTAAGATCAAAATTTCACAATAATATCTGGGGACAATGTCACACAGATCATCCCAGCCCCAAATTAAGCAAAGCTTGTACTATGGGTACCAGGCGACGATATACATACTTATATAGATAGATAAATACTTATATACATAGAAAACATCCATGATTCAGAAACAAATATTCGTGCTCATCACACAAATATTTGCACCTACCGAGATTCGAACCCAGGACCACCAGCTTCGTAGGCAGGAGCACTACCAACTAGGCTACGCTATAATATTGCAAGTATGTGTTTAGGCATGTACTTATATTACAGTAGAGTTATGAAAAAAATCTACGGGGCCATGGGAGCATTACAACCACCACAAAAAGGCAGTGACTTCGTACATAAAACAATTGACAGCCAACACTAAGTGGCAATAAACAAGATGCGCAATAAACCCCACTATAGGGTAACGCATCGATGTAACGCATTGGCCCTTGTTATAGGGTTTACTGCTATGGTAATGGCGGGCAATCCTATCAGCATTATTGTTGTACTGCCTCATTGGACTAGCGGGACCGTGTTCAAGAGCATTTAATGAGATTATGGGTTCAAATCCTCGGTTGGGCCAAGAAAGTAATTATGGGATTTTTCCGATAAAAAATGGTCGAGTGCTTAAGGCTCCCCCGGGGACACCACGAAAACCAATTGCCGCCTTGTTAATTACAAGAAATTTTGTTTCGTAGGTCCTGTAGTATCCTGCTAGCCACGGTGGGTACTCTCAAAGGAAATTAGCCATCTGTGCGGGAAATATTGTATGCGCAAACACAGGGGCACTTTCTATTCCATCACTTTCATGATCCAATGGGACGACTCGCGAGACGAATTAAAAGAGGTCTGGTACAGGATCGATGGCTTTACATGCTCTCCGAGAGACGGGGGTATAACACCGCCAACTCCCAGACTTACGGCTGATACTGAGAAATTTTTATTTTACCGAAATATCTTAATTTTTGAAGTTATACTTCTTTTGGCGCGATGGAGAAAAATGATGAGAGTGAATTTTTACGATGCGCGCGCACACCGACACCTAAAAATTTAACAGCATGAAGTTAGTTCTAGGTGGTATGAGAGTGAATTTTTACGATGCGCGCGCATCGTGAAAATTCGTAAAAATAACAGCATGAAGTTAGTTCTAGGTGGTATGAAAATGTATGAGAGTGAATTTTTACGATGCGCGCGCATCGTAAAAATAACAGCATGACGTTAGTTCTAGGTGGTATGAAAATTGATAACTATGTTCAAGTTGTATATTAAGAAGTATAACTTCTAACGCGTGTACATAAGTACACACAAGTTTTTTTTTGGTTGGACCCGGGATTTGATCCCAGGACCACGTTTTCTGCGGTTAAACACGCTACGGCAAGACCAACGAGGTGGTCATTGTTGTTATTTAAACTTTAAACTTAAAATTTTGGTAAGTCTATAAACATTCATAAATAAGAGATAAGATAAGATAAGCTAATCGTTTATTTCACCACATACCTACCATAAAACTATAACAATAATAGGTGCGTACAGTTAAATGCAATACATTTTTACATCATAAAATTGTTTGTTTGTTACAATATATTTAGCAATCTTTGTGGAACAGATAAACAAATGAAGTACCTTATGGGTTTGGACCAGGGTTTAGAGGGCCGCTGAAGTGTAAAAAAGAATTCTACATAGTGGGTGGATCACTGACACGGTCTACGGGCGCGTGATCACAGGTCTTGGCAGTGGGCCAATGTGGACCTTACACGGTTTATTCTATCCTAACTGGTATGCAGTCTATATGTATCTACCTAGATACATATAGACTGCATACCAGTTAGGATAGGTCTTGGCAGTGGGCCAATGTGGACCTTACACGGTTTATTCTATCCTAACTGGTATGCAGTCTATATGTATCTAGGTGATCAACTTGGAGAAGTCAGAATGAAACTTCTTTTTTCTTTAGTTCGCTTGTGTTTATTTGGTTTCTTTATATTACCTAGATACTAGAACTACATAATGTATTTGTTGTAAGAAGTATGTACATCTCCAACAAACTGTTTTGCAGTTTGGCAGGGGTATCAAAAAGTTTGTAAAGGATTTAATTTAAGATGAGTAAACTTTTTTTCATTTCATTTCATTAAAAAAAACTTAAAGTTAGCAGTTTTTGTCTGCGTTGGCTATCAAGTGATCTATAAAGTCTCCTAACACGGCTTGTGGTCGTAAGGAACAGGTAGAAATCGTGAAACGAAAAAAGCGTTATGCCTCAATGGGTACTAAATGCGTTGAAATGAAATATATAAATAACTAGCTGTGCCCCGCGGTTTTACCCGCGTTAAACTTTATAAATTATCACAGCTCCTCCCCCGTAGGTGATAGCGTGATAATATGTAGCCTATATGTTGACCCAACCTCTTAGTAATATTCATGCAAAATTTGAAGTAAATTCATGCAGTAATTTTTGAGTTTAGCCCGGACATACATACAGACAAACAGACAAAAATTCTAAAAATTATATTTTTGGCTTCGATATCGATGCTAGATCACGCCCCAAGTATCCTTTTTAAAAAATATTCAATGTACAGTTCTGACTTTCCTACGATTTTATTATATATGTATAGATAATTCAAAATTAAAAGAATTCTACATGTCTCGCACTCAGATAAAATAAAAAAGTTGTCACGCATGGCATAATAATTATTGTTAATAACCCAATAATGGATTAATGGTGTAACTAGCGACCGTGGCCAGAATTCTACCAGGAGGGCAATATATTACATTAGGCAGGTCATTTACAAGTATTCCTATTTGATAGTGTAAAAAACCGGCCAAGTGCGAGTCGGATTCGCACACGCTATGTTTCGTCCCATTTACATATTTATGAAAACGGCAAAAAAAAACACCTTTGTTGTATTGGAAACCCTCTAAATATTTATTACTAGCTGTGCGCCGCGTTAAACTTTACAAATTATCACAGGTCCTCCCCCGAAGGTAATAGCGTGATAATATGTAGCCTATACGTTGACCCGACCTCTTAGTAATATTCATGCAAAATTTGAAGTAAATCCATGCAGTACTTTTTGAGTTTAGCCCGGACATACATACAGAGAAACAGATAAACCGACAAAAATTCTAAAAACTATATTTTTGGCTTCGATATCGATTGTAGATTATGCCCCAAGTATCCTTTTAAAAAAATATTAAATTTACAGTTTTGACTTTTCTATGATTTTATTATATGTAGATATTCGATTTTTTTGATTTTTTTTTATAACAGCAACAGAAACACAGAATCTGTGAAAACTTCAATTATGTTGAAACGGTTCATGAGATACAACCAGGTTACAGTCGGACAGACAGCGGAGTCCTAGTAAAAGGGTTCCTTTGTGTACGGAAATCTAAAAAGAAGTGCCGTAGTACCTAACATCAAAACTTCTAACGTTTTCATACTAACATAAAGGCACATACTTACAATAAATTTCGCCAAGTACACACGCCCGGCTTTACTTTTAATGAGTTTCACACATTTCTCCTATCTATTTATGATGCGAGCGAGCACGTAATAATTTTCACAACATTGTGATTGTAAAAACTGGTGTTTCCTTAAAATATGTGTTACAGAGTTTTATGAATTTACTCGCAATTTTTTCGTCGAGCGCTCGCTTCTGTTTTACATGAAAATATTTTGAACATGTTATTAATGTGTATTTGTACAATTTCCAATGTTATGAATAGTGTTGAGAATGACTAAACTCACAAAATTTGACTGACTGTCATTTACGATCAAATCGGTCAAAAATGATCATTAACTGTCAAAAATGGTAATTTTCAGACATTTTGATTTCAGTAATATTTTAGAAACTTTTTAAGTTTTTTATTAGTTTTTGTGATTGATAAAGATTTACAACTTATAAATGAAACGAAAAAGTGGTTTCAATGATTATAGGAATGAAAAGCTCTCTAATGATATAATACAAGATAAAACGTTACTTCATTTAAACTTGCATATAATAATATCTTGGGACAATGTCACACAGATCATCCTAGCCCCAAACTAAGCAAAGCTTGTACTATGGGCGAAGATATACATACTTATATAGATAGATACATACTTAAATACATAGAAAACATCCATGACTCAGAAACAAATATTCGTGCTCATCACACAAATATTTGCACTTACCGGGATTCGAACCCAGGACCACCAGCTTCGTAGGCAGGAGCACTACCAACTAGGCTACGGTGACCGTCATATATAAATTGGGTACCTAAATAAATACATTTGATTGAGAATAAGACAGTAATATTTGAGTCAAATTGACCGAATTTGACAAAAAATTACCGGTCATTTAAGGTTTCTGACAATTGTGACTAGTCAGATTCAGTCATTTTACATCTCTAGTTATGAATAACCACTGTTTAACAATTTGAACTTTAAGTCATACCTATATGCTATACAAGAGAAAATCATTTCAGAGAATAAGCATTGCCATACAACGTGGCAATGCAGCCAGTCTTCTGGGCACGACACCCTTCGATGCAGATGCGGCTCCACCTATTGGATTGCCTTTAGTTAGATAGATAGATACACTTTTTTGCACAAACTATAAAAACACATTTTATCGCATAATAGCGATTTCTTCCAGACAAGCGTAGGATGGACTAGCATAATTGAAAATGAGCATACTTAGTTTAGCTTAGTTTATATTAGCATTATAGTCATCTTTTATTTTCAACATTTCTTATTTAATTTAATTTTATATTTAGTTTACATAGAAATAATTAGATTGTAGGATACCTTTTTTTATTAAATCGATATAATTATTATTCCAAATTAAAAAGATCATTCCATATTTATATAAAATAAAATCTAAATTGATTTACAAACAACGAGAAAATGTTATATACGTATATATACAGTCAAATTAAAAACCTCTTTCTTGCGAAGTCTATTAAGATTTCTGTTTTAATAGTCGAAGTCTGAATGTTTGTGTTCGTATTTGGGATTTCTTTTGTAAATATATACTTATATAGATAATTACACCCAGACTCACACAAATATCTATCCTGGGGCTCTACCGGCTAAGTCGCCGAACATCTATTTCTTAAATGGCGTTCAAATGAATAAAGGTTAATCGAGTTGCTTATTCAATATAAGATATTGCTTAATCAATTGTTAAATCGGCTTCCATGAGCACATGTGACGTCATAAATGGCCCGGAATCGATTGTCAACGTTGAAGCCGATTTAAAGATCAAATTAGTCATTTTTAACCTTTATTTAGCCCCTGGGGCTCTACCGGCTAAGTCGCCGAACATGTATGTAAATAAAGGTTAAAAATGACTAAATCAACCGTTAAATCGGCTTCCATGAGCACATGTGACGTCATAAATGGTCCGGAATCGGCTTCAACGTTGACAATCGATTCCGGACCATTTATGACGTCACATGTGCTCATGGAAGCCGATTTAACGATTGATTTAGTCATTTTTAACCTTTATTTATTTGAACGCCATTTAAGAAATCGATCTTCGGCGACTTAGTAGGTAGAGCCCCTGGGTGGGAATCGAAACCATCGACGTGAAAGGCAAGTATCTTACCAACCACGCCAACGGCCCGAAATCAATCAATATAATATATGTTTGTAAACTACCCCGCGACGCGACGGGGGAGTCCTACCATAATGCTAACGTTGTCTTTTTAAAAAACATCAAATATTATAAATAAAATACACCCAGACACAGAACCACTCATCAATTAAATAAGAAATGATGAAAATAAGAGATGACTATAATGCTAATATAAACTAAGCTAAACTAAACTAACAATGCTCATTTTCAATTATGCTAGTCCATCCTACGGTTGTCTGGAAGAAATCGCTATTATGCGATAAGACCGCCAATTGTACATTATTTAAATGTTAAGTTTTGTCTGTCAAATGTGTTTTTATAGTTTGTCATCACACAGAGATTTGTCCTGAGTGGTAATCGAACTCACTACCTCTAGCTTAACAGTCAGGCTCACTAACCACTTGACCAACAGGCGAATAATACATTTTATAGCCAATCTCATCTATCATTAGCCATTATTATTCAAGGGTTGAACTAATAAACTGGAGCAATTATCAAGTTGTAATCAAGTTGAGTAATTGCCCCGATAACATTTTATTGCACACATAAAAGATGTGTAAAACAGTCCACAGCTCGTAAGTGATTAATAACAATTAAATGTATATAGTAAATTTTTTTTAATAGTAGTAAGATTCTGGATATTGACAGTGTTCGGAGAGAACGTAAAGCAATGGCTCCAGTATCTGATCTCCCTCCAGTTATGTAGTTAGGCCTCCCGAACCTATCAAGAGGGTTAGGGCATAGAGAGCGCCCCTGCCAATATTTACGCCGGGAAATATTATTCTACTTATCACACTAATATTATAAAGGCGAAAGTTTGTGAGTGTGTGACTGTGAGTTTGTTATATCTTCACGTCTAAACGAGCGGTTTTAATACAATTTGGTATGCAGTTAGCTGACACCCTGGATTAACATAGGCTATAATTTTTAAAGATTAACGCGGTTCAAACCGCGACGCACAGCTAGTAAGATAATATATATAAAAAGACAATTGATTGACTAGGTTAAGCAGATGGGTGATGCCAAAGTGGTTTAAGTTCTGAGCGTCTCAGTGCGTGCCGTGATCCTACTAATATTATAAATGCGGCAGTTTGTGAGTACAGATATATGGGAGTTTGTTACTCTTTCACGCTAAAACTACCGAATGGATTGTGATGACATTTTGTAGTAATATAACTTATATATCCGAAAATATATTGGTTAATATATAATTTATAAAGTTTAACGCGGGTAAAACAATGGAGCACAACTAGTTATTTATATTTTACACGACTTAACCAGTTCTATTATTAAGTCAGTATTTTCAGCGCTCCAATTAGAGGTTTAGGAAAGGAAGGTAGGCTGTAAATATATCAAAACCGACATATTGTACAAAAGGTAATTCAGAGATCACAAATGATTTGATCCCAATCCATGATTTGAGCCAGGACCCAATTGTCTGCGGTTGAATACGCTACGTCTAGACCACGTTGGCAGTTGGTATTTATGTCTCTATCTCTGTATTCATTTGTTTGTATATTTTATACTGAATTTCTTTTGAGGTTGTTAATTGGTTCTATGTTTAAAGCCTCGTTACATAGGGGCTAAGGAATTCCGTGTTAGTTTTGAGGAAGGGATTGGAAATTTATTTTTGTGTCCGAGTGTCAGATTAATATTGTATAGAAAAATAATATATAATATGGAATATCTACTTGATTGAAAAATTTATTGCTGTGTGTCTGACGGAATAGAAGATCGCCACCCCATCTCATCCTGTGGGGGCGTAAAAATCGGCCCGAGGGTATAGTCCCTCGCCTCCCATAGAATGGGCAGCAGCTTTCATTCAGTGCTATGGCATCATACGGCGATCGCCAACCCGTTTACCAAGCTTGGCGGTTACGGCAAGACAACCCAAAAAAGATCTTTGGACTCCCTTAAATCCTTTGTCCAATAGTGGATGTCTTGCAACTGATATGATGAATTAAAATGGCTTATTAAGTTAAAAACATTTAAATTAATAGTTAGTCCTTAACTTAATTAGATTTGCTTTTTAAATTTTATTCAATTTTTGTTCCTCTCATTTATAGATAAGTAAGGTAAGTTTATTAAATACTAGCTGTGCCCCGCGGTATTACTCCCGTTAAACTTTATAAATTATAGCCTAAGTGTTAATTCAGGGTGTCAGCTAAGTCCATGGCAAATTTTACTAAAATAGCTCCAGCCGTTTAGACGTGAAGAAGTAACAAACATACACAGTCACACACTCACAAACTTTCGCCTTTATAATATTAGTGTGATTTTATGAATTTTGTAACTGTTATGCTTTTCATTTCGTCTGCTAAACAATTAAATAGTATAAATAATTTCTGAAAGAAATTCACTACTTAAATTCATTACGTTTTTGATTAATATTCTAACTGAAAATAACTTATTGCTTTTTGCACTATAGTGGATTTTCTAATTAAGAAAATCTACTAAAGTTAGATTCGAAACCAGTATTTGTTCCGAAGTTTTTCTAATGCAATGTTACCTTAAATAAATCGAGCTCGACCCAATAAATAAATCCGGTTGAAGCAGTACATTTATTTTGTAAAATAAAGATTGCAAACGAAACTTTATTTCCGAGGAAACAATGTAGGTATATACCTACTTCATTCTACTCTATAGACGGTTGATTTTCTGTATAAACAACATGCGTTATAATGGACACAACACGGAATGCTACAGAAAGGCATTATTGTAATAATTTTTGGGGATTATTCAACTATCTTCTTTAAAAAAACTTGAGAGGTGTCAAGGGACACCCGGATGGAACGAAGTTATTTCTTATTATTTATTATGTACAAAAAACCTGTATACTCAACAAAAATAATCGTCGCGACACCACACTGTTCAATGCGAAATAGAAATGAAAATATCTGGCTTGCTTTCTATAAGAGAGAGAGAGAGAGAGAGACAGACAGAGAAACATGCTCAAGCCGCACAGCTGCAAAAAGTGTCGTGACAACTTTTCGTAAGAATTTTTTCCGTCTAGCCCCCTTTCACATCGCGCGATAAGGAACTTCGTTCCAAAAAACAACGCCCGTAATAGGGAAATAAATTCCTATATGTCGCAGGACTTTACCATTACGGACACAATGCGTACTTAGGTCAACTACACATGGATCACACAAATTCCTGTCACGTACGGGATCGAAATGTTTTATTTTTTACTACATAGGAAGCGGTTGCTCTAGTGTCAAGATTGTTCAAGCAGCTAGCCCTATAGGTCCCTGACATGTCCACTCAACGACTGTTATCAAAAGACGACATCGTAACATCTTCATCATCCCTAAGTACGGATACGCGTGTACAAGAGGCCGGAGGAAATCTATGACTTAAAATACGTCATGTAAGACAGCTGCATAGTTACGCATAAAGCTTTATGTAATATAATTATCTAATTTTTATTATATACATTAAATATTTTATAAAAGGCAGAATTCACCTAGCCCAATAGGTACTGTAACGATGTTACCTCATACGTTTTCAATAGAATCAAAATTCATTTCTAGCAGTTTACATTTTCTTTCTAGTTTGGAGTGTAGGTACAGATCGCATCAAGGTACCTACGCACCATTTTGTTTGAAATACGATTCCGAATTCAAAATTATCATTACCACAATAACGTTAAGAGTACTTTGAATCCCATAATACGACCATATTAAGAGACATACATTCAGTCAAAAAAGTATCGGGAATGGATGATTTGTTTATGGTTCGAAATTCAAATTTTTGTGTTTTTTTTCGTTGTTGTTAGATTGGCACAACTGTTTTCCATTTTGGCGCGGAGTTTGAGTTGCATCTGTTATTTATATCAAATACAGTGCTGGCTTTAGTAATATCATATATAGTGTGTATTGCGAATTTCATAATGGACAAAAATATTGAACAAAGAGTTTGTCTTAAATTTTGCATCGCTAATGGATATTCGTGTTCGGAGTCACTGAAAATGTTACAGAAGGCTTACGGTTAATCGACTTTATCAAAAACTCGTGCTTATGAGTGGTTCAAAGCTTTCAAAAGCGGTCGAGATGTGATGAAAGATTTGCCTCGCTCTGGTAGGCCATCAACGTCTGCAACTGAAGTTAACATCGCAAAAGTGAAGGAAATAGTGACTGAATAGCCTCATTCAACTCTGAGAGAGATAGCCGCCGAACTTTCTGTATTTCACGAGTCGATTCGTACCATTTTAACTAATCATTTGGGTACGAAACATGTTGCCGCTCGGCTAGTCCCAAAAGATCTGAATTTTCTCAAAAAATTCAATCGCATGAAAGTCGCTGAGGACTTGAACGAGTCAATTCCGACCCAACATTCATGAAACGCATTGTTACTGGTGACGAGACGTGGGTTTACGAGTTTGACATGCAAACTAGTCAACAAGCTTCGGAGTGGCGCCTTCCAACTGAACCGAAACCGAAAAAACCACGCCAAAGTCAATCAAAAGTCAAAGTCATGTTGACTGTTTTCTTTGACTATCGCGGTGTTGTGCACTCTCGATTCTTACCGGAAGGTCGAACGGTAAATAAAGAATATTATTTGAGGGTTATGCGGCGTTTAAGGGAGCAAATTCGACGAAAAAGGCCAGATTTGTGGAAAGAAAATTCTTGGATTTTGCACCACGATAATGCGCCTTCGCACAAGGCCATCATTGTGAACGAATTTTTGACCAAACACTCAACAAATACCATCCAGCAACCACCATATTCACCAGATATGGCTCCAGCTGACTTCTTTCTTTTTCCTAAACTCAAATTACCACGTCGTGGTACCCGTTTTCAATCGGTAGAAGACATCAAGGAGAATTCGCGGCAAGAACCGAACTCAATTCCGAAAGCAGCGTTTAAAAAATGTTTTTATGAATGGACTATTCGTTGGCGTTAGTGTATCGTTTCTGAAGGAGCATACTTTGAAGGTGATAAAATAAATTTTGTATATTATTGATCTTTTCCCGGTACTTTCTTGACAGAGTAGTATGTAGTGATATTTCTGGCAAATGGGTGTTTTACGCCATTAAACTTTCCTAATATGTATTTCTGTAATACAACAAAAGAATAAGACATACATAGAACCGCTACACTACTAAAACTGCTTGTAATATTCGCACCGACATACTACTTTTCTTTTGTAAATAAAAACTTATAAACATAATTAGATGTACCCCCGACTTAATACACATTTTGCTATAACTCGGTAAATTTTACAGCCTAAAAAAAATAGTTTCTACCTCTTAGCTCTAAAAATGACGGTACCTTAATCCCCCTTTCAATACTTTTTTCGCATTATAAAGAAGCATATGTCCCAGGTCTAGGCTTCTGTCTTAAGCTCTACACTATCTGTGTACCAAATTTCACTAGCGCGACAGACAGACAGACAGAGTTACTTTCTCATTTATAATCTTATAGTAAGGATTACATCCAGACTCAGGACAAACAGACATGTTCATGCACACAAATATCTGTCCTGGGTGGGAATAGAAACCACTACCTCAGCGTGAAAGGCAACTCTGCCTACCACGCCAACCGGCCCGTTATTTAAATTAATTTAATTTAACGACATTTAAATTAGTATATTGGTGTAAACGACAGAATTGCGAACATTGTATAGAATTAATATATAATACAATAATATATATAGGGACAATGTCACACAGATCATCCTAGTCCCAAACTAAGCAAAGCTTGTACTATGGGTACTAGGCTACGATATATATACTTATAAAGATAGATAAATACTTATATACACAGAAAACATCCATGACTCAGAAACAAATATTCGTGCTCATCACACAAATATTTGCACTTACCGGTAATTGGTAGCACTAAATTTAACGAATTAGATTTATTACGTTTAAAGACAGAATTGCCACCATTATGTGTCACGAACATTGAACATGAACCAAAATCCTGGCCGGTATGTTCGAACTAAGGAAGTTTAACACTGACAGCTGCACATTTTATTCGCTACGTTCGTTTTATATTCTGGCCTGGAAGAGATTATTAGATATACTTTAGTATTTTTGGGTGTGTTTCTGCGTTTAAGTATGTTGTTTAGCTGTAGTTTGGAGAGAATTAGTTCCTGGAAGTAATATTAATTCACACTCCTTAAAATCTTTTGAAATAATTAAAGAAGTTTTATCAACTATCATGAACTGGCGCTGAATAAATTCTATCTTTAATATTATCTATAATTTATTTTCGACAAATATTACGAATATTATATCCTACTATGAAAGTTTGTGAGGATGGATGGATGTTTATGACACTTTCACGTCAAAACTACCGAACGGATTTTTGCAGTCATAGCCTACATATCGGAATAACACATAGGCTTATAATTTATAAAGTTTAACGCCGGTAAAACCGCGAGTCACAGCTAGTGAGTTCTATGTTTTAATATTAACTGTAATATTTATTTTACTGCAAATACTTAATGCTAAAGTTTTTGAGGATGGATTCATTGATATTTATTACACTTTCACGTTAAAACGACGGAACAGATTTTTATGAAACTTTATAGTAATATTAGCTTATACATTCGAATAAAACATGGCTATAATATATATTTTAATTTGATATACTATTGCTAAATGTAACAATAATAGCTTAGTAACTTGCTATTTATTATTTATTTAAGAATATTAAAAATACATGTGACGAAACAGACCGCACGGACGGACTAATATAAATATTTTGTTACTTTAATTACTGTTTTTAAACTGTGTTTATGTAATACATTGCGAGCTTGACAAGTACAAGTGTATGTAAATACCCAAGTGCTGAATAAATTTCATTATTTCATTTCATTAAAGTTGAACGAGCTCTCATATTAAAAGGGCCAATGTCAATTCTCTGGTACGCACTATTGTCTGACAAGCGCTAATCAAAAACGAGTTCTGCCTATAAAACATATGCTACTGATTGACAACGATGCATTCAAGTTATCACATCATAAAGGCCTCCCCATTACCATTTGAAGGAGTTTGCCATAGTCATCGCGCTTGACATGCGTGTTGGAGACCACAGTTAGGTGGTAGCTAGTACTCAGGTGACGATGCTACCTGACTACCTTTTTTATCTTTCGTTGCTTTTTACGACACGGATGTGATATAAATGACGGTCACCGTAGCCTAGTTGGTAGTGCTCCTGCCTACGAAGCTGGTGGTCCTGGGTTCGAATCCCGGTAAGTACAAATATTTGTGTGATGAGCACGAATATTTGTTTCTCAGTCATGGATGTTTTCTATGTATATAAGTATTTATCTATATATATAAGTATGTATATCGTCGCCTGGTACCCATAGTACAAGCTTTGTGTAGTTTGGGGCTAGGATGATCTGTGTGACATTGTCCCTAGATATTATTATTATTATAATGGGTCCTGTTATTCTTTCTAGGCCAGCACTACTTAGTAAAATTCCATAGTTAAGTTTGAAGAGTTGAGTTTAATAGAAATATGTAGTGTAGTTTTTCCTAACGAGAGACGTTTTTCTAATTTCATTATATATCTATTAGAAAAAGCGTCGAAATATAATCCAGAAACTTGAAAGCATCATAAAAAAGGTGTTCTACTCTACATTTCCAACCAAAACATCAAACTTTAAAAAACATTCAAAACGATGTAAAAGCCTACCGTACACGCTTGCGAGAGTTTATTATCATTTCAAACATTGTCTTTATTACCTGGTCATAAGGTTTCATTTCAGTCGACTCTACACACAGAAAAATTGAATTTTTATCTCTACTACTTCGAAAGAAGGCTGAAAATACTTTGTTGGAATAATTTAGGACTGAAATACGCAAAAGTAAACTTTGTAATACTAGCATAGAGTTGCTTTTTCTTTGGTGGAACTTTATGCGGTATCCCACGTATGGTCAGTAAATTCAGATGGGCCTCTTCCTGGCCGGATCAACTATTTCAATAAAATACGAACATTGATAACAGAGAGGCCAAGGTTTTGTGTCAAACATTTATAGTTGGTAAACGATTGGTTTGTGAAGATAGATTAGTATGTAATAATAAATATAGTGTTCCTGACTACGCAGGACAGATCGTTGTGCAAGAGGATGTACAGAAGCCAGCACATCCAGCTATCCTAATCTGTTAAATTTCCTTTATAGACTTTCAACTTTTTTTCTTATTAGGCCCGCAAACTGGCTGTCATGGCAAAACATACGTTATTGCATTATGCATAATTACTGTGCTACAAACTTATCTGGCCCGGTGGCCAAAAGTAGAACTAATGACGCCAGTTTGAAATGTCAATCCATGACATTCCTGCCATTGATTGTTTGTTGCGCGTATTTATTTTTCTCTTTGTGGTTTTTAATTGTGAAAAATGCCGAAAGCTTTAAAAATTGATGCGGGGAACGTTATATTACAAGTATTGAATTATATGAAGGAAGAATAACACCTTCAGGCACCAATTATACCCTTCAATAAGTTGTATGAATGCGTAGCTGCTGCTACAGGTTAGTGTTGTCAGCTTCTGAAAAAATACGAAATTCCCCCTCGCTCTTTAAATTAAAATACATATTTTAAAATATTCATTATTTATTTAATTTTTGCTGTTTCCTTTGTAGGTGTCTGGGAGTGATGTGTAAGAAAACTTGTGAAAGAAAAAGAGCATGGTAGATAGAATTCTGAAATCCTATCATTCATTATCATTCATTGCAGAAGCTTTTGATAAAATAATAATCAATGAATGGCAAAAGCATTGCAATAATGTACAAAAATATTGAAAATGTGAATCGAAAAAGGGATGGATACTTAGACGAGCCTTTCATCATTCATGGTAGTGATAGTGAAAGTGAAAGCAGTGATTGCGATAATGATGATGAAATGACTTCTGAATTAAACCATTCCGGTCACATAATAATACCTGGAGCATCTCCGTTAGAGTACACATAGCATACATTTTATGTAAATTATCATAACTATTGTATAAAAATATAAAGATGTTATAAAGATTAGTAATGACAGTATTTGTTTGCTTTTTAGTGAAGTAACATTTACGTTACAATGTGCATATTATTTTTACCCACTTTATTGCAAAAAATATTTACTAGCAACACTAAATGCGATAACAGCGACGCTGCCACCGGGTCAGAAAAGTTTGCGGGACTGTATGAATAAATGACAGCCAAACAGCCTTCTAAGTGCGAACACAGCATGCTAAACTTTATCACATAAGCATAAGGTTCACTTTCAATTGGGGAAATTTGACAGATTGGGGTAGCTTGATGTCCTGGTGTTTGTACGATTTATTTCTTTACGCTCGTTTTCTAGTGCTATGAGTATTTGTGACGACCAGGGAGAGTTGAATCACAATGTGGGTGTGATAACCACTAGACTAAATAATACTAATAATTTGTTTCACATAACATTCAAATCTTTCTATGACGCACACGATTGAAGATGAGAACGGTTATTTGTTCTATCCGTGTGTAATTTATATACAACCTAGACCAATTTATACAAAAAAAATACCGGCCTAGTGCGTGTCGGACTCGCCCATGAAGGGTTCCGTAGCAGCAAGTATTTCAGTTGATTAAATGAAAGGTAAATTAAGGTTTACGATTTATGACGTTTAAAAAAAACTACTTACTAGATCTCGTTCAAACCAATTTTCGCTGTTAGTTTACAAGGTAAGGTACATCATATATATATTTTTTTTAATTTTGTCATTCTCTTATTTTAGCAGTTACGGGGGGGGGGGGAACACTCATTTTACCACTTTTGAAGTGTCTCTCGAGCAAACTATTCAGTTTAGAAAAAAATTATATTAGAAACCTTAATATCATTTTTGAAGACCTATCCATAAATACCCCACATGTATGAGTGCGATGAAAAAAAATTGTTGAGTTTCATTTCAATGTATGGGGAACCCCCAAAATTATTGTTCTTTTTCTATTTTTGTGTTAAAATCTCAATGCAAAATCACAGAATACATCTACTTACCAAGTTTCAAGAGTACAGCTCTTATAGTTTCGGAAAAAAGTGTCTGTGACATACGGATGGACAGACAGACAGAAATGACGAATCTATAAGGGTTCCGTTTTTTGCCATTTGGCTACGGAACCCTAAAATCAGTTCATGATCTAGCCAATCACTAATAAATCGGTCGGATCAGTTGATTACATACCTACTCCCGATTAAGTGATAAATGATAATGTAAAGTTCTACTCAGTAATTTTAAAAATACACTCGGGATCTAATGTCCAACATGTGGACTTTAGGGACCCGATTTTTATTTTGGTCTAAATACAAAAAAAAAATATTTAGGAATAATTAAACAAAACAGGTATAAATACATGAAAAAAAATATTTAAACAAATCCACGTATTTCATTATTAAATGTTTAAGCAAGTACTTTATGCTTAAAGGTATTTCAGATTTAGGTATCCTGACCATATTCCGCCACAGCGACTGGCTACTAAGTCTTGACAGTCACGGTAGCCTAGTTGGTAGAACTCCTGCCTACGAAGCTGGTGGTCCTGGGTTCGAATCCCGGTAAGTGCAAATATTTGTGTGATGAGCGCGAATATTTGTTTCGGAGTCATGGATGTTTTCTATGTATATAAGTATTTATCTATCTATATAAGTATGTATATCGTCGCCTGGTACCCATAGTACAAGCTTTGCTTAGTTTGGGGCTAGGATGATCTGTGTGACATTGTCCCTAGATTGAGAGCTTCGTTCATGTGCCCTCAGGTGACTGACGTAACCTCTCTTGGAGGCAGAGATGTTCGACCATATACGCTACAAATCAGATTTAAGTAAATTCGTCTACTTTTAGTTCTGAGCAGTAATCAAGTAGTAAACGCAGTTCCTCAGATAATTCACACCGTTCCTTCGCTATTTCCAAATAATACCTAAATTTTTTCAAAGTAAGCCACTTATTTCATGACCCAAACACACAGCGACTGCCATCCACCCAAATCCATTATTCTATTTCAAAATCGGCAGCGTAAACTGGAATCGTTCAGAAAACCGAGTTCAATAAACAATGAGACAATAGGCAGTACAATTGATTCGTGCCATCAGCCCGCCCCCGCGAGATAAATGCACCCATTACCGAGACAAATAAGCCTTGCCACGAATCGTATGTTCGCGCGCTTGAGAATTAGAGCTGATGTAGTAGTTTCCTCTAAGGATATTATGGGTAATGTATGACAGGTTTAAACGAAAGTTATTCTTTTTTTCTGAAAGAATTGCCGAGCTGAAGTGACAGTAGGCGGTCATAACGGCAGCAGTCTATGGATCAAAAGGCAGGGTCACTACTAATTGATTCACATCGGTCGTCTGAATTAAAGCATAGTAACGATAAAACGAAGAAGTAGAATTGCTAAGCTGAAGTGGCAGAATCGATGGCCGCTGGAGCAGAAAGGTTCTCGAGTGGCGACCATGAACCGGTAGACGCAGCGTGGGTGGTAAGATAGATCGATGATCTTGTGAGGGTCGAAGCCCCCGGATGCAGGTAGCGCAATTGTGGAGATCTTTTGGGAGGCCTTTGTCTAACAGTGGGCGTCATTTAGCTGATATGATGATGATGACGATAAAATGCTGTGTGGTGATGGTGGCGAATATCAGAATATCATCACCGAATCTCTTTCCATGGGAAGTTGACCCGAGGGAATATCTACCAGAGGATGGGCAGCAGCTTCCTTCTGTGTACCGTCTTACTGCGATCGCCAACCCATCTGCCAAGTGTGGCGATTATGGCATAGCTTTCCAAGCAGATTCGTGGGGGAGGATTTTCCAGTAGTGGACTTCATTCAGCTGAAATAATGATGATTTTGAAGAATGGTAAAAGGAAAGGTACATGTTGACAGGCGATTTTTTCTAGGTTGACTACAGGTGATAATTATATTTAAAAAGAGAAGACATACGTAACCGTTATAATTTATGCACTGGAATATAATAAAATTATATACTGTGATGTGCCTTATAGTCTACCCATTTATCAATCTGACTTATTGTGATAAAAGACTAAAGAAGAAATATTTATTAATTAAAAATCGAACCCGTCTAGCAGTCGCCAGTTCTATGGTCTCCAGTACTATTTGTATAAAGATCGTAAGGACCAAATTTATATTTGAATCTTTTGTTATTTGCAGGGTACCTTTGAATGTTAGGTAAGCAAGAAAACGTAGACATTTCTAGACCCTTATTATTCCAACTTCTAAAAGGTCAAGTCTGAAACTGCAAAATCCGCCAGCCTAAAGGTACATGTACACAGGTTACAGTTAGTATGCAAATCTCAAAATATTATGTATGACTTAGTCGACCTACTTTCATAAACGAAGCGGGATGTAAAGGACTGCCTGTCTGCCTGTGTATCACACTAATATTATAAAGCCGAAAGTTTGTGAGTGTGACACAAACTTTCGGCGTGTATATAAGTGTGTTTGTTACTTCTTCACGTCTAAACAGCTGGAGCGATTTTAATTAAATTTGGTACGTAGTTAGCTGACACCTTGGATTAACACATAAGCTATAATTTATAATGTTTAACGAGGGGAAAACCGCGGGGCATAGCTAGTAAGTAATAATAACTTACATTTGTGTTTGTAGACGTCCAAACTCTCTAATACTTCGGTATATAAATTTATAAATATTAAATAAATAAATATTAAATAAATAAATAAAAAATAAATAAAAAATAAATAAATAAATATTAAATTTTGCCTGCCAATTTGGTCTAGCGGTAGCGTATTCAACCGCAGATAACAAGGTTCAGGGTACAAATCCCGATAACTGAATATGGATGTTTTCCGTAAAAAGAAAAATTTCTTAGTATCAGTCCGAAGTCTGGCAGCTGGCGGTATTACACTCCCATGCCTCAGACAGCACGTAAAATTGTCGGTCCTGACACCTGACCTTTTCCCGGTCGTGTCATCATGAGAGTGATGGAATAGAAAGTGCCCTTGTGTTTGCGCACACACTTGTGCACTTATAACATGTCCCGCGCAGATGGCTAGTCTCCATTGAGACTGACCACTATGGCCGCAATTTGGCTAGGAGGACAAAATATCAATTACAATTTTATTAAATCTAACGGCAAGAGTATTTTTCCTGATACAGAAGTCCAGACATGATTTAAATTGGAGCACTTATTTTCTTATTCAACTTTTACAGCTTGCTATGGTCTTCACCGCTTTACCGAAAATAGAAACGAACGATAGCTCAGTATGTCAATTAAAATACGGCAACGAAGTATAACTGATAATATGATAACTGCACTGGTGGTTTATTTTAATGGTCCTTTTAAAAATCATTAATTCAACATTTTAAATGGAAGCATTGTATTTTACAGTTTGACATTTTCCGCCTGGGTCTTCAAACTAAGCACTAAAATTATCTTATAGGTATCGCAATTTATCTTATTCTAATAATGGAACAAATGGCTTGTTGTTTTAGTCTGAACAATTACACCTTAAAAGTAAAGTAGTAAAGGTTCGGCCAAGTTTGGGATCAGATGACATTGAGTTGGATATTTATTTATTTTCTATTTAATGAAGAAGGCATTTAATGTGCTCGTCGCAATATTGAATCGCAGCAAATTTGAAGTAAGTCGCACCTGTATCCATCGTATTTGTTTTCGTTAAGCTATCCTGTTCACAAGATATTATACAAGTTATCTTCCATCGAATGCATATAGAAAGCTTAGTCAGGCAAGACTAGGCTCGAATATCAAAGGCAGCGTCAAATATGATCGTGCTTACAAAGCACGTGATTGACTATATTATTGTACGGTGCAGCATATGCTAAGGTTTTTAGTGGGTATTGTATAGTGAGGCTTTAGCCGCGTTATACCATTCAGGGCCTCTACCGTCGCCGAACATCGATTTCTTAAATGGCTTTTAAATAAATAAAGGTTAAAAATGGCTTAATCAATGGTTAAATCGGCTTCAACGTTGACAATCGATTCCGGTCCATTTATGACGTCACATGAGCATGGAAGCCGATTTAATGATTGATTAAGTCATTTTTTACCTTTATTTATTTGATTTACGTGATTTACGATGATTTACGTGATCTACTTTTTGGAGTGAATTGCAAGTGCAGTTTGAAGGTGGGCAATGCGCAGTATGGATTTTGAGGTTATTGATTAAATGGTTAGGTGCTGATGCTTGTGTTTTGGAGAAACAGATGTAGTTGGTTTTTAACGAATTAAGAGATAAAAGATTCCTATCTAGCCATATCTTTATGTTATTCATGCCTATTTGGGCTATCTCAAAAACACTATTCCAGTTATTGTTGTAGAATAACACCACTGTATCATCAGCATAGCATATAAGTTCTGAGTTGAATAGTGGTATATCGTGAATATCATTCATATATATTATAAAGAGTGTTGGACCTAGCACGCTGCCTTGAGGAACTCCAAACTCAATTCGTAATGGACTACTAGTATATTCCTTCACCTTCGTTCGTTGAGATCTATTACTGAGATAACTTTCAAACCATTTAAGAGGCAACCCTTTAATACCTATGGCCTCGAGCTTTTTGAGCAGTATTGGAACCGCAACTGTGTCAAAAGCCTTGGCTAAGTCTAAAAACACACCTATACAGTTTTTACTATCATCTAGATGGGAAGACACTAGGTTTGTTAGCAAACTAACTGCATCTTCTGTTGATTTTCCCGGTCTGAAGCCGAATTGCCGGTCTGAGATTAAATGGTTGTTTTCCATGTAAGAGACCAGACGTTTGTTAACAATCTTTTCCAAAATTTTAGAAAAAAATCCTAAAAGCGATATAGGTCTGTAATTTTTAGGTTCATCTTTTGATCCGGCTTTATGTATTGGGACTACTATGGCTTCTTTCCATGCACTAGGAAATGTTCCTGTACCTAGACTTAAATTTAGTACATGAGTCAGAGGAACTAGTATCAAGGGTTCAATATGTTTAATTAGCTTGGTTGTAAAGCCATCCGATCCTGGTGCACAGTCATTATTCAGATTTTGTATGATTCTGTGCACTTCAATGATATCCGTAGGTTGCATAAAAAAAGAGTTGTCTGAGGAACCTGTTTTTATTTTAGATGAAAGGGACTCAACTGTTTCATTATTTTCGGCGAGAAGTTTAGTTGCAAGATGTATACCAACTGTAGAAAAATATTTATTGCAACGTTCAATTGAAGCTTGGGGATTTAAATTGCCCTCAATTAGTGCGGAAGACTCGGTTTTTACTTGTTTTTTTCCAGTTATATTTTTAATAGTTTTCCAGAGTTTTTTAGAACTATTTTTACTCTCTTCAAGCTGTTTTGACTCGTACTCATGTTTTATTTTATGCAAAAGATTAGTAAAAAAGTTCCTGTAACGAGTATAAACCAATTTTTTAAACGAGTCATCAGGGTGTTTCCTAACTTGTAAGTGGAGCTTATCTCTATGGTTCATGCATCTTATGAGTCCTGGAGTAATCCATGGCTTATGTATAAATTTAGAACGACTAATATTCAAGTAACCGAGGGAATATCTACCAGAGGATGGGCAGCAGCTTCCTTCTGATTACTA
Source organism: Pseudoips prasinana (assembly GCA_951640165.1). Lineage (NCBI taxonomy): Eukaryota > Metazoa > Arthropoda > Insecta > Lepidoptera > Nolidae > Pseudoips > Pseudoips prasinana. The sequence continues at coordinate 32,962,573 of OX621245.1, read as the reverse complement.
TGATCATCTTACTGCGATCGCCAACCCGCCTGCCAAGCGTGGCGATTATGGCATATCCCCGCAAGACGATTCTTGAGGGAGGCTTGTCCAGCAGTGGACGTATTTAGCTGTAATGATGATGATGATGATGATGAATATTCAATACCTTTGTGTGGTTGTCAAGAAGAGTTTTTAAAGTAGATTGAAGGTAGTTGACTGCTATGTTTGCATCTTGCTCGTTCAATACATTTGTCCAATCAGTATTTTTGAGATCTTCAGCTATAGCAGTGAAGTTTATTTTATTAACTACGCGATTAGTTTGTTTTGGTATGTTGATATTTGTGTCAAAACCTATCATGACCATTCGGTGATCAGTAATATCTACGTCACAAACTAATCCAATAACTTGTTCACTATCGGATTTTATAAATATATGATCCAGGCATGAATCATTCCTAGTTGGCTTATTTATTGCAGGCTTCAGACCATGTTCAGCCATGAGACAGAGATAGTTAGAAGTTGAGGTATTATATGTATTAAGTATATTTATATTTAAGTCGCCAGCAACTACAATTGACGAACAGTTTTTATATGAGTGTAGTAAGTAATCTAGCGAAGAAAAGAAATCATCGGTGTTTTTATGAGACGGAGATCGATATATACCAATAAAAGTGAGATTGGTTGACAGTTGTATGACTAAGGCTTCTGCATCACTAATCGTAGGTTCTAAAACCGTAGCATTCCAGCAGTTTCTTATATAAATGACAACTCCACCAGACTGATTTAGGTTGTGTTCAGTTGAATGGACACTGTACCCCGGTATTTGACCTAGGAGAGGGCTACTCGCTAGCCAACATTCCGATAAAATTATAACATCATATGGAATATTAATTCTTTTTAGGGCAACACAAAGTGAATTGAAGTTATGTTGTATGCTTCTTATGTTATAGGTCAGCATTTTAATTTTATAATCACACGTCAAAATAGTATTGCAAGTTTCCAGTCTATCTTGTTCTCGACACTCAATTTCTAGGGAATGGTCAATCTCGTAGGAAACGTTTAAGTTGAAGTTAGCCATTGGGATATTGATTGACAGAAAATGAGATATTGTAAGTTACAGAAGTTGAATGAGTGTCGAAAGTATCATTATCATACCAGTGATTATGATCATTTACAATTCTTAATTTTACCGCAAGTTTCAAATTGTACCACGTCGTATTTAGCTTTAGGTAAACATTGGTATTAACGTGTGTTATTTGGAATAACATATAACGTATGAAGCCAAGAAGCGTATGCGTAAGGGTGTAGCTGAGAGTTTGTGATTTGGAGTTTTTATGAATACAGTTTATTTGAGGTCTTATATTATATATACTCGTAATATATAGTGTGTGAGAGGAGCAAGTGTTGTGTGTGGGAGTTGTGTAAAGTAAATAAAGTAATGTAATATTAAAATGGGCACAGTATTTAACGTATGACGTTAAACAAACAATATTTATATAACATTTAATAGAATAAACATATAGAATTATATGATAAATTATATGATATAGATAGATATGGAGCATTATATTTTTATGAGGTAACTTATGTAAATATTCTTGTGTATTTTATCAATATTTTTACCCTAAGAGGTTATTCTTATTCTTCTGGTGGCGGCTAATTCCAGTCCCCGGAGGTCCTGGTAACACTGCGTCCAGTGATGAACTATTGTGCTTGCCGCTCAAACTTCCCTGTCTAACCCTGCAACATAGATAAATTGCAGAATATGTTTGGCAGGAGTATCGATAACATCGTCCTGGTGCAAGAAGTGCTGGCCCAGAACGGTGTTACGTTTATGCATCAGTGGCTCACAGTGTCAGAGCAGGTGTAGAGGTGTTTCGTCTGCGTTATTGCAGAATCTACACACTCTACAGTCTCCGATGCCCACCGTAGACAGGTGTTTCCTGAGATGGCAATGTCCCGTTAACACCCTAGTTATGATATCTCTAAGAGGTTAGGTAATGTTGTCTGTAAAAGATCGCTGACTGCAATAAGAACGCTTGTTAAACAATTTACTTTCAATGCCTCCTATATCTTTTCTGTAATTGGTGTGCAATAAAAGTAATTATTTTATGTTATCTTCATCGTATAAGCTAAGTTATATCCACTACTGGACAAACTTCTCTCGGGATATGCTATAAACGCCAGGCTTGACAGATGGGTTGGTGATCGCAGTTTGATGGTCATAGTTCACAGAAAAACGCTGCTGCTTGTTTTATGGTAGGTATTCCTTCGGGACAATTTCGACGCACCGGGATGAGATGGGGTGATGATATTTTCACCGCCACCACACAGTGCGTATTATAAATGAACTCTTTATTTGCATTTGATGGTATTATATTTTCGTTTCACTATATTCGACAGAATATGTCGTCCAAATATTTAAAGTAATACATTAAAATTTTAGACTTACATTGAAATTGTTAGTAATATTTAATTTTTTAATAGTAGTTAATACATGATTGAATCGAAACAATAAGTAAAAATAACATTTAAAAACAGTGTTAATTATTAGAGATTAGAAAATGTCAATTAAAATTTCAATATATATATTTAGGCTAATTACATATTTATGTGAATTTATATTTATTGTAGTCATAAATTGAATAAAAACATTAGTAAGGTACTAATACGTCCTGTGTAATATATACTAATATTATAAAGAGGTAACGTTTGTGAGTTTGTGACGTTGTAAGGGGTAATCTCTGGATCACACCATTTTTCCTACAGAACCCATTTTCAAAATTATTTCACTAAAAGAAAGCTACGTTTTTGTGTAGTTTCATAGGATATGATTCATCGTCATATTTTTATTTATCCCGAACTTTTAACCCGAAGTACTACACGGGACAAACGGGCAGGGACTAAAATATTTATAATACGGAACGAAGTCAGCTGACACTGCTAGTATCTTATATACTTAATTATAATATTATGTTCACTGCTTATACTGATATGAAAATCTCACTGTCCTAAAATGCTTGAAAAAAATTATTAATAAATTTAGCTTGCCTATTTTCATCCTTTATTTCTTTTTCTGGCATGTATATAAATGAATGTTTCTGTGTATAATCTATACAAATAAATAAAATTGAAGTGTCTGTTTGTAATATTGAAATAACCGATTTTTACTACATGTATATGAATATATATACGGTACATACTCCAAAATATTTTTTTTACAATTTTTGTCTGTCTGTCTGTCTGTTTGTTCCGGCTAATCTCTGAAATGGTTGGACCGATTTTGACGGGACTTTTATTGGCAGGTAACTGGTGTAATAAGGAGTAACTTAGGCTACTTTTATTCTAGAAAAATATTTTATTTTTGAAAAAAAAAAACAAAATAAACTAATTAACACGCGGACGAAGTCGCGGGCACAGCTAGTACTGAATAAGCATCTTATTAAAACAAACAAATGTTACAACACCATAAATTGGATATAATATAATTTACGTCGCTTATTATTGTGTAACACCGTATTATGGAAAAGGAGCGAAATATAACTGTATCCTCGTCAGCGTAAGGCGATATTAGGATCCTCGCACATAGCCGACATGCGTGCGGAATTTTTATTAGGTACCTACCTAACTGAGCATTTTGCTTTATGTTCTATTTTGGGGAGGATACGAAAGTTGGTAGGTCGAGCTTCTAAACAAAAGGGAAAACTTATTCATAGTTTTAGAGTGAAATTAGTAGAGTGGTGCAAAACATAAATTGAATAGCTTCTACCGTAGCACATCTTTACGTTAAAATGAAATATATTTCTGCAACTGTAACACCTTTTAATTGTACTACTAAAAATCTTGGGATAACCCGTACACTGCCATTTGGTCCCGAACTAGGGAGAGATTGTACTGGGGCAAACAGACAACTGAGAAACATTTATTTAGACAACGCTCTGGGGAATCGAATCCCTGTGTCGCGATATACTTTACAAACATATAATAGATGGACATAAGTTACATCCAGACTCAGAACAACTATTTATGGGTCACATAAATAGTTGTCCGGCAGGCGACTTAGCCGCTGCGCCACTCGTGCAGTCGTAAACATAATTATATATTTCTACATATATAAATTAGAACCAGATACAGAACAAATAGTCGTGCTCCTCACACCAAGAATTGTGCTGGATGGGGATCGATCCCACGACCTCTGGCTTAGCAGTAATGTAATAGTTGCAATAGTTCGCAAACCGCTATTAATACCAAGATATAGACTGAAGATATGTGATAAAAACTGTTATTATATGGCAACAATAATATACAATAGAGTTCCAGAGAGATTCAGAAATCTGACAGAAACTGAATTCAATAAAAAAATGTATGAGTGGCTCTGTGACAAATGTTTTTATTGTATTTCAGATTATCTTCAATTTAACTTTCAATAATTTTGACATACTACTTAACTTGACTTTTACGTTATATATATTAATTGATTGACTATATATACACATTTACGTTATTGTTTAGCTAATAAATTATTTTAAAATTGTAAAATTATAAAGAAAGTAAAATATTAAGTTATGTATATCGAATTAAAATTATGTGAGATTATGACAAATAATACATGTTACTTACATTTATTATGTGTCATACTTCCACTTAAACATTTGCACGACAAATTGTTGAATATAGTGGAACCGTAATTTAAGACCATCTAAATGTACCTATATTCCTGCAAATAAAGAAATCATTCATTCATTCATTCATTCATTCATAAAATATTCGTTAAAACTGAACCATAGTTGCATCCGAACCTAAAACGATATGCCCTCTGACTACTTACTGCTACGGGCTACTTATCTTATAGTTTTGTTCAGTAGACGGCTGCAGCCTACCCGTCTGGTGAAGCAGTTAAAAATTAATTATTGCAATGACTCCCTGGAAGAAATTGCTTTTATTTCTGTAGAAATAACCGCGCCCGTCGATTTTGCTTTTTAGGAAATGTTCCAGTTTTGACTAAGTTCAAACTAAGTGCTATAAAGATTCTTTTGAACTTAATTTGAGTAACGTTAACTTAAGTTTGCAACTGCAACTTTGAAACTCCTATTTTTATGACCAGTGTGATTGAAATTAGTGAGCGACCATTGCAAGAAAATATGATAAGTTTAAATAAAACAAAATAAACTACGACCAAAACATTATTGAGAACTGATGAGAGGTCTTATAAGGTTATTATTATAGTTCTAATTGAAGCGCTTGAACATTTCGTGTTCAACTAGTGATCTGGAAATTAATTGACTCCACGATGCCGCAATGTTGCAGCGTAATTGGGTTAGTAAATGCTAGATTGGGCTGCATATAGTTATATATACACTTAACGTTTTCATACTGTGGTATGTTATTATGGAACCTACTACATTTCCTCCTACATAGCCTGCGCCAGCAGAGTCGGTCGGAGAACGAAAACTGCGGATCTCCGGCTTCCATAAAGAACAGCATGCGGGTGGCTTGCTTGGGGCAGTTAACTACCCGGTCAAAATAGGCACGAGATGGCGGCATGTTGTGTTCCATACACGCCTCTCGTGAGGAAGGGGATATAAGAGGGGCCCGTTGAATATGGACCGGTATCTGCCTTGACTACGGCGATTGCTCAAGTGATGCTGCAGGAACATCGTGGTGGTTTTAGTGGGTAACCTGTGGGACGCCTACATACACCGTCGCTTCTCAGCGCGGACCTATAAAAGGTTTCCACCTGGAAATATAAAAGGTTATCTTGGAAACTATGACTCCATGAACATTGGAGTAAAAATTAAATTACATTGGTTTAAATTAAATTGAATCGCTGGATGCGGATAGCGCAAGACCGGCAATTGTGGAGATCTTTGGGGGAGGCCTTTGTCCAGCAGTGGACGTTTTTCGGCTGATACGATGATGTTGATGAAATGAAATTAAATATTATTTTCAAGCTTCTTTATTCTTCTTAAGACTACATACTTGGGCTTTTAATACCGGTATCGCGCTTAGTTTCAAATTAATACCTTCACCAATCTGTTTTTACTCAACTTCCCATCGCGAACAACTGAACCTAACCCACCTAGGACCTTTACGATCGTAAAGTTCCCTGCAACGTGAGGAATTTCCAGATGCGGTCTATAAAAAATATTCAAGTCATTGTTACTACACATGTAATAAAAACGCTGTCTAGATCAACGTGTATCCAACAATCCGACGTGGCGTTTAAGTTACGTAAGTAAAGGCTTTAGCAATGCATCGAATACTGGCAGTTTTATCCATTTCATAACGTCATTTGAAATTCAATACAAATGATTGAAAAAATATTTTAAATCTGAGTAGAACGAAAGAAATAAAAGTGGAACGATAAAAAATCTGCCCTCATTCTTTGCTGCCAAGATATTGTAGTGCTTCACTGATGTATTTCATGTTTTATAGTAAGAAAGAAAGTATCTATACTCCACCGAATCTGAATAAGTCCCAATAATATCATTACTGCATTAACAGAAAAGATATACCTGTATTGATACATTAGATTTCATTTTTCATTTTCAATAAAACCGCAAGCTAAGTAGCCCGTAGTAGTCAAGGAGGTTGGGATGGACGTGAGGGTCAGGGTGATCCCATCATCCTAGCCAAATTTTGGTACGATCCTAAAAATGCCGCTTTGGATACTCGTTCGTAATAAACCGAATAATGTAATTTCTTAATGTGACTTTTTCTATTTCATTATGATTTTACCAACAATTGTATGGATCAATGGGTCTGAAATAAATGCTTATTATTATTTTAAGGATCAAAGTAATATTAAAAGGTTTCCAGAAACGTATCTACTCGTGTATATAAAATACCTTCTCACGTTATTAAAAAATATTTGATATCGAAAAAATATATTTAAAATCACTGCTCCATGTAACATAAGTTTGGTTTTTAAGCCAACGACCGAAAGGAAAATATAACCGATGAAAACACAAGAACCTGACACTATGACTGAACCAATTCAATTTCAAAAAGGTTTCCTGGAACAAATATATGTATATATATAATAACTAAACTTACCACATCAATGTATTGTCCTTTGTACGCGACGGATTTAAATGGATTTTACAGAAAGGTCTACGTAAAACAAAAGCTGATGAAATTCATCACTTTTCAATTAACCTGGGCCGACGATCCGTTTGTTTGTAATAGATTATTTTCAGTTCAATGGGCAAAGCCGAAAAACTCGTACTATACCGAAAATATCGTACTGTACTCGGCGTATTGTTTGGAACGCTTTCAGTGTGTTATTGGGAAAATATTATTTTAGATATAGAAAACTACTAAGCACAAAACTATTTGTTGTACGTAAAACAAATAAACAAGTTTTGTGCTTTGTGGTACAGCGTAATCTAATTATTATAACATATTTTTCATAATTTTAATATTGTCTTATTGTAGTAAATTTAACCGCAGATAATAAGGTTATAGGTTTAAAACCTGGATCGGCTAATAGGTACTACTATGATTTCTTTTTGTAAGAAAAGAACCCAGTAGTAGCCCGGTGTCAGTAACGCGACGTCCTGCGTGAGCGATTTAGACGAGACCGCGAAGCGGTGCGGCGCGGCGCGAGTACAACAAACAGTCGAAACCTATTGAAGTGTCCTACGTGACCAAACCCGCGCGGGGTGCGGTGCGGAACGACGCGAAATGAAGCGAAGTTAGTTCGTTGTTTTTATTCAATAACAATTTTTACATTGTGTCTTTATTTTCTATAACTAAATGGACATTATTATATAATGCTTATGGGAGAAACACATTAAATTATCTATGGAATACAATACAATAAATAATAATAATAAAAAAAAATGGTCAATTATAAAGTCGATGTTTTTATCTTCAATACAAATTCGTCAACAGAGTAGAAACACTTTTTTAACAAGAACTGTTTGAGTTTTTTTATGAAAATTACTTGTATGACAAGGCTCTTGATATCTAATGACAGTTTATTCAATATTTTAACTGCATTGTAGTAGGCATTATACTTAGCAACGTTTAGTAGTTACGTAGTTAGAACGCGATCAGTTGGCTTGATATTTTCGCGCGAACAGGATGCGGTGCCGTCGCGTTTTTGCGGCGTCGGTGGCGGCTGCGTGAGACGATTCGTGTGCACGTAGGACATAGCCACCGCATCGCATTGAATTCAAGTGTCACTGCTTCATAATTGCGTTCGTTTTGATCCGCCTACCCAGGACATAGCGTAAGTGATCACTTCAAGGTCGTGTCGGTTAGGCATCCTACGGGATTATGATGAGTCAGAATACTCATGCAAATTAAAATGTTCTGCGTAGTTGACTTGTTCCCGTTAATATTGGCAGCGCGAATTTCAGCGAAGCGAACTATCACTACTATTAACTTGAAACTCACATGACACTCACTCACGTGTATGAGTACATTCACTCACGAGGAAAAAAGTACAGGAAACAAAATATGGGTGCGATTAAGCATACGAACGTGGGAAAAAGGTACAGGAAATAGGGAACTAACCTTGGTTGACCTCCTGTTTTCCTTTCTAGGTTCATAAGATGAGTTTATGTACGTAATGCTCTCAATATGTAGTTAGTACATCTATCTATATCTATATATATATATAAAAATCAATGCCACTTTTCGTTGTAATGTTATAACTCGACAACGGCTTTACCGATTTGGCTAATTTTGGTCTTGAATTATTCGTGGAAGTCCAGGGAAGGTTTGAACGTAGAGAAAATTTTAAAAAAGTCTTGAAAAAGTGTAAAAATATTTTTTTGTTCGAATAAATGAACTTAATAATCATTTTTTTTATTACTATGCCTTATACGTAGCGAAGCACGTACCGGGCCGCTAGTAAGATATATAGATTGTCTCCATTTGTCCATTGCCAATTTAGTCTGGGAAGCAATATCCAAAAATATACTTAGTTACAGTCTAGGTGGCTAATGCTACTTAGTACCTACCTGTAAAAATTATGATGAATAGACGAAAGTTTGGATTGATTTGCTATATAAAGCTAAAAGTTATTTATTTACAGTTTAATACGGAACACCGAAACTTGTGTTGGAAGTGAGTTAACCTTTTTATTAGCAATTTACGCGTTAAAGGCAGTCACAATAAGAACGATGCAGCGTGGACTGGCCCCATACAAGATGCAACGAAGATCGTACGCGGGTAAATGGAAACCTCTGGATGCGGGTAGTGCAAAAATGGCTATTGTGAGATCTTTGGAGCAGGTATATATCCAGCAGTGGAAGGCTTTTAGTTAACAGTCGTCTTTTAGTCATCCCATTTTTTTTTACTTTATTATTATATCATCATCATCATCATTACAGCTAAATGAGTCCACTGCTGGACAAGCCTCCCTCAAGAATCGTCTTGGGGGGATATGCCATAATCGCCACGCTTGGCAGGCGGGTTGGCGATCGCAGTAAGATGGTCATAGTACTCAGAAGGAAGCTGCTGCCCATCCTCTGGTAGATATTCCCTCGGGTCGACTTCTACGCCCCCCACGGGATGAGATGGGTTGATGATATTCTGATTCTGATATTTGTCGCCGTCACCACACAGCAGGTTTCACGTTATTATTATATTGTTAGCCATAATTACATAATATATTATCTTAATAATTAGAATATATTGTAAAAACACACAGACATTTTCGTACTTTTCGTTTTTCTGGATAGTAAATAGCCATAGTTAACTCCTTAGTTATTTTTGTAATCTGCATTTATTTGAAATTTCGCAGTGTTATTCTCAAAATTGATTTAATACTTATTATATATTAATTAAATGTATCTGTTTCACCTATAATTAGAATTGCTTTTTTGTACAATATTATTATTAATTTTTATAATTGTATCTCTAGAATTTAATTTTAATGTATTGTAAAAGTCGTTTGTTAGCTAATATCTCTTTGTTTTGTGTTCACATATCTATTCTTTATATTATTGCACGTGGTGTCAGCCTATAATTGGTTGTTGCACAAAGAAAAGACCTAAATATGTCTGTACCATATGTCATTGTGATGAATTGTGTAAGCGATCGTTGGTTGACCTAATAAAAATAAATAAACATAATGACATTCGATCCAGTCGAGTTAACATACTCAGTTAAAACAAGTTTTCGTATGACCATTGGCCATAGCGAATTCAAATAGCCCCGGTCGCTTTCTTCGTATTTTCGTTTCAATTATCCTTATTATTTCCAGTAAACACAAATTTCTGTTATCTTTAGGTATATCTTTACTAACATACAATAAGTCTTATGTATTACTAACAATTTTGATTCATTGGTGACTGGAATAAAGAACTATTATTATTATTATTCCAAATAATTTATTTAATTTCTTATTCTTTACGTATTTATATTTATAAAATTGATTTAAAAAAGAAAACAATAATATATCTATACTATATGTATGTAAAATAGTAGGAAAGTCAAAACTGTACATTGAATATTTTTTAAAAGGATACTTGGGGCGTGATCTACAATCGACATCGAAGCCAAAAATATAGTTTTTAGAATTTTTGTCTGTTTATCTGTTTGTCTGTATGTATTTCCGGGCTAAACTCAAAAAGTACTGCATGGATTTACTTCAAATGCATGGAAATTACTTAGAGGTCGGGTCAACATATAGGCTACATATAGGCTACATATTATCACGCTATAACCTACGGGGGAGGAGCTGTGATAATTTATAAAGTTTAACGCGGGTAAAACTGCGGGGCACAGCTACGCCCTAGGCCGCCAGTGGTCAGGGCGACAGAGTAAGGAACCTCCTCACAATGCGTGCCGTCCCCATTATTGCCGCCTATTGTATCCGACCCTTGACCCAGTGATCTAGCGAAAGCCCCTTAAGATGTTGGTCGAGGCTCTTTGCTATGAGATCGTTTACGGAGACGACTATCAGGACAATTATTGTTGAGTCCACATCCTATTATTATTATTTACAAGCCATCACATTTCCACAGAAATCCAAAAGAATGCATAGATTTATAAGAATATTCGGCACAATAAAACAGATAAGCTTCAGTAACAAGTCCACTCACGTACCTATAAAATGGAGCCGATTCTCAGGAGATCGTAAAATTATTATACGCGTCTGTCAATACTGATATTGGGAATTTACGTGGCGGTATTACAGAGACAAAAAGATTAGGCCAAAGATTTTTGTCAAGATCCGCTGGGCATTGTTAACATGTATATTATATTGGCAAGAGAGAGATTGTCGATATTCGATGTTTAAAAAAAGAGATTTTGAAAAAAGTTGAATTACGCATTACGGGTATCTCTCGCTGTGCTGGAAATTGGTAATGTTCTATCGGTTTTTAGGTTTCCGTGTCTCAAAACAAAAAAGGAAACCTTTTTCAACATAATAACAATGGACGTATACAAATTACAACAGAAGAATTTTCAAAATCGTTTTGCTAACAACAACCACAGTATTTATTTATTTTATTTTATTTATTTTAAACTTTATGCACAACAATGTACAAAGGCGGACTTAATGCTGAAGGCATTCTCTGCCAGTCAACCTTGGGGTGATGCAGAGATTACATGGTAGGTGCACTACGAGCTTAAAGAGTAAAACTGAGAGTAAAAAATGTAGATACTTCATACAATTACATAAAATACACAATACCTATATTATAATATACTACTATATATCCATATATATTATACATATACCTACATATAAATAATACAAATAAATAAAATAATACTAATGTGATGATTCTGCCAATAACTTTTTGGTTATATGCTCCCGCGTTTTCTTTTTGGAAGAATAACGACTTTTAGCCATTCTGATTTCTGATGGAAGAGCATTCCAGAGGAGAATGGATTGTATAAGAAAAGAAGAGTGGATGAAGTCAGAGCGGTGTGAAGGACAGTGAAGGATGCGGTTATGAGAAGAACGCAGATTTTTATTGTGTTTTAAATGAAGGTATTGAAATTGAAAAGTTAGATATGAAGGAGAAGAAACGGAATCTAGTAAAGTGTATAGAGTAGTCAGAGCACGTAAGTTTCTGCGCTGGCGAATTAGTAACCATTTTAATTGCGCGCGGTAAGATGACACATGATCGTATTTTCGTAGATTGAAGATGAACCGAATGCAGTTATTTAGAAGTCGGTCGAGCTTATTGAGGTGATCTGCATTCAGGTCAAAGTAGCACACATCACCATAGTCAATTTTAGGAAGGATTAAGGACTGCACGAGCATTACTTTAGTTTTAGATGGAAGGAAGTTTTTGAGACGATAGAGACTCCGCAGAATGTATGTGACACTCTGGCTGAAAGCAGCAATCTGGTTCATCCAGCTAAGAGTCGTATCAATCTGTAACCCAAGATTCTTTACACATTGGCTGAATGGAATGGCGGATTGATCAAACATGATGCGTGGCATTTGATCTAAATTTATTCTGCTCATCAAACGCGAGCTTCCTACAATGATGGCTTGGCATTTGTCAGGGTTGACTGTGAGGCCAAACCTATCAGACCAGCTTTTGATTAAGTCTAAGTCCCTATTGAGCTTCCCAATGACTTCAGGCAAACTATCTGTACCCGCCTGAGCATAAAGTTGAAGGTCATCGGCATAAAGATGATACGCACTCTGAAGATCATAAGTTAAAAGGTTTATAAAGACAGAAAATAAAAGAGGAGAAAGAATACCGCCTTGTGGAACGCCTGTGTCGAGGTTTGTCCAGTTTGATGAAGTCTCTCCGACACGTACTGACTGTTGACGTTCCAGAAGATATGAGAAAAACCATTCCAGCGCTTCGTCTGAGATCATAAGATGGGAAAGGATGGATAGTAGGATATCGTGACTGACGGTATTAAATGCGTTGGAAAAGTCCACCAAAACCATGACCGTGACTTTGGTTTCCTCAGTATTGGCGTGCTACGCCAATGCAAGTTGATATTTTCTGTCTTCCAAATTCAAATATTTTCCTCTGAGGAAAATAATAAAATTCTTGATTTTTTTCTGGTACCAATTTGTATTAAAATATGATATCACATATTCACTATGTCGCTTAAATAACTGAAATTTGAAAATTTTATATTCTATTTTTTAAATAAGCAATAAGCTCTATAAATCATACAATATAATATATCAAATAAATTCTCAAAGAAACAGACAAATCGCTTATAAAGGCCTACGCAGACTGGGACGGCATGGCAAGGGATTTACATTTTCACTAATGGACATTCAAACGTATGGATACAGAAATACGGCTTTAATTGTTATGCTTTAAAATGATGCCGCGGCATCGAAAGGGGTTTTCATTGCACGGCATTAAAATTCGCGCCACAGGCTCCCGTAGCGGGATGCCGTAGCGTACTGTGGCAAGCAACGGCATGCCGCGGACACCGGCGCTAGTTATAACTTACCGTGGGGTGCAGTGGCGGGGGTAGAGAATGCATACCATTTTCTCCGCACTTCTTTACTTGATTCACTGAGGCACATCAACACTCCATCAAACCCAATTGAATACTAAAAGTGTATCGGGCAGCAGGAGTTGCCCAGGCGATGCCGTGGCAAGGCGCTGCGCGCTGGAATGAATGAAAGAAAGAAAGATAAAGATTTATTCAGAAAAAAAACTTGTGTGTACTTATGTACACGCGTTAGAAGTTATACTTCTTAATATTAATTATAGTTATCAATTTTCATACCACCTAGAACTAACGTCATGCTGTTATTTTTACGATGCGCGCGCATCGTGTGCGCGCATCGTAAAAATTCACTCTCATACCACCTAGAACTAACTTCATGCTGTTAAATTTTTTGGTGTCGGTGTGCGCGCGCATCGTAAAAATTCACTCTCATCATTTTCCTCCATCGCGCCAAAAGAAGTATAACTTCAAAAACATTGCACAGACAACAAAAATATAAAATAACCATCAATACCAAAGATAAAATAAAATGAAAAACAAAGGCACTTGTTGTCCGTGCAAGTCTGAAATGGCACCACCTCAGCATTTGCTAGAACATTTTATTGTTCTAGCGCTGGTAATTCTGATGGTGCCGAGTGACTTTCACGGAACATTAACATAAGTATACAAATACAAGTAAATCACGGACAAATGAATGATAAAATAAACATAAAATAAAACAAACACAAATTATTATCATTAAAGCAATACAACATATTTTCTGCTTCCTAAACAAATAAAATAATTAAAAAACTGGCATATCACGAGCGAGTATCAAAGTCGTAGTAGTAGTAGAATGCTGCAGTATCTAAGCGGCTAGTGTGCTCTCACGGCAAAGTCCCTTACCATGCCCTTCCCAGTCTGCGTAGGCCTTAAGAATTACCATCATCAGCAAATCAGCCGAAAGACACCCACTGCTCGACTAAGGCCTCCCCCAAAGATCTCCACAAATACTGGTCTTGCGCTATCCGCATCTAGCAACTTCCAGCGAACCTAACAATAAATTTGAGGACAGCCGCCTTCAAAAGAGGGAGAGTACTCTTTCGAATGCGGTTAAAAGATGCACCAAAAGCCCAAAATATTGCCTTAAGTAATGAATGTTACCAACCATAGGTACCGCCCGCTCATTTTACTTGTAAATCTCAGTTATTCTCAAGTTTGACGGAAATTGCCTCCTGAAACTTGTGCGTGTAACAAACTACATGATATAACGCCAAGTTGAGGGTGACCGCAGAATACTAATGCTAACAACGAAATATGTACGTATTTAGGCAGATATTAGTCATTTGAGTTTAAGAAGTCTGTTTTGTGACGAAGATCTATTAGCGACAGGCTTGAAAACAATGATTGCTACGTTAAACATGCGTACTGTACTATTAAAGGCCATTTATTGTTAAGACATGGGGAATGACTACGGGTGCCATTCGTAAAAAGTATCTGCGGATGGGTATATGTGACTCTCACCGACTAAACCTCACCTGCCGGGCACTTCTCTTGGCGTCATATTATATCCAAAGAATATTAATACATCATAATGCGCTAGGATTCGCAAATTAACAAAAAATATTGGCGAACTCAATTTTACAAATCTAAAAAAATACATAAAAATGTCTAAGGACTTAATTCAAAGGATTTAATAATTATTTAATTTTTAGTGCATTTTTTTTTATAATAAAAGGATATTGTATTAGATTTTTCGACCTATTGTTTTAACAATAGGTCGAAAAATCTAATACAAAAAAGTCTTTTTTATGGTTAACTTTTGTTTACCATAAAAATACCTATACTGAAAGATTGCCACAATTAAAAATAATTCTTCTCTCGCGACAGTCTTATCTGTTTCACGAAAACATGCCTCAGTTTTAGAAGTACCGTTAGCAAACTAATTATTTTTGTTTAGCCAACTAATTATTAATGTTTAGCCAACTAATTGTATAATCTCAAAAATGGATTGGAAGGTGTTTTCCACATGATATGATCTTTCACATACAACGTGAGCATATCAGTTTGCCATGTTTCTAGAAAATAAATGCAGTCGAACTGAGAATCTCCTCCTTTTTTGAAATCGGTCTAAAAGCAAGCAAGTTATTTCGAAGTCGGCAATTTCGATTATACATTGTTTTATTATATATTATTTTTCTTTATTCTAAAATTACATTTATTTTATAGAACAATGTAGGACGAATATCGTTTTACTGTCTGTACAAACAGAACAAGTTTGACGTACCTGTGACGAGTATACAAATATTATTTCTTGTTTGTTGTGAATTATCATGTCACTGTTTGGAAGTTTAGACATATTTTCAAATGGCGCGAATTTTCGTTGAGGTGAGTCCGTTTAAACTTTTATTTACGTTACGGTTAAATATATTTATCTTTCTCAAAAGATTACAGTAATCGCTTACAGAGAAACATAAACTTTTATACTAAATATATTAAACAATTAGTTTAGTTGTAGGGTAGTTTGAAAAAAATCTCAAAATGTATCACTACAATGACATTCCATGTTACGCTAAAACAGTCCAGTTCGCGCAGAAACGGCTTAGTGATGTGTCGTAGTTAAAATGTAATGTCTAACTTCATGTCAAATTATATTAAATCATTATTTTTCATTATATTATTTATTTACGTTCATTGCGTTTATATATAAGAAGGGATATGTGTGTGAACAACACATGATTCTTCTTAAACTAATGAATTAGGCTACAATTATTGTTTTTTACCCTAATACTTTATTTAAAAAAATATAAACTTGTCAAAAGTCGTGATAAACCGTTGCTTAAGTTTTCTAATGTTTAGATTTTCCATGAATGTTTACGATTTTGACACATAAAGGAAAATTTGTTTTGCACACATTCTGTTTATCCAATCCACTTAATGGGTATGTTTAATTCCACAGATTTTTTTTTAGTTTCTTATTACTCTATTAAACAAAACCACATAACATACAAAAATACATCAAAAATCATACAGTCGAATGAATAACCTCATTGTTACAAATTCAGATAAAAACATAGTTCCAACTAATTTTTTTTATTTGATAAACGATTTGAACAACATTATAGCAATGGGATTGTGAAAACATTCCCTGCTGGGAAATATCGAAATCGGTTCTCAAAAATAGAAGAAAAAGAACCATATTATAGTGACAAATAGAAAACCTCCTTCTTCAAAAGTCGGTTACTAAGAAAAACCACGTAATACAGAAGAAGCATACTTGGTTATGAATGAAATTTTATTTGCTGTGCTTAGCTCATCATATCAGCTGAAAGACGTCCACACCTGGCCAAAGGTCAAACCAAAGATCGCTATTGCCGGTCGTGCACTACTTGCATCTAGCGTCTTCCAGTGACCCTCTCGAGATGATCTGTTCACCTTATAGGGCCTACGATAGTTTTTAAGTTCATTAAAGGAAATTACTGTTCCTCATTCTAGTTTTAACACCGAACTATAGAAATGACATAACAGTTTAATTCCTAATACCTCTAAAGGTACAGACGTGGCAAATTAGTGGAAAAAAATTACCATGATATTGACTTTATTACGTCGGTAGTAAGATCGATTTTCGTTGTACAATTGTATCTACTGACGTACCGTCATCTGAACTAATCTTGATTGACATTAAGATGTACCAAATCCTACTTGTCGAGCCAACTGACAACAGCTTAGACCTACTATAATTGTAACCACTATATCTAACATCAGTTTTAGCTGAGTAACTAAATTTCACGGCTGAGTGGCCTATACTAGAAATAAAGGTTGTAGTACAGTGGGAGATGTTTTTAACTTGATATTATATTAAATACAGTTGGCTTATGCATATATAGTCTTACCTGAACTAGTATTAAAATAAGAGAATATTTGCTTTTATCACGATTTTATTAGTTACATACGTATGTCAGTATGTAACGGAAATTTTGAAAATGATTTTGACATTGTCAACATCCGTGGAATCCCAGAAAGCTACCGCTTACCACAATGCTCCTAATATAAGTTTTAACAAGCTTTTTCCGGATTTGTTTAGTAATTTTTGCCAGAAATAACCGTTTTTTTACGTACTACCTGCTTTGCCATAAGTATTCTAACTTTTATGTCCATGAATAGTCTGATAGCATCAGTTATTAAACTGCGTAAATATTGATTTATTGTTCTATTGGAATATTAAATAAATAAATGTCCTGGAACATCTCGTTCAGTAATACTCTTTAATATCGTATAATATAGTATACTCTTTAAACGTGAACGACCACCTGGACCCCATGGTCCTAGTGTTTCAACCCCAAATGGCTCAAAAACGTAACTTCCGATTAGGCAAGAGTACTTCCCCCGCTTGAGGTTCTCCGCTGACGCAGCAGCAGCGCCCGAAGAATATATTTATATTATTCTCATCAGAATTCACCCTTGTTTGTGTTTTAACATACCATCGATATAACCAATTAATCGGTATTTAAAGTCTAGATTCACAAATACCAAATTAAACGCTTGTGAAATCCGGATTCAAATTTCGGTTGCAACCTAATATCATCAAAGTCAAAACAGCCTTTTAGAAATTGGTATACACATGCCTTGTATGAATTGGAAACCAGCCCCCAGTATACAAATGTCGGTTACCAGATTCGTTTTGATTAGTTCAGTCTATTTGATATTCGTATTTTAGCACAACGAAGTCACAATATTAACCAAAGTTACTTTATTTATTAAGAAAACCAACAGCGATACAGATAATAACACAATTTACACGATACAATATAAAGGGAATGCCAATGACAGATTTTCCTTAGTGTAACATTAAAAGTGTAGTTGGCTAAAAAACGGACATAAAATATAATGCTGACACCAATCATTTATCAGACATTGATGTGGTGAGACAACTGCACACTAATGTATGCAGAATTTACGAATGCATACGTGATATTATCAAATATAATTTAAGGCTATTAAAAAAAACACGCGGGGCAGTCTTTGGGGACTGCCGATAGAAGTGAAAACAATTTTTTAATTTCTCATAGTCAGAAAGCAGTGTTTATTTGATCCGAGTCGCGAGTGGAAGATGCTAATTCCAACCTTTGGGCGGTTATGACTCATAGTAATTGCTTTCCTCCCTATGGTGGGAATAAATTTTAAAAATAGAACTAAATTTGGTTGGGCAGTCAGCTGTAAAAAAATCTAACATTTAACAAAAATTAAGAAAAAACTGCTGCGGTCATGAGAATGTATTAACGGTCAGTGTAAATTAAAAAGAAAAGACCCTCCGTCTTACGATTATTCGACCAGGACATGCGTCCAGGCGCGAGTTAAACATTTTATACCCATCCCAAAAACAATTTTCACAACGCCGTTAAAGAAGATTTCACTTCAAAAGTTAAAGAGCGAGAGCACTTAAAAAGCATTCACAAATATGAAAAAAAGATTTATTAACACCGAAAGATTCATATACTTACCTCATATACAAAAAAATATATAGCAAAATCAATAACTCCTTTCTTTAAAGGTTGGCTAGAAGCCAGTTTAATTTAATTTTAAGTGTTACTCATAAGTTTTTCAGAGATGGATTGCCTGTATTTCTACACTTAATGCACACTGGCTTTATTTTACTATAATAATATCTAGTAATATAATAATATCTAGGGACAATGTCACACAGATCATCCTAGCCCCAAACTAAGCAAAGCTTGTACTATGGGTACCAGGCGACGATATACATACTTATATAGATAGATAAATACTTAAATACATAGAAAACATCCATGACTCAGAAACAAATATTCGTGCTCATCTTACAAATATTTACAATTACCGGGATTCGAACCCAGGACCACCAGCTTCGTAGGCAGGAGCACTACCAACTAGGCTACGGTGACCGTCAATAAGAAATTATACAAATGTTATCTTTCATAACTCCTTATGTGGCCTGCGTGTTACCTCTCCACTTCGGTCACACAACAACTATGTCACCCATAAGTACATGTTCTGAGTCTACATGTAAATTCTCCGCCAATTATGTTTCTAAAGCAGCACTTTTCGCCACGCAGGGATTCATTTCTTAATTGCGAGGGTTGCCTTTTTAGGGTTGCGTAGCCAAATGGCAATAAACGGAACTCTTATAGATTCGTCATGTCTGTCTGTCTGTCTGTCCGTCCGTATGTCACAGCCACTTTTTTCCGAAACTATAAGAGCTGTACTGTTGAAACTTGATAAGTAGATGTATTCTGTGAACCGCATTAAGAACAATAATTTTGGGGGTTCCCCATACGTAGGACTGAAACACGAATTTATTTTTTCATCGTACCCATACCTTTCATTTAATCAACTGAAATACTGCTACGGAACCCTTCATGGGCGAGTCCGACTCGCACTTGGCCGGTTTTTTTAAATAGAAAATAAAGTTGTTAAAATGTAAAATGAAGCTGAATAATATAGTTTCCAAGCAGCTCTGGTTAGACCACCACCTCAACGCTGTGGTAATGGCTAAGGAAAATCAACCAAAGTTAGTAGCCATTTTACGTGTTCGTATTTAATTTTACTGTGAAATTTGTATTGAAATTTCAGATCAGCGGAAGCGGTATATATAAAGGTAGCTTTGCAAAGCTTCAGTGTACGGTTATACGAAATTATTTGAAACATGCGGCTCGTGGCAGCCGTTAGCGTGAAAAGATATTCCATCTATTGATGTTTGTGTGAAGGGTTGATAATTAATTTTGGTGTGTTATTTGTATACCTATTGTTCTTAACTATGATAAAGTGAGCTTAATTATTAATTTAATTGTAAATAACAATTGACTGCACCTGCAATCCTGCATAACCCCTAACTGCTAAACTAGAGGTCGTGGGTTCGATTCCCACCCAGGACATTTAAATTTGTGTGCACGAACATATCTGTTTGTCCTGAGTCTGGGTGTATTTATCTAATAAGTATGTATTTACAAAAGGAAAGTAGTATAGCAGTTATCTGGTCTCCGTAGTACAAGCTCTGCTTAGTTTGGGATCAGATGGCGGTGTTTAAATAATGTCCCAGGATATTATAATTAAATATTATATAATTAAATTATAATTTGTGTGACATACAAATAGTTGTCCTGAGTATGTGAGAGCTTTGTGTCTATTTACTACTTATAAAGTCACCTGGTATACAAATATTTATTTACCAAGTTCTTTTTTTAAGCATATGATACGGTTCTACTGACTGACTTACATTGTGTTGGTGTAATAGCAGATAAATGCAAATAAATAAACTATACCAAAAATGTCGAACTCCTTTCACCGTATTTAAGCTGGAAAAAGATTTACAAAGGCGGTGAAGAGGCAGAGACGTTCCAGTTTAATTTAAGTATAATAAATAGAAATTACAAAACAAAAATATACCAAAATTATCATTTTTTTTTCAGAAAAACCAGTTAAATCAGCAAAATCCATGGTGTCCCTGAATTCCCTGTCAAGGAGGCCAGTCTCTTTCATCGTGGTTCACAAAATACAATTTAATTTAATAAAATTTATAAAAAAGATAAGTTAAGCGTAAACAAAATTATATGACTATATATAATTATATACCTTAATGGGTGATTAATATAATCTTCTTTCTTTATTCTTTATGGTATGGGCAGTGGTTACCCTGGTGTCAGAGATGTAAAAGCCGCTCAGTAGGCATGTAAAATTGTAGGATCGACAGTAACGTACCCTCGAACACACGGAGACTCGCAAATTAAACCATTTCGAGGTCTCCTATATACAAGCCGTCATTCGTAGGTATAGACGCCAGCACATTCAGCTACGCCAATCTGTCAAATTTATTTTAGAGATTTTCAACTTCACACACATTAGCATCATTAGCAAAAGGTTCACTTTTAATTGGGGAAATTTGCCAGATTAAGGTAGCATGATGCGCTGGCGTCTGTACCTCGGTTGCCTGGAAGGTACGCATAATACAGTTACATAATATTGTTCTATATATACTTTTTATATTCTTTATCAAATAAAGTGTACTTCTTCTTACTTTTATTTATTTATTTAAAAGCTTTTGCAGTCAATCTGTATAAAGGCGGACTTAATGCCAAAGGCATTCTCTCCTAGTCGATCATTCACGGACCGGTGAGTGAACCTGGGTATGAATTAATAATTACGGCCAATAAAAATAAAATGTGCGTTTATATTGCACAGGTAAATAAATATGAATATTCAATCGACAACCATTAAATAATTTTATGCACCATTTGTAGTACTATTGAGTTTAAATAAATTCGTTTAGTAATGTGAATAACTTTGTATTTCAAATTGTGTTTAATAATGACCGTAGGATATAACTTTATTTCTCAAAGATTACAATTTTATAATCACTTCGAGGAGAAATAAACTAAGTATCGATATTTAAATCACAATAAGGTAGCTTACAATGCGCAAAATGTAGTTAATTTAGATAAGCTAAACTATTGCAAAAATTTAACAATTTTAGTTGATTGATTGTGTGGGTAGAACTAAAATAAGTATACAATCTATGACGCGACACTTCGACAGTGTGCGGAATGCATGTTTCTATATACTTATCTATACCTACGTTAACGGTGTAGTCGAGCAGATATTAGAGACCGTTTACACGTTGCACGCGTTGTTTAAAATTTTAGTTTACAGAAATTTGGTTTTTATATATTTATTTTATTATTCGTTGTTAGTAATACCTTTGAAGATGTATTGTTTTAACAATTTCTTGTAAAGTTGAATTGACTTAGCGTTTTTATATTATTTGGTAGTGCATTATATATTTGTGCTCCCTGAAATATTATAGTTTTCTTTCCGTAGTTAGTACGTGGCTTGTATAGTTGTAAGTTATGTGCCCTTCTAGAACTACGTGTTTGTAACTGCATATTTTTAATAAATTGAATTTGTGTATGTATGTCTTTGTTTAAAATTTTCCGAATTAAAATAGCTGTATTGTATTGATAAATTTGGGTGATATTTAGTAATTTTGTCTCTTTATATATTTTCTGTGTAGAAGTTAGGTAATTATAATGAAAAAGAACTTTAATTATTTTATTTTGTGCCCTTTTTAATGTATTGATATGAACTTGGGCGGCAGATCCCCATACTTCAATTAAATAATCGAGGTGAGGTTTAACAAGTGAGTTATAGATAACGTATCGAATGTATAAAGGCAGACATCTCACAATACCACGGAGGACCCCAGTCAGGCTTGATAACTTAGACCGTACTTTCTCAATGTGTGCTTTCCATTGTAGTTGGCTGTCTAAAGTTAGGCCGAGATATCTTTCTTTGTACACTCTGGTCAGTATGTTGTTGTCTATAACTAAGGGCATATGGTCAGGAAGTTTTTTATTTTTTGCAGCGAAAATCATGTAATTTGTTTTTGAAACATTTATGGTCAGCAAGTTATTTCGAAACCATTTTTCTAATAGAATGAGATCACCCTGAGCATCCTTTATGATGGAATCTAAAGTATGGCCAAAGTAAAAAAGACAGGTGTCATCAGCATATAGTGAAATATCTCCTTTTAGTCCTATTTCATGTACACTATTGATCAAAATACAAAATTAATATTTAGTGTTAATTCCGCTAATTGTCAGTTTAATCATGCTGGGATGCAATTTGCACCGCCCTCCCGCCCGCAAAAATGTGCACATGCAAGAAGGACAATATAAAAAGCAAATTACATGCACCAGTACGATACCCAACACGTGTTTCGGTCCTCCACGGACCATTCTCAAGGGCTGCTAACTCGTCGAGTGCTCGAAGGAGACTGAAAGTCAACGAGGCGAGCGCTCTTTTATATACTACCAACCGCATGGACAACTATTTCTAACTACCCCCAAATATTCGTAGTAAAGGAGATGAAACTAAAGGATAATGCTCAAAAAAAACCCAGGCCCCGGCGCAAACGGTACATATCTCAAATTCTTAGTATAAAATAGTACTTTCATACTAAAAAAAAATATAGCCAAAAATTCGTTTTTAAACGTAATATTTTGCTAATCCTTTTTTCGTAAAAGTAATTTTTAAATAGAATTATTTAATGGAAATATGTATATACATATATTTTAACATACTACGCTAACCATTATAATATTCTCAGTGGTTGTTGCAAGGCGGAGACGCACTGTAAAGAAAGAAATAATTAAAAAAAAATCACATTTTTGAAGCTCCTTACATAAAACAACTAGCAATTTATGACATTTAAAAAAAGATTTTGGTAATGCCCCCTACTGAATATTATGTCACATATAAATACTTAAAATCTGAGATACATTTTATTTGCGCCGGGCCTGGGTTTTTTCCCCATACATTGTGAGCATTGTTCTTTGTTTGGTCATTCAACAATGCAAAACTATTACTGCTATGTTTTAATATTTCTAATTGTTCCAACACACATAACCGGAAACGTTTATCACAACTATGTAAAATATCATACGCATTATTGTCGCCCAAGGAATGGCCAGTTTCAATTAAATGTTTGGCGTAATGAGATTTATCAGGATGGCCATTCCTATAAGCAGCTACATGCTCTTTATACCGTATTTCAAAATTTCGGCATGTAGCTGCTTATAGGAATGGCCATCCTGATAAATCTCATTACGCCAAACATTTAATTGAAACTGGCCATTCCTTGGGCGACAATAATGCGTATGATATTTTACATAGTTGTGATAAAAGTTTCCGGTTATGTGTGTTGGAACAATTAGAAATATTAAAACATAGCAGTAATAGTTTTGCATTGTTGAATGACCAAACAAATTTAGTTTCATCTCCTTTACTACGAATATTTGGGGGTAGTTAGAAATAGTTGTCCATGCGGTTGGTAGTATATAAAAGAGCGCTCGCCTCGTTGACTTTCAGTCTCCTTCGAGCACTCGACGAGTTAGCAGCCCTTGAGAATGGTCCGTGGAGGACCGAAACACGTGTTGGGTATCGTACTGGTGCATGTAATTTGCTTTTTTTTTATATTGTCCTTCTTGCATGTGCACATTTTTGCGGGCGGGAGGGCGGTGCAAATTGCATCCCAGCATGATTAAACTGACAATTAGCGGAATTAACACTAAATATTAATTTTGTATTTTGATTGTTATGGATTTCCGCAAAGTAACGCCTGATTCCATTAGTTATTTACACTATTGATATAAATGAGAAATAGAAGCGGCCCTACAATCGATCCCTGGGGAACACCACATTTTATTAAATTGGGATTGCTTGTGTGTTCTCCCATCATAACAACTTGATGTCGATCTTCGAGATAAGATTTGAGTATTTTAAGAGCGTTTCCAGTTATGCCGATTGATTCTAGTTTACTTAATAGGAGTTTGTGGCTGACGGTATCAAAAGCCTTTTTTAAATCAATAAAGACGCCAATGGCTATATTTTTTTGGTCAATATTAGTTTTAAGTTTAGTAATAATATCAGTTGCAGCCGAAAGAGTGTTTGATTTTTTTCTAAATCCATATTGTTGATCGAATAAAAAGTTAAATGAGGATAGATATTGTGATAGTCTGTTGTGTATGAGCTTTTCAAAAATTTTGGATATCACTGGTAACACGGAAATAGGCCTGTAGTTACCTGGTTCCACTCTAGATCCTGATTTGAAAATAGGAGTGACTTTCGCGACTTTGAGCACGCTTGGGAATAACCCCCCACTTAGACTTTTATTAATGCACCGTGTTAGTGTTGGCAATATAAAGCTTTTTGATGATTTTATAACTCTGGCACTAATGCCGTCTAAGCCGGTGCTAGTATTAGTTTTTAGGTTGTCAACAATTTTACCTATCTCTTCAATAGTAGCAGGTGCTATACATGTGAGTTTATGTGTCCTTACTTTATTTTCGGTAACAATAGGGTTTTGATGATACAAAGCTGGAATTTGATTCGCTAGTACAGTACCTATGTTAGAAAAGTATTGATTAAAAATCTCACAAATATCTTTTGGGTCTGAAGTAATTCCCTGAGGTGTTTCTAGTTTCTCTTCTAATTTGATATCGGATTGATGTCAAATTTAATTAATTAAAATGATGATTCTAACTGGTTGAATATTTTGTGAAATGTAAGTAATAGTTTTAAGGTTTTGTTTAAATAATATGTGTATACCCGGGACACTCGGCACCTATAGTAATACACCCCATTTAATACTCTTAGTTCAACAATCATGCTACATTGCATCTTAGAGCCTGCGCAAACCACGTATTTAGGGTTCCGTAGCCAAATGGCAAAAAACGGAACCCTTATAGATTCGTCATGTCTGTCTGTCTGTCTGTCCGTCCGTATGTCACAGCCACGTTTTTCCGAAACTATAAGAGCTGTACTGTTGAAACTTGGTAAGTAGATGTATTCTGTAAACCGCATTAAGATTTTCACACAGAAATAGAAAAAGAACAATAATTTTGGGGGGTCCCCATACATAGAACTGAAACACAAAAATAAATTTTTCATCGTTCCTATACATTTGGGGTATCTATGGATAAGTCTTCAAAAATGGTATTCAGGTTTCTAAAATCATTTTTTTTCTAAACTGAATAGTTTGCGCGAGAGGCACTTCCAAAGTGGTAAAATGAGTGTCCCCCCCCTGTAACTTCTAAAATAAGAGAATGATAAAACTAAAAAAAATATATGATGTACGTTACTATGAAAACTAACAACGAAAATTGGTTTAAACGAGATCTAGCAAGTAGTTTTTTTTAATACGTCATAAATCGTTAACCGCAATTTACCTTTCATTTAATCAAATGAAATACTTGCTGCTACGGAACCCTTCATGGGCGAGTCCGACTCGCACTTGGCCGGTTTTTAAACGCCCCGTCGACGAGCGTTTTGGAAACGGGCGTAGACGGTGTAATTTTATCCTACAGAGCTGTTTGTTGTCGTTTGTATCGATACAAACGCGATGCTAACGCGCGTCTGTATCGATTAAAACGTGGATTTAACAGGTGTGCAAAGGTCCACAGGCTGCGTCTGACTTGCGCTTCTGTATCACTATAAACGCGCGTCGACGGCGGCAGCGGCGCGCTTAAAAAACCCTTAGGCTTAAAACTGCGTTAAGCGGGCACCCGCGCTGTTTCATACAAAATTGCTCCGTCACGGGGACCTGTGCGGGCGCACGTCACATCGCGCCGGGGACGTGTCCGCGACGGGTCCTGCGCCGGGGACCGTCGCGTTCCCACAGTGCCCACACGCGTGTCCACGCGCGAAGACACGCAACGGTTGCCCGTCGCGGGCGCCCGCTTAATGCAGTTCCAGGCCTTACACCACCCAACTAGAATTTTATAATTATGAAGTATAAATATATATATATTTGTTTCTGAAGGTAACTGTTTAACAAAGACTAATTAATATACTAAAACTTAACTAATAGGCTAACCACTTCGCCGTCTAAATTACGCTTTATTAGTAAAACCGACACAATGCTCTCTAAAGATCGAGATAAAACTAACAACAGTTGTAGAGAGCAACTAATTGCGGAATATCGCGAACAGCTACCAACGAGCGAACTAATAATTAATAGAGTACACGCCACTTTGGATCAGGTAGACGGCGCTTGGTGAAGGGAAATGGAGGCGGAACTAATTCTATTTTAGGTGAAGCGGTGTTGCCATTATTTTCCTAAGTATCGCAGATGTTTGTCGAAGATAGAGCATTAAATAAAGATGCTTTATCGCCATGATCTCTAATATGTTTACCAAATTATACAATGTGTTGTGCATGTATCATCGGAGATATATTAGTGCAAAATTTTAATAATAATAATATAATAATATCTGGGGACAATGTCACACAGATCATCCTAGCCCCAAACTAAGCAAAGCTTGTACTATGGGTACCAGGCGACGATATACATACTTATATAGATAGATAAATACTTATATAGATAGATAAATACTTATATACATAGAAAACATCCATGACTCAGAAACAAATATTCATGCTCATCACACAAATATTTGCACTTACCGGGATTCGATCCCAGGACCACCAGCTTCGTAGGCAGGAGCACTACCAACTAGGCTATGGTGACCGTCAATTATGCTTTCAAACTCCCAAAAATATCGAGAAAGCGCACGTAGTTATCATAGATTCCCATCCGTGCGTTCTGGCAAGCGACTTAATGCACGAGTGGTAATAACACACCAGTCCGGTCTTGTCGCTCGGCATATGCGTATCTGTATATTTTTTGTTACACCATTTCTAGTCTTAAACACCTCCCATCTTAGGATCGGACTATCTAGTAAAAATGATGATGATGATGATGTCTTCCCGGCCGAATTTCGGCCACGGTGGCCATTCTCAATGGAGATTAGCCAATTGCGCAAGACATATTATAGTGCACAAGTGTGTGCGCAAACACAGGGACACTTTCTATTCCATCACTCTCATGATCCGATGGGACGACTAGGGACACGACCGGAAAGAGGTCAGGTACAGGACCGACGGCTTTACGTGCTCTCTGAGGCACGGGGTTGTAATGCCAACTTCCAGACTTCTGGCTGATACTGAGAAATTAGTAAAAATATTAGAAGTCTATAGTTTGCATTATATGATATATAGGTCGAATCGCTATAGAACCACTACACGAGCTCGAACGTCCCGGTGGACACCGCATGCCCCCACTCACCGCGCTCTCCAAACTCTCAGTCACCGCTTATTCAATGTGGACTCACACATATCCGTTCATTCATAACTGACTTACAGTTCCCTCCGCTCGATCACAAATATCATACTAAAACCAAAATTATTTCTAATAAAAAAACACTCCAAAATTACATTTGTAAAATAAAATTTCATTTCGCCTACACTGTCCAAATGCTGACGTAATCTACCTCTCCGAATCTCGATGTTGACTGACTTGACAACATGCCCAAGTAAATACAATTTGCATTCTCAACACCTTTCCGATCTGAAAATTTCAATATTTAGCTTTTTGGCCTCGTAGAAATATCGATTTGATTGTCAATGCTTGATTGAAGGCTTGTTTGCGTAGGCTTGTGGAGATTGTGAACAGAATCTTAATGTAAGGGGCAATAGACTGGCCAATGTGACTTTTGAGTTACATCGGGTGTTAGAAACAGCTTAAAACAACATTCTTAATATTATTATATTCTTTAAATTCTTAAAACGTTTGAGCTATTTAAAAAATAATTACTTGTATAAATAATGTCTTAGTCTCAGCTTAAATGGAGACTGACCATCTGCACGAGACACATTATAATGAACAAGTGTCTGCGCAAACACAGGGGCACTTTCTATTCCGTCACTCTCATGAAACGATGGGACGACTAGCGACACGACCTGTAAGAGGTCAGGTATAGGGCCGATGGCTTACGTGCTCTCCGAGGCACAGGGGTGTACTACCGCCAACTCCCAGTCTTCGGGCTGATACTGAGAAATTATCTTAACAGATAAATCCAACTCGAGATTTGAACCCAGAACCTCACTATCTGTTGAACATGCTACCGCTAAACCAACGAGGCAGTCACATTTTATAAATAGATAGATAAACAAGGTAACATTACTGCTGGACGTTAGTTAAGCAGCTTAATTTAAATATTCAAAATAAAAATCCCAATAGAAGAATAAATAAATAAAAAAGGCATTCTATATGGGGCGCTAAAAATAGTTTTTCGTGTATTTATTTTATTTGATTTTATTTCCGAAATAGACACTTATATAGAATAACTGAATACAAATTAGCGATATTTAAAAACTTACAGTTCCACAACAGTTTATATAGTATATGAGTATATGTATAGTTCATAAACTATATCTAATAAAAAGATTGTTCGGTTTTATATTTTTTGCCCCTTAATTTATGCCCACTATATAACAACTATACATGGTAGGGACCATGTCTAATTGTTATATTCAACTAAATAAAACTCTGATATTATCATAAAAGTAAATTTGGTAATCGTAGCAGGCAATAATGACAGAAAAATACTTTTAGATTAAGGTAAAAATCATCCTATTCCCAAAGTGAAAAAAGACTTTTTATTTAATTATTTTATGGCTTATTGCTCTAGTTGTTAGTGACCCTGACTGCTAAGCCAGAGGTCGTTGGTTCGATTCCCTCCAGGGACAAATATTTGTGTGAATTCCAACCAGATACTGTCTGGTTGTAATTTAAATATAATATGTATGTAGGTATTTAGAAATATATAAGTATATTTATCAGTTGTCTGGTGGCCATAGTGCAGTCTCTGCCTAGTTTGTTATCAGATGGAAGTGTGTCAGTAGTCCCAAGATATTTATTTATAGACTATTTATTTATCTATTTATTTTAATTCGACGCAAAGTAATTTAAAGCAGTTTAAGAAAGAAAATTCGATAGGGTAATGATGAAATAATGAAATTTATTCAGTACTTGGGTATTTACATACACTTGTACTTGTCAAGCTCACAATGTATTACATAAACACAGTTTAAAAACAGTAATTAAAGTAACATAATATTTTAAATTAGTCCGTCCGTGCGGTCTGTTTCGGTATGATTGCCATCTTCATTGACAATTATCATGATAATTTATTTAATATACACAATTTGCGTTAGGCTTTCACTTTCTTCGAAAAAATAATATTTGCTAATAGTTTATTATATTTATCGAAGTAATGGACACTCTTCGAGATACAAAAGAGCTTGACATTTTGACAAGCCAGAGTGAAATAATGTTTCTACAGAATATGTCTGAAAAAATAACGTACAAATTTAATTTTGGATTTTTCTTGGATATATTTTATTATTTTTTAGAAATATTTTGGCGTGCAATGCTCGTAATGTTATCTATCTCAGTAACTTTGTTTTATCAAAGGCTAAGCTAAGAGTATACATATCCATCTTAAGTCGTATCTTTAGCAGTGATTTATACCAAAAATCACTATTTTTATGTTTAGGTTTTTTACTTATTGTTTTATTCACTTTGAAATATTCTGTTTTAAGAATTCATATGAAATTCAAAACATTATTATAACACATAAAAAATATTATTGAAATTCAAAACAAACCTCATCACAATATTAATACATGAAGCAATAACTTGGTAGGTACTCCTTTTTACAAAAATTACGCGGACGGAGAAGAATGAAATTTTGAACAGTTAAAGTTCATCTGAAGAAGAAGATTAAGAGAGGTAGGGTACAGCGTTTATTCGCTCAAAGAGCAGCTCGTATGGGGAAGTACCTCCACCGTACAGAAGACATTCCTTAATAAGAGTATTAATAATTTTAATGTTGTGTTTCCGTATGTGAGTACGGTTGCCAGAGCTCATTGGGGTGGGGGGAAGGGTCAGCAACACTTGTTTGCTGACTTTTAAAGGCCGGCAACGCACCCGCGACACCTCTGTTGTTGCGAGTGTCCATGGGCGGCGGTGAACACTTACCATCAGGTGACCCACTTGCTCATATGTCGACCTCTGACATAAAAAAAATATATGAAGAAGGAGTGCAGAAAGCTAATACTTTGATATAATAGGCATAAGAAGTAAGTTATTTTAATAAAAAAAACATTACCCACACTACCATGCTTTTGACACCTTGAGAAACTGAGTGTCAAATCTGAGAACAGATTAATATTATTTATCTTTAATACCATTAGTCTTTGGCAATAAAACCTTAATGGTCGAATTTCAAACAAATCTCTAGTCTAATTTAATTATTACAACTAATTTTTAAGATGTCTGAATGTTTGAAATCGTTCTTAAGTTTACTTTAAATGAAATACCTAAAACTGTATTTCTGCGTTTGATGTATTATTATTATTGCGAAAAATTATATGAAGTTATTGCGACATAAAACCAGCAGATGTGGAGATCTTTGAAGGAGGCCTTTTTCCAGCAGGACACCCTGTCGGTTGATATCATGATGATATAAGTTTATTTATATAAGACTAGCTGTGATGTGTATATTCGGAAATATAAGCTATATTAACTACTACAAGTTATAATTACAAGATATTAGGTTAGGTATATCAAAATCCGTTCGGTACTTATAACGTGAAAGAGTAACAAACATCCATACATCCACACATCCATACACACACACACACACACACATAAATCTTTCGCATTTATAATATTAGTCGAATCTAAATAGCCAGCCTCAGGTATTGTTTCTAAAAGCGGTGTTAGCAAGAGAACTTGTAAATTGGTCTGCCGTTGTGTATCGTTTGTCAACGCTGGGATGCCTACCCCAGATTAGTAATGGGTGCTAGTTTCATCTCCACCCGCGATTAAATTTATGATTTGATTTAAAAGAAAACACGATTTGTAAAATATCACTTATAACATATTTTTTGTTACATTTACCCGCGTTAATCTTTAACAATTATAGCCTATGTGTTATTCGAATATATAATCTATATTATTTTACCGCATTATTTTACGCAGTTTTACCAAAACCCGTTCGTTAGTATTTGCGTGAAAGAGTAACAAACGTCATTTGAGATTTATGGAAACAAAAGCTATAAAAGAATTGGAGAAACTTGTAAATTGATCTACTGATATTTAGCGTTTGCTAACGGTAGGGCGCATACCCGCAATAGTAGGGACCAGATCCAATCTCCGCAGGACATGTAATTTCAATTTTTTTTAAACTATATAAATCGAAAAGGAATGTAGAAAATATATTTTTAAATTGCAACTTAATCAAATTCTTTTGTCAGCCGAATGACGATCGCTGCTGGACTAGAGTTTCTTCCAAGAATGGGACATATTGGTGGGCCTATTGGCGTGGTTGGCAAATGCTTGCTTTTCACACTGGAGTTCGTGGGTTCGATTCCCACCCAGGACAGATATTTGTGTGCATGAACATGTCTGTTTGTGTCTGATTCTGGGTGTATTTATCTATATAAGTATGTATTTACAAAAGAAAAGTAGTATTGTAGTATATCAGTTATCTGGTTCCCATTGTACAAGCTCTGTTTAGTTTGGGATCAGATGGTCGTGTGTAAATAATGTCCCAAGATATTATTATTATTATATGCTAAATAAGGATCGATAACCCGTCGGATAAGCAGCCGACGGGTTATCGATCCTATTATGATTGTGATGTTTCACAGAGGACGCTGCTGCCCAGTCTGTGTTAAGTATTCCCTCGAAAAGACTTCTAAACCCCCCACGAGATAAGATGGTGTGGTGATATATAGTAAGCGTCATCTACACAGCAACAGTAGCAGTAAATGAAGATATTTTGCACATCATTTTTCTTTATATAGGGTGGTCGAGGAGTTGACGTTCAAACGCAAAATTTTGATACTTTTTGATGAGGAGTATCCAAATCACCCCCATGTATGTTCTACAATTTTGCGTTTTTTTGATACTTTAAAATTTATGAGTCCTGAGCTGAAACCCTAATTTTGAACTTTCGAATAAATTCTAAGTCAGTTCTGCAATGATTAGATAAAACATTCTTTTAAGGGTGTTAGGTTAAACTATGCTAATTAGTTATCACAAAAAAAAACTGAACCAGTAATGTTCAACAGAACGAGAAAAGAATCGAAAACTGATGTTAGGTGAAATTTACGACATAAATCATTAAAAAAATTCTATCTCTAAAACTACGCAAAATCGTAGAACGTGCATGGGGATGATTCGGATCCTCATCATAAAGAATCAAAATTTTGCGTTTGAACGTCAACTTCTCGGCCACCCTGTATATAACGTTGAGCTCAAAGCATACATCAGAAGAATCTCTAAGGAGATGAACTATCACAAAAACCATATAAATTACTTGAAATTGTGTTATAAAAATGTATGAGATTTATAACTTTATTGTCATAGGGTATTGGTGATGGCTTTGGGGACATTGGAGCTTGGGAACATGCTCTGAATAGAAAATAAGAGATTTTCGTATTAAAAATAGATTTGAGACAATCGTTCGTGATTATTCTGGTGTGATCGACATACAAATTTGGAGATACTCTTGCTTGCTTGGCTTGACTGCTAATGCCTTTATGAGCTTTTGAGACTTCGGAGAAATTATTTGAATCTAAATTGTGTCCCTCTGTAAATATTTATATAAGTACGTGGCGCGATGGTTGATGTAGTGACCTCAATGTTTTGGATTCAATTATCGCTCAGGATTAATGGTAATGCCCGCCTGGTCGAATTAAGGTCACGGCGGCCAGTCTCAATGGAGACTAGTTATCTGCTCGGGACATATTATCCACAGGTGTGCGTAAACACAGGGGCATTTTCTATTCCATCATTCTCATGATCCGATGGGAAGAATAACGACACGACCGGAAAGAGGTTAGGTACAGGACTGCCAGCTTTACGTGCTCGCTGAAACAGGCCAACTCCCAGACTGGGGAAACACATGAAATGGTCTGACTATATTTACCTAGGCTAAAATTCATTATTATAGTTATGGCGGATCTTTAGTGTATAAAAGCGATCGCTCATTAATACTACTACGGGGTCCAATGCGCCCCAACTGAGACGATACATTATGTATAACGCTGTTATCTGGAATTTATTCCGTAAGCTGCATATAGAGCTAATGTGGAGCCAATGTACGCTACATTATACCTAACATAAATGTTTCTATCGTTTAATGCAACCCAGGAGTGACCTGTATGATATCTAGATATTTATCTTATTTTTCGTGAGCGGACCCTAGCGTCAGATTTAATCAAGTAACCCAGTAGTCCTCTGCCATGGCTTAACAGCTGTTATCTAATGACTATATGGAGAGACTTGGAATTTAAAGTACTATTGCAGTCACCCATCTACAGATGGCCGCACGCCTTGGTGCTTAATCTCAACGAATGTTTACAAATCGGTGAGGCTAACGGGTTTTGAGCAAGATGCGATAGCTTTGGTTCCTGACATGGATGCACTAACAAAATATTGTTATGGGTTCATTAGAAAGCTCAAAGACACCCAACGAACAATAGCGCTATACTCGGAGTTCCCTGCGAGATCGAATCAAAAATGTTGAAATCCGTTGAGGCCGAAAGGTTCTCTAGCTAGCTAAGGTTAGGCAGCGTGAATAGGCCAAGATGGACAATCTTGTGGGAGTCGCTGGTAACTGCTAAATGCAGATGGCGCAAGACTGGTGGAGAACTTTGGGAGGGCCTTTGTCCAGCAGTGGACCTTTGGATCTTTTGACTGATATTATGAACTAAATATTGTTAGAATTTATAACTTAAGTAAATAATAACCGAATCCATCTTAATTTCTCTTTGCCATTGTTCAAAACTTAAGATTATTCTCTAATTTATCAAAAACTGTCTGTCAAAATGTATTATTAATGAATTGATCTGTTCTTGTGTACGAATATTTCTCTAGGGAAATGCATGTTGTATATATATTTTTGGCAACATAATAATATAATAGGTAACTTTAATTTCATTGAGAAGTTAACATGAGACTGCATTTGTGGAGCATCGGTCTAAACCATGGCCCACCGAACGTCCTGCCCAGCCTGTTTTGTCACACGTTCATGGCAGGATCTTGAGAATGCCATGAGCAAGGAAATCAGTGTGGCCACGTTCTGAGCCACAAAAATTTTGTTAGTTTGCCATCGACCCGTCAAGAAGAATAACATGACACTTCACATCCTTTTTATACATACGAATACTATTTCCTTAATATATTCAAAATAAACAGGAATAAAGAATGTGTCCAGCAGTGGACGTCTTTCGGCTGATATGATATTCATGATGATGATGTACACTGATTTCTGCGACGATTAAGAACTGATTTTGACAAGTAATGCTTTTTTTTATAAATTTGTTATAATCG
Organism: Pseudoips prasinana; assembly: GCA_951640165.1. NCBI lineage: Eukaryota > Metazoa > Arthropoda > Insecta > Lepidoptera > Nolidae > Pseudoips > Pseudoips prasinana. The sequence continues at coordinate 32,927,433 of OX621245.1, read as the reverse complement.
AATAGCAGACCCAGAATCTTAGAAATTATAATTATAAATTTATTAGTAGAAAAAAATATTAAGCTTTTCATACTTTCCATTTTCTATTAAAATCTTTGCCGTATTGAAAATATAACACCAAATGTAAAACAAACTTAAAATTATAAAATAATTTAAGCTGGCCTATAAACTGACGTGAATAAATGAATGTCTTCCATTTTTTATTATTTAAGTTGGTACCTATTTCAAATGTTATAATTTAGGGTTTAATTCAGTTTTCATTATTTTATACCTACTGTTTAGTCAGTTTTTAGTCAGTGGTGTGTGATTTAAACAGTTTTATTTTAAAATTGAATTACATTTTTTTTATTATAATGTGTTGACTTAAAGATTCCCAAGTTATTTTTTAGATAATGGATAAATCAAATGAAAATCCTCTAATCTTTAATCTGCTAGACAGGTCACAGTCATGTAAAAACTTCTATTATAAATTTACATGTGGTTAGAAAAACACGTTGCGTTTTTTCAAAACAAACTAGAGAACATTTACTTGGGCCTAGTTATACATATTATGTTAAAGTATGGAAATTAAGTACGCGATGCTTCAGCAAAAACCTTTTTGTTTAACTCAATGTGTGCGCAATATATTTTCGATATGGATTCCGATATTTTCTACGGTAAGGTGCTATATTTAAATTCCGACTGTTCCGAGGCCCATTTATTGTGGTAAAGGTGCTTGCCTTTTTATAACATTGTAGGTATATTCCTTTTTTGTTTGGACCATAACAGCCAGTCCCAATGGAGACTAAATGTAGATCACTATATACACATTCTCGCATAATACTCTACTAATATTATAAAGGCAAAAGTTTGTGACTAATGATGTATGGATGTTTTTATTACTCTTTCACGCAAAAACTATTCAACGGATTTTGATGTAACTTTGTAATAATAAAGCTTATATATCCGAATAACAAATAGGTTATAATTTATAACACTTAACGTGGGTGAAATCGCGGGGCTTAGCTAGTATGTAATAATAATAATATAATCTAATTTCGGCAATGCGGTTCAGTCTCTTAGCCATTGGTGTGAGACATATAGTGGCTTGTTCGCCCAAGAAATACAATTGCACTTTCTATTGAGGCAATACAAAGTGCAACTCTATCTCTAAATCGGATGGGACAGCTGACACGACTGGAAAGAGTCCAGGTACAGGACCAATGGCTTTAAGTGCATTCCGTGGCACAGGCGTATAATACCGCAACTTCCAAAATACGGGCCCCGATTTTTCTTTCACTGAAAAAATCCAATATAACTTTTCTTTCTTTTAAGACCATACTAGGATTTGATCGCAAGACTTCATTATCTTTGGTTTAACACGCTACTCTTAAGAGTAGCGTGTTAAACCAATTAGATAGTCATAATATACTTTAACATACTAAATTTATATACTTACTAAAGGCTACTGATGCAGTCTAGAGTTCCTAGCCGAGTACAGAAATATAAGAACTCTCTCTATTCTTTTATTGTCATGACGCCTATTCAACAAGACCGGATAGATATCAGGCGCCTTTAGTTACCACACTGCACGATGGGGTAATAATTGACTGCACGTGTGGCGCAGCGGCTAAGACAGTCGCCTCGCCGCTTCGTGTCCCGGGCTCGATTCCCGTGCCGGACAACTATTTGTGTGACCCATAAATAGTTGTTCCGAGTCTGGATGTAATCTGTTGCTGTCTATTATATGATTATAAAGTACCATAGTCTTATTAAATTATTGTTTAACTGCGTCAAAAATCTTTTTTTTTAAGACAACGCCCACTTTAGTGAATCTATTCCCTGCGTCGTGGCACGGAATAGATTCACTAAAGTGGGCGTTGTCTTAAAAATAAAAAGATTTTTGACGCAGTTAAACAATAATTTTATGTACAAACAATTACGTTTAGATTCTCCATTTCTAATCCACCAGATAAACCCTCTCCATCATTTCACACACGCACTTTCATTAATTATATTAGTCTTATCTTCGCAGAGTTTCTTATCTTCTCTCTTCCAAACATTACAATAAAACTGGCATACCCAAAAATCTGCAATGTAATTTAAACTTTGTCAAGTACTATACCATTCTAATCTAGATATTCTAAACTAAAACACGACGCCTAAACTCAATCTAACAGTCATAACTACAGCAATCGTCTGGCTTTTAGGAGCTGCAACTAAATTTAACGGCCAGTGGCTTAACTTTATGGAAGCGTAACTTTGTTGAGTTGCCTAAATGCAGATGGTCAATAGTTGTTAGAGTGAGCTAATGCTACACAGTATTACTTTTTGGATGTGGTTTTGGCGCTTTGAACAATATAATCTGTGGATATCTTTAGTTATAATTAAAGTATAATAATAAAAAAAACTTGTGTATACTTATGTACACGCGTTAGAAGTTATACTTCTTAATATACAACTTGAACATAGTTATCAATTTTCATACCAGCTAGAACTAACGTCATGCTGTTATTATTACGATGCGCGCGCACGATGCGCGCGCATCGTAAAAATTCACTCTCATACATTTTCATACCACCTAGAACTAACTTCAAGCTGTTATTTTTACGATGCGCGCGCATCGTAAAAATTCACTCTCATACCACCTAGAACTAACTTCATGCTGTTAAATTTTTTGGTGTCGGTGTGCGCGCGCATCGTAAAAATTCACTCTCATCATTTTTCTCCATCGCGCCAAAAGAAGTATAACTTCAAAAATATCCTGAGACATTATTAACACACGGCCATCTGATCCCAAACTAAGCAGAGCTTGTACTATGGAAACCAGATAGCTGATATACTACATATATTGCTTTTTTTGTAAATACATACATATATTGATAAATTACACCCAGACTCAGGACAAACGGACATGTTCATGCACACAAATATTTGTCCTGGGTGGGAATCGAACCCACGACCTCCGGCGTGAAAAGAAAACATTTTCCGAACACGCCAATATTTAGGGACAACTAACGCACACGCGCTGAAGTCGAATTGCTCTCACCAGCCCATAAGTAATGGGCGAGGTTAAGCACCTAGGCAGGCGGTCAGTCTATAGATGGATGACCGCCAGAGTGGCTTAATTTCTGAGGTTCAGGTTTCAGGACTTTTACAGACTACTTATTGGTTTTAAAGGTGTGATAGCCACTCTGAAGGTGAGCTCGTCTAACAGTAATTCTATTAGTTCTTGGTCTATTTTAAAACACAATGAGGCTAATTAATTAATATTGAATTCATTATTGTACACCACAGAATTGAACAGTAGCAATGTAAGTTAGAAAGCTATGTATACAATTGACTGCCTTATCTCTAGAATGTAATCTTTTTCAGACAACCTGTCTAGGTAATAAAGGAACTAAGGTATTAATGTTTAAAACACAACCCAACAAATTGTTATAAGTTTCACTAGTTTTTAAATTTTCACAAATATCCTAAAGTAAACTATCATTTATTTTATCAATACAATATTTTCTAACGCGGCAAAATATTGGCGCCGTACAAACATGTCTACAACTTACTACTTTAACACTTTTATTCCCAAATTTTCCAAATATAAAGATAATAAGAAAGTGACAAGCAAGACAAAGTACCGCAAAAAGTCTAACACAATATGATTGATCGGCAGGAAACGCAAAAGATGAAAAAAGTTACATAACACTAAGAGCTAAGATAAATTATCGAATGAATAAGAAGTCAATCACAATTCTCAAACATTTTTCGACCTAAATCTCTGTAGAACTTGAGAAGATATCAGAATCTATAAATAAACTAATTAAGCAAAACTTAGTAAAGATAAGACGTCGAAGTTTACGAAATGGCGCACAGCAAAAACGGGAAGCGGAGAGCAAAACAAATTTGGCTTCTAAGTTGACTACTCATGGCACAGAGGATTCTACTAGTCAGAGTAACTCATTACAAGGAAGAAAAATAAACTTAAAAATATTTTGACAAACATGGTGTAATAGGTAACTGAAGAGTTACCTTTTTTATCAACACTTTTATCGTGAGAAAGATTATTTTTCACATTAAAATAATGGCGCCTAAAATAGGATAGTAATAGCTTTATTTCTTCTCTCACACAGAAAATACATGAACAATGTCTTATTAACTAATTAATTAATTAATGTTTGCATAACATTGAAGTGGTGAAATCTGTGTGAGAGACTGGTATCCGTACTAGGTGGAAAACCTGTATGACAGATGACCAGCCTCTCCTAACTCTAGACATTAAGATGTTATGGTTGGTGTAATTTGGCATTCAATGATTAAGTTGTGATGTTATTGTGTATAATAATATAACTAGAATAGAATTCATTTAATCAGCAATAGATACATATCAAAGAAAACAATACATTAGATATAGATTACAAACATCATCATTGGCCATGGGAATGGAAAAAATGGCAAAAAACATCTACACAGATGTGTAGATGTTTTTTGCATCATGTGTATACATTTGAGTTTAAACTACGCATTTCCGCATTTAGAAACAACATACATAATAAATAAAGATACATCCCAGTAATTAGTAGAAAAATACTGAATAATTAAGGTAAAGATTACTTACCTTACCTTACTTAAATTACCTTAATTATTCAAAATTAATAGACATATTAGTAAGTAAGTAAGTAAGTATTTATTTCGCTTAAAAACAGGAATCCTTAATTATTATCCTTACATAATAATTAAGGATTTCCCTGCATGTCCTGCTGAAAAATCGTGACAAATTACTTTGTTCAAATACAGAGTTTATGTAAAAATGTAAAATAGGTATATTTTTTTAGTTCGATTCAAAACTTTGCAATTTAATGCCGTTATATAGTTTTTTGCCTTATTTGGATTTTAAAATACCCGATGCTCAAAAAGCTTAAAGTAAGCTAAAATTTGTAGACAAAATTCAGTGTTGTTGTTGGAATTCTTTTTAATTAGATTCCTCGTTGTGTTGGCTACAGAAAGTGTCTGTACATGTGAGTTTAGGATTTATCACCCTTTTTAAAAGAACGTTGTGGACGTAACCGAATTAATTTAAAGTGAGTAAACTTTAATTGCAATAAAAATGAAAACATATTATAGTATCATCATCATCATCATATCAGATGAAAGTCAAAGTCAAAGATTTATTTGCAAGTAAATATGGTTTTAAAAGGTCTTACATTGGTAGCACAATAGTAGCTTAACATATCTGATCATATAATAATGACATGCTAATTTGTGAAGACAATTATTTGGCCTGCAGGAATTCCTTGACAGTATAGAAGGAATTCTCAATTAACCAATTGCGTAACGTTTTTTTGAATCGACCCATTGGAAGAACGTTAATTTGGTCAGGAAGCTTGTTATAAATCCGAACACACATTGGATAACAGCTTCGTCTATATAGTTCCGTTCTCATTCTAGGAATAATTAATTTCTTAGGATATCTAGTTTTGTACTTACATTTGTCTCCCAGATTTTCAAACATGTCCGGGTGAGATTTGGTAAATTTACATGTTTCCTCAATATAAATACCAGTTAATGTGAGTATTCTAAGCTTCCTGAACAGTGGTTTACAGGATGTAGAAGACATCCGCTGCTCGACAAAGGCCACCCAAAGATCTCTACAATTACCAGTCTTGCGCTATCTACACCCAGCGGTTTCCAGCGACCCACATAAGATCATCGGTCCATCTTGTAGGGGGCCTGCCCACGCTGCGTCTTCTGGTTCGTGGTCGCCACTCGAGAAACTTTCTGCTCCAACGAATGTCAGTTCTACAAGCTATGTGCCCCGCCCACTGCTACTTTGGTTTGACTTTGGTTCGCCTGCGGATTTCGACCTTTCTGATTCGATCTCGAAGGGAGCACGGAGTTAAGAGTTAAAGCTTAAATCTTAAAGCTAGCTAGTGATTGAGGTTTTCAATATCTCTGTCAAAGCATTCCACAATCACAGACCAGGAATAGTTCAGTCAACTTGTAGAATTCATTGCCATGCATTGATAATATGCATGCCTGCTTGTATGCCCGCTTGCTTGCTGCATTTCTGTTTGCATGCTGCATACCTGCTTGCATGCTGCATGCCTGCTTGCATGCTGCATGCCCGCTTGCTTGCTACATACCCGCTTGCATGCTGCATGCCTGCTTGCATGATGCATCCCTGCTTACATGCTGCATGCCTGCTTGCATGTTGCATGCAGCCGCTGAGTGCCAGATCCCCTTTATTGTTGGTGAGTCATTTGGGTTAGGTTAGGTTAGAACTGTGACCGGGGAAACATAATATTTTTATTCGTATTGTTGATGTTTCGAATTATCATTAAGTCGGACTTTTTGTTATTCGATCAATTGAAGCTCGGTATTTTGAGAATAGTAATTATAAGTTAGGAATATTGAAATTTAGGAATTATAAAACTAGGAGTTATGATAAGTCGGAGTTGTAATATTCGGAATTTTCTACCATTCGGAATTTTGAAAGTCAGTATTTTGAAATTCGTATTTGTGACTGTCGGAATAAAGTTTTTCGTATTAATGTAGTGTACCCATTTCAGATACATGTTCTTAAATACAGTAAAACTACTTGGCGCCCTATTTACTTCTGCATGCTGGCTTTTGCCAACTAGCTGTAAAGAAGTATTATATTATATATTTGTTCTTTACTATATATTTATTTTGACGGTCACTGTAGCCTAGTTGGTGGTGCTCCTGCCTACGAAGCTGGTGGCCATAGTACAAGCTTTGTTTAGTTTGGGGCTAGGATGATCTGTGTGACATTGTACCTAGATATTATTATTATAGATTATTATTATTCTTTATTGTACACAGAAAATTTATTTATAAATAATTTAATCTAAAGCATTATTGTACAGAGGCGAGCTTAACTCAATATGAGTTTTCTTCCAGCGAACCCTTATTAGGTCACGAGAAACCGCTGAAGAGATCCTTGGGGGAGGATTTTGTTCAGCAGTGGACGGTATATCGGCTGATATGATGATAATGATGATGAAACTCTTGTTAGAGTGAGACTTGCATGAAATTTCATCTTTATACGAGTAAAAATATTCCTCTGTCTATTTTATTGCCTTCCTCAGATTCTCGGTTAATGCTTTGGTAGCAGTTAAACTTAAATTCTCAGTAAATTAAAACTTATTTACTCGTATCGTGAAAATGTAAACTCTTGAAAAATATATCAAAATTTTCCGTACATTTTCGCCATTTTTACTACAGTTAATTAGCTCCTAGTTTTAGCTATTGGACATGAGTTATCATCAGTTGAATTGGAAGCTAATATTGAACTAATTAGGTACAAAATGTATTACATTTCTCGCCTATAACTATTGTCATTGACATTAGCATAATTAATGTGAGGGCCAGAGAAAGATTGTTTTTATATTTAATTGTTTGACGTATTTACCGAGGTCTGGTGAGTACCTCTGCAACCAACTTAACCTTAAAAAAAATCAGTGGTGTTTAGACCACACGACTGAAGTAAAACTTCAAACGTAACTAGCTATGAGAGAAAGAGAGAAATAAAATGTGTGTTCTCTCTTTCCCCTTCAGTAATATACAAAACTTAACACCGTGGTCGCTCACTATGGGCCTTATCAGGCGGCTCAAGGTCACCCAAAGAGCAATAGAAAGGGCTATGCTCGGAGTTTCCCTGCGAGATCAAATCAGAAATGTTGAATCGCAGGCGAACCAAAGTAACCGACATAACCGTAAGAATTGCCAAGCTGAAACACTGAACATCATGCTGCCACAAATATTTGCACTTACCGGGATTCGAACCCAGGACCACCAGTTTCGTAGGCAGGACCACTACCAACTAGGCTACGGTGACCGTCGACATTTAATAATAAATAACATTCGATGCACAGAGAAAAACATTATTTAATCTTATAAATAATTATAAAAGCTTCTAAGTGCCGTAGTTATTCTAAGAAATATTGGAATTAAATTAGGTATCTTCTGTCGGAATTTTATATATTTTCTTGTAAATAGATTATTAGTATTTTTTGTTTATTCAACGTTTTAACTTAATATAATAAAGCTTTTACATTCAATCAGTGTTGTTCGTCTACGTTTTATAGAGTTGTTTGTATACGCAATCTCGCTTGTGCACTTGATGATTTATTTGAAAACAAATTATGTGTGCACTTTCATTATATAACTAGCTGTGCCCGCGACTTCGTCCGCGTGTTAATTAGTTTATTTCGTTTTCCTTGTAAAATAAAAGACTTTTTCTAAAATAAAAGTAGCCTTAGTTACTCCTTATTACATCAGCTACCTGCCAATAAAAGTCCCGTCAAAATCGGACCAGCTATTTCAGAGATTAGCCGGAACAAACAGACAGACAGACAGACAAAAATTGTAAAAAATGTCATTTTGGTGTATGTACCGTATATATATTCATATTAATGTCGTAAAAACCGGTTATTTCAATATTACAAACAGACACTCCAATTTTATTTATTTGTATAGATGTTGTCTTCTTCAGCTTCTTTATCACATGGGCAGTTGCACTGGTGTCAATATTGTTCAAATCGCCCAGTGATCCTCTGATATGGGTATTGGCAACAACCGCGACCGACAACAATTAACATGACTCCCAAAGCATAGATATGCTCAGAAATTGAATTTTCATTCAACTTGGTAATGGACTAGCCGCCATGGAAATTCGACCAGGAGGTCATTATTATTATTATATGACTGCCTCGTTGGTCTAGCGGTAGCGTGTTCAACCGCAGATAATGAGGTCCTGGGTTCAAATCCCGGGTCGGTCCCAAAAGTGATTTTGGCATTTTTCCGTAAAAAGAAATTTCTCAGTATCAGCCCGAAGTCTGGAAGTTGGCGGTATTACACCCCCGTGCCTCGGAGAGCACGTAAAGCCGTCGGTCCTGTACCTGAACTCTTTCCGGTCGTGTCGCTAGGCGTCCCATCGGATCATGAGAGTGATGGAATAGGAAGTGCCCCTGTGTTTGCGCACACACTTGTGCACTATAATATGTCCTGCGCAATTGGCTAGTCTCTATTAAGACTGGCCGCCGTGGCCGAAATTCGGTCGGGAGGACATCATCATTATTATTACTATAGTGGTTTAATTAATCTAAAGCAAATCGCAATCACATTGTATCCTCTGTACATTCATCACAAGGAAACAAACAAAATGAAATATTAGCAACTGCTCAATGTTGGTCAGAACAATTCTTTAGCGCGTAACATAATTACAACCTCACAAATTTCATTGGCATCCCTAACCTCGTTGTTAGTTTGAAAGCCTCTGCTAGTACCACTTTAACTTATGGTTTTAGTGAGATTTCTCCTGCACATAGTTGAACGATCGCCAATTGCAGCATAGATAATTAATTTCCCTAAGTATCGACTCTCACAAAAATATTGTAGTAAGAAATATTATAATATAAAATCAAATTTAAAATACTAAAAATATGATGACAATCGGGGTGGAGTAATCTCGTCAAGCTTTGATTCCCGGGATGTTACAGGTTCGATTTCGACTACAAACATTTTTACGTAAAGTCAAAATTTGTTTTTGAGTCTAATTGGTTGTATGACTAGATCTTTGATTCAGGTGTAATGAAACGTGTATTACAATTGTTACTGGTAGTAAAAAGCCTTATAGAATCCGTCACATGATCTAATTATCGTGGAGTTAGTTATCTATGGATTTGGATTCGGTATGGAAAGTCAATAAAAATAGGAAATAAGACGGAAAATGAAAGTAAGTACTCAAAATTCAAGCAAAAATAGACTCAAATCTATTGCCAAATTATATAATTATTATACAATGTTTGGCTAACCGCAAGACAAATGCATCAAAATTGTAAAAAAACTCAAACATTCACTTTTTATATTCTTGTCTGCCTGAACGACACTTCTACTTAAAATAAGAGTAGATTGTACATATACATTAAATCAGTAGTATTCTGAGCTTACTGGGTATGTCATCCACTGTTGGGGATGAGTACGTACTTCAATTCCCAGGGCTTTTGGTGCATTGGATACATGTATTATTAATTTTTGTGTGTTTACTTCAATAATGTAATTTAGCTAACACAATATTGATAGTGACTGCACGTGTGGCGTAGCGGATAAGACAATCGCCTCGCCGCTTCGTGTCGTGGGTTGGACTCCCGCGCCAGACAACTATTTGTGTGACCCATAAATAGTTGTTCTGAGTCTGGATGTAATTTGGGTCCGTCTATTATATGTATGTAGTAGTAGTACGGGCGTAGTATTTATTTAAAAAAAGATATCATATAGAATTCAGTTGCACAAAAGAATAACACGCTAAAGTTGTATATCCCAATATAAATGACAATACATGGTAATCCTAGTGTAGGAAATAAAGATTCTCTTACGAGGGAGTAATCCAGGAGCATGTGCCGCGAATGGTCAGCGAGATAAGGTAGCTAATTTATAGCGTTTCAATACCTCTGCACCACAAAGATTTGTAGTTACTGGAAGTGGCATTTTAGGTACCACGAGATATGTATGTGATGAAGACGACATCAGCCACTATATTTAGTTAATGTGAGTATTCTAAGCTTCCTGAACAGTGGTTTACTGGATGTAAGTGGTCTTCATTACAAATCGCACGTATGCACCTCCTTTGTGCGATGAAAGCTTTTTAGATATGCAGAGTTTCTCCATACCAATATACCATGACGCAGTATTGAACCAACAAATGCGTAATAAGCCTGTAATGTGGCTTGCCTACTAATCAGGTTAGATATACGCCATAGAGCATTAGCAAACGTACTGAGTTTACCACAATATCCTGATAAATGCAGCAACACGTCTCATCTAAAAGCTAGAAGTTTATAAGATCTGTATTTTTTGTTTTTTTTTTATTGACCTTAGCGTTAATGTGAGTTACTTAATAATGATGGGGATATCATTTTTATTCAGGAAATCGATTCGCTGTCGAGTTCAGAAAGTTCAGTATGATTAAGTTAATATAATATAATGAGGTCGTGAATATTGTGCCGCGTCAGTGAAGTTCTCATATCACTTCGCAAGTTAACAAGTTTTCAAAATGATCAGCCAAATCATCTCAGGCATCTCATACTGCCCGGAATAATGGTCCTACTGAGAATTACTAAAGTGGAACACCATCACCCTTTCCTATTCAATATGAAAGGTGAATAGAAAGAATATGTTGTACTAACATATTACCTCTACAGATCTCTAGCTCTCAAGCTGTCATCCGAATCCTCTCAATCGAATGTTATCTGAAAAACCTTTCTTACTATAAAATCATCATCATCAAAGCCAAAAAGCCTCTCCCAAAGTTTGGGCACTTTTTGGTCACCGCAATTCGGTGGTATCTAGTACCCAGGGGCTCTACCGGCTAAGTCGCCGAACATCGTTTTCGGGAATGGCGTTCAAATAAATAAAGGTTAAAAATGACTAAATCAATCGTTAAATCGGGTTCAGTGTTGACAATCGATTTCGGACCATTTATGACGTCACATGTGGTCATGGAAGCCGATTTAACGATTGATTAAGTATTTTTTAACCTTTATTTGTTTGAACGCCATTCACGAAAACGATGTTCGGCGACTTAGCCGGTAGAGCCCCAGGTGGTGCTTCTGCCCGAGTACCTGGTGTATCCATTAGTTGCCTTTTACGAGATCCACGGGATGGTATGGGGTGGCCTGTTATAGCAACTGAAAATCACAAGAGACAGGCTGAAGTAACGCTTAAATAAGGTTTTGTATCCACAAAATTTGCGAGCCTGTAGTAAGAATACTAATTTTAGGAAATTTTATTCCAATTTTCGCAATTTCTTTTCACTTTTTGGTTTGGCCGGAAACCACACGGCCAAAAGTGAAAAGAAATTGCGAAAATAGGAATAAAATTTCCTAAAATTAGTATTCTTACTACAGGCTCGCAAATTTTGTGGATACAAAACCTTATTTAAGCGTTACTTCAGCCTGTCTCTTGTGATTTTCAGTTGCTCTATCGAAGCTACTTGATTGAATTTTGTAATCGTAATTCACGTCGCAAGCTTCGACTGTTACGAAACGTTTTGGACATTTTTTGGTGGAACGAAATTGCTGATTTGGTTTATCAATAGACTCTATTGTCTGACAGTTTAGTATTTGATATTGGAAATTACGGTAACTGGTGATATTTCAGAGTTTTATTTCTATGTAATATGAATAATGATAACCGTGCTAATACAGTCACAATAAATGTTAACGAACTAAACATTTTAACTGTTGTATTAAAATATAATGAGAAAAAACATTACTCGTTCCGTAAAGTGATAAATATCTTCGGACAATTAAGACTGCCACTGACAACAAAATAGGCAGAACATGTTGTACTATGGCAACCAGACATACATACATATTAATTTGTTATGACATTTTTGTAGTAATTTTGTTTATTTAATGAATTATGATGTATATTTTTTTTAATGTATTTGATTGTATTTGTATGTCATCAATGACAAAACATAGTGTAACAAATAATTATTTAAGACCTTGACATGTATGATTAATGTATATGTTCTACACCTATGTTTTACAAATAAACTATTCTGATTCTGATTCAGACAACTGATAAAGATACTGACTTATAAAAAATCATGTTCTTCATACAAAGATTTGTCCCAGGTGGGGATTGAACCTACGACCTCTGACTTAACAGACAGGGTTACTTTCAACTAGACCAACAGGCTATTATAAGTAAAACTCTTGAAGCTCGTTAGATATAGGAGCCGAAATCATTAAATGGCGATATAAAAAAGTTCGTAGAATTTTAAGCAGATCTTGGATTATGGACACATGATGATATGGGACAATATCACACAGATCATCCTAGCCTAAACTAAGCAAAGCTTGTACTATGGGTACCAGGCGACGATATACATACTTATATAGGTAGATAAATACTTATACACATAGAAAACATCCATGACATATGCGTGCTCATCACACAAATTTTTGCTCTTACCGGGATTCGAACCCAGGATCACCAGCTTCGTAGGCAGGAGCACTACTAACTAAGCTATGGTCCAACTCCCATCCATCGGGGCTGCTGCGGCAGTCAGAGAAGTGTCCTCTACTACCGCCACGTACAAGCAGCTCCGGGAAGACAGCGATCTGTTTGTGGCGCAGTAGCTTTGCCGGACTGGCAGGAGTCGGCAATAGGGGAGGGTAATCCAGAGCCCTCCCACGGTACGTGTACCTACCGAATATCTGGGACATGGTGCAAAAGGAGGGCACCGGAACAGCATACCCGCGTTCCCGGGGTTCCCCACATTAGGTGCCAAGAGAAGTCCACGGCAGGTAGGTTTAGTCGGTGCGAGTCCGACATACCCACCCGTAGACACTTTTTGCGGGTGGCATGCATAAGCATTCCACCTGCCAAAAAAAAATCTCGACTAGAATGTTACTACAAAACCTCAATTCTCTTTCTTTACATCAACAGACGTTACGTCAGCCTCCACTAAGTTGATGTTCAATCTAAACTTGTTACTTTTGAAACTTTTAAAAGTAACAAAACCCTTGATTTAAAGGTCATGCTTTTAAAAGGTTGACTTTCCTCATACGCATGGCCTATGGCCTATACTCATTTTCCAGAATACTGTTTCATCTTTAACTACAGGCCAGAGAGAATAGGCATCATATTTAAACGTCTCCTTACGTGCGATAGTGGTCATTCTCAAAATAATCGTACTAAAAGAGGAAGGAATTTTTTAATGCAGATAACAGCTTTTGACTGCACGTATGGCGCAGCGGCTAAGCGACAGTCGCCTCGCCGCTTTGTGTCTCGGGTTCGATTCCCGCGCCGGACAACTATTTGTGTGACCCATAAATAGTTGTTCTGAGTCTGGATGTAATTAGTGTCCGTCTATTATATGATTGTAAAGTACCCCGCGACAGGGATTAGATTCCCTAGTGCGGGCGTTGTCTTAAAAAAACAGCTGTCTGGCTAACGTATCTAGTAAATTTAAGTCAATGTTCTAAGCTCAGAGGTCAGCAGATGTTGAGAATTTAGTTGTGCTCACGTGTTATTTCTTCACGAGTTATTTGTGTACGCTGTACGAGTCGATTTTAGTTGCGATTTTACTTCAAAAATGTGCCAAATTTTAAGTTATATTTTTCATACAGCACTGCAATTTATATATTTTTTTTTAATTCTACAACAAACGTTCAAATTTACGAATTCATTAACTGAAGAGAAACGAACTCGCATCTTAAACAATAAATATACTGGTTGGCGTCATTGGTGGAGATTTGCCTTTCCCGAAGCTGGTCGTGGGTTCCATTCCCACCTAAGACAGATACTTGTGAGCATGAACATGTCTGTTTGTCCTGAGTCTGGGTGTAATTATCTAAATAAGTACGTATTTACAACATAAAAGTACTATATGTAGTATATCAGTTATCTGGTTTCCATAGTACAAGTTCTGCTTAGGTTGGGATCAGATTGCCGTGTGTGAATAATGTCCCAGGACATTTTAGATACATTTTTTAATATTATTAATCTACTATATAAAAATAAGTCGGGTTTTCCTTCCTGACGCTATAACTCCAGAACGCACGAACCGATTTCCACGGTTTTGCATTCGTTGGAAAGGTTTCGGGCTCCGTAAGGTTTATAGCAAAGAAAATTTATGAAATTTAACGCGGGTAACACCGCGGGGCACAGCTAGTATAATATAAAAAATGCTCTCCAATGCACAGAGGGTACTAACTGTTATAACGTAAATCACCCCAAAATGATTAAACAAATTTGAATGTCAGTGCATTTCTTACTTACACAGTATTTATGAGAAGGAAAGAGAACCTATGTCTATTTCGTTTAGTTGTGAAATACTGAAGGAAAATAAGCCATATCTGTCAAATAATAATGTGAACAATTATACACATAAAATATCTTGGGGCACCTACCACACTGCTATATAATCAGAGGCAAAGTAGACTTTACCTGTTCTATGGCAATTGCTATACATATCTACTAACAAATTCTTAAATACATACGTACTCATAAAAAAGCATAGATTTGTCCTGTGTCCTCTAGGACAAATCTCCGATATTTTTCGTTTCTTTATTTTTATTGAACCCACGACCATTGGTTTAGCAGTCAGGTTCCCTAACCTCTAAGCTAACAGACCAGTCTGAATCCATTTCAGTAGTTTGATAGTTCTCTGTGTGCCCTTTTCTTATAATACTGGCTTCATTAGAGGGAGATCTAATGACATTTAAATGAGTTTAGTGGTGTATAAGACAGAATCGCCAACATGAAGCTCCCAAAACAAACAATGAAGAGGAATGTGCAAAACATTGCAACACTTAATGAAAGGGTCTTGATGTGACTTTTCCGCTTCGTGAACTATGCCGAGGGCTGACGTAGGATATTGATATGCTCTCAGAACAAACGTACACAAACATTATTCAATGTTTCGCCCACGTTTACGTATATTAGGAGTTCTACCATTGGTTGGCGATGGTGATTCGTGGAATGTAGGCGTTGATTATTGTTCTGTACTTTAGACAGAGGAAAGACAGGACAGGACAGTTTAGGAAATTTTATTCCAATTTTCACAATTACTTTTCACTTTTTAGTTTGGCCGGAAACCACACGGCCAAAAGTGAAAAGAAATTGCGAAAATTGGAATAAAATTTCCTAAAATTAGTATTCTTACTACAGGCTCGCAAATTTTGTGGATACAAAACCTTATTTAAGCGTTACTTCAGCCTGTCTCTTGTGATTTTCAGTTGCTCTATCGAAGCTACTTGATTGAATTTTGTAATCGTAATTCACGTCGCAAGCTTCGACTGTTACGAAACGTTTTGGGCATTTTTTGGTGAAACGAAATTGCTGATTTGGTTTATCAATAGGCTCTATTGTCTGACAGTTTAGTATTTGATTTTGGAGTTTACGTTAACTGGTCATATTTCAGAGTATTATTTCTATGTAATATGAATAATGATAACCGTGCTAATACAGTCACAATAAATGTTAACGAACTAAACATTTTAACTGTTGTATTAAAATATAATGAGAGAAAACATTACTCGTTCCGTTAAGTGATAAATATCTTCGGACAATTAAGACTGCCACTGACACCAAAATAGGCAGAACCTGTTGTACTATGGCAACCAGACAACTGATAAAGATACTGACTTATAAAAAATCATGTTCATGATACAAACATTTGTCCCAGGTGGGATCGAACCTACGACCTCTGGCTTAACAGACAGGGTTACTTTCAACTAGACCAACAGACTAGTATAAGTAAAACTCTTGAAGCCCGTTAGATATACGAGCCGAAATCATTAAATGGCGATGTAAAAATGTAGGTTCGTAGAATTTTAAGCAGATCTTGGATTATGGACACATGATGATATGGGACAATGTCACACAGATCATCCTAGCCTCAAACTAAGCAAAGCTTGTACTATGGGTACCAGGCGACGATATACATACTTATATAGATAGATAAATACTTATACACATAGAAAACATCCATGACTCAGAAACAAATATTCGTGCTCATCATACAAATTTTTGCACTTACCGAGATTCGAATCACCAGGATCACCAGCTTCGTAGGCAGGTGTACTACCAGTTAAGCTATGGTCCAACTCCCATCCATCGGGGCTGCTGCGGCAGTCAGAGAAGTGTCCTCTACTACCGCCACGTACAAGCAGCTCCGGGAAGACAGCGATCTGTTTGTGGCGCAGTAGCTTTGCCGGACTGGCAGGAGTCGGCAATAGGGGAGGGTAATCCAGAGCCCTCCCACGGTACGTGTACCTACCGAATATCTGGGACATGGTGCAAAAGGAGGGCACCGGAACAGCATACCCGCGTTCCCGGGGTTCCCCACATTAGGTGCCAAGAGAAGTCCACGGCAGGTAGGTTGAGTCGGTGCGAGTCCGACTTACCCACCCGTAGACAATTTTTACAGGTGGCATGCATAAGCATTTCACCTGCCTTACCAAAAAAAAAAAAATCTACTAGAATGTTACCACACCTCAATTCTCTTTCTTTACATCAACAGACGTTACGTCGGCCTCCACTAGTTGATGGTCGTGCTTTTAAAAGGTTGGCTTTTCTCATATGCATGGCCTATAACCTATACTCATTTTCCGGAATATTGTTTCATCTTTAGCTACATGCCAGTGAAGGAATAGATGTTTTTATTCACGTTGACTTTAAAAAAGCGCTTGTAAATAGTCAGAACATGTTTGTAGTAATACAGTTATTATTTCTAGTCACTTATAACAGATATTAAGGTACACGGAATGTGAAAACATTTATACAATTTATTTTATAATAGTAGTGATATTTAGCTAGCTTGTATAAGCTTGTTAAGTTTTAATCATTGAAATTTATATTTTACTACATATTGTCTGAATGGTTGTCTATATTAAGGTATGAATTCAGTATTATTATTAAAACGGACCTTGTGATTAAAACGACGGTCACGCTTTAATGCTACCACCGGATCCAATGCGCATCATATTTAAACCTCTCCTTACATGTGATTGTGGTCAATCTCAAAATACACGCACTAAAAGAGGAAGGATTTTTTAATGCAGATAACAGCTTTTAACTGCACATGTGGCGCAGCAGCTAAGCGACAGTCGCCTCGCCGCTTTGTGTCTCGGGTTAGATTCCCGCGCCGGACAACTATTTGTGTGACCCATAAATAGTTGTTCTGAGTCTGGATGTAATTTGTGTCCGTCTATTATATGTTTGTAAAGTACCCCGCCACACAGGGATTAGATTCCCTAGTACGGGCGTTGTCTTAAAAAATACAGTTGTCTGGCTAACGTATCTAGTAAATTTAAGTCACTGTTCTAAGCTCAGAGGTCAGCAGATGTTGAGAATTTAGTTGTGCTCACGTGTTATTTCTTCACGAGTTATTTGTGTACGCTGTGTGAGTCTATTTAAGTTGCGATTGTACTTCAAAAATGTGCCAAATTTTAAGTTTTATTTTTTTACAGCACTGCAAATTATATATATATATCGGAGAAATTAAATAAAAGGCCTGTTTACGTACTAGTAACGCCATATACAATATAATAGATTTAGAAATATATTAAATAAATGTATTAATAAAGCAAAAAATAAACACCGTCAAGAGGAAATAAAAAAATGTAAAAAGAATATTAGAAAGATCTGGACTAAAATAAACTCATGGATAGGAAAAGAAAAAAGAAGTTTAGATTCTGTTATATTAAAGTACTTCGGTAAATTAGAATGTTCGGTTAGTAGTATATGTAATAAATTCTCAACAACGTTTACCAAAGAAATCTTAGACATAAAACATGTCTGTAGTCATAGGTTTTTAGAAAGGTCTGGCTATGTTGATTCTGCAAATGTATCACTGCGGTATCAGAAAGCTTATCCAATAGATATAGATAGGATAATAAACTCGCTAAGTTGTGATAAATCTAACGGAATAGACAAAATTAGAGTTAGGGAAATTAAATTATTAAGATCTAAGTTGAGCCCTGTAATAGCTTTATTTATTAACTTATGTATTGAAAAGGGGTTATATCCGGAACTAAAAACAGCATTAATAAGACCTATTTTTAAACAAGGTGTACATAGTGACTACGCAAATTATAGACCAATAGCCATATTGTCGGTCATAAATAAAATAGTAGAGAAGTTTATTACCAATCAAGTAAATGTTTTTTTGGAAAACCACAACATTTTATCAAATGCACAACATGGTTTCCGTCGAGGACGGAGCACGGCGACAGTGTTGACGCAGTTCGCGGACGACGTCAATGAGTGTTTGGGTCAACGGAAGCAGGTGGTGGTGGTCTACATTGACTTCAAAAAAGCATTTGATACCTTGGAGCACCACCAGCTGCTTCAAGCCATGGAAGAGTGTGGAATTGCGGGACCACTAAACAGGTGGTTCCGTGCCTACCTCACCGACCGGACTGGACCGGACACTGCGAACGGTCATTGACGGCGTCATCGGAGAGCCCAGACAGGTCACGTGCGGTGTGCCGACCGGGTCCGTATTCGGTCCGGTCGGATACAGCATGCATGTCAACAGTATGTGCAATGTGGTTCGTAAGTGTCGAATATATATGTATGCTGATGATACTTGCCTAGTTTATGCAGATAGAGATTTAAACCTAATACAAAATAACATACAAGAGGACTTTACTAATATTATCAAGTGGGCTCACGACAATGGAATCATAATTAACATTAATAAAACCAAATGTATGCATATTCGATCTCCTTATGTAAAAAAAAATCGAACGCCCGCCGTGCATAGTGGGGCATAGCTATGAGTGTCTGCACACTAGTGGACTAGCGTTGTGTCAATGTGCACACATTGAGGTGGTGGAGGAATACAGGTACTTGGGTTTAGTCATAGACAACCACTTCTCATGGAAAACACACATTATCCATCTATGTGACAAACTCAGATACGTGCTTGTGAAATTCCACCACCTTAGTTTTGTGCTTGATAGGGCAACTTTGTTCATGGTCTACTATGCACTGGTGGACTCACTACTCTCTTATGGACTGGTATGCTATGGTACTACTTTTAAAACATATCTGGATAAATTAAAAAACATACAGATTAGATTCTTGAAGCTGTTAGTGGATAGAAACACAAAAATCAGATGTAAAAGTAGTGCTTACGAAGAATTATTTTTGGTATGTAAAATCTTACCAGTTCATGAGAGGGCTGTGTTGTCAGTAGCATTAAATTAATATGGTAGTGACGATTTCAAAAAACATATTATTCGCACTAGATCGCAGAGAAACGATAATATGAGGAGATTTGAAGTGCCCACTTGTGATAATTATTATGGTCGAAGGTGTAGATCTTTTTTAGTTCCAACCATTTTCAATAGCCTCCCAGCCGATATAAACAATCGTATCACAAAGACTTCTTTTAAAAACAAAATACAAATGCATTTATATAATATCTTCTGTGAAAACCTCACCGTAGGGAATATTTGATTATATGGTTATATAGATAGAAAATAATATTGTTTAATAGTTATTATTAGTATATTAAGTAGAGTGGAAAAGTGTCACTTAAAATGTAAACTTTAAAAAACAGTGTTAAAAAAGGAGCTACGTCTGCCAACAAACTGCTTTGCAGTTTGGCAGAGGTAAACATGGATTGTAAAATATTTATCTCAGAATAAACGCTTTTTCATTTTTTTCATTTCATCTATTAGCGTTTGGAAAACACTACTCACTGACTCAGTAGTTCGGGTCGAGGTTGTCTATGAACTGTCGCATGTGACGTTTGACGTCTGTCAGTTGTCTAAGTGACATTAGTATGTTCGCGACACGACACAATTGGCATCCAGAGCTCGACTGCGCCGGGTGTGCGCACTGATTCTTTTAACCACGTGCATGATGGCGGACATCGACGATGTTTCGGAGTTAAATCCGTCAGAATCTCCGACATATATATATTCTAATTCAGCCACAAAGGCATAAATTTACCAATTTATTAACTAAAGAGAAAAGAACTCGTATTTATGCCAATAAAAGTACCGGTTGGAGTCATTGGTGGATACTTGCCTTTCACGCAACACATCATGGACTCGATTACTTTTTTCTTTTCTTTTTTAAAAAGACAACGCCCGCATTTGGGAAATAATCCCTGTGTCGCGGGGTACTTTACATACATAGAATGGATACAAATTACACCCAGACTCTGAACAACAACAATTTATGGGTCACACAAATAGTTGTCCGGTGCGGGACTCGAACCCGCCACACGAAGCAGCGAGGCGACTATCTTAGCCGCTGCGCCACACGTGTAGTCAAGACAGATATTTGTGTGCATGAACATGTTTGTTTGTCCTGAGCCTGTGTGTAATTATCTAAATAAGTACGTATCTACAAAATAAAAGTACTATATGCAGAAAATCAGTTATCTGATTTCCATAGTACAAGCTCTGCTTAGTTTGGGATCAGATGGCCGTGTGTGAATAGTGTCCCAGGATATTATTGTTATTGTATCAAAATGCTTTCCAATGCACAGATGGTAGTAACTATTAGTACGTAAAGCCCCCAAAATGATTAAACAAATTTGAATGTCAGTGCATTTCTTACTAACACAGATTTTATGAGAAGGAAAGAGAACCTGTGTCAATTTAATTTGGGTGTAAAATACTGATTCACATTTTGTTTGACAGATATGGCTTAATTTCCATATCTGTTAAAAGGTCCATATCTGTTAACATTTTCTACCCACCTAGGTAGCTAGAGAAAGCCGCAGGCTAGCTAGGGTAGGTTCCTCAGCGGTGAGGATCCGTGGGCCTCTTAACGCATTAAAAATGAGGCAGATCCTCATTTATGATTCCGTCTTTTGCTTCACCGGCCCCCTAAGCTGTGGCTCGAAACCCATAAGGGTGGCCTCAGGTATAGTGGTTTAAATTAAGCTATTGGTTGAGAGTTTTTGCGCTAGCCAACTGCTCGTTGTCTTAAATTCTTTAGTTTTAATATAGTAGTGCTAAATGTAACAATATAGCTTAGTAACTTGCTTTATCTTACTACAACTTTATTACATGTTTAAGGATTTAAAAAATATATGTAACAAAACAGACCGCACGGACGGACTTATTCAAAATATGCTTGATACTTTACTACTGTATTCAACTATGTTTATGTATTGCATTGTGAGCTTGACAAATACAACTGTGTGTTAATACTCAAGTGCTGAATAAATTTCATTATATCATTTTATAACTGGGCGTGGGTTAAAAAAAAAATAAGAAAAAATAGGTTGGGGCAACTAACACACTGCTATCTGATTCTAAAATATGCAGAGTCTGTACTAAGCACAAATATTTCTAAACACAAACATATTATTATATATGTATTATAAATTACACACAGTCACAGAATAAATAATCGGGCTCAAAGCACGAATATTTGTCCTGATAGAGGTTCGAACCCACGATATCGGGTTTAACAGTCTAACCACTTGACTAGTCCATAAGCAGTTTTAGTAGTTTGATAGTTCTCTGTGTGCCCTTTTCTTATAATACTGGCTTCATTAGAGGGAGATCTAATGACATTTAAATGAGTTTAGTGGTGTATAAGACAGAATCGCCAACATGAAGCGCCCAAAACAAACAATGAAGAGGAATGTGCAAAACATTGCAACACTTAATGAAAGGGTCTTGATGTGACCTTTCCGCTTCGTGAACTATGCCGAGGGCTGACGTAGGATATTGATATGCTCTCAGAACAAACGTACACAAACATTATTCAATGTTTCGCCCACGTTTACATATATTAGGAGTTCTACTATTGGTTGGCGATGGCGATTCGGTAGAAATGTAGACGTTGATTATTGTTCTGTGCTTTACCATTGTTGTCATATTGATAGAACTATTATGCAGATTTTATATACCTACTGCTACTTATCGTAAGGGCAGTGGTTACCCTGGTGTCAGAGATGTTTCAACCGCGCAGTAAGCCTCTGACATGGCTTAACGACTGTTGCCTAATGCATACAACCGGGACCGACAACTTAACGTGCCCTCCGAAGCACGGAGAGGCTCACAAATTATACCACTTTGGTGATCACCCATCTATGGAGTCGCCGCGAGCCTAGTTGCTTAACCTCGCCAATCACTTACGGACCAGTGAGAGCTTCTGACAATGAGCGCCGGTTCGCGATGCAGAGTCAGTGGAATGTAGGCGTAGAATTTTGTTCTGTACTTTATCATTGTTTTCATATTGATAGAACTTTTGTGTAGATTCTGTTATATAAATATTCTATCGTTTGTCGTATTATTACCTTATTTAGTCCATTGTAATAGATTTATTTTGAAATTTGGAATGGGTGTGGGTGTATTTGTATGCAAACAA
This sequence comes from Pseudoips prasinana, assembly GCA_951640165.1. Taxonomy (NCBI): domain Eukaryota; kingdom Metazoa; phylum Arthropoda; class Insecta; order Lepidoptera; family Nolidae; genus Pseudoips; species Pseudoips prasinana. The sequence continues at coordinate 32,904,576 of OX621245.1, read as the reverse complement.
ATCAATGAGAAGCCTCTCTTATTTCATTCACAATTTCGTGATATTTATTACAATTTTAATGAATAAATAAATATCTTGGGATAACTAACACACTGCCATCTGGTGCCAAACTAAGCAGAGCTTGTACTACATATCACACTAATATTATAAAGGCGAAAGTATGTGAGTGTGTGAGTATGTATGTTTGTTACTTCTTCACGCAAATCTACCGGACGGATTTTGATTTTTTCATCGTACCCATACATGTGGGGTATCTATGGATAGGTCTTCAAAAATGATATTGAGATTTCTAATATCATTTTTGTGTAAACTGAATAGTTTGCGCGAGAGACGCTTCCAAAGTGGTAAAATGCGTGTATATTTAAAATTCAATAAATTTAAATTCGGTAAAATTTTTAGACTGGCGTGGACTGTTAAAAACATGAGATGTCGAAGGATGCCTCAAACTTTCTATCATCCCTCAAACTTCACATCTCAAGATAAGGATATGCAACACTACATGAAATTAATAAAAATTTCATCAGCACCATGTTTTATTCAGTAACCAGCGATAAATCTCCCGTAGTAGGGGAAATGTAAACCTGCGAAAACTAAACATTCGATACATATTATTAAGATTCACTGATTGGATCGGCAGCGAGCTCCCCTACTACAGAAATTTGCCCTCTCGTAGTCTCTTTACATAAAATTTGCATTATCGATTTACCGTACACATTCCGTAGGTAACTTCGCCAGAGATTATACGAGGTCTACTTAGTTTGGTACAGCTCAATAAATTTGTTGCCGTCTTTCGTATATTTTGGTAGGAGGTGTTTCTAAGGACTTTATGGCTTCGATTTGTGTCCCTGTTTTGCTTTTGTGCATAAATTTTAGATAAATTGAGTTATTAAAAGGTAATGCTTTGGTAACATCAAGTATTACGACGGTATCTGATAACTGATAAGTATCTGCGGAAGGTTGTTGCTCATTTATTCTCTTCGGTTTTTAAAGGGATGTCCTACTTCATATTGTTTTATTTATTTCTAGCTGTGCCCAGCAGTATTACCCGCGTTAATCTTTATAAATTATAGCTTATGTGTTAATCCAGGGTGTCGTCTAACTCCATACCAAATTTTATTAAAATCGCTTCAGCCGTTTAGACGTGAAGAAGTAACAAACATACGCACTCACAAACTTTCGGCTTTATAATATTAGTGTGAAGTCCTGACTGGAAGGATAAGGTGACGAACTGAACCCGCCTGCTGAATCAAAGGTTGTTGGTTCGATCATCGTATAGGGCAAATATTAGTGTTCATGAACTCTACTTGTTTTAATATGTGTGATTTCTTTGTATTTTACGTATAAAGTTACAAAATAAAAGTAAATAACGATTCATATCCGTAGTCTAGTATCTACAGTTTAAGGTTGGTTAGTTTTGGCTAGATGGCGCTGTGTGATGTTTTCCGGATATTTATTTATTGTACATAAATAAACATAAACATCTCTCACTTATTGAAAGACAAGTCGAGTCCTAATGGTCGCATTTCTGCAATGGCTGACAAACTCAATAACGACATACCACGAGACATAGTATTATAGTCCATAAGTGTATGCGCAAGCACAGGCTCATGATCCGATGAGACGAGCTATCCGACACAACCAAAAAGAGGTCTGGGGCAGGACCAATAGTTTAACGAGCTCTCCGAGGCACGAAGGTGTAACAGTACCAACTTTCAGGCACCGAGATTTTACGGAGAATATATCTGAACAGAAAAATTACAATTGATTTTTTCGAAGTGCCAGGATTTAAACCCAGGACCACATAATCTGCAACGACGCAGTTCTAAAAACCTTTCTTAAAAAAAGTATTATGAACTTCAATTGAAATTCTGTTGGACTCTAGCTTCAGCTGTATAATTAACACATATTAAGTTTAATTATGCCTTACCCTTATCCTCTTTTCATATGATACTTATCACTTAATCTGATACATGTCCTATGAAATTTAGATCCCCACGTCAGCCTTATTTATAAAAAAATATAAAGATGTCCGCCATTTTGTAATTTATGGGAACCATCCCCGAGATTTACTAAATTACTATTATACAGGTAAATAGTCGGTAAAAAGGCGTCGGTGGCCAATGGCAAATGAGAATAGCCAGTTGGCTATGTAGGTTATATTACATTACTGATGTTTGTGGATAAACACAAGCGCACTATCTATTTACTTGCTCGAATATCTCAATGGGCTAGCTCTACGTGCTCTCTAAAGTACGGGCGTATAATACCGCCAAATTCCAGACTCCGGGTTGCTACTAGGTAAGAACTGAATAACAGTTTTCCGCCATCTCAGAACGCTATCGCTTAAACAACAAAGCAGTCAAAAACAGTAATAGTGAGTAAAAGGGTAATTATTATAACGGCGCGGCGGTGATCCTTTAATTGGCTATATTCGATAACATATTTTTTATTTATTAATCTTGGCTAAGGTTAGAGTAAATAATAATCTCGAAAGTTATATGAAATCAATGATTTTTATAATGAATATTAGTGGATTCCAGTGGCGACAGTTGGTGACTACAAACCAGAAGCCGCAGCGTGAGCAGGCTCACTACAAGATGGACCGACGATCTTGCGAAGGTCGCTGCAAGTCACTGGATGCGGATAGTGCAACACCGGCAATTGTGGAGTACTTTGGGGAGGCCTTTGTGCAGCAGTGGCCGTATTTCGGCTGATATGATAATGAATATAATAATTATATTTTTATTGTATTAAAAAAATATCCAGCAACTTAAAATAAAAAAATAAAATAAAATATTTTTTTTTGTTTCATACATGGTTGCACTTAGATATTTAAGATGACAATGGAACCCGCACTAGGATACCCTGTGCTGCAGGATCCAGTCTCGTCCGTCAAGGATTGGTTTACAATAAAATGTGCTTTAATTATATTCTTCAGGTTACAGAGTTAAATAATTAAAATTAAGTGTTGGTACATGACATCTAAATTCTGAATACTGTATAGATCAGTGTGTGTGTATGTGTGTGTGCCTGAGAGAGAGAGAGTTTGTGTGTGTGCATGTGTGTGGTGTGGATATGTGAGTGCAGGTAAATACATACCTATATTATGTGTGCATGTATAGGTGAAGCCATGTGCAAGTTAGTTATTACTTGCTCTTAGACTTTAGAACATTTATTTTTAACTGAGATGCGGTAAGAAAATTATACAATAAAATTATGCTAATAAACATTATGTGACCAAATCGGTGATGTTCTCAAGAAAAGACAGGTCAGAAGAACCCTTACCCAGCGATCATCTATGAAGAATATAATGAAAGTAAAGGAGGCAAAAGAGGTGTGGAAAGATCATGGCAAATAACAATCCGTTGTGTCTGCCTACTCCTCTGGGAAATAGGCATGAATCTATGTATGCATGTATTTGTGATGCCAATATCGTCAGCGAGACTGCAATACCACGTAACAGAAAATTTTTGCTACATCATTATTATAGATACATATTTGTTCCGCGACATAAGTATTAATAAACATTTTTAACTACGTGGTATTGCAGTCTGAGCAGAAGCATGTGATCCAAAAAGGATTATCTCCAATGAACTACATTATTGCAGCAACATAATAAAAAGTTTGCAGCGATATTTCATGTCAGTCCGTAATCTTTATAACCTGCGCGTTGGAGAGTGGGATTAGCAGGAAATTTATTATACCTAAAACTCCCAGCTTTGTTCTGGGAAGCTTAACAACCTCTAGGTTTAGGATTTAGCACTAGTCAACAGTCGTATCGTTGGAACGGGAATGATAATGGATTGATAGTTCTGCTTGGTCTAACAGCTGTTACAATAGTGATTAACACGTAGGCCTTTTGATATCTATAGTTAATGATTTAGAACAAAGCTTAAGCAGACTTCTTTAGAGCCTTATAGATTAAAGTGCCTTCAAAAGCATGAAAATGCTGAGAAATGGAACATAAATAAATAAAAAAGGTTTTTATTCACGTAGACTTTAAAAAAGCGCTTGTTAATAGTCAGAACATGTTTGTAGTATTATAGTTGTATACATTATTATTTCTAGTAACATAGATATTTTGGTACACATTGTATTGATTGTATTAAAACATTTATAAAATTTATTTTATAACAGCAATGATATTTAGCTAGCTCGTATCAAGTTATTGTCAAGTACCACATTCAAGTCACAATCTTAAGCAAATATGCCCGACCTCAAGTCGACCATTCATCGCTAGTAGCACCAGTTCACGAGTATACTAGTAACTATAACTAATTAATGTGAGTATTAAATTATATGACAATCAAAATGAGAAGAATAGGCTAAAGTTAGTTACAGAATATGAGCCCCCTTTATGACCCCTTTAGTTCCCTCGGGACGACTTCTACGCCCCACCCGGTTCGAGGTGAGGTGGTGACATACGTCGCCGTCAGCCACAACGGAATACTACAGGAATAACAGAATATACTTAAACTAAATAAAATAGTAACGTAATAGCTTTATTAGGCGGATTGAATAACTCTCACGTTATTTATTTATTTATTTAAGGACATCCAGTAGCTGTTACACCTACTTAAATCTAAAATGTTTTAATCTATACAATAATACAATTTCAATGTACAGCTTCTAAAGGTGCCACAACATGCACAATAATATTGGTGACTAACACTGATAAAAAAACAAAGTACAGACTAGTAAGTATCCTCATATTGAAGACACTTAAATTAATACTAATTATAACTAAAAACTATTAATATTAGGTACACAATGCATAATATAGCTATATTTATGTAAGTATATAGTTATAGTTATAGTAATCACTGCCCATACGATAAATAAGTATTTATTAAGTCAGTAGTTGTTATTTATTGAATGATTTAAAAAATATGTGATAAGACAGACGCACGGACGGACTAATATATTTGTTTTTTGTTACTTTTATACTGTTCTATGTACCTACTGCATTGTAAGCTTGACAAGTACCACTTGTACTTGTCAAGCTCACAATGCTTGGGTATTTAAATACCCAAGTGCTGAATAAATGTTATTATTTCATATTTCATTTCATTAATGTAAGTCGCCACAGAAAATTGCAGAATGGGAATGATCTGCAACTTGTAAGTGATGTTTCTTCATTCTCCACTCCAATATCCTTACTTTTCATTTGTCTGGACTTGTTAGTACTAAACCGATCCTCTTAAACTGTAATGTTGCTGACAGCTCCTATTTCCTGTATGTCTTTACAACTATACTATTTTATTGTATTATGATGTTTCCAAAGTGAATGCATACACCGTAATATCCAACTTAGCCTTTCTCATTACTATTAAAGTACGTTTTTGATTCGATCGCGTAGGTATACTACGAGAATAATCCTCTCCATTTGGGTGATCTAGAGTCTTTTTATGAAGCCCATAAGAGCAACCACGACTCTGTTCTATAAGCAATGACAGGCAACACACACGATTCGACGACTTTCGACTTGAGACACTGCGGTATTATATCAAATTATTTTATTACTGTCTTATTTTTCACACGTATACGTGAAGAGCGCTACAGTCAGTACGGGCTCCTCTTAAGATACAAATAAATAACTTCTATAACCTTACCATGTCAATACTCAACAAGATGAACTCCTATATAATATACAATATTTCAATTTGAATAGGCTGACGATTGCCCAACGTTTAGCTAACTTATTGAAAGCCAACTTAAGCCGAACTCTTGAGACACACCTTGAGTAGTGGTGAACCCAAGCGGGGCATTATTAATTTATTACAAGCAATTTATGGACATTAGCAACGTATACTAAGTATTAGGGGCGAGGAGTTAGTCCAATGGAAATTAGTTAAGCCAATTGATTTGCATTAATGGCTGTGTTTGATATAGACTGCTGTGTCTCAGTTGGTAGTGAACCTGCCTTATGATCCAAAGGTTGCGGGTTCGATCCGCGTACAAGCCAAATATTTGTGTTTTACTTGGTTTGGGTGATTTCTGTGTATTGTGGGTTATTTAAAAACCAATTAACCACCACGTGCCATATATAGTCGTATATTACGACGCGTATGTGTGATAATACCTTCAATTCCTCGACATCAAGTTGACACAATTGGTGAGATAAGCCCCAAAATCGACATCATTACGTCCTCTCTTATGACACTAGAGTATCTCTCTGTCAAAGGCTCTTCTTATTAGTAAAATTACAATTGACTCAAGCCAAGATCCTAAATAAATGTAATCCCAAGCTAAATGCAACCTCGTTGTACCAAATACCGGATATCTTTATTTCTCAACACAACCACTAAACTACTAGACTAGAGTCCTTTTTGTTACAATATACTAAATAACGAATCATGAAAGTTCTATGGCCACCGAGCAGTGAAAGAGAATGTTTTCTGAATTTTAACTAAACCGAAAATTGGGTAAATGAGTATGTTTGCTAAAAACCAGAGGAATTTAACTAAAACTTAGGTTATTTGAACCAAATTCATGTTTCAGAATCCACATAAAAAGCAGACTAATGACTTTGCTGTTGTTTGTTTCATGAATTTATGATTAAATACTTTGAAACCTAACGCAGGATCAAGGATTGTTTCAAACACTAGACCTGTCAAAACAATTAGTTCTAGAACTATAAAAGCAATTTATAAACATGGAATTGTAATGATAACTCAGTAACTATAAAATAAATAATAAATATGGACTGCCTGGTCTCAGGCAGTCCAGTCCAGTCTAGTGTGACTTCCGGCATGAATGAGGCACATCTGAAGCAATTTTCTGTATTGTTCAACTGCAAGAGGAAATCATAGAAGTCGTCAGCTCTACTTCCATTCAGCTGATCTAGAGAAAGCTTTCGATAGCGTACCTCATGAAGGCCTGTAGTTGTTACTGAGGCATCTGCTCTGGGTCGGAGAGGTTTGTAAGATTTACCAAAGTCTTGCATGACGAGTTGCTGTGCTATGTCACAATAGACGGACAGCAGTCAAAGCATTTTGGCTTCAACTGTGGGGTAAAACAAGGTTTTGTTTTAGCACCATCACTGTTTCTCAAGTGGCATATTCATTTTTAACCCGGCGAGCATGAGCCAGGGTATCTCACACCCTGGTAAAATTTAAAAGTACTGTATTTTTCAAAATCCTAGTCTGGTGGCACTAGCTCGCTCAGTAGCTGAAGTCAGAGGTGTGCGGGACGGGGTAGTGGCGTGATCGCAGTGTGGCGCGAATTACCAGCCGGAATATACGTGCCCAAACTTGTCTCGGGCATGTTATACCCTGCCTCATTTCAGACGTATTTTTTTTACGTAATGATGTAATCATACATTTTCACTGTTTTATTCGTTTTTGTTTGTTGTCTTTGTTGTTTGCTTGGTTTTGTTAGATGTTTTAGCATTTAATTATTTTTCTTATTATATTATATGGTTTTGTTATTAGTTTATTTATTAAACATTTAATTATTATTAGCTCGGTGAGCCCTCACCTAGACATGCAAATGTATCCGGACGATATGTCAGATGCCAGGATTTTCCATATAAGTAGGATAGAAACAACAAACATTCTTGCAATGCTTGTGCCAAGCCAAACATATGGGCTTGGTACAAGCATTGCAAGAATGTTTGCATGCAAATTTATTTTCGAAAATTGTGCTGAACAGTCATCAGTATGTCAACAGTACTGATTAGTCGTATTTTCAATTAAAAAAATAATAACATGTTAAATTACGAGGAGGATCTCATTATCTTTTAGTTTTAATATGATTTACATTCCAGAGATAAATATGTTTGTTTAATTTTGAATTTTTGTAAAGCCCTAAATTTTGTTCCTATAATTATTAGAGTATAAGAAAAACGTGAATAAATAAATAATTATTATTTTATATGGATTTTATATCATTTAAATCCACTAATTAATTCATTATAATATAAAATAAATCAAGAAAAATCACAAAAATATAATAAGAAATATTTTACAGTACATTAAGAAAAGGGTATGTCCCACCCTGCCACATTCTTGAAGTAACTTTTTTTCACCTCATGCTCGCCGGGTTAAGGAAAAAGCCCAAAAACCCGTGACTATTCATGACGATTATGTTTATGGGAAACTCACTTGCGCTCAGTGCATACGACTGTTTCCTTAAAAGATTGGCCATTGAAGCCATCTTCAAATCATATTGTAGGAAATTAAATTTATATGATAGATATTGTTATTGTATAGTTTACATATATTAGTAAAACATATTCATCCTGGTCTTATCTCATTTCTATTTAAGTCAGCTTCTAAACAAATTTTCAAACAAATATTGTTCGGTGCGGGTATTAAGCACGCTACCTCCAGGGCACAAAGACCTGATCGGATGGCTGCCACCGCTCATTCACATTATTATTCGCGTTATTATCAGCAATTAAGTAAACTAATACTTGAAAATACATCTTAAGTAGGTCAGACGAAAGTTGCGCTGCCATAAATATCTATATATTTTTATTGAAAATCAAAGCCCACACTAGGGAAATTAATCCCTGCTTTACGAGGTACCATATATAAATGCCAGCGCATTCTACTAATTTTCTTGACAATCTCTTTCCGTACAAAGTGATCGATTGTGGAATGCACTGCCTTTAGTAATCAGACGTGCACAAAGTCTGCAATAATTCCAAAGACTTGTCAAGAATCACTATCTGTCATTATTAGACCCACAACACAATTAGGAACATAATAAATTATATGTATTTATTATTTGTAATATGTTTATATTTTATTTTTATTTATTTCTTTATTAATTGTACCCATAGGTACTATTTGTAATGTATCTGTACACCGAAAACTGCCCCTCTCAATAACTCCATTCTCCGATATTTACTTTGGTTGTCTGGAAGAGATCACATTTTGTGATAAGACCGCCCATTGTATACTTTTAAGGTTCTAATTGATTTTTATCTTGTTATTTCTTTGGTGTACAATAAAGAGTTTATCTATCTATCTACTTTACAAACATATAATTGACGAAAACAAAATAGAAAGAACTGAGAACGCCTACTATACACTTCACAAAAACACACAAATAGTTGTCCTGTGCGGGTATCGTACCTGGGACACGTAATCTCGAGGCGTCTGTTTTAACCGCTAAATATTATATAGAATTATCACATATGGCCATGAGTCTTGGCTTGCTTTCTTTTATACCGGGCTTTTTGCGGGCCTGTTGGCGTGGTTGGCAAATGCTTGCTTTTTACACCGGAGGTCCTGGGTTCGATTCCCACCCAGGCAGATATTTGTGTGCATGAACATGTCTGTCTGTCCTAAGTCTGGGTGTAATCCAAACTAATATTATAAATGCGAAAGTAACTCTGTCTGTCTGTCTGTCTGTCTGTCTTTGCTTCACGCCTAAACTACTGAACCGATTTGTGTGAAATTTGGTACAGACATAGTTTGGAACTTGAGAAAGGACATAGGATAGTTTTTATTACAAAAATAAAATAAAAAATAAAATTTATTCCGGGCATACAGCGCCATCTATTGGTCAAGAGTCGGCATCAATTCAGTACTGAAAATTCATCGGAAAAATGTAAATAAATAGTAAAAAGGTATGAAAATATAATATAATACAACTTTTAGTCAAAAAATTAAAAATATTGACACTGCCAGCAATGTACATAATGGAAACTGCATTGTTTGTAAAAAAAAACCCGCATTTATTTGTCAGCTTATCGGCAGTCAGAAGAAATCCAGTGCGTACTCAATATTGTAGCAAACTATGTAATGTTAAATGTAAAACAGCCTTAATGCGTAAAAGTTTTTTCGGCAACGCTCCAAAAATTTATAATAAATTACCGGATGCCCTTAAAAATATGCAAGTAACAAAATTCAAAAAGGTACTTAGTAACATGCTTAGTGACAAATGTTACTACACACTGGATGAATTTCTCAATGATGGCTCAATATAAAAAAAAAAAATAGTTATTGTTATAATGCTTTGTTTCTGTGTTAAAGGACAAAAACTTAAATGATAAATTAATTTGGAATTGAAATTTATTATTAATATAGACATTTAATAATTTTTGACATTTTGAATTATAGTGACTATTTTTTTCTTTTTTTCGCTTTTTGACATTTTAATTGTTTGGATAATGGTACTTAGATTCTTTTTCTTGACATTTATAATTATATAATTCCACATTTAAATCTAACATCATCAAGTTTTATTATATAATTAATGAAATTATTTTGATAATTAAATTATGCATGATTCTCAAATATGTATATTATTTTTTTTGTGAAATTTAAATTCGTAATTTTGAGCTAGATGCACACCATATTTGTACGCCTTCTGGCATAACATAGCGTTCTGTTCACCAAATGTAAGATCTGTATTTTTTTTTACCTATGTTAACAAATAAAAGTGATTTGATTTGATTTGATTTGTAGAAAGAAAATGCTCTAACGGAGTATAGATAATTCTATTAGTACTATACTATGTCAAGTTGGTGATCGCACAATGGTGTCGATCGTTACACGAGTTCGGTTCATGTTATTGTTTTAATTCATCGGAAAAAAGTAAATAAATAGTAAAAAGGTATGAAAAAAATAATATCAATATAATAAAACTTTTAGCACAAAGAAAATGCCCGAACGGAGTATAGATAAATAATCCGAATTGTCACTATGCTCGATAGATGGCGTTAGGAGGAAATGCCAGTTTGTAACATAAGTAAAAGTAGTGAGCGTGGAAGAATGTTGCAACAATGTAAACTGCTGGTTTGGGATGAATGTACGATGTCCCATAAAAGAGCAATCGAAGCACTTCGTCACACGATGAAAGACATAAAAAACAATCAAGGTATTATGGGAGGAATGGTGGTTCTATTGGCCGGTGACTTCCGGCAGACCCTGCCGGTTATAGCAAGGGGCACACCGGCAGATGAAATCAATGCCTGTTTAAAAGCATATGTGCTATGGTTGTACTGTCGACGAATATGCGAGTATTATTCCATAATGATTGTCAAGCCGGGCAGTATGCTGCTGCTCTTCTGAAGATCGGCGAGGATCGTATGCGTACCGACTCCGAGAGTATGATCACGCTGAGCAGCGAATGATGCCAAATTGTGGATAGCACATACAATTTCAAAAATAGTGTCTATCCGGATTTACGCGCTAATATCGAAAATCGGGAATGGTTATGCGAAAGGGCGATATTGGCGCCAACAAATGAAATAGTAGGCCGGATAAATGACCAAATTATGTCTGACGTAGAGGGAGATGTCATCGAGTATCTATCAGTAGATAACGTCGTGGATACCGAACAAGTGACATCTTACCCAACAGAATTTCTCAACTCCTTAAAGTTATCAGGAGTGCCTTCTCACAAGTTGAGGCTGAAAGTTGGAGTTCCTGTGATGCTTATGAGAAACCTAGATCCACCAAGGCTATGTAACGGCACATGGTTACAAGTAACCTATTTAGGACGGAATGTCATTAACGCCGTTATTAGGACTGGAATGGCAAAAGGCGTAAACTGTAATTATTCCCCGCATTCCCATCATTCCAACTGATTTGCCATTCCAATTCAAAAGAGTTCAGTTTCCGCTGAAAACTGCGTTTGCAATGACCATAAATAAAGCCCAAGGGCAAACGCTTAAAGTTGCGGGGGTACATCTTGAAAAAGCCTGTTTCTCCCATGGACAACTCTACGTTGCGTGCTCAAGAGTGTCAAAACCACAAGACCTATATATTTTTGCAAAGGATGGCAAAACTCAAAACGTGGTATACAGAAATGTCTTGGTGTAAGAAACTTTAATAATCTTTAAAGCCTAAAATAATAGAAAATTTGTCAAGGGAGAAACAGTATTTTTTTCTGAAATGTCAAATCAAAATAATATTTTGAAAATAAGGGAATAATAACATTTTCGCCTTTTTCGATCGGCAATAACGGCTTTAATGCCCTAAGTGAGTATACATATCTTCAATTCAAACGCAGAGCTCATTATGTTGATTTTTGAAGAGTTCCCTAGAATATCTTCCACATTTCATTTTTGAAGAGATCCCGCGAGATCGGGAACTATGTGGGTAAAACCAAAAATCTGCCGTAAGACACTATTCCACGCGAACGAAGTCGCGGGCAAAAGCTAGTTATCTATATAAGTATGTATTTACAAAAGTAAGTATACCAGTTATCTCGTTTCCATAGAACAAACTCAGGTCTGCTTAGTTTGGGATCAGATGGCCGTGTGTGTGTCCCAAGATATTATTATTATACCTCAATATACTTTTACTCTAGGTGAAATGTTGACCACTAAAGTACCAAGGTTCATTTAAACCACCGAAATCACGTAAGGCTTTATTGCGGGGCTAACAATTTAAGTAAATATTGGCGTCTGTTCATACCTTTGGGACAGATAAACGTATTATTGTATAAAGTAATAAACATCGTAGATACTACTCTAAAGAGGCAATCGAAATAATAACTTACTCAAACTCATTACAAAAGCTAGTCCCAATCGGTTTATTAAGTAAACGTTACTTAGTTCTATGAAATCTTACTAATAACTTTACAACATATAACTGCGCGGTATTGGGTTAAAGCGTGTCAAATTGGCGACTAACTCGGGATCAAACTTGTGACTTCGCATGATAGAAGTGAATTTGTAACTCTATTCTCCCTTGACGATAAGTTATGAATGTTGGTTGATTGTGGTTAAACTTAAGTATGAGTTATGTCTACATTCGTGATGGATTCCGTAGCACTGTACAGTTATGGGTGAATACAGACTATGTGAGGTATGCGCCGCGAATGGCACACAACAAATGCCTTTGCTTGAGGCGCACGGGTGGAGAAAATTTAACAACATATGCTCGGGTCAAGCCATTTCGAGCGAAGTATATGCCTCGTTTATCTGTGTTAATGTACGCGGTTTCATGTCCACATCTATGGATTGTTCGCACTGAGACACTTCGATCTTGAAGCGTTGGCCGACGCTTGATACGATAGCTCGCCCGCACGTGCGAGGCATTTGTTGTGCAGCATTCGCGGCATATGCCTTTTAAAGTCTGAATCTGTTTATCTTATGGTTAACGAACGCAGCCCGACGAATAGCCAAACTCAAGTAGTAGACTATGGGGTACAAAGGTTCTAGGACTAACGTCCGTAAAACAACTACCTTTCAAAGATAAAAAAAAATCAGACAATATAATATCAGAGGCACCAAGACTCACAACTATGAGGCTCTCACAGTCTGTCCCTCTCAGTGGCCCGTAAGTGATCGGCACGTAATCACGCGGTCAGTCTATAGATGGGTGACCGCTAAAGTGGTTTAGTTTCTGAGTATCTCCGTGCTTCGGACGGCACGTTAAGCTGTCGGTCCCGGTTAAAGTCGTTAAACAACAGTCGATGTAACTAGGCGGACTGAACAACTCTGACATTAGGGTAACTATTGCTCATTTACTAAATTTTGGTAAAAAATTGGTACCACAAACAGCAATCCCGTGCCGGGATTAAACCTAAAACACGGTAACGCCGATGTAGAATCGACGGTATATTACGGTGTATCCAGTACAACTATATGTGTATTGTAGTCAATATCATATTTATCTATGCAGGAACTTGATATTGCCTTACTACTTACAATATCACTACTAACGTGAATAGTCCTTGGTAAACTAAGGTATGTTACGTTATGACCACCTATAGAAGTTTAAAGTGCCCTCAGCTCGCGCACAGCTACTTCAATTTCTAAAGTCTTTTGTTTCTTAAAAGAAGATCTATGTAAAGTTTTACTGTACATAGATCTTTTTAGAAATACTTTATAAAATCGCTGAAGCTAATATAAATTTTAATGTGATGATGTGCAGGAATGTAAGGAATTGGACTAGTGTCTGATTATGGAATTTAACCCAACACTTTTTTAAATCTTAATATATAATTAATAATAAATTTATCTTTTAATTTTGCTATAGTAAAAATTGTATTGCCAAGCTGAATTGGCAGTGGGCAGGGCACATAGCTCGTAGATCCGATGGTCGCTGGAGCAGAAAGGTTCTCGAGTGGCGACCACGAACCGAAAGACGCAGCGTGGGCAGGCCCCCTACAAGATGGACCGATGTTCTTGTGAGGGTCGCTGGATGCAGATAGTGCAAGACCGGCAATTATGGAGATCTTTGGGGGGTGCCTTTGTCCAGCAGTGGGCGTCTTTCGGCTGATATGATGATGATAAAATTGCTAAAGCTGACCTTTAATATAAATTTGGACGTCACTATTATAGCAACATTAAAAGATAAATATACTTATTTGATAGGGCGTTAATAGGGCCAGTAATTAATAATTAAGTTTTCAAAAAAGTGTTGGTTTAGTTTCATAATCTCTCAAGTACAACTCCTTAACTGCCTGCATATCATCTTGCTATAAAAGTTACATACCCACGCACATACATCACATAAACATTTATTATATCCCACTACTTATTTTCTCTTTAACTCTGATCTGTTCAAGAGATCGTTTCTAGCGATAACGCAGCCATTCGTACAATCCTGCGATAAGTACTTATATACTCGTATATACTTCTTATACACACTTATTAATTCTATTATTAGGTTTTCGTTAAGAAGTGAAATCCAAACTAAGAAGGTAAAACTGTGGTGGTCTTTAAGGAGTTTCGGCTTAATCAGATGTGTTTAGGTTACAATCAAATTCTAAGCTTCCCTTTACTGCAAATCAAAAAATCTTCCTTTTGTATTACAAAAAGATCTATATCGGAAGCAAAATATACTGTTAGCACACCAAAAAAGTTATCTCAAAATATTATAATCAATTACCATCAAACGACCAGCTATCCCTGCCAGGCGTCTGCTGGTAAAAATGCTGGTAAAAATGATTTGTAGTTTTAATATTTTTATAGACTGTCATCGTTCATAGTGCTCATTCCTCTTACATTCATAGACCACTTCCCCACACTCATATAATAAATTATTTATGTTTAAGTAAATTATTCACTAGAAATGATTTAAATGGCGAGAAGACGATTATCCATAATATGTATTTAGAAATATTTAAGTATTTATATCAGTTTTGTGGTTACTGTAGTACCTAGTACAGAATACAGAAGTACAGTTTGGAATCAGATGGTAATGTGTTACTTGTACCAGGATATTTATTTACTAATAAAAATGAATAACAAACAAAATATAACATTATTCGATAGCTAACGAAAAACCACATAACCGAAGGGCCCCCAAACCCATTCCAACGCGATATCCATATTTAGTGAACACAAGAGCCGTCTGATTCTACCAAAGAAAAACTTCTCGATTTAATTTATATACTTGTTTGGTTTTACTCTTATCGTACAGGGACCAAGTTTGTAGGAATCACGAGAAATTACCGCCTCCATTGTGAGTTCTCACACGAAAAGTTTCCGACTCGAAATGATCAAGTTCTGAATAGGTTTG
Organism: Pseudoips prasinana; assembly: GCA_951640165.1. Taxonomy (NCBI): domain Eukaryota; kingdom Metazoa; phylum Arthropoda; class Insecta; order Lepidoptera; family Nolidae; genus Pseudoips; species Pseudoips prasinana. The sequence continues at coordinate 32,889,142 of OX621245.1, read as the reverse complement.
TATTTTAGATATTCGATATTTCGATACTGTGAGTTTTGTTCGAAGTTTGTTTTGAATGTAGATATTCATAGTCATATTTATGTTGGCTTTTAGAGTTTTGAATTGGTTAGGTTAGATGGTATGAGTTATTCTTTCTAGGCCGGTAACCACACGGCTAATGCATACAGAATAATTAAATTTATAATATCTAATAATAATATCTAGGGACAATGTCACACAGATCATCCTAGCCCCAAACTAAGCAAAGCTTGTACTATGGGTACCAGGCGACGATATAGATAGATAAATACTTATATAATAGGTACATAGAAAACATCCATGACTCAGAAACAAATATTCGTGCTCATCACACAAATATTTGCACTTACCGGGATTCGAACCCAGGACCACCGGCTTCGTAGGCAGGACCACTACCAACTAGGCTAGATTTATGAGTTGTATTAAAAAAAAAAAACAGATTATTAATGCGACTATATGTGGTTTTTTTGTGCTTTGATCTCGATTTCTCCTTTATTTTTGAACCAATTTTAATAATTCATGCAACTAACCCTAATACATTTATTATAATAAGTATAATACTATACTAATACAAATATTGGAAATAGATTAAACCTACTATAGATAGTCTGGCGCGTACCTCGGACAACGCATAAGGCGTGCGATCCAAAGAGGTAACGTCGCTAGCTTATTGGGCACCTTACCCGCAAATAGCAACGTGAAAGCGGTTTTTTATCTGTAAGTTATACTTTTATTATTATGTAATTTAGTATTTCCTTCCTTTATTTTCTTCCTTTTTTGTCCAGGCTATTCTTCTGTGGAATGCGCTGCCTCTCGAAATCAGGTTGGCCAAAAGCCGCTTCTCATTCAAAATGAAGCTTCTTGCACATTCTAAACAACTTGTAAGCAGAATTGTGCTTTCCCTACGTAATAAATTATATATGTATGTATAGTATATTATAGTAGTAATAGTATTTTATATATTATACATTTAGCTATATATTTAAATTATGTCATCATCATCATCATATCAGCCGAAAGACGTCCACTGCTGGACAAAGGCCTCCCCCAAAGATCTCCACAATTGCCGGTCTTGTGCTATTCGCATCCAGCATTTTCCAGCGACCCGCACAAGATCATCGGTCCATCTTGTAGGGGGCCTGCCCACGCTGCGTCTTCCGGTTCGTGGTCGCCACTCGAGAACCTTTCTGCCCCAACGGCCGTCGGCTCTACGAGCTATGTGCCCTGCCCACTGCCACTTCAACTTGGCAATTCTTCGGGCTATGTCGGTGACTTTGGTTCGCCTGCGGATTTCGACATTTCTGATGCGATCCCGCAGGGAAACTCCGAGCATAGGCATAGGCACCTCTCCATTGCTCTTTGGGTGACCTTGAGCCTTCTAATAAGGCCCATAGTGAGCGACCACGTCTCTGTTCCGTATGTCATCACTGGCAACACACACTGGTCGAAGACTTTCGATTTGAGACACTGCGGTATTTTCGACGAGAAGATGTTACGTAGCTTCCCGAACGCTGCCCAGCCGAGTTGGATTCTACGATTGACCTCCTTCTCGAAGTTGGACCTACCTAGTTGGATGGTCTGTCCTAGGTAAATATAGTTCTCTACAACTTCGAGTGCAGAGTCACCAACTTTCAATTGAGTGGGTGCAACATGGACGTTTGACATGATTTTCGTCTTATCCATGTTCATTTTCAGACCCACTTGTTGAGAGACTCTGCTGAGGTCATCGAGCATTGTACCGAGGTCTTCCATGGTCTCAGCTATGACTACGATATCATCGGCAAATCGAAGGTGAGTGATGTACTCGCCATTGACATTGATGCCAAAGCCTTTCCAGTCCAGAAGCTTGAAGACGTCTTCCAATGCAGCGGTGAACAGTTTCGGAGATATAACATCTCCCTGTCTCACGCCTCGCTGCAAGTGGATAGGTTTCGAGATCTGGTCCTGGAGTCGCACTGACATAGTGGCGTTTTCATACAAACACTTTATCACCTCGATATACCGGTAGTCAATTTGGTACCTTATGAGAGACCTCAGCACGGCCCATGTTTCGATAGAATCAAAGGCTTTCTCATAGTCCACAAACGCTAAGCACAGTGGCTTGTTATACTCTTCGGTCTTCTGTATAAGTTGCCGCAGCGTATGTATGTGGTCTATGGTGCTAAAGCCTTTTCGGAAACCGGCTTGTTCGGGAGGCTGGAAGTCGTCAAACCTGCGCGCGAGACGGTTCGTAACGACCCTCGAAAACAACTTGTAAACATGGCTCAGCAGTGTGATGGGTCTATAATTCTTCAATAGGGTCTTGTCGCCCTTTTTGAAGAAGAGCACCACCACACTTCTGTGCCATGCTTGTGGCGTTTGACCATCTAGTATGACGGAGTTAAATAATTTCTGAAGGGCCCGTAGGATTGGTGTACCACCCGCCTTCAGAAGCTCTGCTGTAATTCCATCATCACCAGGCGCCTTATTGTTCTTGAGTTGTTTGAGAGCCATTCTAATCTCGTACAGGCTGACGTCCGGGATGTCTTCGGTGTAGTGTCGGGTTAGTCGTGCTCTGGGATCTGAGGCATGACTTTTGACAGGTGGCTGTGTTGTCGTATATAACTGTCCGTAGAACTTCTCGATCTCTCCCAGCAACTCAGTTAATTTAAATTATGTATGTATCGAATATTTATCCAATCTCTTATACTCTTACTTAGTGCACCTACCTACTGTTTAATCTCTGCACCTCCCCAAGGTCAACTGGGAGAAAATGCCTACGGCATTAAGTCCACCTTTGTACAACGTTGTGCATAAAGTTTTGACATAAAAAAATATATATATTTTGATTTTATAATATATGAATAATAGTAATAATTTTGGTAATACATACATAAGATGTGACCATAACAAACGGAAGTGTTGTTTTTAAAGAATGGTTGTGACGTTGTATCTATGGAATCACTCCGGAGAAATATTTGGCCGGTTTAAAGAATATTTTAATACTTTCTGATGGCTAAAAACATCAAAAACTTTGATAATGGCAACGATATTTGGGGAGAAATATAACGTTTCTGCGCCAAATAGAGTGTTCACATAGTAAAAGTTTTAACAAGTTCTTTTATTACGACAGAACTTTAATCTCATAAAAGGAAGAAGGAAATCAACTACCATAGAGAATAATCTAATTAGAGATCTCATTCTGTAGCCAGATAATCATTCAACTCACCCAAAACTGTAACGTGGAACCAAAAACTATTTGTTAAATAGTTTTCGATAGAACTTTCCTTTAAAACCAAACTAAAACGTTCCTGTTTAGCATCAAAGTGGAAATCCAAAATCCCATAAGCCGTGTTAGTGATTTGCGAACTTCTATAACCTAAACTCTACGTGCAAAATTGATACTTATAGCATTATTAATAAAGTTGATGTTTAGAGAATATCTAATTGTGTGTTTCAGTAAATGTGAGCGAATCTAACTGGTAACTTTATTTTCAAAGCGACAATTGCCCAACTATGTTTTGCCAACTAATTGTTGAGATTACAGTTCACTTCGCTTATATAGCGGTACTTAGATATTTGAATTTAAACTTAACTTACTGAAAAGCTAGGTTGTTCATTGTAGTTGCTAATGGAAAGACTTAGTTTTTTTTTTGTTCTAAGGTTATAGCTTGGCTATTAGGTAACCTTAGATCACCAAACCGCTGACCTCTATGGTCCAGTGAGGCTATTAAAGCCTCTGAGGTTAATAGCAAGCTTTATGTCTAAAAATATTAGTGTATGTGATGCACGCCGTCTCTCCGCCATTTTTAGGGGAAGAAGACGGTTAGCGGTATATATCACTTGTAATGTCTAATGCCAATTCTTGTAATGATAAACTTGCTGTAACTTGCTTGCTGAGATTACACTTACAGGGCTAATTAGATTTATCTTACATATATTTTCCTCTGCCTTTAATTTAAAATTGTTTTTATAAAAGCTTAGTCTGGTGACATTTTCACAATTAATACTATTGTGATTTGGCTAAATAATTAGATGTAATAAATTGAAAAGTTATATCGACATCAAAAACCATCGTTTGATGTTATATTAAACCAGACTTACTTCAATGAGTGGCAATAACTCAGACACTGTCTGAGGTCAATTCAAAATTAGACTATTTATTTTTATATTTATAAAGATTAAAGATTTAACTTTTGTACTTTAAATTACTAAATTGGTTTAAATTATTATTTCTTCTATTATTTATCATCTTGAAATTTACATTTTCAGCGAGTAACAAAGTCTTAATATTTTCAAATATAATAAAGATCTGTACAAAATTTACAATAATGTAATCCTAGGTATCAAAACAATACCTACAAAAGGTAATGATTTTGTAGGTATTTTTTGATACCTAGGATAGTTTGAAAGGTGTTTTCTATATGATATAATCTGTCACATGCAACTGTGAACATATCATTCAGCTTTATTTCTAGTAACAAAGCCTATGGATAAACCTTCAACCAAAAGTGTGTTAAATCCTAAATTTGTTCCGCCAATGCGTTTCGTCCGTAGCTTACCGCAGCGTCTATCCCGAATTGGCAGAGGTTGCTGTTTCGAGAAGCTGTTCGATATTTCCCATTCTTGTGACCAGGGTAAATTTGTGATAACTCCATATTTATTGAATAACTTTATTTCATCATAAATTCTCTCAATCATTAACCATCTCATGAAGCTCATTTCATCTAAAATTAGTTGAAGTGAGTAAAACAAATGAATAAGTTCTGCGAGTTGTAGATGCAAATAAATCTATTCTAAAGACGACAGAGAGCAGAAATGGAAAGATGTTAGGAAACTTGATAATGCACGAAAATTTTATATAAAAAAAAACAAAAACATCTTAGGAATGGGTAAATTTTCGAGCAGAACAAGGATAACTTACATAGATCAAATCCCATGACCTCAAAGCACATGGCGAACATAGCACTAGCTTTTAAATTCGAAAGATAAAATATAAAAAAAAAATTGGCAACACAAGCTACGTTAATAGCATTATCAATTACACTAATTTGATGAATACATCACATATAAATATTTACACAAATTACGCACATAATTCAGAACGTCTTATACATCTCCTTAGTATAACATGGGATTTATCTTCTTAAACTTTTATATTACGAAAGAAAAATGAGCTTAGAAGTGAAAATTTACGTGACTAGAAGAAATAATACCACTTACACACATTCATTTTACTAGAGATGAAAAATAGGAACATTTAACATTCACATAAAGATATTTCTATTAAGATAGAGCACAAGTAAAAGTTATTATAGTTGATTGTGTGAAACAAATTAAAATGCGTTCTGCTGCAGTAATAAATTACTTCACGGTCCATTGGGGAAAAAGTATGAGATGTGTGTTTTTGTAGCGGTAAATAGTGCAGTTTGCCTTGGATTTAATGATTTGATGTGATAGACAAAAGGGGTCATACGTATTTATTTTTGTATCACGTCAGCTGAATTACGTCCATTGCTGGACAAAGGCCTCTCCAAAAGATTGCCAATATGGAGTTGTGTCTATCATCTGGAGACTTCACTTGCCAGATGGGTTGGCGATCGCAGTATGAAGGTCATAGCACACAGAGAGATTGTGCTGCCCGGTCTCTGGGAGACATTCCCTCCGATTGACTTCTACGCCCTCTACGGGTTGAGATGGGGTGGTGATAGTCTATGCCGTTAGCCACACAGCAAATAATTTTTATTTTTGTATAATATCTACTAAATTCCATTTACTACAACTTTTCCATCTTTATTCGTTTTTATTAAGAGAAAACGCGTAATCTAATTGTACAGACGCCAGCACATCAAGCTACCCCAATCTATCAAATTTCTCTAATTGAAAGTGAAACTTTATGTTCAAGTTGAAAATATATAAAAGAAATTCGACAGATCAGGGTGGCTGGATGTGCTGGCGTCTGTACGTGATCACTGCCGCCTATGGTCACTATCAATACCAGAGTATCTGCAAGTACATTGCCGGTTTTTAAAAAAGCAATAGGTTCGCTTCTTGAAGATTGCTATGCGATATTGGCTTGGAAATTTCTCTGCAGTATTTTTTTTAAGATAATGCCCATACTAGGATTATGAATCCCTGTATCGCAGGGTACTTTACTAATATGTAGTTAACGGATACACAAATTACATCCAGACTCAGAACAACTATTTATGGATCGAAGAAGATGGACACGATGGCGAAACGACTTGTATATTTCATAGGCCTCTCTCATATTACGCTCTTAGCCGACCTAAAATCCGTGAATGAAGTTAAGCACGCTGTTAGTCCCGGCTGTAGTCAATAGACAACACTCGAAAATCTATGTCAGAGGTAGAGAAGCGATACCTCCACGAAAAACCGGCCAAGTGCGAGTCGGACTCGCGTACAAAGGGTTCAGTACCATTATCTATAAAAACGAGAAAAAAAATCACGTTTGTTGTATGGGAGCCCCTTAAATATTATTTTTTAGTATTTGTTGTTACGCAATAGAAATTAATCATCTGTGAAAATTTCAACTGTCTACCTATCACGGTTCATGAGATACAGCCTGGTGACAGACTGACAGACAGATAGACAAACAGACAGGCAGACAGCGAGGTCTTAGTAACAGGGTCCCGTTTTACCCTTTGCATACGGAACCCTAAAAACCAACCAAAGAAGAAAATCTTAAATTTAAAAATTTAAGACAGAAACCAGAGTGCCTTTGAGTTATCGTAGGTAATAAGATCGCCACGGATGTTGATCTTAGCACAGCTTAGCTGAAGATGCGCCGAGATAGTCACCAACACTTACCTTGTGACACCGTTAGAGCGTACCATATCGTTGTCGATAAATTAATGAGGTTGTATTTTACGTAAGTGCTTTTTATAATCTATATTTTGACTAAAGACTCGATAATTTGAAGTGGTTATATAAATAAAATAAAATAAAATAAAAATTGTTTATTTTCACACAAAACAAATAATTTAAAAAGTTGTAGTTCCTGATTCCTAAACTAAGTCATCTTGTATCTTGGGAATCAGGGCACTCTCCTTAACGTACTAAATTAATTAAAATAGGTAAACCTTAATACACACTAAATAAAAGAATTTACAAAAATATTAAAAAGAGAAAAATATTATAAAAAATTACAATCATAAGAAAAAAAACTTCAAAATAGTAGTAAAAAGACGATACCATTACTAACGAGTTAATGTGTGAGTAAGTAAGTGTGTGTGCGGTGCGCGCGTGTGTACCGTGTATGCGCGCGCGTGTCAGTAGGTAATACAACTGAAATTAAGTCAGCAGTTGCTCTGTTTCATTATAGCTAAATACTTGTACTAAAAAAATTACGTATAATACGTATATTTTTTTCAAGTTATTAGTTGAGATTAATATTTACAAGGCCTAATAAGGAGGCTCAAAGTCACTTTGAAAATGAATTGCCTAACTGAAGAGGCAGTGGGTGCACAAAACTTGTAGAATCGATGGGCGCTGGTGCAGAAAGGTTCTAGATTTGTGACGACAAACTGTAAAACGTATCTTGGGCAGGTCCCATATATAGTGAACTAAAGATCTAGAAATTTTTATTTAATTTCAGACATATATGTACAATGACAGACAGTCCATTAATTTTATTACGAAACTAAGCTTAGTACGGGTTGTCAGTAGTACACAAAAATAAATGCAAATAAGTGTTAGTAATTGGTTAGTAAACAAAACAGGTTAAAAAAGACTATTATCATTATTACTATCAATAAAATGATAGCGGGGAGCACAAAACCGGCCATCGAGAATATCCTTGTGAAGTCCGCAGTGGATATCTTTCGGCTGATATTATGATAATGATGATAGAAGGTAGTAAAGTAGTGTTGTGTTGGCCTCAAATGATCTGTTCCGAATTATTGTATTAAAATATTTATTTTTAATGAAATTCACGTTTAGTATGAGCGCCTTAAATATTGTTAAAATAAACAGGAGCAATTACAATATTTTATAAGGGGCTAAAATATTATAATTGCTCCTGTTTATTTTAACAATATTTAAGGCGCTCATACTAAACTTGAATTTCGTTAGCATACTGCTAAGAAGTTTACTAAATTTTTAAGGAGTACTAAACAGTTAAACGAAATGATTAGTTCCCTATCCTGTGAGCGCTAAAGGTATTAGTGACCCTAAATAGATAGCCACATTTTTTATGAAACATTTTCAGGTAAAACCTACCCTACCGCTTGAGTTCGACACTGAGATACAAAACAAACCGGTATGCAAATCAATTTTCGGTGAAGACGTAATACTAGTCATCAAATATGCGAAGAAACTTCTCTAGTCACTTAGTCATGATGGTCTCAGTGTTGAGCACTTACAGCAAGGGCAATATTTTTAGTATCGTAATGTAGTGGCTTGATATACATATAGTGTAGTACATATGTGCTAGCAAAGAAACAAAGAGTCTCTCTCTAGCGCGTAGCGAATGAAATTACAGAGCAACATAGGAATCACTAGTAGAAGACTCCGTATTCTCCGTATATCCGGTCACCGTAGCCTAGTTGGTAGTGCTCCTGCCTATGAAGCTGGTGGTCCTGGGTTCAAATCCCGGTAAGTGCAAATATTTGTGTGATGAGCACGAATATTTGTTTGTGAGTCATGGATGGTTTCTATGTATTTAAGTATTTATCTATCTATATAAGTATGTACGTCGCCTGGTACCCATAGTACAAGCTTTGCTTAGTTTGGGGCTAGGATGATCTGTGTGACATTGTACCTATATATTATTATTAAAAAAATAAATAAAAACTAAATAGATGAGACACATTAGTACTATTAGTAGTAGTCAAAGTAAGAAATATAGTTATCGACTGCATCCCCTCTCTAAAGTTGCATGTCGTGAAATTGTTGATACTATCGTCGTCGCCCGCCTTACGAGCGCGCGATGAGCCCGGCTCGAGACTAATGTAAGCTCTTTAGCACAAACATGCGAGTTCTACTTTATGCACGCAACTCAGTTCTTTTTAAACTGTCTTGTGTAATTAGGCTTGAACGCTTCTGCAATCATGCGGTTTTAAAAGAGAGACAAAACCACCGATCTTTATGCCACAGTATATACAACATGTAACGTAATTAACGCACACCCTAAAACACCCCAATTAGAATATTATGTTGTAATCATAATACATACACTGAATTTTTAATTTAACATGTATATGCATTGTTATTTACTAAATTAGTTTCTTGGAATAAAGTTTTTTTTTTATTTTGTATTGAATTATGGACTTTGTATGAATACAAATAAAACTGCGATTTTTAAAGTCTTAATACTTTGACTTAGGGTCCATTTCAATTTGTTTTGACTGTACAGGGTTAATATTATAATAATTTTCGTAGTATTAATTATTTTGGATAAAAAAATTACCTATATTAAAAATGATATAAATCGATTCAGTAAACGATTCTGAACAAACTATTTTCAGGAAGTGCGTTAATTAAGATACATGTTGTATATAACTTGCTTGCTCATAACTAGATGCTCTCTCAGGTCTATAAGTGATTGGCGAGGTTAAGCAACTAGGCTCGCGGTCTGTCCATAGATGGATGACCACTATTATTTAATTTCTTCGTTACGTTTCCGTGATCGTTATCTTCGTGATTCACAGCGCACATTAAGCTGTCGGTCCCGGTTTTAGTCATTAGGCAAGAATCGTTAAGTTATGTCAGAGGCCTAATGGGTGACTTGAAGAACTCTAACACTACGCTCACTATTGGTAAATATTTGCTTTTTACATCGCAAGTCGTGGGTGCATGAACATATATATTTGTCCTGAGTCTGGGTATAATTATCTATATAAGTATGTATTTACAAAAAAAAATAGTATTCCTTAGTATCTACAAGCTCTGCTTAGTTTTGGATCGGATGTCCGTGTGTGAATAATGTCCCAGGATATTACTATTATTATTATTACTTTGGCAACTACTAAGCCAACCGATAAGTAAGTGAGTAATATAACATTTTATGCAATGTAAATAGAGATCATAACAGTTTTTCTGTTATTTCATCATCATGTCAGCTAAAGTACGTCCACTGCTGGACAAAAGCCTCCCCAAAGAATGGGGGGACATTCCATAATCGCCACGATTGGCAGACGGGTTGGCGATTTCAGTTTGATGTTCAGAGTTCACAGAAAAAAAATGCTGCCCATTTTCTGGTAGGCATTCCCTTGGTCGATTTGTAAGCCCCCAACGGGATGAGATGGGGTGATGATATTCTAAGCCGTCACAACAAAGCATGTTATTTATTTCTTATTATAAGAAGACCAGTAGCTATATAACGGTAAAGACGAGAACAATATAAAAAACGTTAACAGGTCTTCACAAATGGGTAATATCTTACGTTGGTTATTTATGACCTAATGTGAACATTAAAGTCCTAATTAATTAAAATATTTTGAAAATAAGCCGTCGTTCCGGTTGTTCTTTTATATTATAAATGGGTGCAAATATAAGCAAAGGTAGCGGGCGGTAAGATGTGAATATCCCCAATTCATCTTATTCTGTGGGAAAGGAGTTGTCCGGAGGGGAATTCGACTAGAGAAGGGCTGTAGCGTCTCTGTGAACTATTCGGATAACCATCACACTGTGGTCGACACCAGTCCGCCAAACATTACGATATATATAATGAAAACATATGCTATACATATGTTTTCATTCTTGAAGGAGGCTCTTGTCCAATAGTGGATGTCATTCGCCTGACATGGCACGGTGGTTTTATTTTTATTCCGAAATAATGTTAAAATAAAATTTAATAAAAAAGTTTTTGGAACGAAGTTCCTTATCGCGCGTTGTGAAAGAGGGCTAGACGGAAAAAAATCTTACGAAAAGTAGTCACGACACTTTTTGCAGCTGTGCGGCGTGCGCATGTTTCTCTGTCTGTCTCTCTCTCTCCCACTCCTCTCTCTCTTATAGAAAGCAAGCCAGATCTTTTCATTTCTATTTCGCATTGAACAGTGTGGTGTCTCAAGTTTCTTTTTCTTGTAGGCTTCAAAAAAGTACTTTGAAATAATCAGAACATGTTTCTAGTAATATAGATAAGTATACATTATCATTTCTAGGCACAAATAAATATTTAGATATGCGATTTATATGAAACAAAAATCAGAATTTACTTTTAAATTCTGATATTAATAATTTATTTATTTGACTATTGTAATGATTTATCTGATTACAATTGTTTCTCTTATATTGGCCGTATATTCACCTGCAGTATATACTGTGAGGTTAAGGTACCTCGAGCTGTTCGTAGAGAAAACGTTATGCCGTAGATACCTCTTTTAAATGTAGCAACTTTTAGAGCTACCCGAATTTGGACGATCACCGTAGCCTAGTTGGTAGTGCCCCTGCCTACGAAGCTGGTGGTCCTGGGTTCGAATCCCGGTAAGTGCAAATATTTGTGTGATGAGCACGAATATTTGTTTCTGAGTCATGGATGTTTTCTATGTTATGTTTATCGTCGCCTGGTACCCATAGTACAAGCTTTGCTTAGTTTGGGGCTAGGATGATCTGTGTGTAAAAAAAAAAAAATCTACCTCGTGACCTCCAAGAGCCAAAGTCTACAGACGTTTAATTATTCCATAGTTAGTTTGGCTTTATTTTGGCTTTCAAAATATCCTACTTTAAAATGTACAGACACCAGTACATCAAGCTATCATAATCTGACAAATTTCCCTAATTAAAAGTGAACCTTATACTTTTGTGATAAAGTTGAAAATCTCTAAAAGAAATTTGTCTGAATGGGGTAGCTGGATGTGCTGACGTCTGTACATAATATTTCTTACTCAAGCGTGCTCATTAAGATGTACTTGCTACAAATTTTGTTTGTAGACTGGAAAATTATATTTCATCGAATTTAGTTTATTAAGTAATATAATTTTGAAACTAAAGTGAAACCTAAAAAGTTAAGTAGATTTTCGAAACTACTAATGATTATTTTTTTTCTAATTACATGCCTTTTCAAAATGATGTCTCGAAAAACATCGCTTTAAATAATAAAAATTAAAATTGACATTATAGGTACTTGATTGACTTCTTGACATTTTTTTTCTTTTATAAAAGACACCGCGCGCTCTAGGGAATTTAATTCCTGTATCGCGGGGAACTTTACAAATATATAATTGAAGGACACAAATTACATCCAGACTCAGAAGAACTATTCATGGGTCACACAAATAGTTGTCCGGCGCGGGACTCAAACCCGTGACACACTGCGCCACACGTGCAGTCACCAGTTTGCTCCGTGGTGACGTTGAAGAATATCATCAAATCATTTCATACCGTGGGGGACATTGACTTATATGTATAACTAGACAAGCTGTTTCGAATAAAGTCTCTGTCCCAGTCCGGCTGTGCGCGAGGTGAGGGGCGTGCGCGCGGCGGCCAAAATTGCTTACTGAGTTGCAGCGCCCGCGCTGCAACTCGGTGAGCAATTTCTTAATATGGGATTGCGCGTCTAGTAGAATACATATAGGTCAATGGTGGGGGACGCAGAATTCACCCCGAAGGAATATTTACTGAAGTAGCGGCTCCGTCTTTATGAGTACCATGATCATCGTACTGCAGTCGTCGGTGATTTTGGTCATTTTTGGTATATCTCCAAATCCGTGTACCTAAATATCTATATGTACCTAGAAATAATTAAAAATTAATTATATATTACTACGAATATGTTCTGACTATTTACAAGCGCTTTTTTAAAGTCTACGTGAATAAAAACCTTTTTTATTTTATTTTTAATTATCATAAGTAATTTGTTCTGCAGTGGTGCAGTGCACTCTTTCGGTTGATTGTTGGTGATAGAAATGATGATGAATTACTTTCGAAAAAATGAGGCAAAATAACACACATAGTTACTTGTAGAATCTTTAACTCAAAAACTCATAAAATACTTAAGCGACAGACTTTTTAAACTCATTGGTGTTTAAAAAATTCTGTATCAGCTAATCTTACAAAATTATAAACGCGAAAATTGGATGTTTGTTACTCTTTCATGCAAAGACTACCGAACGGATTCTGATGGAACTTTTTAGTAATATAGGTTATACATCCAAATACCACATTACAATTTATAAAGTCTAACGTGGGTGAAACCGCCTCTCGGTTTCACTCACGTTAAACACAGCTAGTTGGGATATATGTAGAAAACTGCTGATATTATTAATAAACTAGCTGTGCCCCGCGGTTTTACCCGCGTTAAATTTTATAAACTATCATAGCTCCTCCCCCGTAGCGTGATAATATCTAGGCTTTATGTTGATCCGACCTCTAAGTAATATTCATGTAAAATTTGAACTAATTCCATGCAGTACTTTTTGAGTTTAGCCTGGACATACATACAGACAAACAGACACACAGACAAACATTTTAAAACTATATTTTTGGCTTTGATATTGATAGTATATCACGCCCCAAGTTTAAAAAAATATTCAATGTACAGTTTTGACTTTCCTACGACTTTATTATATGTATAGATTAGCAGTAATTCATTAAAAATAGCTAACATAGTAACAGCTAACATGATTGTAATATTCGTTTTATTGTACACTAGCTGTGCCCCGCGGTTTTACCCGCGTTAAACTTTATAAATTATCACAGCACCTCCCCCGTAGGTGATAGCGTGATAATATGTAGCCTATGTGTTGACCCGACCTCTTAGTAATCTTCATGCAAAATTTTAAGTTAACCTATGCAGTACTTTTTGAGTTTAGCCCGGACATACATACAGACAAACAGACACACACACAAAAATTCTAAAAACTATATTATTGGCTTCTATATTGATTGTAGATCACACCCCAAGTATCCTTTTTAAAAAATATTCAATGTACAGTTTTGACTTTCCTACGATTTTATTATATTAGATTTGTCGTAGGCCGATTGTTAGTAACACCATACCTGTCTTTACACAATATCTATATTATTGATTAATTGCTTGTTAAGATTATATCAATTATACTGCGAGAACAAACAAGTCCCGACTGGAGGCTCTAAACAAAAAGTTATTTAAAAACTAGTTGTTTTAATTATTTTGATCTTGAGTCTTTAGTGTCATTGTTAATTAATGAATTAAATATGATTCTAATTTACGTTCTTCGTAATTTTTAATTTTATATTGTCAGACCGTTTTCAACTAATGATTTATATGTTAGTCCTGTTGTATTAAAACTAAGTTTGTATGTTTGTTATTCAATCACTGTGAAACCTACTAAGTGGATCTGAAATTAATTTGGAATGGACATTGGTTAGACTCTGTTAGGTAGGTGTGTTAGGTGCGAGGTAGTTTTGATAGGGTTGTACTTGCGTACAGCATTATTGGCGAGGTTAAGAAACTAGGCTATAATAATAAGCTATCGTTGCCGGTTGTAGCCTTTAGGCAACAGTCGTTAAGCCATTTCAGAGGCCTACAGGGTGGATTGAACAACTCTGACACTAGGGTAACCACTGCCCATACGATAAGTAATGGTGCACGAAAGGAGCCTCTCCAAGTGAAGCATAAATATTTCTTATGCTTCCGGCGCACCCTGGGTAATCTGCTTGGACAGTTAGTCAGTAACGCAGATTGGCTAATCCTTTCACTACGATGGTAAGAAGAAGAAGTAAAAATATATACAAACAAAGCTCCACCTCCACTCATTTACTTCTACTACTATACCCTATATTAGACTACAATTTAATTTTTTTTTATAATATCCTGGAACATTATTTACACACGGTCATCTGATCCCAAACTAAATAGAGCTCGTATTATTGAAACCAGATAACTGATATGCTACATATACTACTTTTCTTTTGTAAATACATACTTTTTTTTTTAAGACGACGCCCGCACTAGGAAATCTAATCCCTGTGTCGCGGGGTACTTTACAAACATAATATTAATAGACGGACACAAATAGTTGTCCGGCGCGGGACTAGAACCCGCGACACCAAACGTGCACCGCACACGTGCAGTCGTAACATACTTATATAGATAAATTACACACAGATACAGGACTCAGGATAATTAGACATGTTCATACACACAAATATCTGTCCTGGGTGGGAATCGAACCCGCGACCTCCGGCGTGACAAGCAAGCATTTGCCATCCACGCCAACATGCATAATACCGCCTGCGTAGCTGGTAGATTTACAAAGTTGAAAGGTACTATCAAAATGTTATTAAAAAGCATGCAAACAAAATCCTCATATAGAGAGAGAACGATATTTAATTTTGTGCAGTGGCTATGTAGGCCCCGAAGGCTTTATGTAGCGTTGGGTATCACGTCACCGCGGAATGTGAAACAGCGTGTGAGTGGAATAGAAAGAGGGCCCAACCTCGAACATATAAAAGGATTTCGCTCTCAACAAATTTTTATTGAGGATTTAGAGAAAGGATAGGAATTTACGGATTCTACGGCTAATATTGATGTGGAGAAAGGTACGAATATACCTATACGTTTTAAAGATTTTAATGCCTTTATTGGCGTATTATACGTTGCTGAAAGGGTTTTTGTTTTATTTTATTGCTTACCTTTGTACGGGGTAAGACATTACATCTGTATCATTTACCTTAGTTTTCTTTTCGATTCAATAGTACTAAAACGAAATGGCTGAAACAGTTTTATATTGTCTTTCTAGTAAAAGGGGATTCTTTATTTTGTTTTGGGAATTGAATCCCGTATCAAATACGAATGAATAAAGATTTCTAGAAACCATGAATATATTCTGGGAGTAAAATCTGTAAATGATAATGTCCTCCTATTCAAATTTTGGCCACGACTGCCAGTCTCAATGGAGAATAGCCATATGCGCAAACACAAGGGTACTTTCTATTGCATCACTCTCATAATCGATTGACAACTAGCGATACGACCCGAAAGAGGTCAGGTACAGGACTTTTTTTTTAAGTTATACTTCTTTTGGCGCGATGGAGAAAAATGATGAGAGTGAATTTTTACGATGCGCGCGCACACCGACACCAAAAAATTTAACAGCATGAAGTTAGTTCTAGGTGGTATGAAAATGTATGAGAGTGAATTTTTACGATGCGCGCGCACGGTGCGCGCGCATCGTAAAAATAACAGCATGACGTTAGTTCTAGGTGGTATGAAAATTGATAACTATGTTCAGGTTGTATATTAAGAAGTATAACTTCTAACGCGTTTACATAAGTACACACAAGTTTTTTTTTTAATCTTTATTAAGGAGTTTTAGTCAAACATGACTATGCCACTCCATTGGGCTGTCTCTAACTACTACTTAAGAAATATATAACAATAATCACTATGAGCGACGTTTCATGCCAGTTTTAACAATGTTGTATAGTATTCCAGCAACGTCCGATAGCGGAAATGCAAGAATACTATTCCAACAGCCAACGTCATTGAAATTTACTGTCGATTTAACACTGCGTGTCTGACATCTTCATTTCGTACACATTCTGCCATAATATGCAAAACGTCTTCAATAATAGGTACAGGACTGATATAATTACGTGCTCCTTGAGGCACGGTTGTATAATCCCGCGAATTATCTGATTTTGGGCTGATTATGAGAAATTGGAAAATCTGGAATTGAACCCAGGTCCTCATTAACTGGACACGCTAACGCTGGATAAACGAGGCAGTCATAGTTATACTTTAGTGACGAATGGCTTCCATTTGAATAGTTCTGTGTTGACCTATAGTTTAATAATTGTGCGCAGATTTAATGGCAACATAACATGGACTACGAAATACATATGTTCTCGAACTCGGAGTGACCAATATAGACTTGTACCTAATAAATGACATTCATGGGTTGACTAAATATAAAGTTCTTTCTTTCTTTATCATATGGGCAGTGGTTACCCTGGTGTCAGAGTTGTTCAAGCCACTGCAACTTTAAGGCTCTGAGATGGCTTATCGACTATTGCCTTATAAAAATAACCAGGGCCGTCAGCCTAATTGAACTCAACCTCATAAATTTTACCACTTTAACGGTCACCCATGTGTGGACTGACCGTGTGCCTAGGTGCTTTACCTCGCCGACCGGTGAGTGCATGAGCTTCTCGCATAAAAAAATATTATCAGATTATTACTAAATTATTCTTTGTTATTCTTTTTTTAATAAAAAATGTTCTTTTTATTGAAATATATATCTATACTCTATACAAATAAATAAAATTGGAGTGTCTGTTTGTAATATTGAAATAACCGGTTTTTACTACATTAATATGAATATATATACGGTACATACACCAAAATAACATTTATTACTATTTTTGTCTGTCTGTCTGTCTGTTTGTTCCGGCTAATCTCTGAAATGGCTGGACTGATTTTGACGGCACTTTTATTGGCAGGTAGCTGATGTAATAAGGAGTAACTTAGGCTACTTTCATTTTAGAAAAAGTCTTTTATTTTACAAAATAACGAAATAAACTAATTAACACGCGGACGAAGTCGCGGGTACAGCTAGTATAAAATAAAGATATAAAATTATTATATTAAGAGAAAATATCTAATATAATAGGATCGCAATAAAATTATACAAACAGTGGATTCCTATTAAAACAACAACAATTAGGATGTAGTCACAAATATAGAAATAGGTATGCTGAGATGTTTTCGGCATTTAGAAAGGATGTTTGAAAGAAGGTTGACAAAAGAAGTATACTTGGCCTGTGTGAATGATACAGCAGGAAAGGGAAGAATTTGCTGAACATTCTCAGACCCAAACGGAGATGTTTTTAGGAAAGGCCAGTTCGGAAATACCCTTAACCGGCGAACATGTATGAAGAATATAACAACAGTAAACGAAGAAAAAGAGGTGGCAAATATCGTGACAATTTGAAATCGGTGATCTCTGCTTACCCCTCTGGGAAACAGGCGTGAGTCTACGTATGTAATCAATTGCTCCAATGTTAAAATACCATCAATAACAAAAACTGTCGCCTAAAACAAAAAGCTAAGAAATATACCACTACATCAGGCAATAAATTATATCTATCATCTCCAAAATTCTTCCAGGTTTCATGGCTCGCAATTTGGCTGAAATATGTTTTATAAGCGTGGCCCCTGGTGAGAGAAACAAAACTGATAGACCGCAAAGTTTTTATTAGTGGTCGTGAGAAGAATATGCTATGGAATTGCATATTGCAAGATTTTTTACGACTCACCCGCCGCGTCGCTCTTCAAACGAAATGAATAAACGTGTGAATAATAATGATTCGGGTGTGTTTAATTTTTTTCGTTCTCTTATTTAAGGTTGGTGTGGTTTTATATTGAATGTGACAATTGCTATTGAACTGAACATGACTTGACGGCTGCTTAATGATTATTTTAGCTTTGTTTCTGGAAGAGAGTTTATAGCGATAAAGTCTTCACTTGTATTTTCATTTTAAATTACCTGAGTCTAAAATATCATCATAATCTTAGCTGAAAGACGTCCACAGCTGGACAAAGGCTTCTTCCAAAGATTTCCACAATTGCCGGTCTTGCGCTATCCGCATGTGGTCTCTTGCTGTTGACAAGGTTTAGCACCTGGGTATGTGGTCAGACTATTGCAGTAAGCTGTCAGTCCCGATTTGCTTTAGTTAAGAGTCGTTCAGTCATAACAGGCTTTCAGGGTGGCTTGTACAACTCTGACACCAGACTGCTCGTGTGGCGCAGCGGTCAAGATAGTTGTGTCGCCAATTCGTTTCTCGGGTTCAATTCCGCACAGTACAACTATTTGTATGACGTATAAGTAGTGGTTCTGCTTTGGGGGTGCTATGTGTCTTTATAACAATAATATCTTGGGATATAAATGTTATAAAGATACAAATATTGACTCACGGCCATCTGATCTCAAACTAAGTAGTGCTTGTACTATGGGAACCAAATAACTGATATACTACATATACTACTTTTCTATTTTAAATACATACTTATGTGTATCTACACAAATATCGGTCCTGGATAGGAATCGAACCCACGACCTGCGGAGTGAAAGGCAAGTATCTGCCAACTAGGCCAACTCTTTCAATTATGTTGTTTGTAAAGTATTATACGATTCAAGTTTTCATTAATATAGTGCGGGTGTTGTCTTTAAAAAAAAGAGTAGCCACTGCCCACTGCTGTGTGGTAACGGCATAGAATATCGTCACCCCATCTCATCCCATGGGGGGCGTAGAAATCAATAGAGAGAATACCTACCAGCAACGTTTTTCTGTGAACTATGACCATCAAACTGCGATCGCCAACCCGCCTACCAAGCGTGGCGATTAAGGTATATTCCCCATTCTGTGGGAAGGCTTTTGTTCAGCAGTGGAGCTACTTTGGCTGACATGATGATGATGATGATGAACGATAAAGAAGGAGAAAATTAAAACACACAAAATTATATAAAAAATTCCATTACAAAGTATTAATTAATTCAATAATAAATAATATAAATATAATGATATTAGTTCAATGTTATTATTCTATTCATGACTGGCCTTATAAACTTCGTGTAGTTCTTAACTGAAGAAACGATTGGTTTATATTTCATTACAACTTTTTTGGTGGACAAAATTTTTTTACTCCCAGATTCCGTGGTTGCCGGTGCATTGACTTCGTTATTCCTGTCACTGTTCCCTTGAGTTGCCTGTTCAGCCATTTTCCTTAGCCACACTTCAAAATTTGACAATTTCATACTATTTTTCTTCAATGGTATATTGTATTTCTTATTTTTTCCTATTTTTGGCGATTTTTTTTTTATATTTGTTGGCTTTACGAATTCTACCTTTACTTTGTAAGTAACAGTTAAGTTTTCTTGCGCGGCCATTTCTTGAATTTGTTCGTAATATTTCTGGAATAGAATATTAGCATCTTTGCCTTTTAGTTCGAATTGCTTTGGCATTTCTTTTGAGTGTAATCTATATTTTGAGTTGTGAAGATCTGGAAAATATTGAGAAATCTTGATTAGATATTGCTTCTGAAAGGCTTCTGAAAGGATTGCAGCCAGTAGCTCGGAATCTCTCTATTAGTTATGGCTATAGGTTTATAGCTATATTAATGTTCATGTTTACGTATATTTTATTTAAATATTTCTATTATTTAAAAATGAGATCGGTTCGGATCAGTGTATATATATATTTTATTTTTATTTTTGATAAGAATAACTAACTTTGACGGGCCTGTTGGCGTGGTTGACAAATGCTTGTTTTTCACGCCGAAGGTCGTGGGTTCGATTCCCACCCAGGACTGATATTTGTGTGCATGAACATGTCTGTTTGTCCTGAGTCTGGGTGTAATAGATAATTACACCCATATAATATAAGTATGTATTTACAAAAGTAGATATATAGGGATCCAGTCTTAACGGAGACTAGCCATCTGCGCGGGACATATTATAGTGCTCAAGTGTGTGCGCAAACACAGGAGCACTTTCTATTCCATCACTCTCATGATCCGATGGGACGACTAGCGACACGACCGGAGAGCGATCAGGTACAAGACCGAAACTTTACGTGCTCTCCGAGGCATGGGGGTAATACCGCCAACTCACAGACTTCGAGCTGATATTAAGATTATTTCTTTTTAAAGGAAAATCCCAATCACTTTTTGCATGACCCGGGATTTGAACCCAGGACCTCGTTATCTGCGGTTGAACATGGTGACACTAGATCAACGAGGCAGTCAACTCTACTGTAGATAAAACAATATAACAGTCTAATTAATAACCTCTTATTAAACTAAATATTTTCTATGATTATGATTATATTTTCCATATTTTAAGGGGATATTATTTACATTATATTTATATAAAATATTCAACTTACTCTCTATATATTCCTGCGTCTTAACATAACTTAAGACTAATAATATCACTCCAAATTTTAATTGAGTACCACTCAACATCGTGGGGCAGAGAGCTAACAAGAATACGTCGAAGCTGTTCCAAACAGGTGTTATATATCATACTTTGCTTTTCACAAAAAATAAAACTTCAACAAGATTTCACACAATGAGCGGCGCTAAGTGAATCAACCCGCTACGCGCTATTGTGTTAAATTTGAACCTCTAAAGCGCTATGAAATGCCTTGTTATATATATTTTCTTGTATTATGTACATTATACAAATCTATTTATATGATGTATATAATACGAGCTGCGTCCCGCCGTACATCCCGCGCTTCAGGGAACTTTAATTTTATTTGTTTCTTAAGATTAGTACAACAACAGGTCATGCTCTATTCAGAATTTACTTGTCATGAATAATTTCGAGTGAAACAATCTCCTACAGCCTCACAACTCATGCAATACATTTGACAATGGTTTAAAAAAGTAATGCAAAATACTAGTTAAATAAACTTTCATATATTAATTTATTCATTTTTCGAAATTATACTTCTTTTGGCGCGATGGAGAAAAATGATGAGAGTGAATTTTTACGATGCGCGCGCACACCGACACCTAAATTTAACAGCATGAAGTTAGTTCTAGATGAGAGTGAATTTTTACGATGCGCGCGCACACTGACACCTAAATTTAACAGCATGAAGTTAGTTCTAGGTGGTATGAAAATTGATAACTTCAAGTTGTAGGTATATTCTAGTATTTTTATTTAAATAAAATCTTTTTGATTAATTTTAATATTTATCGTTAATCACTACTGCATTTTAATTTTTTTTTCCATACGCCAAAGAAGTATAACTTCTAACGCGTGTACATAAGTACACACAGAATTTTTTTTCATCATACTTTTTTTTTGTATAAAACAGGCTACATGAAGTTGGTGAAACATAAAATATTAGTAATGCACTCAATTTTGACCTCAACGAGGTACAAAATTGAGTAACTTAAATTAAATTACAAAAATGAATTGAATTATATGACAGAGTTACCTACATGCACAGGTATCATTTCCTCAGATTTTATAAAGAGTAATAATTATAAATTACATAATGTCATAATACAGCTTTGCATATTTCTCATAAATAAAATCACAGCGTATCACAGCTTTGTTATGTATTTTCAAACCGCTTAGCTCCTTTACACTTCTCTCATAGAAACAATCATACCGCTTCCACAGAATAAAAAGTACTTACGGCGCTTCTCTGAGTTGTTATGTATCTTCGCACCGCTTAGTTTCTTTTTATTAAACGGTTTTATTTAGCTTACCCCGTTTGTTTTATTCTTTCTTGGGTCAAATTTAGTAACTGAAATTTGACCCCCTTCCTGTTGACCGATTGATCTGAAATTTGATACACACTTCTAGTTCTGGTGACAATACAATTAAATAAATTCTGTTTCATTTTAAAATGGCGGATGACTTAGGTTTTATTAATCCCATCAATATGGGTATCAAATGAAAGGGCTCAACAAGTAGAATACAATGTACTATACAAAATTGAAATGCAAGATTGCCGCCGCTACAAAATGGCGGATAACCTAGGTTTTATCAATCCCAACAATATGGGTATCAAATGAAAGTGCTCAACAAGTAGAATACAATGTACTATACAAAATTGAAATCGAAGATGGCCGCCTCTACAAAATGGCAGATAACCTAGGTTTTAATGGCGGATAACCTAGGTTTTATCAATCCCAACAATACGGGTATCAAATGAAAGGGCTCAACAAGTAGAATACAATGTACTATACAACATTGAAATCCAAGATGGCCGCCTCTACAAAATGGTGGATAACCTAGGTTTTATCAATCCCAACAATATGGGTATCAAATGAAAGGGCTCAATAAGTAGAATATAATTTATTATGCAAAATTGAAATTTGAGATGGCCGCCGGTACCAAATGGCTGATAACCTATATTTTTATCAATCTCATCAGTATGGGTATCAAATAAGAATTGACAAGTAGAATACAGTGCACAAAACACCCTCAAAATTTTAAGATGGGCGCTGCCACAAAATGGCGTATTATAATAGGATTGTCAAATTTATAAATTGAAACTGAAATGTAGTATCTGATTAATCCAGTCTGAATCCACCACCCAAGTCAAGATTTTGTATCGTGTTGAGGACTGTGGGGCGTTAGGGTGGCTAAAAATGATACGTCGTTAGCGGTACACCACCCAAGTAAGGGTAAAAGTTGAGACGGCGTACATCATATACACCCGAAAGGCTTACAGTTTCCAGCTAAGTACAACGGGACGGCTGAAAGAAGAATGTTGCCTTTAATACAATGCAATGCAAATGCAATAATAAAATGCAGGGCAGCACTGTGGATCACGCAGTCGAATACTTAGGTGCGAAACTGTTTGAAGAAGGTCAAGCCTACGTGGCTCTTAGTAGAGTAAGATCTTTGCAGGGACTATGTATAGAGGAGTTGGACTGCAATAAACTAACGGGCAAGAAACCTTGCAATAATGAGGCACTAAATGAATGAAACAGAATGCGAAATAAAAACTAAAAACTAGAAAATAAAAATTGGTAAAAAAACTTTATAAGTTAAACGGTTTTATGTTAAACATACATTGTAATGTTTAAGATATGTACTAAAAGCTGAAAAATAATAAAATAGATACAGTCGTGGGCATTACATATGCATAGACTATACTAAAATAAAACCGTGGTGCACGTCAATTTTCTACAATCGTTGAAAATTTTCGTTTTGTAGTGTCACGCGATAATAAGACAGTTGTTCAACCGACAACGATGGACGAGTGGCAAGTAGGGCTAGAATGTCGAAACAAGCTAGCGAGCTCGACTATAAGCGAGTTTTAGGGTTTCATATTGTTGAGCGAGTGTTTACTTTAATCATAAGTTTTGTCGATTAAAGACAAACTACGAGTAGTGAAGCGAGTCCTCGCCAGCCAGCAGTGTGAACGTTCAACGATAAACTATTTGAAACATCTCTTTTGTTTACATGGAATGTATAACTATCGGACTATCAATGAGCAATAAAATAGTAAGTAATTTTCTCACCGTCGGTGGGCCAACTGCCTAACGACGAATTAAACTATTCTTATATCGCACATTTTAATCGATAATTGTAGACAATTGACGTGCCCCACGGTTTTATTTTAGTATAGTTTATGCATATGTTTATAATGCCCACGACTGTATCTATTTTATTATTTTTCAGCTTTTAGTACATATCTTAAACATTACAATGTATGTTTAACATAAAACCGTTTAACTTAAAAAGTTTTTTTTACCATTTTTTTTTACATTTCTCATCGAAGCAATCACACCATATCACAGCTTTTTTATGTATCTCCGCACTACTCGGCTTCTTTGCATATTTCTCATAGAAAAAATTACACCGTTTTATAGCTTTGTTACGTATCTTCTCACCGCTTAGTTTCTTTGTACATTTCTCATCGAAACAATGACACTAATTCACAGTTTAGATAAATATCTTCGCACCGCTCGAGTTCTTTGCACATTTCTAAAAGAAAAAATTACACCGTTTTATAGATTTGTTATGTATCTTCGCACCGCTTAGGTTTTTTGCACATTACGCATGGTAAAAAGTTACACCATTTTATAGCTTTGCACATCCCAAAACTACTTGAATTCCTTATTTTAGGTATAATTTTCTTAGGTAGTATCTTATATTTGCCCCGTTTATTATCTCTAATACAGTAAATAGTTGCTATAACAAGTACTAAATTTATTATTATAATTCGGCCTAAGCTTGTAACAGTTATAACATTAAAATTTTGTGATATTTGAGTTAGACTAGATAACTTTAGTGCCGGAATAAAGCCTGCAGAAAGCCGTGATATAATTTTAACTACACGGATTTGGCAAACTTCCGAGCAACACCACAATGTAAATTATTTCTAGTCACTGTTATGTACATAGTAATATGATGTATGTGATACTTAACAACGAGTATATATAAATAAATTTCTTTAAAACACTTAAATGCATAATCGGAATCAAAATAGAAAACCCATAATAGAAATTTCATTTCTGAGTTTACCGCAACGCATCATGAATTTATGTATGTATTATACATACATAAGTCCATGATGCGTTGATGAATTTAACATCAAAATCTTTTATTTATTTACAATTGAATTGTATTTCCTTAGAAATAATACATAATAATACATAAGTCCATGATGGACTTATGTATGTATTATACATACATAAGTCCATGATGCGTTGCGGTAAACTCAGAAATGAAATTTCTGTTATGGGTTTTCTATTTTGATTCCGTTCATGATATTCTAAAGTACCGTTACGAATACGAATATGTCTAAGGAAATACAATTCAATTGTAAATAAATAAAAGATTTTGATGTTAAATTTAGTTATGTATTAACATCAATAATCAAAATAATGTGCCATGTTTTTCTTTAGGATTTACTCGTCGTCTTTCTGTGTTAGTAACAACACTATGTCATTTTATAAGAGCCTTAACACATATTCTACAATCGGACAATTTTAAAGAAATCACAACGCGTTCTATACAGAAACGAAAATGTATTAACGAATTACATTAGTTACAGACTCTTGTGAAAATTTTGTAATTATCCACCAGCATTATAAGAAAAGACCCTACAAACTTTTTTAGGTCCCATGAACGTAATTCTAGAAACTCCTGTTATTACTTTCTTAATGCATAAGTAGATGTACTCAAGTTCATTTAATTGATCATCACTCATTTCAGTTATATATCGCATTCTTATACAAAGCCAAACTTTCTTAATACTTACCTTATAGCGAACAACCCATGTGTAACATGACTATCATTATTATATTACTCTGGTAACACTATAAGTACTTTTTCATATCGACGGTGAAGTGTCAATATCTGCTAACTACTGAAATAAACACACATGAAAATCACCTGTAATATTCACTGATATCAGTTACTTTCAAGCTCAAATTCGTGTGTTCAATTTGACGTAGTTAGAAGATATTGACTCTTCACCGTCGATATGCCAAACCGGAGGAATTAAACCTGTGCAAACTGAAGTGCTTTTCTACGATCTAGTGTATAAGCTGCATCTTTAAAATAAGGACCATATTTCAATGACACTTACTTAGGTTACTTGGCTTTTTTAAACCATTGACTCACTTGCACGGTGCCTACACAAAATACCTGTTTGCTTCATAAAAATGACTTACATTTTTAGAGATATGACAAGATACCTGTGCATGTTGAATTTCTGTTCCGGATATTAGTTTACGGAGTAAGAATTTCCGGAACGTCAATGTTTAATCCTTTATGAAAGTGTCCTTACAATCGGCCATAAATTCGTACTTAATCTGCTTATTATAATTTAATAAAGTAAAGGGAGTATTATAGAAAACATTCCGGCTTGACAATGACTAACGGAAAGTTAAAACAGTATACAACTTTCGAGTTTATCCTTGTTTTAATTGACTTATTGGAACAAAAGAATATTCATCAATAATATTTTAATAATATTTATATATAATTTTTTCAGGGAAATCGTATTGTAGTTATTATGTACCAACCTATACTTGTATCCAATATTATTGGTATTGTTTAGGTTGTAATTATAATATATGTACGTTGACTTATCAATATTTTAATACATTAAACATGTACGATATTAATTTGAGTCGAATAAAAATGTTTTTTCGTAGTTTAATTTATCATCAATATTATGCATGGTAGTATAATAATGACTTTTACAAAGACAAATATTTGAAACACTTGATTACATTAATGTAAAATTTCTAAGTTTTAAAGTTCTCAATTTCTTAAAAAATAAAATACATTAATTACAAACAAACATACAATTTTTTTTTTCTTTATAATGCTAGTTCAGACAAACAAAGGACTATCAAACTTCGGTTTTTAAAAGTATTTCAAATGGCGTGCTAAAACAATCTACGCAAATTAAGCACATACCGGTAATCTAATGTCAGAGCGTGAGCAAATAATTACTGATTAAGCTATGGAGCTTTGTAAACGAAATTAGTATTGCAGTTAGACCACAGTTGGCCAACATGAATTACAAACAAGGATTTAACTAAAGTAGCTGTATCAAAATATTTTTGAATATAATTTTGTGTTACAACGTACGGCGGAATTTATTGGATGATTGATTCACTTTGTAATTCGAATAAAGAGTGTTATTTAATTTTAACCTGTAATACTGTCACATCGTTCTTCTTGATCCCAATGAATACTAATTTGACACTTAAAGTTTTCTTATATCCTAGTTGAAATTATGTGAATAATCTGATCACAGGTACTTTCATCCAGAACTGGTAAAACAATATTTAAATTTGTGAAATAAGTTGCTTTTGTACCAGCCAATGATGCTGTGTTTAAGTGTCAGTATAGTATACTAGACGTATATTTTAGACATGAAATAAAATATATTTTTTGATATGACATAAAAAAGTCAAATTCATTATGTTTCTGTTTTTCTTTAATCTCTTTAGGTTTTCTTCTGGCGCAGTCGGTAGGATTTGTGACAGTGTTCAAAATTTAAGCATAGACCTAACGCCACCGAAGATGGATAGGTGTGAAAATGCCCAAAAAAATGTAAAATACGTGGTGAACCAAATCTGTTCTCTGTAAGCCTAGAGAGATTGTTTTTCCCAATATTTGAGGCACATAGATACAATACAGAATTTGGTCTGTTTTGTCTGTTATTGTCCAATTGGTAAAATGAGCTTATAGTATATTCTCTTTTTACCGCATTTTATGCCTAAACAAACCATTTTTACCACTACTACTACTACTAGGCCATACATTTATGCTGTATCTACTTAATGGGACCAAACAGACTATTTCATACTAGTATATACAAATTATATCATACAATGTGTATTAAAGTAAAATTAAATCCATAAACTTTGACGTCTTAAACTTTTTTAATTTTATTACCATTATTCATATCTAGCTATGCCCTGCGATTTTACCCGCGTTAAACTTTCTAAATTATAAACTATGTGTTATTCGGATATATAAGCTATATTACTACAAAGTTTCATCAAAATCCGTTCGGTAGTTTTGGCGTGAAGAAGTGACAAACATACACACTCACAAACTTTCGCCTTTATAATATTAGTATGATACAAAGCATAAATCTAATATGTTCTTAAACTCCATTCTTCACGGTCCTTAAAGTATTTGCAGTGAATTATGATACACCACATAATTACCATATCAAGTAAACGTTGATAGTATTCCCATTGAAGCTGATAATAAGACATTACGCTTCATTTCAATACGAAGCTGCTGATAATTGTAAATCATCGGTATCTTGATCTTAAGTCAAATTATCAACCTATAATGGCGTTGCCGAATTTATGAGACATAGCGTTAATTGCGAATTTGGGAAATTATACCATGTCCTATAATGTTATTTGAAAGTTGTTATTAAAAATTACATCACAAACTAAACCAATATCCAGGTTTGTTATGTGACGAAATTTTCAGGTAAAATTGTAACGCTATATTAAAAAATAATTAAGTTAAAATTACTTGTTATATGAATAAAAGGAATATAAAATAGAGCCAGGTTAGTTAATTAGAGTGTGGGGAAAGTTTATAGGTAAAAAGTCAATAAGGTACGTTTTTATGAAAATTTCATATTCTTATATATTTTCGTACAGATTTAAGCCATCTTATCAGTAATAATAGAGAATGTTTAATTTGGGATTCCATTGAATTTGTGTTGTGCGGGCCAGCATACTGCTCTTTAAATAGGAAGTAGTTATAGTAGCATATAACGTTAGCGATACAAAAGAGCCCACCCCTAATAACTTTAGCGACACCACAGAGATCCAGAACCAGTGGGTAAAATCGCGGGGCACAGCTAGTAATTAATAAAATACAGACTAAAGTTTCAAATTTTGGCGTCTGTCATGTAACATGGATATGAAAACCAAAATTACATAGTTTACATGTAAAACAATTTCTAACTAAGTAATCATATCAAATTATCCTTTGAATTCTATAAGAAATTTTAAAATTATCTACTCAAAAATACAATGACTCCGCTTCAAAGAACTTCAACTAAATTAATTTTAACATCATTTAATTTAATTCTAATGTATTTCTTATGAAAAAGACGGGATATTATTAGTTCTATTAATTTAATTTAGATAAAAATAAACCTGTTGATTTTATACGCTTCGGACGAGCAGTATTAGTTTGACAGTTCTAAGCCCTGTCCTTTTCTTAAGACTAACGATAGAAAGAGATGCAATGAGATTTTATATAGTTTGGTGGTGTAAAATACAGAGTAATAGTAATAACCCCACTAGTGCGATTGTAGGGTTATGAATATTGGCTCGTTATCTGGCGCTATTGTTCGCAAACAGCTGAATGTGTTCACGTGAAAATAAAAGATCAACGGAACATTGGTATCCGATAAGATTTCGCATCAAGAATTTGTGTTGAATGAAAAAAAACGAACAAATGTATGTTGTATAATGCTCTAAATATGTTTTTTATTATATGCTAAGACACTAAGACTCTTTTTCAGTTTTCATTCACCATATGTTTATATAAGTAGTTAAAGTCTTATAAGACGTGCCGTGACGTAGTCGGTAGTAAACCTGCCTTCTAATCCAAAGGTTGCGGTTGGGAGTCACCTGATGGTGAGTAATCACCACTACCTATCGCAGAAGTCGCAGGTGCGTTGCCGCCATTTAATCAGAAAACAAGTGTTGCTGACAAGCGGGGTCGGCTCGTTACCGATCCCGTTCGGCAGCCTACTTCTGGAGCATGCCTGCTTTACAGAAGAAAACCACGGCATCCCATTTGGTGGAGTCGCCAGCCAGCATCGAATAGATGACTGCTGTCAGCGAAAGGTCCCGTCCGATCGCAGCGGCCAGGACTCGCCGCTCCCAGGCCGGGCACTCCCCCAGCTTATGCTGGGCCGAGTGCAGGTGGCCTCTGCAGTGGTGACACTGTATCGTCGCTTCTCGGCAGATCCGGCACAGATACTCACCGAAACAGCCATGTCCGGTAAGTATCTGAGTCAGTCTGTAGGTGACGTAACCCTCCTTTCTCCCCATCCAGGCCTCAGGCCATTTTTTGCCTAGCCTAGCCTAATATATAATTTTGAGCTCCCGTCCAACCTAATGTTCCCTGGAAGAGAGGGTTTTATGCAATAACACCTATTTTTATTATACAACTTGTTCATAAAAAAAAGGACGAAAAAAGGGATGGGCTTGTTGGCGTGGTTGGCACATGTTCCCTTTTTAACCCGGAGGTCGTGGGCTCGATTCCCACCCAGGACAAATATTTGTGTGCATGAACATGCTTTTAAAGCACGTGTTTGGCAGTGGCTGAGGTGGTTGCCTGACTGCTTTCCCGCCGCCCTTATGTTTCAGGTTCAAATCCCGAACAGGAGAACTATTTATTGTGCAAACCACAAATTGATATTCTGAGTCTAAATGTTTTTCGTGTACGTAAATTGCATGTTTGTAAACTACTCCAAGCAAAGGGATGGTGCGAAAATTGTATTTAAAAAAAATATACAATGGGTGTGATCGTGGTAATTCGACCGGTCTTTACTATATAACCGAAATACCTACAGCCTAAGTTATTAGATTACGATACATTGGAAAACAATAGAGGGCCTTGCTTAAAAATTAAACGCCCAACGTTTAAACTTTAATCGAATTAATCTGTCTGATGATGCGAATAACAATTATAATGTTCAAACTAACTTGCATTTAAATGGGAGAAAGTTTTTAGTTGAAATACTTCACATTGTACGGATTTAGTTAAGATAATTTTCGAAGTTAACTAAATCTAGTCTTACGTGGATTTTAGTTTAAACTAGGTTTAGTTTCAAAGTTTATTGTGGAGATAAACGGTTATAAATCTTAAGCGTTGTTGATTTGTTGAGGCGAAGATAATAGAGTGAATTATGAGCATACTTGGCGTGTCAGTACCCTTTAGTAATTTGTTAAAAGTATCAAGATTTATAAAAGCAAAAATACTACTACACAATTCCAAAAGTTATCTGTGTGGGTCACACTTGCGTCAGATTTTTTAAATGGCTCTTATGGCATTACTACTTTTTCTTTGTATCCATAGAACATTTTAAATGTTTTTTTTTATTACTTGGTTCCTACTACTAATATATAATAAAAATGAAGAGAAATTGTGAAAAATTGTTTGAACATGTTATAGATTAACTAGCTGTGCCCCGCAGTGTTACTCGCGTTAAATTTTATAAATTTTCATTGCTATAAACCTCACGGAGCCCGAGACCTTTCCAATGAATGCAAAACCGTGGAAATCGGTTCGTGCGTTCTGGAGTTATAGCGTCAGGAAGGAAAGCCCGACTTATTTTTATATAGTAGATATCCAACGGAAAAAGAATGATGATAATGTAAGATAATAGCAAAGACTAATCATTATTTTCAGGAGAAAGACTCTTAAGCGGATAGTTATCTTTTTATGATAACAGGGCAAACGAGCAAGTTACTTGGTTGTAAGTGTTCACCGCCGCCCGTGGTTGCTACTCCAGACCCGCAAGTGCGTTGCCGGCTTTTCAGAAAGAAATAGACTCGCTTCATGAAAGTTGCCATGTCATATCGGAATGGAAATACCTCCGCAGTTAATTGATTCCACAGAGTCGTAGTGCGCGATAAAAAGAATCTTGTGAATCGCTTGGTGTAGAGGACCATCTAGACAATATCATGCATGGTATAAGGATGAAATTTCCATTTCTGTTTCTGGAGGTCAGATGGTCTGTGGCGGAACGTGGCAGAAGTTTGAACAACTCCTCAGAAGACTTCCCGTCTAAATGCGGTAAAGTACACAGATATTCTAGGGGAGGCTTGTATAGCAAAAGTCTGCAATAAGGATTAAGTCCCTGGTTTAATTTCTAAGCGTCTGTGTACTTCGGAGGAGACGCTAAGCTATCGATGCGGGATGTAGTCATTGGACACCAGTCGTTAAGCCATGTCAATTGCCTACTGGGTACTAGGGTCATATAATCTCCAAAGCATAGGACGTTTTTAAAGTATCGCAGTTTATAGATTTATAACCTTACTATTTAACGCTATTAGTATGTAACATCCTTAGTAGTCGTTGGTATTATGCAACTTACAGAACATTGGACCAACTTATAGACCGGCAATTTTAAAATTATTACAACAGAAAGTTGTATTTTCTGTGGTATGAGACATCTGAAGTGCTTGATATCATATAACGTAGACAGCATTGGAGGTAGGTAAGCGTTTTAATGTAGATAACTTCACCACGTATAAAATCTTTTGTTACGGTCTATCTAATTAAAAGTGTAAGTTGGACTAAACACAGAAATATCACACTAATATTATAAAGGCGAAAGTTTGTGAGTGTGTGAGTGTTGTTAGTTACTTCTTCACGCAAAAACTACCGAACGGATTTTGATGAAACTTAGTAGTAATATAGCTTACATATAGCGCGGGTTAGTAAAACCACGAGGAACAGCTAGTAATATAATGAATCCATATGGGCTCACATGCACTTTAACTCAATTGAAAAAGAATCCAACCGTCAAGAAATTAAAAACTCACAAGTTTCAATAAAGTCCTAATGTAACAGTCGACTGTGAAGTGACTTCGCCAATATTTCTCAAAGAATATGACGGAAAGCAGTGTCCAGTTTCCGATAAAGTTGCTCTAAGTTATTACGTACAATCAATACTTATTGAGAAGTTCCAGAGACTGGATCCCACAGAACAGAAATGATATAGAGTGGTTATTGTACTTTAAGTTTTAAAAATACGGAAACTGCCAGTTCATTTAATCAGTAATCATTTATTAGTTTTGATATTTAACAGTATGTAGACGATTGACGTTTGAAGTATTTACCTAGTTGTGTGGGTGTGATTAGTGTATATTATATGGGTTATAAGTGACAACAGCAGTGTTGTCCCTTTTTGGGCAAAATATTCCAATCCCCGTGGATTGGAATATTTGGTAACGTGTTATGAAACTGCTTAGAAAGGTATATATGAGAATTTTATTTTTGTTATTCAACAAACAGTATGTTTATTTCAATTTCAATTTATTTATTCAATTTATTTATTGCTTTCATGGGTTTTACATAGGTATTTTAGATAATAATACAGTACCAAACATGAACCCTATTAAAATAAGCAAGTAATGAAACCATAGCCACATGCTCCCACCGGTACGATAGTAAGTGATTGCAAAGGTTAAGCAACTAGGCTCGCGTTCAGTCCATATATGGATGACCGCCGAAATGGTTTAATTTCTGAGCTTTTCCGTGCTTCGGAGGGCACTTTAACCAGTCTGTCGCAGTTCTAGTCATTAGGCAAAAGTCGTTGAGCCATGTCTGAGGCCTAATGGGTGGCTTGAATAACTGACACTAGGGTAGGTAACCACTGCCCATACGATAAGTAAGTAATGACATTCTTTTACACAATGTCTAGGGTTATCAGATTTATGATGGCACTTTTAGACCCTTCAATACAGTTTTAAACAAACAACTATTAGACATATTAACAAAATACTATTAGATTTATGTATCTGCTACTCTCCTCATATTACCAACCAAAAGTTATTTATACCACCTCTATACATTTTCCTGTTCCATGCTGTTCCCAGTTGCATACGCTATGATGTGGCACCCTCTGGAGATGACAAATAGAACTTAAACAAGACTTGGTTTTAAAACTGTTTAGTGTTTGAAGTTAAAGTTCTTGAGCTAAAATTTTGATTCTTATAAAATTACTAGTATTATTCTGGGATGGTATGGGCTGTGATAAAGAAAATTGACAATTTCTAATGTAGAGGGGTAATGATCGTTTATTAAGTAAGAAAGCTTTTAAGGAAGAAGACATTATTATTAAAATATAGTTCCACTTCTTATGAAGCAAAGCGGGGGACAGAATGGTATAATGAGACTAGAGTTTCATAAAACGAGAGAATTGCGACTAGAGAAGCCAGCTGTAAAACCACCATGGATACTTTATAAGGATCCTATCAAGGAAGGTGATATAGTTGGTTTCAATAGAAGTATGACAAAGGCACTTAAACGCACGGAAGTAGTTCCTTATTGCTATTATATACATACATACATACATAGACTCACGCCTGTTTCCCAGAGGGGTAGGCAGAGACAACGGATTTCCATTTGTCACGATCTTTGCACACGTCTTTTGCCTCGACTAATGTCATTATATTCTTCATACATGCTCGCCGGTTTATTGCTATTAAATCCGTATAATTAACTACTCCAGATATTCTAAATATTTGTTGCAAGCTATATATCATAACATCACGCTTGATATACCATACATCACACTGCCAAAGTATTTGGTGGGCGTTTTGCGCTTTGCAAGTTTGGATTGCTATTATATAAAAAAATATAAAATATAAATAGTGGTATAGTTCCTGATTCTTATATAACGTTTAACACTAGGGTGCCAGGTAAGCACTGTACAATGTCCTATCAACAGTTTTCAAGACATAATGAAACGTCCCGATTTATTAATTTTAACTGAATTTAAATAAGAGGTAACACGCTAATCGGATTCCATGAAACATGTAATTAATCTGTCGGTGACATTTAGGAAAGGGATCGGATTATATCACACTTGTTTATGTGAAACATAATAAACATATATAAAGTATGGATTACTTTATTTTTATTTTGTTATTAAAACTTGAAGGTTACCATCCTTTTAATTTAAAGTCTACATTTACTTTTATTCATTTGTTTTGGTAGTGGTTACCGTGTTAAGAATTCTTCAAGTCGCCCAGTAGACATGGCATAACTTGAATGAAATGATGTAGGTTACGTTTTGATCGGATTTTGTAATATCTGGGGACAATGTCACACAGATCATCCTAGCCCCAAACTAAGCAAAGCTTGTACTATGGGTACCAGGCGACGATATACATACTTATATAGATAGATAAATACATATATACATAGAAAACATCCATGACTCAGAAACAAATATTCGTGCTCATCACACAAATATTTGCACTTACCGGGATTCGAACCCAGGACCACCAGCTTCGTAGGCAGGAGCACTACCAACTAGGCTATGGTGACCGTCCGTGACCGTGATTTTAGATTCTCTTTTATTTCCTGGTCTGGACATAGTCGGGATGCCGGGCTAGCTATTTGATAATGATATATCTATATTTCAAATAACATAAGATAGGCATAAATAAAAACAGAGGCAGACTTTACTTACATAATTTACCGAGAAATTGGTGTTCATAATATTATAATTCAGGATGATTTACAAACAAGAACTGCTGAGGAAAAATGTTACATAAGCATAACAAAACTCTTAAACTCTGAACTTTCCTTATAAGCGAAAAGGGTGAGCATCCTTCAAAGTTTGTTTGCTTCATGATTCCAATAAGTAATATTGGAAAAAGCTTCCAGCTATCTTTAAAGAAGGAATGTTTGCAAACACTTTTTAATTTTACTTTCCCTTTGTATATAAAATCTAGAAGCCCAAGGTACCATTAAATAGCATCAATTGGTATATAATGTCATTGCACTCAAAACTCATCTACTTTTATTTACTTACCTACAACACGACGCCTTGCAGTTTATATCACCTTCATAAGCCTGATATCGTCCACAGCTAGCCGTAGGACTCCCACAGAAGTTTCCACAATGTTTCCATTTGAAGGAATTTATCGGAGTTACCGCGAAATTAGTGACCGCGGTTAGGTGGTAGCTGGTATACAATATGTAACTTAATTAACCCACATCCTGAAAATAATTTGTTCCGAATCGTTTACTGAATCGATTTATATCATTTTTAACATAGATATTTTTTATTCCAATAATAATTAAAATCACGGAAATGATTGTAATATTAACCCTGTACAGTCAAAACAAATTGAAAAGGACCGTAATTCAAAGTAATAAGACTTTTAATATCGCAGTTTTATTTGTATTCATACAAATTCCATCATTTAATACAAAATGAAGAAAAATAAACTTTATTCCATGAAACTAATTTAGTAAATAACAATGCATACACATGTTAAATAAAAAATTCAGAGTAGGTATGTATTATGATTACAACATGATAATCTAATTGGGGTGTTTGGGACTGTGCGTTAATTACGTGACATGTTGACGGTGATTTTCACGCCGCAGGTCGTAGGTTCGATTCCCACCTTGGATAGATATTTATGTGCACGAACATGTCTGTTTGTCTTGAGTCTGGTTGTAATTATCTATAAGTACTGTAAGTATTTATTTACAAAAATAAATTAGTCTATGTAATATATCAGTTATATGGTTTCCATAGTACAAGCTCTGCGTAGTTTGAGATAAGATGGCCGTGTGTGAATAATGTCCCAGGAAATTATTCTTAAATTATGTTTAACTATCCTTCCCTTAGTCACCTCTGACGAAACCGACGGGAATTAATGGGGTTTAATCTTTCTGGGCCATGAACCACATTACATGCTACCATGCAATTTCTTTCTAGTTTATGTGTTAATTAGAAGATTAATTATCTAAATTTTAAATTAATGCTAAGCCAGAATTCGTGGGTTCGATGAACACTCAGGACAAATTTTCGTGTGATGAGTAAGATCCCTTTTCTGTGTCTGGATGTAGTTTAGCTATAATATCTATGTATTTAGAAATATATATGTTGGTATCTTTATCAGTTGTCTTATTGCCATATACAAGCTCAGTCTTGTATGGGTTAATTAATGTATGCTGATGATCTAAAACTGTTTGCGGAAGTAAGATCTGATGCAGATTGTAAAGCCTTACAGCTGGACGTCGATGCTATTTATCAATGGAGCCTAGAGAATAGGATGGAATTTAATGCAGCAAAGTGCTGTGTAATGTCTTTCGGTCGTATGCGATGCCCAGTAGAGTACGACTACAAGATAAATGGTGACAGTGTGACTCGTTCAACCACCACAAAAGATCTCGGTGTCACATTCGACCGTAAGTTAACATTCCACGACCACATAACTTTGCTAGCGAAAGAGTCTTTTAAGCGCCTAGGTTTCATTCTTAGATGCTCTAGAGACTTTCGGAATCATCATGTGATCTGGTTAATTTTTGGGGCATTGGTTCGTTCTAAACTTGAAACCGCCATGTGTGTGTGGAATACTCATGAGAGCACTTATGTGCTTTTACTTGAAAAGGTTCAGAAGGCTTTTCTCAGGTACCTTTATAAACACCTTAATGGATACTATCCATTCATGTATCCCACAAAATTTCTGTTAGGCTGTCTGGGATATAATTCATTGGAAGTCAGGCGGAATACATGTCAACTTGCAGTAATGTGTAAGATTCTGCGGGGAAAAATTGATGCACCAGATCTCCATGTTGAGCTGTGTCGAATCTTTGTTCCTGATAACTATCGTCGTCTTCGCCGCCATGAATTGTTTGCCGTGCCACGTTGCCGTACCGTAGCGCGCGCTAATTCGCCTATACCGCGCAGCCTCACAGCACTCAACGCTTTCCTGTGTGCCAATCCTGACCGTGATTTGTTTGCGGATGGATGGTCGGAAATATTGTCAGAATGTTTGCGTTTCTGTGAGAATGATGTATGATTGTGTTTTAAAATCAATGTTTATGTTTTTTTTCTTATTAATATTTTAATTGATTATTGTAATAATTATCTTTAATTACTGTAATTGGTGTTCTACCGTTTTAATTAAAGTAAATAAATAAATAATAATAATAATAATGGGATCAGATAGCAGTCCCAAGACATTTATTATATATATTTTAACGGTCACCGTAGCCTAGTTGGTAGTGCTCCTGCCTACAAATTATATAAATATATTAAAAATAAAAATATAAAAAAAACGATGGTGGTCCTGGGTTCGAATCCCGGTAAGTGCAAATATTTGTGTGATGATCACGAATATTTGTTTCTGAGTCATGGATGTTTTCTATGTATTTAAGTTTTTATCTATCTATATAAGTATGTATATCGTCGCCTGGTACCCATAGTACAAGCTTTGCTTAGTTTGGGGCTAGGATGATCTGTGTGACATTGTCCTTAGATATTTTTATTATTATTTAATAAAACTAAAAATTAACAATACTCAATGACTCAGTTGTTTAAAAAACGTACCGCCACATTAAATATTACACTCCAGAGAATTCTATAACGCTTCTCAAGAATCAAGTTAGACGATGTCCCCTTATTATAAAAAAAGCCAGTAACCAATCATTAATATGTTTGCCAAACTAAGCTTAAACGTTTCTAGCAGTATAAGTGTGAAAGGCAAAAAACATTTTTATAATTTATTGATAAGAAAATTAGAAATAGCTTAGCAATTTTTACTTCCTTGAAACTATTTTTTTAAAGATTACCCTCTTCAAATTAAGCTCATTCCATTCTTCAGAATTCCATTCTTTTTTGGCCCATCAAAATATAATCCTCTGGTATATATTTAACATGACAAAAGCCGTGTTTTCATTTTTACCAGCAGATCGGAAACTGGGTTGACAAGGAAGTTCCGGTAGCGGGAATTTTATAGGGTGTTGGTTTTGTATAATACGTTAGCCATGGTCATCGTGATAGTATAAAATATTAACTACCCGCTCTGGCTTTGCTCGTGTTATCTACCTACTTACTTACTTATTTATCACTAGCTGTGCCCCGCGGTTTTACCCGCGTTAAATTTTATAAATCATCACTGTCCTCCCCCGTAGGTGATAGCGTGATCATATGTAGCCTATATGTTGACCCGACCTCTTTTTTTTTTTTATTTATTTATTTATTTATTTATTTATTTATTTATTTAGGACAACTTACAAAACATACACTAATACATTGAATACATACATGTTATAAAATTACGTGCTAAATGTTGCTTTACTTACAAGTCGCCACGGCATGGTAAATGACAGTTCTTTTTTAATTACTTACTAAACTTAAGATTACTATAACTACTTATATTACTACAAATCCAAAGAGTACTAAAACCTAATTTATTATAACTAACCAGGAAAATAACTAGGCATGCATAACACAAACACATAAACATGTTCGAGACCACTTCACCATATTGATATATTTTAGATATATATATATATATTATGAAACATTTAAAGATGCCATTATGTTTCTTTTAAATTTTGGAAGGCTGTTTGAGAAAATATCCAAACCGATTTCAAGATTTTTCGTTAGTTTATTGTACTGACTTAATAATCTGTTCATAGTGGCGTTTTGACCCAGGTTGGTTTTCGATGATTTGATTGAAAAA
The DNA here is from genome assembly GCA_951640165.1 of Pseudoips prasinana. NCBI lineage: Eukaryota > Metazoa > Arthropoda > Insecta > Lepidoptera > Nolidae > Pseudoips > Pseudoips prasinana. Next base: position 32,849,988 of record OX621245.1, on the reverse strand, counting down.
AGAGCGTATTTACTTGCACGGGGTAACTTTGATGGCGCATTTACATTTATTTTTTCTAAAAGAGTCGAACAGTCTAGGTCACCATTAATTAATTTATGTAGGAAAATCTGGTCCAATAATTTTCTCCGATCGGATAAACTAAGGAGCTTAAAATGTTTTAGGCGACTTTCATATGTCGGCAATACTTTCGCTTTGTGACACTGATATGAAAGGTGCCAGAGAAAACGTTTTTGCACTCTCTCAAGACGCTTAATGTGTATGTCATAGTGTGGTGACCAGACCTGTGCACAGTACTCTAGACTAGATCGAACTAAGGTTGAGAAAAGTATAATTTTTGTTTGTGGTTTTTTGAAGTCTTTAGAATTCCTTATAACAAAGCCTAGGATTTGAAAGGCTTTGTTTGCTATTTTATCAATATGAGTGTGGAATCTGATTTTACTATCCAAATGAACTCCCAAATCTCTGATTGTAGTCACTTCTTCCAATGCCTTACCATTGATAGTGTATATCTGCGAGTTCAGTCGAGTACTGCGTGAGAATCGTATATATTTACATTTTTCTATGTTCAATGCTAGGCCATTCCTACCACACCAGTCAACTAAACAATTCAAATCTTCCTGCAGCAGAAAAGCGTCTCGTTGAGTTTTTATTTGTTTTGTCAGCTTGAGATCATCTGCATAAAGATAACATTTACTATGTTTGAACAGTGGTACAATATCGTTTATAAATAGATTAAACAGAATCGGGCCGAGAATCGATCCTTGGGGCACGCCTGATTGTGCTATAAATGATTGAGATGAATAACCACTAACAACTACCCTGGAAGTCCGATTGCTTAAATACGAGGAAAACCAGTTTAGCAAGTTTCCGGCTATACCAAATTTGGAGAGTTTACTAATAAGGATATTGTGGTCGACGGTATCGAACGCTTTGCTTATATCAGTGTAAATTGTGTCAACTGGGATGTTAGAATCAACTGAATCAGTCAAAAAGGTCACAAATGAAATAAGGTTGGTTGTTGTGGATCGAGAACTGTGGAAACCAAACTGCTGTGGTGATATTCGTTGCTTTATATGCCAATTAATAGTGGGTTTTATTAATGTTTCAAATAATTTACCGAAAACAGGTAATATAGAAATTGGCCTATAATTTTTTATAGCTGCAATATCCCCTGGTTTAGGAATGGGCACAACCTTCGAATCCTTCCATGCGGTAGGAAAGTATCCGGATTCTATTGACCTGTTATATATTATCGAGAGCGGTAAGGAGAGCGCTTCACGACATTCTATTGCAAAAAGACTGGGTATACCATCGGGACCGGCTCCTTTATTTCGATCCAAACGTTTAAGGCCCGTTAGCACCTCATTCTGAGAGAAAGACATTGCCGCCAAGTACTCAGTATTTGACGAACACTGTAATGTAGGGTCACGATAATGTGTGGAAATTGAAGATGGTGTCTTATAAACAGACGCAAAATAGGACGCAAAAAGATTACAAATACCAGAACCATTAGAAACTTGCCTGTTATCTAAATACATTGATGATGGATAAGTACTTCTGTTTTGGCGTTTATTTTTTAAGTGAGTCCAAAATAATTTTGGATTCTTTGAAAAGGAGTTCTCCAAGTTATCAATATAGTTCCTGTAGCACGATTCTATTAATAATAAACAACGTTTTTTCAGTGACAAAAAAGACAACTCATCCAGAGGATTCCCGTATTTGTAGTACCTTGTACGTATTTTATGCTTCTCTTTTAACAACTTTATGAGTTCCTTAGTGTACCAGCAGGGATACTTTTGATGTGTAATCTTACTTAGAGGTACATATTTTGAAATTGTTTCTCTGATCGTCCTATAAAACATATCCACCATATCATCCACGCTCGTCAAAACCGAGAGTTCTTCAACCCATGGGATAGACTTGAGTTCGCTTATAATTTTATTATAATCTGCTTTGTAAAAATTATACTTATCACTGGGAATTTTGGGGGAAAGTCCTATTGTAGGATATTGCGATAAGACAAATTCCAAAGGCGGATGGTATGGGTCAATATTGCTGAGAACGTATTTGCTTTCTTGCATATGGTCAATTGTTTCAGTAGAGAGTACTAGGTCTAAAATTTTTCCTTGGTTATTAAGTATTGTGTTTTCTTGCCTTAAGTTATTGAGAGCTATAAAATCGAGTAATTTGTTCCCGAGTGGGCCAGGAAAAGATGGCGGCAAAGATGTAATGTTCTCATTACTGGGCCACGTTACTGAACTTAGATTAAAATCCCCTAATATTAATGTATTAAAATGTGATTCTAAAATACGATTAGTATTGTCTATAAAATGTTCAAAAATATGTTTTTGAACCGGGGGAGGTAAATAAACGGCACATATGTACAATTTATCTGGAGAGTTCCGTGATTTACTCATATCTAGTTCCACCCAAAGGTCTTCGCAGCCACTCTCTATCTGGGTTAGCCTACGTGAGTCAAAACGCCTAGATATAGCGATTAAAACACCACCACCTGATTTATTTTTGTGAAATTCACTGGTCTCTCGATCACGTCTATATATAGTGTAACGATCATCAAACATTTCTGAGTTAAATATAGTATGGTTTAACCATGTTTCACACAGTACAATAACGTCGTAATCACAGCTCAAAACATGTCTATATAATTCTAACGTCTTAGTGCGTAAACCTCTAACGTTTTGAAAATATATACTTATGGACGAGAATTTTAAAAATGTAATAAGTATTAACTAAAGATTATTTTTATGGAGTACAAAAAGATGACGAATAATACAATAATTACTGATTTGACAGTTTATCTAAAGTTACTGGATTGCGCACATAAATATATTCAGATGTATCAGTTTTACGCATATATATACGACCGCTACGCACCCATACGTGCTTGTAGTTTAGTTCTTTGGCTTTGAATCGCGCTGCAGCGTGAAGTGACTTGTTCTCGGGCGATAAATTTTCAGACACATATATAGATTTCTTATTTCCGCCAATACTCAATTGACTCGAGTTCAGCTTTTCATCAGGGTGCAGCTTGTTATACTTTATAGTAGCCGCTAAAAGAGTATCGCGTAAACGGGGGCTGCTTAGTCTTACCAGTATTGCACGGGGGCGTTGACTTTCCGGGTGTTTTTTAGCAATTCTACTGCAGTATGTTATCTCTGTATCGTTAATGGGGCAAGCCACCACTTTACCAAGTTGTTTGACTATTGAAATTATGTTTTCCGTCTTATGTTCAGGTACGCATTGAATTTCTAGATTGGAAGAACGCATAAGTTGGTCTAATTGGGTACAGCGCGCTGATATAGCCATGATATCATTTTTAAGACATTCATTTTCATTCTTGATGCGATCGATATCTACTTTGTATGCTTTTATGTCAGTATTTAGTTGCTCGAAATTCTTGTTCATAAAAGTAATCGAATCTTTGAAATTTCTAATATCGTCTTTCATTTCACGTAATTGGCTATTAATATTGGTCTTGAAATCAGTCATGCATGCCTGCAGTTCTTCCTTTATTATAGTGCGGATATCGGAACGTGATAAACTAGAGGGCGAGCAGGAAGTATTCGTATCCTTAGCGGCGCGCGGCTCAGTCGCCCCGCGCCTAGCCGCATTAATGTTAGAACGCGAACCGGGTGACACCACTGGCCGGACCGGCGTGTTAGAATTATCACTCTTAGGAGCATTACTGCGACACGCCGGACATGACCATTTAGCCTTGGAATCATTACTAAGGTTTTTAAACTCCTTATTAGATATGCTGATACAAAGATTGTGATAAAATAATAAACACAGCCGGCATTTCAAATATAGGTGATCTTCGACAGGCGACTGACAAGCTGCACATTGCATTTTCGATGTTTGTATCGTTGCGGCACTCAAAAGTTACTTTTAAACAAATAGAAGGTGCTTTTAGATAAGTTGCGATGACTCACTTGCGTACGCGCAGGGTAAAAAACACGACGAGTAGCAATGAAAGATATGCACACTCTTCGTTGCTTGGATTTCGCCGACGAGAAGGTCATAAGCGCCGTGAAAAACGCGGCGCTTACGCGTTTTTTTCAACACAGCTCGGCGGTTTGTAACAAGACACTGATTTACTTCTTTTTTATAAAGAATTGAATATGAATTGTTGTTATTAACCTTTAATACGATTAATTGTTGTTCGATACTTTGTGATAACACTAATAACTGTTCTATAAGTAATTATAACACAATATTAACGTTCACACTGCACTTTAAACAGCTTTTTTTATTTTTATCACGGAGCAAACGGTTATAGACTGTTCGGCTATGACGGCCATTTGATCTCTTAGTAATATTCATGCAAAATTTGAAGTAAATCCATGCAGTACTTTTTGAGTTTAGCCCGGACATACATACAGATAAACAGACAAAAATTCTAAAAACTATATTTTTGGCTTTGACGTCGATTGTAGATCACGTCCCAAGTATCCTTGAAAAAAAATATTCAATGTACAGTTTTGACTTTCCTACGATTTTATTATATGTATAGAAGATACGGGCAGTGGTTACCCTAGTGTTAGAGTTGTTCAAGCCGCCCAGTAGGCCTCCGACATGGCATAACGACTGATGTCTATTTACTATAACCGGGACCGACAGCTTAACGTGCCCTCCGAAGCACAGAGACGCTCAGAAATTAAATAACTTTAGTGGTCAGCCATCTGACTGACCGTGAGCTTAGTTGCTTAACTCCGCCGTCCACTTACGGACCGGTGAGTGCATCTAACTATGAGCGCCCCTGATAGAAAGGTAAATAATAATATCTTAGGACATTATTCACACACGGTCATCTGATCCCAAATTAAGCAGAGCTTTTACTATGGAAACCAGATAACTGATATAATACATATACTACGTTTCTTTTGTAAATAAATACATGCTTTTATAGATAATTACAACCAGACAAAGAGACTGAGAACTCAGGACAAAGAGTCCTGGGTGGGAATCGAGCCAGATAATGATTATTAATGGGCAAATTTTTATATCTTTGATTACATATTTACTTGTAACTTTTGAAAAACATATTTGTTTTTTATGGAAAAGAATCAGAATCATTTGTTTTACTAAAATAGGGATCATATTGGTCTTAGTCTACAAAAATACACGCTGCGTCTAGATACGCAGCATGTATTGGTCTTATGGTTGGTATGGTCAAAGACTTTTGAAATTATTACATACTAGCTGTGCCCTGTGGTTTCACCCGCATTAAACTTTATAAATTAAAGCCTGTATTAGTCCTATACATAAGCTATATAATGATATGTTATAATTTCAGCCCAGTCTTTTAAGACAGTTAACGAGGCAAAAAAGATGTGCAAAAATCGTGACCAAAGGAAATCCGTTGTCTCAATGTGAAAATGTAAAAAAAATCATGGAAAATAATTAATAATATATGTCAATATACCTACAAATAAAACGTAAAATTTATACAATATAATCACAATAATATGTAATAATAATATGTCATGCTAATATTACTTCAATATAATTGTAAAAATTGGTCAAGATCAAATTTTAAACATTATTAAGTATGCATATACATAGTTAAATATTATTAAAAATTACATTGTGTGCATTTTATTCTCAAAAAAGATCATTTAATTTTAAATCCTTTATGTGATAGAAATTATGGATGCTGAGCCATTTGTACAATTTCTTTTTAAATAAGTTTTTGTGGTTTTTTATTAATTAATTAATTATTTATATTTAATTTAATTAATAATTATATTAAATTTATTATTTATTTTTATTAATAAATTATTAATTAATTTTAATTCTTTGGTTATCTTGTTATATATTCTAACACACATCGCAAGACAACTTTTAGAATACTTATTTGATTTAGGATCTGAGTGTCTTATAACACAAGTCTGTGTGCATCCCTTTTTAATCTCAAATTTACTTCGTAAGCTTTTTGAAACAATGTTTTATTATTAAAACCGTCCGTCAGTAACCGGTGAGGTTAAGCATTCTATAGATGCGTTGCATATGTGGTTTAATTACTGAGCATCTCTGTGCTACGGAGACCTAGTTAATATGTTATATTATAGTATGCTAGTTAATATGTATGTAGAGACCTAGTTGAAAATCAGCGCTACAGTCATCTGTGGCAGAATGCTGAACTGTGGCCTTTTAGTCACAAAGGTGCTTAGTATGGGTACCACATCGAATAGGTGCGTAAAATTATGTTATAGAAAAATGTATTAATTGTTATTTATAAGTATCAATTTTTTTTATGTATTCTTCTGTGTGTTGTACCCTTATTACTATTACTTTTACTTAATTTATACTGATGTACTTTGTGTCTAATAAATATATATTCTATGTCTGTACCGGTAGTAGTCTCTAAAAACCAGCAGCTTGGACGACTCTGACATTAAAGTAACTGCGACCAACAAAATAAAAAGTTAAATCACTAGGTACATTAAGTTTTGTAAAGTCAAAGTGAACGATTTATTTGCAAGTAAATTTGATTGATCGGTAGCACAATAGTAGCTTAATATATCTAATCATATAATAATTACATGCAGTTTTTTTAAGATTATTTGGTCTGCAGGAATTCCTTTACAGTATAGAAGGAATTCTCAATTAACTATTTGCGTAACACTTTTTTAAATTGGACCATTGGAAGTACCTTCATTTGGTCAGGAATCTTGTTATAAATCCGAACACACATTGGATAACAACTACGTCTATATAGTTCCGTTCTCATTCTAGGAATAATTAATTTCTTCGAGATGAATGTAAGTACGAAACTAGATATTAGTTTCGTACTTACATTTATCTCCCAGATTTTCAAACATGTCCGGGTGCGATATGTATCGTGTGCAACGGAACGTGATCGTGTGAAGGTATAGCTCCCAGTTTAAAAAATAAAAAAGTTCATATTAATTATATAAATCAATAACTGTGCAAGTTTCTTAGTTGCCCGAGGTGGATAATATTGTGATTAACAAGGACAAGTGTTTTATAAAGATATAGTGTAATATAAACTAAATTATACAACTTCAACATAAATAGCGTCTTATGAACTACCCTATAGTCACTAAAGTGAAAGTGATATTTACACAAGTACTATAAAGCTTCAGTGTCGTACCTGGATTCGTTCTAATTATAGAAGGCACATGCACTAACCTTCTTTGTGTTGTTAATTATATCTAGATACAATATTTTAATAATTATAACACAGACATTGATCGCCTCGCAGCGCCATCTAGTATCAGTTAGATAGACTAACGCCATCTGTTTACCAGCATCTCATAATGACTAACTGCGCACAATGTGGTAAATTCTTGTCTGTACGTGGAGGCGCCACCTGCAGTAACTGTAGAAAAAAATATCATTTGGACTGTACCCAGCTGTCTGGAGTACCAAAAGCAGGCAATGCCTGGAAGTGTGGCGGATGTCGCGTATATTCCACGTCCAAAACCAAAACCCTGAATAAAGAGACGGACGCAAACAGCTCTTTGTCACAAAGCAGCCCCAACACCGCATTTGAAGACGCTGGAGATCTGACCGACCTGGAACATGAAGAGGACGCGAAAGACGAACCCATGTCGCAGGTAGATTTGCTAAGACAAATTAAGTCTGAAATTCAGCAGATGAGGGCTGAAGTTAGGCGTGATATAAAGAAGTTGACGGATCAGGTGTCAGCACTAGGGGCGCGGATGTCTAAGTGTGAGCAACGGGTTAATGACTTAGATTCAAGGATTACAATCCTTGAAGAAATTCCACCCAAAACCGCCGATGACACCGTTAAGCAGCTGGAAAATACAGTGCGGCAGCTAAAATTACAGATAAATGATAGAGATCAGGATCTGTTAGCCTCGGATTTAGAGATCACTAACCTCCCCGAGGATAAGGGTGAGAACATCATTCACACCGTAGAACTTGTTGCTAAGAAGCTTGGGGTCACCCTCGAGTCACGAGACATAGTGTTCGCCGAACGGGTGGGGCTGGGCTCCGGGCGAACGGCCGGGCCTGGCTCGCCTGGCGCTGACAGTGGGTCGGCGCCGCGCGCGCGCCGCGTCGTGCTGCGCCTCGCGCGCCGCCAGCTGCGCGACGAGCTGCTGCGCGCGGCGCGCGTCCGCCGAGCTGTCGACACTGAGCACCTCGGCCTCGCTGCACCGCCCCGGAGGTTCTATGTCAACGAGAGGCTAACTTACGTCAACAGGCATCTGTTCTACCTCGTACGACAGGCTGCCCAGCGCGTTAATTGGCGGTACACATGGACCAAGAATGGTAAAATATTGGCAAAGGAGTTGGATGGAAAGCGCACCTTTGCCATACGAACAGAGTCTGATATCCGTCGTGTTTTTGGCGAGCAAGCGTTTGACAAAGAAGCTTAATGTAATAAGTAGTTCTATCCATCATACTAATATGATAATTATTCCTAATGTTGTATTTATGTCATATTTACAGTCTAGGCTCTGCATAAGACCTGTATTTTACCTAGTGAAAATGGTATATCTACTGAGTTTAGTAAAAAATGGCTTATATAAATATTATCATTTACATTTTATTATTTATATAAACATAATTATTTTTGTATCTACATTATGTCAATTGTCTAAATTTTTATACATACGTTTTAGCGTAAACAACATACATTACACATTATTAGTCATCACTCAATACACCTCTTATCAGTACACATACTACTTATTATATACAAATGGTTAAACAAAAACAATTGAAAGTTGGACTTTTCAACGCGGGATCACTCGGAACACGGCATGAGGAGTTCATAGTAGCCATGGAGAAACTGGATGTTGACTTGATGGCGATAAATGAAACCTGGATCAAAGCGGGAGAGGAAGGTAGGGCACCATTAGTCCCTAACTATAGATTACGGCACATGCCACGTACGGCTATCACGGGAAGGTCACGAGGTGGCGGTGTTGGGTTTTACGTGCGTCGGGGACTGAGCGTCCGCGCTTTGCCGCACCCGTCTGTACCAACCGTAGAGCAGATGTGGCTCCGGCTGAGCGTGAACACGCACTCAGTGGTCGTCGGCACCGCGTACAGGCCGCCCTGGCTCGATGTCAGCGTATTTCTTGACGCCATTACTGATTCTGTTACTTCTTTCCGGCATGTTGATAAAATATTATTACTTGGAGATTTTAACATAAATTTATTTAATACCTCTGATAACAAGGTGAAGCTACTTAACTGTTTCCTGCACAGCACCAATCTCATTAATGTAATTACAGAACCAACTCATTTTACTGACCACAGTGCAACCTTGATTGACTTAATTTGCACTGATGCCTCTGTCTACGGAGTATCAGTAAACCACATACCTGACCTTGGACATCATGCTATAGTCACAGCTGACCTTAACTTTAAGGTTTATAAACCTGCCCCATTCTGTGTAAGATATCGGCCATTAAATGACATACTGCAAGAACCATTCCAGTATGATATAGGGTGTATAGACTGGGACTCTATAGGCAAGTTGGACAATGTAAATTACATGGTCGAGACTCTGAACAACTACATAACAACATTATTTGACCTACATGCTCCAGTTAAGAGAATTTTTGTTAAAGAAGCATCTTATCCCTGGATCACCACCACTATTAAAGATATGATGCACATAAGGGACAAACAGCACACTAAGTCTAGGCGGACCAAATCTGACATTCATATAGAATTCTATAAAAAACTTAAATATGAAGTAAGAGAAGCCATTGACCGAGAAAAGAGTGCTTACTTTAAGACACACATTAACAGCAAAATAAAACAACCTAAAATATTATGGAAGTCCATTAAGAAAAACTTAACAACACACAAAACCCAAAGCCAAGATTTACCACAGCACTGCAATAATCCTGAAGTTTTAAACAATCACTTCCTCAACATACCTGGTAATGATGAAGTAACTATATCTCATCTAACGCAGTTTGAATTTGACAGGTTTGGTTGTGGCAGTTTTAAAATTCAGTTTGTTAATGAGGAACAGGTATCAAAGATTATCTGTAACCTTAGGTCTAATGCCATGGGAATAGATAACATATCACTGGACATGTTGAGACTGACTCTGCCACAAACTCTGACCACTCTCACGAGAATCATAAATAGATCAGTGTCAACATCAACTTTTCCTGACTTATGGAAGACTGCTATTGTAAGACCAATACCTAAAAAAGATAGTCCCAATGATATCAAGGATCTTCGTCCAATTAGCTTATTGCCATGTATATCCAAAATTCTGGAGAGGGTGGTATGTGACCAATTAAGCAAATATGTAGAACAATTTGGTATTTTACCTTCAAGGCAATCAGGCTTCCGTAAAGGTTACAGCACTTCTACAGCTTTAATTGATGTAGTAGATAATATACTCCAGGCCAGGGATCAGGGCATGGGAACAATATTAACGTTACTAGATTTCTCTCGTGCATTCGAATGTATAAACATTTCACTTCTACTGTCCAAACTGACGTACTACGGGTGCAATGCAGAGACGGTTAAGTGGTTTCATAGTTACCTTACAAAGAGATACCAATTAGTACGGATTGGTGGTAACAAAAATAGTCATGAATCTTCATCTTCACTTCGTCAAGTAAATAGAGGTGTGCCACAAGGCTCCATTCTTGGGCCCCTGTTGTTTTTGATTTACAGTGCTGACATCGTCCATTCTATTACTTATTGTAAATTCCATCAATATGCAGATGATCTGCAACTGTATCTCTCATGCCATCCCGCAGACTGTCTTGACTCTATAAGAAAAATAAATGATGATTTGAATAGAGTATCTAAATGGGCATGTGAAAACACACTAGTCCTAAACCCATCAAAATCTAAATTTATGATTATAGGGTCAAAACACACCATAGATCTTATGGAGCAGTATCACCCCACTGTTAAAATCAATGGAGATTCTATAGAGTAAGTATATGAGGCTCGCAACCTGGGAGTTATTTTCGACCCACAACTACACTTTGAAAAGCATGTAGCAAGTGCAGTGCAAAATTGCTTTTACCGCCTCAAACTGTTATATCAAATAAGACCATACATAAACACTGACATACGCATATTGCTATGTGAGTCACTTATCCTCTCTCGTCTAAATTATGCAGACACAGTGTATGGAGCCTGCCTACTGGCAAGAACACAAAGGCTAATACAACGGGTACAAAATGCCTGTGCTCGTTTCTGCTTCAATGTGCCCCCACGAACACATGTAACTTCATACATAAATAGTGGGAACATGTTAAAAATGTCAGAGCGTAGATTACTTCACCTAGCAACCCTAGTATTTGGTGTGGTTGCGAACAAGAGGCCTGAGTATCTTTACGAGAAATTAACATGGTCAATGGATGTAAATAGTTACAGAACCAGGTCTTCAGCTCACCTGATCTTAACCCCGAGACATAAGACTGCAGCATTTCGTGGATCCTTCAAATATGCGGCCGCAAAGGTCTGGTGCAATATACCACCCCCTTTGAAGTGTCTGCAAACATTGCATACCTTTAATACCAAATATAAAAAAGAATTGTTAGACCGACAAAAACTAATGTCTTAAATTCTCAAGCTCAGTACAAGTACTATTTTACTACTTTACAAGGCTGAACTTACCCGTCTTTATGCACATTTTGGTGGGAAGGAGTATCGCAAAATAACCACACACATTTAGCGGCTTGTGTCAGCTCAAAACAACTATGCCCTGACGTTCACGCAGCGACGAAGTCCATGGTAATAGCATCGCCATTACTCCATTAGTGTTGTTTTCATAAATCATCATATTTCAGTTCTTATGTCAAAAAATCACAATCACCACTCGTACCTATACACCAAACATATTTACGCTATTAATTTAGTACCTACTGCGTATAATGAACCAAAATAATTTGTTGTGCACATAGATTAATAAGTGATTCAAATTCCGCGTCCCTTTTTCTTTCATCTGACAGTCAGAATCCAAGAGTATGTAAGGATGACAGACAACTCGGCTCGATTAGTAACATAGATTAAATAATTAATGTATATTGTGCAATAGTCGAGTTAGTCGTAGTTAGTTTGTTTTTGGTGTGTCCAAATAAATGAAAAACGTGTGACAAGAATGTCGACATAATCACAACATTAATTTTATTTTTATATTACAAATTAGTGTTTGTAGTTATTAATATTTTTATTTTATAAGTCTCCATATCCACATATTTAGTATTTAAATTAGTTGTAAGTAATATTATTAGTGTTCAGATACCTTTTGTTTTTTAATTGAAATGCGAGCTGTACTGGCACATGAATTGTTATTTACCTGGTTCCATCAGAAAACCAGCGCTGCATCAGTAATGTCGCAGCTAGTGCTGAGATGGGACCAATTCGGACTCGCACAGATAGCAATTAAGAACTTCGTTATGTGTACCTATATATTATTATTATTATCTGTGCTTGTTTACGGAATAAATATATTTTTCTTTCTTTCTTTCTTATATTTTTCTTTCATATGGTAAATTTATATGTTTCCTCAATATAAATACCAGTTAATGTGAGTATTCTAAGCTTTCTGAACAGTGGTTTACAGGATCTAAGTGGGTCTACATTACAAATCAAACGTACCTATGCACCTCTTTAATGCGATGAAAGCTCTTTCAATATGCACAGAGATTCCCCATATCAATATACCATAACGCAATATATAGGTTCTTAAGAATACACTCAGGGTTTCTTTTATTAGTTAACCCTTATACTCCTCTTCGATAACCATTAAAATCACTATCACTTGCGCACAAAGATAATAATTGTATAACTTTGCCAATAAAGCTTCATTTCTCTATCGATTTCACTAAATATTATTCGTTTATTTGTTTACCCAATGATAATGGTTCGAGTTGGGTCGTTTCAAATCAACTATTCACATTTAAGGTTGCAAACAAGTCTATGCGAATGATTTGTTGGTATTGTGTTTATGTTAAAGATTTTGTAAAATATTTACTCTTCAAATTTTATATTGATTTGTAGGTGTCATATATAATCATTAAAGTTAATAAGGGGAGATGTCATCTTAAGATATTTTCATAAGTTGAAAACAACGTTGAAGGGCTTGATGGCGTGGTTGGCAGATGTTTGCATTCGACTCCACAGTTCATGGATTCCATTCCCACCCAGGACAGATATTTTTGCTCATGAACATGTCTATTTGTTCTGTTTCTAGGTGTATTATTTATGTAAGTATGTATTTACAAAAGTAAAGTAGTATATGTAGTATATCAGTTATCTGATTTACATAGTACAAGGTCTGCTTAATTTGGGATCCGTTGTAGAGAACTATATTCACCCAGGACAGACCAACTTGTGTTAGCGAAGCTTCATAAACATACCGCAGTATCTCAAGTCTTCTCTTACGGTCTTTGACTATGGGCATCTTAAACAGTGGCTCAAGGTCACCCAAAGACCAATGGAGAGATTGGAGTCGCACTGCAAGATCAAATCAGAAATGTTGAAATCAGCAGGCGGATCAAAGTTACCAACATAGACTGAAGAATTGCCAAGCTGGAGTGGTAGGGAGCGGGGCATATAGCCCGTAGAACCAACAGCTGCTGGGATAGATAGGTTCTCAAGTGGTAAGCATGAACCGAAAGACCGATGATCTTGTGAGGGTCGCTTAAAGCCGCTGGATGCGGGAAACACAAGACATGTAATTGTGGAGATCATTGAAGAAGGCCTTTGCCCAGCAGTGGCCGTCTTTTGGCTGATATGAGATAAAATATGAGAACTTTCTATACTAGACACATACGTATTTAGGGCACAATGTGTCCTGATTTCATATAATTAATTTTAAATTTATATTATGTAAGGTAAGGAAATTAGGTATATAACTACGTCATAACTGTGACATAGTTATATACCTAATTTCTATATGATTGACACGTCAGATTTTTAAGCTTCCGTGCTAATTAAACCTGTAAATAAAACAACGCAAAATGATTAATTTGGTTGTTCATAATTAATAATAAACACAATTGTCGTACACACGTGCTATCGATAATAAACTTCCAAAACAAAAACCAATTGCAACTTAAACTTAACGATCACCGTAGCCTAGTTTGTAGTGCTCCTGCCTAGGAAGCTGGTGGTCCTGGGTTCGAATCCCGGTTAGTGCAAATATTTGTGTGATGAGCATGAATATTTGTTTCTGAGTCATGGATGTTTTCTAGGTATATAAGTATTTATCTATCTATATAAGTATGTATATCGTCGCCTGGTACCCATAGTACAAGCTTTGCTTAGTTTTACCCTAGTATGATCTGTGTGACATTGTCCCTAGATATTATTATTATTATAATTACAATTTGGCAGTCTAAAAGTTTTCTATCGCTTGGGAATGTTTGATTGCACGTGTTATTTTTTCTAAAATCAGCTATTTGTGAGTGAAATTCACGTCGAAATAGGTCCGCCCATTCGAAGAATCACCGTAAGACGCAGTAGATTTTTTATTACATATTGTGTTGTATATACTTTAATATATATTCTTTTTAGATATATTATTCTTCTTCTTCATCATAAACATCATATCAACCGAATGATGTCCACTGCTGGACAAAGGCCTCCCCAAAAGCTTTGCATCATTTGGAGGTACATATATGCCATAATCGCCACGATTGGCATAAAGGTTGTCGATCGCATTACGCTACTGCCCATTCTCTGGGAGATATTAGCTCGGGAAAACTTTGACGCCTCCAACGGGATTAGATGGGGTGGGGATATTCTTTGCTGTCAACCACACAGTAGTATTAAGTAATAAGATTCTTATAGACATAGTAACGATTCCGTGCAATAAATTTAAAGATTTTTCATCATTTAAATAATACATTGAATCACTGTTTTACTAACCTATTTATTAAATAACCTATTTATTGCGCGTGCCCCGGCTGTTTTACACTGCACGCTGCAGAAGTAACGCCGGCGCACGAGAGCCTTTCCACCGCCTAGTAGAAACATATAACACACAATATGCAATCCATGCCGAAACGTCGGGTAACCAAGGTAATGATTTACCTAAATCTTTATCGCGATGAGACCCGTGTCCACAGTATATAAAAATATAACACACACTTCTTTAATTTAGATATTTTTCCACTTTCCAAGTCAAAATTTAAAATAATGGCCATTGATTTATTGAAATAAAATATCAAAATTACCTTATCACGCTCTTCATTAAATCGCGCGAGTATTCTTAACTACGCACTTAACATTATTTCGCGGACATTGGTGTGGGTTACACGTTTAATACGCTCTTTATCAGTCCGCTTAAAATTATGTGTTAATGTGTAACTGTTTGATGTCTCAATAAAACAAAATAAAAAACATTAAAGTATCTATCAATTCTTAAAATTTGTACAAATATTCTTAAAATTCATTCTTACTAAGGAGACTAGAAGAAATCAAATTCTGTTACAAAATAGCGATACAAGATCGAGCAAAAATATTCCCAATATTTAGCATTTTTTAGAGTTCTGTACCCAAAGGGTCCCAACGGAACCCTATTACTAAACTTTTCCTAACTATGTTTGTCTGTCTATCTGTCTATCAGCAGACTATATCTTATGAACGGTAAGAGTTAAAAGATCGTTAGTCAAAATTTCAGTATAGTGTGTATTTTATAGTCGGTTTAACAGTAAATAATATAAAATTATTACTGTTTTAAAAAGTAAACTAACTAAACTAAATTATTGTTGCGAATTGTGACTGCACTTGTGGCGCAGCAGTTAAGTCAGTCGCCTTGCCACTCGATGTCCTGTATTCAATTCCCGTACAGTACAAGTATTTGTGTGATCCAGAAATAATGGTCCAGACTCAGAAAATCTGGATGTACTTTGAGACCGTGAATTATATGTTTGTAAAGTATCCCGCGACACAGGGATTTCTTTGAAGATAGAAGAGAAAACATACAAAAACATTCTTTATCAAAAATATAATTATGAAAATCGAATTACAAGCAATGAGAAATACGTGACTTCTTTGTTGCTGGTTGCTAGATTACAAACAAACGAAAAAAAAACATCATCATTACAGCTAAATAAGTCCACTGCTGGACAAGCCTCCCTCAAGAATCGTCTTGGGGGGATATGCCATAATCGCCACGCTTGGCAGACGGGTTGGCGATCGCAGTAAGATGGTCATAGTAATCAGAAGGAAGCTGCTGCCCATCCTCTGGTAGATATTCCCTCGGGTCGACTTCTACGCCCCCCACGGGATGAGATGGGGTGATGATATTCTGATTCTGATATTTGTCGCCGTCACCACACAGCAACAAAAAAAACATACTGTCTTATTAATGGAGCGATATAGATATTTTTAGTTTTCATCGTTTTTGCTCAATAACTGACATTCAAAGCAAGATGCCCTTCCCGAATCGTAAGTTATCGGTGAGGTTAAGCAACTTCACCCGCGCTAATTTCATAGATAGGTGACCACCAAAGTGTTATCATTTCTTAGCGTCTCCCTGCTTCAAAAAACAAGTTAAGCTGTCGCTTCTACTTGTAGTCATTAGACAATGTTTTTTTTTTATTGGGGCTAGTCCCTCCCCCTTACCTACCACTGCAACTCCTGTAAGCCAGGATCAACAGTGGCACGCAATGAAATGATACTGAGCGGTGAAGCTCAGGCATGTCCCGGGGAATCGCTTTAACTGTCTTGGATCCTAAATTCGTTGCGGGATCCAAGTTGGATCCCGCAACGAATTTAGACATTAGACATTAGTCATCTTGAACAATTCTGACATACCTGACATGGTAACCACTGCCCATACGATAAGTAAGTAGCAACTGTGTAAGGGGGCTTCACGCCCGGCTCACCACCGTTGCAACTATGCATCTAAAATAGACTCCCTATTTTTAGACGCATAGATGCAACGGCGGTGGTTCCGGATGACAATCGTTTCGAGTTCCCGGAGCCATCACTAAAAGCATCTAGAGGATAGGCTGCCGTTGTGGTTTTAGTGGGTAATCCTTGGGACTCCGACATACCCCAAAATAAAAGGATTCCACCAAAAAAAAAGTAACAACTAACAATCTAGAACAGTAATACAGAAACCATCGTGTGAGAATTCAACTTGCACTTGGCCGGTGTTTTATTCCATACTGAGTCCGCACCATACGTCATACGGCTCATCACTATGGCGCCTAGTAAAAACATAAAACTGTCACTAAAAATAGAGAATGTAGTAGCGGATAAGGCGAATTCGTCTGGATACGAATAAACAGGAAAGGAATAAAACCTCGATGAATATACCGGCGGCGTGACAGGCGTAAATGTAGCATACACCGAAACAGAGAAAGACGTGATGGCTTATATGAAATACAAAAATAAAGTTACAATAAACATTAAACAGTGACATGTGTTATATGGTTGAGGCAAAACTATTCATTTTACAACTATATATTAAAATTATAATATAAAGAAGTAAAACTTAAAAATAATACAATGACGTTGAAAGTTACAGAATCGAAGTCAGGAATGGAAGGAATGTAAAATAACAGAAGTAGGTTATTAATAAGGAGGAAAATACATTAAGGACTATTTCCTATACAAACATAAGCTTAGAATCAAAACATCTTAAGTGAAAGTCATTAGGAACTAGTAAAGAATAATATTATGATGTACAAAACAACGTGATTAATACATAGAATGAGTACAAGTATCTATTATCTAACACATGGTAGTTTTAATATCAAGTGACTGCCTCGTTGGTCAAAATAAAATAAAATAAAATAAAAAAGGTTTTTATTTACGTAGACTTTAAAAAAGCGCTTGTAAATAGTTATTATTTCTAGTTATTACAGATATTTAGGTACACGGAATGTTAAAACATTTTACAGTCTATATTATACAGTCTATTTTATAATAGTAGTGACACTTAGTTAGCTTGTATTAAGTTATTGTCAAGGAGTTTACCTATGTTTAGTTGAAGTTTTTAATAATATTATTATTATGTATTGAAATTTAAATTTTACTACATAACTCGAGATATTCACTATCAGATAACGAGGTCTTGGGTTCAAAGCCCGGGCTGGGCCAAAAAGGGATTTTGAGATTATCAATGAAAAATTTCTTAATATCAGCTCGTAGTCTGGGAGTTAGCGGTATTATACCCACGTGCCACGGAGAGCACGTAAAGCCGTCGGCTGTGTCTCACGACCAGAATGAGGTCAGGGCTCATTCTTTTTTTTTTTTTTTTTTAATCATATCTAGGGACAATTTCACACAGATCATCCTAGCCCCAAGCTAAGCAAAGCTTGTACTATGGTTACCAGGCGACGATATACATACTTATATTGATAGGTAAATACTTATATACGTAGAAAACATCCATGACTCAGAAACAAATATTCGTGCTCATCACACAAATATTTGCACTTACCGGGATTCGAACCCAGGACCACCAGCTTCGTAGGCAGGAGCACTACCAACTAGGCAACGGTGACCGATTCTGCTTGTTGTTTGTCATCCTATCGGATCATGAGAGTGATGGAATAGAAAATGCCCCTGTTGTTTTTTTATACACTTATACACTAGTATGCCTTAGCTAAGAAGAAGACGATTAAGTGCGTTGCCGGCGTTTAAGAAAGGCATAATCTCGCTTTTTTGAGGTTGCCATGTCGTACTGGATCAGAAAAGCACCTCCGTAGTTCATTGATAGCAGTATTATTAAACCCACGGCAGTTTAGGCAATCATTGGTCCAGATTATAAGGATGAAATTTTCACTTTTGGCCAAAGGTGGCCGCAGGTATAAACTTAAAAATTCCTCTCAACACTCCCTATGAAAAATACAGTAATAATACATAGAGATACCAAGACGCTCCACAAGGCAAGAGGATGAAGCCAAACAGTGGTGCTATCCAGCTAGTGCAATGTCACACGTTTAAGCAGGTACAGTAACCATCCATGGGCTACAACAAAAAATTGTCGACAGAATTACTTGAATTCAAACGTTACAAAACATGTGCGGTAACTCGAATTCACACCGAAACTGCAAGCTGAATAAGCACATGTTCAACCTAAAGTTGGCCGACAGCACAACTTGCAGATTCTGCCAAGAATCAGAGGAAACTCCTTTGCATATTCTGTGCTCGTGCGGGCCGCTAATGCGTTGTAGAAGTATCCACTTAGGACAACATATTATGCAACCTGAAGAGATACAAACACTCACTGCACAGTCAATCTGGGAGTTTTTGGAAGCTGTACGATTGAGCAGTGAACTTTGACAAAGTCAAGGAGCTTTGCTACAATAGATCAGTAATGGTCGAGGTAGCAAGATGCCATCAAGGCATCAAGCCCCAAACAAATAATAAAAATAAAACCATCCCATGTAGTACAGGCTGCATAACTAGAATCTATAATGTGTTTCTTTTGTTTAGTAGTTAGTAGTAGTAGTAGTTTCCTCTGTATATCCTTCTCTGTGTCGATAATGAAAAGCACGTGAAATTGAGTAATAAAAGTTTTACGGCCTCAACTGGTCTGCAAAGGGTTTATTTGTAACCTAGATTTTGACCGCCAAATTTTTCACGAACTTCGGGAACGGAATACAACTTTTTTATTACGCAGTTAACTGTAGACCGATGTAATTTACCTGTTGGTGTATTCACTGTAGGTATATTAAATGTTATACGACTGTTTCGGTCTTCTTTAACCAGAGTTTGAAGTTTATCAGCCTAAAAATTAAGAGAATAAAACAACACGTTGATACGAAATACTTGGCTGCGTCTTTACTAGGCTGCATCTATCTCATGGGGAGATTTTAAATTTGTATATTACTTTAGGAAAAAAGAAAGTTTCAAAAAAATATTTCAAGTTAATAAACATGCATGGCAACTGTCTACTAGATTTATTTTGAGAAATACCTACTTCGTGTGTTGGAAAGTACATGTTAATAGTTCAGTAATGAAAGTCACTTCTGCTGTTAGAAATTAATTACCTCGCAATTAAAACGGAGTACGCCAACATCATGAAGAACATCTGCATACCTAATAGTTCTTCAAATCGTTCTTGATGGCAAGTTAAGTCTGCCAACTCGCACTTGGCCCACGTGGTAGACAATGATTCATCGTGAGAGGAGTCCCTTACCCTGCAGTAGAATACTACTGGGATGCATTATTAAGCTATCTAATCCTTTTACTTTTTTTATATAGCAGGGGGAATTCCTAAACCTAACTTGCCGTGGACGTCTCTTGGCACAAGCGAGAGCAGCCTCAGGAACGGAGTAATGCTGCTCCAGTACTCCCATTTACGCCACGTCACACCTGGTGTGGGACATGTGCGCTGGGAGGGAAATTGCACAGCAACTGCGCTACAAACAGATCTTGGCAGACCTGTATCTGGCGGCAGTAGAGGATACTTCTCTTACTGCTACTGCAGACCCGAGGGGGAGATGGGCTACCGGCTGCCGCCACCGCTTTGACGACTTGTCCGCCTTAGAGTGGGATTGGCTCACTCCCGATCCAATCCAACTACGAACATTGCTCTTTGAGTACCTTTAAATCTTCTTATAAGGCCCATAGAAAGCGACCACGTCTATTTTCCGTAAGACTGACCACAAGCACTGATCGAAAACTTTCAACTTGAGACACTGGACGACAATAGGTTTTGATACAATTAATTATATTCTAATCAGATTCTGAAACTGAGGGAATAGAGAGTTCATCCGCTTTTTCGGGCACATTCCTTCACCATAATAATTAATATCCCTTGTGGTTAGTTACCGACCATATTGTATTGAAAACAGCACTACAAGCTTGTAATAAAAGTAAAAAAGATACCTGAGAAGACACTTATAATATTTATTACTTGTGTGACGTATTTTCTCAGGTTCCCCTCTTAGAATATTAATAAAATACATTCTCAACCAATATAACAATTCAATAAGTTGATAATACTTATTTGAAATTCATGAAATATGAGCCAATAATCTACCAATTTTAGTAGATACCTACATCAATTACCCGCATATATTTCGAGCTACGATTGCTTGGAAACGGATATTAATGTCAATCTACTTTTTTATGTAATGTTCCACGATTTTGACATTATTGTTTGGTGGTTAACAGGACAAGTATATTATAATAAATTAGTAATTTAAATACGAGATTGTTACACCTCATTGGTAAAGTACTGTGAACTCATCGGTATCGAGTTCAAACCCAAAACGCGCACCATTGTCGTCTCAAATTCATGCGCGTATTAATTATCTCGTATTTAAAACGGCGAAATAAATAATAAATATTGTGGGACAACTAATAGACTTCCATCGGACCCCTAATTAGACAGAGCCTTTACAATGGTAACCATAAAACTGATAAACATTCTTATATATTTATAAATACATAGCTGTGCCCCGCGCTTTCACCCGCGTTAAATTTTATAAATTATCACAGCTCCACCCCCGTAGGTGACAGCGTAGCCTATATGTTGACCCGACCTCTTGGTAATATTCATGCAAAATTTGAAGTAAATCCATGCAGTACTTTTTGAGTTTAGCCCGGACATACATACAGACAAACAGAAAAAAATTGTAAAAACTATATTTTTGGCTTTGATATCGATTATACCCAAAAACAGAACAAATGATCGCGCTCGTCACACAAAGATTTGACCTGGGTGGTGATCGAACCCACGACCTCTGACTTATTATCTACTAGACATGCCAGTCTAAAAAAACAACGTGAGGAAACCTTAATGTCTAAGAGTTATCCAGAATGCTCTTGATAGCAAGTGATATCGGCAAACCATTAGCATAGTCCACACATCACGCGCTGCCAACCCGACCCCCTTCCTTCTACTCCAATGCACTCTCGTAACCTTAATCAACATCTAGGACTTACCTTTGTACCTGTACCGTATTATGTAAGTGTGAGGTAGAGGAGCTGCTCATAGAGTAAAAAAATGTTATTTTCTTCTTCACATTGTCACAATATGCTACGGTGAACCACTACTCAGGGACCAAGTATAGAAGAATTCAAGCTACGGAGGCATATTCATATCCTTTATCCTTTATTTGCAGTTAAGTTGGTACATTTAATTGGTCTTATAACTAATTACAGGTCCTTACAACTTCGGCCAATTTATTGACATGCAAATATTAACATTATTATAAATATATTGTTATTAAATTATCATTATTACACCATTATTATTACAATTGCATTAATTAAATAAGCAGTAGCAACATCCAAAATATTTAAAAAATTCTGGGTAATCTTTCCCAATCATTTTCTTTTGTATTTGTTTTTTTTAAAGACAATGTCCGCTCTAGGTACATAAATGAATCCCGTGGTACTTTATAAATCAATAATTGTCAGAAAGTTGGACTGACTAATTCTTGGGAATATTATAGCGTTTCTATATCCATACTCTCGGCGAGCCGGTGGGCGTAGTTAGTAGATACTTGCCTTCCACGCCGCACATCGTGGGTTTAATCCCCACCCAGAACAGATATTTGTGTACATGAACATTTCTCTTTGTCTTTTTCTGTTTCTGGGTGTACTTATCTATTAAGTATGTTTTTACAAAAGGAAAGTAGTATGTGACGTATAATAGTTATCTGGTTACCTATTGTTACAACCTCTGCTTAGTTTGGGATCAGATAGCCGTTTGTTTATGTCTCAGGATATATTATGTATTATGATAAATTTTACTTACAGACTTTCGTATTTATAATATTAGTAGGATAGGACACTGAAGAGATAGGGTCGTGCATACCATGTAATCGTTCTAAACATTTTTGTTATTTTATTCTGTCTTGCTTGGGGTCTATAAAATAATTTAACTGTGAGTCAAAATATTGACACGTTTTGTCATGTTTTTTCATTGTATATTTAACGAAATCTATGTACCATGTGGGTAAAATAACTAGAAAAACATCATGTGTAAAACAGATAAGCAAAACTGTAAAAAAGAATAAATAATAATCCGGATCCATTCTCGTGTAGTTCGCAAGTTGTTCCTTTTAGTTTCGAACTCGAAATAACAAAGAAGTAATGAAAAGCGTTATCGAGTGTCAACAGACCGTATCGATAATCGATAACGTATCAAATAGTATCGATAGAACCAGTTCTCGTTTGGGAAAAATATCGTTTGTGGGAACTTTTTGTTTGAAGTTTGTCGTCGCGTAAATTACGTGTTGTACAAGGATATTTTTAT
Source organism: Pseudoips prasinana (assembly GCA_951640165.1). NCBI lineage: Eukaryota > Metazoa > Arthropoda > Insecta > Lepidoptera > Nolidae > Pseudoips > Pseudoips prasinana. Next base: position 32,826,803 of record OX621245.1, on the reverse strand, counting down.
TTATTTATCTGTATGGAGAGTTTGTACTGTGCATGTTGTTCAAGCTGTTCAGTAAGCCTTTGGCGTAGCATAACTACTGTTGCCTACTGATAACAAGTAGGGCGTACGTATTAGCGTGCCTTCCTGAGTATGAAGAGAAATTAAACCCCAATTGTGGTCACTCGTCTAAAGACTAACTAAGGCAGAAATGCTTATCCTTGCCGATGATTTACGGGCCGGTATAGGCAAATAAAAAGGTATGGAAGTTAAAATAAAACCATAGTGAGAACCTCTCATCATCATATCAGCTATACGCAGTACGTCCACTGCTGGACAAAGGCCTCACCCAAATATCTCCATTCTTGTCCCAGTCTTGCATCCCGCGACCCTTATAAGATCGTTGGACCATATTGTTAGAGCCTGCCCACGCTGTGTCTTCACCACGCCACTCGACAACCTTTCTGCCTCAGCGGTCTTTAGTTCTTCGAGCTATGTGCCCTGCACACTGCCACTTCAGTTTATCAATTCTTCGGGCCACGTTGATTACTTTAGTTCGCCTGCACTCTACTCTTGAACCTCTGCTGTTACGAATTTGGGTGACAAATTAATGTTTTGTAGTTTGATTTTATTTTATTTAAATTTAATGTGTGGACTATTGTATCGTATTATTTTATTTTGTTGTTCAATTTATTGTTTTTGCTATTGTATAATTTAATTAATATGTATTCTATACGGATTCAAACACAATGCAAATTGTTAATGAGTAAATAAATAAATGATATTGAGGAATAAATGGTGTGTGCTTGTGTCTACAATGTACTTTGTGCTTGAGTCTTACGAAAAGTAATGTCTATTGACAGTCACTTCCTATCGCTATACGAAACTGTCGACGACTTGTTGGCGTCAAAAAGTTGTCAACCCATAAAACTGTGGTTACCGTATTCATACGTAAAAGTTGATGGACCGTCAACTTCTTTGCAAATCATGGCCGAAGTTTCGTGGACCAGTAATGGTATTATGATATTAAGATTCTTAGGAGGAGAGATATTTTCTTATTGTGTATCTTAATAATAACAGGGGTCCGGGTTTTGGCTGCTATGACCAATTTAGACGGCGATTAAGTTGCCTACGCAGTACGTATAATAATGCATGAATATATGTATATGCAAAAACAAACTACACCTAATGGCCTCACTCTGGCGCCGTTATACGACACCGACAAAAGTCATCAAGTTTGCGCCAAGCGCAAGCTTGATGACTTTCAGAGGCCAGGATTTGTAACACCGCCAACTGCTACACGCCGGAGGAATAGTGAAAACCATGAAAACTGGCCGAGTGCTAATTGGACTCACGATCTGATGGTCCGTGCCTTCTTAAAGCGTCCTTAAATCTCTAAAAATCCTCAACATGCATAGTTTGTAAAAAATATGGAACCAGAAAAACTGTACTTCTTAAGGCTGATTTCAGAGTGACGCGCGCGGCACGCGCCGGCCAGCGCGTCTCAACATCCGTGTGCGAGACGCGTCACTCTGAAACGCTAGCTGCCAGTAGAGGAGCTTAGGCAGCGCTGGCCGACGGCGCGCGTCTCACACGCGGCGCGTTTGAACTGCGTGACTATGAAACGCAACTAATATGTAGTGTAATTGTAAGCGCGCGCGTTTGGACGGCGCTGCTCGCCGGCGCGACTCTGAAATCGGCCTAAAAGAGGTCGCGTTTAATAAGTTAATAATAATTATATAGAGTTGCTAATATATATGTCAATTGGCTAGCAGTTGTCATTTTGGTTCTTTTATTTCACTTTTCTAAGAACGTAAAAAAAAATTGTGTACTAGGTGTGTCCGCTACTTCGTCCGCACATTTTGTAATGCCTCCGTAAATGTCACCCTTGAGGGAAAAACTTTTACAAAATTTGAATCTCATATTTAATTATATCGTATTAACAGCCTAAAACATAAGTTTCAAGCTTCTAGCTCTAACAATGACGATACTTCCGTGCAACTTTTCTTCTCCCCGTTTGAACCACATACAACCCTGATTAAAAAAAATAGCCTATATCTTTTCTCAGGCTCTGGACAACCTGTGTACCAAATTTTATTTAAATACTTTCAGGATTTTTTGCGTGAAAGTGCGACAGACAGAGTAGTATTTTCGCATTTATAATTTAAGTAAAGAGGAAGTTTGTACCAAACTTGATTGAATTAAGAATCGCATTACTTACTTATCGTATGGGCAGTGGTTACCCTAATGGCAGAGTTGTTCAAGCCGCCCAGTAGGCCTCCAACATAGCTTAACGACTGTTGCCTACTGGCTACAACCGGACGGACAGCTTCACGTGCCCTCCGAAGCACGGAGATGCTCAGAAATTAAACCACTTTGACGGTCACCCATCTAATGAGTGACCGCGAGCCTCGTTGCTTAACCTCGCTGATCGTTTACGGAGCGCTGAGAGAATCTAGCTCTGAGCAAATCAAATTCATTGAGTGAATAAAACTGCTTAAGATCTTAGTCCCAAAATCTTATCCTAAAAATGACTCGCCACCAGTTTAGTATGTCAAGATAATCAATTAAAACGTCTGAACCTCGTGAGCCCTAGGCCGAACAATAGTCTAATGGTATTACAATGGCTACTTGTAGGTTTCGCTTTATCAGTGTCCCGAAAGATTAATTGATGTGAAATCGATTCGAGTACGACATACATCGATTAAGGTCATGTTTCAACGCGATTTCGTATTGATACCTGAATCTTTGTGTATACCTATATCTTTCAATCTGATATTTTACAGATAAACAATGCTAGCGATTTTGTCTTTTACACTACTTAATTAATTTACATATCATTACGTCTCTTTCTAATATGACTTGTATGAAAAGAACAGGGTATATTATATAATTGCCAAACAACTAAAACTGCGCACTAATACGCTCACCAGGCATATAATTAGTCGACAAGTACAGGATTCGCTTATTTTTGAAGTTCTTTACTTACTTTATAACAGTAAAAATTATGTCTCTATCAGCCAACGTATACCACAGCATAAAATTGAAAAGGGAAAGTTCTCTAATACATTATGAAATATTTAATTTAAACGTTCATCATCAGCCTGATATCGTCCACTGCTGGACATAGGCCTCCCCCAAATGTTTTTATAACGAGGCGATTTGGAGAGGTTTGCCGTAGTCACCGCGCATCGCTTACACAGGTGGCGCTGCTGCCCAACGACTGGTGTATCCCTTAGTCGCCCTTTACGACATCCACGGTATATGGGGTGGGCCTGTTAGACAGGTCCGTTATAATAATAATACTGAATTCATACCTTAATATAGACAGAACCATTCAGACAATATGTAGTAAAATATAAATTTCAATACATAATATTAAAAACTTCAACTAAACATAATCTCCTTGACAATAACTTAATACAAGCAAGCTAAATATCACTACCATTTTTTTTTTATTCTCTATTTTATAAAGGGATTTTATCACTTATGATAATATCACCCCCATACATTCTACATTAAACAACGGTAATGAACAGATATTATTATAGTCATGACCATATAGGTACCAGAATGAATAGGGACAAATCCCTATTCGTTCTGATACCTAACCAATAGCAGCCGATACATCATCGGCTGCTATTGGTTAGGTATCAGAACGAAAGGTATCACTACCATTATAAATTAAATTGTATAAATGTTATAACATTCCGTGTACCTAAATATCTGTAATAAGTAACTAGAAATAATAAGTGTATTACTACAAACATGTTCTGACTATTTACAAGCGCTTTTTTAAAGTCTACGTGAATAAAAACCTTTTTTATTTTTTTATTTTATTTTATTCTTTCTGAGTCTGAAACAAATGAACAACAAATGACTTAAATATAACGTATGGGAATACAAAATTATGGCCAATTCATGTGATATTTGTATATTTTTTATAGCAAGGCTAATGGTCAGAGGGCACCAGAGGGGCCGCACGTGCGTTGTGGGCCTTTAAGAAAAGGAATAGTCTCGCTTCGTTTTTCTTATTTAGATGATGAGATGATGATGATGATAAGATTTGATGAGATTGACGGTCACCGTAGCCTAGTCGGTAGTGCTCCTGCCTACGAAGCTGGTTGTCCTGGGTTCGAATCCCGGTAAGTGCAAATATTTGTGTGATGAGCACGAATATTTGTTTCTGAGTCATGGATGTTTTCTATGTATTTAAGTATTTATCTATCTATATAAGTATGTATATCGTCGCTTGGTACCCACAGTACAAGCTTTCCTCAGTTTGGGGCTAGATGATCTGTGTGGCTTTGTCCCTAGATATTATTATTATTATATTATTATTTTTGTCCACAGATATATTAGCTCCGTGAATAAAAATACAATAATATTACAAACTAAACTAAACTAAAAAGAATTTGAGCTGCTTCTGAAGTTGGCCCAGCAAGTATACTGAGACAAATTCCTACATCTAGTTTATTGTAATTAAATTTGCGTATAAATAATTGTCACCGATCTTCGTTTCGTACCTACCTACACAATCTATCAGTAAATTTTGCACATCCTCAATTACCTCGCATACTTCACAATTAGGACAATGGACTTTTTTCATTAAAGTCACGCTTCTTGAAGGTTGCCATATAAAACCGGATCGGAAATACTTTTGGATGTTTCTGATTATTTGAATACACATGCACATAACTTGAAAACAGTGAAGTAAAAACAACATTTTTCAGTAAAGAACGACGAAGTAAGGAGCTGTTATCCAGAGGTAAGAAATCAGTTGTGAGGAGAATTTGTCTCGTCAATTTATGTATATGCGAATAATAAAGTATATGAGGGAATTTTGTTATAGTGTAGCGTGGTTAGCCGTCTAACATTATGCCAAAATATGTTGCCATTGTGTTATAAACTTATTTTGTTATTTTTAAAGGTTTTTCTACATTTCTATCTTCTAAAAACTGTTATTTTACTCTTTATAGAACGACTAAAAACTACCCTTACACTTTCGTGTCTCCGAGACCACATAAAGCCGTCGCTCCTCTACTTGACCTCTTTCCGGTCGTGTCGCTATTTGTCTCTGCGGATCATGGCGCAGTTATGAAGGTAGTCGTCACTACGCTACGGGTGCCGAGCCCTCGTGTTTCGGGTTTGATTCCCACACAGGTCAAATATGTGTGTGACCTAAATATGTGAGTCACACACATAGTTGAATGCCAAGCCCTGCCATATGTTCATGGCAGGATCTTAAGAACACAAGTCACAAGCAGGACAATCGCGTGGCCACCAGAACGTGGCCACGCGATTGTGGCCACAAACATTTATTTAGTTTGTCATCGACACGCGAAGAAGAGGAAGACATAGTTGAGTGCGAATTTGCTTTGTGTCGGTGAGTTGCATATCCCAGACGGCATTCCAGAAAGTTCAGAGTGGTTACTGATGGAAGACTCATGAGAACATCGGTTTTTACTGTCCTACCGCAAACAAAAAAAAACAAATTTAAAAAAATATCCACGCATAAGCCAAAACTTGTAGAACATTAATACACAAATAAGCAAGAGAACAAGCTGACGTAATGAAACCTCAACCAGTTATCCTGCTGATATTTCTGTTCTGTCTCATACAAGCAAAATGTGGTTGGGTTTCGACGTTTAATTAGAGGGCGAGCAAATCTTTCAGAGGAACGTTTTGAGCGTATTTGGATTTGATTTTGTGGTTGGTTATTTCTCTTTCTCTCTCACAGTGAATACCTGCTGTAAGTTTATTGTTTGTACTGTAATATTCGAGCAGTTTAGTAGTGTGCCAGTTTGAATTTGTAGTGTGGCTATTTATTTTGCTCATAACATTATTTGCGGGAGAGGACGAGGAAAACCAAGAAGGTAAGTTAAATGTAATGTCGTATCAAGAAGTCAAAGCGCTCGCCGAAAGCCGAGACGATTGGAAGAAGCTCGACCGACAAAAGCATAGCTCTTAAATATGACGATGAACATTATTTGTATTTAAAATATTTTTTTTGAAGCTAATAGTTGTTTTGACTGCATATTGAGGCATACTTTTCAAATTCAAATATTTAGATTATTTACATAAATATAGCTGTTTTATAAAATATAATAGAGTTAACTCCATATTAGCATTTCGGCGAGTTCCAGCATCACTTGAGGAAGGTGAATCACAATTATCGACAATTGCAGCTAATGACTCCAGAAAAGTCACCATATGTCGCTGGGTTGTTGAGGTCGTAAATGGTTCGTTTAAACAAGCATTTAAATTGTTTCGGCAAGATTTTTTTAATCGTGCATCTACTCACATGATGCAAGATTTTGCAGTAGGTGCAGCGTTAATTAATAGGTTTCATCCTAGGATCCTAGATAGATCTGATGCTGCTCAAATATTATCAATAATTAATCAAAGAATGTATATCCATAATACTTTAGCAGATTATGTAAATGAATATCATTTAAATCGCAGGAGGGCTCAATTTGTTAATATTACCGTTGGCTCTAACAATTTAAATGACTTCCCACAATTAACAATGGATGATTTAATATTAATTGCCTGTGGTACCTATCAAATAAAACAAGCTAGATCATATTATGGAGAACATATTAGAGCCAATGGTATGTACAGTATTGAAATATGTAGAGAACGAAATAGCAACCTACCAAGCGAATTAATTAATGAAAACTGCTGGCTTTTGCGTGCCAAAATTCAAAGCAGACATATAAGCCGTAAGGTATATTTTGTGTATATTAAAATAAATAATAATTATGCTGGCAGAGAGGCAATTGATGCTTACTATTGCAATTATTATTATTATTATTATTTTTAATCAGGCAGGCAGTTGAAACAACTGATAATTGCCTGTATCTAGTACATTGAGTTAGCTTGTCGTTTTTGTTGTTATTATGTGCTTGTCTAGTCTGTTCTTAAATATGTTGGTGTTTGGTGCTGATACTACGTCTTGTGGTAGTTTGTTCCATTCTTTAACAACCCTGCTCGAAAGGAAATTCTTGTGGGGTATATTGTGTGAGAAGCGGGTCTGAAGTTTAAGGGTGTGTCCTCTCAGACGGGTATTATTGTCTCGATGGAACATATCTTGGAACTGGTGAAGGTCATAGTGTCCATTTAGGATTTTATAGGTTTCGATCATATCACCACGCTCTCTTCGTTCTTTTAGAGTACTAAGCTTTAGTGCTTCCAGCCTATCCTCGTATGATAGTTTCTTAAGTTGTCTAGGTATCTTGGTGAAGCTACGCTGTACTTTTTCCAATAGATCCACGTCTTTAACAAAGTAGGGACTCCACACTTGAAAAGCATGTTCCAATATAGGTCTTATGTAAGTCTTGTATACCTTTAACATCATTTCTGGTGTAAGAATTCCGAAAGCTTTTCTAATGAGGTAAATAAAACTTTTCGCTTTCTTTGTGATTGCTGCTATGTGGTCTTCCCACTTAAGATTCTCCGTTATAATAACTCCCAAATCCCTTTGGGCTCTCACTGCTACCAGTTCAAGGCCATCTAGCTTGTATATTAGGCGTGGGTTTTTGCTACCAATGTGCAGTGTAGTACATTTTTCAGCATTTGGGTTAACGAGCCATTCCTTTGACCAGTTAGCAATTTTGTCCAAGTCTCTTTGTAGACGATCGAAGTCAGTTAGTGGGTTTGCAAAGATTTTGGTGTCATCAGCGAAAAAGCTGACATTACATTGTAGGCAGCGAGGTAGGTCAAACGTATATATAATGTATAGCACAGGGCCCAGAACTGATCCTTGGGGCACGCCACTGTGTATCTCTCTCTCGTCGGACAGAGTTTCAGCGATTCTCACTCGAAATGTTCTATGGCGTAGGAAGGCCTCGATCCAGTTCAGCAGTTTGCCTCTAATTCCTATGTGTTCTAGTTTCTGAAGAAGTCTTGTTGTGGGAACCTTATCAAAAGCCTTTTCGTAGTCAAGGTATATTACATCCACTGGTTCTCTCTTATTGAAGCTATCAGTCCAGGAAGCCAAGCAAGACAATAGATTTGACACCGTCGACCGGCGAGGGCAAAATCCATGTTGCTGATCACCGATTATTCTGTGCTTATCAAGAAATTGCCTTATATGTTGGACTATCACCTTCTCCATAACTTTACACACTACGCTGGTCAGGCTAATAGGTCTGTAGTTTGACGGTTGCAATTTATTTCCCTTTTTGAATATTGGTGTTACTGATGCAATTTTCCACAAGGGCGGTAGTATACCAGTATCGTATGAGGTTTGCATTAATACTGACAGTACATCGGCAAGGTCACACTTTTGAAGTATTGCTACTGGGATTTCATCTGGACCGGGTGCAGAATCTGGTTTCATTCCTTTTATAGCTTGTTTGATGTTGTCCGGTGTAAAACTTAAATCGGATATGGTTTCTTGGATTTGAGTACATGAATCTAAGACAGGTAGGTGATCCTGTGGTTCCTTTTGAAATACTCCTGCAAACTGGTCTGCAAAAGCTTCAGCGATTTCATGGGCCTGTGAAACTATTACTCCCTGTGTATTACGCAAAACTGATGGTGTGCTGACTTTAGAGGTCACTTGTTGCCTGATATATGAGTAGAAACTCTTTGGTCCAGAGTGAAGAAGGTCTGTTTCAAAAGAAATGCGCGATTGTCTAGTTTTATTTGTTAGTTTATTAGTAACTTTTCTATATTCTGTGTAAGTTTTGTCTAGTCCCGTTAACATGTATCTGTTCCATAGTGTCAGTTTTTGTGTTATCAGTTCCTGAATCTCCTTTGTGATCCACTTTTTGTTTCTTATACAATTATTGGGTTTTACTTTAGGCACATACATAAGAAGTGCATCTTTGAATTCAGAGAGTAGGATCCCAAATTGTTTCTCTGCACAGTCTAGATTTTGAATATTTCCATATGTCGCTCTTAACTTTTCACTTATTTTTTCATAGTTGGCCTTCTTGTAATTCCATCGTAATGAGGCATTGATCTGCTTGGTCGCTTCGAGTTGTATTGTTGACAGAAGACAGGAATGATCACTCTTTCCAAATGGGGATTCGTGCTTGATTTCAGCTATGAGTGAATCATCATTGGTTAAGATTAAATCTAGGAAAGAAGGCATTGCATAATTGCATGTAAATGCAATTGCAGGAAAACGCACGGTAGGTTGTTGTGCACATACTATGACTGTACTTTGGTATATAGGTTGGGCAAGATATGAATCGAATATATGCCCTCCTGCGCCATTTTTAGATGTTTTGCTAATTGTATATGACAATGAAGAGAATATAGATTTTTAAAATCGTAGTTGTGTTTTTTTATTACCCTAATAACTACAATTGGATGAAAATATATTAGGAACACTCATACTATCCTAGGCATTAAAAAAAGAAAAAGTTCTTGATATTTCTCACAGTCCCACATTAATTCATTAAGAAAATTAACCTCAAAACTTTTTTCTTTTTTAATATTTCTAAAATATTGGCGTAAATTTGGATATAATTTTTAAATATCCTATATTATTACGATTTTAAAACAATCCATTTTTATAGTAATATTTGATGTCCATCTTGGGCCTGGAACGCTAAGGAGAGTTGGCATTCCCCTTTACCTATAAATGAATATTTTAATAGTACATAGCTGTATTTACATTAATTATACTCAAATGTAGTTCATTAATTATTATATTTAGGAATTCTTCTCTTCAAGTTAATTTTGACTTTGACTGTATTTGATCACTAGAAACAAATTAAAAATGTTAGGTAAAATGCAAAAACACTTTAAAAATGTGCCTCTCTAAGAAATACTTAAAATTTCTCAGTATTGTTACTGCCTATTCTATGGGAAATTATAAAGAGAAATCACACTAATATTATAAAGGCGAATGTTTGTGAGTGTGTGAGTGTGCATATTTGTTACTTCTTCACGTCTAAACGGCTGGAGCGATTTCAATAAAATTTGTTATGGAGTTAACTGACACCCTAGATTAACACATAGGCTATCACACTAATATTATAAAGGCGAAAGTTTGTGAGTGTGTGACTGTGTGAGTGTGTATGTTTGTGTCTTCTTCACGTCTAAATGGCTGGAGCAATTTCAATAAAATAAGGTATGGAATTAGCAGACACCCTAGATTAACACGGCTATAATAAATAAACTATTTAACGCGGGTGAAACCACGGGGCACAGCTAGTTACAAATAAATTTACGATCCCTAGAAATCTCGTATCTGGGTTTGACTGTAATTGGTCACTAAAAGCAATACCTACATGATTTCTGAAAATGTACCGCAGGAAAAGTAAGTAAGTTTTTCTTTGTGATTGCTGGCGTAAATGTGGAACTATATAAATAGTAAATCTCTTCTAGTGGGAATAAATTGACGGTTCCAAGGAGCGCCGCATCTAGGTTTCACTGTACATCATTACTAAAACCAATACACGTGTTCTGAAAATAATACAATATTTCTATGATGAACATCGTAATATCGTTCAGGTGTTTCATAAATATTTCTCTTCGAGATCAAAGCAACTTTCGCCCCAACTTTTAATAAAGCCTGCGAAAAACAGAGGAATAAATAGGATATGTTTGTATGAATCTTTTAGGGATTCTTTCATGAAATAAAGTCTAGATAGGTATATACTGCGATGATCTTATAAAGGGAAGAAGCAATTGCTTCTATCTATCAACAAAATATAAGTTTAGGAGTTATACTCCTGTATCTAATGTTACTTTATTTATGGTTTGCGTTATATTAGTAGATTTTTCTTCAGTTATAGGAGGTGAATTATTATACATACATACATAGACTCACGCCTGTCTCCCAGAGGGGTAGGCAGAGACAACGGACTTCCATTTGTCACGATCCTTGCACACCTCTTTCGCTTAGTTTACTGACATTATATTCATTATATTATTTCAGTATTTACTGAATTATTATACTGTTGTGTTTTTATTATAAATATATTATAAATGTCTTGGGACAACTAACTCTATGCCTAGTTTGGTATAAGATGGCAGTTTATTAGTTCAACTAGACAATATACTGATAAATACACATTTTGAAATAAATACTTATCTATATCTATAGGTACATATAATAAAAGCGTAGGAAAGTCACAACTGTACATTGAAGTACAGTTGTGACTTCTTCGACGACGTCTTCAAGAACGATACTTGGGGCGTTATTTACAAACGATATCAAAGCAAAAAATATAGTTTTTTGAATTTTTGTCTGTTTGTCTGTATGTATGTCCGGGCTGAACTCAAAAATTACTGCATCGATTTACTTCAAATTTTGCATAAATTTGAACTAAATCGATCGGGTCAACATAAAGGCTACATATTATCACGCTATCACCTACGGGGGACTAACTGTGGTAATTTTTAAAGTTTAAGGCGGGTAAACCGCGAGGCACAGCTAATCATAGATAAATTACACCCAAACACAGAACTCATCACATAATGGTATGACCTGGATCGAACCCACGACCCCTGGTTTAGTAGTCAGTGTCACTGGGTCAACAGGCCAGATAAAAAACGAGGATGATGAGTTGACTGTACGTTTCTTTTATTACCAATTTCAAAAAGAAAGAAATTTCTCAATTCGCTCCATTTTTTTTCGTATATGTACAAACGCCAGCTATACCAATCTGTCAAACTTTTGTTTAAAGATTTTCAACTTTATCACAAAAGCATAAAGTTCAAAATTTCAATTGGGGAAATTTGACATATTGGGGTAGCTTGATGTGCTGGCTTCTGTTCACCGATTGCTAAGTCTTTTGAAAACTCTATAGCCCTAAGTTTTCTAAGCAAATATAGCTTTGAATATCCAGGTACCTATTATTCAAAACAATTGGTATTGTTTTAAAGTTATAGTAATAGACTTAGTTATTCAATTTCTCTTGTTTATCTCAAGTGTTGATTTCATAAACCAATAAAGATATAATTTTAAATTATGCTCACAATTTGCTAATAATCAGATGTCCCATATGTTCTTACGGGTCCGTAAGTGATTGGAGAGGTTAAGCAACTAGGCCCTTCGTCAGTTCATAGATGGGTGATTGCCAATGTGGTCAAAAAAATTGTGAGCTTCTCCGTGCTTCGGAGGGTACGTTAAGCTGTCGGTCCCGGTTACAGCCATTAGGCACCAGTCGTTAAGCCTTGTATAATGGGCGGCTTGAACAACTCTGACACTAAGGTAACCACTGTCCATATGATTAAGTAAGTATCTGAAATCTTAACTTGCTGTTAACAACAAGCTATTATTACCTTTAGGTTACTCGACATTTCGTCATGGATTGCACCAGCCGTGGTCACGGGTCGACTGAATCTATGCCGAAAAGTCGAGTAACCTAAAGGTAATGATTTGCCTTAAATTGTTAACGCGATTGAGACCCGTATCCATAATATATAACAATGTAAATCACGAAAGTTTAAAAACATTAACAACAAACTACCCTTATCGCTAGAAAGAAGTTTAAAAATAACCGTAGTTTTATCGAATATAGTAATTGTAACGCAACGTCGTGTCTCCAAGGAACTGACTCCATTCGGTTCCATTAGAAAAATGGAAATTTATCCAGTTTTCCGTCCCAGAAAGTAATTTTCGATAAAACAATTTGTCGCCGGCACCGTTCCACACATCTGTGCTTGATCCAGCTTCCATTTTTCTGTGTTCAGTTCTGATTCGCCATTTTCTATTTACGTTTTCTTGTTTCTTTGTGCGTTGTTAGTGCCTACAACAAGGTTTTTTATATACGATCTAGATGGCTTATTTCTTCAACGATATTTGATTTTTCTTCGATCTATAACGAATTGAATTCCATGCCATATTGAATAATATTCCTTGCGGTAGACTTCCATGGCTAAATAAGGATCTGTAGATAGATTTTTATAAAACCATAGGTTAACTTTATAAGACCAAGCATAGATTCATTTAGTTTATATATTAGTATAATTTTGTTCCGTGACTAGTCATATTGTATATTTATTAACCCCATTCCACGGTAGGTACCTAATATTTAAGGTATCAAAACACGATTTTATAGAAGTCTTTCTTTTTAAAATTTTATTTTAAAATAATTAGATACTAAAAAAGAAAGCAGACAAGGTGTGTTCATAAATAGTGGCCGTAAGTTAAGGACCTTCATTTCCCTATGGAACTGAATAACGTATACCAACCACATCAGCATAAAAATATTAACTCCCCATACAATAATTACAACCTATTTAAGTATAAGAATGTTTATCAAAATAAATTTATTATTATATATATATTATATTTATATATATTTTATAATTATTTATCAGTTGTTTCTGCCTAGTTTAGGATCAAACGCCACTGTGTTAGTCGTCCCAAGATATTTATTTAATTTATAAGTATTATTTCAACTAGTTTTAGTTTAATTTGTGATAGATCTATATATTTCCAGTTTATTCTTTTGCATTGTTTTTTCCATTTTATATGAAACTTAATGTGTACATACATTTCATTTAATTATTCAATGTTATTTTATTTTATAGCCGGAAGACGCAGCGTGGGCAGGCACCCTACAAGATGGGCCGACGATCTTACAAGAGTCGCGCGATGCCGTTGGATGCGGGCAGCGTAAGGCCGGCAGTTGAGGAGAACTTTTGGGAGAGGCCTTTGTCCAGCAGTGGACGTCTTTCGTCTGATGTGATGATGATGATTTTATCGATAAAACTATGTATAAAGTAATGTAGTAGCTTTATTACATAATAATAATTTATGGCTTGCAAAGTGGACAGACACAATGTGGATATCTTTGGGCGAGCCCTTTGTCCAGCTGTGGACGTCTTTCCTCTAATATGGATCACCATATTAGAGGAAAGACGTCCACAGCTGGACGATTCTTTTACTCATCGGTTTCTCTATAAAATCGTTGTCATCATCAGATGACAACGATTTTATAGAGAAACCGATGAGTAAAAGAATAAAGTTGCTATTTTACACAGTATTCATTATGCGTTTTGATCATAATATTGTAAGACGTTACAATAATAAATCATGCGATGCAAAGTGTGAGTGCAAGACATGTGTGGAGATTTTTCGTCTTATGATGACGACCATTTTATAGATAAAGCGATGAATATGTAATTGCTATTTTTCCATGGTATTTATATTAACCTGGTATCAACCTGGTGCATCAAAATATTCAAGGTTTGATGGGGAAAGAGTTAGAATTGGAGTTGTTTTTGAATTGTAGCAATATTGATATTTTATGTTTAACTGAGCACTGGCTACAACGCCATCAATTCATTTCCAGCTTCAATAATCACCAGGTTGCAAGCTCGTTCATCAGAGAAAAGTATATTCATGGTGGCTCTCTAATATTAATAAATAATTTGTTGAAGTTTAAAGAAAGAAGTGACGTTGTGAGCCTCTCTGTTGAGCGAGTAGTAGAGATTTCATGTGTTGAGTTGGAGCGATTTATTGTTGTGAGTCTTTACAAACCTCCTTGTGCACCATTTGATACCTTTTCAGACATTATGGAGGATGCCTTAAATAAGTTAACTAATACCCATAAAACTGTTATCATTTGTGGAGATTTTAATGTAAATATTTTGGAGAAAAACTCAACAAGTTGTAATTTTTTAAATTTGTTTATGTCCTATAATTTACATCACAACTTTACAGAACCAACTAGAGTTACTGCCACAAGTGCTACATGCATTGACAATATATTTAGCTCGGCAAAACCTTTAAATAAATTAATAATGAATAAGATTCAGTCAGATCATTCTGGTCAGTTGGTCACTTTTTCAAATTCTCCAAAGGTTCAAAGTACACAAATAAGTTACATACCATATAGTGAAAGCCGTTTAGGAATATTTAAATATAATATAGCAAGAAAACTGGCACTGTTGCCCTATCATAGTGATCCGGATCACTTGTACAACTCTTTATTCAACTTGATTAATGGTGAGTTCTGCTCAATATTCACACCCAAACAGTTGTCTGTAAGTAACCGTCTGATGTTCTGTGATTGGGCAACTCCAGGAATTTATAAAAGTCGCAATCAATTATATAAATTGTATGAAGAAAGATCCTATAATCAAAATACGACTTTTCTAGAACATGTAAAACAATATGCCAAAACCTTTCGAAGAGCCTGTTCCATTGCTAAATCGATGTACTTAAAAAATATTATAAAAAATTCGACAAATATTATTAAAACCACCTGGAAAATTATTAATACTGAGACAGGTAGGAAAAAAATACGTAGTCGTGATTTTAATTTAAGAATAAATAATGTTGACATTAAAAGCGATTTAGAAGTGGCGACTGAGTTTGAAAAATATTTTTCTAATGTTCCAATCGATGTTACCAAATCTCTTGCGTCTTCTTCTGTATCTGCTGAGCTAATACTCCAGCAAAGCGTAGAGAAGTGTGACACAGATTTTGAATTCTCGGTGGTTAACCCTAAAGATATTTTGAATGCTTTCAAAAGTATTAATATGAAAACCACTAGGGATCTGTGGGGTTTATCTGTTAAGACTATTTCATCAATTATAACTATAATCGCCCCACATCTAGCTGCTGTGTTCAATTGCTGTGTCGCATCTGGCGTATTTCCTGACTTGATGAAGTATAGTAAAATTATTCCATTGTTTAAAGCTGGTGATACTTCAGATCCTTCAAATTTCCGACCTATTTCCGTATTGCCCACTCTAAGTAAAATATTTGAAAAGCTAATGCTTAGCCAGTTGCTCAGTCACTTTAATATACATAATTTACTTCATCGGAAACAGTTTGGATTCACGAAGGGTTGTTCAACTATAGATGCAGGAGTCAATCTGTTAAAAAGTATATTCGCGGCTTGGGAGGACTCGCAGGATGCATTAGGTATCTTTTGCGATTTGTCCAAAGCATTTGATTGTGTTCATCATGACACTCTTGTCAGGAAACTACACCACTACGGTATCAGGAACAAGGCTCTCGAACTTTTGACTTCTTACTTGGGCAATAGAATTCAGAAGGTCGATATAAATGGTAAAAAATCTGCGGGATCCCCAGTGGTAATGGGCGTTCCACAGGGATCGATTCTCGGCCCATTCTTATTTTTAATCTATATAAATGACTTACCCTACTATGTAAGGGATAAACATGAGATTGTTTTGTTTGCGGATGATACCTCATTGACGTTTAAAATAAATCGACAATTACGCAATTTTGACGAAGTAAATGACGCAATCTCTAAAGTTGTTCATTGGTTTAATGCTAATAATCTTTTGCTAAATGACAAGAAAACTAAAGTCATAAAATTCTCTACACCTAATGTGAAACAGGTGGCTACCAATGTACAGCTTAATGGAGCTGGATTGACCCCTGTTGAGTCAACTGTGTTTTTGGGTATCACAATTGATTCAAAACTACAATGGGGCCCACAAATAGAAAAACTATCAGGCAAATTAAGTTCTGCTGCATATGCTGTTAAAACTATAAGACGGCTTACTGATGTGGATACAGCTAGAATGGTTTATTTCAGTTATTTTCATAGTATAATGTCCTATGGAATTCTTCTCTGGGGTAGCGCTGCGGACATTAACACCATATTTGTATTGCAAAAAAGAGCTGTAAGAGCAATATATAAACTTGGTCCGCGAGAATCTTTGAGAGAGAAGTTTAAAGAGATTAACATTCTGACTGTAGCATGTCAGTATATATATGAGAATCTAATTTATATGCATAAATATAAAGACTCCTTCTGTAAAAGGAGTGATACTCATAATATAAATACTCGATATAAGCATAACTTTGTGTTACATACCACCCGTCTCCACAAAGTAAGTAACTCTTTTATGGGGCAATGTATAAGATTCTATAACAAACTTCCCAGTGATATCCGAGAAATGTCTATGAATAAGTTTAAAAGAATTATAAAAGCCAAATTGTGTAGCAGGGCTTATTACAAAACTTCTGATTATTTAAGTGACAAAACAGCTTGGGATTGAGTCGCTCTAAATTAACACATTTAAATACAATGTAAATTTATTTAAGAAATATATATTTTAAAAAAAGGATTCCTACTGAGTTTTCTGGCAGTGTTTCTCAGTAGCTGCCACGTCATGCACTGCACGGTAGGGTAAAAAAAAAAATTGACGATTCCACACAAATGTAATATTTTAACGGAATAAACGACTTTTGAATTTTGAATTTTGAATTGCGTTGTAGATGGTAATATTGTAACCTGATACAATAATAATATATGTCATGCAAAGTGGACCGGCAGATGTGGAGATTTGGGGGAGGCCTTTGTCCAGCAGTGGACGTCTGTAACCTGATACGATGATGATGATGGTTTTATCCATAAAACGATGTGTAAAGTAATAAAGTTGCTATTTTTACACAGGATTTATATTGCGTTGTAGATCATAAATTTGTAAGATGATACAATAATAATTTATGCGGTGCAAAGTAAACAAGATATTGGAATGAAGAGTTCGGTATTATTTTCTCATTGATCGTGATAACATTTAGATAATTTGAACGGTTCCTTTCTATATTCTACTTGTTTATGTTCTTTTATAGATTTTCGCCTTTATCACAAAAGCACTTTCACTTTCAATTGGGGAAATTTGACAGATTGGGGTAGCTTGATGTGCTGGGGTCTGTACATCACCTTCTCGCCACGTTTATTCTTTTTACTTAAATGAAATAAAATACATTGATTCGGTACTTAAGTAAAGAGTCGCACACGAAGGGTTCTGCACATTTGCAATATACAAAATGTATCTTTTTATAAAAGATATTAAACAGCGCCATATTACCTAAACTAAGCCAAGCTTGTTTATTGATACTAGATAACGAATAGAAATACATTTTTTTTTTTGAAAATATATACATACAATATACAGAAATCACCCGGATGAAGTCAAATAGTTCATGGCAACAAATATTTGTCTAATGCGAGAATCGAACCCGTAACCTTCAAATCAGAAGGCAGGATCACTAACAACTGAGTCACGGTGGTCAGTTTATTTTAACTTTTATAATTAGCGATTGTATGATTGATGGTGTGATTACAATGATTTTTGCTTAATTTTAAATTGTGTGGTAATTAATAGGGTTCTATTGCCCACTTGAGTACGGTCCGCCAGACTGTCTCAACTGGGTCGTATTGGAACCGGTAGCAGATGAAGTCTCTGTTTGTTGCGGTGGGTCTTCTCAGTTCGATACGATGGTAGCTGTAAAACACCTTTGCTACACACAGAAGGTCCGTTATAACAATAATATTGAATTCATAACTATAAATAGACATAACTATTCGGATCAGTTCAAGAAATAATCAATATTATTAAATCATTAATATCAGAAATTAAATTATAATTATATTTGATCAAATCTAAGTAACGATCTAATAATGTATTTTTAACTAGAATTAAATGTAATACTACTATTCATGTTCCGACCATTTTCAAGGCAATTAAGCCATTTTGAATTCTAAGTGAATAATAACCGATTTTATTTTATTTATTGGCAACGAAACCCTAAAACGGAACCCTTTTATGTGAAATAATTTATACCAGCTTCTCAACAAAATGTTTATGGCGGAAAAAGTTCGACATATTATCACAGAACAACACGCAGTACTGTATATGACTGCAAGCGTGAAGAATTGTCACTCTGGCGAAGCAAGAATAGCGATGGGTCTCCAACTCCATGCTACGCAATTTCTACGCCTATAGGTACTACTATACTAATACTACGCTGAAGTATATACCGCAAGGTGAAGTTACAGCCCCAGTCGAGGTCAAATTTAAGCTCAGTTTAATGCCAATAATCTTGTGCTTAATGATAAGAAAACTAATGTCATTAAATTCACTGCACCGAATGTGAAACAGGCGACAACCAATGTACAACTTAATGGAGCTAGGTTGGACCCTGTTGAATCAACTGTGTTCTTGGGTATCACTATTGACTCAAAGCTACAATGGAGCCCACAAATAGAAAAACTGTCCGGCAAATTAAGTTCTGCAGCATATGCAGTGAAAACTAATAGACGGCTGACTGATGTTGACACAGCTAGAATGGTTTATTTCAGTTATTTTCATAGTGTAATGTCCTATGGAATTCTTCTCTGGGGTAGCTCTGCTGACATTAACACCATATTTATATTGCAAAAAAGAGCTGTAAAAGCTATCTATAGTCTTGGCCCGAGAGTGTCTCTAAGAGAAAAATTCAAAGAGGTCAACATTCTAACTGTACCATCTCAGTATATATATGAAAACTTACTATATGTGCATAAAAATATCGATTCCTTCTGTAAAAGGAGCGATACACATAATGTAAACACTAGATATAAGAATAATCTCATATTGCATACTACCCGTCTCCACAAAATAAGTAACTCTTTTATGGGGCAATGTATAAAATTTTATAACAAACTTCCCAATGATATTAGAGAATTGTCTACGAATAAGTTTAAAAGAATTATTAAAGCCAAATTGTGTAGCAGTGTATATTACAAAATTTCTGATTATTTAAGTGATAAAAGTGCTTGGGATTGAGTTGTTCTGAGTCAACACACATGATTGTAATTAATCTTAAGTATATTTTATTTAAAAAAAGGATTCCTACTGAGTTTTCTGGCAGTGTTTCTCAGTAGCTGCCACGTCATGCACTGCACGGTAGGGTAAAAAAGACGATTCCACATAAATGTAAAATTTTTACGGAATAAAGTTACTTTGACTTTGACTCCGTTGGCGAGTCAGTCTTATACATAGATCCCAAACTAGGCAGAACCTGAATTATGGCAATATAATGTTTATATAATTGATTTATCTGGTTTCCATAGTTCAAGCTCTGCTTAATTTGGGATCAGATGGCGGTGTGTAAATAATGTCCCAGGATATTATTATTATTATTTATGTAGACACCAATTGTTAAGGTATGTTCTAAAATTATTGTAAGTATGGATTCACAGTTAGCTGAAAAATAGAGGCAAGGGGGGCTGAAGTCGTCGCAGCCGAGCAAATAAAACTACAAACTGACTAACTTGCGCTAGAGGGCTCTATGGTGGTCGTTGTAAGTTCTTGATTGGCTAGTACTGTATAGCGTATTGTGTCACGAGAGTTTTTAAAAGGATTGACTTGTCTTGTAACGGAGAGTGTAAGACGTTGCTTACTGTCGGCACCTAATATGCCTTTGGATCATTTGGGTAGCATGTACAAAACTACCACTTATGCAGTGGAGTACTATTAATTAAAAATATAAACGTATATTTAACTAACTCGACTGTCAGTCTGTTAATGCGAAGTAAATCTATTAATTATATCGGTATCTCAAACAGAGATAATACATTTCTACGGCTACGGCTCCGTTACGATAGACAAAGCAATCTATTAAAGATTGAAATCTAAACTCGGCTCCAAAACCGTCCTTTTCGAGAAACTCAAACGTCATTGCAAATTTCCGAAGTTCGATTAAAAATTAAGAGACAAAGCCATCAGAAAAGTAATCAATCCAAGTGCTCTATTTTTAATCTTGCCGTGACATAGCCAGTTTGAACCCCTTGGAGGGTAGGATGAATCCCTCCCTCGCAGTCAATTTCATCGACTTTATGACTTTTGATTGAAGTTATTAAGTGTTCTGTATTTCTACATTCGAAGGTTAAATTTTAATGGAGAAGGAATTTGCTGAGTTAAAATTAAGTGTGTATGTTTTAAGAATATTGTGGGTAGTACAGAGATGGAGAGTTAGTAAGTTTTTATTCAGCGAAAGGTTTTACCTGAGGTTGCAAAATATAAACATAGATAGTATAACAAAAATTGATATGATTCATAGTTTTGATTGCAAATAATAATAATAATAATATCTAGGGACAATGTCACTCAGATCATCCTAGCCCCAAACTAAGCAAAGCTTGTACTATGGGTACCAGGCGACGATATACATACTTATATAGATAGATAAATACGTAAATACATAGAAAACATCCATGACTCAGAAATAAATATTCGTGTTCATCACACAAATATTTGCACTTACCGGAATTCGAACCCAGGACCACCAGCTTCGTAGGCAAGAGCACTACCAACTAGGCTACGGTGACCGTCAAATCTTGTATTATTATTTATACAGTATAATGGTTATTTAGAATTAATACTTTTACCATTAACATTGTCACCTCTTAAGTTATTCATACCTACGTATGAATAACTTAAGAGGTGACAACACCCAATTTTACAGTGGTATACCAATCTCATCCCTATAAAATAACTATTAAAGTTGAAAATGGTGTCAACTCAAAACTATGTACTTAAAAACAAGTGGAACAAAATCTTTATTTCCGGGAAAGATATAAATGTTATGTTCTACAATCTCAGATTTTTCATCATCATCATCACCATATCAGATGATAGCCGTCCACTGCTAGATAAAGGTCTCCCCCACGGATCTTCACAATTTTTAAAGGTGAATTTGCGAATCGTTTCATGTTTTGGGATAAGTGAATTTCTTAATAATAATATAGTGAAATGGTACATACCACAAAGATTTTTCTAGCGTGGGAATCGAACTGACGATCTCTGACCTACCACTAGACCAACAGGCCAGTTGAGCGTGTCGCAAGCGTTATAAACTACGGTAGCCACTTTTCACCAGATATGCTGTATGCTTGTTAGCCAAAATAGTAGGAAAAAATAATGACGAAAAAAATGTTTTCTACCCATTGAACCGAAGCAAATGGGGTGTGCCGTTTAAAATTTCAAGCAGTTCATCAAAACTGCATCATGATTTTACTCCCAATTATGCTAGTTATTTATGCATTCGGTTAAATTTAGCACCAGCAAACA
The DNA here is from genome assembly GCA_951640165.1 of Pseudoips prasinana. Classification (NCBI taxonomy): domain Eukaryota; kingdom Metazoa; phylum Arthropoda; class Insecta; order Lepidoptera; family Nolidae; genus Pseudoips; species Pseudoips prasinana. The sequence continues at coordinate 32,805,029 of OX621245.1, read as the reverse complement.
GGACTATTCTGATAACTGCAGGCGAATATTGCGTTGCAACAGTTCGTTTCACACAGCAGTGCTAAAATAGTAAATAATAATCTATTAAATTTATATTTGACAATTTTAGTGCACCTACCTTAGCCTTTCTGCACCACCCAAAGGTCGACTGGTAGATAATGGCTATGGCATTAAGTCCGCCTATGTACAATATTATTTGTGCTAAAGTTTTAAAATAAAATAAATTTTATAAACTCAATTAGCGCATCGTATGTTGTATCATTATAATAATAATCCTGGGACATTATTAGCACACGGCCATCTGATCCAAACTTAGCAGAGCTTTTTTTATGTCATAGGGCGACAAACGAGCAAGCGGTCACCTGATGGTAAGTGATCATCGCCGCCCATGTACACTCCCAGCACCAAAAGAGTCGCGGGTGCGTTGCCGGCCTTTAAAAGAATCAGCAAACAAGTGTTGCTGACCCTTCTCCCCGCCCCGATGGGCTCTGGCGAGCTTCTTCACACTCAGAAACATAACATTAAAGTTATTATTAAGGAATGTCTTCTGTAAGGTGGAGGTACTTCCCCAGTCGGGCTGCTCTTTGAGCGAATGAACGCCGTACCCTATCTCTCTTGTACAATATGAACCAGTTAACTGATAAATACATCAGTATCAGTATATGCAATAACAAATACTAAATACATACTTATATACATTATTACTCCCAGACTCCGGACAAACAGACATCATCATGCACACAAAAATCTGTTCTGGGTGGGGATTAAAACCCACGACCTCCGGCATGAAAAGCAAGCATTTGCCAACCACGCCAACAGGCCTGCCGTATATTTATATACTCGATATTACGTAGGTTTGAAACGTGAATATTACAAAAGATTCGCTAATACCGCAGTACATAATAAATAATACGAGTATTTTCAATAAAACAAGACCTCCAACGCGAGGCGTCCATAAGTAGAATAATCCGCAGTCCCAAGTAGATACTTACACCTACGCAGCAACATATAAAAACATCCAGAATACGCTTCCAACCATTCAGTACAGGAAGCTGGAGTATTTGGCAAGCTCGCCGAGAGCCTTGTATCATTTTAAATGAGTCGGGTAATCAGCGCGATACCGCCATTTTTAAATGGCCGTACCATGGGAACATTTTGATTAATTTTTATTGAAGTATCTCTGTATCGTTTGGATGTTTCAGTTTTACGATGTGCTTGAGGATTTTATTTGATGATGATTTGGAAATAAATTGGACAATGGATCTGTTTTTGAAGGTTTTTGTTGCCAGTTGGAAAAATCGATTTGTGTCGTGGTAGAATTTATGGTTGGATTATGTATTCAATTAGATGAATGGTTGGAAACAGATGGATGTATGGTATAGGGAGATGATGCATGTGGGCGGATATTAATATTGAATAGAAGTGGTAAAACAATATTTATTTGTTTACTTTTGAATATTCATATAGAAATGTTAAAGGTAAATAAAAAAATAAAAGGTCTCTGTTTCACTTCGGTATACACAAGTTGTAAAAATGAACAAAATTCTTGCTTAGTTCGAATGAGACCCTAACCGTAAATATTTAATTCTAGTAATTTAACACGTGAACCTGAGATACGCTAAATAGAAGTAACATTGAACTAAAGTAGAATATAGCGATACACTTTAGAATTATAATATAATAGAAAACATGAAGTGTATAAACTTTAATAAAGTTTATGACTAAATTATATCCTGGGACCTTATTCTCACAAGGCCATCTGATCCCAAACTAAGCAGAGCTTGTACCATGGAAACCAGATAACTGATATACTACATATACTACTTTTCATCTGTAAATACATACTTATATAGATAATTACACCCAGACTCAGGACAAACAGACATGTTCATGCACACAAATATCTGTCCTGGGTGGAAATCGAACTCACGACCTCCGGCGTGAAAAGCAAGCATTTGCCAACCACGCCAACAGGCCCATCAATAAAATATATATTGACCCAAGCCTTATCGACCGAGTTGGGATTTAAATGAAATATAATAAAGCGCATGCAGCTGGTCTTGTTATCGCCAGATTCTCAAACGTTTCGTATTGTAATTAGCTAATACAAATCTAATGCCAACTTACCTCTGACTTGATATGGAACGGGATTACTAACTGACGTTCCAAACAATCTGTTCCGGCAACTATACAAGGCTTAATTGGCGTCCTAAACCGAATCTGTGTAATCCTTGAGAATTACCGCTTAGGCAGCATGCGTGAGATATGTTAAGCATTCTATTAGGGAATGTATGGATATCCATGTACACTCGTAATTATCGTGATCAGTTGTGTTAATAAGCACAGTAGTAGTTTCACAATGGATAATTGAAAGTCTAGTTTCACTGTCGCTGTTTAAATTTAAATTATAACTTATTAAGGGTCGGTTTCACAATGTACGAATAAAGTATCGGATAGCTAACTAAGGGTCTGTTTCACAATGTCCAGATAAAGTGTCGGATAGCTAACTACCGACAGATATAAGTTCTGGATAAAACACATTGCGTTTCACCACCATCCTTATTCGCCAGATAGTTATTCGGCAGTTACTAATAGGTTTCACGATCAAATAATTCATCAATTTCGTCTTCAATAGTATCAAATTTTACCATTTTATTCTAACAATAAACACCACCGAAATAAGCATCGAATGACATCTGTCTGATATCTTATCCATCAGTTAACTTTGCTATCTGAAGCTTGATCTGGCCAATAGTTTACTTTGCAGTTATTTGCCAGTTAGTACTACATATGCATTATGAAACGCAAACGATGTCTTTATTCGGTAGATAAGTTGCGAGTAGCTTATTCAGGACTTTATCTGGACATTGTGAAACAGACTCTGAGAAATAAATAAACTGACAGATATAAGTTCTGTATAAAACACATTGCGTTTCACCATCACCTACCCGTTAAATTTATTCAAATTCAAATTCAAAATATTTATTTGTCAAAATGTGGTCAAAAATACAGATCTTGGAGTAATCATTATATGTCTCACACACAAGCCATATTACATAATGGCATACAAATTTTAACTTACTACTAAAGGTAAACTTAAGATATTAGGGCTTACATGTCAAATATTCTTCTACAGAGTAAAAACATTTTTCTGTCAACCATGAACGTAGCTGGGTTCTAAATTTGTTGATTGGTAAATCTCTAATACCTTCAGGCAAGTGGTTATATATTCGCACTGACATTGCGTAGCTGCTACGACTACATAATTCGGTTCTTAATGTAGGCAAGGCAAGTTTATTCGGATACCGGGTGTTGAAATTACATATATCTTTCTTACGTATATAAAGTTCAGTATTATTTTTAACAAAACTACAAATTTCGTAGATATACATACATGGAAGGGTGAGGATGGATAGTTTACGAAAAAGAGGTCTGCATGTCACCCAGGGAGCTACATTGCATATGGCTCTTATACACTGCTTTTGGGCAATAAACACTGTATTTAATTTTACCGAGTTACCCCAGAGCACTAAACCATATCGAAGATTTGAGGAAACAAAACCATGATAAGCTCTTAGGGCTGTTTGTTTGAGATTTTTGTTAGCCGCCACAGAGCATACACAAATCTATTAATTTTATTGGCCAGTTTAGAAATGTGGGCTTTCCAGCTGCATTTGTCATCAACCATTAAACCTAAAAACAATATTTCGTTTAATTCATCTAAAGGTTTACCATTATAGTTTAAACGTAAATCTTTCTTTTTCCCACCTTTGTTATGGAATTGGATGAATTTGGTCTTACTAATATTAACACATAAGTTATTATGACGTAACCAAGCTACTATATCATAAATAGCTTTATTAAGTATTTCATTATAATTATTATCTGTAGAATCATCAGGTACTATGACAGATATGTCATCTGCATAGAGGATGCATTTATGATCTGTTACCGTGGGAAGATCGTTGATATAAAGAATGAAAAGAAGTGGTCCCAGAATACTTCCCTGGGGTACGCCTACTCTGTTGTATCTAGTGTTTGTTCCATATATATTCCAGATAGCTATCCGGCAGTTACTTATTAGTAGTAGGTTTGGCAACCTCGCATTTTGTCGTTCCGTCTTACGTAACATACAACCTATAAAAATATTTCTTATAATAAACACACCTAATAATATATTTATCGTACATTTTACACATATTTATGGTTAGAATTTTCAGTTTTTACATAAATAATTTCAAATTTATCTTCTAACTATTATTTTATCAAACAAAAATACATACATAAATTGATTTTTTTTGCGTGAAACTAAACGTACGCAAGTCAAATAAATAAACGTCAAATGTCAATATCAACAAGTGCATTTTGCTAGTTGCAGTGTATATTGGCAGTGTATATGGTATTTTTTTACTTTTGATTATAATTAACTGACGATAGTGGTTAATCGTATTCTAAAATCTGGCTCATCCAACGTCATCACGTCATCACATCAAGAGTGGTGTCGGATTTCTGCACGGTTCAGTTACACAATAAAAAAATTCATCAAATTCGTTTTCAATAGTATCAAAATATTTCCATTTTATTAAATGATTCCCAACAAAACACAAGTCTACAAATGAACACCACCGAAATACGCATCGAATGACAGTTGTCAAATGACTTATCCATCAGTTAACTTTGCTACCTGAAGGTTAATCTCAATAATCAGTTTATCTGCCAGTTAGTACTATTCATGGAATGTGATGGAATTGTGAAACGCAAACGATGTCTCTATTCGATAGATAAGCTGCAAGTAGCTTATTCGGGACTTTCTTTGGACATTGTGAAACAGACCCTTAATGATAAACACGCTAACTATGCATGATTTGGAAACATCAATTTAAAAAATCTGGTATTTTTAACATCTTCTTCTTAGCGTGTCGTTGGCAAATTGTGGCCCAGAACATGGCCACACTGATTATCCTGCTTGGGGTATACTTAAGATCCTGCGATGAACATGGTGGTGTGGCCAGTCTGTGCATGATTTTATGCGGGCCATGAATTGGACCGATGCTCCACAAATGCAATCCATTTTGAGGTTGCTCGACAGTCCCCACCTAGACATGTTTTCTTTGCTTCGGCCCACCTGAGTCCGGAGTTTATTTTAGACTTTCAGAACGGCCACGGCAATTGATGTCCAGGCGGGATTTTTAACATCTTAGCCGAATAACGTCTAGACAAAGGCTTCCGCAAAATAATCACCACGCTAGGCAGACGGGTTGGCGATCGGAATATGATGGACATAGTACACATAGAAACGCTGCTACCCGTTCTCTGAGAGATATCGCCTCGGGTTGACTCTAAAATAAAATAATTAAAATAAAAAAGGTTTTATTCACGTAGACTTTAAAAAAGCACTTGTAAATAGTCAGAACATGTTTGTAGTAATACAGTTATTATTTCTAGTTACTTATTATAGATATTGAGGTACACGGATTGTTAAACATTTTTAAAATTTATTTTATAATAGCAGTGATATTTAGCTAGCTTGTATTAAGTTATTGTCAAGGAGATTATGTTTAGGTTTAATTATTGAAATTTATATTTTACTACATATTGTCTGAATGGTTCTGTCTATAATAAGGTACGAATTCAGTATTATTATTATTGGACGGACCTTGTGTTTAAAACAACGGTCGCGTTTACATGCGCCCCACTCTCGCGATGATATTCTTTGCCGTCAGCAACACAGCAACTTTTTTTTTAAAATAACACTAAAAAGAAGGAATGTATTCAATTGGAATGTTTTGCCGTGTCTACACCTATTGCTTATGAATGATTTAGTTCAAGCGCCTACTTATTAGTTTGCCATTCATTAGTATTACGTGCTCTGTCTTATTGCTTAACTCTAAGTGAGAAGCAGTATAGGTTAAGACCTATTTTATTCTTACCTTAATATGATAATTATAATTGCCATCGTCAATAGTATGTGTCCTAGGATGAAACTTAACCTTAGCAATCATATTTTGATACAATCATTTGTTTTGAGAAAATAAGCATAGATGTTTTTATGACACTTTTAATATATCTTTCTCAAGTACGCAAGTAGTTACTTACCTATTTTTATTATTGACTGAAATGTTAGTGGTAATACTAAACCAAATAGTTAAAACTAGTTTGAATGTTACACATAGAAACATTCAGTATTCAGATCCTTTTGAAGGCCGTTAATAATAGCAAAAAAATCAGCAACTGTAGGTATTTCAATGATAAAACATTTTGAAGGAATCTTCGCACTAATTAGACATAAACCATTATCAAAATACAATAAATAAAAACCGTATCTATATGCTAACCGTTATTATGTACATAAACACAAAATATATATCCTCAACTGAAAAGCTTTTACATCACCAAGGTCAACGAAGCCTTAGGTACGGTAAAAATATTCAAACCTAACAAAATCAAATACAACATCAAATACTAAAACTTTAGTATTCATTTAGTATCACTTTGCGCTGAAATGCGTACTAAAAGGTCTAAAGGTTGCCGCTGACACATCACGTTCGCAATTCTTAGCACTCTGACGACATGATCAAATCTCTTCGAGTCACGATGAAAAGTGCCTGTCCATCATAATCTGTAAGCATTTGTACAGACGGCCCCAAAGATGCTGTCGTACACAGCTTGAATACAGATTACTTATTTTTTATTTAGATATTTTTCATGCAAAGACGTGCTCACTCGGGAGTTATTTGCGAGGTCGATTTGTGCGATGACGTAGAATTTTAAGTACTGTGCGAGTTTAAATAATTATATACAAACATGAGGAAATCGGATAATTATGTGTATTCCCGGTGGTACAGTTGTAAGGGTAAGCGGTAACAATATTTGATAGAATAAATACATATAAATTAGCTGTATGGTCCGCACCCCAGAAAGAATAACAGGGCCCCCCATTACACGGTCACATTCGACGGTCACCGTAGCCTAGTTGGTAGTGCTCCTGCCTACCAAGCTGGTGGTCCTGGGTTCGAATCCCAGTAAGAGCAAATATTTGTGTGATGAGCACGAATATTAGTTTCTGAGTCATGGATGTTTTCTATGTATTTAAGTATTTATTTATCTATATAAGTATGTATATCGTCGCCTGGTACCCATAGTAGAAGCTTTGCTTAGTTTGGGGCTAGGATGATCTGTGTGACATTGTCCCAATATATTATATTTAATTTGTTTCTGAGTCATGGATGTTTTCTATGTATTTAAATATTTATTTATCTATATAAGTATGTATATCGTCGCCTGGTACCCATAGTACAAGCTTTGCTTAGTTTGGGGAAGATGATCTGTGTGACATTGTCCCTATATATTATATTATTATTCCGTTGGTATGATACAAAGATTAACCCTTAGTCGTCTTTTACGACACAGGTAGCCGGGCTGCGGCCTAATGATGCTAGTAGGTATGTTCTGGTTACCACCTAACTGCGGTCACCAAGTCACATGGCAAATGCGGTGGCTAAGGCAATCCCCTCCAAATGGCCACATTATGGAAAACTTTGGCGATGTCCTATGTCCAGTAGTGGACGATATCAAGCTGATGATGAAGCTATCTCCTACAGTCTCTACAGGACATCATGTGATAGAATGTTTTATACAATCCAGCGTACGTTTACATATGTCTACGAATGCGTGACTCAGGCTCCACGCTAGTAGACTGTTATTGCCATAGAATTTTGGAAAAGGTACTGACTTGTACAAAATTAATTTTTACAACTTAGGTACACTAAATATGGACGCATACCAGTCTCAAATAAATTTATCATTATCGTTATAGGGTGCGAAATTGTAACTTACCATATTTAAATTTTGCTTATTGCTACCCAGGGACATGATCCCTATAGGGTTTCTAAAGGTATAACTTAGGGACACGGGACACAATATTTGACCCCCAACAAGAGCTCTCGGGCCCACGGGCTTACCATCATAAATGTATACCATTAGTAAAATAAGAAAGTATCTATAGGCTATGGTAACCATTTACCAAGGTAGGCTTGATTGCTTATTTGGTGATATTAAAAAAAAAAACATTAGCACTATGAACATTTTCAATAAAAATTTCTGCAATATAAATATACCTTTACAACCTCATCAGAATTCAGCGGTGTATTGCTTTTCATTAGTTCAAATGGAAGGTTATTTGTTACAATCAACATTTCATTCACGTAAAATAATCTAGTTTTGGCGAAATGTGGCGTAAATTAGTAATTAGTATTCACTTTGGTATCGTTTTAGATTGTGTGAAGATTGCTGTAATTCAATTTATGTATAATTATTCCTTGATTTAAATTCCACTTTGCTGCACTGGCTGTCCCAGAATGTGGCAACACGCGAATGTGTGGCCACATTCTGGGACTAAGAAATTTTGTTAGTTTGCCACGGCAAGAGGAAGAAAAAGATTAAAATATTAAAACTTCACACGACCAAAAGACGGCCAGTTTTGGTTTTTACTGAACAAGGAAAGGAGATTTTCTCCTTTCCATGTTGCACCACCTTACATTATATAAAATAAGAAAGGTTTTTATTCACGTAGACTTTAAAAACTGCTGTGTGGTGACGGCGACAAATATCAGAATCAGAATATCATCACCCCATCTCATCCCGTGGGGGGCGTAGAAGTCGACCCGAGGGAATATCTACCAGAGGATGGGCAGCAGCTTCCTTCTGATTACTATGACCATCTTACTGCGATCGCCAACCCGTCTGCCAAGCGTGGCGATTATGGCATATCCCCCCAAGACGATTCTTGAGGGAGGCTGGTCCAGCAGTGGACTTATTTAGCTGCAATGATGATGATGAGACTTTAAAAAAACGCTTGTAAATAATCAGAAATGTTTTGTAGTAATTTAATTATAATTAATTTATAATTATTTCTAGGTACATATTTAGGTTTAGGTAGATATTTAGGTACACGAATTGTATGAAAACATTTACAATAAGATTTATTTTATAATACCTAGTAATGATATTTAGCTAGATTATATTAAGTTATTGTCCATGTAAAGGTTTAATAATTGTAATTTAAAATTTAAACTTTAGTTTTACTACATATTGTCTGAATGGTTTAGAGAAAGGTATTCTAATATCACCTCGTTGATCTAGCGGTAGTGGGCAAAATCACAAATAATGTGGTCCTTGGTTTAAATCTCGGGTCGGGCCAATAAGATTTTTTTCTGTAAAGAAAATTTCTTATTATATTGGCAACCTTCTGAAGTCTGACTGGATGACTTACGCTGCCATGGGTTGGGATGGTATGGAATTTTCTTGTTTCTTCTTCTTCCTTGCTTTTTTTTCACTTCTATTGGAGTCGGTTCCTAGTCTTAACTATTTTAGTTTGGTTAAAATCAAGTTATTTTTAAACCAATATGGAGAAGCTTAGTAAAATCTCACACTTGATCTAGTATCAGATTTTACTAGGCTTCTGACTTACTGCACAATTGTTAGAAATGACAAATATATTATGTTTGTAAAGTACCCCGCGACACAGGGAAGAGATTTCCTGGTGCGGGTGTAGTAAAAAAGAAATGTTTTCATGACGATTGGAACCGTCAGCTAATAGTGCTCTCAACTTAATCTCGAAATAAATTTCCAGTTTTTAAGACATGACGGCTATGGGGTTAACCCCCGACTTTCTACGCAACTGGTCTACACCGTATCGATCTCGTATACAAAGGTCATCTTGCACAAATTGACAATATTACTATAAATTATATTCTGTTTCCTTAGCTGTAACAGTTGACTAAGAACAAAGACAGCCAAACTTAGCAGAAGTCACTCAAAACCCAGTACCCTTCATTAACCATTAATTCAAACTCGATGATTGACATTTACGCATCACTAGCTTTGAATCAAGAAGTTGAGACTTAGTTCAAGTAATTATTCCTATAATGGCACGAAGGTAAGTAGGTGTTAGTACTTAACCAGGGATGAAAAGGGAGTGGAATAAAATGTCTACAACACTTTATCATTACGCAATACATTTCAAAGTGTATCACCATAAAAATATATTACAAGGCTTTATTTTATTTTTCTTAGGAAGACCAACAGCTTTCAGCGACATTTTTGCTTTATATGTTATACGTGACAGAGAGCCATTAATAGGTCTCCACGCATAAAAATAGCGCATATTTATAACGAACTGTCTAAATCAACTAACAATGAGGCACTTCCTTTTGAATAATATTAGTCATACTTAATTTGATAGTTGTTTCTTTTTTAATTAGTTTAGGTAACGTAGCAGATTTTTGTTTGTGAGTTAGTTGAGTCTGAAAACTAAATGTCATCACAATCAATGCCATGCATACCTGTAAGTTGGATAGTTACTACATAAGTGCTAATATTATTAGTGTGATTTGTATTGTTTCTACGTAATTATTCTGTTGGCGTACTAAATAAATTTTAAGAGATCAAATTAATGTCAAAGGTATTTTCCACCATTGGGTCCAATTTTAATCTAAACTAGACAGCAAGCCACTCAAACGCACTAAAGAATTAAAATCAGAACTGGTCCTGACGTTTTTTGTAACTGTTCGATCACATTAGGTTCACTGTAATTGTAATTTGAGATCGGACGGGATCTTTCGCTACCAGCAGTCGTGTATGCGATGCTGGCTGGCGACTCCATCAAATGGGACGCCGTAGTCTCCTTTTGTGAGGCAATCTTGCTGCAGTAGGAGGCCGCCGATCGGGATTGGGAACGAGCCGATCCCGCTCGTAGACAAAGGAGGCGTCGAGGCGTTGTGCGGCAGCCGTTAGCCCCAATGCCCTCGGGGCTGCGGCAGCAGTGTGAGAAGTGTCCTCCACTGCCGCCACGTACAAGCAGCTCCGGGAAGACAGCGATCTGGTTGTGGCACAGTCTCTGTGCCGGAGTCGGCAATAGGGGAGGGCAATCTCGAGCCCTCCTAGGGTACATGTCCCGACCATCTGGAACATAGCGCAAAAGGGGGGCACTGGAGCAGCATATCCACGCTCTTGGGGCTCTTCCCATTAGGCGCTAAGAGAAGTCAACCGCAGGTTAGGTTAAGTCGGTGCAAGTCCGACATACCCACCCGCAGACACTTTTTTGCGGGTGACCTGCGTAGGCATTTTCCCTGCCTTATAAAAAAGGTTCACTGTAATATTAATATTAAATTTACAACAGAAACATGTTTCAGAAATGGCGTAACATTTTAATTTTAAAAATTTATTCAATGCAAGAAAACATCGTCACAGTATCCTTTTTACAATTTTGTCTGGCCAATTTCTTAAATAGTTTGTCCGCTATAACCTAAAACTCTACAGATGCTAATAATCCAAAGTAGGAACAATGTGGAATAGGAACTATCGTAAAATAATTCAGTTAAGTTCACTTATCTCTCTATTCCGTATGAATAGCTCAGAACTTTGGAATCTTGAATCAAGCGATGCGTTCAGATTGGCATAATTTCTGCCAAAAGTGGAATTATGCAAGGCAATTTGTTTCCTCATTTGAATTTGTAAGTGGATGAACCGAAATAATCATTGTAGGCAAAAATAAGGTAAACTTCCGTGACGTAATTTATTTTAAACATTTTTTTAAGTTTACTGAAGCTTTTATTTACGAAGTAAACTATCACACAAACATTAAAAACCAATTACTATTATCGACTTAGTATTTATTTTATTATTGCTATCGACAATTTATTATAATTTAATTTAGGGCATTACGAGTTATTTTAATTAAAATTTCGTTTAATTTTCTCTAAAAATACTTTTATTCCAATTATTGGGTTAATCTATCTAAAAAATATTAGTTAAGTTATATTTAATTCATGAATACGCATTTATATTTTTATTACGACTCATGACTCAATTTAATAAATGCATATTTATTAGATTAAGTCCAATAAACTTTACTTTGTTCCGTTCCGTTTCGCCTACAACTCTTAGCGCAGTTATACGGAACTATATAATCCCGGAAGTATTTAGTGGATGTGCCTCTTTTGGAGAACACGCCCATTGTATTAGATATACCCTCTTGATACAATATCTACGGGCGAATCAACGTTATGTTCCGATACCCCTGTTAGTCATATGCGGGGTTCATCTATACGCCATATAACTATGCTCTGTGAAGTGCGCTTTTGTTTAAACTAAACCACTAGCTCTGTTCCCAACCATAGCCGTAGGCTTGTAGAATTCGTCTTACATATGCTAACTCTACATCTACGTGTTGTGAATTGCATAGTCGCAGGGGTTTTGTCTATAAGCGTCCGTGGTACAATGTCGAAGATAGCAGTGTGTTTACACTACATTTGTTTTTTTTTATGTTCGTATATAATATAGAGTGTATGTATCTTTTTTATTAGTATTAAAGTTGTTTAGTTTTGAGTATAAAAAATACCTTCAACAATCGTACGGCCTACCTGACGGTAAACGATTACCATAGATATACTTGAAACACATGCGGCGCTTACCCTTTCCCCCTCCCCGTTGATATCAATCATAAATAACAGTGAGATATAATAACACATCTTTATCACAGTAACATGAATCTATTAGTGTTAATAAAATTAGCTTAAAATCTATGTTTTGTAATAAATTTTTAGTTTATAGGTACATGCCTACAACAAATAAAACATGGCATTAAATATTAACGTAAAAAATGTCGGAAAACCTGCACTTATTTTATCGTATAGTGTCGGTTAACCTAGTTTCAGAGTTGTTCAAGCCACTCTGATACTTGACTACTACAAGAATCAACAGCGAGTCCTCTTAAGCACAAAGATGCTCAAAAGTTAATTTAAATTGGTCACCCATCTATAGACTAACTGCGATTGGGGTTTAGCCTCCCTATTATCCTACGGATCGGTACAACTGACTATAAGCGCCCTTACGCATGAATATTTTACTTATTTTTTTATTTAGTTATAACTTTATGCACTTCAAATAGTACAAAGGCGGACTTAATGCCCAAGGAATTATCTGCCAGTCAACCTTAGGGTGGTGCAGAGATAGCATGGTAGGTGCACGGATCATACAATTATCAAAGAGTAAGAAAGTAAACAAACACAATACTATACTTTACAATACCATAAAATACTATATTATACAATACTATACTATATAATACTATACTATATGATACTATACTATACGGTTCTGTTTTATTTTATGTCGTAAAACACTGTAAAACCACCATTTGTCCTCGAAATGTCTCTTCGCTTCGAATTTTCCTGAAAATATTCCGTAGCACAAAACGTCCGTAATAGGCGAAGTCGTTCCGTAGCCGTGTCGCTAGTGCATACTGAGTCGGGACAATAATATCGATGATTTTCAACGGTAACGATCCACTTGTACCTGCTGCTTCTATGAAAGCTCATTGTGGACATTCCAATAATTTCTATTTTATTTGTTTATTTAAAACTAGAAACGTCATGATTAATGAGTTTGAGACAGTTTTCTGACTACCTGTTACATAAACCTTCGATACCGTATCATCATCATTGTCATTGACGGACCTGTTGGCGTGGTTGGTAGATACGCTGCCTTTCACGCCGCAGGTCGTGGGTTCGATTCCCACCCGGGACAAATATTTGTGTGCATGATCATGTCTGTTTGTGGTAAATCTGGGTGTAAAGTATCTATATAAGTATGTATTTACAAAAGAAAAATAGTATATGTAATATATCAGTTATCTGGTTTCCATAGTACAAGCTCTGCTTTATTTGGGATCAGATGACCGTGTGTGAATAATGTCCCAATATATTATTATTATTTATTATTATCAATACCCTAGCTCTATGTCTTTGTAGTCATATCAGTAGTGACGATAAGAATAGCTTAACAAAACAAATCCAAATCCACCAAAGGGTGGATTTGTTTAGCTATTCTTAATATTATGTTGTTAGTGCTATAGTATTTAGTTTTTATTGATTTTATCTACTCTTGAATTTTTATCGCAGCAAGATTAAATGTAAAAAATATATATGTATGTTATAAGTTTGTGCCTCATTCACTGTGAAAGACTCTTAGTCTAAACTAGCTGTGCCTTGCGGTTTTATCCGCATTAAATTTTATAAATAATACAGCTCCTCCCCCGTAGGTGATAGCGTGATAATATGTAGCCTATATGTTGACCCGACCTCTTATTAATATTCATGCAAAATATGAAGTAAATCCATTCAGTACTTTCTGAGTTTAGCCCGGACATACATACAGACAAACAGACACTGAGACAAACATTCTAAAAACTATATTTATGGCTTCGTTATCGATTGTAAATCACGCCCCAAGTATCCTTTTTAAAAAATATTCAATGTACAGTTTTGACTTTCCTACGATTTTATTATATGTATAGATTTCATTCAAGGCCATTCACCTGGAACAAATATGGCTTAAAATTGAAATAAGAATATGCTTATTTATTCCCTAAACTAAAAGAGAGCGAGTATCAAATAAAAAAAAATGTAACAATACACTTTAACGTAAAAGTTGAGTGTGATTTGATTTAAACTTGAATATAAAAACATTGAACGTGTTTAATTGCCTATTTATTCTTTTTGATTATATTTAAATTCTGCTGTGTGGTGACGGCGACAAATATCAGAATCAGAATATCATCACCCCATCTCATCCCGTGGGGGGCGTAGAAGTCGACCCGAGGGAATATCTACCAGAGGAAGGGAAGCAGCTTCCTTCTGAGTACTACGACCATCATAGTGCGATCGCCAACCCGCCTGCCAAGCGTGGCGATTATGGCATATCCCCTCAAGATGATTCTTGAGGGAGGCTTGTCCAGCAGTGGACTTATTTAAGCTGTAATGATGATGATGATGATATTTAAATTCATTATTTATCTGTAAACTCATGTTTCATTAATTGTTATCTTTATTATATAAACAAAGAAGATACAGCAATTGACCTTATCTATGTGTATATATACATTTTATTATATGTATATACATATAATAAAATCGTAGGAAAGTCAATTTTGAAAAAGGATACATGGGGCGTGATCCATCGATATCTAAGCCAGTATAGTATTAAGAATTTCCGGCCTAAACTCAAAAAGTTAGCCAGAATATTACTTAGAGGTCGGGTCAACATATAGGCTACATATTATAACGCTATTACCTACGCTGTAATAATTTATAAAATTTAACGCGGGTAAAACCGCGGGGCACAGCTAGTAAGTAATAATTTGAAACTACCATTCAAATCATAACACTTCCGTTATTTTGCTATAAAACTTCAATCATACGGAACGTATTGGATATAATACCGAACGTGAAACTCATTTTGTCTACCACACCTTCAACATATTACTTAACTAATCCGCTAATAGTAGCTATTAGTAACCTCATCAAACTAACTGAAACTGATCCACACTAATCCTTACAAGGTAGGGTCGGTATAAAAATCGCCGGATCCATTCACGACCCAAATGAGTTGCGAGTACTATCCGCAATGGCTAACGGTTTTATCTGAGGTACACTGGGAGCAGTGGCGAAGGGTATATGTAACTCGATTTATCTCGATGTGGCTTTTATAAAACATTTCATATTCAAAACTACTACGTACAGGTGGTGGTGGCGGGGGAGTTGCCATATATCTGCGTAATAATATCTCCTTTTCTATTGTCGATATGTCAACTCAGCCGCCGCCATCGGCTGCTGGCGAGCATCTCTTTATTGAAATTGATCATCACTATCGTAAAATACTACTTGGTGTTTACTATAGTCCTTCTCTACGTGTAAATTACTTCTCTTCTTTGGAAAATCTTCTAGAAAACCTCCTGCCTTCTTACAGTCACACCATAGTCATGGGGGATTTTAATACCTGCCTCTTAAAGGCTGACAATCGCTCCTCTCGTCTTTTATCTTTGCTTGAGTCTAATAATTTAACTATTCTTCCCCTAAATGCTACGCATCATTTTCCTAACTCTATCCCTTCTCTATTAGATCTTATTTTCATCTCTTCTCCCCAAATTGTCGCGAAGCATGGACAGTGTCATGCTGACGCCTTCTCTCACCATGACTTGATATTTCTGTCATGCAAAATTAGGCCGCCTAAGCCTAAGCCTAATATCCTCTTACAGCGCAATTTTGGTGGCATGAATTTATGTAATCTTCGACGTGATGTTAATAACATTGATTGGACACCACTATTTAGTTCTGACACCGTTGATGAGAAAGTTAATTACTTCACTTCTACAATTATTAACTTGTATGACCGACATGCGCCTATTCGGGCAATCAAACTAAAGCATTTTCCCGCACCTTGGCTTACCGATGACGTCAAACGACTACTTCACAAAAAAGCTGCGGCGAAATCCAAAATTAGGTCGCACAACACCGAGTATTATCGAAATAAATATGTCTCGATTAGAAATCACTGCAATAAGGTGTGTAGAGATGCACAACGCCAGCATATTCACAAGTCTGTTCAAAACGGAGATCCAGCAAAAGTGTGGAAATTTCTAAGATCTATGGGGGTCGGAAAATCTCGACAGGATGCCATTCCTAAAAATTTTGACCTTAACTTGCTTAATCAGCACTTCTCTGCGTCGTCCAACTTTAATAGGACAGTAAAAACTAGTACATTGAATTATTTAGCATCCTGTCCGGCTCCTCAACATCCGCAGTTTGTCTTTAGTCCATTTCCGGCTTGTGATGTTAAGAAGAACATATTATCCATCGCATCTAACGCTATTGGAAGTGATTGCGTGAGCCGTAACATGATCTTACCAATCCTTGACGACATCCTTCCCATACTTTGTCACATCCTCAATCATTCCATCTCCCAAGGTGTTTTTCCACGTCTGTGGAAGGACACCCAAATCACACCAATACCCAAGAAATCCCATCCTAAGTCAGTTTCTGATTTTCGTCCTATCTCCATACTCCCTTTCCTTTCAAAAGTTCTTGAACGACTCGTCCATTCCCAACTCAGCGCCTTCTTACACAAGAACAATGTCCTCAATCCTTATCAATCCGGTTTTCGTCCTGGTCACAGTACCACCACAGCCCTGATCAATGTTACGGAAGATATTAGGTTAGGAATGGAAGATGGAAATCTGACAGTGCTTGCATTGTTGGACTTCAGCAATGCATTCGGCGCTGTTGATTTTGATATTCTATTGGCTATCTTACGTTCACTTAACATATCTCCAACGGTAATTGACTGGTTTCGTAGTTACCTGTTTGGTCGCCAGCAGCGTGTTCGCATAGAAGACTCTTTCTCTTCCTGGTGTAGCACTAGTGCCGGTGTACCACAGGGCGGCGTTCTATCACCTTTACTTTTTGCTATTTTTATAAATGCCATCTCTGATCAATTAATTTCCTCTTACCACCTTTATGCAGATGATTTACAAATTTACTCCCAAGCACCACTTGAAAAACTGTCGGAAGCCATCGAAGTTATAAATGCAGATTTGTCACATATCAGTAAGTGGAGTATGCGATACGGTATAACAGTTAATCCTACGAAGTCACAGGTAATAATTGTTGGCAGTTCCCGAAAATTCTTAAATATTGACTATTCACTGATTCCTCTTGTTGTTTTTGACGGGACTATTATACCTTTTTCGGACAGAGTCAAGAACTTGGGTATTGTGATGGATAATACCTTATCGTGGGGTTTTCAAATGCAAGAAGTTAGCAAAAAGATTTTTGCTTCTGCAAGTTCCTTGAGACGTCTGCGAAACTTTCTGCCAACTGCTACCAAGATTGCACTTGCTCAGTCTCTTCTTCTCCCTATCCTTGACTATGCTGACACCAGTTATCTTGATCTAACGGAGGAACAGCTTGATAAACTTGAGCGACTTCAAAACTTTTGCATACGTTTCATATTTGGTTTGCGCAAATATGATCATATATCCGAATTTCGCAATAAACTCAAGTGGCTACCAATACGTCTTCGTCGGAATACTCATATCGTATCACTTCTATACAGTATTCTGTTCATCCTGTAACTACCCCCCTACTAAATAAAACCCCTAATGCTAACGACATAAAAATCTAAAAGGAATACATAACTAATTAATTAATAACCTAAACGTCGATAACCAAAGCATAAATAAATGTAATGACTTGAACTATATTGGATTGGATTGCATTAGATTGTATCGGAGACTTAATCAATTGAAATCATATATTTGGACCCGTGATTCGTCTAGTGATCAGTAATACGTCATGGCCGATAATAACCCCAGTTCTATTAAAAGGAGAAAAGGATTCCTATTTATAAACTACACTAACTAGTAGAACCTAATTCCAAATAATAGTTAATATTTGACGATATCCTATAGAAAATCTAAATAAGGCCTAATCATACAATTTTACAAACATGGAAATAAATAACGATATAAGATTATGTTGTGAATGTCCTTTATATTATTCTTACAGTCAAAATTGATGTATTCCGGCTCGAGCTACTTGTGTTTTCCGGCTCGAGAGTCGCAGCCCCGCCGTGTCGCTGAAACCAATTGGACTCATCCACCATACTTGGGCATCCATCTTCCGGACTGGACCGCTGATGGTCTTAATATGGGACTCATCAAAAATAAACTCAGCATCGATAAATATGGGACAAGAGGGCATTCTCTTTTTTCAACTCTAACAGTCAGTCATTATCAGTAGTCAATTGTCCTTCGACCTACGTGGCATAAACCTCCTACATGTCATCTAGCAATACTAAATACTGTACATCTACATTTCAATATAATTTTATGGTATAATGTCGTCAAGCATGTATAAGCAATTCCTTGAATATACTGTTAATTATCTCACATATTAGAAACTCTCCTTAAATTATTGTAGTCAGCGGTGGATATTCGAAACGGACATATTTTAAAATCGAAATATATTAGATACTGGACCAATAACTGGGCCACTCCATGTCAACAGCAACGACGAAACACCGTAGTGTAAGAACAAGCTTTCCACTTGTCTTAAATCTCGAACAAATCTCGAAGATATCTCGAACAAATCTCGAACATATGTCGAACAATTCTCGAACAACAATTGCACATTCACACGGTCTCCGAAGATAAGATCCCACCTGGTTCACAGAGTGGTCACTTTATTTGCCATGCTCTAGGCGAGACACATGATGAAATATACAACTGTTTCTGCAGCCATATCAGGATATTAATTTGTAACTGGAACTTTGCTCCGCCATAGGCCACCCAGCCATCAGCTTATCAAACATAAGTAATGTTTAACAATTACTTTTCAATGAACTCCAAGAAAGTTATTTTAAATCAAAACATTATCAGCTTCAAACACCACCGCCAAAATGATAATTATTTGGTTACTCGTACCTCCAACAATGCGCCATACAATTCCGACTAAGGGAACTCTCAAGTAAAAATCAACGATTGATTTTCAAATAGCTACTACCTAATATTGTACCTAGATCTACCTAGCCCTATACTTCTTATTATTTAAAATATAATACTACATGAAAATCTATTAGTACGTACGATTAATTTCTCTAACACCTACCATAATTTCTTCAAACATTTATATAAACTCTCCTTAGTTTATTATAACCAACAGCTCGCATTCGAAACTGACACACTTCGATCATATTACAAATTCTAAATATGACATTAAATACTGAACTAATAACTGGGGTATTCCACGCCAACAGCAACGACGAAACACCGTAGACATAATCTCCTGATAAATATCTCGAAGAAATCTCTAACAACAATTCGTACATTCACACGGTCTCCGAAGATAAGATTCCACCTGTTTCACAGAGTGGTCACTTTAGTTGCCATGCTCTAGGCGAGACACATGAAGAAGTGCACAACTGTTTCCGTAGCCATTATCAGGAAATTATTTTATAACTGGAACCTTGCTCCAACATGGATCACCCAGCCATCAGATCATTAAAAATAAGTAATATTCAATAATTACGTTCAAATTAACTCCAAAACTGATATAAATCAAAATATTGTCAGCATCAAACACATTACTGCGAAAACGATAATTATTTAGTGTCTGCTCCTACCTACAATAACGCGGCGCCACACAGTTTTAAACAAAGGAATTTCTAAATAAGAATTAACACGTTGATTTTCAAATACCTACATGTCACGTCTTAGTATGAAGTGATTATTTCCCGATTATCCCACCTAATATTGTACCGGATCCTACCTAGCCGTAGAAATCACAGTAATTAAAAAGGTTAATACGTGTATGTGAATTAACTTGCCCCTACATCCATAGAATGCAAAATAAACCGTTCAAACTATTTAACCGTCAAAACGATCTTATTGTCACCATAACATTTGAATATAACACACGTTGGGCGTATTTTCAACAACCAATATGTTGTATAATAATATGTTGGTACAACGTCACACAGACCATCCCAGCCCCAAACCAAACAAAGCCCGTACCACGGGCACCAGGCGACGACACACACACCCCTCTTAAATACATAGAAAACATCCACGACTCAGAAACAAACACTCGCGCTCAACACACAAATACCCGCACCCACCGGGACTCGAACCCAGGACCACCAGCCTCGCAGGCAGGAGCACCATCAACCAGGCCACGGCGATCGTGCGACCACAAAGTATAAATCACACAAAACAACACGTGTTATGAATTTCACAGATGTCAAAAGTTCTTCAGTGCAGCATTAGATCAACAGGTGCCTTTTAAATAATATAATAAAAGTACTTACAGGTTTCTTCTCATAAAATAAAGATTCACCACTCACACTCGACTCGAGGTACTTTTACTTTAGAGTTTACTTTAAATTTACTCTAATATAAACTGGTGAATTCTTCTCAATACAAAATCGCCCATGCCGTCTCCTTATTTACAAAGAGAAAGCACGATCAACATCGCCTCGAAAAGAAAAAACCAATTATCTTCATATGTTAATATTCCGTATTTTCTCGAAAAAACTCAAAGACTCGACCGGCAGCAAGACAGCCTAACAATCAGATCCCGTACTCTCTTCACTGTTAAATAAAAACTTCTTCCACGTTCACTGATACAGCAAAACTATTCTTCAACGATAAACACGAACTGCCACGAAGCTCCGACATGTATCCTTTATATAGGCTGCTCGACATTGCGCTAACCTTTTGTTTTATTGAGCAGTGAAGGTAGTTAACACACGTAACCGAGCCTAAATTACAACGTATACACAAAAACGTCTAAAAATAAAATTGAAAATGTTAAGGTGTAACAAAAATTCACGATTATAAATTTCATAATTTGATTTAAAATTTATGGTGAAAACTTAGTAATTAGACGTCAGTTAACTACTTTGTATCATTTAGACACTATTGGAGAAATTTTATTATTTAACTTTGCCAAGTGAATGCTATTGATCTTTAAAGTACACTATTGTGTAATATAGCTATAATAAGAGCGTCTGTGGTCATTTTACAATTGATTTATCATCAGATTCTACATATTTTTATAATAAAGTACCAAAACGATTGATTTAAGTTAATTTGTTTACGCCACACGTCTTCTGATATTACCTTCTTTATAGTTTTAATCATTTACTAAAAGATATCAGCTCGTAGAAAATAATTTCACTTTCATACAAACTAAATATTAAAATATTCATTCGACATTGCGCTAACAGTGTGCTATATATACTACATAGACCTATATATATATACAATATGTACCCATAAACAATTACCCACTTCTCTAAATTTATTAAAACCTAAACTGAAGTTCTACGAGGAACCATAATTCATTCGTGACTTTTACTAAACAAATATAAATTAATCGAGTTTTTATTAGAATAAAATTATTTCTTTGCTTTATAAATCGGCAAACGTTTGTCGTCAGGACTAGCGACATCTATTGAAGACTATTTCATAAATTAAAATACTAACGACTATTAGTTCCTAATGATTCCAGAGATGGAGTTATTTTATACAAATGTTTGAGAGTTCCTACTCATGAATAAAAGATAGATTATAAAATCAAAGCGAGCAATAAAGTGGAAATAAATAAAATGAATGCAACTTTATTATAACATAAACCGAAGTTCTAATAGTAACGACTCGGGCGCATTGTTTGGCGTTATGAAATTCTCTTATTAGTTCCTAATAATTCCAGAGATGGAGTTATTTTAAACAAATGTTTGGGAATTTTGCTCAGGGATGAAATGATTAATAAGATTAAAGCGAGCAATAAAGTGGAAATAAATAAAATGATTTGAATCCTACTATAAGTAACGTGACATGACCTATGTTTAGTTACAGTTGCCCCTTCAATTTTACGAAAATAAAACCATAACGTGGTTTGATTAGAGGAAAATTGACCATATGATTTTAAATTATTTTATTATTCTAGTTTGTGCGAGCTTAAATTTAGAAGCGTTTTTTTTTTCAGTGTCGTGTGTGTAAAATTTAGACCAAACTATCGATCAGTCTCCCCAAAGTAGTAGCGGTTTCATCAATTCTGCTTATGCATATCCAAAAGCTTTTCTGCAAATTTGCTTGAGATTGCGCAAGGGGTATAACCTTGTGGGGGAAATACTACTCTAGCCGTACGAGATACACTACTCCGCTTCCCGAACATCAGTCGTTTCACGTGAGCATTGTAACTTGTCCCTCACAATCAAAATGTTTACAGAATATAAACTCAGAGATTCACATAGCAGCAAAAAAGACTTCCCCAGACTCCCAATTAGAGTTGATCTAATCCACAGATTTGGTGTAGGTAGAGTGTCTGTCGAATAAGTGATAGCTTCTTGTGGAGTAGGACCTTTCATGAGTTCAGCTCTGCTGATATAATATTTTGTCTTCGGGATTATTTCTCCTCAGACTTATCTAACCTAACACCAAT
This sequence comes from Pseudoips prasinana, assembly GCA_951640165.1. Lineage (NCBI taxonomy): Eukaryota > Metazoa > Arthropoda > Insecta > Lepidoptera > Nolidae > Pseudoips > Pseudoips prasinana. Next base: position 32,782,188 of record OX621245.1, on the reverse strand, counting down.
ATACATCATAAAAGGCCCATTGATGTAGTGATATTTCCAAAATCAAGCCCTAACAAACCCTTCCCTTTATCTCCAGATTAGGCTCCATCTAAGGCCCTCTCATACATGCACATTTTGTGTTTTTTTCTACGCTTTAGCTTACGCAATATACGCATGTACAATATTATAAATATTCTCATTTTACGCCTTGTGTAATCTTAACACAATATGTGCATTTAACGCTTTGCATATTCATTCATCTCTCAATATTCTGCATATCAAACTACCTTACACTTTGCCAATTCTTCTTAAGCAAGGGAAGACGAATAATATTGGAATTATAACAAACCCTCCCATTATTTTATACAAATATGTCACATCAACTCAACCCAAATTAAAAAAATAATCACAAAATATTCAACCCTATTATTGTTCTATTTAAATAAATTGCTCGGCTAAATATGTGGCCTATCTTTAATCTTATTTTCTAAACAATTTAAATTAAATCTTAACACCACTATAATGGAAAAGCTTATTTGTAATATTTATTTATTTAAAAATATATTTTAATTATTAGTTCCATATTCCTATAAAAGCGTTGTACTGCAAACGGAAATACCTAAAATGCATATTTCATAAAAGAGACAAATACTGTGATATATCCTATTTCATTTCTGATTGTTCTACAGCTTGTACATATAATATTAAACATAATCCTATTTTAATCTATTTCCATTCCATTAAATTCGTTATTATTATTAGTATTTCCTATTTATTGTATATTATTTTATTCACTACTAAAACAATATTCTATCTACTAGGTGTCTATTCTTTATGGTTATTGTGTAGGAGATATTCTGGCATAGCAAAGATCATGATACCCATATTAACAATAATTATGTAACATTAGTATTTTTACTACTGCTTAAGATGCTTGCCCCTAATACTACACAAATTCTTATATTTTTGCGATTCTACTAAATACCAACAACTAATACTATTTCAACTAAGTGAGAGAAATTTTAACAAGTCTAAATAAACAACTATATAAAACCAATTAAAGGCTTTTAATTGTATTTATCAATACCCAAATTTTTAAGAGGTTTCTACAAAAAATAACTTGAAAGATATTTTACCTAATTTTCCTACTGTTATAAACACGTAACCACTATAAATAACTATATATTATAATAATAAAATATTATAGCTATTAAAGTAATCGACATTTTTTTTTAATAGTGGCACAATAAATTAAACGTCTGTCTCGAAACAAACGTAATGTAAACATTACAAAGTTCTCGCATTGCAGTAAACTGAATTCTACCGCTATTTATTATGCAAATAATAAATGTATCAAAAATATTAGTAAAACGATACTTTACTAGTGAAATAAAATACCTACTAATAAAAATAATCTATTAAGAAGAAGAAGAGCTTACGCTACGTTAGTATGAATAATTTATTAAAATATAATATTATTCAAAGATTTTTCTCCTTTTAACATCCGTTCTCACGGCAACAAATTTGGCAGCTAATGCAAGCTGCACAATTTTACATAAGAAATCAATCAACCAATCCCCAACACTCACAACAATCCAACCCATCAAAATAAAAAGTTTATAAATTAAGCTTTACCAAATAAAATTAATTAGTTAAGTTACTAAATAAATAAATACATTAAATTGCCAAATCCTGGTCAAAATTATAATATTTTTTTCAAAATGAATGATTAAGATCTTACTAAATCAAATAAATTAAATTACTAAATAAAAAAAATAAATTATGTTATTGAATACTGGTCACGGCAACACTAAATTTGTAACATTCCACCCTAATAAAAAACCCCTCAAACGCTAACGACATAAAAATCTAAAAGGAATACATAACTAATTAATTAATAACCTAAACGTCGATAACCAAAGCATAAATAAATGTAATGACTTGAACTATATTGGATTGGATTGCATTAGATTGTATCGGAGACTTAATCAATTGAAATCATATATTTGGACCCGTGATTCGTCTAGTGATCAGTAATACGTCATGGCCGATAATAACCCCAGTTCTATTAAAAGGAGAAAAGGATTCCTATTTATAAACTACACTAACTAGTAGAACCTAATTCCAAATAATAGTTAATATTTGACGATATCCTATAGAAAATCTAAATAAGGCCTAATCATACAATTTTACAAACATGGAAATAAATAACGATATAAGATTATGTTGTGAATGTCCTTTATATTATTCTTACAGTCAAAATTGATGTATTCCGGCTCGAGCTACTTGTGTTTTCCGGCTCGAGAGTCGCAGCCCCGCCGTGTCGCTGAAACCAATTGGACTCATCCACCATACTTGGGCATCCATCTTCCGGACTGGACCGCTGATGGTCTTAATATGGGACTCATCAAAAATAAACTCAGCATCGATAAATATGGGACAAGAGGGCATTCTCTTTTTTCAACTCTAACAGTCAGTCATTATCAGTAGTCAATTGTCCTTCGACCTACGTGGCATAAACCTCCTACATGTCATCTAGCAATACTAAATACTGTACATCTACATTTCAATATAATTTTATGGTATAATGTCGTCAAGCATGTATAAGCAATTCCTTGAATATACTGTTAATTATCTCACATATTAGAAACTCTCCTTAAATTATTGTAGTCAGCGGTGGATATTCGAAACGGACATATTTTAAAATCGAAATATATTAGATACTGGACCAATAACTGGGCCACTCCATGTCAACAGCAACGACAAAACACCGTAGTGTAAGAACAAGCTTTCCACTTGTCTTAAATCTCGAACAAATCTCGAAGATATCTCGAACAAATCTCGAACATATGTCGAACAATTCTCGAACAACAATTGCACATTCACACGGTCTCCGAAGATAAGATCCCACCTGGTTCACAGAGTGGTCACTTTATTTGCCATGCTCTAGGCGAGACACATGATGAAATATACAACTGTTTCTGCAGCCATATCAGGATATTAATTTGTAACTGGAACTTTGCTCCGCCATAGGCCACCCAGCCATCAGCTTATCAAACATAAGTAATGTTTAACAATTACTTTTCAATGAACTCCAAGAAAGTTATTTTAAATCAAAACATTATCAGCTTCAAACACCACCGCCAAAATGATAATTATTTGGTTACTCGTACCTCCAACAATGCGCCATACAATTCCGACTAAGGGAACTCTCAAGTAAAAATCAACGATTGATTTTCAAATAGCTACTACCTAATATTGTACCTAGATCTACCTAGCCCTATACTTCTTATTATTTAAAATATAATACTACATGAAAATCTATTAGTACGTACGATTAATTTCTCTAACACCTACCATAATTTCTTCAAACATTTATATAAACTCTCCTTAGTTTATTATAACCAACAGCTCGCATTCGAAACTGACACACTTCGATCATATTACAAATTCTAAATATGACATTAAATACTGAACTAATAACTGGGGTATTCCACGCCAACAGCAACGACGAAACACCGTAGACATAATCTCCTGATAAATATCTCGAAGAAATCTCTAACAACAATTCGTACATTCACACGGTCTCCGAAGATAAGATTCCACCTGTTTCACAGAGTGGTCACTTTAGTTGCCATGCTCTAGGCGAGACACATGAAGAAGTGCACAACTGTTTCCGTAGCCATTATCAGGAAATTATTTTATAACTGGAACCTTGCTCCAACATGGATCACCCAGCCATCAGATCATTAAAAATAAGTAATATTCAATAATTACGTTCAAATTAACTCCAAAACTGATATAAATCAAAATATTGTCAGCATCAAACACATTACTGCGAAAACGATAATTATTTAGTGTCTGCTCCTACCTACAATAACGCGGCGCCACACAGTTTTAAACAAAGGAATTTCTAAATAAGAATTAACACGTTGATTTTCAAATACCTACATGTCACGTCTTAGTATGAAGTGATTATTTCCCGATTATCCCACCTAATATTGTACCGGATCCTACCTAGCCGTAGAAATCACAGTAATTAAAAAGGTTAATACGTGTATGTGAATTAACTTGCCCCTACATCCATAGAATGCAAAATAAACCGTTCAAACTATTTAACCGTCAAAACGATCTTATTGTCACCATAACATTTGAATATAACACACGTTGGGCGTATTTTCAACAACCAATATGTTGTATAATAATATGTTGGTACAACGTCACACAGACCATCCCAGCCCCAAACCAAACAAAGCCCGTACCACGGGCACCAGGCGACGACACACACACCCCTCTTAAATACATAGAAAACATCCACGACTCAGAAACAAACACTCGCGCTCAACACACAAATACCCGCACCCACCGGGACTCGAACCCAGGACCACCAGCCTCGCAGGCAGGAGCACCATCAACCAGGCCACGGCGATCGTGCGACCACAAAGTATAAATCACACAAAACAACACGTGTTATGAATTTCACAGATGTCAAAAGTTCTTCAGTGCAGCATTAGATCAACAGGTGCCTTTTAAATAATATAATAAAAGTACTTACAGGTTTCTTCTCATAAAATAAAGATTCACCACTCACACTCGACTCGAGGTACTTTTACTTTAGAGTTTACTTTAAATTTACTCTAATATAAACTGGTGAATTCTTCTCAATACAAAATCGCCCATGCCGTCTCCTTATTTACAAAGAGAAAGCACGATCAACATCGCCTCGAAAAGAACAAACCAATTATCTTCATATGTTAATATTCCGTATTTTCTCGAAAAAACTCAAAGACTCGACCGGCAGCAAGACAGCCTAACAATCAGATCCCGTACTCTCTTCACTGTTAAATAAAAACTTCTTCCACGTTCACTGATACAGCAAAACTATTCTTCAACGATAAACACGAACTGCCACGAAGCTCCGACATGTATCCTTTATATAGGCTGCTCGACATTGCGCTAACCTTTTGTTTTATTGAGCAGTGAAGGTAGTTAACACACGTAACCGAGCCTAAATTACAACGTATACACAAAAACGTCTAAAAATAAAATTGAAAATGTTAAGGTGTAACAAAAATTCACGATTATAAATTTCATAATTTGATTTAAAATTTATGGTGAAAACTTAGTAATTAGACGTCAGTTAACTACTTTGTATCATTTAGACACTATTGGAGAAATTTTATTATTTAACTTTGCCAAGTGAATGCTATTGATCTTTAAAGTACACTATTGTGTAATATAGCTATAATAAGAGCGTCTGTGGTCATTTTACAATTGATTTATCATCAGATTCTACATATTTTTATAATAAAGTACCAAAACGATTGATTTAAGTTAATTTGTTTACGCCACACGTCTTCTGATATTACCTTCTTTATAGTTTTAATCATTTACTAAAAGATATCAGCTCGTAGAAAATAATTTCACTTTCATACAAACTAAATATTAAAATATTCATTCGACATTGCGCTAACAGTGTGCTATATATACTACATAGACCTATATATATATACAATATGTACCCATAAACAATTACCCACTTCTCTAAATTTATTAAAACCTAAACTGAAGTTCTACGAGGAACCATAATTCATTCGTGACTTTTACTAAACAAATATAAATTAATCGAGTTTTTATTAGAATAAAATTATTTCTTTGCTTTATAAATCGGCAAACGTTTGTCGTCAGGACTAGCGACATCTATTGAAGACTATTTCATAAATTAAAATACTAACGACTATTAGTTCCTAATGATTCCAGAGATGGAGTTATTTTATACAAATGTTTGAGAGTTCCTACTCATGAATAAAAGATAGATTATAAAATCAAAGCGAGCAATAAAGTGGAAATAAATAAAATGAATGCAACTTTATTATAACATAAACCGAAGTTCTAATAGTAACGACTCGGGCGCATTGTTTGGCGTTATGAAATTCTCTTATTAGTTCCTAATAATTCCAGAGATGGAGTTATTTTAAACAAATGTTTGGGAATTTTGCTCAGGGATGAAATGATTAATAAGATTAAAGCGAGCAATAAAGTGGAAATAAATAAAATGATTTGAATCCTACTATAAGTAACGTGACATGACCTATGTTTAGTTACAATCCCATCTACTCCACATTATCTCAAAAAACGATTTAATTTTCTTCACACAAATAATTCACGATTTTTGCGGTCATCAGAAAACTTACGACTTAAAATGTCCTGCCATTCTACAAATTTTACTGACAAATCTTTCAGTATACAAGCTGTCCGATTGTGGAATGCATTACCTATCAAAATAAGACGCGCCCAGTCACTTAGAACTTTTAAATGTATGGTCAAAGAACATTATTTAAACTTATCTAGTTGCTGCCGTGACTTTACTTGAATCAGCTGAAAGCATGCAAGTTTACATATTAGTTTTTATGTGTGTATAATTAGGTATATATATTTATTTTTATATGTTTATATATTTATATATAATGTATATAATTATGTTGTGTATGTATGTATACAGTACTGTATATAAGTATTATTCTTACGTATATGTATATGCGTTAGCTATCTTTTCTTATTTTTAATAAATTCGTACAACTTTTGCTACCATTATCCATTGATGTTAAATTCTGGTCCATCCAACGCAAATAGGTTGCCTGGAAGAGATCGCTTTTAGTGATAAGGCCGCCAATTGCAAAAATAATGTTCTATGCATACTGTACTCTGTATATTCTTTATGCAATAAAGTGTACTTCTTCTTCTTCTTCTTCTTCTTCTTCTACTACTGCTATTTTTATAGGCTGAATTGAAATATCTTAATACCATACACCCAAAATGGGTATATATATATATATATATATATATATTAAGATATGTTACTTGCCTTCCACGCCGCAGGTCGTGGGTTCGATTCCCCCTAGGACATATATTTCTGTGCATGAATATGTCTGTTTGCGAAAGTTTGTGAGTGATTGAGTGTGTATGTTTGTTACTTCTCACGTCTAAACGGCTGGAGCGATTTTAATAAAATTTGGTATGGAGTTAGCTGACACATAGCCTATAAATTATAAAGTTTAACGCGAGTAAAACCGTGGGCCACAGCTAGTTATCTTTATGTATTTACAAAACAAAACTAGTTTATGTAATATATCAGTGATCTGGTTTACATAATACAACCTGCTTAGTTTGGGATCAGATGGCCGTGTATGAATCCCACGATATAATTATTATTATTATTTTGCTGTATTGCTTATGCACCTTCTTGTAATATAAATAAACAGATAATTTATTAATTTACCCAAGATCATACTTTGTTTTATTTAAGATGAATGTACCAATGATTAATGTGTTTAAGTTCATAAATTATTTACTAATAACAAAAATGGATTGCAATGATCTGACATAAATTATATTATTATCTTTATTTTATTACCTACCTAATTTATGTTAATTTTACATATACTCCCACTGTATATGCCATATGAACAGTAATACAACGGCGTACAGTTGCCGAAAATTAATAAAAATAATTAATAATAATAATAAGTACACTTTATTGCGTCATATAGAATACAGTTCATAAAAATAAATAACAGTAATGTTCATGCAATAGGCGGCCTTATCGCTAAAAGCGATCTCTTCCAGGCAACCATTCAGTTGGATGAACCAAAATTTATATGGATATTAAAAGGGGATTAATTAATGGTTCTAATACGGTTAAGACAATCTTTTCTAATTAAAACTAGACAATAACGAATATTTATATTCTTCACTAAGGTACCAAAATACTGAGTTGTCATACTTTTTAATTCTTATTTTAAAGTAAGGTATAAACAAAACCCAAAATATATATTTTTTAAACTTAACTTTTTTATCATGAAAATATGCGGGGGACTTTAGCAATATACAACTTACTACAACTCATTCAGACTCAGAACAGCTATAATTGTCTTGCACGGTGATCGGACCCGGAACACGAGGCGACCAATTTGGCCACTGCGCCACCCGTACAGAGAAAATTGGTATAAGGTTTTGAAAAAAACGAAATGTAAAGGTATTTTGGAAAGTTGAAGTCTAAAACAATTTTCCTTTTCCCTTTATCTTTATATCCGATATTTTTTCACCGAAGATAACGTGGCGAATATTTTAAGTATTTCAAGTCGTTTAATAATATGGTTAATTAAATCTAGCTTGCATTTGAGTATAATGTCGACTAAAATGCAAGCTAGATTGAAGAGCTGGACGCAGGTAGCGTTAGGCTGGCAATCGTGGAGATCTTTGAGGGATTGGACAGCTGTGTATTTCGGCTGATACATTCAGTCAAAAAAGTATCGGGAATGGATGATTTGTTTATGGATCCAAATTCAAATTTGAGATTTTTTTGTTGTTGTTAGATTGACACAACTGTTTTCCATTTTGGCGCGGAGTTTGAGTTGCAACTGTTATTTATATTAAATACAGTGCTGGTTTTAGTAATATCATATATAGTGTGTATTGCATCGCTAATGGAATTTCGTGTTCGCAGTCACTGAAAATGTTACAGAAGGCTTACGTGGTTCAAAGCGTTCAAAAGCGGTCGAGATGTGTTGAAAGATTTGCCTCGCTCTGGTAGGCCATCAACGTCTGCAACTGAAGTTAACATCTCAAAGGTGAAGGAAATAATGACTGAAAATCCTCATTCAAATCTGAGAGAGATAGCCACCGAACTTTCTGTATCTCACGAGTCGATTCGTACCATTTTAACTAATCATTTGGGTATAAAACATGTTGCCGCTCGGCTAGTCCCAAAAGATCTGAATTTTCTCCAAAAACTCAATAGCATGAAAGTCGCTGAGGACATGGTGAACGAGTCAATTCCGACCCAACATTCATGAAACGCATTGTTACTGGTGACGAGACGTGGGTTTACGAGTTGGACATGCAAACTAGTCAACAAGCTTTAGAGTGGCGACTCAACCGAAACCGAAAAAACCACGCCAGAGTCGATCAAAAGTCAAAGTCATGTTGACTGTTTTTTTTTACTATCGCGGTGTTGTGCACTCAGAATTCTTACCGGAAGGGCGAACAGTAAATAAAGAATATTATTTGAGCGTTATGCGGTAAATTCGACGAAAAAGGCCAGATTTGTGGAAAGAAAATTCTTGGATTTAGCACCACGATAATGCGCCTTCGCACGTGGCCATCATTGTGAATGAATTTTTGACCAAACACTCAACAAATACCATCCAGCAACCACCATATTCACCAGATATGGCTCCAGCTGACTTCTTTCTTTTTCCTAAACTCAAATTACCACTTCGTGGTACCCGTTTTCAATCGGTAGAAGACATTAAGGAAAATTCGCGACGAGAACTGAACTCAATTCCGAAAGCAGCGTTTAAAAAATGTTTTGATGAATGGATTATTCGTTGGCGTAAGTGTATCGTTTCTGAAGGAGCATACTTTGAAGGTGATAAAATAAATTTGGATGAATAACAAACATTTTGTATATTATTGATCTTTTCCCGGTACTTTCTTGACAGAGTAGTATGTCGATGATGCTATAAGTAACTCAGGCAGCTTAATTTTACATTCCTTTATTTTACTTCAGGCCGTCTCACTTTAAAATCATGTAAATCTCTTTGGTAGCTGAATTCAGTACAGTGTAAGATATAGAGATGTGTAAAAATTAATGTGAAAAAAAAACACTTGCCTTGAAATATGTAATGTTGACAAACTGTTTCGATAGAAAACAATTAGATTGGATTGTTCGCAAATAAAATGCCTCATATCTTGACCAGCTTCTAATTAATGATAATAATATTCTTTGCAGTTATTGGTCTGAACACCTGTTGGAACTTACCGGAGCAACTATTAATATAAATGGTGATTTTTATCAATTATATCAGAGATATTAATATGTTGTTCCATCCATACAATCCATTACCATATCGAGTAGTATTGTTATATCGAAATTGATTGATGTAAATTGTTGATAGCAGCGCTGCAACAATCATCTACCAAGATGTTGTGGCCAATATGATGAAATTGTTCACGCATACATATTAACTCCTCTTGCCTCTTTGGTCTAGCGGTAGCATGTGCAACCGCAGATACTGAGGTCCTGGGTCCCAAACCCGAGTCGGACCAAAACGTGATTTTGGGATGTTTTTATTACGATTTTTTTTTCAGTATGAGCCCAAAGTCTGCGAGATGCCTCGTACCTCGGAGAGCACGTTAAGCTGTCGGTGGTGTACCTAACCTATTTCCGGTCGGTTTGCTATATACTCGTATTGTAAGTGCCCTTATGTTTGCGCACACACTTGTGCACTGCAATATGTACCACGTAGATAGCTATTCCCATTGAGACTGGCCGCCGTTACCGAAATTCAGCAAGAATGACATTATTATAATCTTCTTAATCTACACACATAATCATAAATATTTACCAAATTCTAGTCTTCCACAGATTATATACTTTTTGTTACAATTACCATAAACATTTTTGCCATTTAATTATCGACATTAACTAAGGTTAATTTCCATTGTCAATAAGCAAAAATATGCATTTAATCTTATATTTTACAAAATATAGGTAAATATTATAATCATGTAGGAATTAAGTCAGCATTTAGCCAGCCGTGTGTGAACAATGTTCCAGGATATTATTACTTAAGACTAGCTGTGCCCCGCGGTTTTAGCTGCGTAAAACTTTATAAATTAAAGCCTATGTGTTAATCCAGGGTGTCAGCTAACTCCATACCAAATTTTGTTAAACTCGCTCTAGCCAATTAGACGTGAAGAAGTAACAAACGCACACACTCACAAACTTTCGCCTTTTTAATATTAGTGTGGTAACACGTTTCTTAATGTATAGTTAGACTTTAGTGTCCGAGTAGGTCAAGTTGCCCAGGAACCGTTTTACTGGACATATCAAGTGTTTCCTGAGGAATACAGCCAGGAACAACAGTTTATCATGCCCTCCGAAACATCGATACATATTTTGTGGTAACTCATCTGTATACTGACTACGGGCCTAGGTGTTTTACCCATGATTCCAAATCGCTAAGAGCAACTAGCTATGGACGTGCTATAAGATAATTATCATCTTAAATAATAAATTGGTTCTCGATAATACCATTTTCATGGGGGTGAGGCACAAATAGAGAATTCTACAAACTGACCTTTTTTTTCAGACATCTTTAAAATGAATTGTATACATTTAATTGCGGGTGGGAAGCGATCCCACGACCACGGGGTATCCGGCCCCATGTGCGTTAACCGCTCCGCCACCGCACCGTGGTACTGACACTTCGAATTTATACAATCCATTCGATATTTCATAACGCATTTACCATTTCTTACAGTGCATCTATATATATAAAAATAAATAATAATATATATAGGGACAATGTCACACAGATCATCCTAGCCCCAAACTAAGCAAAGCTTGTACTATGGGTACCAGGCGACGATATACATACCTATATAGATAGATAAATACTTAAATACATAGAAAACATCCATGACTCAGAAACAAATATTCGTGCTCATCACACAAATATTTGCACTTACCGGGATTCGAACCCAGGACCACCAGCTTCGTAGGCAGGAGCACAACCGTGCCACTTTTCGTTGTAAAGTTATAACTCAACAACGCCTTTACCGATTTGGCTAATTTTGGTCTTGAATTATTCGTGGAGGTCCAGGGAAGATTTGTACGTAGAGAAATTTTTAAAAAAGTCTTGAATATGTGTAAAATCAACATCTTTCTATAATCCCATATACAAACAATTTGTACTAATACTTAAAAGCATAGCGAAGCACGTACCGGGCCGCTAGTATATTGTAAAACAATAGTGTTTTATGGTATGTCAAAACCATACCAACCAAAGCTGATTGGGGTCGGGGGAAGGGTCAGCAACACTTGTCTGCTGACTCTTAAAGGCCGGCAACGCACTCGCAACTCCTCTGGTGTTGCGAGTGTACATGGGCGCCGGTGATCACTTACCATCAGGTGACCCACTTGCATGGTGTCGTCATCTGACATAAAAAAAAAATATGAATATATGTATTCGGACGGTCACCGGAGCCTAGTTTGTTAGTGCTCCTGCCTACGAAGCTGGTGGTCCTGAGTTCGAATCCCGGTAAGTGCAAATATTTGTGTGATGAGCACGAATATTTGTTTCTCAGTCATGGATGTTTTCTATGTATATAAGTATTTATCTATCTATATAAGTATGTATATCGTCGCCTGGTACCCATAGTGCAAGCTTTGCTTAGTTTGGGGTTAGGATGATCCGTGTGACATTGTCCCTAGATATTATATAATTATATATTATTTATTACTATTGTTCCCAGCAACTTAACGAAGCGGTAATCTTCCAACCACGTGGGTCTACCGCTAATAGTTCTTTTTACTTTTATATCTTATAAACTGGGGCACAGCAATTATTGTTTATCTTTATGACGGTAGATGAAGATTTTATAGCCCGTAAAAGATAACTTACATAATCATTATATATAGAATTATTAATTTTAAATCTAGAAATAAATTCACAATTCTTTATTGGAATTCGAATTACTACCTAAGTGGCATTTAGTGGCTGTCCATAAGTGATCGGTGAGGAGGGAGGCTCACGGTGAGTCCATAGATGGGTGACCGTCAAAGTGGTTTAATTTCTGAGCGTCTTCGTGCTTCGAAGGGCACGTTAATAATGATAACAATTTATTTTCAGATAAACATCCATACTGTTAGTAACAATTTTTATTTACCTATGTTAGTACTCCTACTTCAATAGGACTCTTAAGAACTCCTTCATAATGCAGGAGTTATACTTCTCAGCAATGAGTTGAATTAGGATGCCATTAGTGCTGCTCCACAATCTGCTAAGTAAAGAGGCAACCCGCTTACGAATAATAGCATGAACGCCGTCTACTCTAACTTCTGTAAACATGCTAAAAGCACTACAAAAGCGAGGCAGGCCTAATAGTATCCTAAAGCTATTGTTATACTGAACGCGCAGCATATTAAGCTATCTCCGGGTATACTTAACCAACAGGCTGCTCGTGTAGAACGTCTGACAGTATCCTTAAAAAGAGACTTTAACATCGTTACTACAGCGAGCAAACCTGCGGGCCAACATGTTAATCCTGATCGCCATTGCCCTGCGCTCTCTTTCAATATCCACTTGGTCATCAAGGTCCTAGGTAAGTTAGTGGCCTTAAGGGTTAAGCTGTTGGTTCTGCTTGTAGACATTAGGCAATAGTCGTTAAGCCATGTCGGAGGCCTATTGGGTGGCTTGAACAACTCTGACACAGTAAGTGGCATTTCTCACACCCGCTGAGCTTTGGGCTTATTTAAAGGAGTAGACAGAATCAAAGACTGGGTCAAAATGATATTTTGATTATAATTGAATTTACTACTTAGACTTCTTAATAGAAAGCCATTGTCGCGATGAATACTACAAGATCGTAATCGTAGAACATACATGGGGGTGCTTCGGATACTCCTCATCATAAAGTATCAAAATTTTGCGTTTGAACGTCAACTCCTCGGCCACCTTGGCTGTAATGATGACAATTTTACCTAATCTCATGAATGAATGATATCCACCGCTGGACAGCAGACTCTCCTAAGAATAGGGGCGGTTACGTCACCTACAGACTGACTCAGATACTCACCGGACACGGGTGTTTCGGTGAGTATCTGTGCCGGATCGGCCGAGAAGCGACGACACGTTGTCACCATTGCGGGAGCGACCTGGACTCTGCCCAGCATACGCTGGAGGAGTGCCCGCACTCGTGTATGCGATGCTGGCTGGCGACTCCACCAAATGGGACGCCGTGGTCTCCTTCTGTGAGGCAGTTTTGCTGCAGAAGGAGGCCGCCGAACGGGATCGGGAACGAGCCGATCCCGCTCGTACGCGGAGGAGACGTCGGGGTGGCGGCGGCAGCCGTTAGCCCAACGCCCCTCAGGGCCGCGGCGGCAGTGTGAGAAGTGTCCTCTACTGCCGCCACGTACAAGCGGCTCCGGGATGACAGCGATCTGTTTGTGGCGCAGTCGCTGTGCCGTACTGGCAGGAGTCGGCAATAGGGGAGGGCAATCCAAAGGAGCCCTCCCAGGGTACGTGTCCCGACCATCTGGGACATGGCGCAAAGGGGTACTGGAGCAGCATACCCGCGTTCTCGGGACTCCCCCATCAGGCGCCAAGAGAAGTCCACGGCAGGTAGGTTTAGTCGGTGCAAGTCCGACATACCCACCCGCAGACACTTTTTGCGGGTGGCATGCGAAGGTATTCCCCCTGCCTTAACAAAAAAAAAAAAAAAAAAGTCTCTCCTAAGAATGGGGAAGCATAGTTGGCACGCTTGGACGGGTTGAACAGAGGCGGCCGCAGTATAATGTTTATAGTACTCAGTGAGGCACTGCTGCCCGTTCTCTGGTAGGTATTCCCTTGGAGAGAAGAAAAAGAAGACTTCTATGCCACCCACGGAATGAGATGGGGTGTTTATATTAATCATCGTCACCCCACGGCATGTATAAAAAATCGTCACTTGAGAACGGTTACATTGAATCAGCTTTAGGTTGCATTGTAGCTGCGTAGCTTCACCCAGATAATCATCATCATATCAGCTGAAACACGTCCACTACTTGACAAAGGCCTCCCCCAAGGATCTCCAAATGGCCGGTATTGCGTTGCCTGCATCCAGCGGCTTCCCGCGACCCTTACAAGATCACCGGTCCATCTTATATTGTGCCTGCTCACACTGCATCTTCCGGTACGTGGTCGTCACTCGAGAACCACCCAGATAATGCACCTTAAAATTCAGTTAGTACTCGAAATCTCTCAGAATATTGTTTTTGGTACGTGCATTCAACCTATCATTTCCACTTACCACGTTCAATTACTATGCGCCTTTTATTAAACCGGACTGAAGTTTCATCGGCATTACAAATACCAGATACTTTTTCATCATATTTTTTTATACTCGTTCTATTTTTATTCATTTATTTTATATCCTTAGTTATGGTGAGCAATACTATTCACCGCATTGAATCGACATTTTAATTGATACGGTTGGTACTAACGATCTGCAATATAAAACAGTTAGATAGTATTATGTATCAAATCCGTGCTTTAAAGCCTTTTTGCCATACCTAATATTGGAATCTAATATAACAGCTCACTTAGTTCGGGCATGTTTGCGGATGCGCGCACTGATTGTTTTCACGCTACGATGCGTAAAAGGTGCGCCTCCCTGGTGCCCAGAGTCCGGGCCAGCTCTAACACTGTCCTGATGATGATCGCGGATCGATTGGATTGCCCCTATATCCAGCATTGCTCTCAGAGGCAAGTCATAAAGTGTGGGATATAGGCGTAATTTCAATCTTCTAAATATAGCGTTAGTGAATTTAATTATATGTACAAATATTTATTAATAAATTAGTATCGTGTGTGTTATTATTTTTATTTTTTTATTATGTTATTTCTAATTATTCATTTTGTTTTTGTATTTTATTATGTTTGTATTTTCTGCCTATGGGTCGCAATTAGTTACCCGCAATAAACATATTTTATTTTATTTTTATTTTTTATTAGGACCTTTAAATTGACTCTCGGTGCTTTTGCAGCTGACTTCTCTAGTTACAATTCTCTCGATTTATCAGGCTATAGCCTCTTTATATCATTCTGTCTCCCGCTTTGGTCTGGAGGGAAGTGGAACTATTAATTTCGAACTCCTCCTTTTTTCTTTCTGATTAAATTCGTTGCGAGATCCAAGACAGTTAAAGCGATTCCCCGGGACATGGCTGAGCCTCACCGCTCAGTGTCATTTCATTGTGTGACACTGTTGATCCTGGCTTACAGGAGTTGCAGTGGTGGGTAAGAGGGAAGCACTAGTCCCGATTGAAAAAATATATTTATATCAAATCCATATGAATGGGTAAATATCAATATAATAGCGGAGGATATTGCTATTATCATTATTTAAATAGTAGCCCGTAAAATATGGTTACAATATCTCTACTAGAACTAAAGCATTACTTTTATGAAGCCGTTCTTCTTTTTTATCGTATGGGTAGTGTGAGAAATGTTCAGGTCGGCCCGTAGACCTCTGAAATGGCTCATCGACTATTTTCTAACGGCAACAATCGGACCGACAGCTTAACGTGCCCTCAAAACCAAGGAGACGTTTGCATTTAAACCATTTTGGCGGTCACACATCTATAAACTAACCGCGTGCATAGGTGCTTCACCTCGCCGATCTCGGTGAGCACAACTGAATGAGAGCGCCTCTTTCATGTGATAAAATTCAAGAAAATTACTTTTTATGTTTTTATGCTGTGGAAGTGGGTGCGTGGGGTGCCTATACCAGCAAAATCTCCCTACAACCTATTAAGACTTAGGGTTATCAAGAACTTCCTTAAGTTCTATTTTAGAACGAGTATCCAAAGCGGCATTATTAGGATCATACCAAATTTGGTTGATGAGAGAGAGGGGAATACTGAGAGACAGCGAAGATCAGCGTTGATGCATCACAGGGGGCCCCTTAAACCTACGTCTGAGTCGCAAGTTTTAGACTCTGTCGAGAATTCCCTCCTCTCCCACGTGATGGACCCGGTTTCCGCACGATGAGTACATGGAATGCTAAAAAATTAGGTTTTCAGTGGCCTGATCGCTATTGAATTTTTCTCGTAATAACCAGGGTATAAAATACACGTTAAACCCAAAAGTGGATTGGAAGCTTTTTCTTGTTTTCGTCATTTATTTCATTGAAATAGGCTTGTAATAACATTTTGCGTACCGAAATGCATGTGGAACCAGAACTAGATGGAAACGGTGGCTGAATGGTTTTCCCACAATCTATGCCAAAATGGTGTTGGAGCTAGCCAAGACTGAGTGCATCCTAGACGCATCTAGCATCACCGCTGGAAAGCAGTAAGTGTACGCCTTTGCGAACATTCCCGAACCGCTGCAGTTTTGGAACAGCACCATTACTACTTTGAACGCATTAAATACGTAAGGCTTATCAAAGGTTAGAGAATGAATGAATGTTAGAGAGATTATCCCGGCACCATCATTCACCAGCAACGTGCTTAAAAGATAAGAAGCATTTTTACGCTGGATAGAAGTACTTGTGTACTAACTAAAAACCAGCTCTGTAGTCCTAAGCAGAAGTTCTATACCAAATAATTGAGATAATTTACTTTGTCTTTCATAACAACTTAGAGAGCTGTTCAAAGCCCTACAAGAAAGGAAATAAACACTTGTTCAGAATAATATCCAGGGACATTATTCACGGGGACCTGATCCTAAACTAAGCAGACCTTGTACAGGCGCCAGCACATCAAGCTATCCCAATCTGTCAAATTTCCCCAATTGAAAGTGAACCTTATGCTTATGTGATAAAGTTGAAAATCTATAAAATAATAATAATAATATAATAATATCTAGGGACAATGTCACACAGATCATCCTAGCCCCAAACTAAGCAAAGCGTGTACTATGGGCACCAGGCGACGATATACATACTTATACATAGAAGACATATACATACATACACACATTGTATAGATAGATAAATACTTTAATACATAGAAGAAATCCATGACTCAGAAACAAATATTCGTGCTCATCACACAAATATTTGCACTTACCGGGATTCGAACCCAGGACCACCAGCTTCGTAGGCAGGAGCACTACCAACTAGGCTACGGTGACCGTCATCAAAGAAATTTGACAGATTGGGGTAGCTGGATGTGCTGGCGTCTGTACTATGGAAACCAAATAACTGATATACGAGTACTACGTAACTACTTTTTTGTAAATATATACACACAGACTCAGGAAAAACAGTATTCATGCACACAAACATCTGTCCTGGGTGGGAATCCAACCCACGACCTGCGTCGTGAAAGGCAAGTTTCTACCAACCAGGACAAGCAGCCCGTCAAAATCATCTTATTATTCTTGCTCAGTAGTAGGCCTTTTAACAATAATTTATTTCCAAGTAGGGCACATGAAACTATTTAAAATTTTTACAGGCAATTATATTTTACAGATGTAACTTAAACTGTTCTAGGTAACGTCTGTAAACTTTTTACTGGGTAACTTAACAAAATATTACAATAATTTTTAATTAGACCTAAACGAAATTTAGGTAGCTTTTATATTTTCAGGATATTATTTCAACAACAAAAAGTAGTAAAGTAATTAAGTAGGCACTCATATAAAAACAGGGTGCTCATTTTCGTTGTAAAGATTTTATGGATTTGTATTAAAATTTAAATTCTGTGTTTTTATATTACAGTACTCTGGTGTGTACCCTTCCGATATTGTTTGTGAATATATGGCGCACAGAACTTTATGACGTTATAAAAGTGTTTAATGAATCATAATAAGGTTATAAAGAGGAGCCAATAGCTATTAGAAATCGTATTTGTACTAAATCCACTGTTACTCGTACTTTGGCAATTTTACACATGTGTTAAACGACTTACGTTGAAGAGAAAAGGTTTATTTCTTTAACTTTTGTAAGAGTTGCTCATGTCTGGCGATGTAGAGTAGTATTTCGACGTCCAGCGTTTTTCATGTATTTTTTGTGTTAGATTTACTGCTATTTTGTAAGTATGAAATAATGTAAGTAGTCATGACTAGTATTTTTTTTTGGCTCGTATATGAGCACCCTATCTCATCCCGTGGGAATATCTACAGAACGGGCAGTAGCGTCTCTCTGTGTACAAACAAATTTATATTGACTTCAGGATAGCATAAACTTAAACAAAAGGATAAACTTTAACATTTCTCGGAATTATGTATGTAACTTAATACATATATATTTTAAAGGAACCTAACACGAACTAATTATATATTATATCTATTAATATGCAACAAAATGTTTGTACGATTGCAGGTAATCAACGCTGAAAGCTTAGCCGTACATTAAAGAAGATTATTTTTTATGACTCAATATTTTAACTCAATATCACATTATCCATACTTACTTATCCATGATAGAACATGTTACTGTTATAAAGGCAAACCGAAAAAAATGATTGACTAAAATAAAATAAAATAAAAAAGGTTTTTATTCACATAGACTTTAAAAAAGGGCTTGTAAATAGTCAGAACATGTTTGTAGTAATATAGTTGTACACATTATTATTTCTAGTAACATAGATATTTAGGTACTCATTGTATAAAAACATTTATAAAATTTATTTTATTATAGCATTGATATTTAGCTAGCTCGTATCAAGTTATTGTCAAGTTTGTCAAGACTACACGTATTGAACCCGATACACTGGTTAAGGTAGATGTCTCACCACTATCTTGGTGACCTCGTGTTTTTGGGTTCAATTCCCGCACAAAACTACTATTTTTACGACTGGCCTGTTGGTCTAGTGGTTAGTGACCATGACTGCTATGTTAGGTCGTGAGTTTGAACCCCACCCAGGATTTTTTTTGTGGATTAGCACTATAATTTGTTCTGTGTCTGGGTGTAATTTATTACAGTAAGTTTTTTGTATCAGTTTTCTTTTTGCTAAAGTACAGTTTCTGCCTAGTTGAGGATAAGGTGGCATTGTGTTAGTTGTCCCAAGATATTTATTATATTATTATGAATTTTATTCAAACTTTTCTTATTCAATACATTTTAAAATATATAATAAACAAATATATTAATTATGAAATATAAAAAATAGGATCTGCAACCGACAGCAGGAACAGGGACCATGTTACCGGAGGTTACGGCTCTAGAGACAGAAACCTGACAATACGAGCCGTGTCCAAAAGCACTGCTTTTTGGATTTTGTTCTTGACCCAATCAAGCTTCTTTAGGTGTTTTACGAAGCTCTTTGCTATTAATCCATCCGTATTATTATTATTATTATTTATTTATGTGATCCGTACGTAGTTGTTCGAAACATGAATTGTTGTTTCGTTACAAGAATTTATTCCCTAGCGAGGGCCTTGTCTGTGCCATAAAAATACTTAGAGTAGATAATCAACGACCAATATTTTTTTCTAAAAATAGACGCTTTAATACACCTTTATACCATTTTCTTTGTAAAAATTGTATACTCATCGAAGTACCAGTGATTGTACATTTCGGCCACACGTTACTTCACTAAGTGACTTTCGATAGAACATATTGGTTGGGACCGACCCTTAGGGCGGCCCTGGGGTGGTTTTAACATTTTTTCTTATAAATTCACTTCTGTTAGGGGTTGTGGGGCGAAAATTTGTAAATTGTATGAAATGGGCATGGCTGATGGAAAATGGCTGTTATTTTTAGGGCTGGATATTTGCTTGGGTTACCTTAGTGGGTCATGGTCGAGGGATATTATGTTAGTTGAAGCAAATCTTTTTTAATATTCATTATTTCGATTAACATAGCATTATTGGCGGAATTCTACTAAGAATAGTAATACTACCTAGTACAGAGGCGCTCATAAGTATTCGTTCTGACCAGTCCGTTAAAGGCATTGGATAGGCTATTAATCTTTTTCTACCAAAATAGGTATCAACTTATTTTAAAACTGTATACAATACAAAGTTATTCAATTGTATAAACTCAGTGTATGCAAAATGTGTTTTGTACACAGAGCCGAGTGATACCAGGTATATAAATAAGTATGAATATAAAACCAATGTAATAATTATTGGCAGATATAGCTAATAAGGACCGTATTTCATTTAAATTACCTTACAGACGAGAGATGAGATCAAGATATGAGACTTCTCTAATATCTGATTTCATAGGCTTCAGTGACTTTTTATTAATGATTTATGTACACAGAGAAGAAGATAAATACAGAAAGAAAAAAATAGATGACATTACACGAAGGTACTACTTATTTCTAAATAAATTTCTTCTATTATACCCAGGCAGAGCACATGTACATAATATACAATTGTTTTACACGACATTTACAGCAAGCCTAGGAGGATTTTGGTGCTCTTCCGGACAATGGAAGCGACCGGGTCTCAAAGCATCTTGCAAATAAGCCTATAAACTAGGTATCCTATGCCAAAAAGCATCATTTTAATGACTTAAACCTCGTACAGGTCGGTTACTCACATAGAAATACATTAAAGGGTTGATTTTTAGGGACATTATGTGCAACTGCGTCTCTAAGTTTACGCGGAAAGACGCAGGCCACATTCCGATTCCAGTTAGGAAAGGGCATGACTTTTGTACTAATACAAAGTAAAGGTAATGGTGGTCGCGTGGAATTAGCGATCGTATGGTGGAAAAAAGAGCTAGTATTCCTTTACTTTTTTTTATACAGAGATTGTGGCGGAACTGCTAATGTTAAGAGGAAGAGAGTTCCACCGCCTGATCATCTAGCATTAATGGGCCTTAAAGCCCTATTATAAAATATATTACAATTAAAGAGTATATTGGGATTGCTAATACAGAATGGAATTTTCTGTATTAGCAATCACGCCAAAGCGTAGTAGAGCAATGTAAAAGATACGTAAGTAAGTTATGACTGCACGTGTGACGCGGCGGCTTAGACAGTCGTCTCGCCGTTTCGTGTCGCGGGGTCGAATCCCGCGCCGGACAACTATTTGTGTGATCCATAACTAGAAATGTTACTAGAAATAATAATGTATACAACTACATTACTACAAACATGTTCTGACTATTTACAAGCGCTTTTTTAAAGTCTACGTGAATAAAAACCTTTTTTTTTTTTTATTTTAATTGTCTTGTACAAAAGTTAATTGAAATTGATGTAAAAAAATTATAGAGCCCAAAAAATATAGGTTAGTACAAAAATTGTTTTTAAATTACATTCTTTATAAATATTGTCCATACCTTATGTGTAATGCGCGTTATCATCATTATCATCTCAGCTAAATGACGTGCACTGTTAAACAAAGGCCTTCCTAAAAGATTTCCATAACGGAGTAGTGTCCATCATTTGTAGGCATATAGCAGCAACGTTAATAAACTTATAAAAAAGTTAGACTTTGACATATTCTGCAGTAAACCTGAGGCAGCGAGACGGGTACTCAGCATAGATTTCTTTTCAAAATTTAATGTCAGCCGTCCATAATATCAGAAAATTGTGATAAATAAATATATTTTTATATAATTGTAACACCACCTAAATTGTACACAGACATTTACTCGTGGAGACCTATAATTGGCCTACTGTTTAATATTTAAATTATTTTTAATATGTTTTTAAGTGCTGTTGGTCTTCCAAATAAAATAAAATAAAAATTAAAAATATGCCATATTCACCACGCTTGGCAGACGGGTTGTGCGATGGCAGTATGTTAGTCATAGTACACAGAGAGTACACGCTGCTGCTCGTTTTCTGGTTGATATGTCCTCAGGACTTCACTCCACCCACGGGGTAATATGGGATGGTGATATTTTTTCCCGTTAGCCACACAGCATAATCAAAATACGTGCAAATAATTACTTTCAGAACGAGACTAAACTAGTTAGTACACGAATTAATAAAAATATCTAAAGCAAATGAAAACACAATAAAAAATACAGTTCTTTATTATTTGGACTAAAATATTATCGCTTGGAACCAACAATTAATTGAATTTTCATTAATTTTCCAATAAATCTCACAGCTAAATTAAAAATGTAATCAGAACACGATTATGTGACAGCAGAATTCATTGCCTAAAACGAAGATGATACAGTCCAGTCGAGCTGAAATTTAATGTTTCTGTTAGCTCAATTAACTTTTTTATTTCAAAACGTTAAGTAAGCGATTGTATTTTTTGTATTATCAGCTTAAATGCCATTATTGAAACACGAATTCGTTTTGGTTCGTTGATTTTTTGTTGAGTATGTTTACAGAGTTTTTGCGCGTTCATCTGATTAGATTTATTTAACGCTAGATTTATCTTATATTAACAAAAGGTGTTTAAGTTGTTAACAAATTAGGTATCTAATTTGCTACAACGGGAACAGTTTTCGTTGCCATTATATAAAAAGAAATCAAGAAATTTCAAATATGTGATGAAGCATTATTTTAGTTCATACCGTTGTTTATTTTACTAACTATCTGTATCCCGCGGTTTTACCCGCGTAACACGTTATTTGAATATAAAAACTACATTACTATCTTTTCACCATAATCGGTTCCGTAGTTTTTACGTGAAAGAGTAACAAACAATGAATGTTTGTTATCATCCATACTCACAAATTATTACGATATGCAAACGTTGTTTTATGCATTAATGTAAATATGCTCATCCACGCGATATATAAATACCTATCTAACAACTGGCTTTCATGAAATAAAATTAATGTATATCAACTTTCGTAATATTTTTTTCTTAAATAATAAACTGTCTATCCAATACGAATCACCCACGCCAGAGCGCAACTCCTAGAAGATTTAAACTTCAGCTGAGGGAGATACATGAGCAGATCGGTTTATTAGGTAAGTTTTGGCAAACAGCACGCACGGACAGGCCCCTTATTGGTGAAAACACCTGAGTTTAAATAATTATAGTAAATAATATCTTTGGACATTATTCACACACGGCACATTCCAAACTAAGCAGAGGTTCTACTATGGAAACCAGATACCTGATATACTACATTTACTACTTTTCTTTTGTAAGTACATACTTATATAGACAATTACACTCAAACTCAGGACAAACACACATGTTCATGCACAGAAATATTTCTCCAAAGTGGGAATCGAACCCACGACCTGCGGCAAGAAAAGCAAGTATCTACCAACTACACCAACCTTAATCCTAATCACCTTGTAAATGTAATTTTATTAGAAAATTAATATAAAGAAACTTTTTCTAAACCTTTTTCCCAATCTCCCCATTCATAAAAATATCAATAAAAATAATCTTAAGCACCAAGTTAATTGTTCCCCGCGGTGTTAACCAAGGATCTCACTCGTATTAAGGTATGTGCTATATATTACGTGGTAAACGCATCGTAAAGTCTTACTTTTACGACTGAGGCAAAAAGATTTACCTTCAAGGCAGGTTTATTAGGACCCCCGTGTAATGCCAGTTTTAGTGGCGTTGCCAGAGAGCTTTCCTTACCTCTTTGAAGGAATGGTATATGAGTTTACCCTTTGAGTGAGACGTAAAATGCATTTTGGAGAGTATCGGTTTCTGTGCATTTTCTTTAGGTAACGCTTCCAGGTTTTTGGCGGTAAGGAATTAAAATTTTCTCATTAATGATAATAAAGTCAGAAGGGATATTTTTGTGTTTTATTTGATAGGCATGTTTTGTAAACCTTGCTGCTAATTGTGCCCCACCTGGTCTTTGTGTTATGGGCTTGATTGTTTATTCCATGTTTGGGTTTAATTTATCTTTAATATGTATGGGCTATCGGCAGAACTTTGGGTCTGCCTAGATTGGAATTGGATGGCAGTGTGTTTGTTGTCCCAAGATATTTATTTATTTATCAGATTTAGACAAACAAGACGAACAATAAAAACTCAAAAGTGTTTGTATTTTCTTTAAAATCAGTGTTATTTTTATTTTCATAAGGTAATGGGATCAAATAGAATAGAGAGGTCATCAGCGTTACGGAGTAGAAAATTCTAATTACATACGTCTACTTAAATCTGGTTCATCATTCTCATATGAACCGATAAACGTCCACTGCTGGATGAAAGCGTCCTTTCGAATCTCCACTATGGAATTGAGCTCATCATGGGGCGGAGCGTGGTCTATTTCACTGCTGATGTGATCTGAGACCTAGCTCTAGCTTAGCAATCTGTCCGATTAGCTAAGCTGGCGAATGGTCTTGGGGGAGAGCGCAGGTCGTTGAGATCCCCAAGACAAGTCTGGTGTGTAATCCTTCACGTGGTTGCCGCCTGTTACGTGTCTGCATCATCCGCTCCCCAGCGGCAGATGCACTCACAAACTGAAACCACCAGACGTACCCATTTCTCCCATAACCTTCCTTTATATACAATCCCTATTTCCTACCCTCCGCTGCCGAGATTCGTGGTCATGTCTCGGCGGGCCTTCTATTGCAAAAAAGACAGCAATAGTCGGCTTTCAGTGACCACCCGCGTGTTTGTGCCGTGCGCGGGGACCCGTAAGGGAGGATGAAGGAGTCCTGGGGGTTGAGCTGGGGGGGAGTCGGGCTGTAGTTACTCCCTCCGAGCAACACGCCCCTTTGGTCTGGATTTCTACCGACACGGGAGGTCGGGGTCTAACCAACCACGATCAATCGGCTGACGACGTCCGGTCTGACGGCCGTCAGGTGAGTGTCGGGTCTGGGTGGGTTTGCAGTCGGGTGAGTGAACCCTGGGCGCTGTAGTTTAGGTGCCCAGCGGGGACGCACACTGCGGACTCGTAAATTGCCCAGACTAACCCGCGAGTTGCTAGAGAAGGGGAAAAGAGAAAACCAACCTATCTATGTAGTATATGTCATATAATCTTATGTATTAGTATATTTTATTTTCTCTTTCCCCCTTTTCTGGTTCGGCACTATATCAGCCTAGTAGCCCTGGTGCTTGAAAGCATCCCCAGTTGAGGGCTCGATGGAGGGTGGGGAGCTAGGTTTGACGAAATCCAAATATAATCTTATTATGGAAAATAATAAAGATAAAACTTCAACAGAAAATCCCACCCAAAAGGTGGAGTCAATCGGTGTCCTGCCCCAGAGGGCTGGGACATCTAAAGGAAAACAACCGAGGGAAGCCGGGACAAACACTGGCGTACCCGGGCAGGCACCTGCTGCTGGAGCTGAGATACCCGGTAAGGGGACTCAGATCCGGCGACGGGATGTCACTGGGCGGCCGGTGGATGAAACTGGCAAACCCGCCAATCCGTCCCATAGCGGAAAACCCTTGGGACCGGGCGAAGGCAGCTCCAGCAGGCAGAGCGTACCACCCCGAATGACACCCACACCGGGCACATCGGCGGGCGGCTCTGACGGCGGGATAGCTTCCGAGCGACCGGCACCAGGGGGCGAGCTTAGGGGGAAAAGGAAGCTTAGCGGCGCTCAAAAACGCCGCAAAGCTATAGAGAGGCAAGACGCGGCTCAAGGAGGAACTCCACCAGGAGGACCTCAAAAGAGAGAGAGAGAAATAAGTAACGAGAGCCCGGGCACGCATAATTTACCAAAGAGGGCAAAAACCCAGGGGTCTTATAAAGACGCCCTAACTGGGACCCGGATGGTCATCGTTAATGCGAACTACCCGGAGGAGAAGCTGGATCCCAAATCTCTAGATCCTCTAAAAGTCCTATTGTGGGACCTTTTAGAGGAAACACCTGACCCCGCGCCGAGATTCTCCGTGGGCAACATGATTGTTGGGGCCGTTCACATTATATGTGATGGACCTGAGGCAGTGCAGTGGCTTAAGTGCGTCAACGGAAAAACTGTTGATGGCACTCCACTTAAAGTGATTGATGCCAAGGATCTCCCTAAGCCAATCAGGATGGCATGGAGGTCCAAAACCGTAAGCAGTGTCACCTCAGAGCGGCTGCTCAAGATGACACAGAGAATGAACCCATCCCTTCGTACTGACGAATGGAAAGTGGTACATGCGAATGTCGAGGCAATGTACACTCGGCGCATTGTCCTGATGGACAAAGCCTCGGCAGAACTTATAAAGGCAGCGGGATATAAGCTGCACACAGGGCTGGGTGACAGCCACTTCAAACTCCTAGACGACGGGGAAAAAAAGGAAAATGAGACGAGAGCCGACAACAGTGCGACCTCAGGGGATGCGACGACGTCGTCTCAAAAAGATCCCATCGTAGGTGAACCGGGTGGCTCCGACCGGAAGGAATCAGCCAACACTGAGGCATACCGCGAGACCGAGGGCACCCTATCACCAGCTACCTCAATGGGTGGCCTCAGTGATCTGGACGGGCTCCGACTGGACGGGGACACCCTCACCTGCGAGGAAATGGAAGGGTCTGAAGAGGACCACTAAGACTAGACCAACTCAAATGGCTAGCTTAAGGTTTGTACAGATCAATCTACAGCATAATAAGGCTGCGACTGCCCTTCTGGCACGCGAACTTATAATGGACAAATATGATGTAGCAATAATACAGGAACCCTACTTATACAAGGGCCTAATCAAAGGACTAAGCGGGACGGGAGGTATAATATATCAACACCGTTCTGATAATAATGTGAGGGCATGCATCTACGTCAAAAATGACTTAGATACAATACCCTTACACAATTTCTGTTACAGAGACCTGACAGCTGTCAAAATCATACTAAAAGAGGGGGTAGGTCGGAGGACTATTTGTATAGCCTCTGCCTACCTACCCTATGAAGCAGAGGAACCAACTTCTCCGAAGTTAAGGGAACTCGTGAACAACTGCAATGCAAATGATGTAGATCTCATAATCGGCTGCGACGCGAATGCACACCACATCATTTGGGGCAGCACAAACATAAACAAGAGGGGAGAGAAACTACTGGACTATCTGGTAAGTTCACCGCTCCAATTAATTAATTCTGGTAACAGGCCAACATTTGTTAACGCAAAGAGAGCTGAAGTTATCGACATAACCCTAGCAACGACTAGAGCCAGCAACCTAATAGAAGAATGGAATGTACCTAATGAGATATCCCTATCGGACCATAGGTACATTTGCTTCAAGTACAGAACACGAATGAAAAGAGAGTCTGTACAACGACGCAACCCTAGACACACTAACTGGCCCATGTACTTAAGGGACCTGAAGGTAGAACTAGGTGATCCGAAAGGTGACCCCGGGAAGAAGTCCGCCGCCTCTACTGTGGGGTTATCCGGTCTATGGCCCTCTACGGTGCTCCCGTCTGGTCGTCTAGACTGGCGAGAGCTTCCCGCTGCAAAGCTCTTTTGAATAGCGTGCAGCGGGTGGTTGCCATCAGAGTGGTCCGTGGATACCGGACGATCTCCTTCGAGGCGGCGACTTTACTAGGACGATTCCCGCCACTGGGCATCCTGGCGGACATGGACGCGAGAGTTTACGATCTCGTCCGTGCCCGCTCGGATGCCGGCGGCCAACAACCGGACTGGACAAACGTACGGCGGGACGCGCACAGGCCTTAGAGATTTGGCGCGAGCGGCTTGAATTGCCGAGAGGCTCGCGTCAACGCTCTGTCGGTGCGGTCCTGCCGTGGTTTGACGCATGGCTGCTCCGGAAACGGGGCAGCCTAACCTTCAGGTTGACGCAGATACTCACCGGACACGGGTGCTTCGGTGAGTACCTGTGTCGAATAGGTAGAGAGGCGACACCGTCGTGTCACCATTGTGGCGGCGGCCCGGACTCGGCCCAACATACACTCGAGGAGTGCCCAGCTTGGGCCCCCGAGAGGCGAGTCCTGGTCGCTGAAATAGGATTGGACCTCTCGCTGCCATCAGTGGTTTCGGCTATGCTGGCGGCGACAACCGGATGGAACGCGGTGGCCTCATTCTGTGAAGCTGTTATGCTCAAGAAGGAGGCCTCCGAGCGCGAGAGGGAGCGCAACGATCCCTCCCGTAGGAGAACGAGACGGCGCCGATGAACTGGATATTGACACTAATGTCCGCTTCATCGGCGCCGGCGCTGGGATCTAATCTCAGCGCGTGAGAGTATGCGGCGTCCGGCTGGCTTCTCCCCGGCTTGACGTCGCCCCTGGGACCGCTGGCGTTTGGAGGAGGGGAACTCCACTCGTCTTACATAAGCGGTCCCGGGAAGAGGTAACCTGCTGTAGCTCAGGTTGCCTAAACGCGCTTGTGCGTGAAGGGGAGGGTAGGAGGCATTTGGCCCCCTCCCGTCCCCGGAGGAGAGTCTCAGACGCTCAGTGTACAGCGGGGGTACTGGCGAGATCGTTCACGAGTACCCAGGCCCCCCGCTACAGGCATTGTGAGGCTGGCTACCATGGTGGTTTTAGTGCGTATCCCGGGACTAGCCCGAGTGAGTCCCACATAACCCGTCGCCTCCCCAAGCGGCGGGTATGCGTAAGTTTAATGCATTTCCACCATTGAAAAAAAAAAAAAAAAAAAAAGGTGATCCGAAAGGTAAGCTCAATTCAGTCATAGATATAGAATTTGAGGCAGAACGAATTGTTCAAACAATTTCGAAAGCATGGAGAGACAACTGTCCTGAGAAAACGGCCAAGGCTAAGAGAATACCCTGGTGGACACCTGAGCTAATTAGGCTCAAGAAGGAAACTAGGGTAATATTCAATCTAGCCAAAGCCACAAAAAACTTTGAACTGTATGCTAGAAAGCTCACAGAATATAACAAAGCCGTCAGAAAGGCAAAAAGGCGTGCATGGAGGAATCACTGCCAGGAAATAGGCAGCATTCCACAATGTATGAGACTTACGAAAGCCCTGGCCACTGCCAGAGTGAACCCACTATCCGTTATCAGGAAAGCTGACGGGACACTAACAGACTCTGGAGAAGAGACTCTAGACGTCATGTTTAAAATCCACTTCCCAGGCTCTGTGACAAAGAAAACCATGGAGCGAGAAATCCCAATCAGCCATGAGGATGCGAAAAGGCGCACAACCAAGGCAGATTGGGATACCGCCAAGAAGATCATAAACGAGACCAAGGTAAAGTGGGCCATAAGCAGCTTTGAACCATTCAAATCGCCTGGCCCTGATGGAATATATCCCATCCTATTACAAAAAGCGAATAACGTACTAAACCCACACCTATGCAGGCTGTACAGAGCCTGCATAGCCTTTGGATACACTCCCCAAACATGGAGACAAGTTAAAGTAGTATACATCCCGAAACCGGGAAAGTCGGACTACGAATCACCAAAATCGTACAGACCGATAAGCCTTACATCATTCTTTCTCAAATCGCTAGAAAAAATGGTAGACACACACATTAGGCAAGGGCCACTAAAAAGATTTCCTCTACACTGGCAACAAAATGCGTATCAGGCAGGGAAATCTACAGAGACAGCCCTACACCATGTAGTCAAAAAGGCGGAAGCATCCTTAGAAAACAAAGAAATATGCCTTGCGGCATTTCTAGACATTGAAGGTGCTTTTGACAACACGGCATTCAACACTATACAAAATGCCGCCACTAACCATAGTATAGAACCCACTCTATGCAGATGGATAGACAAAATGCTGAAAGGACGGCAACTGCAGTCAACACTGCTCGGGGACATCAGATATGCAACGACAACCAGAGGGTGCCCACAAGGCGGAGTCATCTCACCGCTACTG
Source organism: Pseudoips prasinana (assembly GCA_951640165.1). NCBI lineage: Eukaryota > Metazoa > Arthropoda > Insecta > Lepidoptera > Nolidae > Pseudoips > Pseudoips prasinana. The sequence continues at coordinate 32,752,088 of OX621245.1, read as the reverse complement.
TGGTGCCTGGTTGTGGACAAACTCCTGATATACCGTCGGCTATGCAGACGATATTGTGATACTTATAAGTGGGAAATTCCCTCACACAGTATCGGACATTATGAAACAAGCCTTAAAAGAGACAGAGGACTGGTGCAAATCAAATAACCTTTCGATAAACCCACATAAAGCAGTTATAGTACCATTCACAAAGAAGAAGGACCTATCGGGAATAAGAACTTTGAAACTATACAACACAAAAATTGAATTGTCAAAAGAAGTGAAATACCTAGGTATAACACTCGACAAAGCGCTCACATGGAAAGAACATGTAGAAAATATTAAAAACAAGGCCTTGAGAATATTCGGCATGTGCCGAGCAGCTTATGGCAAAACATGGGGACTGAAACCCAAAATTGTTCACTGGATATACAGAATGATAATAAAACCGATACTGATGTAGGGTAGTATCGTCTGGTGGCCAAGAACAAAACTAGAAACCTGTCAACAAGTTCTAGACAAAATACAACGCACTGCCTGCTTAGCAATGACAGGAGCATTTAGCACTACACCAACAGCAGCCTTGGAAGTAATCCTAGACCTAGTGCCTCTACACATTGAGGTACAAGAAGAGGCAAGGAAAACACTCCAAAGACTTGCTGCATTGGGCCACTTTTCTTACGATCGTATGCCCACCAAGCACACGCAGATAGAAGACTGGAAAGATCTTAACAATGTAATAGGGATGGGCAGCGATAAAATGCAACCAACCTATACATTTGACCAACAATACAAACTATACATTCCCAGTAGAGAGGAATGGAAATTGGGACTTTGCAAACAAAACGAACAAAGTCAAATTTGGTATACAGACGGGTCAAAAATGAAATCCGGCACAGGTGCGGGTGTTTATAATGAAACCTGCAGTATTAGCGAAAGCATGGGAAACTTCGCGACAGTGTTTCAGGCTGAGACATATGCGATCATAACATGCGCCCAGACAATCATAGATAGGGAGACGAAAGGTAAGCTACATTAAAAGCCCTGATGTCACACAAAATCGAATCGAAACTAATCCAGAACTGTATCACGGCTCTGAACAAACTTGCCACTAAAAATAAAGTCAAACTCGTATGGGTACCAGGTCATACGGGAATAGAAGGCAACGAAAAAGCAGATGCACTGGCTAGAAAGGGATCTGAAAGTCAGTTCTGTGGACCAGAACCGTGTGTAGGGATTCCTCCAAATGTAATAGGAGCATTCCTTAAAAACGAATCCACAATTAAACACAATCAAATGTGGACCAAAGTCAAAGAACTAAAACACTCCAAACAACTCATGAAAGGAGTAGATAAGAGCTGGTCCAAAAAGCTTTGGAAATACAGCAGAAACCAGCTACGACTAATAGTAGCAGTATTCACGGGCCACTACAGCACCAACTACCACCTACACAAACTGGGACTGTCGAACAGCCCGATCTGCAGAACCTGTGGGGAAGAAAATGAAACAATGCTGCATATTATATGCAAATGCGATGCACTGGCGAGACACAGAATGGCAATCCTGGGGCTGGCATATCCAGAACCAGGTGACTACAAGGATCTACCTCTAAGAAGCGTACTGGATTATGTGCATACCTCATTCAGGGCTCTAGGGATAGAATAAAACCAGTGGGGGATAGTACAAAAGATCCTGAAGGGTCGAAGTGCTGTACATAGGTACACCCCAAAACAAGATAAGAAGAAGAAGAGCTCATCATGTGGGGGATACGCAACAATTATCATCCTTGTGCAGACGGGTTGGCAATTGAAGTATGATGATCATACTTTGTTACAAACGTGGTATAGGATTTTTTTTTGTTTTTTACTCTATAAGAGTTAAACTATTTCGGTGCAAAGTAAACTTTGACACAAGAAAATATGTATATCGCGCTCAGATATGTTTGTAGTCTAACGACGCTCACTACCACTCACTCCGCTTAGTTTTGTTGCAATGCGTCACGTTAACTAATATGGCCGAGAATGTGATTTCGTTTATCGGAATTTTAGAGCTGACGTATCAATATAATTTGTAGAAAATATTTTTCATGTAATAACCACATGGGAGTGTGATCTGTATGCCGTGAAGTGTATAATGTTGAAAACGTGATGTTATAAAATGAAACCAGCAAGCCAACTAGAAATAAGGTGTAATATCACAACCGTAACTATCTTAACAATTTTTTATTTATCAGATATCTTTTAAATTAATTGTATAAATTTAAGTGCGGGTGGGAATTGAACCCACGCACTAAGTGGTATCCGGCCCTATGTTCGTTAACCGTTTCGCCACCGCACCGGGGTTCACAGACTCGAATTTATCCATCCATTCGATATTTTTTTAACGCACTTAAAACGCTTTTAACGCCATCTTACCTTAAAACTACACGACTAGAATACCAATATAGATCTGACAATTCCAACAGATGGCGCTTGAAAATATTCATTTGTTTATACTTCTAAAATCATAGTTATCTTCTTAAATATATATAATCAATTATTCATATAAAATCATAACTGCAAATGTGGACTTGTTTGTTTGTTACACTTATAGGCCTTAAAGTTTGAACCACGTAATCATGAAGTTTTACACATATATGTTCGGGGGTTCAGAAAAGGACGTAGGATACCTTTCATATAAGTAATGTGCCCAATGAATAACGCGGATGTGAGCCGTAGCTAAAAGCAAGTACTCAAATATGCAAATGTATCTGTTTTCAGCTGACTACGGAAAATGAGGGTTATGCTTTTTATTACTACAAAGGGTTGGGACGTTTATACACCAAATAACAACTACAAAATGGTGCCGTCATATTAGTGGTGGTTTCCGACCAAAAAACCACACCAGGTAGTCGGGTAGGCGAGCCACCTGTGTTCTAACTACCACCTAAATGCGGTCGCCAAATGACACGCTAAGCGCGGTGACTATCGCAAACTCATCCTAATGGCAATGTTATAATAACCTTCAGCGGTCACCGTAGCCTAGTTGGTAGTGCTCCTGCCTACGAAGCTGGTGGTCCTGGGTTCGAATCCCGGTAAGTGCAAATATTTGTGTGATGAGCACGAATATTTGTTTCTGAGTCATGGATGTTTTCTATGTATTTAAGTATTTATCTATCTATATAAGTATGTATATCGTCGCCTAGTACCCATATTACAAGCTTTGCTTAGTTTGGGGCTAGGATGATCTGTGTGACATTGTCCCTAGATATATTTTTGGGGGAGGCCTATGTCCAGCAGCAGACGATATTGGGCTGATGATGATATCAGTAGTACTAATTGCATCAATCGTTTGCGCAGCACCTGGGCACCGAATCACCACCAATCATTATTACCGGCGAGTAGTTTATTTTAGTAAAACTGTAACAGGCAACTCACGTAATATATTTTATGTTGTACAGAAGCCAGCACATCAAGCTACCCCAATCTGTCAAATTTCCCCAATTGAAAGTGAACCTTATTCTTTTGTGATAAAGTTAAAAATCTATTAAAGAAGTAAGACAGATTGGGGTAGCTGGATGTGCTGGCGTCTGTACTTGGCCTATTGTTTCAATTTCTTCATGAAATCATCTTCAAAGCGAATGCCGACCACCACGTTGCAGGTCGCATCGAGCTACTCATTACAGTTCTCAGTTTAAACAATAAAGTACTTATATAAAATGTTCAGTTGTATGTGGCTGACGGCATAGAATATCGTCACCCCATCTCATCCCGTGGGGGGCGTAGAAGCGGTCCCGAGGGAGTATCTAGGGAGGGAGCGCCCGAGGGAGCGTCTCTCTATGTCCTATGACCATCATATTGCGATCGTCAAACAAGACGGGTTGACGATCGCAATATGATGGAGGATATACCATAAACGCCTATATATCCTGTATTATGGCGTTTATGGTATATCCTATACATCCTGTATTATGGCGTTTATGGTATATCCTATATATCCTGTATATGGTATATCCTTCCTAATGTTGGACATAACGCACTGTGGAAATTATTTGAGGGAGCTTTTGTTTAGTAGTGGACATCATTAAGCTGACCATCATGTGATGAAAATGTTTAAAATGTCTTACGAAAGTATGGTATGTTTTTGCAATATAATACTTTTATACAATATGTGTAAAATTTTTAAATAAAGATGATGTACGTGAATTTATAGTATTTTATTTTTATTTATCATCCCAAATATCGATGAAAAATTCTCTATTAAAACGGCAATAAACCCTGTTTGGTGTATGGGAGCCCTTTCAAATATTTATTTTATTATGTTATTTTTTTGAATTTAATGTTACTTACATCTGTTTTTTTTATATTTATTAAATCATTGTTTCTTTTTTTCATAGTTTTTTCAAATATTCATATTAATTTCATTAAAGATAGTGATTATTACTTGAGATTGGCAAAACTAGGCGAGGATAACGTTGCATTGCTATTTAGTAAATTATAATTGCTTAGTAATAACGACCGGAATCAATAGCTTCATGTGCCATTAATTGGTTTTGTAGTTTATTCCGAAGCAATAGGGTTCACAATACAACGACCCAAAGTTTTAAACCGATAGAATGGCCATACATATAGGATTAATCGTTTTACGACCGTCAATAGCAACGGGAATTAAATACTTCATTGTATGTATGTTATTTTTTGTGTGGATTGTGGCAAAGAATATCATCATCCCGTCTCATCCCGTGGGGGACGTAGAAGTCGGCTCGAAGGAATATATACCTGACAATGGACAGAAGCGTTCGTTTTGTACCTACATTCATAGCAAATAAAGATATTCTATTCTATTCTTACTACTATCACTATCTTTCTACGATCGTCAACCCGCCTGCAAAGCGTGCTGATGGTGGCATATCCCCCATTTTTTACCCGACTGCGGGACGCAAAGGGTAATGTGTTTATCAGGCTATGTATGTATGTATGTTCCTTTGAAGCACTATACAGACCAAACGCCTGGACCGATTTTAATGATTCGCACGTCAATCGATTCCTTTCAGTCCGGAAAGTGTCACTAAAGACATGACGTTAGTGAAAATTCAATATGGCGACTACTGGACGCCATTTTGTGAAAATTTAAAAAATTTAAGTCGACAAACTATGTCATGTGGTGTATCGTTGAATAGGTATTTAAAAAACATTTTTAGTTTTCTTTCAACATTTTTCGATTTGACCGGCCGTTTAGGAGCTATATCGATTTAAAGTTGCGTAACAATTATTCTCACATATAAGTTTTAAAACAGTAGAAAATTACGATGAAAAGACGAAAACTTCGTATGACTGTGCGTGTGAGTGTTGATGGACATATACTAAAGTATCTATTAGGTATATTGGACTACCTAAAGTATCTAACGTCTAACACGGTCGCCCATCTCCAACTTCAAACGATTTAGTACTTAACTTCACTTGAAAAACTATATATAGGTATACCTACCGAAATCGAATTGTTTTAAATGCAATGACAAAGATATAAAGAACAACGTCCCTTTGGTTGGTGTGAGAATCGAACTATCAACAACCGAATTTCATGCGCTTTGTGGACAAGGTAAAATTTAAAGAAAAATGTTACCCTTAATATTATGTTGGGGAGTAACTGTACACAAGTTGCAAGGGACAACTTTGAATCGAGCCGTTGTCGATCTCAGTTCGTGCATTTTAATTTTGAATTGAATCGAATTTTTCATAAAGCCGGGTTAAGTCTTTAGATGGTTTAATTATTAGTACTTTGTACCACCGCAAGCCACTAAACAATCCTCATGATATCAAATATCTCAATGAAATCACGAGATTGAGAAATTTGCAGTCATATAACAATAACAATGACTGACTTATCTCTCAGCTTAAAGAGCTGCTTGTATTAACGTGATATTTTGCCCGGATGTTTATTTATTCATTATCATATCACAGATTAAAAAATATAGATTAAAAAGAAAACAGTAAAAATAAAAAAAATATTTAATAAATAAAAAACCCAACTGCGTAAATAATGATCCAAACTACGTACATAGACAAAGAACTGAAAAGAAAAAAACAAGCACATAGATGGCTGGTGGTCTAAAATTATATAATGTACTATTGAATGAATACTATTGAAGGAAATAAAATATATTCTAATAATGGAACATAACAACTGAACAGTCGGGATCCATTAGTCGACAGCCAATCTAATTTGTCAATGGTTATGGGAATATATACCAGAGAATGGGCAGCAGCGTTCTCATGAGTACCAATGTCTACCTTACTGCGATTGCCAACCCGTTTACCAAGCGTGGCTATTATGGCAGATCCCCTCAAATGAAGGACACAATTAAACCGCGGCCCCCAGTCCCCGGAAGCCCTGCTATTCTCAGCCGTGGTAACAGCTGTGGTTACGGCAGGGCAGGGGGTGCTAAGAATCCCCGGCAGATTCCGCGTTGCCAAAACCGACGACCTCTGGCCCTGGCAACACACGCACACTGCGGACCGACGAGAAGATGATCGAACTGGAGGAAGAATTGAGCAGGTTACATTGGGACATAATAGGATTATCTGAAGTTCGAAGAGAGGGGGAGGACACTATAATCCTGACATCCGGGAATCTGCTCTATTTCCGGGAGGGCGACCAACTGTCCCAAGGTGGTGTTAGGTTCATAGTACACAAGTCCCTCGTCCACAACATAGTGAAAATCGGGAGTGTGTCGACTAGGGTTGCGTACCTTATACTCAGAATTACCAAGTGGTATTCGTTGAAGGTCATACAGGTTTACGCGCCGACTTTGACGCTGAGGTTGAGGTCATGTATGAGGATATTTCTACAGCCATAGATACCTCGAACTCTTATTTCACTGTGGTCATGGGGGACTTTAACGCGAAGCTGGTTAAACGATTCGGGAATGAGCTGAGAGTGGGGCAATTTTTAACTGGAGACCGGAATCGCCGGGGCCAAATGTTGGCCGACTTCATGGAGAAGGAGGGACTCTTTATGATGAACTCCTCTTTCAAGAAGCCGTAAAACCGCAAATGGACCTGGGTAAGCCCCGATGGTAAAAAAAAAACGAGATAGACTTTATCTTGTCGACGAGTAGGCAGATGTTCAATGACGTCTCAGTAATCAATACGGTTAAAACCGGGAGCGATCACCGACTGGTGAGAGGCTCATTGAACCTAAATGTCAAGCTCCAGACGTTCCGACTGATAAAGTCTACGCTCCGACCTTTACCCATCTACATCCAAAACCCTGAACCCTTTCAACTCGAACTGCAAAACCGTTTCGAATGCCTAGCAGATTGCGAGGAAGTGGACTCATACCACGACAGGCTCGTAGAAGCTGTCCATACGGCTGGGTCTAAGGTCTTCAAGGCCCACCGTACAAACAGAACCAAAAAGATCTCTGACTATACCCTGCAGCTTATGGACGAAAGACGGAAAATGGTTCTGACATCCTCTGATGATGCTACCAGATACGGGCAGGTCAACAGACAGATCTTAAAGTCTTTAACTCGCGACACGCGTCAATTTAATACAAATTGTATTAAAGAAGCTATAGAGCGGAACAAAGGCTCTAAAGTGTTTGCAAGAGAACTATCTGTTGGACTGAGGCAACTGACGAAGCTGAAGACTGAGGATGGCAGAATCGTCACGTCTAGACCTGAGTTGCTGGGAGACATCGAGAGGTTCTACGGACAGCTGTATACGAAAACCCAGTCACCTGTCGATAGTTGTGCCTCAAATCCCAGAGCACGACTAACCCAACACTTACCGACGACATCCCGGACGTCAGCCTGTGCGAGATTAGAATGGCTCTCGAACAGCTTAAGAACAACAAGGCGCCTGGTGATGATGGAGTTACGGCAGAGCTTCTGAAGGCGGGTGGTACACCAATCCTACGGGCCCTTCAGAAGTTATTTAACTCCGTCATACTAGAAGGTCAAACACCACAAGCATGGCACAGGGGTGTGGTGGTGCTCTTCTTCAAAAAGGGCGATAAAACCCTCTTGAAGAATTACATTGAGAAAGGTCACTTTTGCTGGTGTCCCATACCATTTCAGGCAGCATTCCTTCCCAGCTTCTGCAACATCACAATGGTTGGAGCTTGGGTTGTAAAAGATCTTTGCTGCTTCCTGAATAATTTCCGAATTTAAATACAATTTACAGAAACCCACCTTGCTTCTTCTAAACGTTGCTGATGTTGTATCGTAGCCGGTAAATGAGTTTAAGAAGAGGATGTGTTCATATCCATGCTATTGCATCTCATTTTTTGTCATTCATTCATTCATCGTCATTTTTCAGTTTTAGCCAGTAAGGTTGCGTTTCCTACAGTGAGCATTGAGCGAAAAGCAATCTTCATGATGTTTTTCCCGCCTAAGCTCAGTTATCTGCTGTTACAAAAAAACGCGATATCTTACTTTTACCGCCCTTACCTCGTGGAGGTACTCCCAGCTTATGTTAAAATAAATTTTGAGATAATTCGGGCACCAGGTAATGGTCATCACGCTGAATAACTCATCATCATCTTGTTCCAACTAATATGTTAGTGGGTTTGGTTTTCGCACTTAGTCCCGATGAGGACCATTGTATGTGAGCCATGACAGCCTTCACTCCATCCAGCATACCTCCCTCCAGAAGCATATCAGGTCTCCTAAACTTCTCAAGGCATCTGTAAGAGTTCCGCTGAATAACTAAAATTTTCTATATTTCTGGAGCGTGTAGCTCATAAACGAATGGAAATATGAAAAAGTATATGAGATCAAAGTAATAGTGAATCTTGTAAGCTTTAATTTTACCTTAGAATATTTTTTTATAAAACGCACCTTTTTAAAGGTATTAGCAAAAAACCTAAAATTGTGGTCTTTGTCCCCCTCCTCTCTCCGCCTCACCTCCTAGATGTCAGGACTTTTAGTATTCCCTTTATGTACTCTGAACAAGTTTCTGAAAATATCCCTTAGGTTCCCGCTGACGCACTCTATACCCTCCTTTGAGTCATTCCTTAATCGGACTAATAACAGTTGATCGTTATTGTGACTGGAAATTGCACATTGATCAAATATGCATCAGAATCAATAGGTTTGTATACGTTTTGTCACGACTTCGCAAAACAGCCTTATTACCAATCGATATTGATGGCATATCTATGGGGCAATTCAACAGATAAATCGAGAGCATTTCTATTGCAATAAAATGCGTTAAAGCAACTACAGGTACTCCTCCGTTTGTCTCATGTAAATCATTGTTAAAAGGACTAAAAATTATGACAAGTGTGTTTGTACATTTTTCAAATTGGTGTATTTGTGAAAACGCAGCCACAGTATTTACTAGAGCTAAAGATGTTTTTCCTCGCAACATGATAACTAATACAACACTATTTCAAAAAAGTTCCTATGCTGTATGTGTTAAAGTGTTTAATGCTTTGCCGCAATATTTTAGACATTTTTCAGCGGCAAAGTTCAAAAACCTAGAAAAATCATTCTATTCAATCAAATCAAATTTTTGACTGCACGTGAGGCGCAACGGCTAAGGCAGTCGCGTTGCCGCTTCGCGGGTTCGAGTCCCGCGCCGGACAACTACTTGTGTGACCCATAAATAGTTGTTCTGAGTCTGGATGTAATTTGTGTCCGGCTATTATATGTTGTTAAGTACCCTGAAACACAGGGATTAGATTCCATAGTGCAAGGGTTGTCTTAAAAAAAAAACTTACTACGATTTATTTAATGAATTATATTATTTGTGTAAAATTTGACATATAACAATCACACATTTCGCATGTTGTTTATGAGTAAAATTGATGAGACTAACCTTTTTGTGTCTGCGGGTGGGTATGTCGGACTTGCACCGACTAAACCTACCTGCCGTGGACTTCTCTTGGCGCCTGATGGGGGAGTCCCGGGAACGCGGATATGCTGCTCCGGTACCCCCCTTTTGCGCCATGTCCCAGATGGTCGGGACACGTACCCTGGGAGGGCTCTTTTGGATTGCCCTCCCCTATTGCCGACTCCTGCCAGTACGGCACAGCGACTGCGCCACAAACAGATCGCTGTCATCCCGGAGCCGCTAGGACGTGGCGACAGTAGAGGACACACTGCCGCCCGGGCCCCGAGGGGAGTTGGGCTAACGGCTGCCGCCGCCACCCCGACGCCTCCTCCGCCTACGAGCGGGATCGGCTCGTTCCCGATCCCGTTCGGCGGCCTCCTTCTGCAGCAAAACTGCCTCACAGAAGGAGACCACGGCGTCCCATTTGGTGGAGTCGCCAGCCAGCATCGCGTAAACGACTGCTGGCGGCGAAAGATCCCGTCCGATCTCAGCGACCAGGACTCGTCTCTCAGCCTCCCAGGCCGGGCACTCCTCCAGCGTATGCTGGGCAGAGTCCAGGTCGCTCCCGCAATGGTGACAATGTGTCGTCACTTCTCGGCCGATCCGGCACAGATACTCACCGAAACACCCGTGTCCGGTGAGTATCTGAGTCAGTCTGTAGGTGACGTAACCGCCCTTCCTTCCCACCCAGGCCTCGAGGTGAGGCAGGATGGCACCAACGGCACGTTGGCGCGCGTTCAGGCGCAACTCAAGCCGTGCGCGCCACTGTGTTAGTACGCGCCGGTGTACATCCCGCCTATAGGCAACGAGCGTCTGCTCTCGCGCCTCACCGCTCTCCCGGCGGACGCGGATCTCGGTGTAAACCGTCGCGTCAACTGCCGCCAGGAGATCAAACGGCGGGAAGCGCGCCAGGAGTGTCGCCGCCTCAAAGGATACCGTCCGGTATCCTCGTGCGATTCGTATGGCCACCACACGTTGCAGGCTGTTCAAAATAGCTCTGCAGCGGGAGGCGCCCGTCAGGCATTCAGACCAGACGGGCGCCCCATAAAGGACCATGGATCGCACGACACCTCCGTAGAGGCGGCGAACTTCTTCCCTGGGACCCCTGAGGTTCGGCAAAAGCCGGTGTAACGCTCCGGTTACCCGGCGCACTCGGGGGGCCAGACGCTCGAAGTGCTCCTCGAAGCCCCATCGGCTGACTAGGGTGAGGCCCAGGTACTTCATGTACCGCCCCACCCTGACCTCTGCGTCACCTACACGTATCGACACACTGGGTGGTTCCTCCCTACGGCGTAAGCCGTGGAACCATAGCGCCTCGGTCTTTTGAGGCGCTACCCGAAGGCCCAGTCTCATTATGGCCGTGACGACACACGCGACACCGAGTTCGGCGAGCCGTACCGCCCGCTGGAAGCTTACCTCCCGGGCTAGGACCAGCGTGTCGTCCGCATAACAGACGACGCTCACCCCGGGAGGGAGGCTTATCCGCAGGACCGCATCGTACGCGAGGCTCCATAGCAGAGGTCCCAACACGGACCCCTGAGGAACCCCGCAGGAGAGCTCCCTCTGGATCTCAATCCCGTTCCGACCGACGAATTTAATCGTCCTGTCGCGCAAATATGCCCCGACTATACCACGGAGATAGGGAGGCACGTTATGATGGACCAGTGCCTCCCGTATCGCCCGCCAGGGGACGGAGTTGAAGGCGTTGACGATGTCTAAGCTCACCGCCAACGCCACCCCCCCCGCCCGAACGGCGGGCTCCGACAGGGCGCGGACGCGGTTTATCGCGTCCAGCGTCGAACGTCCCTGCCGGAAACCGTACTGGTTGTCCGATAAGTCGGGGCCAACGCGCGACAGATGCTCGCTGAGACGGGCGGCTATGACACGCTCTGATGAGACTAACCTAATAGTAAGACCACCCCTGTACTCTATTTTAAGTGAAATAAATAAATGAATGAATAATATTTAATAACTAAATCTAGATAATGAATGATAAAAATATTAAAAAATACATAAATATTAAGAATAAAAATATCTACTATTTAGGACTAATTATTTTATATTACTATAAATAAAAAAATATTTAATAAATAAAAAACCCAACTGCGTAAATAATGATCCAAACTACGTACATAGACAAAGAACTGAAAAGAAAAAAACAAGCACATAGATGGCTGGTGGTCTAAAATTATATAATGTACTATTGAATGAATACTATTGATGAAAATAAAATATATTCTAATAATGGAACATAACAACTGAACAGTCGGGATCCATTGACAAATTAGATTGGCTGTCGACTAATGGATCCCGACTGTTCAGTTGTTATGCTCCATTATTAGAATATATTTTATTTTCTTCAATAGTATTCATTCAATAGTACATTATATAATTTTAGACCACCAGCCATCTATGTGCTTGTTTTTTTCTTTTCAGTTCTTTGTCTATGTACGTAGTTTGGATCATTATTTACGCAGTTGGGTTTTTTATTTATTAAATATTTTTTTATTTATAGTAATATAAAATAATTAGTCCGTACGTGCGGTCTATTTTGTCGCATGTCTATTTTGACGGTCACCGTAGCATAGTTGGTAGTGCTCCTGCCTACGAAGCTGGTGGTCCTGGGTTCGAATCCCGGTAAGTGCAAATATTTGTGTGATGAGCACGAATATTTGTTTCTGAGTCATGGATGTTTTCTATGTATATAAGTATTTATCTATCTATATATGTAAGTATGTATATCGTCGCCTGGTACCCATAGTACAAGATTTGCTTAGTTTGGGGCTAGGAATATCTGTGTGACATTGTCCCTAGAAAAAAAAAAGTATCTTTTAAATCCAATAATAAATTAACAAATTACCAGTTAAAGTGTTACCAGAAAAGTGACTAATACCTGAGGATACCCCATAAGGGTATCTTCAGGTATTAGTCACTTAAATTAATCTACTTGATGATAGTCTACTGCGTTAGCCAAGTGCTGGCTGTCTTCAATCTTTAAATTTTAATACAATAGTACTAAATTTTAATTATTAAAAAAAGATGGAATTCGAAATGAGGGTATGACCACTTGCACGGGATCACCGATTACGTGTTAAGGGGACAACGCGATCCTATCCTAGCTAATCAGTGGCGTCCTCTAGCTACGTAGGTAGACGACGCGGATAACACGCCACAAAGAAACTTCACTCACAAGACTTTTAAACAGGAATGACTTTTTTATAATATTAATATTAATGTGTGTTTTGGTTACCCAAGTTTCAAAGTAGTTCAAGCCGACCAACAGCCATGTGACATGGGTTATTGACTTTTGGTAGCTTAACGTGCTCTCTGAAGCATAAAACACTTAAACCAGAAACCAGTTGATCATCTGTAGCCTGATTATTTGTATCAATTTATTTTATTTTTATATTAATGGTACAATTGCAACCTTCAATAAGCAAGTATATTCATTTTATGCGGTCTCTCTAGTTTTGTGAGAGTCCATGGGCAGCGATGACCACTTACTATCTGGCATCCCCATCGCTCGTTTTCCTTGCAATCCTCTAAAAAAGAAAGGAAGCAAAAGGAAGTCAAACTTGCTACTTGATGAAGAAGAAGGATATCAGTCAGGGTGCCATCATTTTTTTTTACTAATCATACTAGTTCTAGAAATAGTGCCACTCTACCAAACATTAATTAATCAATTTGCTTGGACTAGCGAGACTTGAGTCCGGCCCTCACCATTGCCGGTCTTCATAGTAACAACGGACTCCCCGCAGGTGGAATAAGTCAGTTTCTTTTCGTACTAACTGCTGAGAAAATTTACTTGCGCGATTCAGGCTCAGACTAATGATTGGTTGACGACTATCTACATTCAGTTTAAGTGGTTCCATTGACTGAGCATGTGGATGAGAATTGATGAAATAGCTAGTAAGTGTTTGTTTTGTATCGTTATTTTATTTTCTAGTATTACTGATACTTTAGTGTGAGTGAGACAGGTGCCTCATATATCTTTCTTTTATGCGTTTCTGTTCGATAAAATCCGTCACCTGCGTTACTGTTAAGAGACTAGAAATGTACATGTTATCTAAAACTTGTTCAAACGTTGCATTGATAATTTGAGTGACCTAAGGGATGACGTTAACCTCGGCCAGCATATCACCAGCTGTTTGGGCAGCAACTTACCCGACGTCGGTGACATGAATACAATTTTATACTTTACTTTTTAAGTCTTATTTTTCAAGATGAATAATTAATTATAATTTTCCTTCCGTCTGATTAAATATTCTGCAGGTTTCAAGGCAGTTTCGGCTATATTGTGTGTTATTATTGATGGTGGTGACGAATTTTCTTAGTACCTCCCTAATGAAAAGATTTATTTAAAATTAAATTTCAAAGTAAATAAGTGATAAGCTTGACGTTTTGTGTGATTTTTTACTTCGATATATTTGATTATTCCCTTTAAATAGCCAACACCGCATTTTTTTTTTATTATTTACTGAACTAAGAATCTTACAAGAAGGTTGGTATTTACGACGCTCTTTATTCAAGAACACATAAATACGCTTACCAATAGGAATCTTAGCATATTGTGTTAATCGAAGGAAAAACTATATTTTTATACAATAAAATCTGTGGTCATGCACGTGTAAGATCACAAATTCATGTGTCACTCTCACTCACGTGTAAAAACACGTATTTAAGGAAGCCATAGCTACTCAGAGTAAGGTAGGGGAGCGGCGACAGATGTGTCACCAGAAGGTAGGCTATGTCCACTCACCACTTTTGAGTGAGCCGTACGCCATATTTATTTCGTCATCATCATCACAGCTGCACAAAGGCCTCCACAAATCTTCGCAACTGCCGATCTTACCTACCCTCATCCAATGGCTTCCAACAAGCCTCACAGGATCATCGATCATCATCTCCAAATTTAATATAGATATTTTATAGAAATTGCGAAGTGGTATTCATAAGTACAAATTCAACACGCCAGCACATCAAGCTATCCCAATCTGTCAATTTTCCCCAATTGAAAGTGAACCTTATACCGTAGTAATAAAGTTGGAAATCGATTAAACAAATGGGGCTGGATGTGCTGGCGTCTGTACCTAAAACAAATTAAAATAATAATAAATTTTAAATTTAAATTTTAAATACAGCCCAAAATTTAATAAGTCGGATAATGGTTGTTACCATTGAGTAAGTTCAGTTAAGTTCAAAGCTTTATAATATAATATTATTGAAAACATTAAAAGGAAGTCAAACTTGCTACTCGATGAAGAAGAGGGATATCTGTCTGGGTTCAATCATTCTTTTTACAAATCATACAAACTCTAGAATCAGTGCCACTCTACCAAACATCAATTAACCAATTATCTTGGAGCAGCGAGACTTGAGTCCGGCCCTCGCCATTGCCGGTCTTCACAGTAGCAACGGACTCCCCGAAGGTGTAAGCAAACAACTTCTATACATATAAACTGCACTGAAAACTTCACTTGCGCGATTCAGGCCCCGGGTTGTGATTGGCTAGCAATAATTTACGTTCAATTTTAATTGGTTCCATCGACTGAGCAGTCGGATAAGAAACGATGAAATAGCTATTAAATATTTATATTTTTTGCTAAGTCGTGTTTACGTCTTGTTAGCACTGAATGAAGTGGATCAAATCGTTTGTTAGCAGGTAATGGAAATATATAAGTTTAATGTAGTCGGGTCTGCAAAAAAGTGTATGAATCATAGGCCTTTGTATTACGGCAGCTTCCGTATGTAACGGAACTCCTCCCAAACGGCTAAAATGTTTTTGATGATTTTTGTGAGTTTATATTATGTGCATCACTTTTTGGTTCAGATTCGTAATATGATCCGGTACCTAGCACTTTAATAGGGTCCTAGGTTTTTCAGTGACTCCTTGGATCGTTTGTACCTTAAGGTGGTACTGCAATCAGAAAGTTTTTTTAAGGCATATGTGGGTCTGGCAAAAAATCGAATGTAATAAAGTGAATTAAAGAAAAAAGTTCATTGGATGAGAAAGACTCTATCTCCAGCAAGGACATAGTGTTTTTAGCTCAGTGATCCGCTCGACTGCGCAAGTTTCTCCACTTTTTGCTGGTGAATCTAATCATGCAATCTAATTGGTATAGCAATGATAATTGGCAGGAAGAATATAACGCTTTGGCAAGACTGATATCGCAGGGATTACATGCGTTCCATGGTCTATGCTAACTTATACAATCAGTAAGGCAATGTTCTGGTTTGATCCTTAAGTTGTAAACAAAACTCTTGAGTGCATTGGATCGGATATAGTGTTTTTAGCTCAGTGATCTGCTCGATTGCGCAAGTTTCTCCACTTTTTACACTTATTTATGTCCATATTTAACGTGCATTGCGTGTTTTTGCGGGTGATGTTGTCGTACAATCTAATTGGTAGAGCAATGATAATTATATAAATAATGAGGAAAGTAACGATTTTGCAAGAGTGATATCGTAGGTATTACATGCGTTCCATGGTCTACGGTAGTTTATAAAATTTTTAATTTAGGCAATGTTTTTTTTTATTTATATTTATTTATTTGTAACCAACCTTACATCTTCCATTACAGGATAAATCCCAATGCAGTAGCGAAGACCCCAACTTGTCTACTTCCTATAACATATTACTTTATATGCTGTCCTTGTAAATTCAATCAGTGTACAGTGGAAGACATACAATTCCGAAGCAATATCGTTGACAGTGCGCAGTGCGCGCGTCAATGGCGCCTCCTTCAGTAGGTTAGCTCGGGCGCGCGGCAGGCTCAGCAGCGCCGGCCGCCGGCGTCTCCACACATTTCGGTCCGGGACACACAACCACATCGCACCTAACATATCCTTGTTCTCTATTGTACCCCTAAGAACCTTAAATACATAATCCACTAACGTGAAGTCCCTCCTATTCATGTTCTGGTTTGATCCTTAAGTTGTAAACCAAACTCAAGAGATCATTGGATAAGAAAGACTCTATTTCCAGTTAGGATATAGTATTTTTTGCTCAATAAATCACTGAGCTCGACTTTATCTACATTTAGCATACATGTCATGTTTTTACGGGTGAATATTGTTGTACAATCTAATTGGTAGAGCAATGATAACTGACATGAGGAAAGTAACGATTTAGCAAGTGTGATATCGTAGGTATTAAATGCGTTCCATGGTTTATGGTAACCGTATATACGTTCAGTTAGGAATTGTTCTTGTTTAATCTTTAAGTTGTAAACAAAACTCTCGATTAGTTCGTGACTGGTTGTAATAAAGATGTTGTCTAGAACAATAGTTTAAGTAAGAGCAGGAAATATTATCTAGACCAACTATATATTTCTTTTTACTACGCACGCTATACCTTAGTACAATTTAATGTTTCACTTAATAATAATATCTTGAGACATTATTCACACACGGCTGTTTGATCCAAACTAAACAGAGTTTTTTACTATGGAAACCAGATAACTCATATGCTACATATACTACTTTTCTTTTTTAAATACATACTTATCTAGATAATTACGCCCATACTTAGAGCAAACAGATATGTTCATGCACATAAATATCTGTCCTGGGTGGGAATCGAACCTCCGACCGTAGACCTGCATTGTGAAAGGCAAGTATCTACACACTACACAGGGGTTCTTTATATTCCATCACTCTCATTATCCGATGGGACTATCGACACGACCGGAATGAGGTCAGGTAAATAACCGATAGCTTAACGAGCTCCCAGAGGCACGGGGGTGTACCTAAGTGTGCACACTTTCAGACTTCGGGCTGATACTGAGAAATTTTTCCTTACTAAAAATTCCAAAATTTCTCATTGGCCTGACCCGGGATTTCAACCTAGGACCGAAATATCTGCGAATGAACATGAATAAATAAATAAGTAAAAAAGGTTTTTATTCACGTAGACTTTAAAAAAGCGCTTGTAAATAGTCAGAACATGTTCGCAGTAATATATAATTAATTTATAATTATTTCTAGGTACATATAGATATTTAGGTACACGGATTGTAGGAAATAATTTACAATAAGATTTATTTTATAACAGTAACGATATTTAGGTAACTAAAATTAAGTTATTGTCAAGGATCATGTGTAGGTTTAATTATCTAAAATTAAGCTATATTTTTACTACATATTGTCTGAATGGTTCTGTCTATATTAAGGTACGAATTAAATGTTATCATTATGGCGGACCTTGTGTTTATAGCGACGGTCGCCCTTTAATGCTACCACATATAGTACACGTCACATAATTAGTAGAAGTATTAGTAGATATTAACTTCAAACTGCAGAATTTAATAATATAGTATACTAAATTCAGACGAAAAGTTCAATACTCAGCGCAGGATTCGAGCTCATTTGAGATATTAAACGTTCCTTTGATGTCTCTGCGCGTAAAATCAATCGGAAAGCCTCCTTCTCATTAGTGCCGAAGCTTTCACTTTCTCATCTCATTGAACTTAGCACCTGAGTATGTTTAGGTAAAGTGATAATTTGGGTTCACGGAAATTGAATTAACTGTTTAATCGAATGTGGAACAGAATCTTATTCAGCTAGTTTGTTCAGTAGTGAAAGCTAGGGAGCACATTGTGTTGAATTTCTAAAAGGAAAGATTTTAATCTCCCTTCCGGTATTGATTGGCCTGTTGGGTTCAATTCCCACTCAGGACAAATCTTTATGTGATAAGCACGATTATTTCTTCTTTCTCACTAATATTGTACTTTAAAAAAAATTGTGTTCGCCTACTAAATAATTGCTTTTTAAATAAAATAATAAATAATAAATAAAAAAGGTTTTTATTCACGTAGACTTTAAAAAAGCGCTTGTAAATAGTCAGAACATGTTTGTAGTAATATAGTTGTATACATTAGATATTATTTCTAGTAACATAGATATTTAGGTACATTTGTACGAAAACATTTATAAAATTTATTTTATTACAGAAATGATATTTAGCTAGCTCGCATCAAGTTATTGTCAATAGATTATGTTTAATTATCTAGTTTAAGTCTAATATTTTTACTACATATTGTCAATGGTGCTGTCTATATTAAGGTATTATTATAATGACGGACCTTCCGGTATTGATTGGCCTGTTGGGTTCAATCCCCACTCAGGACAAATCTTTATGTGATAAGCACGATTATGTCTTCTTTCTCACTAATATTGTACTTTTAAATTGTGTTCGCCTACTGAATAATTGCTGTTCAGTGAGTGGACCAATTCACATATACCACTTAAGTTTGTTTCTCGGGACCAACTCAACTGGGCCGTGTTGACACCAGTAGGTGTTAGGTGAACCCGCAGAATTTATTTCGTTGGGTATACATATGTTAGCTTGATAAAAAAACATAGAATAATTTCAATTAATTATTGCACATTTTCTAATTAATTGGCCTAGTAATTAGAATAATTTGCGGATTTGACTAAAACTTGTTATTTATTACGGTAGTTTGTATAAAATAAAATATTAAAACAATGTTGTTAAAATTTCAGATTAGTTATGAAGCGGAATAGAAGCATTATAAATAGCTATTTTCTTAAAAAATGGCAAAAGAAAGAGATCACGTGACTTTCGGGATATTTGACTACATTTATAGTCGGAAAAGATATGAAATTATCTGCCTGAAAACTTTCTGCAAAGATTTCCTCACTAATTAATTTAATTCGGTAGACAATAGTAGTACATATGGTATGAATAATAGGGCAAATAACGTAAACAATGGACTATGCTCAACAGTAGGACATAAAACCATATTATTCTAGTTATCTCAGTACATTTCTGAGCTGAAACCGGTACATTTCAAGCCTTCCATTTTGTCCATTAATTCTGCTTACATCCTCTTACTGACGCCCATATTGTACAGCAGACGTAACGTCGGTGAACACACTTAGACTATGAGGCATCTTTATTTTGTACGCAGTAAGAATGGTTTTCGTAGTGCAATTGTTTCCACTGACAGGCCTTGAACTAGTACAAACACAAGGTAGCTAGGAATTCTAGGTTTACAATAGAGCTGATATTATGTTATGTGTTGTGTTCACAGCGTTACTGGTAATATGATAGCAATATGGTTCCTTACCTTATCAATTAGGTATCTGAAAGTTGCCTGTTGGCGTGGTTGGCAAATGCTTTTTAAAGGAGAGGTGAAGAAGTATTATTTTTCCAAATTAGTATCCTAAACTAGTGTTAATGTCTTTATCATTTATTTATTTTTTCTTTGTCATATAATAGTTACGCAATTTCTGCTACCTTTTACATTAGATTTATAGGAATCAGTTGATAATTACATAGGTATTCTTAATATAATTATTTATTAATATATAGGTATCATAGGGATATTAGTCTGATAGGACATACTGGTGCCATTAATAAAACGATTTTTTATGAATATATAACAATTGTATTGCTTGTGAAAAAACCTGAATTATGTAACAATGGAAAATATATAATGATATTTTGACATATAAAAGTGTCTATGGTTTATGAAGAAAATATATACAAAAAGTATTTATTGCCAAAACTACGGGAGGCGCTACGCCAGAACATATTCCCGCCTTGTTGAAATCGCACAATTTCAACAGTCGTAGTCCTCTTCATTTGGTAGTGGACACAGTCGGACGAAGGGCCTGCGGACCGGTCCTTTAGTGGTGTTGACTTCAGCCACCCTGGCTATACCGTCTGACCCAGGAAACAGTTTGGTAACGCGACCAAGACGCCAATTCAAGGGTGGTATATTGTCTTCTTGTATCAGCACAAGATCTCCAAGTTTCAGTCTTGCAATGTTACTTCGCCATTTAGTACGTTGCTGCAGCTCCGAGATATACTCTTTTGACCATCTGCTCCAAAAATGCTGCCTGATTTGCTCTAATCGCGCATACCGCTTCAAACTGTGTTCCTTGACGTTTCCAAGATCGAATTCTGGTAATGCATTTAGGGGTCTCCCTATAAGATAGTGCCCTGGGGTAAGTGGTAGGAGATCGTTAGGGGAAGCTGAGAGAGGACATAAAGGACGGCTATTCAAAATTGCCTCAACCTGTGTAAACAGCGTGGAAATTTCTTCGAACGTTAAATTACTGTTCCCTATAACACGCTTAATGTGGTGCTTAGCGGACTTTACCCCGGCTTCCCAGATGCCGCCAAAGTGAGGAGAATAAGCTGGCGTGAAAAAAAACTTAATGCCTTCTTGGTTTGCAAAGTCAGATAGAGGTTCTTTACTGTTTTTTAAGAAAACTCCTACCTCCTTAGCGCAGCTACAAAATTACGGCCGTTATCGCAAAATATTTCGTTTGGCTTTCCTCTACGCGAAATAAAGCGCTTTAGTGTCAAGAGAAAAGCCTCTTTAGTTAGATCAGTTACGCACTCTAAATGAATGCATTTATATCGCATGCAAATAAATAAACATAAATAACACTTTACTAATTTACCTCCTCTGCCCCTGCGATTAATAATATAAAATGGTCCAGCAAAGTCAAGACCAACGGACAAAAAAGGAAAATCAGGAGTAACGCGTTGGGCTGGAAGGTTACCCATTTGAGGGCAAAGTGTGTTTCCTCGCAGTCGTCTACATTGGACACGCTTATTTACAGTGCGCCTAGCCAGAAACCTACCATTTACAGGCCAGATTATGCGGCGTATAGTGGCCAACAACAACTGAGGCCCCGCATGTAGGTTACGGATATGCTCTCGCTCAAATATGAGTTTTGTCCAATGATGGGATGCATGAAGTAAGATGGGATGCTTCTTTTCATAAGTGCAAAAAGACGCATCAATTCTCCCCCCCACTCGAATTAAGCCCGTGTGGTCCAGAAATGGAGATAACGATAGTATTTTGCATTTACTACCTAAATTCCTTTGTTTGTGAAGTATGTCATACTCCGATTTGAATGATTGTTGTTGGGAAAATTTACAAAGTACATTAAAAGATTCATTTTTTGGTGTTGTAACCTTGTGCTCAAATAACTCGCACTTGCTGTACCGTAAGTTAGTGTATTTAATCGAAGCGTTTTGATAGGCTTGGATTCCTCTTCTCTCCACAAAATAAGTTGCAAGTTACGATCGTCTTCAGAGACTTGTACTTGGCGGTACATTTTCTCAATGTCACCTGTCAACAGATATTTATACTGCCTTGCTCTTATCAAAATGGCGAAAAGGGAATCCTGTATTCTTGGGCCTGTCATTAATATGTCATTTAAAGACATCCCGGAGGAAGAAGGGGCCGAACCGTCAAACACAACCCTAAGCTTGGTAGATTCACTGCTTTCTTTCCATACGGCATGATGACATAGGAAGTAGCTAATGAATGGCTTAAGTTGTTCAGATGGAGAAAGATGGCCTAATTCGGCGTACTCTCGTATAAACTGAGAATACTCTGTGTGTAATTTAGGATTCCTCTTGAATTTCCTTTCTAGATTAATGAAACGTCTTTTGGCCATATTATAAGAGTCACCTAAGCAGTCTGGAGTGTCTATTAATGGTAATTTAACGCAAAATCTGCCGGTGTCTAACCTATATGTGCGAGCTAAAAAATGCTCCTCACATGCTCTTTCCGTTTCACTAAATTTTGAGCTTTGTGGGACCTCTTCTAGCTCCCAGAATTTAGTTAGTAAGTTATCTATATCATTAGTCTTAGATGTCAATGTTAGAGCTTGATTGCTGTATACATTACACTTAGAATGACTTGTATGAACTGGGCCTGATAACAACCAACCTAATTTGGAGTTTAATAATGTAGGGCTCGACTTGCCAAGAGAACGTCGCTCAGTTTCTAGTAACTCCCAAAATACATCGGCTCCAATTAAAATATCAATTGGAGCTGGTTGCTCAAAGGTAGGGTCTGCCAGTTTAATATTTATGGGTAAATTTAACATAGCCTTATTGATTGGAGCTTTAGGCAGCTCACTTATTAGTTCACTCAATACTAAACAAGATAAGTTGATTTTAAACTCACTGTTTATTGATTGTATTGTAGCGGTACAAATTTCATGTACATTGTTTGAACAATTGTTACCTATCCCAATAATCTTTAGCCGATTAATCGCGGTTGTATCTAAATTTAAATATTTTTTTAAAGAAGCAGTGATAAATGTAGATTGACTTCCACAGTCCAACAAAGCTCTTACAATTTTTTTAATACCTGTTTTAGGATTAGAAACTGTAATCAATGCTGTGGATAATAGTACCTGAGTGTATAATTGTTTGGAAAAATTTGCAACAGAATCTGATTGAGCAGAAACGTTGTTATTGACTGCAATTGGATTTGGATTGTGAAGTAAAGTGTTGTGACGTTTCTTACACTCTCGACAGGGACCCAGCCTACAATCTTTTACTGAATGCCCTGGCCGGAGGCAGTTTAAGCATAACTTATATTTGTTGACATAATTCAACCTTTCTTGAACGCTCTTAGATTTGAAAATATTGCAATCATATATTTTGTGTGTTTCTACAAATGACGCAAACATAAGTTTTGGGTTGACTGGTGTTAGCAAATGATTTAGTGTATGATGGTCTTTCTAATTTGTATTGAGGTGTTGAAGGCGGTGCTCGTGTATTTGGAGTAAATGGTTTATTGCTAGTGTCTAATTTTCCTCTATTTATAGCCTCCAATACGGCCGCTCGATTGATCAAAACCTTATAAAATTGTGTAAGTGATGGGCTCTCACTGATTGTGTTCCGAAACTCTTCCCATTTTAGAAGTGTACGACTATCTGACTTTGAAGAAACCATATATATTATTAAATTGTCCCATTTGTCCGTTGGCTCGCCCAAGCTGGACAGAGCTCTCAAATTTTTGGTAACGTGGTCAACCAAAAAACGTAGTGACCTTTCTGACTCAGAGACAATTTTATCAATATTGAATAAAGATTTAAGGTGCTGATTAATAAGAAGTCTTTTATTGTTGTATCTCTCACAAAGTAGATTCCAACCCACATCGTAGTTTGCAGAAGATACCTCAAGATTAGAAAGTAACCTAGCGGCATCCCCCTCCAGGTACGATAATAGGTAGTGGAATTTTTGAATAGGCATAATGCTTTCATTCGTATGAATTAGATTTTTAAATGTGTCATAAAACTCTAACCATCTAAAATAAGCACCATCAAATTTAGATATTTGTATTTGTGGTAATTTAATACCAATATCTTGATGAACCTCATGAGGACCCATGGAACTGCGACACTGATCCTTCTCTAATTGGCTCTGCTCAAGTAAGGTTCTTGCGACTGCGATATTACTTATGATATCGTTTTCAATGCCTTCGCGCTCGTTAAGTTCTGCAGACATGTTATCTGAATTTAAAACCTCGATCTCACTTTGCAAATCTTCGAACTTTGCGGATAAAGATTCAAACTTCGTTAGTTTAAGGCCTAGCTCTGCTATATCTATAGAGGATAATGTTGTTTGTAATTTAAGATTACTTAAGTAATTTTTAAACTTCGTAATTTGTCCTTTGACAGAGCTACGTCTTAATTTTAAATCCTTTATATCCATTTTGGAATCCGCCAAAGTAAATTTAGATATTGTAAATTAGTTGTTCAAATGATAAAATAATGTATTATGTAAAAATAAATGAATAAGTTTACGTTCCTCACTTTGACTGCATTTGCCGTCCGGGAAGTCGGTTGCGCAGCCACCGCAATGTCGCCAATGTCGAAACAATAACTCAGTAGTGCTGCTGACCCGCGCGATGACGTCCACTGGAATGATCGGCAAACACGTAAACTACTAGTATAGACAAAAGTACAAACTTTTGTAGAAGTCGCAAAGAGGTTTTATGGTACCTAGTAAATAATCGTTGTCGAATGTATTATAACAATATCACAATCGACCAACTAAACCCGTCGACGCAACTAATTATGGCATGAATTGCAATAAAAATCGCACAACGCGCTATTTTAACTATTAAAAAAATGTAGATCATATTGTATAGGTACTGTACTTTGGTTACACAGATCTTAGCAAATTTGAACTAATAAGACGCGAAATTTAGAATAGATTATAGGAAATTTGGGCATTTAGATAGGACAAAGAACGGGCACTTATTCCTTATTTGCGCTGCGGTGTGATGCTTTTGCGGCGTCACTGATCCGGTCAAACTGGATGATAAGTTGTCCACAACTCTTTATCTAGCAAAATCTTCAATCTTCAGCTCCGTTGCTCTGATGACGCAAGCCGTGATTGTACTCGTTGTATGAAGTTGCCGATTGTTGTTTAGTTTCTTGAATTTTATCAGTTATTTGTTAGTTCCCCTCATGGGCCACCAAAATATGTCTGATAGGACATACTGGTGCCATTAATAAAACGATTTTTTATGAATATATAACAATTGTATTGCTTGTGAAAAAACCTGAATTATGTAACAATGGAAAATATATAATGATATTTTGACATATAAAAGTGTCTATGGTTTATGAAGAAAATATATACAAAAAGTATTTATTGCCAAAACTACGGGAGGCGCTACGCCCGAACAATATTTATTTATTTATGTATGTATTTTTATATCTGTTGACTTTTGTTATTTTAAGTTAGGTTAAGTTTAATTTATTCAAACACCTTCACTACCCAATTTATTTCTAGATCCTTGGATTATATTCCGTTTAAGGTTGTCTGGAAGAAATTGCAGCAGCGATAAGACCGCCCATTGTACTTTAATAACTTTATGTTAAATTATTATGCTATTTATTGGTGTACAATAAAGAGTATTTTACTTTTACTTACTTTTCACGCCGGAGGTCGTGGGTGTAGTATATCAGTTATCTGGTTTCTAGTACAAGCTCCGCTTAGTTTGGGATCAGATGGCCGTGTGTAAATAATGTCCCACAAATTTATAAAAAAAAATAAAAAAAAATTCTGTCGATAAAATACTTCTGTGATCTTTGTTTTGCAGCTATCGAGCATTTTAGTGAAATATCTGCTCAAAAATATGAAAATCGTAATAATTTGAAGTTCTGATTTAAAAACTACTGAAAATAATCGTCATTTTATGGTTGGGTGATAAACATAAAATATTTCATGCGTTGGTTATATTTTTATTAATATTCAGAATTGTATACCGCAGCTATCTTCAAAAAATATAAAATTTAAATTTTCTCGAATCCGGTGGACATTTGCATAGGGAACGTATGGGGTCATTTGGTTGCGAATGAGATCTCCTACATCACCTCATTGGATTAAAGTCATAGTACCAGTTACCCTATACAAGATGTAACATAAATAATGGACGTAAGTTACAGAGCAACAGCGTTTTCCTGTGAACTATGACCATCAAACTGCGATCACCAACCCGTCTGCCAAGCGTGGCGATTATGGCATTTCCCCCTATTCGTTAAGGAGGCTTTTGTCCAGCAGTGGACGTAATTTGGCTAACATGATGATGATGATGGGTTGTTTCATTCTTAGTTGGCTTAACTACCAAATCCCACATCTACCAAAGAACAGGCAGCATCGACTTAATTGAATATCTTAGAAAACATATAATCTGAAAGCAGGTCTACCCATTAATACTATTTAATATTTCTCAATGGGTTTCCTTGGCACTAGTACCTAGATTTTCGAGTGGTGACCACGAACCGGTAGACTCAGCGCGGGCTGACGCCTTACAAGATGGACCGATGATCATGTGAGAG
The DNA here is from genome assembly GCA_951640165.1 of Pseudoips prasinana. Classification (NCBI taxonomy): domain Eukaryota; kingdom Metazoa; phylum Arthropoda; class Insecta; order Lepidoptera; family Nolidae; genus Pseudoips; species Pseudoips prasinana. The sequence goes on along the minus strand of OX621245.1, from coordinate 32,725,656 downwards.
TTGCTTCATGATTAAGAAGAGTTGGTCACTGAACATGACATAACCTCACTCGACTACTTCTATAAAGATACTAGAAATCTTTAGTCTCTATTTAGAGGAACCTGTTAATCGTAGATAATGAGATCCTGGGTAAGTTAGACGAACATCGAAAAACAGCCCGGAGTCTGGAATGTGATGGTTTACCGCGGAGAAGACATCTCCTCTCTTGTTCCTGCGCCCAATCCTTTTTATTTTGTCGGATCGCCATCCCGTCGGATTTTGAGAGTGCTCCTGTATTTGCGCATGCACTCTTGCTATGCTCACCTGCTTTACTGGCCAGTCTCCGTTTAGATTCGCCAAAGAAGATGAAATAAGGCAAATAATAAATATCAGGGTAAAACTAGACCCGAAAATGTTCTGTGACTGTGGCTGACGGAAGAAAATATGTTAGAAAATAAATAACTACCGCTTAACAACATTTTCAATTTCGATGATATAGGATATGATATAAGTGTTAATTTTTCTACGTTCGAAATTTAAACTTTTAGGGGAGCTGGAGCAGTTAACCTTTGTTTCTATGTGACACTTGGTACGGTATTTTTAATAGAAAAATAATGACTTACTTGAAGAGAACTTTATTACTTGACAAAATATTGCAAACCCATTTCGTCCCGTGGGGGTGTAGAAGTTGTCCCAAGAGAATATCTCCCAAAGAACGGGCAGCAGCGTTTCTCTGTTTACTATGACCATCATACTGCGATCACAAACCCGTTTGCCAAGGGTAGCGATTATGGCATATGCCAAGTGATGGACAGAACTCCATTGTGGAATATTTTGGATGATTGTCCAGCAACGAACTACATTCCGCTGACATGATCCGAATAATATTCCTAATTGCATCCCAATCATCAGCCCATCCAATTCGTAAAAAAAAAACTTGAGCGGTGTCAAGGAATGGAACGAAGTTATTTCTTATTATTTATTATGTACAAAAAACCTGTATACACTCAACAAAAATAATCGTCGCGACACCACACTGTTCAATGCGAAATAGAAATGAAAATATCTGGCTTGCTTTCTATAAGAGAGAGAGAGAGAGAGACAAACAGAGAAACATGCGCACGCCGCACAGCTGCAAAAAGTGTCGCGACAACTTTTCGTAAGAATTTTTTCCGTCTAGCCCCTTTTCACAACTCGCGATAAGGAACTTCGCTCCAATTACTAACATACTAACGCATACTCACACACAAGTATGTGCATTTTAACAATAATGTGGTGCACACTTACACGTTGTTTTAACTAAATATATCTCTCACTTTTGTTTCGCCATGTTTTGTCAGGATATAAAACAAGATAGTTTTGGTGAACTTTATTTTATATTCCATGTGATATCATCTTTATTGTGCTTCCTACTGAGTTTAGACTTAGGTTACCTGGGTTATCTTTCGCCCCATTAACTTTATTCTTGTTTTGTAGGTCAGGAACATACCTAGGAAATGCTCGCCCATTTTTGTTTTTAATGCCGTCATTAACCCGCTTGCTACTACGCAAAAACAATGTTAAAATAAAAAAAAATTAATAGGTTTTAAACGTACTTGCAAGCTACATCCTTCGCCCCATTTACTTTATTCTTGTTCTGTAGGTCAATAACATACCAAGAAAATGCTTCCCCATTTTATGTTTCTAATGCTGTCATTAACCCTGTCTGCTATTACGCAAAAACTTGATCATAATAAAAAAAACGACATACCTAACAGTTTTTAATCGTTCTTTAAGCTACGAGTATATCCTTCGCCCAATTTACTTTATTCTTGTTCTATAGGTCAGCAACATACCTAGAAAATGCTCACCCACTTATATGTTTCTAATGCTATCATTAACCCGCTTGCTAGTACGCTAAAACTATCTTAAAATGTAATAAACTATACACAGATTTCATCATCATCATTACAGCTCAATAAGTCCACTGCTGGACAAGCCTCCCTCAAGAATCGTCTTGGGGGGATGTGCCATAATCGCCACGCTTGGCAGGCGGGTTGGCGATCGCAGTAAGATGGTAATAGTAATCAAAAGGAAGCTGCTGCCCGTCCTCGTGTAAATATTCCCTCGGGTCGACTTCTACGCCCCCCACGGGATGAGATGGGGTGATGATATTCTGATTCTGATATTTGTCGCCGTCACCACACAACAGATTTAAAATTAATAAATTCTATCAAGGTACAATAAGAGCATTAAACATAGACTACATTTTATTTTCAAAAAATAGAGATCCCTACAAAAATACAATGTATCAAGAATGTCTATAAAATTAATTACTCGGCGTGCTCTGTGAAAGATCTTGATGAAATATAAAATTATGCAACTACATATTAACCTATATTACCAACCTAGAATGTTATTATTACAGTGAAGCCATAATAGCCGCTCTCAGCGTACTGCGTTCACGGGTCCTTAATTGACCGACAACTTTACATGACCTCCGAAGCACGGAGACGCTCAGAAGTTAAACCACTTTGGGTGTCATTCATCTATGAATTAACTGCGAACTTGGTTGCTTAACCTCACCGATCACTTACGGACTGAGCATGAGCAGGACCATGTGGCTATGACTTATTCATTAATTGTATAAAAGTAAAACTAAAATCAACAGCAGCATCGCTTAGAACATTAAGTACTTTCTTCAAGCATATGAAGTTGTAATACATTACAACTTCATATGCTTGAAGAAATTTGCTACAGCAAAAAGGAAGTCAAACTTGCTACTAGATGAAGAAGAGGGATATTTATCTGGGTTCAATAATTCTTTGTACAAATCAATCAAACTCTAGAATCAGTGCCACTCTACCAAATATCAATTAATTAATTTCATTGGAGTAGCGAGGCTTAAGTCCGGCCCTCGCCATTGCCGGTCTTCTCAATAGCAACGGACTCCCCGAAGGTGTAACAAGTTAATTTCGTTACATATCAACTACAGTAAAAACTTTACTTGCGAGATTCAGGCCCACGGTTCTAATTGGCTGGCGATAATCCACATTTAATTTCTGTTCCATTGACTGAGCACTCGTTCGAGAACTGATGAAACAATGCACTAGAATGTTAATATATTACGGCAGACGCAAATATATATTCTCAATTAATTTAACGGTAAGATTATCAGCATGATAGTGCCTTTATTAATTTTACCACAATTTGAAAATTTTTAGACAAAATTTTTTCTTCAAAGAATTAAATAATATGTATAATTTAATTTAGCCATCATACGATAGTTTATATAATTTATATTATAAATAAAATTAAGTGCGTGAAATTGTAAAAAGTAAATAACGGTGAAACAATAAATGCGTAGAAAAAGTATTTATTTAAATATTAAATTAACATTAATAAAAATATTATTGTATTATTATCTCGCTATAATAATACAATATTTTCACATTCGTGTTTAATTTCAAACCACGACACGACTATCATGGCATTCATAAATTCCGTCCATGGCTTTCCAATACGTAGGCTACACATTGCTATATCATCGGAACTGCATCTTAATAAAATTGACTGCACGTGTGGCGCAGCGGCTAAGACAGTCGCTTAGTCGCTGCCGCTTCGTGTCGCTGAGTTGAAAGACCTCCACTTTCAACTTACGAATTACGGGTAAGGAGGGACTTCACCCTAGTAGATTACGTATTTAAGGTTTTTAGGGGTAAAATAGAGAACGAGGATGTATTAGGTGCGATGTGGCTGTGTGTCCCGGACCGGTATGTGTGGAGACGCCGGCGCGCTGCTGAGCCTGCCGCGCGCGCGCACTAATCTACTGAAGGAGGCGCTACTGACGCGCGCACTGCGCACTCTCAACGATATTGCTTCGGAATTGGACGTGTTTCACTGTACACTGAGTGAATTTACAAGGACAGCATATAAAGAAATATGTTATAGGAAGTAGACAAGTTGGGGTCTTCGCTACTGCATTGGGATGTATCCTGTAATGGTAGATGTAAGGTTGGTGACAAACAAACAAAAATAAACTTCTGAAAAAAGACCTCCGCAACGATATTCACAATGACCTGTCTTGCGGCACCCGTATCAAGCTTTTAATTACACTTACAAGATCGCTACCATTTCTTGGGGGCCTTACGTTTTATCTTCAGGTTCATAGTCGCCTCTCCTGAATCTTTCTGACACAGTGATCATCAATTTTACGAGCCGCGTCCTTAATGTGAAGCCGCGTCTATCGGCTTCCCCTGCCTACACTGAGTCTTTTGCTTCGTGGTTGGCACTTGAGAACTTTTATGCCCAATGACCGTAGGTTCTTCGATTCGGTTAAAATATTATATTGCGAAATATAATAATTAAAATTAATAAATAGTTTAGAGGTTTAATTATAGTTGTTGACATAAATTTAATAAACATGGCACAACATCCATCCAGTTTCCATACTAATTCCCTGCATGTTATATTAATGAATTAATGTTGTGTTGCTGATTACAATACTCTGTATTTCGATTTTAATCATGCATGTATAAATTTAGCCCTCGGCTTATCTAGTTTTGCATAAATACATCTTTTAGTTAGTTCCGGAGTATTATAATTTACAATAATGTTTTTGTTGGTAAACTGAATAATTGACTTTGTAATCAGCTTCTACCCTTGCTATTGTTCTATTTCCTTATTCTGTCACAGAAGTTTTGCTCCACGTGGTGACCGAAACAACAATATTTGTTAATCTATACATATAATAAAATCGTAGGAAAGTCAAAACTGTACATTGAATATTTTTTTAAAAGGATACTTGGGGCGTGATCTACAATAGATATCGAAGCCAAAAAGATAGTTTTTAGAATTTTTGTCTGTTTGTCTGTATGTAGCCCGGAGGCTTAACTCAAAAAGAACTGCATGGATTTACTTCAAACTTTGCATGAATATTACTAAGAGGTTGGGTCAACATATAGGCTACATATTATCACGCTATCATCTACGGGGGAGGAGCTGTAATGATTTACAAAGTTTAACGCGGGGCACAGCTAGTCATTGATATAAACTAATCGGTACCACATGCTTTACTTTTTACATAGGCACGCATATATATGTAGTTCCATAATTATTGACAAGAAATCTTAGACAAACATAAATACTTAATAGATATTACCTTTTTTGATAAGGCAGGAGGAATGCCTACGCATGCCACCGCCAAAACATGTCTGCGGGTAGGTATGTCGGACTCGCACCAACTAATCTACCTGCCGTGGACTTCTCTTGGCACCTGTTGGGAGGAGCCCCAGGAACGGGGGTGTGCTGCTCTGGTGCGCCCCTTTTGTGCCATGCCCCAGATGGTCGGGACACGTACCTTTGGAGAGCTCTGGATTGCCCTCCCCTATTGCTGACTCCTGCTAGTCCGGGACAGCGACTGCGCCACGTGGTGGTAGTAGAGAACATGTATAGTCGTATGACTCTAGTTACGTATTCGTACGTAATATTAGATTAATAACTTCTTATTGCAATTAGTACATCTTCTGCTACCTTCATCAGGTTATTTTAAATTCTGGTCCATTCAACGCAAAACGGTTGCCTGAAAGAGATTGCTTTTAGCGATAAGGCCGCCAATCGCATAATAAGTTTATTTCCTTGTTTGTAACCATTGTTATGTTTAACTTATTTTTGCCATAAAGTGTACTTCTTCTTCTTCTTCTTCTTATACTCGCAGCCCCGAGCGGAGTTGGGCTACCACCACTGACTCCGAGCGGTAGCGTCAATTACATGTATGTGAAGTACTCCGCGACACGGATGTAATTTTCCTAGTGTGGGGATATCCCCATATTCCTAGATTGTTTCAAGAAACTTCGCGAATTCGGGCACCAGTTTTCTTTGTTCAGTTGTCTTCTCAGTTATGCAAGTTTAATGAAATAATATTAGTGTTCTAGGATTCTTGATGGTTCATTATACTCTAACTTTTAAATCTGGTGCAGATTATGCAACATGATAATATTTAATAAAATTTAGGAGGTAACCCAAGCAATATAAAAATAAAATCAAGTTTGGTAAGTTGATACTTTTTGTGGTTGCAGCCTGTTTCATTGTTTATCTTATCGTTTCTAATAGTCCACTACAATCGCGGTTTCCTATTAACCAGTAGATAGTACGAAAATATTTAGAGGAACTGCTACTGCATACGTGTGAAATAAAACTATACTAAAATTACTAAAATACCCCCTAGTGTGGGGGTAGTAGTGTTCAGTATATAATATAACAGCTTATTTGGTGGACGACTCTTTAATGGATTTGCAATGCAAACAATCATCATCATATGAATTGAAAGATGTCCAATGCTGGACAAGGGCCTCTCTCAAACACCTCCAATCACCCGTTTTACCTACCTTTTCTACCTGCATCAAGCGAGTTCCGCTTCGTGGTCTCTACTCGAGTATGGCACTTCTACAGGCTATTAAGAAATACAACAATAGACGGTCGCCGTAGCCTAGTTAGTAGTGCTCCTGCCTACAAAGCTGGTGGTCCTGGGTTCGAATCCCGGTAAGTGCAAATATTTGTGTGATGAGCACGAATATTTGTTTCTGAGTCATGGATGTTTTCTATGTATATAAGTATTTATCTATCTATATAAGTATGTATATCGTCGCCTGGCACCCATAGTACAAGCTTTGCTTAGTTTAGGGCTAGGATGATCTGTGTGACAGTGTACCTAGATATTCTTATTGTTATATACCTGAAAAATAGATGTTACAAACTAGGACATGTTATAGAGCTTCTCATAGCTCGTCACTCTCATATATAGATCTAGAATGTGTAGTTTGATATTGACGCTTAATTAATTGGCAACTTTTCATAAAATCAATAGATCATTGTGGAACAGCAAAAAAACAAGTTAACTTAATTCCCCGCTCATATTATCATGCACTTTACTCACGCAGAGTGCACGACCGATCATATTTTACGGCAACTTCACTCGAAGTAACAACATTACCATTTTTCGTTCCCGCTGAATAATTACCGTCATATATCAAGAAACTCCTCAAGTCTTTAATGGCTAACCGACGATTTGAATACATTTCGAAATGCATTCTTGTTTTTACTGAAATAAGATTTAATTTTGAACTGTACTGAAATGGTTGGTAGGACGTTTGCAAAGATGGAAGAATGTTCAGTGTTTGTTGGTACCTTTACGGAACTAGTTGGAATACAAACAGTTTTGGAATTCATATAAAGAGTTTTTCGAGCTTCTTTAGTGCAGTAAACTTACTCAAGAACAAAATTTTACTGCATGTTACACCGTTGTTTTGTTTTGGGAAATATGTGGAACGCTTCGGAATTTAAATTCCTTGACTACCACAAAGGAAATGGGAAAAAGAAAACAAATACAAAAACAAAGTAAAACTTATAAGATACCAAATCAATATTTGTAAAACTTATAAAAACCATACAATTACTGTATAGTTATTATATATTTTACGATTATTTCGTTTTAAGTGAATCCATTTTAGAAATTCTTATTTAACTCGATAGAAAATGCTATTTGTTTTGTCTCATATACATTACACAGATAAAATAAAAAAGGTTTTTATTCACGTAGACTTTAAAAAAGCTCTTGTAAATAGTCAGAACATGTTTGTAGTAATATAGTTAGGTATACATCATTATTTCTAGTTACATAGATATTTAGGTACACGGATTGTATGAAACCATTAAAATTTAAGAATTTTATTTATCACTAGCTGTGCCCCGCGGTTTACCCGCGTTAATTTTATAAATTATTATAGGTAGTGTAGGTATCCCGTAGGTGATATCGTGATAATATATAGCCTATATGTTGACCCGACCTCTTAGTAATATTCATGTGAAATTTTAAGTAAATCCATGCAGTACTTTTTGAGTTTAGCCTGGACATACATACAGACAAACAGACAAAAATTCTAAAAACTATATTTTTGGCTTCGATATCGATTGCAGACCACGCCCGAAGTATCCTTTTAAAAAAATATTCAATGTACAGTTTTGACTTTCCTACGATTTTATTATATGTATAGATAACTTGACCGAAGTCGTAAGTTTTTTTTCCCCAACTCTTGTTAATAAAATAGGTTGGAGAGGAGTCGTGCAACGGTGTGATAGTCACTCAAACTTTTCAGTAGGTGCACCCGGTCCGGTAATATCACGCAATATTTAAGGAAAGTTCTGTGTCGCTCAACTACCCAAAATAGATTTTTGTTTCTTTATTGTGTCAAAGTTTTTTATAAGTCCATTCCAATTATTCTTACATTTATCGTCGTCGTTGGGGTGGCGATCTAGGCATACATTTATCGTCGTAATTAATATCCTGGGGCATTTTTTTTTATTAATTACCAAAAACATATTACATTTCAGAATATTTAAATACCTATAGTGTCACTTAAACCTCTTGGGTTTGAGCGTAACACTTCCCAATATGGGTCAATCTATTATCAATCTATATAACAAGTATACCTAAACAAATACCTAATTTTACGAGAACATTTATACGAGAACACTATGCTTTACAATTTACTAAACTAATAAAGAAAATACACTTAACAAGCTATATACAGATTAGGTACTTATACATTTTAATAAAATTTAGACACGGCCATCTGCTCCTTAACTAAACAGAATTTGTACTATGGAAATTGATATACTACATACACTACTTTTCTTTTGTAAATACATACTTATATACATAATTACACCCTGATTCAGGACAAACATACATGTTTATGCACACATATATCTATCCTGGGTGTGAATTGAACCCACCACCTCCGGCGTGAAAAGCAAGCATTTGCCAACCACGCCAACAGGCGCGTTCCATCTAGAAATAAAACACCAGGATGAAAAATTATTTGCTCACAAAGGACTTTTAAAGCTCGGTAAAAGTAAGACAAAAAATAAACAAAGTATGCATACTCTGATAAAACAACTATACAATTGTTGTCTGTGTGGCAGGATATAGAATTAATTACATTAAATCCTATTTGACTTATATTGGAAAATTGTACTTAAGAAAAGGCTCTTCAAATACCATGTAATGTAAATGTAAGTACAACTTTTTATTGTCACTTGCGAAGAATATTTTAATTATAGTAAAGTGAGGCTAAGATATTTTGTATACGGTTATTGTCTGTTAATTTAATGTTGAAGCAAAGGTAAATTATTATATGTAAGACTAGCGGCCCGGTACGTGCTTCGCTACGTATAAGGAATAGTAAAAACAATATTATTAAGTTCATTTATTCAAACAAAAAAATATTTTAAATTGTTAAAAGATGTTGATTATACACTTTTTTAAAGACTTTTTTAAAATTATGTCTACGTACAAACCTTCCCTGGACTTCCACGAATAATTCAAGACCAAAATTAGCCAAATCGGTAAAGGCGTTGTTGAGTTATAACATTACAACGAAAAGTGGCATTGATTTTTATATATATAGATGTATTTAGAATTCGTTATTAAAAATAAAATATGAGTGATCTAACTTGTTAGTCAAAGAATAACATTTAGTTTTTGGGGAACATGAAATTTTTATTCGTGATCTATGGTCAATCCAGTACTCAAGGCGCTAATTTTTGTACTAATTGGACCCGCCATAAAGTATTTAGATGTTGTTATAAAAAATTGAATATGAGTGATCTAACTTTTTATTTTACCATTTAATTTATGGGAAACATAAAAATTTTATTCGTGATCTTATAGTCAATCCCGTACCCAGGCCGCTAATTTTTATACTTACTGAACCCACCATAAGACCATCAAATACCTGTATGAACTGGACTCACCAAAATAGCGACAGGCCATACACCGACATTTTGGAACGAAGTTCCTTATCGCGCGTTGTGAAAGGGGGCTAGACGGAAAAAATTCTTACGAAAAGTTGTCACGACACTTTTGGCAGCTGTGCGGCGTGCGCATGTTTCTCTGTCTGTCTCTCTCTTTCTCTTATAGAAAGCAAGCCAGATATTTTCATTTCTATTTCGCATTGAACAGTGTGGTGCGACGCTTATTTTTGTTGAGTGTATACAGGTTTTTTGTACATAAGAAATAACTTCGTTCCATCCGAGTGTCCCTTGACACCTCTCAAGTTTTTTTAATTTAAGATAAGGCAAGTTCTTTGTGCCGCTCACGACAGCCTGTCCTCCATGATGGATACCTATCTACCTCAGCTATTTACATTTCCAAGCCAACAAAAGACACGCCATCCACTAAATCTGGTTCAAGTCAAGCCAAATCAAGCGGCTGTCAGCTAATAACAATAACTGTGTCGGGTGGGACATTTGCGGGATTTACGAGGCCCGTTTATTTTAGCGCAGGTGCCTCCAATAGGATTACTTGCGGTCAAGCCTCGCCCAAACAAAGGGTGGCAGAGATGCTACAACAACATTATGGAGGAGAAATATTTAAAAAATACCCGGATATATTTTTGCGCGTGAAATATTTACGTAATGTATGCTACGGATAACTTTCTGAACGACGGTCTTTATACTTTACTTGTAAAAGTTAAAGCTAAGTTAAAGCTAAGTAACTGTTCTATAATTTAGTAAAAAACTATGTACCTATCTTAAATGACAGGCATCACATTATCTGGGTTTTCACGAGACAGGCTAGCCCTAGTGTGAAAGCCATAAGCAATAATTATACTCCTTCTTGTACTATATTTTAGAAACTAGATATAAGAATTTCTGTAACTTTACTTTGGATAATAAATTATTCTTATTCTTATTCTTATAGTTATCCGATCATCATCATCACCAAACATACCTAAAGATCTATCAAGTTTTTTTTTTAAATAAAAGTACAAAATATATATAATAATATCCTGGGTGACACACGGCTGGCTGATCACTTACTAAGCAGAGCTTGTACTATGGAAACCAGATAACTAATAAACTACATATAGTATAATTTTTTTTTGTAAATGCATACTTACATAGATAACGGTGACGGGCCTATTGGCGTGGTTGGTAAACTGCTTGCTTTTCACTCCGGAGGTAGTGGGTTCGATTCCCACCCAGGACAAATATTTCTGTGGTTGAACATGTCTGTTTGTCCTGAGTCGTGTAATTATCTTTATAAGTAAAAAGAAAAGTAGTGTATGTAATAAATCAGATATCTGATTTCCATAGTACAAGCTCAGCTTAGTTTGGGATCAGATCGCCGTGTGTAAATAATGTCCCAGGATATTATTATTATTATTACAATTACACCCAGAGTTCGGACTAACAGACATATTCCTGCACACATATATCTGTCCTGGGTGGGAATCGAACCACCAACAGGCCCGTCTGCTACGGATACCTTTCTGACCGATAGTCTCATTACTTTACTTGCAAAAGCTAAAGCTAAGTTAAGCTGTCCTATCATCATTTCAGCCGGGAGACGTTCACTGCTAGACAAACGCCTCGAAAAGATCTCGACGATTGCCGGTCTAATGCTTCACGCATCAAGCTCCTTCTTCACTTACAATGGTTTAAAAATTATACTCATTTCACAAAGATCTTGATAAAAGTACAAAAAAAATATAATAATATGCTGGGACGGTATTCATACACGGCCGTCTAAATTCAAACTAAGCAGAGCAGCTTGTACTATGGAATGGTTTCCGTAGTACAAGCTGCTATGCTTAGTAGATAATGAGATGCTATATATGTATATATACTCCTTTTATTTTGTAAATACATACTTATATACATAATTACACACAGACTCAAGGCAAACATGTATAATGCACACAAATATCTGTCCTGGGTGGGAATCAAACCCTGCGGCAGCGTGCGGCTTGCCTTTATGCCAACCGGCCCGTCGCAGTAAGAATATAGTGCCCCAACTTTAAATATATATATATATATATATATATATATATATATATATATACCGTTATATACCGAGGCAGCGATAACGGACTGTTCTAAAATCTATTACAGACGCCAGCACATCCCGTTACCCCAATCTGTCAAATTTCTTTTATTTTCAACTTTATCACAAAGCGTAAGGTTCACTTTCAATCGGGGAAAATTGACAGATTGGGGTAGCTTGATGTACTGGGGTTTGTACATTCAGTGATGTCAGTCTTGTGGTACTTAATTATGTTATATATAATTGTAACAAAAATAAAACATAAGGCTTTTTTTTACCTTTGAATATTTTGCCATCTCCAAACGTTTTATACTCCATAATACAATAGTACCTGTGGGAACCTCGCCCAGTATTGTGTTACGATACCTATTTAGCAACAATAGCAGAAAATACAGATTATTTGAAAGCACTTCTATGTAGTTGCGTTTAGTTCTGGGATTTTAAAGTGAAAATTTATAACAGAACTAAGGCACTGCAAGTATTATAACATTTTCTTCACAAAGAATGAACCCTAAGCCTCTTAAGTGAGGTCAACTATTCCACATGTGTATAAACAGTTTTTGAGCTTTGAAAGAATTTTCTGTCAGATTTTATTATAGAAAAAAAGATATCAACCGCACTAGCGTAATAAATCCTTGTATTACAGTGCACTTTATAAACGTACAATTCACGACCTCACAAAAACTACTTACATAGCTATTATTTTGTAATAATCCTCCTCCTCCTGGGACATTATTCACACACGGCCATCTGATTCCAAACTAAGCACAGACTAGAATATAACAGAATATAGTTTATTTGTAAGAATATAGTACAATAAAGGAATATAGGTGCTACAAAATGCAAAAGTCTCATATATTCTACCATTTCTGGTGTACAAATATTATCTTATAACTATAAAATTATTATATTATATAAAACTGATATAATACATATATTATTTTTCTTTTGTTAATACATACTTATATAGTTAATTACACCCGGACTCAAGACAAACAGACATATTCCTGCACACAAATATCTGTCCTGGGTGAGAATCGAACTCACGACCACCGGCGTGAAAAGCAAGCATTTATCAACCACGCCAAATAGTTGTATTATACGAAAATGAAATCCGAGATACTAAAACGCCTGTGAGGTGCTACTATAACTAGGTACCCACACGTGAGTGTGCTTGGGTGCTGTCAGCCTCTTAAGTAGCTATTTCTACCCGTCAACTCTTACTACAAGCTGGTAACATACTTACTAAAAGCAAGGAACTTTGCTCCACAAATATATCTATACGAGTTTCAAAATACACACATCAACAAAGTCTAGGGATACGTTATTTTGAAATCAAACATGGCTTTATTGTTTAAAACCTATTTAGTTTCCTTAAAAAGTTTATTTACAGATTTAAACCTTGTCTATTCTTTATTCAAAATTTAAAAATTAAAATGAGAAACAAATGAAAACACGCAAAGCACAGCGCAATCTTGAGTTGTATCTAATTTCAAGAAGTTGCATTAAAATTTTTTTTGCGTGTTAATTGAAGAAAACCTGATAAATTGTTTTATTTTCTTTTCTCAATTGGTTGTGTAAGCTTTTTAGCGTCATGCCACGCCATCATTTGAGTCGAGATGAAATGTTACGGGCAGTTGGCATGTTACATATTTTATAGAATTGACATGTAATAATAATACTGTACCGACATCACAATCTAAAATCAATAATTCAATTTTACCCATTAATGCTAGTTTATATATCTTGCCTGTTAGTCAAGCCGAAACGTATAAAACAATATTAACACTAAATAATACGACATCAGTAGGATATGATGAAGTGCCCACACACATCTTAAAGCACAGTGCTTCATTTATTACACCTGTGCTAACCTACCTCATTAATAGGTCGTTCTCTGAAGGCACTTTTCCGCAAAGGTTGAAGGTATCCGTCATTAAACCCTTATACAAAAAAGGTGACAAAACGGAAATAAACAATTATAGACCGATCGCTCTGATTCCAGTGTTATCTAAGGTAATCGAGAAGTTAATGCACTCACGTATTACTCAATTCTTATATAGATACAAAATACTTAGAACTGAGCAAAACGGATTTCAGAAAGGTAAATCAACAACATTGGCAGCTTTTAAACTAGTGTCTAAAATTAATGAAAATGTTGATAAAAAGACACGCACCAGCGTCGTCTTTTTTGACATGAGTAAAGCATTTGACTTTGTCGATCATAATACTCTTCTTTACAAATGTGAAAGGTATGGCTTACGTGGTTTAATAAATGAATGGTTGCAAAGCTACCTCAAGGACAGGTCTCAATATACTGCAATTAGTAATATGAATCCGCATAAAGAAGTATCAGAAATGAATTCGAGTACCAGGCATAACAATACAGGAGTTCCGCAAGGTAGTATTATAGGTCCTTTATTGTTTCTGCTATACATAAATGATCTCCCAAAAGTCACAAACCACTTTTACTCACTTTTCGCAGACGATATTGCAGTAGTCATAACAGAAAGTAATTTTATAGACTATAATAAAGAAATCAACGATACGGTACATGCTATAATAACTTGGCTTCAGAAAAACAATTTGCAAGTAAATATCAACAAAACCCACTATGTGCAATTCAATAATAAAAAGCCTACGTCAAAACTACAAGTCATATATGATGGCCAAATTATCAAAGAAATGAATGAGGTCATTTTTCTAGGGCTAACACTGGATAGAAGCTGCACGTGGAAACCTCACGCGGAAAGAATTATAAAAAAAATTAATCGTTTTGTTTTTGCCTTATGGCGCTTGAGTAAAGTTGCCAATCAAAAAACTGCCCTTATGGCCTATCACGGATATGTGGCATCTTCTCTGAGATATGGTATTGTTCTTTGGGGAAACACTGTCCTAATTAATAAGGTATTTATTGCACAAAAACAATGTGTCCGCGCTATTTGCGATTTATCACCGCTAACCTCATGCAAAACATTTTTTAAAAGCTTAGAAATTTTAACGGTCCCCTCTCTCTATATATTTGAATGCTGTGTGTTTGTTAAAACCCACCAATACTTATTTGAACGTCTTGGAGATACGATTGCACTTAATACAAGGTACCCTAACAAACTGGTTCTACCAAGAATGAAAAGTCATTTATATCATAGAAGCTGCTATCCAATGGCCATAAGACTATATAATAAACTACCAGTAGAAATTCAAAATCTAACAGTAAATCGCTTCAAAACCACTCTATGTCAATGGCTTACTGATAGATGTTTCTATTCCCTTGACGAATATTTTAAATATAAGATATAAATTAAGTAAATAGAAAATACTAATTACATAGATGGACATAATTTTGGGCCGAATAGAAATAAGCTACACGTATTTATTAATTTATTTATCATTAGTAGAATTATTTGACATATTTGACAATTTTATATAATTATTAAAACTTATGAAATGGCTGTACCTAAATAGATTGATTATAGATAAGTATGTAAACACTGTAATTATAATGTAGACATGTAATTATGGTAATCAATAGGCGTAGACTTAATTATTAACACATATTTTTTGCATGCTATTATATAGTGAATTGTACAGCACCATTTAAATAACAACACCTGTAATGTATACTACAATTCTGGCAAAATAAATAATTCATTCATTCATTCATTCATTCATTCATTCATTCATACAAAACGGTGCTATTCAACGCGTCGTTGCTGAGTCTCTGGGCACAAGCCAAAATGTGGTATCCAGGCTGTGGTCACGTTATCGCGCTACTGGAGATGTGGCAGAACGGCACACAGGTAGATATCGTGTTACCACTCAGAGACAGGATCGATTTCTCCAAATGACCGCCAGAAGACTACCCAATATCACAGCGATGCAACTAGTGCAAAGGCTCCAGGAGGGTCAGCAGCTGCTGGTGAGCGACCAAACCGTGCGAAGGAGGCTGCATGAAGTTGGTCTTCATGCTCGCAGACCGCTACGAGTCCCAGCGCTGCGACGTGGCAATCGCGGTAGGCGACTTTTATGGGCTCAAGAACATTTGACATGGAGTGATCAACAATGGTAATTGGTGCTGTTCACTGATGAGTCCCGCTATGGATTTCATCCAGATTCGAGACGAACACGCGTTTGGAGAACTCCAGGCAGGGTCAGCCGTCTCCGACATCCACAGGAGGTCCACTCTTACCAAGGCGGGACAATTATGGTGTGGGCAGGAATACGAATCGGCGGACGAACCCAACTCATTTGGATTCAGGGCAGCATGACTGCCCATAGATACCGTGAGGAGGTAGTAGAACGTGTCATTGTCCCGCTCAGGGCCCTAACGGGGCAAGAATTTCAGCTCATGCATGACAATGCACCTTCCCATACAGCGCGGCTGGTGAGGGCCGCCCTTCGAGAACACGATGTTCAGGTATTAGATTGGCCTCCACAGTCGCCAGACTTAAACCCAATTGAACACGCCTGGGACATGTTACAGCGAAGAGCATTGAGGGATTTTCCGCCCAACTTGACAACAGAAGAACAACTTTTCGAACATTTAAAAAGAACTTGGGACTGCATACCCCAGCAAGACATTGACACCTTAATTTTAAGTATGGAAAATCGTTGCCGCTGTGTGATTAATGTTAGAGGAGGAAATACCGATTACTGATTATCAGATTTGGTAAGATTTTTATTCATTTAATTCGATTGAATAATTTTATAAGAATAAAATGTTTTTGTTCACTCAGTAATTTTCTATGGCTTAATTAATTTAAGACTTTTATTAATTAGAAAAACAAAATCGCATCGTGTTGTTAATGTTTAAATATCGGCCATGAAATTATCTTTAATTCTTCCATTTACAGTCATAACAAAATGTTTATAGTTTTCTAGATAATCAATGAAATGTTCAATATCCCTAGATTGTGTTGATGTGTGTAGACATGTTATGTCTTGCCTACACCGCAAAATACCACGAATTAATTAATATGCTTAACAAACAAGCAAGTCTTGGTAAGAAATTAGTTTCCAGTGCAAAACAACTAGCTGTGTTTGTTACCTGTAGCAGTAATATTATTCCTGCCTACATTTCATATCTCTGTTGGGAGCTAGGTATGCGAAAGCGCTCTACCAACAAGCGTGGCTTGCACACTTTGTACAATGCACATTGTGGAGTCTATGTTGAAGTGCCTGCAAACTATTAATTAGCAATTAGTTTTAGTATTCTTGGTGCATCGCGTTAAGAAAGAAGCGAGCGCAAAGAAGGTCTCTAAATCTTTATGTATATAATAAAATCGTAGGAAAGTCAAAACTGTACATTGAATATTTTTAAAAAAGGATACTTGGGGCGTGATCTGCAATCGATATCGAAGCCAAAAATAAAGTTTTTTATAATTCTTGTCTGTTTGTCTGTTAGTATGTATGTCCGGGCTAAACTCAAAAAGTACTGCATATATTAACTTAGAATTTTGCATGGATATTACTAATAGGTCGGGTCAACATATAGGCTACATATTATCACGCTATCAACTACATGGGAGCTGTGATCATTTATAAAATTTAATGCGGTTATAACCGTGGGGCACAGCTAGAATAAAATAAGTAGATATTAGTATACAATACATTGACCTATATGTATTCTACTAGACGCGCAATCCCATATTGAGAATTTGCTCACCGAGTTGCAGCGCGGGCGCTGCAACTCAGTAAGCAATTTTGGCCGCCGCGCGCGCGCCCCTCATCTCGCGCACAGCCGGACTGGGACAGACATTTTATTCGAAACAGCGTGTCTAATTATGCATATAAGTCAATGATACAATAGTACAATTGGAAGCCGCCGGATGCGG
Organism: Pseudoips prasinana; assembly: GCA_951640165.1. Lineage (NCBI taxonomy): Eukaryota > Metazoa > Arthropoda > Insecta > Lepidoptera > Nolidae > Pseudoips > Pseudoips prasinana. Next base: position 32,707,977 of record OX621245.1, on the reverse strand, counting down.
GTAGTAAAAGACCGGCAGTTGTGGAGATCCTTGGGGGGTCATTTGTCCATTAGTGGGCGTATTTCCGGCGACTGGCGATCTTACAATGATCGCGGGTAGCCGCTGGATATGGGCAGACAGAGACCAGCCTCTGAGAATCTTGGGAGAGATTATTGTCCAGTTACGGATGTATTTCGGTTTATTCGATAATATAAAAAAGATTGCACGTGTGGCGCAGCGGCTAAGACAATTGCATCGCCGTTATGTGTCGCGGGTTCGAACCCGCGACGGACATCTCTTTTTCTCATCCATGAATTGTTGTTCTGAGTCTGGATGTAATTTGTATCCGTCTATTATATGTTTGTAAAGTACCCCACGAGACAGATTCCCTAGCCCAAGCATTGTCTTTTTTGTAAATAAAAAAAAGTAATGACATTTAATGATAATTAACTGAAGGTTTTTGAGGTGGTTTTTGTAATGTATTTTATCATTTATTTTTAAATATATTACACACTTATAAAATAGTGTCTCATAAATTTTGTTTTAACTGGATTAACTTTAGAGTTATAATGAAATGAAATCAGAGATCTCGTAAAGTTTTCGATTATGGGTTTGAGGAAATAGAGAGTGCACCAGTGTGCGATATTTTTTTTTGTTTTAAAAAAGACAACGCCCGCACTAGGAAACCTAATCCCTACGTCGCGAGGTACTTTACAAACATATAATACACAAATTACATCCAGACTCAGAACAACTATTTATGGGTCACACAAATAGTTGTGTGCGGGACTCGAACCCGCGACACGAAGCGGCGAGGCGACTGTCTTGGCCGCTGGTTAACGGTTTTCTAAAGGCTCTGATATGAGCGACAAATAGAAGTTGATTCAGGATTTAATATGTACTATCTAATAGCAACTGCAAATTATACCGTTGATATTCCACGTTTCATATCAAAATTCTTATAACGCCAAAATGCTAAATATTTTAAAGAAATCTAGGAATGTTATAAACATTGGGACTAGTCCCTCTCTCTTAGCCACCACTGTAACTCCTGTAAGCCAGCGTCAACATTGGCACACAATGAAATGACGCTGTGCGACAACGCACAGACAAGTGCCATGGAATCGCTGAAACTGTCTTGGATCCTCCAAAAATTTTTATCAGAAAGAATGAAGGTTGAGGTGGAAAATGAATACTTCCATTTCAGGAATAGAATTCACATAGGAATGTTATAAAGTAAACTATTTGAAACCTAATTGCATTATACTACTCGTGAAAAACTAATATACAGAACCATAAAACCCGAGTAACTTAACGAAGTCCCACTTGGTGGCCCCAAAAATCCTCAATACATTCACACCATAATAAACTCCGTCACAAATTACCACTTCGCGAGTTAATTGCAAAGAGTTTTACGATAATGAGATTTTAATTACCCGTATATGATTTGCGGTCAGCATTATTCCTATAATATCTAGGAAATCGATTTATTTATTCCTCAATTAACACAAAGTTTCAGTTAATAATTTACAGGATGTTTACAGATTTTTTATAGTTTGCATAGCGCACACCAAATAATTATTGATATACACAATTTTTTGATACACTGCTGGTGATTCTGTCTTTATCATATCAGCCGAAAGACGTTCACTATTGAATAAAAGCCTCCCTTAAATATGCACAATTGCCGGTCTTGCGCTAGTAGCAGCGGTTTCCAGCGACCCGCACAACATCATCGGTCTTTCTTGTAGGGGGCCTGCCCATGCTGCGTCTTCCGGTTCATTGTCGCCATTCAAAACCCTTTCTGCCCCAACGGCTGCCGGTTCTCCGAGCTTCATGCCCTGCCCACTGCCACTTCAGCTTTGCAATCCTTCGGGCTATGTCAGTGACTGCTGATTTTCAACATTTCTGATTCGATCTTGCAGAGAAACCCCTAGCATAGCCCTCTCCATTGCTCTTTGGGTGACCCTGAGCCTTCTAATAAAGCCCATAGTGAGCGACCACATCTCCATTCCGCAAATCATCACTGGCAACACACACTGGTCTCAGACTTTCGACTTTAGACACTGCAGTATATTGGACATGATGAAATTACGAAGCTTCCCTAAGTTCCAATAGTTCTATCTTTAACATCACTAAACTGATTTAAATGTTATTTCACCTCTCTCTAATATTATTATGTAGCTCGTATAAAACTGCGTACTTATACTCGCACCAGGAACTAATTACTCGGTCCTAAAATGTCGCTAATTTTATGTTATACAAACAAAGATATCATGTCCTTTTCATAAGAACTATATTAGAAAGAGACGCAATTAAATTAAATTTAGTTTGCTTAGTGCTATCACGGAATCGGAGGAATTATGGTAATTTAGATAGACAGATAGTTATCTCAACTACTCATTGCCAATTTAGAGGAGAAAAATACATCAAAATGGAAATAGTACAAGTGGCGGACTTATCGCTAAAAGCGATCTCTTGAATGGGGCAGAACTGAAAGTTAACAAAAAGACGGGGTATTAGGTGGTGTACAGAACAAAAGAAAGCTGAATATAAAGAAGGTACATTTAATGGCAGAATATTTAATTGGTAATAAGAATCTAGAAGTTGGCGGTTTGTTATGATTGATTCGGAGTCGTAAAGAATTCAGTTTTGTGCCTAATCTTTAGTTATCCTAATCTGGTGGGCTATTGCCATGTTATAGTGATTGGCGTTCAAGTAGATGAAGGTTAAAAATTACATTATAATCTATCTGTACACCGACAACTACGTTTCTCAATCTCCGATATTTACTTTGGTTGTCAGGAAGAGATCACATTTTGTGATAAGACCGCCCATTGTATACAATAAAGAGTTTATCTATCTATCTTTCACACAGCGCACAATAATACATACAATATATATATATATATATAATAGGTCTTTACCTATGAAATTGCCGTTTTGTATGAAAAAATTTAAACGAATTTTTTTCATGAATTTTTTTATTTGTATTAATCGAAGTAATCACCCATGCAATCAATGCATCTTTGCCATCGCAGTGGCAGTTTATTGATGCCCTTCTTAAAGAAATCAGCTGGACGGGAGGCAACCAATTCTTCAATGGCATTTTGTACTGCCTCTCGGGTATTGAATTTTTTTCCCGCCAAGAAGTTATCCAAATTCTGGAAAAAGTAGTAGTCTGTAGGCGCAAGGTCTGGTGAGTAGGGCGGATGACGGAGAGCTTCCAACCCCAGTTCTTGCAACTTGGAGACCGTCTGCTGTGCAGTATGAGGTCGCGCGTTGTCGTGCAGGAGCAGCGGAGACGAGCGATTTACCAATGCTGGTTGGAGATGCGCCAGCTTCTCCATCATTGTGCTCAGTTCTTCACAGTACACATCTGCAGTAATGCTCACCCCGTTTGGTAAGAAGCTGTGATGAATCACACCGGCGCTAGACCACCAAACAGTGACCATCACTTTTCTAGGGGTAAGTTTTCGTTTAGGGCATTGTTTAGGTGCTGAACCAGGATCCAACCAACTTGCTGAGCGCTTGCGGTTATCAAACAGAATCCATTTTTCATCGCAGGTAACAATGCGGTTCAAAATTCCTTCATTTGTGTGTCTGTTGAGCAGTGCAAGGCACGTCTCGACGCGTACTTCGCGCTGGCGATCATTGAGTTCGTGGGGCACCCATTTGTCAAGCTTTTTTACCTTGCCAATTTGACGCAAATGGACCAATATTGTTTTGACGCTAACGTCGAAAGCTGCTGCTAATTCAGCCGTAGATTGTGTATCATCAGCTTCCACAACCGCCTTTAATTCGTCATTGTCGACCAAAGTCTTCGGACGACCGCGAGGTTCATTTTTCAGGTCGAAATTTCCAGAACGGAAGCGAGCAAACCAATAACAGGTGGTGCGTTGGTTTGTAGTGTTAGCTCCGTAAACGTCGTTGATGTTGCGTGCCGCTTGTGCCGCGTTGCTGCCACGACGGTACTCATATTCCATAATTACTCGAATTTTTAACGTATCCATGATGACGAAAAAGATTGAAATGCGATGAAAATGTAACACTAATCAATAAAGAAATGACTACTTTTGGAAAAAAGAATCCATGTTTTTAAAATAAAATTAATTTGAAATTAGAATTCTTAGCCAAACAAAAATTATTTTGATTTGAAATGGCCAGTACTGCAGAACGGCAATTTCATAGGTAAAGACCTAATATATATATATACAATACACAAAAACATCCATACCAAGAGACAAGTTCATGAGCACAAACATGTGTCTTCTACGAGGATTGAACCCGCAAGCTTTGGATCAGAAGCCATATGGACTATCGAATAAGTTACGGTGTTGTCAAAATTCATCTAGAAGCTATTTTTAACAATTATTCCGCAATCTGTACCTACTTTAAACAACATTATTTAGTTATCAACCCTTTAAAGTTCCATGCGTGAAGGGACTACCACAATTACAAAGCTGCCCACAAATACTCCTCCCACTTAATTGTAAAGAGTTTAACACAAATGAGGTTTTAATTAGATGGAAATCGCGACAATTGGTTGGGAACTGCTTTAATTTCATTAATAAAGGATTTTTGGAGCTAATGTTGTGTTGTACTTATATCTCGGGATAAATGATGTTGGTGTAATATTTTAAAACGGCTCAGGGTCACACAAAGAGCAAGTGCATAGTTTGGAGAACCGACAGTCGCTGGGGCAGTATGGTTGTTGAGTGCCATCCACAAGCGTCGGCAGGCTCCTACAAGATGAACAGATCTTGTGGGGGCCGCTGAAAGCGGCTGGATGTTCTGGGTAGACCGGCAAGTATGAATATGTTAGGGGAGGCCTTTGTCCAGAAGTGGGCGTCTTCCAGTTGATATGATGATGAAGAATATATTAAGGGCATAAGCAGTTATATACAACATACATACGCAAAATTAAATGTAAAAAGAAACTTTACATACATAGATTCACGTCTGTTTCCCTGAGGGGTACGCAGAGACTACAGATTTCCATTTGTCACGATCTTTGTACACCTCTTTGCCTCTTACAATAAAATCAATAAAGAAACTTTATACAGTGAATTTTCCGTACGTAATTCAATATCCGTTTAACTCTAATTTTGTTAATTTTATTATTCAATCGGGATAACTTTGAGAATGACTTTTTGTACAAGTATATTTTTTTTATTTAAAGTAGCTTCGCATCTAGTTGAATCTATATTGATTAAGAATACATCCTTTAAACATAAAAAAATCACTTGATAAAAATGAAAGTGCCAACATTTTGATACCACGTAACTCTACAAATGCGTGAAAACAGAAACATGATACATTGTACTTTTTTGTAACCTGTCCTAAAATTGCACTATTGAGTAGTTCTCCTCTCGTTTTTAAAAACCCGGACGCTCTTACTTTTGCATAACTTTTCATTCACCCACTTTCAACATCACTCAGCAAATAAAATAGCAATATTATATATTTTAACGAAACAGAATTGGACAGTACTATGTAAAAAGGCTGCAGTCAAAATATATTTTGTTCACTTAAATATTTTGCGCTTTGTCACCTATGCCGCGCAGCGTCCAGACTCAACGCTCTCTTGCGTGTCAATCCTGACCGTGATTTGTTTGCGGATGGTCAGATATTTTGTCAGAATTTTTGCGTTCTGTGAAAATGATGTATGATTTTATTTTAAAAACAATGTTTATGTTTACATATTAATATTTATAATCATTAGTGTAATAATTATCTTTAATTATTGTAATTGGTGTTCTACCGTTTTAATTAAAGTAAAATAAATAAATAACAAATAAAAGAATTGCCAAGCTGAAGTGGCAGTGGGCAGGGCACATAGCTCGTAGACCCGACGGCCGCTGGGGCAAAAAGGTTGTCGAGTGGCGACCACGAACCGGAAGACGCAGCGTGGGCAGGCCCCTACAAGATGGATCGATGATCTTGTGCGGGTCGGTGGAAATCGCTGAATGCGGATAGCGCAAGACCGGCTGTTGTGGAGATCTTTGGGGGAGGCCTTTGTCCAGCAGTGGACGTCTTTCGGCTGATATGATGATGATGATGAAATAAATAAATGTCAGTGAGCCTACTGAGCGGCTTCATAACTTAGGCGCCAGGGTAACCACTATATATAATAAATTATAGTGATTTAAAAAGAACTCTATTTATTTTCCATTTGCAAACAAGTCTTGTGATTCGATACTTAATTCTTTATGCCTATAAGTTATATTTTTAGATGTATGTGTGGATTTTTATACGTAAAATCTGCTTAAACTTATTACAATTTTAATATCACTGTAAGAAATCGCTATTATGCGATAAGGCTTAAGGATATTATGCGATAATTTTTAATATTAAGATTTTTCCTGTATTTTTTTATATGTTATGCAATAAAATGTATCTATCTATCACACACGGGTGCACAGCTTTATAAAAGAATACATGAATTGAATGCATTTAAATTAAAACTTTCCAAATGCATTGTCGAACCATACAAACTTAAACTTTCGCGATTTGTACACATTTTTTATATACTGTGGACACGGGTCTCATCGCGATAAATATTTAGGTAAATCATTACCTTGGTTACCCGACGTTTCGGCATGGATTGCACCAGCCGTGGTCACGGGTCGACTGGTGTGGCTCGGCAGCGTCGTCTCCGTGAAGCTCGGGTTTCGGTATCGACCCTCGCCTGGTCTTGATATTTTTGATTTTCCTTTACGAAACTGTCGGTACACACGACACTAATGACATCAGCGCCCGGGCGTACTACGTTGGTTACGCGACGATGGCACTTCGTTATTACAGGATTCCAAGATGGTGAGAGGCGGTATCCGTCTTCCCGGTTGAAATTTATATGTTTCTTTATTTCAACCGCTTCACGTACTATTCTGGAGTAATAGTGACGATCGGTGGAGAGGACCTGTGGCTTGTGTAAATTTGTAATCCAGTGTTGAGATCCTGTGTCGACTACGTGCTCAGCTTTTGCTGATTTATTAATCTGTCGGTTCCGGACAGAACATATCGCAGCTGTCCGGAACCGACAGATTAATTACTCCAGAATAGTACGTGAAGCGGTTGAAATAAAGAAACATATAAATTTCAACCGGGAAGACGGATACCGCCTCTCACCATCTTGGAATCCTGTAATAACGAAGTGCCATCGTCGCGTAACCAACGTAGTGCGCCCGGGCGCTGATGTCATTAGTGTCGTGTGTACCGATAGTTTCGTAAAGGAAAATGAAAAATATCAAGACCAGGCGAGGGTAGATACCGAAACCCGAGCTTCACGGAGACGACGCTGCCGAGCCACACCAGTCGACCCGTGACCACGGCTGGTGCAATCCATGCCGAAACGTCGGGTAACCAAGGTAATGATTTACCTAAATATTTATCGCGATGAGACCCGTGTCCACAGTATATAAAAAATGCATACAAACTTAATTTTGAAATGAACTAAGGGCATTAAGGGGGTCAAATGAAAATAATGCCTATGACCGACATAGAATATATAACTCAGGCACTACGTATTATCATAATTATACGTTAGTGACCTATTGATCTTTTTTAAAATAAACTTCTTTAAACCTATATCAAATATTCTCAGATATAAATACGTAAATCAAAAGTGTCTAGAGATCAAATACATTTTTATGAATAAAAACATCCCATATATATTTACCAAATCTAGTATTCCAGACTGGCTTCTTACTTTGATAATAGCAACTGCCTAATTTAGAAACCTTTTTTCATAAATCCAAACTTGAATAATTGACATAATTGATTAACAATCAACTGAGCAATGTTGTAACATTTGTAAAAATAATTTTGAATTTAGAACACATTCATTGAGATTGGTTTTAAAAAAATGCCATGATAAAACGATGGTAAAAATACCCCGTCATTTAAAGTTTAGCGGGTAGGATAAATTGGGAACACATTACTTACCCGTTAACCACGTATTCGAGGGCTAATTGGAAAATCTATACTGAATTTAAATGTGAATTAAAACTTTTGGGTTTAGTGGGCTCTCCATTTGAGTGCAAATTTAAGACAAAATTCATTCTTCTACATTAAGCTACTATAGCACTGTAGGATGCCAACTCTTTTAATTGACACTTTAAGTAGCTTTGGATAAATATTTCAGAAAGGAAAGCATGGTGATAAAATATAAAATAGATATAGAAATAAAAAATAAACCGGCTAAGTGCGAGTCGGACTCGCCCATGAAGGGTTCCGCAGCAGCAAGTATTTCAGTTGATTAAATGAAAGGTAAATTGCGGTTTACGATTTATGACGCATTAAAACAAAACTATAAATTTTTTTTTGAGTTTCAGTTCTATGTATGGGGAACCCCCAAAATTATTATTCTTTTTCTATTTTTGTGTAAAAATCTTAATGCGGTTCACAGAATACATCTATTTACCAAGTTTCAACAGTATAGCTCTTATAGTTTCGGAAAAAAGTGGCTGTGACATACGGACGGACGGACATGACGAATCTATAAGGGTTCCGTTTTTTGCCATTTGGGTACGTAACCCTAAAAAACTATGTGAAGTCAAACTTCAAACTTAACGTATTTTCTATCTCAATTTCACTATGAGTGAAATTAAGATAGAAAATATGTGCTCACACTCTCTTTTACCCCTTCAGTTATATTCTAAACGTAGCTCACCCTTTCTATTTTCACTTACTTGTATCTATCTCCCTCTCAACTTCCGTTCGCTTCGCCCCATCAAACTTTTCGTAATTCTCTCGTCACGTATTCACCAGCTTACTCCCCAATTCAAATGTGCCTAAAGTAGTTTTACATCAATAATAACCTCAATAGATAAGATGTTTTAGGCTTTTATTTCGGCCATTTTGTGGGTGGATCATTGTGGCTTAACGCGGTCCAATTTAACGTCAGAAATGTGAAATAATGAATTAAAAATAATGAAATATTTATTTCATTATTTCCTATAATAATAACCTCAATAGATAAGATGTTTAGGCTTTTATTTCGGCCATTTTGTGGGTGGTTCATTGTGGCATAACGCGGTCCAATTTAACGTCAGAAATGTGCGTGCACATGTTCAATTTTGGGCGTATTAACTTTAAAGCCAGATCAAACAGAAGCCTGTTCAATCATCAGATGCAATTACGACGGTGCTGTGTAAACTACGATCAATTTCATGAATACACAGACAATTCATATCTTTACTGAATACCTTTTAACAGTATTAAACTACTGGTAAATTGCGCATCAATTATATTATATGTACGTTACGACATACAACGAAATGTTTTCAGATTGTATTAACACAATTTCGAAAGAGGAATTCACCATTGCGGCTACGCTTAAATCAGATATATGTATGCAACGATAATAAGTAGTACGAAGCTGCATATCGAACTTGTGAAACGGTAAGTACCGAACGCACATCGTTTCACAAGTTAGATACGTAGCTTCCGATTGTTCTAGGTAGTGCATGAAAGCTGAGAATGCGTGGGTTCGATTATCACCCGGAACAAATATTTGTGTGCATGAAAATGTCTGTTTGTCCTAAGTCTGGGTATATTTACAAAAGAATATCATAAGCCTACTGGAGGGCTAGCTGCGCGGAGTTTTTACATTATATGAAGAAAGTAAGAGACGCGTTAGGCTATAACTACTATTCACTAGACACATAGTGTTACTACAGAGTATGTGTCTTGTTTGTTAATACATCTCCTAATTAAGCAGCCACCCTTTTATAACTTTGCGTCGCATCTGTGCCATTCTCAGCTTTCATGCACAACTTAGACGAAATCGGAAGCTGCGTATTGAACTTGTGAAACAGTATGTACCGGACGCACACCGTTAGGACATGTATTAACAAACAAGACATATACTCTACAGTAAGACTCTGTGTCTAGTGGATAGTAGTTATAGTCTAACGCATCTCCTAGTTTCTTTATATTAAGTAAAAACCCCACGCAGGTAGCCCTCTAGTAGGCTTTAATTTGGAACAATGAGTAGTGTTAAATTAGCGATAACCGTAGGCACCGGTGGATATGAACGGAGTGGGTCCGGAGTGGGGCGGCCGCCCGCATCTCCGCAGCCCGGCTGGCCTTACCCCTCTCAGGACCGGTTTCGTGCGCGGACAATGATGTTCTTTTGTAAATACACCCAGACTTAGGACAAACACACATGTTCATGCACACAAATATCTGTCCTAGGTGGGAATCGAACCCACGACCCGCGGCGTGGCAAGTATTTACCAACCAAGTTAACCAGCCCCTTAAAGTAGACTTCATACATAGACCACAACATTTTTTGACTGGGGTTAGCAATAAATTTATAGAGTAAGTTTTAATGGTAACTGGTTTTGTAGCAAAACCAATATTAGAGCAGTCTTATCAATTGCCACTTCATTCTAGCTTCAACGTTGTTCTGAAAGATAGATACAGACAGTGAGCGGAATACTAAGATACTCTTAGATACACTTGATAGCATTGAGCACCAGTATACGTGCTTTCAGGTAATTGGGAGACTGCCCCGAAAACGTATGTTCAGAATCGGTATTCGGAAACGTTAAAAATACCGGCCTAGTGTAATTTGGGCTCGACGATTAGGGTCCCAATTTTGTACTAGGTTAAAATGAGGAAGTAAAACAGGAATGGTAGATAATAATAATAATATATATCCTGGGAAATTATTCACACACTGCCATTTGATCCCAAATTAAGCAGACCGTGTAGTTTTCTTTTCGCGGGTTGACAATCGCAGTATGATGGTCATAGCACTCAGAAAGTCGCTGCTGTCCGTCTTCTGGTAGATTTTGACTTCTACGCCTCCACGGGATGAGGGATAAGTAAACCCATACTCAGAACAAACAGAAATGTTCATGCAGACAATTATCTGTCCTAGGTGGGAATCGAACCCACGACCTGCGGCGTGACAGGCAAGTATTTACCAACCACGCCAACCGGCACGTCAACGCATACACTTAAAATAAAGTATAAATATATAAGGTGTGGCTTGACGTACAATAATTTGTTAATTCAATATGATGACCGTTATTTATAAAGAACACATGAACAAAGTGTCTTCCCCTTAACAAATATGACTAAGGAAAGTCGGTGGACTAATTCTTAGAATTAATTATGTTTATGCAGAAGTTTAGGTTCATATAAAATTACTTATTAGTCTCTAGACTAGATTATATATAAAGTACTATACTTGATACTTTACTAAATAATAAAAAATAAAAAAGATAATTTATTGTTATAGATTATATTGTAATTGAATTTTTAAATTTGTTGTTTCTTCTAATACTGTTTTTTTTTCTTTTTCAATTGTAACGTTGTATTTCTATTCAACGCTCCTAAGTTCATTTTAGTATTAATTCTCCGCCGCTTTAAACCAGTTCGGTAGCCGCCGAGCGGTCGCTAAGCAAAACCGGTTGGGAAGCGTGAGCCGCCGAGCGGGGATTTAGCGAACGTTGGGAGGTCAGACTCAGATTGCACTCATTGCGATAGCACGTACGCACTCACTTAAAAAGAAACGTTATATTTTTCTTAGTCGCGTCGTGTAACATCTTCAAGTTGAAGTGAATCTTCATTCACAAATAGTTATTAGTTTAACAAGTTAATTTCAATCAGTGTTAACCCCATATTGGGTAAGTGTTGATTAGTATTTAGTTCTCATCTCATGTAGGGTATTGTAACGTGTAACGGCCACCTTTATTTGACCTTGTGGCAAATACCACGTCAACTTCATATTGTGCCTTATGCCTACACTAAATTTATTTTATGTGCGGTGCTTCACACCATTGTTCTATAACATTTTTATAACAAACTTAAATTTGTAAACTCCGCTTCTGCCTGTGACATTTGCACACATTCGCCATAAGCGTAATTAGTACTCCCGCTTCCTCATCACCATTACGCGGTCACAGACAGGAGAGGTTTTATTCAAAAGGATATTTTATATAATGGACTTCAATTCCCAGGGTCCAAAGTTCGGCCTACGAGGGTCCAAAGTACGAATTGCAACTGTACCTCAACATCCGTCACCGTTAGCGACGAAGCCACACTTCAGACCAGCCCAATCCCTGTGGGTCATCCTCCGGCCTGCGTAATCCTCCTGGAACTCCGCGACATCTCCGTTAGCGACGAAGCCAACCAGGAGAGTACTTGGCGCGCCTACCTCCATAGGGCATAATAAATGACGGGCTTATAACCCATGACCATACTTTTGTTTAAAATAAATTTGTAAGTTTATTGAGTATAGTGATTTGTGTTTAATTATTTTCCAAACCACACCTCATACGCTTCACTGGCGCCCAACGTGGGGCATAAGTAAACAAACCAAACCAAAAAAACTAGTTTCCGAGAATTGTGTGAATTATTATTTTGATAAGGAAGATTGGAATAATTGGTTGCAAACAATCAAATTATTTTTTAACTCGTATAACACCTACACAATTCTCGATGACAAGAGTGATTTTGACGACAGACCTCATATTTCTGTTCAGATCAATGATCTTACCGTTTCAGGACTTCTAGATTCCGGCTCTGCTGTCACAATCTTAGGCAATGGTGCTCATTTACTTCTGGAAAAGCGCGGGTTGCCTCTTATAAAGGCAGATTATGTTACTGTAACAGCAGCGGGAGGTCAAAAATTAAAAAGTCTAGGTTATGTTAACATTCCAATTCAGTTTGAAAACCAGTTTCACATTTTGAAAGCTTTTGTTATTCCCGACATAAGACATAATCTTATTTTAGGAATCGATTTTTGGCGCCAATTTAAATTGTGTCCGAAATATATTAATAGCATTGCTTTTGTTCAAACTGACAATTGTTCGTTAGAAACTTCTCAACAAACCTTTATACAAAGCTATAATAATCTTGATTTGTCCCAAAAACAACTGGCAGATAATGTTATCAAACAATTTGAGGACATTTCATTTCAAAAAAAGGGTTTAGGTACAACAAATCTGATCACCCATCGAATTGACACGGGTGATTCAGAGCCGATACGTCAGAGATATTACCGTTTGTCTCCTGAGAAGCAACGTATTTTATTAGAACAAGTTGAGGAGATGCTTTCAATCGACGTGATTGAATCATGCGAGAGCCCTTGGTCATCTCCTGTTCTCATTGTTACGAAGAAAAACGGCCAACCTAGGTTTTGCCTTGATAGTCGCAAATTGAACTCCGTCACAAAACGCGATGCTTATAATCTCCCTTACATCTCCGAGATTCTGGATAATCTGCGAGACGCACGCTACTTGTCTAGCATTGATTTATCAAAAGCGTTCTGGCAGATTCCAATAGCACCAGATGATCGCGATAAAACAGCATTTTACGTTCCTGGTAAGGGAACTTATCGTTTTAAGCGAACAGCATTTGGTTTGACAAATGCACCTGCAACGCAGCAACGACTTGTAGATATGCTATTTTCGGGTTTTGACCTCAATGTCTTCGCTTATCTGGATGACATTATCATAATCTGCAAGGATTTTAATAGTCACGTGACTTTACTCTTGCGTGTACTGGATAAGTTGAAACAGGCAAACCTAACTATTAACCTAGAGAGATGCAATTTTTTCAGTCCGCAACTTAAGTATCTCGGTTACGTTGTGGATCATTCTGGCTTACGTACAGATCCAGACAAGGTGGAAGCTATACTGAATTATCCGACACCTACTTGTCGTAAGGACCTTAAACGCTTCCTTGGAACGGCGACGTGGTATAGGCGTTTCGTCCCAAATTTTAGTACCATAGCTGGCCCCTTGAATAAGTTGACATCTTCCAAGAAAGGTGCACCTTCTTTTAAATGGACTCCTGAAGCTGATTCTGCTTTTCAGAAGCTTAAGGAGTGTCTGGTTTCCGCACCTGTTTTATCCTGTCCCGACTATAACAAACCTTTCGAAGTGCATACGGATGCTAGTAGTTATGGCGTGGGTGGAATGCTTACTCAGTTGATTGATGGCAAAGAACATCCGGTTGCCTACATGAGTAAGTCACTGACCGCAGCAGAGAAAAACTATAGCATAACCGAGCGTGAAACACTTGCTGTCATCATTGCACTTGAACATTGGCGTTGCTATATTGAAAACGGTCAGCAATTCACGGTGTATACAGATCATAGTGCGTTAAAGTGGTTTCTTTCATTGAGCAATCCTACTGGTCGTTAGCAAGATGGGGTGTCCGATTATCAGCCTTTAATTTTGTTATTAAACATCGCCGAGGCGTAGATAACGTAATTCCAGACGCGCTCTCTAGAATCGTTCCAGTTAGTGCCATCAGTACTTCCAACTCTTATTTGGACACTAAAGACTGCTGGTACAATAACATTTTCAATGGCTGTCTAAATGACGCTTCTAAATTCCCAAATTATATAATTAAAAACAATTACCTTTTTCGATTATCCAAAAATAAACATGAACTAACTTCAGAATTTTCCTGGAAGCAGGTCGTGCCGTCTGAATTCCGTACGGACATCATTAACGAGAACCATTCCGAGCCTACGGCTGGACATATGGGGATATTTAAAACGTACCGACGTTTAGCTTTAAAGTATTATTGGCCAGGCATGTACCAAGATGTCGTCACGTTTATTAGTGGTTGCGATAAATGTTTAGCATACAAGTCACAAAATCATCAAGTTTTAGGAGAAATGGGTCGTCCTAAACAGTGTTCACGACCATTCCAAATGATTTCTATAGATCTTATGGGACCTCTTCCTACTTCTAAAAAACAAAATAATTTTATTCTTGTGATTACTTGTTGTTTTTAAAAATTTTGTTTAATCTTTCCGATTAAAAGAGCTACTTCAGATATAATAACAAAAATTTTAGAGGAATCCGTATTTTTATTTCATGGCATACCTCAAACTGTATTAATGGATAATGGAACCCAGTTTACTGGCAAGGTAGCAGAGGCACTATTTCAGAAGTATAACATTCCAAATGTCTATTATACTCCTAAATATACTCCACAGGTAAATTTAGTCGAGAGGTATAATAGAACTAGTATAACCTGCATATCTACGTATGTGGATAATGACCACAGATCATGGGACTTGTTCATCCCAAAAGTACAGTTTGCGATAAATAACTCCGTAAACGAGGCTACAGGTTTTACACCATCATTTTTGGTTTTTGGTCGCGAACTAGTCACATGCGGTTCTCATTACATTGATCATGACCTTGGTAGTGAAATACTGTTTTTGCCCCGAGATATTTACGCAGAAAACTTAGGTAGTTTATCGACAATCTTTGACAGTGTCCAAGCAAAGCTATGGCAGGCTCATGTAAAGAATACGTCACATTATAATTTGCGTCGCAAGTTTGCCGAGTTTGACGTAGGTGACGTAGTCATGAAACGCGCTTATTTTTTAAGTGATAAAGAGAGTCGGTTTTCTAAGAAATTAGCTCCCAAATTTATAAAAGCAAAAATTATCGAGAAAAAGTCTCCGCTAGTTTATGTTCTCCAAGATATGTCTGGTAAAAATTTAGGTTCTTGGCACATAAAAGACTTAAAATTAATAGACACGAAGTAAATTAATTTTTTTTCTTTCTTTTCACAACTTAAATATTCCTTTCGCTCTACTTCCACCCTTTACTAGAACAACTATTTGTAAGGTATCACGTTAAATTCAACGAGTTACCTACCATTTATGTATGTAAGCGACAGTTATTTTAGTCCTAAGAACAATAACTGCTGCTGGTTTTATGATTGCGTGAGGTATGATAGATGATTATGTAAGAGTAAACAAGTAGTTCCACGGAGTTCTAATGCGGATTTTACGATTTTAGAAGCGGTAAAATCTTTGACTGAGCGCGGGGGTATTGAAACGTTGTATTTCTATTCAACGCTCCTTAGTTCATTTTAGTATTAATTCTCCGCCGCTTTAAACCAGTTCGGTAGCCGCCGAGCGGTCGCTAAGCAAAACCGGTTGGGAAGCGTGAGCCGCCGAGCGGGGATTTAGCGAACGTTGGGAGGTCAGACTCAGATTGCACTCATTGCGATAGCACGTACGCACTCACTTAAAAAGAAACGTTATATTTTTCTTAGTCGCGTCGTGTAACATCTTCAAGTTGAAGTGAATCTTCATTCACAAATAGTTATTAGTTTAACAAGTTAATTTCAATCAGTGTTAACCCCATATTGGGTAAGTGTTGATTAGTATTTAGTTCTCATCTCATGTAGGGTATTGTAACGTGTAACGGCCACCTTTATTTGACCTTGTGGCAAATACCACGTCAACTTCATATTGTGCCTTATGCCTACACTAAATTTATTTTATGTGCGGTGCTTCACACCATTGTTCTATAACATTTTTATAACAAACTTAAATTTGTAAACTCCGCTTCTGCCTGTGACATTTGCACACATTCGCCATAAGCGTAATTAGTACTCCCGCTTCCTCATCACCATTACGCGGTCACAGACAGGAGAGGTTTTATTCAAAAGGATATTTTATATAATGGACTTCAATTCCCAGGGTCCAAAGTTCGGCCTACGAGGGTCCAAAGTACGAATTGCAACTGTACCTCAACATCCGTCACCGTTAGCGACGAAGCCACACTTCAGACCAGCCCAATCCCTGTGGGTCATCCTCCGGCCTGCGTAATCCTCCTGGAACTCCGCGACATCTCCGTTAGCGACGAAGCCAGCCAGGAGAGTACTTGGCGCGCCTACCTCCATAGGGCATAATAAATGACGGGCTTATAACCCATGACCATACTTTTGTTTAAAATAAATTTGTAAGTTTATTGAGTATAGTGATTTGTGTTTAATTATTTTCCAAACCACACCTCATACGCTTCACAATGTCGGAACTTGTAATGAATAAGTTATAAACTAACTTTTAACACTATACGTAATTATTTAAAACGTTTGCATGCCAATGTACGGCTAACGAATAACGCCCACTGTTGGATAAAGCCCTGCCCCAAACAACACACAATCTCCACAATTACCGGTCTTGAGCTATCTGCATCCAGCGGCAACCAGCATCCCTCACTAGATCATCGGTCCATCTTGTAGCAGACGCAACTTGTAGCAGTTTTAGAACCAAAATGATTAGATACAAGTAAAGAACTTACGTTGAAGCGTAATTTTCTTCTTTTGTTTTGTACACACGTCGCATCACATGACCACACGTTTGCCAACAAACTCAATTGCAGTTTGGCAGAAGTATTTTGTTAATGTGAACCTGATGTGTTTTAACTTTTGTTTCATTCCTAAAGGATGTAATAAAAATAAAACTATGAGTACATTGTTTAAATAAAATTCGACATATATTTTATTAGTTAGTTACATTTGGTATTAATAATATAATATCTAGGAACAATGTCACAAAGATCATCCTAGCCCCAAACTAAGCAAAGCTTGTTGCCAGGCGACGATATACATACTTATATAGATAGATAAATACTTATATACATAGAAAACATCCATGACTCAGAAACAAATATCCGTGCTCATCACAAAAATATTTGCATTTACCGGGATTCGAACCCTGGACCACCAGCTTCGTAGGCAGGATCACTACCAACTAGGCTACGGTGACCGTAATAAAAGAGGCTTTCTTTTTTTATCTGCTCACATATCCCACACCGGACATTTTAATGTCTATTCATTTATTTATTTTTGTTGGAAGTGGAACTATTAATTTTCTAACTCCTCCTTGTTTCTTTCTAATTCCATTTGTTGCGGGATCCATGACAGTTAAAGCGATTCCCCAGGACATGCCTGAGCCTCACCGCTCAGTGTCATTTCATTGTGTGCTTATTAAATATGGATAAAAGGAATTTTCTCGTTTTCGAATTATTTATTTTTAGCAACATCTTTATCGACAATTTGCGAATAAATAAAATGTTTCTTTATAAAGTATAAAGCCTTAACTTTACTATACACAAATAAAGCGATCAATTTATCTGCATCCTCTATCTGCATTGTGTTAGATAACATATGTACGAACCTACTCTTCAGAATAATATTATTGAAACAACAACCTTAGCTCTCAGAACTCACTCTTGACTGCAGATATCAATTCACACACATTATTTGAGCCAATCAATCTTGGAATTTGCATGAACTGATTTCTATGCACAATTGTTTCAAGTTGGGGTCATAGCATGCATAATGCCTAAATTGTTTTTTACACTAGCTGTGCCCCGCGGTTTTACCCGCGTAAACTTTATAAATGATCACTGCTCCTCCCCCGTTGTAAAGTAGTCTCCGATTAAGTATTGTTTTCTTTATCAACACAATATTACTATGAATTTGTTGAAAAAATATATGTATGGAATAGTTGATAAGCACATCTAATTTTGTAAAAAGCATTATTTATTAATACATAACGTTTATATTTTATAAAAAAACCGGCCAAGTGCGAGTCGGACTCGCCCATGAAGGGTTCCGTAGCAGCAAGTATTTCAGTTGATTAAATAAAAGCAAATTGCGGTTTACGATTTATGACGTATAAAAAAAACTACTTGGTAGATCTCTTTCAAACCAATGTTCCTTGTTAGTGTGCATGGTAATGTACATCATATATTTTTTTAGTTTTATCATTCTCTTATTTCTACTCTTATATCTACTCATTTTACCACTTTGTAAGTGTCTCTCGCGCAAACTATTCAGTTTAGAAAAAAAATATATTAGAAACCTCAATATCATTTTTGAAGACTTAAATATATATGGGTACGATGAAAAAAAAATGAGTTTCAGTTCTATGTATGGGACCCTCAAAATTATTATTCTTTTTCTATTTTTGTTTAAAAATATGAATGCGGTTCACCGAATACATCTACTTACCAAGTTTCAACTGTACCGCTCTTATAGTTTCGGGAAAAAGTGGCTGTGACATACGGACGGACAGGCAGACAGACATGACAAATCTATAAGGTTTCCGTTTTTTGCCATTTGGCTACGGAACCCTAATAAAAATGGGGTTTTCGTTAATATGCAGATCCAGATATTATAATGAAATCAAATAAAGAATTACTTATTTACAAATACATGACTGTGTTGTTTATTACAGCTCGCCCAAGAGGCTACTAGGGCCCACCAAGAAAGGAGTAAAAAGCGGCGTCGCACGAATACAGCCCTGGGTGCTCAATAGTCTTATTAAGTGGGTAGACAACAATATAGCCTACTGGGGCTCTACCGGCTAAATCACCGAACATCGATTTCTTAAATGGCGTTTAAATAAATAAAGTTTAAAAATGACTTAATCTATCGTTAAATCGGCTTCAACGTTGACAATCGATTCCGGAGAATTAATGACGTCACATGTGCTCATGGAAGCCGATTTAACGATTGATTAAGTCATTTTAACCTTTATTTATTTCAACGCCATTTAAGAAATCGATGTTCGGCGACTTAGCCGGTGAGACCCCTGATGGTACTCAATTGATTTGCATGGTTTCCGGCCCAGAAAGAATAACAGACTCAGCCCATATCTTCCCGTGGGTGTCGTAAAAGGCGACTAAGGGATACACCAGATAGTCGGGCAACAGTGCCACTTGTGTACTAGCTACCACCTCACTGCGGTCACCAACTCGGATGCCAAGCGCGGTGGCTCCGGCAAACAACTCCAGAAAAGCTTGGAAAGAGCCCAGTGTCTTGTATTGGACGATTTTAGGCTGGTGATGATTGTCGTGCTCAGTCGTAAAGGAACGCCTTGCTAAATATCTTAAAGCACATCCCAGTTTCATCTAATTTAACTTGGCAAATAATATACCTAACCTTAGTTACTAGGCTCTCTATGAGTTTGAGGTTAGATAGCATTCATCTGTTCTCTCAGCTTGTGTAAATAGTCGAGAGAATGACTTTGAAACCTATAAGGAACATAACTCAGTAGTGCAATGGTTATTTAGGTAATCGCTATAAGCTCTCGTGTTTTGTGTTCAAACCCCGTACAGGGCAATTCTCCAGCGATGCAGGTATTTCTTTCCCTTGGACAGGCGTTATCTATTCTCTTAAAAAAAAGGATAACGCAAGAGATGAGTTGCGTTACTGGAACTTATTTTTGCATTTTCCCATCCTCTTTCAAACTCCAACAGAAATAAAAATGGCAAAGATGATAATAATAATAATTATTTATTTATTTCTCCACAAAGGTAGTTACAATACTTACAACTAAATTGATAATCCAGTATACGCATTCCTTTCTGAGAGCTGGAGTCTGAAGTAGGTTTCTTATAGAACCTGTATGACATAAAATAATAATAAAAGATAATATGCGAGGATATCACATAATTTAAGGCTTTTAAACGATTAATTAAACATCATATTTATTTAACATGGATTTGTTTCAAACTCTAATCTTTGAAATCGTAGTATTGAACCAAAACCCTCAAATTTATAAATTCCGTCGGAAATATCCTTGAAGAAGGCTACCTAAATCTACATCTTCCTCTTCTTCACTACACGTGCCATCCATTGACTCTATTTAAAGAAACATGGCGAATTAATAACCGCCAGAAGATTCAATTAATTATTTCTCAATTTTGTGTTTAGCTTTACGTTATTTTATTCGATGGATTTCCGCCCGTTTCATGAAAAAGAGAGCAGTAAAAATCTAGTTAAGTGCAACTAAACGTGTGACCTGATTTATTCGTAGTTACAACGATGCCATCTCCATTTAATGGACCTCTTTCATACGACTGCAGATTCTAATTACACAATTTTCATGTAATACTCTAATAGGGATATCTCGTGTGAAGATATGTAAAGTCGACTTTAGAAGGAAATTAAACTTGTTTTATATCTTACATTAAGTTTATAATGCAATCGTTGGTCTAGCGGTAGCATGTTCAACCGCAGACAATGAGGTCCTGGGTTCAAATAATGGGTCGGGCCAAAAAGTGCTTTTGGGATTTTTCCGTAAAAAGAAATTTCACAGTCAGCCCGAAGTCTGGAAGTTGGCGGTAGTACATCCCCGTGCCTTGGAGAGCACGAAAAAATGTCGATCCTCTACCTGACCTTCTCCTGGAAGTCATCTTCATATAAGCCACCCGCCCTGTCGCAACGAGCCGCGCACGTAGTGCGAGACGGGACGCGACGTCATGCGAGTCGCATTCGCCCTGAAGATGACTTCCAGGAGAAGTTGAAACGTTGGCCGAATCCAACATAAAATTAATTACGTGAGTTACCCGTTACTATCTTTCATTATGACCATCTTACTGCGATTGCCAACAAGCGTGGCGATAAGGGCATATCTCTGCGAAAAATGGACATTCCATAGTGAAAATCCTAGGTGTTCTATTTGCTAGAACATATTATTCCAAAATTATTTTTTGCCCTAACAAGATTTCGAAGTTTTTGGACTCTATTTCACTGCTTTATTAAATGACTACGTCTTTGATGTAGCGGAACCGTGTTCAACCACAAATAATGAAGTTCTGGTTTCAAATCCCGAGCAGGGCCAAGAAGTAATTTAGGGATTTTTCAGTTAAGAAAGAATTCTAATTCAGCCGGCGTCTGGAAGTTGATGATATTTATATACCACCATGAGTCGGAGAGCACGTCATCCAATCGGATTTGGAGAGTGATAGAACAGAAAGTGCACGTGTGTTTGCACAGACATTTGCGCACTAATGTCCCAAGTACATCGCTTATCTTTATAGAGACTCAACCAAGAAGGCATCATTAATATTTTTTGCAGTTGATCACTCTAAGACCAGACTACCTTGCATATTATATAACCGACAAAATGATTTCAGACTGAGTTATGTTAAGTCAAAATTTAAAGTGGAAGTGACGTATTCCGTTCTGTTTTCACACGGATTGAAACATGGGTTGCTTACGTGGGTAAAATTATAATGAAGGTCCTCTCAAAAACGGGGCCAACAAAATTCAAAATTAATCACAAAAGGGCCCATACTTCGGCCAGATAACCCGACAGATAGTATTAACAGCAATTAACCAAACAAGGCTTTAAATCAAAATTTCAAATTATGCTACCGCCGAGGGTGAAATGGGGTTGTATCCGTGAAATCGCATTCATCAAAACTTGGGAATTAGCTTCGTTCCCTAATTAAACCTGTCGGTTATTAAGATCGGCCTCATCTCCCCTGAGATCTGGAATCTTACGTAAATATTAGGTTTGAATAAAACTTTTATTATAATAGCTTTATTGGCGCTTTATACCGTGATCTTTTGTGAGGAAAAGTAAATTCGAATTTGGAAACATGGCGATTTTGATATTGAGTAAGTAAGGGTGAGTGAAAGGTCAAACGGGTCTGTATTGTTTATGAATTAGAATAGATACGAGATGGGTTTAAAAGGATTTTATGTCCACTCCTTTCGTTATATTCAAATTATGAACTCAAAGCTCTCCCTCTCTACTCTATTGATTAACTTTATTCACAAACCTCTTTAAAATATATAAAACGTATTTATATGATACAGGTTTCCTTAGCGAAACGTGCAATATAAAAAAAATCTCTTATAGTACACCACAGACATGTAAGATATTTATATTAATTACTAGCGGCCCGGTACGTGCTTCGCTACGTATAGGCATAATAATAAAAAAATTATTATTAAGTTCATTTATTCAAACAAAAACATATAGAAAGATGTCTATTTTACACTTATTCAAGACTTTTTTAAAAATTTATTTACGTACAAACCTTTCATGGACTTCCACGAATAATTCAAGGCCAAAATTAGCCAAATCGGTAAAGGCGTTGTGGAGTTATAACATTACAACGAAAAGTGGCATTGATTTTTATATATATAGATTTTGATTTGACCAAACCTAATCCAATTTTTTGAGCCTGAGTTATCTTGTGTTTTTAAATTATAATTAGACATCTGATAATCGAATACATATTTAACTTAAGTCAATTTTGAGAATCAAATTATGGAAGCGGCTTCTTATTATATTTGTTTCGTGAGGCGCTCACAGCTACTCGCCCTTATTGGTATCGGTAGGCGACCTTTCTATAGATGGGTGACCGTCAAAGTGTTCAAAGCACCTCCACGTGGGACGGGACCCGTTTGAAGTCGTTAGACAGTCAATAAACCATATCAGAGGCTTACTAGATGGCTTGAACAACTCTGCCATTAGGGTAACCGCAGTCTATACGATAAATTAAAGTAAGGATATTTTTCATCATCATCATCATGATATCAGCCGAAAGACGTCCACTAGACAAAAGCCTCCCCGAAGGATTTTTTTGGCTTCAATATCGATTGTAGATCACGCCCCAAGTATCCTTTTTAAAAAATATTCAATGTACAGTTTCGACTTTCCTACGATTTTATTATATGTATAGATAATAGATGAGGTTAAAGTTTAAAGTATTTTATTGTACGTCTATCTTGTCGTCTATGAGAAAATAAGATTATAAGATATTTAATCTTCGAAAAGAATCATCCTCAAATATTTAATTCCAGGCAACATTAATATCTGATTTTAGTTTCATTGAGAGTGTGGGCGAGAGGTCATTGCATGATTAGTGTTTTTTTATGACCATATGTACCACCATATTTTTGTCTACAGTCTAACATTGTAATCGTTATAGAAATGCATTGTAATGTACAGACGCCAGCACATCCAGCTACCCCAATCTGTCAAATTAATTTTATAGATTTTCAAGTTTATCATATAAGCATAAGCTTCACTTTCAATTGGGGAAAATTGACAGATTGGGAAAGCTTGATGTGCTGGTGTCTCTACAACTTTTTTCGTTTTTCGTTCCGGGGAGAAAACGAATAGTGCTGAAGAAACAATGTCTCATTCAAACACTCAAACAAACCTTCTACTGCCAATAAAGAACAGATAAAAGAAAGCACTGTGGCGACGGCGGCGAATATCAGAATATCATCACCCACATCACAAGTCGACCCGAGGGAATATCTACCAGAGGATGGGTAGCAGCTTCCTTCTGTGTACTATGCCCATCTTACAGCGATCGCCAACACATCTGCCAAGCGTGACGATTATGGCATATAATAATGTATACAACTATATTACTACAAACACGTTCTGACTATTTACAAGCGCTTTTTTAAAGTCTACGTGATTATAAACCTTTTTTATTTTTTATTTTATTTTAATTAAAGAATGGGGGTATTCTTTGGAGAGCCTTTTGTCCTGCAGTGGACGTCCTTTGGCTTACATGATGAAACAAAATATCAGACATTAAATTTTGAGATCGAGTCTGAGATTATCGTGAGTTCTACTAATTCATTATATTATTTTTAACGGAGTTTTCATATATTTTGATATGGATATTCTTGAATTTATTAAATAAATAAAAAAGTTTTTATTTTAGCACCAAGCGTGGCGTTATGGCATATCCCCTTCTTGGCGGAGGCTTGTCTGCATTGGACTTTTTTCAGTTGAACTAGTAATGATGAAAAGGAAGATTTATTCAATTTCGTGAGGTCATTTGGAAGTTGTAAGCGTAGAAACATTTCTGTGGTTAATTTTTATTTATATAGATTATAGCTGTGGCCCACGGTTTTACCTGCGTTAAACTTTATACATTATCACAGCTCCTCCCCCGTAGTTGATAGTGTAATAATATGTAGCCTATATGTTGACCCAATCTCTTAGTAATATTCATGCAAAATTTTAAGTAAATCCATCTAGTAATTTTTAAGTTTAGCACGGACATACATACAGACAAACAGACACAAAGACAAAAATTCTAATAACTATATTTTTGGCTTCGATTTCAATTGTAGATCACGCCCCAAGTATCGTTTTAAAAAAATATTCAATGTACAGTTTTGACTTTCCTACGATTTTATTATATGTATAGATTCCGACCGCCTCTTTGATCAAATACATTGTTGTGTGGTTACTCTGCCACTTTGGAACTGTATGTTAGTCACTATACTTTCGAGGAATGCATGTTTGCGATATATACTTTGCAAATGTGAGTGCCAATACAATATATATATATATATATAAATATATAAAAAAAAAAACTAAGCTGAACACTTAGACTAGCGTTTACTTTCTCTCTTAACAGACAGAGAGAAAGTAAACGCTAGTCTAAGTGTTCAGCTTGGTTTTTTTTTTATATATTTATATTTACAATACAATCAATACAATACAATACAATCAATTGAAATAGAAAACGGGGCAGTCTTTGGGTAATGCCGATATAAGTGAAAACTAAGTAACTGCTGAATTGTATCGTCGAGCTATTAGATTCTTATTTAAAACTAGCTGTGCCCCGCGGTTTTACCAGCGTTAAACTTTATAAATTATCGCAGCTCCTCCCCCGTAGGTGATAGCGGTAATATTCATACAAAATTTGAAGTAAATCCATGCCGTACTTTTTGAGTGTTGCCCGGACATACATACAGACAAACAGACAAAAATTCTAAAAACTATATTTTTGGTTTCGATATCGATCGTAGATGACGCCCCAAGTATCCTTTAAAAAAAATATTCAATGTACAGTTTTGACTTTCCTACGATTTTATTATATGTATAGATTATAGTAAAATTAAACCCATGGAGTTATGTTTATGGATATTTATATACACAGTATACATATAACTCATGGAGAGCGTTCGGTGACGATGACCGCGAGTTACATGATTTTTTTTCACCTACAACAAAAAGTGCCCAATGCGCCTAAAGAAGTTTTCACTTCACAAACTTTTTGGTACTAAGTCATAATTTTTATTCGTATATAAAAAAAATAAACGACAAAGAAAAAAATAATCCTCTGGGCTTATTATAAGCACATCTTAGTATATTCATATTCTTGTCAAATGGAGGGATCATAAGAAGATTATGTAATCAATACTTAATATATTATAATATACGAGTATTTGCGGGTACACCACGGAACTAACAAAAAATGGATCAAAATTATGGTATTACAATTTACTATGAAAAATTGTTCATTTAATTTTTAAGATTTTTGTATTTTATGATTATTTTGTTGTACGTTTTACTTCTTTTAATTATTTACAATAAAACTGGACATATACCTATTAAGGTGGTAGTTAAGTAGACAACCAAACTACAACACAATATATTAAACACAAAATACTTTTTTTTTAATTCTACGACAAGTATTGAATCTTATCCCGTCTTCACACGGTAAAAACGAATTGTGTATTAGTATATCTTCTATTCACAAAGATAATTTAATACCCACTACCAAATACAACTTTATCTCGAGCGCCACAATCTCTAAAGCTATAATCTCTGGCGATTTATCATCAAAAACAAATCTGATGAAAACATCACCCAGTCATACTAACTGGTTAATAATAAATGTTCTTTGAGTATAAACTACACTAATGGGGAGGTAAGTAACAGCCTGTTTAATGAACTACGGATGCATGAATTAAGTACAAATTATCCAAAACCAGATGAAATTAAGCTACTGGTTAAGCCTTCTGCGCTAGTCAACTGCTCATCGTCTTCATTTTTTTAATTTTAGTAGTATATTACTTAAATAAAAATAATAGCTTAGTAGCTGATTATTATCTATTATTTGATTTAAGGATTTCAAAAAAATATATGTGATAACCATTACCGCATGGACGGAATAATTATTTTCTTTTTAGTTGCATACTGTATTTGATTGTGTTTACGTACTGCATTGTGAGCTTGACAAGTACACGAGTATGTTAATATCCAAGTACTGAATAAATTTCATTATTTTATTACACACAATGACGTTCACTCCTGGATGAAGGCCTCCTCAAAAGATCTACACGATTGAGTTGTGTTCATCGTTTAGAGGGATATGCCATAATTGCAACGCTTTGTCAACGGGTTGCGAACCGCAGTATAATGTTCATTGTACACATATATCAATCACACCACGGTACGACTATGTAGCCTTTTGTTTGTCATCTATACATGACTGTGGTGGCCAAAAGGTTAAACGGACAATTCGGGTAAGCTAAAAAAAATTGTGATTGTTAAGTTGTCGATCGCAGCTATGTGCATTAGATAACAGTCGTTTAGGTATGGATGTGGGCTATTGAGCAGGTAGGATAACTTTTTCACTCGGGTAAGCTCTGGCCATATCATGAAATAAAATGAAATGAAATTCTTAAACATTATTAATATATCTACGAATATCAACTGAAAGCACGTATGGCGCAGCAGTTATGACAGTCATTTCGTCTCCTTGCGTTACGGGTTCGATTTTCGCACAGGAAAACTATTTATGTAACTCATAACAAGTTGTTCTAAGTCTCTAGTTGTAGCAGTATTCATCATGGGGAATCTGTGTGAACTCTAATAGAGTGCTAGTCGCTGGGACTCCAAGTACGTGTGTGTTCCATGATCTTCCTTTGCAAAAACTAGTTTCTTTTCCCAACCTCTGACCCACCGCTAGCTACAATTTGTTTTAAGAGGACATCGTGACGCAGGGATTTATATATCTAGAGTCGGCTAGGTCGTATAAAAAAACTTACGGCACTGATTCTACATCATTTTACTGCAAACAAATGAATGAATAACAAAATATGGCTGTTATTCAAAGCATAAGAAAGTTCACGATGTTTCTTGATTACTTTTTTCAAATATATGGTAAGGCTTAATACTAATGGAGCCGATATCGCTTTTGAGAACAATTGAGGCTTTAGCCCGCTTGAACGACAATCCTTTTTATTTGGTGAATCTGGCCTCATTCCTTTTCAACAACATAATGTGGACCTCTGAACATAATTTAATCTTTCAGAGTCCAAATTTAAACAATTCATTGATTTAGTCAGAACTTCATTTTATGTCCAGTGGTTTTAAGTTATTATGTATAACTTAATTAAAAATAAGATCCACAGACATGAAACAAAAGTGGTACAGTGCAAACAGTGTAAAGATTAAAAACATGTTTAGCTGTCGAAGTGAGTCTTAACACTTTTGTAATAAAGTTTAGTTTCTATTACTAATACTGGTAGCTTGTAACTAAAAAGTTTGCATGAAGTTTCAACGTCACGCGATGTCTAGGGATTATAATACAAAATATATAATTATGCTGTCATGTATACTACAACATCATGATAGAGAAATTCGCCATAGTAAATATTACTCTTTTCAACTGCAATAAAGTAATATTTACTTAGATCGATACTTTTCCGTTATAGCAGTTAGTGAAGCGATATTTGTATTGTTTTTTATTTTCATTAATACGTTTGTATAATTCTACACCAATAAATAAACAAAATATTAGTCAATGCAGTTTTTGACTAATCTTGCCATGTCTTGATCTTACCATGCCTCACACACATTTATATCTTGAAAAACTTCTTGCGAGTTATGAGCTAAATTGACGCAGTTTTGCTGCACATGTACTATATTTTTGGTTAAGCTATCCCCCACAAAGTTTACACAAATTGCTCCTAAGACTGCGATCTCTGCTCTGCAATAATAATCAGTACTAATTGAGCTTGAAACAGTCTGGTCAAAGTTTTTAATAAAATGAATTATGCATTTCAAAGGGACCAAGACTTTGGGTGTTGGGATACTTTGGTCTGTCACGGGACTAAATTAAGTGACGATGGGCACAAGTTTGTGTCAAAAGTTTGAATTTCCACCGCGTTCAGTTAGAATGTTACGTTGGTTAAAGTAACAGTCAGTTTGGAGTAATTAGTAGAAGCCATCTAATAGGAATTTCGTAACTAATCTTGAAGACCAAATGTTACTACGTCCGTGGAATTTAGATCTCATAATTCTACTATTGATCTCTTGGTTCTAAACGCACATTCACATTGGTCCACATCTATAATTTTAGAAATGTGTACATTTACAAAAAGTCATTTAGAATTATTTTAAAAATATGTCACTACATAAAGACAAATTAAAATGACCACGAATAATAATGCTTTTTTTTTAAATCGCCTACTGTATGGTAATAAAATTACATAACCATGTGACAAGGGAAAAAATAATAGTAAATAAACAATTTAAAAACAAACTTTTTGACTTCCTTTTGAATAAATGGTATTATAATACTATATACTACTTAGATGAAAGGATATATAAAATTGAATGTTTATAATAAACATTAGACTTAACACATAAATGGTGGACAAAGTAATTATTGCCACACAATTTGTACGCCCTAAGCGGGAGAATGTTAATAAATGTTATCTATGTATTACCAACAACCATTATTAGCATATTCTAGCAAATAAATGGCTGATTTTATTTGATATTAATTTCATACGAATAAGAATAAGAGATATAAGAATAATATAAGAATAAGAGTATTGAAAATATTGCAAATTTTGAAGCTTTGTTGAAATAAAAAGAAAATCGGAGGTATATATTAGGTATAATGAACGGTATACAAAGCAAAAATTTCATGAATTACTAACATTTTTCCATGAATTATATGTTCTACCTCTATATATTATATTCCTAAGCTCAAATTGAATATGATCAATACTTCAATGAAAACCGTAGTGCCGAACTCTGTAAAAATAAAACTGTACTTCAATTACTCGTTCTCTAAAAATAACAAGCATGTGTAATAATATGAAGTATTTATTAAAATTACGAACAACTGTAAAGCTCTAAGGAATATTATTGATACCAATATAATTATATAATTAAAGCCACAGTCATGACAATCCACAATGAAATCAATTCCGATAATAATATGACCACTGACTCTATATAGATTTGTAAATTATTTAACGACTTCTTTATTCTTTTCCCGACTACCTTTGGGGGTAAAAAACCTACTCCATCTTTCTCTCTCTAATTTAAAGTACATAACACATACTATATTTTCATTGACCATGGCATATTTAAATTTTAAAATTATTGGAAGCTTAAAAACTCAAACTCTATGTGTATGATGAAGTAAGTACATTTTTTTAAAAATTATGAACTGTATTCATTTGTAGGCGACTAATTTACACCCTACTCATTTTATAAATATGAAAGTTTGTGGTTATGTATGTATGTTAGTTGCTCTTTCACTCAAAAACAACAGAACGAATTTTGATGAAACTTCATAGTAATATAGCTTATACATTAGAATAACACATAGTTTAACGCAGGGGAACTGCGGGGCAGACCTACTAATAAATATATCTTTCTTTGAAAGTACCATGCCAATTAAAAATTGCCATCATCAAACCATTATACAAAAAAGTTGACGAAACTAACATTCATAACTATAGACCAGACATAGTACTGTCGAAACTAATTCATTTGCAACAAATTCAATCGTTTCGTTTTTGCTTTCAAAGGAATAAGGATATCTACTCCCAGAATGCAGCTTTATTATCATATCATATACGTTCTCTAAATGATCGTTCGATCATTTAGAGAACGTATATGAAAGATAAGCAATCTTTCACTGGCTTTTACATCATATTTTTTTTTATTGTAACTAATGATGTCTGTATAAAAATATAGTATAAATATTTCGTTGTTAGTAACAAAAATCTTGTTAATTGATAATAATGGTGATAAATATTTTATCAATTATCAAGATTTGTATATTTAAGATTTTATTTTTTGATATTTTCTTAAATTTAATCATTTATGATTTAATTATTTGGCATGTAACCATGACATTTTTCTTTTATTTTATTGATGATAATTATGACGTAATATTTATGACACGCTATGATTTAAACGACACGACATATCGACAGAGTATAATGAGACCATCGAATTCGTTAACACCTTTGTGTACACACTCTTATTCAGTAAATAATTGATTATATCTTGAATCTGTTTTACAATAATTTGATAAAATATGATAATAAAATTACTAGTATCTGTAAAGCATAATTATTATTCCCGTCAGTTAGTTAATTTTTTAATGAATACAGACCTAAATTGCTTCTCGCCCGTGGATTTAATTTGGTTTTGCAGCGTAAAAGGCGACTGACAATAATAGGATCTTGGCTAAAGAATATAGTAGTACAAGACACGGGGCACTCAACATCCCGCGCTAAAATAACATCATTAAACCCAGTTTCATAAATTAAATCCTCGTAGACGTTCGAATACACCAATTATAATCCCAGGTGCAAGTAGAATAGAAAACCTATGTTCTACTTTACTCTGTTTTAGTTATGATAATACCATAAGTGTCTAAGTGTTACTTGGCTGTGTCTGTAATGTTAAGAAGAGAGATAAATAAATATAAGATGACTTCTAATTCGGTCCAAGTCCCACTTACTTTGACCGTAATAGAAGCGTGTAATTGTATTGTCCCACGGTACGCCGTAAGCGATTGACTGTTTGCAGAGCATATTCTTTTTTATTATTTTTTCACAATAACATGTATTATCAACATAATACATATTATTGTGGGATACTTATTAGGTTTATAGAATCCTCAGTATCACCGAAAATACTTGTAAGTTAGTAACTTATTACGCTACCATGCCTATATTGTTGTAAATCAGCTAGGATATGTTTTCGTATTCATTTGATTCATCTTTCACACGTTATTTTTATTATTATTACCTCTAAATATTTTGAAAATTAAATACAGACCATTTTACTCACCGATAATGTAGCATGTATTTGAGATGAATGGGGGACGTGTTTCATCAAAATACAACACCATCACAGAGCATTTGAAACTATCAGATTTTTCCAAATCTGATGTACTGCGTTCACATCGCTTAGGCCGCGCTCCGACCTCTGATAGACCCAGGCCCATGCTGGTGGAATTCACTAATTATCAAGCCCATGATAGCGTGTGGTTTGCTAAAACCAAATTTAAAGGCACTACAATCACAATCTCGGAGTTTTTGACCAAGCCTAGACATGAAGTCTTTATGACTGCACGCCAGCGGTGGGGAATATCTAGTTGCTGGAGTCGACACGGCGTGATATATATTCAAGCCTCAGGGGGCCTAATACATAAGGTGGTCACGATGAACGATCTCAACAAAATTGTGTTTGTAACGGTGCAGGAGGGCAATACGCAGGAAAGCACGTCAACCAGCAAGCCTGTTACAGCAGCAGGCAGGCCTAAACGAGGTGCTGTCTCCAAGAAATAAATTCCATCATTCATCAGATATCATCCGGCCTGTAGTGAAAGCCATTTTGAACACAAACACTTGTGATACTGTGTCTGGTACCCACTTTTCTAATAACTTCTTGCCTTTAGTTTTTATTTGACAAAACATTTTATTAATTATATGAGCTACCTTCTTATTATTTGTTACTAAGAATTAATTCTTTAGGTCAGTTTAGGTTATCTGTCACATGATTTTTTACCGTATTGTTTTTTGACAACAACTGTCAAATTGTTGTACCTACTGTATGAATTATAAAGAGAAGGAGCAACATCTGTAGCTGTTATATTGATTCTATGGATTGTTAAGAAAAGGAGCAATATCTCGTTTTAAAATAGTCCATAATTAAAATATTCAGTTTATCTCTTTACTTTAAACCATGCTTAAATGTTTTGATGTTTTTCTAGCTGTAAGATGATAAATTGCTTTAAATTAAAGATTTTTCTCTTTTTCTGTACGTGTTATATATAAATAAAAGCGTTACATTTTACATTTTTAGACACATTCTTTTCAAATGGAATCTGTAAATGTTTATTGTTACTAGAAACGATGTTACCTATGTGGCACTTCACTGGCAGGTATTGAGTGTAGATTACTGTAATATTAGAAAAGTTAGTCAATAGAATTATTTGTAAGTAGAATTATTATATTTATTTTAATAGTAAGTAAGTATATGTTATATGTCTAATGCTGAAGATGTAGATACTGATGCTGATTTTTTTTCGATTAGTAGTGATGACGACAGTTTTGTCAGTATACCATCGCTCGCTGACAGCCTTGAATGTATTTTTTCTGATGTTCTCGGGAATTTCAATGTGATTCATATAAACGCCCAAAGTATTCCGGCTCATTTCCCCGATATGCTGGCAAATTTTCAGTGCAAAAATATCCACGCTATCCTTATTTCTGAGTCATGGCTTAAACCATGTCTCCCTTCAGCCTCTTACTCACTTCCTGGATTCCAACTGATTAGGAATGATCGAACTAGTTCGGTAGGTGGTGGAGTTGCTATATACTTACGAAATAATTTTAAATTTACAATTCTCAGCATGTCCTCGCAACCGCCACCTGCCAGTGCTGGTGAGCATCTCCTTATCGAAGTTGAGCTTCACCACACTAAAGTTTTACTTGGTGTGTATTACTGTCCATCTCTTAGAATAAATTTTTTCTCCTCTTTTGAACTATTACTTGAAACTTTCTTGCCTTCTTACAGCCACACGATTGTGATGGGTGACTTCAACACCTGTTTGTTGAAAAATGATTCTCGTTCTTCAACCCTTATTTCTGTTGCGGAATCTAGTAATCTATCTATACTTCCTCTTAATGCCACTTATCATTTTCCTCATTCTACTCCTTCTCTTCTAGATCTTATTCTTGTCTCTTCGAAAGACCACATCGCTAAGCACGGACAGTGCGTAGCCGATGCTTTCTCTTATCACGATCTCCTTTTCCTATCTTATAAAATTCGCCTACCTAAGGCAAAATCAAAAATCATTCTTCAACGTAATTTTGGTGGTATTAATTTGGATTCTCTTCGAGCAGATGCTAGCAGAATTGACTGGTCTCCTCTTATAGCCGCTGATTCAGTTGATGAGAAAATTAACATTTTCAATAAAAATATTCTTAGTTTATACGATGTGCATGCCCCACTTCGAAAAATTAGGGTAAAACACCTCCCCGCACCGTGGTTAACGCCTGAAATAAAAAGTCTCGTAGCTAAGAAAGCAGCAGCTAAGTCGCGTTTCGCGAGTAGGCCTAACGATGTAAACCGTCATAAATATATTTCTCTTCGAAATCGCTGCAATAAGGTGTGTAGGTATTCACAACGCCAACACATCCACAACTCGGTTGAGAGTGGAGATCCAGCTAAAATATGGAAATTTCTGCGTTCATTGGGAGTTGGGAAAGCTCGAAATGAAACTACTCCTAATAATTTAGACATTAATTCACTCAATTTGCACTTCTCAACTTCGCTCATTTTTGACAGGGCAACAAAATTAAACACCTTAAGAGATCTATCATTAGTTCCCTCTCCCAGCTATTCTCCCTTTTCTTTTAGTCAAGTTTCTGATTGTGACGTTAGGAAGAGTGTTTTATCCATCACTTCTAACGCAGTAGGCAATGACAATGTCACCCGTAATATGGTCCTTCCTATCCTCAACGAAATTCTTCCTGCCATAACTCACATCTTAAATTCCTCTATAAGTTCGGGTATCTTCCCAGTGATATGGAAAGATGCCCAAATAATTCCCCTTCCAAAAAAAGCCAAACCAGCATCCTTTTCCGACTACCGTCCTATTTCAATCCTTCCGTTCCTGTCCAAAGTACTTGAACGCCTTGTCCACAACCAATTAAGTGCTTTTCTCACAATAAATAACCTCCTTAATCCCTTCCAGTCTGGTTTTCGTCCTGGCCATAGTACTACCTCAGCCCTGGTCCATATTACAGATGACATTAGAGCTGGATTGGAACGTGGACATCTAACAGTGCTAGCCCTGTTAGATTTCAGCAATGCGTTCAATTCCGTGGATTTTGATGTGTTGCTGGGGATATTGCGCACTCTTAACGTATCTCCAACAGTTATTGACTGGTTTCGTAGTTACCTGTCTGGCCGCAGGCAATGTATTCGTATTGATAATTCCTTTTCTTCTTGGTGTAATACTATTGCAGGCGTGCCTCAGGGTGGCGTTTTGTCTCAACTATTATTCACAATTTTTATAAATTCTATTTCTAAACGTATTAATTCTTCCTACCACCTTTATGCAGACGATCTTCAGATTTATAATCAGGCTCCGTTAAATAAATTGGCTGAAGCTGTGAATAATTTGAATACCGATTTAGATAACATCAGTGAGTGGAGTCGTGCTCACGGACTACACGTTAACCCACAGAAGACTCAAGTGATTGTTGTTGGTAGCTCAAGGATGTTGGCTAAGGCATCTTTGTCACAACTACCACAACTTCGTTTTGGAGGCAATGTTTTACAAATAAGTCGTGAAGTTAAAAACCTAGGCATATTCTTTGACAGCTGCCTTTCCTGGGGCCCTCAACTACAAAACGTCAGTCGGAAAATTTTTGCATCAATTGGATCCTTGAGAAGACTTCGTAACTTCGTCCCAACTACCACCAAAATCGCGCTTGCTCAATCCCTTCTTCTCCCAATACTAGATTACGCAGATGTCAGCTATCTTGATCTTACAGAAGCCCAACTTGATAAACTTGAGCGTCTCCAAAACGTCTGCATAAGATTCATATTCGGTCTTCGGAAATATGATCATATCACTGAATTTCGTAACAAGCTCAAGTGGCTACCCATTCGCTTTCGCCGGAATGCCCATATTCTCTCACTTCTATACAATGTTTTGTTTACTCCTTCAACGCCCTCTTACCTCAAAGCACGCTTTTCATTCCTTTATGAATCACATTCGAAGCTTCTGAGATCATCGAATAATTTAAAATTGACAATGCCAGCACATTCCACAATCTTTCTAGACAAATCGTTTGCTGTGCAAGGAGCTCGCTTGTGGAATGAATTGCCATTGTCAGTACGCCAAGCTCAATCTTTACGTAACTTTCAGAGTCTAGTGAAAGATCACTACCTGTCCCTGCAGAAAGGTACGAAATAATTTACTTTCAACTAGTTTATGAACTTCAGCAACGGTTCCTACTTTAGTTTTGTCTATGATAATGTATTTATTTATTTATTTATGAAATATAAGTATATATATAATATAGTATGTAGGTTAATATATAATATATATGTAATTTATCTTAAATGACTCTTGACATTTTTTGTAATGATACCAGTGCGTATCATTTCTATACTCATGTGCACTGACAACTACCCTATCTCGGTTACTCCATACTCCAATCCCTGCCTAGGTTGCCTGGAAGAGATCACATTTAGTGATAAGGCCGCCAATTGTACCATTTTTTTTTTTAATGTATGCTATTGTATTCTGTAATGTTTTGGTGTACAATAAAGAGTTATCTTATCTTATCTTACATATTGATGAAACGCGTCCCATACAGGATACAAGATGAAATGGGCATACAGGATGAAATGGGGTGGCAACGTTCTTTGCCGTCAGCCAATCAGCAAATTTTATTCTATTTATGAAATTGATATCATAGAAAATTGGTTCGTACATAAAAGAAGAAACATGTCCAAGAAATATAAACAAAAATTGTAACTCAGTCATTAACCCCACGATAAAAAAGACAAAACTCCATTCCAGTAAACGTTTAATGCACTTCATTTCGACAAACGACTTCGTTATTTCAAAGAATAGCTGAATCGCACATTCTGACGCAGACAAGCTTCAGTTTCAGCAGGATTTATTGCTGCTGACTAAGATACTAAAAGAATTTACTATGTAAGACTACATTCGCGTGCGACTACGGTTAATGATCTCCTGTCATATTTCGCGCGATCTTGTGTTTCTCTATCGGGAAATCCTGTGAAGCAGTTCAACGTATGGAAATATACTTGTAGCTCACTAAGATTGGTAAGTGGACATGGGTTCTTATATTAGTGGACCGGCCACTTGTAGAGCGAGAAATTTCAATTGCTATATATAAATATTAATAATACTTACTTACTTATCGTATGGGCAGTGGTTACCCTGGTGACAGAGTTGTTCAAGCCGCCCAGTAGGCCTCTGACATGGCTTAACGACTGTTGCCTAATGGCTACAACCGGGACCGACAATTTAACGTGCCCTCCGAAGCACGGAGACGCTCACAAATTAAACCACTTTGGCGGTCACTCATCTATGGAATAACCGCGAGCCTAGTTGCTTAACCTCGCCAATCACTTACGGACCGGTGAGAGCTACTGGCTATGAGCGCCTCAATTATTAATAATGTTCCGAACAGATAGCAAATAAGAATTTCTGTAAACCTACATATATTTTAATATTATTATCCGTGCGTGTTTATTGAATAAATATATTTTCTTCTTCTTCTTCTTTCGGTCACGGCGGCCAGTCTCGATGGAGACTAGCCAACTGCGCAGTACATATTAGTACAGTAATTATAGAGTGACTATATGCTCTAGTATTCCCAAATATCAAAATTTGAGTTCTAAATAGAGCCTCTACTTGGTTGATTCATATTTTAGATTATGAAATAATTATACATAGAATAGAACATTTACTATTATAAAGGTCATTGGGCAACTAAGTATGGAACCTATACCCACGGCCTTGAGAAAAAAAAATAGGTAGTATGTTTAGATAAACGTCTCTAGTTTACGAATATATATGTCGCATTAACGCAGACAACGGGAAAAAAACATTAATCTAAAAAATAAAAATACAATAATAAGGTTTATTATAACAAGGCTTAGTACATTTTTATTGGTTTTTTGATAGTAAACATGATTTTAAAAATAAAATAAGTAAAATAAAACAAGTATAGAAGAGTTTTTAAGTTTTATTCGACATGATCAATGTCTACAGGAATAATTGTATCGTCTAAAAACGCCGCAGGCGCATCAATTTGATCTTGATGTCGGGCCCAAGACAAAAAATATACTATGCTGGCTATATGCGCGCAGCATCCAATAGTGCGGCAACCGTGGATACAAGAGCAGTAGTAATCTTCGATACTATCTCTGCCCTGTCTTGATGGGTTCACCAATATGTAAGTATAGTATGTTTTGCTCCTGACATGTCACGACTGTATTTTTCCCCGTATTAATATTTTGTGGTTAACCAATTCATGGTGCCGGTATAGTTCAACAATATACAGACCATTTGGTGACAGAATGCTTCACTGGAATTGTTTTATCAATACATTTATTACCTATTTTTTATTTATCTTTAAAATTTTATTCCCATGGTTTAAAAAAAAATAACTATCTAAATTTTAATGTAGGTTAATACTTAACAATTTAAAACTAATTTGGTTTTTGTAGGAAAACTATCGTTAACTGGGTCAGATTTCGCCCAATGCCTTTGTAATAATATTTTGAGGGCAAGGAAAGCACAAATTAATTACAGCCCATTTTTCATTTTTGAAGATGCATATCTAATTATGCCAAAAATGTAATTAATTATTACGCAATGTTTATTATATATACGTAAAAATGTTTTTTCCACGAATATACGGATCAATACGCGGTAGTTTGTACACTAATACTGCACACTTATATGCGTTTCAGGTGTAGAATTAGTAGACTCTTTATGCGCGCACCAGGAATTTACCTCTAATTAGTAGACTCTAATAAGTCGCGCCAAAACTAAAATGACACAACAAAAGATGTCCTATTCTTTTCATAAGAGGTATGGAGAAAGAAATGCAATAATATTAAATTTCGTTTAGTTGGTATTGTATGGAATTGGGGAGATTATTAGTTGTCATTAGACAATTAAACTGATGGCCTGTCGTTCTATTGGTTAGTGAACCTGACTGCCAATCCAAAGCTCGTGGGTTCGATGCCCACCTAGGACAAATTATTGTCTGATAAGCACGATTATTTTTTTAAAATTCATAAATACATATGTAGTTAGAGGGATATAAAGATGTGTGTGGTTGTCTTAGTACAGGTTCTGCCTAGATTTGGCGTCTTAGGATATTTATTCATTGAAAACTTACAAACAATCACATTGTATCGACAACCACTCAGTAAATATTAATTCAAATTTAAACTTAACTAAAACAAACACCATCGCCCATCTCATTTCAACTCAAACCAACTTCCACACAATTTTAATCATGGAACTTCATCGGTACCCCATAAAATATTAAACAAAAACCCTTGAAAACAAACTCCATTAGCATGATTCTATGGTCCTTCGAGCCGGAACATCTAAAACTCGATTGAAACATTTATCTTTCGATTCAAAACATTCGGTTTTTCATCCACCGTATTTTACAGTGACACTTCACTTTAATAGTTTCCTTTAACGATCCCTAGGTACATAAAAGATAAGATAATACGTACCATTGAGGCTTTGAACGGAAAATTTCCACAGTATTTGATCGCCGAGGCGTGGATAAAGGTCCATGGTTAAATTTTAAAATTCTCATTTTGCTCTTTATTCCTTGGACCGTCGGTTGTTATCGTGCATGGCTAATAGGAAATACATATCGTAGATCTGAATTTTAAAATGGCAGATGTTTGAAAGGGTAGTATGAATAAATGATTTTATTATCTGTGGAAAATTCTCGGTAAGATTACTATAATAATAATAATAATATCCTCAATGGAGACTAGCCAATTGCGCAGGACATATTATAGTTCTTAAGTGTGTGCGCAAACACAGAGGCACTTTCTATTCCATCACTCTCATGATCCAATGGGACGCCTAGCAACATGACTGGAAAGAGTTAAGGTACAGGACCGACGGCTTTACATGCTCTCCGAGGCACAGGGGTGTAATACCGCCAACTTCCAGACGTCGGACTGATACTGAGAAATTTCTTTTTACGGATTAATCACAAAATCACTTTTTGGTCCGACCTGAGATTTGAACCCAGGACCTCATTATCTGCGGTTGAACACGCTACCGCTAGACCAGCGAGGCAGTCAAAGATTATTATAGGCTGAAATTAGACGTGTATAGTCAACTTAACTATCTCGTTTGGTACTACACACAGATTACTAATCTGTGGTACTACTCCACATTATAATGAACATCATTGACGTTATCCTGAGTATCGGCGTATCTGGGTAATGTAGGACAGAGCGAGGTTAATATAATGTAAGGTTGTGACACAGTTAGACAGCAATTTATAAAGGACATCAAATCTGTGAGAGGCTAGATAGAGATGATAGGACTATCTGGGTTAATTACAACTGGCTACCTACACTGTTTAAAAAATGGTCTTGAGAGACAGACAGACGGGCAGCAAAGTAATTCTTATGAATTCCTTATGAATTTCGGACTCCTAATAACTATTAATAATAATCATCATCATAATCAGCCAAATAACGTCCACTCCTGGACAAAGGATCAACTTGAACCTGAACTTCCCAAAAATGGAGGGCGATAAAAAAAAGATTTAATCGCCGCGCTTGTCAGGCGAGTTGGCGATCGCAGTTGGATGATCATAGTTTCAGAAAAATGCTGCTGCCCATTCTCTGGGCGGGGCCTAGAAAACATCCCTGCATCCTTCGGGACGTTTTCTACGCCCCCCATGGAACGAAATGGGGTGATGATATTCTTCGCCGTCACCACACAGCGATAATAATATATATCTTTGGACAACTAAGACATTGACATCTGACCTCAAACTAGGCAGAGCTTGTACTGTAGTACCAGACAACTAATAAACAAACTTATAAGTTATTAAATACAAAACATACACCCAGACACAAGACAAGGAACTGATAATTAATCGTGTTCATCGCACAAAGATTTGTGGTGGATTGGGTTCAAACCCATGACCTCTGGCTCAGCAGTAAGGGTCACAAACCTTTTGACCAAAAGGCCAGTCGATTTTATCTGACTACGGCAAAGCTAAAAGACAGTTATGTTAGTTGTGGCTTTATTACCTGCGGTTAAGCATTCTACCGCTAGACCAACGATGCATTGATACTTAATTACTATTTTAATAAAACTGTGTATGGAGGTAACTATAAGATATTTAATAAAACATTATAACACTTTTATAATCAAATACATCAAAAAAATGGCAGCACCTTCTTCAGACCCGACCAACTCTTAGCGCGCTCCAGAATAAAGTGATTCGGTTCGACTACTTGTCAAACGTCACTGCGTGGTGTTGCCACACGAGTAATTATTATTAAAGAAAATATATTTTTGTTTAGATATATTTTATTACATAAATACAAGCCAACCTAACACTATTATAGTAATAAATATCGCCACACAACAATTAGAATAAAACCTCTATGTTACGTGCTGAGTTGAACTCCTCGTTAAATGTAGTTCGGTAAATCCAAATGAAATGAAGGGTGGGTTGTCTAATTACTGTGGCATTAACTGTAACGATCTCCGGGCACGGAATACGAGCACGCGAGGTTTGATCAAAGGAACATCGGGGTAGGAATGTAGCTTAGGTGTCTATGATATTGTATGTAAGGATAGCAATTATCTATTATATGTGTATTGGATGGTGTCATTTGTTGATTAATTGCGGTGAGTATTAGTTTACTTTAGGTTAGTTTAGTGTAGTAGTTTTATTGAAAGTTTTGCACAAGTAATTATAGGTATATTTATCTTAAACAACGGCACACCTGATTCAGTTATTGTACTCAATATCAAATTTTTGATAATATGTTGAAACAACTACGTATTTAAGTTGGACTTAAAATGTATATAAAATGTTGCGTTTAAGACAGCCATTTCACCACTTCGTGTTTCGGGTTCTATTCCCCTAAAAGACCACTATTCTGAGTCCGGGTGAGTTTTTACATTTTTACTCCGCCTTTTCCTTGTGCGGACGTAGTCTCAAAAATAACTTTTTTATTTAATTTTCTTCAATAATGAATTTCATTCAATTTTAAAAGTATGTCGAATAAACAGTGGACATAATAATGTCAGAGTTCTATGCAAGTGACAGTATTATTTTAGTGTTGTTCAGGGCTGTCATTAAGCGTAAGACAGAGCTTCAAACTGCTGTATAAAGAATACAAGCGGTACCGGAACCAACAGTTAAACGTGCCCTTCGAAACAGGGAGGTGCTCTAAAAGCACTTGAATACCCGCAAAATTGCCAAAAGTTGTGGAAATCTATTGAACAACTTTAATTTAACTTTTACGATTCTGGTAAAAAAAAACATGCTGGGCAGTCTTTGAGGACTATCGATAGAAGTGAAAACTATTTTTGACGCTTCTAATCTAAATAATCTATAATATAATAGTTATACATGTAGCTAATGGGAAGCATGATGTGACAAAGACGCGATTCTTTTTCAGTAATTATATATATACTGGGTATATATGTGTACTTCTTGTAGTGTTCTAATGTTAACAAGTGTTCCACTTCACACACAGTGGAACAATTGTTAACATGTCCTGAGTGCCCTAATGCCTGCACGTTACAAGAACTAATGGACGCCACTGAGAACGCTCAACTCGCAGCTGAATTCTGGGCTGACTTAATTTAGATTGCCATCGACACGCTAAGAAGAAGAAGAAGATGTGTACTTTTTGAGTGAACAAAAAGCGTGAAAGTCATGGGAGAAGTGACGATGACGCGTGATCCAATAATTTTTTTAATCTAAAAAGTGTTCATACAACCTATATATTGCACAACCTATCTTATGCCCTTAACCTGACTGATCACTTGCAGACTGGTAAGAGAGATAGGCTATGATTAAGAAAAGACTACGTTTTATTTTTAATAACCTTTGGCGCAAAATAAGAGTTTAACATTTGAATCATATAAGAGTTTTGGCGCCAACGCGGAAAAAAACGCATCGAGGCTATGTTTTATTTTCAAAAACTGGTGTAAATTCGAGTTTTTATGTGTAAATATGGTGGATTTTTTGACATAACATCTTCAACAACGTACACAAGTGGAGGAAAGTGCGATATTGCCGTGAATTGTGATTTTCCGTGTTGTAACCAAAACTCCATGAAAGCCTCTAGTAAAGTCTCCACTGCTTTACTGGGGTTGGACAAGGACGATGTATGACTTGACTGTGACAGACTTTACTCCACAATGATGGAAATAAATCATATAAAAATATATTTACTGAAGGCTCATAAAGCCAAAGAAGCCAGTGCCGTAAAACGGAATTAAAAAAAATGAATCATATAAGTGACAGTATTATGTGCCTATGCATCTGTCTGCATCGTACGATAACTGTCGGCGTCATTACAATTGTTCCCGTGACACATATCGTCCACACCGCTATACTGACATGCGTTCCTACCACGGTCACAAAGGCATGTCATGTTGAAATGTCACAGATGTACATGCGCCTTTACAATTTGCAGTACACCCATTTACTGTGAAATTAAAAGGATATGAGGTGTAATATAAATAGTTGATGAAAATTAAGGAGTTAGGTTGATCTATGAAACTGAATATTTTGGCTAGCAACATGTAGAACTAGCAACTAGCAACATGTAGAACAATGTACATACAAACAGATTAACTTACCATAAAAAAAGATGTTCCTTATTATGGGGAGGCAAACATTATTAGTTTTGTTAAGCTATTGCATAGCTTCTATCGCGGGCCTTGAGCCGCGGAGACCGAATCCAGAAATTCCGTAACGAAAAAACCTAACACCCGCCACTCCGACCGCCATCTATCGATAAATACCAGAACTTTTAATGACTTTTTGAAATATCACGCTTGTCGCTTTAGTTCAGCAACCCGCCTTTAGGTGGCATTGGTTGTAATGGAAAACTACCGTAATCAGCTGTTTGTGAGAAAGTATATAGGTGTATAGGTATTTATCATCTACGTAAAACAGTGAATATCTGTACTCGTATAATTTGTGTATAAAGTGTTTAAAATATGAATAAACAAAGTACATTTATTAATGAAGAAAGTCACGAAAAAATAGTGAAAGAAAATGAGTTAGTTCTCTATATTCATTCATTTTATTATTATTATCACAAATGCAGTATTATAAAATAAATAAATAATTATAATTGCATAAGTTGATAAAAAATGCTATGCAATAGCTTTACCGCGGCAGTCTCCGAGTGCCACACGTCTTTTGAATTAATGGATGCTCAATGAGCTTAATTTACCCATGAAATTTAACTACTAGTAGATCATCATTTAACATCCCATACAAAATATTTTTTACAAGCTGGTTTTCTTTAATGTGTTCTGTTCTCTTAGAAGATAACTCTCCTTCAATTTGCTTCACTATGCAAGTTCCGCTGTATGGCTGATAGTAATCAATATAAATACCCCATCTCATCCTGTAGGGTGTGTAGAAGTCGTCCTGAGCCTATCATACCTATTGCGATGAAGACCTGTCTGCTAATTGCTCTGTCATGTTTATTTTTGGAGGAGGCTTTCGAGTAGCAGTGGATGAAAAATAATAATTACAATTAAACAATAGTCTTTTTTCTTTTTAGGGTTCCGTAGCCAAATGGCAAAAAACGGAACCTTTATAGATTCGTCATGTCTGTCTGTCTGTCTGTTCGTCCGTATGTCACAGCCACTTTTTTCCGAAACTATAAGAGCTGCGCTGCTGAAACTTGGTAAGTAGGTGTATTCTGTGAACCGGATTAATATTTTCACATAAAAATCCAAAGTGGTAAAATGAGTGTAACTACTAAAATAAGAGAATTATAAAACTAAATAAAATATATGATGTACATAACCATAGAAACTAACAAAGAAAATTGGTTTGAACGAGATGTAGTAAGTAGTTTTTTTTATAATACGTTATAAACCGCAATTGCTTTCATTTAATCAACTGAAATACTTGCTGCTACGGAACCCTTCATGTGCGAGTCCGACTCGCACTTGGCCGGTTTTTATCTTATTGTAGCTGTCAACGCAACGGAAACTTAGTTTTAGTCAATAGAAAATGTTAAGTATGAAGGTATACAAATTTAAAAAGTAGTTAAACGAATTAAGAAAATGTTTTTGTACGCAGAAAATTATATAAACTTTTAAGTATACCGTGTGAAATTGTAAATGTAATGACTTCACAACTACACCGCGCCGCTTTTTAGTTGCTAAAAATTGCGGGTTGTTGGGAAGCCACGTTCTTTCAAACACTTGTTGGGTGAGATCTTGTGACGACAGCTAGTGCTGAATGAACTGAATTAATAGTGAACTAGCGTCCCGCGTTAAACTTCATAAATTAAAGCCTATTTATTATTAGGA
Organism: Pseudoips prasinana; assembly: GCA_951640165.1. Classification (NCBI taxonomy): domain Eukaryota; kingdom Metazoa; phylum Arthropoda; class Insecta; order Lepidoptera; family Nolidae; genus Pseudoips; species Pseudoips prasinana. Next base: position 32,663,242 of record OX621245.1, on the reverse strand, counting down.
TATTTAAGCTATGTATATAACTACAAAGTATCATAAAAATCAGTTCCTAACAATTTTCTTGAAAGAGTTATAAACATACATGCGTGTTCTATGTATGTACTCGTATTATAAATGAGTATAGGATTTTTGACTTTTCACATAACACTCTATAGTGCTCCTACCAAGCTTTTCTCTGCATCACCCTAAGATTGAATGGTAGAGAATGCTATTGGCATTAAGTCTAAAGCTGTAAATAAACGTCCATATGTTGATACATTTAAAATATTAATAGGATATCATGTCAGTACTATTTCCTTACTGCCATTGTTTTAAGATAAATATAATAATAATATCTAGGGACAATGTCACACAGATCATACTAGCCCCAAACTAAGCAAAGCTTGTACTATGGGTACCAGGCGACGATATACATACTTATATAGATAGATAAATAGTTATATACATAGAAAACATCCAGATTGTTTTGAGTGCGTTGATAAAAAATAGTATGTCATATTGGGTTGCTTCGTTATTTGCAATGAGTGAGACTAGTGATGATAGTGGTGACGTCAGGTCTGCTAATATCACAATTTTTAAGGACCTTGCTGGTTCCGGTATTCTGTCAAATCTGCCTATTATAACGGAAAATTACTGACCTGACTATACAAAGATTGAGCCTGTAGATCTGTTTTAAGTTCATTTCATATTCATAAAACAGCGAGCGATACACACTGGCAGATCAAATGTAGAATTCTTTTGCATATCGAATATTCCTTTTTTTGATATTACATTTACACTTTACATTGCGAATGATGCTTAAAAATGTAAATATCCAGGAGACAAGCCTAACTTAGTGTAGAGTGTTTAGTCAATTAGTGCCTACTAAAATAATAAGTTATCGTAAATAAAAAAATGAAATTGCTGTGTATCCAATAAATAAAGGCCAGTCATAAATGAGATAATATTTGTAAGCTTTTCCTGTTTATAAGATACCGTAAACAAAATATACACGGAAATTCGTATACAAAAAATTGACACAACAACATATCATATTCCGGTCTTATCCACTGATATTTTACCTTTATCTCCCCTACTGTTTACAGCGAGCGTTTAATTCCAGCATTATACGACCTAGGCTAAGAGCCCATAAACAAAACTACATGAAGAATACATAGTGACAATGCATTTAATTAAAATAAAATTGTATGTAATTTACTTACTTACTACGTAGAAACTCGTATTCATGGAAATAGTCACTATTTTATGGGGGCCAAGTTGCGAAGATTGTTCCAGCATCTTTGATACGTCACCACAGGTTTATGGTTTTCGGATTTTTCGTTTTACTTGTGCTACAAGATATCGTTACCTGTGACATTTTAAAAAAAACGTCAATTAGTACACGAGTTTCTAACAAAAATATTTTGTTAGACTAAACGACGGATGACCATTGAAGGTTTTATTTATACCACATGAAGTTACGGGTCCAGATTTTTTCATTTACCTTTTTATTGCATAATTCGTTTATAATCGTTTATCCATTATAAATAAATGTAAAGGCTATATATGTATATGTGTATACTTTCGATTGCGTTGATCATCGTACGCTCGTTGTTAAACTGAAGTACTATGGAATATCTGGCACATCTCTTGATCTTGTGATGTCCTATTTATCGGGGCGACAACAGATGGTTTCGATAGGCGGTGTCACTTCGGCACGTCATCCTGTGAAAATGGGGGTGCCCAATGGGTGGCCTATATTGGGCCCATTTTTATTTCTAGTTTATATAAATGATCTCCCTTATCTGGTAGAGAAAGTATCAGAGATAGTTTTGTTCGCTGATGATACCTCGCTCATATTTAAAGTAAATAGAAAGGATAAAGATCTTATTGAGCATAATAAAACACTCAGCTTTATATCAGAATGGTTTTCGGCAAATAATCTCTTGTTAAATGCAGGGAAAACTAAATGCATCAGGTTCTCATTGCCGAATGTGACTCAAATTGTACCAACAGTTGCACTTAATGCGAAAATATTAGATTTAGTCCCATCGACCGTATTTTTAGGATTGACACTTGATTCAAAATTGCAATGGGGTCCTCAGATTGAAAAGTTAGCAGGTAAATTAAGTTCGGCTTCCTATGCTGTCTGGAAAATAAGGCAATTGTCAGATGAACAAACTGCTAGATTAGTGTATTTCGCGTACTTTCATAGCATTATGTCGTATGGCATTCTGCTGTGGGGTTCGGCGGCTGACATAGGTACTATTTTCGTATTGCAGAAAAGAGCAGTCAGAGCCATTTATGGTTTAGGCAGTCGCGATTCTTTGCGAAATTTGTTTAAAGAAATAAATATACTTACTGTGCCATCGGAATATATATATCAGAATATCGGAATATATATAAAAAAATATTCATAATTATAAAAAGAAAAGTGAACTGCATAATATAAATACTAGGAATAAAAACAAACTAGCCATGCCAGGCTTTAGAGTAAGCAAAACTAATAAATCATTTTTAGGAAATTGTATTAGGTTTTATAACAAGCTTCCTACTCAAATTACTGATCTGCCTGACACAAGTTTTAAAACACATATTAAACGTGTACTTATGGCTAGGGGTTATTACACCACTAAAGAGTACATCGATGACAAAGACGTCTGGCTCTCATTTCCTACCTGCACATTGCTTGCTGGAGATCTTGTAGCCATATAGACATGACTGATCTGCTGTGTTACGTGAACTATCTGTAAATGATTGCTATCATATACTTAATTTAAAATTATTGACTCTGTCTCAAAATGAATAATGTTATTGTTTCGAAGTTTTTCTTTTGTATACCTAAATATAATCTAAAATAATAAGCATTCAGACAACCGATCGAGCATATATTGTGTTTGCCTACTAAATAATTACTCTAATTGGACTAAATCCCGTGTTCATGCCCGCTTGAGTATGTTTCGCCGGACCGTGTCAACTAGGTCGTGTTGAAACCGGTAGTAGATGAACCCACTGAGTTTGTTTCGCTGGGTCTTCTCAGTTGGGGCGCATTGGATCCGGTGGTAGCATTAAAGCGCGACCGTCGTTATTAACACAAGGTCCGTCATAATAATAATACCTTTAATATAGACAGAACCATTGACAATATGTAGTAAAAATATTAGACTTAAACTAGATAATTAAACATAATCTCTTGACAATAACTTGATACAAGCTAGCTAAATATCATTTCTGTAATAAAATAAATTTTATAAATGTTTTCATACAAGATGTACCTAAATATCTATGTTACTAGAAATAATATCTAATGTATACAACTATATTACTACAAACATGTTCTGACTATTTACAAGCGCTTTTTTAAAGTCTACGTGAATAAAAACCTTTTTTTATTTTATTTATTTATTTGTTATTTATTTATGAAATAATTTATAAATTAAAAGTATTAACCGAATCCGTGTATTTCAATATAATTAATAATTTATGATATAGTAATTGCAATTTATATTTTCCGAGACAGTTTTTTGCCATGGGATCTCGGTCAAAGCATGATACCGTTGTTATAATTGAAACACGCACGGACTACGTTCCTTGCATTCATAATGCTATAAACGGTCAAACTCAACTTTTTTCCGAATAATAAAACCATTTTAATGTAAAAAGTTTCAAAGTAGACAACGCTTTCTGTTCGCAAAGTTTTGGAATAAGTACTGTTTTTAATTTTATATTAAGGGTGCTTTATTTAAGAAGGTCGGTTATTGTTTTTTGTTATGATTTAATAAGAACAAACTTTCATAAGGTTTATTTATAATTATTAATTTAAAAAATATTGATGTATTTGATACTTACCTGGAGTTAATCTTCAGCCGAGATTTTCAGTACGAATACGACTATTATATTAAATGGTTTTGTAAATATATCCTAAGACAGTGTGCAACCGAATAGAGGCTGTGTCAATCTTTTTATCTTTATAAATATAATCTATATAATTATATCTTTTCGTTCAAAGAAACACTTTTTTATATAAAGTTATAGTAATGTTGGTTGAATCATAATTTATATGGAAATCGAGAGAGAAAATATTACACGGAATACATCTAAAATGTTAACTTCGTTAACTTTGCTTACATTAAAAAATATATAGTAGTACTATTCTGAACGAAACGTAATACATATACATTTACTTAAATAGTACATTAAATACATTTAAGCGCATTAGAGATATTTTCTCTTTATGGATACACCTACATAATATCTATTAATGGGTCACACAAATAGTAGTCTCGTGCGGGAATCGAACCCGGGACAGGACGTGGTGAAACAACTGTTTTAACCGCTGCGCCACACGTGCATTCAAGTATTATACTTTGTTCTGTATACTAAGGTAAAAATATTTCCAAGCATGTAAAGTTAAGTATACAATCTTCATAATCTGTAGTCTCTTCCTTTAGTTGATATTGTTTGTAATTAATAGTTACTTTTTCCATTATTTAACTTTTTGTTAAGTGTAGCATAGTATCACTTGGATTACTTTATTTATTTTAAATATCTTAATTAACCTGAAATTATGAAAATGTTCAAATATAAAAATGTCATCCTGGTCGAATTTCGACCACATCTAACAGTCTCAATGGCAATAAGCCTACAAAGACATAATTATTATAGTGCGCAAGTGTATGTGCATATACAGGGGCATTTTTGATCCCATCACTTTGAAGCAATACCGCCAACTCCCAGACTTTTGGGCTGTTACTGAGAATTTATCTTAACAGAAAAATCCCTAAATTTTTACCCAGGACCACATAACCTGCGGTCGAAAAACGACGACGAGGCGGCAGGCGTTTAAAATATAAAGTTTTGTAATTAAAAATAAACTTAATAGTCGCGTTAATACCCATAAATAATATAATAGTATAAAATGTACCATAAAGTATAAAATATACCATATTACAATTCACATTAAAGTGCACAGCCACAGTTAAACCACACAACAGTAAGTTATTTATATGCCTCGCGGTTCGCAAATATTTCCATTCATTTCGATATGGGTGGCGTTCAAATATCACAGTGGAGGAAGACCAGCAGATTTTATCAAAAAGATAGAAATAATTATATAGTTAGGGTTAAGTTTCAGTTACTTGCTTATCGTATGGGTAGTGGTAACCCTAGTGACAGAGTTGCTCAAGTCACCCAGCAGGCCTCTGACATGGCTTAATGACTGGTGTCAAATACTTTTTTTTTTCAATTTCAATTTATTTATTGCTTTCATGGGTATTACATAGGTATTTATGATTATAATACAGTACCAAACATGAACCCCGTAAGGGCACTGCAACAATACAATATACAAACAAATAATTTTTTGTCAAAACTTCACATGTTAAACTTAAATTAAAATGAATACAATAAAATAGCATTGTCAATATCTGTAAAGTGTGCTTTTATGATTTTTCTGTATTGAATAGGCAGCGATGTAATAATGTTATTAAAAAAAATATTATTATGAAGGGAATTATTAATTAGGATTTATTTTCTTACTGACCACTGTATCTTATTAGTGTTTACATTATCTATGTCAAAATTTTTGTAAGTATTTCAACTGGATAGATTTTATAAATAGTTAATAAATTTAGTAAATATTTATTACATAGTTTTATCATTTAAATATTCATTTATAGAATAATAACTTTTACGTATGAGCAACAATTTTAACTTTTTTATAAATTTGAAATTTTTTTGTTCATTTTTTATACAGTCTGGTAGTTTATTATATAGCTTTACCGACATAGCAAGGGGGCTACAAGAGTGCATTTTTATTCGTGACACCGGAAGGTTTAGTCTATTCTTATGTCGAAGTGAGTATTTTATTGGTAGATCTTCACGTTTATTAAATAATTCTGAGTGTTTACGGACGAATTTACATATTTCGAGGATGTATATACTAGGTAGCGTAAGAATTTGGAGGTTTTGGAAGTGAGGCTTGCAGCTATCGGTTTGATCTATATTTGATAAAATTCTAATAAGTTTTTTTGTTGTGTAAAAAGATTTGGTGCGTCAGTACTATTTCCCCACATGATTATGCCATAGCTAAGCCATGCAAAAGCATATGCGTAATAGGTTGTGAGCGCGGTTTTTAAGTCTGTTGTTTTCTTTATCTCTCGGAGTGCATACGTGAATTTAGAGAGTTTTGCCGTAATTTTTTGTATGTGCTGTTTCCAACTAATGTGTTTGTCTATTATTAAACCAAGTAGCGTGAATTTATCGACAACATCTAATTTAAAGTTATTATATATAAAATTTATGTTAAGGGGTGTTTTTTGGTAAGGATAGAATGTCATAATTTTCGTCTTGTCAAAATTTATTTCTAAGTTATGTTCGTGCATCCAGGTCATAATTGTATTAAAAATATAAGTCAATTGATTATTTATATTAATGTCAGTTCGGCATGAGGCCAGAAGAGAAATGTCATCAGCAAATATAACGCAATGTCCCTCTACGAATTTCGGAAGATCGTTAATGTATATGAGAAATAAGAGGCATCCAATAACACTTCCTTGAGGTATTGATGCCGTAATATTTTTCCTATCGGAGCGAACGAGTGTAATTATTTTTGATATTTCATTGAAGTATTCGACTTCTACTTGTTGTTCCCTATTATGCAAGTAAGATTTAAACCAATCGTAGGCCTTTCCACGGATTCCGATGTTATATAATTTTTGAAGTAGTATATCAAATTGTACTTTGTCATAAGCTTTCGTCATGTCTAGTAAAATAACTATAGCATAGTGTCTATTAATAATTATATTTAATGCTTCTTGCATGTATTTGTAAATTGCTAAAACTGTTGAACGTCCCTTTCGAAAACCGTTTTGACAATCATTGAATAGATTATATTTTTCACAGAAATTGTACACGCGGTCACACATGGCCTTTTCGAAAATTTTTGAAGCTGTCTAATGACTACAACCAGGACCGACAGCTTAACGTGCCCTCCAAAGCACAGAGACGCTCAGAAATTAAACCACTTTGGCGGTCACCCATCTATGGACTGACCGGTTACGGACCGGTGAAAGCATATAGCTATGAGCACCTATAATCTTTAAAATTAGTTTTATACGAGTAAGTTTAAGTGCGGGTGGGAATCGAACCCACGAGCCACGGGGTAGGTATCCGGTCCCGAGGTGGTCAGACTCAAATTCATACAATCGATTCAATGCTCCATTAGCTTAACGCATTAAAGATGCCATCTTATTTGCTTAACTTAAATGTTCTAGAATAATAGTTTTATAATTTGCAAATAATCTCAAAAATGGGAAATCATAAATTTAATCGTCCGGCGGGTTTCGAACCTGCACCATCTACCAATCCGGGGTAGGCGCTCTGCGTTAAGCTACGAACCTAAATTTCCTAAATTTGATCTGCCGGCGTGTATCGTTCGTAGCTTAACGCAGAATCCATTTTTGAGATTAGATAAACGCTTTGCATTGCGAATAATGCTATAAAATAAAAAATTTAATAATTTGCAAATAGTAAATTTCATCGTCATTATTACTTTCTGCATTTTTTAAACATGCTTAACTTTTTCTTTTTTTTATAATGACAACGCCCGCACTAGGTAATTTTATCCATGTGTCGCGCGGGGTACTTTACAAACATATAATAGACGGACACAAATTACATCCAGTCTCAGAACAACTATTTATGGTTCGCTCAAATAGTTGTGCGGCGCGGGACTCGAACCCGCGACACGGAGAGGCGAGGCGTCTGTCTTAGCTGCTGCGCCACACGTGCAGTCAGAAACTCTTATTCAGACATCTTAAAAATGAGTCGCATAAATTTAAGTTCGGATGGAAAACCACGGGGTATCCAGCTACGTGAACATATTCGATAAAACGGCGCCTCAGTAGTAGTATTACGTAGTAGTAGACTTGCGGATTCTTTTCATGGCCGGTAACGCACCCGCGACTCCTTGGTGTTGCGAGTGTCCATGGGCGGCGGTGATCACTTACCATGAGGTTCATTCAGGTTGCTCGTTTGTTGCCCACTTATATAAAAAAAGTATTGGTGAAATAACTGTAATAGTGCTTCTATAATCAAAGTAACCGATGTATCCTGAGAATTGCTAAGTTGAACTGGCAGTGGGAAGGCATGTAGCTCGTAGAAATGAGAAATGTTCTTGAATGGTGACCACGACCCGGAAGATGCAGCGTGGGCATGCCCAAATACAAGATGGACCGATAACCTTGTGAGGGTTGCTGAAAGCCGCTGGATACGGGTAGCGCAAGGCAATTGTGTTATTAGCCAATCGATTTTTTTTTTTTATGTTAGGATTTATTTATGGCCTTTCAACTAAGAAATAAAAATAATGTATATTTATAGTAGTTCTCGATGTGTTTTATGTATATATAAAAAAAACCGGCCAAGTGCGAGTTGGACTCGCCCATGAAGGGTTCCGTAGCAGCAAGTATTTCAGTTGATTAAATGAAAGCAAATTGTGGTTTACGATTTATGACGTATTAAAAAAAACTACTAGCTAGATCTCGTTCAAACCAATTTTCGTTGTTAGTTTGCATAGTAATGTACATCATATATTTTTTTTTGTTTTATCATTCTCTTATTTTAGAAGTTACAGGGGTGGGACACTCATTTTACCACTTTGGAAGTGTCTCTCGCGCAAACTCTTCAGTTTAGAAAAAAATTATATTAGAAACCTCAATATCATTTTAGAAGACCTATCCATAGACACCCCACGTGCGATGAAAAAAAAATTGAGTATCAGTTCTGTGTATGGGGACCCACCAGAATTATTGTTCTTTTTCTATTTAGTATAAAAATCTGAATGCGGTTTACAGAATACATCTACTTACCAAGTTTCAACAGTACAGCTCTTATTGTTTCGGAAAAAAAGTGGCTGTGACATACGGACGAACAGACAGACAGACATGACGAATCTATAAGGGTTCTGTTTTTTGCCATTTGGCTACGGAACCCAAATAACGTATTACTATTATAATTTCCTTTATGTGAGTTAAAGGTCAACAAACGTAATACGAGTACAATATTAATGCAACCTATATTCTCGTACTTATAAATATGCAAATCAAAATTTTCGTAGTAAATACACGGTAGTTGCCTTCTTGACACTTTTTTTATATTTTTTTGTGGTATTATCAAAATATTGTGCCTAATATTTACGTCATGCATATATTTATGGAGCTTAAATTATTACTACTTTCAGCTGGACTGTTACCATTCTTCAAATACATTGCAAACTACTAAGGTACCACACAAAAGTGAAAGAAAACCAAAATATTTGACGTATTTTCCAATACGATATTAGAGCAAAGTTTCTCAAGACCTTTTTTGCATAACAAGGTAATAGGGTTGCCTATTTAAAAAAGTCCCTGCTTATCGGGACATGAAAGATGTAGTAGGCTAGGATACATCTTTAATTTTCCGCTAATCAGAGAATTTTCTTTCAAAATGTACAGGAATTTATTGTTGGCTGATTCAGAAAAAAAAATGTTAATTGCGTAAATAATGTTCACAAAATTCAATACTGTAGAACCAGTATTAACTATTTGGCTTGATCCTCTTACCCTGCGGAGAGACGTGGCGTCTCTATGTGTCCTTTACCGCATCTATCACGGGGAGTGTTCAAAGGAATTGTTCGAGCTTATACCTGCCGCCACATTCCGCCACAGACCCTCTCGCCAAAAGTGGAAATTTCATCCTTATCACCTGGATGAATGGTCATCTACCACTGTGCGTTTCACAAGAAACTTATTGCCACGCACTACCGCTCTGTGGAATCAATTATCTGCGGAGGTATTTCCGATCCGGTATGACAAGGCAACCTTCAAGAAGCGAGCCTATTCTTTTCTTAAAGGCCGGCAACGCACTTGCAGCTCCTCAGGTGTTGCGAATGTCCATGGGCGGCGGTGATCACTTACTATCAGGTGACCCACTTGCTCGTTTGCCAACCAATTATATAAAAAAAATGAATTAAGCGCATCTTATTATATCTAGAGTGGATATATGCATTATAAATATTAACTAATACAAAATATCTATAATGATAAAGGTCAAAATATAGACTTTTGTGGACAGTCAGGAAAAATTGATTAGAATATTGTACGGAATGCCCGTACAATATTCTAATCAATTTTTCCTGACTGTCCACAAAAGTCTATATTTTGACCTTTATCATTATAGATATTTTGTATTAGTTAATATTTATAATGCATATATCCACTCTAGATATAATAACAGTTACTAAAGTAAAAATTAAATTGGCACATAAATCTTAAAATTTATATTATTATTAAAACAACGGGGTAATTGTTGATTTATCTGGCAACACTATTCAGAAAAAACAGAGCGTGGAGTTTTTAATTTAACTTTAAACACAGGTTTCCTAGCCTTAGGTGAATGCAAACTTTATTATAAGTTTGTAAAAGAATTAGTTAGGTTTTTATAACATAGAGTTGAAGGTAGACTTAGGTTGAAAATAACGAAAGATTTCATCATAGTTACGTAACGAAGTTTTATTATTTTCTTCCATTAATATACATAGTATTAATAAAAAAACGTCAGTGGTAATTTACTAAAATAACATTGTGTTAACAGATATGAATTAACACTAACATTAATAAAAATAATCTATACATATATGAAATCGTAGAAAAGTCAAAACTGTACATTGAATATTTTTTGACAGGATACTTAGGCCGTGATCTACAATCGATATCAAAGCCAAAAATATAGTTTTTACAATTTTTGTCTGTTTATCTGTTTGTCTGTATATATGTCCGGGCTAAACTCAAAAGTATTGCATGGATTTACTTCAAATTTTGTATGAATTTCACTAAGAGGCCGGGTCAACGTAAGGCATATTATCACGCTATTACCTACGGAGGAGGAGATGTGATAATTTATAAAGTTTAACGCGGGTAAAACCGCGGGGCAAGCTAGTACTACATAAAGCCATACTTCCATTAATAGGGGCTCCAATCAATCCACAAACTCGCTTGGTGTTGGTGGTGCTATGAAAACATTCTAGGCTTTTTCAAATTAAGCCTATGAAACATGTCTCTGAGCGTACCCACAGGACGTTTGTCGTGGACGGTTGTCCATGACAGCAATCTTGATGATATTTTTGTTCAGTGTACAGTATCCAGTAACTGGGCAAGCCCTATACCAGATGTATCAATGATCTTGTGAGATGTGGCAATTGTGGAGATCTTTGGGGAGGCCTATGACTAGCAGTGGACTTCTTACGGCTGACATGACGATGGTGATCTAGTAATTGTGCCTACCACCTAGAAAAACGTTACATTAGCATGTGCCAAAGTGCGGATTGAGAGAAGAAACTTTACCGATAATGTCGTCTGCGTAAAAAAGACCTTGCCTGGACTCAGTGTTATAACAGGACCGAAGGCTTTACGCGTACACTGAGGAACGGGTGGTTAATACCGCTACTCCCATATTTGGGGCTGATAAAGAGAAATTTTACTATCGGGAAAAAATCAAAAACATTATTTGGCCCAATTTAAAATTCGAGCCTAACACCTCATTATCTGTGTTTCAACATGCTACCCCAAGGCAACGAGGTAGTCAAAAGAGTTGTTGTAACAAACTGGTTAATAGGGTTCCATGCAAACATTTTAGGCGTTCATAGCCAGATGCTCTCACCGGTCCGAAAGTGATAGGCGAGGTTAAGCAACTAGGCTCGCGGTTAGTCCATAGATGGGTGACTGCCAAAGTGGTTTAATTTGTGAGCGTCTCCGTTCTTCGGAGGGCACGTTAAGCCATCGGTCCCGGTTGTAGACACTAGGTAACAGTCGTTCAGCCATGTCAGAGGCCTACTGGGCGGCTTGAACAACTCTGACACCAGGGTAACCACTGCCCATACGATAAGCAAGCATGCAAACGTTTTCAAATAGCTAAAAAGGATGTTATATTTAGGTATCGGTAAAAATGTTCATGTTTATATGGAGACGTAGTGTCTAGAATAGTAACAGTGCCTGTAGGTTTTATTGCGTACTTATAGTGTGAATACCTTGCTGGTATAGCGGTAGTATATTTATCTTTGTGAAAACTTCTTTAAGCGCGTTGAGTCACTTTTTGGTTGACAAAAATTATAGTACTTACGTCACCGTCTCCTCACGCTTCTCATGATCATAAAGAAAAGCAGAATAGGTATACTATTAAAACATAACCTGGAAGATAAGTTGAAATATATTAATATGAATTAAATCAAATTTCAATTAATAAATAACAAATTAAATGTAATACGATAAATTAATAATACGAGTATTGTATCTAATTTGCTTAAGCATGTATCAAAATTTGCACGTCATACATTAATGACAGAATATGCAATAAACATATTCTAGCAAATAAATGATTCTGTGACTGTGTATTATATATTATTTATTGCTTTTGTAGGCAGACGAGCTAGTGGCCTACCTGATGGTAAGTAGTAACCGCTGCTCATGGACATTCGCAGTGCCAGGGGGCCCAGCAAACCACTGCCTACCGTGGGATTAATACTCTTTTTAAACCTCGTTTGAAGAAGGACATGTCGTAGCACTGGGGAAACACCACAGCAGGTAATTCATTCCAGAGCCTGCACGAACGTGGAATGTATGAACGCTGAAAGCGAACCGTACTTGACGAGATCGCTTCCATGTGGTACAGATGAACCCGCGAGTGCGCGTGGTGCGATGATAAAAAGGGGACGATGGCACCAGCTCAAATAGTTTCACATCCCGGTTAATAAATTACACAGACTTGGTATGCGAGGAGTGGCTCTAAAATTATTAGAAGACTACCTTACGAACAGAACTCAAAAAGTTCGCATAAGAAATTGGTCAAGCAACGAGGTATCTGTCAAATTCGCTGTGCCCGAAGGTAGTATTCTCGGCCCTACATTATCCTTGACCTGTAGAAATTACCTCTGTGAGTTGCGAATAGACATGGGAAAGATAGTTACTTACTTTACGGTAGTAGCTGGGAAGAGGTATTTAATGCGGCTAAGAGCGGCTTTGGTAGGGTCCGGGATCGGCTAAAAAAAAATTTGCTGACCTTAAATGTGGATAAAACCAAGTATATTTCGTTTGCACACAAGGCTAATCTACAACCTCCTCCAACTCTCACCATTAAGGCTCATTCTTGTCTCCACCAAGATTCTTCTAAATGCTCTTGTTCCATCCTGCAGGAGACTGATAATATTAAATACCTTGCTATTGTTGTCGATCAATGCCTTACGTTCAAATCGCACCTTAAAACGCTTGTCACTCGCCTTCGCAAACTAATTTATATTTTTAAGCTTTTTAAAACTGCGGCTGATGGAATCAGAATCATTTATTTCACAAATGGAATAATCATTAAGATGGTTTACTATGCTCTGTGCCAATCACTAATCGACTACTGTATTATTACATGGGGGGGTACAGCTATAACTCATCTGATAAAGGTAGCCGCTGGACTTCCGTTTCGCTACCCCACTTTACAATTATATAGATATTGGGACATACTGACAGTCAGACAAATTTTATTCTCCAGATCCTACTGAAAAAACATTCCGATACAAAGTATGATGCCGACCTTCTAAGAGATAAGCGTCGCAATGGAACAGTTTGTCCTCGTCAGATTCTGAATTCGGCTATGTCACACAAATTCTTCTGTTTTATTGGTCAATATCTTTATAATAAAATAAATACTATATTAAACATATACCCTCTTAATAGTTTACGTTGCAAAAATTCAATCATTTGCCATCGTATTGTCAACGTTAGTTGTCCCTAGATATTTATTAATTATTAATATTATTAATTTATGTGTCCCGTATGTAGTGGGTCCAAATATGAGCATGCTTTGTAAATTCTAATTGTGTATGTTATTTCGATACAAAAACATTGTGTAAGTTGTCCCGAGATATTTATTAATAGATGAAAAATGGTTGGAATGGAAATCTCTTGACACATAAAGTAATAAAAACATGCAGTTAAATTGAAAACCTACTTATATTGAATTTGCTTAATAAACGACGTAGATAATCAATATAATAAACTTAATTAAACATTTTTATAAAAGCAAAATATAAATACCATCAAATTATTTTATTTGGCTTAAAATTCTGGGTAGTGTATGATGAGTTGCCTTTCATGAAACGATGAAAACGATGACCCATTTTCCCTTGCTCTTCACTCTTATTAGGCGCAGACACGTTCCATGAGCGCACCTAATTTCAGTTTTTAATTCAAGCAAGTTTCTAGCAAAATATATGCAACGTACTAAATAGTAGGCAACTGAGTAAAGAAGGTACGGGATAAAAGTATGAAATACTTGATCAAACATTTTTTTATCACAACTCACAATAATAATCTACGAAGCTGGTGGTTCTGGGTTCGAATCCCGGTAAGTGCAAATATTTGTGTGATGAGCACGAATATTTGTTTCTGAGTCATGGATGTTTTCTATGTATTTAAGTATTTATCTATCTATATAAGTATGTATATCGTCACCTGGTACCCATAGTACAAGCTTTGCTTAGTTTGGGGCTAGGATAATCTGTGTGAAATTGTCCCCAGATATTATTATTATTACAAAATTAAATATCCTGGCACGTTATTCACACACCAACAGATCCCAAACTAAGTGCTTGAAGTGCTTGAGCTATGGAAACTAGATAACTGATACCCTACATATACTATTGGTCTTTTGTAAATACATACTTATATAGATAATTACACCCAGACTGAGGATAAATAGACATGTTCACGCACACAATAAACTGAGTGCCGTCTTGAGTGCCGTCACCACCGTGGCATAGTACGGCGTGAAAGGCAAGCATTGACCAACCATGACAATCGGCCCGTCAAAACTGCCAACATCATACAGAAAACCGCAGGTTAGCTACGGTAGAGTCCTCGCTGGCGAGGATCGCGTAGCCCCCATAGACCCTGATCTGTGATCCCGTGCCTGTAGTACATCACAGTGATCACACCCTCTTTGTAGAATACATAGACAATGCTCACTAGGCAAATATTTAAATTATAATTAATACACACAAAGTACATCCAGTCTCCAAACAACTACTTATGTATCACACAAACATTTTGTGCGGGAATAAAACCCAGGACACGAAGTGGCGAGGTGACTGTCTTAATCACTGCGCCACACGTGTGTTCGACGTTATGAAGAAGTTACACCTCATTTTAAAGATGTCACAGCTAAGATGTTTCAGTGATATAAGGGCAAATTTGAGCAGGCCTGTTCTCATCAATGGTCCACTGAACCGGGTGGCGATACGCACCTACGCACCCGTACTCACCACAACTATGTAACCAGCACTGTGTCACAGCATCGTGCCGCTCTCCAAACTGCAGCAATCTAACCATGCTGAGCACAATCGCGCTTGAGTACATAAGTAAGTAGAAGGTATACCTATACTGCGTATTTTTTCTATATTTTCACCAGCATAATACTATATTTAAGCTCATATGAGTCCAAATAATGGCTTTAAATACAACCTCTCAATAGAAATATGTCTCTTTACTTCAGCGGCACTGAGAGTCATGGACCAAACTCCATAAGGGTGCAGAATATTACATCATTTAATTTATTGTCTTGACTTCGTTTAATCTCTATTATCTCTCGGCTGAATAAAAGGAAAATGATAATTTAGCTGTTGTTTTTCTGTGGCATTATATTTTTTCATGGATGACACACCTTGTTCATTTAAAAGCTAACCGAGTTCTCAACTTCGTTCTCAAACCCACTCAGTTTCTTTATCTGAAATATTACATATTTATAGTATGAGCGGTGGTTACCCTAGTGTCAGAGTTGTTCAAGCCGCCCAGTAGGCCGCCGACACGGCTTAACGACTGTTGCCTAATGGCTACAACCGGGACCAACAGTACCCTCCAAAACACAGACACGCTCAGAAATTGACCCATTTTGGACCCATCTATAGACTGACCACGAACCTAGTTTCTTAACCTCGCTGATCACTTACGGATCGTTGAGAGCATCTAGCTATGAGCGCCTCTCATAATCTGAAAGATTACTATGACAAAATTCAAATATAGAACGTTTCTCAAAGATATTTGTTTTAAAGATTAATTTAATTTTCACTTTGAAAAATCGTCGAATAATGGATAAAGTATCAAAACCTGTCCACTCATAAAATCCATTTTACGATCCATTTTGGACCACAAATGGTCGTTTACAGGGTACAATGTGTTTTCAGAATCATACCACCGTCTCCCCTGCAAGCTATTAAAAGTAAATATAATGTTTGTGGTGTTTTAAAAAGTTAAGGGCTCATTTAAAACGCTGAAGTGGGTTTTCTCGCGATTTTGACAATGGCATCAATGTTGTACTGGACAATTCCTTTTAATTTCCTTTCTCGAGTGGTTTGACAAGATTCTTAAGGCTTTTTAATTATTTGTTTGCTAGTTACATGATATTGTCTTTAATTTCTTTTTGTGTCATATAGAGAAGAAAAATGTAAAGATAATAGATAAAAGAGACAAATTAAAAGACTAAAAATCTACTGAGATAATAAATAATGTCCTAGTCGAACACCAGCCATGGCGGCCAATCTCTATGGAGACTAGCTGTCTGCGCATGAAATATTAATATGTACAAAAATACAGAAGCATGTGTATAATATGAATATATTTACAAAACAAGTCTGTAAGGATTCCCATTCGTTGTCTAGTATCCATAGTACAAGCGTTGCTTAGTTTAGGTTAGATGGCGCTGAGTGATATATCTCGGATATGAATTATTTATTATTATTATTCACATCAGTCTCATGGTCAGATTGAACGTGGTAGCTAACAAAGCCGAAAAGAGCCTAAGTATAGGACCAGTGACCTAACTTGCTGTCTTAAGTTACACCGCGATCTTCTTGAGTGAAGATTTTTTTTAAGACAACTCTTGCACTAGGGAATCTAATCCCTGTGTCGCGGGGTACTTTACAAACATATAAATCGAGCGTAAATCTTGCATGCAAGGGCTGTCGATGTAAATAACTGGCATTATCAACAGAAGATCCATGAAATTCGATATTTAGCTCCTCGATACCTATAAATAATACTAATATTATGGAACAGTATTCTCACACGGCCATCTGATCCCAAACTAAAAAGGTATTGTATTATGGAAATCAGATAACTTATATATTACATATACTACTTTATTTGTAAATACAGACTTATAGATGATTACACCCAGTATCACGGTAAAGAGACATGTTCATGAACACAAATATCTGTCCTGGGAGGGAACCCAAGCCACGATCTGAAAGGCAAGCATTTACCAACCACGCCAACGTATATGCACTTAAACGTTTCTAAATATTCCAGTAGTCGAAATTGAAAAGTCGCATATTAGTTGCTAGTAAATCAACAAAATCAAAATCAAAACTGTACATTGAATATATTTTCATAAGGATACTTGGGGCGTGATCTACAATCAACATCGAAGCCAAAAATATAGTTTTTTAAATGTTTTGTCTGTTTGTCTGTATGTAATACATACAGACAAACAGACATACATACTATGTATGTCCGGGCTATACTCAAAAAGTACTGCATGAATTAACTTCAAATTTTGCATGAATATTACTAAGAGGTCGGGTCAACATAATATAGGCTACATATTATCACGCTATCACCTACGAGGGAGGAGCTGTGATAATTTATAAAATTTAACGTGGGTAAAACCGCGGGGCACAGCTAGTTTTGAAATAAAGAAATTAAATGTCCAAAATCCACATCGACTAAGCCGCAGGAGAAGAGCTACTACAAATAAACCTATTTCACGTAAAACTCATGCTTAGTATTTTACACACTAGTTTCTAGCTCCAGAGCGCTGATGGCTTTTGCAGTTCTTGAGGTTTTATTTGTTTATCGCGTGGGTTGCAGATACAAAAGTGATGTAGGGGTATGTATCGGTGGCTTAAACTTACTGTACTGTTGGCTTTGTTTGTCAATGGCGTTGTAGTAGTATGAGGCAGTGCTGTAAGATTTAACAACAGGGTTTTGAATTAGAACTTCGCTTCGCACACTTCACTTGGGGTGTAAGCTGGTGAGTGGTGAAACGAGAGCGTTACGAAAAGTCTCATTGGGCGAGGCGAATGGAAGTAACGTTTCGTATAGTACTGAAATGGGGAAAGAGAGACATGTATGAGAACACATAAAATACAATAAAAAAGGTTTTTATTCACGTAGACTTTAAAAAAGTGCTTGTAAATAGTCAGAATATGTGTTACGAAAAGTATCATTGGGCGAGGCGAATGGAGGTAACGTTTCGTATAGTAGGTACTGAAATGGGGCAAGAGAGACATGTATGAGAACACATAAAATAAAATAAAAAGGTTTTTACTCACGTAGACTTTAAAAAAGCGCTTGTAAATAGTCAGAATATGTTTGTAGTAATATAGTTGTATACATTATTATTTCTAGTAACATAGATATTTAGGTACACATTGTATGAAAACATTTATAAAATTTATTTTGTTATAGCAATGATATTTAGCTAGCTCATATCAAGTTATTGTCTAGAGATTATGTTTAATTATCTAGTTTAAGTCTAATATTTTCACTACATATTGTCAATGGTTCTGTCTATATGAAGGTATGACGGACCTTGTGTTAATAACGACGGTCGCGCTTTAATGCTACCACCGGATCCAATGCGCCCCAACTGAGAAGACCCAGCGAAACAAACTCAGTGGGTTCATTTACTACCGGTTTCAACACGATCCAGTTGAGACGGTCCGGCGAAACATACTCAAGACGAAACATAAACACGGGATTTGGTCCAATTAAAGTAATTAGAGTACATCATCACACATCTTTCTATCTTTCTCTTATTGCTAGTGTAACTTACCACCATATCTATCACCATATTACTATGTATTACTTAAGACCATATCTCAAGAATTACCCATCAAAAAAAAAGTTTTATCAAAATTTTGATAAAACGGAATATTATTCACGCACTTAAAACTCACGTACGTAAATAATAAGAAGAATAAATCAAACATTGTCAACCGAAATTTCGAAAACACTTTAGATTGCAACTTACGTAATAACTCTTCTTATGAGCGGTATTTTACACCCCCTACGAGGCCTAATTGAATCAAAGTTATGTTATAATAAAATCAAAATGGTTTAATAATTAATTCATACTAATTTATTCATGAAAATTTCGGTACAACTGCGGTATTAACCGCGTTTCCAATTGCTCCTTTGTATAAACAAGAAGCCTATATTTTGTGTTAAGTGTTAAGCAAATGTACAAAGAGGTGACTGAATAGTTTAATTATGTAATGAATATGAAGTATTGTTTGGTAGTAGTTTTCGTGGTTTTGGCTGAGTTTAATTAGTAAAATTGGTTGCATGAGAAATTTTCACTTAGAGCGATGTCATTTTGTTGTTTCAATTTGAATTGTTCTTATAAAAAAATCGCATTAAAGATTCATATTTGTTTTCGTGTTATAATAAATAAAATAAATTAAAAAAAGGTTTTTATTCACGCAGACTTTAAAAAAGCGCTTGTAAATAGTCAGAACATGTTTGTAGTAATATAGTTGTATATAATATTATTTCTAGTTACATAGATGTTTAGGTACACGGATTGTATGAAAAAATTTATTAAAAAAAAATTGTTTTATAATAGCAATGATAACATTAATATTTTAATGTTAATATTTTAAATTTTAATTTGAATTGATCTAAAATAATAAAATTTATCGTAAAATTTTTAAATGAATTTGCTTAAGAAGACTTTACGAATATACCCTTTATAATCATTAATGTAATATTATTTAAGAAACAATCAAATTAAAATTTAAAATACCCTAAAGAATCTTGGAAATATTGGATGGCAAAAAATTTACAAATAGCTGCCTGTGTAGTTTAATTTTAATCGCATATAAATATTTGAATTCGTTCAGAGACAATTTTCCACTTTGAATTAATGTAATTTCGTTACGTCATTTTAAATTCTTCTTAAATTTAATTATTTTGACATTTTAAGCTATTAAATCCTTAAGGGTTTACAGAGTGACTACATTTCAGAAATTAAAATATAATTTTAAAATATATATCATTTATCTCTTGTTTTTGTTTGATTAATCGAACCCGGGATTTGATTAATCGAATTAAGACTGGCAACACGCCACTGCATGTCAGTGGCGTGTTGCCAGTCTTAATCACTGCGCTACACGTCTAGCGTTGGTCTAGCGGTAGCGTGTTCAACCTCAGAAAACGAGGTCCTGGGTTAAATCCGGGTCGGGCCAAAAAGTTATTTTGGGATTTTTCCGTAAAAAGAAATTTCTCAGTTTCAGCCGAAGTCTGGAAGTTGGCTGTATTACACCCCCGTGCCTCGGAGAGCACATAAAGCCGTCGGTCCTGTACCTGACCTCTTTCTGGTCGTGTCGCTAGTCGTCCCATCGGATCATGAGACTGATGGAATAGAAAGTGCCACTGTGTTTGTGTTCAGACTTGTGCGCTATATGTCCTGCGCAATTGGCTAATCTCCAATGAGAATGGCCTCCGTGGCCGAAATTCGGCCGGGAAGACATCATCATCACACGTGCAGTCAATTAATTATTAATCAACGGTAATCCCAATAATATTTTATGTTTTATGTTGTTAAGATGTCATATTTTAGTATTTTATTTAGTACTGATTTTAATAATTGACGGGCTGGTTGGCGTCGTTGGTAAATACTTGCCTCTCTTGCTGCAGATCGTGGGTTCGATTTCCAACTAGCACGGATATTTGTATGCATGAACATGCCTGTTTGACCTGACTCAGGGTATTCTATATAAGTATGTAGGTATTTACAAAAGAAAAGTAGTATATGTAAGTATATCAGTTTTCTGGTTTCCATAGCAAAAGCTCTGCTTAGTTTGTAATCAGTTGGCCGTGTGTGAATAATGTCCCGAGATATTATTATCACAATAATATTTTATTTTTTGTAGCTTGTTGTTAAGATGTTTGTATGATATTTCAGTATTTTAGTACGGAATTTAATAAAACATATATTTTATACTTTTAATTACTATATATTTATAGTATTTTGACATCTTATTACTGAGTGATGTAATGTAATATTATTGCCAAAGGTTAGATAGTAGAAGTCGAAAGTCTTTTTATAGCAAAATTATAGATTTTATGTAAACAGCAGAAGTCTTGTGATGATCTCTGAGTTAATAATATAAAGGTAATCAACATTATCCCAACAGGTTGGTTGACGTAATCAGTATAATTACTGGGATTGATAGTCAATTAACTCAGCCTTCAGATAGAACTGTATCGGCCTTTGTACCTAATTATAGGTCTATTAATGCTAACATAATTAATTTCAACCATTGTTGTTGTTTATATGTACATACATACATATACAGACTGGTCGAGGAGTTGACGTTCAAACGCAAAATTTTGATACTTTATGATGAGGAGTATCCAAATCACCCTCATATTATATGTTCTACGATTTTGCGTACTTTCCGAGATTTAATTTAATGGTCACCGTAGCCTAGTTGATAGTGCTCCTGCCTACGAAGCTGGTGGTCCTGGGTTCGAATCCTGGTAAGTGCAAATATTTGTGTGATGAGCAAGAATATTTGTTTCTGAGTCATGGATGTTTTCTATGTATTTAAGTATTTATCTATCTATATAAGTATGTATATCGTCGCCTGGTACCCACAGTACAAGCTTTGCTTAGTTCGGGGCTAGGGTGATCTGTGTGACATTGTCCCTATATATTATATTATATATTAAAATATTCATCATCATCATCATCATAATATCAGCCGAAAGACGTCCACTGCTGGACGAAGGCCTCCCCCAAAGATCTCCACAATTGCCGGTCTTGCGCTATTCACATCCAGCTGTTTCCAGCGACCCGCACAAGATCATCGGTCCATCTTGAAAGGGGGCCTGCCCACGCTGCGTCTTCCGGTTCGTGGTCGCCACTCAAGAACCTTTCTGCCCCAACGGCCATCGGTTCTACGAGCTATGTGCCCCGCTCACTGCCACTTCAGTTTTGCAATTCTTCGGGCTATGTCGGTGACTTTGGTTCGCCTGCGGATTTCGACATTTCTGATACGATCCCGCAGGGAAACTCCGAGCATAGCCCTCTCCATTGCTCTTTGGGTGACCTTGAGCCTTCTAATAAGGCCCATAGTGAGCGACCACGTCTCTGTTCCGTATGTCATCACTGGCAACACACACTGGTCGAAGACTTTCGACTTGAGACACTGCGGTAATTTAGACGAGAAGATGTTACGTAGCTTCCCGAACGCTGCCCAGCCGAGTTGGATTCTACGATTGACCTCCTTCTCGAAGTTGGACCTACCTAGTTGGATGGTCTGTCCTAGGTAAATATAGTTCTCTACAACTTCGAGTGCAGAGTCACCAACTTTCAATTGAGTGGGTGCAACATGGACGTTCGACATGATTTTCGTCTTATCCATGTTCATTTTCAGACCCACTTGTTGAGAGACTCTGCTGAGGTTATCGAGCATTGTACCGAGGTCTTCCATGGTCTCAGCCATGACTGCTATATCATCGGCAAATCGAAGGTGAGTGATGTACTCGCCATTGACACTGATGCCAAAGCCTTTCCAGTCCAGAAGCTTGAAGACATCTTCCAATGCAGCGGTGAACAGTTTCGGAGATATAACATCTCCCTGTCTCACGCCTCGCTGTAAGTGGATAGGTTTCGAGTTCTGGTCCTGGAGTCACACTGACATAGTGGAGTTTTCATACAAGCACTTTATCACCTCAATATACCGGTAGTCAATTTGGCACCTTATGAGAGACCTCAGCACGGCCCATGTTTCTAAAGAATCAAAGGCTTTCTCATAGTCCACAAACGCTAAGCACAGTGGCTTGTTATAGTCTTCGGACTTCTGTATAACTTGCCGCAGCGTATGTATGTGGTCTATGGTGCTAAAGCCTTTTCGGAAACCGGCTTGTTCGGGAGGCTGGAAGTCGTCAAACCTGCGCGCGAGACGGTTCGTAACGACCCTCGAAAACAACTTGTAAACATGGCTCAGCAGTGTGATGGGTCTATAATTCTTCAATAGGGTTTTGTCGCCCTTTTTGAAGAAGAGCACCACCACACTCCTGTGCAATGCTTGTGGCGTTTGGCCATCCACTATGACGGAGTTAAATAACTTCTGAAGGGCCCGTAGGATTGGTGTACCACCCGCCTTCAGAAGCTCAGCTGTAACTCCATCATCACCAGGCGCTTTGTTGTTCTTGAGTTGTCTGAGAGCCATTCTAATCTCGTACAGGCTAACGTCCGGGATGTCTTCGGTGTAATGTCGGGTTAGTCGTGCTCTGGGATCTGAGGCATGACTTTTGACAGGTGGCTGTGTTGTCGTATATAACTGTCCGTAGAACTTTTCGATCTCTCCTAGCAACTCAGGTTTAGACGTGACGATTCTACCATCCTCAGTCTTCAGCTTCGTCAGTTGGCTCTGTCCAACAGACAGAACTTTTGCGAACACTTTGGAGCCTTTGTTCCGCTCGATGGCCTCTTTAATACTATTTGTATTAAATTGACGCGTGTCGCGAGTCAAAGACTTTGAGATCTGTCTGTTGAGTTGCCGATATCTGGTAGCATCATCTGAGACCATGATGAGAACCATTTTCCGTCTTTCTTCCATAAGTTGCAGGTTAAAGTCAGAGATCTTTTTAGTTCTGTTTGTACGACGGGCCTTGAAGACCTTAGACCCAGCCGTATGGACAGCTTCTACGAGCCTGTCATAGTATGAGTCCACTTCCTCGCAGTCTGCTAGGCATTCGAAACGGTTATGCAGTTCGAGCTGAAATGGTTCGGGGGTTTGGACGTGGATAGGTAAAGGTCGGAGCGTAGACTTTATCAGTCGGGATCTCTGGAGTTTGACATTAAGGTTCAACTCTCTGACCAGTCCGTGATCGCTCCCGGTTTTAACCGCATTGATCAAGGAGACATCATTGAACATCTGTCGTCTCGTCGACAAGATAAAGTCTATCTCATTCTTAGTTTTACCATCGGGACTCACCCAGGTCTATTTGCGGTGATCCGGCTTCCTGAAGAAGGAATTCATCATAAAGAGTCCCTCCTTCTCCATGAAGTCGGCGAACATCTGGCCCCGGGGGTTCCGATCTCCAGTTCCGAATTGCCCCACTCTCAGCTCATTACCGAATCGTTTGCCCAGCTTCGCGTTAAAGTCCCCCATGACCACAGTGAAATAGCTGTTAGAGGTATGTATGGCTCTGGAGATGTCCTCATACATAACCTCGACTGCATCATCGGAGTGTGTCGAAGTGGGCGCTTATACCTGTATAACCTTCAACAAATACCGCTTGAAGATTTTGAGTATAAGGTACGCAACCCTCGTCGACACACTCTCGATTTTCACTAAGTTGTTCACGAGGGACTTGTGGACTATTAAAATATTAAATATATTATATTCAAAATACAAAATCAATATTTAGTGTTAATTCCGCTAATTGTCAGTTTAATCATGCTGGGATGCAATTTGCACCGCCCTCCCGCCCGCAAAAATGTGCACATGCAAGAAGGACAATATAAAAAGCAAATTACATGCGCCAGTACGATACCCAACACGTGTTTCGGTCCTCCACGGACCATTCTCAAGGGCTGCTAACTCGTCGAGTGCTCGAAGGAGACTAAAAGCTAACGAGGCGAGCGCTCTTTTATATACTACCAACCGCATGGACAATTATTTCTAACTACCCCCAAATATTCGTAGTAAAGGAGATGAAACTAAATTTGTTTGGTCATTCAACAATGCAAAACTATTACTGCTATGTTTTAATATTTCTAATTGTTCCAACACACATAACCGGAAACTTTTATCACAACTATGTAAAATATTATACGTATTATTGTCGCCCAAGGAATATATTATATTTTTCGTAAATTTTACCTAACATTAGCGTTCGATATTTTTCTGGTTCAGTTTTTTTGTGATAACTAATTAGCATAGTTTACCCTAACACCCTTAAAAGTATGGTTTATCTAATCATTGCAGAACTAACTTATAATTTATTCGAAAGTTCCAAATTAGGGTTTGAGCTCAGGACTCATAGATTTTCAAAGTATCAAATAAAAAAACGCAAAGTCGTAGAACGTACATGGGAGTGATTCGAATACTCCTCATCAGAAAGTATTTAAATTTTGCGTTTGAACGTCAACTCCTCGGCCAGCCTGTATACATACAAGGTATAACACAAATACATAAATAGAAAACGTAAGTTAAGGACACTACGCATAAGGTTACGCTATCCACCCATGAAAATGATCCCATGAAACAAAACCAATTTGAAAAATACTAATTAAATTTTTATCATTCTCTTATTTTAGAAGTTACAGGGGGACCACTTTGGAAGTGTCTCTCGCACAAACTATTCAGTTTAGACAAAAATGATATTAGAAACCTCTATATGATTTTTGAAGACCTATCCATTGACACCCCACATGTATGGGTACGTTGAAAAAAAAAATTTGAGTTTCAGTTGGCAGCAGAGTGTATGGCGACCCCCCAAAATTATTGTTCTTTTTCTATTTTTGTGTAAAAATCTTAATGCGGTTCGCAGACTACACCTACTTACCAAGTTTTAGCCGTACAGCTCTTATAGTTTCAGAAAAAAGTGGCTGTGACATACGGACGGACAGACAGACAGACATGACGAATCTATAAGGGTTCTGTTTTTTGCCATTTGGCTACGGAACCCTAAAAAGGTGTTCTCATAAGTTAAATGGCGCTATTTAGAGCTTTAGTGACAGTATGTGTCGCGCTAAGTAGTGACTTTTATCTTATAGGATGTAGTTTTTTGTTTCGGCCACCAGTAAAGTTCCAGGATCGGACACATTTGACATACTGAAAATTATTTATTATTAAATTAAAATTACGCTCGTAACGTCTAACGTTACAGTTCTCAAAAATTAATAAAACAAAATAATAATGACATCATTTTTATACACATTGCACATTTTTTGCACATTTGACATAATTCGATAGTTACCGTGTTTGTTTTGTCCTACCGATATTAACGTGGTTGTTCCGAAAGTTATTATTAGAGTGGATCTTGTGTGGATGGTCATGTTTAACTAAATCGTAAACCATCAATACATTTTGTCTCGCGTAGGTGAAAGTTCACTTTTCAAGCAACATTGTCTTAAAAGTGAACTTTTCAGCTTAAATATCTGAATTGATTACTTGCTATCTTCTATTGTAAGTGTTGTTACTAATCATTGGTTTAGTAAAATTAGTAGCTTTGGTAATCTCCATATTGTTGATAGAAGTTGTTTTGAGAAATATACTCCCATCCCATCTACGTTTTCCATGAAGCAGGGAAATTGGATTCAAGACGGATATTAAAAAACTTTTCTGCGTACCGCGAAATTTTATCTACGAAGCTCTTTTTCCAGTAATACAGTGCTGTGTAATACCTATTATTTATTCTGTAAGGGCTCACAAGTCTTTACGTAACTCGTAAATTAAACAACTGTGGGTACCTATCCTGATTTAAGGTATAACTCACTCGCTTAATTTCATGCGGTCGTGCGTTCATTTACTGGAGATGACCTTACCTACATTAAATGGTATAAATCCTAATGGAACCCACAGCCGAAATTTCAACGCTCTCCACAATTTATATCTCGTCAAAGTTGTGAAACATTTTTAGGATCTAATGGTGTGTATCAGTGTACTATGACAGAATGTGGGTAATGCTAAAAATGCTAGTTTTCAGTGAGTTTGGGACTTTAAATCTTGAATTTAAATAGCTGAACCTTACCATAAAATGCCCACAATTCTTACCAAAAATGAAAATTGCTGCAATGTTTTTGTTTAGCTGAGATATCATGGTGATGGTCTGATTTTGGGACAGATATTGGAGATTGTGCCTTGAACTACTTTAACTATTTCTATCGAATATTGGATTATAGTAACAAAATTGCTAAAATCGTATGTCACGAATGACTTGAGTTACTTTTTGCTGGACATTACTGTAGCTGGTTCTCTGGGACGGGTATAGTTCTGATTTATATTATTTATTTAGACTGAATTATTGAATTTTAAATATATACATATTATTGTGTAAACCAGGTTGTATTTTAATAGTTCATTCGTTGGAATGTATTTAAAATAGAAATTTTTAGTATAACTGAAACTAAAAAATAGCTAGTTTTAAGAAATTT
Organism: Pseudoips prasinana; assembly: GCA_951640165.1. NCBI lineage: Eukaryota > Metazoa > Arthropoda > Insecta > Lepidoptera > Nolidae > Pseudoips > Pseudoips prasinana. Next base: position 32,636,014 of record OX621245.1, on the reverse strand, counting down.
AATCAAAGAATTTTGTCTGCTGGTGTGTATCGTTCGCAGCTTAACTCAGTGCACTTAACCTGGATTGTTAGACATTGCTTGCTGGTTCGAGACCCATCGGACAATTAAAATTATGATTACCCGTGTTTGACAGTACAAGTAATGTTTCCTTACCAAAGATCGTGTCAAAAATGTCGGTCTTGCGCTATCCGCATCATCAGTTTCCAGCTTGAGGCGCTCATAGCTAGATGCTCTAACCGGTCCGTGGGTGATCGGCGAGGTTAAGCAACTAGGCTCGCGGTCAGTTCACAGATGGGTGACCGCCAAAGTGGTTTAATTCCTGAGCGTCTCCGTGCTTCGGAGGGCACATTAAGTTGTCGGTCCCGGTTGTAGTCATTAGACAACAATCGTTAAGCCATGTCAGAGGCCTACTGGGCGGCTTGAACAACTCTGACACTAGGGTAACCACTGCCCATACGATAAGTAAGTAAGTAAGTAAGTTTCCTCACAAGATCATCGGCCCATCTTGTAGGGGGCCTGCCGACGCGTCTTCCAGTTTGTGGTCACCACTCAAGAATCTTTCTGCCTCAACGGCTTCGTCAGTTCTACGAGTTATGTGCCCCGCCCACTGCCACTTCAGCTTTAGAATACATGATTAAGTAATTGTTTACATAGCCTGCAGCTTACGTAATTTGTTTTGTTCGTCGCCGATGCAATAAAGCTTTCGAGTCGGAGCAAGTGATTTTTTTAATTACAGTCGTCCTAAAGTTTGGTATTCCAGAGCATTGGCGGAACGTATTTTCGTTAGTACTTGCATGTTGTTTTCTTTAAAGTTCCATTTACAGTTAACCTAAGAGGCAGAGACGGGTTGAGTTAAAAATAAATAATGATCACTGACCAAGTTAAATTACACTTCGTTCTGATATTTGTTGTTGCAGTGCATTGCCAAAGTGTAACTGCTATGCAGTTTGGTGGGTTTATATTTTATGTAACATATTTTTATCTATATAAATAAAAATACAAGTCCTGACTGACTGACTGACTCATCAACGCCCAGCCCAAACCCTTGGACCTAGAAAGCTGAAATTTTGCACAAATGTTTGCTTTATAATGTAGACAAGGAATAAGGAAGGATTTTTTGAAATTCAACCCCTATGCTAAAAATATGAATTTCAGCATTTTTGGAATTGCTTAAAATGTCGTGGTCGTTGTTGTCTAAGTAAAGATTTAGGGTTTTATAAGATTTGTAACTTCTTTTTTTTTTGATAATTTTTATAACAAGCCAAAAAAGCGACATTTTATATTCTAGTTAGCGTAGTATAAATTGTTCGTGTCGAGATGATCGCACCCAAAAAAATATCATCTTAATTTTACTGAATTACAAGTTCACAATTTTGTATCTAGATGGCGGTAATATCGTTTCAGATCATGGAACTTATTTGGTATATCGGTTAAATAAATAGATGCTTGAAATAAAAGGTAGTCCAAAACTGAATTAATAGATGATCGCCTAAATCTTACCCAAAAACTATGCACACATCTTAATTTTACCGCTTTACAAGTTTATATTTTTGTAATAGATTGCGTAATCATCGTTTTAGATCGTGCTATGGTTTCGTTCACAAAATTTTATATAAGACCTATCAATGCCGTGGTCGCAACCTAATCTAATGGGAGTTACCTTTGTAATTAATGCATCGTTGATTATTATTTTACTTATTTGACTTACTGACTGTACCTACTTTAGGACAATTGATATGTATTCTTTGATTTCTTTGATTGATGATATCGGGTCGTTTTTTTAAATAACAGTAGCAAATTAGTTTTTAGTTTATTTCTTAGTTAGGTTATTTATAGGTTAGGTTTTCTTAAATTTATATTGCTTATTTGTTTTTAATGTTGAATTTTTTAGATTAAGCTAGATATAAGTAGTTACATTGGTCATCATTCGAAATTGGCGCGGACGAAGTCGTGGGCACCAGCTAGTTCTCAATAAAATTATATTCTTTTCTATTCTATTCTAATTTGGTTTTTTATTGTAGTGAGGCTGTTGTTTTCGTAATATAAATAAGTAAATATCTTGGACAACTGACACCATCTGATGCCAAACTATAACATGTACTATGGCAACCAGACAACTGATAAACATACTTATCTATTTTTAAATACATAAAAATATAGACTAGCTCTGCCCCGCGTTTTTCCCGTGATAAACTTTATAAATGATCACAGCTCCTCCCCCGTAGGTGATAGCGTGATAATATGTAGCCATATATGTTGACTCAACCTTTTAGTAATATTCATACACAATTTGAAGTAAATCCATGCAGTATTTTTTGAGTTTAGCCCGAAAATACATACAGATAAATAGACGAAAATTCTTATAACTATATTTTTGGCTTATTGGGCTTATTACTTTATGTATGTTATAGGATCGATTTGGGCAAAAATTAAGGATTCAACTTATCCTTTCTGCATGATCATGCCAAAATATGACAGATGTATGACATTGGTCAAATTTGAATATCAGACCATTTCTCCCTAAAATATACTTTATGAAAAGCTCAAAGCTTATATCTATTATACAGCGCCCGTACTTGGACAATTAATTATTTTGTCGTGAGATACTTTACAAACATAATTGTCGTACAAAAAGCACACCCGAGCTCAGTACAACTACTTATGGGGCACATAAATAGTTCTCCTATGCGGGAGTTGAACCCAAGACTCAAAGTGTTCAAAGTAGTGACGCGATATCTTAACTGCTGCACTCGTCCATTGTTTTTGTCTGCGTTTAAGAAGTCTCAAAAGTATCTCGCTAAACTAAGATCGTCAAGATAAGCGTCTTCAAGGTGTAGTTTCTCGAAGCAAAGTAAAGTTGTCAGGTTGAATAGCAGGTTTATACGTAGGAGGACTTGAACTAAGTTTTGTGTATTCGTTTACATATCCGCAAAACTAAGCTTTTGGCCGACTTTACTTCGAATAGTTGAACGTCATTTTATCTCTACTACGTACATCTGATTCGAACATATGGCCTGCATAATAACCTTGCAACTTACAAGGCATCACACACATGTGACTTAGTCTAGTGACTATGAGCCCTGACAACCATAATAGTATCAGTTTAATCATCATCATCACCATATCAGCCGAAAGACGCCCACGACTGAACAAAGATCTCGACAATTGCTGTTCTTGCGCTATCCGCATCCAGCGAGTTCCAAATACCCTCACAAGATAATCGGTCCATCTTGTAGGGGCCCTCCCCACGCTGCGTGTTCCGATTCGTGGTCGCCACTCGAGAACCTTTCTGCCCCAGCGGCCGTCGGCTCTACTAGCTATGTGCCCTACCCACTGCCACTTCAGCTTTGCAATACTTCGGGCTATATCTCTAATTCTAATTATATTTCTAATTCGATCTCACAGGGAAACTCCAGTTCAATGCGAAGCCGAGGTACCTTAACCTTACAATATATAATAATATATTGTAAGGTTAAGGGACTTCGCCAGTTAACTGCTCATAATGCTAAAGACAGTTCTAACTGCTAACTGCGCTCTTGCAAGCAAATCCTAGCTGTCCTATTTGTATTATTCCCATATAATTTTAAAATAATATTCTGGGACATTATTCACACACAATGCCAACTGATCCCAAACTATATTACTATGGAAACCAGATAACTGATGTACTTACATATAATACTTTTCTTTTGTAAATACATACTTATATAGATAATTACACCCGGACTCAGGACAAACAGACATTTTCATGTACACAAATATCTGTCCTGGGTGGAAATCGAACCCACGACCTCCGGCGTGAAAAGCAAGCATTTCCCAACCACGCCAACAGGCCCGTCAGAGATATACCCTCGTCACGATCACGTGACGGTCCAAAGCCTAGCGGTAGCATTCCAACATTCAATGACGAAATAAAACCAACCGTGACATATATATAATTTGTATTAAATCAACAATATTCTTAAGTCTTTACATTCTTTGGCATAGTCGTCAGCTCATTAGGTACAATTATCTATGTTTCATTTAAATTCATAATTTTATCCGACATTATCGAATACATCTACCTATTTATTTATATTTTTTATTAATTAATTTATATTTTATACATTTGTTGTTTTGTTTGTATCGCCTATGTGTTGTTCGCCCAGACGATAATATGAATTAATAATAGGAATTGGCACACTTGTAGGCTGGATCCGGACCCTGGCGAAGTCACTGAAACAAAATATAAACATATTACTATCATACTTTTTTACTAATGCTACTTATCATATGGGCAGCGGTTTTCTTGTTTTTTTATATTTTTTTCGATCGCACACACCACTCACACCTATTAACATGGTTGCTGTATAAATTGTAATAATAGTTACAGTGTGCCTTATTTACAAAAAATGTTTTAATTAAAATAAGAAACTACTATTACTTTTATTAAAAAGTCATTTCTAAACCTTAAAAACAAAAAAACAACCACCTTCTTCATTCTTCACCATTCAAAAATGTATTTCTAATAAAAGTACAGGTTTGTAAGTCTATCCAATCCCTAACTTTAGATCTGTGATACGAACAAACAAATTGATGTAAACTAAAAAGGATTTGTGTTTCGTATTTATTAGAGAACTCTAAAACTATATTTCAAAGTAATATCTTGTACAGACTCACTCAGCAACACAATTAAGTATAGACAAACACACAAAGGAACGACAAAATTGCGAGAACATTCTATTTTAGTTCTGTACTTTACAAGTGGAAGAAACTCAACTTTATTAAACATACCTACTTTACTAAAAAGAACCCCTCGCAAAGTCTTATGAAGTATGAACTACCCTTTGTTACGGAAATAGTTTCGCTAGCGAGCTCATAAAAGCACTTGTCTTTAAGATGGAGCCTTCACTATCCGCATAACAAAATTAACTACATGTAAAATATTTTTGGTAGATGGAGCCACCTCTTTTTTTGTTAAAGCAAGCGGAATGATTATGCATGCTACCCGCAAAATGTGTATGTGGCTGGGTATTTTAAACACGACTGACTAAACCTAATCTGTCGTAGACTTTTCTTAGCACCTGGTTGGGGTACCCCGAAATCGTGGACCCTGGTGATAGGATAGGGGCACGTACTCCAGCCAGACACAGCGACCACAAACAGATCACTGTATTCCTGGAACTGCTTACACGTGGCGGCACTGAAGAGTTCACCTCAGACTCAGGGGGAAATTGAGCTGCCACCACGACACCTCTTACGCTTACGACTTAGATTTAGTTTTTTTTATATTAGTAACAGTAGCATTGGACAAAGATTTTGATTTTGATAGGTTACTATCCTATACTTTATATACATACTTGATGAACCCCTTGAGTAGTAAAAAAAACTCTTTGAGTAATATAAGTGCCTGTTGGCGTGGTTGGCAAATTCTTGCTTTTCACGCCGGAGGTCGTGGGTTCGATTCCCACCCAGAACAGATATTTGTGTGCATGAACATGTCTGTTTGTCTTGAGTCGATATAAGTATGTATTTACAAAAGAAAAGTAGTATATGTAGTATATCCGTTATCTGGATTCCATAGTACAAGCTCTGCTTAATTTGGGATCAGATGGCCGTGTATAAGTAATATCCCAGGATATTATTATTATTACTGTGATCACCAATCAGTCTACCAAGCATAGCTGTTGTGGAATATGGCCCCAAAATCCTTGAACTTGTCCATCAGAAGCTTTAGCTGTAATCTTGAAATATTAATCTAACTGTCTTTTTATGGAGATGGTTATCAGTTTATGGCAATTTATTGAAATAGAATAACCATCAATATTTTTGGAACGAAGTTCCTTCTCGCGCATTGTGAAAGGGGGCTAGACGGAAACTATTCTTACGAAAAGTTGTCACGACACTTTGCAGCTGAGCGGCGTGCGCATGTTTCTCTGTCTGTCTATCTCTCTCTCTCTCTCTCTCTTATAGAAAGCAAGCCAGATATTTTCATTTCTATTTCACATTGAACAGTGCGGTGTCGCGAAGATTAATTTTGTTGAGTGTATACAGGTTTTTTGTACATAATAAATAATAAGAAAAATCTTCGTTCCATCCGGGTGTCAAGGGACACCCGGATGGAACGAAGATTTTTAACCGGACCTTGACAAGTTTTTTTTCACCATAACTTAATCATGTGACCAAGTCTGTGAACTTATTTTATGACTGGCCGAGAATGAACCGATAACAATATTATCCGACTCACTGGGCCACTTGGCTAACGTTGCAGATTTTATTTGGTTTTTATTATTCCATAAACTTTTATTTATAAGATTTGGCTGGTACTAACATAGTCATTAAAAATAAATTGTTTATAAGCTTAGAAATCCAAACTACTTAAATAAATAAAACTTAAACATAATTATAAGCCAAGCATCAATTTGAACTATGGATCTTTTTCACAGCTTCGTTAAAACTGTGATAATAATAATAATAATATCCCGGGAGATTAGTCACATCCCACGGCCATCTGATCCCAAACTAGCAGCAGACCTTGTACTATGGAAACCAAATAACTGATATACTACATATACTACTTTTCTTTTTGTAAATACATAATTATATAGATAATTACACCCAGACACAGGTCAAATAGACATAATAATAATAATAGCTAAGGACAATGTCACACAGATCATCCTAGCCCCAAACTAAGCAAAGCTTGTAATATGAGTACCAGGCGACGATATACATACTTATATAGATAGATAAATACATAGAAAACATCCATGACTCAGAAACAAATATTCGTGCTCATCACACAAATATTTGCGCTAACCGGGATTCGAACCCAGGACCACCAGCTTCGTAGGCAGGGGCACTACCAACTAGGCTATGGTGACCGTCTTTTTTTTATAATAATAATACATGGTCATGCACACAATGACATGCGTGACTACTGCGTAGGAATGGAACCCACGACCTGCGGCGTGACAGACAAGCATTTACCACGCCAACCAGTCATGAAACTTACATACATACATTCATAGACTCACGCCTGTTTCCCAGAGGGGTAGGCAGAGACAACGGATTTCCATTTGTCACGATCTTTGCATACTTCTTTTGCCTCGATTACTGTCACTATATTCTTCATACATGCTCGCCGGTTTAGGGTACGTCATGAAACTTGTGTTGAGTAAATAACGGAATTCATTTTACGTTGGACTCATCCAACTGTTTCAATCTATTTAGGGGATCATCTTCAGGGCGGAAGCGACCCGTAAGACGCGGCGTCGTCTCGCTCTGTTCGCGAGGGCATTGCGTGAATTAGCCGTCACAGTTATCTAGCAACTTTTATTGAATTGGAGATGTTCTCAGGAAGGGGCAGGTCAGAAGTACCCTAAACCGGCGATCATGTATGAAGAATGTAATGACAGTGATCGAGGCAAAAGAAGTATGCAAAGATCGTGACAAATGGAAATCCGTTGTCTCTGCCTACCCCTCTGGGAAACAGGCGTGAGTCTATGTATGTATGTATGTTTTATTGAATCTGTTCTACTAAACCAATGCAAGGAAACTTAGTTACTTTAGGGCTGTGGTTACCCTAGCGTTAGAGTTGTTCAAGCCGCCCAGTCGGCCTCCGGCATGTTTTTTTTTTTTTTGATCGGGACTATTCCCTCCCTCTTACCCACCACTGCAACTCCTGTAAGCCAGGATCAACAGTGGCACACAATGAAATGACACTGAAGGGTGAAGCTCAGGCATGTCCCGGGGAATCACTTTAACTGTCTTGGATCCCGCAACGAGTTTAATCAGAAAGAGAAAAAGGAGGAGTTAGAAAATGAATAGTTCCACTTCCCTCCAGAGCAAAGCGGGAGACAGAATGATGTAAAGAGGCTATAGCCTCATAAACTGAGGGATTTGATATGCCTCCGGCATAGCTTAACTGATGACAATGATTGACAGCTTAACGTGCCGTCTTAATCACGAAGCCTTTCAGAAATTAAACTACTTTGGCGGTCACCCATCCACGGACTGACCGCGAGCCTAGTTGCTTAACCTCGACGATCGATCGGACCGGTGAGAGTAATTAATACACCAGTAAAGTATGTTCCGATAATTTTTTTACACATCGTAATATAAGTGACGTAAGTAGGTACCTACGCTTGTCGAATAGCGAGCAGAGAACCCCGGAACCCTATACTGCCTTTGAAAGCCCTCACTAATTTAATTTTCTATTAAAAGGTTACGAACACTGAAAATTCGAAGTGCAAAGTTGGTTCGTATTGTAGTTTTCAGTGTTATTGTGTTTAAGTTTGAAGTTTATTTACTACATGTTTTATCGTCGAACTTAAATTTCGTTATATATACGGTTAGTAATTACTTATCGTATGGGCAGTGGTTATCCAGAGTTGTTCAAGCCGTCCAGTAGACCTCCAACATGGCTTAACGACTGTTGCCTAATAGCTACAACCGGGACGAACAGCTTAACGTCCCCGCCGAAGCACGGAGGTCACCCATCTATGGACTGACCGCGAGCCTCGTTGCTTAACCTCGCCGATCGCTTACAGACCGGTGAGAGCATTTAGCTATGAGCTTAACTTTGTACTTAGATAGATGGATACAGATTACTTTAAACAACCAATTCCTTTAAATAAACCACATGTTAGGCATAAAACCATTCTAGTAAATTTCAATAACATGGCTACTAAATGTGGGTCGTTTTTTTTTTTAATATTGAGTTAAACACCTCATCTCATTTTGTTCATGTACTATTTTTAAATAAAAAAAAACTTGTGTGTACTTATGTACACGCGTTAGAAGTTATACTTTTTAATATACAACTTGAACATAGTTATCAATTTTCATACCACCTAGAACTAACTTCATGCTGTTAAATTTTTTGGTGTCGGTGTGCGCGCGCATCGTAAAAATTCACGCTCATCATTTTTATCCATCGCGCCAAAAGAAGTATAACTTCAAAAAGAAGTACTACTATAATTACGTGCAATCCCCTTACGCGATTTAACAATTATGTGTTATGTTAATTCTATATATAATTTGACAACAACTAACCATGAAGTGAATGTTCATGCTTAGCGGTTATCGAATCTTATTGCGCTTGTGACGTTCGTGGCATAAGTCAAACGTAGAAGTCTCTATCGACCTTCTCAATTAAGATTTTTGTCCTTAATCAAACATGGAACACAATATTAACGTATTAATTCATTTTTTTTTCTGGGATTTAACCTACATCTTCAACATCTCCGGTTGAACACCCTTCAGCTAAACCAACGAGTAAGTCAAATATAAACCAAAAATAAACGTATACTTTCATCGATACCTCGATTATATTGTTTATGTGAATATATTAACATTTTATAGTTTATGCTAGTATGAAATGTATAAGTTGTAAATTATTCAATTTTATGACATCTGGAGTCTATAGAACTCCAGCAAAGCATCCGTCGTACATTCATGCATAGACTCACGCCTGTTTCTTAGAAGAGTAGGCAGAGACAACGGATTTCCATTTGTCACGATTTGCTCACCTTTTTTGTCTCGTTTTCTCAAGAAAGGCCACGGGCTCTACCGGCTAAGTCAGCGAACTTCGATTTCTTAAATGGCATTTAAATAAATAAAGGTTAAAAATGACTTAATCAATCGGTGAATCGGCTTCAACGTTGACAATCGACTCCGGACCATTTATGACGTCACATGTGCTCATGGAAGTCGATTTAACGATTAAATAAGTAATTTTTCGGTTCTTAATAACCGGCTAAGTTCGGCGACTTAGCCGGTTGAGCCCTAGGACAGAAGGTCTTAAACCAGCGAGCATGTATAAAGAACATAATGACAGTAAACACAAATATGGCATAATATTTCAGTTAGGATTTCCAAACGTCCGGTTCTCAGTAATAGTATTCCAAAAAGGAGCATTACAGTAAAACACGCCAACTTCCTGCGCTAAACACTCACAGTTGAATCTAAATTTATTATCTGCACAAACGCCTCACTGTTGCCCTCAGAGGAAATTGTCTGGGCAAATGAGACGGGAGGCAATAACTCATTGGCCCTCAATGCTCTCTTTGGTTCTCGTAATCTTATTAGCCGCGCTTCCTCTCCTCAGATATTACACTTGCGGGTGTTACGTGTTCTGTAGTTTTTGGAATACCGTAACAAATTTGTAGTCATTGGGAGTGAGTGGAAATTCGAATTTTTAAGAAATTATTTGTTTGGTATCGTTTAAGTATTAACATACCGCATAAGTGTCATTCCGCGTAACTCCATCGTGTTAAGCCATTTTTTTATTTAAGAAATATACTAGAACCAGAAAATAATGACCATAATATATCTTTAAATGATGTATAAATAAATATAATAATTAAAATAATCAATTTTATGGCATTGCACGATTGCAATGCTACACAAATACACATGCAGTTTAACTGGAATTAAATATATTTTTTTATTCAATTTTAATTATTGGCCCAAGTGAATACAAATAGTATCATTCTGCGGAAACACTTCGAAAATTTAAATATAATCACATCCCGCCTTTTCCTATCCTCAATATAATTCCAACTACGGGTCACACCGGACGGATCACATACGGAAAACAACATTACCTAATAGTTTCTTTAAGAAATAGGAATAGCAATAGTAGTTTAAAATAAAACCAATTACTTTTCAATGAAACAAAAACCACGTTACTTAATAATTACCCTGTTATTAAAAATGAAAAAATCCGACTACATATTTCTACGTGTTCAGTGTCCATTATTTAATAAAAATGTACCTGTTGGTAATTTAATCTTTTTAAGCAATGTTCTACCGTATTACCTAACATATAGTGTTTAAAATATTGTGACCAGGAAATTGACACAGTAAGAATTCAACAAAAAAAGGAAAATAAAAACAGCTACAGAATCGTAGGAAAGTTGTTATAGGTATGTACATATATGTATATTGTTTCAATTCGAAAAAAATAAAGCCGATTACCCGAAGTCAACCGCAAATATACTTCAATCTATATATATAAAAATGAAACCCGTTTTCCGTTGTCACGACATCACGCGTGAACGGCTGGACCGATTTCACTATTTCTTTTTTTATTGTGTTTGTTATTGTCAGGAGAAGGTTCTTATGTAAAAAAAAGAATTTAAAATTGCACGGAAAATAAGAAAATTTAAGAATTCTTCACAACCAAATATTATTTCTAATCTAACCTTAGCGCTTTGGACAATATAACCTTTTTTAATGTAACTTTTTTTTATTTGACATAGTATTGACAGATAGCGTGCGTTAATAGTCATCGTTAAGACAGGACGAGGTCTGTCGGGTCAGCTAGTTTATAATAATTATGGTGCTGAAATTATTGATACGGTGGATTTTTTATCTTCCATCTTGATATTCCTCTGATCTATACATTATAATAAAATCGTAGGAAAATCAAAACTGTACATTGAATATTTTTTTTAAAGTTTACCTGGGGCGTGATCTACGATCTACGATAGTTTTCAGAATTTTTGTATGTTTGTCTATATGTATGTCCGGGAAAAACTCAAAAAATACTGCATGGATTTACTTCAAATTTTGCATGAATATTACTAAGAGGTCGGGTCAAAATATAGGCTACATATCATCACGCTATGGGGGAGGAGCTGTGATAATTTATAAAATTTAACGCGGGTGAAACCGCGGGGCACAGCTAGTATCACATAAATGTACTGACTTATAGTAATTTGTTTGTGTATATTTTAGGTCAAAGTGAGTGTCTAGACACAATATTAGATAATATTATCTAAAATGCTATATACCTTTTCGTGTTTTGTCTTATTTCAGAGTTTTTAGCTTTGACGTAAGTAGAGTTTGTTGATGTAGGTACTTGGTGAATGTTAGTGTTCTTTTTTATAAATTTGCATCCCAGATTATTCAACAGTAATAGCTAATTTAATGAGAACATGTCTAAGTCTATTACATAAACAATATACTGTGCTGCTCCCTTAATCTTGTTATTTATAAAAGAGACATGTGAAATATAAAAGCCAAATTCTGTAGCAGGACTTGCTATAAAACTTCGGATTATTTAAAGGACAACATGGCTTGATTGGGTCGCTCTATTAATATAGAGTTGACTCACGTGTGGCGCAGCGGCTAAGACAGTAACCTCGCCGTTTCGTGTCGCGGGTCCGAGTTCCGTGCCGGATAACTATTTGTGTGACCCATAAATAGTTGTTTAGCTGCTCAGGTGAGGATTTTTAAACATTTTCAACCTAGAGTGCCAGTGTGGTTCTGTTCCTCAAACTATGGCACACTTGTTAACATATCCTGCGTGTCGTAATGCCTGCACGTTACAAGAACTAATGGACGCTACTGACAACGCTCAACGCGTAGCTGAATTCTAGGCTGACTTAATTTAGATTGCCATCGACACGCTAAGAAGAAGAAGAATAGTTGTTCTGAGTCTGGGTGTAATTTGTGTTCATCTATTATATGTTTGTAAAGTACCCCGCGACACAGCGACTAAATTCCCTAGTGCGGACATTGTCTTTAGAAAAAAGGAATTTTATTCTAAAAAATATATTTTTTGATAAAGGATTCCTACTGAGTTTTCTGGCAGTATTACTAAATTGCTGCCAAGTCATGCACTGCATGGTAGGGTAAAGAAATTGACAAATCTACTCAAATATAACAAGAACAACAGTTAAACGAAAAAGAATATTTTTGAATTAAAAAAAATATATAGATACCATGACATAATTATCTTATAAGCAAACATTAAGCTATGTCATTTAAGTTTCATCATCATCATCATCATATTATGACGACGATCTCCACGTTTAACTATACATATATAATTACTGGTTTCCAAGCCTCGAGGGTTCCGTTTTAATTTTTGAGTACGGAACCCTAAACATAACTAAACAAAATTACAACAACAGCATACTTAAATATTCAGTCATTTGATGACTCATTTTTTTCTTTTATAGTAGAATTTCATTTATACATTGTAACCCATACGCCAACCAATTCCTTTAAATAAACCACATGTTAGGCATAAAACCATTCTAGTAAATTTCAATAACATGGCTACTAAATGTGGGTCGTTTTTTTTTTTAATATTGAGTTAAACACCTCATCTCATTTTGTTCATGTACTATTTTTAAATAAAAAAAAACTTGTGTGTACTTATGTACACGCGTTAGAAGTTATACTTTTTAATATACAACTTGAACATAGTTATCAATTTTCATACCACCTAGAACTAACTTCATGCTGTTAAATTTTTTGGTGTCGGTGTGCGCGCGCATCGTAAAAATTCACGCTCATCATTTTTATCCATCGCGCCAAAAGAAGTATAACTTCAAAAAGAAGTACTACTATAATTACGTGCAATCCCCTTACGCGATTTAACAATTATGTGTTATGTTAATTCTATATATAATTTGACAACAACTAACCATGAAGTGAATGTTCATGCTTAGCGGTTATCGAATCTTATTGCGCTTGTGACGTTCGTGGCATAAGTCAAACGTAGAAGTCTCTATCGACCTTCTCAATTAAGATTTTTGTCCTTAATCAAACATGGAACACAATATTAACGTATTAATTCATTTTTTTTTCTGGGATTTAACCTACATCTTCAACATCTCCGGTTGAACACCCTTCAGCTAAACCAACGAGTAAGTCAAATATAAACCAAAAATAAACGTATACTTTCATCGATACCTCGATTATATTGTTTATGTGAATATATTAACATTTTATAGTTTATGCTAGTATGAAATGTATAAGTTGTAAATTATTCAATTTTATGACATCTGGAGTCTATAGAACTCCAGCAAAGCATCCGTCGTACATTCATGCATAGACTCACGCCTGTTTCTTAGAAGAGTAGGCAGAGACAACGGATTTCCATTTGTCACGATTTGCTCACCTTTTTTGTCTCGTTTTCTCAAGAAAGGCCACGGGCTCTACCGGCTAAGTCAGCGAACTTCGATTTCTTAAATGGCATTTAAATAAATAAAGGTTAAAAATGACTTAATCAATCGGTGAATCGGCTTCAACGTTGACAATCGACTCCGGACCATTTATGACGTCACATGTGCTCATGGAAGTCGATTTAACGATTAAATAAGTAATTTTTCGGTTCTTAATAACCGGCTAAGTTCGGCGACTTAGCCGGTTGAGCCCTAGGACAGAAGGTCTTAAACCAGCGAGCATGTATAAAGAACATAATGACAGTAAACACAAATATGGCATAATATTTCAGTTAGGATTTCCAAACGTCCGGTTCTCAGTAATAGTATTCCAAAAAGGAGCATTACAGTAAAACACGCCAACTTCCTGCGCTAAACACTCACAGTTGAATCTAAATTTATTATCTGCACAAACGCCTCACTGTTGCCCTCAGAGGAAATTGTCTGGGCAAATGAGACGGGAGGCAATAACTCATTGGCCCTCAATGCTCTCTTTGGTTCTCGTAATCTTATTAGCCGCGCTTCCTCTCCTCAGATATTACACTTGCGGGTGTTACGTGTTCTGTAGTTTTTGGAATACCGTAACAAATTTGTAGTCATTGGGAGTGAGTGGAAATTCGAATTTTTAAGAAATTATTTGTTTGGTATCGTTTAAGTATTAACATACCGCATAAGTGTCATTCCGCGTAACTCCATCGTGTTAAGCCATTTTTTTATTTAAGAAATATACTAGAACCAGAAAATAATGACCATAATATATCTTTAAATGATGTATAAATAAATATAATAATTAAAATAATCAATTTTATGGCATTGCACGATTGCAATGCTACACAAATACACATGCAGTTTAACTGGAATTAAATATATTTTTTTATTCAATTTTAATTATTGGCCCAAGTGAATACAAATAGTATCATTCTGCGGAAACACTTCGAAAATTTAAATATAATCACATCCCGCCTTTTCCTATCCTCAATATAATTCCAACTACGGGTCACACCGGACGGATCACATACGGAAAACAACATTACCTAATAGTTTCTTTAAGAAATAGGAATAGCAATAGTAGTTTAAAATAAAACCAATTACTTTTCAATGAAACAAAAACCACGTTACTTAATAATTACCCTGTTATTAAAAATGAAAAAATCCGACTACATATTTCTACGTGTTCAGTGTCCATTATTTAATAAAAATGTACCTGTTGGTAATTTAATCTTTTTAAGCAATGTTCTACCGTATTACCTAACATATAGTGTTTAAAATATTGTGACCAGGAAATTGACACAGTAAGAATTCAACAAAAAAAGGAAAATAAAAACAGCTACAGAATCGTAGGAAAGTTGTTATAGGTATGTACATATATGTATATTGTTTCAATTCGAAAAAAATAAAGCCGATTACCCGAAGTCAACCGCAAATATACTTCAATCTATATATATAAAAATGAAACCCGTTTTCCGTTGTCACGACATCACGCGTGAACGGCTGGACCGATTTCACTATTTCTTTTTTTATTGTGTTTGTTATTGTCAGGAGAAGGTTCTTATGTAAAAAAAAGAATTTAAAATTGCACGGAAAATAAGAAAATTTAAGAATTCTTCACAACCAAATATTATTTCTAATCTAACCTTAGCGCTTTGGACAATATAACCTTTTTTAATGTAACTTTTTTTTATTTGACATAGTATTGACAGATAGCGTGCGTTAATAGTCATCGTTAAGACAGGACGAGGTCTGTCGGGTCAGCTAGTTTATAATAATTATGGTGCTGAAATTATTGATACGGTGGATTTTTTATCTTCCATCTTGATATTCCTCTGATCTATACATTATAATAAAATCGTAGGAAAATCAAAACTGTACATTGAATATTTTTTTTAAAGTTTACCTGGGGCGTGATCTACGATCTACGATAGTTTTCAGAATTTTTGTATGTTTGTCTATATGTATGTCCGGGAAAAACTCAAAAAATACTGCATGGATTTACTTCAAATTTTGCATGAATATTACTAAGAGGTCGGGTCAAAATATAGGCTACATATCATCACGCTATGGGGGAGGAGCTGTGATAATTTATAAAATTTAACGCGGGTGAAACCGCGGGGCACAGCTAGTATCACATAAATGTACTGACTTATAGTAATTTGTTTGTGTATATTTTAGGTCAAAGTGAGTGTCTAGACACAATATTAGATAATATTATCTAAAATGCTATATACCTTTTCGTGTTTTGTCTTATTTCAGAGTTTTTAGCTTTGACGTAAGTAGAGTTTGTTGATGTAGGTACTTGGTGAATGTTAGTGTTCTTTTTTATAAATTTGCATCCCAGATTATTCAACAGTAATAGCTAATTTAATGAGAACATGTCTAAGTCTATTACATAAACAATATACTGTGCTGCTCCCTTAATCTTGTTATTTATAAAAGAGACATGTGAAATATAAAAGCCAAATTCTGTAGCAGGACTTGCTATAAAACTTCGGATTATTTAAAGGACAACATGGCTTGATTGGGTCGCTCTATTAATATAGAGTTGACTCACGTGTGGCGCAGCGGCTAAGACAGTAACCTCGCCGTTTCGTGTCGCGGGTCCGAGTTCCGTGCCGGATAACTATTTGTGTGACCCATAAATAGTTGTTTAGCTGCTCAGGTGAGGATTTTTAAACATTTTCAACCTAGAGTGCCAGTGTGGTTCTGTTCCTCAAACTATGGCACACTTGTTAACATATCCTGCGTGTCGTAATGCCTGCACGTTACAAGAACTAATGGACGCTACTGACAACACTCAACGCGTTGCTGAATTCTAGGCTGACTTAATTTAGATTGCCATCGACACGCTAAGAAGAAGAAGAATAGTTGTTCTGAGTCTGGGTGTAATTTGTGTTCATCTATTATATGTTTGTAAAGTACCCCGCGACACAGCGACTAAATTCCCTAGTGCGGACATTGTATTTAGAAAAAAGGAATTATATTCTAAAAAATACATTTTTTGATAAAGGATTCCTACTGAGTTTTCTGGCAGTATTACTAAATTGCTGCCAAGTCATGCACTGCATGGTAGGGTAGAGAAATTGACAAATCTACTCAAATATAACAAGAACAACAGTTAAACGAAAAAGAATATTTTTGAATTAAAAAAAATATATAGATACCATGACATAATTATCTTATAAGCAAACATTAAGCTATGTCATTTAAGTTTCATCATCATCATATTATGACGACGATCTCCACGTTTAAGTATACATATATAATTACTGGTTTCCAAGCCTCGAGGGTTCCGTTTTAATTTTTGAGTACGGAACCCTAAACATAACTAAACAAAATAACAACAACAGAATACTTAAATATTCAGTCATTTGATGACTCATTTTTTTCTTTTATAGTAGAATTTCATTTAAACATTGTAACCCATACGCTTTAGTATATATTTAAACACAATCTACCACCCTTTAGAGGCTTATAACAGTCAATCTCTACGTACAATAACCTTACCTTAATGTTCTATTGTAATGATTACATAACACATAAAGTCACGTCGTTTGTGTTCGACGATATAATCGATTCGTGTGGCGGGTGATATGTTAATTAAATCGTTTATATTTTGACGGGACTGTTGGGGTCTGCTGGCAAATGCTTGCTTTCCACGCTGCAGGTCGTGGGTTCCATTTCCAACCAGGACAGATATTTGTGTGCATGGACGTGTCTGTTTGTCCTGAGTCTGGGTATAATTATCTATATAAGTAGTTGTAGTAGTATATTATATCTACTATATTATATCTAAAACTTCCTATATATTATATAGGAAGTTTAAGATATAATATAGTTTATGTTGAATATAAATACAAATGTCCTCCTAGCCGAATTCCGGCCACGGCGGCCAGTCTCAATAGAGATTAGCCATCTGCGCGGGACATATTATACTGCTCAAGTGTGTGCGCAAACACAGGAGCACTTTCTATTCCATCACTCTCATGATCCGATGGGACGCCTAGCGACACGACCGGAAGGACGTCAGGTACAGGACCAACGGCTTAATGTGCTCTCCAAGGCACTTTTATTTTTCTCTATCATTTTAAAGGGTTCAGTACATAGAGATGCCCGTAAACACAGTTTTAAAACACCTAGCTTTGCGGTGAGTCTAGATGGATAACTGCTTGAGTGAATTAAATTTGAGCCTCTCCGTGGACCGGACGGCACGTTAAGCCGTCGGTCCCGGTTGTGGTCATTACATAACGGTCGCTAAGCCATGTCCTACGAGGCGGCTTGAACAACTTTGACACAATGGTACTCCCAGACTTCGGGTTAATGCTGAGAATTTTTTCTTTTTACGTCAATCTCCCAAAATCGCTTTTGGCCCGACCCGGGATTTGAACCCAGGACCTCGTTTTCTGCGGGTGAACACGCTACTGCTAGACCAACGAGGCAGTCATAAATACAAATAAAAGAGATCAGACCAACATAAGAGCCTAAGTAACACTCGTTCAGCAAGAAACTTTAACATTCCTTAAGAACCAGACTTCACACGTGATGTGATAATCCACAGATTTAATAATACACGAACATTATGGGCCGTCATGAAAATTGCAATTATGCTTGAAGGGAACATCGTACAAGCCCTTTCTCAGAACATCGTAATGAATAAATTTCCTGAGTACTGTTGGGGTACTTTACATAATTCCACATTATGAATCCACCCTTGAGATTACTGGAATCCAGGTTTTACTGAAACGTATTATTTTAGTTGGGGGAATTTCGCTTTTGTTGGATTAAAGTAGGAAGACTGGGGTTAGGTAAAGGTAGTGCTACATTTTAGTTGTTTGTGTTTGCTAGATCTGATGCCGTTAGTGGGTTTTGCTGTTGTATTATTCAATCTCTGTCTCAATTCATTATGAGAACAGGTATTTTCATTTTAAGCGACTTAAATCAAGGAACGATGCTCGGCTCACCTTTTTAGGGATCCGTACTCAAAGGGTAAAACGGGACCCTATTACTAAAACTTCGCTGTCTGTCTGTCTGCCACCAGGCTGTATCTCATGAAACGTGATAGTTAGACAGTTGAAATGTTCACAGATGATGTATTTATGTTGCCGCTATAACAACAAATACTAAAAACAATATAAAATAAATATTTAAGGGGGCTCCAATACAACAAACGTGAATGTTTTGCTCGTTTTTATATATAATGGTACGGAACCCTTCGTGCGCGAGTCCGACTCGCACTTGGCCGGTTATTTTTTCGTTCGTATTTCGGGTGGCTGATTTTTATGATTCTTTTCATCGAGTAAATATGATTATTATTAATATTATCACATGTTTAATGCCAATATTATTTACAAGTAATATATAATACAAGGGTATTTTAATACAAATACAACTTATACAATATTTGGGCTACATGGAGATAAATTTACGTACAATCCTGGCATTTGCCAGTGAAGCCGCCTTATGCAAGTAACTCTCCAGCCTAATCAAGTTCTAAACGTTTAAGGTTGATTTTCAAGGATTTAGGAATAACTCCATTCTTGGACATTACAATTGGTATGATCGCTTTCGCTTCTCCATATTTACAAATATTCAAAACTTAGAATAAGATAATTTGGATTTTTTTTCTGCGTGAGAGTAGTTTTCAGCATACGGTATTGTTATATCCACAAAGGTTATTTTTTTTATTTGATTCTCAATGACGACAGTATCAGGTGGATCAGCGCCTACCATTCGGTCTTAGCCAGATGCTCTCACCAGTCCGTAAGTGATTGGCGAGGTCAAACAATTAGGCTCGCGGTCAGTCCATAGATGGGTGACCGCCAAAGTGGTTTAATTTCTGAGCGTCTCCGTGCTTCGGAGGACACGTTAAGCCGTCGGTCCCGGTTGTAGCCATTAGGCAACAGTCGTTAAGCCATGTCAGAGGCCTACTGGGCGGCTTGAACAACTCTGCCTCAACCAGGGTAACCACTGCCCATACGATAAGTAAGTAAGTACCATTCGGTCAGTCAGTACGGGATGATCCCAGTGTATTTTAAACCTGTCATTTTCCAAGACCGCTTCAGGATTATATTTGAAGTACGGAAAACCTTGGGCCCGGCAGAAGTTGGCGATCTACATACCGTAATGTTAGTGGATACATTTGTACTACGACAATCGCCCTTATAGCCTCAGTAATTAAGACATTGTCAAAGTCATCAATGATCCATAGATTAATCAGCGTATATTTACTTACTGAAAGTTCATTAACCTCACCTCTTTCAATCTTGGGGTCAGTATTTCCCGAATAAAGCGCGACAGCTGCATCGTCTTTGTATAGATCTCCGATCTTTGCTTGGCACCGGAGGATAGGTGCTCCTCTCTCGTAATGGGCAGGCCACAGCTGGACTTGCACGTAGAGCTCGGAACGGAACAGACCTTCCGGTGCTGGGTATACTTGGGGCGTGCCTGGAGTCACCTGGTGGACAAAAGGAAACAACAACTTTAGTAATTTAACATTGTTTACTAACGTATGGCGAGGTCGACCTGCAAAATTATACTAGCTGTGCCCTGGGGTTTCACTCGGGTTAAAATTTATAGTGTAACCTGTGTGTTATTCGGACATATAAGCAATTTTAGTTTCATAAAATCCGTTCGGTAGTTTTTGCGTGAAAGAGTAACAAACATCGATACATCTATACTTAAAAACTTTCACATTTATAATATTACTAGCTGTGCCCGCGGTTATACCTGCGTTAAACTTTATAAATTAAAGCCTACGTGTTAATCCAGAGAGCCAGCTAACTCCATACCAAATTTCATTGAAATCGCGCTATCCGTTTAGACGTGAAGAAGTAACACACACACACTCACTAACCTTTTAGCTTTTATAATATTAGTGTCATACTAATCTATGGAAAGAACAACTTTTAACTTATACTTAAATAATGGAATATTTAAAAGTATACATCAAAAAAGTTGGGGCTTGAGCATTTACCATAATTCTTCACATTTTTTTAGTTACGAACTTGATTTGAGTATATGGATCTTGAGTGTATGTATTGTTATCAAGTACTCAATAGCCGCGCAACGGTTATGACGTAGCTGCTATGTTATAATAATATTTTTACACTACGATTATTTATTTGATTAGTGATCATCATTTTATTAATTATTATAATAATTATATAATATTTTACATCTTAAAACTATTAATATTCGATATTAGAGTTTCAAATGGTTGTCACTGATAAAAATATAAATAGGGTAGGAGAATTATTAAAGAGGCATTCTTTGTACGAGAGATGAGAACGTTACTCTGTTCGATTAAATATTGTGTGTGGAAAATATCTCGGAGTTTTAATATGCAGAACCTACGAGTGCGTAATAGTATATAATAGTAACGTTAAAACTAAAAACACGTAAGCTTGAAATCTTCTTAAAAATAATTAAATCCTTGATTTCATTATCTTTTAATGTGTGGCTACCGGAAAATAATATCAACACCACATTTCACTCCGTGTAGTGTGTTGAAGTCGTCCTGAGGGAATATAATAATATAACATCCAGGGACAATGTCACACAGATCATCCTAGCCCCAAATTAAGCAAAGCTTGTACTATGGGTACCAGGCGACGATATACATACTTATATAGATAGATAAATACTTAAATACATAGAAAACATCCATGACTCAGAAACAAATATTCGTGCTCATCACACAAATATTTGCACTTACCGGGATTCGAACCCAGGACCACCAGCTTCGTAGGCAGGACCACTACCAACTTGGGTACGGTGACCGTCAACGTCAATATCTCCCGGAGAACGGGAATCAGCGCAGCGTCTCTCTATGTAATATGACCATCATACTGCAATCGCCAACCAAAGCCAAGCGTGACGGCTATGGCATTAAACCTTCAAATGATTGACACAGCCCATTGTGGAGATCCTTTGTCCAGCAGTGACAAAGGCTTCCCCAAGGGTTCTTATTTGGCTGACTTGATATATTATCTTTTAAGTAGGCTTTAATTAATTTCTTTCCCTCTCAGACAACCTGCTGAGTTTTCAAAACGTAATTATGATAATAGTAATAAAAGGCTATTAATCTCAGACTTATAAAGCCAAGAAATTGTACCTATTTTCAATAAGATGTCATTTTATATCTAGTTTGTTACTAAGGACACATTTAGGATATTTATCATACACAAATAATAAGATATTTAATATTTATTTATTAAAATGAAAGAGAAACAAGGTCTTAAATTAAATACGAGACATTCAAGTAGATTAACAAAAACACTACGAAAATCGTCCTTATTACATACGCAATAAAGACGATGTCGACTGAACGTTGAAGTACAAAAAGAGTAAGTAGCTTCAAACAAGTCCGTGATCAATAAACTCTACCAATAAATTTAAAGACTGTAAAACTTATAAATGCATTTATGTACGAGATTAAAAAACCAATGTTATTTATATGGATAAACCCATTGGAGGTATTTACTTCGGCGGAATGGTTAATACGTTCCAATTCGCTCATATTTGTAAATTACTCGAAGATTAAACTTAATTGATAAACTATGAGAAAATTAAGCTTTTTGATTCAGCATAATAATATTGTGAAAATAACATGGAAATTTTACAACCTCCACAATTACAAATTAAACAATACCCGTACCCAAAACAAAACAGCGCAACAACAAAACCTGAAAATAGAAATTCATGTTATACACATATTCATTTAAAGTCGAAACTTCCATAATACGGGCCAATGCAAATGTGATTAAATCTGAAGAGCTCTTGAGCCAGGCAAAGCTGCTTAACGTAGGAAAATTGCAAATATCAACACAACAAACATCGAGTCAACAGTTGTTGTTCGCGCCACAACGATTCCAAGCGGTTGTTAACGGATTGATGATATAACGTACAAAGCTAAATTTTAAACTGTCTGGTGACAAAACAAAACTTTTTAATTGAATGCTGAGGTTGACGAGAAATTTTAATATACATTGCTTATATTTACTTGGTTTTAAGTAACTTAGGAGGCCCACCGTGTAGTGAATATCACCCCACCAAGAAATCTTATGGCGGCGTATAAGTCGTCCCGATGGATTTTTTCTTTTGATAAGGCAGGGGAAATGTCACCCGCAAAAAGAGGTTGCGGGTGGGTATATCGGACTTGCACCGAGTAAACCTAACCTGCTGTGCACTTCTCTTGTCACCAGATGGGAAAAGCCCGGGGGAACAAGAAATATAAGTACATTTTAGACTGCACTTCGATTCCCGCGCAGGACAACTATTTGTGTTACCCATAAATAGTTCTTCTGAGTCTGGATGTAATTTGTGTCCGTCTATTATATGTTTGAAAGTACCCCGCGACGCAGGGATTAGAATCAATACTGTGGATGTTGTTTTTGAAATTAAATTGCGTTTGCTTAAAAGTTCTTTATGCACGCTTTACGAACATTGTGATAGGGCGAGGTGAACTGAAGTTGAGAGGGCGATATAAGTTAGTGAAGATAGAAAGATGGCAATGAAAGTTTAGATGCCAATGTGGAAGCCGCAACGAGGCTTTGTTTCATTTTCTAAAACTGGTGTCAATTCGAGTTTTTATGTGGAAATGTTGTGGATTTTAAGACACAGCGTCTTCGACAGTATACACAAGTGGAGAAAAGTTGAAAAGTTACGAAGCTACAAATGAGGCTCTAAAGCTAAACAGGGAAATCTTATGCATCTTAACTCGGCTGCTAAAGGGCTACCGGTGTTGCTCGTTGATTTAGTGGTGCCTTAAGTGCATCGTGAAGAACTTAAATGCTTGCGAGCTGCCAATTCTCACCGTGTCGAAGACACAGCGTCTTCGACAATATACACAAGTGGAGAAAAGTTGATTCAAACTCCTTAGAAGCCTCTACTTAAATCCCCTCTGCCATCCTGGGGTTAGGACTTTGACTCGACTGTGACCATTCACCAAATGACGAAAACGCTAATGCTAGAATTAAATCATTATTTTATACGACCGAAGAATTTCTATCCATGGTTATGACATAAATTTAAAAAAAAGGTTGGCAATTCTCTTTTTTAACCCAAACATGGTCTCTCTCTGCACACGGGGGAAGTGAAGATTAAAATAAAACAGGTTTTTATTCATACTAATAGTCACAACATGTTTGTAGAAATATAGTTAGGTATACATAATTATTTCTAAGTATATATTTACGTACACGGATTGTATGAAAACATTTAGAACTAAAATTTAATTTATAAAAGTAATGATGTAGTTTTTTGGCTAACTTAAGTGGTTGTCAAGATAAGAAGATTTATTAAGATTGTCTAATAAGTTGGTAAATGCTTGCCTTTCACGCCGCAGGTCGTGGGTTCGATTCTCACCCAGGACAGATATTTGTGTGCACGAACATGTATGTTTGTCCTGGGTCTGTGTGCAATTATCTATATATGTACGTTTCTATTTACAAAGAAATGTAGTACGTATATGAAACATATCAGTTATCTGGTTTCCATAGCACAAGCTCTGCTTAGAATGGGATCAGATGGCCGCGTGTGAATAATGTCCCAGGATATTATTATTTAAACCCTCCCCCTGAAATATTCATGACTTATGAAGAAACTAGCTATGCCCCGCGGTTTCACCCGCGCTATAGTAGTTTTGGCGTTAAAGAGTAACAAACATACATCCATACATCTATACTCACAAACTTTCGCATTTATATTAGTAGGATGTGTACCTCTAGCGGTTTTGGCAGTGCACGCCGGAATAGCTCGCAGATGGTAGATTTTTTCGTACTTACTTGACAATTATCGTCATATTTTGGACAATTCACACAATATCTTTGTAAATTGTAGCCTCTGTGTTATTCTGATGTATAAGCTATATTATTGTAAAGTTTCATTAAAACCCATTCAATAGTTTTTACGCGAAAGAGTAACAAACCATCCATTGATCCATACTTACAAACTTTCGCTTTTATACTATTAATAGTATCTCTGGACAATTTCACACAGATTATCCTAGCCCCAAACTAAGCAAAGCTTGTACTATGGGTACCAGGCGACGATATACATACTTATATAGATAGATAAATACTTATATACATAGAAAACATCCATGACTCAGAAACAAATATTCGTGCTCATAACACAAATATTTGCACTTACCGGGATTCGAACCCATGACCACCAGCTTCGTAGGCAGGAGCACTACCAACTAAGCTACGGTGACCGTCTTTAATAATAATTATTAATAATAATAGGATTTAAATAGATACTATATAACGCGGCACCATTATTTGCTGTCATGAATAATTATAATGTTTAATACGGTGATAATTGAGCCACAGTTTAAATTATGTTTGATCATAATCATAAATTAGATTACATGTTTGGCTAATAGCTTGATTAAATATGTTTGAACTCTGGAGCATTATATAGAGACAATCCATCCATGGGTATTTGTGTACTGTTGTCATTCATAAGACATTAATGAAAATTTTATTAAAGACTAGCTGTGCCCGCGACTTCGTCCGCGTGCTAATTAGTTTATTTAGTTTTTAAGTGAAATAAGACTTTTTCTAAAAAAAGTAGCCTAAGTTACTCCTTATTACATCAGCTACCTGCCAATAAAAGTCCCATCAAAATCGGTCCAGCCATTACACAGATTAGCTGGAACAAACAGACAGACAGACAGACAAAAATTGTAATAAATGTTATTTTGGTGTATATACCGTATATATATTCATATTTATCTAGTAAAAAGCGGTTATTTCAATACTACAAACAGACACTCCAATTTTATTTATTTGTATAGATGTTTCATATTAAATAGCCTTAGAAACATACTTTAATTAGGAATATAAAATTAAAAAATAACATTTAAATACAGTGTTTTTATATATTTGAATTGTATTTCATTTTAAGGTAGTTCTTAGTCGGAAACAATTAATTTATAATTAAACCAGTGCAAATGATTATTAATACTGCTATTATAATCCATATTATTATCTATACATAAAAAATTGTAGGAAATTCAAAACTGTACATTGAATATTTTTTTTAAAGGATACTTGGGGCGTGACCTACAATCGATATCGAAGCCAAAAATATATTTTTTGAATTTTTGTCTGTTTGTCTGTATGTACGTCCGGGCTAAACTAAAAAAGTACTGAATGGATTTACTTCAAATTTTGCATGAATATTACTAAGAGGTCGGGTCAACATATAGGCTACATATTATCACACTATCACCTACAGGAGGGAGGAGCTGTGATAATTTATAAAATTTAACGCGGGTACAACCGCGAGGCACAGCTAGTTATAAATAAATTAAAAATATATAATATTATGCACTCAATGAATTTGCATGCATAACATTAGATTACATACTTACCCAAAACTTTTCACAACATGTGTATGTTGAATATAGTGAAAATATAATACAATGTCCTCAACTAATCTGTACCTATATTCTGGCAAATAAATACTTCATTCATTCATTCAAAAGGAAAACTTATTGGAAATAAGGATAAATAATATAAATGTCATAAATTGAGAGATGACCAATAATAATGTCTGTAAATTTTCTTAACAGAAAAATCCCCAAATCCCCAAAGTTTATTGGAATACTGCAGCCCAATCTGGAACCCATCTTATGCAGTTCTTATCAAATAGAATCGAAGGGCTTCAAAAGAAATTTCTATACCACCTAACTTACGCAAATAATCTCTGTCGCAAGTTAAATTGCTATGAAGCTAGGCTAGAACACTTCAAAGTACTGCCTCTTGCCCATAGACGCAAGATAGCTGATGTTGTTCTATTGTTTAATATCCTTGATGGTGCAATAGATAGTCCGGATTTGTTGGGAAAACTACAATTACATATACCACGAACTGGAAGCCGTTTACACAATCGTAAATTGTTTAACCTACCATCATGTCACACTAACTACGCTCAGCATTCGTCATTTTATCGAATGTGCTCCACCCTTAACGAAATTTATCAGGAACTCGATCCGTTCAATGTGTCTGTCAATACTATCAAGACATTCCTTCACACTAAATTATAAATTAATTTAACATGTAGTAGTAATATAGATTCAATTATTATTGTTATTAAATTATTATAAAATTGTTAATATTAAAATTAAGTTTGTAAAGTGAGATATTCGTGAGCATGCTGTGTTCGCACTTAGAAGGCTGTTTGGCTATCATTTACTCGTAAGAAAAAATCACTTTTTGGTACAACCCGGGATAAATATACTTAGTATAAAGAGGCTTAAAACTAACTAAAATGAAACAATGGTTAGGATACGGGAAAAAACAAAAAAAATGTAATAGCAAGCAAGTAACTAGTGTAATAATCCCAATAATATTAAGGCGAAAGTTTGTGAGTGTGTGAGTGAGTATGTTTGTTACTTCTTCACGTCTAAACGGCTGGAGCAATTTTAATAAAATTATGGTATAGAGTTAGCTGACACCCTGGATAACATAACACATAGACTATCTATACTAATATTATTAAGAGGTAAGGTTTGTGGCTATAATTTATAAAGTTTATAAATTGCCGCGTGGGCACAGCTAATTGTAAATAAATACTAAAATAAAAGCGTTAATGTTATTTGAATACCAGTGAATCTCCCGCATTATTGACAATTGCATTGGTTAAAATTAACATTGCTGATGTTCATTTTTCGCGATTTTAAATTATTTGACGCAATGAAGTGTCATCATCATCATCATCATTACAGCTTAAATAAGTCCACTGCTGGACAAGCCTCCCTCAAGAATCATCTTGAGGGGATATGCCATAATCGCCACGCTTGGCAGGCGGGTTGGCGATCGCAGTATGATGGTCGTAGTACTCAGAAGGAAGCTGCTTCCCGTCCTCTGGTAGATATTCCCTCGGGTCGACTTCTACGCCCCCCACGGGATGAGATGGGGTGATGATATTCTGATTCTGATATTTGTCGCCGTCACCACACAATGAAGTGTACTTATTACTTACTTATTATTATCATTAGTACTAAATACTAAGATTTCACTTTCATGTCATAAAATAATGTAATAGTTAAGTAAAATCATAACTATAGATGATTAATAACTAAGAATAAACTGAATATAATCAGATATTGGAACATTTCTATTAGTATTGTAATAATCCATTAAGTACACCAACAAAATAACTAAACTAATACACGCAACGTAAAGGTTTCAGTTCACCACAACGGCTTAATAACTGTGGTTAGGCTCACGACCGTTTAATCGCAATTCAAATCTCCCAAAAAATATAATAATGTACTACTGGATGAATTTCCGGTCACGGAAGCCAGTCTCCATGGAGAATAACCATCTGAACGGGAAATAATTATAAAAGCATGGCAGCGTGAGCGCAAAAACATGGTCATTTTCTATACAATTACTTTCATGATCCGATGGGACGACCAGCGACACAACCGAGTTTGTTTCGCTGGGTCTTCTCAGTTGGGGCGCATTGGATCCGATGGTAGCATTAAAGCGCGACCGTCGTTATTAACACAAGGTCCGTCATAATAATAATAACTTAATATAGACAGAACTATTGACAATATGTAGTAAAAATATTAGACTTAAACGAGATAATTAAACATAATCTCTTGACAATAACTTGATACGAGCTAGCTAAATATCAATGCTATAATAAAATAAATTTTATAAATGTTTTCATACATGTGTACCTAAATATCTATGTTACTAGAAATAATAATGTATACAACTATATTACTACAAACATGTTCTGACTTTTTACAAGCGCTTTTTTAAAGTCTACGTGAATAAAAACCTTTTTTATTTTATTTATTTAAACCGGAAAGAGGTGAGGTACAGGACCGACGGATTAATGTGCTTTCCAAACGGAGGTATAAATTTCGCCAACTCTCAGACTTCGGGCTGATACTAATAAATTACTATACATACAATGCCCAAAATAACTTTTTAGCCCGACCCGAGATTTGAACTCCAGACTTCATTGTCAGGGGCTGATCACGCTACCGCTAGACCAACGATACAGTCAAAACGTAACCATAGTATGATATTTTACTACTTTCAATTGAAATACATAAACAAAAGAAATACTTATCCACGAATTCATCATAGCGTTTAAAGCATTTCCAAATCATAATATAGTCCCTAAACTAGTTAGTTCAGCTCCCTTGGAACAATGGCTCCCAAGCTTCATCCCAGATAGTTAAAATCTCGAGAGCGGCTGCGGTGAGATCCGCAAAACGTGGAACTGTGAAGGCATTAAAACTTGCCTCTATAGAATTTGACTCAGAATAAGTATAGCTTTCGTCAAGTTGTTTTAAGTTGAAACTCTTGAAAATGTTGAGATGCAGAGGCGGCAGCGGATTTTATAAGCGGATTTGGAAGCTATCAAACTATGATTACGTTTTAATAAGTTTGAATATGGGGAATATGGTAAAGTGCAATGTGTTCTAAGCTTTAATATAAACTTATAGAATATACTGCATGTGTAGTGCAGCGGTTAAGACAATAGCTTCGCCACCTCCGTTCCCGCACAGGGCATTTATTTATGTGACCCATAAATCGTTGCTCTGTTTCTGGGTGTACTTTGTGACCGTCAATTATATCTTCATTTCCCTACTGGAAATGAAGACATAATAGACAGGCGTTGTTTTTGATAATAATAAAAAAAACGGCCAAGTGCAAGTCGGGCTCGCCGTTGAAGGGTTCCGTAGCAGCAAGTATTTTTGTTGATTGGATGAAAGGTAAATTGCGGTTTACTTACAGATGTTAATTATTTTAATAAAAATAACTCAATACACACACTACCGTGCTCATGACACACAGTTGACGAACTGAGTGTTAAAACTTAGAAACAAATTTATATCGTTTGTTTCGGTCGCTCAAGTGTGATCTCTAGTATACATTAAAGCTAATCAACTATTTTATTAACTAGGTAGGGACAAAACACAATGAGTTGTATTCTATGTACCAGTTCAATATTCTATGTTACAGTTTTCACAGTGTGCGCTAAATAATCACTATTACAGGCTAATATTTGATACATTAAAATTACTGCTATTTTCTTATATTCTCTATATCTATTTTATTAAAAAAAATATATAGACAATATTACTCACTGGTAACGCAACTTTTGATAAATAAACTATTTTATGAATTTATCATCAAAAAAAAAAATACACGACTATTAATATTTGTTCAGCAGTAATAATTATAACATTAGTTCAGACTTATCAAATTAACACAATTTAAATAATCAAATTCAAAATAAATGAATAACATCAAAAATGATACATAATTTTTTATTTTAGTTCAATGCCTAAAATAATATGTATAAACCGCTTCTCTATTTTAAACTTGATTAGAAAAGTAAGGAAACTAAAATTTAATAAAATGAAAGATGATGGGTAACTCAAGTAATTAATTTTATGTTGGATTCGGTCAACGTTTCACTGATATCAGTGCGAGAGGGGACACGACATCGCGCGGGTCACATTCGCCCTGAAGATGACTTCCAGGAGAAGTTGAAACTTTGAAACCGAATCCAACATAACATTAATTACATGAGTTACCCGTTGCTATCTTTCATTATGTTACCACCTCACGTCAGTTTTAATAATAATAATAAATTTAACGTTACCTTGTAATTTGGAATCACAAAAGTCAAGCTAAGTCAATATTCAATCTTCGCGAACACCGCTACAAATATAACAAACATCTGACCCTAACCGCATCCTTAATAAAATATGCAGTTATTGTGTTTGGCGATGGAGTTGTTTATCTCAATAAATTGGCTTTCTGTGTAGCTATAAATACAAGGGTGGGTATTGCCTTGGAATGTTTAGCATTTGTGGTAAAGCGCCATTGAGTTTTGGCCTTTTGCCGCAAATATCCGGTTTCGATGCCTAAATCCATTTTATGGGGTAATTCTTGGTAAATTAGATATTCAGAGTTGATTTAATATTTCGATGGTATGATTGTTTAACGAATTCTATGGCTAATACAATTCATACATTTACAAGTATAACTAGCTACTCGGACAATAGTCAGGACATATTATAGCGCAGAAGTCTAAATGTAGGCCATAGAGTATTTAATATTTAGATAGATATATAGATAGGTAGGTACACTTTATTGCACATCACAGAATAAAATTTAGATGTATAGACATAGTTTCAATTTACGTACAATTGGCGGTCTTATCGCATAAGAGCGATTTCTTCCAGATAACCGTTGGACACTCTCTCAAGACACTGAGGTGTAATACCACCACCCTGGAGATACAACAAAATTTAATGTCTATTTTATAGTATAAGTAGTAGCTTTATTTCTGACCGTCTCCGAAGGATGGAGTTAGTCATAAATCTACTTAGTCTAGATCATTCTGGAAGACGCAGTGTGGGCAGGCTCCCTACAAGTTGGACCGATGATTATGTGAGGATCGCTGGAAGTCGATGGCAATTGTGGCAATCTTTGGGGAAGCGTTATTTCTTAGTAATTTTGCCTCTCACTGGTCGGCCATCAAAGTCTTCAACTAAATATTATATCTCTAAAGAGAAAAAAATGGTAACTAAAAATTGCCCTATCTCTAGTTTCTCCTCTAGAATACGTATTCAATTTATAAACAAAACAACTATAACTAAAAGATACCATCAAGGAAAACGTTGTCTTTAAATATTAAGGTGGCTTTATATTAGGAACGTGCTGAAAATGTTCTTAAAAATTACATCTCATTTTATTTAAACACGTTTACGAATGAATATTTCTCCAGTTGATGTTTCGTGGATAAAATTAATTTCATATTGCCGCCACTCAGAATTCCCTCACAACGGATTATATTATTTTATCTTAAAGGAAAAATCTTGCTTTTTATATCAATTTATTTCACTCAGTACCTCGCTTTCCTTTTAAGGTTCTATTTTAGGGGTCGCATCGCCAAGATCATCTATAACCTCAATTTTATCTTGTTTTAAAAGAATAAGAGATACATTTCGTAATTCGCAACTAGAGATATTATAAGAAGATATAATAAAAAGAAAAGAAAATATATATTAAGCTCTTAGTTATGTTTAGTCTAATGTAACTGTATTGGAAAGTAATACGTGTATTTCGGTATGTATACACGTTGCATTATGTATTTTATGCTCGAATACATTCACATACCAGCTACGTCCCGCGGGGCCACACAAGATTTTACTTTCTATTGTAACTTATGGGTTATTCAGAGTAAAACCTATATCCATACTTAGTTTAATCTAAATCAATATTTGCGCATTGGATAGGTTGATTCTGTGCAAAACTCATTTTACGCTTTCCACCAAAATCGGCATTTATTTGCCTGACTTTTAATAAGTTTATAATTTTAAAATATATATAGGGTAGGGCTACAACTTGCTGCTACATGTTGCTGAATATGGTACAAAAATAAAAATATTCCAATATCTGGTTGTAAATGAAATTATTCCAAAATCTGTCCAACAGTCCTATAATGCTTTTATTTATTTTGTGTAAAGACCAATTTTAGTTTTAATATTTTTTCTATGATCGGTTTGGTGTAATTAAATATCCCTGAAAAGCATCATCATCCTTTTAGCGAACTTGCATGCCAAACGCGGTGACTACGGCAATCCCATCCAAACGACGGAAGGCCTATATCCAGCAGTGGAGAATATTAGGCTGATAATGATATATATTGATTTTTTATTTGTATATAACACTCTCTGTTCACATCTAACTCCATATTTGTATTACAAAAAAAGAGCTGTAAGAGCCATATATAAACTTGGTCCGCGAGAATCTTTGAGAGAGAAGTTTAAAGAGATTAACATTCTGACTGTAGCATGTCAGTATATATATGACAATCTAATTTATATGCATAAATATAAATACTCCTTCTGTAAAAGGAGTGATACTCATAATATAAATACTAGATATAAGCATAACTTTGTGTTACTTACCACCCGTCTCCACAAAGTAAGTAACTCTTTAATGGGGCAATGTATAAGATTCTATAACAAACTTCCCAGTAATATCCGAGAAATGTCTATGAATAAGTTTAAAAGAATTATAAAAGCCAAATTGTGTAGCAGGGCTTACTACAAAACTTCTGATTATTTAAGTGACAAAACAGCTTGGGATTGAGTCGCTCTAAATTAACACATTTAAATACAATGTTATTTTATGTAAGAAATAAATATTTTAAAAAAGGATTCCTACTGAGTTTTCTGGCAGTGTTTCTCAGTAGCTGACACGTCATGCACTGCACGGTAGGGTAAAAAAATGTAATATTTTAACGGAATAAATGACATTTGATTTTGATTTAACAGGTCCTTCAGTTTTAATCAAAACCTTTTGTGTAAACCTGTGGTTAGTATAATTGAAAATAGATTTGTTTGCGGACTGCGAGTAAACTTAATATACTACTGGTAACAGTTTTGGAGGTTGACAACAGTTTTTCTACATAAATAATATATTTAGATTCTGTTTCATTATATATTTTTGAGCTATGTTCAATATTGAGCTAGATAAAATGTTTTTATACTGTGTTTAGTTTGTATCGCCGTGTTTGTTATACAAATCATGTAGGTATCTGTTTTATGCCGATAATTAAAATAAAATATTGAGCTAGCTCATTACCTTATCTGATAAAATTTGATGCGCAGGATTTGGTACCTTTTCATAATTTATTCAAAGATGTAGTTTTATTGTGATAAAGATAACTGCTTAAATTTTTGCTAGTCTTCATTGATATAAGCCATCTGCACAAGCACAAGTGTGTTTGTAAATACAACACATGGGATGGGATAGTCAGCAGCCTGCGTTCTAAGGCAAGGGGGCTGTCATGATAATGTCAGCCGAATCACGTCCACTGCTGGACAAAGGTCTTCCCAAAAGATTTCTACAATGGAGGGTATGCGAAATGAGTTGGCGATCGCAGTATGATGGTCATAGTGCACAGAGAGACGCTGCTACCCGTTCTTTGGGAGATATTTACTCGGGATGATAATAATAATATCTGGGGACAATGTCACACAGATTATCCTAGCCCCAAACTAAGCAAAGCTTGTACTATGGGTACCAGGTGACGATATACATACTTATATAGATAGATAAATACTTATATACATAGAAAACATCCATGACTCAGAAACAAATATTCGTGCTCATCACACAAATATTTGCACTTACCGGGAATCGAACCCAGGACCACCAGCTTCGTAGGCAGGATCACTACCAACTAGGCTACCCTCCTACAGGATGAGATTGGGTGGTGATATACCAGGCTGTGTACTGATATTTGTTCTTAATAACAGAAACACTTTTCAGACCGACCTGGAATTTGACCCCAGAACCTCATTATCCCTACAGCTAGACCAACGACGCATTCATATTGACACCCGGACGGAACGAAGTTATTTCTTATTATTCATTATGTACAAAAAACCTGTATACACTCAACAAAAATAATCGTTGCGACACCACACTGTTAAATGCGAAATAGAAATGAAAATATCTGGCTTGCTTTCTATAAGAGAGAGAGATAGAGAGAGAGAGAGAGAGACAGACAGACAGAGAAACATGCGCACGCCGCACAGCTGCAAAAAGTGTCGTGACAACTTTTCGTAAGAATTTTTTCCGTCTAGCCCGCTTTCACAACGCGCGATAATGGAACTTCGTTCCAATAATATGTCATAAGCTATGATAGACACAGAACCTATTATCAGACCATATATATGATTTCGTTCCACAGGTCCGTTGGAGATCATTAAGATAAGGCACCTAGGCACGGGACCTATAGATAGGTGACCGTTAAAATTTTGCCGTGTGGCTTCTGGCCTAGACAGTATAACAGAGCTATGGGTGGCTCTGGCTCCCGTTGGTGTCATAAAAGGTGATTAGGAACCAAGGAGTCGGGCAGAAGCGCCACATAATTTGCACTAGCTACCACCTAACTGCGGTCGCCAACTCGCATGTCAAGCGCGGTGACGACAGCAAACCCCTCCAAATGGAAACGTTATAGAAACCTTTGGAGGAGGCCTATGTCCAGCAGTGGACAATACCAGGTTAATGATGAAGGTTGTTTAATTTCTAAGCGTCTTCGTGCTTTGGAGAACTCGTTCAGTTTCGTTAGAAAGCAATTGTTAAGGCCTACTGGGCAGCCTAAACAACTCTAACACAAATATTGCCTGTATGAACAATAAGTAATAATAATAATAATAACCTCCGGTAGCATAGACCCTGTTCTTGCTGCCGGTTGCAAATCCTATTTCTTATATTTTTAAATGTATATTTCTGTTTGTAATATATTTTAAAATGTATTTAATAAGAAAGATGTTGGAATAAATGATAATAATAATAATAATGTTTTATTCTCTCACCACAATATTACAGAATCCATTGTATAAGGTGTATTAGTTATAGGTAACAATTCTAATATTGTGGGAGACTGGTGCCTAAACTAGGCTCAAGGCCTGAATTTCAGGACACCAGAGTAAAAAGAATATAATGAATCTAGACTTACTGTACTTACTGGAACATCGTTGATGAAGAAAGCAAGTATGGACGGTGGTCGACTGGGTCCGGAGGAACAGTTGGCACGAAGAATGTCCCCCGGTATGTAGTAGTGCTGACTCGTCTGTATCGTGGGGAGCGTTGGGGGGAGAGCTGTATGGAGAAACACATATTTATGTATATTTACAAAACCAACGGACACTGAATTAAATAGACAATAGGAACAGTACTAGTAATTTCACTACTAGTATTAAATATCGGAAGGAAATTAAATATATAATAATAGGCAAAAATGAAATGAAATAGGACTATTTTATAAAACATATTCTATATTCAGGTTATAAGACATTAACAAAATTTTATTTACATGAAATAATGAAATAATGAAATTTATTCAGTACTTGGGTATTAACATACACTTGTACTTGTCAAGTTCAAAATGCAGTACACAAACATAGTCGAACATAGTATAAAAATTACAAAAATATAATTAGTAAAAAAAATTAATCTATTATTTTGAAATTTAGTTGTACAATTTTATTGTACTTAATATGGGATAGTTACTAATTTTATTATTATTTTAATGTTTTTTATTTGTATTTGAATAATTGTATATTAATGGACTTTGAATTATTGTGTGTGTACCTAATGTTTAATTATTCTAATTTGTGTAATATTTGCATACCAGAATCTGGTTAGACATGTAGTGACTAATTATAATTTATAAGACCTGTATTTATATATATATATATATCTAATAATTCGCTTGTAAAAGAAAGAAACTTTGGTTTATTAAAGTAGGTAAAAATGTGAACTGACATTGACGAATACAATTTTACAATAGCACAAAAATTTTGAAAACAAAGTGTTCCAAAAAAGGTTCGATTCCCAACAACTAGGTAAATAATAATATCCTGGGACATTATGATGACACACACGCCATCTGATTCCAAACTAAGCAGAGCTTGTACTATGGATACCAGATAACTGTTATACTGCATATACTACTTGTCATTTGTAAATACATATTTTTATATGGATTATTATACCCAGACCGATTGAATTAACGGACACAAAATACAGACGCCAGCACATCAAGCTACCCCAATCCGTCAAATTGAAAGTGAACCTTATGCTTATGTATGAAATGAAATTGAAAATCTATTCAAAAAAATTTACAGATTGGGGTAGTTGGATGTGCTGGCGTCTGCACTCAGTCCATCTATTTATGTGTCACAAAAAAAGTTATCCTGCTCGGGAATCGAACCCGCGACACAAACTGGCGAGACGACTGGCTTAACTTAATCATCGGCGTCAGGTTGCAAGTTTCATGGAGAATGCGCTCAAGACCTCCATGAACTTATCCCTCCATCTCCCTTTTTTCATCGGACTACAAGGCGTCGGGAGGCTCTCCACCGCTATGTCGTTGACATCCCATTATGCCGTACGAAGCGTTTTGTTTCCTCTTTCATCATACGCACGGCTAAGCTGTGGAACAGCCTCCCAAACGACGTGTTTCCAGACTCATATAACATGGGTTTATGCAAGGTTAGAGTGAACAGGCATCTTATGGGTACGCGCGGTCCACCTTCGACCACATCTTCACTTACCATCAGGTGAGATCGTGGTCAAGCGCAAACCCATTTTGCATTAAAAAAACCCTTGCACCACACGTTCCGATTAAAGGTTATGTGATAAACTAAATTGTTGATTGTATATTTACCTACAACCTCCATAGTATTTGAGACAATTGAAGTGGCGAATGACGGCGCATCAGCGGTGACTTCGCAGCTGAAATTCCCGGAGAGGCCGAAGCTCACCCGTGTTAACACCACCTGACTCTGATTGGACCGCGCTAACTGTTGGACAATGAGAAAACGTACGTTATTACTTAGTTTTTGAGTGTACCCATTACAAACATACATATAAAAATCTGAAATATTTTGCAAATCAATATTTATAGG
The DNA here is from genome assembly GCA_951640165.1 of Pseudoips prasinana. NCBI lineage: Eukaryota > Metazoa > Arthropoda > Insecta > Lepidoptera > Nolidae > Pseudoips > Pseudoips prasinana. The sequence continues at coordinate 32,598,595 of OX621245.1, read as the reverse complement.
GTTCGTAGCCAAAGGGTAAAACTGGACCCTATTACTAAGACTCTGCAGTCTTTCTCTCTGTCTATATGTGCATATCATGAACCGTGATAGTTTGACAGTTAAAATTTTCACAAATGTATTTCTGTTACCTCTATACCAACAAATACTAAAAAAAAGAATATAATAAATAATTCCAATACATTCAACAAGCGTGTTTTCTTTGCCGTACGAAACCCTGCGTGCGTGAGTCCGACTCGCTCTTGGCCGGTTTTTTTACAATCTATCAATAAGCACTTTAGTTCTTTGCTATTAAAAGTTGATAAATATAAGTTTTTAATAACTACTACATAAACGAACAATCCAGTTGCTTTTTTAAAACATTTAGTAAAAGTAAGTGCTCATTTGTTCAATAAAATAAGAAGCTCCTACATGTTAGTATAAATGACATACGCTAATGGTGAACCCGATGAAAAGATACCCAATTAAAAATAAAACCTGATATCTACGGGGTCAATTTAATTTACATTCACTTGATATTTTTTCTTTCAGTTACAGCAGTCTCATTAGTATATGTGTTAAAAGTTAGTAGTTCATAAAAAGTGATAAATGTAAAACGGTATTTATTTTGTACATTTTAATGCCAAGCAAAAAAGCACCGAACGTCTTTAAAAATAATGAAGTTATCAGTTTGGCTGTATGTTATTTTTGTTGTGCAATTATCTCAGAACATATTGGATTGTAATTGCAATAGTAGTTTTTAAAAAAGATTTTCCGATTACCTTGAAAGAATTTATTTTTGCAAAGACGATGAATAGGTATTTTAGTGATAAATTGGGTTAAGCTATAATATGGTGCGTAAGGTTACTTATTATTCATTTAACTATAATAATAATAATATTCTGGGCCATTATTCACCATCTAATTCCAAATTAAACAGAGTACTATGGAAACCAGACAACGGATGCACTACTTTTCTTTTTCAAATAGATAATTACACCCACACTCAGGACAAACAGATATGGTCATATACACACATATCTGTCCTGAGTGGGAATCGAACCCGCGACCTGCAGCGTGAAAGGCAAGTATCTACCAAACTCTCTGATTCTTCTGGTACCCTTCACGCATTTCCTTAACCTTTTCCCGCGATTCCGAAACGCTCCATTCTGTCTCTTTTAAAAACTACGACATGCAATGGAAAAACATTTCATACTCTCATCGTACGTAAGATGAATTTATTAACCTGAAAGTGAACATCAGTGAATAATAAACTGCTACTTAGAATAAAAAATATTTGTGTACGTATAATAGACGGTGTATATAAATACATATATATTTACATAATTTATTAGTACCCCATAAAAACGCAGACAAGATCAAAATATATCCACCGACTTGACATCAACTGTACTTACTTAAGTATATATGATATTTTTATTTAAACTACACTAATCTTTTGAATAAAATATTCATTATTAGGGCCATTAACCGAAATAGGTACTTGAATGTCAGCCATTTGCTCAAGAAATAGAACATAAAAGAAGGCTTTTCTTTTGAGTAATATCTGGCAAAGATAAATACGCAGAATAAGGATTAATCGTGTACAATCTGGTCTTAATCCTAACCTGAATTGGATTAGACCAACTTGTTAACTTGCTACTGAGACAAACATTGTTAATTTGTTACGATAAATGGAATTTCTTTCTATTCACGTGAAATTCTCATATAATAAACTAAGTTAGTTACGGTGTATTGAGAAGGTATTTTATACGGTTAGTATGTCTTATTATTTACTATCGTAACTATAAAGACGATAGTAATTATCTATACATATAATACAATCGTAGGAAAGTCAAAATTGTACATTGAATATTTTTTTTAAAGGATACCTAGGGCGTCATGTACAATCGATATCGAAGCCAAAAATGTAGTTTTTTGTCTGTTTGTCTGTTGTCTGTATGTATGTCCGGGCTAAATTCAAAAAGTACGTCATGGATTGACTTGAAATTTTGCATGAATATTAGGTACTTAGAGATGAAGGGGTCAACATATAGGCTACATATTTATTATCACGCTGTCACCTACGGGGGAGGAGCTGTGATAATTTATAAAGTTTAACGCGGGTAAAACCTCGGGGCTTGGCTAGTAGTAAATAATGAAAGTAACCATAAATATAAAAGTAAGTATACGATAGTAAATAATAAAATATATTAAGCGAGACAATTTATAACATCATAAGTCGTCTCTTTAGTGAAAGACCATATGTATGCGATTTTGCTTTCACTGCTTCACCAGACTAAAGAGGGGAGCGAGGGCTCCACCCGTCTAACAAATATAGACTACAAACTAAGTACCTGCGCCAGAGGGCACCCCCTTTGTCATGATAATGATCCAAGAGAGGACGTTTCATTATAATAATATAATAATAAAATTCTGGGACACTATTAACACACGGCCATCTGATCCCAAACTAAGCAGAGCTTGTACTATGGAAACCAAATAACTGATATAATACAATATATATCAGTTATCTGGTTTCCATAGTACAAACTCTGCGTAGTTTGGGATCAGATGGCCGTGAGTTAATAGTGTCCCAGAATCATTGTAGGGATACTTTGTGCAACTTTCGCTCTACGTTAATACACAACGTCATGGAGGGCGCTGGTGGTCGCGACACGTTTGCGGTCGTACTCTTGTCGCTCAAGTACGATAAATAGGTTTGGTATGTAGTGTTCGGACACTCACTAATTGTCTTGACTTGTTCTAGGTCGGTTATTTTAAACATCTCAAGTGGATTTGAAGTTGATATATTATAATTTGACTTTTGATGAAACAATCTTTTAAAATTAGTCATACGCAATACCGGACAAGTTAGACTCTGGTGCGCATACATCGAGTCTAAAAGATTGAAGAAGAAACATCACTTTTTGGTTGAGATACTTGTCTTCTATAGATCTATATTCGTGGCGATGTATATTTAGTACAGTGTTTTGTTTTCATTGTAATTTGTAACTTCTTTCCAAATTTCAAATGTTAAGTATGTGTGTTTATTTGTCTTGAGTTTTCACAGCTCTATTAAAGCTTATTATATATATTATTATACAAAAGCAGCAGCGTACCGTCAGTGTAACTTTTCATACAGAAGATTAAAATTCGCATCAAGCAGTTGAATACAGGCACTGAATGCGGCAATTACAATCATTTAATGAGGGTACACGAGTGTGAAATGGCGAATATTGTTGATATCGATAATTGATGCAAAATGGTAATTGTTTTTATCTATACCTACATATAATAAAATCGTAGGAACGTCAAAACTGTACATTGAATATTTTTTAAAGGATACTTGGGGCGTGATCTACTATCGATATCGAAGCCAAAAATATAGTTGTCAGATTTTTTATCTGTGTGTCTGTTTGTCTGTATGTATGTCCGGGCTAAACTCAAAAAATACTGCATGGATTTACTTAAAATTTTGCATGAATATTACTAAGACGTCGGGTCAACATATAGGCTACATATTATCACGCTATCACCTACGGGAGATAATTTATGGGGAGCTGTGATAATTTATAAAGTTTAACGCGGGTAAAACCACGGGGCACAGCTAGTGTCTTAATAAAAGTGTTAGAGTATTTGTAAATATATCTGAAAGACTTAGATCTACATTGAGTATAAAATATTAATTTATGCTTAATTATACCACGTGTAATGCGGAAAAAAAGATGAAATACTCTAATTATGTAAGGGTCCTTTTATTTCCTTTTTTTTACAGTTTCTTTAAAACTATAAATTCTTTTCATTTACAGATCCTCTAAGGTCCACTTGCACCAAAAGCTAGGCTAAAATAAAGTAACTCGAGTTAAGTAACTTCGGGTTAAGTCGTTAAAATTTTAACTCTGCATTCTGCATTTCTGTTGCACCAATGAAAAATTACACCAAGTCAACTAACTCAGTGTTTTTCTTTTTTATGTTGGTATCATTAAAGAGGTTTTATTCCTTAATGTAATCCAACCAAATATGAATAAGTGAACAATGAGTGAAATATTTATACACCTCTTTTTGTCACTAGAAGACTTTGTATATGACTGTCTCATGTATTACGTTTTTTCAAAGACATTTCAACTTGATCGTTTGTGTTTGAAATCAATCTGTCAATTTCGAGTCGTTAAAATATTGTCATGGCAACGTTGACATGATCGATCTTTCTGCAACTCTTCTTTTATAGAAGTCCGAGCTAATATTATATTCGACGATTGCTTCATCATTATCAGACAATAAAAAATTACTCATACTTGTTTAGGACACAAAACTGTCATAAAATCTCTGACGTTCCCTTCTGGAACCCAACATAACCTCTCAAACGAAACAAATTTGACATTACTAATTCGGAGTTAGTGTTTTAACCCACCAAAATAGCTGGGTTAAAATTTTTATCATATAACCCAAGTTTAGTTCCTCACTTTTGGTGGTGCAAGACGCAATTGTAATTTAACCCAATATTAGCCACTAACTCTGAGTTAATGCATTTAACCTGGGGTGGCGCAAGTGGGCCTAACACTATAAGGCCTACTTGCACCAAAAGCTAGGCTAGAATAAATTAACTCGAGTTAAGTAACTTCGGGTTAATTTGTTAAAATTTTACCTCTACATTCTGTTGCGCCAATGAAAAATAACACCGAGTCAACTAACTCGGTGTTTTCTCTATTTTATGTTGGTATCATTAAAGAGGTTTTGTTCCGTAATGTAATCCAACCAAATATGAATGAGTGAACAATGGGTGAAATATTTATACACCTCTTTTTGTCACTAGAAGACTTTGTATATGACTGTCTCATGTGTTGAGTTTTTTCAAAGACATTTAAATTTGATCGTTTGTGTTTGAAACCAGTCTGTCAATTTCGAGTCGTTCAAATATTGTCATTTCAAAGTTGACATGATCGGACATTTCTGCAACTCTTTTGTTATAAAAGTCCGAGCTTAATATATTCTACGATATCTTCATCATCATCAGACAATAAAAAATCAATCTTAATTGTTTAGGTCACATAACTGTTATACAATCTCTGAAATTCACTGCTGCAATCCAACAATACCTCTCAAACGAAACAAATTTGACATTACTAATCCGGAGTTAGTAATTTAACCCACCAAAATAGGTGTGTTAAATTTTAATAAAATAACCCAAGGTTAGTCCCTAACTCTTGGTGGTGCAAGGCATAATTGTAATTTAACCCCATATTAGCCACTAACTCTGAATTAATTCATTTAACCTGGGGTGGCGCAAGTGGGCCTAATTCATACAAATAAAAACCTGTAACTAACACATAGGCTCCTATCACTTATTGATATAAAAAATTTACATACCTTATTCTATATTCATGTATTTTATACACATTAAGTGATTATAATTACCACATTCAATGCCTGTATTTAGGTACTCGATGCGCATTTTAATATGCTGTATGTCTATATCAATTGGGAAAATAATTCTAACATTACGCTGCTATTGTACGGACGCCAGCACATCCAGCTACCCCAATCTGTTATAGATTTTCAACTTTATCACAAAAACATAAGGTTCACTTTCAATTGGGGGGAAAGTTGACAGATTGGGGTAGCTTGATGTGCTGGCGTCTGTACAATTTAAAGAGAAAAAAAATTAAATACATTTATTCGACACCCAAAAAGAAAACCATAGTAATGAGTGTATTATTTAATTAGACAATACACAATATACAAATATTATATACTATACAAAACTACATATTACTTAATCAATTAGTATCGGTGTGATAGTCGAAAAGGCCTTAGTTCAGTATTATGCTACAGGCAGCGTAAAATCACCTACAGCCACTGATTTTCAGCTAAAACTTAGTGGCAGCAACATGTGGCAGAAACATCTCGCGTATTGAAAAGTTTTACAGGGTGCAAACATAGACATGTATAAGACTTACCTACACTATGGGATTTAAGTATAAACTATCCTCTTTGCGCACCATTAGGTAAATTATTATATGATATGACGGGCCTGTTAGCGTGGTTGGCAAATGCTTGCTTTTCACGTAGGTGGTCGTGGGTTCCATTCCCACCCAGGACAGATATTTGTGTGTATGATAATGACTGTATGTCCTGACTGTTGTTATCAATATAAGGTAATGTTTAAATAAAAAATTTAGAATATCAGTTATCTTGTTACTATAGTACAAGCTCTACTTAGTTTGGGATCAGATGGCCGTGTGTAAATAATGTCCCAGGATATAATAATTATTATTATGATACAGTATTATTAGGTTTTTTATAAGTATATATAACGTTAATAATAAATGATCTAAGGACATGTTTAAATGACTCAAATTCTATTTTCTTTTTCGGCTAATATCTATTGAAAACTTAAAAACTTTCCGACATGATTGCGGTATCCATATGTTTATCTACACCATATATTTCTGTTTCCCAAAATTACAAACGGATTGTTTAAATAATTGTGGTGGAAAAATGTAGCATACAGACAAAAAATCTCTCCATCTAACGAATAAACATTTATACGGATTTATGCCATAAAAGAGATTTTCAAAATGCTTTACTCATTTTAAGCTAGGTACTTTTATTTTATAACATTAACTTTGATGTTAATGTATAAATGTTTAAAACATGATTACTTACGACTCCTCAAAGAAATTTCCTTGCGTATATGACTTGTGATATTATTATAATTGTGGTTAGACATTTAAACCAAGGAAAGCATAAATTAATAAATAAATTTCCTGGGACAATATTCACACACGGCCATCTGGGCCCAAATTAAACAGAGCTTGTACTATGGAAACCTGAAAACTGATATATAACATATACTACTTTTCTAGTGTAGATACATACTTATGCAGATAATTACACCCAGACTCAGGACAAACAGACATGTTCATACACACAAATATCTGTCCCGGGCGGCAATCGAACCCATGACCAGTGAAAGGCAAGCATTTACCAACCACTCCAACCGGCCCGTCGATATAACATATTATGTGGCAGTGAAGACGTTTATTACTGTAATTTATTGGTAAGTTTACAGGAAAAAGAAGTTTAAACGTCTACCATACCTACTATTTTCACCTATACATATGCAAAAGACACAAAAAATATATTAAAAGATGAAATGGTATCCAATTTTTTGCTGCTACATTTGCACCCTACAGAATTAATGTAATCTATATCCCCATTCCAGCCGATCAATTCCTCATTTGGAAGGATATTGTGTTATAAAAATAGAATGAGTATCATTCTACACGAATGCTAGCCAGGAATAGACGGAAAACGAGTGAAATGAAACAAAACGAGCCATAGGGTTATTATCGCTACGAGACTGTGAAATAAGAGGCTGTGATAAAGGGTTGGATTTATGAACACGTGGCGCGTCGTCGACGAGGAGAAATAGCTCTTTTCTAAGGAAAAAATGTACACGCGGGTGCTTGGGACATGGGTATAAAGCATGTGAAAATTGCGCGGATTTCCTTCATATAGAGTGAAGTGAATGCCTGATTGTTTTTTTAAAGGTTTACGCAAAGGAATGGGAAGCAGCTGCGCCTAAAATTAACTCATGGAATTGCGCTGGGTTTATTTTTCTGGAATACAAACATATTTTTCGGTATTTTCCTGTAGCTGGGGGCTCTCGCTTCTATGCTTTTGTTAGCTTTGAAATGGAATAAAAATAAACTGTGTATATTACGTACGTGTACAGAATCTTGCTTTGTACTGAATGAGGTTCAAAATAATATGAATTCCCTTTTAGCCAAGCGTTTTTTTATAAAGGACTATACATGTTTTAGGTAATTAATGTTCGTACTCCAAACTGGTGATTTATAAACGTTATTAGACCACGATTAGGTTTTTACTATTTATTTATTTAATGCTCTGTTATTGACGGCAAAATAATATCCTGTGGCGTAGAGATTGTCCCGTTCGAATATGTTCCAGAGCACGAGAAGTAGTGTGTACTATGACCAGCTACCAAGCGAGAACAGATGACCATAGAGACGGTTCTGTTAAAAGTGGTTCATCAGCACAGACGCCAGCACATCAAGCAATCTGGCAAATTTCCCCAATTGAAAGTGAACCTTATGCTTATGTGATAAAGTTGAAAATCGATATAAGAAGTTTGTCAGAGTAGGGTAGCTGGTTGTTCTGGCGTCTGTACATATGCAAATAGCATAGTTATTGGGCTCCCTTTTTGTGATCATGGGCTTGCTGATCGGAGGTTTTGCCTCATAGAGTTTCAAATGAACATTGTATGTATAAAACTGAAGTTAATATTGTGAAGAAACTTCCTGCTGTGGAATATTAGCTTTTGCTTATCATAATTATACCACGTACTGACCTTATGGTCTTCATAAAATAAGAATGAGGAGGAAAAAAGAGGTTTTTATTAACGTAATTGATTTTGCTGGTCTAAAGTCAATTCTGAACCAATCTTTAATTACAGCCCAAGAATATCAAGAAACTCTTAAATGACTCTAATAATCATGGTTCATTATATATTTGACGGTCACCGTGGCCCAGTTGGTAGTGCTCCTGCCTACGAAGCTGGTGGTCCTGGGTTCGAATCCCGGTAAGTGCAAATATTTGTGTGATGAGCACGAATATTTGTTTCTGAGTTATGGATGTTTTCTATGTATTTATGTATTTATCTATCTATATAAGTATGTATATCGTCGCCTAGTACCCATAGTACAAGCTTGGCTTAGTTTGGGGCTAGGATGATCTGTGTGACATTGTCCCTGTATATTATTATTATTATTAGATATTACCACTGTGTTGTTGACTGCAAAGAATATCACGTGGGAGGCGTAGAACTCGACCCAAGAGAATAACTCCCATAGAATCGGTGTCTGGCAAGCGTGGCAATGATGGCATATCCCTCCAAATGATGGACACAACTCCATCGTGGAGATCTTTTGGGGAGCCCTTTGTCCAGCAGTGGAGGTTATGCAGCTGACAGGTTGTTTTACGATTTTAATAATGCTATGAATTTGAATGTAATTTATGTTTAATTAGTAAATGGATGCTTTTGTCTGTGTTTGAAACGAAGTTATGACATTTTACGCTCTTGTTTACGCTTTGACCTGGGGATACTACTTAGTTTATTGGGTTTAAATAGATGAAGGTTAAGAATAAATAACTAAATAATATATAGAGACAATGTCCCACAGATCCTCCTAGCCCCAAACAAAGCAAAGCTTGTACTATGGGTACCAGGCGACGATATACATACTTATTTAGATAGATAAATACTTAAATACATAGAAAACATCCATGACTCAGAAATAAATATTAGTGCTCATCACACAAATATTTTCACTTACCGGGATTCGAACCCAGGACCACCAGCTTTGATTTCCAATGACTAAACCATTCGTTTAATAGGCTGTCATGATCACATGTGACGTCATAAATGGTCTAGAATTAATTTTCAACGTTGAAGCTGATCGAACGACTGATTTAGTAATTTTTAACCTTTATCTATGTGAACGCTGATCACTATTACACGAATTAGACGGTAGCCCTGGTAATGATAACGCCGCTATCATTATTTTAATTTTACCTTTGTTACTTGGAATATAGTTAAGAACGGATTACTATTGTAGTGGTGATAGAAAATTTTAGAGATAGACAGACGAATGAGCGCAAATTTCCCGTATGCGTCGCGTGACTAACTTCAGTTATGGTCGTGTGATAAATCGTTCCTTTGAAAGGATACACTGTTTGGAGCGTCTGAGAAGCCTGAGACAGGCGATTGGTTACGTGTACTTAGAGATAGATAAGCCTATGAACTAATAAATTGGCGGTTTCACTAGATATAATACATTGATAATAATATCCTGCGACATTATTCACACACGGCCCAAACTAAACAGACCTTGTATTACGGAAACCAGATAACTGCAGTTACATATACTATTTTTCTTTTGTAACTATATACTCATATAGATAACTAGCGGCCCGGTACATGCTTCGCTACGTATAATGCATAGCATCTGTAATAAAAAAAAATTATATTAAATTCATTCATTCAAAAAAAAAAATATTTTAAGTTGCTAAAAAATGTTGATTTTACACTTTTTCAAGACTTTTTTTAAATTTTCTCTACGTACAAACCTTCCCTGGACTTCCACGAATAATTCAAGACCAAAATTAGCCAAATCGGTAAAGGTGTTGTTGAGTTATAACATTACAACGAAAAGTGGCATTGATTTTTATATATATATATAGATTACACTCAGACTCAGGTAAAATAGACATGACATGCACACAAATATCTGTTCTGGGGTGAATCGAACCCACGACCTGCGGCGTGAAAGGCATCTACTAACCACGCCAAAAGATACACGAACAGAAAAAGGTTCACTGGTAAGTGTTTTATTCATTAGGTAAGTTCCACCTGCGCTGCGCAACGCAGGCCTGTTATTCTACACAAAGGTCCCTAAATAGTTTCATGATCAGCCCTATCTAACAAGTACTTATAATCTAATTAATTGTAATGGCATGTAAAATAGCCACGGTATTCGGCTAGGCGGCGCTTCAAATTGCCGGTTACGTCAATATTAATGACTAATATGTGAAATAATGGGTAAAGCATTTGCTATCCATCATTGTTGTTGATGTGTTTTAGACGCCAATAATAATTTGGCCAATTTAGTAGTTCACAATTACACAGACACGTTGTATTTGTTATAATATATTTGTTGAGTTGAAGTAACTTCTTTAACTATTAACTTTATTTATTATTAACAGTTATTTTACATAAGAACTCATATAATATTTGATCTCCAAGTCATTGCTGGATTGCATGTTTACATTGGCCGGTATTATGATGCAGATTACGGTTCAAAGATGGTAGACATTAAAGATGACAGTATATTTACAACTCCTGAAATGACCACGGTAGTATATGTAAATGAGATATTTTTAAATGCACTTCAAAGAAGTAATATCGCCCATCAATTTATATTCATCAATAACGTTATTTTTATATTATTATTATGCAGCCAATTTATCCGGTCGTATTTCATATATATCACCACTAGAAAAGTAGGTTAGGTTAGGTTAGGTTACTAGCCATAAGTATGAAGCAAAGTTGAGTTGGCAGCGGCCGGCGAGTGTCAGAAATAAAATTTTGTTACACAAATTATCCAATATCAACTTAATGGCAATACGTGATGAACTTAAATTGCTGTAAGAGTAAAGTATTTTGAGATAACTATTTTGCTGTGCAATTAGAATTTTTGATTAGGATACGGATATTTATATATCATCTTGTATATTCCACAGGCGAACTAACGTAACCGACATATCACGAAGAATTGCCAAGCTGAAGTGGCAGTGGGCAGGGCACAATAGCTCATAGAACCGACGGCCGCTGCGGCAGAAAGGATCCGTCAGGGCAGGCCCCGTAGAAGATGGACCGAAGATCTTGTAAGAGTCGCTGAAGCCGTTGGGTGGGGGTAGCGCTAAACCGGCAATTGTATAGATTATTGGGGATGTCTTTGTACAACAGTGGTCGTCTTTCAGCTGATGTTATGATGATGATGATGATACCGATATTTTTTTACTTAATACCAAAGGAGGATTATATGATTTGCAATTAAATTACACCCTAAGTAAATTAAGCACTGACCCACTAAAAAGTTTTCTTCTGGCTACTAACTTAAACAACCGAGACAATTTGAATAGATAAATAAACTTTGCCTAAATCTGTCGGGCCCAAGTTGAAATAATATAAACAACATCTCGTTTTATATTATCTGAAATGACAAATAAATTTTTGTCATAGTACTATAGTATTTACTGAGATGCCTCTCAAAGTCAGCCATTGAAACCTTCAATTAAAATTAATAACGTTTTATATAAAATCCGTATTGAAAGATGCCGGGGAGGAGTAGCTCAACTTAGTTTGAAAGGGAAGTGTCCAAAACAAAACAGGTTTCAGTGGCCATTTATAATTCTCATTATAAACAATATTTATCTACATTTTCCCTTTTGTATTAATTAAATTCCTAGTTATCTGGCTGTATTTTAAAGGGCTGGAGGTGCAGTTGACAGAATTGAAGCGGGTGTTGGAAAGTTTTTGTTTTGTTTTATAAATAATTGCGTCGCTGTGGGTAATTGTCAATTTACGAAACGCCTTGAAAATTTTAGTCCTAATTTCAAGTCATACTTTACATTTATACATCAAGCCGCTAACATTCCAGACAAAATAGTTAGCAAAATAATTGAGTCTGATATAATAAGGTGTCAAAGTTTAGTTACAAATATTATATCATTTAAACTAGGATTAAATGATTTCAATTAAGGAAGCGAGCACACTACAAAAATGGCATTACATTAGTACGAGTATATTCCCTCATTTTCAAAATAGAAATGGTAATTAATACGTTAAAAATTTAAACAAAAAAAAAATACATATTTTGCATTTTTATATGGGCTTTTCTATGAGTCCTTAACTGTCTAAAGATAATAGAGGTGATGTTTCAAAATATAAAATAATTATGCGACCAATCTCGAATCTCTGGGCCAGATTGCGCGGTTGGTAAATGCTTGCTTTTCACGCGGCACGTCGTGGGTTCGATTCCCACCCAGGCCAGATATTTGTGGGCATGAGCATGTCTGTTTGTCCTGTGTCTGGGTGTTATTATCTATATAAGTATGTATTTACAATATAAAAGTAGTATATCAGTTACCTAATTTCCGTGGCACAAGCTCTGCTTAGTTTGGAATCAGATGGATTGAATTCGATGGATTTGTGATACAATTCGTTTTGATTTATTTATGTGTTATTTTTAAGAGTAGATTTGTATTGACATGAAATGAAATTTATATTATTAATTCTTTAATTTAATATTTGTGAATTTGTTATAAAATATTTTGCATGCCCTATCAGGCAGAACATAATGACCACACCTACATTTACCTGACATCTTGAAATGTACTATATATTGTAATTACTATGTTCAGCAATAAATTATTGATTGATTGATTGATTGAGATGGCCGTGTGTGAATAATGTTCTTGTTGTGGGTATTAATTAACGTTTTATAAACTGGTGGTGCTGGTAAAGCTTTCTGGCATTAAAATAATATCAGGGCCACCCCATACCAATCAATGGGTGGCGTAAAAGGCGACTAAGGGACATACCAGGTAGTTGGGCAGCAGAGACTCCTGTCTACTAGCTATCACGTAACTGTGGTCGCCAACTCGTATGCCAAACAATGTGACTAAGCCAAAACCCTCCAAATGAGAACATTACAGAAACCTTTGGGAGAGACCTATCTCTAGCACTGGACGATATCATACTGATGATGTGATGTGAAACTGGAGAAACTTTTTGTATCGGAGTATTCCAAAAAACTGTCCCGCTTTCTTTCATAAACTATGGCACGCACCAAAGACACAAAGCACGCCGCTTCAACGCCTCTAAACAATATTCTGTAATATATTGTAATTGTTATCTTTCCGACCCTTTGTCCACCGTTAGATGGAACTATTTAATTGAATATTCTAATTGTATTCAGCATAGTTTTGATTGTTGATAGTTTTGGGTGTAGGTAAATGGTGAAGGATTTTCTTGAAATGTTAGCGAATCTGATGTCCTTTCTAGTGGAAACTAGTAATAGTTTTTGGAGTTCGTAGTAGTTGATAAATTAACTGGGGCATTGAGGATGATTCAACCTTAATTGTTGAATTAAATGCTTTAACGACGGGGCACTTTACTTTATCGTATGGGCAGTGTTGCGCAGTATCAGAGTTGTACAAGCTGCCTAGTAGGACTCTGATATGTCTTATCGACTGTTGTCTAACAACTACAACCGGGACCGACGAGTTAATGTACCCTCCGCAGCACGGAGATGCTCAGAAGCACCTCAGCGCCCTCTCGGCGCTGGTTGCTGTAGAGAATTTAATCACAACGAAAGAAACATGCGGGGCAGTCTTTGGGGATCTCGGGACTCGAAGTGAAAACAATTTTTTCATTTCTCATACTTGGAAAGTAGTGTTTATTTGCGTTAGCGTGTAGACTATGCGACTTCCCACCTTTGGGCGGTATAGAGTCCCTTACTACGGTGGGAATAAAGTTTAAAATTAGAACTTAGTTGGGAAAAAAGTGCACAACGCCGCTAAAGAAGTTCCACTACAAAAAGCATTAAATGCAAATATAGACCACCAAATTGCATTTATTTATTAGTAAAACTTTTAAGAGTAACTTTTGATAGACTTTAAAATAATCTATTTTAACGATGAACTAAATTGTAGTTTTAGTTAAAAAATGGTCCGTTTATTTTGATTATTTAGAGACTTTTGATTACTTTATACAGGTTAAAACGTTATTGATTACATTTATTTATTTTTATAGAAGGACTTTTTTAACAGCCTCTACGTTAAGTTATTATGTAATTTTATTAATTTGATTCCGATGTTTGTACTCAGTTCAGAGTAGCCATATAATATTATGGTAAATTGGAGCAATTAAGCTCTTTTAAGTGTTTATTTTTATTAATCACAGCAATTAGTTGTCTATAACGGTCCAGTAAAGCCGTAGTAATTTTTTACCATAATACTTTTATGCAAGATATATATTTTCCCTCTGGGCTTCTAGTCGAGTAAAATATGAGGGATTTATGGGCCGTTACAGCATTTGCGAGCTATTTCCACCATGATATCAGTCATCAGGCAAGTAACACTCAATTTGGCGGAATGGGCCAGTGTTTTCCGAGTAATGGCGGTAACTGAGTGATGTTCGAATGACATGATAAAGGCCCTTTGAAATATAGGGAAAGGTATGATGTTCGGTGTTTTATGTAATTACTGCATCGGTGGTCGAGTTATTAGCATGTTCAAGAATGGTATTCGGTGCGAATCCGCGCCCGCGGATAATATTGGGGTGTTTATAGCAAGCAAGATACCCAATAGCAGCCCGTATTCTAGAATTTGGCGGTGCTATACGTCTGTGATTTGGACAGTTCCGGCCGATTTTCTCTCTTTTTTTATATGATGTGACAGCAAGGCCAACGAACAAGTGATCAAAGGAGTGAATTAAGTCACCTGATGGTATGTGATCACCGCGACCCATGAACATTCGCAACACAAGAGGAGCTACAAGTGCGTTGCCGAACTTAATATAAAACCCTCCCATGAGATTATGAGATTAAGAGTATCATCATCTCAGTCAAATGATGACCAATTCCGGATAAAGGGTTCCCCAAAAGATTTCCACTATGGAGTTGGGTCCATCATTTGGAGGGATAGGCCATAAGAGCGTTGATTTGTTCAAAGAGCAGTCCGACTGGGGAAGTACCTCCACCTTACAGAAGACATTCCTTAATAATAACATTAATAATACAAAAGGCAGCAATTATGGGTACGGCACGCATAGTGAGGAGGTTCCTTTCTTTTTCACCCTGACCGGTGGCCTAGGGCGTCACACTCCGCCGCAGAAGGAACTCTATTTTTTACATATTTATTTATATATCATTGCTTTTTTATCAATTTTATAGTTATAAAAAATAAATTGAAACATTAATAACTTAATGTTGTTTGTGCGTGTGAGTAAGTTCGCCAGATCTCATCAGGGTGGGGGAAGGGTCAGCAACACTGGTTTGCTGACTCTTTTAAAGGCCGGTAACGCACCAGCTTGGTGTTGCGAGTGTACATGGGTGGCGGTGATCACTTACCATCAGCTCGCCCTCTTATATAAAACAAAATTCGGCATGCTTGGCAGAAAGGTTGGCGACCGCAGTATGGATGGTCATAGTAGACAGTGAGACGCTGCTGCCCGTTCTCTAGGAGATATACCCTTGGGGCGAATTCTACGGCCACCACGGGGTGCGATAAGGTGGCGATATGCCGTCTATGCCGTCAGCCACACAACATAGGGTAAGAGTAAAAAAGGCTTTTTATTAACGTCTAAATTATAAATTTCTGACTTGTCTTAAGTTGTATTGGTTTTACTGTGGGCAAAACAAATACTACTAATACTATTACAAATTTTACTTACTAGTTCGAACAGAACCCACATAGCAACGAACAAAGTACTTTTAAATTTAATTTGATTCTTACAAACTAAGCTTTCAGAGTCGAAGGTAAGATTTCTCTTTAAAACTTCAGTAAGAGAAACAATAAGAAACTGATAGTTTTTGTTCTAAAAAATGTATCAAGTAATGATTTTCTTTATAATGTAGAGCTTCGCTTTGTTGTTCTATTAAAAGTCGTTAAACAAGTTAAAGTTAGAGTTGTAAAGCCTTCATTTTACTTAGAAATTATGCTTAAATAATATTTGATATTCCCTTTTACAGTCAAGTAATTATTTAAAAATAAAAGTCCTGACTCAGTTTCTGACGACTCAACATAGCCCAGTGCTAACTTGAACAGAGGAAATTTGGCACAGTTTCCTCGATCAAAATAAAGGGACTATTTTTAGGATTTTTTTTAAAGACAACGCCCGCAGTAGGGACTCTAATCCCTGTGTTGCGGGGTACTTTACAAGCATTATATAATGGACGGACAAAAATTACATCCAGACTCAGAATTACTATTTATGGGTTACACAAATAATTGTCTGGCGTGGAACTCGAACCCGCGACACGAAGTGGCAAGGCGACTGCCGCTGCGCCACACATGTAGTGAGCGCAAAACATGTATTTTAGTATCAGTAATGAAGTATATTGTACTATATTTAAGCACTCATAGCCAGATGCCTCAGGCCTCCGGAAGTAATTGGTGAGGTTAAGCAACTAGGCTCGCCAGTTCAATGATGAGTAAACGCCAAGTGGTTTAATTTCTGAGCTATTGATCCCGGTTGTAGCTTTTAAGCAACAGCCGTTAATCCATGTCAGAGGCCTACTGAGCGGCTTGAACAACTCTGACACTCGGTTAACCACTGCTCATACGATAAGTAAGTAAGTAAGTAGCATAGCCCAGTGCCAACACCCATGAGTTACTCAGTAAAGCAGTAATTGAATGTCGGGGTCTGGGTGTGCTTTGTGTAAATTATATAATTATAAAGACCTTAAAATCATCTATCAATCCAGTCATTTCCTTAGTACAGATTTTCAAAGATAAAATCCGCTTTTACTAGTTACTCATTATTGACTACTTACATCAAAACCCATATAGTAACTCTCACGATCTCATAATACACGTAAACGTAAAATATCGTAATCATAATATTGATAACCTCCGTTTTTTAAAGTCAATTGAACCACTATGCCAAAACCACAATGCAAGAGATTTTTTAAATAATTTAAGCACGAACATTTGCGAGATTTTAACAACGACTCAACACATTTCCCTTCCACTAAACTGATCCAGTATATTAACCAAATTCCACACCATAAAATACATTGTTTCGCTCAACAGGTAAAAATAATTGCCGGGAAGTTTCTTTCTGAGACAAGACTAATGGGCATTTGAGGCATTTACCCAGACATTCGAGATTTTCCCAGTCGGGAACCGAGATTCGCATATTTTCCCGACAAGAGTTTTTACATTAGATATAATAAATCTGTTTTGCGAAATGAAGTTTTGAGCCGGTGTACCAGTGTAGGCGGCTAATGGGTCTTTGATGCGATATAAACAAGTTTTCAAGAAAGCGGAAAGATTAAGAAATGATGGTTTGTTTTAAATTGAGGTAAAGTTAGATTGTCGATTTACTTATAAACGACGGATTAAAAATTTTCTAAGATAAAGCTTCTTTTAAGTACTTGGGTTCTTTAAATTTGCTATACATTAATTAATCTCATTGTTTTTATTGACTATTTTCATCATCAGCCTGATATTTTCCACTGCTGGACATAGGCCTCCCCCAAAGGTTTCTAACGTAGCTATTTGGAGGGGTTTGCTGTAAATCAAAGTCAAAAATCATTTATTCCGTAAAAAACTTACATTTATGTGGAATCGTCATATTTTTTTACCCTACCGTGCAGTGCATGACGTGGCAGCTACTGAGAAACACTGCCAGAAAACTCAGTAGGAATCCTTTTTTAAAATTAAATATTCTTAAGATTAATTACAATCATGTGTGTTGACTCAGAACAACTCAATCCCAAGCACTTTTATCACTTAAATAATCAGAAATTTTGTAATATGCCCTGCTACACAATTTGACTTTAATCATTTTTTTAAACTTATTCGTAGACAATTCTCTAATATCATTGGGAAGATTTGGCGATTGCAGTTAGGTGTTAGTTAGGAGGGC
This sequence comes from Pseudoips prasinana, assembly GCA_951640165.1. Classification (NCBI taxonomy): domain Eukaryota; kingdom Metazoa; phylum Arthropoda; class Insecta; order Lepidoptera; family Nolidae; genus Pseudoips; species Pseudoips prasinana. The sequence continues at coordinate 32,580,375 of OX621245.1, read as the reverse complement.
GTTGGTGCCCGATTATTAAGATACTTAAATGCGGCCAGTTTTCACAGGGCTAAGGAAAATTATCATATTGGTTTAGGGTATTGGCATGCCGTGATTAGCTGCCTAAGCATTATTTATTTATTTACTTATTCATGTACACACAAAAATCATACAATAATAAACAAAAGGAAACGAAGAGTACACAGAATCTGCTTATTTCGTAAGAAAAATCTTCCAGCAGACCCGCGAAAGGAAAAAAAATAATTGAAGATAGTCAATAATGTGTGTAGGTCAATAATAAACTACCATACTAATAATATACATAAATACTTAAATACGAATATATAACACTATTATACTCAATGTTAAATTTAAAATACACTAAATACTAATACTAACGTACATTCTAAATGGATGAAATGGATAGATAATGATTTTTTACCTGTCTTTTAAAAGAATAAATCGAGTTTCAGTTCCGAATATTTGGCGGAAGAAAGTTCCACAGCCTGACCGCATGAACAATAAAGCATATTAAGCGTAGCGGCGTAGCAGACTACGGCCTATTCCATCACAGTGAGAGGAGACACGTCCCTTACAGTGGGACAGTAAAAAGTTGAATTATACAAGGATAAATTCAACAAAACCAGTGCGAGAAATACGAAAAATATTGGAAATGATAAATACATTTGTATTTATAAAAACGGCCAAGTGCGAGTCGGACTCGCCCATGAAGAGTTCCGTAGCAGCATGTATTTCAGTTGATTAAATGAAAGGTAAGTTGCGGTTTACAATTTATGACGTATTACAAAAATCTACCCACTAAATCTCGTTCATACTAATTTTGGTTGTTAGTTTCTTGTTAGTTGTTAGTTTGGTTGTTAGTTTGCATGGTAATGTACACTATATATTTTTTTAGTTTTATCATTCTCTTATTTTAGAAGTTACAGGGGGGGGGGGGTAGCACTCATTTTACCACTTTGGAAGTGTCTCTTGCGCAAACTATTCAATTTAGGAAAAAATTATATAAGAAACATCAATATCATTTTTGAAGACCTATCCATTGATACCCCATATGTTTGGGTACGATGAAAAAATAATTTTTGAGTTTCAATTCTATGTGTATTGTGTGTACCCTCAAAATTATTGTTCTTTTTCTATTTTTGTGTGAAAATCTTAATGCGGTTCACAAAATACATCTACTTACCAAGTTTCAACATTACAGCTCTTATAGTTTCGGAAAAAAAAACTGTGACATACGGACGGACAGACAGACAGACAGACATGACGAATCTATAAGGGTTCCGTTTTTTGCCATTTGGCTACGGAAACCTAAAAATATACCTTTATCATATTTTTCGAATTCACAAAGGATAAAATACCAATTCTTTATGTTCTAAAATTAATATACCGCATTGTTTGTATTATTACGACCACAAACTCCAACAGGCTGGACATATCGAACTAAAAATTTTACCATCACCCTTAAATGTGCATTATCTTCCTGTGTTTCCAATAAATATTCATTGAATTTCAATGAACGGTTAAAGTTGTTAGTAAATTAACCAAAGTAAGTAATGCAAGTGTTCATAATTTACAGTAACCGCCTAATAACAATAACACAAACATACACACAAAATACACTCCACTACTCAAATAAATGTACAAGCGCTGGTGTACAAATCACATTAATATTATAAAGGCGAAAGTTTGTGAGTGTGTGAGAGTGTATGTTTGTTACTTATGTAAAAAATACCGAACGGATTATGATAAAACTTTGTAGTAATATAGCTTATATATCCGAATAACACATAGGCTATAATTTATAAAGTTTAATGCGGGTAAAGCCGCGGGGCACAGCTAGTACTTAATATTTCAAATGCTCCTGACCAACAGACGCTTATTCATAGAAATGCATCCATTTCAGTGTTACTTTGGCGACTGTTTTCGTACATTTACAATCCACATACGGCCAGTTGTTAAGCTCTCTATCTACACACCCACTGAGAGTTTTAGACGCTTTTGGTAAAAGCTTTTGCGACACACTGAATTAAATAAAGCTATCTCAATTAAAGGGATAAGTTCCTCTAACATTTCGTGACATTCCCTTTTTATCTAATTTAATTAATTTGGTCGTGTCGGCGGATGTTACTCCATTTCTTATCTTCAGCATGAACTTTGACTTCTTGATATGATCCTACTTTCTTTTTGATTTGTTACGTTACTCTTGGTCTGCCCCGACTTTCCTTCTCTCTTCTTTTTGTCATAACATCGTTCCGCTACTTTCTAAAATAGTTAGAATATTGCATATTCCATGTAACATTCGATAATTTATTTGTCAAAATACCTATATTAATTATAATTATATAGGTATTGTGACAAATACTTGATTTGTCATCAAGCCCGAAAATATGAATCTTGGAGCATTATTTTTATGGTCAAATGATTTAAAAATAAATGTGTTCGTGAATTATTTCATCAGCAATCAGTTCAACTATCTGACAATACGCATTCAAAAAGTTAATTTATTTATTAATAGTACATATTTCGTTTGAATAAAAATAATTATTGATGATGATAGACCCAGATTCGAACTAAAATACTACACTAAAATGGATGTTGGAGTGGATGCTCCAACATGCAGATCATGGACCATTATGTGACGACCGCGCGCCGTGCCTCACTTGGTAGTGAAACTTCCTTCTGATATAAAGGTTGCGGGTGCAATGAATCGTCGTATAAGACAATTATTTGTGTTCATGAACATGCATATTTGTTTAGGTATTGGTGTTTCTATGTATTGTATTTATTTATTACAAAAAAAAATTGGCAGAATCAGCTCAATGGCTCTCCTATCGTTGATTGTCATCAAGGTATATTTATTTATAAATATATATTAGTCTATTCTAGTTTGTATTTATGTATTGTATGTAATTATTCATATTATATATTTTTACAAGGATAATCCCCACAAGACGTTTTTAAAGTAAAAAAAGTTGTTTTTCTTTCCATCACCCCAAGGTTGACTGGTAGAGAATGCCTACGGCGTCAAGTTCACCTGTATACTTCCATTTGCAAAAGATAAAAAAAATAAAAATTATAAATTAAAGTAAATAAGTATTTATATCCATTGTCTAGTATTATTAGTACAAGTTTCCCTAAGTTTGGGCCAGATGGCGCTGTATGATAGGTCCCGGATATTTATTTATTACGTGTCCACCCATCATGTCTAAGTGAGTAACATTAGCGAGCAGATTTTGTAACATTTCAAAACTTTGGTGCAAATGTGGATCTTGTCAGATAAATATATTTTCCCAGCCAAATCGCAGTATGCAGATAAACGTAGCTCTCATCGCAGTGCGACCCATACTTTACTGCTTGCATTTACATGACAGGAACATTCGTTTGTGACAGTTTCTTGGAAGACAAATCGTGTACAAGTTTCAAGGAATTGTGTGTATAAGGGGATTCATTGCTGCCTTAGTTACATTACTGCAGTAAGCTTAAAAGCCCGATTTGAATCTTTATTGCGGACCGTAATGTATGAAGGGCTGGAGTAAATTTTTGTTGAATTCATATGTTATGGAAGATGCTGGTATAGTTTATTCCCGAATTTAATACTGGAAATTGTATTGTATTACCTTGTATCTAAATACCGTATTTACTTACATGTATTGATACAAATTTATGTATCCAAAGTTTCAAGTAATTAGTGATTACCGTCCAAGTTGGTTGTTCTGAATTTATTGTGACCTTAATTAAGATACGAATTTAAATAAAAAAATAAAGATCGGTATGTTACGGATAATAATGTTTATTAAATTTTGATTATTGAGATTTTTTGCATAATCAATGGTTCTAACGCTGATTTTAATTAATTACTTAACTTAATTTCAAAAGCGCTTGTGGACACCAATTTGGAGATTGAATATTTATTACTTTAAATTCTAAATACTACGTGTATCTGTAAAAAAAACTACAAGCACATTTTATTATGAAAAAATCAAAAAGATAAATAGAAATATTTATAGAATAGTATATGAAGAGCTTTTACTTTGTATGATTCGAACCCTAGAAAAGATGTCCCAAATTGACAAAGAACATTGAAATAATTAAATAGTTTTCTACTGTGAGCTATCATACACATTGTAAATTGTGATATACGTATTTATTTTCACATAAATATACAATTATTTTAGTTTAGCCAAATCTTTCGAGCCATATCTGAGAATACACAATAATTAAAGGTTGAGAATTTTACCCGAGATGGGTTCACATGCATGTGCATGCGCATGATAATTAAAAAACTTAACAACTTACATCCACATTAATCCCAGCGAATGGAAAAATCTTCGTTGTAGGCGACTCAGTTGGTGAGTATCGATAGAACTCATGGCGCCCTCTGTACCATTTCACGGAATACAGCGGCGCGTCTGTGAGTTCGTAGAGACAGGCGAGGGTTGTATCATTCCCTCTCTGTACTACTGGCGGTGATATTCGAAGCTCAGTTGCTCGAAGACCTCCTACGGCTGAGGAAGAAATTTGGTGTTAAAACGTGATTGCTGTACTTGAATTTTGAGCTAGTGAGATATTTGAAACTAAAATTTGAAATGGGTTTGACCTTTACCCAGGACAAATATTTGTGTGATGATCATTGTTTGTCTGGGTGTAATGTATCTTGATAGAAGAAAGTATACAGATAAAATAATTACGGTGATCATGGACGAAAACTTTTATTAATCGTTTTTTTTAACACAACACACGCACTAGGGAATGTAATCCCTGTGTCGCGGGGTACTTTACAAACATTTAATAGACGGACACAAATTACATCCAGACTCAGAACAAGTTTGTAGTAAAACTGATCGAATAGTGCATCGTATCTGTGGATCAGGGAGGATGTTAGATAAGGAAGCTACTCCAATAGTAATAAGAAAATTACAACGATAATGATTAGTTTTACAGACCCATAGCGTATTGCAATCAATCATCACATAATTATCGAACGTAGAGATGGCAGTCATGCCCTTGATAAGAAATCAATGGACGTCACTATTGAATGAGGGCTACCGTTTTTGTGCTCACCAGTCGGCGCCACTGTCGCGGAAGGTCCACTATAGCTGATCAAAATCATTGTTATTGTGGACGCGACGAATGTTTTTACGAAAAATATTTATTACAGTCATCGAGCTGTTACTCATTTTGTAATTTATTTAGTTTTAAACCAAAATGTTTAGTTATAATCGCAGTTTTTATTAATAAACAGCGTAACCCGAACAAAAACAGTGTATTTTGATGTTTCGTAGACCTGCCGCGATGCTAGCGCCCTAGCGGCAAATTGATACTCGGTAGCCCTCATTGTGTTAGGTACAGCCGCAACACTCTTCGGCATATTCATTGTAAATTTTTATAATATTCGTTTTTAACATTTTTAAAATTTTCTTATATTCTTCATAATATTCATTACTTTATTTTATAAAAGTTTAATTTTGTTTTGTTTGTTTTTATATTGTTTATTTTGTGAAATCTATACCAATGAACAGTAACATCTGAAATAATACTATTGTGTTATTATTCCATACAGTTTATTTAATTTCATCATCATCATCATCATATCAGCCGAAAGACGTCCACTGCTGGACAAAGGCCTCCCCCAAAGATCTCCACAATTGCCTGTCTTGCGCTATCCGTATCCAGCGATTTCCAGCGACCCGCAAAAGATCATCGGTCCATCTTGTAGGAGGCCTGCCCACGCTGCGTCTTCCGGTTCGTGGTCGCCACTCGAGAACCTTTCTTTGTTTAATTTGACATATTATTATTGCTCCACCTTATTCATTTCTTTTCCTATTTTATACATTTTTATTCTTATCAAATTGATATATATATATATATATAACAATTATATACAAATGAATATGTAAAAAAACAAAGCTCCTCCAGCGGCGGGGTTATACGCCCTAGGCCGCCGGTGGTCAGGGCGACAGAGTAACGAACCTCCTCCCGATGCGTGGCGTTCCCAAAATTGCCGCCTTCTGTATCCTGCCCTTGACCCAGTGATCCAGTGAGGGCCTCTTAAGATGTTGGTCGTATTATTATTACTATTATTAATCTAAAAGTGCCACAATAATAGAGACTTACCAGCTATCAAATTATCTTTATCTTTATTTATGTTACTCAAATTAATCGCTTTTATTTACTTTTCTCGTGTAACTTTGCAGAATTTTGTGGCTTTCTTGTTGTTAAAGAAAAACAAAGTAATTTAGCTATTTGTCTTCTGCCCAAGTTTTGAGAGTCGACTGGAGAATCAATGATGTTTATGTTGTGAATTTAATGCGGAACTAAGAAACGGGTAGCAAGAAAATGTTATGAAATGAAATAATGAAATTTATTCAGCACTTGGTTATTAACATACACTTGTACTTGTCAAGTTCACAATGCAGTACATAAACATAATCGAATACAGTATAAGAATTACAAAAAAATAATTAGTCCGTCCGTGCGGTCTGTTTTATCAGATATATTTTCTTAAATCCTAAAATAAATAACAAGTTATTATAGTATATTTTTGTTTTTTATTATAGTAGCAGGGTATAAACCTCTCAGCGGTTCAGTAGTCCCGGGTTAGGAATAGCCCGACGATATACCCTGCCTGTCGCAAGAGTTAAGTAAAAGATTCCAGCGAATGAGGTGCAGCGTGGGCAGGCCCCCTACAAGATGGACCGATGACCTTGTGCGGGTCGCTGGAAACTGCAGGATGCGAATAGCGCAAGACCGGTAATTGTGGAGATCTTTGGGGGAGGCCTTTGTCCAGCAGTGGCCGTCTTTCGGCTGATATGATGATGATGATGAAGTGTCGATAGTTCTTCCAAGGTAACGCCCACTCTAGCCCATCAAGGGTGATCGCGAGGCTATGGGTGTCTTGAGTGTATTGCCAGGCGGCAATTTAACGGGCTCAAGAAAAACTTTAGCATGTTCTGGTTCAATCCACGTAGTTTTGTTTTGATTACCACCTGTGGTGTTGCACAGGGAAGACACCAAGATGTTTCTATGTAGTTCCCGAAACTTTTCTATATGTCTAGAAGAAAGCCACGTTTTTCATGGATTTAAATGTAATTTCTACACAGAGATCGGTTTATAAAATGAAGAATTTTGAACAGATATAGTTTCAAAGTGCGACGGTCACCGTAGCCTAGTTGGTAGTGCTCCTGCCTACGAAGCTGGTGGTCCTGGGTTCGAATCCCGGTCAGTGCAAATATTTGTGTGATGAGCACGAATATTTGTTTCTGAGTCATGGATGTTTTCTATCTATATAAGTATTGATCTATCTTTATAAGTAATTTCAACTGTCTAACTATCACGGTTTATGAGATACAGCCTGGTGGCAGACGGACAGATAGACAGCGAAGTCTTAGTAATAGAGTCCCGTTTTAACCTTTGGGTACGGAACCCTAAAAAAAACCGAAAAAAAAGTAATATTATCAAGAGTTGTATTTTATTGTATTATCAAATTATGACAACAAAAATGGCGCCCACACGTGACACAATTAAACTGGATAACTACCAAATAGAGCAAGTTGACACATTCAAATATTTAGGCAGTGTAATAGCGAGCACCTCCAGATATACACCAGACTTAGTTGCTAGGATAGCAATGGATAGAAGAGCCTTCAACAAAAAGCAACTCTTCACAAACAAAATAGCCCACAAGATTCGAAAGCGCCTAATTAAAACATATATGGAGTATAGCTTTATATGGATGTGAGACATGGACACTGAGAAAAATGGAAAGACAGAGATTAGAGGTATTTGAAATGTGGTGCTGGCGAAGAATGATGAAGATTAGTTGGACGGAAAGAAAAAAAAATGTGGAAGAATTACGAATGGAAGATGAGAAGAGATTCATATTAAGAACCATAGAAAATAGAAGGGGAAAGATGTGAGGGCACTTGATACGACATGACACCTTTATGAGGAATATTATTGAAGGAAAAATAGAGGCAAAGAGATGACGAGGAAGACCAAGAAGGACCTATATGGATCAGATAAAGGAAAAGTTAAATGTAATGTCGTATCAAGAAGTCAAAGCGCTCGCCGAAAGCCGAGACGATTGGAAGAAGCTCCACCGACAAGAGCATAGCTTTTAAATATGATAATGATGATAATTATCAATACTGGGATTTGATTGTCTAGTGCGAGCATCATCGAGATACTGAAAAATAGACAGGAAACCAATTCAAGTTGGCCGACTTGTACCAAATGCCTGACCTATATGTTCGTAGTGTAATAATGACTTTCAATAATCGGTTAATTTTTATATTGCTTATCCTAAACAACAATTCTAAATGGTATAACATTAATAGAAGAGGTAATAAAGGACTGCAATCTGCCCATTAAACATAAGAAATTAAAGACACAAACACACACACACACACACACACACACACACACACACACACACGCACACACACACACACACACATATACACACACACACACACACACACACACAAACACACACGCACGCGCGCGTGCCATTGACGCCATTTGATCACTGTCAACCAAGTCACACTATAGTTTGTAATTTGTAGTAATTTTATAAAGAATTAATATTTAAGTACCTACTTGTGATACCTTGTTTATGAATATCTTTTATGGAAGAGCGGAGTCTTCTAAAACAGGCACTATAATATGTTTAAAAGTAGGCTTCGTATACTTGTAATTTTATTTATTAGACAGTAACAGTTGTTCAGTATTGTAGACAAATTATCCTTAATTGTCATCCACTATTAAATAATGTTACACCAAAGCTGTTCAGTAATATGCTTTAAATATATCGTGTATCTTTATTTCTGTTTATATTTATAAAGCTATTATAATAACAGCGAGCCTTGTAATAACACTGAACATTTTGATATTTGTGATATTGCAAGAAAAGCCTCGAAACAAACAAGGGGACTTACCTAACTCTATCCTACATAAAAACCCAATCATACTCAGTACCCAAAAAGAAAGAACACAATCCTATCTGACCTTTATAACGACATTCAATTTCTTAAAATTTTCTGCTATTCTGTCCTGTGTAAGGTCACAGGTGCCCTTCCTATTTTACTACCTACAACCCTTTGTGCTCAGCATCACATTTTTATGATTCTACCTTTGTTGCCCATTGTCTGTTACGGTCAAAGAGTTTTAATAATACGCATTCCGTAGTATTTTTTTTTGCTAGAATACGTAAAAATGTTTTGGAGAAGGTAGAATTTGCGGTATTTGGATATGTGTCGGAATTACATTTTCCGTGTAATATGTTGTCTGTTTTTGTGAGACTGTGTAGTTTTGTTTTGATATACATGTACGTATTATTCTTGTGGTGTGGTTTGCGTATTTCTTTTATCTTCGTGTTTCTGTCGCTTTGGTTTGGTCACCAAATAGAACCGCTGTTATAGTAATATGAATAGCTTATAATAGACGAAAAGAAAATATATCATTATTATTATCTCCACTCTTCTTTTCCTGTCCTTTTAGTCATCTATTTCTATTCTTATAAAAGTGGTTTGTTAAGAGGAATATCTGCTGCCGAGACTGGCATATGTATACGTGAAAAGATAAGATTCGCTTGGTAAATACAGATGTATACAAATTTATGTACAATAAAATAACAGAAGTCTGTGTTCTACCAACAAATATGTAAACGTTAATGTACATTAATATGAAATACAAAAATAAGTGTTATACATAATATGGTCCTGTATGCAAAGGATTTTAATTATTTTATAATCGAAATTCGCATAACAAAAATAATTATATATTAAAACTGAAAATGACTTGTGTCCGTTTTAAACAGTTTTCAATAAGGACGCGAGAATATATTTAATTCATCTGAATAATTTGTTTGGTGTATGTTGTTTGGCGTTATTTCCGATGAATGTGCTCCATATATAATATACCTTATATACCTAATTATTTATATTAACTCCCCACAAATTATTCTTCACCACCGTTCCATATTATCACGAGTATTAACGGAAGACCAGTGCTGGGAAAACCCCAGCAAATGCTTAGATGGTGACGTTTTCGGCAGGACATAGAGGATATATTACCTAGATTCGTATATTTTCTTCCCGTTGTTTGTTTTTCCATACGAACTTAGATAGTAGCACTGTCCCCGGCATTTTTACACATTTAATTCCTATCCATCCAAAGGTTGTCTGGAAAAAATCGTTTTATGCGATAAGACCGCCCATTGTACATTATAATTAATGTTTCATTGTTAAATGTTCTTTTTTTGTGTACAATAAAGTGTATTTTATTTATTTTTACATGTCTACATATTGTTTATCGAATAAACGTATTTTCTGTTTTTCTTCTCCAATTTTGATTTATTCTTTTATTCGGTGGAGAATGATTTCTAAATGATAGAGCCATTAGAGAAGCATTCTCCATCGAATAAATTTCTGACCTCCGTATCTTATTAAAACGATTGGTAATCCAGTTGCTTTTGTTTATTTATTTATTGAAGTACTGCCACATGATAGATATTATAAGAACAGAGTTAAATTACTTCTATAATTATATCTAGGTAGGGCATAGCGTTCATTCGCTCAAAGAGCAGCCCGACTGGGGCAGTACCTCCACCTTACAGAAGACATTCCTTTATAATAACATTAATCATTTTAATGTTGTGTTTCCGAGTGTGAGTACGGTTGCCACAGCTCATTGGGGTGGGGGGAAGGATCAGCGAGACTTGTTTGCTGACTTTTAAAGGCCGGCAACGCACCCGCGAGACTTCTGGTGTTGCGAGTGTCCATGGGCGGCGGTGATCACTTACCATCAGGTGACCCACTTGCACGTTTACAATAGAAATAGAAATATATTTATTCAACACGAACACACAAGAAATGAGTAGTTACAAGGTATAGCATAATACAAACACAAAAAATAATAAATATCGAAAAAATAAACTAAAATAAACGTTTGTCACCCTCTGATATAAAAATAATATATACCTGGTCTGATATGCATCACAATAACGGCGTACATAGCATTTGTACTAATTTTGTAACTAACGTTTAACAGGTATTAGTGACAACGATTTTTATGTGTAAATCTAAATGAAATGCAATGAATTAGGAGCTTAATACATTCTTTAAATACATTAAAGGAAAATTCACTTTTCATTTTATCATTTAAATACAGAAGTTTAGTTTAAAGTTATTTTGGACTTGTTTAAGCCGATACGTGAGCATACTCGATTTCCGCGAGCTCAAAAGATGAAATCATAATCACTTGTTTTGATTGATCACTTCTCCTAACACCTTCATATGTGAATCCCTAATTTTTCATGTGATCCGACATCTATGTATATGAAAGTATCAGTATCTAGTTTGTACGCTTATATGTAGTTTCGGTGTTCAATGAGTAACCCGACGGGGAAAATGCTTCCATCTCACATATACATAAGTAAAATTAACATATTTTTTATAAGATAACGCCCGCATTAGGGACTAGTCCCTGTGTCGCGGGGTACTTTACAAACATAGACAGACGCCAGCACATCAAGCTACCCCAATCTGTCAAATTTCTCCAATTGAAAGTGAACCTTATGCTTTTGTGAAAAAGTTGAAAATCTATAAAAGTAATTTGACAGATTGGGGTGGCTGGATGTGCTGGAGTTTGTACCTAAATATCTATGTTACTAGAAATAATATCTAATGTATACAACTATATTACTACAAACATGTTCTGACTATATACAAGCGCTTTTTTAAAGTCTACGTGAATAAAAACCTTTTTTATTTATTTATTTATTTATAGAGAGACGTACACAACTTACATCCACATTAGCAGAGAACATTACAGAATACAGTTATTTACTAAAAAAAATACCGGTTAATAATAACAATAATAATGATAAAAAAGGCAGCAATTATGGGAACGGCACGCATTGTGAGGTTCCTTTCTCTGCCGCCCTGACCACCAGCGGCCTAGGGCGTCACACCCCGCCGCAGGAGGAATTTTATTCTTTACATATTTATTTATATATTATTGTTTTTATCTCAATTTTATAATTATAAATGAGTGATAAATAAGAATTTAAACAAATCATTTGAAATAATATTAATATCCTGGGACATTATTTATACACGGCCCTCTGATCGCAAACTAAGCCGAGCTTGTACTATGGAAACCAGTTAACTGATATACTACATATACTACTTTTCGTTTGTGAATACATACTTATATATGATCAGAAATTAAACCACTTTGGCGGTCACCCATCTATGGACTGACCGCGAGCCTAGTTGCTTAACTTCGCCAATCACATACGTAGCGGTGAAGGCATCTAGCTATAAGCGCCTCAACTAGAACTTATATTGACACATTGTAGTTTCTTACGGTTTAGTATTTTTATCAAAGAACAGGTGCCAATATAGAGGAACTGAAGTTGAACAAGTGAATTTTGAGACCTGCCCATGAGATTTGGTAGCTTAGCAATTATACAATACTGTCTTTGTTAATTGTTCTGCTATTACATCGTGTCTAGGCACTGGGCACTGGGGTCAAGTTAAACTGTCTGTGAACTCGATATCCATTCTCCAAGTTGATCAATGCAATTTAACTGTTCTAAGCTTTCGAATTGTACAAACTGTAGTGCAACTATAGTTGTAACAGAGGCAGGACACAGCGTTCATTCGCTCAAAGAGCAGCCCGACTGGGGAAGTACCTTACAAAAGACATTTCTTAATAATAAACATAGTTTAGAACAGTAATTAAAGCAACAAAATATTTTCAATTAGTCCGTCCGTGCGGTATTTTTTATTACATGTATTTTTTACGTCACATATATTTTATTAAATCCTTAAATAAATAAATAAAAAATAAATAGCAATTTACTAAGCTATTATTGTTACTATAATAACTTTTTTATTTATTAAATAAAGTACCTAGTGTTTAATATGTATTAGAATCTCTTCTAGGCACTAATAAGTAATTTAATATTAATCTAAACTTCTTCATAAACATAAATTAATTCTAAGAATCAGTCCACCGATTTTCCTTATGTAATTTAATATGAATTTAAACTTCCACATAAACATGATTAATTCTAAGAATCAGTCCACCGATTTTCCTTAGTAATATTTGTTATGCGGAGGACACGTTCATGTGTTCTTTATTAATAACTCAATATTGTGTGCCTGCGCAAGAACTCATCGGGCCGGGGAAAGGGTCAGCAACACTAAACTTGTTTTCTGACTCTTTTAAATCCGGATACGCATCTGTATAACCTCTGGTGTTGCAAGTGTACAGAAGCGGCTTTGATAACTAAAGATCAGCTGACCCACCTGCACGTTTACCTTCCGTTTGTAAGTATATAAAAATATTCTCAACTATGATTGAAATATGAAAACCATACTGAGCACTATATAATAACTGACGGCCACCATAGCCCAGTTGGTAGTGATCCTGCCTACGAAGCTGGTGGTCCTGGGTTCGAATCTCGGTAAGTGCAAATATTTGTGTGATGAGCACGAATATTTGTTTCTGAGTCATGGATGTTTCCTATGTAAGTATCTATCTATATAAGTATGTATATCGTTTCCTGGTACCCATAGTACAAGCTTTGCTTAGTTTGGGGCTAGGATGATCTGTGTGACATTGTCCCCCAGATATTATAAGTGCACATGCTTATTATTTATGGCTGACCACAGTGACCACGCTTCAAATCAGTCAAATGCTAAACCACAAAACCGATACATTTGAAATAGATAGTTCTCATTTGGATATCTGAATTAACATAACACGCAATATATTATTCTCGTACTGTTAAGACAGCAATAGGCATGCGGTTCGTCTGATGGTAATCGGTCACCGTCTAGGAATGCTTGCAACACCTGGAGCATCACTTGCGTTGCCAACCCTGTAGAAACCTTTTCTCTCAATTTTTAAAGGCCCCATGCTAGAGTCTCTTGCGTACCGTATGAGATCGTAAAGGTTCTTAGCTAAGAAATTATTTTATTTTTTATATATCTAGGGACGATGTCACACAGATCAGATCATCCTAGCCCCAAACTAAGCAAAACTTGTACTGGGGCTATATAAAACATTTTAACCCAACGCCGTCACAGATTTATAACTGTGTATAAAAGAGGGTACATATTCAAATAATACAGGGTTTTCTTACACATATTCATGGAATAACTAGAAATAACTAGATCACAAAAATAAATGTCATGTACGGGTATCATATCCGGAATACGTGGATGTATTTGTAAAATAAATTTTTATATTTTTTACACATGGGTATCTTAAATTTCACTGCCAAGCTTATAAAATTTTGTTTTAATAATTACCAGCTGTGCCCCGCGGTTTTACCCGCAATAAACTTTATAAATTATAGCCTATGTATTAATCCAGGGTGTCAACTAACTCCATACCAAATTTTATTAAAATCGCTCCAGCCGTTTGGACATGAAGAAGTAACAAACACACACACTCACAAAGGCACACACTCACAAACTTTTGCATTTATAATATAAGTAGGATCATAATTCTAATAAACTTGATTGACTTCGAATGTGGAATGCGCTGCCTATACCAATACGACGCGTACAAAGTTTACCTGATTTCCATCATAGTGTAAAACATTACTAACAATTCCAATATAATTCACATTCCATAAAAGAACAATTATAATAATAATAATATGAATGTATGTATTGAAGGTTATGTACTGAGTACCAATGGCTTCTGTTATCGAGGTCTAAGTAAACCGATAACTGTCAGTTTGATTGTCGGTTCTCATTAAATTCATCGTCAAATAATAATAATTTACTGTATTAAAATTTGCGGAAATTTAGTGACTAATAGAATTAGCAATCTTACTGGCAGTTGTCACTGGCAATACAAGTGTCTACAGTTAGTAAATATGGCAATTTTAGATACTTCCTTGAACATTCTACTTATTTAATTTATTTTAATTTATTAAATATTTTAATACTTAGGCAACTTGTTACATATTACCAGTAAGTAAAAGAGGTGGGGGGTTCTCGATTCTAGGAATTGAGAACATCCTACTTTTTTTTGTGATTTTAATGTTTTTTTTATATGCATACGTTAAGCTAATTTGCTTCAGTTTTTATTCGGAGGAAGATTCCATGATGGTTCCATTAAACACAATTAGAATCGTACGTAATAAAGGCTTTAGGTTCTGTCCCTGATTTGGGGTAGGTCCCCATGGGATAGTCCTTCTCTATTTGATTTTAAGAATATGGGATGTATGTTACCATGGGAGTCCAATCCTGCGTTTAATGAAATAATGAAATTTATTCAGCATTTGGGTATTAACATACACTTGTACTTGTCTAGCACACAATTTGTTAGATAAACATAGTAGAATATACTATAAAAGTAACAAAAAAGTCTGTCTTATCACATATATTTTTTTTAAATCCTGAAATAAGTGACAAATTACTAAGCAATTATTTTTAAATTTAGTACAACTATATTAAAACTAAAGAATTGAAGACGACCAGCAGTTGGCTAGGGCAGAAGGCTCTCAGCCAGTAGCTTAATTTAAGCGACTAATTACTGAGGGCACCCCTATGGGATTCAGGCCACAGCACTGGGGGCCTTCAGCGGCCGTAAGAAGACGGGATTCTAAATGGTGTGATCACTTGCACGGTATAACCGATCACGTGTTAAGGCACCAACGCGATCCTCTCCGCTGAGGAAACTATCTAGCTAGGATAGTTTCCTGCGGTTTTTGGCTAAGCTCCGTTTAAATTTGCGTTACATTATATAAGACACTTTTTGTCAATACAAAACCCCATGTAGAACCAATGTAGGTCATTATTTCACAATATCAATAAACAGAAAATAACACAG
The DNA here is from genome assembly GCA_951640165.1 of Pseudoips prasinana. Classification (NCBI taxonomy): domain Eukaryota; kingdom Metazoa; phylum Arthropoda; class Insecta; order Lepidoptera; family Nolidae; genus Pseudoips; species Pseudoips prasinana. Next base: position 32,564,517 of record OX621245.1, on the reverse strand, counting down.
ATTTTTCTGCTATTCATAATATCGGAGGCAAATTATTGGAAGGAAAGAAAAATCTTCTGATACAACCTCGGAAATTCTTGACATCATTAGGGGATTAAAAAAGGTACAAGATGTACTTTGATATTATTAAGGGGGCCCAAGATATTTGGATGTCAATATATTTTATTATTTTGTTAAGTTTTCCTCTTCGTACTTAATGATATGCCCATTAAATATTACGCTGGATGGCATGCCAAATTGAAAACGTATTGAATATTTTTACGTGAATAATTAAGCGAAGCACGATTATAAAATAACTTGTCCGGGATTATTTTTAATGCATTTCTATTATCTATTATACTCCCCCTCTCTCTCTCTAATAAATATTGTATGAAAAGCACGGGGCACATGTACAGACGCCAGCACATCAAGCTACCCCAATCTGTCAAATTTCCCCAATTGAAAGTGGACCTTATGCCTATGTGATAAAATTGAAAATCTGTAAAAGAAATTTAACAGATTGGGGTAGCTGGATGTGCTGGCGTCTGTACATAGACCTTTCAAACGACTAAAACTGCGCACTATAACTGGTCGACAGGTCTGTATTTCGCGTCAAAATAAATCTATATATAATTACATAGCTTTGCATATAGTACATAAGTACATAGTAAAATACTTTGTACCTTTAAAGAACTATGTTGAAAAGGAATGGAATAGAATTAAAATTAGTTCAGTTGGTATTGCAAACAACGTACTGGGGGGCTACCGGCTAAGTCGCCGAACATCGTTATAGTGATTCAAATAAATAAAGGTTAAAAATGACTTAATCAATCGTTAAATCGGCTTCCATGGCGAGTTAACGATTGATTAAGTTATTTTTAACCTTTGTCACCGTAGCCTAGTTGGTAGTGCTCCTGCCTACGAAGCTGGTGGTCCCGGGTTCGAATCCCGGTAAGTGCAACTATTTGTGTGATGAGCACGAATATTTGTTTCTGAGTCATGGATGTTTTCTATGTATATAAGAATTTATCTATCTATATAAGTATGTATATCGTCGCCTGGTACCCATAGTACAAGCTTTGCTTAGTTTGGGGCTAGGATGATCTGTGTGACACTGTCCCTAGATATAGATATTATTTATTATATTATTTATTTGAATCACTATAACGATGTTTGGCGACTTAGCCGGTAGACCCCCTGGTGACGTCATTTTTATAGCCAATATTTTACATTTGTGTGATACTTACCAACAACATCAAGTCGTGCGGAAGCGATGTACTGTGGGTAGCCAGGGGCGTTCTGTATCACCTCACAGCTGTAGTTCCCGCTCAGCATTGGGACCACTCGTACTATGACTACGTGCGTCTCATTTGAGCTTAACCTCTGTGGAATTAAAACGTCATTAGAATTTGAGGTAATTTTCATAATAATGTCCTTCTAGCCGAATTTCGGCCACGGCAGCCAGTCTCAACAGAGATTAGCTATCTGCGCGGGACATATTATAGTGCACAAGTGTGTGCGCAAACACAGGAGCACTTTCATGGGACTTGGATGGGACACCTAGTGACACGGCTGGAAATACGTCAGGTACAGGACCAACGGATTTACGTGCTCTACGAGGCACGGGGGCATAATACCGGCAACTCCCAGACTTCGGTCTGATGTTGAGAAATTTTCTTTTTACAGAAAAGTCCCGACCCGGGATTTGAACCCAGGACCGCTTCTCTGCGGCTGAACACGCTACCGCTAGCCCAACGAGGCAGTCAAATATATATATATATATATATAATTCATATGTCATCATCATAACATCATATCAGCCGAATGACGACCACAGCAGCAGCTGGACAAAGGCTTCCCCAAAATATTTGGAGAGCAAGAGAGTTGTGTCCAGAATTTGGAGGGATCACACTAATATTATAAAGGCAATAGTTTGTGAGTGTGTGTGTTTGTTACTTGTTCACGTCTAAACGTCTGGGGTAATTTCAGTAAAATTTGGTATGGAGTTAGCTGATACCCAGGATTACCACATAGTCTATAATTTATAAAATTTTACTCGGGTAAAACCGCGGGGCACAGCTAATATGCCATAAACGCCACGCTTGGCAAACGGTTTCGCAATCGCAGTATGATGGTCATAGTACACAGAGCGACGCTTCTCTGCTAGATTTGACTTGAAAACAATAACATTCAGTTTAATTTCAGAGCGTTTCTGAATTTCGCAGGCCACGTTAAGCTCTCGGTCGCCGTTGTAGTCTTTTGAAAATAGTCGTTCAGCCGTGTCAGATGCCAACTGGGGGGCTTGAACAACTCTGACACCAGGGTAACCACTGTCCAAACGATAAAGTAAGAAAGTAATAAAAAAATTACGATTTTATTAAAAAAACAATTAATACGTAGTGTTAATTCCGCTAATTGTCAGTTTAATCCAGCCGGGATGCAATTTGCACCGCCCTCCCGCTGACAAAAAATGTGCATTTTTTGTCAGCGAGAAAGACAATATAAACAAACAAATTACATGCGCCGGTATGCTATGTATTTTGATTGTTATGGATTTGACGTGTTTCCAGACTTTAATAACATGGGTTTATTCAAGGCTAGAGTGAACAGGCACCTTATGGGTACGCGCAGTCCAGCGTCGACTACATCTTCACTTACTGACCATAGTCAAGCGCAAACCCATCGAGCATAAAAAAAAACAAAAATCCACAAATTTCGTTTCTTAATTCATCTTTTTACAAATACCAATTTTACAGACAATCTTTACTAAACATGTCCCAGTAAAAAACTATAGTGCTTGGAAGAAGAATATTTAATGGAATCTAATCATACATTCTTTAAACCTCACTTCTATCCCTTAAATTTAATCCTGATCCTGAAATACAGGCCTTGAGCCTAGTTTAGACACCAGTCTACCACAGTAATAATACTTACTAATGTATACAAAAATGATGTAAAGCTCTTACCATATAAAGTTTAGTTTTGTAATTATTAATATTGTGGAGAGAAATAAATAATTATCTTATCTTATTTAATAATAATAATAACTACTTCATAAATTTCACATCAAATACTTACATCAATTTTAATTCCATTTACAGGCATTACTCTCGTAGTAGGATTCTCCAGCGGAGAATACCTATAGAACTCTTGAGTGCCCCTATACCACTTAACGGAATATATCCCGTAGTCTTGCAGCTCGTACAAACAAGCCATGGTCACGTTCTTCCCGCGTTGCACAACTCGGGGCATGATGCGGAGTTCCGTGGTACGGAGGCCACCGGCTCCTGAAGACAAACAATTTTTGGTTAATGATTTATTTTTATTTATTAATTTATAGAGTACAGCCACATCATAAACAATAACAATTCACATAGAAAATAGTACAACAATGGTCACTGATGCAGATGACAATAACGGCGGCGTACATAATAATCACCACATTCAACAGTTATGTAAGATTAAATAAAGTACAAAAAATATATAAAATTTGAATTTATATTACATTTACAAATCTATACTAATATTATAAAGAGGTAACGTTTGTGAGTATGTGACATTGTAAGGGGTAATCTCTGGATCTACTGAACCGGTTTTCAAAATTATTTCACCAATAGAAAGCTACGTTATTGTGGGGTGTCATAGGCTATGAAAAATTGCAAAATTAATAACGCATATTTACTTACGCAGGACAGACGGGCAGGGACAAAAATATTTATAACGCGGAACTAAGTCCGCGGGCACTGCTAGTTATATAATGAAGACACTAAAATTGTGATATAGTAATAAAATTTAACAAATTCTATCTATATCAAACTAAATCAACCTAAGGCTAACTAATAATATACAATACAAGAATAAAAGTATAATCAAAGAAAAGAAATTGTGTTCCCGAAGAGTGTACTACGTGAGCTCGATAAATGGATGTGCGATTAACGCTTATGCGACAAAACTTTACTGCGACTCACCAGAGTTCGAATGCACGCTTGTGCGACACATTGAAGATCGTCATCTTGTAGAAATCTCGTTCTAACCTGACCAAACCGAACCGAACCAAACCAAAACATATTGATCGTTTAGCGAGATGTCGATCTTCAGAGTGTCACAAGTGTGCATTCAAACAATCGTAAGTCGCAGTACAGTTTTGTCGCAAATGCGTTAATCGCACATCCATTTGTCGAGTTCACGTAGTACACTTCCTCCCGAAGTAGTTTACCACTTGCCAAAATTAAGAAAAATAAAGACATTATCATACACCTAGGTTGCTTGCCACAATTTCAGATGCAACTTTAAGTTACATACTGAACAAATCACCCAAACTTGCAGCACATTTCATTTAGAAACAACAAGAGCCTCTTAATATAAACTTCTAAGACCAAAACTGGCCCACATTCTTAAGAAACAAACTTTGAACTCGAGCCAATAACTCGGCTAGCCAAACGCGGTCTGTTCCCATTTATCCACAAAACGATTTGAGACTGTGTAATAAATAACGTCGCAAGCAAAAAGCCTACCAACAAAACCACTTAGATATAGAGCTATCATTAGCACAATATCCCTGCCTCCAATTTCGGGGTCAAAATCTCTTGGTAAGTTCTCACTTAGGTCATAATAGGACATCATGTCAGCCGAATAACGCCCACTGCTGGACAAAGGCCTCCCCAAAAGATTTCCATAATGGAGCTGTGTTCATCATACATACATACATAGACTCACGCCTGTCTCCCAGAGGGGTAGGCATGGACAACGGACTTTAATTTGTCACGATCCTTGCACACCTCTTTCGCTTCGTTTACTGACATTATATTCTTCATATATGCTCGCCGGTTTGGGGTACTTCTGATCTGACCTTTCTTGAGTACGTCTCCGATTTTATCAGAGAATGTTCTACGAGGTCTTCCCCTTCCGGTTGTACCATTCACACAGGCCAGGTATACTTTTTTTGTCAATCTTCTTTGTGTTCATCATTTGGAGGGCTATGTCATAATCGCCACTCTCGGGTCGGGTTAGCGAGCGCAGTATGATAGTACACAGAGAGACGCTGCTGCCTGTTCTCTGATATTCTCTTGGGACGACTTCTACGCCCCTCACACGGGAAGAGATGGAGTGCCAAAATTGTATGCCTTCAGCCACACGGCAACATATTAGCATAATAGGAAATTTACCGGTAAATCTCAGTAATGTCTGGAATTAAAAACGATAACCAACTTATATACGAGGTCACAACTAAGATTATTTACATTGTATGCATAGGTTAACATACCTACACAAATACAACATTCATGAATTAATCTAGAAAAAAGGAAAATATATGTCTGTTACTATCGACATAAACGGCTTTATTATAATTCTCATCTCGTCAGTAGTAGCAATAACTTAAGAATGCCAGAAATTTTACACAGATACATAACTATTGGCAATTTCTTCTAAATCACGATACCCGGTTTAGTTTGTAAATTGATGGAACCACAACTGGTTGAAATGTATTTACAAAATGAATTAATTAGCCTAGTAACTAGGAAAAAGGCGGACAGACAATCTTGCAAAGGTCGCGAGAAGCCACTGGATGCGGGCAGCACAAGACCGGCCATTGTGGAGATCCTTAGGGTAGACCCTTGTACAGTAGTGGAGGTCTTTCGGCTGATATGATGAACTAGGAAAATATACTCGTATGTATTATCATATTTACCACCATTCTCATAGGGGTGAAAATCCGGTTTTCTAACCTAACCTATTTAAATTTATTGACTCTGTCTCAAAATGAATAATGTTATTGTTTCGATGTTTTTCTTTTGTTTCCTAAATATAATCTAAATTAATATTCATTCAGACAACCGATCGAGCAGATATTGTGTTTGCCTACTAAATAATTACTTTAAGTGGACCAAATCCCGTGTTCATGCCCGCTTGAGTATGTTTCGCCGGACCGTCTCAACTGGGCCGTGTTGAAACCGGTATTAGATGAACCTGCTGAGTTTGTTTCGCTGGGTCTTCTCAGCATTGGATCCGGTGGTAACATTAAAGCGCGACCATCGTGTTAAACACAAGGTATGAATTCAGTATTATAATAATAATACTGAATTCATACCTTAATATAGACAGAACCATTGAGACAATATGTCGTAAAATATAAAATTCAATAATTGAACCTAAACATAATCTTCTTGACAATAACTTAATACAAGCTAGCTAAATATTACTATCATTATAAAATAAATTGTATAAATTTTTTAACATTCCGTGTACCTAAATATCTTTAATAAGTAACTAAAAATAATAACTGTATTACTACAAACATGTTCTGACTATTTACTAGCGCTCTTTTAAAGTCTACGCGAATAAAAATCTTTTTTATTTTATTTTAACCCGGTATTATAACTTTGAGCAAAATAGTTCAACAGTATTAATGATTTCATAATATTTATTTAAGTATTACAATTTGTTCCGATGCGGCACTATTGGCAATATCTTCTAAATCCCCTAATTTTTTGAGCAAGGATTAACGTAAGAAATTATTACTACATATTAAATGGTACGTGTAATTTAATTAACAGAATATTCTAACCAACTGTTACAGGTTTTTAGTTATTTCTTAGATATTAACTTGTTGCTGAAATAATATAATACACTTATTTTACTTTTTCAATTCTGGGGATCACGCACTTTTGTAATTAAGTATGGGTGCGGGACTTGACCTTGTACAAGAAGCCATAAAGTTGGAATTACTTTTATTTCATTTTACTATTTTAATTAAACGAATCGAATTCTCAGTATTTTATTACTAATGAAAAATGTTTCGTGACTACCTTTGGTTGTACTTGAAACTGTTTCATTCGGGTTTATGTAACGTCGTCCTGAACCTTAACTAGAAGAGCAGAGTTGGGTAGAGTGACAGTTGCACAAAACAACACTCCAGATTGAATATCTCGTTGGTCCAGCGGTCGCATGTTCAACCGCAGATAATGGTCCAGGGTTCAAATCCAAAAAGGCCAAAAAGTGATATTGGGATTTTTCTGTCAAGAAAAAATTCTCAGCATCAGCCCAAAGTCTGGGAGTTGGAGGTATTACACCCTCGTGCCTTGGAGAGCACGTAAAGCTAACTGACCTCTTTTCGGTCGTATCTCTAGTCGTCCCATCGGATCATGAGAGTGATGGAATAGAAAGTGATGTAATATATCCGGCGCAGATTAGTATATTATTATGTCAAAGGAAGGAGATGGAAGGAGGTACACTCAGGCCTAGATTCCAAAGTAAAATATTTAGACACCACTCGCCACAATTATTTATTAGGTAATATAGACAAAATGTTACAAAATTACCGCTTTAAACATTAATTTAATAGATTTTTGCTATAAAATATTTAATTAACGTTTCCTGTCTATTGAGTACAATAATAGTGCCAAATTTTTACATGTATAAGTTAATAACATCCGAGGAATATGGTTAGACTCAACGGTTTTATTATGTATGAACTATCATTTATTGGATGCCAAACATTGAATTCCACATGAGTGAACGAATTAGTTTGCCCAGGGGTTAATGCACCAGAATGTTGTGAGCAATGCATCACAAGTTTCAGGAAGTAAGAATTACGGGCCTTCGCGGCTTGTTCTCAAATGACAACTGTGTTTGAAGAACAATGCTTTTGATTGTGACGTTTACATGACTAAGCTCATTTAAATGCCATTACAACTATTTATAATATAGCTTGTATGAAAAGAAAAGAGCACACATAGAATTGTAATTATCTTGAGCTAAATGAAAAGAAAACTTAAGTTATCAAATTCACAACACCTAATGTGAAACAGGTGACAACCAATGTACGACTTAATGTAGAATAGCTATGTTCTTGGGTATCACAATTGACTCAAAACTACAATGAAGCCTATAAATAGAAAAACTTTCCGGCAAATTAAGTTCTGCAGCATATGCAGTTAAAACTATTAGACGGTTCACTGATGTTGAGACAGCTAGAATGGTTTATTTCAGTTATTTTCATATAATTCTTCTCTGGAGTAGTTGCATAACTACTCCAGAGAAGAATGGTCATTAACAGTGAAAATAATTTATTTGATCTTCTTCGGAACGTTGGATAAAATCAGAATTTGGCATACTTGTCAAGGACTAGTGACATACATAACATACGTATGAAGCTTATAACAGCGTCATAAAATAAGAGACAAGTTAAAAGTAGTGTACTACTTATGAGGCCGGTATAATATTAGTGCGCACTTTTAGTAGATTGACAGTTCTATAATTGTTGTTTTCTTTTCGTTATAGGTATATTAGAGAGAGATGTAATGACATTTAAATTAGCTTACCAATGTGAAAGACAGAATCGCAAGCTATTGTTTAAATACAGTTGCCAATTGAGAACAAGCCGTGAAGGCCCGTAATTCTCACTTCCTGAAACTTGTGATGCATTGCTCACAACATTGTGGTGCATTAATCCCTGGCTAAACTAATTCGTTCACTCATGTGGAATGAAGTGAGTTTTGCTCTAGTGTGTATCTCTCTGTATTAGCCGTTTATGGAGGCACGTTATCAAGTATAGTGGTTTCAAAATACCTAACTCCAGTATGTTTGTGGCGGAATATGTGTATCTATTTGTTTAATTTAGGTGAATATCTGGTGTAACATTAATTTGGACGTAAGTTAAGGACCTTAATTTGCATATGAAATTGAACAACGTTTAACAGATCAACGTGTAAAATAATTAAAAATATTCTTTTCGTTTTTTTTTTATTTTTTAAAAAGACAACGCCTCCACCTGGGAATCTAATCCCTGTGTCCCGGGGTACTTTACAAACATATAATAGACGGACATAAATTACATCCAGACTCAGAACAAGTATTTGTGGGTCACACAAATAGTGGTCCGGCGCGGGACTCGAACCCGCGACACGAAGCGACGAGGTGACTGTCTTAGCCGCTGCGCCACAAGTGCAGTACTATTAACCGAACGAAATAATACTGAATGTGTGTGTATGATAATACTGCCTGCCTCGTTGGTCTAGCGGTAGCGTGTTCACCCGCAGAAAACGAGGTCCTGGGTTCAAATCCCGGGTCGGGTCAAAAGTGATTTGGGACTATTCTGTAAAAAGAAAAATTCTCAGCATCAGCCCGAAGTCTGGGAGCTGGCGGTATTGTACCCCCGTGCCTCGGAGAGCACATAAAGCCGTCTGTCCTGTACCTCACCTGTTTCCGGTCGTGTCGCTAGGCGTCCCATCGGATCATGAGAGTGATGGAATAGAAAGTGCTACTGTATTTGCGCGCATACTTAAGCACTATAATATGTCCCGCGCAGATGGCTAATCTCTACTGAGACCGGCCGCCGTTGTCGAAATTCGGCTAGGAGGACATTATTATTTATTATGATAATAATTGCAATATTCTTAATTTAATTTAAATAAAAGCACAAATTTAATTTATTTTTATATGATAGCCAGGTAAACGCAAAATTCAAAAATTCAAAATTCAAAAGTCGTTTATTCCGTTAAAATATTACATTTGTGTGGAATCGTCAATTTTTTTTTACCCTACCGTGCAGTGCATGACGTGGCAGCTACTGAGAAACACTGCCAGAAAACTCAGTAGGAATCCTTTTTTAAAATATATATTTCTTAAATAAATTTACATTGTATTTAAATGTGTTAATTTAGAGCGACTCAATCCCAAGCTGTTTTGTCACTTAAATAATCAGAAGTTTTGTAATAAGCCCTGCTACACAATTTGGCTTTTATAATTCTTTTAAACTTATTCATAGACATTTCTCGGATATCACTGGGAAGTTTGTTATAGAATCTTATACATTGCCCCATAAAAGAGTTACTTACTTTGTGGAGACGGGTGGTATGTAACACAAAGTTATGCTTATATCGAGTATTTATATTATGAGTATCACTCCTTTTACAGAAGGAGTCTTTATATTTATGCATATAAATTAGATTCTCATATATATACTGACATGCTACAGTCAGAATGTTAATCTCTTTAAACTTCTCTCTCAAAGATTCTCGCGGACCAAGTTTATATATTGCTCTTACAGCTCTTTTTTGCAATACAAATATGGTGTTAATGTCCGCAGCGCTACCCCAGAGAAGAATTCCATAGGACATTATACTATGAAAATAACTGAAATAAACCATTCTAGCTGTATCCACATCAGTAAGCCGTCTTATAGTTTTAACAGCATATGCAGCAGAACTTAATTTGCCTGATAGTTTTTCTACTTGTGGGCCCCATTGTAGTTTTGAATCAATTGTGATACCCAAAAACACAGTTGACTCAACAGGGGTCAATCCAGCTCCATTAAGCTGTACATTGGTAGCCACCTGTTTCACATTAGGTGTAGAGAATTTTATGACTTTAGTTTTCTTGTCATTTAGCAAAAGATTATTAGCATTAAACCAATGAACAACTTTAGAGATTGCGTCATTTACTTCGTCAAAATTGCGTAATTGTCGATTTATTTTAAACGTCAATGAAGTATCATCCGCAAACAAAACAATCTCATGTTTATCCCTTACATAGTAGGGTAAGTCATTTATATAGATTAAAAATAAGAATGGGCCGAGAATCGATCCCTGTGGAACGCCCATTACCACTGGGGATCCCGCAGATTTTTTACCATTTATATCGACCTTCTGAATTCTATTGCCCAAGTAAGAAGTCAAAAGTTCGAGAGCCTTGTTCCTGATACCGTAGTGGTGTAGTTTCCTGACAAGAGTGTCATGATGAACACAATCAAATGCTTTGGACAAATCGCAAAAGATACCTAATGCATCCTGCGAGTCCTCCCAAGCCGCGAATATACTTTTTAACAGATTGACTCCTGCATCTATAGTTGAACAACCCTTCGTGAATCCAAACTGTTTTCGATGAAGTAAATTATGTATATTAAAGTGACTGAGCAACTGGCTAAGCATTAGCTTTTCAAATATTTTACTTAGAGTGGGCAATACGGAAATAGGTCGGAAATTTGAAGGATCTGAAGTATCACCAGCTTTAAACAATGGAATAATTTTACTATACTTCATCAAGTCAGGAAATACGCCAGATGCGACACAGCAATTGAACACAGCAGCTAGATGTGGGGCGATTATAGTTATAATTGATGAAATAGTCTTAACAGATAAACCCCACAGATCCCTAGTGGTTTTCATATTAATACTTTTGAAAGCATTCAAAATATCTTTAGGGTTAACCAAGCAAGCGGGTCCCTGATGGTAGGTGGTAACCGCTGCCTATGCACCTTCGCAACGCCAGAGGCTGCAAGTGCGTTGCCGACCTTTAAGAAAAGAATAGGCTCACTTTTTGTAGTCTGCCACGTCATAGGCACACAAAACGCAATGTGGGGCGGGCATTTCTTCGCCTTGTGATCCTGTTGGCCATAGATGAAGCATGACGCAATCCACTATGATACTATCTCTAGTTACATGCTATATAGTAGCATATTGAGCAATACCTTTGAATATGCTTAAGCAAGACGTTTTAAGATTCTTTCACACTTCAATAGTTACAAAATCTCTTTGCGTTCACGTTGCTCGAAACGTTCTTCACAGTTCAAGAATTCTATTTCCTAATAACTATTTCAAAAATATCTCTACGGTTCGTATTTATGCATGGTTCAATAAAACTATATTTTCTTAAATTCGTTCTTCATATTAAACGAGCGAATAAAATTCTATACTATATTTTATTCTATTCTATACTATATCAGTTAAGTCGGGTACCGTGCGTAAACACAAGTTTGCCAAGTTGCTCCTCGTAAATTAATCATAAAAGTGGTTTTAAATACTGTTTTGACAAATAATTTACTAGAACATCAACTAATAAACTATTGTGAACATAGTGTGACTAGTGTATGTGAACTTTGTTGAGGTATAAAACAATAATTAATAAAAAACTAAATCAACAACTGGCAGTTTCAAACAGTATCGGGAGAACGCGTAACCGCCACCATATGCACGGCGCTTAAGACCTTATTCGCGTCGACTCCCACATAGTGAACCGTGACCGATACCTGCCGACTTGCTGTGTTTATTACTTCGCCGTTTGCGCATAACAATATCTTGTGTGTTTACCTTCGAGAATGAATAAACCAAAATTGGTCGATTCTTCCTCTGCGGGCGGAAAGGTTGACGGGGATGTAAACGTCACCGTCAGGCGGCCCGCTAGTCAATGCACAGACTCTACTAAATATGTTCTACGTACGGATATTGCTAGCATTATTAGAACAGAGACTCGCGCCGCAATCAAGGAAGCAATTAATGAGGAGTTTTCGGTATTAAGGCAAGAAATTAGCGACTTCAAAGCAAATATCAATTTTATAAGTGAAAAATATGACGCTGTTACGACGAGCTTGAAATCTTGTACGGATGAACTTAAAGTCTTACGCAGCGAAAACAACGGTCTTCAAAGCCAGATGAAGGACATGGAAACCAGATTATCAAGGCTGGAACAGGATGCGCGGCAGAACAACGTAGAAATTCATTGTCTGCCAGAACATAAACAGGAGAACCTCATTAAAACAATGGTACAATTAGGCAAAGTTGTTTCCTACCCTATAGCTGAGCATGAAATTTTAGCTTGCTCTAGAGTTCAAAAGCTAAATCCTGCCTCAAAACAACCTAAGGCGGTGATTTGTAAGCTGTCCAGCAGGATTAAGCGCGACAACCTTCTGGGAGCTGTGTTATTGTACAATAAGTCCAACCCCAAAAATAAATTGAATACCAAACTTTTGGGATACGGTGACCATGAATCTCCTGTGTATGTCAACGAACACCTTACCCCCGCTAATAAATCTCTGCACGCGGCCACCAGGATAGCAGCCAAGGAAAAACAATACAAGTTTGTTTGGGTCCGTAATGGCAAAATTTTTGTGAGAAAGGATGAGTCAGCACCTTCACTAATTATATCGCATTCTGATAGTCTCAAAAAATTATTATAAAAAGGTACCTTATTGCATTATAAAATGTTAAGATAGGTTAATTCTGTTAACTTTCGATTATCTGAATATTTATTACCAAAACAGTAGAAGCATAAGAGGAAAATTACATACAATATTTACAAATGTGCTTTCTATGAACTTTCATATCATTGTGTTGACCGAAACTTGGTTAAACGATAGTATTTGCGATGCTGAGATATTCGATAACCGCTATCAAATTTTTAGAAGGGACAGACAGTCTAGAACATTTTGTGAAGGTAAGGAAGGAGGAGGAGTGCTTATTGCCACTTTGAAATCCTTAAATGCGTATAGATCGCAATCATTTGAAACAAGCTGCGAAGATCTATGGATAACTATCGATTTGTCATCGCAAAATATGGGTTCTAAGAAATTACACTTATGTGCAGCATACCTTGCACCTCCAGTTACACTGGATCGTATCTCATATTTCACTAGCAATGTAAACAATGTCATTGATAATACCGATTCTGCCATTTTAATAGGTGATTTTAATATGAGCTTCATTGAGTGGACCCACAACTCATCCCATATGGAACCCGTCTCTTCTGGTAACAATATTTCTAAAGCCTTTGTTGACTTTCTGTCGGCTAATGGTTTGAAGCAATATAATCGTATCTTAAATAAACAAAATAGAATACTTGATCTAGTCATTTCAAACTTGAAACAACCCATTGAGGTCTCTGCATCAACTGACATGATTTCTAAAATTGACGAATTCCATCCTCCATTAGACATTACTATTCATCTTAATCTTCCACCAACACTAAAGGTTAAAACTACACCTACTTTTAAGTACTATAAAGCTGATTATGTAGAGGTTAGAAAACGCTTATCTGAAATTGACTGGAGGCTTGCCTTACAATCAAGTGTTACAATAGATACAGCTGTTGACATGTTTTACACTTTGCTTAGAAAGATAATATTTGAAGTCATCCCATACCAAAAATCAAACAATAACAAATACCTTAACTGGTATAGTAAAAACTTAATAAAACTGCTTCACGAAAAGGAAAATCGTCGTCGAAACATGATCAAGTATAAAAATAAACGAGATGAGTATGAGTACATTATTTTAAAAGAAAGATCAAACAAAATTATTAAAGACGAATATCAAAAGTATTTAAGAATTGTCCAGGAAAATATTAGTAAAAACCCTAAACATTTTTGGTCCTACATAAAAAGTAAACGCAATTGTAATAGTGTCATCCCTAAAAGCATGAAATTCAATAATATAGTAGCAAGTGCCGGCAAAGATATCGCAAACCTATTTGCCACAAGTTTTTCATCAGTCTACGATCCTCCATCGCAAAGTAGCACGCATAATTACACTACTCAGATCGTTGGTCATCAGAACAACTTAAGTGATATTTATCTCTTGAAGAGTAATATTGAGAAACATTTAAAGAGCTTAGACATCACAAAGGGAGCGGGCCCTGATGGCATACCTCCAATCTTTTTAAGGGAATGCGCTAGCGCTTTATCTGAAGCACTAGAGATACTGTATAATAGATCTCTGATGGAGGGCAGATTTCCGGAAATCTGGAAGCAAGCAATTGTTGTCCCTATCCCTAAAACTGGTGAGAAATCTGACATCAGTAACTACAGACCTGTAAGTATTCTCTCTGTTTTTGCTAAGGTTTTTGAAGCATTATTGTGCCCATTTATAACATGGCACATTAAACATACCATCACGAGCCATCAGCACGGTTTTATTAAAAACAGATCCACAGGCACAAATCTTATTACTTTTGTTGATCGAACTATAAGAGATTTAAGTAGAGGCAATGAAGTTGACGCTGTTTATAGCGACTTTAGCAAAGCATTCGATAAAGTGAATCACAATATTCTTTTGCAGAAGCTGAGCACTATATACTGTATCAAGGGATCTCTACTGGACTGGTTTAAATCATATTTAATCCAACGAACCGCTAAAGTAGTCGTTAACGGATATACCTCTGATGTTTTTATTCCAACATCCGGAGTACCGCAGGGCTCGCACGTCGGTCCCGTGTTATTTATAATGTTTGTGGACGACATTAAATATGTTATACGCAATTCTAAATTCGAGATGTACGCTGATGACTTGAAATTATCAAAAATAGTTAACTGTGAAGAGGATCGTAGACTTTTGCAAGATGATGTGGACAGATTGTGTAGTTGGTGTGACAATAATGCCATGTTATTAAACGTTAACAAATGCCATCACATCAAGTTCTCCCGAAAAAGAAATAAATTTCTTACTTCCTATACTATGAAAGATCAGGTGTTAGATGTAGTTACCGAGGTTAGAGACTTGGGTATTCTGGTAGACTCTGAGATGCGATTTAATAAACACGTAGATAACACTGTCAGTAAATGTCTACGCATGTTGTCATTTATTAATCGCAACACTAAGCAATTTAAGTCTCTTCCTGCTTTAAAGACCCTCTACTTCTCATTAGTGCGCAGCCACCTTGAATACTGTTCTTTTGTTTGGTATCCCAATTATGAAAATAGTATTCAACGGTTAGAAAATGTACAGAAAAGGTTTGTAAGAAGAATCTCTGCAGTAGCCGGTATCAAACGTAGTATTAAGCATTACGAGGACAGACTGAACCACTTCAAGATGAAATCATTACGTTGGCGTAGGGACTTCTTGGGTTTGACTTTCCTATTCAAAGTTATAAACCAATCCGTAGACTGTCAAGATTTAGTAAGTCAGTTGAGCTTAAACGTGCCTAGACCGTCTGCCAGAATCCATAATTATAAACCTTTCACGATAGACTTTAATAGAAATAGATATGGTTATAATGCCCCTTATACTTACATCCTCAGAAAATGTAATGAAATATTTTATAATTGCGATCTAGATGTTTTGGGGGGCAAAATAATTATGTTTAAAAAAGCCATTTTCAAAAACATGTAAGTAAAGCACACTGTTGTCTGTGTACAAAAACACATACTTATGTAAT
Organism: Pseudoips prasinana; assembly: GCA_951640165.1. Classification (NCBI taxonomy): domain Eukaryota; kingdom Metazoa; phylum Arthropoda; class Insecta; order Lepidoptera; family Nolidae; genus Pseudoips; species Pseudoips prasinana. The sequence goes on along the minus strand of OX621245.1, from coordinate 32,548,614 downwards.
AAGCTGCAAGTTTCTTTTTTATGTTTAATGCGTGTACCTAGCTGTTAATTATTATTATTCTGTTAATGTTGTGCCTACCTTTAATTTAGATGCATGTCTGATCACCTTAATACAATGTCGTGTAATAATGTTAAACATGTATTTAGTTGGTAAGCCTTAATTAAATAAATAAATAAATAAATAAATAAATAAAAATAAAAAAATACGTTTTATATCACGTAAAAGCATATGAAGTATATTATATTTCTCGAGATCAGGATGGCCAAAATCCAGAAAAAATCCAGTTATCTTCTATTAGGTATAAAAAATTCTCGTGTCACCATGTCGGTAACCATCCTCCTCATCCGGAACGGCTTAACCGAATTTAATGATTTTTGTGTATATTTTTTATATTTGAGAAACTGTCGTAAAGTATTTTAATACTAACTGATAAGGGTAAGGTATAAGTCATAAAAAATTTAAACGGTTACGTTACATCGCTGTATGGTGACGCTCGCTGTGTGGTGACGGCGAAGAATATCATCACCAACCATAGAATGGGCAGCAGCGTTTAACTGTGAACTACGACCAACCAACTGCAATCACTAAACCGTCTGCCACCCCACGCCATGCCACGCCACACCACACCACGCCACACCACGCCACGCCACGCCACGCCACGCCACGCAACGCCACGCCACACAACGCCACGCCACGCAACGCCAGGGGTTAAAGCCTTTAATCCAGTGGTAGACGTAATTTGGCTGACATGATAAGTTACGGTACACATGACGAAAACCGTTCTTAACTATTACAACATCACCATCACCGAAAAGACTAAAGATCCATGCACTGAATTTACTGAGCGAAATGTGGTCGTTTCTTAACGTCAAAACTGCTCAGTACCATTCCAGAACTCGAATCCAAGACTTACCAATATTCAGTTGTCTCAATTGGCGGCTAAATTGTTCTATAATTATTTGAAAACCTCCTCAAGCGTTTTATTTGGTAATGTCGAATTTTTGTTCGTAGGAATACGTTTGAAAAATTCAACAATTTCCCTCTCATACAAATCAAGACGTGTGCAGGCTATGGAAATATTGGCCATTTTGTTTTATGCTCAGCCGAGCCGGCTATTTTATGATGTCATTCGCTGTATGAATTTGAGGGTTCCCGTAAGCTCTTATGTTGATGTCAAATTGTTTGCTTTTTAATGCTTTTCATGCGAAACGCATGAGAGTATTGTATTAAAAATGCTGCGTCATAGCTTTACTTATACATTAATGTCATACACTTGTCATACACTTAATGCCTAGCAACTAAACACGAGCAGTGTTTAGTTGCTAGGCATTAAGTGAATTCATCATTGTATCAGCTAAAGTACGTCCACTGCTGGACAAAAGCCTCCCCAAAGAATGGGGGGATATGCCATAATCGCCACGCTTGGCAGACGGGTTGGCGATCGCAGTAAGATGGTCATAGTTCACAGAAAAAACGCTGCTGCCCGTTGTCTGGTAGGTATTTCATCGAATGATTTCTACGCCCCCTACGGGATGAGGTGGGGTGATGATATTCTATGACCAAACAGCAAGTTAAGTGAATTAGCTGCATTTAAAAAATTGTGTAGGGAGGTAATGGTATTAACGATTTTTGCTACTCGTATAGCTGTAAAACATGTCTCATTTCTTATATTTAAATGAATGAAAGATGTTTTATAGTTCTACCAGTTGAATAAAACCGTTCGATTATAATTTACGTAGGTAGTTAATTTGGCGCATTTGAGGAGAGGAATCGAATGCTTAAAGAAAATCATTGATGTTGGAAATAACGTCTGAATAAGACCTCTAGACAGTAAATAGAAAATGTTTGGGCCATAAGGTCCGAGAACGCGGGCTTTTCCAAGTAATATCAAAACGCTTGATCAACGCTATATTATGTGACCAAACGGCTGGCTAATGTTTTAGACAGTTACCTATTAAGCATTGGCATCCGCAGCGTAGCACTTTAGTACTGTAATTTAACAGACCTTAAAAATGTTCGATATATTCTATGTTTATAGTCCGATTGTACTACAATTTATGTGGCTGTCTCGAAATTTCAGAATACTAAGGGCGGCTTGCACGAAATTTCGTTTAAATATATCTTAAACAAATTTAACTAAATACGTTTAAATCGATAAATGTGTTTAACATGATTACGTTTAACTACCTCTTGCATCACGTTAAATGCGTTTATCGTGTCGGTATAGCAGTTCCCCTACATTTCGTTATAAGTAAGTAACAGATGACACTATTTTTTAAACAAAAAATACGTATTTCTGCGCGAAAGTGTGCGTAAATTGAATCGTCCATGTCATGGAAACATAACCTTTCAAAATAAATGTAAATTTTTGCTAAACGCATTTAGCTGCGCTAAATAGCTATTTATGGCTATTTAACTTTGACAGCTCTCTAAACGCGTTTAGCGACTTATTTAGCATGGTGTAAGGCGTTGCAATGACTTAAACGTGAATTTTAATTTTAATTGGATTTAAATAGTATTTAGTGCTATGGTGCAAGCCGCCCTTAAAGTATCCTCAAGGTATATTTTTATGGAATTAGTCCCTATAGATTTGTAGTATAAATTATGTAATGTATGTCAGTTCTATGTTTATAAAACCGTAATTATGTTGTTGTAGAAAATAAAATTGCAATCGGTTCAGTTTTGCATTCGATAAAGAGAATATGAGATTATGTTGAGGATGTAATTACTGCTTTCTTTATCACATGTATGTGCGAAGAGCCAGTCCATCCAGGGCAGTGATCATTCCTTTTGCTTTTTGAAATTTCAACAATTAAATCACTACATAACAATAGTTCTCAGTGTAACAAAAATTTAACTAGATTTGTCCACATACGGACCGGTTCATGAGCTTGGTAAATCAATGCCTTCCACGCTTTAGGTCGTGGGTTCGATTCCCGCCCACGCCACGACAGATATTTGTGTGCATGAACATGTCTGTTTGTCCTGAGTCTGGGTGTAATTATCTGTATAAGTATGTATTTACAAAAAAAAAACTTGTGTGTACTTATGTACACGCGTTAGAAGTTATACTTCTTAATATACAACTTGAATATAGTTATCAATTTTCATACCACCTATAACTAACGTCATGCTGTTATTTTTACGATGCGCTCGCAGATGCGCGCGCATCGTCAAAATTCACTCTCATACCACCTAGAACTAACTTCATGCTGTTAAATTTTTTGGTGTCAGTGTGCGCGCGCATCGTAAAAAATCACTCTCATCATTTTTCTCCATCGCGCCAAATGAAGTATAACTTCAAAAAAAAAGATTTTTTGTAGAATGACCGTTATCTGGTTTCCATAGTATAAGCTGTGCTTGGTTTGGGATCAGATGGCCGTGTGTGAATAATGTCACAGAATAGTATTATTATTATGTATATTTCCTAAGCTTTAAAAATAACAATAATAAACATAAAAACCCATTCCGATAGAAAAGGAATTTACGACTTATTACGTCTCGTATTGTTAGAAAGTCTTTTACAGAAAATACGAACATCCGAATTGTGAAACTTACATCTGCCCCAAAGAATTGAATCTATTGTCTCATTCGAACAACACGATATCCTAGGTAATTCTATTAACCTAGCTTTCTTATCTACAAAAAAAGTTACATTTAGCTACAATTCCAATGCATCACAATGAGGTTTACATTTTCTTCTTTTTGTTATAGATATCATAATGTGAACGTACCCAAGGGTAACCCCAAAACTGAATATAAAAGGAATTCTTTTTAGCTGGTAGAATACGCGGTGTGTTCTTTGTATATTTAATTTTACTGTGTCATATTTATTTGGCGTATATTTTTAACGTCAAATGAAATATGAGTTTGTTTTTTAGGTGGGCAGAATATTTTTTATTCACGTAATATGAAATGAAGCTGATAATAAATTTTTGTCTTTTTTTTTCTTAGGATTGATATCACTTTATCTTTAAATTAAATTTTTGTAAGTATATAATTACAGTCATACATAGGTTCTTGTCCAAAAATTACGTATTATTAATGTTTAAAATAATTAAAAACAAATTATTTAATGGCAGAAATAGACAAAAGTAAACATACTTTTCTTGATTTTGATACTTGCCTATCTAATCAATACATATATACATAGACTCACGCCTGTTTCCCAGAGGGGTAGGCAGAGACAATGGATTTCCATTGGTCACGATCTTTGCATACTTCTTTTGCCTCGGTTACTGTCATTATATTAAGTAAATCTACTCAGATTTACAAATATTTTGATAAGACAAGTAAGATTCATCTTCTTCATCATGTCAGCCAAAGTACAGACACCAGTACATCAAGGTACCCCAATCTGTAAAATTTCTTAAATTGAACCCTATGCTTATGTAATAAAGTTGAAAATCTATAAAAGAAATTCGACAGATTGGGCTAGCTGGATGTGCTGGCGTCTCTACGTCCACTGGACAAAAGCCTTCCCAAAGAATGGGGGATATGACATAATCGCCACGCTTGGCATACGGGTCGGTCGCAGTTTGATGATCATAGTTCACAGGATATTGCTGCTGCCCGTTCTCTAGTAGGTATTCCCTCGGACGATTTCTACGCGCCCCACGGGATGAGATGGAGAGATGATATTCTATGCCGTCACCACGCAGCAAGTTAGCGATTCATCATCATCATCATCATCATATCAGCCGAAAGACGTCCACTGCTGGACAAAAGCCTCCCCCAAAGATCTCCACAATTGCCGGTCTTGCGCTATTCGCATCCAGCAGTTTCCAGCGATTAGTAAAAATAAATTAATTACACAGCCCACGTGCATTTATATTTATTGTACCTATAAACATAGAATAAGTTTCATCTAATCAATAAATTTATCTAAAAGTTATTTTTTTAATTGATTGACTATATTATATAACTTTTTTATTAAGTTCAGCATCTTTTGCCAAAATGTAATTTTGCAAGTATCTATTCTATTCGATAAGCTTTAATGTGCGCTGAAATCAATTCAATTGAATAAATAGGCTTTTATTTTATTTATCCTTCTATTTAATTTATAAAAAAACATCATACTGCACAATGAAACCAAAACCAAAAAAAGCTCTTTGTGACTTTTCTTTGGTATCCATCATCATTTGGTATCAACCAAAAAAAGATAAAACTAAAAATAACAGACACTCGTACAACGTAATTATTTTGCAACTCTAAAAACTGCACTTATCTTTCAATAATAATTAATTTCATACTTAGAATCTCTAGGATTCTTAGAATATACTTAGCTTTGAATAAATTTCTAGACTGCTATTTTTTACTGCATAAATTAACAGCAAATAGAATCCGCAAAGGCACTCGTTCGTTGAAATACTAAGTCTTCTGATAAAACTTTAATTATGCTACAAACAAGCAATATATTCTGAAAATAATCTATCATTTTCAGGTAACATACCTACATAAAACAAAGATTATGTTTAAAAAAAAATGTTATCAAACTAATTATTCCACGAAAAAAGGTGCAGATCTCTTAGCAAAATAATTTTAACATAGCTTTTTATTAATTACAAGGGCATCATTTTAATAAATTTATTTAATGGCATCTATCAAAAAAAAATCGTAAATGGATTGGGACATTCCCCTACGACATGTTGGGAAATCCCCCTAAGTGCCATTTAAAATATATCTAATTTTGGTATCATTTGTTTGAAAAGAAAATGCTGGTGAACCTAAAATATAAGATAGGCTAGAAAACTGGAGAGTGCTAATTAATTTATTCACTGGTTAGGTAACCCCTTTACTTAACACTTTGCAAGAATATATATTCAGATAAATAATAATTTAATCATTGACTATCGGTAGCAGCGACATATCTACGAACTTAACACGTGGACTTAAATCACAACTGCCTAAATCAAGACTACCAACCCAATAAATCAAAACTAAGAAAGTCAATACGTATTTTTTACCTTTAAATAAATATCGCTGTAAATCTCCTACTAAGTATTTGAAACTCGCTTAATATCAGGCAATAACCGTAAGTTGTACGAATATAGAGTGTTTTAGTTCTTATTGGTGAGAACGCACCTGCTACAGTCCGTGTTGTAATATTTCTCGCTGTTCATGGAGATTTGGTGTTAGCGATAAACTTTAAGCGATTGATGTGAGGCTGCAGAGTGAGTTATAATAGAATAAGAAATAATATCCTGGGACATTATTTACACACGGCCATCATCCCAAACTAAGCAGAGCTTGTACTATGGAACCCAGATAACTGATATACAACATATACTACTTTTCTTTTGTAAATACATACTTATATTGATAAATTACACCGACTCAGGACAAACAGACATGTTCATGCACACAAATATCTTTCCTGGGTGGGTATCGAACCCACGACTTCTGGCGTGTAAAATAAGCATTTGCCAACCACACCAACAGGCAACATTAAACGAGAGATGACAGCTAGGGACTCTTAAAAAAGCAGCAGATAGGCTTTTCTGAAACACGATCACAATTTTTTTCTAGCTGTTGGTATAAGTATTCGCCTTGAACCAAGGTTTGAACCCCAAAGCGGGAACCCTTGGGCGCGGGTTACTTAGTTTTACTTGGCTAGATGGATTTTGCCCCGGTCCTATTGTCCGGTATCCCTGTGAAAGTCTGTTAGCTAACAATTAACGTCACGCTAAAATAGCCTGAAATCACGCAGTTTGGAATCTTAAAGTTAGCAATATCAGATAATATACAAGGGGTAACATAATAGTGGACCTAGAAATATATATCTATGAATTAAACTAATAGAACAAAACCAGTTTGTGAAATACGAGGACATTCCTTGACGTCCTTTACAAAACGTATCGACTGATCGTTATTCTTCTATGGGGAGTTAATATTTTTTGTGTATTTTATATGCTTGACTTTGTTCAGTTTCATAGGTAAACTAACCTTATTTAACTAGTCCAATAATTATATTACATCTTGTATAAGCTTAATAATGTTTCAAATCAATTTTTGGCAAGATAGAAAATATTTATGTCACACTTTTTGACAAAACATGAATATTAAATACAGGACAAATGAGGTCCTGAATATAATTTTCAAAAGTTAAACACGCTTCGACTAACGCGGTAACAAACAAGAACAATTAATAATAGTGCTTGTCATATCAAACTTATTCTTTTATTTTGTTTTATGTATAATTTTTAAGAAACGTATTGTTTTATGTATGATATTTGTGTAGCAGATCTATGACTCACTGTGGCAGGTAGCTGAAAATCAGCGTTACAGCCACATTGTGGTTGTAACATCATGCTGAGCTGCTAGCCATTTGAGCGCACAAAAATGTTTTAGTAACACTAATATGGAGTATTTTGTATGGTATTTATTTTTATTTTATGTCCTCATTGTTACTCTAATTATGAATTTTTTGTATCTTTATTATGTGCTCAATAAATATTTTTTTCGTCTTCTCTCTTCTTCTTCTTCTTCTATTAATCCGATTAATAGCTCTTTTACTGCGATCATCGCAAATATAGTAAAAGTAAAAAAAAGGACCAGTGAGGTCCTGAATATAATTTTCAACAGTAAAACACACTTAAACTATCGAGCCAACAAAGCAGAACAATTGATAATAGCGCTTGTCATATTCATCCAATCAATAGCTCTTTTGCTGCGATCATTGTAAAATATAGTAAAAGTAAAATATAGCAGTCAGCACTGTTTAACAATTGTGGCTGGAATGTGCAACATGTTAACCGCTACCGCCTATGAATTGTAAGCACTTCGTTAAAGATAAACACAGCAGATCTTATTTGAAGTGTAATTTAAGAGAATACATTGTTTTATGCGTTCGTTTGCCATCAATCTTTGTATTCCTTTTTTGCTAAATGTTTTCAGTCCATAAATCATGCGTGTAAAGTTATATATGTTTCAACGATATATTTTAGTACTTGTTTTTTTTTTGACACAGTAATTTGGAGAGTTTTAAAGTTATAGTATAGAGATATGTGCGTTCTGGCATTTTAACGACATATTTGGTTGATATAAGATTCTCAATAAATGTATATTTAAACCAAACTCTACATTGTAAATATAGAAACGGCGGGCCAGTTGGAGTGGTTGGTAAATGCTTGCCAGGTCGTGGGTTCGATTCCCACCCAGGACAGATATTTGTGTGCATGAACATGTCTGTTTGTCCTGTGTCTGGGTGTATTTATCTATATAAGTATGTATTTACAAATAAAAAGTAGTATATGTAGTATATCTAGGGACAATATATCTATCTATCTAGGGACAACGTCACACAGATCATCCTAGCCCCAAACTAAGCAAAGCTTTTACTATGGGTACCAGGCGACGATATACATACTTATATAGATAGATAAATACTTAATTACATAGAAAACATCCATGACTCAGAAACAAATATTCATGCTCATCACACAAATATTTGCACTTACCGGGATTCAAACCCAGGACCACCAGCTTTGTAGGCAGGAGCACTACCAATTAGGCTACGGTGACCGTTTGGTTTCCATAGTACAAGGTCTGCTTAGTTTGGGATCAGATGACCGTGTGTTAAAAATGTCCCTGGATATAATAGAAAGGTATATAGGAATTCTTATTGTGCTTAGTCTATTCGTTCGTCTGTCTGTCAGTGACTACCACTGTGACTCAGTTGGTAATGAACCTGCTTTCTGATCCAAAGGTTGCGGGTTCAGACATCACTCAAGATAACTATTAAAATTTGTGTTCATGAACATGTCTATTTCGTATTGGGCTATGTATTAGCTTACGGACATTTATTATTATTATTATATTTTAGCAAAATTTGCGCCTAGTTTTAGATCGAGAGTATGGAACTCAATTTTAATGCAAGCAAATAAAAAAATACACAACTAGACGCTCTGACCGGTCCGTAAGTGATTGGCGAGGTTAAGCAACTAGGCTCGCGGTCAGTCCATAGATGGGTAACCGTCAAAGTGGTTTAATTTCTGAGCGCCTCCGTGTTTCGGACGTTATGCTGTCGGTCCCGGTTGTAGGCATTAGGCTACAGTCGTTAAGCCATGTCAGAGGCCTACTGGGCGGCTTGAACAACTCTGACACTAAGATAACCACTGCCCAAACGATAAGTAGGTAAGTAAAGAAACTATTTTTAACTTCTTCGTTCTTTTTGAAGTAGTCAAAGCGGGGTAAACATTTCAAAGTGTCGACATCAAGTCTAATAGAATATTCTATCTGCACTTTCAAATTGGACTTAAGTTTATTTTTATGCCGTGTTATTTTCAAATTATAACTCATATGCCGAATAAATATTATGATGCAAAATTTTAGACGAAAATGTTAGTGTATACTTTATGAAATATAAATCTGTCTATCACAGTTTAAGTATTCTGTAGTTTTCAAACCTCAAAATAACTTTGTTTTTGGGCCCAGTTTTAGTAGTAATATTGACTTAACAAATAATTTAAATAACGTCTTAAGATGGAACAGAGCCCTCATCGAATGCTATGCGAGGGGGTATAACACTAAGGGGATACAGTTACTACCTTAGTGCTTAACTTGACATTCTACAGTCAACATGATCATAGAGTTAAAGAAAGCTATGCCCACACCAACATCATCATTTCAGCCGAAAGATGCCCACTACTGGACAAAGGTGCACCTAAGACAATTGCGAGTCTTAAATGCCTTTATATTTGCTTATACCATGAATTACCCCTTTTAAATGTCGCTACAATGTAATTATCCCCAAATGGTTACTCACACCGATCGAACAGGTGACAGCAGGTTAAGTAATTAGACGAAGGCTGACCGATAAAGTGTTCGATTTCTGACTGTCTCCAAGCTTCGGAAGGCAAGCTAAGCTGTCAGTTTTGGTTACAGTCATTTGGTTTATAAGAGAGAGAGAGAGCGAGTCGCCTTAAACTGCGTTAGCCGTTTGGCTTGTAATCTATATAAATAAAAAGAGAAGTCCTGACTGACTGACTGACTCATCAACGCCCAGCCCAAACCCTTGGCCCTAGAAAGCTGAAATTTTGCACAGATGTTTTCCTTATAATGTAGACAAGGAATAAGGAAGGATTTTTCGAAATTCGACCCCTAAGGGGGTAAAACGGGGGTGCGAAGTTAGTATGAAACTTTGCCGTTTTTGAAGTTAGAGGAATGAAAGTTGGTATTTGGCCTTGCAGTTAAAAATAAAAAATATATGTTTCAGGATTTTTGGAAATTTCACCCCCAAGGGCAAAAAATAGGAGATGTAAGTTTGTACGAAAATAGTCCCAATTTTTAAGTTAAACGCATGAAAATTAGCATTTGGCATTTTAGTTAAAAATAAAAAATATATGTTTCAGGATTTTTGAAAATTCCACCCCGAAGGTCATAAAATAGGGGATGTAAGTTTGTATGAAACATGCGATATTTTTGAAGTTAAACGCATGAAAATGAGTATTTGGCCTTTCTGTTAAAAATATATAGCATTTACTTCAGGATTTTTGGAAATTACACCCCCAAGGGCGGAAAATAGGGGATATAATTTTATACTGCCTGACTTACATATCAACGCACAGTCTAAACGGCTGCAGTTAGGACTTGAATTTTGACAGTAGTTACCTTTTATGACGTAGGCATCCACTGAAGAAGGGTTTTTGAAAATACCACCCTAAGGGACTAAAATAAGGGATGAAATATTTTATGAAAGTGCTTAATTTTGATGTTAAAGGCTTTAGTATATAGACTTGCCGTTAAAAATTAAAATATATATTTCAGGATTTTTGAATATTCCACCCCCAAGGTCGTAAAATTGGGGATGTAAGTTTATATGAAAACAGTGCCAACAAGTTTTAAGTTAAACGCATGAAAATTGGTATTTAGCATTACAGTTAAAAATTAAAAGTATGTGTTTCAGGATTTCCGAGAATTCTACCACGTAGGGTGACAAATAGGGGATGTTTGTATGAAAAATGTGACATTTTTTAAGGTCAACTCATGAAAATTGGTATTTGACCTTTCATTTAAAAATATGTATTTCAGGATTTTTGGGAATTCCAGCCCTTTAGTGTGACGAATAGGGGATGGAAGTTTGTATGAAAAATGTGACATTTTTTAAGGTAAACGCATGAAAATTGGTATTTCACCTTTCATTTAATCATTATAAATATATCATCAGAATTTTGGAAATTCCACCCCTAAAGACGACTAAAATAGGGGATGTAAGTTTGTATGAAAAACTGTTTTTTTTTTGGAGTTAAAAGCATGTAAATTGTTATTTCAGTTAAAAATAAAGCAATCAAGGGAATAATTTGTTGTTAAAAAAGGTAATCCATAACTGATTCAATAGGTCAACACCAAAAATGTCCGCTAACTTAAATTATAGAGAAATTCGTTTCTTATTGCTTAAAATGTTGTGTTTGTTGTCGTCTAAGTAAAGATTTAGCGTTTTATAAGATTTGTAACTTCTTTTTTTTGGTATTTTTCATAACATATTAAAAAACGTCAATTTAATAAAATTGGGATAAAAAAGTCATTGACCCAAAATTCGAGTTAGCGTAGTATAAATTGTTCGTGTCGTGCTGATCGCACCCAAAACATATCATCTTAATTTTACTGATCTACAAGTTCACAATTTTGTAACTCGATGGCTTTTATATCGTTTCAGATCGCAGAACTCATTTGACATATCGGTTAAAATAAATAAATGCTTGAAGTAAAAGGTAGTCCAAAACTGAATCAAAAGATGATCGCCTAAATCTCACCCAAGATATATGCCCACATCTTAATTTTACTGCTTTACAACGTTACATTTTTGTTAGTAGATGGTGTAATCAACGTTTTAGATCGCGCTATGGTTTCGTTCACAAAATGTGATATTAGACCTATCAATGCCGTGGTCGCAACCTAAGCTAATGGGAGTTACCTTGGTGATTAACGCATCGTTGATTATTATATTACTTTATTTGACTTACTGACTTTACTTAAGGACAATTGATATGTATTCTTTGATATTTTTGGGTTTATGATATCGGGTCTTTTTTTTAAATAACAGTAGCAAAGTAGTCTTTAGTTTATTTCTTAACTAGGTTCTTCATAGGTTAGGTTTTCTTAAATTTATATTGCTTATTTCTTTTAAAAGTATTTTTTTTTAGATTAAGCTAGAAGTAAGTAGTTACATTGGTAATCATTAAAAATTGTCGCGGACGAAGTCGTGGGCACCAGCTAGTATTTTATAAAGCATTGTTACTTAAATGTGAATCTATATACATATAATAAAATCGTTGGAAAGTCAAAACTGTACATTGAATATTTTTTAAACCGGATACTTGGGGCGTGATCTACAATCGATATCGAAGCCAAAAATATAGTTTGTAGAATTTTTGTCTGTATGTCTGTTTGTCTGTAGTATGTCCGGGCTAAACCCAAAAAGTACTGCATGGATTTACATCAAATTTTGCACGAATATTACTAAGAGTTCGGGTCAACATATAGGCTACATATTATCACGCTATCACCTACAAGGGAGGAGCAGTGATGATTTATAAAAATTATCATAACTATAACTTTTGATAAGTTAGCAGATCGATGGAGTCACCTATTTTGACTTACCTGTTTACACCTGCTTGCCAGGTAGTTATACACTGAAATGAGTAGGCAAGCATACCTAGGCATATTCTGTGTATTAAAAACTATCAGTGAAATACATTTTATTTGGTTATCAAAAGTATGAAGGTGATGAAAAAAAATCGATAAAAGTTAATTTAATTAAAAATAGCCATGAGCACTTTTCGATAGGCAAGCAATTATAGGCATATTTGTTTATAAAAAATATTTGATAAAAAATACGTCTCATCTGGTTATCAGATCGGTGAAGGACGATCTTCCACGTCTCTTAGACTATATAAACAATAAAAAACAATGTCAGAGGTCCACTGGATAGCTTATATAAATCGGACACTAAGCTAACTACCGCTCAAACGATAAAATAAGAAGAAGTCCTACTCAGGGGTTCGCGTAAGGTATCTTGAGCTAAAGCCTACAGACACCGAAGCCTTGAATTTAGGGTCAAAGCTAACAGCGTAAGCTTATTATTAGGATTTTTCAAAAAGCGAGGGTAAAATAAATTGCACAAAGAACATTTGGTTCGTTTGTGAAATCGAATGGAAACCAAACATACGGGGGATTAAATAGAGCGTGAACAATTGTGTGTCATGTGTGCAATAAATGTGCCGTTGGGCTTGCGATAGCATGCCTTATTGGTGTAGCGGGAGCGTGTTCTTAGCACCCTGTCAGGGTAAAAAGTGTTAGAGAGTTTGTTTTTGCCACTGAAAAGACCCAACAGCAAGCCGGAGTTATTCACCCGTGCCTCTGATAGAACCCCAAACTATATCACCTACGCCTAGTCTGATACACAAAATAAACATCAATTTATATTGATCAATTTAATTATTTCATACCAAATATCAGTACCTTGATTGCACAGACAATTTACCAGAGCGTAATGGAAAATATATTTCACAACTAGAAAAGTAGGTTAGGTTAGGTTTGAACTGGGACCATTGCCGAGCACGCCGCGGTAGCGGCTGACGAGTGCCAGAAACAAATATGTTTACACAAACAATCCACTTTTAAATAAATGGCAATACGTCGTAATAGCGTACGAACTTAAATTGCTGCAAAGATTGTAATATTTTTAGATAACTATTTTGCAGTGCAAATCAGTATTTTCGCTTAAGATAAGATAAAGAGATTTTTGTAATAGAAAAGGAAGAGTTATATTTAATATTGTAATTTTATTCTTATTACATATTAATATTGGTTTTTTACTGTTGTAAATTGGCGTGAGTCAGCACCTAGATGCGTGATCCGTCCATAGATGAGTAAATGGAAAACATGTTTTAATCTCCGAAGTATCCGTGTCTTGCAGGGCACATAAGACAGTCGTTACCAGCTGTAGTCATTAGACAATAGTCATTAAGCTATGTCAGAGGCCTACTGGATAATTTAAATAAAATCTAAACACTTGGATAACCACTACTTAAATGAATTATAAATAAATTAATTAATATCTTACACAGTTCATACACAAAATGAATATGGGACTTGAAAATTTTGACAATAATCACTTTTCTATTACACATTTGGATGACGAAACAGCGATACCTATTACAATGTTTGCAGTTCAAAAGCAAATATTGCAAACATTTCGTTATTGCCAGGCTTCTGCGAGATACGTTATAGGCCTGCGTATTACAGTCCCCACCAATAAGAAAAAGTGTAATGATCTATTTTAATCGAGCATCAGACAGAGACAACGTAATTTGCTTCTACTTTATTTCATTCGGATGTCTAAACTTCAAATAAATCTCGCCTCCCTCTTTACACTTAAAAGTAACATGAATAGAATTTCAAAAATAACGTCTAAGTAATTGTACGGAACTATAAATATCCATACATCGTACGGCGCTTTAGTACAGATCGCGGCACATACGTAGCAACAGTAGAAAACCTTAACTGTACAAAGATAAGGACCACTTTTCAATAAAATTGTTTCTATTGATGTGATGTAAACAATCACTAAAATACTGTAAGCGTCGAACATTTTTTGGTAAGTTAACGTCGTATTCTTAAAAATAATACCATCCAAATTATTCAAAATTACTTCGTATGTTAATGTTTATAAGGTTGGATTTGAAATGCTTTAAAAATTTGGTTGGATATTAAAGAAATACTAAGTCAACTTAAATATCTTGGACTGTAGTAATAATTACTTTGACGTAGTAAATTTCACTTGTGTACGTAAATCTAATCCCGGGGAATGTTTTAGTAATAAAGTAATTGGAATAGTCGCTTAATTACTGAGTATTCTGTAAGTAAATTAATAGCGACGGCTTTTTCCAATAAAGATAAGAATCATTCCTTTTGATATTTTTTGTACACACCATAGTAAATCGGTCACCGTAGCCTAGTTGGTAGTCCTCCTGCCTACGAAGCTGGTGGTCCTGGGATCGAATCCCGGTAAGTGCAAATATTTATGTGATGAGCACGAATATTAAAATTTGTTTCTGAGTCATGAATGTTTTCTATGTATTTAAGTATTTATCTATCTATATAAGTATGTATATCGTCGCCTAGTACCCATAGTACAAGCTTTGCTTAGTTTGGGGCTAGGGTGATTTGTGTGACATTGGCACTAGATATTATTATTAAAAAAAAAACGGTATCCTCCACTTTTTATATGTATTAAGAAAAAATGCATAATAGAAACTTGTTCTGAATGTTTATGAATATTAATTGCAGATGGCTCACTAGTTGTTTAGAGAAGGTGATAAATACTACACAAACTTTCGCCTTTGTTATATTAGTGTGATATATATAATATATCAACCCATGCGATGTAGTCCTGTGGGGGTAGTAGAGATGGTCTTCACGAAATATCTACCAGAAAACGGGCAGTAGCTTCTCTTCGTATACTATGAACATCATACTCCGACATTATGACAATAATGGCATCTCCCCGTGTAATGTACATAATTCTATTGTGGAAATCTTTAGATTATTTAATTTATTTTAGTTTTGAATAGTCATCGCCCGCTCTAGCAATAAAAATCCCTATCTCGCAAGGTACCTTATAATATCTAGGGACAATGTCACACAGATCATCCTGACCCCTGGCGTCTGTACCTAAGTCTTATATTGAGAAATATTTTCATAATACAGTAATTAGAATAGTCGCTTAATTACCGTGTTAAATGAAATCAGTAGAGACGCTTTTAGTAGACAAATAAATTTTATTATCAGTGACGCAAATTGAGGAGAAATAATAATTGTTTTCGTTATTTTATAAAGTTGGGTAATGCAAAACAACAAGTCATTAGCTAAAATAAGGGATGTTTTCTTTTGGGCGGTATTGTTTTTGCTTCTATAATTGGCTCCTAAGTTATTTTAAAGTGGTTAAGTAACACGGTATAGGTATAGAACATAATTAATTTTTGAATGAAAGTTTCTTAACACAGATTGCGATAGGAGTTTACTTATATAAATCGTATTGCCTCTGATTATGCTTGTTTTTGTCTTTTTCTATTATATATGTATGTGTGTGTGTGTGCTTGCCAGTATCGAGATTTCATTTGACGAGCAATGAGCGCAAGCGGCACAACAGACTCAATACTGAACGTACGTAAATTTGACTAAAACTTAATTAATATTTTCTTGTTTTCAGTCACGCGTGACATATATTATCTTATATAGAGAGATAAAACTCTTTATTGTATACCTCAAGAAACAATACAAACTGAGTAAATATAGAAATTATAACAGTACATTTGGCGGCTTTATCACAAAATGTGAACGCTTCCAGACAGCCTAGGTAGCGAATGGAGGCAGTACTTATAGAGATGTGGGATAGCTTCTGGTATACTAGACAATTTTCCTAAAAGGTCCATATTGTTCTTATAATTATACATATTAAATAATTTTAATATGTCTTTTCATATTAATACGAATAATTAATATATTTAGTAAGCAATCAGCATTTCTGATAACCTCTAGCTCGTTGTACAGACGCCAGCACATCCAGCTACCACAATCTGTCAATTTATTTTTATTAGATTTTCAACTTTATCACATAAGCATAATAAGGTTCACTTTCAATTTGGGAAATTTGACAGAATAGGGGAAGCTTGATGTGCTGGCGTCTGTACTTTGAGTGCTAATTTGTCCGGAAGGGGGCATGATGTAGACGAAGAACACCTTTTTTATTGTAGTCTGTTAATTATAGCTGTAAATCCAGCAGAGCATTTTCCATCAAATTTATAGTCAAACGTTCAAATATCAACTCCGTATCTTCAAATGTCTGCTACAATATTGTCCATTCAAACAAATAGACATTTTCTAAACAAAATATTGGAATCATAACAAAGGGACGGCAACAAGGCAAAACTGTCCGTGATATATCTCGGTCTTTCCTTTATAGTACGGTTTCATTTTTCTAGAATGTTCCCCTTTAACAGTTTTCAATATTATTTTATCTTTAGCATTTGTGATTCGTTATTTGATTTCAATCCAATGTTCTTCCTTTTGTGGTCTGTTTTTTGACCACCGACATAGCGATAGAGATATTATCATTTTGAAGACGTTTGTCTGTATGTGTGTCTGATGTACGTAATATTCTTACTTTCAAGGATACGTCATTGTCTCCCCTTAATATAGGCTAATTATTAGCCTATTTATGAGAGCAGCACATCAACGATTTTACGTTAGGTGTTATTTTTCTAATTTTATGTAACTACTATGCATATTTTAGTGATATAAATATTTAATATTTAATTATCCTATGGGCAGCGGTTATCCTAGTGTCAGAGTAGTTCAAGCCGCCTAGTAGTCCTCTATCATGGCTTAACGACTATTGCCAAATGGCTACAACCGGGACCAACAGGTTAAAGTGTCCTCCGGAGCACGGAGATGCTCAGAAATTAAACCACTTTGCGCTTTGGTCTATAGATGGGTGACCTTGGCGGTCACCCATCTATAGACTGAGCACGAGCCTAGTTGCTTAACCTCGCTCATCACTTACGGACACGTGATTTCATTTATTTATTTGGAAAAACAACAGCAACAAATACAAAATAAATAGATGTTATAAGCAACACATAGCCAGTTACAGGTCTTCACTTTTAAACATCTAGTTAAAATATGGACAAGAAAATATTATCTACCAGTTAGTACATAAATACACTTAACCAAAAAACACTTAAACAAAACAACACTTAACCACAAAAATTACACCCAGACTCAGGACAAACAGACATGTTCATGTACACAAATTTCTGTCCTGGGTGGGACCTCCGGCGTGAAAAGCAAGCATTTGACAACCACGCCAACAGGCCCGTCATGTATGCCCAGGTTTTTTGTCCAGTATTGCATTATAGTCTTTCTCCATACGTAGAACTTCATTACCATACAATAGTTGCACTTAGGCATATCAAACGGATAGCAATCTCGTGCTCTGTCGCTCGGAAGCTGTTAGTTATACCACAATGGACGGTGTTACGTCATCACACGCCACCTGTCAAAGCTCCACAGTAGATTGCGTTTGAATTAGGAAGCTGGTGATAGTCAGGTACCTTATTAAGGGCCTACTTCAAAAATCAAGGGTGATGACCCCTCGTACTATTGAGCGGGATGTATTATTATAGCAAGATTATGAACGCATGGTGTAAGAATTAAAATGTATATTTATGTTTAAGAAATAAACTACGTTATGAATAAGTTGAGATGATATGCTAAGTCAAAATTCTTTATTCGGTAATAATTTTACATTTATGTAGAATCGTCATATTTTTTATCCTACCGTGCAGTGCATGACGTGGCAGCTGCTGAGAAACACTGCCAGAAAACTCAGTAGGAATCCTTTTTTAAAATAAAATATACTTAAGATTAATTACAATCATGTGTGTTGACTCAGAACAACTCAATCCCAAGCACTTTTGTCACTTAAATAATTTGATATTTTGTAATATCATTTGCTACACAATTTGGCTTTAATAATTCTTTTAAACTTATTCGTAGACAATTCTCTAATATCATTGGGAAGTTTGTTATAGAATCTTATACATTGCCCCATAAAAGAGTTACTTATTTTGTGGAGACGGGTAGTATGCAATATGAGATTATTCTTATAACTAGTATTTACATTATGTGAATCGCTCCTTTTACAGAAAGAATCAAATTTGGCTATAATTGGCAATTTGGTAATAATATCATTGGGAATATTGGGAATCTGCTGTGTGGTGACGGTACTGCTGTGTGGTGACGGCAACAAATATCAGAATCAGAATATCATCACCCCATCTCATCCCGTGGGGGGCGTAGAAGTCGACCCGAGGGAATATCTACCAGAGGACGGGAAGCAGCTTCCTTCTGAGTACTACGACCATCATACTGCGATCGCCAACCCGCCTGCCAAGCGTGGCGATTATGGCATATCCCCTCAAGATGAGTCTTGAGGGAGGCTTGTCCAGCAGTGGACTTATTTAAGCTGTAATGATGGTGATGATGATGATCGTTGGGAAGTTTTTTACAGAATCTTATACATTGCCCCATAAAAGAGTTACTTATTTTGTGGAGACGGGTAGTATGCAATATGAGATTATTCTCATAACTAGTATTTACATTATGTGTATCGCTCCTTTTACGGAAAGAATCGATATTTTTATGTGGTGACGGCATAGAATATTATCACCCCGTCTCATCCCGTGGGGGGCGTGGAAATCGTCTGAGGGAATATCTAACAGAGAACGGGCAGCAGCGTTTTTGATATGACCATCACCCTGCGATCGCCAACTCGTCTGCCAAGCGTGGCGATTATGGCATATCCCCCCATAGGTACTTTGGAGACGTCTTTGTCAAGAGTGAACGTACTTTGGATGACATGATGAATGATAAAATATTTATTATACATAATAAATGGCAGTAAACGAGGCGAAAGAGGTGTGAAAAGATCGTAACAAATGGAAGTCTGTTGTCTCTGCCTAACCTTCTGGAAAACAGGCGTGTATGTATGTAATTGTAGTTTATAGATTTTAGAGTAGCAGTAACAGTAATTATTATTTCTTTATTGTATCAACCTAGTGCCAGAGTTGATAAAGCTATAACGTTCCTTCAACAGCACGGAGATTCTTACACTGAAACCACTTCGACGTGCACCTATCTATAGACTGTCCGCGTGACTAGGTGTTTAACTTCGCCGAACACTAACGGACCGGTAAGTGCAAAATTATATATAATGCGAATTAATGAAATATACAGGTAAGTGATAACAAATGTATGTTATACAGCTTTGTTCGTAACGCTAAATGTAGACTCAAAGCTACAAAAATAAAACTTGAGTGGTGTCAAGGGACACCCGGATGGAACGAAGTTATTTATTATTATTTATTATGTACACCACACTGTTCGATGCGAAATAGTAATGAAAATATCTGGCTTGCTTTCTATAAGAGAGAGAGAGAGAGAGAGAGAGAGAGACAGACAGACAGAGAAACATGCGCACGCCGCACAGCTGCAATAAGTGTCGTGACAACTTTTCGTAAGAATTTTTGCCGCCTAGCTAATTTAGGAACTTCGTTCCAAAATTTAAAAATTTAGGTTTTGGTTGGCGGAGGCCATACTTTAGTGAGATTTTATACCTATCTCTTTTTTTTCTCATATGTTCGCAGTAAGCCTATCAGGCTTTCAATTATCACTGGAAAAGAGAAGTGAATCTATTTACAACTATGCGTTATATCAATATTAAATCCTTCTCGGCAATGAGTTAAATACTATTTTCTTGATTACTGAATTCTTTGCCGCCTGCTTTTAGATAAAATAAATGTTACACATTTCAAATATCACATTTGTGCTTATAGGATAGTTCACGCTAGAGCGAGTAACTTTCTGAACCGTTTGAAGGGAATATTTCAATAGGTGTCGAGTCATTTTCTATATTGCTCAACAGATGGACCAGACTGAAAGATGTGCCTTCGGGTGTATCGAGTGAAATTTTCTACTCTTTCGCTTTGATGTTTAAAATAAAATAAAAAAGGTTTTTAATAACGTAGACTTTAAAAAAGCGCTTGTAAATAGTCAGAACATGTTTGTAGTAATATAGTTATATACATTATTATTTCTAGTAACATAGATATTTAGGTACACATTGTATGAAAACATTTATCAAATTTATTTTATTATAGCAATGATATTTAGCTAGCTCGTAGTTAAGTTATTGTCAAGAGAGAGAGTTTCTGTAGGTACTTCGTGTTTCTTTCTATTCATGGTGTCTTAGGTCTAGTGGTAGCGTTAAAAAAGCAGACAAAATGAGTGTGCTTCAAACCACATAACTGAAGTATAACTTAGATATATACGTATCTCTTTCTCACATAGCCTGTAACGTTCCGACGATACAGGCTATGAGAGAAAGAGAGAAATAAATAATATGTACTCGCACCTCACTCTCCTGCCCCTACATTAATATACGAAACGTTACTCTTGCTCTTTCTACCTTCACTATCTGATATCTCTCTCATCTTTGAGTTTTTGAATTTGATTTATGCATATTTCATATCGTTTTATTTGTACCCATATCACTTGGAGCTGAAATTCTATTAGAATAGTTACTGCTTAAAATAATAATAATAAATGAACTGGTATGGGTTTCAAAAAGAATTTATAGAAATGCAGCTTTCAAAGTAGTGGTACCATTTACAATTGAATTTCTTTCTATGACAAAACAAACAATTTTAAATGAAACTAGAGCGCCAGTAAATTCCTTGTACACTGAAGGTTTGTTCTGAATTTATGCACCGAAACGTTTTCTTATCTACTCTGGAGTCTTGAAGAAGAAAACAACATCTATTTTATACAAAATTTTCTTTCCATACCAAAATCTCAGTCTTAGAGTTCTGTTATTGGCAGTTTTCTGTTTCGTTTAGTTAAGCGGAAAATATATAGTTGGGGAACTTTTCCTGCGATGCGGAAAATGTTAAACTCTTTTTTTTTAAGCTCTACAAAGTTTTTTGATTAAAGCAAATACGCCTCATTAGGAATAAAAATAGGCGTCTTCGTCTCACAAAATTAGGTTCTCCTTTTTGCTTCGCTTCGAAATGTCAAGGCTTTTCTCAAGTAATTTAGCGATGAGTAATTTCACAGTGATGTCGAAATGGATCACTGAGAAAGGATGATATTAAAATTTAATTTTTTACGCTAGGTACTAATTATTCTTTTGTTACGATCTGACAAATGCGTGAAATGAAATATATATATATATACCGTTATTCTATTACCGTTTTTACTATGACCATCATACTGTGGAAATCTTTTATTTCATTTGAATCGGTTCAGTAGTTTTAGTGTGAAAGCGCGACAGACAGACATACGGTTACTTTCACATTTATAATATTACTAAGGATAATACAACCTCTAAAAACAAAATTAGATATTAATTTAGAGGTAACATAATATAGACGTTATAGTGTTATTTTAAAATAGTATACATTTAGCATTTTAGGTTAGAGATAATATACGAAAATATTTCTCTTAGAATTCTAAATACGAAGTTTATAATTAGAGTTGGTTAATGGAATTAATGGAATTGAAATGGAATCAAATTAGGATTAATTTTCACAAAGATGACAGCTTGTAAGGTAAAGCATAAAATATTTAAATTTTCATACTTTTTGTAATCCAGTTTAAAAATAGCTCTCAGATGATAGATACCTTTTTTGGAACTTGATAGCTAATTATCTCACAGTTGAATTTTTTAAGGATTTTCAAGATTGATTATTTTTCTTAAAAGAATCGTCCGTACAAGGCAAATATATACTGCTATTGTATGTGCCATTCTAATTTTGTCATATGCGGGAATTGATCCCGGAACACACAATAGCGGGGCCATTACGTTTATCACCGCGCCACATGAGCAGTCATGATTTCTTATATAAAATACAAGCAATGCCCCACAGTTTCACCCGCGTTAAACTTTATAATAATAATAATAATAATTCTTTATTACAGAACTACATAGGCTCCACTGTGTTAGTAACACAGTGTCTTAAAATTTGTTTGTAGCTTAATTATTTGCTAGTTTAGTTAATAATATTCTTATTAAATTTTAATACTTATAATCTAATGCTAATTTTCTTATGTACGTAAAAAATCTCAGTCGATTGGCTTATGGGTTATTCGGATAAATAAGCTATATTATTACAAAATTTTATCAAAATCTATTCCGTAATATTTCCAGATTTATGATGTAACATGCATCCGAAAATATTAATTATTATTATTATTAGTATTAGTAGGATGTTCTAACACTAGTATTTAAGCACTAGAAGGAAACAAATGAATGCACTAAAAATCCATACTTAGATTTAACTAAGTATGGATTAATATATAATATAAATAAATATACCCTTTTGACTAGAAACTAATCGTGTCGGCAATTGAAAAACAAAATTCATAGTGTACCCCGAACATTCATCACAAACTTTGTGAAAACAATCTTAAGTCTTTTAATCTGAGTGGGCAACAAAACCTGTTTAACTTCTACCCGATGACTTTGCTCTTTCCACTGCATTTTTTTAATATGGTAAAGAAAATTTTCTGCGCATTTTCTGAACGTTTCACGGAAGAAATACAATGAGAAAGTTGGTGCATATCCTCTTTATAGAGCGCTGAGTTAAGTTTTAAATGTATGTTCTTGTTTTCTTTGTTATGCTTATTTAGTTAGAGTTGAAGAGTGAGTATATCTAGGCTAATAGATTTTATACACTAGCTAGTTTATTGAAATTTTAGAAATTCAATTTCAAAATAAAATTATTCCGTAAAAAAATTATATTTATGTGGAATCGTTACCCTACCGTGTAAAAATGACGATTCCACATAAATGTAATTTACGTAATAAATTTATTTTGAATTTGATTTTGAAAGTAGTTGTTTATTTGAGTCTAAAATAAACATACAATAGATTATATTTATATTATGTGTATGGTTCCTTTTGCAGAAGGAATCGATATTTTTATGCTCATATAATAAGTTTATTATTTTATTTTTATAGTTGGTGACAAGAGAGATAATGAAGTCGAGATCTGAAATAATTTATGGAGGTACCACTGCAGCTTATGATGTTCTGAGTTAAAATCCTCAGTAACGATAAAACGCGTTAATGTAATTTACCTGGTAAGAATAACACCCAGTACGAACCAACACTCTGAAAGATGGTGATGTTATAAGCTCGTACCTCGATGAGCACGTTAAGGTCACTGAATAGGCTATAAAACACATTTAACTTTTTCAATCAAAGTCCGAAACATGTAAACCCCACAAAACTTTTGCAGGAAGTTTGCACTCTTTTGATAAGATTTAAAATTAATTGCGAAACCAAACTACTTTTTAGTAAATTGTAGCAGTTAAAAAAACCAAAATCATCAAGTGGTGCATATCTATTCCACGACTTTTCTATTATTAACATTTTTAATTAATGTTGCCAATTTTGGTACAAAAAGAAAAATGTGTTTTGTACACGCTCAGCCTATCCAATGCCTTTACACGGTTGTTCCTGTGCCTGATCTATCCCCGGTCATCGAATAAGAGAGTGAGGGCATAGAGAGTGCCCCTATGTTTACACACATGCTCTATATAGAATATGCATTTATTTCTCATATAACCAAAGTAGTTTACATTTGCATAAATAATATGACATTTAGCATTGTAAATTTTAGCAGTTGGAAATACACTAAAATTATATATAAATATATATTAACTCAAGTATCTGGTTATTCCCCGTTAAGATTGACGGCTGTATCGGTAATTTGGTTAGGATTATTATGACTATACATTCCTATTTTTATATAGTGTGGACACGGGTCTCAATCGCGGTAAAGATTTGGGCAAATCATTACCTTGGTTACCCGACGTTTCTTATTCCCTATATCTTTATCGCGATTGAAACCTGTGTCCACAATATATAAAAATGTGTACAAATCGCGAAAGTTTAAAAACAATAATGTACATTCCTAACCAAATTCTCACTACAGCCGCCAAAGTTAACGGAGAATAGCCAAAGCGTGAGTAAAGCAAAAAAATTAATAATAGAATTTAGTGTACACTTACACTAAACTCTGTTCAATTATAATAAAAATCACGAACATTGCTTCAAAGATCTCCGAAGAACAACATCATACGTATGACTTACGATGTTGATCTTAAGAGAACTTCGAATCCATACAAATAAAAAAAAAGAACCGGTCGTATGTATGTATCAAATCAGAATATTATTCCAAGAACACAAAGAACGTCTATCACCCTTACTTTCATCAAAATAAGCCTAAAGATAGCTAACAGTAAAGTACGAACAATTGTTTGTTTGTTCGTCGTTCTGAAGTAAGCCACCTTTACCATTAGCCGTTAATGCGTTTTTGTTTGCTTTTCGGAGCCAATCTACAAAATATTTCCTTAGGTGCTTTTAATTATGAATAACTTAAGTTTTGGTTTTAATCTTTTGTGTGTTTTACTGATTTGATGGCTCTATTTCATTGCACGTACCGTTATGACTTAAAATTTTGTAGCTATGCTTATGTCATGTTCTGTAAAGAACAGTTTAAAAGAAGTTAGAAACATTTTGTGGGATTTTTTTTATTTTTTTTTAATATAATGACCGCATTATGGTACATATACTTTACAAACATATAATAGACGGACACAAATAACATGCAGACTCAGAACAGCTATAGCTCACACAAATAGTTGTCCGGCGCGGGACTCGAAGCCGCGACACGAGGTGGCGAGGCGACTGTTTTAGCCGCTGCGCCAAACGTGCAGTCTTTTTTTTAATAATAATTAATTACTGTTGATTATTTTGTCATAGAACAGAGCTCTGGTCGTTTACTTTGCGTATCATTAAAATTTACGAAGTCCCTCAAAGAGCAATGGAGAGACATGTCAAAATGCGCCAAACTGAGGTAGCAATGATCGGGAACATCGACCGAGGTTTTGTTAATAACCCGTTTATTAATATATTTAAATAACTTCCTTCCATCTAACTCCTATTTCAAGCCTTTAGGAGTGAAATTTCCAAAAATACTTGCATAATGCATCCCTGAAATTAGGCTACCATAATTTTTTGGTTTCTTACCGCAGTGATTTAAGCTGTGTGTTAATAAACCAGTCAATAAGACATCTTCTGGCTCGTGCATTTTACCTTTCTGCCCCAGCTGCCGTCGGTTCTACAAGCTATGTGAACTGCCCACTGCCACTTCAACTTGATAATTCTACTATAGGCTGTGACATTTTCTTTGGTAAGCCTGCGGATTTCAACTGGCCAGGACCCCTACAATTTGGATCGGTGATCTTGTGAGGGTCGCTGGAATCAGTTGGGTGCGGGTAGAGCATGACCAGCATTTGTCTTTGAGCCCTTTGTCCAGCAGTGGACGTTTTTTGGCTTACATGTTAATTATTCTAACTATTAAGTATATTACCAACCGTTTTAATATAATCTTAATAATAATAATATCTAGGGACAATGTCACACAGATCATCCTAGCCCCAAACTAAGCAAAGCTTGTACTATAATATAATATAAGGAAATATACCGGTATTTTTATAAATATATATCTATATTCTAATAATAACAGTCAACAAATAATAATTAAAGTCATAATGATCATAAATCCAGCGATGTTCTCCAAATAAAATGAAACTCTAAAAAGAAGCAGATAAACCTCATGTTTTGCAGCCATTATTCACTTCCCCCACAATTGCTTTCTATAATAAGACACGAAGAGAAGTGCCATACAATCCTTTTTATATAGTTATTTAGAGGTAACAAAGCATGTATTCAAAATATTCGCGCCAACAAATCATACGCCACCTTTTAGAAGCCATGAAAGCATTCTTAAAACAAGAAAATAAAAAAGATTTTGAACAACACCGTTAAACAGGTAGATGAGTTATAAGCGGTAGCGGAGTGCTGATAGGTAGCGATCTGGTTTTGATTACAAACTTTTTAGCATTTTGATTTTATTTATAACTATTCTTAAATGTTTCACTGCCTCAAATAAAACAAAAATAAAACACGGAATTGACTGCATGTGAGGCGCAGCGGCTAAGACAGTCGCCTCGCTGCTTCGTGTCACCGGTTCGATTTCCGCGTCGTCCATTATAGTTTTGTAATGTGCCCCGCGACACAGG
Source organism: Pseudoips prasinana (assembly GCA_951640165.1). Taxonomy (NCBI): domain Eukaryota; kingdom Metazoa; phylum Arthropoda; class Insecta; order Lepidoptera; family Nolidae; genus Pseudoips; species Pseudoips prasinana. The sequence continues at coordinate 32,521,899 of OX621245.1, read as the reverse complement.
ATTAGAGGGAATCTAAACATGTGCGGGAGTTGTATTTAAAAAAAATCATATCAGTGCCACCTACAGAGTTCAACTATAAATCTAAATCATAGAGTGACCGAATAAAATCACAAAAATATTTCATCAATATCAGCAAAAAAAATCAAATGTTAAAAACAGGGATAGTGTTAGTACAAGGGCGAAAATTTTGGGTTGTATGCATATTTCAATGCCAAATCATAATAGAGTAAATGCCATCGCCACAGAAACGCCTAAAACAATCGAAATGACGATATTACGACTTACTTATGACAAAAATTGAAGTATGAGAAACTCTCGTGACCCTGTACAAAATCTGTTATAATTTACACGTTTGCTTTGAACTCATCGTGAGCACCGTATTCAATTATGCACTCCCATGACAGTAACAACCCAGAGTCGAGGTTTGAAACCAAAATGGGGTATAGTATTAGTCATTATCATCAGCCTGGGGCTCTACCGGCTAAGACGTCGAACATCGATTTCTTAAATGGCGTTCATATAAATAAAGGTTAAAAATGACTTAATCAATCATTAAATCGGCTTCCATGACCATCGATTCCGGACCATTTATGAAGTCACATGTGGTGACTTCATAAATGGTCCGGAATCGATGGTCAACGTTGAAGCGGATTTAACGATTGATTAAGTCATTTTTAACCTTGACAATAACTTAATTTAAGTTAGCTAATTATCGTTACTGTTATAAAATAAATCGTATTGTCAATTAATTCCTACAATCCGTGTACCTAAATATCTATATGTACCTAGAAATAATTATAAATTAATTATATATTACTACGAACATGTTCTGACTATTTACAAGCGCTTTTTTAAAGTCTACGTGAATAAAAACCTTTTTTTATTTTATTTATTTGATTTTTTGAACGCCATTTCAGCCATTTGCCAACCAAATCGATGTTCGGCGATTTAGCTGGTAGAGCCCCTGATATCGTCCACAGCTGGACTGCCTTCCCCAAAGGTTTCTATAACGTTGCCGTTTGACGGGGTTTGCCGTAGTCACCGTGCTTGGCATGTGAGTTGGTGACCGCAGTTAGGTGGTAACTAGTATTGGCGCAGCTGCCCGACCAACTGGTGTATTCCTTAGTCGCCTTTTACCCACAGGGCTAATTCAAATACAACTACATACATAATACACTTTGGCTTGTGCTCTATTGTGTTGTTATATATATATATATATATATATATATATATATATACATATAATAAAATAGTAGGAAAGTCAAAACTGTACATTGAATATTTTTTAATAGGATACTTGGGGTGTGATCTACTTTCGACATCGAAGCCAAAAATATAGCGTTTAGAATTTTTGTCTGTGTGTCTGTTTGTCTGTATGTATGTCTGGGCTAAACTCAAAAAGTACTGCATGGATTTCTGATTCTGATTCTATGTCAAGTGTAAACATGAGATTAACATAAAGCACAGTTCTTGTATCTACATCCAATTCATATATTTATATTTAAAACTATCTGTGCCTCGCGGTCTCATCCGTGTTACTCTTTATAAATTAGACTTACATAATATGTGTATGTATAAAGAAATAGTTATATATCACTGTTATATACAAAGTTTGATCTTAATTCGCTTTGTAGTTTTTGCGTGAAAGAGTAACAAATATCCATACAAACTTTCGCATTTATAATACGAGTATTAATAGGATATTACTACAAAATTACATCAAAATCCGTTCGGTAGTTTTTGCGTGAAAGATTCATTAACATCCATACATCCATACTCACAAACTTTCGCATTTATAATATTAGGTGGATCTTCAGTAAATATGGCACAACACAGAGAAATACATGGAACTTTATTTTATAAACTAAATGTTTTAAACTTGATAATATCCACCGAACAGATTTAAACTTTGAAACTGCAATAGAAACTTGGATATCAACCCTTCTTAAACACTAAAACTGACTTTGAAACTCGTGGTCAGTATCTTCAGAACCATTTGTAATACACAATTGATAAAGTTGCCGGAAACGGTTTAGACGGTTGCAATATATTTTGAACATTTTTGGACATCTGTAAACCGGATGAAATATAATATATTATATTTTTCCAGTTATATAACTAATATACTAATATTATAAAGGCGAAAGTTTGTAAGTGCGTGAGTGTGTATGTTTGTTACTTCTTCACGTGTTTTCACTGCTACACCAGACAACAGAGATAAACGGAAGTTCAAATTGTGTAGAAAATTAAACAATAAACTAAATAACTCCCCTTGAGGTTCGAATCTCGTCTCCAGTTGCAGACGTTGAGTGAGTATGCGTGAAGTTGAAATAAGTTTTTGTCCAACTGTGACAAAACACGAGACACGGTCACTCGTTCTTCTGGGGTGGGAAGCATTTTTTGGTACCATTGCAAACGCCGTGATCATGACAATTGCATTATAAAACTGTATCCCTAATTACGGAGATTAGTGTTATTTGCAGCCAAAGCGATAACACTGTGATAATTAATTTATATTTTTGTTTAATTAAAATAAAATAAAGTAATCATTTCACCGTTTAAAATAAGTATTTCATAAATAATTTTAAAGCTATAATAGACAGCAATTAGTTTGTAGTAGATCATTGTAAGGTACTGTTCATCATGTCAGCCGAATGACGTCCACTGCTGGACAAACCTAAGAATACCCACTGACCCAAAGACCTCCCCAAAAGATTTCCACAAGGAGTCCATCATTTGGCAGACGGGTTGGCGATCGCAGTATGATGGTAACGTGTAGCGCACCAGCTAAGACAGTCGCCTCGCCGCTTCGGTCGAGTCACGCGCCGGACAACTATTTAATTTTGTGTTACCCATATATATATTTTTTTTTATATATAATAAGTTGGCAAACGAGCAAGTGGGTCACCTGATGGTAAGTGATCACCGCCGCCCATGGACACTCGCAACACCTGAGGAGCTGCAAGTGCGTTGCCGGCCTTTAAGAAAAGAATAGGCTCGCTTCTTGAAGGTTGCCATCATACCGGATCGGAAATACCTCCGCAGCTAATTGATTCCACAGATCGGTAGTGCGTGGCAAAAAGTTTCTTGAGAAACGCACAGTGGTAGATGACCATTCATCCAGGTGATAAGGATGAAATTTCCACTTTTGGCGAGAGGGTCTGTGGCGGTTGTTTAGTTAATTAGTCGTTCTGAGTCTGCATGTAATTTGTGTCCGTCTTTTATATGTTTGTAAAGTATCCCGCGATACAGGGATTATATTCCCTAATGCGGGCGTTGTCTTTAAAAAAAATTGTAGACAGAGACGATGCTACCCGTTCTCTGAAACATATTCCCTCGGGGCGACTTTTACGCCCCACGGGATGAGTTGGCGATATTCTATGCCATTTTTTTAAATTATACTTTTTTTGGCGCGATGGAGAAAAATGATGAGAGTGAATTTTTACGATGCGCGCGCACACCAACACCAATAAATTTAACAGCATGAAGTTAGTTCTTGGTGGTATGACAGTGAATTTTAACGATGCGCGCGCATCTGCGTGCGCATTGTAAAAATAACAGCATGAAGTTAGTTCTAGGTGGTATGAAAATTGATAACTATGTTCAAGTTGTATATTAAGAAGTATAACTTCTAACGCGTGTACATAAGTACACACAAGTTTTTATTTATTTTTCTTATTGTTTATATTTAAAACTATTTATATATATTTTCGTGGGTGGGTAGCAAAATTTAATCAATATTTATTTACTCAGTTATTAGGCTCGACGATACGTTCACCATTTCCGCTCTATAAAAGCAACTAACCGAAGAACACAGAAGTGAAATGAATATTCACAATAAAGACATCAATAGTCACTATCTGATTGAGAGTGAAGCATTTTTGTATAATACTATTACCTCAATTGATTTTCCGAATGCCATAGTAAATCGAGCTTCCTTTTTCATATTCCAAACACCAAATTCACAGGCATTCCGATCGTTTACGCACGATTTTATTCACCCCTTTACCCCATCTTATTTGCGTGGGTGACAGGCAACTCACGCATAGTATTTTAATTTCATTCCGATAAACCAGCTTGTAATTAATATCGTGATCTGAATATAAATTGATATTTAACGATTTATTTGCAAACCAAAAATTCTGTGATACCAGACAATTATCATGTCCAGAAATAGATGAAATATCATAATTAGTTCTCTCAATATGTATTCTCATGTTATTTGCGGTGTTAAATTTTAATGAATGATTTTATCATTTAACCAAATTCGAGTGAATTGTTAATGAATAGGTTATTGGTTATTATAATTTAAATATTTTACACTTGATATACATGGACTTATAAATTTGGGTGATTTATTACGATAGTTACTGATAACATAATTAAATTATAATTGTACTAAATTATTAATTGAAAGTTTCCACCTACATTAGTACATTATAATACCTTTATAAAAAAGACAGATTTTATGATGCAAAATATAAAGTTAGCGGTTTTTAGGTAAACTAAATGCATTTAACGAAATTGTGCGTTCTTCTCGGCTTTTATTTTGTACTTCATCATCATCATCATATCAGCAGAAAGATGTCCACTGCTGGAAAAAGGCCTCCCTCAAGGAACTCCGCAATAGCCGGCCCTGCGCTGCATGCATCCAACGGCTTCCCGCGACCCGCACAATGTAATAAAATATCTACAATTTACCGATTAATGACTGGAAAAAATGCGTTCTATAGGATCTAACATTAATAGTGGTGGCATTATAAGGAACCTACGAAACTAAACAAGTACAAAGTAAATAAAACCAGTTTGTGAAATACGAATTATATTTTATTGGCTCCTTGTGGGAAGTAATTTCTTTTGTATATTTTGCATATTGTGGAGTTAAACGTTGCCTCAGTTTTATAGACAAGTTAATCTGCTAAAGTTACGTCTAATATTCATATTTTTGTTTATTATATATTTAATAAATTTGTTCAATGTTTCTAAGTGTGTATACTAATATGCCACAATCTAACAAGAAAACAAAATATCATGGATGGTTATTTACTATTGTTCTAAAAACATATTAATATTAAGCCAGGACCTGTTGCTAATTCGCTATGTCGAGTATCTTGGACCGAATAAGAAAAGAAACGTTTGAAATACGCCAGTGAATCACAGTGGGAAGTGGGGAATGCGTTAATAAGTCTCGAGGCATCCACGGATCCCGACTTTCCATATACATACTATATGGATGTCTTTGTACGAGTGAAACGGGTGTAAGAGTCAGATAACCAAAAACCAGCCTGCCAATTATGTACTTTATTCGTAACACACACAACGTTGGATGTTTTCGTTGATCTAGTAATAATTCTTAAAATTGAAAACTAGAGGTGTTATAAGTATAATTTTCTTAAAACTTAACTAAAATATTTACAGCCGGTACTTACTTGTAAAGGTAAATCAGGTATCAGAATAGCACAAATCTGACTTTTGGTTGAAAGCTACTCGTCTTTTTATTTGGCTATTATGATGTGTGATAGACATAATGTAATATGCGTACAAACTATATTTATTTTATACCTCTAAATAAGAAACCGTGGATGCCACATCCTTGTTTATCGTCTTCATCAGAACAGCTTGGAGAAGACCACTGCTGAACAAAAGCCTCTTCAAGAATCATTTTGGGGATATGACGTTATCGCCACGCTTGGCAGACGGGTTTGCCATCATAGTATGACGGTCATAGTACTGAGGAAGAAGCTGCTGCCCGTTTTCTCGTAGATATTCCCCCGGGTTGACTTTTACGCCCCCTACTGGATAAGATAGGGTGATATTCTGATATTTGCCGCCGTCACCACACAGCAATTTTCCGTCTTAGCGGTATCAAAATGAGGTGGGCCATCAAAACCTCTTTTTACACTAACTAGTTTTTGTCATTATTGTTGAAATTATTGATTCATTTTTTACAACAAACGAATAGTGCAAAGAGTCTGCTCATTTTGCAAAAATTTCTGTATTGCAACAAACCGACGGTAAGAGAAATAATCACTTAAGAAATAATTACTTATAACTTTGTTTTCTAATAAATAATTGTTATAGTGAACCCAATGCATTCGCTTTTGGATCCGTACAAAAATATAATCATACCATACCATATTTTCAATGGTACGCTGTCATTTACGCGGCGTATATGAAGAAGCGTCTGTACTGAAAAAATAACGAGATGAAGACGGAATTTGATGATTAAAAAAGAAGATATGATTGCGTTTACACGAGGATGTGTTGAAATGTTTTGATTAACGCTATTCTGAGAAAACACTTAGGTGAAAAGAGATTTCCTTTTGAATGTACGGCTCGGACTAAGAATGTTTACAATAATGACTGTTATAAAAACATACAAAAGACTTCGACTTATTTTCATAACATTAATTCATTAATTAATGCCCATAGGCCAGTCCCAATGTAGACTAGCCATCCACGCAGGACGTATTATAGAGCTTTGTGCTCATGGTCATTTTATATTCCATCATTCTCATGATCCAATGAGATGCGACGAATGGAAAGATGTCAAGTTCAGGACGGACGGCTTTACGTGCTCGCTGAGGTTGGGGCGTATATAAATATCGCGAACTCCTAGATTACGAGCTGATACTGATAAATTTCTCTTTACTACGGAAAAGTCCCAAAATCAGTTTATTATTCTGGATCTGAACCCAGTACCTCATTATCTGTGGTTGGATGCGTTACGTTCGTCAAAGAGGCAGTATTTTCTATTATGATAGTCGGTAAATGCTTGCTTTTCACGCCGCAGGTCGGTCGTGGTTTTGATTGCCACCCTTGACAGAAATTTGTGTGCATGAACATGTCTATTCGCCCGGAGTCTGGGTGTAATTATCTATATAAGTATGTATTTACAGAAGAAAAGTAATATATGTAGTATATCAGCTATCTGATTTCTACAGTAAAAGCTCCACTTAATTTTGGATCAGATGGCCGTGTGGGAATAATGTCCCAGGATATTAATATTATTATATCTAATGATAGTTCACTCCAGCCTACAGATCAATATGTACCTATTCATGTTCATACTTTTATGTAGACTGTAGTTTTACGTGTTGTGATTACAACTGTCTGCAAAGAACGCAATGTAGAGCTATGTTATAATGGACAAACAGTTACGCATAAATATGTTCTGTATGTTTATATTTACAATTATGTATTCATATTATAGAAGGTCAAATAACGTTTGATAGCTAACATGTCTACAGAATATTCATTTCCATAGAATCTCCAAAGTTTTCTGGAATAGTAAGTGTGTGTTTATTTATTATTCCGATGAAATGTTGTTGAGAGACGTCCAAATACACTACAATAATAATATTATTCCTGTTAGAATGCTGTTAGGCTAATGATGTGTAGAGACTGGATATTTTGTTGTGCGTTAGATTCCAATTGTATGATATACTCGTACAATGTGTAATGAAAATAATAGAGGAAATATAAGGGTAACACATACACAAAAAATATATTTAAATGAAGAAGCACAATTCAAATATTTTTAGAATTTCTTTAATTTATTTAGTTTCTTAGACAGAATAATTTTAAAAAAATATGGAACACCGAAAATATTATTTTATTTTAATATTGGTTCATATTTTTTTGTAAGCTGTTGGTAGAAAATCCGCCTGTATATAAAAAAAACCTAAATTGCTAATCGAAACTAGTTTTAATAAAATCTAAAACCATATATTGTTGGATTGTCATGAATATGGCGCCAACAAACTTTGTATGATTTCTGACTTAAAAAGTTCATAATCATAATCATCATTTATTTGTGAAGCATAGGTAATAATACAACAATTGGTCTTAAATTAGGTTACGTGCACTATGTTCTACCATGAGAATGGTGTACAAATTACATCTACTTATTTGGTGTACATACCATCTAAGTTTACAAAAAAACACAAATTTTACAAATTATACAAAATTCTAATACAAAAAATTCAATTTAAAACAGAAAGTCAAATGAAATCCAAAATACAAAATAAACAAAATGTCCCGCTAGAGTGAAGTAAATGTCATGTCAGGTCAGAAATAATAATCATTGTAATTAATTAAATTGTTATGTCTCTAATACACTGTTATAATATATTACAATTTGTCATTAAAGAATTCGTCAAGAGAATAATATGCCTTTTCAACCAGAAATAGTTGTAATTTATTTTTGAATATTTTTACAGTTTCTATAGTACGCAAAAACGATGGTAATTTATTATAGATTTTTGGTCCCATTACAAAAATACTTTTATGATACAGCGTTGTTTTGGCGGGGATCAAGTGTTACTTCTCAGACCTGCGAATACTGGCTACTGACGAGAATCTGGACCAGTTATGCTTTACAAACATAGCAACTTCAAATAAGTACAAAGAAGGCATAGTTAACAGTTTGAGTTTCACAAAATGTGGTTTACATGTGTCAGTAGTACTTAATTTGCATATTGCTCTAATGCAATGCAAAGTTATATTTATAACGAATTTTAGTACAATGAAAACATACTGATGCATTGTACAGGCGCCAGGACATCAAAGTACCGCAATCTGTCAAATTTCCCTGACTGAAATTGAACCTTATGCTTTTGTGATAAAGTTGAAAATCGATAAAAGAAATTTGACTGATTTGGGTAGCTGGATGTGCTGGCATCTGTACCAAAAGTATATATCTAAAAATATTTTTATCTCGCTGGCGCCAACTAGTTTCATTATCTATGAGAACGTTTTATTAGTAGTTCTCATAAAATCCTCATTTTATAGGCTAAAGACAGTTCCTAAGTCCATAAACCCGCTGATTAAAATCATACAGTTATATACTCAAAACTAGATGCTCTCAGCGGTCGGTAAGTGATTGGCGAGGCTTAGCAACTTAGCTCGTGGTCAAACAGTAGATAGGAGACCGCCAAAGTGATTTAATTTCTGAGTGTCTCCATACTTCGTCTCCGAAGCACGGATACGCTCAGAAATTAAAATGCTTTGGCAGAGAGCACGTTAAGCTGTTGGTCCCGGTTGTAGCCATAAGATAACAGTCATTAAGCCATGTCAGCTACTGGACGGCTTGTACAACTCTGACTCTGATTTTGATTTTAATCAGCGGGTTGTTCACGAAGTGATTAATGAGTTCCTAAAGAGAGTTCATGATAATCTTGCATGGGTTTACAGAGAACTAATACGGACGGGCCTGTTGGCGTGGTTGGCAAATGCTTGCTTTTCACGTCCGAGGGTTCGATTTCCACCCGGGACAGATATTTCTGTGCATGAACATGTCTGTTTGTCCTGAGTCTGGATGTAATCATCTTTATATTATTTACAAAATAAAAGTAGTATATGTAGTATATTAGTTGTCTGGTTTGCATAGTACAAGCGCTGCTTAGTTTGGGAACAGATGGCCGTATGTAAACAATGACCCAGGATTAAATTATAATGTTATTAATAACTAAATTTACCTAAAACTTAATTTAAAGAGTTCCTAAAGATTAAAAATACATGACATTGAATCTATCTGAATTAATCTGAAATCGGTACCAAGAAATTAACTCATACTCATTAATACATAAAATTATGCAAAGTTGAGTGAGAAAAATAGCTGTATTTTAGTAAGAATACGGCTTAGTTGTCAGGTTAAAAAATATTACATTTCTAGAGAATTAATTATAAATGCTGTGCCCACGCTCGCCTCTATTGTACGATAAAAAAAAAACAAGAATTTGTAAGCAGAGACTAAAAAAAACCTCAATTAACTCTTTAAGAAACAATGACATAAAATTGATAGACTAATTAGTAATTAAAGAAACTTTGTTAAACTTTCAGCTATATAGTTTCCGGATCAGAAAAAACAACAAAGCCACCCAATACCATCCCGTGTGTATTATAAAAGGTGACTAAAGGATACACCAGGCAGTAGTCGGGCAGTAGCCCCACCTGTGTATTACCTACCACTTAACTGCGGTCATCAACTTGTTTGCCAAGCGCGATGTCTACAGCAAATAGCAACGTTATAAAACCTTTGGAGCAGGCCTATGTCCAACAGTGGATGATATCATAGTAACGATTTGTTAGTAAAGTTATTAGAACATGAATGGCCTGTTCTATAAATCTTACCCAAATTTAATACGGGTAGTTAAAGACCTTTCACCAAATACTGTCAAGTAGCATTCAAACGCGACCGTCGTTATTGACAGAAGGTCCGACATAATAATAATATAGAATTCATACCATAATATAGACAGAACCATTCAGACAATATGTAATAAAATATAGCTTAAATACTTACGATAATTAAACCTAAACATAATACAAGCTAGCTAAATATCATTACTATTATAAAATGTTTTTTATAAATGTTTTAACAATCACTGTACCTAAATAACTATCTGTAACTAGAAATAATTATGTATAATTAACTATATTACTACAAACATGTTCTGACTATTTACAAGCACTTATTTAAATTCTACGTGAATAAAAACCTTTTTAATTTTTATAACGAACTATGCCAAATATGTAACTCAAAATAGTTTAACTTAGTAGGTGTGTTGCTTAACAAAACATTCGCTCATTTTTATAACGGAGATACGGCACCCTAAAAAAATAAAGTTCGGCATATAATATGGTTATTGGTGGTTGGTGTTTGCCGGAGCAAAAGTGATAGGTTTTGTTATTAAGTTTTGCTAGTTTTTAGTACCTACAGTTTTTACATACAGGGCCGGTTGACGTGGTTGGTAGATACTTGCCTTTCACGCCGCAGTTCGTGGGTTCGATTCCCACTCAGGACAGAAATTTGTGTGCATGAACATGTCTGTTTGTCCTGAATATGGGTGGAATTATCTATATAAGTATGTATTTACAAAAGAAAAAATATATATGTAGTATAGTAATTTGGTTTTCATAGTACAAGCTTTGCTTAGTTTAGGATCAGATGTCCGTATGTGAATAATGTCCCAGGATATTATACTATTATTAAATTTTTAACCTATGATTTTTTAGAAATCTTCCCCCTTTGTAATAATCCTCTACAAACTCTAACTGAATTTGACAGTCAGTGAGAGATAAGTATTTTCTTTAGTTTATGAATCTTAGAAACTTAAGCTAAATGACGTTTTTGAGTCTTTATTTATAATAATCAGCTGATTATTTATTATCTATTAAAAGTCTCTATTTTTATCGCTAAAATAACTCACAAATATAATACAAGTGGCTAATAGAAAATATTGTACCACTTATTCACTGTTGGCTGTCTCGCTCTCGTGCGAAGTAGTGCCTACTACAAGTTCCTTGACGGTTTTTAATTTATTTATAATGGAAAATGGCATATAAAGCGCTCGAAAGTTGTGTTCGTGAGTTACAAAAGACGATTCTCGTTCTCAGTGATAAAGTGGACACATTGGAGACTAAAATAACAACTCAAAATGCAATAATAATTGATCAAGTTGATATCATCAAGAATTTGGTCTCAAAAATTGAGGGTAATAATGTAAACCCCAAATCAACGAGCGCACAAACCCATCCAGCGGTCCAGCGACCGATTCGCCAAGCACGTCAAAATGTATTTGGTACCGTTTCAGCTGATAAAAGCGCTGCACTGTCTCAGGTGACAAACAAAATACCGAAGACACCCGAGGTAAGCCGAACGAAATCAGTTACTAATATTAACGTTTCGACAAGCGAACTAACTCAAGAAACCGAATTGGCCGGTGTGGCCACGAAATCAACTGAGCGCGCGACCAACAAAATCAGTGAGTCGGAGATTTTGTTAAACAATAATGATCGTGAGGGTTGGACAACAATCAATCGCAAACGTAGATCACGCCAAATAGTAACTGGTGCAGGAAAAGTAGATGACGAACTGAAAACGGTGGAGCGTATGAAATATATTCAGGCGTGGTCATTTACTCCTGAAACCACAACTCAGAATGTACTAAAGTATTTAAAAAAAATCCAACCATGTGACGAATATTTAGTCGAAAAACGTGAAATCAAAACAGACAAACATGCAGCCTTTGTAATAGGTTGCCCCGAGAGTATTTATGAACGACTCAGCTCACCGACTTCGTGGCCGCCGCGTGTAAAGGTATCAGACTGGTTTCGCGTGCGTCCCCGTGTCGAGCGGGGCACTGGCGAATGCAACTAAACCAGTTCCCACAACAGTGCGACGGAGCCGCAGCGGTAACACGTATGATTCGAGCAATGTTGTGAATGTGCCCGTTACGAATAGGTTAATAGTATGTCATCAAAACATTGCGTCACTAAATCAAAAAACTCAACGACTTGAAGTGCTGTTAAATAGTGATTTGAAGTGCGATATACTTGCGATTTCTGAACATTGGCTGGGGGAAATGAGTTTAAAATGTGTTCATATTGAAGGTTATAAATTAGCCTCATATTTTTGTAGAAAACGAGTAATGCACGGTGGGTCGTGTATTTTTGTTCGTGAAACCATTAAATGTGTTGAGTATTTTGACTTAGTGGCCTTATCAACTGAACAATATTGCGAAATATCCGCAATAAAACTAATAGAGTATGATTCTACCATTGTATGTGTGTATAGGACGAACTTGATTAGTTGTAATTTATTTTTAGATTATTTTGAACGATTGCTCGATAAAATAGACGATCTAGGCATTGAGTGTGTGATAGTTGGAGACTTTAACATTAACACATTAGGTGGTTTAAACAGTGACGTTAAAAGATTGAGTGACATTCTGTCAGCTCATAACATGAGGAATCAGGTAGATTTCCCTACACGAATCACAGTATCTACATCGACTTGTTTGGACCATGTCTACACGAACATGTCGACGAGTGTGATCACCGCAGAACCGGTTACAACTCATTTGAGTGACCATCTAGCAGTTAAAAGTGAGGTACTATGTGTAAAAAACAATGCTCGTAATATGCCCCGCTATATTCGAATGTTTTCGAAAGAGAATAAACGTAACTTTGCCGCGTCTGTAGATAGTGTAGACTGGAATGAAATAAAGTTGCGCAATAGTAATCCGCTCACGATGGCTACCGCGATAATTAATATAATTTCAAACAATCTTGACATTTGTTTCCCACTACGGAAAGTGAGCCACACCATTAAATATGACTCATCATGGGTAACGCCAGATGTTAAAGATTTTAAATTAATATTGTTTGACTTCATTGCAATTAGTGAGCGTAATCCGAATAATATAATACTTACTAATTTTATTAATGACATGAAAATATATTTTGACAATTTAATTTATGACACAAAATCTAGACATTATTCAAATTTAATTAAAAGCTCTCACAATACTTGTAAGGCAATGTGGGCGGTTGTGAACAAGGAGAGAGGAAAAGATAACTCACCCCGTCTTGACTTTACTAATATTGTTAAGGATGTGGATGGGAAACCGTACCACTCGAAAAAATCTGCATTGGATGCTATGAATGCCCGTTTCCTTGGAGCAGTAACTGCATGTGGTGCACCTTGTGCTGATTTGCAGCTTGTGAGAGATGGGCTCTATGCTGTGAGCCTTCCAGCTGACCGTTCACTACGGTTGACTCCGTTCACAGCTGATGAGGTGTACCAGATCATTGTAACACGTATCACACCTAAGCCGTCGAAAGACATTTATGGTATTTCGATGAAACTCATCAGGTTAGCGGCTATACCTTTAGCGCCCGTCCTTGCCGATTTTTTCAATTTATGTTTGAAAGAAGGTGAGTTCCCTGCACCATTGAAACACAGTAAAATTTCACCACTTTTTAAGGGTAAAGGGAAAAAGGACTGCATCGATAACTATAGGCCAGTGTCGATTATTCCCACGGTAGCAAAAATATTCGAGAATGGCCTAAGTTCCCGCTTAATTAAGTTTCTGACGACTACAGACGCCCTTACGGACAAACAGCATGCTTACAGAGAAAGTAGATCGACCACAACGTTGACCCGTGAACTCATACGCCAAGTACTAGCTGCCAAGGAGGATCAACAGCAGGTAGCTTTGATATGCTGTGATTTGTCAAAGGCGTTTGACGTGGCCGACCGCGCTGTGATTGCTGTTAAATTACAGCACTATGGAGTGGATGGCCCGTCACATGCACTGTTGACAGAGTTGCTGCATGACAGATCACAAGAGGTGGTAGGTTGCGAGGGCAAGGAAAGATCAGACCCATTAAAGTCGATGATAGGTGTAGCACAGGGCTCGTCGGTTTCTAATATTTTATTTTCGTTGCTCCTAAATGATCTGCCGAACGCCGTAACTGATGCTGAAATACTAATGTACGCAGATGACGTCGCGGCCGTAGTTACAGCAAAGACGGTTGATCATTTGGAGCAAAAACTAAATAAAGCAGCTGCCCAGCTTGATCAGTGGTTCCGTATGAATGGACTTGTTCTCAACGTAGCCAAATCTCATTTTATTCACTTTGTACTGTCAGGCCGGTCACAAAGACCTCTGACGGTATCGGCGAATGGAGTGAGCATTGCGCAAGTTGAAACAACTACATTCTTAGGGTTCGAGATTGACAAGTGCTTCAAGTGGGATAACCATATTGATAAAATATGCGGAAGATTGGGGAGTGCATGCTTCGCACTCGGCCGATTGCGTAAAATAGTGTCAGTGGCAGAGGTCCGCGCGTGTTACTTTGCTACGGTGCATTCGCTGCTCCAATATGGTGCGGAGCTGTGGGGACGCGCTGCAGACTGGGAGCGAGCATTCAGAATGCAGAAACGTGCCATCCGGGCGATAGTTGGTATACCACAAGACGTATCCGCAAGACCTCACTATAAAGAATTAGGTATTATGACTTTACCTTCCATAGTGCTATACCAACTTGCTGTGTACGTTCGGGTAAACTTAGAGCTGTATACCAAGCGGAGTGAGATACACACCTATTGCACACGGCATAGCAATAAGCTGACGTCGGTACCGAGGACACTAACTAAAACGTCCAAAACTACTCATGTTATGGGCTGCACAGTCTATAATAAACTACCAATGAGCATATCAAGTGCCCCAACCTTAATGAGTTTTAAAACTAGGTTAAAACGGTGGCTTATCGAGCAATCGTTCTATTCCTTTGATGAATTCATGTATTTCAAATGTAATAATTTGACATAATAATATTGAATTTATAATTTTGACTTGCTGACTAATGTTGTGACGATTATCGTATAGACCTATTTGTTATTTTTGTACTAATTATTTTATTTGAATTAAGTTAAGTTTGATTTATTGACATTGTTTAGACATTTAAAATATTTTAAAATCATTTTCATGACATGTAAGAAATCTTACCAATAAATGACTATTTGACTATTTGACTATTTGACTATTCAATAAAAATTGTGTCCAAACATGGTTTAAACGACGCTAATGCCGTCTCGCCGAAAATATCGTCTAACCTTGTAGTCGCATCCTGTTTTGGGAACTAGCCAGCAAATATCAATGAGAAATATAAAAATATATGTTCAAAGTCTTTTCAATATGGTAATGAATTAAATAAAGGCAAAATAGTACCATTTTGTACAGATTTTTGCCAAATTATATTCTTTATGAATATTAATTGTTAATTATTATGAACTTTATTTAAAACCTATTTAATGTAGAATTTAATTTTTAGAATAAAATTATACGATTAAACACTGGCAGATCAAATTTAGGATCAGAAGGGAATCCTAAATTTGATCTCTCAGTGTGTATCGTTCGTAGCTTAACGCAGAGCGCCTACCCCGGATTGGTAGATGGTGCAGGTTCGAGACCCGCCGGACGATTAAATTTAACATTTCCCATTTTTGAGATTAGATTAGCGCTTTGCATTGCGAATAATGCTTTAAAATTCATCATTTATTTACGCATTTTCCCCATCGGTTAAAAACCAGTTTTCTTTATTGTATTTTAATTGTATTGCTTTCAAGGTGGTACCATCTATTTTGGTACTATACCTACATACTCGTATGTGTGGCGCAGCGGTTAAGACCCGGATTCCCGGCAAGGACAACTATTTGTGTGAACCATAAACAGTTGTTCTGAGTGAGTGTGTGCTTTGTATTTGACAAAATCGATATTCTATATATATTTATATTGATTAATCCGGACTGTTGACTCCGGCTGCAATGTTAGGTTAAAGTAAATTTAAAAAAAATTTAAAATTAATTCAAACACCTTCACTACCCAGTTTTTTTTTGGATTCTTGGATTATATTCCGTTTAAGGTTGTCTGGAAGAAATCGCAGCAGCGATAAGACCGCCCATTGTATTTAATAACTATATGTCAAATTATTATGCTATGTATATATCGGCGCAACAACATTAATTAACCAAAAACAAATGCGTCATAGGAGTAGTTTTAAGTCTTTGTTTAAATTACTCTTAAATAGTTAGTTAAACTTAATGAATTTAGTGTTAAAAATCAAGTTACGATTTATAAACCATCTTAACATTTGTACAATTGATGATTTCAATAGTTTAATTTACATTCGTTCATCGAACAAAGAAAATACGTAACATGTTTGTCGCCGCACATTTCGTATAAATACGGCCGACGTGTCGAGTACAAATCACTTTCGCTCGAGCCGTCGGACCGTACGGATCACCTTGTATCGAAGATTGTTATGGAATAAAACTTCACGAAACATATTTTGGGTTTTACTATCGCCATGAGTAAACAACCTTCAGTGGATAACCAACGTGCAGATAATAGTGACGTCAGTCTTGCTGACGTCATCATGACTAAAGACCACGATACCTCCGTTTCTCCGTTATCAGAAGTGGGATTCACCCAGAAGATGACCAGCGTGAAAACACCCTCGATGACGAAGATAGTGAATGGCGCTTACTTGGGGAGCAGCTAAATCGTAATTTTATGGAGCTGATAGAGGCAATGAGGTTGCCTTCTGCTAGCCAAAACTTCCAGAGTTAAACCCGGATAAGGCTGTACGGCTCGTGCATGAATTGCGGCCGCAGACATGTGTATTGTGGATCCGGACTTACAAAGGACTGCTTTCATGATGTCTTTGAGTCAGGCGGGTTTCGGCGTGGCTGTCACACGTTTTTGACTTTTTGACTTTGTCGGGGTGTACTTACGTACAGCATTTCGACCCTTCAGGATCTTTCGTACTAAGAACCATTACTTTCTATTCTATCCCTAGTGCCCAGAATGCAGTCTGCACATACTTCAGTACGTTTGTTAGGAGTAGCTCATTGTAGTCTCCTGGTGCTGGATATGCCAGCCGCAGGTTGGCTATTCTGTGTCATACCATAGTGGTGGTACTGCTACTATTAGTCGTAGTTGGTTCCACCTGTACTTCCATTGGGTTTTGAACCAGCTCTTCTCTACTCCTTTTATGAGTTTGGAGTGTTCCTTGATTTTAGTTCACCTTTGGTTGTGATTAACTGTGGATTTATCTTTGGGGACTGCTCAAGGGCTATCACAAATTAGTTGGTTGACTGATTTGTTTTTCGCATTTAGCCTCCTGATTGGGCTATTGTGCGTGGGCTTGTTTGGCTCCTCTAACCATTTTGGTTCTGTCCGCAGGTGTGGCACTGCGAGCCACGAAAAACTGTCCTAGTCATAGCAGCAAGGAAGGCAGTACCAGCAAATTGACTGGTTCATTGCTGGATAGGCACGTTAACGTCTGTGTCGTTGACACACCAAAGGGCTGTACAATTTTTTTAACTTTTCGCAAGTGAGTTAGTCAGCATAGGCCGAGTGCAGATACTACAATAATGTCGAAAGAATGATTATTTTCAGGAACATCACACAAGGCGTGTGAAGAATGTAGTAAGATTAAACAATCGAGCACCCAAGCTGCTACATCAACTCATCATCTGATAAACAGAAACCAATCAACACCCAGCAGCAGGAATCTGTGCTGCGCCATGCTCTACAACCTGGTGATCAGTTAACCGTATCGGCGGGAAACGAATAGTCTTCTCACCGGAATTCTGTTGCAGAACCAACCAAGCCAATTGCATCAGCCTCACGAGACCTCATCAACCTTCACAGTAAAGGGCAAGTAACTTAATTCAATTACTCTAAATAACTCTACGAGAACTACTAATAAACCTACAATCATAGCACCTTCCTAATAATATTTCCTTGTATTGCGCTACTGTATGCCACTGTGTTAACAAGCTCCAGAGCACAATATAACACCACTCCTTTTTCCTAAATCTACGAGAACTCTACGAGAAATCTACGAGAACTCTACGAGAAATCTACGAGAACTCTACGAGAAATCTACGAGAACTCTACGAGAAATCTACGAGAACTCTACAAAAACTAAACCTATCCTCACCCTCCTAACCTTATTTCCTTGTATTACACAACTGTATGCCACTGTGTTAAACAAGCTGCAGATCACAATATATAACACCACTCCTTTTCCATTAATCTACGAGAACTTAATCTACTTTTACCTACAAAACTAACAAACTAAAAATAATGATAATAAGCCAACACATGTGTAATGTGACTTGGTTATTGCAATATCTCTATAACTATTAATGAGCAACTTAGTTGCTTACAGGTACCAAACTCAAAAGCAAAACTTTATTGTTTCAGATTTAAAAGGACAATGAGAACTGAGGCTGGTGCAGAGCGCGCACCGCCTTTCAGAATGGCCGTATCGGCGCAACAACATTAATTAACCAAAAACAAATGCGTCATAGGAGTAGTTTTAAGTCTTTGTTTAAATTACTCTTAAATAGTTAGTTAAACTTAATGAATTTAGTGTTAAAAATCAAGTTACGATTTATAAACCATCTTAACATTTGTACAATTGATGATTTCAATAGTTTAATTTACATTCGTTCATCGAACAAAGAAAATACGTAACATGTTTGTCGCCGCACATTTCGTATAAATACGGCCGACGTGTCGAGTACAAATCACTTTCGCTCGAGCCGTCGGACCGTACGGATCACCTTGTATCGAAGATTGTTATGGAATAAAACTTCACGAAACATATTTTGGGTTTTACTATCGCCATGAGTAAACAACCTTCAGTGGATAACCAACGTGCAGATAATAGTGACGTCAGTCTTGCTGACGTCATCATGACTAAAGACCACGATACCTCCGTTTCTCCGTTATATATAATAAAGAGTATTTTACTTTACTTTTCAGTGTGTTACTTGTACCAAAATATTTATTTATTTGTGTTCAAGAAATATTACACCTATATTATTAATTTTGTAATATCACTTGAAAAGAAAGTGGTGACAGTATTTGATGAAATGATCATTGTTCTAGAGGCTGTGTAAGTTGGAAGTCAAAGCCGATAAGGATTGACGCATTGACGTCGAAAAGAAAGACATTGAATTCAAATTGTTTTCCATTTTATTAAAATTATTTTCTGATCTGTTCTAAATACTGATAAAACGAATTATTGGCACAAAACTACCTCGCAGTAACGTAATTATATAACATCCATAGTATTACCCATAAAACAAAATCCATAACAAAGATTCCCCATAAACTCCAAATACACTATAGTGACGTCATTACCCATAAATTTTTATTAACTATAATAAAAGGTAATATTTCTGAATGTAGAGCAAGTGAAATCATTTATAACAATTTCAGACAGCGATGGCGACCTCTCAAGGTAATAACGAGTGTTATGGAGCAAGAGAAAATATATTATTTCAACCGATAGAATGTGAATTGAAATAAGAGGAATCCAGGTACAATTTTGACGGGATTGAATTATAATTTTGTGTGATGCAGGCGAAGATAGGATGTGTGAATTTAACAAAGTATACCGTGTATTGCGCTTTATTGAATCACTTTGCAGTCTCTTTGGTCTAACGGTAGTGAGTTAAACTATTAACACACCGCAAAAAATAGAGTTCGATCCCCAATGGATGTTGAATAGTTGATGAAAATTTTATCGCTAATAAATATTTCAGTAGTAGCCTGGAGTTAAAAAGATAGCGATATTATTTTTTTATACATACGTCATGTTGACAGTTATGAGATGATGCATAACTGTCAATGTAGTGAAAAATAAGTCAAAAAAATATATTTTTTTAAATGTGTCTCAAAACAAAACAAATTGAGGCACCCCCATTAAGTGATTTGTATTGGGGTTGACTCGCTACTTCCCTTATATTATAGCATCTATGTTTGAGACGATATAGAATATTAAATTAATTACGAATACAAAATTAATTTAAAGTAATACAACATAATAATATACATACATATATACCTAATAATAGGCAGTTAATATTTTCGATGATTGTGAAAATTGGCCTAGTTAATTAAAGGATTTCCCTAAAGATAAACAAACCAATTCAAGAAGAACTCTAGTTTTCAAGCATCATCACACAGTTGAAGGGTCATCCTATATCTTAAGATGTGGCTTGGCAAATTTCAATAACATTATTTCTGTTTAAAAAAATGCCATATTTAAGTCAAACAATTTAAATACATATTTAGTCGATAAACCATATCTGAGGCCTTGCGTGGCTTGAACAACTCTGACGCAAGTGTAACCATTGCCCATTCGATGAAGAGAAAAAAACAGACCAAATAATCACACAAAGATTATTCATGGGTGGTGATTGAACCCACAACCTCTGACTTTACAGTCGGCTTAACTAATCATTAGACTAACAGGGTGTGGTGACGGCGACAAATATCAGAATCAGAATATCATCACCCCATCTCATCCCGTGGGGGGCGTAGAAGTCGACCCGAGTGAAAATCTACCGGAGGACGGGCAGCAGCTTCCTTCTGATTACTATGACCATCTTACTGCGATCGCCAACCCGCCTGCCAAGCGTGGCGATTATGGCATATCCCCCCAAGACGATTCTTGAGGGAGGCTTGTCCAGCAGTGGACTCATTTAGCTGTAATGATGATGAGACTAACAGGGCAGGGTCATATAATTTCTATTTTATTAAAGACAAAGCCTGCACTAGGGAAACTAATATCTGTGTCGCGGGGTACTTTACAAACATATAATAGATGGACACTAATTACATCAAGACTCAGACCAACTATTTAACTGTCACAAAAATAGTCCGGCGCGTGACGCGAACACGCGACACGAAGCGGCAAGGCGACTGTCTTAGCTGCTGCGCCATACATGAAGTCAATTCTTGAATATTAATTCCTAATTTATTTTAATCATATGCATGCAGAGTTCCCAGTACTTCCTGGTTTGCAGGTAAGAATGTAAATCTCACTTCGTATCAGACACTGAATTTATAGCAGTTTCAATATCCGTGAATCAAGGTCTTCGCATATTAAGATAAATGGGTATGGAACGGTGGCTCATCGTACATCACAGTAGGGGAAATGGAATGGAATTTTGGCTAGTATTCTAATGTAAGTGAATTGAATGAGACAGCTATTTTTGTGATAGGAGATTCGATAAATCATCGTCGACTTCGTTTTTCTTGGCCGTAATTAATACGTTATGGTTTGGGTCTTAAATTGTATATATTTTTGTAAACAAGTAGTATTCGAAGTTAACGGTTCAATATTGAATTTAAATCAGTTACTTCGAAACAAAACAAGCTAATACCTACTACTTATTATGTGACGACCGCTTTGACTCAGTTGGAAGTTGTAAGAAGAAGAAAATACATTTATTCAGTAAACTAGCACAGATAATAGTAATAATATATACATATTATATGAAATACATCAGTTATCTGGTTGCCATAGTACAAGCTCCGCTTAGTTTGGGATCAGACGGCCGTGTGTGAATGTCCCACGATATTACTCATATTATATTTTATTTAATATTGATTATGTTTTAACCTTATACTGAAAACTAGGAAAGATATATAAAGATAATAAAACCATAATTAGGGAGCTGGCACAAAGTTATAACCATTTGTAGCTTATCGTCTGGAGCATGTAACTTAGATCATGTCTTCTGAAAAATTGGGGTTGACATACTGAGCTGCTATCTTATAAAACACATCTGCAGATCAAATTTACGTGTTTTCTTTCTAACGCTCTTAAGAACTATGCAGGTGTGATCTATCGGTTATTTCTAAAGACTAGCCGAAAGATATGGTCGGTATGGTAAGTGCGTTAATAAAATGTATCATATTAATAAAGCGCACCCAATTTAATTATTTAGTATAAATACCATTTCACTTTGCTTTGCGTTAAATCATTTCCAATACGTGTGGCGCAGCGATTAAGTTAGTCGCCTCGCTACTAGGTGTCCAGGGTTCGATTCCCGCTCTGTAGAACTATTTGTGTGACCCATAAATAGTTGTTCTGAGTCTGTATGAACTTTATTGCCGTCAGTCCGTCAATTATATGTTTGTAAAGTACCCGGCGACACAGGGGTACGTCATGTTATGTTTTATGGCATTTTTTAAAGACAATTCTTTAAAAAATGCCATTAAACTATATATTAGTGATTGATTCTGTTTTCTTCATCCATCGGGATGCCTACATATTCTCATCGGTGAAATAGCACCTCCGATGCTTTATCGGACTAGCGGCCTGTATCACCACGTATTCAAGTCCAATATATTGTTAGATACAAATAATCACATTAATCTCGGACAAACATATCATTCAGTGCCAATCTACACATAACTGAATGTATGAACTAATTCAAGATATTGACAAAAAAGAAGGATTGTGCAAAACAAATCATAGCGCTGCATTTCCATCCAGAGCTCTAACTTCGTTTTTTTCAAGCTCACACTAAAGCTTCAGGTGCTAAATTACAATTAGTAGATCACACAATCATTTTCCAATATGGCGTAGCGCTTAAATCAGTCGCCTGGTCACTTCATGTCCCGGGTTCGATACCCGCGCAGGACAACAATTTGTATGACCCTTAAATAATTGTCCTGAGTCTCGATGTACATGTTTGAAAAGTACCCCGTGACACAGGGATTAATATCCCTAGTGCAAGCGTTGTCTTTTTAGAAAGAAGAAAAATACGGGTATCGAACTCGCAACACGACGCAGAGGTAGTAGTGACCACTTGACTCGCAACGCCACCCGTGCAGCCGTCCAATGTCTAATAATGTCGTAAATGGGATACTTCGGCGACTCAAAGGGATATTTAGGAGTTTATTATTTCCGGTATCTATCGTTTGAACTCACTCCGGTAGTCGATGTTTGATTTAATATGTGTGTTGATATAAAATTTGTCCTTTCAAAGCCGACCCATACACGGAATGGACTTTTTCCTTGTAATGGATACGGTTATATTTCTCTACAAGAACTTAGAATGCCAAAAACGTCTATTTTGTATCGTATTTGACTAATAACAATTATATTAGTAACTCGCTGTGCCCGCGACTTCGTCCGCGTATTAATTAGTTTATTTCGTTTTTCTTGTAAAATAAAAGACTTTTTCTAAAATAAAAGTAGCCTAAGTTACTCCTTATTACATCAGCTACTTGCCAATAAAAGTCCCGTCAAAATTGGTCCAGCCATTTCAGAGATTAGCCGGAACAAACAGACAGACAGACAGACAAAAATTGTAAAAAATGTAATTTTGGTGTATGTACCGTATATATATTCATATTAATGTAGTAAAAACCGGTTTTTTCAATATTACAAACAGACACTCGAATTTTATTTATTTTTATAGAGTATAGATGTAATCTTGATGAGTCTTTAAAATAAAAAAAAAAACTATAAGTTTTTAGATAGGGACACTTTATTGCACATCACAGAAGAAAAGTTTAGATTTACAGACATAGTTTTAATTTATGTACAATTGGTGGTCTTATCGCATAGGAGCGATTTCTTCCAGACAACCGTTGGATGGACTAGATTAGCAATTGAGAAAGATGGCTAGTAAGGTACTGTAAAATAACTTTAAATTCGATTTTATATAGCTACTAAAATACAAATATTAAATAAATATATAATAAAATACATCAATAATAATTATATATTATATAAACACTTACGTACTATAAATAAATGAACCTATATTTATTTATTTATAGTACGTAAGTGTTTATATAATATTACATATGAAATACACAGATTTGAGAAAAAAAAACCAGTAGCAGGTTTATGATTTAATATTAATATAATATTAAATAATATTGTTATTTTTGTAATATTAAGTATCATCGGATATAAAAATAAATATCGAATGTCATCACTATCAGAATATATATTAGATACTCACTCTTAAAATTATATTCTATATTTATAAACTTTACGGACTCACGGTTGGCTATACGAGGGAAGCCCATAATTTCTAATATTTGCTTTCCCACAGATTAAACTATGATATTTAAAGTAAATGAGAAACTATCTGTGCAACGCGGCATTAAAGAAAAATTAAATGTTAAAATTCAAATTTCTGATCCATGTCCATTTTATACCTTTTGAGACTGCTGCCCCAAAAGGCATAAAAGAGAAATAGGGGATTTAGAACCACCCTCTGCCACGTGATCTACAGCAGCGTTGTGTGCAAGGACCTTATGATTTAATTGCTAATAGAAGAAAAAAAATCCGCAGCCTATATATAATGTAGACTATTATTTTCGTTTTGGCTAGTATTTGGGGGTCAAAGCTAGATTCTCTGTATCAATGACTTTAAGTGATCTTATCTCAGAATCATATTCCTAACCATTACGCTAAAAGGAGGCTAAGTTAATTTAAAATAAAAGAATAACTTCAATGCATAAAAATAAATATAAAAATGTCAGTATCTTATTACATGTAAGATTTTAGTAAATATAATAAAAACCGATATACCTGCGGGCCTGTTGGCGTGGTTGGCAAATGCTTGCTTTTCACGCCGGACGTCGTGGATTCGATTCCCACCCAGGACAGATATTTGTGTGCATGAACATGTCTGTTTATCTTGAGTCTGGGTGTATCATAAGTATGTATTTACAAAAGAAAAGTAAAGTTAGTATTTGTAGTATATCAGTTACGTGGTTTCCATAGTACAAGCTCTGCTTAGTTTGGGATCAGATGGCCGTGTGTAAATAATGTACCGGTTGGGTCCCATGTATTATTGTACCTAGATATATAATTTAATCACCACTAAAGGTTCACAGTAGCACAGTGTCCATAAATAAAGTCCATGTCGCATTTGCGGACAGGGCCGCGCAGTAAATGTCAGACTGCCTTACCGAAGTCGATCACTATTTATTCCATTCGTAACGTGGCACAAATAAAACTAAAGCGTTATCTCTAAATGAATGGTTTTTCGTATAACTGCCTTGTTAGTCTTTCGGCAGAATGTTCAACCGCAGAGCCTGGGGGTTAATCCTTAGCCATGCCAAACAAAAAGCGCATTCGGTATATTTCTGGAAGAAAAAATCTCAGGATTTGGAGTCTGGGAGTTGGCGGTGTACACTCCCGTGTACGTAAAGTAAAGTAAGTAAAGTAAAGTAAAATACTCTTTATTGTACACCATAACTTAAAATTAAAATTAACATACATTAATTAGGTACAAAGGGCGGTCTTATCGCTACTGCGATTTCTTCCAGACAACCAATTATGGAGTGGATAGACGAAGGAAAGGGAAAACAGGGTAGATAGGTGTAACAATAGGTCAACTTAATGTAAACTTAAACTAATGCAAAATAATAAAAAATAAAATAAAAATGGAAATACATAGAAAATTAAAAAGGTCAAAAAAAAGCAGGAATGCGTGAATCAAAAACCAAAGGCGGCAGCGGTAAATAAATGAACTTAAGTAGTCAAGGCAGATAAATAATATTTTTAACGTGATTTTTAAAAATGTCTAGGGATTGAGCTTGTCTTGTTGTTAAAGGCAATGCGTTCCACAAACGCACAGCCTGCACTGTAAAAGATTTGCCGTAATAATCTGTGGAATGACTTGGCATTTTCAGTTTTAGGTTCTCTGATGACCTCAAGCATCTTGAATGTGTGTCATGAAGGAACTCGAAACGTTCTTTAAGATAAGATGGTGTTGAAGGATTAAACAATATATTATAAAGAAGGGCTAAAATATGAGCGTTCCGGCGAAGGCGAATGGGAAGCCACTTGAGCTGACGGCGGTAATCGGAAACATGGTCATACTTGCGTAATCCAAATATAAACCTTAAAAAGATATTTTGAAGCCGCTCAAGTTTGTCAAGTTGGGCTTCAGTGAGATCAAGATAGCTGGTATCGGCATAGTCAAGGATAGGAAGAAGGAGGGATTGTGCGAGCGCAATTTTAGTGGCAGTGGGTAGAAAGTTGCGTAGTCTTCGCAATGTCCCTGCAGAAGCGAAAACCTTACGACTGACTTCTTGCATCTGTAGACCCCAGGATAACTTATTATCAATATAAATTCCCAAGTTTTTGACAATCTTTGAAATGATTCTGGGGCTACCAACAACTGTAACTTGCGTCTTATCAGGATTAACATTCAGTCCGTATTGTTTACTCCAATGACAAACACGTCTTAGGTCCTCGTTCAAGCCATTAATGGCCATCGGCAACTCGTTAAGCTCGGCTTGTGTGTAAAGCCTAGTTAGTAAACCATGACGGTGACTAGTTACCGTAGTCTGCAACTCATATGGCATTACTTACGCATTGCAACTCCCAAAATAAAGTGCCACAACATTAACACATTAGAAGTCCATATATTTCTCCGGTTAGGGTTTTTTCATATGATGATGATGATGATGAAGGTTTTTTCTATTTCTCTTAGACGCAATCCTCTACGTAACTTAAATGTTGTACTATATTGTTTACTTATTTTTATTTATACTGCAATAACACACAAAAATACATATTTACATAAAAGATTAGACATATCATGTACACGGGCGTGCTTAACTCAACTATGAGTTTACTTCCAGCAAACCTTTGTTAGAGTGAGAGCTTATATGTAATGGGTTACAAACAGTGTACAACAATTTGAAATAACTATGATGTTTCTTACTAAGGTGTAACTGTTTTAATTCTACTACGTTTTTCATTTTGTTTAAAGATTCCTCATAAACATGTCTGCATCGTTACTATTTATTAAAGGTACAAAATCAGCACTCACTTAAATTGTAAGTAGATAAATAAAATTATTTTTATAAAACTTACAACCGGCTTCGACTTTCTTAATAATAACCAATTTATGTTCGATATTTTTTAAAACGATATAAATATTATAATCCATTAATAAATAACGGGGAAATTACACGTAAATGAACCTACACACGCAAAAGCATATCGAATATAAATCGAATTGATAACAAATTGATGAAATTGTTTTTATGACGCCCATTTTTAACAAAATTATATGACATCTATTCGACGGTATTTCATGGCAAATAAAAATAAAATTATACAATTCTGTTCACAAACAATCGAGGAATCGCATAATGTACAAATTATACAAAAAAATAAGTCTAATTTGGAAACTTCTTTTTTTAAGTCGTGTAAAGAATAAAGTCCTGTGAACAATTCACCTTTTAAAAGTAAAGAAGTAATTATTATTATTATATCTTTACAATAGTATAAGAAGTCAAAATATAAAATGAGCCATCACTAACTTTTACATAACTTAGTTCCTTTGATATCCTCAAGATTTAGTTTCCGTATCGCTCTTTTATTCGATTCCTTTGTGAAAGGGTTTCGGTACTTATGGCAAGTTATCCAATTTCAATATGTGAAACTTGTCCAAAGATCCGAGGAACTTTTTTCCTAGAAGACTCACGTTACCGTCTCTATTGAAATCAAAGTCAATAAAGGCAATGTCCAGAAAAACTATTTTAAATATTACTCAACAACCCCTTCGCCTTTTATTGTTTTTTTTTAACATGACGTATGTGGCTAGCCTATGAGGCTTTCAGTGCTTTACCGAAATTAGAGGTGAGCTTGGCCTCGAACCGTCTAGTAAATCAAAACTACAAAGTAAGTACCCGCGCCGGAGGGCAACCTCTTTGGGGTTCAAACCTCGCACATCACCCAGCCAGTAACCGCCCGGAGTAGGTCTGGGCGGTTACTGGCGGGGAGATGTTAGAGGGCCTATCGTTTTAGGGATGTTTTGTGCAACTTTCGCTCAACGTTAATACGCGACGCGGGCCGCGGTTTAGGTCCGGAGAGGGCATTTTATCGATTTGATTTTTATTCTGTGGGTTTTTGACATGTTCTACTTAAATGTGTGCCTTAAATTGAACAGTACAGTAAGGTAAGGATAAGTTTCAGTTAAGACTTTTCGTCGGCCATGTGATGTGTTTAATAATAAGAGTTGTTAATGAGTGCACTACGTGAGTTGGACAAATGGAAATGTGATTGTTTTTGTGATTACGTGTAAATATTATTCAAGAAGCAGACTACTCAAGACATATTAAAGTGCAGAATTGCATGCAAACATTCGTAAATTCTTCTTTTATAATAAAACGGAAAGTTTGTGAGTATTGATATATTGATGTATGGATGTTTATAATTCTATCACACAAAAACTACCAAACGGCTTTTGATTCAAATTTATAGTAATACTAGCAGTGCCCGCGGACCTCGTTCCGCGTTATAAACATTTTTGTCCCTGCCCGTTTGTCCCACGTAATACTTCGGGTTAAGAGTTCGGGATAAATAAAAATTATGATGAAGAATCATATCCTATGACACTCCACAATAACGTACTTTTCTATTGGAGAATTAATTTTGAAAATTGGATCAGTAGATCCAGAGATTACCCCTTACAACGTCACAAACTCACAACCTCACAAACTCACAAATGTTACCTCTTTATAATATTAGTATAGATAGTACATAGATATCCAAATAAGACATAGGCTTTAATTTATAAAGTTGGATACTAAGGGGCGCAGCTAGTTCTCAATAATGATAAAATTTTGCCTACTTTATTCGAATACTAGCTGTGCCCCGCGGTTTCACCCGCGTTAAACTTTCATCTCAGCTCCTCCCCCGAAGGTGATAGCGTGATAATATGT
Organism: Pseudoips prasinana; assembly: GCA_951640165.1. Classification (NCBI taxonomy): domain Eukaryota; kingdom Metazoa; phylum Arthropoda; class Insecta; order Lepidoptera; family Nolidae; genus Pseudoips; species Pseudoips prasinana. The sequence continues at coordinate 32,493,025 of OX621245.1, read as the reverse complement.
ACCCTATATGTTGACCCGACCTCTTAGTAATATGCATGCGAAATTTGAAGTAAATCCATGCAGTACTTTTTGAGTTTAGCCCGGACATATGTACAGACAAACAGACAAAAATTCTAAAAACTATATTTTTGGCTTTGAAATCGATTGTAGATCCCCAAGTATCCTTTAAAAAAATATCATTGTACAGTTTTGACTTTCCTACGATTTTATTATATGTAGGTATAGATAATACCTACCTACTCACATTATTCTTTTTTGCTAACCTGCAGTGTATATCGGATTATACGCACATAAATATAAATCGGATCAACATGCACCAGACCGGAAGAAACTTATCACACTACAAAGGACTGTGTTAAACTGGACTTTGTGAGGGTAGATGCGATTGGCCAAACGCGTATGTGACGCGCGGACGCGTCGCAAACTTGCTTGGGATTTGTATAAGCCTAAGGCTTACACTTACATACAAAATGTAACGTAATTAACGCACACCCTCAAACACCCCAATTAGAATATTATGTTGTAACTAGCTGTGCCCCACGGTTTTACCCGCGTTAAACTTTATAAGTTATCACAGCTCCTCCCCCGTAGGTGATAGCGTGAAAATATGTAGCCTATATGTTGACCTGACCTCTTAGTAATATTTATGCAAAATTTTAAGTAAATCCATGGAGTACTTTTTGATTTTAGCCCGGACATACATACAGACAAACAGACACACAGACAAAAATTCTAAAAACTATATTTTTTGCTTCGATATCGATTACATATCACGCCTCAAGTATATCCTTTAAAAAAAATATTCAATGTACAGTTTTGACTTTCCTATGATTTTATTATATGTATAGATCATAATACATACACTGACTTTTCAATTTAACATATATATGCATTATTATTTACTAAATTAGTTTATTGGAATAAAGTTTATTTTTCTTTATTTTGTATTGAATGATGGAATTTGTATGAATACAAATAAAACTGCGTTTTATAAGTCTTATTACTTGGACTTACGGTCCATTTCAATTGGTTTTGACTCTACAGGGTTGATATGACAATAATTTCCGTAGCTTTAATTATTTTGGATTAAAAAATTACCGATATTAAAAATGATATAAATCGATTCAGTAAAGGATTCTGAACAAACTATTTTCAGGAAGTGCGTTAATTACGTTACATGTTGTATATGATGTGTTGTGCCAGTTGGATTGGATAACCGTCCCATTGGATTTTAAGTATCAGTGAATAGAGCACACATATTATGTACATGCTCTATAGTATATCATGCTTAACTGACCAGTATCTGTTAAGATTGGTCACCTTTACCATAATTTGTCCAGCTGCACTATTACATTCACAACGATACAATACAATTTACAAAAGTAAATTTACTAGTGTATGTATGTAGAAATACTTTATTGTAAATTCTACTTCGTATTTCAGATTCACAATGGAAAGAACTGATTAAACTGCATCTACAAAACAAAAGACGTATTCTCTTAAAATATTGGAAACTCAAATGAGGTACAATAGTTTTTCTCTGAACAAAAATAAGCCAAGTCATTCAGTACGCCTAGGTTCAAAGCTAACATAATTGGATGGCCAGCCAGTGATAGAATTTGACAACAAAATTCAATTTAACGAAAAATTGGTTGTAGACAAAGCTTTGAAAAAAAAACTTGTGTGTTCCTATGTACACGCGTTAGAAATTATACTTCTTAATATACAACTTGAACATAGTTATCAATTTTCATACCACCTAGAACTAACGTCATGCTGTTAAATTTTTTGGTGTCGGTGTGCGCGCGCTTCGTAAAAATTCACTCTCATCATTTTTCTCCATCGCGCCAAAAGAAGTATAACTTCAATAAAAACTGCCCAAATGGGAGTCGCATTAAATACTTTTTATTATTCTTAAAAACTTAAATTTTTAGAAGCATCGGTTCCTTATTAACCCTTTCCCGGGCAGTGGGGATATAGTTACCACCACATTTTGAACTCTATTAGCTTACAATAAGGTCCAAAACCAATTAATTAGAAATATACCTACTGCCTTGTAAAGGGTTAAAACCTTTAATAGTTAGGAACATCGTTTTAGTAGCACTACTATACATAAAACAATAAGAAATATTTAAAAAATGTGGTTCTCTAAATTCTGATTTTTGCGTCATTTAAATCCAAGTATTAGCTACCTGCTTGGTACTTTTTCTTTCTATTGTGACGTAGTTTGTTTATTTATATTTAGTTTGTCATATTATGTTCATATTTATTTAACTACACTTAATATATAAAATGTTACAATTATTTTTTTCTGTGCATACTATCTGTAGGTACAGACACCAGCACATCAAGCTACCCCAATCTAACAAATTTCCGCAATTGAAAGTGAACCTTATGCTTATGTGATAAAGTTGAAAATCTATAAAATAAACGAAATATTTAAAAAATAATAATTTTAAATAATAAGAAAATTAATTAAATAATAAGAAAACTAACACATTGCCATCTGATCCTACACTAAAGCCTGTAATAAGACAACCAGACAACTGATAAACATACTTATATATTTCTAAATAGATACCTACATATTACAGATTAATTACACCCAGACACAGAATATTATTTCCGTGTTCATCTTTCAAAGATTTTCCTCGGGTGGGAATCGAACCCACGAACGCTGGCTTATTAATCAGTGACACTAACCTAGACAAACAGGCCAATCAATAACAAAAACCTCAGTTTAAAGTGTTAGGAGTTTTCTATAAAAAACAACCGCACCAGCCACATGGAGTCTTGAAATTTACGATGTTTTGGGTGGCTCGAAAAGCATGTGAACCAGACAGGCCAGGTGCAGTGCCTCTAGCACGAGTTTCTGCAGTTTACTTACTCGATCACACGTACAGTTTCCTCCCATACATTGAGCACACCAGCGTTTTAGTTCTTAATAGTTTCCGCGAGAGGCGCTGGTGCTCAATGTATGGGAGGAAACTGTACGTGTGATCGAGTAAGTAAACTGCAGGAACTCGTGCTAGAGGCATTGCACCTGGCCTGTCCGGTTTAAATTCTGCTCAAAAGTGTGTGTCTATGTGTGTTTGTCTCTCTGGTTTTGCGCACATACTTGTACACAATAATATGTATTGCTTTATTTTTCTCCTTTGAGCCTAGCCGGTATGTGCCAAGTTTGACCAGTATAACATTATTAATAAAACAGTATATAATAATTGCAAGTGTTTTTGTTTTTAAGGATTCTTATCTAAAAGATAAAAATAGAAGGCGTTCCGTTATTGGATGGAAAGTGGCCTCGGACACTGCCCGTTTATTACATTAGAGGTATTTAATTAGCTCGTAACTTCCCCATCCACATAACACACACATCTATAGAACGAATTTGTTAAATAATTACACTTTCTAATAACAATTCTATACGAGAATATTATAAATATTTTTATACATCCAATAATATTTATCTAAAGATCATAAGTAGCTTAAAGTTAAGAGAGTATTTTGACGGATTTCTAACAGTTTGTATCATGATATTGCCTGCTCTCATATTGATTAAAGTTTTGAAAGAGAAAACGTTTATTATGAGTCTACCTTCACACAGTCCGAACCTGACACTACGCGAGTTATCCTATTCGTGCTTCCAAAAATCAGGAGTTATTTACGCGGTCAACGATTTTCATCATCACAAGAGGCAGTTGAAGGGTATAAAAAGTTTGTTTCCGAAGTTACCACCGAGAAGTGAGAGTTTATTGGTATGGAAAAGGGCAATGAAGCCAGGGAAGGATATTGTGAAAAGCATTAACTTTATTTTCGAACAGTTATAGTACTTTATTCTTTTTAATTCCTCAATTTCCTTCATTATTATATAGTATGGTACGCTCCACATATATATTAGGGTTACATTGCTACTGATTAATACTATACACATCATTGAATACCAAAGAAATTACTAACATACAAAGGCCGGTATTATAACTATCCCCGATTTCTCACAAACAGCCTTTGCGTGGAAAAGAGTTGTATTAGACTGAAAAGGGCATAACAAAAATATAACAATTTAGTAGTGTAGTTTGTGATAATGTTCTGGTTCTGGCTGGTTACGGTGTGCACAAAGAAAAGATCCGGTAGGTTATTAATAGGTACAATCTTTCTTACATTAAGTACATCCACTGCAAAGGAGCGCGGAAAATCAACACTACAGAAACTAGCTGAGATAGGGCCATTTTTTATACCAGTACGGATAAAATTAGAAATATTTAAATTGTATACAAAAATTGAATAGATTTTCCGTTTATGTTATGAGAATAAAATCATTTCTATTTCTTTCTTCAGAGAGGTTTAAAAGTAGAAGATAGAAATATCGCAGAAAGTGGCATGCGCTTTACGTCTCAGTATGCGCTGGACTAAAGTATAGATAATAAATACACTTACACTGACTGAAGTGCCACACAATAATAACATTGATATAAAATACAATAATATATAAAATAAATAAGAAAAAAAATAGAGTTCCTCTTGCGGCGGGGTGTGACGCCCTAGGCCATCGGTGGTCAAGGCGACAGAGAAAGGAACCTCCTTACAATGCGTGTCGTTCCCATTCCCGTGCGTTATTATTATTTCTAGATGAAAATGCTACCACTAGACCACTAAGAAGTCATCAAAACTGAACTTATTGGTAGGTATAAATGTTGTATATTGTAATACTCAATCAAAGGACTTCTGAACTCAAACACCTTTACGAACCGGAAAATAATCTCATATAATATTGAAAACGGAACTGCTAGGTAGTAGATGATATTCCTAAGGAGATTTCTCTTTTATAGTTTTTCGATAAACGTATGATGAAATTATTATTTATGAATAAATATTTATTTGGTAAAGGGACTGAATAAAATATGGGATATGGCTATTATTCTGCTTGAGCTGAGGGTTAATAAAAGGAATAGGGTTATGACGGTCCTTTTTTGGCGACTTAGGTCGCCATACAATGCCGTTGTGGTCATTGTAAGCTACCGTATCCAAAAAATGTGAATACATTATGAATTAAGTTTGTAATCGAGGTATAAAGTGAATGTGAAATATTCAAGATCGTAATAATAATTCCCATAGAGCTGCGTACACTAAGCACGCCAATCATTTATACTTTTAATTCATACATGTGCATGAGCATATCTGTTTGTCCTCAGTCTGAGTGCAACTGTCTATATTAATGTGTATTATAAAATGAAAGGTAGTATATTAGCTCTACTTAGTTTGGGATCAGATGGCCGTGTGTGAATAATGTCTCAGGATATTATTATTGTATAAAATAAAATAAAATAAAAAAGGTTTTTATTCACGTAGACTTTAATAAAGCGCTTGTAAATAGTCAGAACATGTTTGTAGTAATATAGTTGTATACATTATTATTTCTAGTAACATAGATATTTAGGTTTACATTGTATGAAAACATTTATAAAATTTATTTTATTATAGCAATGACATTTAGCTAGCTTGTATCAAGTTATTGTCAAGAGATTATGTTTAATTATCTAGTTTAAGTCTAATATTTTTACTACATAATTGTCAATGGTTCTGTCTATATTAAGGTATTATTATTATGACGGACCTTGTGTTAATAACGACGGTCGCACTTTAATGTTACCACCGGATCCAATGCGCCCCAACTGAGAAGACCCAGCGAAACAAACTCAGTGGGTTCATCTACTACCGGTTTCAACACGACCCAGTTGAGACGGTATACTTTTGATTATAGGCACGAGGAGTGCAATCATTATCAATTTCAAGATTCCAGGTGGCTGGTGAGATAGTTTTTGTATAAAATTCTTAATTAAACTTTGAACTGAGGTATTTGTAATGGATTGGCGGGTTGGTCTAGTGGTTAGTGACCCTTACTGCTAAGCCAGAAGTCGTGGGTTCGATTCCCACCTAGGACAAAACTTTGAGTGATGAGCACGACTATTCGGCTGCATCTGGATAATTTACCTAAAATATTAATAATGTATTTGACGGCCATCGTAGCCTAGTTGGTAGTGCTCCTGCCTACGAAGCTGGTGGCGATAAGTGCAAATATTTGTGTGATGAGCACGAATATTTTTTTCTGAGTCATGGATATTTTCTATGTATTTAAGTATTTATCTATCTATATAAGTATGTATATCGTCGCCTGGTACCCATAGTTCAAGCTTTGCTTAGTTTGGGGCTAGGATGATCTCTGTGTGACATTGACCCTAGATATATTTAAAAATACATATGTTTTTTTTTTTCGGTTGTCTGGTTTCTATAGTACAGGATCTGCCTAGTTTGGGATCAGGTGGCAGTGTGTATATTGTCCAAAAAAAACAATTCCAGATAGAAAAGAAAGAAAAGAAAAGAAAATTTATTGCTAACATTGAAAGACACACTTTACACACAAATACATATACGTCTTGTCAATATTAAAAAAAATATAGTTAATATGCAAGTGGGTGCATGTGTCTGTCAATTGCAGCTATCCAGTTCAGCATTAGCCAACCCAGGGGCGTGGCACTGATTTTCAACTGGACCCTCTTATGTCTAAAAAATAAAATAGAATAATTGTATTCTGTAAATATATTTCAAAATTGTAAAATAGAATTATTGTCCAATTCAGAAAAAGGCAATAAAAGCCACGCAATGCCTTTTATGATTCAAAGCAACGTGTCGATTATTTGTTTTATTATTATTTGCCATCAGCGGTTCGATTTAAAATAAAAAAGCTTTTATCTAAACGTTTACTACGGCCGACCAAAAAGCTGTGACAATATAATCTAACAGAACGAAACAAATACTCGACTTTTTTTAAAAACAACGAACAAAACAAGTGCTTTGTGACACAGTTCCAGTCTAAAATATACAGTGGAGGTTGGCAGTGATCGACGGGTTGTAGACGTAACACTACGGAACGGGCCAAAAATGGACAAGTGTGCACGGATATGTATTTATACTTTGAGCTTTTAGACTTAAGGCGCTTTACAAGAACTATATTTTATCATAAAATTGCCAAATCATCGAATATCAATCGATATAGCACTATACATCGAATGTCTAAGTACTCCAATGATCATAATATCGAAAGATTAGTAAAAATAAAGGAAAGGAAAGGGCGGGGGAAGACTTCGTAGAACATTCTCTGACTAAATCGGAGTCGTTCTTAAGAAAGGCCAGATCAGAAGTACCGGCGTATGAAGAACGAGCTGTGCCCCGCAGTCTTACCCGTGTTAAACTTTAATTAATCCATGGTGTCAGCTAACTCCATACCAAATTTTATTAAAATCGCTTCAGCCGTTTAGACGTGAAGAAGTAACAGACATACACACCCACACACTCACAAACTTTGGCCTTTATAGTATCAGTGTGATATTATTATACTTTAGTTTTTATTTTATTTAAATATTGTACATATGTCCCACAAAACCATGTAATCGGTTTGACTGTAGGATCTAGTCTCTGTACAGCATCTATTTATCTTTATAACAAAAAAGAACTAACTACTACTATAAATATTTACATTACATTAAATTAAATCCAATAAGTGTCAAATGATAGTAAACGAGGCAAAAAAAATGTGCAAAGACCGTTGTCTCTGCCTACTCTTTTGGAAATCAGGCGTGAGTCTATGTATGTATCCAGTAAAAATAATTCTCTTAATTAACTTATATATTATATTTATATTATATTATACCTAGTAGTAGAAGTTATTACGTATCTTAGATCGTTTGATTGCTGAACCTTTAGTAAGAATCTGCATTCATTTATTACAAAGGATAACATGCTAATGCAGCAAACTAATTATCTTCTCGTATTTTCAATCTTCATTAAAATTTAACTTAGTTTTCTTAGTATCAATACAATTAGACAGAAAGCTTTCCTTCTATTGCATTATAGTTAAAAATTAGCTTGTATTTTGTATGCGAGTCCAACACACCCACCCGCACACACATTAAACCGACCATCCGATTATTTACAAGCGCTTTTTAAAGTCTATAAAAATTACCTACCACATACTGTGGACACATAAGATTTTCACGGTTTATGTAAATTAAAATCGTTTTACTATTTTCATAGGATTTTTCATCGTAAAAGGAGAATTTTACAAAACTTTGTAAGTGCCTACACCTCGACTTGACTTGATTGACATCTGAAAGCCTCTTAACAACTATTAGGTTATATACAAAAAAAAATGGATGTATGGAACAAAAATGAGAAAACTGGATACAATAATAGGGTATATATTATTATTATTAGGGTATATGTTCTTTGTGCCTTTCGATCCTCTTCCCAATGTACGTTGGACGCAGTGGTTTAAAGTATCATCATCACAATTTTGTGCCGATATTGGGTTGATTCCCGCACATGTGTGTAACCTATATACAACGTGTAACAGAAAGTGTGAACGTAACTTAAGGGGGTTATAGGGTATCAGGACGGCTACCTATGGACGAAACTTCAAACAGAAATAATCATTTTTTATTCAACTAGTAATTTATTTTTCTATCGACAACCTAAATCAAGAAGTAAGATAACCGACATTATGAACAACACTAGCAAAACTTCTTTGGGTACTACTTAGACTGCAAATAAAAAGTGTGGTTCTGTACAGTCACATAATTTATTACACGTTAAACACGTTTTAAGATTCAATCAAATGTTTAACTGAATTTTTGCTCTAATTTTTAAAGGTTCCCTGTATCGACATTTTAATCATTCATACAAATTTGGTATCTACGAATAATCACTTAATTTAATTTAAATTGATATTCTACAAGATGTTGGATCTAGAAGAAATAAATAATTTCATTGACTTATGTAACTGAAGATATTTCTTTGTGTGTTAAATAGTAAGAATATTAAATTTTTCTTTCAGTATGTGAATTTAATCTGGCTGGAAACGAATAGGTACTTAATTATTAACTATACAAACTAACCAGATAACACACACACGCGGCACGACTACTGATAAATTACGAAAAAATATGAATAATGTACTAGGCTCATATGAACATTAGGGGACATTCCGAATTCCGTCCTGATTTTGTCGCAAGGAACTCTAATACGGCGGTGAAATCAGAATCAGCTGTGCTGTGTTAGTACGGATGTTCGTTATATCGATAAAAATACTTGTCGATATATTTAATGGTATATTATTTTACGATCAAGATTAAAATGATGGTATTTCGGTATGAGATTTTGTGTACAGGTAGGCTTAAGGAGACCGTATATGCCCCTTAAGTTACGTTCACTCTTTCTGTTACACGTTGTATAATGTATTCTGAGTTTGCTTTATATCCTTAAGTTACATCTTTACAAAGAGCCCCAAGATAAAGGGATTTATTTCAGTAATGATTCCCTTGGTTCTGTTGTTTTGATTTGTTTAAATTCTTACCCTACACGATTCACTAGTCCAAAAACATGAATGGCAAGCACTCTTGCGATTCGTGTTTTTGGGCACATTATCACATATTGTGGAACACGGGATCCCGGAAATCGGATCCGTGTCCACGATATATGATAGACTTGCCAGTTTTATTTTTTAGGTAAAAGCTTTCCAGGTATTCTTATTATAATACTGCCTGCATTATTGACAAGCACGGGCGTATACTGGACAGTGGATGAATATCACACCGTTACGGCCTCCATTCATACTTCGAATATGTATTTTTTATTATAACCTAGAATATTTCTTTCGTCTTTTAAAAAGACAACGTCCGCACCTGGCTAAATCCCTGTGTTGCGGAGTACTTTACAAACATATAATAGACAGACAAAAATTACATCCATTGGTGGATAGGCATTGATTAGCATTTGACTTTATTTTGAGATTTCTCGTTTTCTAGATTGTAAATTGGGTACATTTTTTACAGTTTGAAATAGAAAAATAACGCTTTTTTTAACCAACTTATTACAGACAGGCCCAGAAATTCCAGTCTCCTTTAAAGACCTTTTATTGGATATTATGTAAATCTGATAGAATCATGAGAAGTATTTAGTCCTGAATTTGAGAGTCTATCAACCGTTCTTATCGCAATGCCTCAGAAGATTAAGATACTTTTTCGACTTTCGGCCATCGGGTGGAGGTATTCTGATTATTCAAAATAATATCCATGACGCTATATCAGCAAGAAATATAAAAACTATATTTTACTCCGTCCTTAAAAAGCACTCTCAAGTGTTGGAGCGTATAAAATATATACACAAGGTTGCCTTACAACCTTGCAGCCAAAACTGTAATATAAAATTCATTCATCTCCATCCTCAAAATAAAGCACTAAAATTTAGTAATAAAAACATACAAATACAACATGTGACAACGGCAAGGGTACACAAATTATTTTTAGTAAAATATGAAGCTACGGACAAAAGGTGAGCGTGCGAAGTGATTTTTTGTTTATATTTTATGCAGGTGCTGTATTTGTATGAAAAGTATTCACGCTGTAAAAAAAATCAACCTGATGGAAGTGCAGAAGTTTTAAACAATGCGAACTAAAAACAGACAAGACTTTTGACCTCAAAATTCATTTATTAAATTTTATTGCGCTGTAAAATAATACAGAGTCGGCACTCTTCATAATGTTTGATATATATGAAATAAGGCATAACAGATGAGTTGCTATCGTTAATAGTGGTACTTCATCATCATCATCATCATCATCATATTAGCCGAAAGACGGACACTGCTGGACAAAGGCCTCCCCCAAAGATCTCCACAATTGCCGGTCTTGCGCTATAGTGATACTTAGACAAATATAATTGTAACGATTGACGATAAAAAAATTATTTATAAAAAAAAATATACAATCTTTTACTACTCTGGGTTTTTATGTATGCTATATAAATAATTTTTTTTTATTATTTAGTATCCAATGTACACGCTTTGCCTAGTTTGCGTGAGTACCTACTTTTTATTCTGTGGTTTGGGGTATATGGCGCTGAGTGATAATATCCCGGATATTTATTTATTTATTTAATCTTAATTGCTGTCTCATCGAATCGTGATAATTATTGAATAGAAAGTGCATCTAAGTTTGCGCACACACTTGTATAATAAGTAGCGTGCAGATGGCTAGTTTTTATTGAGACGGGTCGCCATGGTCGACAGCAGCACATTATTATTTTTATACTCATTAATAATCCTTAAATATCGTAGTATATAAGTTTCAACTTAAAATAATATATATATGAAACGTAACGGCAACTTTTAATTTCGATTTAGTACACTAAAATGTCCCTCATATTTACAGTTTATAAACCGAGTAAAATCACTTGCCACCAACATTTCACCATAGTTCAAAATGAAAAACGATCCAACAACATGGAAAATAAAAATTATCTTGTCGTAAAAATATGACATCGAGTACAAACGGTTACCAAGCGAATGAAATATTTCGCCATTTTTTATACGCGACGTAGGGATGTACTGGCATTGTGCTTACGTATTTTATTACAGACGTTGTAACTCACAAAGACCGTTCGTGTTAGGGTTGATACTTAAAAGTAAGATAATTATAAAATGTAGGGCACCTGTAATTGGATGAAGTTTTGGATGGGATTCTAACGTTTTTAAAGCAGAAGTTACGTTATTTGTTAAAGTTCCGAAGACTTTACAAATTACTTTAATTGAAACTTCAATGAGAATAAAATAAATATGATTTAAATGTAACTCAGTTCAGACCTAACGTAAGTTATGTAAAAAAAAATAGGAGTATACTTGTTTTAAAAAAGTTATTATATTGTTTATTAAGCACTAAACCCAGTTTCCTAATGAGTTTTCAAATATAGCTTGACTCCTTAACTGAAGGAATACCCTTTAAATATAAATGTCTTTGTTATTGGAGCAAATATGATGAGAGAATACTCTACGTACCAAACTATAGAATAGAGAATACAAGTTTTTGAGCTTTTGCCCGAAAAATATAAAGAGTGTATTTTTATACTATAGCAAGGCAAACTAGTAAGCAACTTACCTGGTGGTAAGTGATCACTGCCGCCCATGGACACTGGTAATACTAGCGGGGCCACCAATTAATTGTTAAAACCAGTTAAGCTAATAAGAATTACCACGAGGACAGAGTATCCTCAATACGAAGCTTTTCCTTAAACCTTTACAAACGTCAATTTTATTGTTTTTAACATAGGTATGCCAATACAAGTATAGCTTTGATCGGTATGGCTGGTTCTAAGTATAGAATCAAAATAAATCGGTTTTCACAAAATTTTAAATGACCCCGAGTGTTATATTGTTTATAACACCTGGGGTTATTTCATAAGACATTATTACTTAAGACGCATTTTTGTTACACGAAGATTATCTGTTAATATCTGTTTGAGAAAACTAAACTTTTATCTTAGTCTTTCTTAAAATAGTTTGTCAATGCACAGTAATGTTATTATAAACGCTTTTACTAACCAACTGAATGTGAAAAAAAATACGTCACTCTCAATAATATTTCCTGGCAATAAGGTATTTGGTAAGTGAACACTTGTGTACATAATAAGTATTTATTTGCTTACATATGTATTAGAACGTTCTTTTGAAGCATTTGTTTTTTTGGAATAAATCTGCCAAGCTTACCTACTCTTTATGGTTACATAATAAATTAAGGCCCCATCTCTGCCTTTTAGGAACTTATAAATAACTGTCATAAGTATGTAATCTTCTTTGAAAGTTTAGGCAAAATCTATCTAATCTACTCCATAACAAATCCAAATGATATTTCTAATGATTATTGAATGCAAGGTAATGATTTGTGCATAATGTAGTTTAGACAAAATTAACACGGGACAGTTAAAACGAAATCCAACGAGGGGTACTTAAGGAGGGAGGAAAGTATTGTGTTTAATAATAATTTTCTCCGGATCGAAACGGCCATAGCGGCGAGTCTCAGTGGAGACTATCCATCTGTGCGGGACATATTATTATTATAGTGCATAAGTGTATGCGCAAACTTAAGGCTAATTTCTATTTTATCACTCTCGTGATCCAATGGGACGAGGAGCGACACGACGATTACTCTCCGAGGAATGGGCTGTAATACCGCCAATTCCCGGACTTAAGGCTGATAGTGAGAAATTTTCTTAATAGAATAATATCTGAAATTGAACCCACGACTACATTATCTGCAGTTGTACATGTTACCGCTCGACCAACGAGGCAACCGGGGAGAAAAGTATTGTGTTAACTAGAAATAACAAGTGTATATTCGGCACACTCAGAAGTTCTTTTTTTAACACAACTCCCGCACTAGTTTGTTTAGTCCATGAATTGTGGAAGACTTTAATAATATGCAACCACGCACAAAAATACACCCAGAATTGGAACAACAATTTATAGGTCACATATATAGTTGTCATGTGTGGGACTCAAACCCGGAACATGAGGATGTTGAGGTAGTATGGAGGCGATCACCTAAACTAATGCGCCATACGACCTGTCAATATATGTATATAATATATAATATAAGTCTTTACGTATTAATTTTATATTAGATTATTATTTAAAAGTAAAAAAAGAAGGTGCTTTAAACCACATGCCTGAAGTAAAACTTACATATTATACGGAACGTAAGTGGGCAACTCTCTCTCTCTCTCTCTCTCTCTCTCTCTTGCCCTACAGTAATGACGAAACGTTTTCTGTTCCCATCTTAACTAACTTATATCTCCCTCTCAACTTCCGTTCGCCTCACACTTAACGTAACGCTCTCGTCATGGGCCAAGTCAAGCGTATAGAAGTTTAACTTCAAAAGAGGATTTCTACGGAACATTTACTTAACGAAGTATCGAAGTGCCTAAACATAAGTTGATAAATCCATCCAAGAACCCATATTTGTTTTCTTATTGATCTTTCCAAATTAACTGACCTGTGATATAAGCCCGAGCCATCGGCTCAACTTGGAAAGATAAAGATACCAAGTTAAACAAACAACTGGGAAGGCTTCCTTGTTAAAGGTCCTAAGTAATTGCCGCTGAGTTTTCATCCTGTTTAAGGAGTTGATTTCTTAGTTCGTATACGGATAGAAAACCCACCTAGATACCGTTTTGTGGCTGACAGCTACGAATATCCTGTCCTGAGATAAATATACCAGAAAAAACCGGCCAAGTGAGAGTCGGACTCGCACATGAAGGGTTCCATAGCAGTAAGTATTTCAGTTGATTAAATGAATGCAAATTGCGGTTTATGACGTATTAAAAATAAACTACTTGCTAGATCTCGTTCAAACCAATTTTCTTTGTTAGTTTACATAAGATAAGAACTTTATTCGCTAAAGATATGGTTACATAAGGTGTTAGGTACATAATATTGGTTCCCGACATATCTACCCTTAGAGGGCATGCGAATAATTTATTAATCATACATATCGTATATAAGTATGATTGTACAAATTTAATGGCAAAGATTTTATATAACTCTAACATAACTACTTAATATTTAAAAAACTACTAAATATTTAAATGACTAACGCAAAAATTATATTATTTACTAACACAGAAATTGTTCATTGTATCTCATGTTTTACAATCCAAGTATGCTCTTAATGTGTAGAAACACTTACCAATCAGCCAGACTTGGTACATGTACATGGTAATGTACATCATATATATTTTTTTGTTTTATCATTCTCTTGTTTTAGAAGTTAGAGGGGGGGGGGGGGCTCCCATTTTACCACTTTGGAAGTGTCTCTCGCGCAAACTATTCAGTTTAGAAAAAAAATGATATTAGGAACCTCAATATCATTTTTGAAGACCTATCCATAGACGCCCCACGTGTATGGGTACGATGAAAAAAAATTTAACAGACAGACAGACATGACGAATCTATAAGGGTTCCGTTTTTTGCCATTTGGCTACGGAACCCTAAAAAGGCAGTATCGTCTCTCTGTGTATTATTTATTAATTTTATTAAAACGGTAGAACAGTAATTACAATTTTTAAAGATAACTATAACAATAATGATTATAATATTAATACGTAAAAATAAACATTGATTTTAAAATACAATCGTACATCATTCTGACAATATATCCGACCATTCATCCGCAAACAAATCACGGTCAGAATTGACACACAGGAGAGCGTTGAGTGCTGTGAGGCTGCGGGTATAGGTGACTTAGCGCGCGCTACGGTACGGCCACGTTGTACGGCAAACAATTAGTGGCGGCGAATTTGACGATAATTATCAGGAACATAGACTCGACACAGCTCACAATGGAGATCTGGTGCATCAATATTACTATCATACGGTCTGCTAAGCGTGGTGATTAAGGCATATCCCTCCAAATGATGGACACAGACTGTTCTATAGCGGATATCTTAGTGGAGGTCTTTCCCATCAACCCATCTGCCAAGCAGTTATAAATCTCTGTGTAATTCAAAGTCAAAGATTTATTTACAAGTAATCAATTGTAAGGAAATTAATCTTGTATGTGTTTTGGATGTAACATCTACTAGCTTGTAAGATAAAATGAATAAATAAATGAAAGCATGGCGATTATGTCATAACCCTCCAAATGACAGAGACAACTGTTATTGTGGAGACCTTTTGGAAAAGCCTTTGTCCAGCAGTGCTCGTCATTTGGCTTATACGATGATGACTAATTGCCCTCACCGATTGACGAGGTTATGCAAGTAATCAATGGCCGCAAAAGTGGATTCATTTCGGAGTATCTCCGTACTTCGGATCATTAAGCTGTCGGTTTCAGCAGTAATAATTGGACCCTATGTATATATTATTATTTATTTATTGTATAAGGAGTGGTTTCCCTTGTGTCGGAGTTCTTCAATGCACTTTGTAGGTCTCTGCCTCTTCTCAACGGTTGTCCAATTATTACTGCTGACACCGACAGCTTAATAACCCACTGAAGTACGGAGACACTCCGAAATGAACTCCAATAGTTCATGCCACAATAGAAACCACTGCTTATACAATAAATAAATAATAATAAATACATAGGGACAACTAACACACTCCCATCGGATACCAAACTATACCTAGAGCCTAATAAACTTAGTTATATATTTTTATTATAACGGTAATACAACGGTGACCATTGATTTGACTAGCGATGACTGTGTAGACTGCCAGCCAAGCATTAATTCCTTATGTAGTGACAAGCTAAAACAATACATACTTGAACTAAGTAAAGAACGTAGGGCATTATTAAACAAATTAGAAAATTATAAAATTAAATTAGAGGATAGCAAACTAATTTATGAAAAAGACACTCAGTCGTTGCTTTCTGAGATAAAAACTCTTGAGAAGTCCCTAGCAATCTCATATCACAGTTTCCAGTCATACAAAAATGAAATGCAATTGCTAGCTGGAAAGTGTAATCCTGAAAGCAATAGGACATTGGAACCAATAAAAACCAGTAGTGCAGTAGTGGAGTCATACACACAGCTGGGATCAGAGTCACCAGTATCTCCACAAAATGACATTACTAAACATAGCTCCATACTGTATTCCGATGAAATGGGTAAGGGCCTTGGTACCTTGCTTTGTAATAAGCTGAGTTGTTCCTTTGTCAACTATTGTATGCCAGGATTACATTATAAAGATATAATACATAAATTAATTCAGAATAAACACAGTGCCAAATCATGTATAACTCTAATGGTAGGAAATTGTAAAAACTTAAAGAAAAAAGACATTACAGATAGTTTCACTGAGATGTTAGAATTAGACTGTAATAAGATAATATTGTGTGCCTTCCCCTATGTGTCCAATGTGCCTGATAGTACAAATAATTATATCCACAAGCTAAATATGCACCTACAGTTTTTGGTTAGCCATTATAGTGATAAATTTATATTTTTGGACACAAATAGTTTTATAGATTCTTGTAGGGTAACCATGAGTACAGTTACTGTTTCAAGAAAATTTTTGAACATACTTGCAAGTTTAGTAGCGGCACATATTAACTCAGTCATAAGTAGTATGATGAAGTCACTTTTTATACCATCTTTTAGTAATGTTATTAAAATCAATTTAGTTAGTAGTTTAAACATGTAAGCATGACAATAGAGAAGTGTGATAACTTTCTAATTCTATCACATCAAAATATAAACCGCTTCTCTGACAAAATTCTAGACATAGAACTTTTTAATGAAAAATATGAAATAGATATCCTTTGTTTTACAGAAACATGGCTGAAGGCACACAAGATGGCTTTTAGTGTCTGTGGCTATAGGGTCGCCAGCTTTTATAATAGGGTTTCGGCAGAGGGTGGTGGAGTACTGATACTACTTCGAGACCAAATTAAATTTAAAGAACGTAAAGATATATGCCAACTATCTATTGAGCGTGTGTGTGAGGTGGCATGTGTAGAGACGCAGTTTTATTGTATAATATGTGTGTATAGACCACCAGCATCCGATTTAAAGCTTTTTACAGCAACAATAGAAGACATTCTTAGGAAAATTAAAAGTAAAAAAAAAATCCTTGTATGTGGTGATTTTAATATGAACATTTTAGCAGATTCACCTGAAATAAACATATTTCTATCTGTATTTCGGTCCTTTAACCTTAAATGCTGTTCTCTGAGGCCACGAGAGTCACACCCACATCTGCTACTTGCATTGATAACATAATTACCAACTTTGATGTCTCTGAGAAGTGTTTGGTGGCTGGTGTTCGCTCTGACCATAAATGCCAAATAGTAAAGATAAAAAATGAGATAAATATAAATAAACAAAAAATTAGTTTTAGACCTTTAACAAAATCTAATTTGGGAAAGTTCAGTAACAACCTGGAGAATAGTTTGTGCCATCTATTGCCAAACAAAAGTAAGCCTAACGATATGTACACTACATTATTCCACTGTATTTGCAAAGAATTTAATAAAGCTTGTAAAATAAAAAACATAACGGTTGACAGTAATAAGATAAAATTTAGTTCTTGGGCAACTCAAGGCATTAGACTGAGTAGAGATTTTTTATATGAGTTGTATGACAGAAGGTCCTATAACCCTGATGTCAATTTCATTAATTATGTTAGAAATTATTCAAAAATTTTTAAAAAGGTTTGCATTCAAGCTAAATCTTTATATATAAGAGATAAAATTAAAAAATCTGATAATAAAATAAAATCAGCTTGGCAAATAATTAATACTGAAACTGGTAAAAGTAGAACAAGAGATCAAACATTAGTATTGAATATTGGTGATGAACTGGTTTCAGACAAGCTTACCATTGCCAATTTTTTAGCTGCTTTTTTTGCAAATATACCCGTGGATATTACTAAGTGTCTCGCATCATCACCAGATGTGGCTGAACTCTTTTTAAATCAAAGCGTAAAACAAACTGTACCTAACTTTAGTTTTAAATCCGTAACAAGTGATGATATTATAAAAGCTTTTAAGAGTATTAAAAGGAAAGGCACAGAAGATTTGTGGGGACTGTCTGTTAAAGCAATTGAATCAATCATACTAAACATTGCTACAATCCTTGCAGCCATCTTCAATGGCTGTATAAGTGATGGTGTCTTTCCCGATTTAATGAAAATAAGTAAGATAATACCCATTTTCAAGGCAGGTTGTTCAAAAAATGCCACGAATTATAGGCCTATCTCAATACTGCCAGCTTTAAGTAAAATATTTGAAAAGCTGATGCTCAGCCAAATGTTGTCGCACTTTAACGTGAATGAGATATTGCATAACAAGCAGTTCGGGTTTACAAGGGGCCGCTCTACTCAGGATGCAGGTTGCACATTAATTAGGTCAATATTGGAGGCTTGGGAGGGATCACAGGATGCGCTGGGAGTTTTCTGTGATCTCTCTAAGGCTTTTGATTGCGTTGATCATCGTACGCTCGTTGTTAAACTGAAGTACTATGGAATATCTGGCACATCTCTTGATCTTGTGATGTCCTATTTATCGGGGCGACAACAGATGGTTTCGATAGGCGGTGCCACTTCGGCGCGTCATCTTGTGAAAATGGGGGTGCCCCAAGGATCTATATTGGGCCCATTTTTATTTCTAGTTTATATAAATGATCTCCCTTATCTGGTAGAGAAAGTATCAGACATAGTTTTGTTCGCTGATGATACTTCGCTCATATTTAAAGTAAATAGAAAGGATAAAGATCTTATTGAGCATAATAAAACGCTCAGCTTTATATCAGAATGGTTTTCGGCAAATAATCTCTTGTTAAATGCAGGGAAAACTAAATGCATCAGGTTCTCATTGCCGAATGTGACTCAAATTGTACCTACAGTTGCACTTAATGCGAAAATATTAGATCTAGTCCCATCGACCGTATTTTTAGGATTGACACTTGATTCAAAATTGCAATGGGGTCCTCAGATTGAAAAGTTAGCAGGTAAATTAAGTTCGGCTTCCTATGCTGTCTGGAAAATAAGGCAATTGTCAGATGAACAAACTGCTAGATTAGTGTATTTCGCGTACTTTCATAGCATTATGTCGTATGGCATTCTGCTGTGGGGTTCGGCGGCTGTGCTATTTTTGTATTGCAGAAAAGAGCAGTCAGAGCCATTTATGGTTTAGGCAGTCGCGATTCTTTGCGAAATTTGTTTAAAGAAATAAATATACTTACTGTGCCATCGGAATATATATATCAGAATATAATGTTTGTTAGAAAAAATATTCATAATTATAAAAAGAAAAGTGAACTGCATAATATAAATACTAGGAATAAAAACAAACTAGCCATGCCAGGCTTTAGAGTAAGCAAAACTAATAAATCATTTTTAGGAAATTGTATTAGGTTTTATAACAAGCTTCCTACTCAAATTACTGATCTGCCTGACACAAGTTTTAAAACACATATTAAACGTATACTTATGGCTAGGGGTTATTACACCACTAAAGAGTACATCGATGACAAAGACGTCTGGCTCTCACTTCCTACCTGCACATTGCTCGCTGGAGATCTTGTAGCCATATAGACATGACTGATCTGCTGTGTTACGTGAACTATCTGTAAATGATTGCTATCATATACTTAATTTAAAATTATTGACTCTGTCTCAAAATGAATAATGTTATTGTTTCGAAGTTTTTCTTTTGTATACCTAAATATAATCTAAAATAATAAGCATTCAGACAACCGATCGAGCATATATTGTGTTTGCCTACTAAATAATTACTCTAATTGGACCAAATCCCGTGTTCATGCCCGCTTGAGTATGTTTCGCCGGACCGTCTCAACTGGGTCGTGTTGAAACCGGTAGTAGATGAACCCACTGAGTTTGTTTCGCTGGGTCTTTTCAGTTGGGGCGCATTGGATCCGGTGGTAGCATTAAAGCGCGACCGTCGTTATTAACACAAGGTCCGTCATAATAATAATACCTTTAATATAGACAGAACCATTGACAATATGTAGTAAAAATATTAGACTTAAACTAGATAATTAAACATAATCTCTTGACAATAACTTGATACGAGCTAGCTAAATATCATTTCTGTAATAAAATAAATTTTATAAATGTTTTCATACAAGATGTACCTAAATATCTATGTTACTAGAAATAATATCTAATGTATACAACTATATTACTACAAACATGTTCTGACTATTTACAAGCGCTTTTTAAAGTCTACGTGAATAAAAACCTTTTTTATTTTATTATTTATTTATTATTTTATTTATTACATGGAGCTGCTGTACACCCAGACACAGCACAAATAATCGTGCTCATCATACAGATTTGTGTCCTGGCTGGGATCGAACTCACGACCTATGGCTTAGCAGTCAGGGTCCCTAACCACTAAATCAACAGACCAGGCCAAGAAAAATAAGTACGTATAAATCATAATTATAATTCTTTATCTGAATAAATGTGGTAAATGAACAGATGTTGATTTAAAGACGTGGGTAATATATATCTATACATATAATAAAATCGTAGGAAACTCAAAACTGTACAATGAATATTTTTTTTAAAAGATACTTGGCGCGTGATCTACAATTGATATCGAAGCCAAATATATAGTTTTTAGAATGTTTGTCTGTTTGTCTGTATGTATGTCCGGGCTAATCTCAAAAAGCAGTGCATGGATTTTCTTCAAATTTATCATGAATATTACTAAGAGGTCGGGTCAACATATAGGCTACATATTATCACGCTATCACCTACGGGGGAGGAGCTGTGATAATTTATAAAATTTAACGCGGGTAAAACCGCGGGGCACAGCTAGTAATGAAAAGAAAAGAAAATGTTTATGTGGACCGTGAGTCTTATGTTAAAATTTCTAGCTTTCAAAAATTGGGAGCTACCAGACAGTCCATAAAGGTACCATTTGAGGTATTCAAACAAAACGTGAAGTCGACACAGCTGGACCGACTCCATAACCATTCAACTTGATAATCGAATCACTCTCAGTTGATCGCACACACTTTAGCTTCTAACTCGCCTCACCTTGATGCAATAATGTATTAAAGCCCACACTTCAACGTACACCTATCTCACTCAAATACTCGTATATTGATGTTTTCTTGCTATAAAATTAATATGTACATTCTCAATAGAATTTTAATCTTAAGAGACCAGTCTTGGGATTAAAATTCTAAAATATTCAAAATCAGTTTTTTATGTGCGTGTACCTGGAGCCCCAGAATGTGGCAGATATTTAAATTAAATTAATTACTTTTGATTACTAACATAGTTTCTAAGATGTCATTTAGTAACAATATTATGGGCCAAGTGTCTGAAATAAAAATATTTTATTTTATTTATTTTTTTATTAAGGTGAAAAAGAAGGATTTCATAACAAAATACAAAATTAATATGTAGTGTTTATTCCGTTAATTGTCATTTCAATCAAACCAGATGGAATTTGCCCCCCCCCCCCCCCCGTAATAAATATACACATGCAAAAAATAAATGATAAATAGCCTTATATTATACAGACATGGTAATATGACATCATCAGCCTCATATAGTCTACTGCTGGGAATAGACCTCCCCAAAGGTTTTTATAACTTTCACACGACACCAATAAATAAAGATATTTTTAATTAAACGTGCAAATCTCTACAGATCCACACATATGAAATATCGCTGTATAAAACCCATTAATTACGGAATTATAATGAATAGTTCATTAAATTCAGGTTTATGAATACCTTTCCATACAACGAAGAGTTAATACTGAGATTATTTTAACATTTGTTTGTATTCTGTTAATTAAATTCATCAGCATGATAATTATTGTCCCACAAATATACAGACATGGTGTAATAAAATATATCTAAAACTGTAAATTTTGATACTTTAACCTAAATAGGGCTATGCTTGGAGTTTCCCTGCGAGGTCGAATCAGAAATGTTGAGATCCGCAGGCGAACCAAAGTAACCGAAATAGCCGTAAGAATTGCCAAGCTGAAGTGGCAGTGGGCAGGGCACATAGCTCGTAGAGCCGACGGCCGCTGGGGCAGAAAGGTTCTCAAGTGGCGACCACGCACCGGAAGACGCAGCGTGGGCAGGCCCCCTATAATATGGACCGATGATCTTGTGCGGGTCGCTGGAAATCGCTGGATGCGGATAGCGCAAGACCGGCCATTGTGGAGATCTTTGCGGGAGGCCTTTGTCCAGCAGTGGACGTCTTTCGGCTGATATGATGAAACCTAAATAAGTAAATCATTACTATAATAAATTAAATGTTTTCATATAATCCGTGTAGCTTAATATCTATATGTACCTAATAAAATGTTCTGACTTTTTACAAGCACTTTTTTAAGCCTAACTGAATAAAAACCTTTTTATTTTCGTGATGCCTGTGCACTCGAGGATGCGCATGTACGCGACAATCTCCTCAGCATCCATGCACGCTCTCCATAGAATTCGTTATACCAATGGTTAGGAAGTGTTTAATAGGTGAGCAGTGTCCGTACCACACCGCGCAGGCGTCTTTTGTCGTCCTTGTTCTTAAGGATGTGGACCTGGGAAGAGGCGACTTGTGGCAGCTGCAGGTCGCCCGCGCATTAAATGTGCTCTTCACGACCCGGGAGGAGCCTATTATTAGATGCATAGGTGCAACAATGGTGGTACCGGATGGAAATCGTTTCGAGTTCCCGGAGCCATCACTAAAAACATTTAGAGGCCAGGCTGCCGTGGTTCTTTTAGTGGGTAATCTTGGGGACTCCCACATACCACGACGTCTACACAAGGTGTCCAGCATGGAATTTAAAAAAAACGCTTTGTCAACTTGCCATCCAGGCTATTATATATTGTAAGGTATTTTGAAGACTGGCAATGAATCACGTCGGACTTTGTCTATTATAGGCATCGGTCGACTGGGCCTTATATAATATAAGGCCCAGTCGACCGATGCCTCTCCCTCTTTTTTGGAACCAAACGTCGACGGGTGCGGAAGATCTGCCGGATTACGTAACGATTAATTTCAAGATCAAGTGTAGTGTGATAACTGTGTTTGTTGTTATAACTGATTTGTCATACGAAAATTGCTGTTGATTTCTAAATTATTTATTCTGAAGTGTGAATAATCCTCTTTTTTATTATAAAATCCTTTTAATTCCTAAAAATATATTATATTACTGTTACATTTGCTAGATACTTGTCGTTTCGGACCATTTCATCGTATTGCTCGATGAAGTTACATAGATTCAACAAAAGCGTAAAAGTATCCGGCTTCAAAAAAAGGTGGATGTCTTTGAATGTAAGTATATTACGTAATTTAACCGTTGTCAACCGATGGGGAATGTTTTCGGAATTTGATTGGATTGGAAGAAGAAATATATAAGACCAATATAAATATGTTGTTGTTCGGTTGGCTAAAGCAAGAGTTAAGTCGGTTATGTCGTTTATTTTATTTGTTTAAAGATTGTTTAGGTGCGAGGCCAAAACAGACAAACGGAGAACTAACAAAATCATTTCTTCTTCGCAAGTCTCAGAATCTGTGAAGTGTTCCCGCCTCTACGCGATGGACCCGATTTCCACACCATAAATCCATGTAATGCTAACATCGACGTCTTCTGTTATTATTGAAAGGTAGGATAATACCAAGAATACATGACAACCATAATGACTGCAGGTGTGGCGCAGCGGTTAAGACAGTCGCCTCGCCACTTCATGTCGCGGGTTTGAGTCCCGCGCCGGACAACTATTTGTGTGACCCATAAATAGTTATTCTGAGTCTGGATGTAATTTGTGTCAGTCTATTATACGTTTGTAAAGTACCCCGCGACAGAGGGATTAGATATCCTAGTGCGAGCGTTGTCTTTTAAAAAACAATTTAAATCTATTTGTCAACACTTTTGGTTCCACTATTTCACACAAAGCTCTAACCAGTTCCCATCAAAAACTATAAAGCAACAACTTATAACAACTAGTTCACAACTACATAGTTGTGATCCGCTATGGGCTACACTTTATAAACTCTATGAAATTTACGATGTTCACTAAAATAGGAACGCTTTATTAGTCGGGTTATTTTAACTTTAACTTCGTCTTTGCGCCGTAAATTACGCTGTTATTATTTTTGCTGCTGTTCGCGCCGGCTGATTTCTATCTCCTTTGATCCGGTATGAAATACATGTTTTGTATGTTCAATATTGTGAAAGTTATTATAACTAACATCTATAGAAATAATGACAAAAGCTGATATTTTAATAAGATATATTCAGTTTTTTCTTTTTCATAGATTTAGTTTTTATTTCTAACTAGCTGTGCCCCGCGTTTTACCCGCGTTAAACTTTATAAAATATGGCCTATGTGTTATCCTTACTATAAAAATTTGCTTATGTTCTTTCTCAGGATCTAGACCATCTGTATACCAAGTTTCATTCAAATCCGTTCAGTAGTTTTGGCGTGAAAGAGTAACAGACAGACAGACAGAGTTACTTTCGCATTTATAATATTAGTTAGGATGTAGATAGTTGTGTACATTCATAAGTTTATTTAGGTTCTTTGTTATTATGTTAGTAATTGTCTTAAGTAATATTCCAACATATTTGTAAACTATACGTAATAAATAACTGGAAGTTGCACAAAAAATAAGATAATGATAATAATGACTAACTCGATCTCTATGAGCTGTGAAGTTAAATTTCTTTGGTTTAATCAACTCGACTCATGTAAGTACTCTAATTATAAATAACTTTCGTTGGTCTAGCTGTAGCTTGTTCAACCGCAGATTCTGAGGTCTTGCGTTCAAATCCCGGGTCGGGCTAAGAAGTGGTTTTGGGATTTTTCCGTAAATAAAATTTCTGAATATCTGCCCGAAGTCTGGGAGTTGTTGGTATTATGCCCCCGTGCCTCGGAAAGCATGTACAGCCGTCGGTTTTGTACCTGGCTTCTGTCTGGTCGTGTCACTGGTCGTCCTATCGGATCATGGGAGTGATGGAATAGAAAGATTAACACTTGGCTAACCTCCCTTGAGAGTAGCCGCCGTGGCTGAAATTCGGACTGGAGGACATTATTATTATATTTTAGAAAGCAGTACTATTATAATACTGAAAATAATAATCAAACCATTAAGAGCATATAACATTTTACCCTCTGGCGAGGTAAAAGCTCGTGAGTTATAATCTCTCTGCGTGACTGATTATTGTTCTGTGTCTTACGTGTCAAATCAATCAATAATATGCATATATTTATTTTATTAGATTTTTATTTTATTCCCAAGAAAACTTACAGCTAGTTTACAAATAGAACATGGAATAGTAACAGAAGGCCAATTAAAAGTTTTCACTTATATGGAAGTATATTAGTACACTTACAAATATATAACTATATTTATCAGTTGTCTGGTTGCCATAGTACAAGCTTTGCTTAGTTTGGGATCAGATGGCCATGTGTAAATAATGTCGCAGAATATTATTATTATTACTAGCTGTGCCCCGCGGTTTTACCCGTGTTAAATTTTATAAATTATCACAGCTCCTCCCCTGTATGTGATAGCGTGATAATATGTAGGCTATATGTATGTTGACCCGACCTCTTAGTAATATTCATGCAAACTTTGAAGTAAATCCATGCAGTACATTTTGAATTTAGCCCGGACGTATGTTGTACATACAGACAATCGAACGAACAGACAAAAATTCTATAATCTATATTTTTGGCTTTGATCTCGATTGTAGATCACACCCAAGTACCTATACTTTAAAAAAAAATGTTCAATGTACAGTTATGACTTTCCTTTTTATTATATGTAGTATAGATTATTTTCTATACTTGACAATAACTTGATACGAGCTAGCTAAATATCATTTCTGTAATAAAATAAATTTTATAAATGTTTTCATACAAGATGTACCTAAATATCTATGTTACTAGAAATAATATCTAATGTATACAACTATATTACTACAAACATGTTCTGACTATTTACAAGCGCTTTTTTAAAGTCTACGTGAATAAAAACCTTTTTTATTTATTTTATTATTTATTTATCTTCCTAATCTACCACCTACAAGTAAACACTACTTATTAACCTAGAGCAGCAAAATACAAACACCATCTCAGCTCATTCATTAGCACGCTGAGGACACAAATATTGACTGTTTCTGACCTCAAAGTAACCGCTTTGATGTAAACCCACAAACAGAAGGTGGCTAACGATGCTCGGATAGCCAATTTGGGCAAGTCTCTAATTAATATGACTTAATAATGTTAGGTATAAATAGACGGTGTTGACGGGCTGTATGTTAACAAGTATGTAGTATAAAATTTAAGATATTATAAATAGGTTATATTAAAAATAAAAACGCGATCGTCGTTATTAACACAAGGTCCGTCATAATAATAATACCTTGATATAGACAGAACCAATGACAATATGTAGTAAAAATATTAGACTCAAACTAGATAATTAAACATAATCTCTTGACAATAACTTCATACGAGCTAGCTAAATATCAATGCTATAATAAAATAAATTTTATAAATGTTTTCATACAATGTATACCTAAATATCTGTTACTAGAAATAATAATGTATACAACTATATTACTACAAACATGTTCTGATTATTTACAAGCGCTATTTTAAAGTCTACGTGAATAAAAACCTTTTTTATTTATTTATTTTATTTATTTAATAAGTCTTCTAAATAATGAGCTTAGTTTGGTAAAATATTCCTTACTAGCTGTGTCCGCGACTTCGTAAGCATCTTTTGTAATGACTCCGTATATGTTACATCAGAATATCTCTAATATTCTGTCTCTTGTCGCGAACCTATAAAAACTTTCACATAAAACCTTACATATTTCCATATAAACTTTCATGTCCTATTCCCTATTGTTATTTTACACCCTTGAGGATAAAACTTTTACAAAATTTCAATGGCATACTTATTTATATCGCATCAACAGCCAAAAAAATATTTCTAAATATTACATATTTCCATATAAACTTTCATGTCCTATTCCCTATTGTTATTTTACACCCTTGAGGATAAAACTTTTACAAAATTTCAATGGAATACTTATTTATATCGCATCAACAGCCAAAAAAATATTTCTAAAGCTTACATATTTCCATATAAACTGTCATGTTCTATTCCCTATTGTTATTTACACGCTTGAGGATAAAACTTTTACAAAATTTCAATGGAATACTTATTATATCGCATCAACAGCCAAAAAATTATTCTAAAGCTTACATATTTTCATTTAAACTTTCATGTCCTATTCCCTATTGTTATTTACACCCTTGAGGATAAAACTTTTACAAAATTTCAATGGAATACTTATTTATATCGCATCAACAGCCAAAAAACTATTTCTAAAGCTTACATATTTCCATATAAACTGTCATGTCCTATTCCCTATTATTATTTACACCCTTGAGGATAAAACTTTTACAAAATTTCAATGGAATACTTATTTATATCGCATCAACAGCCAAAAAAATATTTCTAAAGCTTACATATTTCCATATAAACTGTCATGTGCTATTCCCTATTGTTATTTTACACCGTTGAGGATAAAACTTTTACAAAATTTCAATGGCATATTTATTTATATCGCATTAACAGCCAAATAAATATTTCTAGAGCTTACATATTTCCATATAAACTTTCATGTCCTATTCCCTATTGTTATTATACACCCTTGAGGATAAAAATTTTACAAAATTTCAATGGTATACTTATTTATATCGCATCAACAGCCAAAAAAATATTTCTAAATATTACATATTTCCATATAAACTTTCATGTCCTATTCCCTATTGTTATTTTACACCCTTGAGGATAAAACTTTTACAAAATTTCAATGGCATACTTATTTATATCGCATCAACAGCCAAAAAAATATTTCTAAAGCTTCTTACAACCCGTTTTTTTAAATAAAACCGTAGCATATGTCTTTTCCCAGGCTCTAGCCTTCCTAGGTTTCAAATTTCTTTTAAATCGATTCAGTAGTTTTGGCGAGAAAGCGCGACAGAAAAATAGAGTTAATTTCGCATTTTAAAAATTAGTAAGGATAACAACTTATAGCGTGCATATTCTTTGCATTGCCTATATTTTATATCATGGGTGATGTCGTGTTCAAATACGGAAAGAGGTCTGCTTAATAGCTTAGACATAACTTTTTTTTTTTTATTGCCTTTGGAAGCAGACGAGCTAGCGGCCCACCTGATGGTAAGTGGCTAACTAATTATACAAGGCATGAGAAAGAGACACTACCAGCTTCCTGGGTTAATACTGAGCTTTTACTTAACCCTTAGTCCGATAATGGTATTATAGTGTCACGTTCGGGCTTCGAACCCTACTATCAGTATTTATTTTCTAGTTAATACATGAACAAGAGGAAAAGAATAGATGAAAAGGACATACAAAATTCTTAATACATAAATTGACTTTAAATGTTTCCAGAATAATTAGAAATGGTGTGACTATTATGAATGAAAAGAAAGAGATAAGAGAAGACAAAGACAGAAGCATTACCATTAATCTGTCATTTGGGTGAAGCTTTTCGTAAGGAAATTAAGACTTCCGAAATGTTTAAAATTTGGAACAATTTAGGGGTATGTAAGCGGAATATCAAAGCAAAACGGTGAGTTTTAATTCAAGTAATATCGAAAGCAAATTAAGGAACGAAATAAAGTGGGAAACTGAACAAGTGATCACTGATAGAAAAAAGTGCCAAGACTTTAGCTTTGGCAGTGCTCGTCACGGGAACTCTGAAGTGCGCCACGTGTGGACTCTAAACGAGAGCTAGTCATCGGGACGCTGAGTACGTGTGTGTTCCGTGATCTTAGTGGTGATCCAACTGTCGATGCCAATAAAGTTGCCTTGATGCACTGAACGTGCGAGCCATTGCTCCATAATAGGAGGCAAAAAATAAAAAAAGTTGCCTTGACATTTGATTCTTTTCCAATCCCCTGACCCACCGCTCGCCACAATAGTTACCATCTCATTTTAAACTTTATTAGGTAGTAGGCCTTTGTCCAGCAGTGGACGTCTTTCAGCTGATATTATGATGATGATGATATTTTGTAGTATTACATATCATATACGCTTTTTGGGCCAACCCAGGATTTGCTAATTATCTGAGTTTGAACTTGCATCAAAATGATGTATTCAAATAATCTCAATTCAAAATGATTATTACTGTATTAAGAATTATGAAAACGAGTTTCTCTGTAAGAATATACAAGTTCCACAGAATACGTAATGAGATCACCGCTTGTCATCTCCTACCAAACTTTAGTGACACAAAAAGAAAACAGCAACCCGGATATTGTAATACGATATAGTGGGAAATTTCGCTTGAAAAACTTGTTTTTCCGTGACGGAGATTGTTATGTCATTTTTAAGAACAATATTTTTTTATTATATTCAGTTTGCGTACACTATTTTAGTTTTATTAATAACATACGTGTATAAAAATCTCATATTCCGTTTTCAATTATTTATTTTATAATGGCATGAGTTTCGAATAATCCAAATTATTAAAAGTTTTAAACACACGTGGTTTTTTATAATTATTACTAGCTCTGCCGCGCGGTTTTACCCACGTTAAAGCTATATTACTACAAAGCTTCATCAAAATCCGTACGGTAGTGTTTGCGTGAAAGAGAAACAAACATCAATACAGCCACACATCCATTCGCATTTATAATATTACTAGGAATGGTATCTATATTAGATCTAAATTGCGATAAGACTTTGAGCTTTAATCTAGGTAGCACTAAAGGGTAGCAGTAAGAGTATTTGAGAAAGGTAGATTGTGAGTTGTCTCTAGGAGTTGCGCTTATACCTCCTAGTATCTTGGTACTCTATATAAACATACATTATAATTCACGGACCCTGCCTCATAAATCAGATATTTATTTCTCTAATGCAGGCTTTGTCTTAATTTAGATTTTAAAATATTAATTTGCTCGTATATATGCTCGTTATCATACTTATGGTTGCGTACCGTCACCGAAATTATATACAATTCCTATCCATCCAAAGGTAGTCTGTAAGAAATCGCTTAATGCGATAAGACCTAATTTAATGTACAATGTGTGGTCACCTAATGTACATTAAATTCAATGTTTGATTGTAAAATATCGTTTACTGTCGACAATGAAGTGTATTTTATTTAATTATTATTTCTTTAATAGGGAATACTTTCAGAATCCTGTAACATTATCGGTTTAGAAACTTAGTAGTACTAATGAAAATGTTATCTTGTTAGTATCACAAGCATCGTCGGCTGCGGGAATTGCAGCAGTGCTTACCGCAAATACTTTGAGAATACTTTGAGCTTTAAAATTCATTGGAACAAAAATTCCGATGTCAAGACACTTTACAAAAGCTTGAAGTTTATTTCAATTGCTCACTCTGAATTTACTCCATCTTTTTAACCTCCTTACTCAAAACTCATAAATTCACGGACCGAAAAACCGCGGACATGTAGCATATTGGGAGTTGAGGGTAACCGCAGCTCTTAAATTGTAAATTTTGTTGAAAATTCTCGAAGCTTCGGCAATTGTTGAGTCGTAGGCGTCAGGTGAATAATGTTTTCGATAATATTCGCTTAAGTAATTTGAAGGTAAAGAAGTAACAAAATGTAATTTATTATGAAGTATTGATTAAAAAACATACATAATAATATCTTGTACACGTATGTTTACTTTGGGATCAGAGGGAAGAGTGTGAATAATAACCCAGGATATTATATGTACCTACATTAAGCGAATGCCTAGTTGCATCCCTGCAGTGTCAAGGAAAAGGCCCCTACCTCAGCATGAGCTAGAACAAGTTATTCTGGTAGAGCCTGTGTGAAAATAAGGAACATCAAACCGTTTATCACATCGTCACGTAATAATATTTAGATAACGATGCCCTCAGGTATTTATCGCTTAAGTTAAGCTACTGGTTGAGAGCCTTCTGGGCTCGCCAACTACTTATTGTCTTAAATTTTCAATTTTAAATACCTATTACTATAGGTATTTAAAATTGAAAATTATAGGTATTTAAAATTTAAAATTGAAAAGTTGCTTAACACTATTTTTCAATTTAGTATTACTATACTAAATTGAAAAATAGTATTAAGCAACTTTTTATTTATTATTTATTTAAGGATTTCTAATAACAATATGTGATTAAACAGACCGGACAAGTTAATTTTTTTTTGGTACTGTAATTTTGATTTGTCTCCTTATGTACTGCATTGGGAGCTTGACAAGCACAAGTGTATGTACAGACGCCAGCACATCAAGCTACCCCAATCTGTCAAATTTTCCCAATTGAAAGTGAACTTTATACTTTTGTGATAAAGTTGAAAAGCTATAAAATAAATTTGACAGATGGGAGTAACTGGATGTGCTGGCGTCTGTACCTAAGCACTAAATAAATTTCATTATTCCATAATTTTGAAAGATAATGAAGAAGAAAAATCTGTAAATATTATTATTAAAATACATTTATTTGACGACAAAAGCACAAAAAAATAAAGACCATAATTATTAACTACTTATATGTAACAAGCAGCAGGTAGGTTTTCATTATTTACTAAGCGGTGGGTGCTTCTAAATGTCCTACCAAATGGGGCACCATCTCGTTAGTACCTGGGTTGTACCCAAAGTATAAAGGGTTTTATTCGATAAAGGAAAACAACTGTATAATAAGTACTTTACATAAGAGGTGGGCTTTGTAGGATTATACCTACTTCTCCTTTCCACGAGAAAATCATATTTAACAGTATTAATATTATTAAAACAAATAATTCTGGAGCTTATAAAACCCTTTGAAGAATAGGTAACAATGTTAGAAACGATTCCCAGTTGTCTGGCGGCTTTAAAATTCTGTTTAATTTCCCAAAACAAGACAACATTTTGAAGACAAGTAATTATTTTATTTGAAATAATTTTGAGTGTATCTGTTATAATTTAACTAAATATTTTACTACAGTGAATTTAGTATTATATAGAAGTATGTTTGTTTGGTATTTGCGAACAATAATTTCCTGTAGCACAGTAATAACTCGATAGGTGTAAAAATTATTGTATTTAAAAAAACATAACACACATTCAAAATTATTGAGTTCATTATAATTATTATAACGCTTAAAGTTACAACTCATTCCTTAATAAGTCTTCAACTGTTCTGAGTATCGAATTGTGGAATGTGTTGCCAATAATTGCCCACTGTGCTTAATGTTTATGGCTTCCCGTGTGGCTAATGGCGGTGAATATCACCAACCTATCTTATCTTGTGGGGGTTCCCATCTTGTAAGAAATATTGTTCTACAGTACACAATTTACCCACCCTAAAATTTTCACAATATTACTGACAAAAGGGGAAAAAGAGAAACAGAAAGATCATTTAATTGTACCGTACATGCGATTCTTTACGCTACATTACATCCGTATAAAACCTTAAAAAGTCTATTGTTGGATGAAAAATATACAAATTTAAGCAAACGATGAACAACATAATGTAACATCGAATCACGGCGTTTTTTTCATAAAGGTATGTAGACTGTAACAGAAATAGAAATGTCAGATTGGAGAAAAAATGAGTCATTATCAGCCTGATCGTCCACAGCTATACAAAGGCCTCAAATGTTTTCATAATGTTGTTATTAGGAAGAGTTTGCCGTAGTTATCGCGCTTGGCATGAGAGTTGGCGACCGCAGTAAGATGGTAGTTAGTACACGGGATGCGCTGTTGCCCTGGTGTATGCCTTAGTCGCCCTATTAAAGAAAGAAAAAAGAAAAAAAAGATTTATTCAGAAAATTGCACAGACAACAATAATATAAAATAAAAAAACTTGTGTGTACTTATGTACACGCGTTAGAAGTTATACTTCTTAATATACAACTTGAACATAGTTATCAATTTTCATACCGCCTAGAACTAACGTCATGCTGTTATTTTTACGATGCGCGCACACGATGCGCGCGCATCGTAAAAATTCACTCTCATACCATCTAGAACTAACTTCATGCTGTTACATTTTTTGGTGTCGGTGTGCGCGCGCATCGTAAAAATTCACTCTCATCATTTTTCTCCATCGCGCCAAAAGAAGTATAACTTCAATAACATAATGAAAAATAAAATAAAAAACAGACACTAGTTGCCCGCGCAAGCCTGAAATGGCATCATCTCAGCATTAGCTAGAACATTTTATTGTTCTAGCGCTGGTCATTCTGATGGTGTTATTCACTCTGGGCCGGATATCACACGGCTCAAATTGAGTAAAGAACTTGGAAAGGTTGAAACGAATAAAGCAGTTTTAAAGATTCTAGGTTAAAATCAGTCTATTCTAGTCACTGACGACAGTAAAGGAGAAAATATATTGGGACGCCTAATGCGACACGACATTTTCATAAGAAATATGGTAGGAATGTAGAGGTAAGGAGGAGGTGGAGAAGTCGGCAAAAGAGGGGACAATCTAGAGACCTCCCAGGGTACTTATCCTGACTATCTGGGACATGGCGCAAAAGGGGTCACTGGAGCAGCATACCCGCGTTCCCGGGACTCCTCCCATAAGGCGCCAAGAGAAGTTCACGGCAGGTTATAATTAGTCGATGCGATTCCGACATCCCGCCCTGAGACACTTTTTGCGGGTACATAGGCCATGTATAATATGAGGCTATGTTTGTTTTGCTGGAAACCGTTGCGCAAGACCGGCAATTGTCGAGATCTTTGAAGAGGGCCTTTGTTGAGCAGTGGACGTCTTTCGGCTGATATGATAATGATACGCCTGTAATATAAGATAATCACGCTTTCCCAGAGGGGTAGGCAGAGACAATGGATTTCCATTTGTCACGATCTTTGCACACGTCTTTTGCCTCGATTACTCATTATATGTCATTATATTCTTCATACATGCTCGCCGGTTTAAGGTACTTTTGACCTGCCCTTTCTTGAGAACGTCTCCGATTCGGTCAGAGAATGTTTGACGAGGTCTGGTTCTGTTGTTGTTCCTCTAATAATCGTAGTTACATCGTTGCGTGCCAGAGTTCCTATTAACAGCTTGATGACATAAATTTGCCGTGGTTGGTAAATGCTTGCTTTTCACGTCATTGGTCGTGGATATTTGTGTGCATGAACATGTCTGTTTGTCCTGAGTCTGGGTTTAATTATCTATATAAGTATGTATTTACAAAAGAAAAATAGTATATGTAATATATCAGTTATCTAGTTTCCGTAGTACAAGCTCTGCTTAGTTTGGGATCAGATGGTCGTGTGTGATTAATGTCCCTGGATATTATTATTATTATTATGTAATTTAATTGACCCTTCTCCATAGGAGAGTGGAAAGTCTATGAAATTAAACTAGAAAGGTTTGATTACACACGGACAGACTTTCACAAGGTGGAACTAAAGCGTGTGGGAAATCAAGATATTTTAAAACATCTTTCTTTGCATATTGCGTATGCATGTCTGACTCGCGCATTAAGAGTTTCGTACAATTATTGAAGAAAACATCAAAAAAACACGTTTGTTGTATGGGAGCCCCTTAAATATTAATTCTATTCTGTTTTGTACTATTTGCTGTTATAGCGACAACAAAAAGTTCGTGAGATATAAGATTATAGTGATTATAATGATTATAGTTAACTCGGCATATCCCATAAATAAAATGGTAATATAGCTCGTGGTTTGAATCAGGAATCGAGACCAGTAAGTACTTTACTACTAATATAACAGCAAAACCGAAAAATATCTGATTACCATTATCCTAAATATAAAATGCTAAGACTTCTCGGTTAAAATCGGAAATCGATTCATTGATAGTATACTCATATATGATTTAGCCGTGTGTTTTCCAGCCTAGAAAGAATAACAAAACCACCCCATAACACCCTGTGGGTGTAGTAAATGGTGACTAAGGAATACATCAGGTGGTCGGGGAGTAGCTCCACCTGTGTACTAGCCACCGTCTTACTGCGCTTAGTTTTAAACTCTCATGCCAAGCGCGGTGACTACGGGGAACCCCTCGAAATGGTAACATTATAAAAACCTTTGGGGAAGGCCTATGTCCAGCTGTGGGCAATATCAGGCTGATGATAAATCAAAGAAACAATGATTTACAAGCACATTGTCCATCTGTAATGTCCATTTATAAATCTGCGTAAAAAGGCATAATTACAGTTTAGTTATTCTGCTGGCGTCGTGGGGTCCCGATAATTTTGCCTCTGTAGCTTCTCATTAACGGTTTCTCGCCTATGTTGATTTACTACGGTTTTGATCGGTCGCCATTTTGATTAATACTTTTTACGGACCAGAAAGTTGGAGAAAATTTTTCTCGCTAATTACTGAAGATTAGGAAACGTGCTTCTTTCAACATTTTTTTAAGTAAACCTAAAATTTATCTGAGTTAGCGGGATGCTTCAAACGAGGTCTTCACTTCGTTAGTTGTGTAAGCTAATTTTGAATAGTTATTAATATTAGTTTGGAGCACTTTTAAAGTAACTGAATAGAATATTAAGTTGGTTTTTCATTTAGGTAGTTATGAAATGTTAACGTTTTCCATTAAGTGGGGCGTGTTTTCATTGGCTAATTAGCTGTTTTAATAAATAAAAAGAAGTTTGGTAGAATCTGGTCAAAAATGTAATTGATTTCTTACATTTCATCATCATTACAGCTAAATAAGTCCACTGCTGGACAAGCCTCCCTCAAGAATCGTCTTGAGGGGATATGCCATAATCGCCACGCTTGGCAGGCGGGTTGGCGATCGCAGTAAGATAGTCATAGTAATCAGAAGGAAGCTGCTGCCCTTCCTCAGGTAGATATTCCCTCGGGTCGACTTCTACGCCCCCCACGGGATGAGATGGGGTGATGATATTCTGATTCTGGTATTTGTCGCCGTCACCACACAGCATACGTTCTAACATTTATTTATGAATAAATAATTCTCAAAAATAGGGAATCATAAATTTATCAGTAGCCCATGTTTCTAGAAAACAAAGCATCGGCTATCGGCATCGGACACGAGTAATACCTGGTCTACCTCCTCCGGAACGGTGTCAGCAAGGGAATTGCTAAATTTGATCTGCCAGAGTATTTCGTTTTCATTTGTGAGGCAGAACGCTAACCCCGGATTGGTAAATGGTGCTGGTTCGAGACCCGCCGGACGATTAAATTTATGATTTCGCATTTTGAGATAGATTTACGCCTTGCATTGCGAATAATGCTATAAAATTCAAATAGAAATCAATGTCGTAATAAATGACTTTTTTGCTAATATAACAGGATAAACCAAATTCGATAACGCAGGATTTATATAAAACTGATATAACTTATATGCATATATAATAAAAAAATTAAAGGATTAACATTATTAATATTCTCGAGAGTAAATATTTGATGCGACTAACGCGCTAGGAACATCATACATAGTTCTTATGAAAATGACAGGGCATCCTTTAGTTTTAGCACAAAATACTGAGTGACAATCAAGTTGAGAATCTTCTCTTTTTGAAATCGGTTAAAAATAAGCGGCACGTGCCTGCACCGGGTTGGTGCAACTGTGCACCATGCAGGTGTAACTGCACAGTTGTTTTAGAGAGATGTAATGTAAAGTTAACGCTACAGTCGTTGAGCAAGCTCTCTGGCAGGATCCGGTAATCCGGGTGAACAAACCAATGCCCTCACAAGGTACGTGACCAAACCACCTAACCTGGGGCACAGCGCAAATCGGGGGCACGGGAGCAGCATACTCTCGTTCCCGCCACCAAGTGACATACGTACGCAGTATAGGCAGTCCACGCAGTCGGTGCAAGTCCAAAATACCCACCCGCAGACACTGTTCGCGGATGGCATACGAAGGTATTCCCTCTGCCATAATAGAAAAAAAGAGCCATGCCCAAACATGGCTCTGACACAGGTAACCATTGCCCATACGAAAATGTAAAGTTTCTTCATGATATATTTTCTTTATTCAAATAAAATGTCACTAAGAGAATCTAGCCAAGTCTTTGTTTGATATAGTTTCTCTTTCTTTAAGCACAAAACTATATACTTTGTATAAACTAGTCGGCATAAAGTCCTTTGTATTCTCGGTATTACCTTTTGTGAAATATTCAAGCCAGAAAAAGTCAAGTGAAGACTCTTACGACCCGTACAGATTTAGGTAATCTAACTTGTGATGTAGCATACTTTAGTCTGTGATTACCAATTTGAGAAAGCAGTTTTAATCTTGAAGACATGTTCTGGTTTTCGCTATTTGGGTTACGTATACATATATAATGCAAGTCACCAATTGAACTTAAAATATTAACCCTACCTATAAGAATTTTTGTGTAACTTGGACATAAAAATCAATGAACACATTCTTTGAAAGTAGATTGAATATGAATAATTCAGACAAAGAAATAGGTACTCTTATTAAATACGAATAGATCTTTCTTATGTAATAAGAGTAATTCTATGAAATCATGCGCAAGAAAAATGTTGGAGCAACCATCTTTAGTCAAACATCTTAGAAAATTACTTTATCAAGACAGCTTATTAACGAAGCAAATAAATTCAATTTTAATAAGCTATTTATTAGGCGCTACTTTATCAGGGCATAAAAACCAAGTTATTACGTCTAATAAGCGGCTTATTTTAGAGGTTAACCACAAAGAGCAGTCTTTACGGTTAAGTAGTGAAGTAGGCCAATCGGTATTAGATCAGTGACTCGTCACTTTCTTAGCGTGTTGATGATAACCTTTTTTCTATAGCGGACAGTGTCTACCCTAGTATCAAAGATGTTCAAGCCACCAAGTAGGCTTCTGGTATTGTTAAACAACTGTTATCGAATTACTTTTGCAAGGTAGATAGATGCTGAGATATCAAACCGTATAGACCTCATCTATCTATACATTTAGTCTGACTGCGTGCCTAGGTGATTTTTTATACGATTTCGACAAACAAGCAAGTGGGTCACTTAACGGTAAGTGATCACCGCCGCCCATGGACACTCGCAACGCCAGAGGAGTCTCAAGTGCGTTGCTAGGCTTTAAAGGAGTCAGCAAACAAGTGTTGCTGACCCTTCCCCGACCCCGATGAGCTCCGGCAACCTAACGCACACGCAGAAACACAACATTAAGTTATTAATGTTATTATCAATTAATGTTTTAATTTATCGTAGCGTTAATTACTTTCGGTAACATGGAGGTATTAAGGCTCGTAGGATAATTATCATGTCGTCTATCATATTATTTGCGGTCCAAGGCCGCATTTGCACTTGCGGCTAGAACTATCCAATAAAAGTCCAATGTATCATCATTTTGGTTTTCTTTGCTTAGAACCGACTAGTTGTGTTACTAATAACTGGCCTGGCCAGAGCCGAGACCAAACTAGAGGTCGTGGGTTCGATCCTTGCCCAGGACCAATCTTTGTGAGCAGGATTATTTGTTCTGTGTCTGGGTGTAATTTATCTATAATATTTATATATTTAGAAAATTTTGGATGCAATATGGCGTCTTCCATATTTTGGCAAACTCGTAACAAAAGGGATAACTATACTTTGACCCTAATCAAGTCCTTTAAAAAATACCAATTTACATATAATTTCTAAATAGCCAACATTAAAACTATTGAAGCGAAAAACTGGCAACTTAAAGTCGAAGTTATAATTTATTTATTATGTTATGATTTCCAAATAATTGGTAATATTTTTGATGATTTGTTTACTTAAAAAGGTATGATTTTGCTTTGTATTTAATTTAATATTTATTAAAAGGATATAATCTGCCTAAAAGAGATGAATGAGCGGAATGGCCGATGCATTCAGTTCATTCCCGTTCATGCCATTCAGCATGCTCGCCTAATTCGGCAGTTCTTATCGAGCGTTCGAACGGAAGGTTGTTAACAAGTGTTGTATATTATTTGTATCTTGCATAATTAGACTATAGAAGTGATTTAATTTAGTTAAAGTTTGCTAAGTATTGTAATGGTGCAATGCTGATGAATTGAATATACGTATATGTTTGCTGAATAACGTGTTTTCTAATCATCTCAGAAGTGGAAATTACCCAGGAAAAAGGTATGTAGACCATATTTAAAAATAAAACAAAGATATAATATGATTAAACCGCTTGTAATTGGTCATACTTGAAAATAATTGTTAAATAATCACCACGTTCAAGGGTTTGTGTGTCGGCATAAAGCAATTTTATGGATTCAAGGCTTTGTTTTATATCCAAATAAATGTTAATTGCGTAGCATTACCCATACGGTCAGGGCAACTCTCTGATAATGGATTATGCTGCTATGCTATGCTATGTGTAAACTGTGTTATATAACCGTGGGCGCGAGTACGTGGCCGGGGCTACTCTCTGGCAGTACTAATAACCACACATTGTTGTATATAGCATTACCCATGCGGTCAGGGCAACTCTCTGGCAGTACTAATAAGCACACATTGTTGTATATAGCATTACCCATGCGGTCAGGGCAACTCTCTGATAATGGATTATGTTGTGTAAACTGTGTTATATAACCCTGGGCGCGGGTACGTGGCCGGGGCTTCTCTCTGGCAGTACTAATAAGCACACATTATTGTATATAGTGGCCGAACGTATTGTGTGCGTTCGAGATGGATAAAATTGAATTTTGATACCTTTATGACTACATCCATAAACTTCTTGGAATATTTAAATGGAAATCGTTGAATATATTTATTTGATGGAATGATTAAATTACAAGCACCATTATGTAGATTTTATATTGTTCGTTACTTAAAGTACTGCTATGGTTATTTGTTTTATCTATACTTCTATACTAATATTATAAAGAGGAAACGTTGGTGAGTTTGTGAGATGGTGTCGTTGTAAGGGATAATCTCTGGATCTACTGAACCGGTTCTTAAAATTATTTCATCAATAGAAAGCTACGTTGTTGTGGAGTGTCATAGAATATGACATATTTTTTATTAATCTTGAAGTATTACGCGGGACAAACGGGCAGGGACAAAAATACTTATAATGCGGAACAATGTCCGCGGGTACTGCTAGTGGACAAATACAGTGAGAATTTTGAACAGTTTTGTTTGGGGGCGTACTATGTAACTTTGATGGTTAATTAAGTGAGTAGGTATCTCACTGGATGTTGAGCGGGATACTAGGCGTTGGATAAAGTTAGTTAGGGGGCGTACTATGTGACCTCGCTGGTTAATTGAGTGAGTAGGTATCTCACTGGATGGTGGACGGGATGCTAGTCATCGGACAAAGTTAGTTTGGGGGCGTACTATGTCCCTTCGCTGGTTAATTGAATGAGTAGGTATCTCACTGGATGATGGAAGGGTTAATAGTCATCGGATAAAGTTAGTTTGGAAACGTACTATGTGCTTTCGCTGGTTAATTGCGTGAGTAGGTATCTCACTGGATGATGAGCGGGTCGCTAGTCGTCGGATAAAGTTGCTTAGTGGGTTTACTATATGGATACACTGGAGTTTTGGATAGTTATGGTTATTGCTGGTAATTGAGTGTGTGATTAGTTGTCAAATAAAGTGTTCTATGAATGCTTACAACAGTCTATGCTAATCAAAACAAGTGATCTGGTCAATGAATAGTTTACTCGATAAAATTTAGCCAGTTTTATTTATTTTTGTTGTTACATATGAAACGCTTAGAAGACTTTTACTGTGTTGAGAACTGAAAAGAAAGAACTGAAAGACTGTGTTGGTTTTTCTTTGTTTTGAGTAGAATGATTCAGTACATCTGTTATGATTTACTGGATTTGAACTCATTTATTCATTGTAACATGATTATGAATGGATTATGCCGGGATTATGTTTTAAGACGGTGTTGATTTTTCTATGCTTTTAGTAGAATGATTCCGTCGATCTATTATGATTTACTGGATTTTAACTCATTTATTCATTGTAACATGATTATGAATGGATTATGCCGGGGTTAAGTTTTAAGACTGTGTTTATTTTTCTATGTTTTTAGTAGAATGATTCTGTCGATCTATTATGATTTACTGGAATTTAACTCATTTATTCATTGTAACATGATCATGAATGGATTATGCTGGGGTTAATTTTAAAGACTGTGTTTATTTTGTCTATGTTTTGAATAGAATGATTCTGTACATCTGTTATGATTAACTGGATATTAACAAATTTATTTATTGTAACATGATTATGAATGGATTATGTCGCGGAGATGTATATGTTTCAGTGAGATGTTGATGACGACTGATGATGAAGCAGGTGCTCCTCCTGATACACCTCGGAGATCTCAGAAAAGTATGGTTAAACTACGAAGTCCATCGTGAAATAGTTCAAGTGAAGAAGTGGTATCTAAAGATTTTCTGTACATGGTTAAAGTTAGCTGGTTCAACAAAGAGATTGTTAGGAGCTTCGCTAACAGTTGTTTTTAGTTCAGGTGAGTGGCAAGTTAAACTCATGAAGGCTTTTCCCAGTGAATAGAATTACGGTAGACTTATAGAAGAAATGTTAAATCTTATTTCACGTGACGATGAAAGTTTTCATTAATATTTTTATGATAAATTATTTTATGTTAAATTTATTATTAATAAACCCCATTATTATAGTAAAATTTGTGGTAGAAGGGCTGTCTAATAATAGTGTATACAGTATTAATTATAGTTCAGTGAGAAATAAGGCACAGGCGCAGAATAGT
This sequence comes from Pseudoips prasinana, assembly GCA_951640165.1. Taxonomy (NCBI): domain Eukaryota; kingdom Metazoa; phylum Arthropoda; class Insecta; order Lepidoptera; family Nolidae; genus Pseudoips; species Pseudoips prasinana. The sequence continues at coordinate 32,451,005 of OX621245.1, read as the reverse complement.
TCTGAGTCGTAAGATTTACTTTTCTTTCTTACTTCCCAAGACCCTCAACCACTACTTAATAGTAAATTTGGCGAGCATAGTGATACGCTCAAAGAAAAAAAACCGTACAAGTTTGATGGACTTACTACCTGTTCTCTCACATGTTAAGCTGTCGTTGATATGACCATCCCTATTTTAAATGTTCAAAGTTCCAAGTTAATTTGCAACTAAGCTTTGTACAGATCTAAATTAGGTACAAATTGGAGTTAGTGGCCTTTTACATGCGTTGTCACTATAATTATAATATATTATTTTACAACCTTTAATAATATATCAATAATTATATAAAACAATTGGAATAAAAACAACACTATTTAATCTAAATACATACTTAAATATGTAAATAATTATTGGCACATAATCTTAAAATAAGTTTATATAAACTTGGATTTGACTTACTGGATAATTGATAAAAATATCGTTAGTATTTTTGATTACTGGTTCATATTGCATTATATGAAAGGTTACATACAGAATTAGGAATTTGTCAAGATTGTGGTTAGATTGGTTGAATTGTCTTTAGTCGCCGTATTAAAGAGTTTACTTGAGATTAGGCAATTCACCTAATCGCTTTTCTAAATATTCTTTAATTAAGTAGTAATATTTTTTACTAAGAGTTTCTTTAGCTTTTTATTAAATACCAGGGTGAGTTTCATTTTTAATGTCTAATGGTAATTTATTAAGTATTTTTACTGCCATGTAGTATGGGCTTTCGTTGAGCATTTTAGTCTGAGATGGCGGGATGTATAATCCTTTTTGTGTCATGTATTTAAGGTGTATGTTTCTTTAACTCTAGTAAATGTTTGTACGGGTTTTGTATAAAGAAATGTCATAGATGTATATTGAAGGCAGAGTCAAGAGCTCGTATTCGATATAATAAGGCCTACAGGTTTAAGTGTTGTCTATGTGGGCTATAATTCTGACACATTTTTTTGTATGATAAACAACTGATTTGCTTTTCTCTATTTCCCCACAGCGTTATACCATATTTTAGCCACGAATATGCATATGCATAGTAGGCAGATAGAGAGGTGCTTGTGTTAGAGCTTTGATTAATTTGGAAGTTCTTTATAGTTTTGTTAGAAGTATCTTGATAGTTTCGATTTTATTTGTCCTATATGTGGTTTCCAAGTTACATGTGTATCTATATGAATTTCAAGTAAGTTAAATGTTTCTACGGTTTCTAAATATGTTTTTGGTATATTTATAATATTTGTATTTAAGAGTGGTTTCTTGTGGGATCTGAATTGTATAATTTTTATTTTACCGTAATTTATTTTTAATTTATGGTCTTGTAACCAAGTTGTTGCAAAATTCAATGTTTCATGTATTGGTTGGACAGGATCATAATTATTCTCACATTTTATAAGAATTGAGATATCATGCGCATAGAGATCCGGAACAGTAATTCGCTATTTAGTATTTTTGAAAGGTTATGTACGTTAGAAACAGTATGCAACCTAATACACTTCCTTGGGGAACCGAACTAGTTAATTGTCTAATGTCAGATCGTATGTGATTTATTTTAATTGTGACCATGACGTGGTGATCAATTTGTACTATTTGGATATTTGTTTTCTAGGTATTATTTAAACCAATTTTAAGCAGATCCTCGGATTCCGGAGCCTTATAGTTTTTGAGTAGTTATGGCACAAAACCTTATATATATTAAACCTTATACGCTTTCGTCATGTCCAGTAATAATTCTATAACATTTTTTCTGTCATTCTATTAATGTAGCCGATTTTGACTTTAAAAACTGTTTTGATTATCGTCCAGTATTTAAATTTTTTTCAAGAAACGGGTTTAATTGGTTGCATAATATTGCCTTTTCAAATACTTTCGAGAAGGTAGGTAAAAGGGTTATGGCTTGTACTTGTTAGGCGTATGTGTGTCCCTTTTTTTATGGATCGGTTTAACAAGTGATATTTTAAGTGCATCAGGAAATCTTCCTTGAATATTTTAAATCACCTGTCATAAATAATAATTGGAATTGAAATTGATAGTGATTGTAGACCTTCGCGCAAAACCGATGCCGAGCTACTTAATTTGGGTAACAGTTTTAATAAGTTCCAGTAGTTAAGGGTTTTGGACAATCAACAGTTTTGCCACTGCATAAAAGACATGTATTAGCTAAGGTTGATGAAATTGAATCTGATATGAGCTCAAAATCATAATAATCCAGAAACATGGTTCTGATTAGCTCTAAGTATTTTAATTGCTGTTTTTTTGATAATTTTAATGTAGTCACGTATCAATCAATCATTTATTTTCTGAACAAAGTTACAGATATATGGATATTATATTAAAATAATAGTATTCTATGTTCTATCTAAATGCATGAAAATGTTCATCTTGATTGCTACAAAATGCAAAAATAAGTTTTACATATAAAAAAGTCATAAATCAATTGAATTAGTTCATAATCTAAAATCACAAAATAAAATTGGTACATAACAAATTTAAAACAGACTAACAGAATACAAAACCAAGTTTTACGCATAAAATGGTCCCACTTATCTAGATTTTTTTAATTAGACATAGCCCTAATGCTTTTTTTTGAGCATTAAAAGCTGCATTACTGTGTTTGTGGGGAAACTCACCCAATAAGTAGTACCGTATCTTGGATGAAATTCTGATTGTCATAGGCAGTAATGCATCTCGGTTTCTTATCGAGGGAAGTTTAAATATTTTTGCTCAAACCATGTATATCAGCTTTCCAGTCAATTTTGTTGTCAATAATTAAGCCTAGAAATTTATTTTATTTGGTTGTCATGATAGTGAATATTAAGTGTCGGTGGAGTAATTCATTGTCTAAATTGAATTATGTTGGTTTTTTTCAAATTTATTATTATTACCTCGCATCCATTCTATTATGTAATGTCAAACATTCGTTAATATAATTTTTACATTGAAGTATTAATTACATTCAATTATAGCAGTGCTATCGTGAGCAAATCGTAACATTGACCTCTATTCTTGATACATTAATATTTAAGAAATCGTAAATGGCCCTGTTTTTTGTCTTATACTTTCGACAACCTTTTAGTTCTGCAACAAACATACTCCTCTTTTCTTTTCGAAGTAAGAATAAATTTGGGCGTATATATACTTGATGATTGTAGAGAATACCGACCAGAGAGCTCTAGGCTTAAAGAATTCTACATATCGTTTTTCTATTTTTAAAGAGAGGTTTTATTAGTTTGTCTAGGCAAATATCTGAAGCTAATCCAATGTTCAGGATATGGCTTAGAGGGTCTATTTTTGTCGATACATCGTCATTGTTATAGTGGTACTTTTTATTTTCACTTTGTTTTTGTTTTGTAATAATGTGTTATTGACAAAATGTATTTTATGGTTGTATTCAAAACTTTTGTATTATGTATTATTATTTTTATTTTATTTGAATGTTATGATTTGCTGATGTTTTTTTTGAAACGTATATGTACTTATGTTTATGTATTGTGTGTGCCAGGAGGCAACACAGGGTCGGATGGCCGAATGTTATGATTTCCAAATAATTGGTAACATTTTTGATGATTTGTTTACTTAAAAAGGTATGATTTTGCTTTGTATTTAATTTAATATTTATTAAAAGGATATAATCTGCCTAGAAGAGATGAATGAGCGGAATGGCCGATGCATTCAGTTCATTCCCGTTCATGCCATTCAGCATGCTCGCCTAATTCGGCAGTTCTTATCGAGCGTTCGAACGGAAGGTTGTTAACAAGTGTTGTATATTATTTGTATCTTGCATAATTAGACTATAGAAGTGATTTAATTTAGTTAAAGTTTGCTAAGTATTGTAATGGTGCAATGCTGATGAATTGAATATATGTATATGTTTGCTGAATAACGTGTTTTCTTATCAATTATTAACACTATTTATGAAATTATCTCGTTTCTATTGATACTATGGAATCATGTCTGACATAAAGTATTTGAATTTGTATTAGACATCAAGTATATTCTTAGAAAAGAGAAAAATGTTTCTGAGAATACGTGAAAAATAAAATAATACATGTTTTATTGAAGGTACATAAATAACGACATTTTGAAAGGTCAAGTTATTTCCTTGCAACAATATCTTATCGAGGCGCCTTTGTAAATATGCCATTTACCTATCAGCTCGTAAATACTCACTTTTCACCTTGCGGGTTGACAAACTTATTCAGATAGCCTAATCTATGTAGTCATTAGTCAACAAAGTGTCACTGGCTCGTTGAACAGCTAGAACCGAACGGTTCATAGATAGATGCTTTCACCGGTTCGTATGTGATCGGCGAGGTTAAGCGACTAGGCTCGCGGCCAGTCCATAGATGGGTGACCACCAAGTTGTTTAATTTCTGAGCGGCTCCGTGCTTCGGAGAGAACGTAACGCTGTCGGTTGTTTATATTCAGTATCAGAGTTGACAAATTAAAATAATAATTAATGTATCAGATCCAAGTTATTAATTGCTCTGGTTAATTTTATTGCAAAAGTTCTATGTAAATTAGTGAGTTTTATTATATTTAATGTTATTTTATTATTCAATATTTTTGACTGTTTATGTAATTGTTTATTGTATTTATGTAATTGAAAATTGCTAGTTATAAGTGAATTGTATTTCGGACACAATGTATTTTGTTAACTAATTAATAAATGAAATGAAAATGGTCCTGGTTGTAGTCATTAGACAACAGTCGTTAAGCCATGTCAGAGGCCTACTGGGCGGTTAATGAATGACACCAGGGTAACCACTGCCCATACGATAAGTAAGTAGTACAAGTTCGTTGAACTAGCTGCAACGGGGAAAAGTTCTTAGTAACATGTTAATTTAATTACATGCCTGATACTGATGAATGAATGAAATTTTTTTCTAATCCTTTCAACGTACATAATTTCATTCTGGCATTCCAAAAATGTTTAAAGTAAAAATCAAGATAAAAATTCTTTATTGCGAACATAGGTTTACACTGTACAATTACATTGTACATTCAAGAGTGTTAGTGATGTTGAGGTCGCTATGTCCAGCCGGTTAGAGCATGCAATTATTAATGGTACAATGTCATTATTTTACATAAAATTACAATTAAAAACATTATATACGTAAATGTCACACTTTTTACAATTATAATTTAATACAAAGTTATTTAATAATAAATTAATGATAAATAAAAATAATTAGCTAAATAAAAATAATAAAAACAAATGATAACAAAATCCTAATTAAATGGATCAATGCACAAATCGGAGTCATATAGTTTTGTCCAGAAGATATTCATTCGTGCTGTAGTAAGTTTTGTTCACTAACAGTTCTATCAACAGTGATTTGAATTTTGAAATATTACTTTGTTCCACAATATGTCGTGGCAATTTATTATTGATCTTAGGTGCCATACCTATAATTTTTTTATTATATAATGCTGTTTTATGTGATCTGAAGCGTATTTTGTACATGTGTCTTAGACTGTTTAATGTCTCGAACAAATTTAAATTACTTCTAACAAATATGGCTACCTCATAAATGTAAAGACAAGGTAAAGTCAGTATGCGTAGCTTAAAGAAAAATGGCTTACATGTATCAACACTTTTAATACCGCATATCGCCCTTAGGCATCTCTTCTGTGCCCTAAAGACGATCTCTCTATGAGATCTCTCTATAGATTTGTAGAGTTAAATTTAGGTGGCGTTACTTTGTCCAATTGATATGCACATACCTTAATTTTCTACTGCATGTGTGGTACTGTGGTTAAGGTGGTCGTTCCCTTCGTATTTAAGGTTCGTGTCCCACAAAGCACAACTATTTGTGTGGCCCTTGAAATGTTGTTCTGGGTCTGGGTGTGCTTTGTGCGTCAATTGCAAGTTTGGAAAGTTCCCAATACTAGGCTTCAATTACCTAGTAGATACTAATGTATTGCGTTAATATAATCAAGCATTAGAGGATTTATTAAATAATAATATCTTGGGACAATGTCGCACAGATCATCCTAGCCCCAAACTAAGCAAAGCTTGTACTATGGGTACCAGGCGACGATATACATACTTATATAGACAGATAAATACTTAAATACATAGAAAACGTCCATGACTCAGAAACAAATATTCGTGCTCATCACACAAATATTTGCACTTACCGGGCTTCGAACCCAGGACCACCAGCATCGTAGGCAGGAGCACTACCAACTAGGCTACGGTGGCCGTCAAACGACTATATAAATTCCATTATTATTTCATATTTAACTCAAAACCAAGTAATAACACACTTAATGTGGTTGAGTAGTATTTTTTGGTTTGGCAGGGTGCGTACTTTAAAAGCTCTATGCGAAGTACATAAATATTTCATTTTGCTGTGTAAGCTGACTACTATTATATCACAAAACATAAAATTAGATTTTATTAAACTGGTTTGCTACAATTCGTATGAATTTAATATTATGTTTAATGGATATAATAAAATACACGTATTTTAGTTCTGAGTACCGAATAAATTGGAATATACTTTTTACTATGGAAAATGATAATGGGAAAATGGAAAAATAAATTATTCGCAAAAAAAATGTATTTTAAATTTAATTTAAAAATCGTTAAAAGCCAATTTCGTTCACAAAAAAGAATACGCTACGTTTGGTTTTATGTTAGTTGCTACGGAGCTTGCGCGTAGCATTTAGCTACGACCAATTTGCTACGGCATATGCCTTAATAGTTCAATAAACTCTGGTGCACTACCCGCTTTAACTACAACTTGTCAACAAATCATTAACCTCTTTCGATTTTATAACTCGTGGAACAAAGTGCTAGCTTCATTTTACGCTAACACTCCAGCGAAATTACCAGTTCTACAGCAAAATCTATAAAACTATATACGAGCTCGCGATATTTTCATTCTGCCTTTATAACCACCGGTATATCATGGTTGATAGCACAATAAAGTCTTGCAGTGTGTAGCGTGAAAGAAACGAGAACAAGAAAAGTAAAAAAAACATACACGTAATTAATGGCATGGTTGTTTTGCAAGTATATAAATGGCTAATACCAAGTTTCTCAACTGAGGGATATGTTTCTTTGAGCTTCGTAAAAGTGTTTTAGCTAAAGATATTTTTATGGAACGTTGGAGGATTATCACAGCTATGTTCATTGTTATAGATGGAAAATTGTTCTTAAACCATCAAAGTATTGTATTATGAATGCTTTTATGCAATTAACACTGCTTTTAACTGACTTGTCAGTATTATGGATTTGTTTGAAATTGATAATAACTAAACGGAATTAGCCAACAAACAATATAATAATAATACATATTAAAGTTGATTGCCATACATTTTCTTTTAGTAGTTGTTTGATATTGATAACTCGTCGCGATTCTATCATATTTAGAAAAGTATATTACACATTATCACAGAGTATATAAACTACAATTTTAGTTTTCTATTAGTAAACAAAGGAATGATCGCCCTCCATTTTTGTATGAAAATTAGCGTGGCAAGTGACAGCATGCTACTTAAGAGCTTGACTCGTCTTGTTTTTAGAACGAACTGTCCCTGACCTAAATGTAAAAGAACTTCATGTTCTTGCATGTTGTTCTACATGACAATGATAACACAGACTAAAAACTTCAATATTCTTTTAATCTCGTTCGGACGGAGATGTTGTTAACTTATAAACTTGACTGCACGTTTGGCGCAGCGGTTAAGACATCGTATCCCGGGTTCGATTCCCGCGCAGGGCAACTATCTGTGTGACCCATAAATAGTTATTCTCAGTTTGAATGTACTTTGTGGCTGTCAGTTGTATGTTTGTAAAGTACCCCGCGACCCAGGGATTAATTAAATTAAACCGAGTGTTGTCACTAAAATAATAATTAGTTATCATTCTAATTCAAAGAAGTTATCGGTAAATTCAAAAATGTTACAGAATAGATTTAAACTGGGCGGGTCCGTTGGCGCGGTTGGTAGATGCATGCCTTTCACAAGACAAATATTTATGTGCATGTACTATGTTTGTATCTACTGAGTTTGGGTGTAATTATCTATATAAGTATGTATTTACAAAAGAAAAGTAGTAGACGTAGTATATCAGTTATCTGGTTTCCATAGTACAGGCTCTGCTTAGTTTGAAACCAGATGACCGTGTAATTGTCTAAAAAAAAATAACTACACAATCGGGTTGGGAATTTTATTTCTAAGTAACAGCAAACGATGAAGTTTAAAATTTTACAATATTTACCATATTTTTAAACGGATTTGTTAGCTTAGTGTTCAGTTTGTTTAAGACCATATATATAAGCCCGTACAGTCGATAATTGCGTGAAAGGATAAAATATGATCTCGTTAACTTCTTAATGACGCTACGTCAGCAATATCGGCTTGCGGTGGTATGTTCAATCACAGATAATGAAATAATGGCATTTTTATTCCTAGAAGAATGCAGCCCAAAGTAAAATGTTAGAGGTATTACATGCCTGTGGATCGTATAATACGTTGGCATATAGATTGTATGCCTGATCTCTCCCCGGTCGTATCGTGCGTCCTATCGAATTATGATAAAAAATAATACAGAGTTCTTCTGTATTTTTAAAATAACTCATTGAAAACAGCAATGGCAAAGGTATTCTAAATCCATTCAAAACTGCTATTTTTCAATCTAGCACAATTCATATCACTCAGACTATATCTCAAGGTTTCCCTGATTTTGTTTTTTCAATTTTATACACTTTGACATATAAATATATTGTATCTATTCAGACTATTAAAAACATTTTGATTGATTCGACTGAGTTCTTTTTAAAACCATTTTTTTTTGGTTTTGACTGCACGTGTGCCGCGTTGGCTAAAACAGTCGTCTCGCCACTTCTTGTCAATTGTCAATCATGTGTTTGTAAAGTACCCATAGACAGAGAGATTAATTTCGCTAGTGCAGGTGTAGACTTAAATAAAAGTTAATAACTAAAAAGACCATTGATTTTCTTCGATTCCTCTGCGTTCAGCAACCCAAACTTTAACTTGACAAAATTGAACTCAACGTAATTTAAGTTCTATTGGCATGGCTCCTACTACTAATACGGTGGAGAGTAGCAAATGAACGAGCGCTGTTGAATTTTCAACTAGAACAGACGTTTTTATTTTCTAAATTGTGACTGAAGCAAATCTGTGGAGTTCACGAAAAAGGGGGTGAGTCATAATGTACTAATTTTATAGTATGGCTAGAGAACTATATTGCGGCATGCGCGGTTTCGAGAATTGTAATCCTGCCAAATCAATCAGTCAATAATTCCATCTGATCCCAAATTAAGCAGAGCTGGAAATTAGTTAACTGATATACTACATATACTACTTTTATTTTGTAAATACATACTTATAGACATAGAAAATTAAACCCAGACCCACGACCTGCGCCGTGAAAGGCAAGCATTTACCACGGTACTTGATCACTTGGTTACTTGGCCATACTTGATAACATCTCCGCTTTGGTTAGAAAATGTTCTACGAGGTCTTCCCCCTCCATTTGTACCATTCACACAGGCCAGGTATGCTTCTTTTGGCAATCTTCTTTCTTTCATACTTTCATCTTTATATAAAACACACATTGTATGGATTATTTACATATTTTGTTAAATAATTGACTCACCCTGATGATGATATTATATTTTCGCCTCATTATGTCCGTTACTTAAATTAATTTTTCAAGAGCATATTTACACTAGTCTCCTTGACAGTTTGTTTGGCGTCGTTGGTAAATAATTGCCTTTCACGCTACAAGTGGTGGGTTCGATCCCCAATCAAGACAGATATTTGTGTGCATGAACATGTCATTATACTGGTTCTCAATTTGACAAATAAATAAAGACCATACGTTTACCTAACTACTAATAATATTCATAAATCCGTAAATAATTGAATGACTGCAAAGAATATCACCACCGCAAGTCATCCCGAGGGGCGGGGGCGGGGGGTAAAATTCGTTCCGAGAGAATATCTCCAAGAGTACGGACAGCGGCGTCTCTGTGGTGTACTATGACCATCATACTGCGATCGCCAATGATTATGGCATATCACTACAAATTATGGATACAACTCCATTGTGAAACCGAAGTAGACGTCATTCGACTGACAAGATGAACGTTTTGAACTCACTTACTCAATACTAACACTTAAAATTCAAACATAACAAACAACTCAAAACATTATCCTTACTAAATAAGTAAGACTTACAATTGTTTGATTAAAAACAGACGCAAAAAACCCTCGAGAACTTTTCACCAAGATAAATAAAACCTTCTTTTGAAGCGAATAAAGAGCTGTTATCCATTCTTTGCCTCATTAGCAAAAAAACTACAAAGGAATATATTATCCGAGTGCACGTATCGTATAAATTATGTTTTCTTTTTGAAGGAAATAACAATGGGTATGTAAAATTGTATTATGGATAAAGGGAAACATACTTGTTTTAATATATCTTTGTGTCAATGTTTTAGTGATGAAGTATTCGGAAGTTGTCGAAATGTCGGCAGAATGAATTTTGTTTAATGTCGAATTTTTTTTTGGATTGGCCTGATGTTAATTGTAACAATTATTGTTTTTTTTTTGTCTCTAATATTGTGTTTATTGATGTGATAATGTAAACTATCTTCTAATCTCATCTGCTCCGCGTGTAAATTTTTCCCAGGAATATCGAAATACTGCTTCAGCTTGATCAGAGCTTAGTGTGCCTTATTTTGCTTTATGTTTTTTTCTGTTTCTTCGTTTCGTCTAAAAGAAGGCATTGCCAGATTTAAATGGATCGGCCGATTTTTCTCTCGTTTTGAGGATGCATTCCATTGCTTGTTTACATAGTGTTTGAACTGTTCGAAGTACCCTCAAAGGGTGTTCTCTATCTAGTTCCAACTGCGACGTTAGACCTTTAGTTGGACGGTTTTTCCTGACAGCGCGTTCTAATAATAAAGATCTAACCATGACACTTTAATATTTTGGTAAAAACCAATAGGAGATCACTTTGTATCAAGAAATAATAATAATATTACATGTTACGGCGAAAAGTACTATACTTTTCGCCGTAACATGTAATATTATTGAGTTAAATTGTTAATAAGTATCTGACACTGGACTAATTGATAGCCATTATCTCAGCCACAGAACACGTGTGACTTGTTTTTATCCAATTTAAGAAAATTTTAACAGATTATTTTTCGGTTACTCCCTTTCAAAATGAAGCGATTTGAATTTATTGGAATCCAAGGTTTAGTCACTGTTTGCTTAAATAAAGGCTATCAATACTTTTTGGAGTTGAAATGCGCAGAACACACAGTTCTTTTTGGAATTATAACATGCGTTAACTTCATTTAGTTTCATATTCTCTATTGTCAGTATAGTCAAGTTTATTGCTTTAACATACCTACGCAAAAGTCTGCGAATATTTAAAGAACTCAAACCCTTGGTCCTTAACGTACGTTTATGTAGTACGTTCATGTTATTTTATGTCGTCTAGTAGACGGTTAGAGCGTAGATGCCAAATGTTATACAAAAATTACATGTCTAGACTACATTTGCGGTTCAAATGTCTTTTATCTAACAGAGTTTAATTAAACCTTTTAAATCAAGACTTAGATCTTTTAAATGGTTGCTTAAAGTTACATTACTCTGACAAAAACAAACGCGTTGAAAACATTATTTTAAGCAGCCGGTTTGGAACTATTGTTATCCCTGACATAATGTTAACTTAAGTACGAGATAGCCTAGCGGTTAGACTGTTAAACTGTGGAGTCAATGATCTCGAGTTCAAACCCAAGGCGCGTACCGCAGACTTTTAGAATCATAAAATAATTATATCGTACTTAAATTCTGAGGATATTGCATGCCTTAGAGTACTCGGAAATGTTCTTGATGGTTAGCGAAGTCTGTCTTAGGCCAACATGAAGGACTTTTGCCTATACCTATTGTCCTACATTAGGATAGTAATGGGCAGTATTCTAACGTTAATATCATATAATACAAGGATTAATTTTAATACCTTTTAATTTGGTTGAATAATGGGCATGGAGTTTAAACATCGCCCTGCACGGTGTTTAAACTCCATGATCATAATTACGGTCACCGTAGCGTAGTTGGTAGTGCTCCTGCCTACGAAGCTGGTGGTCCTGGGTTCGAATTCCGGTAAGTGCAAATATTTTTGTGATGAGCACGAATATTTGTTTCTGAGTCATGGATGCTATCTATGTATTTAAGTATTTATCTATCTATATAAGTATGTATATCGTCGCCTGGTACCCATAGTACAAGCCTTGCTTAGTTTGGGGCTAGGATGATCTGTGTGACATTGTCCCTAGATATTATTATTATTATTATTATATTATAATTAGTCCAAGTTAAAAGGGATAAAAAGTAACCATTGTAGTTCAATTCAATTTTATTATTATGCAGAATGGCTACCGTAAACTAAATTCGGTCTGGATCACTATATACTATATTGTATGATGTTGTAAAGGAAAATCATTGTCCACTCTGGTAATAGAATATTGCAACCATAATAATTTGCAGGAATAGAGGAGGTTTTCCTTATTCTTGAGACCCATGAAGTGACGGCGCAGTAATCCATAAGAGGGTTGAATAGCTTTTCCTGATTACTTACATGGACCATAGCGTACAATTCTCGGCAGTTTTCCTACTAGAAAGACGGGCCTCCACAAGTATCTATATTTTACTTTGGACCAAAACCGTACAGAGGGCTCTTGACTATATTTTGCTTGAAAGTATCGAATGGGCTGCCTTTCTTCCTGTCCTGGGTTCGATTTTCGCACAAGAAAACTATTTGTGGAACCAATAAGTAGTTCTTTTGAGTATGGTATACTTTGTGTTCACTGTGTTGTGATGGCGTAGAATATCATCTTCCCATCTCATCCCATGGGGGCGTAAAAATCGTCCCGAGGGAATACCTACTAGAGAACGGGCAGCAGCGTTTTTCTGTGAACTATAACCATTTTGCGAAACATTTTTGTGGGACATAATTTGGCAGACATAATTATAATTAATAAATAAAATAAATGTCTTCATTCATTGTAAAATACGATCGCTAAACCGGAAAAAGAAAGGATCTTATTGGCGGAAGTAACTTTTGACCAGCAGTGGACTTAAATTGGCTAACATGGTGGTACTTAGTGTCCGTTAAAGTACCCAGAAAGAAAGTAAAGACAGAGGGATCAGATTACCTAACTCGGGCTTTGTCGTTAAAAAAATCTTTAATTGTTGTAGTTTATATTTTATAATTTTTTGTCAAGTTATGTAGCGGTAGTTTTAAGTTAAACTTAGTGCCTATTTCGACAAAAAAGTAGTAAGTGTAGCCTTTGTGACTACAATAATTAAAAAATAAATGAAAAACCAACTCGCCATCGAACAGGCACGGAGTTACATTAGTAAAGTATGGAGGTATGGATGATACGACTCAGCTGTGTGAAGCTGAGGGTACGTAAATGATTAATGGGTGGAAACGATGTTCTTCAGATTAAATTGAAAGATTGATTAGATCGTAAGCGCCTCAATCCAAGTTTATGCAGCGATTGATTTGATTACGGGAAAGCTACAAGGTGTAAATTATTTATTCGACGTGCATTTCAAATTTCACTGTGGCATACTGATGGAAAGTGGTAACCTTTGTAACTAAAAATGCTCTCTATAGGCTTGTAACATGGCTTGGAGTTATTTTTGAAGCACGGAGTTGCTTTGAAGTTAAACTACTTCAGCGGTATTCCGTCTACAGCTTGACTGCGTGACTGGGTGCTTAACCTCTGCGATTACCTGCTGAACAGTGAGATAAACTGTCTCGTTGGTCTAGCGGTAGCGTGTTCGACCGCAGATAATAAGGTCCTGGGTTCAAAACCCGGGTTGGGTTAAAAAGGGATTAGCTCGCTGAAAGGTAGCCATTGGATCTCTATGACGAAACGACTCAATCCCTTCGAGTTGAGGTTTGTTTGATTCGTCTTGGCAAGAACTGTAATTCCAGGGTTTGTAACACCCTAGTCCCTCTGACAGAACGTAAAGCTCTGTACTTAATCTATTTCCATCGTTTCACCTTGCCATTCCATCTTGAGACTTAGGGTAATACTTGAGACCTATTGCATCTTGTACACTAAATATGTTCTGCGCAGAAAGCCATCTCCATAGAGACAAGCCGACATGGCCGAACATCGGCCAGGGGAATATTATTACTATATAATCGACCTATTACTGCAGTATATACTAGGTACTGTATACCGAAGAAACACCGGCCCACGTACTGCTATATTGTAATAGCGTTGCCAGCCAACGGACAAAGTTCCTAATCGGTACGAAGACACTGCAGGAGGCATTCACGTCAAGCTTTTGAGGTCTCTTAGACTTCTAAATGGATCTGAAATGGTTCGAGAAGCCAAATAAGTACACGAACAATGGCCCAATCACGAGGCTAAGTGAGAAAAAACAAAGTGTATTTTAAACCGTAATTATTAACTAGAAGAAGTAATTAATTCCATTTTCCAAAAAAAATTACAAACTACCATAAAGCTAAACGAAGCCTTATGCATATTGAAATTCAATGAATACGTTTTAAACAGGCACCGCAGGAAAGAGATAGCTTTAACAATCCTCCGCAGATGCGAAAGAGATAAAAACCGCAGCAGACAATAGTAGGGGAAGTTGGCGGAAACAAACCTTGCAGTTTCATTAGAAGTGCTAGCAATTAGTCCGAGCGGTGATAGGACAATTTTCATTCCATGCAAATTGTGCCAGTACTTTTTTACTACTGTCTATTATAAAATCGTATTAAATTTAAATATTGTGCACAGAACGCCAGTAAATTTTCCATAGTGTTTCTAAAAATATAAATGTATAGCTCCATTGTATTAGTGAGTGTAAAATTTAATCAATTATAATAATATTTCTGACATTGATTGAGTATTTGATTCTAGCGAGACATTTTACATAGTGATTTTGTATTTAGAATTTTCACTGGAACCTATTAGACCTTCTTTTTTGGCTTTAATTTTCTATTTTTAACCAAAGTAACCCACATAGCCCGAAGAATTGCCAAGCTGAAGTCGCAGTGGGCAAGTAAAGCCGACAGCCGCTGGGGCAGAAAGGTTCTCGAGTGGCGACAACGAACCGGAAGACGCAGCCTGGGCAGGCCCCCTACAAGATGGACCGATGATCTAGTGAGGGTCGCTGGAAGTCACTGGATGCGGATAGCGCAAGATCGGCACTTGTGGAAATCTTTGTGGGAGGCCTTTGTCCAGCAGTGGGCGTTTTTCGGCTGATATGATGATGGTGATGATATTATAAAATAAAATAAAATAAAAAAGGTTTTTATTCACGTAGACTTTAAAAAAGCTCTTGTAAATAGTCAGAACATGTTATTTACAAGAGCTTTTATAGTAATATAGTTGTATACATTTTTATTTCTAGTAACATAGATATTTAGGTACACATTGTATGAAAACATTTATAAAATTTATTTTATTATAGCAATGATATTTAGCTATAATTTTGTATCTGTGTATTTCGTTTGTTTTTGTAAACTTAGATTGTAATACCAACGCGTTCCCGGAGCACCTCCCATCAGGCGCCAAGAGAAGTCCACGGCAGGTTAGGTCTAGTCGGTGCGACTCCGACATACCCACCCGCAGACACTTTTTGCGGGTGGCATGAGTAGGTATTCCCCTGCCTTATCAAAAAAATACCAATAAGTAGATGTGGTTTGTACACCATTCTCATGGTAGAACATAGTGCACGTAACCTAATTTAAGACCAATCATTGTATTCATGTTTACACACCTATGTTTCACAAATAAATGATTATTATACAGCTTTGACTGATTATATATTATAGCACTCATAGGCAGTTGCCCAAAAACAACTGACTGCGTGCATTTATGCTTCGAAGGGCACGTGACATTGTTAGTAGCGGATGTAGTCATTAGGCGACAGTTAATAAGCCAGGTCAAATGGTCGACAGGATATGTCACTGCCCATACGAATGATGGAATACTATTTTATTACTGTTTAACAAAGCTTTACCTCATTGGTCGTTTCAGAATAGGTGAAGACAGTTGCTCTTATTATCCTACTAATATTATAATGATCTTATGCGAGTTGCTAGAAACCGTTGGATGCGAATAGAGCAAGACCAGTAATTGTGGAGATTTTTTGGGGGGCCTTTATCCAGCAGTGGATGTCTTTCAGCTGATATGATGATGATGATCAATATAAAGTTTGTGAGACTCACCAAAAAACTGCTGAATGGACTTGTTGAAACTTTATACTAATATAGCTTATATATTGGAATAGCACATAGACTATTATTTATGAAGTTTAACGCGGTTGAAACCGCGGCGCACTACTAGTTATTAATAATTTACAAAAATATTGTTATTAAAAACAGATTCCCTAAAAAATGTGTCAATGTTGTTTTGCTAGGCCAGAATAATATTGAGGTAAATAACGTTAGACAGTATTAATTCCAAATACAATAGTAAGCCGCGTCTGTCTCATATTGGCACTACGCCAGTTTAGGGACTGAATAAAAGCAATAGCGCGTACAAAGCTACGAGTGGAAGTTATACTTTAATAAAGAAATTGAGAGAAATTTCAGCGTATTTTGCTTGTGGTTGCAAGGCAATATGAGTTTGGCACAAAACCATGTTGTAAATAATCACGACATGACCTGGGAAATGTCTCTGTTGGACCGTTTTTGGGGCCTTTTAAACACGTTAGTGTGTTATGAATATACAGTTATGCGTCCTTGTTATAACGTAGGAGGTTTCGTAAGGCTTTGTGCTTCTCGACGAGCAATCAACATTTTATTATTCTTAACTTCAAGATAAATGACTTATCTTGAACTTGTGTAACTTTGTTCGTAAAGCTCTAGGGAAATTTACCACGAACTAAGTACTGGTTACAAGTTAATTTCTAAAGTAAAATAAAAATACTTATTTTACGTATATTATTATATAAATATAATTTTTACTTGTATAATTTAAGTAAACCTTCGGGTTTATAAAAATATAACGATATTTTTAATATCCTGTTCAGCTATTATCACACCTGTTCATGACATGACACAAAATACTAAGCCGGGAATTTAAAACATTACAATCACCTTACAATCGTAATTCGCAGGCGAACCTGATGCCTGAAGATTTACCAAACTGCAGTGGCAATGAGCGGGTCATATGGCTTGTAGAATCTGGGCCAGAAAGGTTCTTGAATGAAGACCACAAACCTAAAGATTCAGCGAGTGCAGTCACCCCGCCCCACAGGGTAGACCAACGATCTTGGAAGGATCGTCGAGAAGGGAAGCCTCTGGATGCGGGTAGTAATAATGATAATGTCCTCCTAGCCGAATTTCGGCCACGGCGGCCAGTCTCAACAGATTAGCCTCTGCGCGGGACATATTATAGTGCTCAAGTGTGTGCGCAAACACAGGAGCACTTTCTATTCCATCACTCTCATCATCCGATGAGACGCCTATGCGACACGACCGGAAAGAGGTCAGGTACAGGACCGACGGCTTTACGTGCTCTCCGAGGCACTTATACCGTTGGCGGTATAATACCGCCAACTCCCAGACTTCGGGCTGATGCTGAGAATTTTTTCTATTTACATAAAAGTCCCAAAAATCACTTTATGGCCCGACCCGGGAGTTGAACCCAGGACCTCGTTCTCTGCGGGTGAACACGCTACCGCTAGACCAAAACGAGGCAGTCAAAGTCAAGTCAAGTCGATGCGGGCAGTAAAAGCCCAATGTGATCACGGGTTTTTACAATATAATCAAATATGATGCTAATAATAATATTATTGCCCTCCTTACCGATTTTCAGCCACGACAACAGCTAGTCTCAATAGAGACTAACAATCCGGGTGGAAGATATTATAGTGCACAAGGGTCTACGCAAACACATGGGGAACTTTCCGATGGAACGACTAGCGACACGACCGGAAAGTGTTCAGGTACAGGACCGAGGTGTAATACCGCCAACTCCTAGACTTCGGACAGATACTGAGAAATTTTGTTAACAGAAAAATCCTAAAATCACTTTTGGCCGACCCTAGATCTAATTATCTGCGGTTGAACACGCTACCGCTAGAATAATAAGCCAAAGTGATGCTAACAAAGTAATAAAAAAATATGAAATAAGAAAAACCAGTTTGGCCATGGTCAGGCCCTTAATTAATACTCTTTCAAGTACTGGCTCTCACATATCTACAGTGAATCCCATCAAATCTATTTGGATGCTGACATTTACTTGTGATAATTGTAAATGAATGGTCTTCTATCACCGGGCGTTTCCCAAGTAACGTCTAAACTTTGTGGAATCAATTAACTGCGGATTCGCTATGATATAGCAACGTTCAAAAGGTTAGTCTATTCGTTTCTTAAAGCCGGCAACTCACTTTCAGCACCTTCCATCGAATACATTGAATCCAAGTTAGACTTCCATTAAAAAAAATAGCTAGTTGGAAGATCCGAATTAACTGCCAACTGTGCCGAATAACTTTACGTCTTATTAAATAAAATGTAGCATAAAAAGTAATAGTAGTAAAAATTCTCACCCAAGTGAATGTGAACACTCCAAAGAAGTGACTCTATCAAAAATAGATGTTATTGTTCCTGAAAAGAAACCTCATTAGAACGCCATCAATCTTCCATACAAAGTCATTCCAAACTCAAGCTGTTGTGATTGCATATTTCTACTTTATTTTTCTTTCAGAACAATCGCTTTTCTAGTAGAATCGGATGGAATTTTTGTAGAAAAGTCTCGTTAACTATTCTTGGTATCTATTTCAAATGAAAAGATATAAGTAATTGCCCGAATAAAGTATTATGTTACTATTATGTTATTTACTAGACCTTAATATTATATATATATTATATTAAGATTTAGTAAAAATCTGCTGTTGAAAATACTTGCGGATTTCAGACTTTCTTAATAAATCATTAGTTTTATAAGGTGCTCGTTTGTGGAATGCGCTGTCGATGTCTATTTGGCGAGCACAAACACTTAGTGGATTCTTAAAACTAGTCAACGATCAGTACTTAACGCTTAACCTTACAGTACACCGAGCTAGGGGTTTTCGGCAGTTTGCTCACTAAATATGATTACTTTTGGTATGTACACACGGCTACATATCAAGCTATACCATGCCAATATAAGCTGACCTCTCATTGTACGGAAATCCTATACAACGCGGGATCAGCTTATACTGAAAATGTATAGCTTGATATGTAGCCGTGCGTACATGATATTGAAGAATTAGTTGACTACTACTTATAAGTATGGTGCAATTAGTATCTTTTAGGACAATTATTTTGTACGCCGGCGACTACCTAGTCTAGTACAAGTTGAACTCCCATCGGACGGTAAAGTTGAGAACACAATCTTGGCACTAGGTACTTTATTAATCTAAATGCCAAATTGTAACAAACAAGCATATCAAACACTTTGACGTCACACATCTAGTTTCCTAAAGTTGCGAGTTACCGAAAAATTTGAATAAAACATGAAATATTTATCAAGCAGCAACATCATATGCAAATGAAGTCTGGACTCCAAGATATATGGCTTCATTTATGGAATAACAAATTTGATATATTTGAGATAATAATGATATGTATGGAAATCCTTAGGTCTAAGCTTTTTTCTTTGTTGGATAAACGAGTTTGCTGTCTGAAGTGCTCTTGGAGCAAAAGCGGAAATTATGTTTGAATTTTATTCCTGTTCTGGTACAAAGTATTGTTATATTAGATTTGGTGGGCTCTCTGTGCTGACTTGACGGTATTTTTTGTATGAAATGTGACCTCTGAATTGTCTGGTGGTCTCGTGGTTAGGCGATTACTATTTTGGACAAATATTTGTGGAATGAGCACGATTATTTGCTCTGTGTCTGGGTGTCATTTATTCTTTATTGCACACAGAAACATACATTTAAATGAAATTTTACAATGAAAAGTCATGTACATAGGCGAGCTTAATTCATTAATGATTTTTCTTTTATCATCTATAATATGTAGGTACATATGTTTATCAGTTGCCTGGTTGCCATAGCATAGGCTCTGCCTAGTTTGGGATCAGATTCAGTGATGATTTTTTTTTATAAAATAAAATGGAAAATAAACAAATGAGTCACCTAATGATAAGTAGTATCAAGATTTTTATTTTATTATTATTTATAGTTAAAGCAATAAAAAGGCATCAGTTCATAAGAAAAATTATGTATGAACTTATATTGATTGATACAATGATATTCTCCAATACTGTGCGGTACTAGTCACGTAGGAAACAAATTAACGCTTACAAAGCTTGATACATGAGCTACGCTTACTTAATCGCATGATAAAATAATCGCTTACACGAAAATAACACATATTACGCACGCACAATGGCCCAATTAGTAGACTAAGTGCGGAAACCAATAACCCAACTAACTAACACATATAACAAAGCTAAACTATTAAATAGTCTGCCGCTAGACATTCGGCATCCAAGTGATACACATAAATTTAAGTTAAAAAAAACACCTCATAGATTTAATTTGACGCATTATGTAATATATTATGAATAATAGTAATCTATACATATAATAAAATCGTAGGAAAGTCAAAACTGTAAATTGAATATTTTTTTAAAAGGATACTTAGGGCGTGATCTACAATCGATGTCGAAACGAAAATTTTGCATGAATAATAAATACTAAGAGGTCAGGTCAACATATAGGCTACATATTATCACGCTATCACCTACGAGGGAGGAGCTGTGATAATTTATAAAGTTTAACGCGGGTAAAACCGCGGGGCACTGCTAGTATGTTTTAAAGATAAAATTGTTGCTGTACGGAGACTCAATCCCACAATATAACTGGTAACACGGTTTTATGAGACATAATATGTATAAACCGTTAAAATCATATTATTTGTAAAAAAAAATAAGCCTCTATATTGATTTTATAGATACAAGCAAATACCGATATTCTCCAAAGCAGTGCTTGTCACGTAGGAAACCTAATAACGCCTCACCCTTGATGCCTCACATATACGATGCCTTAAGCCTTAGGATGTCTTAAGTTTGAGCTGAACACATTTTATAGAGCCAATCCTTCATTTTCACTATTAAGAACGAGTGATATTTTCCAAAGTATTGCAGTGCTTGTCACGTAGGAAACTAAATAACGCTCTGAATTATAATAATACGGCCATCTGATTCCAAACTAAGCAGAGCTTGTACTATGGAAACCAGATACCTGATATACCACATATAGTACTTCTCTTTTGTAATTAATATTTATGTAGATAATTACACCCAGACTAAGGACATACAGATATGGTCATGTACACAATATCTGTCCTGGTTGGGAATCGAATCCACGACAACCACGCCAACCGGCCCGCCCGATGTAAATAAATGTGTAATATTATAAGCGTTGAAAATATATGACTTTCCTGGATTGTTGATTAAACAATTGATTACTCTAAAATTGCATGATATCTATAGAAAATACGTGTTTTAAAAATACGTCAAAGTAAAGACTATAAGGCTTCAATTTGACTCCCGGAATATACATGTGTACTGATACTCTCCAATGCATTTCTTGTCACGTAGGAAACCAAATAACTCTCTCAATCGCCACGCGTTTAAAAGTTATGCCCTTCCTGGATTGTTGATTAATGAATGGCTTATCCTAAAATAGCACGTTTTATCTATAAAGATAACACGTGCTGTTTTTGGCCTTCACTTTGTCGTGTTATAAAATACGTCCAAGTGAAGGCTTAGCTCTATAAGGCTTCATTTATTTTTTTTTATTTTTTTTATTTATTCATTCATGTACACACAAAAATCATAGAATAATATACAAAAAGAAACAAAGAGTACACAGGATCTGCTTATTTCGTAAGAAATTTCTTCCAGCAGACCCGCGAAAGGAAAAAAATAATTGAAGATAGTCAAAAATGTGTGTAGGTCAATAATAAACTTACATACTAATAATTTACATAAATACTTAAATACGAATATATACCACTATTATACTCAATGTTAAATTTAAAATACACTAAATACTAATACTAACGTACATTCTAAGTGGATGAAATGGATAGATAATGATTTTTTACTTGTCTTTTAAACGAATAAATCGAATTGCAGTTCCGAACATTTGGCGGAAGAGAGTTCCACAGCCTGACCGCATGAACAGTAAAGGAATAGGAATAGAAATCGGTTTTATGGAGGGGAAATTTAAGAAGGGATTTCATGTGCGATCTGCAAAGAGCACCAGGAGCAGATTTATAGGAGAAGCGCTCTCGCAGATAGGAAGGGGATTGGGGATTATGAAGGATGTTAAAAAGGAGACACAATATGCGAGTGTTCCTGCGAAAACGAATTGGGAGCCACTTGAGATCTTTACGAAATTTAGAGACATGGTCGAATTTTTTCAGGCCGAATATAAACCGAATGCAGAGATTTTGTAAACGCTCAAGCTTATTTAGAAGCTCCTCTGTAGCGTCTAGGTAGCAACTGTCAGCGTAATCCAAGATGGGTTGTATCAGAGTCTGGGCAAGAGAGATTTTAGTTTTCAAGGGTAAAAAGTTTTGAAGGCATTTCAGCGAGTGGAATGTGAAGTGCACTTTTTTGCTAACTTCAGCGATTTGGGCTTTCCACGAGAGATTGCAATCTAAAGTAAGTCCAAGATTTTTTGCCGTGTCGGAATAAATAATTGGGACACCATCGAGGTAGACTGGTGGAAAAGAATTTGAATTTACTTCACTGCGCATATGCCTACTGCCTATGACCATGGCCTGGGATTTCGCAGGATTTAAAAGTAAACCATGAGACTGAGCCCAAAGACTAATTAACCCCAGGTCGTGATTCATTGCAGCAATGGCTGCATCAGCGTCATCAAGGGTGAACGACCGATATAGTTGCAAATCGTCTGCATAGAGATGGAAATTCGAAGAGGTATTTTTTGTAACAGAGTTAATGAAAATAGAGAATAATAAGGGAGATAGAACGCCACCCTGAGGCACACCCGCACTGAGCTCGCACCAATCAGAGAATGTCTCGTCAAGGCGTACACACTGCGAGCGACCCCGAAGATAAGAGTCAAACCAAGATAAGGTAGAAGGTGAGAAGTTGAGTGAAGAGAGAATACCGAGAAGGATGTCAAAATCGACAGAATTGAATGCTGTACTAAAGTCTAAAAGTATAAGAACGGTAAGAGATTTGTTATCCATAGCCCAGCGAATGTCGTCGGTGACTTTGACAAGGGCAGTAACCGTGCTATGGCCAGATCGGAAACCAGACTGAAAAGGATTAAGGATACGGTTATAAGAGAGGAAATCAGACAACTGCTTATGAACAATATGCTCCAAAACTTTTGAAAGGAACGGGAGGATAGAAATGGGACGAAACTGGGACGGTGCGGATGGTTCGGAGACTTTAGGCAAAGGAATGACATGTGCTTGTTTCCAAGCAGTAGGAAAACGGGAAGAAAATAAAGAATAGTTGAACAAATGGGTAAGAATAGGAAGGACAATAGGAAGGATAGGATTAATCATTTTGGAGCATAAATTATCATGTCCAGCAGAAGTTGAAGAGATAGAAAGGACAGATTTTTTGACATCCTCCTCAGTAACAGAGGTAAAGCTGAAAGAAGAATCATATGTGATTGGAGAATGTGAAAGATCAAGTAGTGTCTTGTTTTTGATATGTGTATCAAGAGTAACAGGTGGAGCAGAAAAGTGAGTATTAAGGGCATTTAAATCAAAGTTTTTACATGACAAAGAAGGAGATTTGCCAATACCATTAGACTTAAGGAATTTCCAAACTGAAGAAGGATTGCGGTTATCAAGAGATTTATAGAAGTGGCGCTTCTTGGCATCACGACACAGACGATTGCATACATTACGTAAAGATTTATACCTACTTAAGTTTACCTCAGTAGGATTCCGCTTGTATCTTCTCTTAGCTTTATCCCTACAAGCCATTGATTGTTTAATAGAGTCATTGATCCACGGGGCTGGGTTATGCTTTATCCTAACACGTCGTTTGGGAGCATGACGGTCGTATAAGTTCAGGATAATGGAGTTAAAAGCATCCACCTTACCATCAAGGTTGAGAGCATTATATACACCCGACCAATCAATACAATTGGCATCTCGCTGCAATGCCTCCAAATCAATACCCTTGAAATTTCGAAGAGAAAGAAAAAGAGATTTGCGCTTAGGGGAACGAATTCTGAAAGATAAATAAATCAAATCATGATAGGAAAAAGAAGCAGATAGTTGACCATGAGTAGCGACTTGATCGGGAGAGGAGACAATCATGAGGTCCAAGAGAGAAGGAGTATTATTAGGGGCATAGTGAGTTTCCATAAGTGGAAGAATATGGAGATTAATAGAAGAAAGAAGGGATAGAAGCTTACGAGAACGAAAATCATTTTTTACTAAGCATGTATTAAAGTCACCCATCAGGATTACATGGTCATAAATAGGGCACAGGTTATTTAAAAGGGTGTCGAGAGAATCGAAGTAATCGACTCGTAGGTTGGGGCTGTAATATACTCCAAGGAGCACCTTGCTGTGATGGAAAATTATTTCTAAAAATAAATGTTCGGCAGACCCACTATATTGCGAAGGTGACGTGCTGATAATCTTATACGGAATATCTGCTCGGAGATATATCCCAACGCCACCGCAACCTTTATTAATTATATCGTTACGAATTAGGACGTACCCTGGGAGTGCCACAAAAGCGGATTGGACAGATGGTTTCAGAAAAGTTTCGGAAATTAATAGAGCATCGATGGGAGAATTGCTAATAGACGCTAGAAGTTCGGAGTAATGACCGGGAACACTCTGCGCATTGATATGAGCAACGTTAAAATTTTTACTGTAATCGGATAGGATAGAGGACAACTGATCATGCAATGTCAATACTGAAGAGTGATCACTCTCTGCACTGATAAAACTGTCTGAAGATGAGTTACATGAGAAAAAACTATCGTCTAGGTTCATAATATTATCCTTAATGTACTTATAAACGAATATATAAAGTAAAAAAAAAAGAATATATATATAACGCTAAAATTTCAATAAAATACTTAAATATATTAAAACAACGATATATGAAGGTTACTAAACTCTCCTACTCGCTGGTAAGATAGAAGAAATTGCTTTTTACTAGTTTAACTTATATATACAGACAATTCATTTAACATTCTATATACACAAACAATCACATCCACATTTTACATCAAACAGTTGGTAGGTATGTAATACTAGTAATAACTACTATTAATAACGTCTAGTTATTAAACGTGACTAACGAATCAAAGAAATAACAACAAAAATATATTAAACGTAAAATAATGTTTTCTCATGGTACACCACATCATAATTATTTAAAAATAAAAAAAAAAAAAGTGGCACTGCCAATAACAAAACGTACTTGTCAGAACGAAAACTGTCAATCTAAATGTCACTATATAGAAATGTAAACAATGAGTGCCTTCATGAATGGTTAATTAAAACGAGATTATCAAATATAAAGAAAGAAAAAGGGTAATTAGAAAGATGAAATAATATTACATACCCACAGTGAAGTGAAGAATACTTTATAAGTAATATGCGGCTGAATGCAGGAGGACAGAGATTACAATAGATGTTGATATAAACTTAAGATAAGACAATAATCAATTACGTCGTGTTCTACGTGCTTTTGATCCTTTGGGGGCCTCGGCATTTGCCGATGTAGCAGGTTGATCGGCGGCTGGCGGAGGAGAAGCACTCTCTGGAAACTGAGAAATCAACGCTTCAAGTTCTCTCATCGTTTCAATCTTCCGACGAGAATTTCCTGGTGTCAGAATGATTATATTACCAGAAAATGACCAAACGTTCTTCATCTGGAAATGTTTGCGTGCAGCTGTGAAAACACGGTGTCTACTCTGCGTTAAGAACTCCGAGATAGTGAAGCCACTGCCCTTTAGGGTTGTTTTGTTGTCCCAGACCAGATGTCGATGCTCCATACTACGAAAACGGATGAGTATAGGACGAGGTTTCTTTGAGCCGGTGCCCAGACGGTGGCAGGCCTCAATATCTTTGCCCTCAATGTCAGTCAACTGCATATGGCCGGTTAATACATTGGTAATGGTGCATGGTAACTTCTCATCAGGCTTCTCAGGCACCCCATGGAGCAAAAGAATCTTTCTTCTCATAACAGTTTCATGACGATGCAACCCAAGAGAAAGAAGGTGCAGTTGTTCCCTGAAATGCTTGATTGTGTTAAGAAAGAACATCTTGAAATCCATAAACTCTGATGACAGGGTGGCTAGGTCTGATGACTGCAATGACCCTGAGCCTGTCATGGCTTGCTGGAGCTTGTCTTCATGGGACTTCATTCTTGAATTCATCAGTTTCTCAAATGTCTCAAAACTTTTCTCAAATTGGCCTTCCATAATTCAGTGAGTGTTAAAAAAAAGAAAGTTACAAAATAAACTAAGTGAAAGTTTTAAAATAGCAAGTAAGGGTAAGTTTAGCAATTGATTAATACATAGATTATAATAATACAATCAGAAATACTATTTTTAATTGTAAAATATAATGGGAGCACTATCAAGTATGTATCAATTGTATGCCTACCCACACAGAAAAAAAAAACAAAAAAAAAGAAAAAGAAAAAGAAAAAAAAAACCAAAAAAATAGATCAAGATCATTTTGACTCCTTGAATACACACGGATACATACATATACTCCAATGCAGTTCTTGTCACGTAGGAAAGCAAATAACACCCGCGATACTTAATACATGCGCGGCACGCCACTATATTATGTATCTCTTAGACTTTTAATGAGATGAGTGAGTAGCTTATCTGAAAAAAACCGTGAGATAAAACACCTGATACGTACTTCACTACTCTATATACAGGGAGGCCGAGGAGTTGACGATCAATCGCAAAATTTAGATACTTTATAATGAGGAGTACCTGAACCACCTCCATGTATCTTCTACAATTTTGCGTTTTTTTTTTACCACCGGCTTCGTAGGCAGGAGCACTACCAACTAGGCTACGATGACCGTCAATTAAATAAACCATACTTTTTAGGGTGTTAGGTTAAACTATGCTAATTAGTTATCACAAAAAATCTGAATCAGAAATGTTCAACAGTACGAGAAAAAAATCAAAAACTGATGTTAAGTGAAATTTACGAAAAAATATTATCCATCTGGGAAATTACACAAAATCGTAGACCATACATGGGGGTTGATTCGGATGCTCCTCATCATAAAGTATCTTAATTTTACGTTTGAACGTCAACTCCTCGGCCAGCCTGTATAAACCTTAAACCTCGTCTACAGATTAAACTCGCTTATTCCAGAAATTGGTTCGCCACAATTATGCAATTGAGGTTGTAATGAAAGCGGTACCCTCTCATCAACATTGCATTGTTACTTAAATAAGGTTCACAGGTACAATGAAAATTAGACCTTGTAAATGAACTACGCAATTAGCTACGGTAATTACTATACAATCAAAGGAATACTTTATAAAAGATATTTACAGCAACTTTTCTTCATTATAGTTTTGTTAAATACTCGTAATTGTTGTGACTTTCATCTTGTTTCTTGAAAGTTACATATTAAATTGTTAAGCAGAGTTCAGAGTATTTTATATTTATTTAAATAGTCTGCTATATAAAATACAGATGGTAACTTCATGAGTGCCGGTACTCTCGAAAATTCTATTGTCACTGCTGATTAAGGAATGTACAAATCGCTAATGTACACAATTTATATTTCTTAAAAGGTAAAAAATAACAATTCTGGCTTCTGCTTTGCTCCGTAGAAAGTGAAACTACTTTTATTCCAACTCTTCCTTGTTTCTTTCTGATTAAATTTGTTACGGGATTCAAGACAGTTGAAGTAATTCCTCGGAACTTGCGTGAGCCTCATCGCCCAGTGTCATTTCAATGTGTGCCACTGTTGATCTTGACTCACAGGACTTGCAGTGCCAAAAAATAATAATAACCAGCAAAAGCAACTGTATTTTTCTTTTTTGTATGTATACTACATGATTTTTCTAATGTTTTTTTTTTATATTTTTGATAGGGAGTGCTTTTGAGATGGCCCTATATACATTTTGTTCTTATCGGTCATTATAAAGTTGAAGTCACTTCTGTATCTGTTATTCAAGTATTACTATCACACTTACTAACTCGATTTGCGATTATATACATACATAGACTTACACCTGTTTCCTAGGTCTCAAAGCTAGGCAGAAACAACGGATTCCCATGTTCCGTGTTCATGCCCGCTTGAGTATGTTTCGCCGGACCGTCTCAACTGGGTCGTGTTGAAACCGGTAGTAGATGTACCCACTGAGTTTGTTTCGCTGGGTCTTCTCAGTTGGGGCGCATTGGATCCGGTGGTAGCATTAAAGCGAGACCGTCGTTATTAACACAAGGTCCGTCATAATAATAATACCTTAATATAGACAGAACCATTGACAATATGTAGTAAAAATATTAGACTTAAACTAGATAATTAAACATAATCTCTTGACAATAACTTGATACGAGCTAGCTAAACATCATTGCTATAGTAAAATAAATTTTATAAATGTTTTCATACAATGTGTACGTAAATATCATCTATGTTACTAAAAATAATAATGTATACAACTAATTACTACAAACATGTTCTGACTATTTACAAGCGCTTTTTTAAAGTCTACGTGAATAAAAATCTTTCTTATTTTATTTATCATGTCACGATCTTTGCATACCTTCTTTGCCTTGTTTAATGACATTATAATCTTCATAAATTTTCGCCGGCTTAGGGTACTTCTGACCTGGCCTTTCACGAGAACATCTCCAATTTGGTCATAGAATGTTCTACGAGGTCTTTTCCTTCCAGTTGTACTATTGAAACAGACCAGCTAGACTTCTTTTGTCAATATTCTTTCTTCATAAATCCTTTCTAATTGACCAATCCATTTCAGCATATTATCTTTACCAATCTTTGTGACTACATCAGTTTTCCCAGAACAATGTTCTCTTACGACATTATTTCGTATTCTGTCTCACAAAGTCACACCGCACATACTTCTCAGAGCCCTTTTGTCCACTTTTATACTTTTATTCTTTTTCTGCCACATCCAGCTTTCAATTCCATACATTAAAGTTGCGATTGACGAAACATATTTAAATACATTTATTCACCAACTAAGCTAATCAGGTAAGACTATAACCACAATTCGGTTTTAATTGTTAATAATGACCATAATTAAGCACAAAACCTGGCCACAATGCGTCCATTTAAACTAATAAAGCACAATATGCCGTGTTGCTGACAGACAACAGCTTACAATTTAAACCGGTAACAATAGGATGAATGGACCTTCTCCCATTTGTCTTGGGATCCGTCTTAGTGACGCGAGTTGCGAATCATCGAAGCAACGTGGTAAAGATGTTATGGGGGATTACCGAGACGAATGAATTGTTTACCATTTGTGATTAATATATAAAGGAACAGTCAGGCTTAGATATGTTATTATGTATTATCAACTAGATTGAGATCGTAATAAATAATAAATATAAAATAAATATCTCATGCTGTGTGGTGATGGCGGTGAATATCAGAATGTCATTAGCCCATCTCATCCTGTGTTTCATGTCATTCTAAAATAAGTAATAGTATTAAATATTAAAAACAAAAAAAATTGTTCGTTCGTGGAATGCACTGCCAACAACACTGCGACGGGCAAAGAGTTTTCAGGGTTCCAGTCACGTTTAAACGATTATAATTATTTATTTTATTTACATGGACTCTTTAAACAGTTATTATTATATTTCCATTACTAATAGTAGGCTCTTATGTACGCACGGCTACATATCAAGCTATACTTTTCCAATATAAGCTGACCTGTACAACGATGAAATCCTATACAACTCGAGATCAGATTATACTGGAAATGTATAGCTTGATATGTAGCCGTGTGTACTATGGGTACTATTACCAAGATCATTCTTGCATAATCCCCGCATACCTAGGAGTCAGTATATAAATGAAATGCATCTTACATACCTATCTTTAAAACAAGATTACAGAATCAACTTGACAGTATAATTATGATAGTCTCACAAAATTAAATCTTCAAAACTTCGCAAGTTTCATCACTATATCAAGGTAGTACAGAAACTTAGCTGAAAATTACATTGTGTCAAATAACGTTGCTAATATAGCCTCTGTGACATTTTACATATTAAGCCGGAAACGAGTTCTTGAACTAGTTGGAGTAGAGAAGTACCTCCTGCACTTCTCTACTCCAACTAGTTCAAGAACTCGTTTCCTTGAAAAGAACACTCGTCGACATCCTAGGTCTCAGAGTTTATAATTTGTTCTTTAATCAGGATTCACTTTGTAATAGAATATTATTAGGATTCTTTAATATCTGCTTTAAGAGTAAGAAAATAGATGAAGTATTGGTTTTCAATGATGACTATGCAATATTAAAATAAAAACATCAACTAAATTAATTACTACTTGAGCTTTGCCAGGAGGTAAGAGAGTTAACTTTAAGAGAGGTAGGGCACAGCGTTGATTCTCTCAAAGAGCAGCCAGGCTGGGGAAGTACCTCCACCTTACAGAAAATATTCCTCAATAATAACGTTAAGAACTTAATGTTGTGTTTTTGCCTATGAAGAAGGTCGCCAGTGCTCATCGCGGTGGGGGGAAGGGTCAGAAACACTGGTTTGCTGAATCTTATCAAGGCCAGCAACGCACCCGCAGCCCCTCTGGTGTTGCGAGTGCACATGGGCAGCGGTGACCACTTACCATCAGGTGACCAACTTGCTCGTTTGTCTATATATAAAAAAGGTAAACTAACCAGAAGGCTGGCTGTATTGCCACGTTGTATCGCAGTGCTAATTTATTGACCCAAACAATGCTCTCTGGTTACGGGAGGCATCGATCGAGTGTTCACTTTTTTATTAATTTTCAAACCTGTGCACAAATTTGTGTACAGAGGTAAACTTAACGCCATATGCATTTTCTGCCAGTCGACAGTCTTCTTTATATTTCAAGAGTTACAAATTATCACTTCGAGGAGAAATAAAATAATAAACATACATTATGATATCTTAAAAATAAATTAATTTACAATATATAATATAATATATAGGGAAATTGTCACACAGATCATCCTAGCCCCAAACTAAGCAAAGCTTGTACTATGGGTACCAGGCGACGATATACATACTTATATAGATAGATAAATACTTAAATACATAGTTAAATACTTAAAAACATCCATGACTCAGAAACAAATATTTGTGCTCATCACACAAATATTCGAACATACCGGGATTCGGACCCAGGACCACCAGCTTCGTAGGCAGGAGCACTACCAACTAGGCTACGGTGAAGTATAGGGCTGAGTTGTTGGCAAAACATTGTATTACATTAAATTAAGCAGAGTGCAGATCCCATCACATCCCGTGAGGAGCGTAAAACTTGAGGTATGAAAATATCGTGACAAGTGTAAATCCGTTGTCTCTGCCTACCCCTCTGGGAAACAGGCAAGAGTCAATGTATCTAGATTTATTTATTTATTATATACTCCTCACCATACAGTAAATATCCAAAAGATAATTAACAACATTGCTTAATCCTTCTTCAAATGATAACGCTAATCCTAAATCCAATAATTAATACTGCCACTACGCGACAAAATAAAGAGGCCGAAATAATAACTTGTAACCTTTATTTGATCAGAAAAATAAGGAACAGTTACACGGTCAAGGGTAACCTCCGGACCCTTAATTAATATTGTCAACGTCAGACATACCTAATTTGTTTTGTTCTTTATCGGGCAAGTATAAGGTTTCTCACAAGCTATTAGTCTCGTAGTAACGTGATAGTTAATAGTTAGATATATGTCGACTTATGTATATTGGAAATAAAATACCGGTTGAACTTACTTAATTAAGGTTCCGTACTGATGTGGTGTTAATATCAAACTAATAGCGTAAAATAAAATCTATTATATTGACTTTTTGAAGTAAAAGAAATGAATTGAAGGAGATCTTATAAGTTAGTGATGCATCGTGGGCAGGCCCAAGATGGACCGATGATCTTGTGTGGGTCGCTGGAAACCACTGGATGCGAATAGTGCAAGACCGGAAATTGTGGATATCTTTGTACAGCTGTGGACGACTTTTGGCTGTTATGATGATAAATTAGTCAAGATAGAAAGAGAGAGAGAGAGAGAGAGAGTGTTACGTTTTGTATACGTGCATTACGGTAGGGGCAAGAGAGAGAGGTGTGAGCGCACATTTTCTTTTTCTCTTAGTCAATTACGTTTCCCTATAATTTACTTTACTTCAGTCGTGTGGTCTAAAGAACACGGCTTTTTTTGATTTTGGCTTTCTCTGAATTATTTTAGCTTTGAATTGACTCCAAACATATTATGTGGGTACATAATATGTTTAATATTTTTGTTTATTTTTTTTGATAAGTGTTTTTATTATTATTTAGTTTTTTTTTTCGTTCCGTATATTACAAAAATTTGCTAATTAGTTTTTTAAAAAAAGTAAAAGAGGGAGCTACATCTGCCAACAAACTGTTTTGCAGTTTGGCATACGTGTCAAATTTATGTTAAAGATTTCTTTTTCAGACGCTAGCACATCAAAGTATCCCTATCTGTCAAAGTTGAAAATCTATAAAATAAATTTGACCAATTGGGGTAGCTGGATGTGCTGGCATAAAATTCTATAACAATAAATTGTAAAATACTGATATATTTTATTATTTTTATCAGTATTCGATAAAAGCAAGGGCATGCTAATATGTTCGGAGAGATATTTGGCACAGGATGGAAGGATTTATCCGAGGCACGGTGTTGTCACACCGCCACGTTTGTACGGGCTGCTACTAAAATATGTTCATGATAGAAATGTGGCAATATCATTTTAAGACCGAATTGGAATTGGAATTGGAAGGACCGAAGGATTGAGAACCTCATTACATGCGATTGCATGCTAATGCTTTATCGGTAGTTGCTGTAACGATGAAGTGAAATAATCATAGCGTACCAAAACGAAAGTGTATTGCTTAATCAAGAAGACGGTATGCTTAATTTTATTTAGTTAGATAAAATGATAATCCAATTAAATTGGGGTGCACGGTGCCTCCCCGCGTGACGTACCTGTGTAATTTGTAAGTCTAGCGCACCCTGGTGCAGTCAGTAAAAATCCTATCATGACTGGCAAAACATTTCACGACGATATCGACTCACTAAGAATAAGAAGATAATCAAAAGCTATTATTGCATTTAAGCACACTTATGCACAAAAAATATAAATATAGAATAATTTAAATAAAAAAATTGAATAAACACAGCGATGTTAAAGAACACTAAATTAATTAGAATAAATTAAATACCTACAGTATTTTAGCGTCAACAATGCGCTACATCAATAAAAGAATGTAAATAATAATATGTCAAACTGATGTTGTTGATGTGTTTTTTGTTTGTTTTTGATGATTGTGTCATTATTGATTTATTATTGGAGCTAGATTCAAACAACAACTACGCTTGGGTGAACGACATTATCACGCTATTTTTTTTAAACACAGCAAAGCAACCATAAATCAGTATTCAAATGACAAAATAATCGGCTTCATTGTAACAGCCATAAGAAGTCCACAGCGGGACAAAAGCTTTCCCCAAGAATCATCTTGAGATCGCAGTATGATGATCACAGTTCTCAGAAAGAAGCTGCTTGCATCCTCTGGTACGAGTAGGTGGTAGTCCACAGGATGAGGTAGGGTGATGATATTCTGATCTTCACCCCCACCTAACAGCAATGATGAGTAATCGACTTACGAAAAAATAATACGAATTGTATTGAGTAACTTTTTGCAAAAAGATATGATGTAATGATCAAAAAGACAGAAGACTAACTAAATCAGAGTTCGTGTTATCCGTACTGTCAGCATAAAACTAAGATGGCATATATATTTCTCCACAAATTCGCTTATCAAATAAGGCTATGAAGGCAAAGTGATTGTGACAATAACAATAGCGATAACGTTCCGCAATTAGAAGGCTCCTACCATCTCATCTTTCATTACCGAACTTCAAATAAAACGTTTGTTGGGACGAGGAACTAATACATCTAAAAGCTACGCAAGGTTTATGTAATTAGTGTACACAAGCCAAAATGGCCAAAATTATTTATTTATTATTTAGAAACAAACAGTCATACAAATATATGCTTACAGAATAAAAATATTATAATTATAGACCTTTAGTTTCCTTAATGATATACATAAAGAAAAAAATTACTTGGTCGATTAGTATTAACTACAATCAAGTGCAAAATTTCAGTCGTTCATTTAGACTTACAATTACATGAGATTATTTGCTTGTAAAGATTAATCTGATCTAGCAATATCATTCCAGTTCGATACAGGAAATACACTTTAAAGTATTTTTCTTGAATGCGCATAAGGTTTCATTACAAATATCAACGTTAGACAACTTTTCATTATACAATCTACAAGATCTTCTAATAAAACTATTGTGAGCATAACAAGTTCTACTTTATAACCATTAATATCATTAATGAAGTAATATAATACAATAGAAGCGAGCCTCTTCCTTTGTTAGAGGGCCCTTCGTGTTAAGAGTGTCCATGAGCGGCGGTGATCACTTAACACCAGGTGACCCAATTGCTCGTTTGCCTTGCTATTGTATAAAAAAATGGGAAAATATAAATCCCAGATACAAATATCCACCTGGGATATGTGGATCTGGGATTTATATTTTCCCATTATGTTTACCTAGAATGTATAATGTAAACTTTACATGTACATCCATGTTCTAACTATTTTGAATTTTCTTTTGTATAAGACTCCTTCGTGTTACGAGTGTCCATGGGCGGTGGTGATCACTTAACACCTGGTGACCTAATTGCTCGTGTGTCTTGTCTTATTTATTATATATATATATATATATATAATTTAAATGGATAAACACAAATCCCAGATTCAAATATCTAACAGTACCTATAATTCATTATGTATAGGTAACTTGTACAGACGCCAGCACATCAAGCTACACCAATCTGTCAAATTTCACCAATTGAAAGTGAACCTTAGGCTTTTGTGATAAATTTGAAAATCTATAAATGATATTTCACAGCTTGGAGTAGCTAGCTGGATGTGCTGGCGTCTGTACAATCACGTTCTTTCTATGTACAAGCAATTGTTAAAGTCTATAATTGGAATAAACAGGTTTGATTAATTTTTTCATTTTCTTTATTAACCTGTAAGTTAAGCGGATCAGTGTTTCTTTTTCTTTATTTCCGTTTCGTAAATAATGTCTTTTGATGGTAAAGATTCATAACTAGACCCGGTAGGTGTCGCTTCAACTGGGTTCTAAGCTTTCAACCAAATTTTTATGTCACTTGATAGTTGGGAGTAAGTGGTAAAGCGATCGGTTTTTAAATTTATTTATTGCAGGTCATCTGCTAATACGTTATTACTGTATATATAAATTATTGTATACATATATTATTAAGTATATTTCATCATCATATCAGCCGAAAGACGTCCACTGCTGTACAAAGACCTCCCCCAAAGATCTCCACAATTGCCGGTCTGCGAATAGCGCAATTCGCATCCAGCAGTTTCCAGCACAAGATCATCGGTCCATCTTGTAGGGGGCCTGCCCACGCTGCGTCTTCCGGTTCGTGGTCGCCACTCGAGATCCTTTCTGCCCCAACGGCCGTCGGTTCTACGAGCTATATGCCCTATGCTATTAAGTATATTTATTAGGTACTAAACCCCTTTTGGATATATTTTGTGTACACCACCTTGGAATTTCAGGGCTGCTAAAGTGCGATCATGTAGCTGAAAGAACAGCGAACATTAACCAGTTTTTATCTATGTGTGTGTGCAGATTTATTGCGGTACATACGAAATCTACATCATATTACTAAAGACTAGCTGTGCCCCGCAGTTTTAACTGGTAGTAGGTAATTTTCTAATTCATTGATTTTGATTCTTATTACAAAACCAAGAGAGTTCAAAATATGGTGGCAACTATAATGCCACTACCAGTTAAAGGGTTAAATTTGTCAAATTAACACAGCTCCTCCCCTGTAGGTGATAGCGTGATAATAAGTAGCCTATATGTTGACCCGATCTCTTAGTAATATTCATGCATAATTTGAAATAAATCCATGCAATACTTTTTGAGTTTAGCCAGGACATACATACAAACTACCAGACAAACAGACAAAAATTCTAAAAACGATATTTTTGGCTTCGATATCAATTGTAGATCACGTCACAAGTATCCTTTAAAAAAATATTAAATGTACAGTTTTGACTTTCCTACGATTTTATTATATTATGTATAGAAGGTATAGATACATCCATATGGACATAGAAAATAGTTGGGTTCAAAATAAAACAATTTACTGTATCCCTTTGTTTTCGGACGCACTTGCCGCAAAACTTGTGCATTCCGTTACACTCGTGTGTGGTAAATTGAATAACTTTCTCGGCCTCCGGTATTTATCTGATGGCCCCGCAAGATATTGCTTGTTTCGCTTTTGGCCCCTTGTTTCGTTATTGCATCATTTGTCTTGTATTTACAATGTTGTTTTGCTAGTTTCCTATTTCTAGCATCGGCGTACTATCATTTCTTGTCTAGAAGTCTAGGGATAATTTTAGTACTTAGAGTTTTCTACACAAATAGGACAGTAGTAGCAATAGTGGTAATGTGTGAATTTTGTTGCTTCCACTGGTCCTTTTACAGGTATAATAATAATTATAGAACAAACATGACTGACGACCTCATGTAGGTATAGGCGTTTAATATCGGCAAACTTTTGTACAGACGCCAGCACATCCAGCTACCCCAATTTGTCAAATTTGTTTTATAGATTTTCAACTTTATCACAAAACCATAAGGTTCGCTTTCAATTGGGGGAATTTGACAGATTGGGGTAGCTTGATGTGCTGGCGTCTGTACTTGCCAGTAATATCCCATTTAACCCTGACTTAATATTTTAAACCAGGATTATATTAACTGCCGTTTAACACGGTAGGTACTGCTAGACCAGTTAGTCAGTTAAAAATATGTCAGTGAGTTGTTGTCGCTTTGAAGCTCCCAACGCCAAGCAATTTCTATTACTGGAAAAATACGTTTAGTGAAATCGAATACAAACATAAAATTGTTATAGGTGCTTTTTATGTGAGTGTCCGGGGTTTTTGAGGGTTAGGGTAATGGGATATAATGGTATTTGTGTAGACACACAGGTGTGTGTGTGTGTGTGTGTGTGTGTGTGTGTGTGCGTGTGTGTGTGTGTGTGTGTGTGTGTGTGTGTGTGTGTGTGTGTGTGTATCTGTGTGTGTGTATGAGTGTGTGTGTGGTTGTTAATATTTAGCTGTTTTATGTTTGTTACGCAATTCCGCAAAATTTTTATGTCGTATCTCCTAAAGCCATGATCATTATTAATTGATTATATATTTTGGAATGTATCACAAGCTAATTAACAATAAGATGTTACATGAATTTTCACTTATAAATTTTTTCAATACTCGTATAAAGAATAAATAATTATGACAGAAAAAAAATAGAATAAAGAAAGGAATATTACCCACGAAATCTGTCTTAGCAGTCAGGGTCAATAAACACTAGACCAAAAGTCCAGATAAAGATGCAAAGAGACAATATTTTGGACATCGAAACGTACTAACTATATCTGCAACCAATTATCCTGGCTGTAATGATACCACTTTATTATAGAACTTGAGTGTGTGGGCAAACACATGTGCACCCTCTATTCACTCACTGTCATAAAGCGATGTGTAATCAGCATGTCAACCACAAGTTCATGTGGTTTACTTCCTCCATGATACTTGCAGTTCTTTCCAATGTTAACTAACACAGCCCCTAGCGGAAACTTCAATGAACTAAAAATTAAGATGTCTGTACAAAATAACGGTAAGTTTTAATCGAGTAAATAAACTATATGGAGACGTGGTAGAGGTACTGATACGACCGTAGTGATATAAGGTGCAGCATAGACAACTTCACATGCTCTCTAAGAAACGTGAGTGTAATACCGCCAGCAGCCAAGCTCCTGACTATGCCTCAGTAATTTTACTGCCATAAAATCCCCATAATATTGACTGCACGTGTGGCGCGTCCCGGGTTCGATTCCTGCGCGGGACCGCTATTTGTATGACCCATAAATAGTTGTTCTGAGTCTGGATGTAATTTGTGCCGTCAATTATATGTTTGTAAAGTACCCCGCTGTACAGGGATTAATATCTCTAATACGGGAATTGTCATTAAAAATGAATAACACCAATAAAAAAATCAAAGCAGATTAATGAAACTGATTGAATTCATGTAATAAAATATATAACGTAATTAACGCACACTCTCAAACACCCCAATCAGAATATTATGTTGTAATCATAATACATATACTGAATTTTTAATTTAACATGTATATGCATTGTAATTTACTAAATTAATTTCTTTGAATAAAGATTATTTTTCTTTATTTTGTATTGAATGATGGAATTTGTATGAATACAAATAAAACTGCGATTTTAAAAGTCATTACTTTGACTTACGGTCCACTCCAATTTGTTTTGACTGTACAGGATTAATATGACAATAAATTCCGTAGTTTTAATTATTATGGAATGAAAAATTACCTATATTAACCCTTAACTACCTGACATACGTCTCTCAGACGCAAGAAAATTAAAATCGTTAATATTTAGGCGTGCAAAACACGTATCAACTTGCACGTCCCTGTACCTTCCCGCCGCATCCCTGAGTGCTGCCCATGCGCTCGTCGTGGTCGGAGGAGCACGCATTTGTCACTGGTAAGTAAAAAATGGTCGTGTTCCGTCTGTGAGACGTATGGTAGGTGGTTGCGTGACTTTTTTGAAATTGTGATTGATTGTGGTTTTATTCTGTATAAGTTTAAAATGGCTTCTAATGACAGTGTTATTGAGCGTGTATTCTTACGAACCCGTCACCGACTTGTTAATTCAACGATCTTTGGGTCTACAAAAGATATAACTATATCATCTTACCTCCCTTAGCCAAATAAAGCAGTGATCACCGTTTCAAGTATGCATTATATGCCAAACGTAGATGAATTTACCAAAAAACCGAAACACACACTGACACTTGTCTACAATCCTACCAAGATTGGAGTGGACCTACTCAAATAAATTTGTTCCAATTATACCATAGGTCGTCGAACGCGTAGGTGCCCATTGGCAGTATTTTATAGGATGCTCGATATTTCGGTCTCCAACTGCTACGTCGTCAGTTTATCTGCTCAAGCCGATTGAGAGCCCAGATCCCAAATTGAGAGCAGGTTCAAATTTATGAAGAAGCTAGCTCAGCAGCTGACCAGACTGCATATGGAGTGTCGAGAAAACAATGTGAAGATTCAACGATTTATTCGAATCGCATTTCGGCACATATTTCCCTGCGGCAATGGCTCGACCCCACCAGCTCTACCGGGTGGAAGTAGTTCCAAAGATTGATTGGCTTCTCGAAAAAAACTGGTCAACCCTATAAAAAACGCAGGACACAATACATTTGTTTTGAGTGTTAAAAGCCGATTTGTATCGAATGCTACCAAAAAATGTGCATTAATTGTCGGAAAAATCTGTAAAATCGATGCCCTGCAATTTTGCAAAAGATATGATTATAATGAAAAAGTTTTAATTTTATATTACTTGCTGATTATTATATTTTTATAAACAGAATGAAATATTTTTTGTAGATCTTGTTTTTTGAATATGAAAATTTGTTCGTTAGAATTACGAGTTGTTCCACATTAATTAAGATTCTAAGAAAATATCTTAATTTTAATGTGCCTTATTTGCTTTAATAAGGACGTTGATATGTATTTTAATTAAAAACAAACCTTTCACTCTTACTTACTTTACGTTATACATACTTTTTACTCGCCCGTCTGTGAGACGTATGGTAGGTGGTTGTGTAACAAGATTAGGTGGTAGGTGGTAGAGGGTTAAAAATTATATAAATCGATTCAGTAAACGATTCTGAACAAACTATTTTCAGTATGAGCGTTAATTAAGTTACATGTTGTAGACACTAGACAATCTACAATAACTACTTATTAAGAATAAGCATCCAGATTCCGCTCCAATTAGTAACAAAACAAAAAATAGTGATGGTTCTTGAAAAATCACTGACCCAAATCGAAGCGTCTATTGTTCTAAAGGAAATGTTGCAACATTTAATGCACTGACATGGTTTCGTTACTTGAATTCTATAATAAATTTAACGCTAATTTTAATGGGTATTAAACAACACGTGTTTATTAGTTTCAATTCATCTTCATGATCAACGGTGAATGATATATTAACATGACTAGTTATCGGACAGATCGTATATGGACACTGAGGAAAAGAGATAGACTGAGATTAAAGGCATTTGAAATGTGGTGCTGGCGAAGAACGATGAAGGTTAGTTGGATGGAAAGAAAAATAAATGTGGAAGTATTACGAATGGTAGATGAGAAGAGACGCATATTAAGAACCATAGAAAACAGAAAGGGAAAGATGTTAGGGCACTTGATACGACATAACACCTTTATGAAGAATATTATTGTGCAAAATAGAGGTAAGGAGAGGATAAGGAAGAGACAGAGACAAGAAGGACCTATTCATATGGATCAGATAAAGGAAAAGATAAATGTAATCGTATCAAGAAGTCAAAGCACTCGCCGAAAGCCGAAACGATTGCAAGAAGCTCCATCGACATGAGCATAGATCTTAAATATGATGATGAGTTATTGTCGGAGTTGTAAAAGTCAAGATAAGCGGCGGGCTATTAGAATGAAATTTGTTCTCTATAATCTTAGCTGTGTCTTAATTTCAAATACTGTTACTTCATGGTATATAAAACATCCATTTAGAATGGATGAATGAAAGAAGATTGACAAAAAAGTGTACCTGGCCTGTGTGAATGGTACAACCGGAAGGGGAGGACCTCGTAGAACAATTTCTGATCAAATCGGAGACGGACTCAAGAAAGGTCAGGTCAGAAGTACCCTAAACCGGCGAGCATGTATGAAGAATATAATGTCAGTAAACGAAGCGAAAGAGGTGTGCAAGGATCGTGACAAATGGACGTCCGTTGTCTCTGCCTACCCCTCTAGCAGACAGGCGTGAGTCTTTGTAAGTATATAAAACATGTGGCTGATAATACCACCATTCCATAACACCCTGATTTGGTTCCTAGGGAATTTATGCCAGAGAAAGGACAGCAACGTCTCTATGTATACTATGACCATCATACTGCAATCGCCAACCAGACTGCCAAGCATGGCTCTTATGGCATATCCCTCCAAATTATGGACATAACTCCATTGTAGAGATCTTTTGTCTAGCAGTGTACGTCATTCGTCTGTCACGATGATGATGATTTTTAATAAATTCTCTATGTTTGTGTATAGAAGAATAGAAGTTTACAAAAAAATTGTGCTTCTGGCTAAATTCCAAATGCGACAGCAAATCTCAATGTAAAATAGCAAATTACTGTGAACGTATTATAGCGCAAGAACTCTATTTCTTCACTCTCATAATCCGATGGATCAGTAATCAGCACGATCGGGAAGAGATTGGACGTACGACCGATAACTTTACGTAGTTTCTGAGGAACGGACGTATTACACTGCTAGCTTCAGATTTCAGGCTATTCTGAATGTTTATGTTAAAACAAGTTCAATAACAGTTGTTGGGGAATTAAAGCAGACTTACACGGAAGGACAAACAGACATGTTCATGCACACAAATATCTGTCCTGGGTGGGAATCGAACCCACGACCTCCAGCATGAAAAGCAAGCATTTGCCAACCTCGCCAACCGGCCCATCACTTGTTTTAACGCGTGATTTTGGTGATTTTAGGGAACTTGTGGAATATATTTACTACATCACTATTTATTGTTAGAGTTATTACAGTCAAGATAACTGGCGGGCTATTGTAATGAAATGTGTTCTCTGTAATCTGTAATGTCCATTAATATAGCTTAATGGACATATTAGAGCTTAGGAGTGTGTGTGGAAACTTAGGTGCCCTTACTTTCGCTTTCATTACCCTATGGGCGGGCCACGATGAGTAGAGATCGGGGGATCTTAACTGGCTTTAAAAGTCTCTTTCATCTATCTTCACTAATTTATATCTCCGTCTCAACTTCCGTTCACCTTGCCCAATCACTTTTTTCATAAACCTCTCGTCACAGATTTACTAGCTTACTATAATAATAGTACCCTGGGACATTATTC
Organism: Pseudoips prasinana; assembly: GCA_951640165.1. Taxonomy (NCBI): domain Eukaryota; kingdom Metazoa; phylum Arthropoda; class Insecta; order Lepidoptera; family Nolidae; genus Pseudoips; species Pseudoips prasinana. The sequence continues at coordinate 32,408,609 of OX621245.1, read as the reverse complement.
ACACACGGCCATCTGATCCCAAATTAAGCAGAACTTGTACTATGGGAATCAGATAAATGATACACTACTTATACTATTTTTATTTTGTAAATAAATACTTATATAGATAATTACACCCAGACACAGGGCAAACAGATATGTTTATGCATACAAATATTTGTCCTGGGTGGGAATCGAAACCACGACCTGCGGAGTGAAAAGCAAGCATTTAACAACCATGCCAATAACTCCCTAAGTCAACCATGCCAAAAAAAGGTTTACTTCAAAAATACCGACAATTTCGTGTAAAATTTTATATCTAGTCATTCAAAACAAAAGAATCATTGTTCTCTTGGCTACCATAAAGTTATCTAAAACCTCAATAGCACAGTGAATACGCTGCCAAACTTTCATAGATAGGTACTTCAACTTTGTTCAAAAATATTGTTAGTATCAAAACACTAACGGTATACACTGCAATTGACAACAACATTTAAAAAACGACTCTATCCACGTGATTCTAAGTACAAAATCCCTTAATACTAAAACAGCATCCGTAGGCGCCGTTTCGACGTTTCCCTCCATTACCATTTTACAGACAGTTTCAATAAGCTTTTACTTTGAAATTGGCTTCCTCGTAGTTTTTATTCCCCCTATAGCATTACATTATATGGATAAATAACATTATTATTCTTTGTATTCAAATTGAACATCGTGACCCTTGTTTGTTTAATGAGAATTTAAAGGTCTATGACACAGCGAGAATGGTTAATTTCAGTTATTTTCATAGTGTAATATCCCATGGAATTCTTCTCTGGGGTAGCTCTGCTGACATTAACACCATATTTATATTGCAAAAAAGAGCTGTAAGAGCTATCTATAATCTTGGCCCGAGAGTGTCTCTAAGAGAAAAATTCAAAGAGGTCAACATTCTTACTGTACCATCTCAGTATATATATATGAAAACTTACTATATGTGCATAAAAATATCGATTCCTTCTGTAAAAGGAGCACATAATGTAAATACTAGATATAAGAATAATCTCATACTGCATACTACCCGTCTCCACGAAATAAGTAACTCTTTTATGGGGCAATGTGTAAGATTTTTTTATAACAAACTTCCCAATGATATTAGAGAATTGTCTACGAATAATTTTAAAAGAATTATTAAAGCCAAATTGTGTATCAGGGCATATTACAAAATTTCTGATTATTTAAGTGATAAAAGTGCTTGGGATGGAGTTGTTCTGAGTCAACACACATGATTGTAATTAATCTTAAGTTTATTTTATTTTAAAAAAGGATTCCTACTGAGTTTTCTGGCAGTGTTTCTCAGTAGCTGCCACGTCATGCACTGCACGGTAGAGTAAAAAAATATGACGATTCCACAGAAATGTAAAATTTTTACGGAATAAAGTTACTTTGACTTTGACTTTGCACACTACGTTTATTAAGCGCGCCGTAGACGCGCATTTGAAGCGGTACAGACGCGATACGCACGCAAGTAAGACGCAGCCAGTGGACCTTTGCACACCTGTTTAAATAACTAGCTGTGCCCCGCGGTTTTACCCACGTTAAATTTTATAAATTAACACAGCTCCTCCCCGTAAGTGATAGCGTGATAATATGTAGCCTATATGTTGACCCGACCTCTTAGTAATATTCATGCAAAATTTGAAGTAAATCCATGCAGTACTTTTTGAGGTTATCCCGGACATACAGACAAAAATTCTAAAAACTATATTTTTGGCTTCGAGATCGATTGTAGTTCACGCCCCAAGTATCCTTTTTAAAAAATATTCAATGTACAGTTTTGACTTTCCTACGATTTTATTATATGTATAGAAAATCCGCGTTTGAATCGATACAGACGCGCGTGTGTAGCGATACAGACGCGATTCTAACGTGCGTGTGTATCGATATATTGAGTATGTTTCGCCGGACCGTCTCAACTGGGCCGTGTTGAAACCGATAGAAGATGAACCTGCTGAGTTTGTTTCGCTAGCTTCTCAGTTGGGGCGCATTGGATCCGGTGGTAGCATTAAAGCGCGACCGTCGTTTTAAACACAAGGTCCGTTATAATAATAATATTGAATTCATACCTAATTATAGACAGAACCATTCAGACAATATGTAGTAAAATTTAAATTTCAATACATAATATTAAAAACTTCAACTAAACATAATCTCCTTGACAATAACTTAATACAAGCTAGCTAAATGTCACTACCATTATAAAATAAATTGTATAAATGTTTTAACATTTCGTGTACCTAAATATCTAGATATAAGTAACTAGAAATAATAACTGTATTACTACAAACATGTTCTGACTATTTACAAGTGCTTTTTTAAAGTCTACGTGAATAAAAACCTTTTTTATTTTATTTTATTTTATACAGACGCGCGTTTGTATCGATACAAACGACAACAAACAGCTTTGTATGACAAAAACGCGCGTAGACGGCGCGCTTAAAAAAAGTGGTGTGTATAACCTCTTAATGCCTATTTAAAATGACTCCGTCAGGATTGAAATACCAGTTTCTATGGTTGTATTGTATTAAAGTAAAATAAAACGCCTTTTGTATGACTCGTATATCATTACTTGACTGCCTCGTTGGTCTAGCGGTAGCGTGTTCACCCGCAGAGAACGAGGTCCTGGGTTCAAATTCCGGGGTCAGGCCAAAAAGTGGTTTTGTGACATTACTGTAAAAAGAAAAAAATCTCAGCATCAGCCCGAAGTCTGGGAGTTGGCGGTATTATACCCGTGCCTCGGAGAGCACGTAAAGCCGTCGGTCCTGTACCTGAGCTCTTTCCGGTCGTGTCGCATAGGCGTCCCATCGGATCATGATAGTGATGGAATAGAAAGTGCTCCTGTGTTTGTGCACACACTTGAGCACTATAATATGTCCCACGCAGATGGCTAATCTCTGTTGAGACTGGCTGCCGTGGCCGAAATTCGGCTAGTAGGACATTATTATTATATCTTTACTTGCAAATCGTAAGAGTCGGGGCAAATGGATCATTGTAGCGTCGTTGGCAACAAAATAGCAGTGTTTATGAGCCATTACGCACTTTAATCTCGCTATAGCTTGAGGGCCATTTAAGCGGTACCTAAAAGTGCCGTACTAGTATCGTTTATAGAACCATTTTGTCTCATATCATTGTGTGTTTAGGGTACCGTAGCCAAATGGCAAAAAGAACGGAACCCTTATTCGGCATGTCTGTCAGTCTGACCGTCCGTATGCCACAGCCACTATTTTCCGAAACTATAAGAACTGTACTGTTGAAACTTGGTAAGTAGGTGTATTCTGTAAACCGCATTAAGATTCTTACACAAGAATTGAACAATAATTTTGGACGTAGAAGTGATATTCTAAAATTTGTTTTGCATCTTGCCCATTTATGCGGGGTATTTATGGATAGGTCTTTAAAAATGATATTGAGGTTTCTCATATATTTTTTTTCTAAATTGAATAGTTTGCGCGAGAGACACTTCCAAAGTGGTAAAATGAGTGTCTGTAACCTGTAACCTCTAAAATAAGAGAATGGTGAAACTAAACAAAAATATATGTATGATGTACATTACCATGCAAACTTCCACCAAAAATTGGTTTGGACAAAATCTGCTTAGTAGTTTTTTTTTAATTCGTCATAAATCGTAAACCGCCATTTACCATTCATTCAATTAACTCAAAAATAATAATAAATAAAAAAACATATTATGTTACTTGCTCCTACGGAACCCTTCATGGGTGAGTCCGACTCGCACTTGGTCGCTTTTTGAATTTATTTCCCATTTCGTATGTCCAATTTTGATGAATGATTTCAAAATCCATTGCCAGCCAGTAGAATATGAATTTCAACGAATAAAATTTTATTTCTTTTTATGAAATTGTAGAGTTGCACTACTAATTTATTTGTTAGTAACTAATAAAGTGCTAATCAAGTGGCTGAAAGCACAGAATATTCACCACTCCATTTCATCCCGTGTGGCACATCTAAGTCAACCCGAGGATAAATCTCCCAGAGAACGGGCAGCAGCGTCTCCCCGTGTACTATGTCAATCATACTGCAATCGCCAACCCGTCTGCCAAGCGTATTGATTATGGCATATCACTCCAAATTATGTCACAATTTCATTATGGAAATCTTTTGGGGCCTTTGTCCAGCCGTGGACGTCATTAAACTGACATAAGAATAAGAATATCTTTATTACAGTAAAGCTTCACAGAGTGTTAAAAATAACTTTGGTCCCAAACTAGGCATTGTGCCTGTATCTTGGGTACCGATCACACGGGTTGTACTTATTATAATACAGGTTTACATGGACAAGATTCATAATCAACTAAATAAAGAAGATTTACAACACAGTTCAATACTTATTAACATAGTGAGATCAAAATCACTAATCTTAATAAGCAAGGGAGCTACTTAGTGTAAAATAAAATAAAACTTATGAACTAATGAGGGTTGTATGTGTGTAAGTGTAGAAAGAAGAAAGAAAGTAAGATGATGAATCTTAGTATGTGTACTCATATTAGTAAACAAAAAAGTCACTCAACATAAAGAAGACCACATCAAAGAAACTGTCAAAAAAGAAAAGTTTGCTTTTAATGATCATCAACGTAGTATGTCCTCTAAAGAATTGTTTGCTACCGGTACAACAGTACCCGAAATTACGTCTTCTTTGAGTCTACTTCACTACGTGAACAAATAAACATCAAATGAATATACTAAAAACTAGTGACCCCTTTCGGCTTCGCACAGGTGTATAGATAGAAAGGTATATTTGTAATTTACGCCAATAATGACTTTTGTAAGCCAGTTTTTGATACATTTGGTTACATTATTGTAATTTTCATAAGGATATTGTTTTTAATTAAGATAGCCCATTATTTTTCCTAATTATGTAGCGTTCTTGAAGTGAAAGATTTTATAAAACTAGTATACAAAAAATAGTTCTAATAGTTAAGGTTTAGAAATAAACCACGGAAGTAGTTTTAATTTCATAATGGTCACTGTTGGTCTAGTGGTTAGTGGCCCTGACTGTGGATTCAGAGGTGCTGAGTTCGATTCCCACCCAGGACAACTCTTTGTGTAATTATTAGTTCTGTGTCTGTGTATTTGTGTGTTTAGAAATATATTAGTGTCAGTTGTCTGGTTGCCATAGTACAGGGTCTGCCTACTTTGGGGTAAGATAGCAGTGTGTTAGTTGGACCAAAGCCCTTTAGTTTATATTTCAACATTTTAGGTAAATTTCATAAGTAAGGATTAAGCCAAATTTAAAGCGATCATTTATGTAATATTCGCCCAATTTCGAACAAAAGTTAAAAGAAATGCCAAATATAATAGGAAACTCTTAAAATTGGAGTAAAGTTCAGGTTTCGAAAACCTTTTACCACGACGCCAAACTCACCAAAGTGATTTAATTCCGATTCATTCATGACCCACTGAATGAGTCCATCTTAATTCGTTCCCTGTTCTTCACTTTAATAAAAGTTACAAGATTCCGAAAATTACTTGTTCAATTGAAAAGTTTTCAGATTGCCAGGGAGCAAAATAATTAAATTTAGCTCAAAGCTCTCGTGGAAGTGACTAAGTTTTATAATGGTTTACGACAATATGGATTTATTTTATTAATTTAACATGAACAGAATGCTTGAGGCACGGCTCAGACTTGTCTTACAAATTCTATAATAATACAATTATTGTATTCATAACTTTATCCTTATTCGAATCAGACAAAGGAATAAATGCATCTATTACATGCTTATCTTACGGAGCTAGGCGTAAGACAGGGAAAAGTAGGTTACTATGGTACTCGTAAGCGAGGGCTGTCGAGATAGGGTAGCAACCTGTCACTCTACGTAGATTCAACGAATACGATTGTACATTGCTTTGGGCTTAACTCAACCTCTATAAATGCGATATAGTTTATATTTGACGGGTCTATTTATCCTCGAATTCCTCCATATTTATCACTATGACAGCAAACATGTACTCTTATGAAACTATATGAATTATATACACTTGAAAATCGTTCGGTAAAGCGTTGCTGTCAAAAAAGATAAATGGGCATGATGTCAAGTTAAACGAGGATTCCGAGTCATTTTGTCGGAGGACCGATGCCGGAACAGACATATTAAAAAAATAAACATACACTTATTAATTGTATGGAAAGTAAAATAAAACATGAGTGAAAATATTTTAAGTCGTTCGACGGGGCAATCAATATAAAGACTTTGGAAGGTCATGTTAAGAGGTTTGAAGGGTTCTTGTCGTTACGAGAGGTTGAAGAGAGAAGTACTTTTAAAGAGTTTTATTAATTAGTACGCATCTTGAAGCAAGATTAAGTGTTGACATAATAAACACTTACATAGCAAAATATTGCTGTAGCATGATGTTTATATTGAAATGATTTTATATGTACAAATAGATGAGATAAGATAAGATAAGACCATTTATTTGCGATAAAACATGGTTACAGGATGGTACATCTTAATATAAAGTTCAGCATATTTTGCCTATTGAAAGTAATCTATTTAGAGTAAATAATTGTAGCTGACTATAATTGTAAACTTAATCTAATTAAAATCATAAAAAACTTACATATTATAAACACGCCTTTCAACTAGGTAAGAAATTTCTACATTAGGAAATAAATGAAGCTATTGAGTAAGTTTTAGAGTCAATTGAAGTAATTTAATGAACTTTTCAAACTCGGTCACCACTTCAACTTATAATAAGAAAACTTACACATTGCCGGCATTCATTTGCAAAAGTTAAACGGTTGGAGTTCCAATAAAATTTTATCAGTTGTTTGTAAAAATCTTAGGTGCCTTTGAAGGTTCTAAACTAGGTCCAAAAATAATTAAGGAATTATTATTTTCTGACGATACGTAATTTTTATTAATAACATATTGATGGTAATTGGCGCCATCTTTTGACAATAGCATTGAGATCAATAAGATTTTCTATCTTATACGATAAAATTCCTCATATACTATATATATTGTAATGATATATTGAGAACTTACCGCGATAGGAATGGAAATGAGACATGATTATGATAGTGATAATCATATACATAACATAATATTGCTGGTATTTGCACTATACATACATATGCTATGCTATGTATATGTGACATCAAGGCATGTCCCCTGACATGAGTTCAAACACTTGGATTCAATATTTTTAGAATTCTGCCACTCATAAAAATAACGCTATGTAGAGATTTAATTTCAAATCACGGATACTACGGCGCACTAAAAATCAATAACTTCCCTAAAATAATGTAATATACGAAAAGTGGACTGAGATGCATGATTGTTTCACTAAATTAAAAAAATAATTAAAAAAAAATTGCATCGCTAATTGCATGCTTTAACTTACCACAATTAACAATGAGATGCACAAAATGCTGTAAATAGACAAGGTTAACCAGAAAATGGTTCAGTATCTGTACTATAAACGTGAAAAATTTACTGAACGTGTGGCGTAGTCACCTCACGACTTCGTATCCCGGGTTCCATTCCCGCATAGGACAACTATTTGTGTGACCATAAAGAATATTCCATAGAAATAAATTCTCATGTCCAAAACCTTCATTTCATTTACTAATTAATTTATACAATTTTCTAACGACATTAGTTTGTGCTTCTTTAATATGACTATATATCGTGCAATCTATATAAACAACACTTGTTTATTAATATCATCAGCTAAGTCATTTTCAGCTTTATTGCAAAGAGAAATATATCGTGGATTCACAGTGACTTATAAATATAAACCAGCACTAACCAATTGCCAAGGTATAATATACGTATAATTTTGTCTTTAAATTTTAAAGAGTAGTAAAATTACTCTCAGTAATTACCGACAGGCGCAATTAATCCTTTCATCGCTCAGTAAGGTATTGTCGCTGTACAAAAGGTTTCAATCCATTCCTACAAATTTCAGTTTGATTGTACTGATATATTTGTATTCCAGTTTCGCATAAATAAATCATGAATATATTTTTTATTCATACTTATTTTAATGGAAAACGAAATGGAAACTTCACATTTTTCATTTACATTTTAATTAAGTTAACTCTTTCAAGAATATATGTGTTTTATTTTCAATATTTTTGTCACGTTAAGATTACCGTTTGTTTGCACAAATAATCATAATATAAATTGATATGTTTTACCTATACATACTGGGCATTAGTACGTTTGAATTTTTGCGACTTAAGCACGCAAAACAGCTAAACGAATATGGATGAAATTTGGAACGAAGACGAGAGTTAAACCCAGTATTAATTCATAAGTTTCAATTAATTGCTGAAATTAGTAAAACATAGAAACTGGTCTCAATATTTACATTAAAATCGATAAATATGTTTAGTCTAACCATTGACCGAAACATATCATAAACAAATTAAGTAGAACGATCTAATCCCATTAGCATTCAAAACATTCTCCTATGGGATTTATTTGAAATGATTACTATATTTATAACAATTAATGAACCAACATGAAATCAAATATATTATTTGCAATAATAAATGTTATGTAACATTTCCATTAATACGTATAGTAATACAACCAACATAAAATTTAATTAAGAAATCAAGCGTACATTAATTAAGTCGCCGCTACATTTACAGTATACAATCACTCACCATAAATCATTGATATAAACAGCAGTATCGCATTCAGTATGTATGAATGCCGCTTCATTCTCTTCAAATCTCCAGCCATTTTGTTCTACGTTATATTTTTATTACTATTTTAATTTGACACTCTTCTTCTTTTCATCACCACTTAACACTTAGTCGTATTGTTACTAATCTATACCATCTATCATTTATCTCCTAATTGCTAAAAACTTAAACATTATGTCACAACTTATTTGTTTCAACTACTCTACGGGTTTCCACTAAATACGACAGCATTTTATTCTACGCGGTAATTAATGAGCTGACAAATAGTTTTATGACACTTAGTTAAAATGAATGTCGTTCTGTATATTAAACTTCCTACTTAATCCTCATCTATTTTTATTTTATCCTTAACCGATGTTTGGCACATAAATTGTATGCCGACGACTTTACTAACGCGTGCTTGGATTACTTTACTGAACATAATGAGTGAGCAGTATCTAAAATTATCCGATATATATCAGTTGTTTTTGGATATAAATCTCTTATAATTCCATCTTGCAAGTTAAAAGCAATTTCCGTTACAGTATGACATCTCCGGTGCAAAATTTACGACCACTTGACACACTTCAGTACACTCGTGTTCATAAAAGTTTCGCATCACCAGAGTATTCACTGATATTTTTTGGTGTAGGGAACAAGTTGTATATCGGCATCGCCGGTTGGATTTTTTCTCCCGGGGCGCGCGCGTCCGAGTCGAGAGCTCGCTCTGACAGCACTGACTTACATAAGGGATTCGCCCGGTGCCAACGAGCTTCTGTCGGAGAGGGATGGCAGACGATTTTCGTAAGGGTTGCAGGTCGCTTGTGATTCTAAATGAAAAGGACGGAAGAAATTTTCGCATTCAGTCCGTGGTTCCTGAAACGTAATGTTAAAATCTTGTGTGAAGACGCAATTAAAATGTACATAAATCTGAAAGAGATACGTTTCAGAAGTAACCCGTCTAAGTTAATAAGTTTTTAATTTAGCACTTAATCGCTCATCTATGTATATAATAAGTAACAATGAGACATGTATTATTTATTATCTAGTTGAAATACTCTTTCTAAATTATAACAATCATATATATACATTGAAAATAAAAAATGCGCGAGCTTTTTAATTTACTTACAAAGTTCTTGTTTTATTGTTGCTCTGGCAAATTTCACAAACACTGAATGCTTTGTTTGAGGAGCATAATTATGCAAAATGGTTCTTAGAACTTTACATTATTTTTTGGTTTAGTAAAACTCAACTTTACACTACATATAAAACACAGACATGATAAAAAAATTTAAAAGGTATTTTGGCTACAAGATTTTAGTTGTTCAAGAGTAAACTTTTGACAAGCAGTTCGCTTAAACAATATTAATTACATCTAGTAAGGCAACATTCTAAAAGTATTAAGGGATTTGTGCATACTGAGGAAGGTTGACAAGCTAAGTTTAAAATAAATTAACCCTTAGCAATCCTGCGAGTTAAAATCATTCGGTACGCTTGGTGGGTCTGATTACGCTGTATTTAAATGTACTTTTTGAATTACTAACGTGAATGAAATTCGATTTTTTTCACTTGGTTTTAGTACTATATTTTTAATGTTCTATTTGTACCATTTGTGCCTGTATATATAGGCAAACATAGCAATATCAGATTCTAAGAATCCATTTCAGACATAAATTGACCGACGATGATGTTAGGGTCGCTGGGAGCTACTGGATGAAAGTAGCGGTAGACCGTCCAATGAGATCCTTAGGGTAAGCCTTTATTCAGTAGCTATCATTTTGATGCTAGCATGATGACGATAGACATAATGTATCATAAATAACTGCCACCTTATTTGTTTCATTTAACTAATCATATTTTAATGTATTCTTCTCTTATAATACAAAATAGATTATCAGTGAAATAGTAAAATGTTTATATCAGCCTGACATATGAAATAAACTTGAAAAAAAAAATGTTCATAATCCTACTAATATTATAAATGCGAAAGTTTGTGACTGTGTGAGTGTGTAGGTATGCTTGTTACTTCTTAGGTCACGTCTAAACGGCTGGAGCGTTTGCATTAAATTTGGTATGGAGTTAGCTGACACCCTGGATGAACACATAGGCTATAATTTATAAAGTTTAACGCGGGTAAAACCGCGGGGCACAGCTAGTATAATATAATCATTAGTTTCTAGTGTGGGTCGCTGTAACTTGTAAGTCGCTGGATGCGTATAGCGCAAGACCGCTAATTGTGGAGATCTTTGGGGAGGCCTTTGTCCAGCAGTGGGCATCTTTTAGCTGACAAAAGTGATATACATACACTCAGATAATAAATTAAAATTAAAAATATTAAGAATTATATTACAACACATTTTATTATTATTTCAATTAGAAACTAATCATCATCAGCAACATGATGATGAATAGTTTCTAATTGAAATAATAATAAAATGTGTTGTAATTTAATTCTTAATATTTTTAATTTTTATTTATTATCTGGGTGTATGTATATCACTTTTGTCTGACCTGAAGTAAAAATAATTTATTAGCCATATTTATATTTTTATTTATTTGCAGACATTAAACACAACCTTAAACGATCATTCCAAATTGTAAATCATTTTAAATTGTAACGACAATTTATTTATTTATCACAGTAAATACTTCTCGATTTCTTTTTCAAACATTAGTGGGTCAGGAAGACCCTACTAAGCTTATAAAGGGTTAAATGAGGAAGTACGTCCCTTCGTTCCCAACTTCGTGTACACATACCCTTGCTAGGTAAGTCACTGTAGTTAATTTAACATTAACGTAATTTACGTTTAATTTGTCCTTAGTTGATCACTTAATTTGCTCTCTTTTAATACAGTATTAAAAGTACAGCTTAACAAACATAAATAAACAAAGTGTAGCATAAATGGTGGGCATAAGCTTAATTTGATTGACATAGGTCTCATCCAAATGTTTTTATAACGTTGCCATTTGGCTGGCATTTGATAGACTTGACGGCAAAAAAGAATATCGCTATCCCATCTCTTCCCTGGGGGGCGTAGCAGTCGGCCCGAGGGAATATATACCAGAGAATGAGCAGCAGCGTTTCGTTGAGTACCATGGCCATCATAATGCCATCGGCAACCCGTCTGCCAAGTATTAATAAATAAAAATAAAATAAATAACCTTTTTGGTTTTTATTCACGTAGACTTTAAAAAAGCGCTTGTAAATAATCAGAACATGTTTGTAGTAATATAGTTGTATACATTATTATTTCTAGTAATATAGATATTTAGGTAGACATTGTAAGAAAACATTAATAAAATTTATTTTATTATAGCAATGATATTTAGCTAGCTCGTATCAAGTTATTGTCAAGAGATTATGTATAATTATCTAGTTTAAGTCTAATATTTTTACTACATATTGTCAATGGTTCTGTCTATATTAAGGTATTATTATTATGACGGACCTTGTGTTAATAACGACGGTCGCGCTTTAATGCTACCACCGGATCCAAGGCGCCCCAACTGAGAAGACCCAGCGAAACAAACTCAGTGGGTTCATCTACTACCGGTTTCTACACGAGTTGAGACGGTCCGGAGAAACATACTCAAGCGGGCATGAACACGGGATTTGGTCCAATTAGAGTAATTATTTAGTAGGCAATCTCAATATATGCTCGATCGGTTGTCTGAATGCTTAAAGTGAGGAGATTATGGCAAAAACTCTCCAAAGTGATTAACATCACAAATCACGGCCCACATTACCAGGCAGCTCTGCTATTCTCTACAAGATGGACCGTTGATATTGTGCGGGTCGCTGGAAACCGCTAGATGCGAACAGCGCAAGACGACCATTGTGGAGATCTTTGGGTGAGGCTCTTGTCCAGCAGTAGACGTCTTTCGGCTGATATGATGATGATGATGGCATTTTAAGGACCGCGCTTGGCATGCGAGTTGGCGTCGGCAGTTAAGTGGTAGATAGTACACATATGGCGCTGCTGCCCGATTACCATACATACCATATATCCCTTACGCGACGTCCTACGTGAGCGATTTAGACGCGAACGCGAAGCGGCGCGGCGCGGCGCGGCGCGGCGCGGCGCGAAAACAACAAACAGTCGAAACCTATTGAAGTGTCCTACGTGAACAAACGCACGTGCAGTGCGGTGCGGAGCGGCGCGACATGAAGCGAACGCGATCAGTTGGTTTCATATTTTCGCGCGAACAGGATGCGGCGTCGGTGGCGGCTTCGCGAGAGACACCGCCACTGCGTCGTACCGCATCACATTGAATTCGCGTGTCACCGCTTCATAATCGCGTTCGCTTTGAACCGCCTACCTAGGACATAGCGTAAGTCGCCTTTTGCGACACCCACGGGACGGTATGAGATGTCCCTGTTAATTTTACTGGACCGGAAACCACACGGCAAAATGTAATACATCAACTTGTAAAATACCCAAAAAAATTAACTCTCCGTATAATAATAACAATCAAGTCATTCATTTTGTATGGGAGCACATTTTCTTTTCATAATTCACAATATTTTATTTTGTTAATTTTAATAGATGGGTAACGCTCCTTAAGTTACACTGTTTATGTAACAAAGTACGTCAACTTAATGTCTTGTTTGATTAGGACGTAATTTTAAATGTGCCGTATTAAAATAATAAAAAGCCACCACTATGGCATTGTGAAAGTTTATATGTCAGCTTATAGCAATATTAAATTTGGAATAGTTTTAATTTTTTCTCACTCCTGTATAAACAAATGTGATTTATTAGGCAATATGTATCTGATCGAACTACTTCTCAAGATTTATATATTACATATACATAGATATTGAATTGGTACCTTAATAATCATTCAGACAATATGTAGTAAAATATAGCTTAAACTATAAATTTAGATAATTACCTAAATATAACCTCTTTGACAATAACTTAATACAAGCTAGAAAAATATCATTACTATTATAAAATAAATTTTAACAATCCGTGTACCTAAATATATATATGTAACTAGAAATAATTATGTATACTTAACTATGTTACTACAAAAATGTTCTGACTATTTACAAGCGCTTTTTCAAAGTCTACGTGAATAAAAACTATGTTATTTATTTATAAATTTATATATTTATACTTAAAATATTACAAGAAATATAGAATAATATTTCTAGCTAACACAGTTTTATAATTATCATACAATTTTTACACCCAAACTTAGACTTAGTTATGCGGTCTGTTTTTAGTGGTATATAGGAATCACTAAAAGTTGGGCCGCAACTCTAATTTTTTTATCAAATCAATCTATATACTGCACGTGTGGCGCAGCGGTTAAGACAGTCACCGCACTGCTTCGTATCGCGGGTTCGAGTCCCGCGCTGGACCACTATTTGTGTGACCCATAATTTTTCTGAGTCTGGATGTAATTTGTGTCCATCTATTATATGTTTGTAAAGTACCCCGCGACACAGGGATTAAATGCATTAAATTCCCTAGTGCGGGCATTGTATTTTAATAAAAAATATATACACTTGATATCTTTTTACTTAGTACCTTACTATAGTTCAATAGAAGTTACAGAACCTGGTGGGGTGGTATTATTCGTACTATCAACTACACTGTAATTTATGATATCAAGTACTGTAATCCTTTATGTAAACTAAGAGTGTATGAGTGTATAAATCCAGGAACTCACTCCAGGAAGTTTATCTTCAAGATTGGTTTGTTGTAAAACGGTTGATTGATAGGGCCTCTCGTCGCGGTATACTTAAGGCACAATAGAAATAACATTAATCAGTTGATCTTTAGTTTGCTTTGAGTGAATCACACAACCAAAACCTCAACAACAGCGACGATCGTTTAGGCAATACAAATTTGGTTTAGCTTTCTAAGAAAACTTATGTCAAAGTTGACTATGTTTTTAAATCTGATTTAAAATACAATAAGGAGACAATCAGATTGTCTGCATGAATGCACACGCTATCCCATTGTTTTTTTTTTATTAGATAGGAATTGCTTTGTCTATTACATAGAGATAGATTCATTTTATTGGCACAATAAATAAAAACAGTTAACAGAAAAATACTTAATATCTAAAATAATTATAATTGTGTACAATTGGTACTTATCGAATGATAGCAATTTCTTTAAGACAACTGTAGGATGGATTAGTATAAGTTGAAAGTGACGGGCAATTTTCTGTATGAAATCAAATCATCATCCCAAAAAATGCTAACAACAAGAGAGTCTCAATTTAAAACTTTGTTTTATGTATAGTGCACTTTATGATTGGGAAAAAATGTGTCATCTTGAATTTTTCATTCAGTCTGTATTTTGTCGGCAAATATGTAATTTTGTTTATTTTGCACCCAGTACTCGCAAAACGAGAAGAACACCAAATGTAGTACCACCTACCCTTACGCATACAGCATACGCAAACAAACAGTACAAAAGACAATCCACCTACCTTTATAATAAAATTAATAAGACCCTACACTGGCACCCTTTGACATATCGTGACTGTAAAAAGTGCTTAACCGAATGGTTAAAACTTAGGACCTATGATGAGGTAGAAGCCTTACTGCATACTATTGCCTAACTATACTAAAACATCCTTCACTCACCTTCACACACAAACACACACACACACACGCACACACACATACACTCCTACACACACACACACGTATACAAACACAGACGTACTTAAACACCATACTGCCACAACCACAATAAATTCATATTTTTATTTTTACTATTTTAAACAGGAAACACACTTTTGTTATGTATTCTCACTTCTACATTTGATCGATCTGTGAAGAGCGGGGCCTCCTATCACAAGTATTTAATATACTTAAAAGGAGACTCCTATGTAAGATAAATTGTAGTAGTATAAGATACTGAAATAAACTATTTTTATTTTATTATTATTTTTTATTTTTTTTCGAAATATTTGGGTCAGAGGATTCGAAAAACAGCTAGTGGTTCCGAATGGAATTCCGACCTTTTTGACGGCAAAACTGACAATTGGTGTAATACTAACTAGCGTATGAACTTGTAAGTTCTCCTTGTACCTACTAAGTTGTTATTGCATATAGAGTTTACACTGGGATGATCGCAATCATTGCGTTTCCCCAGCGCTACGACATGTCCTTCTTCAAACGAGATTTAAAAAAAGTATTGATATCACGGTAGGCAGCGGTTTGCTGTACCCCCTGGCACTGCGAATGTCCTTGAGCAGGGATTACCACTTACCATCAGGTATCCCGCTAGCTCATCTGCTTTCAAAAGCAATAAAAAAAGAAATAACCAATAAGCTGGTGCATGAATGATGCAGTGCCGAATGACGTCCATGTTAAATGGTTATGTTAGTTCTACGACAAAAATAGAGCCAGTTCACTGGCAGCACGAAGCTTTCACTACGAAAAGTCACGGAGTTGTCCGTTTGCCTCACCAAGTGTATTGACCCAAAACGAATACAGCTGTAAGATTTATAGCTCCGCTTAGGAATCTCCTCTTTAGCAACAGAATGCGTCATAGTATTTGGATTATGAAACATCCCATAGTCAGGTTATCGAACCAACCAAGTTCCACTCTAGATGCTTATTCATCTCCCAAAGCAGGGACATAGGTATTTTTGGGTTCGATTCCCACCCAGGACAGATATTTGTGGGCATGATCATGGCCTTTTGTCCTGAATCTGGGTGTAATTATCTATAGCATGTATTTACAAAGAAAAATAGTATATGTAGTACTAGCTATGCCCTGCGGTTTCGCCCGCGTTAAAATAGTTTTGGCGTAAATGAGTAACAAACATACATCTATACTCACAAACCTTCGCATTAATAATATATATGTACCTCTAGCGGTAATAATAATAATAATAATAATTTTATTTATTTACGGTTTTGGCAGTGTACGCCGGAATAGCTCGCAGATGGTAGATTTTTTCCTGCTTACATGACACTTATCGGCATATTTTGTAAAATACACACAATATCTTTACGATTTTTCTATCTCAATATTCTGTCGTTTCCATCCATGTGGTGATGGATCCAACATCCATCCATCCATACTTACAAACTCGCGTTTATAATGTTAGTAGGATATCAGTTATCTGGGTTCCATAGAACTAGCGGAGCCGCTTAGTTTGGAATCAGAGCCTTAAAATAATTTGAACGATTAATGAAGGCAACGTTTTTATGCTTACTTTTGTCATTGTCAACAACCTTCTTCACAATATCTGTGTATTTCTTATGAATCTTATTTCTTAAAGTAGAAATAATATGGAACATAATGAAATGAAGGTTTTTTGACAAACAGGTTAAGTAGCATTTAATACAAAGAAGAAATTTTATTGATGAAAAAGTTTTGTAAAGTTAATATTTTGATAAATGGATGCTTTCTGAACAGTTATTCAGGTTCTATTAACAAACTTCTAAGCGTAGGAGTAAGTTCTGTAAGAATTCGACTGTAATTTTGTTTTATATGGTATTACGCGGTTTTGCTGGAGTTTATGACTCGATGTTGATATTGTTTTATTCGATAAAAATCTTCTTTTGATACAGACCTATATAAAATTTGTAAATGAAAATGTCTGTTGTCCAACGACTACAACAGAGAACGAAAGCTTAACGTACCCTCTGAAGCACGGAGATGTTCAGAAATTAAACTTGTTTAACGGTCACCCATCTATAGACTGACTGCGTGTATAAGCGCTTCACTTCGCCGATCACTTACAGCTGATAGCGCGTCAAATCATTGCATTTAACCATGTCTGAACTTGTACCAATAAAAATTAAAATGTATATTCTGTTAATAATAAACAAGAAAATTAATGTATTTCCGTATCACATGCGGGTTTACAAAGAAATTACATCGGTTCGCTTAAACTACACACGACGATGTATCCATTTATTTATCAATGTAGAAATCTAACGAATCGAAAACAAAAAAAAGTTGACACAATCAAAACGTCGTTTTAACATGAAATTATTAAACAATTTGTCACCAATTGTCTTTTTATAAAAACACTGAGACTTTTGCCACGTCCGTCTTTTCGTTGAAAGTTAATTATGTTAATTTGGAATCCTTTGTTGGAATTAGCATGAGAAAAATCTTTTTTAGTAATCGCTTTCATTATTATTATTGTTGTGTTTTATATTTTCTATATAGGAAATAGAATATAAATTAAGCTCAGTTAACTTGTTTATAAATAAACTAGGTTAGGTTAAGCTTGACAATCACACTAATATAATAAAAGCGAAAGTTTGTGAGTGTGTATGTTTGTTCCTTCTTCACGTCTAAACGGCTGGAGCGATTTAAATAAAATTTTGGTATGGAATTAGCTGACACTCTGGATTAACACATATGCTATAATTTATAAAGATAAACGCGGGTAAAACCACGGGGAGGGGGGATATAAGCTTGCTCAATAACTAAATTAAAAGTTATATCTATGTATGTTTTCATGAAATCTGTTTACTTAAATATCTATATGTACCTATTATTACACATGTTAACTTAACTATATGACTACAAACATGTTCTGACTATTTACAAGCTCTTTTTAAAGTCTACGTGAAAAAAACACCTTTTATATTTTTTATTTTATTAATTTATTTAGGTAAAAACAGTCTTACATAAATATTGTTACAAATAGGCAAAAACAAACAGACCTAATAAGGCATATTATTATACAAACATTAATTACCTGCGCATACTAGAATGATGGACAAAAGATAAGATTAAATAAAGTTAATTTTATTTTTATATAGGACTAGCATTCCATACCATTTCGCGGGTGTCGTAAAACGAGTCTAAGGAATTATATATAAAGGCAGCACAACTTGGGTACTAGCTATCACCTCGCATGCTAAACGCGGTGACTAAGGAAAACACCTCCAAATGGTAACTTTGTGGAAATCTTTTGGGATAACCAACATTCAGGTATATTTTTTGTGTTTAAAGCCATTTTAAGATGGGTCAAATAAAATTTATTGACGAATTGCAGGTGTAAATAAAACAATCAAAACGGTTACATATTGACATACATTAAAAAAAACGGTTTTAAATAGTCAGAACACGGTAAAAAGTAAACTATATATTGTGAGGTTGGATAATATTTATTTAAATAAAAGCTGCTATACTATTTGCGTTAGGTATAGCATGGTGCGGGTGACAGTTTCAGTAACATGTCGTTTCACTCTTGAAAAGCGCAGCGATTAACAAATTATGTCTTAGTATCTCAGCTGTACCACATTTGTTATATATTAAATCATTAATAACTGTAGTAAATTTAATTAAATACAACCAGAATGTTCATCTCTACAAATTAAATTAAATTGAATGAAAAAATAAGCAAAGCGTTATGCGTATAACGTAACGTCATAGACGTATTTAGTGATGGGATGGACTGCTACGATGGGTAGTCGATATTTTTGAATAATAAAAAACGTATTTTGTGCATAGATACATTTTTATATTGTTAAAATGCAATATTGCCTATAATTATACAACAGAACATTAGGGTACGGTAAAAAATGCATTTAATTAGTCTGAACTCGTATCAGATCCTGACTTTGAATTGTCACTTAATTCATCATCAGAATCTGTGACGGGTATTATTAATGATGACTCTATTATATTGTCAATATGGATGTCACGATCCCAATCAGACATATTGTCCCATAACAATATCATAGATAACTTATTAGATTTATGCTGCGAGTATCGTTAGCAATATAAATGTATTGCACATCCCTAGTAATGTGGTACTTATAGATGTCAATGTCAAATAAGCAACTGTCACCCGCACTATGCAACAACGCAAAAAGTATAAAGAACAATAATATCGATGATTTATGTGGCAACACCAAGCGGTGACGTTAGACAAGTGAACGAACGGAATGGGTGGGCACTCTGTTCTGGAGCACGCTACGTGTTCGTCATGTCAGCAAAATGTAATATCGATAGGTTATACATATTAAGTTGTACTTCAATAAAGAAGTGGCAATGAGGTATTTTGGCTGACATGATTATCAATACATATAATAAAATCGTAGGAAAGTCAAAACTGTACATTGAATATTTTCTAAAAAGGATACTTGGGGCGTGATCTACAATCGAAATCGAAGCCAAAAATATAGTTTTTAGAATTTTTGTCTGTTTGTCTGTATGTATGTCCGGGCTAAACTCAAAAAGTACTGCATGGATTTACTTAAAAATTTGCATGAATATTACTAAGAGGTCGGGTCAACATATAAGCTACATATTATCACGCTATTACTTATGGGGGAGGATCTATAATAATTTATAAAATTTAACGCGGGTAAAACCGCGGGACACAGCTAGTTATTAATAAATAATATAAATGTATTTAATCATTTTTCTTCAAAAACGTTAAATAAGATCTCTCAACAACACACCGGACAAAGAACGCATTTTATTGGCGGAAGTAATACCAGCAAAGCTATCTACACTGATTCCGATTTGATTTAAAAAGATTTGTGTACATTAAAGGAATATGGAAGTGTATGCAATTGTTACTTTATTACGCCATAGGAATAAAGTTGAGTTTCGAATAGCGCACGATAAGTAAGAGGACGCGAAAATAGAACGGACAATAAGAGGGGACGATTTTATAATTAACTGCAATCAACACTGACGTATAGAATTTCGAGAATTTTTTGTACAGATGCCAGCACATCCAACTGCCCCAATCTGTCAAATTCCTTTTATAGATTTACAACTTTATCACATAAGCATAAGGTATACTTTCAATTGGGGAAATTTGACAGATTGGCGTAGCTTGAAGTGCTGGCGTTTGTACAATCGCTTACACATGTTGTTTTTGACTTTTGTAAAATAAACATTCATTTTAAAGATATTAGCCTACTTTTGGTGACATTTAATAAATTAGGTGTGAAATATTAAGATGATATAAATATTTTAATTTTTTTTTCTTGTAATGTCATACTTTATGGTAATCTTAGTTTTAATTTAGTGTTTATATATCCTCCTTTGTGACACAACATGTTCAAATTATGAGGTCCTGGGTAAAAAAAAATTGCCAATAAAAAACCCAGTTCCGGTGTCTGGAAGTTGGCGATTCCTCAGAGAGCACATAAAACTGCACCTTCGCCAGTTGGGTTGAAAGGCACCACTAGGTTATGAAATTGAGAATAGAGAGTGTACTTGTGTTGGCGCACACTCGTTTTGTTTGTCTTGCAATTGGTAGTCTTTGTTAAAATTAGCCGACGCAGCCAGGAGCATGAAATTATTTTTAATATAATACCTCTCAGCAGGCTCGATAAACTCAGCAAACCTACCATTAATGTATACTGCGGTTAAACCTCAGACCCACTTTTAAGGTTTGGTCCCACATTCGTAGAAAGGTTCTATTAATACGACTTACAGCGACATCTATTGTTCTCCGTTCAAAGCTTTGCAAATACACAAAAAACAATATTTTAGTTGAATATAATGGCATTCTTAAGAAAAACTTTAAAGTCGTCTAATTTTAAAAGTTAGTTGTAGACTAGAAGAACTGAAAGCTCACAAAATGAGAAGTAATAATTCATCAAGTGTACGCCTTTCGTCTTCTCTGCCATAGACCAAAAAGATCAGCTCTTTGGTTATAATTACTAGTTCTATTTATTTGAGTAACCAACAATTGTTTACACCTGTACCGATGTTCGTTTGCGTTAACAATAGTCTTTCATGAACATGAAACCAGAAATCCAACAATTGCAATCATATACCGGTAAAAAAATTGTAAACAAAGAAAACAAATTTATCGAAACTTTATTAAATTAAAACAATTAAACATAATTAAAATTAAAATCCTGCAATGCTGTTTTATTATTCTTGAGATGCAATTGATTAAAAGTTTTTAATTGTTTAATTTATGAAGCTGTTGCGTGTTAAACTGCAGATAAAATATATAATATATATTATTATGAATAGATATATTTTTATAATTTTTTTTTAAAGACAACGTCCCACTAGGGAATCTAATCTCTGTGTCGCGGGGTACTTTACAAACATACAATAGATGGACACAAATTACATCCAGACTCCGAACAACTATTTATGGGTCACACAAATAGTTGTCCGGTGCGGGATTCAAACCCGGGACACGAAGCAGCGAGGCGACTGTCTTAGCCGCTGCGCCACACGTGAAGTCTAATATAATATTCTATATAATAGCCCGGAGGCAAGAAACTGGCGGTGTTACATCTCGGTGCTCATACACTATATTATTATGTCCCACACAGACACTTCTACCTCCATCTTATAGAACACACTTACAGATTATTATAATAATGGCGTAGAGCTTTTGCTTGTGTAGTCTCCAGAAATGCTAAGTGTGTCAGAAGCGCCATAGGCACAATGTCCTCATAACAGCACTATGTAAAGCTAACCATTGTATGTCTGATTACGTAATGCTTGCTTATCGTATGGGTAGTGCTAAACCTAGTGTCAGAGTTGTTCAAGCCGACCATTAGGTCTCTGACATGGCTTAACGATTGTTGTCTAATGACTACAACCTGGACCGTCAGCATAAGTGCCCTCCGAAGCACGGTGACGCTCAGAAATAAAACCATTTTGGCGGTTCCCTACTAGTTACTTAACCTCGCCGATCGCTTATGGACCGGTGAGAGCAATTTTTACATTTATAAATGAATATTTATTATTTTGACGGTCACCGTAGCCTAGTTGGTAGTGCTCCTGCCTACGAAGCTGGTGATCCTGGGTTCGAATCCCGGTAAGTGCAAATATTTGTGTGATGAGCACGAATATTTGTTTCTGAGTCATGGATGTTTTCTATGTATATAAGTATTTATCTATCTATATAAGTATGTATATCGTCGCCTGGTACCAATAGTACAAGCTTTGCTTAGTTTGGGGCTAGGATGATCTGTGTGACATTGTCCAAGATATTATAATATTCATAAAAATAAGTAAGCAACAGATTGGAACAAAGGCATACAAAGGGTTATGGACAAAAAAGTCAATAAAATATTAAATCATGAACAAAAATGGCTTCTCCATAATGGCCATCGATGTGTCAAACTGATAAAGTTAAGCTGTGTCTTCTAGCGCGTGCTTCCCGACAGATGTTAACATACGTTGTTTGTTTTCTTAGTTCGAGAGATATGTTTGTTATTTCCCCCTCCAGGAATTCCCTTCTCGTTCCCTTTTTATTTATGTCACGAGAAATTAACTGTCGTGACTTTTGTACGTTAAATTTCTTAATTCGGTTATTAGTTTGCGAAGAGACCAAGTTCAGAAATGTGTAAGATTTTTATATGTAATTTAAATGAAACGTTGTAACTTCTGAGTGCTCTATATCACACTTAATATTATAAAGGCGAATCTGTGTAAGTGTAAGAGTGTGTATGTTTGTTACTTCTTCACGCAAAAAATATCGAACAGATTTTGATGAAATTTTGTAGTAATATAGCCTATATATTCGATTAACATATAGACTATAATTTATAAAGTTTAACGCGGGTAAAACCAAGGGGCATAGCTAGTAAGAAATACATATTTAAATAAAAAACAGGAATTTGTGGCATTAATATATTATATTTGATTTAAAGGTTTAAATAAATACATATTTAAGTATAATAGTTAATTCAAGTATAGTTAATTTAGTTCTTTATTTAAGTATAAGTTTGAAGGCTGAAAATAATTTTGTAGGTGGTTACACTAGTGTCATAGTTTTAAACCGCCCAGTCATGTCTGAAGACCAAAGATGGAACCGTCAGCTTAAAGTCTAGGTGCTTAACTTAGCTGATTGGCAATCAACTTGAAAAAAGTGCTTCTTAAGCACAATATAATTTTCAATAACGTCACATTAATTGCTTTAGGCGTAGCGGCTAAGACAGTCGCCTCACCGCTCCGTGTCGCGCGTTCGAGCCCCGCGCCGGACAAATATTTGTGTGATCCATAAATAGTTGTTCTGAGTCTGGATGTCATTTGTGTCCGTCTATTATATGTTTGTAATTACCCCGCGTCACAGGCATTAGACACCCCGCTGCGGGCGATGTCTTTAAAAAAAATCACTTTACTTAGATTGACATTTACTTACCAAAAACCTAATATGAAACCCTTATTAGTACACGTACTTTAAGGGTTCTTTATTAGGATATTAGCAACTAGCGCTGTAATAGATACAAACATGAAAAGAGTCGTGATTATAACGACTATATCATGCATTAAGGTAATTCTTTAGAAGAGAAAAATCTTTAATAAGCCAAATCACACAAGTTTCAGACCACACGAGCTCTTTTCCGATTGGCTGGAGAAGAGCTCGTGTCGTCTTTCTTTTTCTCTTACTATACCATCCGTCATAAAACACTTTTATATCAAGCGAGTTAAGGTTCTTATTTAGAAATCAATTTCAATTCGGAGTCGTATTAACCAATCAGAATTATGATCCAGCTTGTAAAGGTTGAACATGTTCGATTTATAAATCAAGTACTAGATGGAATATCTAGTACTTGATTTGTAAATCGAACAATTTTTGTTTTTAACCATTTATAAAAATGACGATATGAATCCGTTCCAAAGTTCTGTATCTATTAAGAATACGATGATGATGATGATGATGATGTCCTCCTTGACGTATCTGTTGACGGGAATGGCATCAAGAGCTTCGAGACGGGCATGCTCAAAGATTTCTAAGCTTGATTTGACACCATTTTCTCTTTTGAGTAGCAAGCCCCTCCCTCGAGTTGCTGGATATGGTGGTAGCAGTCAGGTGGCGCTTCAGGACATCCTTATAACGCAGGTACTGTCCGCCCGGTCTTCGGTTACCTGAGCTAAGCTCAGAGTAAATTAATATTTAAAGTATTAAAAATAAGATATTATATGTTGATTTAATTAAAACTTCTGATTAAACATACAAAACACTACATCTTCTAATTACAGCAACAACCTAAATGAAAAAGTGTTTTGAAAGTAAGTTGGTGGTATGTAATAATAATAATAATTTTTCTTCTTCTTATCGTATAGGCAATGGTTACCCTTCCGTCTGAGTTGCCTTTTTACTTCTTACATGACACAAGTTGCCACATTTTATAATTAGTAGTAATTGGTAGTAGTTATTATTGGTATATTATTGGTATATTATTTGTATATTCTTATCATATGAGTCAGAACCACGTTGAAGTTCGTGGCATATGGAAAACGAAATAACTTAAATATCCTTATAGCTACAGACCTACGGTTACCGAGTTCCAAGCTATGGCGCTACGCTATTTATGGCTTATGTATGAAAGAAACTACGGTCAGATGACTGTATTTTTTTCATACATAAACAACTGGTAGGTAAATATAATAATACATAACTATTAGTGGACTGAGTAGTAAACACTTTAAATTTTTCGCTTATTATAATTGCACAACATTACTTCCCAGGTATATTAGAATCATTGTTCTACCGAAATTTAGATCAAAATGCATTGACCCCGTAAATACCCGGAAAATATCTTTTTTAATATACTTTTGACTTTTTTCAATTTGATAACCCAATTTAACCTTCTTTATTTTTCTCCCAAGGTTTAGATCGGGGTAATAATAATAAAGGTTAAATTAGTCGCGTAAATACCCGAAGATAATGTTGGGTAAGTATTATTAAAATAACCATTTGTCGAATTGCTTACGTTTATTTTCGGCTACCAATCTTCCCTAACGATCTCGCTACAATCAATTTAGAACTAACATAATTAACTTTTCAAATCCCCTTAAATTTTGCCATACCCGAATCCCACGTTACTTCCCCATCACAAGGGCGTATATGTATTTATAGAAAAAACAAAACGATCAACTTTGACAAATGCTAAACATCAAACATGGCAGAGGGGAGATTTAAAAATGACTCCATCTCAATGAGACATGTACATCATGTTATTTTGGTACCGGGATTCTCAAATTTAAGTTTCAATTTGTCTTCGTGAGTCGAGTTTCTGGAGTTTTGTACTTGAGAATTTGTTTGTCAGATTTCATCAGAATTTTTCTTTTATATTTTATTTGGTGTTGCGTTCATTATAACATTATTTATAGAAGTGTTATTAGATGTGCTATTTTTGTTGTATACATATGTTTTAATAAAATCCCAATATAATTCAGATTTATATCTGAAATTTGTTTTATACATTATGTTGATGAGAAACATCGAAATATAACCACTAAAAGCGTGTTAGGTCTAGTCTGTTCTAGTATTCCGTATCACTGCTGTATGAATTAGACTTTTTGTCTGTGCTAGACTTACCTACTTACTAAAGTACTGTCTTAAGCTTATGTATATACAGTTTGTATAGTTCATACAAACTGTATGTATAAGCTTTAAACAGAGAACTTTATTTAAGTTTTTTTTTATATTTTTGCAAGGATTTCCAACGAAGATATTAAGAATTACGCTAAATAAATAAGTTATAAGGTTAAAAGGTCAAAGGTAAAATTAACTCACGAAATGCGAAGAGTATACACAAAAGTAAGTAAAATGAATAAAATTTCAACTAAAATATATCATTTTGAATTTAATAATTATCCTGTACATATGATTTTAGGTTCTCAATATTTAAGCCACAGATAAAGCAAAAAAATGTTCAAGGAAACTAATTTAAATATAATGTTCGCAATATTCATATTCAATTAACTGTCATTACTTACAATTTATGACATTGAGATAGGAGAAGAATGGTGTTCTTTTTTGAGTTGGTCAATCATAAGTTAAAAATAATAAGACATTATATTTTAACAAGAGTCTTCTTTTCAAAATATACTTAACCAGTCATCCGTAAAAGAAACCTTTTTTGTTTAAAGAGGCCGTAGCCGTAGTATATTTCAAAATTGAAATATACTACGGCTACGGCCTCTTTCTTCCTACATTTTATATTCAACATAAATACGATACTTAATGATCTCTAAATATTACTCTTTTAAAACTGTAGTCTTCCCGTGTATGACGAAAATTTCCCATTGTTTCGAACACAAGTCGACTATATTACCAAACTTCTGAGATATCTTGAGCTCAGCTGCACCTGGCTTTATAGGTAATTACTGTCTCTTTACGACCCGCCTCTTTTTTATTTGTTTCCTGGGGTGACTTTTGTTTTCCTTTTGTTTTTTCCGTTTATTTGTCGTTTTTCGCTGAGTTATCGGTCAGCGTATTTGGGGAAAATTGAAATCATTAGGGTGGTTCGTTTAAAATGTATTTCCACGTTACTAGTATGTGCCGTGAAAGTTACAGAATGAATTCAATTACAACTGTGTATTCATCGTAAGTAAGAAAGTTTTTTATCGGTGATATATTTGTAATCTTGTTTTGCAAAAACACTTTCTTCGTGTACCAAAATCGGCAATCGTCGAAAGTCGTACATATGCTAAACATTTGTACGACTTTCCACGATTGCCGATTTTTTATTGTTTACATTTGTAATTTATATTGTAGTATTCATTATCAATGTTTTTATCTAACATCTGACCTGAGTATTTAAAAAATCTTCTAAACCAACAAATACCTATAATTATTTGGAATTTTAATACCAAATAGGCCGGACCTAAATTCTATATTTTGTCTATGTATTTTACTTTAACTTTCATCAGCTTATAATGTTATATGTTGAACTTTGTAAAACAGAATAAATATTAGTATAGGAAATTTTTTTTTGAACTTTACGTGCTCTCCGAGGCACGGCGGTATAATAACGCCAACTCCCAGACTACGGGCTGATGCTGAGAAATTTTTCACTTTTGGCCCGACCCGGGATTTGAACCCAGGACCTCGTTATCTGCGGGTGAACACGCTACCGCTAGACCAACGAGGCAGTCAATTAAATATATAATGTTAACAGAACGTTTATATTCTAATCTACTGGTACATTCAATATTTTTCTTCGAAATGCCCTCTCTGATCTTCAGATGGACTAACGACTTACGTCTTTGAGTATAAACGTACAACAACAGTTGCACCACAAGCCTACCGTTGCAGTCTCACTGACAGTAACCGAGTAGAGTTCAGTAACCCAAATGGGATACTTTTTTGTACTTATATTTCATCATGTCAGCCTAATAACACCCACTGCTGGATCAAAGCCACCCCAAAAGATTTCCACAATGGAGTTGTTTCCATAATATAGAGGGATGTGCCATAATCGCCACGATTAGCAGACGGGTTGGAGATCGTTGTATGATGGTCATAGCACACAAAAAAACGTTGCTGCCCGACCTCGACGAAAGTCAGAAATCCGGCGTGTATAGGTTGGTCTGCGATGATTGTGACACGGTATATATAAGTCAGATAGGCCGAACTTTTGAAATACGGTAAAAAGAGCACGTAGCTACTTAGAAATGGCCATCCTGATAAATCTCATTACGCCAAACATTTAATCGGAACTGGCCATTCCTTGGGCGAAAATCTATATATATAAAAATCAATGCCACTTTTCGTTGTAATGTTATAACTCAACAACGCCTTTACCGATTTGGCTAATTTTGGTCTTGAATTATTCGTGGAAGTCCAGGGAAGGTTTGTACATAGAGAAAATTTAAAAAAAGTCTTGAAAATGTGCAAAATTAGCATCTTTCTATACTCGCATATACAATTTGTACTACTAGCGGCCCATTACGTAGCGAAGCACGTACCGGGCCGCTAGTAATACATATAATATTTTACATAGTTGTGATAAAAGTTTCCGGTTATGTGTGTTATGTTTATTTCACATTTTTGCGGGCGGGAGGGTGGTGAAAATTGCATCCCGGCATGATTAAACTGACAATCAGCGGAATTAACACTACATATTGATTTTGTATTTTGACTGTTATGGATTTCCGCAAAGTGACGCCTGATTCCATTACTGCTCATTATCTGTGAAACACTCAACCTCCAAGGCTCATTATAAACGTCATGTACAAAAAACTGATTGAGTAGAAGAAACACAAACTTGTTTTTATTGCTGCCTCGTAAACGTAAAATGCAGTAAATCGCAAATGTAGTTAATTCACTGGCGGTCCAAATTCAGACATAAAACGCGTAGCAATACCTCCACTGTACAACAACTAAATCGTGTAACAATCAATAGAAAACGAGATCACTGTCCATCCAACACTAACAAATTCCCTAAAATAGTTGCAAACAAAAAAGATAAAACCGTACAGATGTATTAAACATCTACTTAACGATCTTAAACGTTTATTGAAGGAAACAAATCTTAAATAGAACATATAAAACGCACTTTACTGCCTTTTGATTTGTGCTCTTTGTAAACATTGGAAATCGAAATTACGACTTTCAAATAAATTTAAACCTTAACTCTACTATTTAAATTCTTAATTACAACAACACTGCTCCCTTTAGAGAAATTTTATAATTAGTTACAATACAATTAGTTTGACTTATATACGGGTTTTTGAGCGCACGTATACGCATTCGATAGTAATAAACAGTTTGGATACGAAATAGTATGTTGATTTCGAAACTCAATGATACGCAATCCAATATATTTAATATATAAATATATTGGAATTATTTAAAAATTATTAGCTTTCCGCTTGTGATTTAACAATAAAAATAATATCCTAGTATATTATCCACACACGTGATCTAAAACTAAGCAGAGATTGTTCTATGGAAATCAGTTAACTGATATATTACATATACTACTTTTCTTGTGTAAATACATACTTTTATAGATAACTAGTTGTGCCAAGCGGTTATACCCGCGTTAAACTTTATAAATTATAGCCTATATGTTAATCCAGAGTGTCAACTAACTCCATACCAAGTTTTATTAAAATCGCTCCAGCCGTTTAGACGCGAAGAAGTAACAAACATACACACTCACAAACTTTTGCCTTTATAATTAGTGTGATTATTGCACCCAGACTACAGATATGTTGTAGACCAACAAATATGTTCATGTACACAAATATCTGCCATAATTTAAAAAAACCATTAAATTTACGAGATTTCGAATAGTTAAAGTCTTTATGACAGAAGATTTATTCAAATATCAGTCAGAGCTAAAACAAAACGTCCATTATCATTCCAAACTATGTACCTCCAGAGATATTCGAAATATAAGGCCTTTTACACAAAGGTATTTGAGTAGCATTTAGTGTTATTTGTTGGGGTCCGGAAGCTTCTACATGGATGTGTACGCAGCTTTAAAGAGGTATTTGTTTGAACGTCCTACTATATTATGGAAATGGTCGAGGGTAAAGCTATTTGGGAAGAAATCTAGGTAGGTATATATTTTCGTTTGTTTTTGTTTTTAAAATCAACAAACAGAACGAAGCCACAGAAAAAATGTATTTGTTTTTAAAAACAGACAACTTTTGTTAGCTTTTTCGTTAAGTTACTAATATTGTAAAAAAAAAGACACAGTATTGGCAGGCCCTCCATATGGGGGACCGACGATCTTATGACGGTCGCGGGATGCCGCTGAATGCGGACACCGCAAGACCAGCAGTTATGGACATGCTTCGACCAGGAGTGGATGTCTTCCGGCTGATATTATGGCGGTGATGATGATATGATAAGTTTACTAACTACAGATACTTTATTGATTTTTTTTATAATAATAGTAACGACAATAAAACTACACAACTTATAAACAACTCAACTTAAAACATTTACATACTATACCAATTGCATACTGTCGATTAACTGCACGCGACGTATTTGCGTTTCTTCAGTAGTTCAAACATGCGAGTACTAGCAATTGGTAAATCCATTATGCTGTCAGCCCAGTTAGTATAAGAAATTAACTTATCCTTATTTATTAGTTAAGTAATTAAAGTTTAAATATTTATAAATAATTTCCGATGGGTCGAATTTCGCAATAAAGTTAGCAATAAATACATTAGTATCTGGGGACAAATCAAACAGTAGAATCTTGCCAAAACTAAGCAAAGGTTGCACGATGGGTGGTAGACAACGCATAGAAAACTTTCTTTGTACATGTAAACAGCTAGACGACTAGATAAATAGATTTTTTTGTGAACACAAATATTTGTCTTGTGCCACGTTCGAACCTTTGTTTTCAGATGGCAGGTTCACTAACAACTAAGTCTAAACTTATAGTTTAGTAGCATTGTAGTTAGATGCTATCACCAGTATCGGCGAAGTTAAGCAACTCGGCTTGCGGTCAGTCCATAGATGAGTGACCACCAAAGTGGTTTAACTTCTGAGCGTCTCCGTGCTTCGGAGGGCATGTTAAGCTGTCAGTCCCAGTTGTAATCATTAGGCAACAGTCGTTAGGCCATGTCAGAGGCCTGCTGGGCTTGAACAACTCTGACACTAGGGTATCCACTACCCATACGGTAAGTAAGTAAGTAAGCATTGTATAGAATCCGGGGCATCACGAGGCTAATGATCTTTAATGAAGCCTAGCACAAATCCATAATCAAACCTCCCATGCACACGTCGATATTAATACACTTAGAACTAACTCGCACGCGCCCATACAATACTGTTCGTAACTCGACAGATGTTAACATATGCCTATGTTTTCTTTATTTAAGAGATTTGTTTGTTACTTTTTGTTACGTATCCGCGGCGCCTCCGGTCTCTCACTTATTATTTATGGTGGTGAGTGTATCGAGATGAGAATGGTGTTACGCGATGTACGCTAGATGTGACAGCAATTAATTTCGTTGGAATATTGAAGTGTTTTGTATGTAGTATTGTTTTCGTCTTCTGGGAGGGTAAGTGAGTGTCTTGTTAGGTTAGAAGCGAATATAAATATCCAATGTCATTTATTTAAATTTGTTGTTAAGGGGAAGCTTGTTAGCGGAAGTTTGGGATAGGACCCTAAGTGTGGGAAAAAATGGAAGTGGATTCTACGTAACTACCTTATCATTGGGTATAACATCAATTAACTGTGTGGTATCGACGCATCCTTTATGTTAGTTACTACCCTCCAGTTCAACTATTTTAAACGTTTGATTACATCACAATGTAGTAGCCAAGTTCAATATAATAAACCTCCTACTTCCTACTAATATTATAAACGCGAATATGCGTATGGATGTTTGTTATTCTTTCACGCAAAAACTACTGAACAGATTTGAAAATCTAGCTTATATACCCGAAAAACATATTGGCAAAATTTTTGAAGTTTAATGCGGTAGAAACTGCTGCTCACAGCTAGTTCATAAATAATCCTAAAAACTACTTTTATATATAATATTTCTTTCCTGACAGTCTCTTATGAAAGCAATTCTATAAAAACATATTCTTATAATATAAATGTGGCTGCTAAAATCATAATATCGAAATAAGATGAGGAGTCTTTCTAGGGTTTTCACCTTTTTAGGTTTTCGAACCTAAAAGGTAGCAATGGACTACACTAGGTCCTACTCAGCCTCTGTTGTACATCAGTCTGTTTCTTAGCTGGCTGTATCTTTAAAATGTTTACAAATTGGTTTTCTATTACCGCTATATTAAAAAAGGAAATAAAATTAAAAATGAAATGCGAGTGCCACCTTTTTTAGGGTTCCGTAGCCAAATGGCAAAAAAACGGAACCCTTATAGATTCGTCATGTCTGTCTGTCTGTCCGTCCGTATGTCACAGCCACTTTTTTCTGAAACTTTAAGAGCTGTACTACTGAAACTTGGTAAGTAGATGTATTCTGTAAACTGCATTAGGATTTTTACACAAAAATAGAAAAAGAACAATTATTTTGGGGGGTCGCCATACATAGAACTGAAACTCATAAAAATTTTTTTCATTGTACCCATACATGTGGGGTGTCTATGGATAGGTCTTCAAAAATGATTTTAAGGTTTCTAATATCATTTTTTTCTAAACTGAATAGTTTGCGCGAGAGACACTTCCATAGTGGTAAAATGGGTGTCCCCCCCCCCCTCTAACTTTCACCACAAGTTCTTCTATAGATTATCAAACAAAAACCCAAACTATATATTTTTTAAATGGTCTAACGCGCTCCAATATAGATTGTTTTCATTTTTCTCCAGTTGATTCTAAGGACATTAAGAAGGTTATCCTATCTATCAAATCTAACGCGGTTGGCTGTGACAACATAAGTCGACGCATGTTAGTACCAATCCTGGACCACCTTCTTCCCGTAATAACCCATATCGTCAATTATTCCTTGTGCCATGGATCTTTTCCAACTTTATGGTGTAAAGCCTATGTCCGTCCACTTCCTAAAGTCACCAACCCATCACTTCTCACCCACTATCGTCCTATCTCTATCCTTCCCTTCCTATCCAAGGTACTTGAGTCCGCTGTCCATAAACAACTTTCCCATTTTATCCTATCCAATAACTTAATAAGTCCCTTACAATCCGGATTTAGGCCTGGTCATAGCACCACCACCGCTCTCCTAAAAGTGACTGGCGATATTAGGGCTGGTATGGAGGGCACTATGGTCACAGTCCTGGTGCTGGTTGATTTCTCCAACGCCTTTAATACCGTCAGTCACGATATCCTTTTATGTATCCTTTCCTACCTTAGGGTGTCTGACGAATCTCTGGAGTGGTTTTCTTCCTATCTTCAAGGGCGCCAACAGTCTGTTCGCAGTGGTGATGTTACATCAAACTGGTGTAAATTAGACACTGGCGTTCCTCAAGGCGGTATCCTTTCTCCCCTCTTATTTTCGGTATTTATAAATCTCTTAACTCAAAATCTTCAGTGCTCGTATCATCTATACGCTGATGATCTACAACTTTACGCACAGGCAAGCATCGATAAGTTAGCAGAAGCGATCGTCGCCATAAATAGGGATCTAGATTTAATTAGGGAGTGGGCTAACAGGTTTGGCTTGACTGTCAATCCCCTCAAATGTCAGGCTATCATTGTGGGCAGTTCCCGAATGATGAGTTTAGTGGATGTTGACAGTCAACCTCCAGTCTCATACAACAATTCTGTTATCCCATACTGCCAGAATGTTAAGGACCTTGGTCTGCTGGTTGATGCTACTTTAAGCTGGCAAAACCAAATCATTAGCGTCAGCCAAAGAGTGACTTGGATCTTGCGGTCACTGTATAGATTGAAGAATTTCCTACCATCCGAGACAAAAGTAACGCTCGTGCAGGCCCTTCTTTTTCCTATAATCGACTATGGTGATGTGTGCTACTTTGACCTGAATGCAGATCAACTCAATAAATTAGACCGTCTTCTGAATAACTGCATTCGATTCGTATTCAATCTTCGTAAGTACGACCATGTGTCATCTTACCGTTCTCAATTGAATTGGATGCCCATTCGGCACCGAAGAAATCTCAGAGCACTCACTACACTATTTTCTCTTCTCGACTCTCCAATATCTCCATCCTACTTAGCTCCCTATTTTCAGTATCTATCTTCTAACCACAACAAAAATCTCCGTTCCACTCATAACAGACTTTTACAATGCCCTTCCCATCGGACTAACTTCTTACATTCTTCCTTCTTCGTACAAGCTATTCTTCTCTGGAATGCGCTACCTCTGGAAATCAGAATGGCTAAGACGCGGGTTACTTTTAAAATCAAAACTCGTGACTACATTCACAAAAAAATTAAGGCAGAATCATCTTAATATTAGAGCTTGTTTAAATATTATTATATATGTAATATATTTATAAATTTATATATATTTAATATATTTGTCTATATATTTATATATATATTTATGTATTTATAGTATAGTGTGTAGTTATGTAACTATTATATTTATACGATTGTATTATATAGTACTTGTCAAGTATTTTAGTAATTTTTATTATACTTGGTCTATAGTGCACCTACCATATTATCTCTGCATCACCCTAAGGTTGACTGGGAGAGAATGCCTTTGGCATTAAGTCCGCCTTTGTACAGTTTTGTGCAATAAGTATAAATAAATAAATAAATAACTTCTAAAATAAGAGAAAGATAAAACAACAAAAAATATATGATGTATATTGCCATGTAAAATAACAACGAAAATTGGTTTGAACGAGATCTAGCAAGTAGTTTTTTTGTTTAATACGTCATAAACCGCAATTTGCATTCATTTATTCAACTGAAATACTTGCTGCTATGGAACCCTTCATGTGCGAGTCCGACTCGCACTTGGCCGGTTTTTTGATTAATCATTTTGTTCGATGACAATATTTTACAATGGTACAGAACCCTTCGTCTGCGAGTCCGTATCAGATTGGCCAAGGTTTTTTGATATTATAACAAAATATTATTATTTCATGGAGTTACAAATTTAATATTTTTATAATAATTGGCCAAATAAACAAAGAGTTATAACATTACTAAGTAAATCGCGATAGATGTAATTACAAGAACAGTGAGGACGTCTTATTACGCTATTCCAAAATATAACCGCAATCTTATTACCATGCCACCATAAACAAACTAATAAACAGGATAAAGGAAGCAGGATAGCCATAGACAATGGCCATAAACAATGGGGAATAACCTCTAATGCTCCATAACAATGATGAACAAATCTTATTCGACGTTCTGTGAATATTTCAACCCTAAATCAGTTGTTTTTACTTTTTGTCTCATATAGTATTTTTTTTAATATTATGAAGAAAGAGGTTATCAAGCTAACTGTATATTTCTTTATGTGCGTATTTTATCTGACTTCAATATATATTTTTTATTCAATAGGGAATGCTTTCCCATATAAATATATATCAGTGAAGTTGAAGCTATGTTTTTAAAACAGCAATTACCTAACTTGCTTTGTGGCTGTCGGGAAAGACTATCACCACCCCGACCTATATCTTTGTGAACTACTATCATCATGTTGCGACTGCTAAGCGTCGCGATTATTGCATATTCCCCCATTTTTAGGGCGGCCTCTTGTACAGCTGTGGAAGTCATTCGACCGACTTGATTACCTAGATCGCTTTGATTATCAGCGTGAACGCGTAGGCGATCTCTCGCGTGGTGATAG
Source organism: Pseudoips prasinana (assembly GCA_951640165.1). Taxonomy (NCBI): domain Eukaryota; kingdom Metazoa; phylum Arthropoda; class Insecta; order Lepidoptera; family Nolidae; genus Pseudoips; species Pseudoips prasinana. The sequence goes on along the minus strand of OX621245.1, from coordinate 32,373,032 downwards.
GTATGTGCTATTTACAATTGCTAAAAAAATCTGGTAGCTAATAATATTTTTACACCCACCTGCTTTTTTTAATATACCTAATAAAATTTAAGACCAAAAAGGAGGTTATAAAATCAACTGTTCCTTTTTTTGAGGTCGAGGTCGTCTAAGTCACTCATTAATGATATTTCATCATTAATGATTATCATTTCAAGGAACAGTTGATTTTATAACCTCCTTTTTGGTCTTAAATTTTATTAGGTATATTAAAAAAAGCAGGTGCGTGTAAAAATATTATTAGCTACCAGATTTTTTTAGCAATTGTAAAAAAAAATTCGTTATCCTATTTTGTATATTTTTTATTCGATAGAAAATGCTTTCCTTATTTCTGAAAATAATCAGATCTTTAACTCAACAAAAATATACCGTACTGAGCATTTACTGTGAGTCTACAACGGGTTCAATAAAGTTTCATGGTTGAATAGTGAGTGGGACAATTACCCTTCTTTTCGTCCTAAGTACCTGTCTAAATAAGGATAAAAACATATTATGTGAGTTAGTCCACTCCCAATTTACACAGTTTTACGGTAATTCATGATATCTATGACCTCAAACAGAAGAGTGCTACATGTTTGAAGATATTTTCGGTTTATCTTTGTGTCTCTTTGTTTGCGCGATCTTGGCTCCAAAATGTAAATATTTTTATTTTATAGTCCGACAACTATACTCAAGAGTCAACTGTTTTTTTAAGTTGGAGTAACATTGTTTTAATTTCCTGTCAAAAGATCCCAACTGTGGTTGAACTTAAAGTTATAATAATAAAAGTCTTTATTGGAACAATAACATGTGTGTTTCAGTTTAATAGTCTTCGATAATAGTTACATTCGTTTCGAACTATGTATTATTTATTAAAGCCCAACTCAAAGGGGAAGACCACACCGTTCCAGAATTTAAGAGGTGATTTAACCTAATTTAATAGAATTTAAAAAAATATTAATAAACTAAATTTAATCAAACTACTTTATTTTTATTTAGTAATTTATTTAATTTAGTGATTTGATTTAATCGAATGTCTTAAATTTAATTAAATCATTAATGACTAGACTAAATTAAAACATGAACCTAGAATGATAATGAAACCTATTATGTAATTTTCATCGTACACAATAATTAGTACCGATATAGAACCTTTCCATTAAACATACATCCTCGTTTCTAAATGTACGCTCGCACAGGGTCGGACAACTTTTCACATAACTCAAGCCACTCGATTTGGTAGAGTTTATTATTTGTGTACGCGATACCAGCCCTGCGTACATATTTTGTGTTTTATCGCTGCACATACTGCGTTCTTCAACGATGTGTAAGTTTCGTTGTTACATTCTAAGTTTATTATCTGTGCTGAAAGTTTGGTTAATAAGTTAACGGATAAATGGGTAAAAGTACATGTGAATGGGTACATGTGTTTTGCCATAGCATGTACTGTTTTTTTAGAGCTTAGAACCAGAATGGAAATAAAAGGCTCGTATGGTGTGCGACAGTCCGTCAGTCAGGTTGTCTGTCTGTTAGAGCACACAACCACCAAACCTTTTACCTTCAAAATAAGGTATTGGTATTTGAAGGTAAAAGGTTTGGTGACTGTGTAGCTGACAGCCATAAAGAATATCGTCACCCCATCTTTTCCCTGGGAGGCGCAGAAGTCGGCCCGAAGGACTATATACCAGAGAATGGGCAGCAGCGTTTCTTTGAGTACTATGACCATCATACTGCGATCGTCAACCTGTCTGCCAAGCGTGGCGATTATGGAATATCCCCTCAAATGATGGACACTATATAACCGCGGCCCCCAGTCCCTGGCAGCCCTGCTATCCCCAATCTTGGTAACGGTGGGGCACGGGGAACTAAGAATCTCCGGCGGATGCCGCGTTACCAACACCGACGACGTCTGGCCCTGACAACTTATAACACTCGTTAACTGCGAGCCGACGAGAAGATAACCGAACTGGAGAAAGAACTGAGCAAGTTACATTGGGATATTGTAGGATTATCTGAAGTCCGAAGAGAGGGAGAGGACTCGATAATACTGAAATTCGGAAACGGTATCAAAAAAGTCACGTCTCTTACATATTTTTTTTTTATTTGATAATGATGATGAAGAATCTCATTACTATCTTACTTTAAGGTGAGGGCCTCCTCCATAGATCACGCAGGTCTAGTGTGGATTTGACAGAATGCATGCCATCAAGAATATTTTGGAGAATTTAAAGGCATATAAGTTCTCTCATCACAATTTTCATCATCATCATCATATCAGCTGAAAGACGTCCACAGCTGGAGAAAGGCCTCCTCCAAGGATCTCCACAATAGCCGGTCCTGTGCTGTCAGCATCCAACGGCTTCCCACAACTCTTGCAAGATCGTTGGTCCACCTTGTAGGGGGCCTGCCCACGCTGCGTCTTCCGGTTTGTGGACGCAAGTACTACTTTTCAGTATCAGTCATCAGTATAAGTATATAGTTTATTTAATTTAATTGTTAACATTTACAGAGATCAGTATCAGTCCGGAATCCGGAAGTTGGTGGTTTTATCTGTGCCTCTGAGAGCACGTTATCCCGTGGGTCTAGTACTTGACCTCTTTCTGGTCATGTCAGCTAGCCCACCCCAAGAGTAAGGGAACAGAGTGCGCCTGTGTTTGCGCATATAATTGTATATTGGAGGCAATTATTGTTAACTTGTCATAAACAAATACGAAAATAAAAATTAATGAAAATATTTTTATCACATCAATCAAAGTTATAAAATAGGTTACTTCTGCCAAAGTGCATAACAGTTAGCTGGTTCCCATATCGTGGGTTAAGAACTAGAGTAGCGTAAGGGCAAATTGAAAACTTTACAGGAGAGCCGAAAAACAACTGAAATTTACCTAACTTTATCTTTTAGCTGTTTTATGTAAAAATGTATAGCAGTTAGATATCTGATTTTTACTAATAATAAAGCTGTATTTATTGGCTACAGAATAGTGTAACTTTTTGGGCAATCAAAAAACACTTTTATTTTAATGAAGTTTATTTTTCAAAAAATGGTTGACATACGTCATTTTGGCTGTTACATCAATTTAATTATGTATGGAATCCAACGAAACTTACGTTAAAATGGCTTTAAAAATATAATTGATAAAATCCAAAAATGAATAATCTCTCTTTAAAATGTAATTAAGAATAGTTATTCGGGATCGACTTGCAAATGGACAACCATTTGCAAGTCGATCACGAATATCATCATCAAATCTTCATAAGTTGAAGGAATAACTCCAGATCGGCACAGCTCTTGCAAATCATTGTATTTATCTGCTGATATAGCTATTGGACCACTGTAGGCTTTTTCCAAAATTACTCTCGACGAGGTTGATCTTTTGCCCCTTCTGAATACCTTAAATTTTGAAATTGTCGCTGTCCAAGCCATATTTAAAATAAATATGTTCTGGGCCGGTATTGCAATATTTAAGCCATTTGATTTTTAACCAATTCACAGTCTCCTCATCAGTATCTGTTTTACAGTTCTTAATCATTACAGTTTTTAGTTTCTTCAAATCATAAAAATCTTCCTGTCCCATTTCTTGTACTTTGTAAGGATTTGCATTTCTTCTTGACGCAGTTCTAATAATAGTGTAGTAACTAGACGGATCAAAAATTGGTACACTTTTCATGGCCAGCTCTATAGTAGCGTGAATGTTGTCAACTTCCATCTGACTATGACCAGGCTCAAAATATTTTTGATTTTATTTCCGGTTTATAAAAAAGCCACACAACCCCTTCATTCTAGCAATAGCATATTACTTCCCTCTTTTCTTTGCCAAAATCCAGTAATGTACACAGGCAGCCTTCGTTTATAAAAGATTTTTTTAGAATATGACAAATAGCTTCCATATCGTATTCGACGAAATAAATTTCACCATCCAGAGCAAGTTTTTTAGCTTCATCTCTATGTCTTCTCGCTTGAACTTTTCTCTGTAAATGAGCTTCATATTCGCCTTTCTCTTAAAAGGCGAATATAATTCTTTCTCTTCATCATTCATGTTATCATATCTCAATCATTCATCGCACATATCTTATGGTTAAGGAAGCCACAGAAGCAAATATTAAAATCTTTGATTAAAATATAACGGTATATATATATTTTGACAGGTTCCACCTCATCTTCCTTGCACTTATCAACATATAATTCATACATCTTCGTGACATTAAGGTCTTGGTCACGATACTCTTTTTGGTATCTTTTCTAACATAGTGAGCTGGCATGCGCGGAAAAGAGTTAATGTGGTCTTTGACGTACTGTCTAGCACGTTCAGGATTTTTATTGTGTGGATCAAGCACTCCCCTGGCATCAGATTCGACAACATTTGTCTCCGACAGTTTTTTGAAACAGCCTCTCATAAAAATTTCAGAAATATTGAAAGTCAATAGGAAAAACTTTTGACATACTTTAATGAGCTCAGATTCACTTGGCTCTTTTAAAAATGCGTAGACTCTAGGTATCAAACAATTGCGAGGGGCTTCTTATTTTCATACGCAACCAGCTAGGCCTAGCTAAACTTTTTGGTGTCACATTAGCGTACAGTAGTATTAGACGCGAAAGTGAATCAGACCAACAGAGATTTATTACGTGCTAAAAGAACGTATAAAACTTGTACACTACTATTGACATGAAAACTGATTGCATTACATTATTAATTAGTGCCATATTAGCGTAGCACACCCTTACGTTTTTTTGGCAGGTAGAAAAATCAGGGAAACGCATGAAACAAGATCTCATAAGAAGTAATGTTACTTTACGCTTATTTAGCACGAAACAAACGTTGGCTACATAATCAAACTTTCTGCGTAAAAAACGTATGACAAGATACGTTAATAGATCGATTACATTCAAGGCATCTTCGGTGTCCTATTTGCTCTGTAAATCGAGTTTCGATCTTTGTGCTCGTAACTTTTTTGACAAAATAATGTCAAGATTATTGTAAGTAGAAACACTTCATTTTGGCAGTAAACAATAATATTTTTAGTTGACACGTTATTTTTGTACTAAGCAATTTACACACTACATCGCTCCAGTTTTTTGGCACGTAAAAATATGAGGTTTAAAAAAGCGAATGTTGAAAAAAAAAATTATTTGAATTTTTGCCCTTACGCTACTCTGGTTCTTAACCCACGATATTAAAACAACATTTATTCATAGTTATGCCGTAATAGTAGATATTTATATTTTGGAAATGCGGTTTGTTTTAGTTACATGCAGACGCCAGCACATCCAGCTACCCCAATCTGTTAAATTTCTTTTATAGATTTTCAACTTTATCACTTAAGCATAAGGTTCACTTTCAATTGGGGAAATTTGACAGATTGAGGTAGGTTGATGTGTTGGCATCTGTACTAAAATCAGATACCTACATAAATTGATAAATGTGAATGAGTCAATTAAATAGTTGTGAAAAAAGCAGAAGTAAATAGTAACAGCACGAAACTGAATATTATTGATTTATTAAGTTCATGTCAATTGCATATTTTTTACTCGTTACAATCACACTAATTTTATAAAGGCGAAAGTTTGTGAGTGTGTATGTTTGTTACTTCTTCACGTCTTAACGGCTGGAGCGATTTTAATAAAATTTGGTATGGAGTTAGCTGACACCCTGGATTAACATATAGGCTATTTATTTATTTTTTTAATTTATAAAGTTCAAATAGTAATATTTAAAAATAATACTTGTTCTTCGTCTAATTGACGTGCCGATCTAGCTTGCTTTTTTCTAGCCTAGTAGACGGCTACATTTGTGGCGGTATAGGTCATGGTCTTCCATAGTGATAATGCTGTTAGGGCGCGGTGAGCAGTAAAGTCATCTTCTGTTGTTTTCCAATAATAATAATCTTGAGCAGAATCATGTCGGTTTTCCAATTGCTATTTGCAGTCGACCCCTAGTTTAACCTGTTGTGCTAACAATCATTATGTAATAAGTGACTAACATCAGACGTCAAGATCTAGTGAATAAAGTAGTTAAACCAGTCTAAGATAAGTGATTTCGATTGAATCACTTTCGATATCTCATCGGCAAATGATATCAGCATATTATATTACCGTTACATAGTGTTCAAGCGAAAATACGTTGTTCTGATTGGCACAAGACATGTAATTACTTTAAACGATCATCCTTTGTTATACTATACTATTTTACGAGTACTGTCCGGTGAAGCAGTCAGAATCAACAGTATACGTCATTTTAAAATGAAATTATTGCAATAATATAATGCTTTCAGAGATAACGGGTCCTTCGATCAACCAAATGCTAAAACGTATCTTATTAGACACGTTTCGTTTTGCATGGTATGGGAACTATAATCACGACGCGAAGATTAAATATAGTCACTTACACGAATTAAAAGTTATAGTTAAACTTTTATCCAAATTTGAACTTGTTAGTATTATAACGGAGGACGAAAACAAAACCAATATTTTAATCGTTTAAATCGAAGTTTATCTAACGCTTACTTCAAATTGAGCATTTTTCAATCAGAGGGGCATCTCACTAATCTGATATTCTACCCACACATGTCCTAATACAGAATTTCAGTTATATAAGTATATGTAACGTCAGTTTATTAACATGTAAAGTCCAAAAAATATATTGTAAACATGAAAAAGGGATATATTTTACATGTCCAATAGAATAAGTCAGAAGTCTGTAAGGGACATACCCTCTTCGTTTCAATAGCAATTTATTAGATTTATAGCCACGACTGTATTTGTGTGGGGTACTCGATGACAGAAATTGAATTGAATAAATATATAAAAAATGGCCCATGTTTTCTGTTTCTCCTATTTTTGTGGGAGCAGATGGCATTTAGGTTTTGTGTGAAACTTTTTACGTGACGCGAATAAATTTTGTTTTGTTAAGGAAATATGTTTTGTGACAATTTAAGCCGAATTAGGTTGTATGTTATGTTTGCGGGAGGATTTCATGGAAATAGACTTCGTGAAAACATTTTTAGTTCAAATGATATTTTCATTTTGTGCATTACATCCATATAATATATAGTCGACTTGTTCTTTTGCTCTATGGGCGGCTGACCATAGAGCAAAAAAACGAATTGCCTAATTACGCCCCAATAATAGCATTATAACTACAATGTTGTGGTATTATTCATGAGAAAGTTGCTAGAGCTCATCGAAGAGGGTAACAAATTAGTTAAGCTATTTTTGTCGCCAGCCTTATTCTACATATACATATATATATATTAAAAAGTATATTTACCAAGTATTAGATGTTTTGAACATAGAAGATTTCTTTGAAATGTATGGTTTGTACTGTTACGAGTTCAACCGCAGATAATGAATTCCTGGGTTCAAATCCCGGGTCGGACCAAAAACTGATTTTGGAATTTTTTGGTTAAAAGTTCGGTATATTTCACTAAATTTCAGTATTAACCCAAAGTCTGGGAGTTGGCGGTATAACACCCCCATGCCAAAGAGAGCATGTAAAGCCGTCGGTCCTGTACCTGACCTCTTTCCGTTCATGTCGCTAGTATTCCCATTCGAAGATCAGAGTGATGGAATAGAAAGTGCCCTGTTTTTGCGCAAACGTTTGTCCACTATTATATGTTCCGTCCAGATGGCTATTCTCCATTGAGACTGGCTGCCACCGTGGCTATAATTCTTCTAGGAGAACATAATTATTATTATGATTATATTGAAATAAATGGGATGGTTAAAAAATTCCGATTGTATTAAGAAGTGTTTCCCCTAAAACGCCTCGGCCAGTCGTCTGGTCACTATACTTCCCGACGATCTGGGGCTTCAGGCTTCACCGGACAGTACTCGTAAAATAGTATAGTATAACAAAGGATGATCGTTTAAAGTAATTACATGTCTTGTGCCAATCAGAACAACGTATTTTCGCTTGAACACTTTGTAACTTCTCGACGATGAATGGAAGAGGAATTTTATTACGACGCCCATGTAGATTAGGCCTATAAGTTACAAATTGTTTTACTTTTTTATTATATCCTATTATTTCATAGGCTGGCCCCTCAACAACCCACAGTCCTCCCCGGGTGCGTGTCCCGACAATCTGAGACACGGCGCAAAAGGGGAGAACCGGAGCAGCATACCCGCGTTCCCGGGGCTCCCCCTATCAGGCGCCAGTAGAAGTCCACGGCAGGTTAGGTTTAGTCGGTGTGAGTCCGACATACCCACCCGCAGACACTTTTTGCGGGTGGCATGCGCAGGCATTCCCCCTGCCTTATCAAAAAAAAAAGGCAGGCCCCTACAAGATGGACCGATGAACTTGTGAGGGTTACTGGAAGCTGCTTTGTCCAGCAGTGGGCGTCTTACGACTCAAATGATGATGATGATGATTCGTAATTTTTGTTGTTAATAATTTTAATATTAATTTTTCAGACATCTTAAAAATGAATTTTAATATCAATAACTTTTGTTTAAAGCAGCATTAAAGCACGACCGTCGTTATTAACACAAGGTCCGTCGTAATAATAATACCTTTAATATAGACAGAACCATTGACAATATGTAGTAAAAATATTAGACTTAAACTAGATAATTAAACATAATCTCTTGACAATAACTTGATACGAGCTAGCTAAATATCATTGCTGTAATAAAATAAATTTTATAAATGTTTTCATACAATATGTACCTAAATATCTATGTTACAACAAATAATATCTAGAGTATACAACTATATTACTACAAACATGTTCTGACTATTTACAAGCGCTTTTTTAAAGTCTACGTGAATAAAAACCTTTTTTATTTTTATTTATTTAAAAACAATGGATTTATAATCAAGGGATTTTCCAAAATCCTTTCTATCCTCAAATTGGACGTTAGTAAAACAATTACTGTATTAGTAATTTCTAGAACTACCAATAACTAGGTACTAATACCAACAATTCAACTAATTAAATTTAAAATTTCACCGTATACCGAAACTAGGGATTTTTTGAGAATTTTTAATAATTTAGGTATATTTAATATTCAATTATTGATTCGAATGTTTCTATAAATACTGCTGAACTATATAAGATAAAATAGAACCGTTCAGTGTACTCGTTCGTGTTATTTGTGTCCAGAGTACAATAAAGAGTGTAATAATTGTGTAAAAGTACAAATAAAAATTATAAAAATAAAAACTAGACAAAACCTTTCCCAACATAAAAGTAAAATATTAAAATAATTACCTTAAACAGTTTGGCAAAGGAAAACTCTATAGTAATCCAAAGTCGGCAGAAATATCAAAGAAGGCCACATCTAAGTGAGGTAATCTTTTTTATTGAAGGTCATGGCTTTAAAAATCCATTTGTCACTAAGGATTCGATGCCTTAGCAACGCTACCGCTGAGATTGTTGACCTTAGATAACACCCGTATAGCTATTTTTATCCATGGATATTAGTTAAAACTACCTTCTTAGGCTTTTAGGTAGGGGTTTAACTAAATAGAATAAGATCCTGGCTTTAAACCGGGTTCAAAAAGAGACATTGAGTTTAAAAAATAATGAAGAACCAGCCAAATGCGAGTCGGACTCGCGCACGAAAGGTTTTTTAATGTCCTCCTAGCCGAATTTCGGCCACGGCGGCGGCCAGTCTCAACAGAGATTAGCCATCTGCGCGGGACATATTATAGTATAGTGCTCAAGTGTCTGCGCAAACACAGGAGCACTTTCTATTCCATCACTCTCATGTTTCGATGGGACGCCTAGGCGACACGACCGGAAAGAGCTCAGGCACAGGACCGACGGCTTTACGTGCTCTCCGAGGCACGGGGATATAATACCGCCAACTCCCAGACTTCGGGCTGATGCTGAGAATTTTTTCTTTTTACAGAAAAGTCCCAAAATCACTTTTTGGCCCGACCTGGGATTTGAACCCAGGACCTCGTTCTCTGCGGGTGACCCCGCTACCGCCAGACCAACGAGGCAGTCAGTTGTAATATCCTACTAATATTATAAATGCGAAAGTTTGTGACTGTGAGAGTGTGTATGTTTGTTACTTCTTCACGTCCAAACGATAAGAGCGATTTTAATAAAATTTAGTATGGAGTTAGCTGAAACTCTGGATTAACACATAGGCTATAATTTATAAAGTTTAATGCGGGTAAAACAGCGGGGCACAGCTAGTTATATATAAAAACGGAAAATATTACGTTTGTTGCATGGGAACCCCCCATAAATTTTTGTTTTATTATAATTTGATTATTTCTCATCCAGGACAGATATTTGTCTGCTTGAACAAAAAATATCTTAGCAGTCAAGGTTCATTATACCTTCATTAAGAGATCCAGGAGACTTAAAGGAAGAGGAAGGAAGGAGTTAGCTCCACGAATCTTCATTTAAGTCTCCTGGATCTCACCACTCAGTACCGCCACAGATCCTGATTAAATGCTAAACAAGACCCAGAACTTATTTCTTTGTGGTTGTAGTAGCCCTAAAATAAGGCAGTCACTAATTAATTGATCGTTAGTCACTGCCTTATTTATTGCACAAAGCTGTACCATGGCGGATTTTATGTCAAAGGCATTCCCTACCAGTCGACCTTTGGGTTATCTCTCCTATCACTAATAGGTTCAATGCATCCCCATAAAGAACATTATAAAATAGCTTGAACTATAAAAATAAATACATTGACGCGGTGTTAGAACATAAGCGACGATATTCCTAGAAACTCAGATTCAAATAATTTTCCAATACCATTTATATATTCCATGAAAGGAACCCATAGTAGCGTTCGGAGTTTCTATTACAACGTAAATAGAGTGTGTGTGTCTAAGATATCGGGGTTGATAATTTGGTTTATACACTTGCTTTGAGATTGAATTTCGTACTCTACTTAGCTTCTATTTTACTAGGCACTTAAGAGTGACGGTGTAGTATGTATTAAATTAGATGATTTTATAGTAGTTATGATGTCAATTCTGAGATTTCTATATAAAATTGTAGTACGATATAGAGGCATCTTATAACAATATAAAACTTTTATTTACCACTTTGCTGTGTGATGGCGCCAAATATTAGAATATTATCACTCCATCTCAGTGGGGGGCGTGGAAGTCGAAACGAGGAAATATCTACTAGAGGACGGGCAGCAGCTTCTTTTTGAATACTATGACCTTCATACTGCGATCACCAAGTCACATGCTAAGCGTGGCGATTATGGAATATCACCCAAAATGGTTTTTGGGGGAGGCTTTTGTCCAGCAGTGGACTTCTTACAGCTGCTATGATACCGCAATACCAAGCTTTTTTTCATACTGTACTGTTACGTGGCAGATACTGAAAAATACTTCTTAGTGAGAATTTTTTTTTACAAAACAATCTAAAGATTTACTTACTTTTGTATTCTACTAGCTGTGCCCGCGGTTTTACCCGCATTGAGTTTTATTAATTATCATAGCTCCTCCCCCGTAGATGATAGCGTGATAATATATAACCTATATGTTGACCCGACCTCTTAGTAATATTCATGTAAAATTTGACGTAAATCCATGCAGTACTTTATGAGTTTAGCCCGGACATACATACAGACAAACCGACAAACAGACAAAAATCCAAAAAACTATATTTTTGGCTTCGATATTGATTGTAGATCACGCCCCAAGTATACTTTAAAAAAAATATTCAGTTTTGACTTTCTTACGATTTTATTATATGTACAGATGTTGACTTTAAGCTCTATTCAGCATACCTTTCTCAATATTTGTGACGACGTCCTCTTCCACACCACAACGCTCTCTTACATCAGTATTTCATATTCTGTCCCTCAAAGTCACATCAAACTTCCCAGAGCTTTCATTTCCACTGCATTTATTCTTACACAATTTTTCTGCCATACCCATTTCACTTACCTACGTACATTAAAAAACATTCTACTCCATTCTAAGGAAATCAATAAGCTACGATTGTGTCTATACGTCAACATTGTATTACAATGGAATAAACTAAAGACAAGAAGCATTTCTAAAGCCTAAATAAGGAAATGGAAAACGCCTTAAGACGTTTGATTAAACTGGCGACACCCTTAACCTTGGTCTTTCGAATCCGCAGTGACAAATTGATATCTAAAGCCATGACCTTGAAGAGATAAATTTGGTTTGTTGCCATGCGTTATCCATTTGATTTGAGGAAAAAATAACTGATTAGCCTTGAAGGGTTCAAATTAAGGTATAAATTAAGGGCTTGATGTTTTTTTTAATGTTGTGTGATTGCCGTTAGATAAGAATATGATATCATTTTATTGAGACACAGTCAAACATTTTGACATCTAAAAATGTTTTTATAATTTTGTTTTTCTACCTTCGATATCGGATTGAAAATGAAAATGCGTAACGCCGCTTAAGAGCATATGATTAATCACATTGCAATAAATAGTGTGCATATATACTAGCAGAAATCATCTTTTCCACTTGACACATTGCTAGTTACGTCAATATCATAGATATCATTGATTATACCGTCGGTATCGGTAATGCGCAGCGTAACAATAATGAAATGAAATTTCGTAACAGCATATTATGATGGTTTTAGACAACATTGTATTGTAACGTGTGATAAATCATATATATGTATACTAGCAAAAATCATGGTGACAGATATTCAACAGATTATATCACAAATGTATGTGTATCTGTTCTACTTGGCACATTACAGGTTCCGTCAATATTAAAGACTTGTCACTAATACTGAAGTGACCTGCAATGCGTAGCGCCGTGTAGAAGTATATTAGTATGATGGTTTTACATAGCATGGCAATCATACAACTGTAGTGCGACAAATCTATGTGTGCGTACTAGCAGAAATCGTGATAACAGATATTAAACAGGTTATAGCACAAATGTATCTGTAATGTGTCAAGTAGAACACTTGACACATTGCTAGTTGCGTCAATATTAATGGCATATTACTAATACTGAAATAACCGACAATGCGTAGCGCTGCGTAACAGTATAATATGTGGGTTTTAGACAGCATTGCGATCTTTTAACTGGAGTACGATAAATCCATATTTGTACATATACTTGCAGATATCGTTGTGACATCCATTAAACAGATTATATCACAAATGTATCTATATCTGTTCTACTTGACATATAGCTGCTTACGTTAATATTACTTACTTAACGTATGGGCAGTGGTTACTCTAGTGTCAGAGTTGTTCAAGCCGCCCAGTGAGCATCTGACATGGCTTAACGACTGTTACCTTATCGCTACAAGCGGGACCAACCGCTTCACATGTCCTCCGAAGCACGGAGATGCTTAGAGATTAAACTACTTTGGCGGTCACCCATCTATGAACTGACCGCGAGCCTAGTTGCTTAACCTCGCCGATCAGAGCGCCTCGTCAATATTTAATACATGCCAGTAATACGATGATAGTTTTAGGCAGCATTGCGGTCTTATAACTGGAGTGCAATAGATCTAGGTATGTATGCCACCAGTATTAACCGCCATTAAACAGATTGTATTACAGATGTATCTGTTCAATTTGTAGAGACAGTGTGAAATTACTGTAATGTTTGCGTATTCAAGTGCGACGATGCTTGTGTCCTCCTCCAATGTTTCCATCGATTGTTATTGCTAGTAATAACATAGAGACGAATAAGATAAATACTCTTTATTGCACACCAATTACAGATAAAAACAAAGGAAATATTAATTAGCTATTGAAATTGTACAATAGGCGGTCTTATCGCAGTCAGCGATCTCTTCCAGACAACCTTTGGATGGATATGAACCAGAAATAGACAGACAACACGATAAGGGTAGTGCAAGATAAAATAATTTAAGTAGGAATCTAAATACTTACAAACTAATAACGGTATTTACTTAATAGTAATACTACCATGTCATTAGATATAATACATACTTAATTACATAAACATAATAATATATACATAGATACATACATAATAAATAAAATAATATGCAAGGACAGTGGAAATGCATTCATAGTGACAAGTAGTGGTTTTTCACTAGTGTTTTGAACAAAACAAGGGATTGAGCACGTCTAATTGTTAAAGGCAACGCATTCCAGAGGCGAGCTGCCTCAACAGTAAAAGATTTACTAAAAAAGTTAGTGGAATGTGTTGGTAAAGACAGGTTTAGATTTTCTGATGATCTCAATGATCTCGCATGTGTATCACTTAGAAATTGAGGTTGTTCTTTAAGATAATAGGGGGTATAAGGATTAAAGATAATGCTGTATAAAAGGGACAAAATATGTGCATTCCGGCGAAGGCGTATAAGGAGCCACTTGAGTTTTGAACGAAATTCAGATACGTGGTCATACTTGCGGAGCCCAAATATGAACCTTATACAAAAATTTTGAAGTCGCTCAAGCTTGTCAAATTGCTCTTGGGTCAAATCGAGATAACTGGCATCAGCATAGTCGAGAATAGGAAGAAGGATGGATTGAGCAAGCGCAATCTTAGTGGTTACTGGTAAAAAATTTCGAAGCCTTCTCAGAGATCCCGCAGATGCAAAGACTCTGCGGCTAACCTCCTGTAATTGAGAAACCCAAGAGAGATCCTTGTCAATGTATATCCCCAAATTTTTCACTTTGTCACTTAAAGGTATAATTGCATTGTCAAACATTATGTTAGGGACTCGTGACCAATCAACTTTGGATCTCATTCTGGTACTGCCAACGATAATGGCCTGAGATTTGGACGGGTTTACTGTTAGCCCATAAGATTTACTCCATGTGCATATGTGTAAAAGATCTGAATTAATAGATTCTATAGCTTCCGGTAGATTATCAGGAGAGGCTCGGCTGTAAATTTGAAGATCATCTGTATAAAGGTGGTAGGACGAATTCAGATTTTTGGATATAGCATTAATGAATATGGCAAATAATAAAGGAGATAAAACGCCACCCTGCGGCACGCCAGCTGATGTATAGCTCCAGGAAGAGGTTGCATCATCGATACAAATTCGTTGGCGTCTGCCATACAGGTAACTGTGAAACCAATCAATTACAGTTGGAGATATGTTCAGAGAGCATAGTATACCGAGCAATATGTCGAAATCTACGGTGTTAAAAGCGTTGCTAAAGTCTAGTAGACAGAGCACCGTTAGTTCGCCACTATCCATAGCAGACAGATAACCTCAGGTTATCTGTGATGTGAATCAGTGCCGTAGTCGTACTATGACCCTGCCGGAAACCGGACTGAAAGGGATTGAGGAGAGAGTTCTTGCAAAGGAAGAGATTTAGTTGATTATAAATAAGACGTTCAAGAACTTTGGATAGGAACGGTAATATGGATATAGGACGATATTCGGTGAAGGATAAAGGATTCGATTTTTTAGGCAATGGAGTAATTTTGGCTTCTTTCCACTGTGTCAGGAAGGAGCCACTGGTTACGGAATGGTTCAAAATATGGGTGATATTGGGAAGGATCTCGTCTAGGATGGGTAGGATCATTTTACGACTAAGACAATCACTGCCAATTGCATTGGACGAGATGGACATTATGCTTCTCTTAACATCACAATAAGAAAATGATTAAAGACAAATTGGGTGTGATCAGGTGTTGGAAGTGCGGAAAGATAATTTAAAGTATTCGTTTTAGTTGCCCTTTGTATATTGGGCGAAGTAGAGACAACATTTCTCTACTTCGCCCAATATACTTCAGTAGATTTAGTAAATCTAAGTTCAGATCTTTTGGGATTGTGTTTTGACGTGACTTACCAACACCTAATGATCTCAGAAATTTCCAGACTTTAGCTATCTCCGTTTTCTACGGAACTATGGATATGTTGGCGTTGGGCTTGCCTACACACCTTGTTGCAGTGATTTCGGATTTCTACGAATTTTTCCCAGTTTGCCGAATTGGGGCGGGCGTTAAATTTTGACTTAGCAGCTACTTTCTTGTTCATAATACTTTTAAGGTTTTTTGTCAGCCACGGCGCTGGGAGATGTTTTAATTTAACAGGACGAGTGGGAGCGTATTTGTCATAGAGTTTTAAGGCTTTGTGTAAAATAATTAACCTTGTCGTCAATTGAATCAAGTGCAAAGAGGGGCTCCTAGTGCTTCCAAGAGAATTTCAGCTTTGTTGCTGAACCTAAGCAGACTGTATTTCAATACGCATAGAATTATAAAGGTTTTTTTTTAAAGTCGAGGGCGACAGACGAGGAAGTGGGACACTTGATGGTAAGTGATCACCGCCGCCCATGGACACTCAAAATACCAGAGAAGTCGCGGGTGCGTTGCCGGCCTTTAACAGTCAGCAAACAAGTGTTACTGACCGTTCCCCCACCACCCCAATGAGCTCTGGCGACCTTACTCACACTCAGAAACACAAAATTAAATTATTAATGTTATTATTAAGGAATTTCTTCTGTAAGCTGGGATGCTCTTTGAGCGAATAAACGCTGTGGCCCTACCTGTCTTAAAAGTACAGAATAATAATGTCCTCCCGGCCGGATTTCGGCCACGGCAGCCAGTCCCAATGGAGACTAGCCTATTGCGCAGGACATATTATAGTGCACAAGTGTGTGTGCAAACACAAGGGCACTTTGTATTCCATCACTCTCATGTTCCGATGGGACGACTCGCGACACGACTGGAAAGAGATCAGAAACAGGACCGACGGCTTTACGTGCTCTCAGTGGCACGGGGGTGTAATACCGCCAACTCCCAGACTTCGGGCTGATAGTGAGATAATTCTTTTTACGGAAAAAAATTTCTTTGTACGGAAAAAACCCATAGTCACTTTTTGGCCCGACCCGGGATTTGAACCCAGGACCTCATTATCTGCGGTTGGACATGCTGCCGTTAGATCAACGAGGCAGTCACATGTACAGAATAGTACGTATTAACAGTCTCTTATACTTTACTCTATTAATACCTAGAACGTCTATGTACCTTAAAAGTAGCTTGGTAATGTGTGGACTTATTTTTAATGCGTTACCGAGCAGTTTTAAACAGCTGCCTACTAACAAACTATGTAAGAAATTAAAAGACAAATTTTTTTACTCACTAGAAGATTATTTTAAAGTTGTCTAAAATAAATGTGAATTGTAGCACTATAAGTCGTGTGATTAATAAGCAATAATTTTCAATGTATAACTTTTAATTAAGATTTGCATGTCACAGATTGACAAAATGTATATGGCTTCAATTATATTATACTCCAACTCATGTACCTACATTTTATGCAAATATCTATTCTATTCTATTCTAATACAATACAATTCAATACGACTGAGGAGAGAATAAGGCAAGATCGACAGGTTTACGTGCTTTTTAGAGGCACAAGGATCACCTTTGTGAACACCTCCATCTTCTTTATTCCGGTCTGCTAGTGAAATATTATCATGCTTTTTTAGTGTTCCGTACCAAAAGGGTAAAACGGGACCCTATTTCTAAGACTTCGCTGTCTGTCTGTCCGTCTGTCACCAGGCTGTATCTCATGAACCGTGATAGTTAGACAGTTGTAATTTTCACAGATGATGTATTTCTGTTGCCGCTAAAACAACAAATACAATAAATATTTAAGGGGGCGGGAGCCCCGTACCATTATCTATAAAAACGCGCAAAAAATTCACGTATGTTGTATGGGAATACAACATACGTGAATTTTTTGCGCGTTTTTATAGATAATGGTACGGAACCCTTCGTGCGCGAGTCCGACTCGCACTTAGCCGGTTTTTTTAGCTCAACTCCGTATTCAAAACCAGGACTTAAATATCTTAAGTAATAAATATCTTGGGACAACTAACATTCTGCTATCTGATCCCAAACTAGGTAGGTATATATAGCCAGTACTATGGTAACCAGACAAATAAACATACTTATATATTTCTAAATACTTACAGATTATAGATAAGTCACTAGCGACTAGATCAACAGGCTAGTCAGATACTTGTGGCTGTAACCACAGCCACAGAAGAACATCCTACTAATATCATCAATATGAAAGTTTCTGTGTGTGACCGCCGTGTGTCATAGTGAACTTGCCCTTTGATCCAAAGGATGCGAGTTCTATCCTCGCACAAGAAAAATATTCGTGTTCATAAACATATCTACATATTTATCTTGGTCTGGGCATTCAATGTATATTGTAACTATGTATTACTTACAATACACATTGATCGAATCCCGGTAAGTGCAAATATTTGTGTGATGAGCACGAATATTTGTTTCTGAGTCATGGATGTTTTCTATGTATATAAGTATTTATCTATCTATATAAGTATGTATATCGTCGCCTCGTACCCATAGTACAAGCTTTACTTAGTTTGGGGCTAGGATGATGTGTGAATAAAATAATAAAATTTTAGCTATTAACGGCAAAATCAGTCTTTTTTTATGCTACACCAAGATGTTTGTTTTGTTTGATGTTTGTTTAATACATATTTTATCTTATTTACGCGACTCTAGAGTGGCATTCGTATGACAGAATTAAATGGTATCTCGATCTAATTAGTCTCAATATATTTATATATAAGGGATTTATTCTTATTCCCCCACCTACAATAAACAATGAACTCGCTCGGCAAGATACAGTGTAACAAAGGGTTGTTACTTGGCATGGATAGACCGCTACAACTTACGAGTGCACTCTGTAAACTTCATGGACTAAGTATCTATCAGATGATGCAAAGATCTGATGCCGCTTCTGTGTAGGCAATAAACTATGCATCAAAAAATATAATTTGTGTTATACATACATATTAACTAAGGGCTCTCACTCTACCTAGTTAGTTACCTCAAAAGTAGACGTAGCCTAAGGCTGATTTCAGAGTCGCGCCGGCGAGCGGCGCTGTCGAAACTCGCGCGCTTACAATTACACTAGATAGTAGTTGCGTTTCATAGTCACGCAGTTCAAACGCGCCGCCGGTGACACGCGCGCCGTCGCGTCGGCCAGCACTGCCCGAGCTCCTCTACTGGCAGCTAGCGTTTCAGAGTGACGCGTCTCGCACGCGCCGCTGTTGATACGCGCTGGCCTCCGGCGCTTGCCACGCGCATCACTCTGAAACCACCCTTAGCCATCGCCGCGTATAGACACTCTCAATACTAGAGCGGCTGCAAGTGCGTTGCCGGCCTTTAAAAAAGGAATAAGCTCGTTTCTTGGCAGCTGTCATGTCATATGCCGGATCCAAAATACCGAATGAACGTGAATAAGTTTTTACACACATTTTTTTGAACATTGACAGGATCAGATCAACATTCATTGTTGTAATTTCAAAATACAATACTAAAGATAAGATAAAGATTTATTTATTGCAAAACTGTGTACATGTTAGCTCTTATTTCTACGGCCATAACGAGACTGGGCCTTCGGGTAGCGCCTCACAAGACCGAGGCGCTATGGTTCCACGGCTTACGCCGTAGGGAGGAACCACCCAGTACGTCGATGCGTGTAGGTGACGCAGAGGTCAGGGTGGGGCGGTACATGAAGTACCTGGGCCTCACCCTAGACAGCCGATGGGGCTTCGAGGAGCACTTCGAGCGTCTGGCCCCCCGAGTGCGCCGGGTAACCGGAGCGTTACACCGGCTTTTGCCGAACCACGGGGGTCCCAGGGAAGAAGTTCGCCGCCTCTACGGAGGTGTCGTGCGATCCATGGTCCTTTATGGGGCGCCCGTCTGGTCTGAACGCCTGACGGGCGCCTCCCGCTGCAGAGCTATCCTGAACAGCCTGCAGCGTGTGGTGGCCATACGGATCGCACGAGGATACCGGACGGTATCCTTTGAGGCGGCGACACTCCTGGCGCGCCTCCCGCCGTTTCATCTCCTGGCGGCAGTCGACGCGACGGTTTACACCGAGATCCGCGTCCGCCGGGAGAGCGGTGGGGCGCCAGAGCAGACGCTCGTTGCCTATAGGCGGGATGTACACCAGCGCGTACTAATACAGTGGCGCGCAAGGCTTGAGTTGCGGCTGAACGCGCGCCAACGTGCCGTCGGTGCTATCCTGCCTCACCTCGAGGCTTGGGTGGGAAGGAAGGGCGGTTGCGTCACCTACAGACTGACTCAGATACTCACCGGACACGGGTGTTTCGGTGAGTATCTGTGCCGGATCGGCCGAGAAGTGACGACACATTGTCACCATTGCGGGAGCGACCTGGACTCTGCCCAGCATACGCTGGAGGAGTGCCCGGCCTGGGAGGCCGAGAGACGAGTCCTGGTCGCTGAGATCGGACGGGATCTTTCGCCGCCAGCAGTCGTGTATGCGATGCTGGCTGGCGACTTCACCAAATGGGACGCCGTGGTCTCCTTCTGTGAGGCAGTTTTGCTGCCGAAGGAGCCCGCCGAACGGGATCGGGAACGTGCCGATCCCGCTCGTAGGCGGATCCCGCCCGTCGGGTTGGCGGCGGCAGCCGTTAGCCCAACTCCCCTCGGGGCTGCGGTGGCAGTATGAGAAGTGTCCTCAACTGCCGCCACGTGCAAGCAGCCCCGGGAAGACAGCGAACTGTTTGTGGCGCAGTCGCTGTGCCGTACTGGCAGGAGTCGGCAAATTGGGAGGGCAACCCACAGTCCTCCCCGGGTGCGTGTCCCAACCATCTGGGACACGGCGCAAAAGAGACTTTTTGCGGGTGGCATGCATTAGCATTCCCCCTGCCTAATCAAAAAAAAAAAAAGGTCTTATTTCTAGGTTAAGATTCACAGTCTACCCAAATCGGATATGCAATACAAGGCGCAACAACGCGGCTTAAAAACTTAAATTAACTAAAACTAAAAATATTTTTTCCCAGAATATTCTTATAGATTATAAAAAACTTTACTACAAAGTATTGTTTCAAAATGGTACCTATTAATATCGTACCCACGTATTTGATAATGGATAGGTACTTACATATATCAAAATATTCTAATACCTCCAAAAACAATATCATATTTATTCAGGTTGTTTAATTATTAAAACAATACAAAAAATATACAGGGAAAGATAAAATGATTATTCAGAAAGATATATTGGTACCTAAGCTGCCTTTTATTAGATAAGATAAATCTAACTTTAACGTCCCCGTAAACTTTGCGAATGAAAAACTTGGTATAACAACTAATTAATCAAACAAAAACATAGTTTTACAAATTCTATTCTAAATTCAGAAGTTTATCGCTGCCAATTTTACTTAAATAAAACCTCATTTTTCCTCATAACAGGGGCTGGTCATAAATTACGTCACTTGTTAAGCGGAGGGAGACGATCACAAGTGCTGTGATGTTATACACTTCGCAGAGTCATTGTTTTGTTACACTTAGAGAACGTTTTTACTTCTTAAGCATTAAGCCAGTATTTTTGTGCAAGTTTAACCAGTGATTTCTTTTAACTGTCCAACGATTAATTAAATATTACTTATAAGTTATTTTGACCACACATTTCAATCAATGCAGGTATCTAATCTGAATCTGAATCAATTTACTGCTGTGCTTAAGCTAGGCGCTATACACCATAGAACTATAAATAATTAAGATTTCTGTGATTCTCACGTTAGAAGATCTATGTAATAATACAAAGAGAAAAGTATTCATCGTATAGTTAAGTCACATTAGCCATTCTTGGTTCAAATTAGTAAATTTATCTTTCTACTCGTATATATCTAAATATGCGAAACAGGGTCGGGACGATAGTAAAAGATTAAAATCTATGCTAACGTAAAATAGTGATAAATATTTAACGTAATATAGAGATGTTCCCTAACCACAAAAATAATAGGGATACGAATGTAAGAACAATTTTGTTTCAAACCACGTCAATTTGATGGCCTTTGTGGATCTACTTCAAAGAGCGCGTCTTGGATTTAAAGGGAAGTGAAATAGGAAGGTTTCATTTGTTTTTCATATGTGCGTATGAATGTGTTTGCCTGCATATGTATTGCTTCTTTCATTCTTTATAATTATACCTCTTCTTATAAAGACTGCTTGTTTACATGTTATTAATAAATCTTTTTAAAAAGCTTCAATGTGGTAGTTTTTCTGTGGTATGTATTGACTTAAAATGAACCATGTAAATTTTGGCACAGATTGATTGTTAGTGCACAATCAAACAGAAGCGAAAGCACAACGTGAAAACAACTTAGTTCGATTAATCTCAATATGTGTATAAAGCAAATTCCACTTTCTTTCAACAGTTTGTAATACAGGTAAAGACGGAAGCTTAATAAGAGGATCATTAGATGCTACGAGGTATCATGACATCAATGTTAATGTATACAACGTGTTATTTTGTAATATATTTGTCCATACCTACTGTATAGTAGGGCTTAGTTCTTGTATATTTTGTTATCTGAAACGACTGCCTCATTGGTCTAGCGGTAGCGTGTTCACCCGCAGAGAACGAGGTCCTGGGTTAAAATCCCGGGTCAGGCCAAAAAGTGATTTTGAGACTTTTCTGTAAAAAGTAAAAAATCTCAGCATCAGCTCGAAGCCTGGGAGTTGGCGGTATTATACCCCCATGCCTCGGAGAGCACGTAAAGCCATCGGTCCTGTACCTGACCTCTTTCCGGTCGTGTCGCATCGGATCATGAGAGTGACGGAATAGAAAGTGCTCCTGTGTTTGCGCAGACACTTGAGCACTATAATATGTCCCGCGCAGATGGCTAATTTCTGTTGAGACTGACCGCCGTGGCCGAAATTCGACTAGGAGGACATTGTTATATTTTGTTATGTATGTAGGTATAAATTTGATTATTTAATGATAGCCTTCTAGTCTGTATACCTGCTTCGTTGATGGAGCAAATAATATCCAAACCTTTATTCACAAGAACTTATTCTAATGAATGCATGTCAGTGTTCGTTGTACAGATTTATTAAAATTTTACTAGCTGTGCCCGCGACTTCGTTCGCGTGGATGTCGGAACTTAAAAATGTATTTTTTTTGTGTAAAGCGCTGTGGGAGGATACCGAAAACATTTTTTTAATTTAATTTAGTGCTTCTTTATTTTACCTGTGAAACCATCTGCAGCGTACACAAAAACGTTATTGGGGTTGTTTACGCGTGAAAGAGCTACGTATAGTTGACCATGGGAAAAGCATCCAATACTTAGGTCCACCCCCGCAACGGATAATGTCTGGACCTGAGCTTTACTAATCGTCATGGCATAACAGAGACTGACTGGGAATTGCACTCGTTTGAAAGAGAAAGGAAAGTTTTTAGGAATTATAGGTATCCTTGGAATAAAAATAATATCACCGGCGCCGCAACCTGTTAATATTTCAGCTTCGATAATGTTGCAGATTTGTGACTTTGAGCCGAGTGCCATTACAAAGTTTGCGAGGACATAAATTTCTGAGGAGAATTATTGGTACACCAATTTTTAAAACTATTTTGTGGGCTGAAAGTCCGGGTGTGCTGAGGGAATCCAAAAATTCTACCGGGTACCAAAAATTCTAGAAGATAACGCCACGCACTGCGTTATCTTCTTCCATAAATGTATTTATTGAGCTATATTCTCTACTATTACCGGACGCATGACTCAATATTTTGAAATTAATAGCCGCAGCTTGGTCATTGTGGGGAGTCAAAATAGCTCGCTGACATAGCCAAGAACCGGCTTGATTTCCCATGTTTGTGGTATCTCCGTAGGGTCCATATTGGCTCACCTAAAGTTCTTTACCCGAAATTGTTCTTCCTAACGATTTGTAATCCGAATTATCACTCTTGTTAAAATTTTTTTTTCATTCATACTATTTGTAGTGCTACCGGCGATGTTCATAACACTCATGTTTTCGAAAATTGTAATCAATAATATCATTAATGTAAATATATTTAAACTCCTACTGTTTTTTATCATAACGATTTAATCCCTAAACATACTCACCATAATAATTACACCGCGGAGGATTAAAATTAAACGTACATGCAATAACTATAGGACCAATTCGGTTCTGGCACTTCGCCGGCCGCTACCGCGGCACGCTCGCTTCGCTCGCTCGGCTCGTGCGTTGCGGGGTCACCGTTCTAACCTAACCTAACCCAATAATTATGAATAGGACCTATTCGTTTCTGGAACTTGCTCAATGATTGGAGCGGGACTCTGGTTTTGCTCGCTCGGCTCTTGCGTTATAGTCGCAGTTCCAACTAAACTTAAACTAATGACTATAAATAGTACCGTGGCTAAACAAAAAAGATATGACTTTGAATAATAGTATAAACGATGGTTATGTTGAGAAAATATAGGAAAACAAATAAAAGTATAATAGATGTTTATTGCTACTGACATTATGAAGTTGAATGCTTCGGAATTATTAACATTAGAGACAAAGTAATTAGGAGTTTTGATGTTATGATGAAAAATGTTAGGAAGAACATTTTCGGATTTCCAATTATCGGAGTTGAAATTTTAGGTGAGCTTTGGCGCACCCATCTCCGTACACAGAAGAAATTAGCTCTTGCTGTGGTGTAACGTAAGAACAGAGATTACCAATCAAAATAACTTTTCCATCTTCTTGTACGGGGTATGTGCCATCGCCTATTTTTAACAATAATAAACTCCTGTGCCTTTTCGCAGCCTCTGACTGATCGGGTTCCCTCCTATACTTATAACTATCATTTGAATAGCCAATAAGGACCTGTTGTGACAATTTTCACGTACCCTGTCAGTAATTTGTCCATCAGTATTTAGTTGTACATGTCTCATAAAATCTTCAGCAAACTTGTCATGGTACTTTTGCCATAACTATTTAGCGTCCGATAACGCACAAAAGGTCAATAAGATGGCAAACAAATGTCGCAAGCGATGTGGACTATCGCTCACGCATGCTTCCGCTAGAGCGTCATCCCAATGCTGACCTCCAACTAATAAATGGCGTGCTCGGCAAGCGGCCTGGTATGTGGGATGTTCAATATCATCCACTTTACGGCGCTCAGCAAAAGACGTAGGTCCTCGCTCTACATGGATCAGACTGTGGGATGAACTCACACGTGAGCTCGCCACGTGAACCTGCCCGCCTTCCTCAAGTCAATTCCAGCTAACTTGAGAGTTTGACTTTGCGATTTGTTGATGGTTATCGCGACACACACTTTTATAGGGAACTACAGTATTTTAAACTGAAAAGGGAGATCATTTGGCACTAACGGAATACGTGACACGAACACTGTTTCTCCCTGGGCGGATCCAGGCATAATAGTAGACTCTATAACACGATGCAAAGTTTTGACTTGAAGCCTCACAACCATTATAGGTGTATACCTATAATGGTTGTGATTGGATGTATGTTGCGTGTGGGTATCCACACGCAACATACATCCCCTATTATGCGCCCTTAGGAGTGGAAATTCCTAAAATCCTGAAATACATATTTTTTATTTTTAACGGAAAGGCCAAATACCAATTTTCATGCTTTTCACATAAAAAACACTTTTCATACAAACTTATATCCCCTATTTTACGCCCTTGGGGAGGAATTTCCAAAAATTCTAAATTATTTATTTTTATTTTTGGCTGAACTACTAAATATTAGTTTCAATGCCTTTAACTTCAAAAAATTACGGATTTTCATATAATCTTTCATTCTCTGTTTTACCCCCTTAGGGTTAGTATATCCAAAAACCCCTTCCTTAGTGAATGCATACGTCATAAAAAGTACCTACCGGGAAAATTTCAAGTCTCTAACCCCAGCCGTTCAGTCTGTTCATTGATATGTCAGTCAGTCAGTTTCCTCTTTTACATAGGTAGGTATATAGATTTGTGCTGAGAAAATTATGAGAGACCTGGTTAATTTACTACATTCAATCGGACAGGCTCAATAAAATTCAAATCGTCTGTACATTCGCGTTACAAACGAATCGACAGCACAAACTTTCGATCGATTGACATTATAATTTAAAATTAAATTATAACAAATCCAACCATGTACATAATTCAATTTGCCCAAAGAAAACAGAATATTTTAATAACCAATTTTGGACAACGACATACTTCTAGCCAAGCAAGACCTTATTTCGAAACAATTCGGAACATTCTAAGCCCTACGTAACTCATGCAATTAGCAAACACGGGCAAATCTTAACACCGCGGGTCAAAAGCAATGCACAACGACATCTATCGAAATAAAAATCAACTATCAAGCACAACGACATGTATCGAAATAAAAATCAACTATCAATAATTTAAAATGAAATTATAACAAATCCCACCTTCTACATAATTTAATTTGCCCAAAGAAAACAGCTTTTTTTAATAACCAATTTTGGACAACGACATACTTCTAGGCAACCAAGACCTTATTTCGAAACAATTCAGAACATTCAAAACCCTACGTAACTCATGCAATCAGCAAACACGGGCAAATCTTAACACCGCGAGTCAAAAGAAATGCACAACGACATCTATCGAAACATAAATCAACTATCAACCTAGTTCATTCAGAAAAGACATGTCATAATATGCACAATGACATCTATCGGACAGTTTAGTTCAACTATAAACATTAGTTCATCTTGAAGTACCGAAATGTGTGTTATTTTTCTCCATGATTACTTTAAAATCTAATATCTTTTGATAGACTGAACCGATTGCAATAAAACAAAAACAAAATGTTACCTCAGGTTACGCTCAATCGTTGTGTATAAAAGTTATCTACATTGCTTTCGTATATTTTACGTGATACCCGAACATATAAACAGACAAACAGACAAACAGACAAACAGACAAACAGACAAAAATTCTAAAAATGCTGGAAATGGGTTCTATTGGTTGTCCTTTAATACCCTGGCTATTTTTTTTGGATTTTCTTTTCATGTACAAAAATGATTTTTCTACAGATTTATTATATGTATAGATTATATAAAATTATGTTTGGTTATTTCTCTTCTTTGTATCCTTGTGTCTACAATATTTTTTGCTTTCTATTGTTAATTTTCACTTGATCACATTCGAGTTTATAGAACATCTTAAGGGAGAGGATTTCTTACAACCTCCAGCCGGTAGTAAGGAATTAGAAAAGTGGTCACTTTGCTACTAGCTGCTTCTGCCGCCGCCGCCGAAATTCGGCTAGGAGGACATTATTAGTATTGGCTGATTTGAACAACAATTATACAATACTTTGGGCATTGTCCCAATCATTCTCAAAGTATTCTCTATCGAATAAAAAAATGTGTTCAAACATCAGAGAAACCATGTGAAAAAATCCGCCGAAGTCGAATGCCTATGATCCTTCTTTTGAAGTTAGTAAATAAAATGTGTAGCTTTAATAATATTGTATATAAGGTAAAAAATGGACGTCGAGATCTATGGAAGCACACTCTACCTATTTATTAGGCATATATAAACTAAAAAACGTGTTATGTTAGTAAGTCCTTTAATCTTTTCTGTACGCATCTTAATCTGTGTCCATTTTATATTGCGTTTAATCGGGCGCCTCTTCACGCAATACATTATGACCTAGTACATTTATGCTACCTGATAATTTTCCCCGTGTGAGGACAGGATAGAATATAACATTTCCTAGCCACACGATTAAGAAAAACTGAGTAATTTGAAAGCCCAGAATAGCTGTGTTACAATTTTCTCTTTCGCTGGGCTAGCTACCAACCCAATATGTATATTCAAAATCAAGCAGATTTTACTGTGAGCGAGAGCCAGTAGCTTAACCAAATGTAGGTAAGGTTGTATTATGGTTGTTTTTGTCGGGCTGGTTGGGGATAGTTTGTCCTGAGTTTGCGTGTAATTATATTATATGTATGTATGTATTTACAAAAGAAAAGTGCTATTTGTAGTATATCAGCTATCTGGTTTCCATAGAACAAGCTCTGCATACTTGGGGATCAGATGGCCGTATGTGAATAATGTCGCAGGATATTATTGTTATTCAATTCAATTCGTCCATAATGGATAATGGTCTTTGTGTATAAGCTAACCCAACGAAGGGCTATTTCCTCTTTTCTGTTTAATTTCTATTTACTTTCCTCGTAGAGCAGTTCAGAAAAAATACAAATAACAATGTAATATTATTACACATTACATACATACATACATAGACTCACGCCTGTTTCCCAGAGGGGTAGGCAGAGACAACGGATTTCCATTTGTCACGATCTTTGCATACTTCTTTTGCCTCGATTACTGTCATTATATTCTTCATACATGATCGCCGGCTTAGGGTACTTCTGACCTGCCCTTTCTTGAGAACATCTCCAATTTGTTCAGAGAATGTTCGACGTGGTCTTCCCCTTCCGGTTGTCCCATTCACAGAGGCCAGGTATACTTCTTTTGTCAATCTTCTTTCATTCATCCTTCCTAAATGGCCAAACCATCTCAGCATGCCTTTTTCAATCTTTGTGACTACATCCTCTTTCACACCACAAATAATATTGTTACAATTATTTATTCCGTAGTACTTACTACGAGAAAAAGAAAACAGAAAATAATATTATAATATTATTTTTATTCATTGTCTCGTAGAGTGAGTGTCTAACTAGGAAATTATCTAGCAAAAAAAAATCCTTTGTTGAGTCAGTATGTGTGGCAAGCTTTACGGGTTGGTTAAAATGGATACCCTTGAGGAACGATCACTTAATACACAGGTTCTATTTTACTATTTCAGTACATGACCCTAAAATAAACAATTGTTAGAAGCCATTTGTATGTGGGCACTAAGAATAATGGAAAGCTGCAGAAAAACTTACTAGTGCGAAGAAAATAATAAACGAAGAAATACAATACAGTATTATATCGATATAAAAGAGAGCCACAGTATACAAATATGAGGTATTATATAGTAGTTTTTCATTGATTTAAGTTCCTTCCATAAGACTGCTAAAGAAAATTCCTTACAATTTTTATTTATTTTAGAAATACATTTCCTGCCCTAGGATAATAAATCCATCCATCGCAGGATAATTTACGATCATGAAATTTATAGACACAGAGCAAAACTAGGCTCACAATAATCATTTCTGGGTTAAACTATTAGTTTTTCTGTCCGGGGTTTGAATCTGAAACATAAAGGCACCGAGGCAGTAGAGAAACAGCGACCTTAACCACTGAGGTCCTATAGTGGAATATCTGTCACCTTCAGTGATGAATATTCTTTAGCAAATGGATTTGACCAGTGAAAGTATCTTTTAGGTAGAAGTGAAAGAGAATTATTTTTACAGCATATAAACACAATAGTATAACAATTTGATTACAAAAACATTGAAACCATAATTTGCATGAAAGGAGCTTTCTCCTATTTTTATGAATGTAAAGTAATGAATGAAAAAATCTATATTTAAATTTCCATGTGTGTTAAATTGGTTTTTGGTGTAATCCCATGCTTTGAATAAACCGATATTTAGAAACCTTTCACAATTTAGGAAATTGTATAATTCATATTGGCCAGTTCACCGCTGACTAGTGAAAGCCATGTTTATATAAAATCAAGAGAAAATCATTTTAACACAACATGAAACAATGGATTTGTAATTCGTTTACAAAATATTAAGACTTATATTGATATGCATTAAAGAAGCTTTCTCTCATTTCTATAAAAGTGAATAGTGGTTATTAAATATATTTTAATATATATTCGTACGTAACAGATAAATTCCCATGTGTGTGTCTTCCTTTTCGATACAGAACTGCTTCGGGTAAACCAATTTGTATAATAGTCGTTCCAAATTTAGGTATCCTTTGCATGCATGAGTTCTAATTGTTACAAATTTGTAAAATCATTCCACAAATTCCCTATTGAATAAATAATTAAATAATATATAATTGAATCCCCTGGCACACCGAGATTTTGTATATAACGTTTCATAAATATTTAGAAGCGCAGGGTACATGGAAGATGGTTGCAGTTTTTCTTTGTAACAATGTCACACAGATCATCCTCGCCCCAAACTAAGCAAAGCTTGTACTATGGGTACCAGGCGACGATAAACATACTTATATAGAAAGATAAATACTTATATAAATACATAGAAAACATCCATGACTCAGAAACAAATATTCGTGCTCATCACACAAATATTTGCACTTACCGGGATTCGAACCCAGGACCACCAGCTTCGTAGGCAGGAACACTACCAACTAGGCTACGATAACCGTCATTGTGATTGACTCATGCATGCAGAGTTTCAGAGTTTAACAGCTGCGTTTCATTATACCCAGGCGGTGCGTAGGTACACTTACTTACTAATATCGATTAACAATACAAAAGAGTAAGTAAGTACGAGAATAATATAGATTGGTCGTATATTTCATAAGTTATCAAAGAACCTTCTTACAAAGACGGATGAAAGATTTCTTTAGAAAACCAATCCTGAATACGATTGCGAAGTTTCTTAAGAGCTGAGGTCAATGACTTTATGTAATTAATTAAGGTAATAATTTTAGACATTATTCTGAATCAGAACTAACCTAACAAAATATAGTTAAGTGTACTGACCAAACTTCTTTCCAACTTAATCCTTAATCAGGCAATGGCCTAAGTTACCACCCTATTTTAAACTCTATTGTCGCGTAATAAGAGTTCAAACCAATGATTTATTAACATACGCTATGACCGATTGAGCGTAACATTTAGATTATAATGATCAGCAATCTTTACGAATGTATAATAGGGTAATCAACCTACGAATTAAATTCTTTACTAATTAAATTATTTCTCATTACTAATTAAATTAAATTTCAGAACTGTTGGTTGTGTCTCAAAATGATTAATGTTACTTTTATTATGACGTTTTTATGTTCTCTTTTTAATATATTAAAACTAAAATAAATCCTTAATCAGACAACCGATCGAGCATATATTGCGTTTACCTGCTAAATAATTTCAGTAAGTGGACCAAATCTCGTGTATATGCCCCATTGAGTATTTTTCGCCGGAGTGTCTCAACTGGGCCGTGTTGAAACCGGTAGTATAGACACCCGCTAAGTTTGTTTCGCTGGGTCTTCTCAGTTGGGGCGCATTGGTTCCGGTGGAAGCATTAAAGCGCGACCGTCGTTATAAACACAAGGTCCGCCATATTAATAACATTTAATTCGTACCTTAATATAGACAGAACTATTCAGACAATATGTAGTAAAAATAAAGCTAAAATTAAAATTTAGATACTTAAACCTACACATAATCCTTGACAATAACTTAATTTAAGTTAGCTAAATATCGTTACTGTTATAAAATAAATCTTATTGTAAATTATTTCCTACAATCCGTGTACCTAAATATCTATATGTACCTAGAAATAATTATAAATTAATTATATGTTACTACGAATATGTTCTGACTATTTACAATTGTTTTTTTTTCAAGTCTACTGGAATAAAAACCATTTTTATGTTATTTTATTTTATTTACTACGCAGAATCTATAGAGGACAGTTTTAAATATACATAATATCTCGAGACTATAATTTTATTAATTTTTTTCCCGTCGTCTGCCTCGAGTTCTAAACACCCCTTGTAGCATTATTAGAAGGTGATCTTTGAATTAAGCTCTGTTAACAGTAAGACATTACGCTATTTCTTTGAAGATACTGATCTTAATCCTAAGCCAATTAAAAGAATCCTCTCCTTTGCCTATAGGAATGTGGACAGAACCATAAACTCACAGAAAGGGCACGATTAAAACTTGAATAGCATGCTGCAATATAATATTTTTGTTTTATTAAATAAACGTAAGTGTATACATTGCACAAGTACATACTGAATAAGAAGTGACTACAATTTAATAATACAGAGAAAATAATATATGGAAATATTTGCATTCAAGTTGGGTTCTTTTGCGGAAAGTGTGCCCAAAAATCTGGTGACGTTACCTCGTTGTATAGCCAAGCTTGTACGCAGGCCGAGGTATACGGCAGCCCTTGAGTTACCCCAAGTTCCAACTTTGGGTCGGGACAAGTCCGTTAAAATTTTCGTGTTTCTGAACCCCAGGGGGCGATAGTTAAAAACCCAAACGGATGAAAAATATCACCGAGGTATACTATTATAATTTTTGTAATGAAGTATAAAATTTGTCGTAAAAATTTTACAAATATTCAGTTTCATTAATATACTAAAAGACTTTTCATAATGAAGACCTCATTTAATGAAAAAAAAAATGTTGAAATTATTACCTCCTTCTTTACCAGTCAGTTAAAACATATAACAACATGAAAAATACGCCACTTCTATGATCATTGGATGCACTATGGTATTCCAAAACCTGTTACTTTTGTAAATCAGGATCAACTGTCATCATCAAAAAGCCGCGAAATGATATTGTTTCCCGGAGATGATAATCTTGGGTCACGGGAAGCATCAAAAAGATGGTAATCCGTTTAATTTTAATGCTTTTTAGGCAGTGGATTTTCAAGAGTTTTTGAAGGTGATACGGTTATCAAAGTTAGAATTATCTGGTAGATTGTGAAGATAGAAGAAGATTGTGCGTGTTTAAATTATCTAGTTTGATATTAACCCATGTATTAGATTGACGGTCACCGTAGCCTAGTTGGTAGTTCTCCTGCCTACGAAGCTGGTGGTCCTGGGTTCGAATCCCGGTAAGTGCAAATATTTGTGTGATGAGCACGAATATTTGTTTCTGAGTCATGGATCTTTTCTATGTATATAAGTATTTATCGATCTATATAAGTATGTATATCGTCACCTGGTACCCATAGTACAATTTTTGCTTAGTTTGGGGCTAGGATGATCTGTGTGACATTGTCCCTAGATATTATTACTTTTGAAAAACAAATCGTTCTTAATTTACAGATGTGGTGAGCCAATAAAAATAAATACCTTGGGATAACTAATACACTACCTTCTGATTCCAAACTAGGCATAGTCAGTACTACAAACAGTAAACAGATAACTGATAAAAATAGTTATACATTTCTAAATATATAAAATTTTTACATACATTACACCTAGACACAGAATAAATAATCGAACCCAACACCTCTGACTTAGCAGTCAGGGTCAGGCCAGGATATAATATGTTATGCAAATTATGACGTCATCTATGTACCTTAACCCAAGTATTTCTAAAGTTAACCACAACCATAGCGTCTACAGCTCCTGCCCTGGTATTGTATAGAATTATCTATTAAGAAGCAAGCTCGAATCGTCCTCCCAACTCTAAAAAATCGTGAATTTTTGCTTTTAGCTTTCCGTTGAACAAAACTACCTATTTGCTGCATACCAATTTTCTGCAACGGGCGCTTTGCGATTGCAAACTAAGTCAAAAAATATTTTCGATAATCAAATAAAAATTAATGCAATAAACATTTCTATGAATAATGTAAAATTTAGGCAAAAGAAGGATGCAAAGATGGTGACAAATGGAAATCCGTTGTCTCTGCCTACCCCTCTGGGAAACAGGCGTGAGTCTATGTATGTATGTATCTATGTAAAATTTCGTGAATTCCAATCAATACACATTTCAATCGATGATGGCGTTACATTGAAAATTTGTATGAATTCCATTCAATACATTTATTTTATTTGTTATGTTAAGAACTTGATTTATTCCGTTAATGTATCTTGACAATTTTATCTAGTACAATATACTAGAACAATTTCAAACCATCGTGTTTTTCTTTTTTTTAAGTATCCTAAAAGATACATTTTAAAAAAGATAGTTTGAAATTGTGTAAATAGGAAAAATATATAGTTAGCTCTAATAAATCCTTTTTTGGCAACACTAACTATGTTAAAGTAGTTTTTTTTAAGGCAGAGTAAATGATAATAATCTACTTTATGTATCTTACGACCACAAATAACCTTTTTTACTTTATTAGGAAACAAACATATAGTATCAGTTTGAATTTAAAGTATCCCGCACAGAGTATATAATCAGAGTATACAAATGTGTTCATTAAGTCACTCAGTTCAGGCAACGGGGCATGCCTCTTTAAACGTAACTATCTATACATATAATAAAATCGTAGGAAAGTCAAAACTGTACATTGAATATTTTTTTTAAGGTTACCTGGGGCGTGATCTACAATCGATGTCGAAGCCAAAAATATAGTTTTTTTAATTTTTGTCTGTTTATCTGTTTGTCTGTATGTATGTCCAGGCTAAACTCAAAAAGTACTGCATGGATTTACTTCAAATTTTGCATGAATATTACTAAGAGGTCGGGTCAACATATAGGCTACATATTATCACGCTATCACCTACGTGGGAGGAGTTGTGATAATTTATAAAGTTTAACGCGGGTAAAACCGCGGGGCACAGCTAGTAATCAATATTACTTTGATTATTAGCCAACTTTAAAAGATGGGGTTATTAAGTCGACTGTATGGCAAACATACCCCATGTTTGCGCATTCAATGTTCCCGTATTGGGCTGTCTCACCGGTGTACAATCGTTTCCCATAAACTGTTGGGACTGCCTCGTACCTTGCTCATAATAAAAGGGCATCACTTACTCATGATGGCGTGGAATCCGTCCGTGCGTGCTTCGGCGAACATTGTAGACCCGCTACAATGCAGTCCCATGATCTCATCAGCACCCTAAACGCATTGCATGCCAACAGCCTATAGCTAAACTACAGATTACACGTGTAAAACGATTAACAGGAAATTCCGATTCTTATTTTTATATTCGAGAAGTTCACAAAAGTTTCTTACGATAATACTTTGAAGGATTTAACCTTCAAAGTATTATCGTAAGAAACTTTTGTGATACACAGTGACTGAACGTGTATCCCCGTATTTCTCCGTATAGGACGAATTAATTATGTAACCCTTTTTTCTGTTATAACCTGAGGACCTACCGCGTAATTCTCCGATCATCGTGATCATTATCCGCGTTCTACTAGATCAAGGTTAAAAATGGCTAAATCATTCGCTTCAATCGGTTTCAACGTTGAAAATTTATTCCGGAACATTTATCACGTCACATGTGCTCATGGAAGCCGATTGGATCAATGATTTAGTCATTTTTACCCTTCATCTATTGGAACGCTGATCAAGATTACGATGATCAGCAGTCCCGCCTGAAGCAATGACTTGTCAATCATAAATGTTATACATGTGAGGAATTATTGTCGTAAATTAATATATATTACTAGCGGCCCGGTACGTGCTTCGCTACGTATAAGGCATAGTAATAATAAAATGATTATTAAGTTCATTTATTGAAACAAAAAATATTTTAAATTGCTAAAAGATGTTGATTTTACACTTTTTCAAGACTTTTTTAAAATTTTCTCTACATACAAACCTTCCCTGGACTTCCACGAATAATTCAAGACCAAAATTACCCAAATCGGTGAAGGCGTTGTTGAGTTATAACATTACAACGAAAAGTGGCATTGATTTATATATATATATAGATTATATGACTTTATAATACATACATACATACATAGACTCACGCCTGTTTCCCAGAGGGGTAGGCAGAGACAACGGATTTCCATTTGTCACGATCTTTGCATACTTCTTTTGCCTCGATTACTGTCATTATATTCTTCATACATGCTCGCCGGTTTAGGGTACTTCTGACCTGCCCTTTCTTGAGAACATCTCCAATTTGGTCAGAGAATGTTCGACGTGGTCTTCCCCTTCCGGTTGTCCCATTCACACAGGCCAGGTATACTTCTTTTGTCAATCTTCTTTCATTCATCCTTTCTAAATGGCCAAACCATCTCAGCATGCCTTTTTCAATCTTTGTGAGTACATTCTCTTTCACACCACAACGCTCTCTTACATCAGTATTTCGAATTCTGTCTCTCAAAGTCACATCACACATACTTCTCAGAGCTCTCATTTCCACTGCATTTATTTTACTTTCATTCTTTTTCTGCTATACCCAACTTTCACTTCCATACATTAAAGTTGGCACTAACACTCCATCGTGCACGGCTAGTCGAGCCTTCTTTGATACTTGCCGGCTACTCATAAAGGCGTGTAGTGCCCCATTCGCTCTGTTCCCCGCATTTACTCTTCTAACAATATCTTTTTCATATTTCCCATCTCTCGTAAACAAAGTTCCCAAATATACAAACTCATTCACCTGTTCGACTTTCTCTCCTCCAATCACAATATCACACGCTGTCGTGTATTCATCCCTCTCAAATACCATTACTTTCGTCTTACCTACATTCATTTTCATCCCTTTCCTTTCAAAAGATTCATACATATTTGTTACTATCACCTGCAACTCGTCCGCCGATGATGCAAGTAAAACTTGATCATCAGCGTAAAGCAGACATTTGATGAGTAACTCATTCATCCTTACACCGCATTCACTTTCTTTCAAATCTTTTAAACAGCTATCCATGAATAGGTTAAACAACCACGGTGACGCTACACATCCCTGTCTAACACCCTTTTGGATGCTAAACCACTCGGTGTATGACCCGTTAATCCTCACGCAAGCTCTGGAATCCCTATAAAGAGATTTCAGTGCTTGAACAAGGTTGTCGTTCAACCCACACATGGACAGTACCGACCATAGTTCATTCCTCAACACTCTATCGTAGGCCTTTTCTAAGTCTACGAAGGCACAGTAGACCTTTTGGTTTTTGCCCAAAAACTTCTCTACTATGCTTCGCAGAGAAAAGACCTGATCCGTGCATCCCATTCCTTTCCGAAAACCCGCCTGTGCATCCCATATTTTCGCATCGGTTTCTTTCACAACTCTTTCAACCAATACTTTTGCATACAACTTACCAACGACGCTGAGCAGACTAATGCCCCTATAGTTTTTACAGTCTTGCCGTGAGCCTTACAATGACAGCCTTGCACCAATCACTTGGCACTTGGCCGGTGGTATAGCATAGATTGAAAAGGCTGCACAGCTGACTCGCTATGACGCCATGTCCAGCCTTCAACATCTCGGAAGTTATCCTGTCATACCCTGGTGACTTACCTGATTTCATAACCTTAATAGCTTTCACAATCTCATCCATACCAATTTCATCTTTACATTTGTTCTCGTCTATACTTAGTGAACTACGTTCACTCTCTGTTACACCTCTTTCATACAAACTTTCAAAATACTCCTTCCAACGTTTTAACACGCATTCTTCCCCTTTCACTATATTTCCATCTTGGTCTCGTATGGATTTCAGTTCTGAGGTTTGAGTTATGCCTCTTACTGATCTAACGGATTTCCAGAAAAACTTAATGTTCGTCTGAAAATCCTTAGACAACCTTCTATCAAAATTATCCTTTTGTTCATTTTTCTTTTCGTTCACCACATCCTTTACAATTCCTTTCATTTTCCTATAATCATTCCAGGCCCTTTCTATATCCTCATTCGTCGCCTTATGCATTCGTTCGTTTGCTCTGGTGGCTAGCCAGTCTAACCACGCTTTCTTCTTTTCACATACAACTTTTTGTACACTTTTATCCCACCAAATATTCTTCATCTTTCTTCCTCTTCTTCTCTTTATAACACCACATAATTCACCAGCTACACTCACCTCACCTTCTTTGACTACCTTCCATAGCTCTTCTACTTCTCTTATGTCTTCAGATCCCTCAAACTTCTCAACCAACTTACTTTTGTACTCATCTGCCACTTCTTCCTCTTGCAGTTCCTCTACTTTTATTCTCTCTAGTACACTTTTAGTCTCAGGGATTCGGTGGCGCCATCCTTTGGACAGACCACTTATTCGGCTCATCACCAGAAAGTGGTCTGTATGGATTGCGGTCCCACGATAGACTCTTGTGTCTAGAACATGCTTTCTCAGTCTTTCATCTACAATCACGAAGTCAATCATACTCTTTCTCACATCTTTCCTCTCTCGTGTAAACGTATGGATTCTTTTATGTTCAAACATAGTATTTGTAACACAAAGACCCCATTCCAAACATATCTCAAGCAGACTGTACCCATTCTCATTCTCACTCTCGTCACCGAATTGACCTAGTACTCTTTCAAAACCATCACGTTTTACCCCAACCCATCCATTAAAATCACCTAACATTATTACTCTTTCATTATACCGACTTAACCGCAACACATCTCTCAGGGTCTCCCAGAATGCCTTTCTTTCCTCTTGTTCTCGCTGTATTACAACTGCACCCATATCTACAGGAGCGTACACTCCTACTAGGAAGATACGGGTCATACCAACTTTCATTCTCAGCCACATTACTCTTGCATTCACGCATTCGAACTCAGTCACACACTCAGACATACTTGTGGAAAGAATGAGACCCACACCTTGGCAAGCTCGGGTGGTGTTCGGTACTCCAGACCAATACGCCGTGTATAGTCCGTGGTTTGTAGTATCACACCCTTTCCGCTTCGTCTCATTCACACACAACACATCGATCCGCTTTTCACTCATCAGCTGACATACTTCGTCCATCTTACCTTCTATTCCTCCTCCAACATTCAACGTAGCAAAACGGCTCTCCGTTGACCACTTTTCGCCTCTCTGGGAAACGAGACGTGACGGGTGGCGGACCACGTCGCCGCCATTTAAAGGATTAAAATTTCTTATCTCCATTGCGTTCCCACGAGTATTAGGGACTAAACGGTCCACCCTCGCAGAGCCCTATACGGGGGTAAGGCGGATCCGTGCTGTGTCCTATGACCGCCAACATAGACACCCTCCGTTATCGACCAGAATACCCTCTGGCCATGGATCCCTCAGCACGGGTCGGATGACACTTTGGATCGGGGTTTTGTTTCAGGTATGCTCCCTCGGACTAAATAGCTCACTTGTGCTCGTCCCCTGCGTCTCGGTGAGAGTACAGTAAGCCAGCTAACTCGGCCTGTGAGCGCCGCCGTTGGTATGCATAATTATGCCTACTCTTCCGCCGCCGCTCTAAGTTACTATCCTGTACTGATAGTAACTATGCTATCGTAGGCCTCTGATGAATCCTAAGATTCTAGAGCCCCCGATAGAGGCAGTTTAAGGTCATACCCGGGACTTTATAATAATCTAATTTAATGTTCAAATATTGTAATTATGCCTATTAAATTTTTTTGCCATATTTTAAATTATCAAATTAATAAAACTGACTTGTAAAGGTTTTACGCAATGCTACTAATATTATAAATGCGAGATTTTGTGAGTATGAATACATGGATGTTTGTTAATCTTTAACACAAAAACTACCGAACGGACTTTGATGAAATAAGTATAACCCCGTTGCTATTCCGATGTATACCTAATACATCGGAATAGCAACGGGGCACCGCTAGTAAAGAATATGGATAATAATATCAATTTTGTGTCTGTTAATCATAATTAGCTCGTACGGGTTTATTAAAAAAAAACTAAAAATCGACCTTATTTTATAATGTGAATGCCTTTTTAAAATTAATCTCGAAACAGAAAACTGCCAACTACTGCTTTCCAAAACGTTACCCAAAATAAAACGATACAAACAAAATAATTTGCCCACATTGGTGGTTTAATCAGCTATCACATTAGACTGGGCGGTGGTTAACCGACCGAATGTAAACTGTTGTTTATCTAAGCACAAATCTAGTGGTTGCGGTCACTCGTGGCTCCAACAGATTGCTTTTTGCTATGGTCGCATATTCCGTTTTGTAAGATCGGCTGTGGGATGTGGGAAGCGGTAATTGTGGTATGGATGTGGTTTCAATGTTTTTATCTATCATACTAAAGAAACCTATATTTTCTACCAGGTTTAATGAAAAGCTATACAAAATAAAATACTTCTAGAGTAAGAAACATAATGCCAATTACAGATTTTTACGAATATACCAACTCAACACACTTACAATTCTTCCTATAATACTGTTACCTACTTAATCAGAGTAGTTGAAGTCAGGATAAATATTATGAAGTTAATAGCAATACACGTTATCCAAGCATGATTGGGCGCAGCAAGACCGACCATTATGAAGAACCTTGGGGATGTCCTTTATCCAGCAGTGGACGTCTGTTGGGTGATGATGTAAAATGATTTTACCACGGCGACGGCGACGAATATCATTACCCCATCTCATCCCGAGGGGGGGCGTAGAAGTCATCCCGAGGGAATATCTACTAGAAAATGCAGCGTCTCTCTCTCTCTCTGTACTATTTTAGGACTATACTGCGATTGCTGACTTATCTGTCAAGCTTGGCAATTATGGCATCATATTTTTGGGTAAGCCGCCCATCATCGCACGTAATACGGCTGTCATAATAAATACTAATAATAATGAACTTTATCTCAATGTAAGTAGAATGATCATTGCAAGGTTCCAGCAATAGAAACTATTTATAAAACTTTTACGTATCGCTCAACTTCAAATCAGTAGAAAAATTTGCAATGAGAACTTACAATAACCGTATTACAATGAATCATCATCAGTCATAGTCAGAATTACTTAAAAGAAACTTATATTTACTTTATGACATTAAAACCGTCTCAACTAACTACTCACTGATATTATTTTTAACCGACTTCAAAAAAGGAGGAGGTTCTCAGTTCGACTTTATTTTAATTATAGGCTACGCAATCGTTTGAGCATTTGTGGAATAATTATGCCATTTGTCTTTTAAAAAGGTGTCTAATACAAATTGATTGGATCAAATGGCAAGGACGGAGGAGTATTGAATTTGAAACCATTAAAGTCCATAATAATATGGAGAAGGAATGCAGAATATTTTAATATTATAGGAATTAAATAATTTTAATAAAAGAACAACATTACACTCACTACCATGCTTTGGACTAACTGACAAAATGAGTACAGATTACAATTATTTGTCTTTATTGTCTATAGTCTTTGACAATAGAACCTTAATGCTCAAAATTATAACCAGCACGATCTCTTGTGTTTTAAATAGACAATAATTAAATTATTTAGTGCAATTAATGCCACATCCACTAACTACATGTTCCCATAAACAGTTAACCTCTCACCACTATTAACATTTTGATCAGCTGTTTACAACAAAATTAATTTTAAATTAACCGTTTATACGAAATCCAATTATGTTGATCGCTTATTAATTTTCACTACGGTCACACCTTGCTATGTTTGTGTTTAAATTGTCAATCGACGCAATATCCTAATGTGATGAGATTAAAATACATTAAGTGGGTGGTAGCATTGTAGAAAAGCGATTTCACGACCATAATATTATGGGAGAAAACGCAATTTTGTTCTATGTGAGTACTTTAAAAACTTTACCATATCTAAAGGGAAATTTTGGAAAGCACACTTATGAAGTTATCATCCATCAATTTATATTTATCAAATAATTAATTAGCACGTCAAATTTATCTTGGCGTAACTGTAAACTAGAAAAGTAGGTTAGATTAGGTTAGAACTGCGACTATACTACAGAAACAAATTTAAATAGCAATGCGGTATGAACTTAAATTGCTGCTAAGATTATAATATTTTGAGAAAACTATTTTGACATGCTACCATTATATATGCTTGGGATACGGAATGTATATAATACAAAAGGATTTTTTTTAATGATTTGCAGTTAAATACTACCTTTACAAAAATCTAAAAACGAAGGACTACTCGCTTATCTGTACAGAACGGATGAACAGAAACAAACAAAGCAATTGTTTGTTAATCTAAATCTATATGTGGAGGCTTGTTATTAGCAATATGTCAATCTATTTGTAATATTTAGTTGTTTATTAGTCTGCTTCTTTAAAAATTAATAAATAAATATAATTTTTTTTTAGTTCACATATAAAAAAAGGTTGCGACCTCGATGTTGGATTAAGATAAAATTTAAATGCAGAAGTCTAAAATTTTTGATCAAAAATAATATAGTTCATTTATTTGTATGGATAATTTTAATTTATGAATAATCTGATAATAATATATGTACATACATATGAAAGTTTGTATGGTTGGATGTTTGATACTTAATATCATTTACGTATGGTTATGCGTTGAAATAACACATAGATGAATGCGGGTAACCATGGTGTTACCTCGCAGCTATAATAAATCTTATTTAACGACTAATTTGACTAGAGATGGACAAGCTACCCCCTGGCGACATCATGTTTTAGATTCGAGTCTCGGACAGGACAAATATTTGTGTGACTCATAATTTTTTTTATATATTAAATAGATTTTGTACGCACAGAAATAACAAAAATAAATGAAATGAAGAAGAGACAGGTAGTACATGCGTACTCAATTTTCGTTCTGAGTCTAGGTACGATTTGTTTTCGTGATTTGCATGTTTATAAAGTTCTCCGAGATTCAGGGATATCGTACTCATTATTACAAATATGGGCCTTTCCAGTGGTGGCGTCCCAGCTGTACTTAAGCCAAGTGGTCTGGCTCAGAACGATGGGAAGGCCTTTGGTGTGGGACGCTACATGCGTTGACACCCTTGCACCTTCTCATCTTCCCCATACGTCGGGATCTGCAGGCGCTGCTGCTGCATCAGCAGAAACCTCAAACGGCGCAAATACACCAACCTCGTTGGAAATTATGTATTTGAGCCTTTTGGGGTCGAAACGCTAGGCCCGTGGGGACCTAACGCATGTTTATTGTTTCGGGAAATTTCGAAATGTTTAATTGACGCTTCCCGTGACCAGAGAGAGAGCTGGCCTTTTTTGGGTCAAAGAATCAGCATTGCCATACAGCGTGGCAATGCGGCCAGCCTTCTGGGCACGTTACCTCCCGACGATGCGGGGGAATTCTACGACGCCCTATAACTTAGTTATAGTAGTTAGTTATTATAGTTAAATTAGCTGATATTATCTGTTTCTTGTAAGTTAAGTTAATTATTTAAATATGTGAACTATTTAGTATTTTGGTAAATAAAATGGTCATATTACAAATATGAAAGTTTGTCAGTACGGATGTATGTATGTTTGTAACACTTTTACATCGTGAGTGGGGATCGAACCGACAACCTGGTACATGGTAGTCAGGGTCACTAACCGATGACTGACACAGATACTCACCGGACACGGGTGTTTCGGTGAGTATCTGTGCCGGATCGGCCGAGAAGCGACGACACATTGTCACCATTGCGGAAGCGACCTGGACTCTGCCCAGCATACGCTGGAGGAGTGCCCGGCCTGGGAGGCCGAGAGACGAGTCCTGGTCGCTGAGATCGGACGGGATCTTTCGCCGCCAGCAGTCGTGTATGCGATGCTTGCTGGCGACTCCACCAAATGGGACACCGTGGTCTCCTTCTGTGAGGCAGTTTTGCTGCAGAAGGAGGCCGCCGAGCGGGATCGGGAACGAGCCGATCCCGCTCGTAGGCGGAGGAGGCGTCGGGGTGGCGGCGGCAGCCGTTAGCCCAACTCCCCTCGGGGCCGCGGCGGCAGTGTGAGAAGTGTCCTCTACTGCTGCCACGTACAAGCGGCTCCGGGATGACAGCGATCTGTTTGTGGCGCAGTCGCTGTGCCGTACTGGCAGGAGTCGGCAATAGGGGAGGGCAATCCAAAGGAGCCCTCCCAGGGCACGTGTCCCGATCACCTGGGACATGGCGCAAAAGGGGAGTACCGGAGCAGCAAACCCGCGTTCCCGGGACTCCCCCATCAGGCGCCAATAGAAGTCCACGGCAGGTAGGTTTAGTCGGTGCAAGTCCGACATACCCACCCGCAGACACTTTTTGCGGGTGGCATGCGAAGGCATTCCCCCTGCCTTATCAAAAAAAAAAAAGGGTCACTAACCGCTAGCCCAGCAGGCCACTTAATATAATTATTAATTAGTTATATTAATTTTTTTTATTTACCGAATCATGTGGGACTGCAATGCGCATCATGGCCTGTTGCCTCGTTAGTCTAGCGGTAGCGTGTTCAACCGCAGATAATGAGGTCCTAGGTTCAAATCCCGGGTCGAGCCAAAAAGTCATTTTGGGATTTTTCCGTAAAAAGAAATTTCTCAATATTAGCCCGAAGTCTGGGAGTTGGCGGTATTACACCCCCGTGCCTCGGAGAGCACGTAAAGCCGTCGGTCCTGTACCTGACCTCATTCCGGTCGTGTAACTAGTCATCCCATCAGATCATGAGAGTGATGGAATAGAAAGTTCCCCTGTGTTTGAGGACACACTTGTGCACTATAATATGTCCTGCGCAATTGGCTAGTCTCCATTGAGACCAGACGATAGTCTCTGGTTCGGTCGGGAGGACATTATTTGTATTATTATTTCCAGTTAAGATATCGTAAATATCGTTCCAGTTAAGATATCACAAAGAAATACACGAGTCTATGACTGCAAGCATTAAGCAAGGAAGCGTCTTCGTCCCTTCATAAAGGCCGGCAATGTATTTACAGCCTCTCTGGTGTTGCAGGGGTCCATGGGCGGTGGTGATTACTTACCATCAGGAATTATATGTAAAAAAGTATGGGCATTGGTTGAACGCTGTTGAGAGTCATGGTTTTTAGTAACGCTGCAGTGAACTCGTATTTTCAACCTTTGGTTAATAAAAAATATCATAGATATAGTAAAAATTATATGTATATAAATAATTCGGAAAAGAATCAAGTAATCTGGATTGATAATAGATTTTAAACTTATGTTGAATTACATATACATATCAAATTTAATACAAAAATGACAGATACAAAAAATGTTTCAGCAGACGAAATGAAAACTTCGTATTTTAAAATTTTGATTTAAATTTAAAACGTAC
This sequence comes from Pseudoips prasinana, assembly GCA_951640165.1. Classification (NCBI taxonomy): domain Eukaryota; kingdom Metazoa; phylum Arthropoda; class Insecta; order Lepidoptera; family Nolidae; genus Pseudoips; species Pseudoips prasinana. The sequence goes on along the minus strand of OX621245.1, from coordinate 32,328,575 downwards.
ATTTTAAAAGCATTTACAATAATACCATCGAAGTGTACGTGACGTAATAATGCTAAAAGTTTTAACGTAAAATCGACTTTACCGCTTTGAGTTTAATTTATTTTGGCATCCATTGTATTATTGTGATGGATTCATACCGAGCGAACGAACTCTTTCAATACACAAGCACACACAGTTATAGTTGAAAACGTATTATTTAGTACAATTAAAAGCTACCTTTAATTAACAGAACTATGCCCCAAAATCATCTTATAGTTCTTATTTACTTACTTATCGTATTGGTTACTCTAGTGTCAGAGTTGTTCAAGCCGCCCAGTAGACCTCTGACATGGCGTAACAACTGTTGTCTAATGGCTACAACTGGGACCGACAGCTTAACGTACCATCCGAAGCACGGAAACGCTCAGAAGTTATGCCACTTAGGCGGTCACCCATCTTTGGAATGACCGCAAGCCCAGTTGCTTAACCTCGTTAATCACTTGCGGACCGATGAGAGCTAGACTAGAGATCTGGCTAAGAATGCCTCACTTATATTACTGCAATAACAATATACGTATTTTCTTTTTACGTCACGTTTACAGTAAGTTCATCCTGAAGGCTCTAATAGCTTGAATAGACATTTGAAGCGAATGAGGACTCTAGCCATCTAGTAAATAAAACTATATACTAAGTAACCTGCATCAGAAGGTGGGTATGCTTTTTGAGGGTTTTAACTTCGGCCTAGGGCGCTTACTAACGTGAAGATGCATGTGAGGTGGGTTTTAGGGTACTTTGAGCATGTTTACATCTTCGGGAAGACAGCGATCTGTTTTTGGCGCAGTCGCTGTGCTGGCAGGAGCTGGTTTGCCGCGTGGTTTCCAACATAGAAATAATGACAGGACCACCATATACCATACAGTGGGTGTCCCTAAAAGCAGCTAAGTGATATAGCAGGTAGTTGGGTGGTAGTGCCACCTGTGTAATAGCGACCAACTAACTACGATCACCTACTCGTATGCCAAGACCGGGGACTATGGAAAACCCCTCCGAATGTCAAAATTGTGGAGGGAGGGAGGCCTATGTCCAGTCGTGGATGATATCAGGCTGATGAGGCGATGTTGCGGTGATCTGGGAGAACAAACAATTGTCCTCTCAGAGCGCGTGTCCCATACCACGTGGGATATGGCACAAAAGGGAACCCCGATGTAGCATTCCTGTACTCCCAGAGCTCCCACCTCACGCGTCAAGTAAAGTCCACGGCAGGTTAGGTTTAGTCGGTGCGAGATCTACAAACCCACCCGCAGACTACTTTTGCGGGTAACATGCGTAGGCATAGGCGTTCACCCGGCCTGAACAAAAAAAAAAGAAATTATAAATAGGTATGGTTTGAGCAACTGTTAATAATAACAACAAACAGTAACATACATCAATTACATGACGGCGTTTACGTCAAAACGTCAGGTTGACACGACTGTCAATGTCAACCTAGCGAAGCGTCATTGTCGATGGTGGTGTGGGCGGCCATCTTGAAGTCACTTTTGAACAAGACGGCGCCCGCGCACCACGCTTGTGACGAATCGCTGAGAATCTTCGCCATCACGATATTTTAAGATTTCATTTGATTGATTTTACATTGTAGTAATCACTAAACATCTAATTAAATCGTGATTCTTGTGAATTACGTTGATTGTGATTTGAAGTAATTTATTTCTGTTCCGCCCTCACCTACCCATGAAATTATAAGAGGATGAGTTGTGGTGAAGAGCCTTCAAGCCGTCCTGCCTCCACATCAGGCGTGGGATCAAGAACCGAAGATAAGCCACATCATGGTGAAGATATTTTTCGAAAAATGTTTGAGCTAGAAAATAGCCGGATGTTGAGTCTGATGGAAGCGATTAAAAATCAAGTGAGCGCCCACAATATAAAACAACTCAAATTCGACCCCAAACTGACACAAACGCACGTGCTTGGGCATACTGTTGACCTTTGTTTCGGTGAAAATCATTTATAATAGCTATGGTGCGCTGAAAAGCACGGCGTCGCAGTGGCTATCACAAATATCGTTCCTTGAGATGCGGTGGTTGCAGATTCGAGTTATTTACTCCACGGAATGATAGTGTTGAAACACCTGTGACTGACCTCATTAACCTGCAAAATAGCAAACGAAAGGAAAACGAATACCTGCGCGTGACCATACATAAACCTCAAAATGGCCAAATATGAGCGAAGACTACATTGCTGTCCACTGCACTGTCACATTCGTCAAAATTCCACAACCACCTACAACGATTAGCCTTCAATACGGAGATTATTACGAGAAAGAAGCTGCGAAACCGTCTACTTTTATGAAAAGGAATGCGCCTCAAGTAGCTGAATATAATTGTGTAGACGCAAAACGATCCGAAACTGTATCGTTCTTAATGTGGTTTTATAGTGTTTTTAAATTGTTTTTTTAAAGTGTTTTTAAAGTGTTTTCAGTGCGGCAAGCTAGGACATGGTGCATGTGAGTGTCGTCCGAAAAAGAGAAAGTCAACAACGCCGGCAGCGATGACGCCTTCTGCGACCAGAAACCAGACATCGCTGCTGTTTACGCTGTGGCCATTTAGCTTCGAAGTGCAACCGTGGTAATAAACAACGCGATCACAAGAGATGCCCGTTAACGTCTACGTCGTTAACACACCAGAGAGGACATTTTGGTGAGTAGTTCCATTTTTATACGTTTATAGAGCTGATTGCTCACTCATGACTCATGATCTACAGACGGCTTATAAATTTCGAGCAAAACTGTCTTATAATGTTGTTAACTATTCTTGTAGCTTACAAATTTCAACACAGATGGAGATCGATAATATTTCGTTGTCTTTCATGGACAACCCAATCGTCATTTACGTTATGATATCATGATTTAACGCGAGACTTAAAAAATCGGCCACACGTGCCGGCCACGGCGGCCAGTCTTAGTGGAGGTTGGCCAATTTAGTAGGACGTATTATGGTGCACGGGTGTCCGCGCGGGAATGGGGGCGCTTTTTGTTCCATGACTCTCGTGATCCGATGAGTCGACTGACGGCGCGACCGATGAGAGGTCGGGCTCGGGACTTACGGATTTGCGAGCTCTCCGAGGCACGGGGGTGTAATGCTGCCAGCTCCCGGACTTCGGGCTGATGCTGGGAGGTTTCTTTTTGCGGATAAGTCCCAAAATCGTTTTTTTTTTTGGCCCGAACCGTGTTCGAACCCAGCACCTCATTAACGGCTAACGCTGGACCAACGAGGTGGGCAAATATGACCTGTAATAAACTGACATTTTATCTGTCTAAAATAGTAAACCTTTGTGACGCGACTGAATTCAATATTGATTAGGTTTCTCTCAATAATTATGTAGTTCGTAGTGCTCTTGAAATTATTTGATAGTCCGTTTACCACCGGAGTACCTACTACTTTGCTAATAATACCCCTATGACGACGTTCCGATGTCCTAATAGATTAAGTCCAAACTGTGCTAGTTTAGTGTGGTGTGATAAATAAAGTAAACTAATTGCATGAAATTTTATTCGAGCTAGTTTGTCACTATTCTCCTCTCCTTACCTTCTGGTAAAGGAAAGGCACTGAAGCGATAGAATGTGTGTGGACTACCGTATGCTTGATGATAATATAGTGTCCGATAGGTTTCCGCTACCCCTCATAGCTGACCAGATTGATCGATTACATGGTGCGCGATATTTCTTAATTTTTGACATGGCTTCAGGCTTGAACGAACAGTACACATTGAAATATTTGATTTGCCTGACGTCCCGACGTGAACCCTTACGACGTAGACTTAGACTTACAAGTAATGACAAAGCGGATTGACGTTCGTGTTAATGTGTCATTATGTGGTATGAAGGTCGCTCAGACCGCTGGTACCTCCATGGTATTCGTAGGCTTAGGTGGAACATCGGGCTTCATTTCCCGTCTCAGTGCGTTTGGCAGCCGAGGTGTCAGCGATCGCTGAATGGGTACCGGATGGAGGTAGCCCACGCGATGACGATGGAGGCTTGTGTGTTGAGATGTTGAGTATTACATACCAAATTATAGCTCACGAAAATTATTTAAGTGTTTTTCACTTAGTGGAAATTTGTGTGAGTGAAGGTGTGATTTGACTGATTGTTTATACTTTGTTAAATGTTTGCGACTACAGCTAAGATTATTTGTTTGGAATTAAATGTTTGATCATCCCGGCCGTTGAATCCGTAGTTCATATTGACTTATCGAGAATGCTTAGCGGGAAGAGCGACCGGAAGTAGAATTATAACTGACGGTTTTACGAAATACGTTTTACTCGCACATACCACGTCTGTTAATTGCAACGCGTGCACTCCAAAAAGTAGTTTACCGCTAGTAGTAGAATCATCGCAGATCAAGGTCGTCAGAGCTCATCGGGGTCGGGGGAAGGGTCAGCAACACTTGTTTGCTGACTCTTAAAGGCCGGCAACGCACCCGCGACGCCTCTGGTGTTGCGAGTGTACATGGACGGCGGTGCTCACTTACCGTCAGGTGACCCACTTGCTCGTTCAAGTCAAGTCAAAAATTATTAATTCCGTAAAAATTTAACATTTAAGTGTTGTCGCTGCCCATATAAAAAAAAAATCGCGTCTAACTTTTTAAATGAAGTAGAGGCCGAGACGGCGTCTGATCATGTAGAAAATACTTCGTGCTCATATAATAATAACCAGTTATTAGACCATCACGACACCTTGGTCGTATGCTCAGACACTGGATCGGCTGACTTAAACACTGTCACTGCAAACTCAGATACCCCGAGCGTATACTCAGAACCTGATACATGAACTTGAAGTGCACATTTAACAGGACAATACTACAAACTATCGTTACATTATTGTAACCTTCATATTATTATGATAAATTGTTACAATGGTTGATCCTGGGCGAAGAAGCGTTGTCCTGAGTTCCTGACCATTCCAGATGAGTAGTTAGAGGGCACACCTCACTCGTCATAGACGATAGACGAAATGCGTCGTCCGAGTCATTTCTGGTTGACTTGTTACATTGATTTATTTAGCGTCATCTGACGAAATTTGTCGTCCAAGTCGAGTCCCTCGAGAGGGTAGACTTGTCCTGGATGATCGCTTGTTATATCCGAGACGAATTGTGTCGTCCGAGTCAGTTGCCTTGAGAGGGCTGACTTGTCATAGATGATCGCTTGTTATATCCGAGACGAATTGTGTCGTCCGAGTCAGTTGCCTTGAGAGGGCTGACTTGTCATGGATGATCGCTTGCTATATCCGAGACGAATTGTGTCGTCCAAGTCAGTTGCCTCGAGAGGGCTGACTTGTCATGGATGATCGCTTGCTATTTCCGAGACGAATTGTGTCGTCCGAGTCGGTTCCCTCGGGAGGACTGACTTGTTCTGGCTGCTTGCCTGCTAAGTGTAAGACGAATTGTGTCGTCCGGGTCACATCCTTGTTAGGATTGGCTTGTCTAGATGTTCACAAGAACGAAAATGTGCTGTCTGGGCTAAATTCTAGCCAGTTATGATATCTAATGCGTTTCTCGACTGGTCTTACTGAAGTGTAGTCCGAGTCACACCTCACGGTTGACTAAGCGGTACACTTGCCTGGTTAGTCCAAGTTATTAAATGTTTTTGGTGTTTGTATACTGATGAAAATTATTAAGTCAGGATGAGTGAACGGACAATGCAGTTATCTTAGTTTGTTTCAGATAAATCGCCCGTGGACGGTCGTATGTCAGTCCGGCCGTGACGGCGTTTACGTCAAAACGTCAGGTTGACACGACTGTCAATGTCAACCTAGCGAAGCGTCATTGTCGATGGTGGTGTGGGCGGCCATCTTGAAGTCACTTTTGAACGAGACGGCGCCCGCGCACCACGCTTGTGACGAATCGCTGAGAATCTTCGCCATCACGATATTTTAAGATTTCATTTGATTGATTTTACATTGTAGTAATCACTAAACATCTAATTAAATCGTGATTCTTGTGAATTACGTTGATTGTGATTTGAAGTAATTTATTTCTGTTCCGCCCTCACCTACCCATGAAATTATAAGAGGATGAGTTGTGGTGAAGAGCCTTCAAGCCGTCCTGCCTCCACATACATACACGAAAAATAATTTAATATACATCCTTAAAAACCTAAAAGACAAAGCCAACAAAAGTCGGTACAATCTAAATCGACAACAATGCTTTCATTGTGTCACACATCGGCTATTTTCCCATACTGATAAGTGGTATTAATGCCACTTAAATAGGTTTAAAACCCACTTAAGAGGGATTGAGAGGTTCTTGGTAGCTATTATTAAAGTAGGACTTTCTCTACTCCGATGCATGATATCGGTTTTTACGGACGTTACGTGAAATAGAATATGTAAATACTCGAAGACATAATTGCCGCTTGTGTTATTAAGGATTGCGAAAGGTATTCTTCGTTACGAGTGTTAACTGAGGTAGTTGCAGCCGAAAAGTACTGTAAGGGACTACGCGCACTTATTCAGTTCCATTCGCGTTTCGCTGAACAATTTTGGTCACACTTATACAGGTCTGCTTCTATCAGCCGCGTACGGCGTCGTAAGAATGAGAATAGCCGTCATAACGTGCTATCTCCACTGAAACGCTTCTGTACGCACCGTACGCAGTAGGCGTACGGCGCTGAATTGCTGCGACAACTGTAAGCTACTCATTTAGTATTGAGCTCTCAACATGGACAGCTCTATGTGCGATATAAACCTGCCTAATAACTAATAACTTTAAATCACGTCTGCACTCTTTAATCTTTGCGTGCATGATGATTACGTCAAATCAATGTAGGAACAATACAGGTCGCACCTTGTTGACAAGGAGTCGCGAACCATCCCTGTAAAGAGCTGTTCCGCCGCATTCGACGGCGAACAGCGCTGAACGTGGTGTAACAGCGCCGAACGCGTTCTATAGCATTCGCATAATAAAAACACATTTATCCTCACTTCATGCTGGTTTGCCGCGATAGCAGAATGGAAGCGGAAAACTGAATCGACGCGTAAACGTCTCCATACAAAATTGTTGTTTTCTATGGACAAAAGCTGAAAAGACCTGAATAAGTGCGCGTAGTCCCTAAATTGGATGTTTGTAAAATTCCTTGTGACACATGAATTCATTATCCCAATGAAGGCAGTCTTAAAAAAGAGATCTTATTTTTAACAGTTAGGTAGTACTAGCTGTGCTTTGCGTTTTTACCTGCATTAAACTTTATAAATTATAGCCTATGTTAACACATAGGCTATAATTTATAAAGTTTAATGCAGTAAGTAGCTGAGTATGCAGGTAGTAGCTGATACCAAATTTTGATAAAATCGCTCTAGCCGTTTAGACGTGAAGAAGTAACAAACATACACACTCACAAACTTTCGCCTACATAATATTAGTGTATGTAATAAAATTATCTATAACAAAATACATAAGACAAGTCACATAAACTAAGGAAACATGCTATATTCATTACACGTCAGACTTTGTCACAAAAAGTAATGTCAAAATACGACTCTTAAGCTGTCTCGAATATAGATTTTGGCTCCACATAAAATGGAATAGCTGAGATCCCGTTTCCGTTGAACCTTTGCTGAAGGAAATTGTTGCCATACATCGATGTTTATCTCCTGATCCATTCACATAGTGAGACTACCGTTTATATCCTTCCGTTATTCTAAAAACTTTTTGGAGTAAACATTTGACTATTTGTTATGTAACATGACTACCTCGTTAGTCTAGTAGTAGCATGATAAATTGTAGATAATGAGTCCTGGGTTCAAGCCCTGGGTCGGGCCATAAATTGTCACCATGTTTATCTGGCAATACCCAGTACCCCGGAGTTTTGGAAGTTGGCGGTTTTATACGTCTGTGCCTTGGCGAGGACAAAAAATTATCTTCACCGTTATGTTGGATAGAGACGTCTATCCAACATAACCCATATATATTTATGTTTTTCTACTTTTCTCTTTTGTCGTAAAAATAAAATAATCGAAATAAAATACTTAAAATATAATAATCATTTTATGAAAAATTTATAAACGTATTTTGAATTTTGATAAAGCACTAGCTGTGTTCTATCATTTGCTCGACGAAAATGGAAAATGAATAGCATTATACATCAATACAGAAAGGCGTAAACGCCCATACGCCCACACTGGTCAAGAAAACAAGCGGTTGCTTTAACAGGACCTTTACTGTTAGTATAAAACGTTCTTAACCACCTACGGATAGAATGGGCAACGGAGGGCATCAAGATCTACATATGCAATAGTGGTCGTTCCGTATGCAAATCTTTTTGAGTTGACGGAGTCATCACTCAAAGCATCTAGAAGCTAGGCTGCCGTGGTGGTTTTAGTGGGTAACTATGGGTACTCCCACATACCCAGTAGTCGACCCAAACAGCGGGGATCCAAGGTTTCAACTACTTCATCGGACAATGATTGCCGTTACAGATACCTATACTTTATATAAAATTATTTAGCGACTTATTTTGATATTATATTAATCTGCCTATGGCTTTATATAGGGTTTTGGGTAATTAGTGGTACCCGTCCAAATTGGTGGTCCAGATCTATTATTACATAATAAAACTAAAATAATTAAACTAATATTCATGTAAGTAATATTCAGTCTTTAGGGAGGCTCTCGTCCAGCAGTGGAAGTACTTTGACTGACATGATGAATGCGTTCGCCGTAACGTGTGTTATCGTAACGCCGTAACTGAAGTGGCAGTGAACGGGGCATATAGCTCATATAAGCGACGGACGCTAAGGCAGAAAGGTTCTTTAGTTTCTTGAGGCGATGGAGGTTCTTGAGGCGACCACAAACCGACAGGGCGTGAGCAGGGCCTAGTTGACCAATGATCATTTATGGTCACGCGAAGCCGCTGAATGTGGACAGCAAAATACTGGCCGTTGTGTCGATACTTAGCGGAGGCTTTTGTTGAGCAGCAGACGTCATTCCGCTGTCGTGATGTCCGTGACGTTATGTTTAAATATAAATAACTAGCTGGTGCCCGCGACTTCGTCCGCGACAATTTTGAATGATTACCAATGTAACTACTTACTTCTAGCTTAATCTAAAAAAAATACTTTTAAAAGAAATAAGTAATATAAATTTAAGAAAACCTAACCTATAAATAACCTAGTTAAGAAATAAACTAAAGACAACTTTGCTACTGTTATTAAAAAAAAAGACCCGATATCATAAACCCAAAAATATCAAAGAATACATATCAATTGTCCTTAAGTAAAGTCAGTAAGTCAAATAAAGTAATATAATAATCAACGATGCATTAATCACCAAGGTAACTCCCATTAGCTTAGGTTGCGACCACGGCATTGATAGGTTAGGCTAATATCACATTTTGTGAACGAAACCATAGCGCGATCTAAAACGATGATTACACCATCTACTAACAAAAATATAACCTTGTAAAGCGGTAAAATTAAGATGTGGGCATATATTTTGGGTGAGATTTAGGCGATCATCTTTTGATTCAGTTTTGGACTACCTTTTACTTCAAGCATTTATTTATTTTAACCGATATGTCAAATGAGTTCTGCGATCTGAAACGATATAAAAGCCATCGAGTTACAAAATTGTGAACTTGTAGATCAGTAAAATTAAGATGATATTTTTTTGGTGCGATCATCTCGACACGAACAATTTATACTACGCTAACTCGAATTTTGGGTCAATGACTTTTTATCCCAATTTTATTAAATTGACGCTTTTTAATATGTTATGAAAAATACCAAAAAAAAAAGAAGTTACAAATCTTATAAAACGCTAAATCTTTACTTAGACGACAACAAAGCAATAAGAAACGAATTTCTCTATAATTTAAGTTGGCGTACATTTTTTTGTTGACCTATTGAATCAGTTATGGATTACCTTTTTTAACAACAAATTATTCACTTGATTGCTTTATTTTTAACTGAAATATAAATTTACATGCTTTTAACTCCAAAAAAAAAACAGTTTTTCATACAAACTTACATCCCTATTTTAGTCGTCTTTAGGGGTGGAATTTCCAAAAGTCCTGACGATATATTTATAATGTTTAAATGAAAGGCGAAATACTAATTTTCATGCGTTTACCTTAAAAAATGTCACATTTTTCATACAAACTTCCATCCCCTATTTGTCACCCTAAAGGGCTGGAATTCCCAAAAATCCTGAAATACATATTTTTAAATGAAAGGTCAAATACCAATTTTCATGAGTTTACCTTAAAAATGGCACATTTTTCATACAAACATCCCCTATTTGTCACCCTACGTGGTAGAATTCTCGGAAATCCTGAAACACATACTTTTAATTTTTAACTGTAATGCTAAATACCAATTTTCATGCGTTTAACTTAAAACTTGTTGGCACTTTTTTCATATAAACTTACATCCCCAATTTTACGCCCTTGGGGGTGGAATATTCAAAAATACTGAAATATATATTTTAATTTTTAACTGCAAGTCTATATACTAAAGCCTTTAACATCAAAATTAAGCACTTTCATAAAATATTTCATCCCAAATTTTAGTCCCTTAGGGGTGGTATTTTCAAAAACCCTTCTTCAGTGGATGCCTACGTCATAAAAGGTAACTACTGTCAAAATTCAAGTCCTAACTGCAGCCGTTTAGACTGTGCGTTGATATATCAGTCAGGCAGTATAAAATTATATCCCCTATTTTCCGCCCTTGGGGGTGTAATTTCCAAAAATCCTGAAATAAATGCTATATATTTTTAACAGAAAGGCCAAATACTCTTTTCATGCGTTTAACTTCAAAAATATCGCATTTTTCATACAAACTTACATCCCCTATTTTATGACCTTCGGGGTGGAATTTTCAAAAATCCTGAAATATATATTTTTTATTAAAAAGCCAAATGTTAATTTTCATGCGTTTAACTTAAAAATTGGGACTTTTTTCGTACAAACTTACATCCCCTATTTTTTGGCCTTGGGGGTGAAATTTCCAAAAATCCTGAAACATATATTTTTTATTTTTAACTGCAAGGCCAAATACCAACTTTCATGCCTCTAACTTCAAAAACGGCAAAGTTTCATACTGACTTCGCACCCCCGTTTTACCCCCTTAGGGGTTGAATTTCGAATAATCCTTCCTTATTCCTTGTCTACATTATAAAGAAAACATCTGTGCAAAATTTCAGCTTTCTAGGGCCAAGGGTTTGGGCTGGGCGTTGATGAGTCAGTCAGTCAGTCAGGACTTCTCTTTTTATTTATATAGACTACAGTAAAATGACGTTTCTATGCAACCATTTTTGACAGTAATACTATGAGAAAGGTTGCATTAAGGGCCTATGCACACCACGTGTTTTAAGCGCGCCGTCGACGCGCGTTTTTAGCGATACAGACGCGATGTTAACGCGCATGTGTATCGATACAGACGCGCCGGTGCCACGCGTTTGTATCGATACAAACAACAACAAACTGCTCCGTAGGATAAAAGCGCGCCATCGACGTGATGCTAACGCGATACAAACGCGCGGCACCGGCGCGTCTGTATCGATACAGACGAGATGCTAACGCGCGGCACCGGCGCGTCTGTATCGATACAGACGAGATGCTAACGCGCGTCATGATAAAGCGCATCGACGGCGCGCTTAAAAAACGTGGTGTACATAGGCTCTAAATAAAAGTAAGTCGCTGAAAGCGGTTTTTCAATTGGCATGATGATGATGATGAAAGAGACGAAGATAAGAATATACACAGCGACATTTGTACATGAAAATATTATATATAAAATACATGAGTATTTTTAAAAAGCTGTCGTATTAACTTCTCTCACCTATCTACATATATCTATATTTACTCTTTAATTTATTGGTGTTTTTCCCAATATATTAAAGACTTTAAAATGGTAGAAGTATCAATCTATACCCAAAACTAAAAGCTCGATTTCTCACATATTACATCAATTAAACACCCAAACTGTTATCAAACAAAGCTTAATGTTGGTTAATCTCATTTATACTCGTATAAAAATAATTGTTGCACATAAATCGAGTCGTGTGGGGGAGCAATTTGCAAAAAGCGATTGCAGCTATATATCAATGTCTTATCGTTGGATCTGTGCGTCGATTGTCACTGACGTGTGCGAGTGAAATACAGTAAGCCAATGGAGGTATGAAAAATAAATTTACCGGAAAGGAAGCTAATAATAGGTCTTTACCTATAAAATTGCCGTTTTGTATGAAAAAATTTAAACGAATTTTTTTCATGAATTTTTTTATTTGTATTAATCGAAGTAATCACCCATGCAATCAATGCATCTTTGCCATCGCAGTGGCAGTTTATTGATGCCCTTCTTAAAGAAATCAGCTGGACGGGAGGCAACAAATTCTTCAAAGGCATTTTGTACTGCCTCTCGGGTATTGAATTTTTTTCCCGCCAAGAAGTTATCCAAATTCTGGAAAAAGTAGTAGTCTGTAGGCGCAAGGTCTGGTGAGTAGCGCGGATGACGGAGAGCTTCCAACCCCAGTTCTTGCAACTTGGAGACCGTCTGCTGTGCAGTATGAGGTCGCGCGTTGTCGTGCAGGAGCAGCGGAGACGAGCGATTGACCAATGCTGGTTGGAGATGCGCCAGCTTCTCCATCATTGTGCTCAGTTCTTCACAGTACACATCTGCAGTAATGCTCACCCCGTTTGGTAAGAAGCTGTGATGAATCACACCGGCGCTAGACCACCAAACAGTGACCATCACTTTTCTAGGGGTAAGTTTTCGTTTAGGGCATTGTTTAGGTGCTGAACCAGGATCCAACCAACTTGCTGAGCGCTTGCGGTTATCAAACAGAATCCATTTTTCATCGCAGGTAACAATGCGGTTCAAAATTCCTTCATTTGTGTGTCTGTTGAGCAGTGCAAGGCACGTCTCGACGCGTACTTCGCGCTGGCGATCATTGAGTTCGTGGGGCACCCATTTGTCAAGCTTTTTTACCTTGCCAATTTGAAGCAAATGGACCAATATTGTTTTGACGCTAACGTCGAAAGCTGCTGCTAATTCAGCCGTAGATTGTGTATCATCAGCTTCCACAACCGCCTTTAATTCGTCATTGTCGACCAAAGTCTTCGGACGACCGCGAGGTTCATTTTTCAGGTCGAAATTTCCAGAACGGAAGCGAGCAAACCAATAACAGGTGGTGCGTTGGTTTGTAGTGTTAGCTCCGTAAACGTCGTTGATGTTGCGTGCCGCTTGTGCCGCGTTGCTGCCACGACGGTACTCATATTCCATAATTACTCGAATTTTTAACGTATCCATGATGACGAAAAAGATTGAAATGCGATGAAAATGTAACACTAATCAATAAAGAAATGACTACTTTTGGAAAAAAGAATCCATGTTTTTAAAATAAAATAAATTTGAAATTAGAATTCTTAGCCAAACAAAAATTATTTTGATTTGAAATGGCCAGTACTGCAGAACGGCAATTTCATAGGTAAAGACCTAAAGATGAATGAAGAAAGGCATCCATGACATAGGTCGTTTGCACGGTAACTTGGTTGAAAAACAGATTTCACTTCTTACAGTTTTTGTTTCACGATTAAAAAGGCTTTCTTAACGTTATAGGTGATATTCAATGTGGTTATTCGAGTGTAATGTATAAATTAGATCAAAATTTGGTACCCAAAAACTCTTCCAAATTACGACACTTGATTTGATAACAATCGTATATTTACACAGGCTCTAATTACTTACAAAAGTCACCGTACAAATTCTCAACTCAACAAAATTTACTTCTAGAGGTATATGTTTGGTGTGAACGAAACCATAGCGCCATTCAGCCGAGTTGAACAACGCCATCTAGTGATTTACGAACTAACAAAAATTGCATACAATAATTAAAATAGTATAATTTGGACACTACTATTTATATTATAGAGGCGAAAGTTTGTGAGTGTGTATGTTTGTTACTTCTTCACGTCTAAACGGCTGGAGCGATTTTAATAAAATTTGGTATGGAGTTAGCTCTGCACTACTATAATTTATAAAGCACATATAATTATAGCAATAAAATTTAACGCCGGTAAAACCACAGCTCGTTTACAAAAAAAACTCATATCGAAGTTTTACTTACCTTAGCGAATCAGTATTAAATATTATAATATGTGATTGTCTCTATTTGCTCCAAATTGAACTGTTTAGTTTAATATATTATCGTAATCGTATTGTAATTAAAAAAATAACCCTACATATTATGTAATTTACTGTTATGGAAATCTTGACAGAGATAATTATGCTATGTCTCAAATTCATTCGATTACTTTCAGGAATTTTACAAAATTACACTACTGGAATATATTTACGCAGTGACACCAATACATGCTGGTTGTTTTTCTATCATTTTATTCAGAGGTTCACAACGTTTTAACTAAACGATTTGCTCCTCGATGGCGTTTATACGACAGATTGTATGCCGTCAGAATGAATGAGATAGTGCACGATGCGAATGACGTTCCTGTACAGGGATTTGTTGAGGAAGTATGGCTTTGATTATATTTTGTTTATGCCTCACATAGATTTAGTATGGTACGAGATAGTTTCTTTAGAAAAAAAAGGCAGATAAAGAAATCAGTCGCAGAAACTGTCTTAACCTACTAGTATATATATATGAAGCATTTGACTGTAGGCGGTGGCCAATTTTATTACAATAACTGAAGTTACGTGGTTGATACAATAATATATCATCATCATCATCATATCAGCCGAAAGACGTCCACTGCTAGACTAAGGCCTCCCCCAAGGATCTCCACAATAGCCGGTCCAGCGCTGCCCGCATCCAGCGGCTCCCGAGACCCGCACAAGATCGTCGGTCCACCTTGTAGGGGGCCTGCCAATAATATACACATACTCAATAATGTCATCTAATTTTACACACAACTTGGTCACTATAAGCCAACCGTAAATCATTAATTATGGGCTGCCTCCAGGTCTCAGTGATCGTACCATATCTCTAAAACTTATTTTTGATGACTACCTGACATTATCCTTACCGTCACGCTGTATCCTAACGGCATTTGCCAACGATGGCCTCTTAATTATACAAGGTAACTCTAGACGAGAGCTGAACTAGAACTAGAAAAATCTAGCTCAAATTGGCTTAGGTACGATGTTTGTTTGAGGTAAAAGTAATCACCTTACGTTTGCTCCCCATAAATCCTATCAATTTCTCCCTAAGGGTGAATTAAAATCTCCCCAAGCGTAAAATTGAATAACGTTACTGTTAAACCCAAAACGTCTACTAGTGGTTTATAAAAACACTTTTAGTTCATAGAACACATTAAATCAATTGGTGAAAAAGCTAAGCGAAACTTTTTTGCACGTACATGGATATCAACGGTAATGTGGGGACTCTCTTTTAATTGTCATTGAATTATTTATGGGGCCTATCTTGTTGTATATGCGACGGCTCGCCTGTGTGGGCTGACTGGCAAACCATCGGGCTCGCCTTAAATTGCTACAAAGCCAACTTGTGTTCTTGTGTAAAGCCTATAGAACAGTCAGTACAGATGCCCTACCTGTAATAGCGGGTGTACTTCCGGTAGATCTTGAAGTAACGAGACGTGCAGCGGTGTATTATTTATTATACGAGCGACAACTTCTAAAATGATTTTCCAGGCTATTTATGCCAATAGCTGATGAAATGCTAAATTAATGGCAACGTAGATGGATTACCTTAACCATGATTCAAGGTTACATAAACAGATCAGGATATGTTTCTTGAAGGCAAACCAATGGATAATACCTACATCCTCAGGGGTTGTTATTTGATAATCGTAATTTGGTAATTTGTTGTGCCAGTTCTTCGTAGCTTAAGGGCAGTGTGATTACCTAGGATTAGTAGAAGGTGCAGGTTCGAAACCCACCTGAAGATTAAATATGACATTTTTGAGGTCAGATTGCATTTGAATTAGAATAATGCTATTAAACTAAAATTTAAATACTAGGACTTTAGATATTAATGTAAAATAATAATATTATATGTCAATGTAAATAAAATATCCGGAACATATGACAAAACGTCATCTGGCCCAAACTAAGCAAAGCTTGTACTATGGGTACAAGGCGATGATATACACATACTTATATAGATAGATAAATACTTATATACATAGAAAACATCCATTCTCAGAAAAAATATTCGTGCAAATATTTGCACTTACCGGGATTCGAACCCAGGACCACCAGCTTCGTAGGCAGGAGCACTACCAACTAGGCTACGATGACCTGGTGATGATGATTGAAGAAAAAAAGACATCTTGATGAACATAAATAGTTTTCGAGTAGGTACCTCTTGAACTGACTAATCTTTACACCAATTCCACCAAATCTGAAATATTATACCAGATGTTTCTGAAATATTTTCTTTATTGGAAAATTTTCCCGCGTTGCTAAACAAAGCAGTGTTTATGACTAAATTTAAACAAAGTTCAAACAAGCATTTCTATTTTATCATTATTTACAGTATCAACTAAAAAACATGACCAAAAATTTAATTTCATTTTAGCTCTAAATTTTCCGTCAAATAAATATAAAAGCACAAGACACCGAGCAAACAAAATATCAAAAATGTTGCTTCACCAACAAATTCATTTTTAAATATTGTTACAGTACATAAAGGGCTGTTTGGGTTATTTGCCTGCAACCCTTAGCGAGGGTGTATGACAAACATGACACGACAACCCTTTCAAAATAATTAACAAACAAATCACCTAATTACAGCAGGGGTAAGCTAATCCTTTGCAAACAATCATTTTAAAACAAACAGTTTTAAGGGCTGTCAGACTAAACTTTGTCCAGGGTTGCAGGTAATAAATTATTGACGAGCTGACTCAGTGTACTGGATCTGACCTTGCTATGATCAGTAAATAATAAATTGGCAAGGTGTAGGACCATTCATGACCTGAAAAAAGTGGCCGAGTGTTAGAATATTTGAGTTACCGTGAAATTGTAACTATTTAACCATCACAATAGTCCTTCCAGCAAAATTTTAGGCTTATGCGGTCATTCTCCACAGAACCTAGCCAACTACGCTATAAATGTGCAGATGTATGTATTTGCATATAATCATCCAGTGGCTTCCCGCAACCTTTCCGAGGTAGTCGGTCCACCTTGTAGAGGGGCAACGCTGCGTCTTCCAGTTCGTGGTCGCCACTTGAGATCCTTTTCGCCCCAGCGGCCGTCGGTTCTACAAGCTATGTATAATAAGTGTATAATTATAGATGACGGAAACCAATTACCAGCAAGCCGTGTGCTTGTTTGCTGACTTGATTGAATAAAAAAGCTTTTTTATTTCTTTTGTATTCTCTGTAGAGCTGCCGATGGCACACTACCAGCTGCCTATCATTTTAGAATTATACTAGTCCACCCTGCGGTTGTCTGGAAGAAATCGCGATTATATAATAAGAGTCCTACTTGTGTATAGTCAAAGATATTAAGTAGTTTTGTTCAATGTTTTTTTATACATACATAGACTCACACCTGTTTCCCAGAGGGGTAGGCCGAGGCAACGGATTTTCATTTGTCACGATCTTTGCATACGTCTTTTGCCTCGATTACTGTATTTTTTTATACTGTTTGAAATTACTATATTTATAAACTATATACTACATAAACGCCTGCCCGTCTCTATAAAATGTAGAAAAATCTATAAAAAGCTTCCCAATGAAGTTCGAACATTGTACATAAATAACTTTACAAGAATGATTAAAGTCTAATTTACAAAATTTCTGATTATTTACGTGAAAAAAGTGCTTGGGACTGAGTTGTTCTCAGTCACACATAAAAAATATGTAATAAATGTTAACTTAATTTAATTCAAAAAAAGGATTCCCGCAAATTTTTAAGAGTTTCTCAGTTGCTGCCACGTCATGCGCTTAACGGTACGGTAACAAATAACGGAATAAATATCTTTTGAATCTGAAAAAGTGTATCTATCTATCGAATTTCCAATGCTTCAACGGACTATAGAGTTGAGGGGGCGCAAACCATCTAACGATTCAGACTACAAACTAAATAACCCGCACTAGAGGGCACACTCTTTGGGATTCGAACCTCGACTCAGACCACCCTGAGTTGAAGTTTGCCTTGACATGGAGATTTTTGGCAGAATCTTTTATAAATGACGTTTCATGTAACTGTTACTCTCTGTAGATGCACTGGCTAGGAAGGGATCTGAAAGTCAGTTCTGTGGACCAGAACCGTGCGTAGGGATTCCTCCAAACGTAATAGGAGCATTCCTCAAAAATGAATCCACAATTAAACACAACCAAATGTGGACCAAAACCAAGGAACTAAAACACTCCAAACAACTCATGAAAGGAGTAGACAAGAGCTGGTCCAAGAAGCTTTGGAAATACAGCAGAAACCAGCTACGACTAATAGTAGCAGTATTCACGGGTCACTACGGCACCAACTACCACCT
The DNA here is from genome assembly GCA_951640165.1 of Pseudoips prasinana. Classification (NCBI taxonomy): domain Eukaryota; kingdom Metazoa; phylum Arthropoda; class Insecta; order Lepidoptera; family Nolidae; genus Pseudoips; species Pseudoips prasinana. The sequence continues at coordinate 32,310,132 of OX621245.1, read as the reverse complement.
ACACAAACTGGGACTGTCTGGACTGTCTGGACTGTCTGGACAAACCAGGTGACTACAAGGATGTACCTCTAAGGAGCGTACTGGATTACGTGCAGACTTCATTCAGGGCTCTAAAACCATTGTGGGATAGTACAAAAGATCCTGAAGGGTCGAAGTGCTGTACAGAAGTACACCCCAAACAAGATAAGATAAGATAACTGTTACTCTACATTAATAAGAAAAGAAGAGGGCCGCTATTTATAAAAACATTAAAACTTAATTTTTTTATTAGGTTTTTTGTTATTATCCTAAATTATAGTAACAAAGACCTACAGCAACACTACAAACGTGAGGGTTAATCTTTACAAGGCGATCCTTAAATTTCCATCTAAGATGCTTACAACTGTTACAACTCCGTGTGAAAAGCTCCTTCTAATTGATCGAGGAGATTACTATTGTAATTTTCCGTTACAGTTGTTAGATAGAGGCAAGGGTAATATAAACTGGGTCGAGAAATATGATCTAATTTAGTTCCTAATATAATCTTGTAAACTCAATTTGTTACCGGGTCTTACAATTATATTTAGGCTGTAAGCGAAAAGCGGTTTTCTTTGATTAACACACCTAAGGATATGTAAGTTATTGTAAATCCGTTGTTCGTAAAGTAAGCTTACAACTCTTACTCCAGAGTTTGTAAGCAGGGTCAACGATCAATCAAATCAAATTGATTGAGAGATCAGCTCTGTTTAGTTTTTATCATAAGTCACTAAACGGATTTACAAATTACTTACATATCCTTAGGTGTGTTGATCAAAGAACAGTTTTGTCATAAGAGTTGTTTAATAGCTCCACAATACACTTTTAGGTGAGAATTGCCTGTAGAATTGATACTACCTCGAAAGAGAGAACACTCTACGGTTCTGAAAATATATAACAGATTCCACTCGCGGCATCGCCGTTTAAAATAAAGATAATCGAATCATTAGCGCGGGTGTAGCCGCAGGTAAAAGGTAATATATTATATTACTCCTTATAACATCCAATATAAGCCAGTAAAAGTCCCTCAAAAGCCAGTCCAGTATCCAGTACTGCTTACGTTTTCAGAAGCATTTTGTAAAATCTTCTATTTTAACATTACAAATACAAACGTTTGATTTCTTTGTATATAAATATACACAGAAAGGAGTCTAAGCAACACGCATCATTAATTATCTCTACTATATAAAAATAAGTCGAGTTTTCCTTCCTGACGCTATAACTCCAGAACGCACGAACCGATTTCTACGGTTTTGCATTCGTTGGAAAGGTCTCAGGCTCCGTGAGGTTTACAGCAAAGAAAATTTATAAAATTTAACGCGAGTAACACCGCGGGGCACAGCTAGTGATTCATACAAATTTAATTTTAATATAGTTTTCTTCACTCTTCTTTTCCGATGGTTTCCAGAGATCATCGGTGAGTAGAGGAAGGTTCGGAGACGCCTGAGCGAAGTTATAATTTGTAAGCGTTATAAACTACCTCTACGGTAACCCCTTAGCATGAGGCAAGCCATGTGCTTTCTTGCCAATTTGGTATTGAAAACGAAAATTAATGATTTCTGTTGAATTGCCTCCCGTTTTTACTAAGAACGATGATTTGCACGACAGTAATAAGTTTAACTGTCAACTCAATAGGACCGTCAAAAGTCCTAGACATACAGTATAATAATGGTTTCCAAATCCTAATGAGTTTGCCTCGTTACTGCAATGCGTCAAAAATGTTTGCTAAAGCACATACGGTTTCATGCGGTAATACGCACTAAGACTGCATTATTACTGAGGAGAGTGAGAGATACACAAAATAGTATTTTGAAAACTGTAACTGAAACCTTTAGCTCTCCAATTTTGAAACTGTCTGTGAGGAGGGAGATTGTTACGAACACTGGATAATATAATTAATAACTAAATGAAATTATTAAATTTATCCAGCACTTGGTTATTAACATATACTAGTACTAGTCAAGCTCACAATGCAGTACATAAACATAGTGGAATATAGTGTTAGAGTAACAAAAAACAAATTGAATTAGGGTGATTTCAGAGTCGCGCCGGTGAGCAGCGCTGTCCTAACGCGCGCGCTTACAATTACACTAGATAGTAGTTTCACAGTCACGCAGTTCAAACGCGCCGCGTGTGAGACGCGCGCCGTCGGCCAGCGCTGGCGAAGCGCGTGCGGCCCGAGCTCCTCTGCTGGCGTTTCAAAGTGACGCGGGTCGCACGCGCCGCTGTTGAGACGCGCTGGCCTCCGGCGCGTGCCGCGCGCGTCACTCTGAAATCAGCCTTAGTCCGTCCGTGCGGTCTGTCTTAACAATTATATTTTTGGAAATCAATAAATAAATAACAAGTTACTAAGCTATTATTTTTAAATGTAGTACTTAATTACTTTTATAATTTTATTTTAATAACACCCAATGGATATTTTTTTCCGAAATCAAAATATACAAAATAATTAATATTATGTATTGCATTTGCCAGTACTAAATATTTCAAGTATATTTTCTCCCCGCTGCCTCCCATAACTTGTTCTAATTTCTTAAGTAGGAGTAAAGCCCGATAGGACACCACCGTCGCCTCAGGATCTGCGACCCTTATCAACAATGTCGACTGACTCCGATTCCTAATACACATACTGTCACCCTGCTACATAACCGTGCTACTGTAATATGGACCCTACAGTTTGTTTGCCAAAGTTGAATTTGGAAAGTCAATTTTGAGATTGTTGAGTCATTTGTAGTCAAACATTGGAAAATTTACTATCGCTGGCGTATTAACTCAATTTCTATGTATTGTTAGGAAGAGCCTTATTTTCAATAGATGCGGTTAACGAATTGAGTTAAAAGGATCAAGGTACATTTAGTATCGACTAATATATTTAAGTGTGTGCTGTTTTGAAGGAGATGGGGTTAAGTTAACCGTTGTTTATATCTATAAGGAGGTAACATTTCAACACAAACATTTTAATATGAGTTATGTATGATTTAAATGTTGTGTATAATAAATGATAAAATACACTTTATTGTAGGTACACAAAAAATAAAAGAACATTTAACAATGAAACATTAATTATAATGTACAATGGGCGGTCTTATCGCATAAAGCGATTTCTTCCAGACAACCTTTGGATGGATAGGAATTAAATGTCTAAAAATGGCGGGGATGGTGCAACAAAGTGTGGTACATAGATAAAAAAGAAGAAAAGAGTTCATTAAAAAGGTATACTAAAAACTAAAAATATGCTTATGATCATATTATTATTACACATACATATACGTAAATAAAATACTATATTATACTATACTATAAATATAATACTATATTAAAATACTATATTCATATAAAATAAATTAATAATTATTATGCTAGAGACAGATAGTGGTCTTTCACAAGTTTTTTGAAGCTAAATATATTCTGAGAGCATTTAATAGAAAATGGTAACTCATTCCACAAACGAGCTGCTTGGACTGCAAATGATTTGTTCATAAAGATGGAAGAGTGCGCTGGAATGTGCAATTTAAGGTTTTCTGATGATCTTAAAAGCCTCGAATGTGTGTCACAAAGGAATTCAAAACGTTCTTTAAGATAAGTAATGTTTATTACATACTTTACATTACCTTCTCTTGTATGTTTGTGTGGTACCGACTTATTTAGGCGCGATTTTGACCCACTTTAAACGGTGAGGTTTAATTCACACTTAGTAAATTTATCGAGGAATAATGACAGTCCTCGATAAATTAAACAAACAAACATACAAGTGAAGCGTGTAAAAAACATTATTACAATGCAACAAAACTTATAAATCATACATGTTTTCTATGTATTTAAGTATTTCTCTATCTATATAAATATGTATATCGTCGCCTGGTACCCATAGTACAAGCTTTGCTTAGTTTGGGGCCAGGATGATCTGTGTGGCATTGTGCCCAGATATTATTATTATTATATTATTACATATCTCATATAAATCAAACAGTTTGTGTTTGGGCTTACTGTTAATCCGTTAAAATGTCAAGAAATTATTGTGGGTAGTTCATGCATGATAAGCAAATTTGATGTTGAAGACCTACCGCATATCATCATCATCATATCAGCCGAAAGACGTCCACTGCTGGACAAAGGTCTCCCCCAAGGATCTCCACAATAGCCGGTCCTGCGCTACCCGCATCCAGCGTATATAACATTTAATAATTCTAAATCCTGATCTAGTTTACCGATCACTTCTGGCAAACTGTCAACACTCGTTTGAACATATAATTGTAGGTCGTCAGCATACAGATGATACGATTGCGTTTTAAATAATTTTCGCTAAGCGGTTGATTAAAACAGAAAACAAAAGAGGAGAAAGAATACCGTACCTTGAGATACACCAGTCTCCAGGTTACACCTTCACCGATGCGTGCAGATTACTGGTGCCCTCGAAAGTACATATGAAGAAAACCGTTCCAGTGATACGCCAGAGATCAGAGGATGGGAGAGTACACACAGAAGGAATAGTGGTAGCATTAACGCGCGACCGTCGTTATTAAAACAAGGTCCGTCATAATAATAATAATACCTTAATATAGACAGAACTATTGACAATATGTAGTAAAAATTTTAGACTTAAACTAGATAATTAAACATAATCTCTTGACAATAACTTGATACGAGCTAGCTAAATATAATTGCTATAATAAAATATTTTTTATAAATGTTTTCATACAATGTGTACCTAAATATCTATGTTACTAGAAATAATAATGTATACAACTATATTACTACAAACATGTTCTGTCTATTTACAAGCGCTTTTTTAAAGTCTACGTGAATAAGAACCTTTTTTATTTATTTAAGGATATCGTGACCGATGGTATGAAAAGCGTTATAGAAGTCTATTAAAACCATCACCGTGACTTTGGTATCCTCCATACCTACTCTAATATCGAAGTGCCGTGGTAGTACTGTGCGTAGGTATAAATTAAGATTGCAGTGGCCTTAACAAGCTATTGGAAAGTATGAAATGTGAAAGTTGTTTCTGAACACAGGACTCCAGTAATTTGGATAAGAAAGGAAGGATATAAATATTAGTATTGGGTAGGGAGAGAGGGATTAGTTACCTTAGGAAATTGATGGATGTTTATTTAACTCATTTGGAGGGTATGTGCCGGAATTAAGGGAAAAGTTAACTATGTGTGTAATTGCAGGAAGGATAGTAGTAAAAAGGATATCCAGGATAGTAGTAATCATCCGTCCGTCCATCCGAGCTGGGAAGGTCTAAGTCGTGTAATAATACTTGATTGCAAACTAAATGTGCACACTAATTTAATCAAATTTAGCATACTGTTTAATGGATTAAGCAATACAATTTTACTAAGTGATTATCTGTTATTTGAAAGTAAATGTTTCTAATTATTGGGTAGCAAAATATTTCAATCAATTTCATTGGAACCCTGCCTATTAATATGAACATATAATAGCAAGTCCGATGATATATTTTATGATAATGACGAATTGCGATTTATATAATAGTGGATTATTCATGTAAAGACGTCAGCACATCCAGCTACCCCAATCTGTCAAATTTCTTTTATAGATTTTCAATTTTATCACATTAGCCTAAGGTTCACTTTAAATTGGGGAAATTGACAAATTGGGGTAGCTTGATATGCTGGCGTCTGTACATGCATGGCATAAATTTATTTCTGGTCCTGCAACTTGTTGTTTCGTTGCATGGTTGCAGTTTAAACCTAACCTGCTTCAGTGTGCAAATCAGTATTTTTGTTATACCAGTATAGTGATAAATAGTAACTGATAACTCTCATAATGAATTTTATGTTAAATTCAATCCATAATTATTTTCTCTGTTATGTCCTTACGTCAGTTTTAATTATAATATTTTTATTATACTCAATTATCTTTGTTTAATAACCTTATTTAAGTTATATCGGTTTAGCATTTCGGTTGTGAATGTGGTATTTAGTCTTTACTACCTAATAATGATTTGATTATTTCAAACAAAAGTTTAATCATCCATCGAGAATGGCAAAGGACCATAAAAATGCATTAAGTTTGAACGAGGTCTTGATTACTGTTTTCTTTGAGAACAATAGGATTTTACGACTAAAAACGCACGTTTTACAGGAAGTTAGGTGCAATATTAGCGTGAGATCATTCGCAAAAGAAACAAGAATTATTAAACTATTCTTGAAGTATTCATTAACAAGCCGATGGAGACTATTTATAAGACCACAATCAAACTGAATGGTCAACAATTGGTCAACAATGGTCATATTCTAGGGACAATGTCACATAGATCATCCTAGCCCCAAACTAAGCAAAGCTTGTACTATGGGTACCACGCGACGAAATACGTACTTATAGACAGATAAATACCGAAATACATAGAAAACATCTACGACTCAGAAACAAATATTCGTGCCCGGTAACTGCAAATATCACACAAATATTTGCAGTTACCGGGATTCGAACCCAGGACCACCAGCTTCGTAGACAGGATCACTACCAACTAGGCTACGGTGACCGTTGCAAAATATTAATAATATGTTTTTATATATAATAACAAATCCGCAGTGGTAGTGTGCGGTAATTAAGGTTTCTTCCTGGGAATCGCACGTTGGTAGACGACCATTCATCCTGGTGATATGGATGAAATTTTCCACCTCTGGCCAGAATGTCTGTGTCGGAACGTGGCGACTGGCACGAGTATAAGTTTAAAAAAATCCTCAGAACACTCCTCATGATAAATTCGGTAAAGGACACATATGATATACTAGCTGTGCCCCGCAGTTTTACCCGCGTTAAATTTTATAAATTATCACAGCTCCTCCCCAGTAGGTGATAGCGTGATAATATGTAGCCTATATGTTGACCCGACCTCTTAGTAATATTCATGCAAAATTTGAAGTAAATCCATGCAGTACTTTTTGAGTTTAGCCCGGACATACATACAGACAATAATTCTAAAAACTATATTTTGGCTACGATTTTGATTGTAGGTCACGCCCCAAGTATCCTTTTTGAAAAATATTCAATGTACAGTTTTGACTTTCCTACGATTTTATTTTATGTATTGATATAGATTTTCGTCAAAGTAAATGCACAGTCCTTACATAATGCTGCACATTATTATTCTCAAACAGGGCAACCCCCTCCCCCCCCCACCTCACAATGTGAGATGGTGATGTTCTCTGTGGTGAGTCACCAAGTACGAGATAATTTATTTCTAATATGGATATGAATTGTAAAAGTCAGTGGCACCTTGATTTGAACTGAAGACCACTCACTCCACACTAACCATTATGCTATCTCGTTCTTTGTCCTCTCTGTTCATTTGTTATATCATATATGGCAGCTTATTTAAAACGTAACTCCGAAACGTCTAGGTCCAGTCGTAAAGTAACAGATTTAAAAGCGGCTTTAAGGAAAAGGTCGCAGGAACGTGTAACGAAATTGCAGACTCTTAGTTCAATTAAGTTCCTTTCTTCCAAATGCGACCCAGCTGTTTGTTAAGACGGAAATTGGAACATTAGACGTTGTAGAAACAAAGAGGGTGGTGTACCTAAATGAATCACAACCTCTGTAGCCTACCCAAACTCATGGTTACTGGATGAATTCCAGCAATGTACAAATTTAGTTAGAACCAGGATTTCTTTTTCTAAATGTTTAAAGTCTGGAAAATAACATACATACAAATCTAACAGATTTTAAACTTGTGTAAAACAAATCTATAAAATGTTTAAATACATTTTAAAAAGCTTTGGCTCCAAATCAACTTTTTCTTGGTTCTGCTTTAGTTCTCGTTTTTTTATTACAAAAAAAAATATTTTATGTGTTTACAATATCACTTAATTCTCGACACGATAGTAGTCACGTAATTAAGGTTCAAATGATGTGATATTAATCTTCAGTAGTAAAAAATATTATTAATAATTATATTTTACTATTTCATATCATATCACATTATGGATCAGGTTTGGAATTACATACTCATTCCTTACCTACCGTCACCATCCTTGTATCAAGTGTATCATTTACCTGCTTACATCTTCCAATTACACTTATCATGCTCCAGCATTCCAACCCATGCTTGACAGTTGGGCATATAAATTTACCCCTTTGGTAGGAGAGGTATGCGATTGCGTGTGCGGTCTGCAATCACTTCCGCCCTTACTTACTCGTACGAAAACATTGAGATGCTATATTGAGATATGTTTTGTCTTTGTCATTCAAGACAGATACTAATTATACTAGTTTCATGTCTTAACTTTACACATACTCCTATAGTAAAAAATTTAATAATATATATCTCGCTTTAGACGTAATCAAATTCTGTATGAGTTGTTTCTCGAAAGTTAACTCATTGTTATAATCCATAATAAACTAAAAAGTTATTGTAGATACCTAATAAAAAGAATAATCGTGTAAATTTTATACTAAAGTGATAAAAAAATGATGTGTCTTAGTAAAAACTGAGTAGATTTGATTTGAATATTCAGATTATTTTTTATTAATTGATATGTACAGTAGTTACCAGTTGTAGTATGACTGAGTTGTTGAGGCGGCCGAGTAGGCTTCTGAATTGTTTTCCGATCGATGATGCTGCATTATGAGGTTGATAAGAAAAAGTGTATGTTAATACCCAAGCTTCATAAATTGCATTATTTCAGGCAGTCACAGTACAGGGAAATTCCAGTAGTAAAGAATCCAGTAATAATAACCTCAGCTTCCTCATCGTATTCAATTTTCACCTCTATGAACCAGTTACCATAAACCATATACTTACTTTTACTGTATATGTATTGTATGGAAGGGTGCGAGGTGAAATATATTCTCTAGTTAACAATGGCTTCGATCCAGTGCTGACAAATGTACTCACGGAGGGTTTTTGCTCGATTCGATAGAATTTCCATGGTGCTTTATGAGGTAGGCAAACTTAGGGTATAATACAAGTTGGTATACATACTATGCATTATGTATACTGTTGAGTACATTGATGTGAAATGAAATGAAATTATAAATGTATACATTTATTACGAAATTGTAAATACATACATAATGTACATACAGGGTGGCCGAATAGTTGACGGTCAAACGCAAAATTAAGATACTTTATGATGAGTAGTATCCAAATTATCCCCATATAAGTTATACGATTTTGCGTCTTTTTGATACTTTGAAAATGTATGAGTCGTGAGCTCAAACCCTAACTTTGTACTTACGAATAAATTCTAAATCAGTTCTGTGATGATTAAATAAACCATACTTTTTAGGGTAATAGGTTAAACTATGCTAATTAGTTGCTAAAAAATGAACCAGAAATGTTCAAAAATTTACGAAGAAATTCTCTCTAAAACTACGCAAAATCGTAGAACATACATGGTGGTAATTCGGATACTCCTTATCATAAAGTATGTAAATTTTGCATTTAAACGTCAACTCCTCGGCCAGTCTGTATAGTCAGCACTTGGAATTTTTTGGTAATTGAAAAATTCTAAGTATCAGTGGAATAGTGCGTCCACATCGCAAGCCTAGTGCGTTTGCAAACGCACTAGGCTTGCGATGTGGACGGAGCTTGCGGAGTATCCGAATTACCACCATGTATGTTCTACGATTTTGCGTAGTTTTAGAGAGAATTTCTTCGTAAATTTTTGAACATTTCTGGTTCATTTTTTAGCAACTAATTAGCATAGTTTAACCTAACACCCTAAAAAGTATGGTTTATTTAATCATCACAGAACTGATTTAGAATTTATTCGTAAGTACAAAGTTAGGGTTTGAGCTCACGACTCATACATTTTCAAAGTATCAAAAAGACGCAAAATCGTATAACTTATATGGGGATAATTTGGATACTACTCATCATAAAGTATCTTAATTTTGCGTTTGACCGTCAACTATTCGGCCACCCTGTATGTACATTATGTATGTATTTACAATTTCGTAATAAATGTATACATTTATAATTTCATTTCATTTCACATCAATGTACTCAACAGTATACATAATGCATAGTATGTATACCAACTTGTATTATACCCTAAGTTTGCCTACCTCATAAAGCACCATGGAAATTCTATCGAATCGAGCAAAACCCTCCGTGAGTACATTTGTCAGCACTGGATCGAAGCCATTGTTAACTAGAGAATATATTTCACCTCGCACCCTTCCATACAATACATATACAGTAAAAGTAAGTATATGGTTTATGGTAACTGGTTCATAGAGGTGAAAATTGAATACGATGAGGAAGCTGAGGTTATTATTACTGGATTCTTTACTACTGGAATTTCCCTGTACTGTGACTGCCTGAAATAATGCAATTTATGAAGCTTGGGTATTAACATACACTTTTTCTTATCAACCTCATAATGCAGCATCATCGATCGGAAAACAATTCAGAAGCCTACTCGGCCGCCTCAACAACTCAGTCATACTACAACTGGTAACTACTGTACATATCAATTAATAAAAAATAATCTGAATATTCAAATCAAATCTACTCAGTTTTTACTAAGACACATCATTTTTTTATCACTTTAGTATAAAATTTACACGATTATTCTTTTTATTAGGTATCTACAATAACTTTTTAGTTTATTATGGATTATAACAATGAGTTAACTTTCGAGAAACAACTCATACAGAATTTGATTACGTCTAAAGCGAGATATATATTATTAAATTTTTTACTATAGGAGTATGTGTAAAGTTAAGACATGAAACTAGTATAATTAGTATCTGTCTTGAATGACAAAGACAAAACATATCTCAATATAGCATCTCAATGTTTTCGTACGAGTAAGTAAGGGCGGAAGTGATTGCAGACCGCACACGCAATCGCATACCTCTCCTACCAAAGGGGTAAATTTATATGCCCAACTGTCAAGCATGGGTTGGAATGCTGGAGCATGATAAGTGTAATTGGAAGATGTAAGCAGGTAAATGATACACTTGATACAAGGATGGTGACGGTAGGTAAGGAATGAGTATGTAATTCCAAACCTGATCCATAATGTGATATGATATGAAATAGTAAAATATAATTATTAATAATATTTTTTACTACTGAAGATTAATATCACATCATTTGAACCTTAATTACGTGACTACTATCGTGTCGAGAATTAAGTGATATTGTAAACTCATAAAATATTTTTTTTGTAATAAAAAAACGAGAACTAAAACAGAACCAAGAAAAAGTTGATTTGGAGCCAAAGCTTTTTAAAATGTATTTAAACATTTTATAGATTTGTTTTACACAAGTTTAAAATCTGTTAGATTTGTATGTATGTTATTTTCCAGACTTTAAACATTTAGAAAAAGAAATCCTGGTTCTAACTAAATTTGTACATTGCTGGAATTCATCCAGTAACCATGAGTTTGGATAGGCTACAGAGGTTGTGATTCATTTAGGTACACCACCCTCTTTGTTTCTACAACGTCTAATGTTCCAATTTCCGTCTTAACAAAAGCTGGGTCGCATTTGGAAGAAAGGAACTTAATTGAACTAAGAGTCTGCAATTTCGTTACACGTTCCTGCGACCTTTTCCTTAAAGCCGCTTTTAAATCTGTTACTTTACGACTGGACCTAGACGTTTCGGAGTTACGTTTTAAATAAGCTGCCATATATGATATAACAAATGAACAGAGAGGACAAAGAACGAGATAGCATAATGGTTAGTGTGGAGTGAGTGGTCTTCAGTTCAAATCAAGGTGCCACTGACTTTTACAATTCATATCCATATTAGAAATAAATTATCTCGTACTTGGTGACTCACCACAGAGAACATCACCATCTCACATTGTGAGGTGGGGGGGGGAGGGGGTTGCCCTGTTTGAGAATAATAATGTGCAGCATTATGTAAGGACTGTGCATTTACTTTGACGAAAATCTATATCAATACATAAAATAAAATCGTAGGAAAGTCAAAACTGTACATTGAATATTTTTCAAAAAGGATACTTGGGGCGTGACCTACAATCAAAATCGTAGCCAAAATATAGTTTTTAGAATTATTGTCTGTATGTATGTCCGGGCTAAACTCAAAAAGTACTGCATGGATTTACTTCAAATTTTGCATGAATATTACTAAGAGGTCGGGTCAACATATAGGCTACATATTATCACGCTATCACCTACTGGGGAGGAGCTGTGATAATTTATAAAATTTAACGCGGGTAAAACTGCGGGGCACAGCTAGTATATCATATGTGTCCTTTACCGAATTTATCATGAGGAGTGTTCTGAGGATTTTTTTAAACTTATACTCGTGCCAGTCGCCACGTTCCGACACAGACATTCTGGCCAGAGGTGGAAAATTTCATCCATATCACCAGGATGAATGGTCGTCTACCAACGTGCGATTCCCAGGAAGAAACCTTAATTACCGCACACTACCACTGCCGATTTGTTATTATATATAAAAACATATTATTAATATTTTGCAACGGTCACCGTAGCCTAGTTGGTAGTGATCCTGTCTACGAAGCTGGTGGTCCTGGGTTCGAATCCCGGTAACTGCAAATATTTGTGTGATGAGCACGAATATTTGTTTCTGAGTCGTAGATGTTTTCTATGTATTTCGGTATTTATCTGTCTATAAGTACGTATTTCGTCGCGAGGTACCCATAGTACAAGCTTTGCTTAGTTTGGGGCTAGGATGATCTATGTGACATTGTCCCTAGAATATGACCATTGTTGACCAATTGTTGACCATTCAGTTTGATTGTGGTCTTATAAATAGTCTCCATCGGCTTGTTAATGAATACTTCAAGAATAGTTTAATAATTCTTGTTTCTTTTGCGAATGATCTCACGCTAATATTGCACCTAACTTCCTGTAAAACGTGCCGTTTTTAGAAATTATAAATGTATACATTTATTACGAAATTGTAAATACATACATAATGTACATACAGGGTGGCCGAATAGTTGACGGTCAAACGCAAAATTAAGATACTTTATGATGAGTAGTATCCAAATTATCCCCATATAAGTTATACGATTTTGCGTCTTTTTGATACTTTGAAAATGTATGAGTCGTGAGCTCAAACCCTAACTTTGTACTTACGAATAAATTCTAAATCAGTTCTGTGATGATTAAATAAACCATACTTTTTAGGGTGTTAGGTTAAACTATGCTAATTAGTTGCTAAAAAATGAACCAGAAATGTTCAAAAATTTACGAAGAAATTCTCTCTAAAACTACGCAAAATCGTAGAACATACATGGTGGTAATTCGGATACTCCTTATCATAAAGTATGTAAATTTTGCATTTAAACGTCAACTCCTCGGCCAGTCTGTATAGTCAGCACTTGGAATTTTTTGGTAATTGAAAAATTCTAAGTATCAGTGGAATAGTGCGTCCACATCGCAAGCCTAGTGCGTTTGCAAACGCACTAGGCTTGCGATGTGGACGCACCTAAGACTCATATTTACGCCATTTCTAATAACTCTAATTCCGTATTTCATGGAAAAGCTTAAAAGCACTTAAATAACTTCTAAGCACAACACAACAAGGCGTAGAAAGCCATAATTAATTGAAACTGGAAAGCAAAAGTAATTATAAACGAAATAGCCTAAGTTAGATCAACATTCTTACAAAACGTATGTATCGTCGCTAGGGTAAGAAATCACTTCTAAATTACTATTGCTTCAGAAAGGGTCTGTATCTACAACACTATCTTCAAAACTATCCCACACTCAAGTTACAAACCAGTACAGGATGCCTTGCGTTCCTCTGCAAACTGTCATTCCACATTGATGCGGGTCGACATTATACCGCAGAATAGGAGATGGGTTTAAGTTCCACGGTATATTCTTTGGTCGTTAGATATGTTATCTAGTTCAGGCTGCTGTATATTTTCACTTCAAAGCCTAAGGACTCCCGCACATGAGCCACTTGCCACAACCACAAAACGCCGCCACTGGCATAGTTCCTATAGATTTCGTACATTTTGTATGGACTCACCGCACACAGTTGACGCCGGTGGCCGCCACACTCTTCTAACCACTTCTACTGTCTAGCTTCTCGTGGCTGTGGCCCGTGGCTCGTGTGCGGCGACACTTAACCTTCGGAAGGATAGGGGGGTAACTCATCACCCCACTAGTTAAAATAAGATGCGATAACTTTTTATACGATAACTGAGAGGAGTTGTGATTTTCTGTTTTCTCCTATCTAAGCATACGTAATTAGTAGCATATGCCACTAATTTGCAGACAGTCGTGGATTTTGCTATATTAACCATGCTGGGGTGACCAATCACCCCACTATCCTTTTACGTTCGTGTTTATTTGTGAAGGGCTAATTAAAATAACAGCATTTTTCGGCAAAAATGGCAAGACTTACCGACGACGATATTGATAAATATTTGGAAAACGTAGGAAATACAAGTTCTGATGGGGATTATTCTTCAGATGAGAATAAATTGTCGGATATTGAAGATAATGTGTCTGTGCATTCAGAGCAGGGTGACGTTATTGTCCATGCTGACACCAGTGATGATGACGACGTCCCGTTAGCCCAATATCGAAGTAGGACTCCTGTTAATAAGTTTCGAAGCAGATATTTGAAGGAATTGCCAATGAAATTATCCGAACCACATATGAGGCGTCGTTTGAACACGAAAGAAATAACTCAAAATATACAGGATGTTCTAAACATGAACCAGGAACCTTCTGGAAGTGAACCCCCGTTAAAACTACAGAAACAAGCTCGGTGCTGAATGTGTCCAAGGAAAAAGACAAAAAAGTTAAAATGATTTGTGTTAAATGTCATTTGCCCGTGTGTTCCGATCACCGTCATTATATTTGTCTGAACTGCATAACATCGTAAATTTAGTTAGATATATACGCATAAACTAGTTATCATAGTGTTTGATACTCTGATTTAGAACTATATTACTTGATTAATTTAAAAAAAAGTACTTATTTTTGTAAACATATGTTTTATTTGCGCACATTAGTTGTGGGGTGATGGGTCACCCTCCTATCCTTACGTGTAAGCTGGTCCTGCCTATCCTGCCGAAGGTTAATGTCACAGAGATCATCCTAGGCCCAAACTAAGCAAAGCTTGTACTATGGGTACCAGGCGACGATATACATAAATATATGGATAGATATATACTTATATACATAGAAAACATCCATGACTCAGAAACAAATATTCGTGCTCATCACACAAATATTTGCACTTACCGGGATTCGAACCCAGGACCACCAGCTTCGTAGGCAGGAGCACTGCCAACTAGGCTACGGTGATCGACAAAACTTTATTTCTAACGTTGCCGCGTTGTTTGGCTGCACTTGTGGCGCAGTGGATAATCGAAAAACTGCGAGCATTAGAATGTTTGTAAGAGTTTCTCACTAGTGATAGACTAGTTAGAGTTTCACACTAGCATGCTGTCCTTATATAGTATTGTGGTAGCAAACGGGATAAGTTAAGAGTCTATTATAAGTAACGACCTATACTCGTATTGAACTCACACTATTCTTCATTATATGTAACTCAGATACTAGGAGCATCAGAATGTAACCACTTACAAAAATGCTGTCTCTTAAAGTCTTATAGTAATAAACGTTATTAAATAGTCGTTTGCCACCCTAGTGTTTCGGGTTTCAGTACTTATAACAGTACGTACATAACTTATTTTGTGACTCATATACAGTTCTTTGCCGCCGTATATTCGTGATTGTAATACAATCTCCATGGTTAATAAAAGGTTAAAAGAATACAACCTGTCTTCTTTGCCTTATGTAGCCTTTTATGTAGTTTATTATTTTAAATTATGTATGTATATTTACGTTTATATGTATGTCATCCTACACACTCATATCTTCCTATCTTCCACAATCTCCTCTTGCAGCTCTACAAGGACCTTTGTGCTATCTCATCTTTTGTGTTTTATTATTTTTTGAGTTTTTACTTATAGTGTGTACATAAATTGGAAATAAAAGTTATATTCTTATCGTTAACTCCACCATGAAACTAATTATTTTTGTTTACATATACTATAACAAGTAATATAATATTAAATATATTACTCCCGCATCAAGTAAATTAATTGTTGTGTCACAAGGCATCTTCACAGACACAAATCAGATCTAGACTTAGAATTATTATGTTTAGGACACAGAAATATTTGTCCAGTACGAGAATCAAACTTGAATAAAACTCACTATGGATATAACGAAATGATGATTAGCGATATTTTTCACTCGCAATTTATCAGAGAAGAAACAAAACACATAAAATAAGGTATAAAAGTATTTCAAAATAAAAGAAAATTATGCTTTGCATTCTTTGATACTGATCTACAAAAACTACTCGTACATCGTTAACGTAATCATAACGCTGTAAAAACCGACTTGACTATACATTATTTGATACAGAGTAGAGCTATCCATTGCAGTAATAGGCTATTCCTTATGGTACCCATAGGAAACAGTTATGGTAGTAATTAATAAGCAAATAGTATTATTCGGTATCAAATTGCAAATAGATCCCATGAGTAACGAGGTACAATTACTAGGTACAATAATAATTTAAAATTATTGACTGCACGTACGGCGCATCAAGACTAGACGGTCGCCTCACCACTTCGTGTCTTGGGGTCGATTCCCACACATGAAATCTATTTATGTGACCTGTAAATCGTTCTGATTTTGGATGTATTTTGTGTCCGTAAAATACCCCACGATACAGAGATTAAATTCCCTAGTGCGAAATTTGTCTTTTCAAAAAACCTACCATCCATGAGAAATCTGGAGTGATGAGCACAAGTATCTGTTCTGTGTCTGGGTGTAATTTATCTATAACTAGCTGTGCCCCGCGGTTTTACCTGCATTAAACTTTATTAATTATAGCCTATGTGTTAATACAGGGTGTCAGTTAACTCCATACCACATGTTATTAAAATCGCTCCAGCCATTTAGACGTGAAGAAGTAACAAACATACACACTGACACTCACAAACTTTCGCCTTTATGATATTAGTAAGATATGTATGTTTATCAGTTGTCTGACTCTTTTTAAACTTGAAATCTTATTTAAATGTTTATTATAGACACAATGACATAGTCAAATGTATAAACGTTGGGATTCTATGGAGAATTTCCTGACTCATTCAATTATATTTAATATTAAAACATAATATAATATAATACTTATTTATTTACTTATCGTATGGGCAGTGGTTACACTAGTGTCAGAGTTGTTTAAGCCGCCCAGTAGGACATGGCTTAACGACTGTTACCTAATGGCTACGACTGGGACCGGCAGATTAACGTGCCTTCCGAAGCACGGAGACGCTTAGAAATTAAATCCCTGGTCACCCATCAATGGACTGACCGCGAACTTAGTAACTTAACCTCACCTTTCACTTATGAACCAGTGGGAGTCTACCTATGAGCCCCTATATTATTTGACGGTTTATAAACAAACTTTTTTCTTTTGTTAGCCGATTTCTGAAAAACATTTTGTACTCCACCTATTGTTTCCAGGGGCAGGCCCCCTACAAGGTGGACCGACGATCTTGCAGAGGTTGCGGGAAGCCGTTGGTTGCGGGCAGCGGAGGACCGGCTATTGTGGAGATTCTTGGGGGAGGCCTTTGTCCAGCAGTGGACGTCTTTCAGCTGATATGATGGTGATGATGATGATGTGCAGTTTTTATTGTATCAAGATTTTACACGTGTTTCGAGCAAATAAAAATATCTTCATCTCATCTTATCTTGGCGGAAGTTATTATGACGTAATAATGAACTCACAACTATAGTTCTAACTCCTAGGTATCGACAAGAAACATTACTTACCTACCTATATCACTTCATTGGAGTTAAATACATATATTTCTTACTTTGATCAACCTTTATAAAACCTTTACCGTACTGTGGTGCCAGATCTAACTTTTATACTCAGGACAAATACGAAAACGAAAATTATTTGACAACCACAAAAAGTTTTATTTTAAAAATTTTAAAGGCTATTTGTTACCGCAAAATGTCTGCGGGTAGGTATGTCAGTCTCGCACCATAAAACCTTGCCGTGAACTTCTTCTACAGCTTCTTCTTCGTGCCCCGGGAACGCGCGTATGCTGCTCCGGTGCCCTCATTTTGCGCCATGTCCCAGGTGGTCAGGATACATACCCTGGGAGGACTCTAGTTTGCACTCCCGAATTGCAGACTCCTGCCAGTTCGGCACAGCGACTGCGCCCCAAAGAGATCGCTGTCTTCCCGGGTCTTCGGAGCTGCTTTCACGTGGCAGCAGTAGATAACACTTCTCTTACTGCAACCGCAGCCCCGAGGCGAGTTGGGTTACCAGTGGCGCCGCCCCGACGTCCTCTCCGTCTGCGAGCGGGATCGCACTTCTTGAACACCTAAGGGGCTATGCACACCAAGTTTTTTAAGCTCGCCGTTGACGCGCGTTTGTAGCGATACACACGCGCATTTAAAATGCGTTTCTAAAACGCGCGTCGACGGCGTGTTAAAAAAAACGTGGTGTGGCCAGGCTCTAAGATAATAAACAGTACATGCAAAGCACATACACATCATCATTATATACACACAACATAAAGCTATATAATTTGCTTTACCTTTGATTTTCAATGTATAATATCAAATCTTATCCTATACTTTTATATTGTTACCAAAAAGAAAAATGTATTATTTGTATTTTACGAAAGAGTGGTATCTTCTAACACAGGCATCACTTACTCTATTTATGCAAATTAATATTTTACATAAAAAAAGATAAACATCAGTTCTCACGAACAAACTCAGTAGAGTTAGCAACACTGAACCACACTTACATACAACAGATCTCAATTAGCCAGTGAACACTCATCGCCATTAATCGGATTGGACCCTAATATATTTTTGCTAATGCTTTTAACACTAGCGTCCCTAAAGGGTCAATATAAAGGGTACATTATTCACTTGACAGGAGGGAAACATTTTAATGTTGAGTACTTCCTAACGAGATGTGAACATTATCTACTCGTAATTTAAATATAGAAAATATGCTTGAAATATGTGATATTTATTTCAATTTTATTTATTATAATAAAATTGCACAAGGCTGTTCAGAGATGCAGTTATCGCCGAAAAGGTACTTTTTATTAACTATTTTGATATTCATCACATCAGACGTAAGACTGCTGAACAAAAGCCTCCCTCAAAAATCTCCACAATTGCTGGCCTTGCGCTATCCGCATCTAGCGACTTCCACCGACCCTTACAAGCTCATTGGTCCATCTTGTAGAGGCCTGCCCACGCTGCGTCTTCCGGTTCGTTGTGGGCCCTCGAGAAGCTTACTACCCCAGCGGCCGTCGGCTCAACGAGCTATGTGGCCCGCCCACTTAGACTTCTGTTTGGCAATTCTTCGGGCTATGTCGGTTACTTTGGTTCGACTGCGGATGTCAGTATTTCTGATTCGATCTCTCAGAGAAACTCCCTCTCCATTCGTCTTTGAGTGAATCAACCATCTAATAAGGCCTACAAGCGACTAGGTCTCTGTTCCGTATATCATCACTGGCAACACACACTGGTCAAAGACTTTCGATTTGACACACTGCGGTATTTGGGACGAGAAGATGTTACGTAGCGTCCCGAACGCTGCCCGGCCGAGTTGGATTCTACGATTGACTAATTTACATGTTTTTAAATATTAGTAACAGAAAATTTAGACACATAAAGAAATAAAAAGATAGAAAATCCACCTAATCTTTGAAATTACTGAACCGATTTTGACGGGACATTAATGATAATTTATGATGTAATTAGTGATATTTAAATTTGCCTGAAGTGAAATATTAGCATGTTACCGCGAGTCTGTGATTTTCTAGCAAGGTTGTTGACTGAAAATCAGTGTTGGGTGTTTCCTACCCAGCTAATGCTGAGACGGCAACCCTTCAGCAGGACATGCAGAGAAATCCTTAAATAATATGTAATGGGTCTATTAATTTTAAATACTTAAGCTTAATTATTAAGTATCTTCATTTATTTCTCTACTTATTACTTAGCTGTATCTATATGTATCGTGTACGCTGTTTGTAATCTATATCTACTGTATTGTTTTATTTGATGTCCTGTATGTTTCTATTGCTGGTTAAACGTATTCTATTATTTTCTATTCTATAATATAGTGTACTAGCTTTAACTGGCGTAAGATTTCTGGCCGTCTAAAAGTTATTTTCGGTAGATTCAAAAATTACTCTTAGACCATCGAATAAGAGCCGACTTATGGTGCTAATTAATTAATTAATTAATTTATTATTTATTTATTAAGCTAATTATTAATATCTAATGAACATGCAAACAAGACGATATTATGTTGATTTGGTATTAAAAATACTTTTGTTGTCTAGTTATTTTAAAAACCTTCTTATCTTGAGTCTGAAATTCCAATGAAGACAGTTTGTAAGTCTTATATTTTCCAATATAACTTTATTTGTACAATCAGCAAATGCCGAACACTTAAATTAGTGAAGTTTTTAAATAAATTCTATAACTTTATTACTATTCGTATACTATATTGTCACAGACGGCGTAGTATTGACATTTCGTAGCAGTTTTTCAAAGTTGTTCGTACAGAAAATCCTGATAAAAGTATTTATTATTTATTTTCAATACTACATATGCTGATAACATAAGAGACCAATAAATTAATACGATTATTTCTGTTGTCGTAGACAACTCTATTTTATGCTAATAGATAGAGATTTGTTCTGTTAGGGTAATGTACAACTTTTACGGATTATTGATACCGCGACCAACCGTGAAATAAATATATTTATTTTGGATATGCCTTAAAATGTACAGAATTCCTAGGTGTTTTTGTAAAATATATATTTATGGCTAGAAGAATATCGCAACCCCATCTCAACCCGTGGGGGGAGTAGACGTCTTTCCGAGGGAATATATACAAGAGAAAGGGCAGCGGCATTCTTCTGAGTACTATGACCAGCTTACGGCATTCGACAACCCGTCTGCCAACCGTGGCAATTATGGCATATCCCCTGCTGGACAAGAGCCTTCCCCAAAAATGGGGGATATGCCATAACCGCCACGCTTGGCAGACTTGGTCGAGAAATATTCGATTGGACGGCCCGCCAATTCTTGATTTTTGAATTTAAAATGTAATAACAACATAATATATTGTTAAGCCACAGTTTAAAAGTATTTTACGTTTTGTTTACCAAAAGCCACGATATATCTGAAAAATAATTAAATTTGTAAAATTGCCAACATTAGGCTTCGTTGGTGACAAAGATATCTATGTCTAGTTTTTGTTCTTAAAGAATACGACATAACCTAATGTTGACTTTGACAGTCTATGTGGCGGTGTTACGGCTCTTACACGCCTGAGCCGAAAATTTTAATTTATGAATTACTAGCTATGCCCCGCGGTTTTACCCGCGTTAAATTTTATTAATTATCACAGCTCCTCCCCCGTAAGTGATAGCGTGATAATATGTAGCCTATATGTTGACCCGACCTCTAAGTAATATTCATGCAAAATTTTAACTAAATCCATGCAGTACTTTTTGAGTTTAGCCCGGACATACATACATACAAACAGACAAAAATTCTAAAAACTATATTTTTGGCTTCGATATCGATTGTAGATCACGCCCCAAGTTTCCTTTTGAAAAAATATCCAATGTACAGTTTTGACTTTACTACGATTTTATTATATGTATAGACTAGCTGTGCCCTGCGGTGTTATCCGCGTTAAACTTTATGAATTATAGTCTAGGTGTTAATACAAGATGTCAGCTACCTCCATACCAAATTTTATTAAAATCACTTCAGCCGTTTAGCCGTGAAGAAGTAACAAATATACAAACTTTCGTCTTTATAATAGTAGTGTGATTTAAGCTGATTTTTGATCAAATTAAACGAACAAAGAACAAATATACATTTCATATTAACGCAGAATAATTGGAACATATGACTATTATAATTTTTATCAATGTTTAAAGTAGAATGAGATTACTAGAGTGAAAGGTAAAATTCTCTACGACTTCGTTTTCTGAGAGTAAAAGACACTGCTATTTGGCCACTTAGTGTGTCGATTTACAAAAGAAAAATATCTATGTTCGTTTAAATTTGTCAATATTATAATTGAAATGGACCCACGATCTTGTGGCCAGCTGCTAGATACGAGTACCGCAAGACTAGCCATTGTAGAAACCTACCTTTTATTCAGTAGTGGACGTCTATCAGCTAATATGATAATTTTACAATCCCAAAAATATTCCTATTGGATTCCAGTAATACCCTATTTAATCTAAAAAAACAGGCTACAAGCTTATTTTTTAGCCAAATTACAAAGAATTACGCATACTCGCGCCCGTCTCGAGTATGCGTAATTTTTTTTTAAATTTCACCTAACCATTGAAACTGCAAAATCTAAACTTTTACGTTAACGAAAACAAAGGGACCGAATTAAAACAAAATTGTCCAATACTTGCTAGGGTTTCAACTTTATGGGGTAGAAGTAATATCCTACATATATAACATGTATACACTCAGTGCATGAATCCGACTCGCACTTATCGGGGTTTTTTTTTTGTTACCCAAAACCTTGTAGAAGTTCAAATCTATTATAACGACGTTGATAACGACATCGTATCATCCAATGCCTTTACGATTATGTAGATAATTATACCTTTTAAGAGCATTGAAATTCAACAGCCAGAACCTGGCTTTAATCAAACTAATCCAAAAATTGTAGACGCCAGACCTCACACTACTATTACTTTAATAACGGAATTAATTGGACGGAAAAGTGAATTAGTCGGTGTGTAGAGTACAATTGTCACCATCTGCTTTCTACACTGATGGGATTCAGAGCCACTGTGTTCAACAAACTTCACATAAAAGATTGCTGTTGAAAGGTGATATCTTTTGCGCCACTAAATTAATTGAAATGTCCTTACATTTCATTACAAATTGATTACATTTAGATTGACGCCTTATGCGGGTGGGTATGTCGGACTCGCACCGAATAAACCTAACCTGCCATGGACTACTTCTGGCGCCTGGTGCGGGTGAGCCCTGGGAACGCGGGTATGCGGCTCCGGTGACCCTCTTTTCCACGGCAGGTAGGTTAAGTCGGTGCAAGTCCGACATACCCACCCGCAGACACTTTTTGCGGGTGGCATGCGAAGGCATTCCCCCTGCGTAATCAAAAAAAAAAAAGGTGGGGTCTAACTGTTGCAATAACTAAAGAAAATACGTGTGTATTTTTCTATAACATATTTATTATTCAACTGTCAATCAAATATAATTATTTTTATTACAAACTACAAAGTAGGTTCTATAACACTTACAACTAGTACAAAAACCGAGAATTTTAAGAGAACTGTCCAATGTAATTTCTTGTCTAGTCTAAACTGGCAACTATTAGGGCTTTAGACATGCTGATAATAAAAGAACAATTACAGTTTATTTATTATTAATTTCATAAATTACGCTTGTTTCTCAGAAATAGATAAAGGTAACAAGTTGAAACTAAAACTAGCATTGACTACAAAGGTTAATAATTTCATAATGTTATTTGAAGACAAGTTCCTTTGTAAATGATTAATTTGTACACCAAACAAAGTACATAAGAGAGATCAGTGCAATTGGCGGTGTTACAAATTTGATATCTTCCAGACAATCCACCTAGGCCACCTAGGAGAATGGATACAATTACGGTAGTTGCTATTGTACAAAGTTTCATTATCATCATATCAGCCGAAAGACGTCTACTGCTGGACGATGGCCACTCCCAAGGATCGCCACAATGGCCATCTTGTGCTGTCCATATCCACCGGCTTCCACGTCCATTCCTAGATCGTCGGTCCACTTTATAGGCAACCTGCCCCCGCTGGGTCTTCCGGATCGTGGTTGCCACCCGAGAACCTGCCCCAGTTGGTAACTGCCATTTCAGTTTGTCAATTCTTTGGGCTATGTCGGCAACTTTAGTTTGCTTGCCTATAAATAGTCATTAAAATAGTATACGGTGTTAAAAAAAAAACAAAATCCCGACTAACATTTAAAGTTGTTGCCAACAATTACGTACAATCGTTTCCCTTTCTAATTGGGTTATTTTAAAGTTTTTTTTTTGTAGAATTGTTAAGCTGAAGTGGCAGTGGGAAGGACACATAGCTGTAGAACTGAAGGCTGCTTTGGCATAAAGTTTTTCGAATGGTAATCACTAAATAGAAAACGCTGTGAGGGCACCTATAAGGACCGATGTTCTTGTGAGAGACGTTGAAAGCCGCTGGATGCGGGTCGCGCAAGACTGGCAATTCTGGAGGTCTCTGGGGAAGTCCAACAGTATACGTCTTTTTCCTGACATGATGATGATTGTAACAGCGTACAATGTATTCAATTTAATTATATTGTTTTCGAACCTAATTAAACGGTTGTATGCTTTGTTAATAATAACATAAGAAATACTTTCTTGGTGTGGAAATTCTTAACATAATTATTTTTATATCATATATCTGTATCTTTGTGGGGCATGGTTTGGAGTGCGCCCTTAAACTTAACCCTCATTTTATCAATTATTGATTCTTTTATAAAAAAATCTAGTATTAGTGTATGAAAATATATTTAAAGATTAATATACATTGTAAATAATCAATATATTGCAAAGAAAACAATAGAAATTACGACGTAAACAAGATATCTAATTAGGGTTATTTTTCACTATTATATTACTACGAATTTATTATAATAATGATGTTGGAAGTATAGTAAAAGTGCATATCTATATAACCAGAACAATAATTTTAATTCGTAACGTACTTAGCTTATATTTCATAAATAAGTATCTGGTATTTATTATAACACCTCAATCAGTTTGCATGCAGGGATCGCACCTTAATTTTTATGAAACGCCTTTAAGACCTCATTTGCTAATAAAATGATACACTTACAAAGATAACAAATTAGGCAACGCTCGCTAAACTCACGAGCAGTGTGTCACTAAAGAAAGGCCATTCCATCGCCATTATCATAATACATTAACATAACTCCTATCATTTGTTCCGTTCACTGCTATTACGGACCGATTTGCTGGCCTTCCTTGATGATAATGTGTGCCTGTTATTACATTGATTAGAAAACGAATTTAAGGGATGTTCTAGTATTTTCTTTTTCAGCTGTGGAAATTTTGCTTCTGCATTATGTTAAGTCTTGAAAATGTAAAAGGTGAGGTTCTTAGCATCTTACTTGATGAACTTAGAATGCAAATTGTACAGCAACGTTTATTTTATGCTCCTACAGTCAATCATAAGGTTCGCAGACTTTTGTTTTAGAACAATTCACTAGGTAGGTAATGGCATCTGAAATATATTACTCCGCTACGCGGCGCTACATATTGCTGGTTACGTCCATATTAATGATACGCGTCAAAAAGAATAAAATAAAATAAAAAATAAAAAAGGTTTTTATTCACGAAGACTTTAAAAAAGCGCTTGTAAATAGTCAGAACATGTTTGTAGTAATACAGTTATTATTTCTAGTTACTTATTACAGATATTTAGGTACACGGAATGTTAAAACATTTATACAATTTATTGTATAATGGTAGTGATATTTAGCTAGCTTGTATTAACTTATTGTCAAGGAGATTATGTTTAGTTGAAGTTTTTAATATGATGTATTGAAATTTAAATTTTACTACATATTTTCTGAATGGTTCTGTCTACATTAAGGTATGAATTCAGTATTATTATTATAACGGACCTTGTGTTTAAAACGATGGTCGCGCTTTAATGCTACCACCGGATCCAATGTGCCCCAACTGAGAAGACCCAGCGAAACAAACTCAGCAGGTTCATCTACTACCAGTTTCAACACGGCCCGGTTAAGACGGTCCGGCGAAACATACTCAAGCGGGCATGAACACGGGATTTGGTCCACTTAAAGTAATTATTTAGTAGGCAAACACAATATCTGCTCGATAGGTTGTCTGAATGAATATCAATTTAGATTATATTTAGGAAACAAAAGAAAAACATCGAAACAATATAGAATACATTTAATCAACAATAAAGACAAACATGAAGAAACATGTTGTGTGATAATATGAAATAAAGATATATCGTAGCCAGGTGCTCTTACCGGTCCCTAAGTGATCGGCGAGGTTAAACAACTAGGCTCGCGGTATAGATGGGTGGCCACTAAAGTGGTTAAGTTTCTGAGAGTCTTCGTGCTTCGGAGGGTACGTTAAGTGGCCGGTCCCGGTTGTATTCGCTAGAAAATCAATCGTGAGTCCTACTAGGCGGTTTAAACAACATTGACACCAGGGTAACCACTGCTCATACGATAAGTAAGTATGAAATCAAGATGTAAGTGAAACTTTGTCCATTAGGTGTCAATTTAATTCCCTGCTGGATATTTTCTCTTTAAGAAGGTATAAACCTCGATGATCGGTTTATATGACTCTCTACCTGTATCGTTGTAAGTGAATACAAAAATATCATGGAGCACTTGCACAAATGAGTGCAAACGTAGGTAAATGCTACACAGTCAGCTGATACGAACCGTGGGTGCCGCCATATAGCGACATTCAATAAATAAATGAACAAACAATTTGATACTATGAAAAAAGTATTTAAAAAAAAGATTCCTACTGACTTTTTTGACACAGTATCTCAGTAGCTTCCACGTCAGGCACGGTAGGCTAGTAATGTTATGTTACAAACATTACATTTTTACACAATGTTGTAAGTAAATATAAGTTAACGGCTTGCAATCAACTTACTTTGCATATAAGTGTTATGATTTCTAAATAATTGGTAACATTTTTGGTGATTTGTTTACTTAAAAAGGTATGATTTTGCTTTGTATTTAATTTAATATTTATTAAAAGGATATAATCTGCCTAAAAGAGATGAATGAGCGGAATGGCCGATGCATTCAGTTCATTCCCGTTCATGTCATTCAGCATGGTCGCCTAGATCGGCAGTTCTCACAGAGCGCTGGAACCGAAAAGTTGTTAACAAGCATCGTGTGTTGGGTGGACTTTCATTTATTATAATGCTGAAGTGAATAAGTTTAGTTTAAGTTGGATAAGTGTTGTAATGGTGCAATCCTGAAGAGTTGAATATACGTATATGGTAGCTGAATAACGTGTTTTCTTATCATAAGAAACTTTATTACTACCACACGATCATTTATCGTGCCAATATAAATGGGGTTGGCAAATGCTTGCTTTGCACGCCGCAAGTTGTGGGTTCGGTTCCTACTCAGGACAGATATTTGTGTGCATAAACATGTTTATTTGTCTTGAGTCAGGATGTAATTATCTATATACGTATGTATTTACAAAAGAAAAGTAGTACATTTATCAGTTACCTGGTTTCCATTGTACAAGCTCTACTTAGTTTGGGAGTAGATGACAGTGTGTTAATAATGTCCTAAGATATTATTATTACGCCAATTTATATATATATATGTACGCGTGATACGTGCAATATAGTACCACTATAACTTTCATAAGATCTCTATCCGACAAGGAAGGACGGCTTTCGGTGTGCAAATTTTTCCACTTATATGCCGACGACTGTACTAAAACGATAATGCTTACGAACTTATTTAATAACCAGCTAAGCCCCGGGTTTTATCCGTGTTAAAATTTATAAATTATAGCCCACGTGTTTATCCTAATCTGGTATCAAAAAATCCATACCAAATTTTATTATAATCGATCCAGCCGTTTAGACGTGAAGAAGTAAGAAACATACACACTCACAAACTTTCACCTTTATAATATTAATGTGATAAATTGGCACATCGTACAGTTGTACTACAATAACCATCCTTACTGCTTACCTAATATATACGCCACAAATACCAAAGTATATAAGGGAGCGTTGAGTTTAAACTTAGATTTTTTTAGAACACCATTAAAAAATCAAATTCTAACGACTTTCTCATATTGCTGCAAAGTACGTCAGATTTAGCCAACACGTTAGCGCTTTGGCTAAGGTATTGGCCTACTACCTCAGCGGCCTAAATACGATGTCAATATTAAATTTAATAATTTGACTATTAATCATATAACGGCCTTTTTTGATCGGATCTTATTAAAATAGCGGCATAATCTCTTTTTAATTCTTTAGTAGGTTGGTGGCGATGAATATCACAACCCTATTTTATTCTATGGAGGTTGAAGAAATAGTTTCAAGTGAATAATAAGCGATAATGGTATATCACCACCCCCCCTCCACCCCCCATACGTGATGGACTCAATTTCATTGTGGAGATCCTAAAGAACAGTGGACGTCATTCGGTTTATAGGACGATGATTCTAAAGGACCCGTCATCTCGTACAGACGCCAGCACATCCAGCTTCCCCAATCTGTCAAATTTCTTTTATAGATTTTCAACTTTATCACAAAAGCATAAGGTTCACTTGCAATCGGGTAACTTTGACAGATTGGGGTAGCTTGATGTGCTGTCTGTAACTATCTGAGCTCATTATAAGTAAACCAAATTCTTATGAGAAATGAAGATCTTTAACTTAAACTTAAGTACTAGAAACAAGGTAATGTACGATAACTATTTACTAGTTATAAGTTAGTTCAAAGGTCCTGAACATTATTATAATTGGGTCTATAACAACTATGAAATGGAAGCCAGAAACTTCACGCCACCTATCTGACCCTCTAAATTACCTTTACTGAACCTTAGAAGTTGTCTAAATGGCTTCAGTAACGTCGTTTTGCTAACAGTTTGAGTAACAACTATGAAGGTTTATTGCTTAAATTAACACAGTTTTCAATAATTACATATCTATTAATATTTTAATGTTGGTTGCTCATTAAGTTCAGTTATTTTACAGGGCCTCTACCGGCTAAGGCGTTGAACATCGATTTCTTAAATGGCGTTCAAATAAATAAAGGTGAAAATGACTTAATCAATCGTTAAATCGGCTTCCATGAGCACATGTGACGTCATAAATGGTCCGGAATCGATTGGCAACGTTGAAGCCGATTAACGATTGATTAAGTAATTTTTAACCTGTATTTATTTGAACGCCATTTAAGAAATCGATTTTCGGCGACTTAGCCGGTAGAGTCGCAGGTTGTAAGGATTTACAGTCAACAACGGAGATGCTTTAACTAGCCAAGCAAGGTGCGTTTCTACAATATTTGACTATTCCAATGCTCGTAGTAATAGACCCGTGTGTTTGCTGTGATTTAATTTGGTCGAACCTAAAGCCACATCAGAGATGTAAAAGTTGAATATGCCTCTCAGCTACGTGGCTATGTTAATAACAAACACTGACAACCTGTACTCTAGTTAGGTAGAATACGTTATGTCAGAAAACTGTATTATTTTTAACCGACTTCAAAAGGAGGAGGTTCTCGAGTTCACCGGTATTTTTATGTATGTACACCGATTACTCAGAGATTTATGATCCGATTTACGTGATTCTTTTTTAGTTTGAAGCGAAATAGTTGCCATTTGGTCCCATAAATGTATAGTTTGGCCCAGTAGTTTTAATTTTATGGACATTTTTGTATGAAAATTTTTGTTTATGTGGACGATGTAACTGTCTTTGTCACTTTGTTTTAAATCTTAGCCAGCCTAGCTAGACTCATACTGTTCAAATGTATCCTGGCATGAACATAAAGAACAATTTCAGACGACAAGCATTTAATACGCGCGTACAAGCTCGTTTTTGGAAGCGCATGCAGGCGCACCTTTTAGCACAAGCGCACTTTTTTACCCATTACGCTGAGATTTATCGCTCTCAGGCTCTCAGGCTCTCTATTACGTGATTCTTCTTTAGTTTGATGCGGAATATCTGCCATTTTTGGGTTCTTTAGCCAAATGCCAATAAACGGAAACCTTATGGATTTGTCATGTCTGTCTGTCCGTCCGTATGTCACAGCCACTTTTTTCCGAAACTATAAGAACTATACTGTCGAAACTTGGTAAGCAGATGTATTCCGTGAACCGCATTAAGATTCACACACTAAAATTGAAAAATAAACAATAAAATTTGGGGGTACCCCATACTTAGAACTGAATTTAAAAAAGAATCATCAAACCATACATGTGGGGTATCTATGGATAGGTCTTCGAAAATGATATTGAGGTTTATAATATCATTTTTTTTTTCTTAACTGTATAGTTTGCGCGAGACACTTCCAAAGGCTTAAAATGTGCCCCCCTGAGAGTGATAAAACTAAAACAAATAGATGATGTACATTACCATGCAAACTTCCAGCGAAAATTGTTGAACGAAATCTAGCAAGTAGTTCTTTTTATTGCGTCATAAATCGTAAACCATAATTTACCTTCTATTCTATCAACTCAAATACTTGCCGCTACGGAAAAAATCATTCCGCCTTTCACGGGCGAGTCCGACTCGAACTCTCTCGACTCGTTGTCTTGATCATCAATACGACCTAGTTTATGAGCCCTCTGCTCAGTACACTAGAAGGCTAATCGATCATGAATAAGACCTAGTCTAACAGCCCTCTGCTCAGCAGACTCATTAGCTAATCAATC
The DNA here is from genome assembly GCA_951640165.1 of Pseudoips prasinana. Taxonomy (NCBI): domain Eukaryota; kingdom Metazoa; phylum Arthropoda; class Insecta; order Lepidoptera; family Nolidae; genus Pseudoips; species Pseudoips prasinana. The sequence continues at coordinate 32,279,597 of OX621245.1, read as the reverse complement.
ATAGATAAGACCTAACCTATAAGCCCTTTGCTCAGTAGACTCGTTGGCTCATCGATCATTAATAAGACCTAGTCTTCATAGACTCATGCCCTCTGCTCAGCAGAGTTGATGGCTATTCGATCATTAATAAGACCTAATCTATAAGCCCTCAGCACACAGACTCGTTAGCTAGATGGTCATAAATACGGCCTAACCTATGCGCTTGCTGTTCAGACTTTCATGAATCTTAGCGAGTCTAGACTCGTACTGTGCAAGTTTTCTTAGAGTGAACGTAAGTTTATGTAGTTATTCTTACTTTACAAACGGTCTTTTCGATCTATCACTATCTCACAAAAACGTGAAAAAGAGTTTCGGACAACATTTTTTCGGAGGATATTTCGTTTTCCGTTCTCGTTTGTTGGGAACTATATAGTTTTGAGGCGCGCGGCACCTTTCGTAGTCCTTCCCATAGCTAGACACTAAAAAGTAACAAATAAAAAAACTTCGTTTAAAAAAACCGACTTCAAAAACTAAAAAGTATTAAAAAAATATCTTAATAAAGATTTCATTTAATACATCTCTTATGCAAACGCAATACCTTTAATATTAATGAAATACTATAATTTGTATGTGCTACCTATTAATAGGTTTGAAGTCGGTGCCAAGCCCTAAGCAAAATAAAAGTTTTAATATTACATACAGCTTTCATACTTTGTGATGAAATTCCTACACTAAAGATTAACCTACGTAAATAGACTTAAAGAACAATATGAATTAATATGAAACAGATGAAACCGTATCATAAAAATATATTTAATATTAATACCTGAATGAGTTACTATAGTTATAATAAATCTATATTATGCGTTTATATGAATATATTTGTGGCCCTGAAAAATAAACAGATAAATTATTAATTAGGAGACAACGCATCAAAATTTTACTATATTTCGAGACGACCGTCAACGACGTGTGTCCGCTTGGGTTGTTTGTGTAGAAATACGAAGCTATCCCGCTGAAAGTAACGCGCGACGAGTGTGGTATACCTAGCGCCACGAGTTATGAGCGCTCTGTTTTAGTGGTGGGGATCTACGCATGTGTACACTCGCAAACAAAACAACTTAGGGTCGAGTTTAAATAATAATTTAAGTATTTAAAAAATATCCTTATATTATTAATGCGAGAGTGCGTTTATTTGTTATTCGTTTGTTAGTTTACATTTTAAAGTAAGTACTCTCAAAAAAACATGAAATTTTGTACAGAGATAGTTTGAACTATCTCTTTGCAAAATTTTGACGCTTCCACAGGTGGAAGTGCGGACTAGTGCATATTATAATAAATAAAAATATGCATAAAAATGCATTGATGTATAATTTCATTACTTTTTTCTAAACTATTTTCAAAGGTTTTAAACGATTGTGCGAACGAGGTATTTATCTTGTCTTTTTAACATCTGATCCTAAAGCATTTTTAATTATTGGTCAATACAAATAATATAAACGATCGAAAACAACTATTTACGCGACTGTACTTTCGAACTCAAATCAACGTGCGCCGAGTGTGTGAGTTATACAGCGACTGATTCTCCAATAGTGCGCAAGGACAGCGCCGGGCGCGGGCTCCCTTGCCCCGCGCCTCAACCCTGTCACCAAACAGACCTAAAAGTGCGTTCTGCGCAGATGAAGCGAGCGCTCATAACTCGTGGCGTTACGTATACCTACTATTACATTTGGCTTGGCACCGACATCAAACCTATTAATAGGTAGCACATACAAATTATAGTATTTCATTAATATTAAAGGTATTGCGTTTGCATAAGAGATGTATTAAATTAAATCTCTATTAAGATATTTTTTTAATATTTTTTAGTTTTTGAAGTTGGTTTTTATAAACGAAGTTTTTTTTAAAGATAAAAACGAAAAATTTAATTTTGTTAAAAAAACTTCAACATAACTAATCTAACCCTTAAAAACCCCTGATTCCAACTATAATTAGATTATTTTGGAAAAGAGCTGACACTCTTACATTGCTAGCTTGTTATTAACCAAATATAGCTAAGAACCCCCGTCAGAAAACTGGCTTTCAAATAAAAAACCGCATCGAAATCGGTCCCACCGTTCGAGAGCTACGATACCACAGACAGACAGACACACATACAGATAGATATCGACATCAAAATTTGTAACACCCTTCTTTTTGCGTCGGGGGTCAATAACCACTATGCAATGTGCAGTTAATAGACCTGTCATTTGAATATCTTAAAGAACATTAAATTAGATTGAATTCCAAAAAAGGTAATTTTTAAAGACGTTTTTCTATATTTTGTATTAAGACTAACATAATGATGGAAACTTATTCTGAATCATATTTTGGAATATACTTAGTCACAAGACGATTGGAGCACAGTTTTGGAAAGAGCATAGAATATTTCAATATTATTTAAAATATCCAAATGCGGAATTGAGATAGCGCAAGTCTCGGCATTAGCAATACAATATCCCCCACATATTTACATAACCAATAAAATATAGAACCCACACCTGAAATAAATCTATATAAACCTCACAACCGCTTACAAGTAAAATACGTCACAAAAAAATTCTTCCCAGCATAAAGGGGAAGAGAAACAAAATGGAACCGACCCCGTACAATCCATCAAAGATTTGAAACTAGACGGCGGGCTTGCCGATATCAAAATGTAGTTACTATTGTCCCCGACTTGATAAAATATGAGCTGTGACGTTGACAAATCGGCGAGGTACGTTGAAGAAATGTTCGGAAGTTAATGTCAGCTTTACTTAGGTACACATAAAAATAGGCTGTCAAATTGCTCAATGAACATTAAACTATTTAAATAACTCATTTTAAAAGGCGTTAACAAATGAGGCCGTGTTATTCTCGGCCCAAAAAGAATAAATAATAATAATAATATCCTGGGACATTATTTACACACAACCATCTGATCTCAAACTAAGCAGAGCTTGTACTATGGAAATCAGATGACTAATATACTACATATACTACTTTTCTTTTGTAAATACATACTTATTATTTAAATTACACCCAGACTCAGGACAAACAGACGTGTTCATGCACACAAATATCTATCCTGGGTGGGAATCGAACCTACGACCTCCGGCGTGAAAAGCAATCACTTGCCAAACAGCCAAACAGGCCCGTTGGTATAATAAAGTGTCGTAAAAGGCGACTAAGGGATACATCAGGTAGTCGGGCAGCAGTGTCATCTGTTTACTAACTACCACCTAACTGCAGTCGCCAAGTCGTATGCGAAACACGGTGACTACGGAACGAAGGACGTCTTCAACTCCGTGCCCCACTCGACCATATTGGAGGCACTCCGGTACTACGGAGTGCCCCAATATCTGCGGGCGATCCTGGCTAGCTACCTGGAGGCCCGAGAGGTCCTTCTGGCGGACAAGGCGGCCAGGATCAGGCGCTTCGGAGTGGAGTCCGGTGTTCCACAGGGTTCGGTGCTAGGGCCCCTCTTTTGGAACATCGGATTCGACTGGCTCCTGCGTGGCACCCTACTTCAGGGCACGAGTGTCTACTACTACGCGGAAATTTGGGGAGGCGGCCTGTCTGGCCTCGGCTGGCGGATCCTTAGTGGCAGGTAGGATCCGCCAGCTTGGTTTGAGGGTAGCGCTGCCGGAACGAAGCCCTCAAAACGGCAACGTTATGGAGGCTTTTGTCATTCATTGGACCATAACAGGCTGACCATGTTGATAACAAATTTAATGAAAACATAAAAAAAGATAATCTCAAAATTGGAAATTTATAAATATTATCGCTTGACGATTATTTTTTATCGAACCTGCACCGCCTACCTACAATATTGGGGTAGGTGCTCTGCGTTAAGCTACAAACGATACACACTGGCAGATAAAACTTAGAATTCGCTTGTTAACACCCTTTCAGAAGATACGAGACTCGCCGGACGATTAAGTTTATGATTTCCCATTTTTGAGATTAAAGTTATGCTTTTTATGACGAATAATGCTATAAAACAAATATTAATAAAAATAGCTATTTGTTTACAATCAAAGCCATGAACACAAAAGCCAATGCTTTATCTTTAACTATTCCGTGGTGCCAGTCGCATTTAAGTACAGATAAATAGTCAATTTCTAGATGGTTAACCTCAAACGGAGGTTTAATTTCTAAGTATTTATGTGCTTCAGAAGGCACGTTAGGTTGTCGTTCTTATCATTTATTAAACAGTAGTTGTTGTTGGCAGTGCGCATTGAATAAATCACTACTACCCACTTGGGGGTAATTCTGGTTCATAAGAATAAATAAAAACAAACTAGTCAGTAACTGTTGCTATTAAGTAGTTATAGAGAGTCTTTATCGTAGATAATGTAACATGGACATGGAGAAAATTTTATGATTCCTTAACAGCTGTTCGATATTACTACTTACTTATAGTATGGGTTGTGGTTACCCTAGTGTCAGAGTTGTTCAAGCCGGCATTAAGCATCTGACATGACTTAATCACTGCTGCCTGATGCCTAATAACCACATGCCCTCCAAAGCACGGAGACGCTCAGAAAATAAACAACTTTGACGGTCACCCATCTATGGACTGACCGCGAGCCTGGTTGCTTAACCTTGCCAATCACTTACGGACCCATTCATTCGATTTGATTTAATTAGACCGATTTTTATAATTACCTATACATTTTTACGTAAAAATATCCATAAATTGACTGAATTCTTACTTTAAAGATTTAGTACCCAATTTTACTAGTTTATAAGAACCAGACAAAATCAATTAGATTGGAACCGTATTATATTATACTTTATTTTTGATAGGATAAATCAATGCCTGGTATTGGATTGGATACGGTACTATAACGTTCTGCTACTCCAGACGTCTTCGGGATCTTTTTAATATTGAAAATACTATATTCAAGTTTGGGTAATTGGTTATATATTTTCTTCACTTTTACTATAACAAGTCACAGGGTTCCCTACCCTATAGAGTTCTCTCGTAGACTGACTGTTAGAAAAGAATTTTGTTTTGGTTTGAAATATTTTCAAACGATTTCTTTTTAATTATTTCTTTTTAAAACGTTTGGACGAACGAAGGTGTGCAACCAAGAAGGTCGTCACAGTACCTTCGACTCTTAATATGACCATAGCTTTTTTATATATGGGCCTATGCACACCACGTTTTTTAAACGCGCCGTCGACGCTCGTTTCTAAAACGCACGTCGACGGCCCTCTTTTATCCTACGGAGCAGTTTGGTGTTTGTTTGAATCGATACAAATGCGATGCTAACGCGCGTTTGTATCGCTACTAAACCAAGCATAATCTTAACGTCAAAAAGTCTATAAATACCAAATCAAAGTATAAGCTTACCATATACTTAGCAAAGTTTTACGTAAGTAAAGTTTGAGTAAAGTCTAAGTAGGCTCTATAGATCTTGGCCTAAAAAGGCTTCAAACCAGCAAGGGAGTCACCTGGTGGTAAGTGATCACCGCCGCCCATGGACACTCGTAACACCGAGGAGTTGCGGGTGCGTTGCCAGCCTTTAAAAGAATCCGCAAACAATTGTTGCAGATCCTTACTCACACTCAGAAACACAACATTAAATTATTAAGGAATGTCTTCTGTAAGGTGGAGGTACTTACCCAGTCGGGCTGATCTTTGTCCGAATGAACGCTGTGCCCTACCTCTACTAACTAAAAAATAATATCAATTCAAAACAACGTTTAACAATAATTAAAATTATGGCAGTTTTTGTTCTAATTGTAAAACAGAAATGATGATGCGTTATTAATATTAGCGTATAATTATGAAAATGCGCAAATGAATCCATGCCACCCGTTATTCTAATTGCTCAACAGGGCATCAATAACTTCATTAACCATGAACCGTATAAACATGCCAATAAAATGCACATAATATTACTTACGTTTACGTAGTTTTAACTGAATAGGTAAAGCAATAATAATTAACAGCCTTTAAACAAGTACCCTTCTCAGTTCCTGGAGTCCTGAAATACAGGATTTTCCTAGTTTAGGTTCCATTCCACCGCTGATATTATGATATGTTTCAAAGTTATGAATGTTAACTTATGTAACTATATATTAAGGAATATCTTATGGTGGTAAATAAAATATCATTAATTATTTAATTTGACACTAATTATTTTTGTGGAATGAATAGTATTTTATGTTGTATGTTTTTTATTTGTGTAGTACATCAATGTGTAGTAAATCAAAATTAACATGCGGAGCTGTCATTTGGCTAAAGTATTCATTATGAACCGGACCATGACATAGTGTTTGAATTATTTTGGGTAACATGGTGCACAATAAATAGATCAATACGACGTGGCGGCGACAAAATATCGTGGCACTTAAGTAGAAGCAACATCAAAATCGACGGACGACTAGTGGCTAGAGAAATGGGTCAAGTTCAATGGTGATAGCGCTGCACCCCCTTCCCTGCCCCTTGCAGGGATATATTTACGTAACCTTTGCAAAGCGCGTAGAGTTAAAATTCAAGCGGGAAATCAAATTAATACTTATTTTGGTACGAATATAAATACTAACAAATTACCAAAAGTTGTAGAACAAAAGTTGTTGCTTATAGTGTTAACTACTTAGTCCTGCGAGGTTGTTGGTGTTTTACAAGTAACCCTGTTTGAAAACAAAATATATAAATGAACACATTGAAAATGCTTTAATACCGATTAACTGCCAATCCTAAATTGGACTCTGATAGTTTCACACAACACCCCCAAACCAAGTAACCCGGCATGCATCCCCACATCAATGACCACTTAGAGTCGTGGCCTGAATCCCAAACAGGTTACCCTCTGGGTGGTACTTACTTTGTACTTATATTTGCATGAGCTCATGCTCGCCTTATTTGTCCAGTGGAGCAGTGAAAATCTTCTAGTCTAACTATAAATATTATCATGTAATTTGTATTTTTTTTAACGAAAAGGTATCCTAAGAAATTCAGCCACCACCGCATATCAGCTCAACAATCATGAGTATTTTGATCAAATGAAAAGTGACGGTAATGTTAAAATAATTATGCATTAAGCGTTGGAACTAAAGAGCCTAATCCAATTAATATTCCCCCTCCAAATTAATGTAACTATTAATTGCAAGCAATTAATCCTTCCCCTCAATCAAAAGCAACTTACCTAAGCAATCCATTCCCCTTACTTTTCCCATCACTGGTAGGTACTATATCAAACAAATTCGTCCTCCCGTTTGTCATCCCATAAAACTGACTACATAAATGTTTTTGACGTATCAAAGCATTAATCAAGAGGGAGTGGGACAAAAAATATTTCAGGACAAACATAGTATTGAAGAGAAGCTCACAAACAGAGGAGAAGAAGTTCGTCTGCGCGTGTGGCAGCGGCTAAGACAGTCGCCTCGCCGCTTCGTGGCGCGGATTCGAGTCCCGCGCCGGACAACTATTTGTGTGACCCATAAATAGTTTTTCTGAGTCTGAATGTAATTGGTGTCCGTCTATTATATGTTTGTAAAGTACCCCGCGACGCAGGGATTAGATGCCATAGTGCGGGCGTTGTCTTTTTTTTTTAGAAGTTAATGTGAACTATTTGTATTAATATTATGGCTAGTATAGTATTCCACGTAATAATGACAATGTTAGTCTACAACTGTTTTTAAATATGATATAAATATAGGATAGAGTATTAAGTCAATCGTATACTTCTGTCGGGCGTAACTCCAACAAATAATAATAAAATACGATGGTATAGAAAATACACTGTATATTAAACTGGTAAAAATGGTAATGGTTAAATGGTAATGGTTAAATGGTAATGGTTAAATGGTAATGGTTAAATGGTAATGATTGAGTTAACGCGGCTCGGTTGGTGGCTGTTCGTCAACTAACATTATAGCAATTTAAATATTAAAACTAAAGATTTGGGTCAGTGCGCAGCGTGGAATTGCTGACTGCGCGCGCGTTTATGTCAATGAACTGTACTTTGTACATATTCCCGAGGGAAAAATGGCTGATGAGGGTGCATGGTGATACAAGGTGATAAACAATAATATGGTGCAATAAACAAGATGATGGTTACATAAAATCTTAAAAATTTCATTTATTAAAGTCTCTATTCCACTACACTAAAATTGAATGAATTTGGAAATTTCACTTTATTTACTCTAGTACACATGATTATTCGCACTTGTATTGGAATGGTTAACTACGCTATTGAATTCATCACTAATACTAAAACACTGGTTATTTTCACTATGGCACTGAGGGCGCAGAGCGCGGGTGCGTGGTTGGGGAGGCGCCCGGGACGTTGCTTCGATGCCTCGTTGCATTCGTGCGCGGATCCTCCGCACGCCGTACGCCAAACATACTGTTATACTAGCACCCACTAGTATTTAAATCACGATGTAATGATGAACATCGTGGTAGTTGAGAGATGTCTCGTCCTCTAAATCTGACTTGGTGTTATTTTTTACTTGTTCGATTTGATAACCGATCCTTTTTAACTCCAATTGAGTATCTGGCTGGCGGGTGTCGGTTTCATAAACAAACAACGGCATGGTGACATTTACAATATTATTAATGGTAGGTATATCAATGTGTATGATATCTGGTTTCAATTTTATATCATTACTCGATTGTTTCCGAGAAAGTAAGGTTATCCCGCCGTCCTTTATGACGCATCCACTTTCCAAGGCGAGTATCCCGACCTTGTCTAATCGCTCGATGGTAATTTGATAGTCACATATGACTTGTATGGAGCATTGACCGCAACATGAATACAAGTAATTGTTTACTTTATGCAATTGCACCCAGGTATTTTTGCACATACTGCTTTCTGTCTTACAACTTAAATACTCATTTTCTTTAGCACAGTAATTTTGTTCGGTTTTGGTAATTGAAATTGGTATTTGATGGGCACAGAGTAACATGTCAAAATCATAATGAATACATTGTTGTAGTTGTAGACTAGAAATTGGTATTTCTAGGTCCTTGTAAATATTAATGGCCAATAGATCAGATCCTGGAACTATTTGTAGCATTTTGTGGCCGATTTCCACAGGAATTGGTATTAAATTGTAGATTTCAAAGGTGTCTCTGCCTACTAATGGTATTTTTATTTCGAAAATCCAATGGTCTTCTGTGAATTTGGTTCTAACAGTTAATAAATGGTAAATTTGGTTTAAGTTAGTGTGGATATTATCGATGGGTAGGGATAATTCTTTAGAAATCTGCCCTGAGATAATATTAAGTTCTTTGGTTAATTGTTCTGGTTGTAATAGATGTATGTTAAATTTGCCATGGAAAATGTCCGTGATGGTGTTCAATAACATTTGCTGTACATCTTTCAGATTCATGAGTATGCCATTGGCTGTGATTGAAGACAAGGCGAACTCATTGGTATACGTATCGGCGTCCATCTTCTGGGAGATAAGGTATACTATAATCGGGTCCCAGGTGGATATATCTACTCCTAGATTTTTTATAGCGTTGAAACATTCATTGGTAGTATCGTGGAGCCTTTTTATATTGGCTGCAGTTGGTTGTTGTATGATTGGTAAGGACATCAGAATATTCATATGTGAATTAAAAATTAGTTTTTTATTATTATATCTTTGGTTTAGAATGTCCCAACAGATTTGGTAATTGTCGGAACTTATGCGAAGATGCTGAATAAGTCTTTCAGCTTCTCCACGCACTTTCCTTTTCAAAAACTGAATTTTTTGAGCGGGAGACATTGACTTATTATTATGGATAGATTCATAGAAAAGGTCTTTGAATGAAATCCACTGTTGGTAATTTCCATTGAAAATCGGTATATCTATTTTTGGTGTAGAATTTTCTCTGTGCTTGACGTCCCACATTCTTTGGTTAATAGATTTTTTTATTTCGCAATATTCATTCTCGTAACTATTAAACAGATCGGCGTAGTTCTTATCTTCTACTTGCAGATGACTGTCAATTTCCCAGTGCAATGTATCGATCGCAGTCCAGCGCGACTCAATATGCTTTAGAATATCTTGGAACTCCCACTTCTCAGTCAAAACATTGAGATTGATATGAGAAATTGTTCGGGCAAAAGCTTTAAAATTACTTTGTTGTTTTCTCATCATTTCCTCAATTTTATCTGGTTTTTCGACGTCATGGAAAACGAATCTTGGTAATGGTAAAACTGTTTTGGGTAAGTTATCTGCGAGTGGTAAACCGTAGGTTGATGTGCTAGGCTGTGGTGCGGTCGGTGATTGCGATGAAGGTGGTGGTAGTTGGTTCCTTGGTGATGGAGCACGAGCGGTTAATTCCTCAAGAATTCTAAACAAATGAATCCTAACATCGCCATAAAATGTTTTAGTTTTGATGTACGAGTCATCACCGAAATATCCATTATCTTCAGTTTCATCACACAGAGTCACTATCTTATCATGGTTACGTGAGAAGTCTTTCCACAACTCCTCTAAAGATTGTAGGCGAAGTTTAATACTATCCGCCGTCTTTCGCTCCTTTCCTTCTTTCTTAAAATTAATATACAGCTTATTCATATTTTCCATGATCTCCCTCTGAGACGCAAATAGATCGGCAATGGTAGACATCTTGGTAATTGGTAAACAAAAAAATGGAAAGATCTTACTTGGTTATGTCTTGGTTACTGGTTAACTGTGGTAACTGGTGAGTAATAGATGAACGGCGATTCCAATCTTACTTTATCTCTGTATCACTTATCACTATATGGTCACTTGTCTGGTTGGTTCAATATTGGTAAAAAGAGTAAGTCTGTTCACTGGTTGGTTACAGAAAGATAGTCACTAACACGTTACAAGGTCCACAGCGCGATAGATCCCACCTTTCCGAAGGTTCGAAGGACCAATTTGTCGGGCGTAACTCCAACAAATAATAATAAAATACGATGGTATAGAAAATACACTGTATATTAAACTGGTAAAAATGGTAATGGTTAAATGGTAATGGTTGAGTTAACGCGGCTCGGTTGGTGGCTGTTCGTCAACTAACATTATAGCAATTTAAATATTAAAACTAAAGATTTGGGTCAGTGCGCAGCGTGGAATTGCTGACTGCGCGCGCGTTTATGTCAATGAACTGTACTTTGTACAACTTCATCATCCAGCAAGATTCTTCCATGATACAGCCTTTAGCACACCAACATTCGGATTTGATTCTCGTTGTTTGATTAAACTTATGACTCCCTAATTCAAATTCTAATATGTATTGTAATTATTAATGCTTCGGTAAATTTACAATGATAACGGCAAGTGGAAATAATTAATTATCAGAATAGAATGGTTTCTCAATTTGAATGTTAAGAAGATGTTTATTATCTATTAATGATATAATTTATCGTAGTTTGATAATAAAACAATTTTTATTGTAATTTGATAAATATATCTACATAAGTCCCACAGCTTATTGGGCTCCAAAAGCACATACACATACACTTAAAGATAATTTTAGTTTTATTTTTATTTTATTGTATTTTTCAAGTCTGATAATTTATTCACATTTATATTTCTTTTATTTTTATTATTGGAAGAGCGTAGACGCCTAACGCAGGCATTATTTGCTTAAAAGGAGGCTTCTTACACAGATTTTTTAAAAATGGTGAATAATAAAGTATTATGTATTTTTGTAAAAGCATGTATATGCTCATATAATAAATTAGCCGTAATTAGTAGTCTCTGTATTAGTGACTAACCACTGGTATGGATAACTATCCTCATCAATTGTCTGCGGACCAGTGTCAGTAACAAACGCTCCGCTTATTAGCTATTTTATTCAAGTCTCTTTAGCCCGCTGATCTTGATAGGTCATTTATTTGTAATTCAAGTAAAGATGTTTTCTAATCAAGTCCTACGGCTAGTTGATAAATATTTGATATGACACGTGTCAAAGACTATCTCTATATGTTTACTACTCTGTGTTTACGTGGAGGCACAATGTTTACAGTCCGCACTCTTATCACGTTGCTGGAGTATTTATCTTGGCATGAATGAGCTTGCGACTTTGACAGATCGTCCGTACCCGTATTTTGTTAAATAAGTCAAGATTGGATCTAGTTAGCTTTTTGTACGTCATCTATGGGACTATGTATTTGCTAAGTTTGTTATGTTTGGAAGTATTATTTTTAGAGGTGATTATATAAGTTACAAGGACGTCATTTAAAGATTACTATTACTAATTTAACAGTTTTTTGTAACCAGGTTGGTCAGGTTAAATTGTTTAATTTTAGTCCATATTGTATTAAATTAGTATATTTTTATTGGTGAAAAAAAAAAATAGTCAGTGAATAAAGGCTTATTGAAATTGAATTTCTAATAACTGGTTGGGTATCAGTTATTGTTTTTATTACTTAATGCATGATTTTATATAATAATTATATAATTTTTTACACCATCATATTCTTTGTGGTAGGGGAGCGGACTGATATTTAAAGCGGACGTATATTTTTAAACCTATCTATATTCTTTTTGTTATTGTAATAATAAATTAATTATATTACGATTAAAAATAAATTATATATCTTAAAACCTAATTATTACCAAGGGAACTAAATATGAAATTTTGTCTAAAATGATAACAGAAACTTAATCCAACTAAAATAAACTATAGATCCAATAGACCGAGCGACTACTACATCCAGTCTATTGGATTGTGCAAGTTTCAAAGAGTATCGTGCCCAGAAGGCTGGGAGAATTGGCACGTTGTATGGCAATCCTTCTTTTCTGTGCTACAATATGACAAATTAAATTGACATTATACTCTAACTCAGACTTCGGAGATGTTTTGTATGATAATCATAAAAAAACATCATCATGGTGGAACATGAAATGGATTAACATATTACTGTGTATTTAACAAACCAGTAATACCTAAAATAATAAATGTACTTTTTTTATATTATTGGATTTTATTATGATCTTTGTATAATTAGCTTCGTGTTATGCCTATTATACTGGTGGAACTTGGAATTATATTCCTATGTATGAAGCGACTTGTAATACTCAACTAGGTAAAATAGGTTAATGAAATATATTAAATTAATATTTAAAATGCATATCTTGCGGAAACGTGTAGAGAATTATTTACATTTAAGTTTAAAAGAACTGTAAAAGCCAAATTATGTAGCAAGGAATTTTAATAAAATTGTGATTAATTAAGTGAGAAAAGGCCTTGGGATTGAGAAAAATATTTAATTATTTCTACTAAGTTTTCTGGTAGTGTCTACCAATTGACAGATTCCACATTCAGAATGTAACATTATAATGGAATAAATTAATTTTGAAGTAGATGTTATGCATTACTGATTTTATCCCAATATACATTGTTTTAAAAACTTTTAGAAGTCGAATTATTGGGCCAAAAATAAACCATATCATGGAAAATCGATGATTAAATTCGACGAATATTCGAAAAAAGGTAATTAACGCGTTATTAATACTATGTGTAAATCGCAAGCGTGTATAAGGGCTCAGGCTGATTTCAGAGTCGCGCCGGCGAGCGGCGCCGTCCAAACGCACGCGCTTTTAATTACACTAGATAGTAGTTGCGTTTCATAGTCACGCAGTTCAAACGTGCCGAGTGTGAGACGCGCGCTGTCCGCCAGCATTGCCGAAGCGCGCGCGGCCCAAGCTCCTCTACTGGCAGTTAGCGTTTCTGAGTGACACGGGTCGCACGCGCTGTTGCGTACACTTAAATAAAAAGTAATGTTGTTTGTTAAAACTGGCCTTTGTAAAAAATTTAACTATCTTCCCGTAAATCGGAGAACGATCTCACGAAGGCGCCTATCAGTAACCATGTGGCATTGAACGGAGTAATTTGCAATATTTTACGACGAGGTCGCTGTTGCACTCTTTTCCATAAAAAATAAATAGCTAATCCTCTTAGAGCCGATTTCACCGTTAAAATTAAACGCGATCAATGCACGCTAAACTCAGTTACAGGAAGCAGAACCGAGTTTAGCGTCAATTGATCGCGTTTAATTTCGCTCTTAGTCGGTTTGTGTCCATGATGACGATTGTACACAACTGTACATTACAAAGAAAAGCGCAATACTAAAACTCGTTTCAGATGGTCCGCGCGTCAAGCGCGCGCTGTTGAAACGCGCTGGCCTACGGCGCGCGCCGCGCGCGTGACTCTGAAATGCTTATGCACACCTTATACTCAGCCTTATGCACACCACGTTTTTGAAGCGCGCCGTTGACACGCGTTTGTAGCGATACACACGCGCGTCATTATCACGTTCGTATCGATCAATACAAACAAAAACAAACTGCTCTGTAGTATAAAAGCGCGCACGATACGCGTTTTTAAAAAGCGCGTCGACGGCGCATTTAAAAACCGTGGTGTACATAGGCCCTAAGACGTTGACACATTATTTATTAATTATAATTGTATATACCCTTTTATAAAAGAAAGAAAGATTCATAATTTAACACAACATTTTAGATTAACGCCCTACCTGGCCTAGAAAAACCCCATACAGAAAACAGAGTACTACGCTAAGCAATTATGTTATTTTTTAATATATCCTTGGTAGACTGTACCTTCCAATATCCAATATGATATTACTACGGCACACATTCTACCAACCTCCCCCAATATCACCTTAGGGGGTAAATAATTGCTAAGCTCATTAATCACGTGAAATCGAGGCCTTCAATGACATCCTAATGATTCATTGCACCCAGCAAAGTGTAGTGGTTATTGCAAACTATGTTTAGTTTAAGGTTTACTCGTCTTCAGGGCTGTCTGTTAGTGATCGTTCTAATTAATGAATAAAACTAAATTATCATTAGTTTGGTCAACCTGAGAAAAATCCTTTTTAATTTTATAGATATATATAAATATAGGTACTGCAATAAAAAAATGTAAAGGTCGATAAGACTGTTATTGAGTTTTAATTTTTAATATTTAATTTAGGAACCATGTTATTTTTAATAGTTTTCCTTCGCGTATTCTCTCTATGATCTCTTTCTTCTTTTGTTTCATATCTGTGTATGTATTTTGCAAAATTACTAAGAATTAAGAAAAAATATAGACTTGGTACTGTTAGTATTTTTAATTTAACAAAATATTCTCGACATGATTCCCATTGTGGTATTTTGACAATGGTTCTTCTAACGCGTTTTTGAAGAACGAAAGCTCTGTGACAATTATAATTGTAACTGTTTCCCCAGCACATGATACTTTACCTCAACCGATTCCACAAGACCATGATTCAATTTGATCCCTTAAACTTCTTAATATATAATAGTCGCCAACTCTTGCTTCCAATTTAAGCTTGAATCTATAGTGATTCCTAAAAACTTGACGTTATTTGCAAAAACAACTTTTTGACCATTTAGGTTTATATCTACGTGGTTTTTATTTCGTGCTGTGTTTCTAAATAATAAAAGGTTTGTCTTATTTGTATTTATTATTAAATTATTAGCTCAGAACCATTCACAAAGACGTTCTAGGGTTTTGTTCACTTAAGCAGTCAAAGTTTCTAAATCGCATGCACTTATTACTACCTACATTTGTGTCGTCTGCAAAAATAACTAATTTAACGTCCGGTTGTCTATTATTTATGTAATTGAGCAGGTCATTTATGAAAATTATGTACACAGAACATGCCTTTGTTCGCAAACACGACTGATTGGATTTCTATGAAATGTTGAATGTGATTGATAAAAAAATACCACATATAAAGAAATAGGAGCTAAAGCTAAATTAGTTGATGTTTGTATGTATCCCTAACCAAACGAGTGGAGCAGTTTTTATAAAAATATTAAATTTGCGCGATGAATCAGTTCGTTCTGGAAGAGATCGCTTAAGGCGATAAGACCGCCCATTGTACCTTATGTTCTTTATATTATATCCGTTGTATTTTCTTTCCGCCGGAGTGTGTACAATAAAGAGTATTCTATCTATCTATTCTACCGACTGTTTTGTTCTATATCCTACTAATTAAGGGCAACATAATCACAGTGCAACCTAGACATGTTGAACAGACGTACAATACAATGACAATAAATATAAATTAATGATATAACCCATATTAAGAAAAAAACTTGTGTGTACTTATGTACACGCGTTAGAAGTTATATTTCTTAATATACAACTTGAACATAGTTATCAATTTTCATACCTCCTAGAACTAACGTCATGCTGTTAATTTTACGATGCGCGCGCACGATGCGCGCGCATCGTAAAAATTCACTCTCATACTGTTAATTTTTTTGGTGTCGGTGTGCGCGCGCATCGTAAAAATTCACTCTCATCATTTTTCTCCATCGCGCCAAAAGAAGTATAACTTCAAAAAATGTATTCGAATTTATTTAACCAGATATAAATAAATATATTGGGATAACAAACACACTATTATCTGATTCCAAAATAGACAAAGCCTGTAATATAGCAACCGAAACAACTGTGTAACATTTAAAATACATGGATAAATTACACCGAGATACAGAACAAATAATTGTGCTCATCGCACATAGATTTGTCCTAGGTGTGGATCGAACCCACGACCTCTGGTTTAGTAGTGAGAGTCACAACACTCACAACATCATCAGCCTGATATCATCAACTATTGGCCATAGGCCTGCCCCAAAGGTTTCTATAACGTTGTCATTTGGAGCGGTTCGCTGTAGTCATCGCGCTTGGCATGCGAGTTGGAGACCGCAGTTAGGTGGTAGTTATAGTACACAGGTGGCGCTGCTGTCCAACTACCTGCTGTATTCCTTAGTCACCTTTTACGACGCCCACGGGATCGTATGTGCCCTGTTATTCTTTCTCGGCCGGAAACCACTTGGCTTCAGAAACTACACTATACAAACAGGCGGTTATTCCCAGTCGTCACCACTGGCACCGTCCCCACTGATGACAAATGGGAAAAAAAATCCCATATGTCGCCAGTGGTGACAAACGGGATAAGATATTCTCAGTCATCACCACTGGTGTCGTTCCCACGCCAGTGTGGCGCAGCGGCTATGAGAGTCACCTCGCCGCTTCGTGTTGAATCCCGCGCCGGACAACTGTTTGTGTGACCCGTAAATACTTGTTCTGAGGGTGGATGTAATTTTTGTCCGTCTATTATATGTTTGTAAAGTACCCCGCGTCACAGGGATTAGATTCCTTAGTGCGGGTGTTGTCTTTTTAGAATAAAAAAAGAAAAAATGTAGTAGTGCCCAGTTTTACGTACAAGAAGAGCTCTGCTATAGTTATCCTGCTGTCCATTATAAAGCAATCTACCAACATGTGGGTTTTAACATCGGAAACCAACTGATTGCCTAAATAAAGTTAAAGCAGCCGTTAAACGAATGACTTTATACGACTTGCCATTTTACATGTGAAGACATTTTTATAAAACCATAGGAAAATCACGTTTTCATTCAATATGTTAACCTACTTTTAACATAGATACAGATACATGTTGAATAATAACTCCTATATGGAACAGAACCAAATAGCTACAGGAGCTGTATTTTAATACCAAAACCAGAGTATATTATTACGCTTTGGTTTAGTTTTATGACTCCAATCCAACAATTTGGACTTCCATGGGAAATTTAATCCTTAATTTTCTTCTACTACTCATGTAACTTACCTACCTAACATACACCTTATATAATCATTAGATAAGATCGCGCATTATATATAGTATTTTTATATCCTGTAAAGTGTAAGTTTGTATTATCCTATGTATCCTCCAATACACACCTAATGATGAGTTTATGTAGTAACCAACTCGTCCATATCGCAGCCGAGGCGCTCATAGCCAGATTCTTCCACCGATCTGTAATTTGGCGAGGTTAAGCAGCTAGGCTCGCGGACAGTTCATATATGGGTGACCGCCAAAGTCAAAGCTATCAGTCCCAGTTGTAGCCATTAGGAAACAGTCGTTAAGCCATATCAGAGGCCTACTGGGAAGTTTTAGCAACTCTAACACCAGAGACACCACATACGATAAGTAACTAAGTGTCGCAGCCGACGGAGAACGTTTCCAGAAGACTGGCATTGTCAAGTGGATAGTAAAATTATTTAACCAAAGTATACGCTAGCATTCTGATCACGTGAAGCCGCGACCAGGCATTTTTGTGTCGCGTATCCACCAGCATTGATCTCACGACCCAAGCGTTTCGACTGCAAATGGCTCGAAATAGTTGTCTACATATATATTTACGCATTTTGGTAGTATCTGCTTAAGCAACAGCATCACCAGCGTATCTGCTAGTGTTTGGGAAGATGCTAAGGTTTCAACGCAGGTTGGATCCCACATCAGAGCCCTGTGAAAATTTCTAAGCATCTCATAAAATTCAACAAATTTTATTTTAAATGAGATTTGTCTACATATATTTACGCATTTTGGTAGTATTCTGCTTAAGCAACAGCATCACCAGTGTATCTGCTAGTGTTTGGGAAGATGCTAAGGTTTCAACGCAGGTTGAATCCCACATCAGAGCCCTGTGCAAATTTCTAAGCATCTTATAAAATTCAACAAATATTATTTTAAATGAGATGGGACGAAACGGGACGCTTCTTCATGCGGGTCGAATTCGCCCGGAAGATGACTCCCTGAAGAGGTTGAAACTGTAGGCCGAATCCCTACGTAAGCCACCAGTTACTATTTTTCACCATGTTAGCTCCTCACGCCAGTTGTAATATTATAAATTTAAATTTATATAAATAATCACTATTGATATTTGTTTACTGGTTTACTCTAATTTCAATCATTTACTTAAGATTTTTGAAGTATTATCTCAAATGTACCTGTATATAAGATGTCTATTGTCTCTATAATTCAAGAGAAATTTAATTCCGCTCTGTTCTATATCTCAATAAACAAAGGTGAAATACGTTCAAATAGGTATTTTGCTTTGCAGATCGGATTTCTGAAACACAGCTAAAACAAAAC
Source organism: Pseudoips prasinana (assembly GCA_951640165.1). Lineage (NCBI taxonomy): Eukaryota > Metazoa > Arthropoda > Insecta > Lepidoptera > Nolidae > Pseudoips > Pseudoips prasinana. Next base: position 32,260,689 of record OX621245.1, on the reverse strand, counting down.
GTTGGTGAGTGTTGAAGAAGTTAGCGCTCAAACTAGTGATGTGCATGAGAGTGTGCTTCCCGGTCAAATTTAAATTTTATTGTAGTAATATTTTTTCGATTTGCCGACGATATAGTAGTCATGGCTGAGACCCTTGACGACCTCGGTACAATGCTCGATGGCCTCAGCAGAGTCTCTCAACAAGTGGGTCTGAAAATGAACATGGCTAAGACGAAAATTATGTCAAACATCCATGTTGCACCCACTCTAGTTAAGGTTGGAGACTCTGCACTCGAAGTTGTAGAGAACTATATTTACCTAGGACAGACCATCCAACTAGGTAGGTCCAACTTCGAGAAGGATGTCAATCGTAGAATCCAACTCGGCTGGGCAGCGTTCGGGAAGCTACGTAATATCTTCTCGTCCCAAATACCGCAGTGTCTCAAGTCGAAAGTCTTCGACCAGTGTGTGTTGCCAGTGATGACTTACGGAACAGAGACGTGGTCGCTAACTATGGGCCTTATCAGGCGGCTCAAGGTCACCCAAAGAGCAATGGAAAGGGCTATGCTTGGAGTTTCCCTGCGAGATCGAATCAGAAATGATGAGATCCGCAGGCGAACCAAAGTCACCGACATAGCCCTAAGAATTGCCAAGCTGAAGTGGCAGTGGGCAGGGCACATAGCTCGTAGAGCCGACGGCCGCTGGGGCAGAAAGGTTCTCGAGTGGCGACCACGAACCGGAAGACGCAGCGTGGGCAGGCCCCCTACAAGATGGACCGATGATCTTGTGCGGGTCGCTGGAAAACGCTGGATGCGGATAGCGCAAGACCGGCAATTGTGGAGATCTTTGAGGGAGGCCTTTGTCCAGCAGTGGACGTCTTTCGGCTGATATGATGAATATTTTTTCAATTATATGTTAAGTTTGTGTCTATACTGTAAAAAGATTAAACCATAAGTTTTAACTTACTTACTTACTTCTAGTATGGGCAGTGGTTACCCCAGTTTCAGAAGTGTTTAAGCCAACCTCCGTAGGCCTCTGACATGGCTTAACGACTGTTGTCTAATGACTACAACCGGCACCGACAGTGTAACGTGCCCTGCATAACACAAACGAAATTAAACCACCTTGGCGGTCACCCATCTACGGACTAACCGCGAGCCTAGTTACTTAACCTCGCCGATTGCTTGCTGCCACTGAGATCGCTTCTAAGTAAAACCAGTTTTAAAATTAAATCTAGAAAAGGCTTGCAGTCCCTTAAAAATCAACTAATAATAAAGGAACGACTACAAAAAGATTTAATTATATGCGCTTTAGTAAAACGTTTATTGATACGGCTTCATGCAGCATACCAGTAATTCCCCTATAATTAATCAAATTACTTAAATTTGCGATAAAACTTTTCATTTGTAAATTAAATTAATTTCATCAACTTTATTAATTGGATTTATATGATCACTGAATATTGGATTCAGTAATAATTTTAAGCAAAAAATGAATAACAAAATTATGTGTTATCTATTTTTACTTTGTAAGCAGATTATGTAAATTATGAATATTTTAGTTGTTGCGTTTGTAGAAAAGTTGTTTCTTAGGGGTTCTACTACATCCCAATGCGGTGTAACAAGTAAGAAAGCCGTAGTAGATACAAAAGTGAGCCTAGTGAAGTTTTCAAAGTCAGAAAAACAGTTCAACTGCCGCGGGATTTGTCTCGTACGTTAACGTTTAAGTACATTTCATCATCATCATCATCATATCAGCCGAAAGACGTCCACTGCTGGACAAAGGCCTCCCCCAAAAATCTCCACAATTGCCGGTCTTGCGCTATCCGCATCCAGCGATTTCCAGCGACCCGCACAAGATCATCGGTCCATCTTGTAGGGGGCCTGCCCACGCTGCGTCTTCCGGTTCGTGGTCGCCACTCGAGAACTGAATGAAATGAAAAGAATGTTGGTTGCTGTTTTAATATTTCATGAAAATCAGTTTAACCAATGTTAATGCGAATTTTTAATTGCAGTTATTTAGCAAACTTAAAAGGCGTAATTAAATCGATTTTTAAAACAAGCCCGGGATTCTATTTAAGAATTACAACACTAGTTACACACAAGAAGTTTTCAAAACAAAGTACGTTTTGAAAAACAAAAGAAGTAGATCACAAACATAGCGCTTAAGTTGAGAATGTACTAGGAGCTTGACTATTTTAGTCTAAGGGCTTGTACACACGGTAAACATTTCTGAGAAAAATATCATTAAGGCATGTAGACCTTTCTGCACTCTTTACCGTCTGTCTCTTTAATTAAACGGAGGTTTGTCTTTTGCAGCGTATGTACGTAAACGTAAACGTACGTACTGTGTAATAGAGAAGTAAAAGTGAAAACTATATGTAAACTGTATTTTTGCGGGTTCCAAAGTGTTTCCGTGTTTAATGCTTTTAATTGGACCAATACAAAATTTAAAACATAACTATTTATTGAATGCTATTATTGAATATAAAAATATTTTCAAAACAACGGAAAAATTAACATCGAAAGAAAGGAGGTTAATACCTCCTTTTGAAGTCCGTTTATAGTAAAATTAAAACGCATATTTAATTAAACGAAAGAATCGAAATTGAATACAAGCCATTTTGAAAAAGTAGTTTTGATGGTACAGATGCCAGCATATCAAGCTAGCCCAATCACTAAAATTTTGCCAACTGAAAGTGAACCTTATGCTTATGTGATAAAGTTGAAAATCTATAAAATAAATTTGACAGATTGGGGTACCTGGATGTGCTGGCGTGTGTACAAATAATGATTTCACTCATTACAAGCGCTCTTTATAAGTTTATAGATTTTTCATTTACATTATCAATCCATCCATAATTAACATGAGTAGATTACTAAGGTAGTTAGAAAACGAAATATAGTTATACAATTAACGTTAATTAATGATACATAATTTGACAAGCTGAAGTGGCAGTGGGCAGGGCACATAGCTCGTATAGCTGACGGCCGCGGGGGCAGAAAGGTTTTCGAGTGGCGACGACGAACCGGAAGACGCAGCGTGGGCAGGCCCCTTACAAGATGGACCGATGATCTTATGCGGGTCGCTGGAAATCGCTGGATACGGATAGCGCAAGACCGGCAATTGTGGAGATCTTTAGGGAGGCCTTTGTCCAGCAGTGTACGTCTTTTGGCTGATAATATGATGATGATGATGATGAAAAGTAATGTGTCAAAGACAGTATCTCCACAGATTACTCCAGAATAAATGGTTTATCCATTTCCGTAACGTTGTTTGTCGGGTTATATCAGTTTGTAATAGACTGTGCAATAGCTTGGCCGCTGGTAACAGACTCATAATACAAAGGAAATAGTTGACCAGAGGGAAAACCATAGAACTACTCGTATATCCAAAAGTGAATACATTCATGTTGGGTCGGAAATCATGTGTATATGCCAATTCGCCTAAAGTGAATACAATAATAAATACAATTAATACATTTATGTTGCTATATCTAGTCTTTAAATCCAAATCCCGATGTCGATCCCAATGTCTTTAACCAAATCCCGTGTTCATGCCCGCTTGAGTATGTTTCGCCGGACCGTCTCAACTGGGTCGTGTTGAAACCGGTAGTAGATGAACCCACTGAGTTTGTTTCGCTGGGTCTTCTCAGTTGGGGCGCATTGGATCCGGTGGGAGCATTAAAGCGCGACCGTCGTTATTAACACAAGGTCCGTCATAATAATAATACCTTAATATAGACAGAACCATTGACAATATGTAGTAAACTTAAAACAAATTATTAAACATAATCTCTTGACAATAACTTTATACGAGCTAGCTAAATATCAATGCTATAATAAAATAAATTTTATAAATGTTTTCATACAATGTGTACCTAAATATCTATGTTACTATAAATAATAATGTATACAACTATATTACTACAAACATGTTCTGACTATTTACAAGCGCTTTTTTAAAGTCTACGTGAATAAAAACCTTTTTTATTTTATTTATTTTAAACGAATTGATATCCCTTAGTCAAAATACAAAACTAATAGTTAGTGCAAGTTGGAATAATTTTCCGTTTAAACAAGCAATATGCACCGTCCTCTTAAGAAAATTTCATACATCGTAATAGTACCCAACATGAGTTCTATTCTGACCATTTTCTAGAAATGTAAATTTCCTTAAGTACATAATATATGTAATTGTAATTCATGTGGTCTATTTATAACAATAAAATATGTTGACAACATCTATAATTGTATTAACTTACAGTAATATTAAAACTGATTACTATTTAAAATACACCATTATATTATATATATATATATAGAAATATAAAAATAATTTAACCTACTACCAATAAATTATATGTTTGAGTGTAATAAATCCGAGAGTTTGTACAATGTTTTCATTCTGTGGCTTTTTAATTATGTGTCCATATGCCGGTGGCTACTCATGAATATTTCTATTGGAATAGCACGAAATTGAATGGCCGTTTGCGTACATATGACGTTTGCGTTATAAATAGAACAAAAAATTGATTATAACTAAACAATGCGTTCACAAAATTCTTATTTCAGAGAACATTTTCGCTACATAACACTTATTTATAAAATAAAACTAATAATTATAAAAGTATTTTTTATAAAGTGGTCTCACCACGTCAGCCGAATAACGTCCACTGCTAGATAAAAGTCGTCTCCAAAAGACTTCCACAATGGAGTTGCATCCATCATTTGGAAGGAAATGCTGTTATCGCCACGCTTGGTGGACGGGTTGGCGATCGCAGTATGATCATCATAGTAGACGCTGCTGCCGTTCTCTTGAAAACCTTCCCACGCGTCGATTTCTATGCCCCCACACGGGATGAATTGTGCTGGCGATATTCTATTCCATCAAGTCTACGAGCCGTAATTGGATATACACTTTTTCTATGTAGTTCTAAAACAATTATCAAATCATGCAGATACTTAGTTATAAAACTATACGTCGTAGGTAAGTCAAAACTGTACATTGAATATTTTTTTTAAAGGATACTTGGGGCGGAAAATATCCAATATGGCTGTGGTCATGGCCTTAAGTTATCATAGCTTATGAGCGGTTAGTGTAACTACAACTTAACTATTTCAGTTCCACGGACGTACGGAAGTAAGATGCTAGTGTATCTCTGCTTAGTGTTAGTCGTGAATTGGCCTCAATATTTTTGTTTTGAAAGAGGTATGACTTTTAATTCAATTAACTATCTTTCTATGGTCTCTCCTATATTATACATACATATAATACATTAAAAAAAAATATTTTTCGGTCGCCGGGGCGACTTGGGATAGGTTCAAGTTCATGAAGTATCATTCGTTCCCGCGACCCCCGGCGCAGGTGTGAGATTTAACACCGGGGTGGTTTTTATTCAGTAGGAGTCTGACAGACTCCTCCACCTCCCCCAAGGCGGAGGACATCCATGCAGGATTTTCCACCCCGGTAAAAAAAAAAAAAAAAAATACAAAAAAAGGTTCAAGTTCATAGGTGCTAGCACTGGACTACGTTCTCCGTTCTTTCGCAAGGGTATATTAACGTAACCTTTGTGATGTGCGTAGAGTAACATAAACATTCAAGAGGGTGGTTAAATTAATACTTATTTTTGAAGGAAAATAAAATCTAACAAATTATTAAAAGTTGTAGAACAAAAGTTGTTGCTTATGGTGTTAGCTATCTAGTCTTGCGAGGTTGTTGGTGTTTTATAAGTAACCCTAAATACAACATGTAACGTAATTAACGCACACCCTCATACATCCCAATTAGAATATTATGGTGTAATCATAATATATATACTGAATTTTTATATTAACATAATTATGTGCATTGACATTTACTAAATTAGTATCTTGAAATTAAGTTTATTTTTCTTTATTTTGTATTGAATGATAGAATTTGTATGAATACTAATAAAACTGCGACTTGTTACTTTGGCTTACGGTCCATTTCAATTTGTTTTGCCTGTACAGAGTTAATATGACAATATTAATAATAAATAATTTTTGGAAAAAAATTACCTATATTAAAAATGATATAAATCGATTCAGTAAACGATTCTGAAACAAACTATGTTCAGGATGTGCGTTAATTAATTTACATGTTGTATATATTGTTGACGGTCACCGTAGCCTAGTTGGTAGAGATCCTGCCTACGAAGCTGGTGGTCCTGGGTTCGAATCCCGGTAAGTGCAAATATTTGTGTGATGAGCACGAATATTTGTTTCTGAGTCATGGATGTTTTCTATGTATATAAGTATTTATCTATCTATATAAGTATGTATATCGTCGCCTGGTACACATAGTACAAGCTTTGCTTAGTTTGGGGATAGGATGATCTGTGTTAATGTGTAAAGGTTTGACGGCATGTGTGGTACAGTAATTAAAGTACAGTTACCTCACTATCTTGCTGCCCTCTGGTTTATGGCTCAATTTCCACACAGAACAATGATTTGTGTAGGCCATAAATGGTGTCTAAAGTATGCATGAGAACATTTTCTTAGAAAAAAAAGGTACTGCTAATTATAACATTTCGTATTATTCTTCAGATTACATGCTGAATATAACAACATGTGATGTAAATAATGTAATATACTTTATGGGTTTCAGTCTACCTATGAATATGAAAGAGTAGAAACAGATAAAATACGCCAGTAAATATACATATGTATATCCGTGCCCGACAAATATACAGATAAATCAACGTATTATGAAAGTATCCAGACCAGGGATTTATTTACCTAATTTCATAGTGTGAAAAACCACTATCTGTCTCTATCATAATAATTATCAATTTATTTTATATTAATATAGTATTTTAATATAGTATATATTTATAGTATAGTATAATATAGTATTTTATTAACGTATATGTATGTGTAATAATAATATGATCATTAACATATTTTAGTTTTAAATATACCTTTTTAATTATCTCTCAATCATCAATCACCGTCCCCGGGATTTTTACACATTTAATTCTTATCCATCCAAAGGTTGTCTGGAAGAAATCGCATTATGCGATGCGATAAGACCGCCCATTGTACATTACAATTAATGTTTAATTGTTAAATGTTCTTTTTTGTGTACAATAAAGTGAATTTTATTATAGTCATATTCAAAAAATTAATATCATATCATATTTTATTTCAGTAAAAAATTACTTTATATTTTTTACGTGGCAGCTACTCGGAAACACTGATAAAAAATTGGGTTGGAATTCTATTAAAAAAACGGTGCTGTCTTAACATGTAATAACAATTTAATTATCTAAATACGCTTGCTACACAATTTGGCTTTAATTTTTGTTTTAAATTTGTGGGTATATAGTTTTCGTATTTCGTATACACTTTCCCATAAAAAGTTACTGCTTTTGTGGAGTCGAGTTCTTTAAACTTTTATCTAAGATTAAGAGTATATACAATATGTAACGTAATTAACGCACACCCTCAAACACCCCAATTAGAATATTATGTTGCAATCATAATACATTCACTGAATTTTTTATTTAACATGTATATGCATTGCTATTTACTAAATTAGCTTCTTGGAATAAAGTTTACTTTTCATTATTTTGTCTTGAATGATGGAATTTGTATGAATATCAATAAAACTACGATTTTTAAAGTCTTATTACTTTGACTTAAGGTCCATTTCAATTTGTTTTGACTGTACAGGGTTAATATAACAATAATTTCCGTTATAATTATTTTTGGAATAAAAAAATAACTATATTAATTTTTTTATAAATCGATTCAGTAAATGATTCTGAACAAACTATTTTCAGGCTGTGCGTTAATTAAGTTACATGTTGTATAGCTCTGACAGCTCTTTTTTATAATATAAAATAGTCTTTATATTACAAGAATTTCCCCAGAGAATAATCTCATAGGACATAATGCAATGAAAATAACTAAAATAAACGATGTTAACCGTTTCCGCATAAAAGAGCCTTCTTATTGTTTTAACTGCATATTATTATGTAGCCGAACTTAATTTATCCGCGAATGAAAAATTATCTGGAACCTTTTCAATCGCGGACTGTAGCGGATATTGACCAAAAGTCTAGTCTGTAGTCTAAAACTTTCTAAAATATTTTTAAAGTAGATTAATAACCTACTTTAAACAAACTACCAGAAAGGGTAGTCATGGCTCCGACATTAAATTCCTTCAAGAACAGATTGGACAAGGAAAACATCTCCAAGCTATTTGATACTCACGCATAGAGATGTAAAATGACTGAATATGATTAGTCACAATTGTCATAAACCTTAAATGACCGGTCATTTACTGTCTAATTCAGTCAATTTGATTCAAATATTATTGTCTATTTTTGACTACCACTCAATTATTTATTTATTTAGGTACCCGATTTATATGCAAGTTTAAATGAAGCAACGTTTTATTTTGTATTATATCATGAGAGGATAAGACGACATCAAAGTCGGTGCGCGACGCGATGCGACGTTGCCATTTTGTCTTAAATGCACGCATGATTAGAAATGTAAAAAAAAACTTCGTTTAAAAAAACCGACTTCAAAAACTAAAAAGTAATAAAAAATATCTTAATAAAGATTTAATTTAATACATCTCTTATGCAAACGTAATACCTTTAATATTAATGAAATACTATAATTTGTATGTGCTACCTATTGATAGGTTTAAAGTCGGTGCCCCAAGCCAAATAGTAGGTACCACACTCGCCGCGCGTTACTTTCAGCGGGATAGCTTCGTATTTCTACACAAACAACCCAAGCGGACACACGTCGTTGACGGTCGTCCCGAAATATAGTACAATTTTGATGCGTTGTCTCCTAATTAATAATTTATCTGTTTATTTTTGAGGGCCACAAATATATTCATATAAACGCATAATATAGATTTATTATAACTATAGTAACTCATTCAGGTATTAATATTAAATATATTTTTATGATACGTTTTCATCTGTTTCATATTAATTCATATTGTTCTTTAAGTCTATTTACGTAGGTTAATCTTTAGTGTAGTGATTTCATCACAAAGTATGAAAGCTGTATGTAATATAACTTTTATTTTGCTTAGGGCTTGGCACCGACTTCAAACCTATTAATAGGTAGCACATACAAATTATAGTATTTCATTAATATTAAAGGTATTACGTTTGCATAAGAGATGTATTAAATTAAATCTTTATTAAGATATTTTTTATTACTTTTTAGTTTTTGAAGTCGGTTTTTTTAAACGAAGTTTTTTTATTTGTTACTTTTTAGTGTCTAGCTATGGATAGGACTACGAAAGGTGCCGCGCGCCTCAATACTTATAGTTCCCAACAAACGAGAACGTAAAAAGAAATCTCCTCCGAAAAAATGTTGTTCGAAACTCTTTTTCACGTTCTTGTGAGACAATGAAAGATCGAAAAGACCGTTTGTAAAGTAAGAAAAACTACATAAAATTACGTTCACTCTAAGAAAACTTGCACAGTATGAGTCTAGACTCGCTAAGATTCATGAAAGTCTGAACAGCAAGCGCATAGATTAGGCCGTATTACTGACCATCTAGCTAACGAGTCTGTGTGCTGCGGGCTTATAGATTAGGTTTTATTAATGATCGAATAGCCATCAACTCTGCTGAGCAGAGGGCAAGAGTCTATGAAGACTAGGTCTTATCAATGATAGATTAGCCAACGAGTCTACTGAGCAAAGGGCTCATAGGTTAGGTCTTATCTATGATTGATTAGCTAATGGGTCTACTGAGCAGAGGGCTGTTAGACTAGGTCTTATTCATGATCGATTAGCCATCTAGTGTACTGAGCAGAAGGCTCATAAACGAGGTCGTATTGATGATCAAGACAACGAGTCGAGAGAGTTCGAGTCGGACTCGCCCGTGAAAGGTGGAACGATTTTTTTCGTAGCAGCAAGTATTTGAGATGATAGAATGGAAGGTGAATTGCGGTTTACGGTTTATGACGCATTAAAATAAACTACTTACTAGATCTCGTTCAACAATTTTCGGTGGAAGTTTGCATGGTAATGTACATCATCTATTTGTTTAGTTTTATCTATTTTATCTATTATTTATATATATTTTATAGTGTCTCTCGCGCAAACTATACAGTTGAGAAAAAAATTATATTATAAACCTCAATATCATTTTCGAAGACCTATCCATAGATACCCCACATGTATGGTTTGATGAATTTTTTTTTATTCAGTTCAAAGTATGGGGTACCCCCAAATTTTATTGTTTGTTTTTCTATTTTTCTGTGTAAGTATGTAAATCTTAATGTGGTTCATGGAATACATCTGCTTACCAAGTTTCGGAAAAAAGTGGCTGTGACATACGGACGGACAGACAGACATGACAAGTCCATAAGGTTTCCGTTTTTTGGCATTGGGCTAAAAACCCCTAAAAATTACAGATATTCCGCATCAAACTAAAGAAGAATCACGTAAATCGGTTCATAAATCTCAGCGTAATGGGTAATAAAAAAGTGCGCTTGTGCAAAAAAGTGCGCCTACATGCGCTTCCAAAAACAAGCTTGTACGCGCGTGTCAAATGCTAGTCGTCTGAAATTGTTCTTTATGTTCATGCCAAAACACATTTGAACAGTATGAGTCTAGCTAGGCTGGCTAAGATTTAAAACAAAGTGACAAAAAGACAATTAAATCATTCACATAAACAAACATTTTCGTACAAAAATGTCCATAAAATTAAAACTACTGGGCCTAACTATACAAAATTTGTATGGGACCAAATGGCAACTATTTTGCATCAAACTAAAAAAGAATCACGTAAATCGGATCATAACTCTCTGAGTAATCGGTGTACATACATAAAAAAAAAATACCGGTGAACTTGAGAACCTCCTCCTTTTGAAGTCGGTTAATGATTAACACTATAATAATACTATAAGTCATAAAAAACACTATTTGTTTCAATTTAGAAGTTGTAGACTTTTATCAACGACAAAAACTTAAAAGGTAATGAAGTCAAATTGACTGAAAATGACCATTTTTGACAGTTAATGACCATTTTTGACCAATTTGACCGTAAATGACAGTCAGTCTAATTCAGTCACTTTAGGCATTTTCATCACTACTCACGCATGCTAACACACTAGCAGCTAATTAGCTGCTAGTGTGTTACACAAAATAATAATAATAATAATAATAATTAAAAATGTGTTATTTTATTTTTCAGTTACACCGGAGTATATTAAGCGCGCACTTGCCCAGAAGAACCAACCTCGAAAAATTATTCGTCACGAATCTGAAATCATGAAAAACCTCACTTTAATTGATATATACGATAAAATCAGGTTAATTACAAAAAGATTAAACGCAAATGCGAAAAAAAATGGATATAAAGTGGATTATAAGTTTATAATACAAGATTAAAAGAAGATATATTTACTTTACTGTATGAAAATTAAGGTTTTGGAGCCGAAAATAACTCATATTAATTTTGGCAAACGACAATATTATAAATTAATTTAAATGTAGTTAGTATACACATGTTACATTTAATAAATTTGTATTATTCAGTATTTAATGTTACATACATATATATAACTCACATAATTTATTGCGAGAACTTGAACAACATACGTTCTTAATATTTTTATTATTAATTCGTAACTTCACTAACCAACCAAATTCAATTTGTCCAACAGCTACATTTTTTAAATGAAATGAAATTTATTCAGCACTTGGGTATTAACATACACTTGTGCTGGTCAAGCTCACAATGCAGTACATAGACATAGTCGAATACAGTATAAAAATTACAAAAAAGATTAATTAATCCGTCCGTGCAGTCTGTTTTTTCAGATATATTTCTTAAATCCTAAAATAAATAACAAGTTACTAATCTATTATTTTGAAATGTACAGACGCCAGCACATAAAGCTAACCCAATCTGTCAAATTTCCCTAATAGAAAGTGAACCTTATGCTTATGTGATAAAGTTGAAAATCTATAAAAGAAATTGGACAGATTGGAGTAGCTGGATGTGGTGGCGTCTGTACTATATTAAAATTAAGGAATTGACGGCAATGAGAATTTGGCGCAGAAGGCTCTTAACCAGTAGCTTAAATTGAAAAAAGACTAATACCTGAGGCCACCCTTTTGGGGTTCGGACCACAGCTCAGGGGGCCGCTAAAGCAAAAGGACAGAATTCTAAGAGAGGGTGTGATCAGTTGCACGGGATCACCGATGACGCGTTAAGGAGCCAAAGCGATCCTTGCCGCTGAGGAACCTACCCTAGCTAAGCTGCTAACTAATGGTTATCATTATCTAATATCGATGCCGTGTGACTGACGGCAAAAAATATTTCCACCCTCTTTCATCCCGTGGGGGGCATAGAAGTCGACCACAGGGCATATCTACTAGATAACGTGCAGCAACATCTCTTGGTGTACTCCGACCATCATACAGATTTCCACAATAGAGCCCAACTCTGTTGTGGAATGTATTTGTGAGTGCATTTGTCCAACATTGAACGTCATTCGGCTGACATGAAGATGATGATGATGGTGAATGGATATTGATGATTTAAAATCCTTCACTGCAAGTGCCATATACACTAGACAAAAAATAACTGTAGCAGTTATTTTGTGACAAACCATTTTTGAGGAGAGCTTACCGTTGACGGTCACCGTAGCCTAGTTGGTAGTGCTCCTGCCTACGAAGCTGGTGGTCCTGGGTTCGAATCCCGGTAAGTGCAAATATTTGAGTGATGAGCACGAATATTTGTTTCTGAGTCATGGATGTTTCCTATGTATATAAGTATTTTTCTATCTATAAGTATGTATATCGTCGCCTGGTACCCATAGTACAAGCTTTGCTTAGTTTGGGGCTAGGATGATCTGTGTGACATTGCCCCTAGATATTATTATTATTATTATTAATATATAGTCCTTATTGTATAATACCAATCACTGGACTATTTTACATTAACATATCGTTTAGAGTTAGTTTAGAAGGCTCTTGATAGGGCAATGAAACTACGTCTAAAGTGATATAATGAAGGAAGTATTATTAGGTATTATCATCATATCACCCGAATGACGCCCACTGCTGGGCAAAACCCTCCCCAAAAATCTCCACAATTGGCGGTCTTGCGGCCGCTTGGGCACAAAGCTGTTGGAGTGGCCACCACGAGCCGGAAAAGGCAGCTTGGGCATGATACAATATCATGTGAGGGTTGCTGGAATTCGATGAAGGAAGTATAACGGGAAATAATATTATCCGACAATAACGCGGTGCATTATTAACAGTGCACATACAGATAGAATGCGTCTGATTTTGTAAGCGGTAGAGTTGAAGTCACCGGTCAATAGATGTCTCTTCAATAATGAGAATTTATTGAAGAGTTGATTCAAGTAGAATGATTAATACAATAATTATCAATTCATCGTTCAAATAAAATGTTTAAATATACTTGAAAACAATAAGCTGGCAAACATGTTGTGCACACAAACTTTCATACCAGATTACCGACTCGCAGATATTGTTTTATCTCATACAAGAACAAAGTAAATATGATTTAACTTCATATAAAATAATGTTAGGCCCTACTATTGGTACAACTCGGAGAGAAGTCATAGAAACGATAAATACATGAGTTATTTTAAAAATAATATCATAAATTATATGATGTTATCTAATAGTTATTTTTTAAGATTATGTGATGAAAGATTTTAAAGCTTATTAACAACTAGCTGTGCCACGCCGTTTTACCCGTATTAAACTTTATAAAGTATAGCATATGTGTTAATCCAGATTTGGTTTGGAGTCAGCTAACTCCATACCAAATGTTATTAAAATCGCTCCAGCCATTTAGACGTGAAAAAGTAACAAACATACACACTCACACACTCACAAACTTTCGCCTTTATAATATTAGTAGGATGACAAAATGATGTTCCGGGTGTAACTTCAATCCTATTGATAAGCTGTAGCTTATTGGTCAAATGTCATACTAATATTATAAATGCGAAAGTTTGTGAGTATAGATTTATGGATATTTGTAACTCTTTTATGCAAAATCTACGCAACGGATATTGATAATCTATTATTTTTTTTTTCTAAAATATCGTACTAATATTACAAATGACAAAGTTGGTGAGTATAGATGTATGGATGACTTCACGCAAATTATGCTATAATTTATAAAATTTAAGGCGGGTGAAACCGCGGGGCACACCTAGTTATTTATAATGTTAACTATTGTTACCGACTGCACTAGACAAATATTTGTGTTGATGAACATGTATTTGTATTGGTTTGGTTATTTTTATGTTATTTATTACATTAGTATTTCTATCCATTGTCGCTATGCGTTGGGTGCAAGGTGTGAAATTATTGAATACAATGTATGTAGATAATAATAATACGTAATTAATTAGATTTCAATATTTTATATTAATATATGCTGGTACGTTACGTGGTATTCATTCCAAACATGTGTAAAACAATAGCGCTTTTTTTTTATAAAATTTCGTTGGCAATCAAGCATACGGCCAACCTAATGGTAAGTGGTCACCGTAGCCTATGAACGCTTGCAACACCAGGGGTATCATTAGCGCGTTGCTGACCCTTTAGAAACCATATTACTCTTTTTTTGAAGGGCCCCATGCTGACTTCCATTGCACAACCTCATCGTACATGGGAGGAAGATTCGATGAAAGCAAACCGTACGAAATCAAATAGGTTCGATGATGTGAGGATGGACTCCCTGTCTGTGGAGAGAGATGCGATGGTAGAAGGTGGCCTTAGGCATCAAATCAAATAATTTGTCTGAACACATCCCATTGTAAAGACGGTATAACACACAGAGAGAAGTCTCTGCTCAGACTTTAGGGTTTAATACGTCTAGATAGCTTAGGATCGCTGACAATACTCACGGCGCGTCTTTGCGTTTGCCATATATGAAAGGTATTTTTAGTGTAATACTATTATTACACTAAAAATACCTTTGTAACTGTGTACTCACTATGGGCCTTATCAGGCGGTTCAAGGTCACCCAAAGAGCAATGGAAAGGGCTATGCTTGGAGTTTTCCCTGCGAGATCGAATCAGAAATGCTGAGATCCGCAGGCGAACCAAAGTAGGCGACATAGCCCAAAGAATTGCAAAACTGAAGTAGCAGTGGGCAGGGCACATAGCTCGTAGAACTGACGGCCGTTGGGGCAGAAAGGCTCTCGAGTGGCGACCACGAACCGGAAGACACAGCGTGGGCATGCCTCCTACACGGTGGACCGACGATCTTGTGCGGGTCGCGGGAAGCCGCTGGATGCGGGCAGCGCAGGACCGGCTATTGTGGAGATCCTTGAGGGAGGCCTTTGTCCAGCAGTGGACGTCTTTCGGCTGATATGATGATGATGATGACTATTATTACTTCAAATGACAGAGTAACTAAGACTCTATTTTTTACTGTTATGTCTCCAATGACTGCTAAAATAAAAAGAACTGTATTGTAGTCACTATTTGATATAAGTTTAAATTCTAGTGAATCCTTAAACATACGTTTCGTAGATAACACAGATCAAGAAACCATTCATTTAAATTAAGCAGCCGATTAGCCTTTAATGCGTCAGGCTAATCGGCTGCTGATGCTAACATAGTCGCTAAATCTAAATTGTAAATCTAGTTTGAAACTTAATTACTAGGAAATTAGCATAGTTAGATACACGGCTGTCCAAAGGCCTATATTGGTTAACGTAAATTAATACTTACCTTTTCAGTAATTAGTGACTAAAAGCGGTTTTTGGCGTGTTTCAATTACATTACTATATTTGTGGTTTTACTTATTTTATTGATTCCACTGAAATCGTGATTTTAAAGCTTGTAACAAACATGGCATATTATCTGGTGGGCATCAAACTTACTCGGTGGGTAATAGTAGTGTTATATTATGCTTTGTGTTGCGCAAAATGCTATAAAGTAATATTGATAATTTGGCAGGTGCTCAGTAAAACAAATCTGATAGATGAAAGCTACGTCAGGGTTTTTTTGCAAAGTAACTCATAGACTGAGCATCTACCTTGAGGGAAGAGGTTAGATTCCACTGACAAACAACTTTACAATTTCCCGGTTTTGGATTCATATGTATTACTAGCTGTGCACCATGGTTTTACCCGCGTTAAATTTTATAAATTATCACAGCTGCCACCACCCCTGTAAGTGATAGTGTGATAATATGTAGCCTATATGTTGACCCGACCTCTTAGTAATATTCATGCAAAATTTTAAGTAAATCCATGCAGTACTTTTTGAATTTAGCTCAGACATACATACGGACAAACAGACAAAAATTTTAAAAACTATATTTTTGGCTTCGATATCGATTGTAGATCACGCCCCAAGTATCCTTATTAAAAAATATTCAATGTACAGTTTTGGCTTTCTTATGATTTTATTATATGTATAGATAATTCAGCTTTCATTAACCCTATTCAAAAGAAAGTCGAAAGGAGAAAATTCACAAGTGATAATCCATCTTATACGCATAGTAACATTCGGATGGTATGTTATTTCGAAATACCTAAGTAAACAGTCTACGTTGAGCATGTTTAGGCCAGGCCCTGGTTAAACAATAATTCTCTTATTAGATTTCTGAGGGAGGGCCAAAAATTTGCATTCGCTATATATTAGTTTTATTCCGTTATTTAATGTGAAGTCAGTTTGTTGGTGTTTACAGATTTTTGTTAAGTACATACATTTTATCAATTTTGTTATACCAATTCAGATATGATATAATATTTTCTTATCTGCTATGAATAAATATTTTAAAAATATTACAGTGCTTTAAGAGTTGTTTATTCATTCTGAGTACCATAAATTGTACAGCAGGGGCTCTACCGGCTTAATTTCCGATCATCGATTTCTTAAATGGTTTTCAAATACATAAAGGTTAAAAATGACTTAATCAATTATTAAATCGGCTTCAACGTTGACAATCGATTCCGGAGCATTTATGACGTGACATATACTCATGGAAGCCGAAATAAGATATAGTAAATAAATAAATATTGTTTTTTACTTCAAAATATTAATCAATAAGTCTTTATTTGTAAAATATGTATTTGAATTTCAAATATATCATTTAAATCGATCACAGAATATAAAATTGTGCACCACTCCAGGCAGGTCATTCTAGTCACTGAATCCGAGTAGAAAGGATCAATTGAACATGTAGATCAGCGAAGCTAAGGTTTACAAGCTTTACCAAAGCAGCGGTTAAGGGTCCGGTGACGCAATAATTTTTCCATACGAATATTATTAATTTTGTATCAATATAAAAAGTAATAATAATAATATCTTGGGACAATGTCACACAGATCATCCTAGCCCCAAACTAAGCAAAGCTTGTACTATGGGTACCAGGAGACGATATACATACTTATATAGATAGATAAATACTTAAATACATAGAAAACATCCATGACTCAGAAACAAATGTTCGTGCTCATCACACAAATATTTGCACTTACCGGGATTCGAACCCAGGACCACCAGCTTCGTAGGCAGGAGCACTACCAACTAGGCTACGGTGACCGTAATATAAAGTAGTTTAAGTCCTTTTGAGATTTAATTTTCAATCTTTCGATATTGCTAAACTATTGTGGCTAAACTATTCTAAATTGTAGGTAGTCCTTAACTATATTTCACATAACATATCATGCAAAAGATTCAGTTCTTTTTCTCGTTGGTTTCGTGACGTCACTATAGTATGAAATCCATCTAGATAGGTTATTTTTATATATATTTAATAGTAGTATATAAATATTTTTGTGCCCTGTGATGTAGAGAATGCCTTCGGCATTAAGTCCGCCTTTGTACAATCTTGTGCAAAAAGTAATAAATAAATAAATTGACAGCATTAGACACCATCCAATATATTCATAATAGCCATCCAGAGGACCGACAGCGACATCTCTCTGAGTACTGCAACTGGCAACCCATCTGCCAAGGGTGGTAATTACGGCATATGACATGAGAAAGCTTTTATTCAGCAGCCGACGTCTTATGCATAATGATGACAATGACAATATGATGATGATGACAGAAGCAGAAATAAAAAGGGCATTGTTGATAATAGTGAAACATGTTTAAACTATGTCCTTCTAAAGATATATTACACTTGTATACAGTTACAAGTTTATTATAGGTAAACCGTTATACTATATGCCATATTAAATTGTACAGCAAAAATAAATGCACATATTTTTGTGCTTTAATGTTGGTGCTATTTACACACACATATGATGGGTGATTTTTTAGGGTTCCGTAACCAAATGGCAAAAAACGGAACCCTTATAGATTCGTCATGTTCGTGTGTCCGTATGTCACAGCCACTTTATTCCGAAACTATAAGAGCTGTACTGTTGAAACTTGGTATGTAGATGTATTCGGTGAACCGCATTAAGATTTTTACACAAAAATTAAAGAAAACAAAAATTTTGGGGGATCTCAGAGAATGATAAAACTAAACAAAAATATATGATGTACATTACCATGCAAACTAACAACGAAAATTGGTTTGAACGAGTTCTAGCAAGTAGTTTTTTTTAATACGTCATTAATCGTAAACCGCAATTTGCTTTCATTTAATCAACGAGAATAATTGCTGCTACGGAACCCTTCATGGGCGAGTCCGACTCGCACTTGGCCGGTTTTATTTCTTTTTGGAATCCATCCATTTCATGATTACTTATTTGATGTTAGCAAGACGTTAATGTCACTACAATTTTAAATTGAAATCTTCACTCAAATCTACGTAACGATCATTTTGTGAACAGGATTAGTCTTTATTTTTTCACCAGTTTCTGCCCACAGAGGTCAATTTAATGTAAACTATAATAATTATATAGAATAGTGTAGTAATACGTATCAAAATATGTTTAAATGCGTAACATCTAAACTACTTTAAAATATCAAAACAAAAAACCAGATTTTTATCAAATTAAATCTATACATATGTTGGTAAATGCTTACTATGCACGCCGCAGGTCGTGGATTCGATTTCGACCCAGGACAGATATTTGTATGCATGAACATGTCTGTTTGTCCAGAGTGGATGTAATTATCTAGAGGTATAAAAGTATGTATTTACAAAAGAAACGTAGTATATATAATAATAATAATAATTATTTATTTATTTACGTCGTTCGTTTTACAAAGTAGTATATGTTATTACATATACTACTTTTCTTTTGTAAATACTTGGAAACTAGATAATTGATATACTTATCAGTGATATGGTTTCCATAGTAGAAGCTCTACTAAGTATCAGATCAGATGACCGTGTGTGAATAATGTACTAAGATATAATTTTTTTTTTTTTTTTAGGAAGTTCAACAGCATTTAACAACATAATGTTTATGATAATTATATTCATAGGCAGCAGAAAGCCATTATGGTCTCCACGAGTAAAATTCTGATTATTTAATTAATAATGTGCAGAATAAATATAAAATTATAGATTACGAACCATCTAAATCATTATTATGTTTTACATACAACTTTTATGGAAAAAGTTAAGGCTGAGTACCCGTCTCACTGTTTCAGATTTATTACAAAATATGTCAAAATTAAAAACTTTGACTTGTTTATTCAAACTGTTGCCCGCTCGCCACAGAAATGCGTTCTGTCGGTAATTTGTTGTCACTAATGGAATATGTATAGGGCTGTAATGTCTAACGACTTTTGTAGAGAAGTCAAAAGCATAATTATATATCAGTAAGTCACCTCCCACCGGAACCTTAAATAACAAACAATACAAAAGAATTGGTTCCGTGAACCAAATTTGAACAAAGGTAGTTTTATATTAAACAATATTATTTACCATGCAGTCCGCCCGGAGCTGAAGGCTGTCTCAGTACAAAGAATAGTCTGTTTCAATATCATCACATTATGTTAAGGGAATACTGTTGGGGATATCTATATTTCTTTTAACTTATAGATTAGTTATATACTTATGATTGTATTTACCCTAACTGATTCGATAGGCCAGCATATATATTTACATTTTAATATCCCAAAAATCTCCACGATACTTTTAATGAGACTCTGGATTTGAACCCGTTACCTCATTATCTGCGGTTTAAAATGCTACCGTTGAACAAAGAGACGGTAAACCCCATGACACTTTTAGCCAGACTCTCAATACCACATTTCGTGCTGTTAATCACACCAGGCTAGCTAGGGTAGGATCCACAACGGCGAGGATCGCGTTGCCCCCTTAACACGTAATCGTTAATCCCGTGCAAGTGTTCTGACCCCCATTTCGAATTCCATCTTTTTACTACAGCGGCCGCCTGAGCTGTGGCCCGAACCCCATAAGGGTGCCCTCAGGTATTAGTCGCTTAAATTAAGCTACTGGTTGAGAGCCTTTTGCGCTAGCCAACTGCTCGTTGTTTTCAATTCTTTAATTTTAATATACAATTGCTAAATGTAACAATAATAGCTTAGTAACTGGCTATTTATTATTTACTAGCTGGTGCCCGCGACTTTGTCCGCGACAATTTTGAATGATGACCAATGTAACTACTTACTTCTAGCTTAATCTAAAAAATATAACTTTTAAAACAAATAAGAAATATAAATTGAATAAAACCTAACCTATAAATAACCTTACTAAGAAATAAATGAAAGACTACTTTGCTACTGTTCTTTACAAAAAGGACCCGATATCATCAAGCAAAAATCAAAGAATACATATCAATTGTCTTTAAGGATAGTCAGTAATTTAAATAAAGTAAAATAATAATCAACGATGCATTAATCACAAAGGTAACTCTAGGTTGCGATATTTTGTGAATGAAACCATAGCGCGATCTAAAACGACGATTACGCCATCTACTAACAATAATATAAACTTGTAAAGCGGTAAAATTAAGATGTGTGCATATATTTTGGGTGAGATTTAGGCGATCATCTATTGATTCAGTTTTGGACTACCTTTCATTTCAAGCATTTATTTATTTTAACCGATATGCCAATTAAGTTCCGCGATCTGAAACGTCATTAACGCCATCTAGTTACAAAATAGTGAACTTGTAGATCAGTAAAATTAAGATGGTGTTTTTTGGGTGCGATCATCTCGACACCATCAATTTATACTACGCTAACTCGAATTTTAGATAAATTCGTTTTTTAACCCAATTTGATTAAAATGTCGTATTTTTAATTTGTTATAAAATTTACCAAAAAAAAAGAAGTTACAAATCTTATAAAACGCTAAATCTTTACTTAGACGACAACGACCTCGACATTTTAAGCTACTTGGCATAAGAAACTAATTTTATAAAATTTGAGTTTGCTTAAATTGTTGGTGGCGATCTATTGAATCAGTTTAGGATTACCTTTTTTTAACAACAAATTATTCCCTGGATTGCTTTATTTTTAACTGAAAGAACAAATACCAATTTACATGCGTTTAACTAAAAAATACAGACTTTCATACAAACTTACATCGCCTATTCTAGTCGTCCTTAGGGGTGGAATTTCCAAAAATCCTGAAATATATATTTAAAATTGTCACATTTTTCATACAAACTTACATCCCCTATTTGTCACCCTTAGGGGTGGAATTCTCGGAAATCCTGAAATAATATTTTATTTATTTTTAACTGAAAGGCCAAATACCAATTTTCATTAGTTTAACTTCAAAAATGTCGCATTTTTCATACAAACTTACATCCCCTATTTTACGCTCTTGGGGCTGGAATTTCCAAAAATGCTGAAATATATATTTTTTATTTTTAACTAAAATGCCAAATACCAATTTTCATGAGTTTAACTTAAAAATTGTCACATTTTCCATACAAACTTACATCCCCTGTTTTTCGCCCTTGAGGGTGGAATTTCCAAAAACCCTGAAATACGTGATTTTTTATTTTTTACTGGAAGGCCAAATACCAATTTTTATGCCTTAAACTTCAAAAACGGCAAAGTTTCATACTAACTTAGCGCCCCTGTTTTACCCCCTTAGGGGTTGAATTTCGAAAAATCCTTCCTTATTCCTTGTCTACATTATAAAGCAAACATTTGTGCAAAATTTCAGCTTTCTAGGTCCAAGGGTTTGGGCTGGGCGTTGATGAGTCAGTCAGTCAGTCAGGACTTGTCTTTTTATTTATATAGATTTAAGGATATTAAAAATATATGAGACGAAACAGACCGCACGGACGGACTAATTCAAAATATTTTGATGCATTAATTACTGTTTTTAAACTGTGTTTATGTAATACATTGTGAGCTTCACAAGTACAAGTGTATGTAAATACTCAAGTGCTGAATAAATTTAATTATTTCAATGAAACAGTAAACTTATCAACTCACCAAACTCAACCCATCAATCAACTCTAATAACCACTTAACTATTTTTTATTTCTGCTCTTAGATTTTGGCACAAATATTCTGCAAAGGTAGTTATATCGTTGTTTATCCGTAGTTTGCAATTTTCCAATAATGTAAGGAAAGGCTCTAACGTTACTGGGCTGGAATGGAAGTCATCCAATAAAATTCAACTTAACATCGTTCAGTCTAGGCATGCCTGCGGGAACTACCTGGGTTATTTTATTTTGGGACTCAATTTAGCAACTTGAAAACTGTATTAGAGGTCAATTGAAGTTACGAAAAAAGACTTTTTTTTACTAAATTATTTACAAAAATATTAAGTAAGAAACATTAAGAGTTAAGTTTTTCGACTTCTTAACATGACCAATAGCAGTTTTAGAATTACGAACTTACCTATAACTCAACGTGCCTAATTGTAGCACGTTAAACTCGACGGGGTGGTTGACATGGTTGATGGGTACTTACCTTAAACTTTGAATATCTCGTTGATCTAGCGGTAGCGTGCTGGGTTCAAATCCCGGGTCGGACCAAAGGTGATTTTAGAATTTATCCGTAAAAAAGAAAAAAAAACTCAGCATCAGCCCGAAGTCTGGGAGTTGACGGTATTATACCCCGTGCTTCGCAGAGCACGTAAAGCCGTTGGTCCTGTACCTGATTTTTTTCCTCTCGTGTCGTTAGGCGTCCCATCGGATCATGAGAGTGATGGAATTGAAAGTGCTCCTGTGTTTGTGGACACACTTATGTCCCGCGCACATGGTTAATCTCTATGAGACCGACCAACGTGGCCGAATTTCCGCTAGGAGGACCGTCTCCTTTTTATATGTGTCTCTTTTTTATGGAGGGTTGCGGGTGTAACCGGTACATAAGGGCATACTTTAAATTAAAAAAAACTAATTAGTAAAAAAAAAATTAAGTCACTACTCAAATACAACATTTAGTTGTTTTTTTTTTACAAGGCACGGGATATAGTAATATCTAAATAATAATAATAAATATATTGGGACAATTAACACTGCCATCTCATCCCAAATTAAAACCTGTACTTTGGCAACCAGACAACTGATAAGCATACTTACATATTTCTAAATATAGTTAAATAATAATAATAATATCTAGGGACAATGTCACACAGATCATCCTAGTCCCAAACTAAGCAAAGCTTGTACTATGGGTACCAGGCGACGATATACATACTTATATAGATAGATAAATACATATATACATAGAAAACATCCATGACTCAGAAACAAATATTCGTGCTCATCACACAAATATTTGCACTTACCGGGATTCGAACCCAGGACCACCAGCTTCGTAGGCAGGAGCACTACCAACTAGGCTATGGTGACCATCAAATCACACCCAGACACAACAAAATAATTATGCTCTTCATACAAAGTTTTGCCTGGGCGGGGATTTAACCCACGACCTAGCACTCAGAGTGACTAACCACTATACTAACAGGCAAATCAAATTAAGACAGTTATGCGTAAAATAGACATATAGTCACATCCAAAAGAAACCTCCAACTGGAATAAACCAGACATGAGTCGACTACCTAAACCTGTCAAACGCAACTCCATACTTCTCGAATTGAATCGAAATCTCGAGAACAGTACAAGCGTAATAAAATAAAGAAAATGTCCTAACAACTAACCTCTGGCTTGTGTTTGACACAAAAGGGAAAACGGCCATCGTAAAGTTGTCAGTGGCAGAGGTAGTAAATATATTCCGTATTACAAAATTACCTGAAAATATTTAAGTGACGAAGGGAATATATTTATATACGATTTTAAATAATTAGATTTTCACGGACAATTTAAGGATGAAATCAGTTTTGTAGAATTGTACTTATATGACGGTAAGCTGTAATTGAAAAGGTTGTAAAATCACCACTCTTACCTACACCAAACATATTGACGCTATTAATTTAGTAGTGCGTATAATTAAGACCCAAAATAATTTGTTAAGCACATAGATTTTTTAAGTTATTCATATTCCGCGTCCCTTTTTGATGACAGACAACACCACTCGATTAGAAACATAGATTAAATAATTAATGCATATTGTGCAACTATTATAGTCGAATTAGTCGTAATTAGTTTGTTTTTGGTGTCTCGAATGAAATGAAAAACGTGTGACAAGAATGTAGCTTCGAGCATTTAAAGAGAAAATCGACATAATGACCAAAAATAAAATTATTTTTTATTTTGTATACTGTGTATGTTACGTATCTACAAATTAGTGTTAATTTATTAATATTCTTTTTATTTTATAAGTTTCCATATCCACATATTTAGTATTTTAATTAGTTGTAAGTAAGATTATTAGAGCTCAGATACCTTTAAACATGGAATGCGAGCTGTACTGACACATGAATTGTCTGATTATTTTTACCTGGTTCCATCAGAAAACCAGCGCTGCAACAGTAATGTCGCAGCTAGTGCTGAGAAGGGACCAATTCGGACTGGCACAGATAGCAATTAAGAATTTCTTTATGTGTACTTATATATTATTATTATCTGTGCTTTTTTACTAAATAAATATATTTTCTTCTTCTTCTTTAAAAGAAGAACGTCAGTTTTCTGCGTTAGCAAAGTTGCAATCGACTGTTTTAGAAATAAATGGTAGACAAAAAACGGTTTTTAATTTGTTAATATATTTATCGTGATCAAATAACGAATTTGGACAACCTGGACAGTGAATACAAACAAGTTTATATAGTAAAAAGTAATAATATCCTGGGACATTATTGACACACGCACGGCCATCTGATCCCAACCTAAGTAAAGCTTGTACAATGAAATCCAGATAATTACTTAACATATGTTATAATTATTTTAGAAATACATATAGATAATTACACCCAGACTCAGGACAAACATACATGTTCATGCACACAAATATCTGTCCTGGGTGGGAATCAAACCCTCAACCTGCGCCATCATAGGCAAGTCTCCACCAACTATGCCAACCGGCCCGTCAAATGAATAATAATATTTAAATATTTTGATGTTTTATTGCAATAATTACAATATCTGAACCTTCAATTAATTCTCTAGACTACAATTTTAGAAAATCGGAATTATAACAAAGTGGACAAGAGGTTATTGCGTGTAAAATACGCAAGAATTTTGTTTTAACTAACACTTTTACACAAGATTACAAGCGTATTTCCTTTAAGAGTTCTGATACAAAAATCCTCTGATACTTTATAGAAAATCTTATTGATTATTTAGCAGACCAATGTCCGACTACAAGTTGCTATGTTTGATAGAAATAAGCTCTTGTACTATTTACAGTTATTTTTGTTGGACCTTAGAGGACCTGTGGGATGGTGCTATGAACACGGCTCTTATAGCTTTGTGAATACACGAGTTATTGTTTTAGAATTTATATTTAACTTATAATATATTTTACTACTGCCAACTGACGAAGCTGAAGACTGAGGATGGTAGAATCCTCACGTCACGTCAACCTGAGTTGCTGGGAGAGATCGAGAAGTTCTACGGACAGTTATATACGACAACACAGCCACCTGTCAAAAGTCATGCCTCAGATCCCAGAGCACGACTAACCCGAAATTACACCGAAGACATCCCGGACGTCAACCTGTACGGGTTAGAATGGCTCTCAAACAACTCAAGAACAACAAGGCGCCTGGTGATGATGGAGTTACAGCAGAGCTTCTGAAGGCAGGTGGTACACCAATCCTACGGGCCCTTCAGAAGTTATTTAACTCCATCATACTAGATGGTCAAACGCCACAAGCATGGCACAGAAGTGTGGTGGTGCTCTTCTTCAAAAAGGGCGACAAAACCCTATTGAAGAATTATAGACCCATCACACTGCTGAGCTATGTTTACAAGTTGTTTTCGAGGGTCGTTACGAATCGTCTTGCGTGCAGGTTTGAAGACTTCCAGCCTCCCGAACAAGCCGGTTTCCGAAAAGGCTTTAGCACCATAGACCACATACATACGCTGCGGCAAGTTATACAGAAGACCGAAAAGTATAACAAGCCACTGTGCTTAGCGTTTGTGGACTATGAGAAAGCCTTCGATTCTATCGAAACATGGGCCGTGCTGAGGTCTCTCATAAGGTGCCAAATTGACTACCGGTATATCGAGGTGATAAAGTGTTTGTATGAAAACGCCACTATGTCAGTGCGACTCCAGGACCAGATCTCGAAACCTATCCACTTGCAGCGAGGCGTGAGACAGGGAGATGTTATATCTCCGAAACTGTTCACCGCTGCATTGGAAGACGTCTTCAAGCTTCTGGACTGGAAAGGCTTTGGCATCAATGTCAATGGCGAGTACATCACTCACCTTCGATTTGCCGATGATATAGTAGTCATGGCTGAGACCATGGAAGACCTCGGTACAATGCTCGATGACCTCAGCATAGTCTTTCAACAAGTGGGTCTGAAAATGAACATGGATAAGACGAAAATCATGTCAAACATCCATGTTGCACCCACTCAATTGAAAGTTGGTGACTCTGCACTCGAAGTTGTAGAGAACTATATTTACCTAGGACAGACCATCCAACTAGGTAGGTCCAACTTCGAGAAGGAGGTCAATCGTAGAATCCAACTCGGCTGGGCAGCGTTCGGAAAGCTACGTAACATCTTCTCATCCAAAAAACCGCAGTGTCTCAAGTCGAAAGTCTTCGACCAGTGTGTGTTGCCAGTGATGACATACGGAACAGAGACGTAGTCGCTCACTATGGGCCTTATTAGAAGGCTCAAAGTCACCCAAAGAGCAATGGAGAGGGCTATGTTCGGAGTTTCCCTGCGGGATCGAATCAGAAATGTCGAAATCCGCAGGCGAACCAAAGTCACCGACATAGCTCGAAGAATTGCAAAACTAAAGTGGCAGTGGGCGGGGCACATAGCTCGTAGATCCGACGGCCGTTGGGGCAGAAAGGTTCTCGAGTGGCGACTACTAACCGGAAGACGCAGCGTGGGCAGGACCCCTACAAGATGGACCGATGATCTTGTGCGGGTCGCTGGAAACTGCTGGATGCGAATAGCACAAGACCGGCAATTGTGGAGATCTTTGGGGGAGGCCTTTGTCCAGCAGTGGACGTCTTTCGGCTGATATATTACTACAATATATATTGTATGATGATATTTTACTACAATAAAATAACAGGTATAGTCAATAGTTGACGTTGGGTGCGTAGCGCTACTTCCCTCGAAGAACACCCTTGTTACACAAATGCTCCCTTAAGTAGAATAAATGCAAACATAATATCTTAATTTCATCATCCAAAACCTCGCCTGGGAAGGGAAAACCATCTACAACGCATGATACCAATCAAACTGCTTAATGAGGAGAAGAAAAAATTATACTGTTGTTGATTAAAATTGCTTGTCTAAATATAAAAGTGCTTGTACAACTAAAAGTATGCTTCTTTTCTCTCAGTACTTTTCAATAAAACTAAAGAAACAAAGCGTAATACAGCCTTGCTAATTCTTTAGAACTTTGTAAAAAATAAAGTTGGAATCGAGGTCTTTGTTCGCAGTTTCCAAAAATATAAAAAAGCAATATTAATAATTTCCTGCTAAAGTAAGCTTAGATTTTTTGTAGAATAGCTTTTATTTTCATTTTTATTATATTTCTAATGCAACAGTTCATGTGCTCAAAAGAACCCATGTTATGATGTATAAATGTATTTTTTTTTACCGGGACTAGTCCTTCCCTCTTACTCACCACTGCAACTCCTGTAAGCCGGGATCAAAAGTGGCACACAATGAAATGATACTGAGTGGTGAGGCTCAGGCATGTCCCGGAGAATCGCTTTAACTGTCTTGGATCCCGCATAGAATTTAATCAGAAAGAAAAAAGGAGGAGTTAGAAAATTAATAGTTCCACTTCCATGTCCCATGTATAAATGTATGTGGTAAATTTCATAATTATTTCATAATGTTAATTTTGTATGCCTAACTGGTAAAATGTAACAATACAAACTAATTGTAATAACTACTACCATTTCAATATACATTACATATTCCATTATTATATATACATATTATATACATATAAATATAATATATATATATATAATATACATTTAAATATTCATATATATATATTCTATAATAATATACATATTCTATTATTAGTTGTCCCGTACGGGAATAGAACCCAAAACATGTGGGTACCAAAATAGTAGCAAGGCAAAGTAGTATCTTAACAGCAGCGCCACACAAGCCATCAAAAGTTTTCAAACAACACTTATTTACTTAACAAGTAAACCCTATTAATCCTTTTCAAAGTAAACTAAGAACTTTAAGCAAACTATAATCATAATATAATCGACATTCAATTTAAACTTTGTAGAACAACAATTTAATTGTTATTGAAGAACGTAAGCATAGGTGCAATAACATGTCACTTAGAGAGTTTAGCTTTCGTTACAAAGTATAGCACAGTGTGTTAAAATCCCGTATATTAGAAAAAAAAGTATATGCTCCTGCAAAATTTCGACCATAGCTGCCAATCTGAAAGGAGACACTAACTAAGTACAGGTGTGTTCTTTGTTCCTTTACTCTGAGGCTGATTTCAGAGTGACGCGCGCGGCACGCCCCGGCGGCCAGCGCGTCTCAACAGCCATTTTAAGTGTATGCAACGGCGCGTGCAAGACGCGTCACTCTGAAACGCTAGCTGCCAGTAGAGGAGCTCGGGCAGCACTGGCCGACGGCGCGCGTGTCACCGGCGGCGCGTTTGAACTGCGTGACTATGAAACGCAACTACTATCTAGTGTAATTGTAAGCGCGCGCGTTTGGACGGCGCCGCTCGCCGGCGCGACTCTGAAATCAGCCTTAATGGCACGTACTATCCAACTCAAGAAACTTGAGAACCAAGCGGGATAGCCTTAACACCATGTCAGGGAGTTATGAGTCTCAATTTTATGTTATTGCAAGTAGATGTCAGACGAACACTTGTCTGTTTTAGTTTATTGACATTACTAATTTGTGTAATATCATTAAACTAAAACAGTTGTATTATGTAGTTGCAAATCA
The DNA here is from genome assembly GCA_951640165.1 of Pseudoips prasinana. Lineage (NCBI taxonomy): Eukaryota > Metazoa > Arthropoda > Insecta > Lepidoptera > Nolidae > Pseudoips > Pseudoips prasinana. The sequence continues at coordinate 32,231,317 of OX621245.1, read as the reverse complement.
AAAAATCTTTCTTTTGTAACAAAAAAGTTTCGCATCCTAACCAAAAATACTGATCGCATAAGAAACTATTTTCTTCAAAATTTTATAATATTACCAGCAACTTAAGTTCATGACACATTTCATGATTAGGGAAATGCTTTGTTCCCTAAGTCAATAATTTCGTTAAAATTCACTCTATTTTTTAACTCGTTTTGATAATGTTTGCTAACTGTATTATTTATGTTGGCGAGGTTGGCTATTCATTTAAAATACTTTGTGTAAATTTGTTCCCGGAGAATATAAGGTCGCAGTTCTAAATTAACCTACTTTCCTAGGAACGAAATTACATAATTTAATATGAAAATTATTTAAATGACAAGTATAAATTGATGGGAGTTAAGTTCTTTGGTGTGAAAATAAATGGGAATTTCTTATGATTTTTATTGCCAAGATTCAATTCTAAGTCCTTCGATTTTAAGGATTGAGTCTTAATTGCATAGGCCAATAAAACCAAAAATAGATATCTAGTAAGATAAGTTTTACATTTTTATCCAGAACTTGTTGAAACTCACCCATAGTGCCCAAGTTAGAGATTAATAGCTCTACTAAGTGTTCCCCCGGTATAACCTGAACTACGCTAGTAAACTCTAGGAAAATTCTGAGATACGATTTGAAGAGTTAATCTCAGATTTTTCCAATAAACATTTGTCATAACAAGCTATGAAATGTTTTATATACACCTAAGCTCATTTATTAGTTTGAAAAAATCAGTACTACCTACTTTTTTAAACAAATAAAGGAGCTTAGGTTGTGTAATTTTTACAACATGGTAAGTGATTACCGTTACCAGTTACAATGTTTAATGGCAAAATTCCCTGATTTTGCCATTAATCACTTTCGAAACAATTTTTCTCATTTCTTAAGGAACCCACGCTGCAATCTATCGATCTTATTGCAAAGTCTCTTTAATTAATGTAGGAGGTAGCGGCATAGGCTAGAGTACCTGCTAATGATCTCATGCGTTGTAGCCAAACAATGGAATATGCTTTTAAAGGACGTATGCTGTAATCTATTCAGCCTATTGCAGTCTCTTCAGTTATCGAGGGAAGAACTGCTATAGTCTAGACTAGAGGACCTGTTCATGATCTCAAGGGTTGTATGCTTGTTTATGCTGAGTGTGTGTCTGTTGCTGTGTGGTGACGGCATAGAATATCATCACCCCATCTCATCTCGTGGGAGGCGCAGAAATCGACCGAGGGGATACCTACCAGAAAACGGGTAGCAGCGTTTTTCTGTGAACTATGACCATCTAACTGCGATCGCCAACCCGTCTGCCAAGCGTGGCGATTATGGCATATCCCCCATTCTTTGGGGAGGCTTTTGTCCAGTGGACATATTTTGGCTGACATCATGATGATGATGATGCTTGTTTATAATACGTTTGTTGTTTTTATCTCCTGCAAGAAAATTATAAGAGAAGTGGTTAACTAATTTCAACTGACTTCAAAAAGTAGGAGACTATCCATTCAATTGTATGGTTTTTGTATGTTATGTGATTTTTCCGTTGTTGGTAGACTGTTTATGACTCTGTATAATAACACGTTCTATATAAAATACAATTGTTTTATTTTAAACATCTGTATATAAAAAAAAAATACTCCTTCTGTGAAGCCACAAAAACAATAGACAGAGGAAGACAACTATTTCTATAAATATGAAAACAAACATAAAGTTGTTCCTTAAACTACTTATTTAATTCATCACGTTAAAATGTCCCATCAAAACAAAATGTCCCAGTAAAACCACATAATATATTATTGAAAATAGAGCAGAGCGGCATTTTTCTCATCTATAATGTACCACCTCGTAATGTAATTACATCCCCTGAGTATTACGAACTAAGGGAATATGATATAAAGAGAGATAGACCTTCCCCTTGTGCCATAGAATAAAAGAAATCGAGCAAAAGTTTCTATCCATAGAAAATAAGAATAAAAAAGATCCAAATATATTCCGTGTTTCTAAGATGCATAAAATAATAATAGGTCTTTACCTATGAAATTGCCGTTTTGTATGAAAAAATTTAAACGAATTTTTTTCATGAATTTTTTTATTTGTATTAATCGAAGTAATCACCCATGCAATCAATGCATCTTTGCCATCGCAGTGGCAGTTTATTGATGCCCTTCTTAAAGAAATCAGCTGGACGGGAGGCAACAAATTCTTCAAAGGCATTTTGTACTGCCTCTCGGGTATTGAATTTTTTTCCCGCCAAGAAGTTATCCAAATTCTGGAAAAAGTAGTAGTCTGTAGGCGCAAGGTCTGGTGAGTAGGGCGGATGACGGAGAGCTTCCAACCCCAGTTCTTGCAACTTGGAGACCGTCTGCTGTGCAGTATGAGGTCGCGCGTTGTCGTGCAGGAGCAGCGGAGACGAGCGATTGACCAATGCTGGTTGGAGATGCGCCAGCTTCTCCATCATTGTGCTCAGTTCTTCACAGTACACATCTGCAGTAATGCTCACCCCGTTTGGTAAGAAGCTGTGATGAATCACACCGGCGCTAGACCACCAAACAGTGACCATCACTTTTCTAGGGGTAAGTTTTCGTTTAGGGCATTGTTTAGGTGCTGAACCAGGATCCAACCAACTTGCTGAGCGCTTGCGGTTATCAAACAGAATCCATTTTTCATCGCAGGTAACAATGCGGTTCAAAATTCCTTCATTTGTGTGTCTGTTGAGCAGTGCAAGGCACGTCTCGACGCGTACTTCGCGCTGGCGATCATTGAGTTCGTGGGGCACCCATTTGTCAAGCTTTTTTACCTTGCCAATTTGACGCAAATGGACCAATATTGTTTTGACGCTAACGTCGAAAGCTGCTGCTAATTCAGCCGTAGATTGTGTATCATCAGCTTCCACAACCGCCTTTAATTCGTCATTGTCGACCAAAGTCTTCGGACGACCGCGAGGTTCATTTTTCAGGTCGAAATTTCCAGAACGGAAGCGAGCAAACCAATAACAGGTGGTGCGTTGGTTTGTAGTGTTAGCTCCGTAAACGTCGTTGATGTTGCGTGCCGCTTGTGCCGCGTTGCTGCCACGACGGTACTCATATTCCATAATTACTCGAATTTTTAACGTATCCATGATGACGAAAAAGATTGAAATGCGATGAAAATGTAACACTAATCAATAAAGAAATGACTACTTTTGGAAAAAACAATCCATGTTTTTAAAATAAAATTAATTTGAAATTAGAATTCTTAGCCAAACAAAAATTATTTTGATTTGAAATGGCCAGTACTGCAGAACGGCAATTTCATAGGTAAAGACCTAATATATGCATCATTTCAGACGCATGACGTCCACAGTTAGGTAAAGGCGTCCCGCCAAGAATTCGTTAAACCTGGAAAAACGGGTTGGTGAGTATGGTAGTCATAGTACATATTATGTACATAGAACTTGAATGTTGACAGACTATAAGACTCTGCTACTACTATTACTTTATGCCTTTTATAAGTATTGTAATATAGAGGACACTAAAAAGTAATTAATTAATAATATTTAGATTTTTTTCCTTTTTAATTAAATAAGGTAATTTAATTACCTTATATAATTAAAAAGGAAAAAAATCTAACCAATGCAAGAAGGCTTTTAATCACAGGATACATCTAATCAAAATAATATCAATAAGGTTTACCACCGCGCTAGAATGTCAGAAGAATATTATTAATTAAATAATTTAAGACTAGCTGTGCTCGCGACTTCGTCCGCGTGTTAATTAGTTTATTTAGTAAAATAAAAACTTTTTCTAAAATAAAAGTAGCCTAAGTTACTCCTTATTACATCAGCTATCTGCCAATAAAAGTCCCGTCAAAATCGATCCAGCCATTTCAGAGATTAGCCGGAACAAACAGACAGACAGACAGACAAAAATTGTAAAAAATGTTATTTTGGTGTATGTACCGTATGTATATTCATATTTATGTAGTATAAACCGGTTATTTCAATATTACAAACAGACACTCCAATTTTATTTATTTGTATAGATTTTTACAACCATATAATAGGGGCTTTCATTAAATATGTTGATTCTTGAAAACGGTAGTCTATTTTTATAACCATTTTATTGTTTAATTTACGTTGATATTATTTCCCTATAGCTTAACACCATAACTTAACCATTTGTTTGCATATGCGGATAGAACTGTCTGAGTGTTGGTGAAATATTTTATTTAAAAAAGAGCGTATGTAAATTTAGGAAGTTTTATGTGCATTTCCAATTAATGTGTTTATGCTATGTATGTTCATATTTATTAGTAGTAAACAAAATGTGTTGACTTTTTCTAGCGGTGTGTTGTTCAAATGTTTTGGGGAATAAACCCAAAATAAATAGGGTTGGGTTTTTATACGATTTGAACGATATGTTTTTTTATTTGTAAATTATGTCATGTTAGAAACATTATTCAAGAAAAAGTAGTGGGAAGGAGACTGGGCAGACTGATGTTATCTTAAATGAATGAATCAATGGTGTCAAATAAAGTGGAGGTAGGATCGTATCAAGATTGGGATGAATGGAAGAAGCATAACTCTTAAATTTAGTGTATATATGGGTAATCCATCAATAGGCTGACCGCGCCCCTAGGTGCTTAAAGTCACCGATTGCATAGGGGCAGATAGGAGGGATGGCTGTAAACGCCATGAATTAAATCCAGAAATTTTACCTGTTTTCATTTGCATTATGGTTTTATTTAAACAAAATGAAATTTTAATATTAATATTAAAGTTTCAAGTATTTGGCATTATTAGTTCTCAAGTCCAGAGATAGTTTTATACTTAGAGATGTAACTTACCTTTATGTGCTTCAGATTGACACGTGAAATTGCAGGATTTTTTGTGTTTCTTTCTGAAGAAAACCAAGTACTAAAATCATTCTAGCGATGATGTTATCAGCACTTAACTTTTTACATTAATAAAAATTGAGAGATTAAATGTTCTTAGATAATTACCTAAATATTCTATTTCAATGGAAGTATGTATACAATGTACAGACGCCAGCACATCCAGCTAACCCAATCTGTCAAATTCGTTTATAGATTTTCAACTTTATCACAAAAGCATGAGGTTCACTTTCAATTGGGGAAATTTGACAGATTGGGGTAACTTGATGTGCTGGCGTCTGTATCTTCGATTCTTTACTAGCAATGGCCATAGATTCTATAAAAATGTTGTGATATTTTTATACCATCATTGTCGTTAGTCGCCTTTCACACTAGACGACGTGGTTGAAGAAATTGAATCACGAGTACATAATGGTTAAACTCACATATAATAAAAATAATAATATCCTGCGACATTATTCGCACACGGTCATCTGATCTCAAACTAAGCAGAGCTTGTACTATGGAAACCAGATAACTGATATACTACATATACGATTTTTCTTTTGTAAATTCATACTTATTTAGATAATTTACACCCAGACGCAGGACAAACAGACATATTTATGCACACAAATATTTCTCCCGGGTGGGAATCGAACCCACGACCTCTGGCGTGAAAAGCAGTGTATCTACCAACCACGCCAACAGGCCTATTGTTACCTTGAATCGTGTAGAAAAATGAAAAACAAAAATGAAAAAAGTTTATTCATATTAAATTAAAATCCTTTACAAACTTTTTGATACCCCTGCCAAACTGCAAAACAGTTTGTTGGCAGATGTAGCTCCCTTTTACATACTTTTTTACAACAAATACATTATGTAGTTTAGCTGCCTTGACTATTTCGGGAAGATTAGAGTGAAACTAGAAGAACAGTAAAATCTTGGAATATATTTCAGATATTTTGGCCTACTAAAGTACACAGATTATTAACCCTAAGGGTAGCATACATCTGCCGTAAAACATTTACATCAGCCAATCAGCGCAGACCGACATTACAAAGAAAGAAACACTGCGCTCGGCCGCCCGTGATGTTCTCATATATAAACCCCACGCGCCTTCGCCAACTCAGTGTATTGATTGCATCGACGCCGGCATGTTGTCGTTCCTCGCTTCAATGTAGGTCTTCCGAGCCCGAGGCGCCTACGCAGCGCCGGACTGCGCCAGTGCCCGGCCGCGCTCCGTCGCGGTCGGACGTACGATGCTCCGTCCCACACAAGATAACATCGATGTTTATCGATGTACGCCATATCACTCCCCCTCAAGCGAAGCGTACGTTTTGTTTCACCGTGCGGCCGGATCTTGTAATATAAGCTCCGCACGGTGAAGGAGACGACGTTGACGCTGTGTTATTAGATGCTGGTAGTATGTTCTGGACCGTAGTAGATTCCATACACGGGCTGGGAAATGGCTTCGACGTTTCTTCAGATGAACCTTCGTTATAACACAGATGGACTGGCTTTAGTCTGTCTATTGATATGACCGCGGTACGCATTGGTAGTTGTATTTTATAGTTTTTTCCATCTGCGTTGCGATGTAACACTAGGTACGGCCCGGCGTCGTATGGTGGTGTGAGTGGACGGCGCACTGTGTCGTTACGCACAAACACATGCGTGCAGGAATCGAGCTCTTTGTATACAAATGTGTTTGTCTTTGATGCTCGTGTTCTTTTCTCTGGCGATAACGACGACATTGTTTCAGTCAGCTGACGAACGAACTCTGAGTCTTCAATGTGCGGCTTTGTAGGGACGAAGAAATCGGACGGAATGCGCAGAGTTGACCCGTAGGTCATTAGTGCCGGGCTGACGGATGAGTCTTCACAAAGGACGGTACGAAGTCCTAGTAGCACCGTAGATAATTCACTGCTCCATTTGTTGCCGGTCGCTCTCGCCATCAGCGCAGCCTTAAGAGATCGATGCCATCGTTCGATCTGACCATTGGCTTGAGGGTGAAATGCGGTGGTACGTATTCGAGTAACGCCAAGTTTTTTCATTAATGCACGAAACAATGACGACTCGAATTGTCTCCCTTGGTCCGTAGTAAGTCGCAGAGGGCAGCCAAAGCGCGTAATCCATCCATCATATACGGCTTTTGCGACTGTTTCGGCGGTGACGTCACGGGTGGGAATTGCTTCGGGCCATTTAGTGCAGCGGTCGATCATGGTGACTAGGTATCGATAGTCATCCGATGGTGGTAGCGGTCCGACGATATCTACGTGCAGGTGTTCAAAACGCGACGCTTCTTGAAATGCGCCGAGCGGGCTGGTTACGTCATACGTGTCGGTGGACTTTAGCGCGCTGACACCCGATGCATGCCCGGGTCCATGTATTTACGTCCTTGTTAATTGACGGCCAGAAAAACTTTGTTGTCATTATATTTCTTGTTGTCCGTATTCCGGGGTGACTTAATTCATGCTGTGCTTTGAAGGCTGCAACACGGTAAGCCGGTGGTAGATATGGTCGAATATTCGTTGTTGATGTTTCACACCACACGGGTCTTTGAACTCCGGGTAGATTTACGCGCGTAAACGTCAGATGCGATTTGATTTTGCATTCCCGAAGCTCTGGATCTTTCTCTTGGTCTTCTGCTAGTTTTTTGTAGTCGACGACAGCGTTCAGTAGTTCAACTTCTGCGATACGAGATAATGCGTCGGCTACTTCGTTTTTGTTGCCCTGAATTTACTGAATGCTCGTACAGAATTGGCTCAAGTAGTGAAGTTGACGTTCTAGCCTCGGCGTGTCGCTGCTATTGGGTGATCTTGTTAGCGCGTACGTCAATGGTTTATGGTCAGTGTAAATTGTAATTTCGTTGCCCTCTATCAGTCGACGAAAGCTCTTCACTGCTGTGTACATCGCTAGGAGTTCGCGATCGTATACACTGTACCTTCGCTGCGTCTCGCTCATTGCCTTTGAGTAAAAAGCGAGTGGTTTCCATTCATTGTCGACCTTCTGGTGGAGGGCCGCGCCAACACAGGTGTCCGAAGCATCAGTGTATAAACACATCGGAGCATTAGTCACCGGGTGCGACAAAATTGTAGCCTCGAGGATGCTTTGTCGGCACTTCTCGAAGGCTTTCTCTGATTCCGGCGTCCATGCTATCGGAGTTTTGTCATTTTTTTTGCTGTTATGAAGGTATCCATTAAGTAATTGTTGTTGCTCGGCTTGGTGGGGTAGACAGCTCCGGTAAAAATTGATCATACCCAAAAATCTTCTCAATTCTTGTACACTAGTAGGCTTTGGAAAATTAATTATGGCTTGTATGCGTTCCTCTGTGGGTTTGATTCCGTCCTGTGAAACTTCGTAGCCGAGGAATTGTATTCTGTCCTTGCCAAATTCACACTTGTCGACATTCAACGTGACACCATATTTGTTCAGTCGATCTAGGACTTGCCACAGATGTTGTTTGTGCTCGGATTCATCCTTCGAGTGCACAAGTAAGTCGTCAACGAAGCAGAATACATTATCATCTAGCCCACGTAGCACTTCATGCATGAATCGCTGAAAGGTCTGGCCAGAATTGCGCAAACCGACCGTCATTGCATTGAACTGGAACAATCCGAAGGGGGTTATTATAGCCGTTTTCGCAGCATCTTCCTGTTCAATTGGAATCCAATAATATGCCATTTTCAAATCCAATTTTGTAAAGATTTTCTTCCCGTGTAACTGGTACGTAAAATCTTGAATTCTTGGGATGGGGTAACGATCGGGAACTGTCACGGCATTAAGTCTTCTATAGTCGCCACACACACGCAGAGAGCCATCCTTTTTCTTGACAATGTGAAGAGGACTGGCCCATGGGCTACTCGACGGTTGGCATATGCCCATTTCCATCATCTTCTCAAATTCTAACTTCGCCGCTTTGTACTTGTCCGGAGGTAGGGGGCGTGGTCTTGAGTAGATTGGTTGCCCCGTTGTTTGTATGCGGTGAGTAACGCTGTGCTTGGATGGATGCTTGAGTGACATTGGTCGTACAACATCTGGGAATTCTTTTAAGATGTCGTGATAAGCGTGTTTGAGGCTGATCACGTAGACTGCTTCTTCGATGCTCCGTACTCTGATGGTGTTCACACTGAGATCGGTAATGCGGTCGACGAGTTTCCTTTGATGTAGATCAACCAACAACTTGTGTTTTGCCAAAAAATCTGCGCCCAGTATCGATGTCTTGACGTCAGCAACGGTGAATGTCCATTTAAAACTTCTTCGTAGACCTAGGTTGAGCTCCAGTGTTCGCTCTCCGTAGGTACGAATCTCTGTCCCGTTTGCGGCATATAATTTGCAGGCGCTTCCGTTCGGCTTCGTAAATTTATTGTTCTTCACAGCTAATACGGATACGTCAGCTCCCGTATCAACAAGAAATTTCTCCTTGCTTCTAATATCGATGACACATAGGCGGTAACTGGCTTGGTTCACATCGACACCCGCTACAATCGATGTACGTTTTAGTTTTCCTGCTTCTGCTTGGAACACGGTGACTCACACTTCCGGGCCTTATCTCCATATCGCCAGTGGTAAAAACACAGCCAATCGGGATCGCTAGGCTTGCGACTTTCACGTGAACGGGTTCTCGAATGCGAGCGTGACCGGTTGCTTCGGTACGAGTGGCGAGAGGAATGGCGGTGTGGCGAAGATCTCTGGTTTGAACGGATTTCGGCAATTTCCAGTGAAAGCTTCTCTATTTGCTTCGATAAATAGTGGAACTGCAAGCTTTCCAATGTTTTTTGATCTTGAGAACACGATGAACTTGGTATGTGCGAACTCGGGGAGGCTGTGGTTGTAACTGCGGCAACTGTTGCTGGGTCAAAATGTTCCATCATAACGTCGGCCATAGCAGCTAGGCCATCGAGTGCTGACTCGGTGTTCACAGACAGGACGGCACGAACTTGATTGGGCAAATGGTTAAGCCACATAACTTTGAGCGCTTGATCCGTCATAAATTCTCCGCTCAAATCACGCATCTTGCGAAGTAGCTGGCTAGGTTTCATGTCGCCGAGCTCGAGGCCGCTAAGTAACTTCTGTAGACGTCGCTGATCGGTTTCTTGATATGTCATCAACAGTCTATTCTTGAGCGTGGTATACTTCTTTGTTTCCGGCGGTTTCAATATGATATCGCCTATTTGTTCTAAATCGCTGCATCCTAGCAGCGGTATCACGAGATTAAACTTTTGATCTTCTCCAATCTTGCTGGCTGAGATGGCAGCTTCAAACTGCGCGAACCACAGGCGCGGGTTTTGTCGCCAAAACGGAGGCAATCGCGCAGGCAGTGAGATGGTAGCAACATTGCAGTTGCCTGTCGATACTCCTTGTGCGTCGCTAAACTCTTCGGTCTTGTCCATGTTGTCAGGCGATTGTATTCGGATCACGTCGGGGTCACCAATTTAGCTGCCTTGACTATTTCGGGAAGATTAGAGTGAAACTAGAAGAACAGTAAAATCTTGGAATATATTTCAGATATTTTGGCCTACTAAAGTACACAGATTATTAACCCTAAGGGTAGCATACATCTGCCGTAAAACATTTACATCAGCCAATCAGCGCAGACCGACATTACAAAGAAAGAAACACTGCGCTCGGCCGCCCGTGATGTTCTCATATATAAACCCCACGCGCCTTCGCCAACTCAGTAGAATTTACAAGACGTGCATTCGACCGATAATGACGTACGCCAGCCCGGTGTTCGCGTACGCCAGTCACAAATCCCTATACCGACTCCAAACGCTGCAGAATCGGTTTATGCGGCGCGCCGTGGGCGCACCATGGTACGTCCGCAATAAAAACCTACACGCCGATCTCCAACTGCCTACCATCAAGCAGTGGATGAAGCAAGCGTCTAAATCATACTTTGATTCGGCCACTCACCATCCAAACCATTTGGTGGTAAAGGCGGTCAAGTACACCCCATTCAAGGGCTTCTCGCGTAAGCACCGTCGTCCCAGGTCCGTCTTGGACGAACCGGACGACGAGATTACTACTTACCTAGCTCAGATTAAAACCATTAGAGACTCCCGTGACACTCCACACAGACCGATAATTCGTACTCGTCGGACGAGAGTACGACCGCGATCGCGCCGCGACCTCCAACGCCCTCCATGACCCTTAGTTTGCATATCGTACCGATAAAAAGCCCCCCTCAACGCGGACGGGGGGCCGCGTCATGTCATTAACGTAGAGCGAAAGTTGCACTAAACTCCCTAAAATGATGATCTCTGCCCTCTCCCCGCCAGTAATCGCCCAGAGTCGAGGTTCGAACCCCACAGGGGGTGCCCTCCGGCGCGGGTTACTTAATTTCTAGACGGCTCGAGCCCTCTGCTCGCCTCTATAGTCCGGTGAAGCAGTGAAAGCCTCCTAGGCTAACTGTAGCGTCATACAAAAAAACAAAAACAAACGATTTCCAACCGCCAACTCAGTGTATTGATTGCATCGACGCCGGCATGTTGTCGTTCCTCGCTTCAATGTAGGTCTTCCGAGCCCGAGGCGCCTACGCAGCGCCGGACTGCGCCAGTGCCCGGCCGCGCTCCGTCGCGGTCGGACGTACGATGCTCCGTCCCACACAAGATAACATCGATGTTTATCGATGTACGCCATAGTAGTATCTAGGTAATATAAAGAAAAAAATAAACACAAGCGAACCAAAGAAAAAATAATTAAAAAAAATAAATAAATATATATATATATATATATATATAAATATAATATTAAGAAAAAAAAAATTAAAAGTATTAAATAAATTAAGTTAGTAAGATTATTAAATATTTTGTGTGAATTATATTATTAACTAATATTATAGCGTAATAGGCTATGCAATATTTAGTTCCCACCTCATTCAACAAGCCATGTGCCTAACAACCTAACATCCTAGACACCTAAAGAAACTCGGGCGCAAAACAATCATTCAGCCAGAAAGCAACAAAACCTCCGAAAATGCTGTCAGCGAGAATCTCCATTCATCCAAATACACAGTCATACATACATACGAGTACATAATTATGTATATCTATGGTACAGGCAAGGATAAGCTCTCACCGACAACGCTCCGCAGGAATTCCGCCGTGCTCCGCCCAAATGACCGCTTCGAAACCGAACCACTTTCAATGTCCGAAGACATTTGCTTTGGAATTATTTAGTTAGTAGTTTAAATTTGATATGACTCATATATCAAAAATTTACCTTAGTAACGTCATTTGATATTTAAATTTTCACAAATTTTATTTTTAAATGAATTCTGACATGCACTAATAAAATACATTAACTACCAGGGCTTATTCCATATTTGATTAGAATTATGTAATTTTACTAGAATTGAAAGTCCCGGGAAGCCGCTGGATGGGGGAAGCAAAAGACCGGCCATAGTGGTGATCCTTGGGAAGGCCTTTTTCCAGTAGTGGACGTATTTCGGCTGATATGATGACGATAACTAGAATTTAAAACTAAATATCTAAAAATAATAGGTCATTAACCTAAATAAGCTGTCGAAAATCAAAAAAACCTTTAGATGTCATAGCAGCTTCATAAAAATATGGGAATACCAATGAAGACACCATCCAATTCACTAACAATTTAACAGACGATTTCAAACCTTGTTCAGTCTAAATAAAGTTGTGTACCAAAATGCTGCAGGGTATTATTACAATTTGGTTAAATATGTAGTGATAAATAAGAGGTCTGACTTTGAGTGATAGTGGGTACATTAAGGATCGGGACCACTCAGATTCGAGTTTGTCTCGTAGAAATGTCTTTTGCTCTAATAAATTAAGATGGTGTAATATAGTGATGTTTTTGGGTAATTAATGTAGCTTCTTGCAGAATGTATTCGTTAGGTCGTACATAATGTTGATGTTACATTTGATAAGGGAACAAAATTTTGTATATATTATGGTACATAATATCAAAGCGATTTAATGTACCTACTCTTAACTGTTACTGGTAGGTGGTTATATATGTGTGTGTCTATAAAAATAATAATAAGAACAATCCATACATATAAATATACAAATATATAACATAAATACACAATAAACATTCCTTTTCTTATTAAAAGTAACGTTACACATATTAAAAAAAAAAAAAAAAAAAAAAAAATATTTAATCTTAAAATATAACTTTCATTTTATCTCTTATAACCTATAGTTGCTATTCGAAATTGCTATGGCTTAGCAATTATGTTATGACACTTATGACACATAATAGGGGCCTGCGTCAATAGTGTTAGGTTGTGGCATTGCTACCATTTTGTTATCGTAATACCTACATTGTCTTTATTTTTTATCAAATGTATAAAATAACTTTTCTTTGTTAATACTTACTCAATATGGCTTTGTGAAATCTTGTTAGTATAGTAATAAGCTTAAATTAAGTATCCTGTATTTCTCAGATAAATTAATGTATTCTTTACGAGAAATAAATGTCTTAAACCATTTAGTTCAGTATTTATATTTATGTATAGAACAAAATCGATTGGTTTTTATCGAAGTATCGATAGAATATTAAACATTGTTTTACTACAAAGTTTTTGCAGCGCTTGATTAATCTCATAAAGTACTAAAATCACACTAAAAACACTATTGATAGACTTTTACTATTTTCCACTTCGCACTCCCCAGTCCACGCTTTTCCAATGCAGTTAGTTGTATGAATATATGTTGTATGAATAATTCTTGATTTAAATAAAATGTACATTAAAACATTAAAGATATTTTACAACGGGTGATCATAATAAACAATTACTTTCAGATATATTTTTGGTAGATAGGAGCTAAATTTAATAATGTCCGTACCATAACAAAAAATACCAAAAAGAACTATAAAATAAAGTTACGTTTCTAATTTTATTCTTACACTGAGATACGTACGTTCTTATACGTAACTTATGTACATTTGAATTAAATCTATTATCTTCTTCGATGGCAATCTAAATTGTGTCCGCCCAGAACTTGGCCACGAGAATCGCATTATGAGTAGCCTCCATCAGTTCTTTAAGCATGCAGTTTTAAAGGCACGCGCTACATGATAACAGATGTCCCATTATCTGTGGGACTACACCACATTGGCATTGAAGGCTGCGGTCATTGATGTAACCCCACCTGAACAAGTTGTCCCTGCTACGACCAACCTGGGTTCGAGGCCTATTTAATGACTTCCAATCTATTATGAGACAAATAATGTTATTTGATAGTTTATTTCCGAGTTAATTTTCATTAATGTGGACTAAAATGACATTTGGTGGGTTGCTACTTTATCATAACGTAAAAATAGTGTTGTTCCTATTATAAAGTTCAGTTTGGATTTGAGTTGATAAGGCATTATATTATAATTATTGTCGTGACATTTTCGGATTATAAACTTTAGTAATGCATACCTATTGCTGTTGTTAATAGCCCTGGACACGTGTTATTAAGGTACATGTCTCATTGTATAACCAAACTGCTGACTAATAAATGATTTATACATAAAGTTACTGTACATAAAGCTACCCCAATCAGTCAAATTTGCCCAATTGAAAGTGAACCTTATGCTTATCTGATAAAGTAGCAAAAGCGTTAAAAGAAATTTGACAGATTGGGGTAGCTGGATGTGCTGGCGTCTGTACGACTTTCAACTGACTATATATGATATTTGCTCTATAAAATTGGAAGAGTGTGCTAAATTAAGGAGCATAAGTTTTCTAACGACCTCCAGTGTGTATCACCAAGAAAATAGAAACGTGCTGGAAATCCTGAAGAAATAGAGAAGAGAAGATATAAGAAGAATGCGAATTCCGATGCAAATGAGAAGGCACTATGATATTTGTGTATGTCGCAAGTGAATCTCATACTTCATAAAGTAAGTCAGTAAACTTCATCATCATCATATCAGCCGAAAGACATCCACTGCTGGACAAAGGCCTCCCCCATGGGTCTCCACAATAGCCGGTCCTGCGCTGCGCGCATCCAGCGGCTTCCTGCGACCCGCACAAGATCGTCGGTCCACCGTGTAGGAGGCCTGCCCACGCTGCGTCTAAGTCAGTAAACTTAATATGATATTATTAATGTTAGTAGTAATACTAACTACTTAAAGCTAGGATAAAAGTAAACGAATTCTACTTTATTTACCACAATACCGCAAATATCTACCTATACTAATACTAATAATAATACCCTGGAACATTATTCACATACGGCCATCTGATCCCAAACTAAGCAGAGCTTGTACTATGGAAACCAGATAACTGAAATACTACATATACTATTTTTCTTTGTAAATATATACTTATATAGATAATTACACCCAGACTCAGGACAAACAGACATGTTCATGCACACAAATATCTGTCCTGGGTGGGAATCGAACTCACGACCTCCAAGCAAGCATTTGCCAACCACGCCACCATGCCCGTCAAGAAAGCACCTTAAAACAGATCCTTAATACCATAAAAACAGCTCTAAACTTTTTGACTCTACGAGTATAAGGTAAAACATGGTATATGATAGATTACGATTTTTGATTCCAAAATTGAAAAAAAATGCATTGAAATCTTTCTATTAGAGTATGAAGACACACTCAGACCTATAGGTTCTAAGACACACTAATAATAAATCTTCCTAAAAGTAAAAGATGCTTGAAAAGTTTTGTTTAGTTTTTATACAACAATGTATGAAGGGAACTAAACCATTATGGTATACTTTCCTTCATTTATTTTTAAACAGGATAAGAGCGATACGAAACACATTTAGATATTACATTTTGAGTTCTTAACAATAAATCATAGCTGGAGCGTAGAGGAATTTAGCGAGTTCCACAAAATAGATACGTATACAGTTTTGGCTTGCTACGTATATTTCAACAACGCTAATGTGTTTGCTAAAGAAAATTAATATTATGATTTAGTACCTAATGTAAACATAAAATAAAGGGGACCTAATTAAATTACGTTTTGCTAATATTTAAGGACATTTTATAGGCAAATGGCTTGCATGAACAACGATCTAACGTTAAATAAATCCAGCGCTTTTTATAGCGTGTTTAAAATCTCAGTGTTGTTTGTGGACGTATTTTTAGGGAACCTGATAAGTCTTTTTCTGTCTGTGTTCTACTAATGATCTGTACGAATTCCTGGTCAAGTTGTGAATCAAGAACTTGTAATTAATATCAAATACGTAAGTTTATGGCCCCTTAGAGCTGGAAAATATCAACCTTCTATATCGCAATAAAATTACGGGTTAAAGCTTATATTATATCGTAAATTACAACCAATGGTACGTCCAGTGATCTAAAATTGTTTTACCAAAATAAAAAAATACAATGTTCAACGAACAATACAACATTCTTGTTAACATTCATAAAGAATACAAACATATAATAAATTATTTAATTGAACTAATAAATTGAATTGAATAATAATAAAGAAATAAAAATTTAAATAATTAACTTAACTTACAAATTAAACAACAGAAACAGCTAAATATCTCTTGTAAGTGGCTCTGTCTTTTATGAGAATAAATGATTTAAACCTTAAATATCAGCTAAATTAAGTATAATAACTAAGTTATTATACTTAATCTCTTATCACACGAATATTTGTCCTGAGTGGGGGTCGAACCCACAAAATCTGGCTTAGCAGTTAGGGTTACCAACCACTAGATCAACATACCAATCGCTATTCAATCATCATCATATCAGCCGAAAGACGTCCACTGCTGGACAAATTCCTATTCGACACATTATAGGAACTCCCCATAAGCTAGGCATGTGTGGTAGGGAATTTAGTTAATAGCAAAACATTCCGGACAACATTTACATAAAATAGTCGTCAGAGCCCATCACCGTTAAAGGTCAGCAATACAGGAATGACTGCAAGCTGTTTTGCAACTAGAATGCTAAAGCATTTTCTACACGGTTGCAAACCAACGTCCCAACAGAGGTCACCCTGGTGGTTGCCATCCGTCTGGACTGCACAACTGCAGTCTAGATGGATGGCAACCACCAGAGTGACCATCTAGACTGCACAACCGCAGTCTAGATTGATAGCAACCACCAGCGTGACCATCTAGACTGCACAACTGCAGTCTAAATGGACGGCAACTATCAGGGTGACCATCTAGACTGCACAACTGCAGTCTAGATGGATGGCAACCACCAGAATGACCATCTAGACTGCACACCTGCAGTCTAAATGGACGGCAACTATCAGGGTGACCATCTAGACTGCACAACTGCAGTCTAGATGGATGGCAACCACCAGAGTGACCATCTAGACTGCACAACCGCAGTCTAGATTGATAGCAACCACCAGCGTGACCATCTAGACTGCACAACTGCAGTCTAAATGGACGGCAACTATCAGGGTGACCATCTAGACTGCACACCTGCAGTCTAGATGGATGGCAACCACCAGAGTGACCATCTAGACTGCACACCTGCAGTCTAAATGGACGGCAACTATCAGGGTGACCATCTAGACTGCACAACTGCAGTCTAGATGGATGGCAACCACCAGAGTGACCATCTAGACTGCACACCTGCAGTCTAGATGGATGGCAACCACCAGAGTGACCATCTAGACTGCACACCTGCAGTCTAGATGGATGGCAACCACCAGAGTGACCATCTAGACTGCACACCTGCAGTCTAAATGGACGGCAACTATCAGGGTGACCATGTAGACTGCACAACTGCAGTCGAGATGGATGGCAACCACGAGGGTGACCTCCGTTGGGACGTTAGTTTGCAACCGTGTAGAAGCAGCTTAACGGCTAAATTAACACTCCCAAGACATCTATTCACCGTAGAGTTGAGGCTCTACGAGAGAACAGAGCAACAATATATGTATAATAATGATAGTCTTCTTTTGGTAATCAACTATAAATAAATAAAAGTTTCGCTTTAATACCTCTCATTTTGTGATAATGTTACTTACACTCGCAATCCTCGCTTAGCTAAACGGCAACACGGACTCAAGTGCCGTGGAAGATGGATCATGATGTATTATATACCAGCACCAATTACTTTGAGTTTTCTCACAAGTATTTAAAAGTGTTTGTATTTGGTTTAAAATGTGTTCGTCGCTAAATCGATTTATTTTCCAGACATCAGCTCATGCTCAGTAACGTATAGAGGATTTTTAAATCGTATTCATGGAAAAAATAATCTAGCGACAGATTTATTGTATTACTCCAGCGACAGAACTACAGGTATTTAAGTTGTCATTAGTCCTCTGACATAGTTTAACGGCTGTTACTTAGGTACTTAAATGGCTACAACCGGGACCGACAGCTTAACTTGCCCTCCGAAGTACTTAGACGCTCTGAAATTAATTAATCTATAGACAGACTGCGTACTTAAATGCTTTACCAATCGCTTACGGACGGATAAGGGAAACTAACTATGAGCAGTCTTATCGGCATGTAAATGATCGTGGGCCTGCCTGGCGTACTTCCATTAGGGCATATTTTAAGACCGAGAAAAACAGAAAATTTATCACACCAATATTATAAAGGTGAAAGTTTGTGAGTGTGTGAGTATTTATGGTATTACTTCTTCACGTGTAAACGGTTCGGGCGATTATCATAAAATTTGGCATGGAGTTAGCTAACCCTTGATTAACACAAATGCTATAATTTATAAAGTTTAACGCGGGTAAAACCGCGGGGCACAGCTAGTAATTAATAATTTGAGTTAAATAATAATATTTATTATTTAATTTTACAATCCATAATAAAATAAATGAGAAAGATAAAGTAAAAAAGGATTCACATATACTTTAAAAGGGTCTTGTAAATAGTCAGAACGTGGTTGGAGTATAATAGCATAGAATACTTTTTATTCTACACACTCAAACAGGATAAATACTTTGTACACACATAATACTATCTTGTACAATGGGCGGTGTTATCGCATTAAGCGAGTATTACAAGTTTATTTTAGGTACTGTAAGATATTTAGATGTGTGATTTATATTTGATCACATAGAATTATAATTTAATTGATGGAAAGGTTTAGTTAAATAGCAGTATCGATTGAAGTTAAAATCAGAATGCTAATTTCATCAATTAATTTGATCTTGAAATTACCAATATTTATAGCTGTATAAATTTTATTACATCATTTTTATTAATTAACTAAAGGTGTTCAACGCCATAACGGGGTCCGAATGTTAGCTGAGGCTGTGCGACTGTAGAACAAATCAATGTTTTGATCACGCTAGAGTTTATTATAACTTAACTTATAACTATTTTTGTAACCTTGTATCATAGCTGTTATTCTATGGCTATGTACTATGTGTTCGTAAGTTGCTAGTTTGTAAAGTCCCCCACATTCATGGATTATTTGTCCTAGTGCGGTCGTAGACTTAAAAAAAACCAATCAAATTCATAAAAATAGAAAAATGATTTTTTCAAAAATAGAATGCAGTCTAAGAGTAACAATGCCATAGACAGACCGACTTTAGTTAAAAACTAAAAAAGTTTAGACATGGCCCGTACAAGTTAGCAAGCTCGTTGACGCTGTCAGTTGTTTTATCTTGTTCTTTTTTCTAGGAAGTGAAGGACGGCAGTGCAACTATAATTAGCTTCTTAATACTTCAAGAAACTTCAAGAGGTCGAGCTATTTTATTCGAATAAAATCCGTCTTGTATAATGTACACGGGAGCAAGATAATCTGGAATTCATGAAAATATAATTTCCTTCATTAAAAACTATTTGGAACAAACTACGAGTAAACTGTCGTTACGGTAAAAGATATATGTCTTTTCAATTTGGATTATAACTATTAAATTCACCTGACGCGCTATACCGGCCCCTGATGTTCAGTTAACGAAAATTCAAACATAAATTATTATTAAACACTAAAGAATTAACAAATAATGTTGTCCTCGTTTCTGGTAATCTGACAGATTTTAATATATGTGTTACTAAATATTAATATGTTTCACTAAATTTCTTGCACTTAGTTATCATAGGAAGCATAGGAAGCCACTGCATCACACGAAATTATAGACTGATGTGAGCGCAAGCTGTCTATCAAATAAAACTAGAAACTAAGTAACTCGCGCCAGATACCCTTTGGGTTTAGAACCTCGTCTCTGGGCGGTAACTGACTTGGAGATGCACGAGAGGATCATTGCTTTTTCTGGACATTTGGTGCAACTGTCGCTCTACGTTTATTCGTAAGGACGCATGCCATTCGCCCGATTGAGGATTGGGGAAGGCATTTCGTCGATACTAATGCAAAAGAAGGGTTATGGTGGATGCTGGTGGTCACGGCGCGTTCGCTATCGTAATCCCGTGACAACTATATATCGGTTTGTGTATATCACGTGAGTTTTTGAAGGCGATGGACTGAAGAATAATGTGTAACATAGTATTTATCATTGCCGTACTAGTGAACGCACCTTCTTTTAGATTTCCGTCTATTTACTTCAGCGGTGACTCGCCCCCTGAGCTGGGCTGAACCCCATAAGGGGGCTCAGGTATACTGGTGGAAAACCTTCTGCTTTCGCTAACTGCTCGGTATCCTCCATATTTGTTTTTTAATATAACACTTAGTCATAAATTTGAAAATAGTAGTTTAGTGACTTATTATTTATTAAAGAATCTCTCCAAATTTCATTAGATAAAGAGGACCGCACTGACGGACGAGATCAAACGTTTTTGTTGCCGCAATATTTTATTTGACTATAATGTCCTCCTAGCCGAATTTCAGCCACGGCGGCCAGTCTCAACAGAGATTAACCATCAGCGCGGGACATATTATAGTGCTCAAGTGTGTGCACAAACACAGGAGCGCTTTCTATCCCATGACTCTCATGATCCGATGGGACGCCTAGCGACACGACCAGAAAGAGGTCAGGTACAGGACCAACGGCTTAACGTGCTCTCCGTATATACCGCCAACTACCAGACTTCGGGCTGATGCTGAGATTTTTTTCTTTTTCAGAAAAATCCCAAAATCACTTTTGGCCCGACCCGGATTTGAACCAAGGACCTTTGACTATAGTTATGTACCGAATTTATGAGCTTGACAAGAACAAGTGTGAATCCAAGTTCTGAATAAGTTTCATTATTTTATTATCGTATTCTTCCGTATATTAAGATCTCAATAGAAATAAAAGATACATTTCAAACAAAACAGGTAATTCCATAAATTTTCTCAACCCCTTCATTTCTAGAATATACATATATCACTGTCACAGTTCCAGCATGTACATTCGACGTCATTTCAGTGGAAACACTAGCATTACGAAAACTACCCTTACTGCCTAATTGATAAAGACGCTGTCTAAGGCAAAGTGTGTGTATCTACTGACCTGGCTTGGATTGTACAGACGCCAGCACATCCAGCTCCCCCAATCTGTCAAATTTCTTTTACAGATTTTCAACTTTATCACATAAGCATAAGGTTCACTTTTGTGGAAATTTGACTGATTGGGGTAGCTTGATGTGCTGGCGTCTGTACTTATGTGAGCGGTGCGTAGTCAGTCATGAATATTCTCGGCTGATAATGACCGCGTGTTTAATATCGCTGAACTCCAAACTGTACACTCTGTGTTATGGAACTTGCGATCTAGTTTGAAACTCTGTTTTTCTGGGCATCAGTTAACTAGTTAAGGGCATTGGATAGGTTGAATATGTGCAAAACATATTTTGTATCAGAATTGGCAACACTAATTTATTTATTTACTAGCTGTTTTTTTGGCGCCAACGCGGAAAAAGACGCATCGAGGCTATGTTTTACTTTCTTAAACTGGTGTAAATTCGAGTTTTTATGTGTAAATATGGTGGATTTTTAGACATAACATCTTCGACAACGAACACAAGTGGAGGAAAGTGCGATATTGCCGTGAATTGTGATTTTCCGTGTTGTAACCAAAACTCCATAAAAGCCTCTAGTAAAGTCTCCACTGCTTTACTGGGGTTGGACAAGGACTATGAATGACTTGACTGTGACGGACTTTACTTGACAATGACGGAAATAAATGATATAAAAATATATTAACTGAAGGCTCATAAGGCCAAGGAAGCCAGAGCCGTAAAACGGAATTAAAAAAACAAATATATATATACTAGCTGTGCCCCGCTGTTTTACCCGCGTTAAATCTTATAAATTATCACAGCTCCTCCCCCGTAGGTGATAGAGTGTAATATGTAGCCTTTATGTTGACCCGACCTCTTAGTAATATTAATGCTTTTATTATCTTTAATATTAATGCAAAATTAGAAGTAAATCCATGCAGTACTTTTTGTGTTTAGCCCGGACATACATACAGACAAACAGACAAAAAATCTAAAAACTATATTTTTGGCTTCGATCCATTGTAGATAACGCCCCAAGTATACTTTTTAATAAATATTGAATGTACAGTTTTGACTTTCCTAAGATTTTATTATATGTATAGATTGTACCAGTGGTTACCATAGTGTCAAGTCAAGGCACCCAATAGGCCTCTGACAAAGCTTAAAAAGTGTTGTCTAACTACACACAGGAGCGACAGCTTAACGCACCCTCCGAATCCTGAATAATATCCCGGAAAATTATTCACAAACGGCTGCATCTGATCCCAAACTTTGCTTAGTTTGAGCAGACCTTGTACTATGGAAACCAGATAACTGATATACTACATATACTACTTTTCTTTTGTAAATATACTTATATAGATAATGACGGTCACCGTAGCCTAGTTGGTAGTGCTCATGCCTACGAAGCTGGTGGTCCTGGGTTCGAATCCCGGTAAGTGCAAATATTTGTGTGATGAGCACGAATATTCGTTTCTGAGTCATGGATGTTTTCTATGTATATAAGTATTTATCTATCTATATAAGTATGTATATCGTTGCCTGGTACCCATAGTACAAGCTTTGCTTAGTTTGGGGCTAGGATGATCTGTGTGGCATTGTCCCTAGATATTATATTATTATTAAAATTACACCCAGACTCAGGACAAACAGTCATGTTCATGCACAAATCCTGGGTCAGAGTTGAGCCCACGATCTGCGTCGTGTAAAGAAAGCGCAAAGCAAGCACCAACCACGCCAACAAGTGTTACTAAGGGAAAATTAATACGATCATTGTACACCCAAAAAAGACATTTCCTATGTAATTTTAAAAATTTAAGGAGTCGGGTAAATATTTTAAATTTAGATGTAATTAATATTTATTATGATTCTATATACGAAAATATATATCCTTGTTGACGTTTACGTATTATTGTTTTAGACTCGATAAAACATTGCTAAGGTATACGAATTTCTGAAAATAGATGCGAGAGATATATCGGAACGAGTAAGTGATCCAGTTTGTAGTGCAAGTCCAATATTAATATCGAAATTAAGTGAACATTTAAATAGCGTACGGAAAAGAACAGCAATGGCAGTGGGGGTATCAGAGTGTACAATTTCTAATATATTAGCTGAAGGAAAATAATCTGACTCTAAATTTAAATCTCCGCATTAAGACCGTAAAAATCGTTTAAAAAAGGTAGAATTAGACAATTTTAACGTTGATGTTATACGTTCTACTATTCAAAAAAACCATTTAGTACATCGCGAGTTACCTACCTTGTTAAACTTGAAAAGAATATTTCAAGATAAACTTAACTATGATGGAAGTATTTCGACTCTGTGTACCGCTTTGTTAAAGTTGGGATACTCCAAATTTAAATCTCCGCATTAAGACCGTAAAAATCGTTTAAAAAAGGTAGAATTAGACAATTTTAACGTTGATGTTATACGTTCCACTATTCAAAAAAACAATTTAGAACATCGCGAGTTACCTACCTTGTTAAACTTGAAAAGAATATTTCAAGATAAACTTAACTATGATGGAAGTATTTCGACTCTGCGTACCGCTTTGTTAAAGTTGGGATACTCTAAATTTAAATCTCCGCATTAAGACCGTAAAAATCGTTTAAAAAAGGTAGAATTAGACAATTTTAACGTTGATGTTATACGTTCCACTATTCAAAAAAACAATTTAGAACATCGCGAGTTACCTACCTTGTTAAACTTGAAAAGAATATTTCAAGATAAACTTAACTATGATGGAAGTATTTCGACTCTGCGTACCGCTTTGTTAAAGTTGGGATACATATGGCGAAAAACTGTGGATAACATACGTGTTGTTGCAGAGCGGCATTATTATATGTAATCGTCGTCGATGTCGAAAAATCATTTCCATCCCAAAGTAAAATTTCGTCTTACTTGAAGATTTGACGTCGCAAAAAAGTTGTAAGAACAAAACTCCTCAATCATTATGCTGCAATGAAAATGGAGATAGAACACTTAAATTGCAATTGAGAGTTTTTTTACTCAGTAATTTAACGCGACTCAACTAAAGTGAGCACTTAACGGGTGATTCTTCGGTTACGGAACGGTGTAAAGGATGGTTAGGTAAGGTAGCTGAATTCGATACTACAAATTTTACGACGGTCTTAGTCATATCTATACATATAATAAAATCGTAGGAAAGTCAAAACTGTACATTGAATATTTTTTTTAAAGGATACTTGGGGCGTGATCTACAATCGTATTCGAAGCCAAAAATATAGTTTTTAGAATTTTTGTCTGTGTGTCAGTTTGTCTGTATGTATGTCCGGGCTAAACTCAAAAAGTACTGCATGGATTTAATTCAAATTTTGCATGAATAGTACTAAGAGGTCGGGTCAACATATAGGCTACATATTATCACGCTATCACCTACGGGGAGGAGCTATCATAATTTATAAAATTTAACGCGGGTAAAACCGCGGGGCACAGCTAGTATCTACTAAAAACACACTTTCGGTCATGTTGCAAGCCATCACTTCGGATAATGAGGGTGATAGGATAGAAAGTGCCCCTGTGTTTGCGCACACACTTGTCCACTATAATACATATGTCTTGCGCAATTGGCTAATCTCTATTGAGACTTGACCGAAATACGGCCGGGAGGACATTATTAGTACAATTTCACATTATACCATTTACATTATCAGTCAGCATTTGATAATTGACATTAAAAGGCAATTTTATTTGAATATATTTAATTTCTTACTAAATTGTTTAAATCAACATGACTATGCTACATGGAGAGCTAAGTCCTGTCACCCTTTGTGCTAACAGAGTACTAACCTATTTGAAAGGTAGTAAATATGTTAAACGAAAATCTCTTTATTGTATACCAAAACGAAAGGTTCCCGACGGACGCTGCGTCTATTGGTTCGTGGTCGCCACGAACCGGAAGACGCAGCGTCCGTCGAACCGGCCCCCTACAAGATGGACCGATGATCTTGTACCGTTCGTTGGAAACCGCTGGTTTTTTTTGTAACTCTCTTTTTTATCTAAACAGATATGCCAACCCCATCGTGCCTTTTACATTAAATAACATCAGAACTTAATATTATACCTTAACTACACTGAACAGCTAAATAATAGGTATATTAATATAATTTGTGATAAGGGTGAAATGGAGTCACAGACGAAGAACTGTTATTAAACGGCATAACTTTCTGGCACCTTCTGAAGTTGGTTGAGATAAAATTGACTGGATTAACCCAAACCGCTGGTTGCAAATAGCACAAGACTGGCAATTGTGGAGATCCTTTGGGGAGGCCTTTGTCCATCAGTGGACATCTTTCGGCTGAAATGATGATGATGATACTAAAATTACTCAATCAGTTAATAAACAGTTATTATAAACAACTACCTTTATAAGTGTAGACTTGTATCATAAGATTTTCACGGAGCTTTAAGCTGATACGGGATCATATCAATTTCAACCTTATCACTATGGAATAAGGTGCAAATTGATTTTCAGATATCTTTAAAATGAGTCATATCGGGATCGAAACTACGAACCACGGGGTATCCGGCCCCATGTATGTTAAACCACTCCGCTAAATGAAAAAACATAATATAGCAAAGCCTGGGTAAGGGTTAACATAGAAGGTATTGAGTCTTAACCGTAGTTTAACTATCGTTTAACTTAATGTTTTGGTTAAAGGGCCTCAGGCAACTTAATAATAATATCTAAGGACTATGTCACACAGATCTTCCTAGCCCCAAACCAAGCAAAGTTTGCACTACGGGTACCAGGCGACGATATACATACTTATATAGATAGATAAATACTTAAATACATACAAAACATCCATGACTCAGAAACAAATATTCGTGCTCATCACACAAATATTTGCACTTACCGGGATTCGAACCCAGGACCACCAGCTTCGTAGACAGGGGCACTACCAGCTAAACTACGGTGACCATCTATATGTTACATATTCATGTACAATAATGTACAAACTGTGCCTAGTTCTCAGAAGCTCAGAAATACTTGTATGAAAATAAGGATATTATTTTCTTACAACTGTTCCTGAGCTTCTGAGAACTACTAAGTCAAACCTTCATTATGTTTTCTTAGAAAAAATATTCATGCTTATTTTATTTATTATAACATTCCAGGGCCATGACACCTGCGCGGGGCTTATTATAGTACTCAAGTGTGTGTAAACACAGGGGCACTTTCTTCTCCCTTACTTTCATAATCCAATGGAATGACTAGTGACACAACCGGAAAGCGTACCGGTACAGGAACAAAGCCTTTCCGCGTTCTGAGATACGGGGGTGTTATACCAACTCCCAGACTTCGGACTAATACTGAGTAGTATTCTATACAAAGCAATCCCAAAATCTCTTTTTGACCTGATTCGAGATTTTAACGCAGAACCTCATTGTCTGTGGTAGAATATGCTTCCGCTAGACTAATGAGACAGTCAAAATTCCATTATGGAAAATAAAAAAAGAAAACTAACAACGGTTGAATTTGGTAAGGGAAAAGCAAAGGAAGATATGTCCTTAACTCGAGTTTCCCCAATGGCTGGGTAAATAAGAAATTTTCCCACCCTTCTAATGGCAAGCTACACCGAGTTGTTCGCGTGGCAAACCAAATATACCGTCTTAGCGATTATAGGGGTTTTCCTGGCCGGAAGGTTCTTGCCAAGATTGTATGAACAAAGCATAGAACATAAATATGAGAAGTGACACTCTTCACTTAGCGGTAGAAATTTGGCAATATTTTGATTGTTAAATGATAACTGCTGAAGACTACAGTATACTGCTCATGTTCAGTGGAATTTGATACTGTACGTGTAACATTCAATTTTTTATTTAATGGCAATCTAATTACCATTTTAGAGATCGAATATGAACAAGATATACTAGAATTACTTAGGACAAATAATCATGATTATCATACAAATATTGGTAACACTCTATTTTTCAATTTTATGGCAATTTTATAACGATTTTGGTAATCAAATATGAAGGAGATAGACTAAAATTACTTAGGACAAATTTATAATTGTGATTACCACACAAGTATCGGTAACACTCTTTTTTATTTTTATGGCAATCTAATAACCATTTTAGGGATCAAATATGAACAATATATACTAAAATGACTTAAGAACTGATCGTGCTTATCACACAAATATATTTTATGTCCTTGGTAGGGGATGGAACACACGACCTCTAGTTTAGCAGTCATATTCACTAACCATAAGACCAGCCATCTATATACAACAAAAACCAAACATACATAGGTAGAACTAGTATATCAATTTATGTCGCCAGCAGCTCGTAAACAGCCCGTAGCAGTAATAATAGTGATCGATCGCTACTACCGCTATAAATTACTGCGCTTCAATGGGATACTGCTTCAACGATAAAAATAAAAAGTACACAGTAGCTCGTCGAGTTAAAGGCCCTGAATTCCCCGCGTAGCTATCTCGCCCGCACATTTAGATGTGTTTTACGATATGAAGTTATTGACAGCACTTCTGAAGAATGTGCATCGGCAATTTTTAAAGATTAACACTCAATACGTTTAGAACAGGTTTTTACTTCTTTTTATTATTTATTATTGAAAAAAAAAGTGCACATTTAAGTTTTAGACATTTTTGCCAAACTGCACAGCAGTTTGTCGGCAACGTTCTCGCTATGTTTACATTTTTATGACTTAATTGTTATTCAGTTCAGTATGCAATGTTAAAGTAAGGAAGTATACGAGATAGAATAGAAGATATAAAGATGTTACTAATAAGTTTATACAATACAAAGTAAAGGAAGAAATAAGATTTATTTTTAAATACATACAGAATATGCCATATCGACTTAATCAAGAATTAATAATATTCATTTACCAGTGTGGCAGATGTTAGGTACATCAACCACACTAGCAAATCAATATTATATTTTTGTAGGTTGTACAAGTTGAGGATAGATCTACTACTTTTGTTGTTTACTAAATAGTTGTTCTCAGGGGCAGAGAGATAAATAATGCTTTCTCAGTATTTTTTTTTATTGGTATTTAGACTTAGTATTGGTTACTATTTCACAGGGTAATTCATTTAATAAAGTTGGCGTTAACCATTTCCTAGTTCTCTTACCAGAATAATTAACTATTTTAGGTATATTAAGCTTAGTTTTCTTAGCCATACGGGTTGGGTAGTTATGAACTCTTTTATTTTTATGCGTTATATTATTGTGTTTATATTCTTTACTTTATCGTAAGGGTAGTTACCTTAGTGTTAGAATAGTCCAAGCCGCCTTTTAAGCCTCTACGGAGACCGATAAATGAACGTGCCCTCCGAAGACACTCAGAAATCAAACCATTTTAGCTGTCACCCATCTAGAGATTGACTCTGTGCTAGCTGCTTTACCTCTCCGTTAACTTACGGATTGAGCGCTGTAAACGCTTTTAAATGTTTTACTAACTAAAATAAACAACTGACAGTATTTTACCAAATCTAGTGGTTAGTTAAAAAAAAACACTTTAAAAAACCTTTTAAGTATTTCGAATTTTTAAATTCATAAGTTAGTTAAGGCAGCTAAACCATATTTTTAAAAGTCCGTACAATTATTTTAGAGTATCTTAAACATGTTAATGAGCGGGCGAGATGGCTGCGCGCTAAAGGCTGGGCCTTAAATGGTGTTACTTATAATAATAAAAAAAACTTTATAACGTGCCAAGCACATATATTTTTAGTTACAATACTCTTATAATCTAGTGTTAGAGACATTAAATAAAAAACGAGCGTACTTTAGACTATAACATGGATGTAAAACTTTAAACGTAACTGGCTATGAGTAAAAGAGAGGAAGTAGATGTGTGCTCACACCTCTCTCTCTCTCTTACTATCTTCAATAACTTATATCTCCCTCTCAACTTCCTTTCGCCTCAACCAGCCACATTTTTCGTAACGCTCTCGACAGAACTACAACAAGACTAGAAATTGAAATATGGCTGACTGTTTTGTTTTGTTTGTCAAATTGCCAAAGATTTATTATGTCAGTTAAATAAATATTGAAATAAGCATTCTTTATAGAGAAAAACAAGACTGCACGTGTGGTGCAGTGGCTTAGACAGTCACCTCGCCGCTTTACCCCGGGTTCGATCCGCCCCGGACAACTATTTGTGTGAGCCATAATAGTTGTTCTTAGTCTGGATATAATTTGTGTCCATCTAGTATATGTTTGTAAAGTACCCCACGACACAGAGATTATATTTCTTAGTGCGGGCCTTGTTTTACTAAACAAAAAAAGTTTATCTGAAAAAGAATAACCTTGTTTGAAATAATAATACTAATAGCTTGTACTATCGAAAGCAGATAACTGATATATTACATACAATACTTTTCTTTATGATAAGACCCAGACTCAAGAAAAACAGACATTCTCATGCACAGAAAAATTTGTCCCGGGTGGGAACCTTTTTTGGCGTGAAAGGCAAGCCTTTACCAACCATGCTAACTGGCCCATACCTACATACATTGTTCTAGTATTAAAATCCAGGTATTAAGATTACACTGCAAAATGGCAGCTCCAAAATACGTTCAGATATAATTCTTACTAGATAACAGATGGTGTTGTTTATAATTCAGGGTACAAGAACATTGTATTATTAACAGCTGTTTCCTCAGGAAGTTAACCCGAACTTCTGTTGGCTGATTATAAATTTAAATTGCGTACAAACATATTAATATTGTTCGTGTATACTTTAAAAAGTAGGGCATATTATCTCAAGTTTGCTTACCGGATAATAATGCTTAAACAACCTTAAAGAAATTGATTGGTCTTATCGTGTAGTTTCAAACCATGAAGTCTTGGAAAAGAGGTTGTGGTTTTGTAAACTTCTTACCTAGAAGTGAACAAAACGGCCATAACACTGTCTGACTGACGGTCACCGTAGCCTAGTTGGTAGTGCTCCTACGATGCTGGTGGTCCTGGGTCCGAATCCCGGTAAGTGCAAATATTTGTGTGATGAGCACGAATATTTGTTTCTGAGTCATGGAAGTTTTCTATGTATTTAAGTATGTATCTATCTATAGAAGTATGTATATCGTCGCCTGGTACCCATAGTACAAGCTTTGCTTAGTTTGGGGCTAGGATTATCTATGTAACATTGTCTCTAGATATTATATTATTATTATTATAACAAGACTTAATACCTAAGTAGATACTACGTTACTTTAGCCGTAACGAAATGTGTTAGTTACTTGACCAGTGAACAGTACCATACTTTTCATTGTGGTTACTAATGGCACTAAACATTGGCAGTAATATATATTACAAAATCTGACAGGCTTCACGACATATTATGGCATTATATAATTAGTTAGTTTTGTTAAAGGTGAGCCGTATGGAAATGTGTTAAAAAATAAAATAAAAAAGGGTTTTATTCACGTAGACTTTAAAAAAGCGCTTGTAAATAGTCAGAACATGTTTGTTGTAATATAGTTGTATACATTATTATTTCTAGTTACATAGATATTTAGGTACACATTGTATGAAAACATTTATAAAATTTATTTTATTATAGCAATGATATTTAGCTAGCTCGTATCAAGTTATTGTCAAGAGATTATGTTTAATTATCTAGTTTAAGTCTAATATTTTTACTATATTAAGGTATTATTATTATGACGGACCTTGTGTTAATAACGACGGTCGCGCTTTAATGCTATCACCGGATCCAATGCGTCCCAACTGAGAAGACCCAGCGAAACAAACTCAGTGGGTTCATCTACTACCTCTACTACCTTCTAAAGAACTAAGAACTACCGGTTTCAACACGACTCAGTTGAGACGGTCCGGCGAAACATACTCAAGCGGGCAGTTAGTCACTTCACCTCTTAACAATATTCTACTTCTAATTAGAGTTACCATGACGACAATATTGACAGTAAGACATATATTGAAAGCTGCCAGGCTTAACGAGATATCATCATCAACACCATCCTGATATCGCCCACTGTTGGAACTAGGTCTCCTCCAAAGGTTTCTATAATGTTAACATTTTGTGGGGTTTGCCTTAGTCACCGCGCTTGATATGCAAGTTGGTGACCGCAGTTAGGTGGTAGCTTGTACACAGGTGACGATGCTTCCCGACTACCTAGTGCATACATTATAATTATAAACACAAGGTCCACCATAATAATAACATTTAATTCCTACCTTAATATAGACAGAACCATTCAGACAATATGTAGTAAAAATATGGCTAAAAAAATGTTGATAATTAAACATACCTTGTCAAGGATCATGACAATAACTTAATTTAAGTTAGGTAAATATCGTTACTGTTATAAAATAAATCTTATTGTAAATTATTTCCTACAATCCGTGTACCTAAATATCTATATATACCTAGAAATAATTATAAATGAATTATATATTACTACGAACATGTTCTGACTATTTACAAGCGCTTTTTTAACCCGGCGAGCATGAGGTGAAAAAAAGTTACTTCAAGAATGTGGCAGGGTGGGACATACCCTTATCTTAATGTACTGTAAAATAATTCTTATTATATATTTTTGAATTTTTTTTTATTTTTTTTGTTTTATAATGAATTAATTAGTGAATTTAAATGAAAGAAACTCCATATAAAATAATAATTATTTATTCATTTGCGTTTTTCTTATACTCTAATAATTATAGGTACAAAATTTAGGGTTTTAAAAAAATTCAAAATTAAACAAAAATATTTATCTTTGGAATGTAAATCAAATGAAAACTCAAAGATAATGAGATTCTTCTCGTAATTTAACTTGTTATTATTTTTTTAATTGAAATTAGGACTAATCAGTACTGTTGACATACTGACGATTGTTGAGCACAATTTTCGCAAATAAATTTTGCATGCAAACATTTTTGCAATGCTTGTGCTAAGCCCGTATGTTTGGCTTGGCACAAGCATTGCAAGAATGTTTTGTTTTTCTATCCTTCTTGTATGGAAAAATCTGGCATCTGACATATCGTCCGGATACATTTGCATGTCTAGGTGAGGGCTCACCGAGCTAATAATAATTGAATGTTTAATAAATAAACTAATAACAAAACCATATAATATAATAAGAAAAATAATTAAATGCTATAACAAGTAACAAAAACAAACAAACAACAAAGTCAACAAACAAAAACGAATAAAACAGTTAAAATATATGATTACATCATTACGTAAAAAAAATACGTCAGAAATGAGGCAGGGTATAACATGCCCGAGACAAGTTTGGGCACGTATATTCCGGCTGGTGATTCGCGCCACACTGCGATCATGCCACTACCCCGTCCCGCACACCTCTGCCTTCAGCTACTGAGCGAACTAGTGCCACCAGACGAGGATTTTGAATGATACACTACTTTTAAATTTTACCAGGGTGTGAGATACCCTGCCTCATGCTCGCCGGGTTAAAGTCTACGTGAATAAAAACCATTTTGATTTTATTTATTTTACATTTGTCGCCTTTCTCGAGAGGTCAGGTACAGGAATCTCCGAAGTACGGGTGTAATACCGCCAACTCCCAGATCTCGGACTGATACTGAGAAATTTTCTTTACAGAACCATCCCATAATCACTTTTTGGCCGTTACTATGACGACAACAATAGCAGTAAGATATATTACGAAAGCTAACAGGTATTATATAATTCGTAAGTTTTGTAAAAGGTGAGCCGAGTTCAAATGTATTATTCACTTCACCACTTAGCAGTACCCTGCTGTTAATTAGCGTTACTATGACCATAACATTGGCAGTATTGCGAGTTACTTATTAAGTATAATTTCATTACTGAATAATACTCTACTTGTAGGAATTTATCGCCTTCGTAAAATTTAAAAAAGGTGAGCCGTGTGGAAATATGTTGAACAATACCCTACTTTTGATTAAAGTTACTGTGATGACATTATTGGCAG
This sequence comes from Pseudoips prasinana, assembly GCA_951640165.1. Taxonomy (NCBI): domain Eukaryota; kingdom Metazoa; phylum Arthropoda; class Insecta; order Lepidoptera; family Nolidae; genus Pseudoips; species Pseudoips prasinana. Next base: position 32,198,208 of record OX621245.1, on the reverse strand, counting down.
TAATATATATTACAAAAGCTGCCAGGCTTCACGACGTATGACATTATATAATTAGTAAGTCTTGTAAAAGGTAAAAGCCGAACGGAAATGTGTTAGTCACTTCACTACTGAACAGTATCCTACTTCTAATTAGAGTTACCATGACGACAATATTGACAGTAAGACATATATCAAAAGCTCCTAGGCTTAACGAGATATTATCATCAACATCATCCTGATATCGCCCACTTGGAACTAGGCCTCTCCCAAAGTCTTTATGATGTTAACATTTGGAGGGGTTTGCCTTAGTCACCGCGCTTGACATGCAAGTTGGTAACCGCAGTTAGATGGTAGCTAGTACACACGTGACGCTGCTTCCCCACTACCTAGTGTATACATTTATCGCCTTTTATGACATCCACGAACTGTTATGGGATGACTAGAGACACAACCGGAATGAGGTCAGGTACAGGACCGAAGCCTTTATGTGCTCTCCGAGGTACGGGGGTGTAATACGGCCAACTCCCAGAATATATATTACGAAAGCTAACAGGTATTATATAATTCGTAAGTTTTGTAAAAGGTAGGCCGAGTTCAAATGTATTATTCACTTCACCACTTAGGAGTACCCTGCTTTTAATTAGCGTTACTATGACCATAACTTTGGCAGTATCACGTGTTACTTATTAAGTGTAATTTCATCACTGAATAATACCCTTCTTGTAGGATTTTTTCGCCTTCCTAAAATTTTCTTACATTCCCATTTATGTAAACGGCGCGCAAAATAGTTGAGGAAAACCATAGGAAGTAACAGCTGCGAGAATCTGCGAGAATTCTTGAAAGTTGTGTAACGCGTTGAGGAAGGTTCGTACATATAATATAATATGTGGTGGCTTTATATTTGCATTTCTCACTCGGTTCAGACTCTGAGTTGAAAAGTCGTATGCAATAATACGTCTGCTGTGTGGTGATGGCGCGTGAATATCAGACAGAACATCATCGCCCCATCTCATCCCGTGGGGGGCTTAGAAGTCCAACCGAGGGAGTGTCTGCCAGAAGACATATGGGTAGTGGTAAACCTAGAGTCAGAGTTGCTCAAGCCGCCCATTAGGACTCTGACATTAAGCCATGTCAGAGGCCTACTATGACTGTTGTCTAAGGACTACAACCGGGACCGTAAGCTTAACGTGCACTCCGAAGCACGGAGACGGATCATCATAACAGCTTTAAAACGTCCACTACTGGACAAAATCCAATGATGCAATAATAATTCTTGGCTTGATATTTCCAAGTTTAGATTACCTACAGGATAAAATTGAATTAAAAACACGTCCAAAATTTCGATTGTGTAAAATGTTATTAATGATTATAAATGAACAAACTGAAACACTGAATTACTGAAGATTTCTATTTTCGTTAATTACCACCAAGCTTGATGATATCAATTATAAATGTAAAATGCACGTATGGCGCAGTGGTTAAGACAGTCGTCTCGCCAATTTGTGTCCCGGGTTTGACTTCAACTCCGGAAGGCAGTGGAGTCATTAAAAAATCTATTTAAAAATGATTCAATTAATATTTCTTATTAACATCTGTCACATGAAAGCCGATTAGTTGCAGTTAAAAAGAAACAAATAATAATTATTTTAACATTTGCATTATATATATTTGTGTGTATGTGTGTGTGTGTGTGTGTGTGTGTGTGTGTGTGTGTGTGTGTGTATGCATGTGTGTGTGTGCGTGTGTGTCTTTGAACATGCTGGTAATTTAATAGTTTTATAAAATATTGTTTAACATGAAAACATACAAATAATTTAAATATACTTAAATTTTAAAATAATTACAATTTAAAATGTGTTTATGCAACAACATTGTCTGCTCGCCCTCTTTGCACATTTTCTCCATTCTGTGTAATTCTGACTGGTTTCTGCGTACATATCAACAGACCATCAAGAAACTAGCTAGGATATGTTCTAAGTTCGAAGAAACCGCTTCCTTTTATTATGCGTTTCTACGTCTTACAATATTTTTCACCTTCCTTTATAGAAATAAAAAAGCATAATAATGTCATAAAATACCCAAAACTTGCGTACATTCCATTTTCCATTCACAATGGAAAAAGGTTAGCATTAACACATTACCTAATGGTGTGAGGCGTGGAGCATTAAATGTGTTCAGAATCCGTCGAACTGGATGAATATTCTACCGCAATAACGCAACAATAAAGGTTGTTATCTCTTTTTATCATTCAATTTCAAAGTAGGTGCAAAAAGAAAGGCAAATGGCCAATTGACGTATAAACAAATACTAATGGTCTTATAAATAGACATCTTCATTGCTTATTTGACTGCACGTGTGACGCAGCGGATAAGCCGTCGCCTCGCCGCCGTAGTAATATCTGTCTGAGTCTGGATATAATTTGTGTCCGTCTATTATATGTTTGTAAAGTACCCCGCGATACATGGATTAGATTCTCTAGTGCGGGTGTTTTCTTAGAAATAAAAAATGAATGCGTTCGAAAAATAAGTCTAGTGAAGCATAATTATAGTAATTTAGCGCGCTCATAGTGTGACCTCACCGATTCGTAAATAGGCATGCATGAGGATTGAATTTTGACGATTCTGGGAAAAAGAGAAAAATTTCTTTTGTATAAATCAAACCTATGTACAGTTTTTAAAACAAGTTCATTAATAGTTTTCAGTAATCTAACTACCAACAAGACTTTGGTGAATGCTGTCTGCAATCTTCATGCTGCAGCTAGAGATTCAGTATTACAACAAATTTAGGCAATATATTATCAGGGTTAACCACTTTTTATTATCACTAAGCTTTATGGAATGAATATTCTTCAAACTTGAAACCTTTCAATAAAACCTTTCAACATGCGGTAAAAAACCCAGAACCCGTATGTGCGAATGATGAAAACATCAGTTCCTCCTTTGGTACAATAACCGACGACAGTATTGATACGCTCATACAAAAAATAAATATAGCAAAATAAATTGCAATGAAATAAAATGATATTTCTTTGCTCGGTTTGGATAGTAAAATGTAGTTGTTTTGTCCAATCACTTTCCCATGTACATGGCATGCATATTTACCAATTGAATTAATGTCATTGTTTTATAAAATTTATGATAATTTGAATGATAATATTTAATAATTTACAAAATGATTTTATTACATTCATAAACTTATTCGGTTTAGATTTTACATTTATAATTACAAAAGTTAATGAATTATGAGTGTTATGGCAACATTTAATTTTGTATTTTCAAGCACGCACTTACAATAGAATTATTAGAATAACAAAGGATTTTAGAGGTGCAAAGTTCCTGTGTAGTTAGTTATGACCAAATATGATAATAATAATATAAAATGAGCTAATAATAATCGAGCAAAGGTTGCTACGTCTACTACAAACAATAAGATGAAAGATTTATGAAGGCTTGCCATTAAAAATGTGCCTGCAATAATTTTTTGTAACTTCAAAGATTATTGTTGTAGTTTTAACTTAATTACGTTTTCTTATTCAATCTACACTTGATATAAAGATAAAATGTAAGATGGTTCAGGATGAGCTATGGCAACTCGTATTTTCCAAGAATTGCTTATGCTGTTTTATTTCACCTGTGTGCATTTGCCATGATAACACGTTTGCTTTTTTAATTTTTCTAATGTATATTGTTCAGAGGTCAGCCGCAATAGGTAGACTATTGCGGCTAGCTAACAGAATTAATCGAGCGTCTACTATTTGTCCTCCTTAACTATAGAAAACTTTTAATGCGTTAAGTGGCAAACATTGTAGACATCATTTATTTTATTTCTCAAGAAGATTTAGAGCTAGTATGCGAATAGAACTAGGAATAGTAACAGAAGGCCAATTAAAAGTTGTGACTTGTATGCAATGGTTTAGTGTTATGATTGTTGGTAGACATAGTGAGGGAAATGATGAAAATGTGTTGGCTTAAGTTAACACAACATAATTAAATAATGGATTTTTTGTTAAACATCTGGCTTGATCGCAGTAGAATATTGATAAGATTATCAGACCAGGTGATAGATTATTTTCTACCTCTCACTACCTGTAATGATTTTTATAGTAACAAGAACCGATGACTTCACGTGTTCTACTAGGTACGGAGAGTGCCTTTTCAACCATTCAGATTGGAGAGACTAATTTAACACAAAGATTTGCTTTAAAATAACCCAGACACAAGACACTAAGATAATGGCCAGTGTAATAATTATTCAAAAGAATACAATTCAATATAAGAATCACATGGATGTCAAATAAATGTCGCTATATCTCGTATTACAATACCTACGTAAGTTTAGTCACTATATGGTTCCAAGTATATTGCTTTTTACCGGCCCTCATCCTTCGCTATTGTATGAATTGTATGGAATAAGGGTTTGAAATAAACTGGATGTCGATAGTGTCGAGGTGATAGATTATTTTCGACATCTCACTACCTGTAATGATTTTTATTTTAATAGTAACCAGAACCGATGACTTTAAGTGTTCTACAAGGCACGGAGAGTGCCTTTTCAACCATTCAGACCGCAGAGACATTTTTAATTTTTTACAAAGATTTGCTTTGAAATAACCCAGACACAAGACACTAAGATAATGGCCAGTGTAATAATTATCCAGAAGGATACAATTCAATATAAGAATCACATGAATGTCAAATAAATGTCGCTATATCTCGTATTACAATACCTACGTAAGTTTAGTCACAATATGGTTCCAAGTATATTGCTTTTTACCGGCCCTCATCCTTCGCTATTGTATGAATTGTATGGAATAAGGGTTTGAAATAAACTGGATGTCGATAGTGGAAATGTTTTCGTATTTCAAGGTTTTGTGTGAGTGTGATAGGGTATTTTGTTCGGCCACAATATATTACCAACCAATAGAAGAAGATTTAAGTAGAAAAATGCGGTTTCCAACCCAAATTAAATAAAAAGGACTTGTAATGATGATAATAATGTCATTAGTTTAGGTAAAATTTCTTCTAGAAATTATAATATAATAATAATATCCTGGGACATTATTTACACACGGTCATCTGATCCCAAACTAAGCAGAGCTTGTACTATGGATACTACATATACTATTTTTATTTTGTAAATACATACTTATAGAGATAATTTACACCCAGACTCAGGACATACAGACATGTTCATGCACACAAATATCTGTCCCGGGTTGGAATCGAACCCACGACCTGCGACGTGAAAGGCAGTGTATCTACCAACCACGCCAACAGGCACGCCCTCAATATCAAATGATTGTATCAAGTTATTTTGTACAGACGCCACCCGAATCTGTCAAACTTCCCCAATTGAAAGTGAACCTTATGATTTTGTGATAAAGTTGAAAATCTATAAAATAAATTTGACAGATTGGGATAGCTGGATGTACTGGCGTCTGTACATATTATATAAAAAGTAACTGGGCGAATCTACTTAGATTATAGTATTTTTTCAGTACTGGATAAAGTTTAGTCGATTTGCATCAAGAATCAACCAATCAATAATGCATCGAATGCCTGGTTACATCGTGGTGAACTTACCCCAGAAAGAGAGAGAGAGGGCATATTCATGATGGCAATTTAAGACCAGGTTCTTGGTATGCAAACCTAGCAAAAATATGTAATTTATGCACCAAATTTATCGACACATGTCATTACTGCCATAGTGGCTTAGTCAGTCACACCGTCTGATACTGTCAAACACAGTAGTATTTTTTCTTCTATTTATCTCTTCGTCATCTTCCTCTCCTTCAAGTAGAGAAATATGACTAAACGTGATTCATCTGTACAAAATATGGGGTAAATTTTCGTCCTCTTGTTGATTATAAAATCGTTGCCTAAGAAGTCACTCTTCAATAAATAAAATTAAATAAATAAATAAAATAATGGTTTATTTCTCCTTAAGGCGCATACATACGCAAATATACTAACAAAGCAGTAACCACCACTATGGAACCCAGAAACTTATTTTGAATTGTAATTAAACTCATTTATACGACATAATTAATCATGTCACATGACAAAAACACAAACAAACAACGCAAAACAATAACTGGTGTAATCATGAATTTATTGATTAATTATTTACTGTTCTGTTTTATCGAACATACTAGGTTCATCGAATATATTTTTACGCGGTTTTATTAACTTAATTTAAAATTATGTATACAATTATTGGAAGTGGAGATAAGACATCTAGACTCGACATCTTCACGTAAATCGTATTAGGTGGACAACCTCTTAGTCAAATGCACCCATTTTTAACCGTATTGGATAAAAGTCATAATTCCAATGTAAATTTTTTTGTTTCTTTTTTGTATCGTCACGTTCGTGGTTCCGTTCCCAGTAAAGTAAGTTAATACCAGATAAAGGATAGCTGATGACAATTAATCTGATAGAAAAGAAAGAGACAGGTAAAGACAAGGACAGAAGTATTTCAGTTAATCCGGAATATTAATGAAGATTCTAGAAAGAAAAGAAAGACTTTCGAAATTTTTGAAATTTGGAATAATTGAGGGTTACCTATATAAGAAGTATATCAAAACCGGACAAGTTGTGATAATTCAAGTGAAATCGAAGGCGAATCAAGACGAAGATGTAAAAGTGAAAAATCAAAATGTCCATGTGATGTCAAACAGTGCTAAATGTTCCGTACACGGTGAGAAGTATATTGAGTATGTCGGGACTCTCACACAGTACAGTCGCGGGGGTTCTGTAAGTGCACAAAGTTTAAATCCTCACGCAGTGCTTGTCGCCGGGTCTATAAGTCCGTGTAAGTGTTTTCGGTGATTATAGTGTTGCACTAACCGTTACTGTCAATAAAGTCTTCATTTGCAAATACTAGTTGTGTTTCACAAAGTATGGCATATTTATCTGATTGTCCCTCTTGTCCAGTCTCTCGTTCCCGTCAGGACTTGTATGACGCTTCAGACAAAGCGATCAGCGTTGCCCAATTTTAGGAATATCAAATACAATTCTTACCATTGAAACGACAAGAAGAAGAAGTTTTGTTTCCAATCACCTGACTCACTGCTAGCGACAGTATAATATATTATGTTCTATATATTATGTACATGTATGAATACATGGCTAATAAATCAAATTTAATGATTCCTTTTTTTATTCGGTAGGAAAAGCTTTCAAGATAGTTGAATATAAATTTTGTTGAAATCGGGTTACGAATACAGAATACTAGAAGTTTATGGTACTGTTTTAAACAATAATGATTATTCACCTATTTATTTAGATACCTTTCAGCTTAAAGCAGCTTTTTAATGTGTGTCGCTGTCAATATCCTGGATTACCAGATTTACAGGGGCGGGCGTGTAGGAGGATTTAGTTCCATTTTAAACATTACGTGTTTGATTAACGCATGGACTAGATTGTCTGCTAAAATTTAAGCATTTTTATCTACTTAATAGGTAACAGTTATATATATTTAAGACATGTCTGCTGTGAATTAACATTAATATCAAAATTTCACTCTTTCCTTTATCTTATGAAAAGAACAGGGCCACTTTAGTAGAGTTAATTAAAGTTTTGGTGTAAAAAATACTGTGGGAAAAAGTGACACGTAAGAACCAGTCGACTAATATTGTACCCGATGCGCGTATAAATGCGCAGTTTTAGTTTTTTTGGCAATTGTATGTATACCTAGTTATTTCCATACGAGGTATATTAGTGAGCGTTATAATGATTTTTGTATTTAAATTGCACATTTAAATTAGTTTATATGTTTTAATATGTATTTACAAAAGAAAAGAAGTATATGTAGTATATCAGATATCTGGTTTTCATAGTACAAGCTCTGCTTAGTTTGGGATCAGATGACCGTGTGTAAATAATGTCCGAGGATATTATTATTTTATTGTTATGGTGTTCTTCCTTTTCGTCTTTTTTTAATCGTATTGGCAGAAGTTACCCTGGTGTCAGAATTGTTCAATCCACCTAGTAGGCTACTAACATGGCTTCACGACTGCTTTTTCTATATAATCTAAAAATAATTATTAATGTTTTCACACAATCCGTGTACCTAAATAACTATGTAACTAGAAATAATTTTATATTACTACTTATATTACTACAAACATGTTCTGACTATTTACAAGCGCTTTTTTAAAGTATATGTGAATAAAAACATTTTTTTTTTTTATTATTTAAGACAGGTAGCGCTGGCAATCAGTGATGTTAACTTATCTGATCCTTGTTTTAAGGTAGAATGCAAGGGTTTTTAGGTTTCATAAACGTAGCTTTTTGAGGACTTATCCAAGAGCCTTACTAACTTACTAATTCCTCTTTGTTTGTTTCGGATTAAATTCGATGCGGGAACCAAGACAGTTCAAGTAATTCCCTGGGTCATACCTGAGCCTCACCACTCAGTGTCATTTCATTGTGTGTCACTGTTGATCCTGGCTTACAGGAGTTGCAGCGGTGGGTAACAGGAATGGATCCAGTAGTCTTATTGAAACTTCGGGTGACTTAAAAGCTGGCGCAACATATTGACATATGGCCTTTATAATGAGGTAACGTCGCCAGTTTTTTGGACAACGATGACTTAGCTACATATAGTTCTAACTTGATGCCTATTGCTCATACTGAAGCTTCTTTCGTTTTTAATACTACTATAAACTTTCGTAGTTTCTTTTCCCTCTTTGTAAAATGCTTAAACAGCAGTTACAGCGGTGTGTAAGAGGAAAAGACTAGTTATCCAATAGCCTTATTGTAACTGCGGTGTGACTTAAAAGCTGGCGTTAACCTCGCGCAACATATTGACATCTTGGCTATACAACGAGATAACGTCGCCAGTTTTTTGGACACCCTATGTCCACACTGACTGACTGACTTACCTACATGTAGGTGCTAACTTGTTGTCTATTGCTCACACTAAAGCTTCTTTCGTTTTTAATATTACCTACTTTCTTAGTTTCTTTTCCCTCATTGTAGAATGTAAAAAAGCACCACATGGTGGAGGTCTAAACAATGAATTAATTTTTAAGAGTACTGCTGAAATTCTTAAATTGTATTTATGATAGCCTACAGCGTTAATTAATATAAAACAAAAATAACGTAAAAGTATTCTAAATAAACCATTCAATAAAAATTAAACTTGACAAATACAGAATAAGTACAGATCTAGTAAATGAAAAATAAAACGCTAAAATTTTAAAGAACAAAGGCTGTTTAGAATTTAAAACAAATTATTTATCCAGTATACTAGCTACAAAGAAGACGTCCAAGCTGATTTTAAAAGTTGCTGAAAAATAGTTAGGTATCTAACCTAAACAGGATTGGCACAATAGCCACATGAATCTAGCCCGGAGCCTTCCACTTCAAATCGATTTGGCTACTGCTTGACCTGACTTGTATCGAGATACTACGCGATATGTGTAAACAGTTTGTTTTCAATTGTACATTATACATCGCTGGTTGGAACTTGGAAGCGTTATCGTTTATATTTATTACGAGTTCTTAGAATGTGTAAGCAATTTGAATAATCACTTATTTAAACTTATGACTTTAAACAGTATTAAAATTAAAAGTAGTTTAAAAGGTTGGTGTTTTTATCAATGACTTGTTTTTAATCGTATTATAAATAAAACAAATTTCGAATTTCTTACCTAAATATTTTACATCACTGTGGAAACGTTATTTTTTATCTACTTTTTGGTAATAAAATGATTCCTGAGAAACTTTGCAAGAAAACTCAAGAAGAATACTTTTTTAAAATAAGTTGACTTAATACTAATTACATATTTATTGTATGTGTTGACTTAGAAAAACTCAATCGCCCTTCAATAATCAGAAATTTTATAATATGCCCTGTGGCTTTTATAATTTTTTTAAACTTATTTGTAGACAATTCTCTAATATTGATTACGTCGGTCTTCTTCTTAGGTACCTATTCGAAGGGACTTTGTAAGTAAAAACTCCTTGGTAACTGCTACTTTATGGGTTTACTATAGACTTTTGGATTTACATTAAAATATATGAAAATTGATGTGAACATTATGGAGCTTCACTGCGTAATGGTTGACGTAACGCGCCGTTTCGCTGATCGCGCTACGTTACGCGTTCCACGAGATAAGAGTGCGTTGCTTATTAGAAATCGGCAGGCAGATTATATGGCCTGAACAAATATCATTGGGAAGTTTGTCATACAATCTTATACATTGTACATAAAAGAGTTACTTATTTTGTGGAGACGCTTAGTATGTAATATAAGATTATTCTTTTATCTAGTATTTATATTATGTATATCGCTCTTTTTACAGAAGGACTCGTTAGAATAATACGGATCTATAATTTCACTCAAATTTTATGCTGTGAATATGTAAGTAATATTTTATAACATTTTTGATTAATTGTTATGTATGTAACCGTCCGACATTTATTTAGCTTAGTAGAATATAAGCTTATTGCGAGTTTTATGGAATTTGTAATTATTTAATCAACTTTAACTTATGGGCTACGTAAGACTTTTTTTTTATTTGAAGTAATTAAAATTACATTATTGGTAGAAGTACATGAAATGGATTAATTGTTTTAAAGGTTTATATCCAGTGCCTTAAAAACAAGCAGCTAAAAGAAAGATACTGCTGCGTCTGTTAACTAATTACTATAGTTATCATACTTTAATTCGTATCACAGCAGGAAGGAAATTAGTGTGCATTTCCGCGATCATACTGGCTGGTACGGTAGCGCTATAGTAATCCAAACCGCTGCCAAATTACGCTGAGTGCTCTGAATTACGTATTATTATTATTAAATACTAGCTACGGGCATTAACTAATAGGCAAAATAATTTTAAAAGAATAATTTTATAAATCTTTTATGTAAAGTAACAACGTATTATTTCACTTAGAAATCTTTTGAGCGCTTCCAATTTAAAAAAAAAAATATTTCTATTTTCTGTTGTATTTACGTCATTGTTAATCACATGAAATATGAGCCAAAGTCCTAAAATTTAGTATTAAATATACAAATTCGGACAGTCTCGCACTTCGATGGAAATTCACATTTATTATAGGAACAATTGTCATTTTATACTTAATCATATATTTTAATGGTTTGATTATTGTTTAGAAAAGTAATATTATTTTTCGCTCTACAATATATCGACTATGTAAGTACATACCCTAGTTTTCTGACTCGATAGAATAATTTTCAATTCAGAAAAGTATAATTATTATCATTCTTATGCAGCAATGTACGTCGAAAAATTCCAACCACTCGATAATTCGTAGCCACCAAGGTATTACGTATTAAGAGTAGCAAAACTAGTGGAAGCATGCCAATGGGCCGCGACATATGCTTCAGGCCTTTTCTCAATTCCGACGCTATTTTCGGTAAGAGAGTGCTTGTAAACGTTTTGTTAAGAAAGAATTTTTCAAAGAAATTGAATCGCGTGCTTGATTGTTTGGAGAGAAAATGGAATTACATTGTCATTGCAAATTGGTAGATGAAGATTATAAATACAAAATAAATGCAAGTCGAACTATGGAGTATAGTATTTTTTGGTTTTAAGCAACTCATGCGACAATTTAAAATCCATTTTTCTAGCTAACAAATTTATACGAGCGACTGCTTCAAAAATTCTATTAAGCTTCTGACTCCACATTATAGATGTTTTTATGACATCCAGTACGCCTAATATCCTCTTTGTAGCAAGGAAGGTAGTCTCTTAACTAATCACACTCCGAAACAAATATACGTTTTTACACGAATATTTTTTGGTGCGGGAATTGAAGACCTTGCGGGAACAAAGATCCAGATTGACGGCTTATTCCGCTCGGACACAGAATTAAAAAATATAGTTGGCAACATAGCCTTGACTTATAGGAAGGAAACTGATTCACAAACAAAGAAGAAATCGTGCATATAAGGGCAGATTATTGATATTGAATGTGATAAAGTTGTTTATAGGTCATTTTCTATAATGATAGAAGAGCTTCAATAGAGCTGGAGCGAATGTGATATTTTTAATAATACCTGATTTATAATAAATTGAGATACATAAAATTGTGCATAATACTAAAAACTGTGTTATCATTTGAGAGTCTACCACTTACTTCGAGTTGTGTTTCTCGCTAATGAAAGCCTAGAATTTAAATAGCTAAGTATAAGTCCATTAATTTCATTTAGTTTAGATAAACGGGAAGCAAACACTTTGTATAGGTGCTTTTTAGGGTTCCGTTTCCAAATGGAAAAAAACGGAACCCTTATAGATTCGTCATGTCTGTCTGTCTGTCTGTCCGTCCGTATGTCACAGCCACTTTTTTCCGAAACTATAAGAGCTGTACTGCTGAAACATGGTAAGTAGGTGTATTCTGTGAACCGCATTAAGATTTTTACACAAAAGTAGAAAAAGATCAATAGTTTTGGGGGGTCGCCATACATAGAACTGAACCTCAAAAATTTTTTTTTAATCGTACCTTACATGTGGGTTGTCTATGGATAGGTCTCAAAAATCATATTGAGGTTCCTAATATCATTTTTGTCTAAACTAAATAGTTTGCGCGAGAGACACTTTCAAAGTGGTAAATTGAGTGTCCCCCCCCCCCCTGTAACTTCTAAAATTTAAAAAAAATTAAAAAAATATATGATGTACATTACCATAGAAACTAACAACGAAAATTGGTTTGAACGAGATCTAGCAAGTAGTTTTTTTTAATACGTTATAAACCGCAATTTGCTTTCATTTAATCAACTAAAATACTTGCTGCTGCGGAACCCTTCATGTGCGAGTCCGACTCGCACTTGGCTGGTTTTATTACATAATATAGCTCCCTCGGGGATATTACTTTTTTCTAGATGATCACTTGAGTATTTAACTGTAAAAAACAAACAAATAAACTCACATTCACATCAATAATATTAAACAATAGGATTTTCATCACTATGTTTCACAACACTAATAAAAGTTATACGTTTGAATACAACGATTCTAAACACGCGGTCGAGCGCGCTACTGTAACCAAGCACTTAAAGTTAACAGGCACCTCGTAAATAGTCATACATATTTCGTGAAACGTAACTTTAAATAAGTAATTACTCTTCGCAAAGCGTATCACTCTTTCGAACAACAAACGCTAAAGACATAAACCTTTACGTATATTAACAGCAGCATAATCCTGATGAAGATAAATCTAAACACCACAGCAGTACTGAGCATAAACTCTTGGTTTTATCGCCTATCAGATGGAAGGTAACTAGGAATAAAATTCTCAACCAGAATGTACAAATCAAAGCAAAGGTAAACACTACGAGTATAACGGACAGTTTGGAGAATAAATTTCAATACTATGTCTGTCAAACTAAAGGAGCTTGGAGCAAACTTGGTGTTTTCGGTTATTTTTTATTTCAACTTATGTTCGCTTGACCCTTGTTTTAAATAATAAGGCCAAGTTACTCCAAATACACAAGTAACCAACAACATTAACGTCATTAAAACTACAAAATTCTTAACTTTGTTTTGACTATACGTTTTAATTATGGCCACTAATATGAATAGAAGATACAGGATTCTTGGGCAAATTTACCAACATTTTGTCAAAATTACGGGCCGGTTGGCGTGGTTGGTAAATACTTGCCTTTCGCACCGCAGGTCGTGGGTTAGATTCCCACAGAGAAAATGATATTGGTGTTTCTGAACATGTCTGTTTGTCCTGAGTCGGGGTGTAATTATCTAAATAAGTATGTATTTACAAGAGAAAAGTAGAATATGTAGTATATCAGTTATCTGGTTTCTTTGTACAAGCTCTGCTTAGTTTGGGATCAGATTGACGTGTGTGAATAATGTCTCAGGATATTATTATAATGAAAAAAAATCTGATTTGATTAATTCAGACTTTGAGTTTTGTTTTATGTAGTAACGAAATATCTATCTCTATATCTATCATTAATGATATAATTATCACAAAATTCTTAGCTTATCATAAAACATAATAAAATTGTAAAAAAGGTCAAATGCGAAGTCGTAGGGACTATGCTTAGGAAACTGGCTAACTTATTGTCGGCCATTCCAAACCTTCTATCGTGTAATCATGTTATATTGTGCTGTGTGGCAAATTTGACACCCATGTCGTCCTGTGAGGGGCACAGAAGTCTTTCCGAGTGAAGATCTACCACAGAACTTGTAGCATTTAGTATCTCTATGACCATCATACTCTGAACGCTAACCCGTCTGCCAACCTTAGTGGTTATGACATACGCCCCAAATTAGTGTAGCATTCCATCGGGTAGTAAAAGCGACTAAAAGATACACCAGGTAACCGGGCAACAGGGCCTACTGTGTATATCATCTAACTGCGGTCGCCAACTTGTATGCCAGGAGCAGCAACAGCAGTGGATAATGTCAGGGCGATGATGATATTGGGAGAGTCCTTTGTCCAGCAAAAGACATGTTTGACCGGACGTGATCTTCTTCTTCTTATCGTGTCGATAGTAAGAATTAAATTTATCTGCCCAAAATTGTGCAACGTTGATTACTTTGGCTGAAACCTCATACAACTCCTGAAGGGCACAGAAGACTGGAGAGGAGGAACAAGCAGATAAAAGGACCATACTTTGGGGTGACATGCTGCATGCGCAGATGTTTTGGTGCACATGATGAGGTGATAACATTGAAACGCCCATCTTATGCCTTTAGTCTAATCCACAACGTCAGAGGTTTGCCTTTACTTCCATAGAATCTCTATACTTGTAAAACTTGGGCATATAATATTCAGTTATATTTGTAAGGGCCGCGCGTATTTCAAACGCATATTTCATGAGGGTATGCGGTTAGGTGTACGTCATAATGGTAGTAATACAGGTACGGTCTTAACACATTTAGGAGTTGAAAATGGCGGTGATAAAGTATCATAACGTAGTATTTCGAGATCTATTAAGCTAAATAAACGCCTGTTAGCGTGCTTGATCAATGCTTGCCTTTTACGCCACTGATCGTGGGTCCAGTTCCCACACAGGATATATATTTTGTGTGCATGAACATGTCTGTTTATCCTGAATCTGGATGTAATTATCGATATAAGTATGTATTTACAAAAGAAAAGTAGTATATGTGGTATATGTTATCAAGTACTCCATAGCCGCGCAACGGTTATGACGTAGCTGCTGTGTTATAATACTATTTTTACACTGTAATTATTTATTTGATTAGTGATTATCATTTTATTAATTACAATAATAATTTTACATAATCAATAGTAGACTTTCAAATGGTTGTCACTGATAAAAATATAAATAGGTTAGGAGAATTATTAAAGAGGCATTCTTTGTACGACGGTATATGAGAACGTTACTCTGTTCGATTAAATATTGTGTGTGGAAAATATCTCGGAGTTTTAATGTGCCGAACCTACGAGTGCGTAATATATATCAGTTATCTGGTTTCCATAGTAAAAGCTCTGCTTAGTTAGGGATCAGATAAAAGAAAAGAAAAATACGAATGAATTCAATCATATATCATCTATACAATAGTTAACATAGCCGTTACAACATCGTGCACATTATATGAATTTTGAGAAGACCACCGAAGTAAGGGTAATTAGGTTTTTATAGGCTTAGTTAGTTACTATACTAGAGACATTACAAACGTGCGAACTGAGTCATAAATCTTATTGTCATAGGAATGTGACAATGCCGCGTCACTCGCTATCGATAAAGGGATGCCGCTCGGGCGCAATTGCGCAGGTAGCTAAGCTAGGACACTCCGCGGTGATGACTAATGCAATTAGGTACTTGTCATTAGCAAAAATGTAGGTAGGCAGGTGTTTATAAGAATTGTGTTAGTTGTCATTAGACTATCACAAGCTAACCATGGACGCATTTTTCTCCAACTTAAATTTGTTTAAATTAAAAGGCGATATTAACGCCCAAACCCACTATTCACAATGTGTTGACAGTGTTTAACGAATTGAAAAGTGACCCGCAAAAAATTACTTATTTAAATTTAAATAAACCACGAGATATTACGGCACTTCTTTGTGGAGTTAGTACGAGAACTGTGGACAAAGTGAAGAAAGAAATTCTTCAAACTGGCTATCCATGTACACCAAGGGAAAGATATTTGAAACCTGAAACAGTCACAAATATCGATAACTTCGAAGTTTGTTTGTTGCAACGCACCATTTCTTCATTTTATGACAACGGCGAATACCCAACAGTGGATAAAATATTACAGATAATGCAAGAACAGATGCCTGAATTTTAGTGCGGTAAGTCATCGTTGAAAAAAATCTTGAAGAAAACAGGTTACCAATTCAAAAAAAACAATGATGGCCGAAAACACCTAATGGAACGAATTGATATTGTCTGTGCTAGACTTGAGTTCTTACGAAAACTTGATACATTAAAGAAGACAAACGATACCCGTCCGCGGTTTTACCTGGACGAGACCTGGGTTAATCAAAAACACAGCAGAAAGCGAATGTGGCTTGGAGTAAATGATCAAGGTGGCTTCAAAAATCAGCCAGTGGGGAAAGGACATCGTTTAATTGTGTGTCACGCCGGCTCCGCTAAGACAGGCTTCGTACCAGAAGCAAAATTAGTTTTTAGAGCTGTGAAATCCAATAACGCCGATTACCACACTGAAATGGATGCAGGAAGATATATGGCATGGTTTAAGGAATTCTTACAAGTTTTGGATGAACCATCCATTATCGTTATAGATAATGCCAGCTACCATTCCAAGCAATTAGAATCCATACCGACAATGTCTTGGAAAAAAATGACATACAGGAATGGCTCAAAAAGAAGAATATTTTATTTTCGAATGCCGACATAAAAGAAGAATTAATAATGAAAGTAAAACAAAGCAACCCAAGAAAGATTTATGAAATTGACCAACTGGCAATTGAGTACGGTCATGAAGTTATTCGGCTACCGCCGTATCATTGCCAATATAATCCCATTGAATTGATATGGGCACAAGTGAAGGGCGAAGTCGCATCAAAAAACAATACATTCAAAATAGCAGACGTCGAGGTCCTTCTACACGAAGCTGTCGGAAATGTATCCAAAGATGACTGGGTCAAATGTGTGAGGCATGCAGAGGAATTACAGGATCGGGACTTAGCCAAGGCAATTTTGAGAGATTAGTCAATACAGCCTCTGATAATAAATTTACAGGAAGATGACAGTGACGGCTCAGAAGATGACACAGACATAGATTAATATTCTAAGCTTGTTTATATTATAATCTGTAAGTACGAGTAACTTTGCTTTGTATGTACTTAATAAAGTTTTATAACATTTAATATATTGTACTTATGTTTTGTGTCAATGTTTTATGTATAAATGTAGTAAATTAATTATGAAATAAAAAAATCATACTAGAACATATTTTGCATTATTTCCTTAACCTTTCCCTCATTACATGCTATTGACTATCGACAAATCCTTTTTTTATTGTTACACACAACACTAGGAGTGCGAGCGAGACTTCCGATATATCTATAAGTGTGAGCGAGAGGTCTGATAGAAATGATTTATGACTCAGTTCGCACGTTTGTAATGTCTCTAGTATAACAAATGGATGATGACTTTAAAAGAGTAAAAGTCCACAAGCAGTACCGTATGGACTCTTGCAGTTATAGCGTATGGAAACCATAGTGTTCGCTTATCAAACAAGTGAGTTGTACAATTGTTTGACAACTTTGATGTATTATAAACATATCTCACAAATCTAAATCATCAGCACCGAATTCAAAACATAACAATTCTGAGGGCAAAAATCCCGACGCACCTATGAATAGCTTGTATAGGATAAATTATACAAGCTGTTTATGAAAGGAGTAATATTTCCAGGAATAGTTCTTTTGTGCGAAGGATCAATCTAGAAACACGAGAGCGCTTAAATAGTAGTCACCCCCCCCCCCCCCCCCCCTACGAACTGGATACTGGATGCGGGTCTTGATTAATACCCGCATCCAGAATCTTTTTTTTAACAAAAAGCGTGACGTAGGTAAATGAATCTCTGTGTCACAGGCTACTGTACAAACGTAACTGATAATCACAAAATACATCCAGACTCAGAGCAACCATTTATGGGTCACACAAATGGTTGTCCTGTGCGGAAGTCGAACCTGAAACATGAAGTGGTGAGGTGACTGTCTTAAAAGTTGTACCACACTATCACAAGAACATCGGTCTATCTTCTAAGGCGTATCCCGGTTCGTCGTCACCACTCAGGAACCTTTGTGCCCCAGCGGCCGTCGGTTCTACGAGCTATGTGCCCTGACCACTGCCTGCACTTCAGCTTGGCAATTTCGGCTAATTTCTGATTCGATCTCGCGTGGACACCCTGATGATAGCCCTCTCCATTGCTCTTTGGGTGACTTAGGCAGAACCATTCCGACAAAAAAATATAGCTTAAACTATAAATTTCGATAATTTTACTTAAACATAAGCTCTTTGACAATACTTTATTTAAGGTAGCTAAATATCATTACTATTATGAAATAAATTTTTAAATGGTTTACAATCCGTGTACCTAAATATTTTTTTATTTATTTATTTTTTTACTAACCAACTTACATTAACGGTTAGACCAAACATATAAGTTATAGGTTACATATTAAGCAAATGTTACTAACTTTTACAATTTGTAATATAATTTATAGTTATATGTTTACATTAAACATAAGAATAGAGTAATATTTAATATTTAAACATTTTGCGGTAACCGTATCATATAAGTATCAGTATCCGATAACATTCACCCGGTTATTGAGCTAGGAGTAGCATTAGTTTCTAAATAAATATCTATATGTAACTAGAAATAATTATGTATACTTAACTATATTACTACAATCATGTTTTGACTATATACAAGCGCTTTTTTAAGTTACGTGAATAACAACCTTTTTTAATTTATTTCATTTTACTTAGAGCTTTAAAGACTACGTCTGTGTTCTATAGATTCGTATGTAGAAACGTCCATGTGCAGTTTATTGGAACGAAGTTCCTTATCGCGCGTTGTGAAAGGGGGCTAGACGGAAAAAAATCTCACGAAAAGTTGTCACGACACTTTTTGCAGCTGTGCGGCGTGCGCATGTTTCTCTGTCTGTCTCTTCCTCTCTCTTATAGAAAGCAAGCCATATATTTTAATTTCTATTTCGCATTTAACAGTGTGGTGTCGCGACGATTATTTTTGTTGAGTGTATACAGGTTTTTTGTACATAATAAATAATAAGAAATAACTTCGTTCCATCCGGGTGTCCCTTGACACCTCTCAAATTTTTTTTTATACTGGACAATAATATACTCATGTTTTACGTCGATTCCAGTTTTTACGAGTTTGTGTGCGAATTGAGGGGGAATAAATTTATTTACTCACTGGCCCGTAAACAAAACCGCGTTTGTCTCACATGCTATTGCAAAAACTCATAATGCTGGAACATCCCTGTTCACGCGGGTTATTTCACTCGTATCTAGGTTATCTTAATGCTTCCGCAACCAATTTTAATGCACTTGAAAGCATTGAGTAAAGGGTAAGGGAAATAAATACAAAAAAAATAAACCTTTATGGATCAACTTCTATGCCATCAAAAAGTATAATATAATTTAAGCTATATATATATGAGAATATAACAGTAAAGCCCGTGAAAATAAGAATTGGGAACAAATGTACGCAAATTGTGGAACCAACCTGAAATATGTAATTATTACGGTTAAGAATAACTTTATTTCTCATAAAGAATTGTATACATAATTCACTTACTGAGAAACAATTTTTAAAACTAAGATTATTAATTAGGGCGCACAAAGGTACGTATACAGTTTAGTTAGTTGTAGATACATTATGAAATAATGAAATTTATTCAGCACTTGGGTATTTACATACACTTGTACTTGTCAAGCTTACAATGTATTACATGAACACAGTTTATAAACAGTAATTAAAGCAACAAAATATTTTGAATTAGTCCGTCCGTGCGGTCTGTTTCGTTACATATATTTTTAATATCCTTAAATACATAATAAATAGCAAGTTACAAAGCTATTATTGTTACATTTAGCAATTGTATATTAAAATTTAAAAATTTAAAAACAACGAGCAGTTGGCTAGCGCAAAAGGGTCTCAACCAGTAGTTTAATTTAAGCGACTAAAACCTGAGGGCACCCTTATGGGGTTCGGGCCACAGCTCAGGCGGCCGCTGAAGTAAAAAGATGGAATTCGAAATGGGGGTCAGATCACTTGCACGGGATTAACGATCACGTTGGGGGCAACGCGATCCTCGCCGCTGAGGATCCTACCCTAGCTAGCCTGCGGCTTTCTCTAGCTACCTAGGTGGATTTAGTACATGTAATTATTTTACAAATTTAATAAGAAGATACTTATCTTTTTCAATTTTTTAATTTGAAGGAGTGACTAGATATTTACTAGATACTTAAATTAAAAAAAAATTGTAGCCATCTCATAATAATTTTAGGACTTATAAAGAAATTAATATAGAATGCGTGCATGATGTCTATTTATAAATTAAGGGATGCATCATTTTTCCTGTGTTAATGACGCATCACGTCATTAATTGTCCAAATAAGCAATAACAATGCCGGTAGTTGGAAGAACCTTAGTAAAACATTTATTTGCATCAAGTAAATCATCAAAGTCATTACTGCAATTTAATTTTAGCCGGTACTTTCATAACACCAAAATATTGGAGCAGTCAGTCCGATTTACAGACTAGCGCGTAACATAAAGTTTGGTATTTACGATATGATATCTCGCTGCGGCTGAGTGTTGGTCAGTGTGGAAGAATCATAAGTCCTCGCTTATGGTGGAAAGGTTACCTACAATTGATAAATGATATGGTTTAACTGAAGATCAATCCAGGTGGTATTACGTGGTTGTAAAAAGAGATTAAAGTGCTGTTGATTAACATTTGGATGCCGAAAGGCAGAATGTACAAGGCGCTGTTTTTAAATATAAGACCTGAACTGTTAACCTACATTCTAAGCAAATAAATACATTTCATTTCATTTCATTTCAAGACTTAATGAAATAAAATGAACGCTAGGAAAACTAAAACTGGACTGCGAAAGATGTTTACTTAAATAGTTTAATAAAACCCCTTAAGACAGATCGCTGGCAAAAAGTACATAATTATGATTTTGCATTTAAAAAAACATAGGCGCTTCAAACTAGTGATTAGCGTATAGTTTTATAATAAAACTAGGTAAAACAAAACAATTGTGCTTGGTAAATAACAATAGGCTCGCCCCCTACTACTAGGATTTAACATAGCTGGCGAAATGTGGATGTGATATATTATGTACCTCTGCCCAATCCGTTGGATATAAGGTGTGGTACCTATGTTATGTTATTTAAAAACTGCACAAAGTCAAAGTCAAAAATTATTTATTTCGTAAAAATTTTACATTTATGTGGAATCGTCATATTTTTTGTTACCCTACCGTGCCGTGCATGACGTTGCAGCTACTGAGAAATACTGCCAGAAAACTCAGTAGGAATCTTTTTTAAAATAAAATATACTTAAGATTAATTACAATCATGTGTGTTGACTCAGAACAATTCAATCCCACACTCACCTCACTTAAATAATCAGAAACTTTGTAGTCATCAGTTCGTAGACAATTCTCTAATATCATTGGGAAGTTTGGTATGTTTGTATGTATAGAATCTTATACATGACCCCATAAAAGAGTTATTTATTTTGTGGAGACGGGTAGTATGCAATGTGAGATTATTCTTATATCTAGTATTTACATTATGTGTATCGCTCCTTTTACAGAAGGAATCGATATTTTTATGCACATAAATAATAGCTACCTGAATGAAATATTTTTACTGTATATTCAAGTCTCAAAAATGTGACAATGATAACATATTCGACCATTTATTTATAGTACATTTTACAGGCTATGAACTTATTTTTATAATTTTATTACTAATTGGTAAGGGAGTCCATTTTTAAGAGATGATTTGTGATTGAGAGTTGAGAGGCATTTCATCGGTACAAAAGTAAACTAGGAGTTGGACGCTGGCGCTGGTGGTAGCGACGCGTTCCCCGCCATGAGAGTTTCTTATAATCTAAATTTATTCTAGATAATAATAATAATATAATACATAGGGACAATGTCACACAGATCATCCTAGCCCCAAACTAAGCAAAGCTTGTACTATGGGTACCGGGCGACGGTATACATATTTATATAGATAGATAAATACTTAAATACATAGAAAACATCGATGGCTCAGAAACTAACATTCGTGCTCATCACACAAATATTTGCACTTACCGGGATTCGAACCCAGGACCACCAGCTTCGTAGGCAGGAGCACTACCAACTAGGCTACGGTGACCTAAATAAATCATGATCTCGTCCTTTTGATCAACTAAGATGTTGCTATTAGATTACCGCCGAGGTACTATCACTAAGTACACACTACTCTTTTGTAAATACATACTAAATAGATAATTACACAGTCTCAGGACAAACAGACATGTTAGCACACAAATATTAGTCTTGGGTGGGAATCGAACTCACGACCTTCGGCATGAAAGGCCGATTATTTATCAGCCACACCAACCGGCCCGTTAGAATGTTTATATTGGACAATTTACACGTTGATTCACTTCATCGTACTAACAACGTATCTATTCTTTGCAATGAATTATATGAATTTGACCTCTTTTCCAGCAAGTATTATTGTATACCGACCCAGTTAGGTATAAAGATACTTGATTAATGGCACGTTCTGCGCAAGATTGAAGTGATATCTAGAACATAACAGGTTTAAAGAGAGACATAATCAAATTATTGGCATGTCTGATTTAAGAAATTTACTATACAAAATTACTTTACAATACTAGCTATGCCCCGCGGTTTTACTTGCGCTAAATTTTATAAATTATCACAGCTCCTCAAAAACAATATTTCTGGTTTCGATATCGATTGTAGATCAGGCCCCAAGTATCCTTTTGAAAAAATATTCAATGTACAGTTTTGACTTTCCTACGATTTTATTATATGTATAGATTCTCTTACGTGAGAAAAAACAGATATCTAAACACATTTTTTTAACAACCTGTAGACTTTTTCGTTTTCTGTACATAGTATTTCTATCTCTGTTTTAATAACAGAAGAGGTGAGCGTATATAGCATCTACGCACTTAGTATTCTTATTTACCGTATATAAGTAATGATGTACTGCTTGGTATATTATGTACGTCTTTGGTGTGAAACGAAGAGTTATATTATACTAGCAGTGCCCCGCAGTTTTACCGGCGTTAAATTACACATAGACTATAATTTATAAATTATAGCCTATGTTGTATTCGAGTATATAAGCTAGCAAGCTATATTACTGCAAATTTTCATCAAAATCCATACAGTAATTTTTGCGTGAAAGAGTAACAAACATTCACACTCACAAACTTTCGCCTTTATAATATTAGTGTGATGTGAGTATACAATCGTGTCCTGTTTATATTACTTTTTAAATACTATGTTGTTAAACTTAGCATATACTCATATCACTAGAGTGCACGCGCGGGCTACATATGTAACCCAGCGTGTAATATTGTCGCATATAATTTTTGTTTGCCGCGCTACAGCGCAATCGTCTAATGTATTCTTCAAGCATTACCCCCTGCTCCCGCCAGGAGCGTGCCGACTCCCGCGGCTCACAGACGTCTGCAAAAATCGCCCTTGAAGTTGGTGGGCTACGCCTGTAGCCCGCGCGAGCGTTGGAGGAAATTAAGTGTTTTGTATGGAAGTGGTGAAATTGAGGTAAATATGAAACATTTGTTGCAGTATTACTACAAAACGTACTGTTAATTAATTTTTAAGTGTTTGTTGTTTGTATTTATGGGTTGTTCATGTATCTTTATTCTGTTTTGTTCACTTTTTAGATGGCGGGTAACTCGAACAGATTGTGCGACCAAATACAAAGATGGCTGCTGGAGGATAATGAAGACGACGACATTTCGAGCGAAAGTGAGGAAGGCGGAGAATCCGCGGAACAAAGTGGCCCGCTTGGATCTCCTCACCATTCTGATACGGAACAATATGGCGAGGAAGACGAGGACGAAGATAAAGACGTGCCTCTATCGACTTTGGCTTCCTATCAGTCTCGTAATGGTACAAAATGGAGCAAGATTGCACCGCCCACTTCAAGAACCAGATCTCACAACATTTTAGTCTGTCCACCATGCCTAGTAGGTGTAGCAAAAGATGCTAAAACGGCTCTCCTATCATTCCTACTGTCAATACCTGCTACATGTCGGATTTGATCTTGCAAGACCTTCTATTGAGCGTCGTATGTCCCAACAAAATATACCCAGAGGTATTAAACTGAAAGGCAGACTACTTCTAGAATTGGCAGAACAACCCCTGCAACAAAATATGCCTATTCGGGGAGGAGTTGGTTGGTGTGCTTTTTGCAGTAGGGCTCGCGACCGTAGCAAGCGCAAGCAATGCAGCAAATGTATGAGGCGTATTTGTAGCGAACATCAGGCAGTCGTGTGTCCGGAATGTATGCCAATAGACTGATTTATTACCCGTTACTTTAATAATAAATTCAATTAGATTAAAATAAACGCTTTTTGTGATAAATATTACGTTCCTAAATGAAAATAAGACTAAGAGAACTCAACCTTCCAAATATTTGTTGATTTTTAAGAAGTTTATGTTTAAGTTTCAAATTGAATAAAGAATCTAAATTTTGTTGATTTTATGAACCATTTTGATAAAAATAAATATGTTTAGTAATTATATGCTGTGTTTTACTAATTTTTTGCCTTATTCAGAGAAATAATTGACCCATAAGTGGCCTACACCTGTAGCCCGCGCGTGCGCTTAAGGAGTATTTATGGGCGCGTGCACTCTAGTGATATGATGGATGTATTTCCTAGTTGTAAGTAAGTTGAGTAAAAAACGCTATTTTCTACCTAAAACAAAGTTGTCTCTCAATGAACCAGTCGAGTCAAATACTATCGATATGAACGTCAAATGTATGGAATAAATTGCTTTGTTGTTTTCAGTGCTAGCTGCTTTGTTAGAGTATTATGTAGGTATAATAATTCAATACTTAATCTAATACGTGGTTTATATTTTAACTTTTAGACGATTATAAAATAAACGGAAGACGATATTTATTTATTTTAATACTTATTGTGCATATAAGTACAGAGGCGGACTTAATGCCATATCTTTGGGTGACATCTTTTATCGTTTAATGTGTGTATGAAGTCGTCATAAAATTTCTTATTAATTTTATTCAATTCAATTTATTCATTTGTGGAGATTACAGTACATAAATGTTTGATATAATTATGAATAGAATAGAATAGAAAAGAATAGAATAGAATTATTTATTTGTAAGAATATTGTTGTCACAGGTTGTTTCAGTTTAAAATGTCCAAAATATTCTGCCGTTTCCGGCGCACAAATCTTTACAGGTCAAATATATTCTTATAATTAATACAAATTCAATTTACAATATTATTAATTCTGAAACAATTCCCAAGTACTGAAAAAAGGGCACAGTTTATGAGTTTTACATTGCATTATGGTCTAATTTAAATGTAGCATTGAATTTTTCCTTTAAAAAGTCGTCCACTGACTTCGAATTATGTGATCTAAGCAATTTGTTCGCTATGTTCTGCCATTTTCCATGGTGTACAAATGTTTATTACGCCTGGACAACAAGTTGAAATATCTGAATAATAGAGTAAAGCTCCTAAAAATAGGGTCATTGGTTCATTCATTTTTTTTAAGGTTTTATCAGCATGTAATAAATCGGTAATAGTTTATTTGTTTTGATAAACATAGGTATACAATAATTGGTCTTAATATAAAATATAATTGCGCTATGTTTTGCCGAATATAATCGGCGTACAAAACTGAAGTTGTCGACATAAAATGTTTATATTAATTTTAATTTAACATTAAATTTTAATACATTACATGTCAAGGAAACTAATAAGTGGAACCTTCATAACTTTGCTAGCGAGTAGTAATCATCTCTGCACTAAAAACTCAAACAAACATTTTTTAAATGAGTCAATGCATTCCTGATTTCGGATGGGTGGTGGTATTTTATTAAAAAATTTTGACGTCATACCAAGGACAATTTTTGTGTATAGGGCTGTATTGTGGGGTGTAGTACGAATGGTATTTGGATGACGTCTAGAGCCAAGAGTGTCAAATAGATGAAAGTTACTCTTGACAAATACTCCCATCTCAAATATGTATATGGATGGTAGAGTGATTAATTTTAACTCCTTAAAGAAAGGTTCACAACTGTCAGTCGATTGCAGTTTTAGAAAAGAACGTAAACATTTCTTTTGGGCTTTAAAAGCAACGTCCCTGTCTGTTGAATTGCCCCAGTATATTATGCCGTATCTAATGTTTATATGATTCTTGTTAAGAAAATTAAGTTGTTAGTTTTTTAACAACGAAAAACTATTAATATATAAGACATTTATTTTAAATCTATCGGAGTATGAGAGCAAGAACACACTCAACTTCCTTGTAATATTTCCCGTGTTGAAGTAATCACCTTGACCGAAAATTGAACAGACCAATCAAAAGATCCTTATTTAAAATACAATGGATGCATATATAATTCTAGGTGTGGAAAGGAAAGAGCCTAAACTCCTCTTCATGGCTCCAGTGGCAGTAAGAGATGTGTCCTCTACTGCCGTCACAGCAGCAAACGTCACGTACAAGCAGCCGGGGACAAAAATGGAACTGTTTGTGGCACAGTCACTGTGTCTGACCACTCCCACCAGGTAACAATAGAAGTCTACGGCAGGTTCGGTTTAGTCTGTGTGACTCCGACATATCCACCTCAGATACTCTTTGCGGGTGGCATGCAAAGGCATTGGCCCTGCATTTACAAAAAAGGTCGAAAGACGTCCACAGCTGGACAAAGGAGTAAATACTTAATTTCATATGTACAGACGCCAGCACATCAAGCTACCCCAATCTGTCAAATTTTCCCAATTGAAAGTGAACCTTATACTTATGGAATAAAGTTGAAAATCTATAAAAGAAATTTGACAGATTGGGGTAGCTGCATGTGCTGGCGTCTGTACCAATCAATTTTTCTTTGTCTCTTTTCTTTTCTGTATTGCTAAAGTGTTATTGTCCTATATTGGCCTATATGTCTAGTATTGCCGATTAAATCTATTTTTATTCGTATTATAAAAAGCAAACTTCTTCCCTTTCAGTTTATAAACTTGATAGAGCCATCAAGTTATCAACGCCTGAAACACAGTTGCCCGGAAACGATTCTACAGCTACAAATAAGTATAATATTTAGAAATTGATATGGGTATTATATTCAGGTAGATTTCACATTTAATCTAAGTATTTAAAGTAATCCCCTAGCCCCTCGAGACAACCATTTAACGTTAAAGCAAAAAGCAAAATTTGAGAAACATTTTGCGAGCTTTCAGATTCCATGATTAATTTTACAGCAATTTCAAAGACAGCTTAATATTTTCCGGCTTCGGTCCTCGCTCTTCAATATCATACAGATAAAATATATACCACTGACAAAATTACAATTTATGGTATGTATTCGTTTTTTTTTTTCATGGAAGTTTTCGGCCGTTTTATGACAGAACCGAATGGCGACAATTTTGTTTCCTCCCTTGCGGTACCAATTCCTCAATCATATATTTTTTATAATAATAATCATTTATTCATAACACAAAAACGTTTTTACAAAGAAAAGTAAAATCAGTATGTAAGGGTTATACTGGAACAGATATTAGGTCTTTACCTATGAAATTGCCGTTCTGCAGTACTGGCCATTTCAAATCAAAATAATTTTTGTTTGGCTAAGAATTCTAATTTCAAATTAATTTTATTTTAAAAACATGGATTCTTTTTTCCAAAAGTAGTCATTTCTTTATTGATTAGTGTTACATTTTCATCGCATTTCAATCTTTTTCGTCATCATGGATACGTTAAAAATTCGAGTAATTATGGAATATGAGTACCGTCGTGGCAGCAACGCGGCACAAGCGGCACGCAACATCAACGACGTTTACGGAGCTAACACTACAAACCAACGCACCACCTGTTATTGGTTTGCTCGCTTCCGTTCTGGAAATTTCGACCTGAAAAATGAACCTCGCGGTCGTCCGAAGACTTTGGTCGACAATGACGAATTAAAGGCGGTTGTGGAAGCTGATGATACACAATCTACGGCTGAATTAGCAGCAGCTTTCGACGTTAGCGTCAAAACAATATTGGTCCATTTGCGTCAAATTGGCAAGGTAAAAAAGCTTGACAAATGGGTGCACCACGAACTCAATGATCGCCAGCGCGAAGTACGCGTCGAGACGTGCCTTGCACTGCTCAACAGACACACAAATGAAGGAATTTTGAACCGCATTGTTACCTGCGATGAAAAATGGATTCTGTTTGATAACCGCAAGCGCTCAGCAAGTTGGTTGGATCCTGGTTCAGCACCTAAACAATGCCCTAAACGAAAACTTACCCCTAGAAAAGTGATGGTCACTGTTTAGTGGTCTAGCGCCGGTGTGATTCATCACAGCTTCTTACCAAACGGGGTGAGCATTACTGCAGATGTGTACTGTGAAGAACTGAGCACAATGATGGAGAAGCTGGCGCATCTCCAACCAGCATTGGTCAATCGCTCGTCTCCGCTGCTCCTGCACGACAACGCGCGACCTCATACTGCACAGCAGACGGTCTCCAAGTTGCAAGAACTGGGGTTGGAAGCTCTCCGTCATCCGCCCTACTCACCAGACCTTGCGCCTACAGACTACTACTTTTTCCAGAATTTGGATAACTTCTTGGCGGGAAAAAAATTCAATACCCGAGAGGCAGTACAAAATGCCTTTGAAGAATTTGTTGCCTCCCGTCCAGCTGATTTCTTTAAGAAGGGCATCAATAAACTGCCACTGCGATGGCAAAGATGCATTGATTGCATGGGTGATTACTTCGATTAATACAAATAAAAAAATTCATGAAAAAAATTCGTTTAAATTTTTTCATACAAAACGGCAATTTCATAGGTAAAGACCTATTATTTTAAGCATACAGGTAGATATGCGTAGACAATTTTCTGTTACGTAATTTGTATTTCATTTGCTAAAATAGGAATGTTAATCTAGTAAGTAATATTTGTGATTGTAACATATTAAAATAATTTAAATGTAAGAATATAAAAACGGAACCCTTATAGATTCGTTATGTCTGTCTGTCTGTCCGTCCGTATGTCACAGCCACTTTTTACCCGACTGCGGGACGCAAAGGGTAATGTGTTTATCAGGCTATGTATGTTCCTTTGAAGCACTATACAGACCGAACGCCTGGACCGATTTTAATGATTCGCACGTCAATCGATTCCTTTCAGCCCGGAAAGTGTCACTAAAGACATGACGTTAGTGAAAATTCAATATGGCGACTACTGGACGCCATATTGTGAAAATTTTAAATATTTAAGTCAACAAACTATGTCATGTGGGGTATCGTTGAATAGGTATTTAAAAAACATTTTTAGTTTTTTTTCAACATTTTTTGATTTAAAGTTGCGTAACAACTATTCTCACATATAGTTTTTAAAACAGTAGAAAATTACGATGAAAAGACGAAAACTTCGTATGACTGTGCGTGTGAGTGTTGATGGACATATACTAAAGTATCTATTTGGTATATAGGACTACCTAAAGTATCTAACGTCTAACACGGTCGCCCATCTCCAATTTCAAACGATTTAGTACTTAACTTCACTTGAAAAACTATATATAGGTATACCTACCGAAATCGAATTGTTTTAAATGCAATGACAAAGATATAAAGAACAACGTGCCTTTGGTTGGTGTGAGAATTGAACTATCAACAACCGAATTTCATGCGCTTTGTGGACAAGGTAAAATTTAAAGAAAAATGTTACCTTTAATATTATATTGGGGAGTAACTGCACACAAGTTGCAAGGGACAACTTTGAATCGAGCCGTTGTCGATCTCAGTTCGTGCATTTTAATTTTGAATTGAATCGAATTTTTCATAAAGCCAGGTTAAGTCTTTAGATGGTTTAATTATTAGTACTCTGTACCACCGCAAGCCACTAAACAATCCTCATGATATCAAATATCTCAATGAAATCACGAGATTGCGAAATTTGCAGTCATATAACAATAACAATGACTGACTTATCTCTCAGCTTAAAGAGCTGCTTGTATTAACGTGATATTTGGCCCGGATGTTTATTTATTCATTATCATATCACAGATTAAAAAATAAAGATTAAAAAGAAAACAGTAAAAATAAAAAATTATTTAATAAATAAAAAACCCAACTGCGTAAATAATGATTCAAACTACGTACATAGACAAAGAACTGAAAAGAAAAAAACAAGCACATAGATGGCTGGTGGTCTAAAATTATATAATGTACTATTGAATGAATACTATTGAAGAAAATAAAATATATTCTAATAATGGAACATAACAACTGAACAGTCGGGATCCATTAGTCGACAGCCAATCTAATTTGTCAAAGGATATGGGAATATATACCAGAGAATAGGCAGCAGCGTTCTCATGAGTACCAATGTCTACCTTACTGCAATTGCCAACCCGTTTTCCAAGCGTGGCTATTATGGCAGATCCCCTCAAATGAAGGACACAATTAAACCGCGGCCCCCAGTCCCCGGAAGCCCTGCTATTCCCAGCCGTGGTAACAGCCGTGGTTACGGCAGGGCAGGGGGTGCTAAGAATCCCCGGCAGATTCCGCGTTGCCAAAACCGACGACCTCTGGCCCTGGCAACACACGCACACTGCGGACCGATGAGAAGATGATCGAACTGGAGGAAGAATTGAGCAGGTTACATTGGGACATAATAGGATTATCTGATGTTCGAAGAGAGGGGGAGGACACTATAATCCTGACATCCGGGAATCTGCTCTATTTCCGGGAGGGCGACCAACTCCCCCAAGGTGGTGTTGGGTTCATAGTAAACAAGTCCCTCGTCCACAACATAGTGAAAATCGGGAGTGTGTCGACTAGGGTTGCGTACCTTATACTCAGAATTACCAAGTGGTATTCGTTGAAGGTCATACAGGTTTACGCGCCGACTTCGACGATGAGGTTGAGGTCATGTATGAGGATATTTCTAGAGCCATACATACCTCGAACTCTTATTTTAGAAAGGTTTACGTACGAGAAAATACAGGGATGCCAAGTCGACTTATTCGGTCCGAAGAAGACCTTGCTATCTCAAGAAATCAAATATGACTAGACCGCCGCACAGTGTACTGCTTAATACGATTTAAATATGTCTTGTCCCATTTGCATGATTTTGTAATATTTTTGGTTTACTTTATTTCATCTTTAATTAATATTACCTATTCTTATATAAGCTTAAAACTAAATAGATATCTAATTTTATATAAACAAAATGTTCAATACATACACAATCTACCAGGAACACTATACCTCTACATACACTACTATACACTCACTAGCGCAATGAACCCAATTAGTAAAACTTCTCCAGTAAATCTTATCTACTTTATAAATCTTAATATAATTTACTTTTTATGTACCTCGACTATTACACTATACTTAAATGGCCAAAAGGAAAAAGTGATAATGAATAATCACAATATTAGCATTCGATAATATGAATATAAACATAGACTACATAGACTCCGTCTCTGTGTCTCACTCAGCAACTTGCGACCTAGAAAACTGCTCAACAACCGAATTTAAACCCGAACAAGCACTCAAAATTCTGAATCAAAATATCAGAAGTATCTCTAAAAATATGACGGGATTTTATGGTACTCTCGCACGAACAAAAATCGAATGGGATATTATAACGCTTACAGAGTGCTGGCTAAATAAAACACCAAATATTCCTAGCTTGCATGGGTATAATTCTTATAATACTACTAATAACCTTACCCAAAATGAAGGGGTAGTCGTGTATGTTAAGAACTCTATTACTCTCGATATACCGCCCACCTGGATACAAAGATATTACCAATTTTCTTCATTCACTAGATGACATCTTGACACACATCTCAAATTATAGTAATATAATAATTACAGGAGACATAAACATTAATATTCATCAGGAATCTCATGACGCTAATAGACACTCTTATCTAAATTTATTAGCCTCCCATGGCCTACTGCCCGCACACTACCTACCGACAAGACAAAATGCCTGCCTTGACCATTTCCTACTTAAAACAACTTTACCCGCATCGACTTTAGTAGCCCATTCATCCTTAACTGATCACGAGGTTGTGATTCTGTTCCTAAAAAAGAAAATTTCGAGAATGATTCCTACCAGAATTGTTAAAATAAATCAAAATCAATTAGATGCAGACTTAAAGGCCCTAAACTTTAGCGAAGTCTATAGTTCAAATGACCCTGATGTAGCAGCAGATGTAATGATCAACCTTGTCAAGGGGGCAATTGAAAAAAACTCAATAACTGTTATAGCTCCCAAACGCAAACATATAATAAAACCGAGGATCACACATGGTCTACTTCGCTGCATACGGCACAGAGATTTCTTACATAAAAAATATAAAAAACAACCTAATAATGACATACTAAAGATATCATTCACGATGTACAGAAACTACTGTAATAAGTTGCTTAAAAATGTTAAAACTGAATATAACAAAGAAGTTTTACGAAAGGCTGGCAAGGATACTAAACAAATCTGGAAAGCTATAAATAGTATAACAAACCGGAATAAAAACAGAGAACCCACATCACGCCACCTACTTTCTTCGTTATCAACACCCATGCAGTCAGTTAATTTTGTTAATACATTTTTCTCCACCGTTGGTAACACCCTCGCGAATAAAATTAGTAACGGATTGAGAGAACCAATCTATAAAGATATGAAAAGAAGCTCTAAGTCCATGGTACTTTTGCCCACCAGTGAGGATGAGGTCGCAAGAATAATCATGTCTCTACGTAGTAGTTGTGCAGTGGGATGGGATAAAATTTCAAGCTCTATACTCAAAAATCATATAACTGCAATTGTCCCTCCTTTAACATACATTTGTAACCTCGCTATCGCTAAGGGCAAGTTTCCCAAACCATTTAAAAAGTCGATCATACATCCAATTTATAAGAGTGGGGACAGAGGCCGTGTCAACAACTACAGACCCATTTCGGTGCTACCAGCCTTCTCAAAAGTACTGGAACGGATTATGAACAGCAGATTAGTAGACTACCTGGAGAAAAATAACCTATTGTCTCACACACAATATGGTTTTCGTTCCGGTAAGTCGACATCTGATGCTGTTCATGACCTAACCAACTACATAATATCACATTTGGATGAAAGAAAGAAGGTTTAGGGTATATTTTTGGACCTTGCCAAAGCTTTTGACACGGTCTCTGTGCCCATACTAATAAAAAAAATGGAACTCATGGGAATCAGAGGGACGCAGCTGGACCTTTACGCGGACTACCTTAGGGAGCGTACCCAGTGCGTTAAGATAGAAAACTATCTAAGCGATCAATGTACGGTCACTTTCGGCACACCCCAAGGTAGTGTACTTGGCCCGACTTTATTCCTCATATATATCAACGAGCTGGGTATGCTCTCACTTACGAACGGAAAGATCATAAGTTTTGCTGACGATACCGTCCTACTCTTTTGCGCCAACATATTGAGTGAAGTATTTGCCACTGCCCAGACGGGCTTTAATGTTGTATCACAATGGCTTCAAGATAGCACACTAACACTAAATGCGGAAAAAACTAAATACATTACTTTCTCGCTAACAAACTCATCAATACCATCATTAACGTACAACATTAAATCTCACAAATGCCCCGAACCACACATACAACCGTGTAATTGCCCTAATCTTCAAATTACTAACGAAATAAAATACCTTGGTGTCGTTATTGATAAAAACTTAAAATTTGACAAACATATTGATTTACTTAGTAGTCGTCTCCGTAAGCTAATATATGTGTTTAAGACCCTCAGAGCGGTGGCTGATGAACAACTCAAAAAGTCGGTGTATTATGCTCTTGCCCAATCTTTGCTTTCTTACTGCATTACCTCTTGGGGTGGTGCACCAAAATGTAGGATGATACAGTTAGAGCGGGCTCAAAGGGCCATTCTAAAGGTATCATATTCTCTACCATACCGACACCCCACTACTCTGTTATATAAAGAGGCAAAGGTTCTAACTGTTCGTCAACTATTTATAAAAAACATATTACTAAAGCAACACTCTCAGCTATATTTTGATCCGTCGCTCTGTAGAGGAAAACGACGATTCAACCCTGTTGATAGACCATGTACTCACCTAAAAACTGTGGTAGCAAAGAGGTTCTTCTGTCATCTTGGGGGCTTCTTGTACAATCAAATTAATAAAAAACTACCTATGTACCATCTAACTGCGAATAAATGCAATAATGAAATAACAACTTGGCTCCAGGCACTGACCTATGACGAAACTGAGAAGCTTTTGAACAATCTGACATAAACGTTAATGTAACAAAATCATTTATAAATACAATTTACCTGGTATCCTTGCGCAAAAAGTAAAAATAATAAAAAAAATACTCATACGTGCATCCACAAAACACCTCACGCATTCACATACCACACACACACTCATACAGTCACACACACACACACTTTTGCTCAAACTTTTATATATTTTTGTTTCTCATATTTTATACTGTTAATATGGTCAATACTCCAAGGGTTGGGGGACCTGGTGACCTGAAATACAGGCCTACTAGAGCCTAGTTTGGGCATCAGTCTTCCACAATATTTTTGTTTAATGTTGTAAAATTTTCAATGTCTGTAACCATAACACTATGAACAATATTGTGGAGAGAAATAAATAATATTGATTGATTGATTGATTTCACTGTGGTCATGGGGGACTTTAACGCGAAGCTGGTTAAACGATTCGGGAATGAGCTGAGAGTGGGGAAATTTGTAACTGGAGACTGGAATCGCCGGGGCCAAATGTTGGCCGACTTCATGGAGAAGGAGGGACTCTTTATGATGAACTCTTCTTTCAAGAAGCCGGAAAACCGCAAATGGACCTCGGTAAGCCCCGATGGTAAAAAAAAACGAGATAGACTTTATATTATCGACGAGTAGACAGATGTTCAATGACGTCTCAGTAATCAATACGGTTAAAACCGGAAGCGATCACCGACTGGTGAGAGGCTCATTGAACCTAAATGTCAAGCTCCAGAGGTTCCAACTGATAAAGTCTACTCTCCGACCTTTACCCATCTACATCCAAAACCCTGAACCCTTTCAACTCGAACTGCAAAACCGTTTCGAATGCCTAGCAGATTGCGAGGAAGTGGACTCATACCACAACAGGCTCGTAGAAGCTGTCCATACGGCTGGGTCTAAGGTCTTCAAGGCCCACCGTACAAACAGGACCAAAAAGATCTCTGACTATACCCTGCAGCTTATGGACGAAAGACGGAAAATGGTTCTGACATCCTCTGATGATGCTACCAGATACGGGCAGGTCAACAGACAGATCTTAAAGTCTTTGACTCGCGACACGCGTCAATTTAATACAAATTGTATTAAAGAAGCTATAGAGCGGAACAAAGGCTCTAAAGTGTTTGCAAGAGAACTATCTGTTGAACTGAGGCAACTGACGAAGCTGAAGACTGAGGATGGCAGAATCGTCACGTCTAGACCTGAGTTGCTGGGAGACAGCTGTATACGAAAACCCAGTCACCTGTCGATAGTTGTGCCTCAGATCCCAGAGCACGACTAACCCAACACTTACCGACGACATCCCGGACGTCAGCCTGTGCGAGATTAGAATGGCTCTCGAACAGCTTAAGAACAACAAGGTGCCTGGTGATGATGGAGTTACGGCAGAGCTTCTGAAGGCGGGTGGTACACCAATCCTACGGGCCCTTCAGAAGTTATTTAACTCCGTCATACTAGAAGGTCAAACGCCACAAGCATGGCACAGGGGTGTGGTGGTGCTCTTCTTCAAAAAGGGCGATAAAACCCTCTTGAAGAATTACATTGAGAAAGGTCACTTTTGCTGACGTCCCATACCATTTCAGGCAGCACTCCTTACCAGCTTCTGCAACATCACTATGGTTGGAGCTTGGGTTGTAAAAGATCTTTGCTGCTTCCTGAATAATTTCCGAATTTAAATACAATTTACAGAAACCCACCTTGCTTCTTCTAAACGTTGCTGATGTATCGTATCGTAGCCGGTAAATGAGTGTAAGAAGAGGATGTGTTCATATCCATGCTATTGCATCTCATTTTTTGTCATTCATTCATTCATCGTCATTTTTCAGTTTTAGCCAGTAAGGTTGCGTTTCCTACAGTGAGCATTGAGCGAAAAGCAATCTTCATGATGTTTTTCCCGCCTAAGCTCAGTTATCTGCTGTTACAAAAAAAACGCGATATCTTACTGTTACCGCCCTAACCTCGTGGAGGTACTCCCAGCTTATGTTAAAATAACTTTTGAGATAATTCAGGCATCAGGTAATGGTCATCACGCTGAATAACTCATCATCATCTTGTTCCAACTAATATGTTAGTGGGTTTGGTTTTCGCACTTAGTCCCGATGAGGACCATTGTATGTGAGCCATGACGGCCTTCACTCCATCCAGCACACCTCCCGCCAGAAGCATATCAGGTCTCCTAAACTTCTCAAGGCATCTGTAAGAGTTCCGCTGAATAACTTAAATTTTCTATATTTCTGGAGCGTGTAGCTCATAAACGAATGGAAATATGAAAAAGTATATGAAATCAAAGTAATAGTGAATTTTGTAAGCTTTAATTTTACTTTAAAATATTTTTTGATAATTCGCACCTTTTTAAAGATATTAGCAAAAAACCTAAAATTGAGGTGTTTGTCCCCCTCCCCCCTCCTCTCTCCGCCTCACCTCCCAGACGTCAGGACTTTTAGTATGTTTTCCCTCTAAGTACCCTGAACAAGTTTCTGGAAATATCCCTTAGGTTCCCGCTCACGCACTCTATACCCTCCTTTGAGTCATTCCTTAATCGGACTAATAACAGTTGATCGTTATTGTGACTGGAAATTGCACATTGATCAAATATGCATCAGAATCAATAGGTTTGTATACGTTTTGTCACGACTTCGCAAAACAGCCTTATTACCAATCGATATTGATGGCATATCTATGGGGCAATTCAACAGATAAATCGAGAGCATTTCTATTGCAAAAAAATGCGTTAAAGCAACTACAGGTACTCCTCCGTTTGCCTCATGTAAATCATTGTTAAAAGGACTAAAAATTATGACTAGTGTGTTTCTACATTTTTTAAATTGGTGTATTTGTGAAAACGCAGCTACAGTATTTACTAGAGCTAAAGATGTGTTTCCTCGCAACATGATAACTAATACAACAATATTTCAAAAAAGTTCCTATGCTGTATGTGTGAAAGTGTTTAATGCTTTGCCGCAAAATTTTAGACATTTTTCAGCGACAAAGTTCAAAAACCAACTCAGACTGTGGCTCCTAGAAAAATCATTCTATTCAATCAAATCAATTTTTTTACTGCACGTGAGGCGCAACGGCTAAGGCAGTCGCGTTGCCGCTTCGTGTCGCGGGTTCGAGTCCCGCGCCGGACAACTACTTGTGTGACCCATAAATAGTTGTTCTGAGTCTGGATGTAATTTGTGTCCGTCTATTATATGTTGTTAAGTTCCCTGAAACACAGGGATTAGATTCCATAGTGCAAGGGTAGTCTTTAAAAAAAACTAACTGTGATTTATTTAATTAATTACATTATTTGTGTAAAATTTGACATATAACAATCACACATTTCGCATGTTGTTTATGAGTAAATTTGATGAGACTAACCTAATAGTAAGACCACCACTGTACTCTATGTTAAGTGAAATAAATAAATGAATGAATAATATTTAATAACTAAATCTAGATAATGAATGATAAAAATATTAAAAAATACATAAATATTAAGAACAAAAATTATAATATATAATGTGATTAACTTATTTTTGAAACTAGCCAGGAACTCATAACTAAAAAGTACAAAATAAAAAATTATTTAATAAATAAAAAACCCAACTGCGTAAATAATGATCCAAACTACGTACATAGACAAAGAACTGAAAAGAAAAAAACAAGCACATAGATGGCTGGTGGTCTAAAATTATATAATGTACTATTGAATGAATACTATTGATGAAAATAAAATATATTCTAATAATGGAACATAACAACTGAACAGTCGGGATCCATTGACAAATTAGATTGACTGTCGACTAATGGATGTACGTAGTTTGGATCATTATTTACGCAGTTAGGTTTTTTATTTATTAAATAATTTTTTTTCCGAAACTATAAGAGCTGTACTGTTGAAACTTGGTAAGTAGATGTATTCTGTGAACCGCATTAAGATTTTCACACAAAAATAGAAAAAGAACAATAACTTTGGGGGTTCCCCATACATAAAACTGAACCTCAATTTTTTTCAGCGTACCCATATACACACATCAACACAATCTAGGGATATTGAACATTTCATTGATTATCTAGAAAACTATAAACTTTTTGTTATGACTGTAAATGGAAGAATTAAAGATAATTTCATGGCCGATATTTAAACATTAACAACACGATGCGATTTTGTTTTTCTAATTAATAAAAGTCTTAAATTAATTAAGCCATAGAAAATTACTGAGTGAACAAAAACATTTTATTCTTATAAAATTATTCAATCGAATTAAATGAATAAAAATCTTACCAAATCTGATAATCAGTAATCGGTATTTCCTCCTCTAACATTAATCACACAGCGGCAACGATTTTCCATACTTAAAATTAAGGTGTCAATGTCTTGCTGGGGTATGCAGTCCCAAGTTCTTTTTAAATGTTCGAAAAGTTGTTCTTCTGTTGTCAAGTTGGGCGGAAAATCCCTCAATGCTCTTCGCTGTAACATGTCCCAGGCGTGTTCAATTGGGTTTAAGTCTGGCGACTGTGGAGGCCAATCTAATACCTGAACATCGTGTTCTCGAAGGGCGGCCCTCACCAGCCGCGCTGTATGGGAAGGTGCATTGTCATGCATGAGCTGAAATTCTTGCCCCGTTAGGGCCCTGAGCGGGACAATGACACGTTCTACTACCTCCTCACGGTATCTATGGGCAGTCATGCTGCCCTGAATCCAAATGAGTTGGGTTCGTCCGCCGATTCGTATTCCTGCCCACACCATAATTGTCCCGCCTTGGTAAGAGTGGACCTCCTGTGGATGTCGGAGACGGCTGACCCTGCCTGGAGTTCTCCAAACGCGTGTTCGTCTCGAATCTGGATGAAATCCATAGCGGGACTCATCAGTGAACAGCACCAATGACCATTGTTGATCACTCCATGTCAAATGTTCTTGAGCCCATAAAAGTCGCCTACCGCGATTGCCACGTCGCAGCGCTGGGACTCGTAGCGGTCTGCGAGCATGAAGACCAACTTCATGCAGCCTCCTTCGCACGGTTTGGTCGCTCACCAGCAGCTGCTGACCCTCCTGGAGCCTTTGCACTAGTTGCATCGCTGTGATATTGGGTAGTCTTCTGGCGGTCATTTGGAGAAATCGATCCTGTCTCTGAGTGGTAACACGATATCTACCTGTGTGCCGTTCTGCCACATCTCCAGTAGCGCGATAACGTGACCACAGCCTGGATACCACATTTTGGCTTGTGCCCAGAGACTCAGCAACGACGCGTTGAATAGCACCGTTTTGTAACATGCCAACTGCCCGTAACATTTCATCTCGACTCAAATGATGGCGTGGCATGAAGCTAAAAAGCTTACACAACCAATTGAGAAAAGAAAATAAAACAATTTATCAGGTTTTCTTCAATTAACACGCAAAAAAAATTTTAATGCAACTTCTTGAAATTAGATACAACTCAAGATTGCGCTGTGCTTTGCGTGTTTTCATTTGTTTCTCATTTTAATTTTTAAATTTTGAATAAAGAATAGACAAGGTTTAAATCTGTAAATAAACTTTTTAAGGAAACTAAATAGGTTTTAAACAATAAAGCCATGTTTGATTTCAAAATAACGTATCCCTAGACTTTGTTGATTATGTGAGGTATCTATAAATAGGTTCAAAAATGATATTGAGGTTTCTAATATCATTTCATTCTAAACTGTATAGTTTGCGCGAGAGACACTTCCAAACTGGTAAAATGAGTGTGTCCCCCCCCCCCCCCCCCCCTGTAACTTCAAAAATAAGAGAATGATAAAACTAAAAAAAATATATGATGTACATTACCTTGCAAACTAACAACGAAAATTGGTTTGAACGATATTTAGATTATCCACTAACATAACTGTTTCAGAATCGTTATGTGTTAAGGATTATCGACACTGACAATAAAATCACTGAACATCCATACGGAATAGAAAATATAGTGCTGCAACATTTATAGATAACCATAGCATTCACGACATAAAAATAACTAAAGTATTCAGTTTTATTTGCATTTGTAACGGTGCGATCGACCATTTCACGAGCAACGTATAAAAAGAACCACAAAAAAAAACAACATAAAATATTGTTTTATTTGAGTTAGCAAATTTTGAATTGTCAATTTTACCGATGACCGACATCATTATTTTATTGATTGTATGTTTCATCATAACAGCTGTAAGAAGTCCACTCCTGGACAAAACTGCACACGTGGCGTAGCGGCTAAGGCAGTCCCCTCACCGCTTCGTGTCGCGGGTGCGACTCCCGCGCCGGACGACTGTTTGTGTGACCGAATGGTTGTTCTGAGTCTGGATGTAATTTGCGTCCGTCCGTTATATGTTTGTAAAGTACCCCGCGACACAGGGATTAGACTTTATAGTGCGGGCGTTGTCTTTAAAAAAAAAAAGATCTTGGAGGGATATGCCACAATCATCGCGCTTAACAGACGTGTTGGCGATCGCAGTAAGATGGCCATAGTACTTACAAAGAAGCAGCTGCCCATCCTCTGGTAGATATTTCCTCGGGTCGACTTCTACGCCGCCCACGGTATGAGGTGGGGTGATTTTTACTCTGATCTTATTTATTTGATGAAGAATAAATTTGAAGGATAGTCACTTAATAAAAACTGTTTACATAATTGACTCTGTAAAGAGAGACAACTTTATCTGACGGTCTTTTAAAATATAAGTATCGCGTGCGGTTTTTCTCGCATAGGTATGTATATCAATAATTTTTTATATGCCTTATGCAAAAAACCCATTTCCTTTGTTCGATTTGTTGAAAGTACGTGTTTAGGCAGTAGGTAAATAAATTATTGTCCTGGATACATCACACAATGCCCTCTGGTCCAAGTTAAGAAAACCTTATACTATGCATGATAGATAACAGATAGAAATACAAAAATACTTTTTTTGTAAATATACACACATAAAACACAGAATACCTAACGCAGGTGGCCCTAGGCTATGCATTATTGAACCCGGATGAAGTTAAGGCTAGCCGCTATTGGTATACAAGCTGGTAGATATCTTAAAGCAGATTTTTTGGTCAACATCTCTATAGTGAATCTTCTATATACATATTTGACTGGCCTGTTGGTCTATCGGTTAGTGACCTGGGTGTGAAGCCAGAAGTCGTGGGTTCAATCCCCACTCAGGACAAATCTTTGTGTGATTTGCACAATGATTTGTGAAGGACTGAAGCACTCTAAACCCGGGAGCATGTATGAAAAATATAACAACAGTAAACGGGGCAAAAGATATGTGCAAAGATCGTGACCAATGGAAATCCGTTGTCTCTGCATACACCTCTAGGAAACAGACGTGAGTCTATGTATGTATGTAATACACAGAAATCACCAAGATAACACGCTTTGAAATAGGCTTTCAACGCCTGTGTAGAACGGACCTATTATTCTGCTGAGGAACCAATAATAATTTTCATATATCCACACTTTGTATTTCAAATAAAGCAGAATCATTACCTGTTACACAAACGCTGACGACCTGTAATAATTGTTATTAGATTGTTTTGTTTTAGTTGAAACAGGCCTTTTTTAGCCTAATGATGGACGCTATTACGCAGGAACCTAATACTGAAAAGTTTAAAATCTACGAAAATGAGATGAGTACATACCACTTATGTAGCACGTCTAGTCGACGGCATGTCAGTGAATACACTTGGTATACGAAAAATGTCCTTAATTGCTCCAAAATAAAGTCGCTGTTAACGTCAATGCAGTCAAAGTGTAAAAACCGATACGACGACGTCACAGTATAAATATGGACAGTAAGGTAACTAAGCCTAGATGATAAAATCTACGCTCTATTGAAGCTTTAGGGTTGTAACTTTAATTTTTAGCTACCTATTATTATTCTTTATTAAAATATATTTATTTTATAAATTAGCAGGACGGTTAAAATACGAAAGCTCCCGTTTTGATCAAGCCGAGTTCAAACAGCGGTATCCTACGCAATATGCACGTGGATGTGTAAAGAGATTGCGGAGATAAACTTCAAGACGGCACCGCGACAACCGCTTAGGCGCTTGTCGATGCGCATGTATGTGTGAGTGTGCCCTTTCGACTGTTTGTAGGTAGTTTCCGTAGGTACTGGCCTATTTTTATACTGAGACGACGTGTCGTCGTCGGTTTTTCCGTCAAATATTAGACTTCGAGTACGCGCATATCCACTGTTGATAAGGTTACCGAAAAGACATATCGAAATATAATATTGACTTTCTATAGATGTCTATAGAATTGCGGTAAGTATTATAAAATTTTTGATGGAAAAAATGTTCTATTGGGGTTCCAATTAGGAACCACCGTAATTTGCTTAAGGTGTGTGTCATTTAAGGCTTTTATTCGATAAGAAAAAAGTAAGAAATTAAATATTTTCCTTACAAGTACTAACTACGGTTCGGACTAAGTTTTCTTTATTTATCCGTATTACGGCTGTACTGGTCATAAATAAACCCTATAAACATAATTAAATATACACAACGGACTACAAAAGTAGCACGCACAAGCCCAAGAGGTTTTTGTGTTACTATTATTATTTTTATTTATAATATGTATCTTTAGTGTTTGGTAAATAAATAAAAAAAAATGTAGGCATCTGACATTTCTTCTACGACCATGATGACGCCGCTTGAGCCTGAAACATCAACGATTTTTATTTTAAAAATGGCTAAAGGAAAGCAAAGAAGATTCCTTGGCCACATATACCTTGAAGACGTATAAACAAGAGTAGTGATATATATAAGTAGTGTAAGCGATAAGAAGAGCGCTAAAAAGTTCGTTAAGAGACGCCACACTCTGCCTCGGAGATCGCGTTAACCTGCTGGCTGCAATAAATATATCTTTGAAAAATCTTATACGAAGTCAGAAAGCGCATCTCAAGTCTTCGAAATGAGATGGCAGAAGCCCGATTAACTTTGCTAGTTTAAGATAATTTGGACTGCTGGCCGTTCTTCAAAAGAGTTGGGAGACAGGCAAAGAAGAATAACCAGCCACGGCACTTTATATGGATTATTCCTAAACTCAAAAGCACCCCTGTGCACAGGGTGCATTTAAGTTAAAGAAACCCCTGCACCCGTACAGCTTGCTGTGTGTAGTCTAACGAACGTACAAAGTTCCTAGGTAATCCGAAGAAGTCAATGTCTCTTGGTGGAGCTGATTCCAGCTGGTTCCAGTTAAATGACTCACAGGAGGATAGATGCGGACACACACCGCCCAATTCCGTTACTATGGTTTTTTTTATAGTTTTACTGCAATCTGTCTCCTTCCCTGGGACATTCAGCAGTATGTGGGGTGGGTTACATTAGATGTCTTGCTAGGTTAATGACCATTGTCAAGCTCTATTCTTTATTTTGCAGTATTTGTGACTGACTGGTTAAGTCCTGGATACTACACGCGGTACTTAACTATGGTTTTTGAATTATTGACTTTTATAACTAAGTTGTTTTATAACTATCTCCCGCTATGGCGATGGGTTTAGGACTAGCAACTGATGTACAGTAAGATAGAGAATCTCCTCCTCAGAAAGTTCAAGTATGTAGTTACGTTCATACCAACATGAAAATTAGCAACCTTTTATGCCGAAAAGTACCAAAATGTGGTACCATTCAAATTCACTCACATAATATCTTCCAAACTTTATAATCCGGGCGAAAAAGAAAGACGATCTCTACGATTTTCGTAGCTAATTCCTTAGGATTCTCAATCCACTGCATAATCTAGTAGTCTAAGATTCTACTCGATGTAAACACGGTGAAAAAACTATTATGGTAAGAGATAATTT
Organism: Pseudoips prasinana; assembly: GCA_951640165.1. Lineage (NCBI taxonomy): Eukaryota > Metazoa > Arthropoda > Insecta > Lepidoptera > Nolidae > Pseudoips > Pseudoips prasinana. The sequence continues at coordinate 32,153,916 of OX621245.1, read as the reverse complement.
TAGTTATATTATGAATGTACCTATAATATATATTTGGTAGTATTATTGTGTAACAGCCCAGAATACGTTTTTTAAAAGACTACGTGTAGGCGTGGCAGCGACCACTACAACAACAAGCAACTTCAAAGCCTCCTATAACTAATATGAATAATAGCACTGGCACACGAGCATGTATTTTTTTTTCTTTCTTTCTTTCTTCTTCAATTTGATGAAGCATCGGCACACGTACTGTAAGAAAAAAGGCTGTCAAAGTCAAATCGCCGTTAGCGACCGGTCTTAAGTAAATTAATGTAAAAAACATTTGAAATTTGTTTGTGAAAAAGCAAATATAAAGTCAAGTTGAGAATCTCAAAGTTTTATAATGTTGTGCCTGAATATTTTATCACACTAATATTATAAAGGCGAAAATATGTGAGTGTGTGAATGTATAAGTGTGTATGTTTGTTACTTCTTCACGTCTCAACAGCAGAAGCAATTTTAATAAAATTTGGTATGGAGTTAGCTGACACCCTGGATTAACATATAGGTTATAATTTATAAAGTTTGACGCAGGAAAAACTGCAGGGCACAGCTAGTTTGAGATAAAACCTTCGTTTTCGGTGATAAATACACTTAATTCCGAATATAACCCTGGCAGTCGGTACTTTAACTGTACAAATCCCACATATTCATTGCATAAAAATATTTTGTAAGAAGAGTTTTTCATCATGGGATCCCAGTGCATTAGGATATAAAGAGCAAAGTTGAACTCAAATGTAAATATTTACTAGTGAACATGGCAATATCTCGTCCAAATATACGTGCAACACTCTATGCGAAATTAAAATTGGCTTGAGGCCAATATAATCTTGCTGTGGGTCCGTATTTATCGCTTAGGTTAGGGCAGAACGGGGAGGCATTATGAAAATCAGGAGTAGAAACTAAACTCATATCTGAAATGTATATTTTCAGTGAAAATGGCCACTCTGTTTATGTATTTTCCTGAGTATAAAACATGGGCGTAGCGGTGATCGGTTTTTGGGACCAACTGGCAATGGATTTATGACGCCATAAATTACAAAAACTGCTCATATTTATAGTTATATTTCTTTAATTTTTATGTGGTTGGATAATGTGTTTCTGGATACTTTATACACAAACTTAATTAACTTCCTTAATTACCTCAAAAATCTTACCTAATTTAAAACTACCAATATTTAATTTTTAGTTATTTTCAGCGTGCTTTAAACTGTATTTAATTTTAATTTTGCTGTTCTTTGAAACATAGCCATATTCATGACTAAATTTATTATTAAAAGATTTTTGTTAATGACTAATGGCTTACATAGACTTTAATATGGTTGATCTGCTAAATCAATCATTTCCTATTTATTATACAGTCACTAAGAACAGCAAAGAACTATCCATATAAATTATTTTGTAAAAAGAAAAGGAAGCATTTTGTAATGTGTTCCGTGTAATTTTTTACGCAGGCGAACCAAATACATAGCATAGCCGTAAGAATTGCCAAGCGGAAGTGGCATTGGGCAGGGCACATAGCTCGTAGAGCCGACGGCCGCTGGGGCAGAAAGGTTCTCGAGTGGCGACCACAAACCGGAAGACGCAACGTGGGCAGGCCTCCTACAAGATGGACCAATGATCTTGTGCGGGTCGCTGGAAATCGCTGGATGCGGATAGCGCAAGACCGGCTATTGTGAAGATCTTTGGGGGAGGCCTTTGTCCAGCAGTGGACGTCTTTCGGCTGATATGATGTATTTTTTACGGTTCGTACTGTTCTGGGCACAGACAAAAATATAAGGTTGATATAAACATTACATAATATTATGTAATGCTGTTCTTAAACGCCGTCTGCGTTTGGAGAATAATGATAAATAAATAAGTTAATAACTTGGGACATACACGGCATCTGATCCCAAATTAGCTAGAGCCAATACTATGGCAACCAGACAACTGATTAACATAAGTACTTATATATTTCTAAATACATACATACATATAGATAAATTTCAACCAGACACACCAAAAATAATCGTGCTCATCACATAATGATTTGTCCTGGGTGGGGTTTGAACCCACGGTCTCTGGCTTAGCAGTTAGGGTCAATAACCATTAGACAAACATGCCAAACAATCTGCGTACTTACCAGTTACCTGTGACCTAACGTATTTTATAACTTTGTTTATACCCTATTGTCTACATAGCTTAAGCACGTTCTCCACGAAAATTAATAAGACAAATGAGGTATCTTTCTGTTCAATCACGTCGCCAAATCAAGTTCTGTGTGATTTTAGAAAACTATCGTTTGTATGTCTTTGGTATGTAATACAGTGTATTTTTGGAGTCTATTTTTGTGATTTATCTAAAGCGTTCGATTGCATTCAACATGATACTCAGATCAGAAAATAGTGGCGGAATACGGTGTTTAAATAAAAATCCACTTGTTGAATCATAAAATTGGTTTATTTACACAAGTCAATTAAAAGCTGTCTACATTCAAAACACATTAAAAGGTTAAAGGTTCACTTTTTATCCGTGTAGTCCATGCGTGCGTAAACAGATGGCGCTGTTACAAAATTACATTACGGCTTAGTATTCAGCGCGCAGCTGTCAACTCGCGCGAAAGTGTTGACAGTACCGCAATGTTATAATCTATAAAACATCTGAAGTCTGAGCCATAAACGATTCATAAAGAATAGAGTTATACACTTGGTAAACGCAATTCTTTGGCAGTAATCTACGCGGAGATTGAGATCTGTTTAGCCTAGCCCACTTACCAACAATATAATTGTATTGGCTTTAAGCCAGAGTTGCACAGTTTCATCTGTAAATGGGTACGTATATAATTTTTATTGCGGTGCTTATGTCTGAAGGCTTGTGTGAAGAAAGATACGTGTAATGCACGTTTTGGCCATCGTTTTGTGTTGATGGCGATCACTTAACCAACGATTTAAGCCGCCGCATTGAGTAGGGGCGCGGCGCTTGCTGCATACAAATACGCGCGCCATTTAGCTTGTTTCGCGCCAAAACAATTCTCATCTTATAATGTAAATAGTTATATAAATGTTATATAATCTTATAAGCTTATTTAAGTATGCACTTATGATTATCTATTCCCAGAATTTGAAAACTTAATTAATTATGCGTTGTCTCTCGTTGTAACGGAATGCCACCCGCAATAATTTGACAATATAAAAAATTGTTCTGTCTTATTTTTATTCTTTTTTTTGTATACGTTTTAATTCAGTTATAATTTAAATAATAATAATATATTATTTTATATTTAAATTGAATTATCTGTCCCGGCTGCGAAAGCACGCTTGCTTTCGCTCTCACTTTGTGAGTAATTCGTTTCGTTTTTAGTATAGACGCCAGCATTTCAAGCTACCCTAATTTGTCAAATTTCCCCAATTGAAAGTGAACCTTATGCTTTTGTGATAAAGTTGAAAATATATAAAAGAAATTTGACAAATTGAGGTAGCTGGATGTGCTGGCGTCTGTACATTAAAACACTTATAAGCTTTTTTTTGTCTGTTTCTAAAGCAGTTTTAGATTTGTTTTCAGTTACTAAATTCAACCAATCATAAACTACAATTGAATTTTTTTGATAAATAAATACTCAAATATCAATTCCGTAAGTTTTATTCAAGAAAAGTGGTGGAGAGACACTTCAGCTTGGCATTTCTATGGGCTATGTCGGTTACTTTGGTTTACTTGCGGATTTCGGCAATTCTGACTTTATCTCGCAGGGAAATTCAGAGCATTGCCCTCTCCATTGCTCTATGGGTGAGCTTAAGTCTTCTTATAAGGCCTACACTATGCGTACACATCTTTGTTCTGCAAATTCTTGACTCGCAACACACACTTGTAGAAGAGTTTCGTATTGAGACACTGCAGTATCTACGGCGAGAAGATGTTAAGCTATTATAAGCGAAGATAATAAACTGACTGCACGTGTAGCACAGTATCTGAGGTATTTGTCTCGCTACTACCTCTGCGCTTGGTGTTTCAAGTTTAATCTCCATCCAACTTGTGTGACCTATATTAAATTGTTTGGAGTCAGAGCGTACATTGTGTCCTTAAATTGCATGTTTGTAAAGTCCGCCATATTATATATTTCTCTAGGGCTTAGTTTTTCAAAACTATAATCTTTATTTTTTCAATCTTGTTATATATAAAATGATTCCTATAATTTTAAGTATAGGTGGTAAACGAAACCACGAATACGTGGTATCCGCTTCCAAGCGCCTTAAAAGCTCTGCCAACGAACCGTGGTGTAACTATATTGTGTTGTATTATAAATATGGCAATTACGTCTAAAGCAGGCGATTTACAGAGAACTGTATGAAAGATACTTCTTCTGGTAACTGAACAAACCGCTACGAGAGCGGTACCACAGAGAAGTTAAAAACGGTTGGTGCCGAATAATATGCGTATGATAATATTATTAACTCGGCTATCATGGGGTCGATAGGTATTTCTATCAATAGCCTAAAAATAGCCTTGAAATACATCTACAAATCCTGACGTTAAGCAGTGGGACGGTCACCGTACCCTAGTTGGTAGTGCTCCTGCCTACGAAGCTGGTGGTCCTGGGTTCGAATCCCGGTAGGTGCAAATATTTGTGTGATGAGCACGAATATTTGTTTCTGAATCATGGATGTTTTCTATGTATATAAGTATTTATCTATCTATATAAGTATGTATATCGTTGCCTGGTACCCATAGTACAAGTTTTGCTTAGTTTGGGGCTAGGATGATCTGTGTGACATTGTCCCTAGATATTATTATTATATTATTATAGTTAATTCAATAGCCGGATTCAGAAGCACGGCTCGCATTGTTGAGTTTCCTGTCTCTAGAACCGTAACTGCCAGTAACCTGTTACCGTCTGATGGTTGTAGATCCTATTCCTTCTATTTTTAATGTATGTATTTGATTTATACATATATTTTAGTATATAAATAAATCAGAACAGATGTACACTGACAATACCCCCGATAATATGCAACTTAGGTAATTTTAATAGTATTTAATTTCTATCCAAAATTCAACAAAACAATCTTGCAAGGGTGGTGAGAAACCGCTGGATGCGGGCAGCACAAAATCGGCCATTGTGGAGATCCTTGGGGGAGGCTTGTGTCCAGCAGTTTAAGTGTAGTTTTCACCTTTTAGCAGATATGATGATGATGATGATGATAAGAAAACATGAACTTCTCAATCGTGTCAATTCAGTATTGGCGCGACATAATAGCAGAAAATAAACGACAATTGTTATCCAATTTGACGGTCACCGTAGCCTAGTTGGTAGTGCTCCTGCCTACGAAGCTGGTAGTCCTGGGTTCGAATCCCGGTAAGTGCAAATATTTGTGTGATGAGCACGAATATTTGTTTCTGAGTCATGGATGTTTTCTATGTATTTAAGTATTTATCTATCTATATAAGTATGTATATCGTCGCCTGGTAGCCATAGTACAAGCTTTGCTTAGTTTGGGGCTAGGATGATCTGTGTGACATTGTCCCTAGATATGTACCTAGGTATAATTCTGCGCCCGATTTGCATAATAAGTAAGAATTACCTCATCCGTGGGGGGCGTAGTAATCGACCGAGGGAATACCGACCAGAGGAGGGGCAGCAGCGTTTTTCTGTGATCCATGACCATCAAACTGCGATCGCCAACCCGTTTTCCAAGCGTGGCGATTATGGTATATATATCTCTAATTATTTGGGAAAGCTTTTGTCAAGCAGTGGACGTACAGACGCCAGCACATCAAGCTACCCCAATCTGTCAAATTTCTCCAATTGAATGTGAACCTTATGCTTATGTGATAAAGTTGAAAATTTATAAAAGAGATTTGACAGATTGGGGTAGCTGGATGTGCTGGCGTCTGTACTTTGGCTGACATAATGAAGAATTCCCTACATCTACATCGAAATGCGTTAGCATGATAGGTGCACACTAGAGTCTATGCCTTAAGTATCAATCAAATCAATTAATATTAAGTCAAACGTTGTATAAAGTTGTTTGTCCAGTTGCCACGCAACTCTATTGATTTTATATGCCTTTATCTAATATACGGCAGTCTTCACTTATCTATTACCCAATATCCAATGCGAGTGATTAGAATAAAATGTAAAAGGAAAGATAAGTGTAATTTATATGTGAAAGTGTTTTGAGACTAGATAACAAGGTAAGACAATTACAAAAAAAAACTAAGATTAGTAAATTAATATAAATTGGCAACTACAAATCTATATGTCTTGTTTTTTACACTTAAGTTATAATAATAATAATATCTAGGGATAATGTCGCACAGATCATCCTAGCCCCAAACTAAGCAAAGCTTGTACTATGGGTACCAGGCGACGATATACATACTTATATACATAGATAAATACTTAAAACATCCATGACTCAGAAACAAATATTCATGTTCATCACACAAACATTTGCACTTACCGGGATTCGAACCCAGGACCACCAGCTTCGTAGGCGGGAGCACTACCAACTAGGCTACGGTTTTAGAAGGTCTCACATGGGTGGACGTTGTTTTATAACTTATACTATTATAGAATTTCGTTTCACGTAATTTTTTCTCATATTTTCGTTTCATAGATTAATCAATACATAGAATAGGTACATACTTTGAAGGTTTTTAAATATTGATTTTTGTTTCATATTAATTTTAGTAATAGAATAATCACATCATAGAATAACAAATCAAATATTCTTTATCATTCTATTGTTTATTTAATATAAAACTTATTACCAAGTACACTATTGTTGGTGAAGATTGGCGCTAGAAACAATCCAAGGTAAATTAAACGCCGTATTATTGTTTCTAGCGGCAATCTTCACCAACAGTAGTGTATCTATCGCTCGGCGGCCGCTGCCGCCGGCACATTGAATTATGTTTCTGTGAAATATGTTTCATTCTAGTAAATTGTCTTTGAAACAATGATATTCGAAATAAAATACAAGGACCGAATATTATATGAAACATTTTCTGGGAAACGAAATTCTGTGAAATTTCTGTCTGCGAAACAAGGGCCTCCAGGTCTCACAGCTATTGATCTATTACAATTATTAAATCCACAAATATGTATCTGAAGCTAAATAATGAACTCCTTGTGATGGTTAACCCAAGAAAATACAGCATGGGGCTTTTCAAAATAAGGAGTCAATAGAGTTATGCTGAGTTGGCAACGTGGCGAAAATGCCCCAACTGTTGCAGTTGTCCACAGCCGCAATAATTTGCAGTTAGGCCTTATTCTAAGTTGCTAACTTAGGGCACATTATCTAAAACTTATATAAAATTATAACACAATCACACAAATATTATGAAGGAGAAAGTTTGAGAGTGTGTGAGTGTGTATGTTTGTTACTTCTTCACGTCGAAACAGCTGGAGCGAATTTAATATGGTATGTAGTTACCTGACACCCTGAATTAACACATAGGCTATAATTTATAAAGTTTAATGCGGGTCAAACCGCGGGGCACAGCTATTCACACTAATATTATAAAGGCGAAAGTTCGTAAGTGTGCAGATTGTATGTTTGTTACTTCTTCACGTCTAAACGGCTGGGGCGATTTTTATAAAATTTGGTGTGGTCTTAGCTGACACCCTGAATTAACACATAGGCTATAATTTATTAAGTTTAACGCAGCTAAAGGAGCGAGGCACAGCTAGTATATTCTTATAATTATTAATATCTCGGGATAACTGACACACTGGACATATTATAGTTCACAAGTTTGTGCGGAAATACAGGGTCACCTTTTATTCCATCAGTATCATGATCCGATGGGAGGACTAGTGTCACCGTAAATAAGTCAGTTACAAGACCGAAGGTTTTACGTACTCTCCGAGGCAAGAAGGTGTAATACTGCGAACTCTCAGTTTTCGAGTGAAGTTTGCTTTACTAGGAGCCAACTTTTTTTGTACCTACTGGGAAGTTTTGTTTACAGAATAGTCCCAAAATCACTTTTAGGCCCGACCCGGGTTTAATGTAAGGCCCCATTAGTATCTGCGTTTGTCCTAATGGGTATTAGGATAAACGCAGATACTAATGGGTCCTGGGTTCAAATCCCGGGTCGGGACAATCCAGCACTAGACCAACGAGGCAAATACTCAAAAACCTACATAACTATCACACTAATATTATAAAGGTGAAAGTTTGTAAATGTGCACATTATATGTTTGTTACTTCTTCACGTCTTAACGGCTGGAGCGATTTTAATAAAATTTGGTGTGGTCTTAGCTGACACCCTGAATTAACACACGAGGGTTATAATTTATTAAGTTTAACGCGGCTAAAGGCGCGAGGCACAGCTAGTATATTCATAAAATTATAAATATCTCGGAATAACTGACACACTGCCATCTGATCCCAAACTAGATAGATCATATTCTATGGCAACCAGACACATCATCATATCAGCCGAAAGACGTCCACTGCTGGACAAAGGCCTCCCCCAAAGATCTCCACAATTGCCGGTCTTGCGCTAACCGCATCCAGTGATTTCCAGCGACCCGCACAAGATCATCGGTCCATCTTGTAGGGGGCCTGCCCACGCTGCGTCTTCCGGTTCGTGGTCGCCACTCGAGAACCTTTCTGCCCCAGCGGCCGTCGGCTCTACGAGCCCGTGCCCTGCCCACTGCCACTTCAACCTGGCAATTCTTACGGCTATGTCGGTTACTTTGGTTCGCCTGCGGATCTCAACATTTCTCATTCGATCTCGCAGGGAAACTCCAAGCATAGCCTTTTCCATTGCTCTTTGGGTGACCTTGAGCCGCCTGACATAATAATTATAAATTACTAAATCTCCAACGGTCGAATTTCGGCCACCGCCGCCATTTTCAATGGAGACTAGCCAACCGCGCAGGACATATTATAGTGCACAAGTTTGTGCATAAATACAGTGCATTTTCTATGCCATCACTATCATGATCCATTGGAAGGACTAGTGTCACCGTAAATAGGTCAGGTACAGGACTGAAGGCTTTATGTAATCTCCGAGGCACGAGGGTGTAGTACTGCGAACTCTCAGATTTCGAGCTTTTACTGGAAAGTTTTCTTTACAGAATAGTCGGGATACACTACCACTAGACCATAGACTCACGCCTGTTTACCAGAGGGGTAGGCAGAGACAACGGACTTCCACTTGTCACGTTCCTTGCATACCTCTTTCGCTTCGTTTACTGACATAATATTCTTCATACATGCTCGCCGGTTTAGGGTACTTCTGACCTGTCCTTTCTTTAGTACGTCTCCGATTTGATCAGAGAATGTTCTACGAGGTCTTCCCCTTCCGGTTGTACCATTCACACAGGCCAGGTATACTTCTTTTGTCAATCTTCTTACATTCATCCTTTCTAAATGGCCAAACCATCTCAGCATACCATTTTAAATCTTTGTGACTACATCCTCTTTCACACCACAACGTACAACTATCTTACATCAGTATTTCAAATTCTGTCGCTCAAAGTCACACCACACATACTTCTCAGAGCTCTCATTTCCACTAGACCAACGGGGCAAAAACTCAAAAACGTACATCACATTAATATTATAAAGCTGAAAGTTTGTGAGTGAGCGAGTGTGTGAATGTGTGAGTGTGTATGTTTGTAACTTCGTCACGGCTAAACGGCTGGAGCGATTTTAATAAAATTTGCTATGGAGGTTAGCTTACTCCCTGGATTAACACAGGCTAGGCTATAATTTATAAAGTTTAACGCGGGTAAAACCACAGCTAGTATTATATATAAATTATTCCCAGTTACAGAACAAATAATCGTGCTTTCGCACAAAAATGTTTCCTGGGTGGGATCGAACCCATGACCTCTGGCTTAGTAGTTAGGGTCACTAGCCACTAGATCATCAGGCCAGTTTATATATGTATATGTATACTACTATTAATTAACATAAAATGTCACCCATTGAGTTAATTGTGTTGTTTCAACACAATTTAAAATAGGTATTAGAGCAGTTTTTAATCCCAATCATGTTTTTTTATGCTGGATGGGCTTGCGCTCGACCACGATCTCACCTGATGGTAAGTGAAGATGTGGTCGAAGATGGACCGCGCGTACCCATAAGATGCCTGTTCACTCTAGCCTTGAATAAACCCATGTTGTATGAGTCTGGAAACACGTCGTTCGGGAGGGTGTTCCACTGCTTAAATAGAGCTATCTTACAAAAGCTACAATACCTAATAATTTTACTAATTTATTATGCTTTCAAAAGGTCCGAGAGCATGTGTTCCATAAGCAAATAATATTTGGAAAATATGTGTGACAATTATTTCTCAATCGTATTGATAACGAACATCAATGTGCAGACGCCAGCACATCCAGTTACCCCAATCTATCAAATTTCTTTTATGGATTTTCAACTTTATCCCAGAAGCATAAGGTTCACTTTCAATTGGGGAAATTTTACAGATTGGGGTAGCTTGAAGTGCTTGCGTCTGTACTTCACTATACTTACTTATCGTATGGGTGGTGGTCCCTGGTACCCTGGTGTCAGAGTTGACATGGCTTAACGACGGTTGCCTTATGGCTACAACTGGGACCGACAGCTTAACGTGCCTTCCGAAGCACGGAGACGCTCGGAAATTAAACCACTTGGGCGGTAACCCATCTATGGACTGACCGGTGACAGAATCTGGTTACGTACTTCACTGTGATGGTCATAGTATGCTGAAAGGTTGCTACCCATTATTTTCTAGATATTTTCTTGCGACAACTTCTAACACTCTAAAGGAGATCGGAAATAGGCCCATACAAACATGGCCTGAAGTTAACATAAGTAAAAGAATATGCATTTGAAAAGGTAGTAATATTCTTTGTATATTTTCTTTTGTAAAAGATGGGAGTTATGTAATATAAGGCGTATAAGGTGAACAAAATTTCAATATTGAATTAAAAATGGAACAAATTTTGAAAATTCTTTGTAATAATTTATACTACTTTCTATATATAAATTTTTTTGTTTTCTTATTTTTCTTTTGGACAATGACACACAGATCATCCTAGCCCCAAACTAAGCAAAGCTTGTACTATGGGTACCAGGCGACGATATACATACTTATATAGATAGATAAATACTTAAATACATAGAAAACATCCATGACTCAGAAACAAATATTCGTGCTCATCACACAAATATTTGCACTTACCGGGATTCGAACCCAGGACCACCAGCTTCGTAGGCAGGAGCACTACCAACTAGGCTACGGTGACCGTTGAAAAAATGTTAATGGCAGCCGTGGCAAGTTCACACCCAATGGTGACCCATCAAGATGCGTAGATCCAAAGTCCAAGAAAGCCGGGGTCAGTCGGGAAGGCGAATCCAGAAACAATAGCTGTCATAGCTAATCGAGTCAAAACAAAATAACAAATATCATTTAATTCTACAAAGGAAAAAGTTAACCTTCAGATACTTCTTATTTTCTCTAGATTTTAAATAGCGTTTTTATTTTCCGTGACTGCATAGTTAATTAATTATTCATTAAGCGTTTGAACTTTGGATATCATTGTTTAGCTACGAGTAATGAATGTAACTGGAATTTGATTTAGTTTTATTATAATCAGAGTCACTACTCATGTTTTATTCATTTAAATGCTAATTTAAATGAATCTGCTATCTGCTGTGTGGTGACGGCGACAAATATCAGAATCAGAATATCATCACCCCATCTCATCCCGTGGGGGGCGTAGAAGTCGACCCGAGGGAATATCTACCAGAGGATGGGCAGCAGCTTCCTTCTGAGTACTATGACCATCTTACTGCGATCGCCAAGTAAGTAAGTAAGTATTATGAAACTTTCTTAGAAATAAATATTGACTGGCTTGTTAGTTTATTGGTTAGCGACCATGGCTGCTAAGCCAGTGGTTGTGGGTTCGATCCCCACCTACAACAAATTATTGAGTGATAAGCAGGATTATTTATTTCGTGTCTGGGTGTAATTTATTTATAACAAGCTGTGCCCCGCGGTTTTACCCACGTTTAACTTTATACATTATAGGCTATGAGGTAATCCTGGGTGTCAGCTAACTCCATACCAACTTTTATTAAAATCGCTCCAGCCATTTAGACGCGAAGAAGTAACAAACATACACACTCACACACTCACAAACTTTCGCCTTTATAATATTAGTGTGATATGTCACGGTCACCGTAGCCCAGTCGGTAGTGCTCCTGCCTACGAAGCTGGTGGTCCTGGGTTCGAATCCCGGTAAGTGCAAATATTTGTGTGATGAGCATGAATATTTGTTTCTGAGTCATGGATGTTTTCTATGTATATAAGAATTTATCTATCTATATAAGTATTTATATCGTCGCCTGGTACCCATAAAACAAGCTTTGCTTAGTTTGGGGCTGGGATGATCTGTGTGACATTGTCCCTATATATTATTATTATTATGTCTGTATTTCGAAATATACGAGTATAGGTCCGTTTAGCACTTTTCTGGCTGCCATAGTACAGGCTCTGTCTAGTTTGGGATCAGATGGCAAAGTGTTAGTTGTCTCAAGATATTTATTATTATTCTATCTACTGGTAAGGAGGAAGCCGTCGGATGCGAACAGCACAAGACCGGCTAATGTGGAGATCCTTGGGGACCCTCGTCCAGCAGTGGACGTCTTTCGGCTGATATGACGATGATGATATCTACTGGTGTGGTGGTACGCGTGTGGCCTGGACTTATTTTTTTATAATATTGACAATAAAGACGGCACGGACACAGCAATAAACACTCCATTCAAATGTTTAACGAGTAGGAATTTAACTTTTTTTAAATATATTTATTGTATCTTACAGTATCGCTGAAAAAACAATGGCTTAACAATAGTTTATTTACTAGATGATACTTGTAGTTTATTCCAGTATCCAGTTCCAGTATTCCAGTTATCTAGCATTGCCCCAAGCGGAAACTTCAATAAACTTAAAATATCTATGCTAAAAAACAGTAAGTTTCATCGAGTAAGTAAACTATATGGAGTCGTGGTAGACGTCATCATCATCGTCATCATGTCAGCCAAAGTACGTCCACTGCTAGACAAAAGCCTCCCCAAAATATGGGGATATGCCATAATCGTCATGCTTGGCAGACGAGTTGGCGATCGCAGTTATCTTACTGCGATCGCAAGCGTTTTTCTGTATACTATGTGCATCTGGGCATAGTACCTGTACAGAAAAACATTGCTGCTCGTTCTCTGGTAGGTATTCCCTTGGACGATTTCTACGCCCCCCACGGGATGAGATGGGGTGATGAAATTCTATGCCGTCACCACACACAGTGTACTGTACGGGAAAAAAACTGTGAATTCCCGTATTTCCATTTTTTCACCTCATTGAGATATTTTTAAATTTGTTTAATTTTTTTCTCATAATTATAGTTATGTATGTTATACGTAAATATAAAAAGTGCGATAAATATGATAATTTATAATTTCCTTACGCATGTTTTGAATTCATAACGTAGCTTTTGTAATAATACTATAGTTTTCTTTAATTTTGCGTGGATTGTGCATTCAGAACTCATGAAGCAATTGTATATTCCCGTTCTAATAAACTTCAAGAATATGCTACTTTATTTTGAAGTTAGGAACCTACATTAGAGTTTATAGGTGAAACTTTGAAAAACAATTTAAGGGTCTATACTAGTAGTTGCAATAATAATCTTGTTTCACATTATAATAATAATATAATAATAATAATATCTGGACAATGTAACGCAGATCATCCTAGTCCGAAACTAAGCAAAGCTTGTACTATGAGTACCAGGCGACGATATACATACTTATATAGATAGATAAATACTTATATACATAGAAAACATCCAAGACTCAGAAACAAATATTCGTGCTCATCACACAAATATTTGCACTTACCGGGATTCGAACCCAGGACCACCAGCTTCAGGTGAGAAGCTGGTTCGGTCATACATTATAGGACCACCACATACCTTTCCGTGGGTGTCATAAAAAGAGCCTAAGGGATACACCAGGTAGTCGTGCAGCAGCGCCTCCTGTACTAACTCCTAACTAACTACCACCTAACTAAAAACTAAAAAGTCGCCAACTCGCATGCCAAGCGCGGTGACTACGGCAAATCCCTCCAAATGGTAACGTTATAAAACCTTTGATGGAGGCTTAGGCCCAGCAGAGGACGATATCAAGCTGATGATGATGATGATGTTAATTAATTTATAACTGATTTCCCTTTTTTATGAATTGAGTTTAGTACTTAATCTCTTAGCCAACGGGAAATGGTAGCGGAATGGTCCCGATTTTCAAATTGCTAGTAAGTGAGAAAGGTTTTCGCCGCGTCGTTTGTATCTTTTTAAATTCGTTGGTCTAGCGGTAGCGTGTTTAACCGTAGATAATGAGGTCATGGGTTCAAACCCCGGGTTTGAAACCATCAAGAATATGGGATTTTTCTGTATAATATAATGGTGTACTGTACCAGAACTCTTTCCAGTCGTGTGGCTAGTCGCCAAATCGATTCATGTGAGTGATTGAATAGAAAGTACCCCTGTGTTTGCACAGACACTTACACGTATACTATAGTGTGTCACTCGCAGATGGTTAGTCTCAACTGACACTGGCCGAACTTATGGTGTTTTTAAAATCAGACACACTTTTATAATATCATTTTCTATTAAATTAATAATTGTAATAATAAATAAAAAAATGGTTTACAAGGAATGAAAAAAAAGTAACTTATATTATAACTTTCATTAACTCAAAATATAATTTATATCAAGAAATATTCATATTAATGTGTTTGGAAAATCATTAAAAATTTATTGAGTTGGGCCTGTTGAAGAGGGTATCCGTTGGAACATTTAACTGTGTTTAGCGGTTGCTGTGGTTACAGGGCTGTCACTTCTTCAATATAACTTAAAATGTATAGCTTTTTTTAAATTTAGCCGAGTGTAAATTTTCTTTACAATAACAGATTTATATCAACCATAATATTTGATTTTCTTAGTTACATTGTAATATAGAAATTGTTTTGCACTGTTTGTAATTCATTACATACTAGCTGTGCCCCGCGGTTTTACCCGCGTTAAATTTTATAAACTATCACTGCGCCTCCCACGTAGATGATAGCGTGATAATATGTAGCCTATATGTTGACCCGACCTCTTAGCAATATTGATGCAAAATTTTAAGTAAATCTATCCAGTAATTTTTGAGTTTAGCCCGGACATACATACAGACAAACAGATAAATAGACAAAAATTCAAAAAACTATATTTTTGGCTTCGGTATCTATTGTAGATCACGTCCCAAGTATCCTTTTAAAAAAATATTCAATGTACAGTTTTGACTTTCCTACGATTTAATTATATGTATAGATATGTCTTAGTCTCATAAAGTTGTACATACATACGGAATACCTCTAATATCGTCCACTGCTTTAGGTGGTAGTTAGTACATAGGAAGTGCTGCTACCAGACTATTTGGTGTTGCCCTTAGTCGCTTTTTACGACACTTTTGTTATAGGTTTTTTTTGTTAACTTAATATATGTTTTTGTGTTTTATGAGCAACAGTGCTACGCTAGGTATATAGATATAAACATATACCTAGAGTTGCACTGCTTCCATAGGTAACATAAACATATAACATATTCGAGCTAGCTAAATATCATTGCTGTTATAAAATAAATTTTATTAATGTTTTAATACTATCAATACATGTGTACCTAATATCTATGTTACTAGAAATAATAATGTATACAACTATAATACTACAAACATGTTCTGACTATTTATAAGCGCTTTTTTGAAGTCTACGTGAATAAAAACCTTTTTTATTTTTTTATTTTATTTTATATTTTAAAAGACAACGGCCACATTAGGTAAATGAATCCCTGTGATGCGAGGTACAAGTATTTATGGGTCACCCAAATAGTTGCTCTGCACGGAAATCGAACCCGTGAGACGAAGTAGCGAGGAGAAAGTCTTAACCGCTGCGACACATGTGCAGTCTTACGTGCTTCTAATATTGTCAGTAAATAGAATACATTTTTATTGCACCCTCCACCTTAAGTGACGATATTTCATTTTTGACATTCATGATTTAATCACCTTTGAAATTTATTGCATTCATTTAAATACGAGTAGAATTGGAACCCGCCAACTATGGTGTTATGGTTCGATTTTTTGATATTTTTTTTATAATAATGCCTGCTCTTGGGAAATTAATCCCTGTGTCGCGGGGTGATTTACAAACACATTGACAGGCATAAAGTACATTCAGTCTCAGAACAATTATTTATTGATAACACAAATAGTTGTCCTGCGTGGGAATTGAACCCGGGACATGAAGTGTAGCCGGTACGTGCAGTTAAATTATAAAATACATTCATTGCTTCACTACTACTTCACGCTACTTTAACGATATCTTACCAAAACCTGCACGGCTAAGACGATTGATATGTCAATACTTATATTGGACCATTATTAAACCACCTCACACCAGGTGCAGTAATTTTAAATATTGGTAGAATAATCAGAAATCCAGGTTTAAAATGTAACTTTTAATTTTAATAAAATTGATAACGGATGAAAATTGCATGAATACATCAATTTATGTTGAAACAGGCTTGCCTTATTAATCATAAAAATATTGTATTAAAATTGGTTCACAAATAATATAGTAAGCCGTCATAAGTAATACAAAATCAAAATAAAAACACATGAAGTCGATTGAATAACAACTTGGGGCGTAACTTGAAATGAACACCAGATAATAGTTAATTTATGTTATGCTTAGAATCCAATTATAATGACAATAATATGTTTATTCAGACTCAAGTAATATATTCGGCAAAATTTTACACTTATAATTCAATAACACTGCATTTTGAAATCATAATTTACATTTAATTAAAATTTTCTTAAATTGTGTTTGATGGTATTTGGTAATCCTATTATTTCATTAGATGTTGTTTGTATGTCCTATTAGTCCACCAGGCTATCTACCTCCAACCTTGATACTTTAGCCTGGGTAAATGTCTGGGTAAAGCCTGTGTTATTCTTTATAGGCTTGAATTAAAAGAAAGCTTGGCTTAAATTAATTAATTACCATTGCTTATCTAGTTTTTAAGTCATATATAAACATATGTACTTCTTTTACCCATTGTTATTCTTTAGTGCCGACGACATATTGTAAAGTGGCACACTCAAACCCTAGAGGTTTCTGTGCCACTTCTAAAAAACAAATTTTTGTTATTTTCGCTCAATAAATCCAAAACAAAAAAAAAAAAACCACGCAGAGTCAGCCCTATAAACATTTGCTGACTAAATAAATAATGCGTAGTTTAGCATGTTTACTGTTTACCCCTCAAGAATTATAACAATAGAGTCACGCGAGTAGGGTTTTCAAAACTGGTCATTATATTAAAAACCCGCAATTTCAGCAATTGAATAGCCCAGCAAGGCACCAAGTTGGATATTCAGGGTCACTTGGCGACGAGGATAGCAGCGTATGATCACAATACACAGCCGTCCGCCTGGAGTTCTAGTTCGTTCGTTCTAGTAATAGTGCTGATTAGAGTGACTTCGATGTGGTCCTGGTGCCAAGGTTTTTGGCAGCTTCTCATGTATGCTATAGACCATCTTGGGGCCACCATCAGGCTTTAGATGGTCCAAAATCAGTGATCGGTATCCTCAGCCGGGTATAAATGGTGGATTTTTTCTAAGCCATTTAGAAAAATGAGGAGTTATCATGATAGATTTTAGAGCGCATGCTTCTTAGTGTACCTCTTTTCTTAGAATCGGTGTTTGCCAGTTTCAAACCAGTGTTTGCGCACACCTTGTCCAATTGTTATATGTTCTGCTAAGCTGGCTAGTCTCAATAGAGACAATCGAGGGCGAAATTCAACCAGAAAGGGTGAAAATCACAAGACACCATTTCATTGCTTCGAATACGAACAAAAAGTCATGAAGGGTGCTGGTGGTCACGACGCATCCGTGTTTGTATTTTAGGCCGCCGAGTGCGATATATAGGATTTCGTACAGTATTCCGAGTTTCTTATAACCTAAACTCGTTCTAAGTAAGTGGTAAAATCCTCATCCGGATTGTTTAAGACGGTTCTGCGTAGACAATGCTTACGGAAGGGGCATTTATCATGTAGGCAGTGGTTACTCTCGTGGCACACTTGTTCAAGCCGCACAGTAGGTCTCTGACATTGCTTAACGACTATTGTCTACAACCGAGAATAGCTAAACGTGCTTTTCATAGCACGGAGATGCTGAAAAACTAAACCCTTTGGTGGTCACCCATCTATGGAGTGACTGCGAGGCTAATTGCTTAACTTCGCCTTAGACGGCGGAGCCGTCAGGGTGGCGGCGGTAGCCCACTCGCAGACACGTTTTGTGGGTGGCACGTGTAGGCATTGCCCCTGCCTTATCAAAACAAAAATATAGGTGTGGTTCAGATTGGGTACCGTAATAAGCAATATTAATGGAAACCTAATTTCGGTACTCGGAAACAGATTTTTGTTATTATTACCTATTTATTCTCATTGTGTTGGGCAGAGACACAACTTATTTGAATGTTGTTATTTACATCATACTATTGTTAAATGTCAGTTAATTTTACTAAATATTAAATGCTAATACGCTTTTTATAGTTCTTTATTAACGGTGGGAACTACAAGAAGAAATAACACAAAGTATGTATAGTATATTATAGTAGTAATAGTATTGTATATATTAGATATCATACATTTATGTATATACATATACATTTAACTATATATTTAAATTATTTATGTATCGAATATTTATCCAATCTCTTATACTCTTATACTTAGTGCACCTACCCACTGTTTAATCTCTGCACCTCCTCAAGGTCGACTGGGAGAAAATGCCTACGGCATTAAGTCCACCGTTTAATCTCTGCACCTCCCCAAGGTCGACTGGGAGAAAATGCCTACGGCATTAAGTCTACCGTTTAATCTCTGCATCTCCCCAAGGTCGACTGGGAGAAAATTCCTACGGCATTAAGTCCACCTCTGTACAACTTTGTGCATAAAGTTTTGAAATAAATAATAAAGTACGAGGTGGATTTGTATACTAAGAGTTCCGTCCCATTGTATAAGATGTCAAAATAATATATTTGAAAAGTCACATTTCCCATATGGAAGTAGTCTAAAATTTTTGTTACTTTGTTGGTGTACTGTTAGCGTGTTCTAACGCCGATAATGACATTCCGTACTAGACTGTCAAACAATGATCAAACATGTTGAAAAGTCATATTTCCTGTATGCAAGCGCTCAAAATTTTAACCGCCTTGTTGTGTAGTGGTAGCGTGTTCAACCGCCGATAATGAGGTCCTGGATTCAAATCCCAGGTGGGGACGACAAGTGATTTTGGGTGTTTTCTGTAAAAAAATATTTTCGGTATCAGCCCTACATCAGGGAGTTGCTGGTATCTCAACCCCGTGCCTCTTAGAGGATGAAAATGCATTGGTCTTGTACCTGAACTCTTTCCGTGTATGTCAATAGTCGTCTAATGGGATCATGAGAGTGATGAAACGGAAAGAGCCCGTGTGCTGGCGCACACACTTGTGCACTACATTATATCCCGCGTAGATGGCTGTCTCCTTTAAGACTGGCCGCCGTGGCCGAAATTCGACCGGAAGGATATAATTATTTTTAAGTATTATTTTATTCTTATATATATATACTATTATTATATTGTTGTTATTTTTTGTTAAGTGCTTACTAGTAGGTACTATGTTTGTATCTCATGAACCGTAATAGATTCTATCTATAATGTTACAATTATAGATCTCTATCTATTACGGTTCATGAGATACAGTTCGCTGACAGACGGATGGGTGGACCTATGAACGACTTCGCAATATGGTTCTAATGGCTCCCATTGGGTACGAAACCTTAAAAATATGTTTACAATGCGCTTATAATATATTTAATTTGCAGAAATACATATAGTAAGTATGTGTGGTGTGACTTTGAGAGACAGAATTCGAAATATGATGTAAGAGAGCGTTGTGGTGTGAAAGAGGATGTAGTCACAAAGATTGAAAAAGGAATGCTGAGATGGTTTGGCCATTTAGAAAGGATGAATGAAAGAAGCTTGACCAAATAAGGTAAACCTGGCCTGTGTGAATGGAACAACCGGAAGGGGAAGACCTCGTCGAACATTCTCTGACCAAATCGGAGACGTTCTCAAGGAAGGACAGGTCAGAAGTAAGTACAGTAAGTAAAGCGGCGAGCATGTATGATGAATATAATGACAGTAATTGAGGCAAAAGACGTGTGCAAAGATCGTGACAAATGGAAATCCGTTGTCTCTGCCTACCCCTCTGGGAAACAGGCGTGATGTGGTGATGAGGCGTATGTATGTACATATAATAGTAAGTTGAAACGAAATAAGTTTATCACAGTCATTCAATCAGTTTATCACGTCCTCCTAGCTGAATTCCGGCCACTTTGGCGGTCTGTACCCATAGAGACTAACCATCCGCGTGAGACATATCATAGTGCACAAGAGAGTGCGTAAATACAGGAGCACTTTGTATTCCATCACTCTCATGATCCGTTGGAACGACTAGCGACACGACCAGAAAGACGGCAGGGACAGGACCGACGGCGTTATGTGCACGGGGGTATAAAACCGCCAATTCCCAGACTTCGGGTTGATACTAAGAAATGTTTCTTTTTGCAGTAAAATTCCAAAATCACTTTTGGCCCGACCCGGGTTTTGAACCTAGTACTTCGTTATCTGCGTTTGAACACGCTACCGCTAGATCAAGGCGGCATATTTGTACTACGCTGATAAAGCATAGTACACACGGCTACAGATCAAGCTATAAGTTTCCAGTATAAGCTGATCTCGCGTTGTATAGGATTTCCATACAATGACAGGTCAGCTTATATTGGAAATGTATAGCTTGATATGAAGCCGTGCGTACTAGAGGCTGCCCTCGAAGTTGTATGTTCTATCCTAGGTAAATATAGTTCTCTACAACTTCGAAAGCAATATCCAACCTAATTAATACTACAAATATTACGACGCCAAATGTTTAATAAACATTGGAACACCTGTCAGTGTTATCTTTCATTGTTTTTTTTTTTCAAAGAGTATTTTCGTAACATTATATGAGCGCAGAAAAGACATAACTATAAATTAATATAAGTAATGGTGGTCCAGCAACAAATCTCAACTAAGAATAACTATGGGGTATATGCTATGGGGAACATATTGTAGAACTTATGTGAGTTTGGACTCTGTTCTCACTGTCCTGACATAACCGGGAAGGAAACCTTTGCAGAACCGACAGTTTATTGTGCTTTCCAAGGTATTTGCTTCCAGAATACAAGCTGCTGGGTACAGAAACCAGCAGTTCATATTCTGGAAGCCACTGCCACTATAAGCGATGGGATCTGCACAGGTTTCCTTATTTGAATAATCTGAACAACAACCTAACCTAGAATTGGAACCCAGAATCTCACCACCGCAAAGGTGCACAAATTGGCACTGGAAAGTTTACAATCAATATAAATAGTACTAAACAACGAAAGAAGATTATTTTTAGGTTTCATATTTCAGCCGAATTAAGTTCACAGCTGGACAAATGCCTCCCTAAATGATTTCCACACTGCATTGTGTGCATCATTTGAAGGGATAAGCCATAATCGCCACGCTTGGCAGACGGATTGGCGATCGCACTAAGATTGTCATAGTACTGAAAAGAACGCTGTTGCCCGTTCTTTGGAATATATTCCCTCGGGAAGACTTCTACGCCCCCCACGGGATGAGTTGGGGCGGTGATATTATTCTTGGCCGTCAGGCACACAGCCAATAGGTTTACTTCAACCTAATATGTATTCCCATTAATCAACGCGAACGGTGAGCATTAAATACTTTAATTCAACGTATAAAATAGTTATATACTTTTTATATATTGAATTTAAGTATTTAATGTAATAGTCTTACTTATATAATCATAATATAACAAAGAGAGAACATTAACATTGAGCCTCTTATTAGATACTTATTTTAACTGTAACATTTCAAAATTACGTGTTATACAGTATTTTAATATAATCTGTTGATTGAAACAATACAAATACGTACAGACGCCAACACATCCAGATACCCCTATCTGTCAAATTACTTTTATAGATTTTCAACTTTATCTCATAAGCATAAGGTTCACTTCCAATTGGGGAAATTTGACTGATTGGGGTAGCTTGATGTGCTGGCGGCTGGACATGCTAGCAAAACAATTTTCAATTTTATGAGGGGTATATTATCAACCCTTTATTTATACTATATACAAACGTATGTTATGATCATAATCATCATATCAGCCGAAAGACGTCCACTGCTGCACAAAGACCTCCCCCAAGGATCTCCACAATAGCTGGCCTTATTCTGCCCGCATCCAGCGGCCCCTACTAACTAAGTATCTATAGACACGTTTCAACTAAGGCCCAAATGTGCATTAATATTTTACTATGAATCGCCGCTAAACAATAAAATGGCAACTATATGCTGTATCACGTTTCTCTTTTTAGTGTTTAGCTAGTATACAAGGCACCGCTATCATCAAGAGCAGAAGGAGAACAGACATCATTTTACCTTTACCAAACATCTTGCATACACTACGAATAAAGTATCACCGAGATCTCCATATGAACAACGCCTTCAAATCTTTAAAATAAACTCTTTACGTGAACGAAGAAAGCTACAGGATCTAATGTTTCTCTTCAAACTAACTAACAATAAATTAGATTGCTCTGAACTGATTACGCGCGTAGCTCTGAATGTACCATTTAAATTACCCAGATATCCTATTACGAACATGTATCACATTCAACCTTCCAAAACCAACATCGGGATAAACTCACCGCTCAATAGGGTTTGTAGAGAGATGAACTCTTTCATGGAATCTGTACCGGATGCCGACATACACCATGATTCCTTAAATTGTTTCAAGTCCAAAATCTTGAAGTCACTCAAAACTACTGTTAAGTCGTCGTAGGTATTTCATTGTTCTATAACCTAAATAATCTCAAGTGCCGATTATTCGTCTAAATTTGGAGAATGTTGGTTAACCCGTAATTGGCTAGTGTGTAAGTCTAATTTGTTAAGAAATTATTCATAAGATATATATTGTATGCACAAGCTGTGGGCAAACCTGAAGTTAATAAATAAATAAATAAAGATAAAAAAATCATTAAGGGACATAATATTATATATATATATATATATATATATATATATATACAGCGCTCAATAGAATACTACATAAATAAAAGGGCTCGTCTCTTATTTTAGTGACTTGCCCGCCTGGCCAGTAGGGCCCTATCAGAAAGCCACGGGAGTGGGTCTATTCTACTACTTAGTATTTCAGTAGGTTGTTCCTGTCTCTTCAGACGTACAGTGATATCCTATCCCTCTTATATATTTCAAATGCCTCCTTCATCCAGTGGTAGTGTGACTAGCTGGACTCCATTTATTGGGATTTTAGTGATAAGACAAACTAATAACTAAATAGCAGTGTGGAAGTTAACGGTATTATACTCTGTGCTTAGTAGGGCAGTTAGTGTTGTCGGTATTCTTCATGAACCACTGTGGCACCACGAGCATATTTACAGAATGTGCCAGTCAAACAGCTCGACCTGTGAGGAGAAAAACGAGTGAATAATGTATATATAGAAACATTTAGGATAGACTACATTAGGTCATCATATTGATCATCATTTGATTATTATAGGTCATCATTTCACCCCTGGACTCAAAGATGATGATGACTTGGAAAGGGAACGAAGGGCGTTGTCAGTGAGAGCGAACATGTTAGCTCGCAGGTTTGCACGGTGTTCAAGGACAGTAAAAATCACTCTTTTTAGAGCCTATTGCTCCTCTTTCTATACGTGCTCCTTGTGGGCTAAATATACCCAAAAATCTTACAACGCTCTTCGTATCCAATACAACAACGCGTTCAGGGTGCTGTTGGGACTGCCACGTTTCTGTAGCGCATCGGGCATGTTTGCTGAAGCCAGAGTGAACTGTTTCTACGCCACAATGCGCAAACGGTGTGCATCCCTGGTGAGCAGGATTCGTGGCCACTCTAACAGCATTCTGGCCATGATCGCAAGCAGATTTGACTGCCTATAAATGAATCACTGCTGCACTGTTCCTCACGGAATGGGGCATCAATGATTCATGTATTCCAAAGTTATGTAAACAAAATTTTAGCTATATTTTTACTAACATAGAATAAGTCTTATGTATTACTAACAATTTTGAGTCTTTGGTAACTTGAATAAATAACTTTATTATCATTATTATTATTAGTTGACACACTGACATTAGTATATTACAACCATTAGCAGTGTGGTTTCCGGCTGAGGAGAATAAAAGGGTCACCCCATAGGCCCATGGGTGTCGTTAAAGGCGACTAGCAGCGGCTCCTGTGTACTAACCACTACTTAACTGGGGTCGCCAACTCTTATGCCAAGCGCGGTGACTACAGAAGATTTTCTCCTCCTCCAAATAAAAACGTTATAAAAACCTTTGGAGGTCTATGTCCAGCAGTGGACAATATCAGGCTGATGATGATGATTAGCATATCCATTACTAGGGCCTCTACCGACTAAGTCGCCGAACATCGATTTCTTAAATGGCGTTCAAATAAAAAAAGGTTAAAAATTAGTGAATCAATCTTTAAATCGGCTTCAACATTGACAATCGATTCCGGACCATTTATGACGTCACATGTGCTCATGGAAGCCGATTTAACGATTGATTAAGTCATTTTTAACCTTTATTTATTTGAACGCCATTTAAGAAATCGATGTTCGGCGACTTAGCCGGTAGAACCCCTCGAGGTTAGCAAGTCGTTGCGTCTAAGATATTAGCGAACTAAAGTACGAACAAGCTATTTTCAGTGATTGGGGAAGAGTGGAAGAAATAGGGGCCAGCACAAAAGATCGTCAAGGGTCAAAGTGCTCTACAAAAGTACACTTGAACAAATTAAGATAAGGGGATTTACATTATTTATTCAGTGTTTTAAGCTCTCTTTGAATGTTCACGCAACGAAATGTCAGGCTTTTGCTAGTAGATATAAAGTAGGTTTTCAAACGTACACAAATCTCTCTGCGATATTTTGATTTGATTTTGATAAGTGATAACTTACCTATCATTTAAACCTTAAAACTTATTTTCATATAATCACTTGCAATCTGCACTGCCGTTATCTATTAATAAAATATATGCATTAAAAATTAATTTAAAAAATATTTATGTAAGACACTCAAAGGTGAGTTATACAATTATCGCCAGGTTAAGTGATATAATGTCCTCCTAGCCTAATTACGACCACGGTGGCCAGTCTCAATGGTGATCAGCCATCTGCGCGGGACATATTATAGTGCTGAAATGTGTGCGCAAACACAGGAGCACTTTCGACTCTATTACTCTCATGATCCTATGGGACACCTAGCGACAGAACCGGAAAGAGGTCAGGTACATCACCGATGGCTTTACGTGCTCTCCGGGGCATGCACGGGGTATAATACCGCCAACTACTAGACTTCGGGCTGATGCTGAGAAATTTTCCTTTTTACAGAAAGGTCCCAAAATCACTTTTGGCCCGACCCGGGACTTCAACCCTGGACCTCGTTTTGAGCGGTTGAACACGCTACCGCTAGACTGACGAGGCAGACAATAAAGGTCAGTGGATATACTAAGACATTGAAAGGGTATTTACGCAAGTAGTAATGGTAATGTTCGCGATGCAAATGTATTCACTGATATGTTTTTGCGATGTTGTCTGTACTGGAAATTTGAGTTCTGGGAAATATGACACTCAATTTCGTTTTGACAATCACTGGAAAGAACGAAGGGTTTTTGTTCACTCCCAATCTTAACTGGCGCCTTCTATTAACAAAATGTTAATATATTTAAAAAAAGTAACTCAAATGTGAGTTATACAATTATCGTCAGGTTAATGGATATGCATCGGTAGATATTCCTTAATAATAAATTATGTATGTATTTATGTATATTTGTATTTTTATCGTATGTATATCATCCTACACACTCATTTCTTCCTCTCTTCCAAAATCTCCTCTTGCAGGTCTACTGGAAGAGATTTCTTTAGAAATAAGTAGTACCTTTGCACAATGTCTTCTCTTGTTTATTCTTTCTTTCTTTTATACTTTTAGTGTGTACATAAATTGGAAATAAATAATATTAATCATTTTAATGTTGTGTTTCCGAGAGTGAGTAAGGTCGCCAGAGCTCATTGGGGTAGAGGGAAGGGTCAGCAAAACTTGTTAACTTTTAAAGGCCGGCAACGCACCTGCGCCACCTCTAGTGTTGCGAGTGTCCATGGGCGGCGGTTATCACTTACCATCAGGTGACCCACTTGCTCGTTTGTCGTCCTCTGATATAAAAAGAAAAGTATACTTAGACATTGAAAGGGTCTTTACTACGCAAGTTGTAATGATAATGTTCGCAGTGCAAACGTAATTACAGTTTTTTTTTTTTTATTGTTTATTCACATTCAAGTTACATTAATGTTTTTTATCTTATTAAACGCCAAACGGCTAACGCAGTTTGTAGGCGACACGCTCTTATTCATTCTAAAATCTAACTTAAATGCTTATAATATTTATATTGTTTTGCTAAGTTGTCAGTACTGGAAATTACAGTAATGAGGAGATATGATACTCAATCATAAATAATTTTAACAATCACAGGATGAATAAACGAATGGTTTTTGTTTATTAATAAAACTGATTTGTTTTTCTCTGATTGTTGACTGACGCAAAGGTATGAGGAAACAGGAAATTAATCGCCCTATTTAGTCCTGGTTGCTGGTATGACGCTAAATTACGAGTGTGCCAACGGTGAGTGTTAAAATGTTTAATAGAGTAAAGTAGTAAGTATTACTTTATTCACTCTGGGTTTTTCAAATCAAATCAAATCTAATCTAATCGTTTATTTGCATAACACAGGTTACAAGTGATGGTAACATTTTTTTTTTAAATTTGATCTACCTCTGTGTTTTAAGTTTCGGTAAGTTGCTGAAAATTATTTATTCTAGATTTTTTTTTTTGGAAAATACTTGACTAAAACTTATTTTTATTTCTTTTTTTTTACAACGCCCGCATTAGGCATTTTTATCCTTGTGTCGCGGGGTACTTTACAAACAATTATAACAGACGAACATAAATTACATCCAGACTCAGAACAACTGTTTATAGGCCACACAAAAAGTCCGCAGCGGGACTCGAACCCGCGACACGAAGCGGCGAGGCGACTGTCTAAGTCGGTGCGCCACACGACATATATTGTTGGTTCATCTGTTTCTTTACAATCATAATCAAACAATTTCAATTTCTTTATTTGCTCATGGTAATGAAGATGTTAAAAAATATGTTAAAATATAAGAAAAATAAGAAAAAAAACGGATTAATTAATCGTATCTACAAACTTTTTCTCAGCTTTTTAATATAATAATATGTTATATGAACTGACAAATAGTTGCACATTACGAAGATATAAAGATTCCTTGAGGGACTATGAAGTTTTTTTATTCATGTAGACTTAGAAAAGTGCTTGTAAATAGTCAGAACATGTTTGTAGTAATATAGTTGTATACATTATTATTTCTAGTTACATAGATTAGGTACGCATTGTATTGATTGTATGAAAACATTTATAAAATAGCTAGCTTTTATTAAGTTATTGTCAAAGAGATTATGTTTAAGTTTAATTATCAAAATGTATAATTTAGCTATTTTTTAATACATATTGGTGAATGGTTCTGTCTATATTAAGGTATTATTATTATGGCGGACCTTGTGTTAATAACGACGGTCGCGCTTTAATGCTACCACCGGATCCAATGCGCCCCAACTGAGAAGACCCAGCGAAACAAACTCAGTGGATCTACTACCGGTTTCAACACGACCCAGTTGAGACGGTCCGGCGAAACATACTCAAGCGGACATATGAATGAATGAATCTGACAAAATTATACTTATTTGCAGTAAATAAAAAAGCCTTTTAGGTAGTGACGCGTCTGCGCTACATACTACTCTACGTTATCAATAGGTTATACACGGGTTACACTGTGCGACGCAACACAATAAAACGGTCGTACATTGCGCGCGCGCGACTGATCGTCCAAACATACGATTAACAAAATCTCGTTCGTATATTTCAGTGAAGTGTGTCGTTAACTAACAGTTAAGTGTGAGACTGGAACCGTTAATTAATTACATATTACTGCGGTGAGTTTAAAAAAAATATATGTATAAAGGTACGATTTATTTACAAAAAAATATTTTACCCTAGAGTTTTAAATTAAATTGTACTAATGATATTAAGTAAATATTCAAAGAATATAATTTTAAATAAAACTTATTTATTATTAACGTGTTTAAAATGATTTAATAAAATAGAATAGGTACTAATGTATTCTATTTAATTAATTATATTCTTTAAAATTATATTCGAGCGTTAAATGGCGTGGGATGACTAGTGGTTAAGGTAGTCGCATCGCTTGTATCTCAGCGCTCTTGTGTTTGGGGTTCGATCCCGGCTCAAGACAACTATTTCATATCCCCATAAATACTTGTTCGGAGTATAGGTGTGTTGAGTGTCCGTAAATCGAATGTTTGTATTGTTCCTCTTGATACAACAAGGATTAATTTCCTTAATCCACTGTCTTAAAAAAAACTGATCATTATTCACTTATTCAAAATTAAATAAATAAAAAAATAGATAATTTTCACTATAACCAATAAATATGTAAAATAACTTTGTAAAATGGATTCTGATAATTTAGCTGACATTTTTGTAAGACAGAAAATCTTACTGATATTATAAATTGGAAAGTTTGTGAGTATGGATGGATGTATGAATGTTTGTTACTCTTTCAGGCAAAAACTACCGAACGGATTTTGATGAATCTGTGTGGTTATATAATATAGGTTTACTTTTGAATAACACATAGGCTATAATTTAAAAAGTTTAACGCGGGTAAAACCGTGGGGCGCAGCTAGTTATATATACTGTAGCCTAGTTAGTAGTGCTCCTGCCTACGAAGCTGGTGGTCCTGGGTTCGAATCCCGGTAAGTGCAAATATTTGTGTGATGAGCACGAATATTTGTTTCTGAGTCATGGATGTTTTCTATGTATTTAAGTATTTATATATCTATATAAGTATGTATATCGTAGCCTGGTACCAATAGTACAAGCTTTGCTTAGTTTGGGTCTAGGATGATCTGTGTGAAATGTATAGATAAAATATCAGGGAAATCGTGCAGACGCCAGCACATCCAACTACCCCAATCTGTCAAATTTCTTTTATAGATTTTCAACTTTATCACAAAAGCATAAGGTTCACTTTCAATTGGGGAAATTTGACAGATTGGGGTAGCTTGATGTGCTGGCGTCTGTACTTACGTCACAAAGGTAAAAATAAAAGGCTTGTGAAGCAATTTGAAAATTGAACAGAATATCCATTGTTCATCGCATTCATTATTATCTATAATTTATGTTGTTTTGTAGTCCTTTGTAGTTATGAGAAATCTTTGCTTATACTCGCACAAGTGGCCAACGTTCCAAGTTCAATGCTAGACTTCCATCCGATGACCTTTGCAAACATACATTAACATAATAGTAATATTATCAAGTTTTCTCATTGTGTTTGCTAAGTCTTATTTCTGTATTGACGTTAAATTCATAACGTCAATACAGAAATAAGAAATATTAAGATCTTTAAATTTAATTTTTATACTTTTAGTTAAAATTAGTTATAAGTTAGACGGTTAATTTAAGTTAGTTTAATTTAGTTTATTATATGAAATAGCTTACAAGTTATATTTTAGTTTGTTGTTAACGTAGGTTTTGTTTTAGTACTTATCCTGTCTGCACCTCTGCCTGAGCAGGCAATATTTTTGTATAAAGCCATAAGTAAACTATATAAAGTAAAAGCCATAACTGATAGTATGTACTTACTCATTAATGTAAACTTGTTAATTTTGTGTTTCTTGTATTGTGTTTAGAGTATTTTGTAAGATCAACAGGACTGACATAGTCAAATATTGACTCAAAGTCCCGAAACATACAAGAATAAAAAAATAAATAAAAAAAAACATGTGGGTTCACCTCGGTTAACCCACACGTTGGTGGAATTTTCCCAGTGGGCTCTAGGGACCTTATTTACACGTAGGACCGTAAAATGAACAAAATAGTCCTCTTCCTTAAGTAAATTCTGTAAGATGGAGGTAGTCCCCCAGTCAAGTTATGACTAGCATGCCTCGTTGGTCTAGCGGTAGCGTGTTCAACCGCAAACAATGAGGTCCTGGGTTCAAATCCCGGGTCGGGCCAAAAAGTGATTTTGGGTTATTTCCGTAAAAAAGAAATTTCTTAATATCAGCTGAAGTCTGGGAGTTGGCGGTATTATACCCCGTGCCTCGGAGAGCACGTAAAGCCGTCGGTCCTGTACCTGATCGCTTTCCGGTCGTGTCGCTAGTCGTTCCATCAGATCATGAGAGTGATGGAATAGAAAGTGCCCCTGTGTTTGCGCACACACCTGTGCACTATAATATGTCCTGCGCAATTGGCTAATCTCCATTGAGACTGGCCGCCGTGGTCGAAATTCGGCCGGGAGGACATCATCATCATGCTCTACCTCGGTTAAACTTTCTTAACTCAAATTATGGAATATACGTATGGTGCAGCGGTTAAGACAGTCGTCTCGGCAGTTTGTGTCCTGGGTTCGATTCACCCACAGGACAACTATTTGTGTGACCCATAAATAGTTATTCTGAGTCTGGATGTGCTTTGTGTCCATCAATTATATGTTTGTAAAGTACCCCGAGACACAGGGATTATATACCTAGTGCGGGCGTTGTCTTAATAAAAAGTTAATGCTAGTAAAAATACAGGATACCAGTCTATTTATTCCTATATAACAAATAAGTAATAATCTCAAAAATGGGAAATCATAAATTCAATCGTCCGGCGGGTCGCGAACCTGCACCATCTACCAATCCGGGGTAGGCGCTCTGCGTTAAGCTACAAACGATACACGCCGGCAGATCAAATTTAGGATTCCCATGTTAACACCCTTCCGGAGGATGTAGGTTTTTGGTAGATGGTGCAGGTTCGAGACCCGCCGGACGATTGAATTTATAATTTCCCATTTTTGAGATTAGATAAATGCTTTGCATTGCGAATAATGCTATAAAAATTAAAATAAGTAATAATCATAATGGATCATGGATTTAGATTGCATAATTATCTTGGCTAATTACTTGATAATATAAGATAATTATTATAATAATGGACTTCGACTTTTATATGATCATGTTATTATTAAAGGTGACCTCCAATCAATGAAGTAAATCTTACAATATTGTGTTTATTTTTTAAATTTACTACTTTATTTATTAATATTTTATCGGTTATGTATGTAGTATGTATAGTATAGGAAAGATTTTGGAGTCCTAAATGCAGCCAAAACATCGTGGTAGTACATGAAAGGAAATATCGTGGTCAACTCAGTATAATCTAAATGGATGGAAGATTAAAATTCAAGTAAAGGTCTTATGGTCATCTACTGTGATAAATTATATAACAGTAAATATATAATATAATATATAATAATATCTGGGGACAATGTCACACAGATCATCCTAGTCCCAAACTAAGCAAAGCTTGTACTTATAGGTACCAGGCGACGTAATACATACTTATATAGATAGATAAATACTTATATACATAGAAAACATCCATGACTCAGAAACAAATATTCGTGCTCATCACACAAATATTTGTACTTACCGGGATTCGAACCCAGGACCACCAGCTTCATAGGCAGGAGCACTACCAACTAGGCTACGGTGACCGTCAAATGAGCATAAGACGAAAAAAACATTTCTTTCCTTAAATAAACTTTATCCTTTTATCGGATTAGCTGTGTCCTGCGGTTATACCTGCGTTAAACTTTATAAATTATAGCCTATGTGTTATTCCAGGGTTTTCTGCTAATTCCATACTAAATTTTATTAAAATCGCTCCAGCCGTTTAGACGTGAAAAAGTGACAAACATACATACTCACAAACTTTCGCCTTTATAATATTAGTGTGATTATTAATGTACGAGTAAGTAAATCAGTGTTAAATATTACACTATATTTGAAAGTTAACAACAATATGTAGAATTTATGGCTAACAAGAAAAAAACATATATGTTTTGATTACTCATACAAATATACATACATAATGTCAGTTAGAGATTGGCGTGGTCTTGTCAGGCTGCTGATTTTTTATAAGATTTAGACCCCTAAAAATTATTTTTAATCTATAGTTCTAGGGTGTTTTTTTAATTATTTTTTTTATTTATAAGGTACAAAGGTAATCGTAAGAACTAGAACTGTGTCCCACAAAACAGTATATACTATTTGACTGTGGAATCAAGATAAAATAATACTATGCTAAAATCATTTTTATACGGTGTTAATGTATTTAGGTCTATGGAGTACTTCTCAAGTATTAAATTTACTTTCGTTCAATGTATGGTTCCTAATAGATATTTATGCAACTGTTGTTCATTGGTGTTCTTGGCTCAGAAAATATAATTCGTTTGAAATGGTTGTTCATCGTGTCATCCGAATGACTTCCACAGCTGGACAAAGCCCTCTTCCCAACAGATTTGTTAATGGATTGTATCCATATTTTGGAGGGATATGCCATAATCGCCACGCTTGGCAGACGGGTTGGCGAGCGCAGTATGATGATCATCGTACTATAACGATCTGTTACTCCAGATGCCTTCGGGATCTTTTGATATTGGAATAAAATACGTAGATTTCAACTTGGATTATATTATTTTTACTTTTACTATATCACGTTACAGCATGTTCACTCTTAGGATTCTGTCGTAGACTCTGACAGATAAAATTATATCTATCAAACTTATTTTTAAATGTTTCTTTTTAATACGTTTTCCTTGACGAACGAAGGTGCAGGACCATGAAGATCGTCACAGTACACAGAGAGACGCTGCTGCCCGTTCTCTGAAAGATAATCTCTCTGAACGACTTCTATACCCCCACAGGATAAGATGGGTGGTGATACTCTTTGCCGTCAGCCACTCAGCAAATGACTGTTAGTGTGTTAATAATGTTAATACGCTTTTAGAATAATTTATCATCATCATGTCAGTTAAAGTACGTCCACTGCTGGACAAAAGCCTCCCCAAAGAATAGGATGATAAGCCATAATTGCCACCCTTGCCATAATTGTCACAGAAAAAGGCTGTTGCTCGTTATCTGGTAGGTATTCCCTCGTACGATTTGGTCGCCCCCCACGGGATGAGATGGAGTGATGATATTCTATGCCGCCACCACACTGCAATAATATTATAACGTATTCAATACTAAAATTAATCTTGTATTAGTTGTGAAATCAATTTGTATATATATGTATTCGCTAATATAGTACGTACTTGTATTGACATGCATATAACAGGCCAAATCCAAGCCAATACAGTAACACCTGTTCTAACAGAAATATGAATGATTTTATTAATTATTATTAGAATTGGCTGTTATTATGATTAACTGCTACTCATGTTTTTAAACTTTCGCGATTTGTACACATTTTTATATACTGTGGACACGGGTCTCATCCCACGGGTGTCCTCTCCACCGATCGTCACTATTACTCCAGAATAGTACGTGAAGCAGTTGAAATAAAGAAACATATCAATTTCAACCGGGAAGACGGATACCGCGTCTCACCATCTTGGAATCTGTAATAAAGAAGTGCCATCGGCGCGTAACCAACGTAGTGTGCCCGGGCGCTGATGTCATTAGTGTCGTGTGTACCGACAGTTTCGTAAAAGAAAATGAAAAATATCAAGACCATGCGAGGGTAGATACCGAAACCCGAGCTTCACGGAGACGACGCTGCTGAGCCACACCAGTCGACCCGTGACCACGGCTGGTGCAATCCATGCCGAAATGTCGGGTAACCAAGGTAATGATTTACCTAAATATTTATCGCGACGAGACCCGTGTCCACAGTATATAACTGCTACTCGTTTCTCAGCTACCTAATTATTGCCATATCCGTGGCATTACTCGGTGGTGCTATCAAAAGATCAGCGTTACAATAATTATTTACACTAACATATGCTTAAGTAGGCACTTCTTCGCAATTAGAAAATAAACCTTTTTTCTTTCGTTCTTTTTATTTACAGTAGCATATGCTGAAGTAGGCGATTGAAAGACAAAGTTGCATGCTTTTAATTAACACCTTACACAGGGCAACGCTGATTTAAACATGTTGGGGTGACTGACTGATTGAAACCTTTTGTCTTTCTTTCTATTTAATTCTCGGTAACTCTAAAAGTTCTGTTTTAATTATAATACTAACAGTGCTTTTCAAAACTGCCGCTTAACAGTCCTGTGTGCCCCATTGCTCTGCATAAAGAGGACAAAATACCGTTAATTCGCTAACATTGCCATTAATTCTTCTATGTTTATTGTACTATTTTATCATAAACCTTATCATTGAATCTATAAGATTTAGAGTCTATTTCACCGTTTGTTTTATTAACTGAGTCCAATAAAACTAAGTTCCGCTTAGTCCTGTTTAAATAATAATAATAATATCCTGGGAAATTATTCACACACGGCCATCTGATCCCAAACTAAGCAGAGCTTGTACTATGGAAACCAGATAACTGATATTTTACATATTATTATTTTCTTGTATAAATACATACTTATATTGATAATTACACACAGAATCAGGACAAACAGACATGTTCATGCACACAAATATCTGTCCTGGGTGGGAATCGAACCCATGACTTGCGGCGTAAAGGCAAGCATCTATCAACCACGCCAACTGGTCCGTTTATTTAGAACTTGGTTTTCATCACGCTGATTACTTCAGTCATGCTCTTATCGCTTTAATGGAAACAAAGTTTACCTCCATATTAACGTTAATCTTTATCTAGTCATAATCGAGTAAATAAAAACCGTGGTACCGTAGCCTAGTTGGTAGTGCTCATGCCTACGAAGCTGGTGGTCCTGGGTTCGAATCCCGGTAAGTGCAAATATTTGTGTGATGAGCACGAATATTTGTTTCTGAGTCATGGATGTTTTCTATGTATTTAAGTATTTATCTATCTATATAAGTATGTATATCGTCGCCTGGTTCTCATAGTACAAGCTTTGCTTAGTTTGGAGCTATGACGATCTGTGTGACATTGTCCAAGATATTATTTATTTATTTAATAAAGGTGTTGCTTTTTTATATAAAAAACAACGACCTCTGGGGAAGTTAATCCTTGTGTCGCGGGGTAATTTACAAACATATGTATACTGACGGTCACAAAGTACATCCAGTAAATAATAATATCTAGGGACAATGTCACACAGATCACAGATCATGCTAGCCCCAAACTAAGCAAAGCTTGTACTATGGGTACCAGGAGACGAGATACATACTTATATAGATAGATAAATACTTAAATACATATGAAACATCCATGACTCAGAAACAAATGTTCGTGCTCATCACACAAATATACACTTACCGGGATTCGAACCCAGGGCCACCAGCTTCGTAGGCAGGAGCACTACCAACTAGGCTACGGTGACCGTCAAGTAAATAGTTGTCTTGTACGGGAATCGAACCTGGGACACGGAGTGGCGAGGCGACTGCCTAAACCGCTGCGCCACACGTGCAGTTGAAATAGAATTATAGACCAAGACTCTTTTCCTTTAGCATTTTCATTACGTGACAGCAATTTTCTGTGACTCTACGAACAAAATATTTCAGTAGAGATACAAAATAACAATGAACGCGTTTAAAATATCTAGGCGTCGGAAATCGAGGTTTCCGAAATTGTGCTAAGCTTAACTTAGGCTGATTTCCTGAGCTTAACTTAGCCGTAGGCCAGCGCGTCTCAACAGCGCGCGCTTGACGCGCGGACCACTGTGAAACGAGGTTTAGTATCGCGCGTTTCTTTGCATTGTACAGTTAGGTATAATCGTCATCATGGAGACAAACCGACTAAAAGGTTTAGTTATTTATTTTTTATGGAAAAGAATGAAACGTAGAAGATTGCAAATTGTTCCGTTCAATGCCGCAAGGTTACTGACAGGCGCCTTCGTAACATAGTTCTCAGATTTACGAGACGATAGTTACAGGTTTTTCAAACATTTTCGTCTTTCGTCCAGACGCCCCGTTTCGAGGAACATCAAACTTTACTCATTTTAAGTGTACGCAACAGCGCGTGCGACCCCCGTTACTCTGAAACGCTAGCTGCCAGTAGAGAAGCTCGGACCGCGCGCGCTTTGGCAGTGCTGGCCGGCGGCGCGCGTTACACCGGCGGCGCGGTGGAACTGCGTGACTATGAAACGCAACTACTATCTAGTGTAATTGTAAGTGCGCGCGTCTGAACCGCGCTGCTCGGCGGCGCAACTGTAAAACCAGCCTTAGACTCTGTTGAGTTTTTGTTGGTGAAATGCACACTTGCGCTCTGGCCTAAGTAAACATAAACTGAAGGCGTTTACTTTAAACGGTGAAATCGCCTCCTAGTATCAGTGATAAAGAGTTGTGAATACTTTAAATACCGGAATTTGGAGACTCTTTCCAAGATATGCTTACACTTATATTATTACTTATATTTACACTTATATTTCTACATTTATTTATACATATGTTTCTATTTAACTTAGACACTGTTGAGTTTTTGTTGGTCAAATGCACACTTGCGCTCTGGCCTAAGTAAACATAAAATGAAGGCGTTTACTTTAAACGGTGAAATCGCCTCCTAGTATCAGGGATATAGAGTTGTTAATACTTTATATACCGGAATTTTGAGACTCTATCCAAGATATACCTACACTTATATTTGTAAATATATTTATACATATGTATCTATTTATATGTATGTATCTATTTATGTATATGTATAGTCGTATGACTCCTATTACGTGTTCGTACGTAATATTAGATTAATTTAGATTTATAACTTCTAATTGCAATTAGTACATCTTCCGCTATCTTCATTAGGCTATTTTCAATTCTGGCCCATTCAACGCAAAATGGTTGCCTGGAAGAGATCGCTTTTAGCGATAAGGCCGCCAATTGCTTAATAAGTTTATTTCTTTGTTTGTAACCATTGCTTTGTTTTACTTATTTTTGCAATAAAATGTATTTCTTCTTCTTCTACTTCTCATTTGTTGAACAAACAATTGTGAATTGTTCTCAAAATCAAATATCAAAATCAACCATCATCATGTCAGCAAAATGACGTCCACAGCTGGACAAAGGCCTCCCCGAAAGATCTCCACAATGGACTTGCGTCCAATCGCAAACGGGTTGGCAATCGCTGTATGATGGTCATATCATTGCATTCATTTGCGAAAACATGTAGGTAATTCGTAATTAGTTGTTAAAATATGATACTTTAAAATATGTTGTTAATACTGTTTGTTTTACAAATTAAAAAAAGAAAACCGGCCAAGTGCGAGTCGGACTCGCCCATAAAGGGTTCCGTAGCAGCAAGTATTTCAGTTGATTAAATGAAAGCAAATTGCGGTTTACGATTTATGACGTATAAAAAAAACCACTTGCTAGATCTCGCTCAAACCAATTTTCGTTGTTAGTTTGCATATGTTTAATGTACGTCATATATTTTTTTAGTTTTATCATTCTTTTATTTTAGAAGTTACAGGGGGGGGGGACACTAATTTTACCACCTTGGAAGTGTCTCTCGAAAAATGATATTAGAAACCTTAATGTCATTTTGAAGACCTATCCATAGACATGTATGACTAAGAAGAAAAATTTTTTTTTTGAGATTCTGTTCTATGTATGGAACCCCCCCCCCCCCCCAAATTAATGTTCTTTTTCTATTTTTGTGTAAAAATCTTAATGCGGTCTACCGAATACATCTACTTACCAAGTTTCAACAGTACAGCTCTTATAGTTTCGGAAAAAGTGGCTGTGACATACGGACGGACAGAGAGACATGACAAATCTATAAGGGTTCCGTTTTTTGCCATTGGGGTACGAAAACCTAAAAATGATGGTCATATATCTCGCTGCCTCCTGTTCCCTGGGAGATATTCCCTCAGGACAACCAAGGAACTCGAAATCTACCCCCTCACTGGATTATATGGGGTGGTGATACTTTTTGCCGACAGCAGCATAGCTAAAAGTCATCTGTTGGTGACTAATGCTGGATAAATAAGCTTGATAGAGAAATAGTTCCATTATCTTGTCGATTAAGTTGTTTTGTAGATTATGAATGTTTTGTTCGATAAATGTATTATTTTTTAGCTCATTATTACAAATTATCGGAGATAGGTATGTACGTAGTTATTACTTAATCAAAACAGATGTGTATACCTTTATTATTTTTTTACTCATGCCTAGAGGAGGGAATACAGTTATTTTATTTATTTTTCTTAAGAAGACCAACAGCTTTCAGCGACATTTTGGCTTTATATGTTATACGTTACAGAGAGCTATCTAATAGGTCTCCACGCATAACACATTGCTTACAAATATATATGTGGTATTCTAAAATAATCTATATATAACTATCACATATACACAACTGGCAAATATTTGCCAACATGTGCGCTTTCCACCTGAAGTTTGATGAAATGAAACTGGACGCCAACGTCGCTCGCTGGGCGGTCACTGTGCTTAACCTTAGCCGCACCAAGCGGCATCTTGACCGCGCCGTCCTTCTAGGCTTTTGGGAAACACTAGATAAGCACATGATGAAGAATAAACCACATCTTAGGTTCTAAGTCTGTTGTAGCTATATAGTTTATCTAATAGATAGTATGTAATATCTTGTAAATATCAAAATGCCTTTAAAAGCAAAAATCTAAGTCAATTCATACCATTTAAGAAATATTTTGGCAACTCGAATATAGAGGTCTAATTTATTGGTATATTACAATTTTAATAATATATGACAATATGATGATATATGGGTTTTTATACTTAAATACTAGCTAACTTTGGACCATATGGTTAATACACCATGTAATATTTAGTATCAATATCATAATATATAAATCTGACGTGCCTAGTAAACTTATTTATATACAATATTACAGTTGATATTACGCTTAAATTGTGTATACTTTGTGTGACTTTACCACCTATAGACTAATATAAATATTCCAAGTTATAGAAATGAAATAAAATATGGATTTTAATGAAGTTTTTTTATTATTTTTATATCCCTGAGCATGCCTCGTATAAATGATACTATATGTTATATTATTTAGTTTGTTGTGACTATATAATTATCTGTTAGATAATGTTTATTCTGTTTTTACCCAAATACAAAATAAAGCCAAAATATTTCAAATGGTATCGAACTGCCCAAAGATCTGTGATCTTTGTTTATTGACAACAATAAATTGTTGAATATTAAAAAAACATATAATAATGTCCTCCTAGCCGATTTTCGATCGCGGCGGCCAGTCTCAATGGAGACTAGCCATCTGCGCGGGACATATTATAGTGCTCAAGTGTGTGCGCAAACACAGGAGCACTTTCTATTCCATCACTCTCAGGATCCAATAGGACGGCTAGCATCACGACCGGAAAGAGGTCAGGCATTGGACCGACGGCTTTACGTGCTCTCCGAGGAACGGGGGTATAATACCACCAACTGCCAGACTTCGGGCTGTATTTAGATATTTTTCTTTTTACAGAAAAATGACAAAATTACTTTTGGCCCAACCCGGGATTTGAACCTGGGACCTCGTTATCTGCAGGTGAACACGCTACCGCTAGACCAACGAGGCAGTCAAATAGTCAAATATATACATATAACGATATAATATATTTTGCATTTGGTATATTAAAAGATGAGGAACACCAGACAGGTTTCTAATTACGAGTTATTAGTTATATATTTTTGGTATATACTTAATATAAAATTTAAATATTTTACAGTAGGTGCATTACGATTGCCATGACTCATCCAATTTTGGCGTTGTTGGTAAATGCTTGCCTTTCATGCCGCAGGTCGCGGATTCAATTCCCACATAATAATATGACAGATATTTTTGTACCTAACCATGTATATTTGTTTTGAATCTGGGTGTAATTATCTATATAAGTTTTTACAAAAAAAGTAGAATATTATGTAATATTTCAGTCATCTGGTTTCCATAGTACAAGCTCTGATTAGTTTGGGATAGCTGTGCGTAAATAATATCCCAGGATATTATTTACGCACATAGACTATTTTCCACCAATGCTAATGAATATGATTGGTGGATTCCAAACGTAGTATACCATAATATCTCTGGTCGAAAAGCACCCATAGGTTTCGAGGTATAAAATATATCAACATAATTGATAAATTTAGTTTCAGAATTCATAATGATAATATTGTGTTTACGAAAACGACAAAAAATAACTTTCACTAACGCTGTGTAGTACAAATGTTACTGTGCATTGACCTGTGAAACATTGTACGAAGTATATTGTTTACACAGCTTATAAATATAAACTGATTTACGACCACATGCTGTAAACAACTTACACAATAAAAATAATACAGCCCTAATAATACACGTTGTACCTTTTATTCAGTAATAGATAATTATTCTTTTCAATAAATATAATAATTTCACCCGAATAACTTCAACTGTTATACAAGAGTTCTCCCAAGAGTGAGAGGATATACCATAATTGCCACATTTGACAGAGTTCATTGAGGGGATTTAGTGTTATTGAAACAACTGCATTCGATTAATTATGATTTATTACTCTCCTTAGGAATGAATAACATAGTTTTATATTAGATCTATTACACACACATACTACTAGATAGATACTAAGATACACACATACATATTACTACACCTCACCTCGGGGGTGAAAAGAAAAAAAAAAAAAATGTTGTAACAATATTTTTTTTTGTATAAATTTTATTACTGTATATAAAAGTTTTATTATTGTTATGTTATATATGGTTTTGTTTTATTTTTATGGATTACATAAGGTTTATTATTTTTCATAATTTTAACATTAACACCTAAATCCTCCAAAACAACAAATGGTCCAAGCCATTTAATATCTAACTTACTTGCTGTTTCATTTTTAATTAATATTAATTGTCCATTATTATATGTTACATTATTGACATATTTGTCATAAGAAGACTTACGATTCTGCTTACTTAATATTAGGTTATTACGAGCATCTTGTTGTGCTACTTGCAACTTATATTTAAGGTCTAAAGGATAGCTTTCTGGGTTATATAAAGGTTCTATGCATTGACTTACTCTAGATGGTATTACACTAGGCCTACCAAAAACCAATTCAAAGGGCGTATATTTTGTTTCCGTATGAACCGTATTATTAAAACTATAGCACCAAAATGGTAACCAATGACTCCATGTATCTTTTTGACCATTACAATGTATTCGCAAAAATGCTCCTAAATTTTTATGTGTATTTTCAAGTGCACCGATAGATTGGTGATGATATGCTGTAGAAGTCAATTTATTTATTTCTAAAATTTTACATACCTGTTCCATTACTGAAGAAACAAATTCGGTTCCACGATCTGTCGCCATGGCATTTGGTATTCCAAATCTTAAAATAAAATTATCAACTAAAGCTTTTGCTATACTTACGGTTTCCTTATTTTTTAAAGGATAAGCTTCAATAAACTTGGTTAATTCGCATTGTATTGTTAAAATATATACGTTACCTTCAATGTCTTTCTCAAAAGGACCTACGACGTCAAGATAGATCTTTTCAAAAGCATATGAAGCCGTTGTAGTTATCTCCATGGGCGCCTTGATATACCTACAATGCTTCATTTTTTGACATTTAACGCATTTAGCTACAAATTCTTGTACATCAATGTCTAAACCAGGCCAATAAAATTTTCTTTTTATATTATTGTTCATTCTACGCACACCTGCATGTCCCGCTGTGGGTAGTAAATGAAAATCTTGTAAAATATAGTTTCTTTCCTCCTTATTATCAATTCTCCTAACTCCTCTTAATACAAAAATTCGGGGACCGGTCCAATTATTATTATCTTTAATTCCTCTTAATAAATCTTTTATAAAGTCTTCATATTCTTTATTTCTTACTATGCATAGTTCATTTATATTTATATATTTGCAAAAATCATCTAACTTAGTCACAAATTCGTCTCGCGTAAATTGTGCTCTAAAGTTGAGATTAATAAACAATATTTTCTTATTCTTATTGTAAATAAAGCATTCCTTTTCTTCATTTATATTATTTTCAGCTCTTAATTTTTCCAATTCGTCACATCCTATAAAAGTCATTTCCACAGTATTACTAGGTATTTTTAGCACCTCAACTACTCGTGGTTGATCAGGCCACGCCTCATTGGGCTTGCTACAACTAGCTTTTATAGTTTGGTTGTCAAATTCTAAACGCTTTTTTTCCGCTCTTGTCATTACTAGTATGATTTCGTCATTCATTTGTTTTAAACTATCTGATGTTATAATTATTCTAGATAACGCATCAGCAACGCTGTTGTCTTTGCCCCTTATATATAAAATTTTAAAATTATACTCTTCTAATGCTAATCTGAATTTTAAAAGTCTACTTGATGGATCTTTCATTGAAAATAAATATACTAAAGGTCTGTGGTCAGTCATAATTGTAAATAATTTACCATAAACGTAAGGCCTAAAATATTTCACTGCCCACACAATGGCAACTAATTCCTTCTGAATGGTGGGGTAGTTAAGTTCAGCTTTATTGAGTGGTCTACTTGCGTATGCAACTGGTTTCATATTTTTATTGCATAACACTGCGCCAATGGCTGTGCCAGAAGCGTCAGTTTGTATAACAAATTCATTATCATCAGAAAAATCTGGAAAAACTAAAATTGGTGGTGTCATTAACTTATTTTTTAATTTTTCAAATGATTTTTGACAATCGTTAGTCCAAACAAATGGTTCAAATTTACGAGTTAACTTATTTAATGGGCACGTTATGTCTGCAAAATTTTGAATAAATTTCCTATAATAGTTACAAAATGCTACAAATCTTTTCACTTCATCTGTGTTAGTTGGAACTGGGCAATTTTGTAAGACTTTAACTTTTGATGGATCGGGTAAAACTCCATTTTCTGATACAAGATGGCCTAAATAAAGAATTTCTTTCTTCAAAAAGCTACATTTATCTGGATTCAATTTTAAGTTAGTTTTTCTTAACCTTTCTAACACGTCTGTCAAATTTTTGTTATGAATATCTAAATTTCTACCGAAAACTACTAGATCATCTAAGTATATGAAACATCTATCATGAGTGAGTCCAGACATGGCTACTGACATTACTCTACTGAACGCGCTGGAACTGGTCTTGAGACCCATAGGTAATCTCTTCATCTTGTACTGGCCAGTGTTTGTAGTAAACGCAGTAAACTCTCTACTTTCTTTATCTAAAGCTACTTGGTAATATCCTTGATTAAGGTCTAAATGTGAGAAATA
Organism: Pseudoips prasinana; assembly: GCA_951640165.1. Classification (NCBI taxonomy): domain Eukaryota; kingdom Metazoa; phylum Arthropoda; class Insecta; order Lepidoptera; family Nolidae; genus Pseudoips; species Pseudoips prasinana. Next base: position 32,110,346 of record OX621245.1, on the reverse strand, counting down.
GATAGAACCCGAAAGAGAATCTAAAATCTCTGTAATGTTCGGCAATGGGAATTTGTCGTCTACAATACAGTCATTTAATTTCCTGTAATCGACAACTAAACGCCATTTCTTTTCGTTATCGCTTTTCTTTGGCACCAGCAAAATAGGACTAGACCATTCGCTTTTCGCCTCTTCTATAATATCATTGTCAATCATTTTTTGAATTTCCTTATCCACCTCATTTTTTAATGAGTGTGGCAAACGATACTGTTTCACATAAACCGGACTTATGTTTGGTTTTAAAGTAATCGATTGCTCATAAACGTTCGTAGTCCTTAACTTATCACCGGGTAAAAAGAACACATCTGAATACTTAGAGCATAATTGTTGAATAGAAATGCGCTCTTCTACATTTAAATGATTTAATTTTAAAATATCTAATAATATTTTTGCTCGCTTTAAATTATTTTGATTTGATTTGAAATCGCAAATATGATAATCCTGAATTGAATGCATCTCTGGTTGAAACATTGGTAAAGATATACTATGTTCATTGCTGTTTAAAATTTTTACCGGTACTCTATTGTTTTTTATTCTACTAATACATCCAGCTAAAAACACATTTTCTGCCAACTGCTTGCTAGGGATAACACAATCATTATTAGCTAAAGCATTATTTAAAAGTAAATAGTGAATTGATTCACTCCGTGCAGGAATATGTAAAACTTCATTCGAATAATCGACCGTATCACGAAGTAATAAAGAATATTCCATTCCATATTTAGAAAACGTTATTATATTTCTTTCCAAATTAATATTCGTCATGTAATGACACAGAAAATCTAAACCTAATATTCCATCCGCCTTTAAAGGTATGGTATCAAATACATGAAGTTTGATATCAAAATCAACACAGTGTTGGTCATCACGATGAGTCAATGTGAGATTAATAAATCCTGATGACTGAATCTGACCCCCAATACCATTTATGATAGTTTCGTCTCGAATGATGCAACTGTTGCTAGGTACAGCATCTTTCTTTATGACGGATAATGATGCTCCGGTATCAACCAACCAAAAGTATCTTCTATTACCATTATACAAAGTCAAAAATTTCGCTTTACCACTTAGCGCTAAAATGTTATGTTTCAGATCGAAAAAACTGCATTGGATTCGTATTGGAACTTACAGACTCATTATTGCTAGACTGATTTGAATAAAACACTCGATGTGTATTACCCTTACCACGATTCTCGAACCTCGATCGATTTTCACTCGACGTTTGATGAACTCGTCCTCGCTGTGTGTTATTGTACGAACTTGTACCATTAGTACGGGCATGATAATATGAATTATTACCGCGAAAATTTCCTCTGGCAAAATTGTTAAAATTACCTCTAACGTTACCTCTTCTGAAAGTATTAAAATTATTTGAATTCTGACGATAATTATATCGTCCTCGTTGTCCACGAGACTGTTGACCGAAGAATTGGCCTTGCTGGAAACTATTAAATTGAGACTTACCTCGTCCACGATGAGAAAACTGCATGACATTTTCACCCGTCGAAGATGACGCCGATGTCAACTCTTTATCCTTGGCGGCCTGAATCGCGTCTTTCAAGCTGTCGTAATTACGCGCTGCGATTATTGTGCTGAGCCGGGAATTACTTAACCCATCTGCAAATCGTTTAATGGCCATTTTCTCATTTAACGGTTTTAATACACCATAATTTTCAGAATTGCCATTTGCCTGAGCTATGGTTAAATTGGTGAATAGTTTTTCTAATTCGGTACCAAACTGATCTATTGTACGCCAACCCTGAGTTGTACTCTATAACCGTGATTGTATAGCAGTGAACGATTTTTTAGGTAATAAAGTGTCTTTTAATTGCTTAATCAACTCTGTTACCGACTTGTAATCATCACACATGCGTAATTTTGCATTTTCGGACAGTCTACTTTTTAAAACGAATTTAATCAGTAATAATTTTCCCGATTCCGATAACATATCGGCATACATTTCTACCGAGTCAATGATACTTTTGATGTTACTTTCATTACTGTTCATAATCGGAATCAAACTACAGGCCGTTTTTAAATCGAACTCCATGATTAAATCTGGGTTTGAGCTAGTTTCACAAAAATCACTTCCACTACTGTCGATATCAGAAACTACTTTATTTTCGGAACATAAATCAATAATTTGTAAATAATAAGATTTTATCCCATTTTGTATTAAAATTAAAGATTCCAAGATTTTTGATTTTGAGCCTTGTTCTGAAGACAAAAATTGAATTATTTCCTGACTTCTATTATAAATTTCCTTAGTCTCTTCTAATCTATTTTTAATAACATTTCCTTTAAATCTTAATTTTCCTTTCTTAATTAAATATTTTCTTATACTCTTAAGTTCTTTTAAACATTCAAGTAAATCATCTTCCATTACCTTACAATAAATACATAATTACTTAAAGAATACATACCACAATCTCACTAAGTCACAGTGAGTTACCGTAGTAGGTGTTGTAGAGTGTAAGTCGATCCACGATACATTGAGACGATTAATGAGCAATTACAATAAATTGATTTGGTATTACTTTAAACTTAGAGTCTATAGAATAATTATTTGGATGTCCATAATTCTTGAGGTTAATTTTAAAATAAAAAATGACGCATTAATACTATACATTAAACCGCACTTTATCGCACTTTTATAGTAATTTGACGCACTTAATTCAACTAATTTTGGCTGCCGCACGAAATACTATTTACTTAGGTATGTCTCTCATCGGGATACGTAGGTCGCGCTCGCGCTCCTCTCCACGTACATCTCTGGACCGGTTAAATGATCGCCGAAAATTATTCTGCATTATTTGGTCTCTGATCCAAGTATGGTGGCATTTCCTATACTGTTTCCATACGAAGTATAATGCACCAAGACCCAACAGAGTAGCGATGATTATGAGGACAATGCTGATACTTGACATATGCAGCTTAAACTGCTCCACATCTGCATTGTTTGAACCCGCAGCATTCTGGTTCAAAAATATCTGCTCTTTTTCATAGTTTGAACGGCACATTTTATACGATGATTTTAATTCGCGCACTATTTAACAAAAATATATGTTAAATAAAATATATAATATATACTGTTCATAGTTTACACTTATTTTACATGCCGCATCCGAAATTAACTTCACTTTCTTGATTCATTGTTCGATTCATTTGGAGCCGTAACACTATACCGATACCGTATTCGCGTCGCGAGCCCCAAATCCTGGCAGGATCGCCATGAGGGGATTTAGTGTTATTGAAACAACTGCATTCGATTAATTATGATTTATTACTCTCCTTAGGAATGAATAACATAGTTTTATATTAGATCTATTACACACACATACTACTAGATAGATACTAAGATACACACATACATATTACTACACCTCATCATAGAAAGCCGTTGATGCCGGTTCTGTTGGGTATTCCACTATAAATATTTAGTAATTGATCATGCATTCTCTTACATTATTAGTTAAAGACAAAAAATACGGTATTATCAAAAAATAATGTCCAAATAAAAAATAAATTTCTTTGTATGCACAACTATCACACTGCTATCTGATCCCAAACTAGGCAAAGCCCAACCAGATAACTGATAAATGAACTAATATATTCCTAAACACATAGATATTATAAATAAACTACACCCGGACACAGTAAAAATTATAGTTCTCACCAAATATACATTTGTCCTTGATGGGGATCGACCCACAACCTCCAGTCAGAAAATTAATTACTTGTATTAAAATTTCACCTACACATGAATCTATTTTTAACAGTTAACAACTGGAAAAGAAGTTGTTTTAAATTCAATATAAATTAAAGTATATTCACTGTATTATACAGTCGGAGCCACATCAGTCAATACATTTGCTCTGTTATAAAAATTATCCTTATTAGCTACGTATAAAAAGATTATTAAGAAGTATTTATGACATTTTCCTATTATCTCTACAGACGTCATCTAACTAGATACTGTTGATCCATTTTTAAATGACGCTAATGTTGTATGAAATCTAGTGGCTTATTGTTTATTTATATTTCAAATTTAATAGCTATTCTAATTGCACTGTGTTATCGTACATATAGGAATGGTCACAAAAATATCACAGTACCGTGACCTATTCAGCCTTGCTGCTCTCATTATGCAATCCTGAACCGTATCCTAATTGAAGTAGGGTTCTAATTAAGATTCATAGGGTAATCAAACACTAATAAGAACCATCAAGATAATCTAAAGGCTTAGAACGATTCGAATTAAGACTGGCTCTAATGACTAGCTTATAGAGATAAGAAGATGCGAACATAAAAAATTACGTGTACTACGAAGGAAAATATATTGTTAGTGTCTTTTCAGTGCAGTACACGTGACCAATCTTTTTGTATTTATAAATGATAGTGTCTTTTGATATGGTTTTTGTTTGTATTATTTCAATGTTAATCAGTGGATATTAATTTAATTTAATTCTTTATTCACAGTGACAATCTACCTATCTTCATATATGTACATATATATAAATATTGGCCAGGCCACCCAGAACTCGCACCAGTATCAGATTGTGTACGCCCGATTACCCGGCCTAGGCAATAGAAGTTGGGATATTAGTGTTGTATTGCACCATTAATATCCTTAACATCAAGACACAAGTCCGAGCCGCTATTGCGACAGTAATTACTCCAAGCTAGATTTCCCTAAAACTTCATCAAGCTTATAGGTACCTATCATAATAATAATATCGAAGAACAAGAAGAACAATGTACATAGAACAATATTTTGAAAGGAGACGGGTACGTTTTCATACAATATTGGGCTCGGATGTACAAAGATAAAAGTGGTGTCAATTAATGGGTCTATAAATTATCAGCCAATCACTAAAAATTCCATGGATTAATTCAATCTATGAGCAGAGTTATAAAAGATTTAGTCTTAATAGAGAGGTTATGTACCAACCTATACTAAACAGATGATTTTTAAGGACAATTGCTATTTAATAGTTATCCGTGTCCAGTATGTTAGCAAAAGTCGTACACGTTAAGCAATATCAGAAATTCGTTGAGAGAATGCAGTTGTGGAGGGATATATAAACAAAACAATAAAAAATATACAAATCACACACGCACTAAACGATACGAGAAACGAGTGACCGATCATAGATTAAGATTCAAAATCTGGCACCCATGTCATAGATTAAAAATATAGTTGCCAGTTACTAATAAATCGATTTGAACGATAACCGATATTATGATTAGTATTTATTTTGTTGATATATAATTTTTTACTGTTGACATTATGTTAATGTATTTAATAATTATTATAATTAAATCGGTTACCTTGTGTCTGGTGCAAGAGGATTTATATTACATTGTTTGGACTCATTAACGTTAATCGATTATAGTAATCAACAACCTGCTGTGTGGTGACGGCGACAAATATCAGAATCAGAATATCATCACCCCATCTCATCCCGTGGGGGGCGTAGAAGTCGATCCGAGGGAATATTTACCAGAGGACGGGCAGCAGCTTCCTTTTGATTACTATTACCATCTTACTGCGATCGCCAACCCGCCTGCCAAGCGTGGCGATTATGGCATATCCCCCCAAGACGATTCTTGAGGGAGGCTTGTCCAGCAGTGGACTTATTTAGCTGTAATGATGAATCAACAACCAATTTCATTAGTGACTTAAACTTATTTTGAAATTTCTCGTTCCCCCGATTGTAAATTTGAGTCAATTAAAATATAACGCTTTTTTAAACCATATCTCAACTTATTACAGTCAGGCCCAGAAATCCCCGTCTCCTTTACGGCCTTATCACTAAAAACGACACTCTTCTAGGCAACCTATTTGCGTTGGATGAACCAGAATTTAATAATGGATAATGGTAGCAAAAGGTGAATGAATTTATTGGAGAAACGAAAAGATAGCTTACGTATAATAATACCTACGTAAGAATATATACAAGCCTGTATGCATACATACAACAGGTAGATTAATTTTAAATATGTTCTCGTTCACATTTCATGTTAATATGGCAGGTTTCATAGATACCTTCGTTAATAAAAACTAAAAAAAACACCAATCTGCGTGAAGTTTCACTGAACACTTTTCATATTTTCTTCATCGAATCGGCTGTAAAAAGAAGTTCAAATACCGTTACATGTTTCTAAAAAGAGTGCCTAATTATATAATGATGCACTTCAGTTAGCAGCGACCACTACACGGTACCACAGGTGCCAAGTAGTTAATGAATCCGCTTATTGTTCGCTTTCGAAACAAGCAAATTGGCACCTTCCCACGGTGTTGAGTAAACTGTGTTAATTCTAAGTTGGCCTGGCAACTACGTTTGTTAAAAGGGAATATTAATTCCTATTTTTTCTGATTGAGGCCAGGATCCAACAGGCTCTTTTTTACACTAACCAAGTCGGCATGTAAAAACAACTGCTGTTTCTTTCTAATTGAATTCGTTGCGAGATTTCATCACTTGTTTCCAGAGACGTGCTAAAGCCCACCACTCAGTAACATTGCAGTGGTGGCTAAGATGGTGTATGTGGACCAATGTATAGTCAGCTAATAAGCATAGGGTCAATCTGATAGTAAGCTGATGCATTAGTCTATGACACTTACAATATACATGTCACTCGCGCATTTCCAGCCCTTAAAACTCCCACACTATCACAAATTTAAAGCACCTTAAGTATATTCAGTAAAGCGGAGATCCTTCTCCAAATCAGTTACTTAAAAAAAATATGAACAGATGAAAACTAGATTCTTCTTTTTGTGTTTGCATTATCTTCATCCCAAACTGGACAGTTTTCTTTTGAGCTTCGCAGTGATGCAAAAATCACTTTCTAATTAAACCTCTGAGGAACATAGGTAGTTGCATGAACTTCAAGTAAAATACGAAAATTACTGACATTTGTAAGGTAACTAAATCAAAAACTGGTTTTGCACTTTGCCAGTGCATAATGAGAGGTTCAAACTGGTTACCTATGTTGAATCCTATATGATATTTCGATACTGCTTCGTTGGTGTAGCGCTAGTGTTTTCAACGGCAGATAATGTGATCCTTGGTACAAAGGCTGGTTCTAAGTAAAAAGTGATCCTTGGTACAAAGGCTAGTTCTAAGTAAAAAGTGATCCTTGGTACAAAGGCTGGTTCTAAATAAAAAGTAGTGCCGATCATGCTACGATAGTGAGGCATTAGCGAGAGCAAATAAATTACATCCAGACACAAAACAAATAATCGTGCTGATCACTTAAAGATTTGTTCTGTTGTCTGCGTGTAATTTACCTATAAATTGTATGCATTTAGAAATATATAACTATGTTTATTAGTTGAGGTACAGGATCTGCGTAGTTTGTGATCAAATGGTAGTATGTTAGTTGTCCCAGTTATTAATTGTTATCTATTTATTTTTCTGCCAAAATTCGTATCATTAATTATAAATGTTAACAAGAAGTATGGTAATTAAAAATATGTTAGGATTAGGGCAACAATTTGCTATAGAACACCCGATTTGTAAGCAAATTGTATGCAGGTAGCGTTTGTGGTGCAGTAGCTGTACCCGACTGGCGGGAGTCGGCAATTAGGTAAGACAACTCAGAGGCCTCCCAGGGTGCGTGTCCTAACCATCTCAGACACGGCGCAAAAAGGAAGGCACCGGAGCAGCATACCCGCGTTCCTACGACTCCCCCATTAGGCGTCAGAAGAAGTCACGGTTAAGTTTAGTCGGTGCGAATCTGACATACCCACCCGTAGACACAATTTTCTTTAAATAAGGCCAATCCCTAGGCACAGACGCCAGCACATCCAGCTATCGGAATCGCTCAAATTTATTTAATGGATTTTCAACTTTATCGCAAAATCATAAGGTTTACTTTCAATTGGCAAAATTTGACAGATTGGGCTAGCTTGATGTGCTGGCGTCTGTACATTTGTATAAAAATTCAACTCATTCAACCTATTCATAGCCCTAAATGTATGTACCTAACCAATAATGATCTACATTGTTCACTACTCAATAATGACGGAAACGTAAAATTACAAACACAATAACAACATTTATTTGTTTAAGTTTATACGTAAGGCCACTTTCATTTGTCAGGATCGTCAAGTGGCAATGACATTTAAAATGTATACCCATTAAAAGTCTTTACGCAAATAGCCAGCATTGACATTGAGATTGTATTAAAAGTAGTGACAAGTAATTATGTTTACTTCCAACACGACTTGCCGTCCATGGAATCTTTTTACCCGACTGCGGGACGCAAAGGGTAATGTGTTTATCAGGCTATGTATGTATGTATGTTCCTTTGAAGCACTATACAGACCAAACGCCTGGACCGATTTTAATGATTCGAACGTCAATCGATTAGAAATAATAATGTATACAACTATATTACTACAAACATGTTCTGACTATTTACAAGCGCTTTTTTAAAGTCTACGTGAATAAAAACCTTTTTTATTTTATTTATTTTATTTTATAGAACTGAAACTCAATTTTTTTTTCATTGAACCCATACATGTGTGTTATCTATGGATAGGTCTTCAAAAATGATATTGAGATTTCTAATATTATTTTTTACTAAACTGAATAGCTTTCCCAAGCGACACTTTCAAAGTGGTAAAATGACTGCCCCCCCCCCTACCCCCCCAGTAAGTTCTAAAATAAGAGAATGATAAAAGAGAATGATATGCATTCATGCATTTATCTTTGGACTTCTTACCTGTTGGGCAAGTAAATGTAATTATTTCCTACCGACTTATCCTTCACTTATTATGACCAAATGGTTATTTATTTCGTTAAATGTATTTTTCGGAATAATACTAGTGGAAATATCGGGACCTTATCTTGTTAGTAACGCATTTATTATGATAATTTATGTTCCCAATGGCTAGTACTACAGTTAACAATTTGGACATTTATTATCAAAATGTTCGTGGACTTCGTACTAAGACTGAGGACTTCTATCGAGAGCTTAGTCTTAACTTACACGATGTGATAGTATTAACCGAAACATGGTTAGTAGATGGTATCTCGGACTTGGAGTTATTTGGCGATCAGTATATTGTATGGCGGCGGGATCGCGATTATTCCCGTACGGGTCAACTCCGCGGAGGTGGCGTTCTCATCGCGATACGTAAGTACATATCGGCGGTTCCGCAACCGTTGTTTCATTCCTCGGCCGAGGATTTATGGGTGACAGTGAATCTACGTTTACCTGCTAGTAAAAAACATGTTAAATTAAATATAGGTGTAATATATTTGTGTAGACAAAACCTTGGGAATACCTTTTCGGACCAATTGTCAAATTTTCTTTCATGCCTTAGTAACTCAATTCTAAATAATTCGGACGACAAATTTTTAATTGTGGGAGATTTTAACTTAAGCGGCATCTCATGGAAATTAATGAATGATTCGTGGTTACCTATAAATATAAGTAGTAGTGATGAATACATGCTAACGGATGAACTACGCGTTCTAAATCTTAACCAGTTCAATGGAATTTTAAATTTTCATGGCAGGATCTTGGACCTAGTACTGAGTAATGATACTGTATCCGTTAGTGAGTGTCTAGTACCTTTGGTGCCGATTGACAAACATCACCCGGCACTTATAATCGACGTTTTCTTTGCTGAATATACTTATTTAACCCCTGCGCCGCACATTCGGTATTTTTATGATAAAGCGGACTTTAATTCGATTAGTAGAGATATATCCGTTATAGACTGGAGTAATATCTTCATGAACTCATCGCTCGAGGAATGTGTAACTTATTTTTACGACACTATAGCTAACATTCGGGAGAAATACGTCCCATCTAAAGAATTATGCCATAACTCATACCCAATCTGGTACTCCCCGGCTCTTAAACGATTGATAAAAGAGAAATTTAAGTACCTACATAAATTTAGGGTATACGGCAGGCTCACTGATGAGGTCACGTTTAAACTTCTACGCGATAGGGTAAAAAAATTAGAAGCAGAGTGTTACTGTAATTATTTGGCAACTACTGAGGCTTCCATAGAGAAAAACCCTAAGTACTTTTGGAGTTTTGTTAAGCAACGGTCGAAATCTAACTCAATTCCCAGTCACCTTAAGTATGGTGATGCGACGGTTTCCTCTGCCGAGGCTATCTGTGATGCGTTCTCTTCACAGTTTTACTCTTCTTTTCTAAACCCTAATAACAACAACATAAATACATGTCCAAACTCAAGTCTTAGCTTTTCCCAATCAATACCAATTGTTTCGTCCAATATAAACTCAATTGAAATTGACATTAAATGTGTGAGAAAACTGCTTACTAATCTTGATCCATGTAAATCCGCTGGTTCGGATCAGTTATCACCAAAGTTTCTCATAGGATGTGCAGAAACAATCGCGCTACCGGTAAGCCTCTTATTCGAGAAGTCTCTCGCTACATTCACTGTACCTCACGTATGGAAGTCGGCATATGTAACTCCCGTTCACAAGAAGGGCTCAAGAAATGAGATAGGCAACTATAGGCCTATTTCCAAACTATGTATACTTGCTAAAATTTTCGAAAGAATTGTCTACGATCAAGTTTACGCAGCGCTTAAAAATACTTTTAGTCCTTCACAACACGGCTTCTTAAAGGGTAGGTCCACACTTACGAATCTCGTTTTACTTAACGATTATGTCACGAAAGAAATGGATGGTGGAGCACAAGTCGATGTCGTTTACACGGATTACAGTAAATGTTTCGACAGGATAGATCACAACATCCTAAAAATGAAATTATTGACAAATAGCATAAATGGAGATCTTCTCCGATGGTTTTCTTCTTACCTAGAAAATAGAACTCAGGCGGTTGTTGTCAGTAATTATGTCTCAAGTTGGGTTTTGATTCCTAGTGGTGTACCCCAGGGTTCCTTAATGGGACCCTTATTATTTATATTATATGTAAACGACATCGACTCTTGCCTTCAAAGTTCTAATCTTCTCTGTTTTGCTGACGATATGAAGATTTATTCTATTATATCGTCGCCAAAGGATGTAGTGGATCTTCAATCCGATCTGACGCGGCTTGACAAGTACTGTCAAGTAAATAAGTTAGACCTTAACCCATCCAAATGCTCAGTACTCACTTTTAGCAGGAAACGCTTCCCACTGTCAACATCGTACCAACTTAAGGGCCAAGTATTACCAAGATGCGACGGTGTACGTGACCTTGGTGTATATCATGATTCGAAGCTACAGTTTGACATACACATCGAGCAAACTATCGCCAAAGCATCAAGAGCATTGGGATTTGTAATGAGGATATCTAGGTGCTTTAAAAAAGCTAAAACATTTAAAATACTTTATTGCACTTTCGTAAGAAGTCATCTGGAATATGCCTCACAAATATGGAATCCCTGTTACAATAAATATATTGATCGCCTTGAAAATATTCAAAAACGTTTTATGAAGTTCCTTTGTTATCGTCTCAAAATCCCTTACAGTTCTACGAATTACTTAGACCTATGTAAGAAGTTCCACATTCAACCTCTAATAAATCGAAGGCGTTTGGCTGATTGCACGTTTTTATTAAAGCTGTTATCTAATGAGATTGACTGTCCCCATATTTTACAGAAACTGCACTTTAACGTTCCCCAAAGATCGTCTAGATTTAATACACCTATATCTATTCTATTGTCGTCGACTAATTATAGGCAAAATTCATATATAGTACGAGCGAGCAAGGATTTTAACAAATTATGTAAAAAGTTTGATTTTGACCCATTTAATACCAAGAGCGAGGTGGCACGCAGGCAACTGAACCTTAATTTTTTCCAATAACTTTTAAGATAATAATATGTCTTCAGCTACTCTGTTTAAGAGTAAAATCGGAAGCATTGTATGTGTGTATCAGTCGCTATCCGTGAAAACCTGTAATTGGCTTTATGTTTCCTATTATGGCAGTAATATTTTTTATGTATAGCTGTTGGTTTTCCAAACAATAAATAAATAAATAAATAAAACTAAAAAATATATATGATGTTCATTACCATGTAAACTTCCACCGATTAATTGGTTTGAAAGAGATCTAGTAAGTAGTTCTTTTTATAATACGTCATAAATCGTAAACCGCAATTTACCTTTCATTTAATCAACTGAAATACTTGCTGCTACGGAACCCTTCATGGGCGAGTCCGACTCGCACTTGGCCGGTTTTTTTTTGTGTATAATATCATAATTTGCTAGATAGCCGTGTGGTTTCCGGCCTAGAAATAATAACTGGGGTACCCCATGACCCCATAGATATCATCCCGTGTTGTAAAAGGCAACTAAGGGATACACCAGGTAGTCGGGCAGCAGCGCGACTGTGTACTCATTACCTTATATTAAGACGGTCGCCGTGGCTTAGTTGGTAGTGCTCCTGCCTACGAAGCTGGTGGTCCTGGGTTCGAATCCCGGTAAGTGCAAATATTTGTGTGATGAGCACGAATATTTGTTTCTGAGTCATGGATGTTTTCTATGTATATAAGTATTTATCTATCTATATAAGTATGTATATCGTCGCCTGGTACCCATAGTACAAGCTTTGCTTAGTTTGGGGCTAGGATGATCTGTGTGACATTGTCCCGAGATACTTATATTACGAGAGGTAGGGCATAGCGCTCATTCGCTCAAAGAGCAGCCCGACTGGGGAAGTACCTCCACCTTACCAGAAGACATTCCTTAATAATAACATTAATAATTTTAATGTTGTGTTTCCGAGTGTGAGTAAGATCGCCAGAGCTCATTGGGGTGGGGGGAAGGGTCAGCAACACTTGTTTGCTGACACTAAAAGGCCGCCAACGCACTCGCGACTCCTGATGTCGCGAGTGTCCATGGGCGGCGGTGATCACTTACCATCAAGTGACCCACTTGCTCGTTTGTAGCACTCTGATAAAAAAAAAAAAAAAAAAAAAAAAAAACCAACTCGCATGCCAAGCGCCGTGACTACGGTAAACTCCTTCAAATGGCAACGTTTTTGAAACCTTTGGCGGAGGCCGATGTCCAGCAGAGGACGTTATCATGCTGATGGTGTGTGATGTTGTTAGATATATTGCGCTCTCACTCACTTCTATTGTCCGTTGACGCAGTGAAAGCTTCTTAGTCTAACTATAAATATATGTATGTAAAAAATGTATCACTATATTCAAGACGTACAGTAGAGATCTGACAAGGATTACCGACTGTTATCTAATAACTGCTTAACGTGCACTGCAAATTACGAAATTCTTTTCTAAGCATTCTGATCCTAAACTAAGCAGAGCTTGTACTATGGAAACCAGATAACAGATATACTACATATACTACTTTTCTGTTGTAAATAATACTTATATAGATAAACTACACCCAGACTCAGGACAAACAGACATGTTCATGCACACAAATATCTGTCCTGGGTGCGAATCGAACTCACGACCTCCGGCGTGAATAGCAAGCATTTGCCCACCACGCCAACAGGCCCGTCTTCAACCACTACGGCCACCCATCTATGGACGGACCGCATGCTTAGAGGTTTGACCTTTCGCCAATTTTTCACGAACTGGGGGAGCAACTGGTTATGACTGCATTGCCTGATGATAAACATAGACTGTTCTTTCAATATGCTCTAAAAATTTGACGGGCCTGTTGGCGTGGTTGGTAGATACGCTGCCTTTCATGCCGGAGGTCGTGGGTTCGATTCCCACCCGGGACAAATATTTGTGTGCATGAACATGTCTGTTTGTCCTGAGTCTGAGTGTAAATTATCTATATAAATATGTATTTACAAAAGAAAAATAGTATATGTAGTATATCAGTTATATGGTTTCCATAGTACAAGCTCTGCTTAGTTTGGGATCAGATGACCGTGTGTGAATAATGTCCCAGGATATTATTATTATAATCCACAAAATACCACTGCTTACTTGCAGATATTTCATTATACATCATCATTTCGAATAAGTTCCACTACTGTATACACGGCTACATATCAAGCTATACCTTCCAGTATAAGCTGATCTCGCATTGTATAGGATTTGCATACAATGACAGGTCAACATATATTGGAAATGCTAGCTTGATAATATGTAGCCGTGTGTACAAAGGCGTCCCCAGTAGATTTCAGTAATGGAGTTGTATCAGTTTAGTATTGATAGTCTCAAGAGTAATGTAAGACTGCCAGTTGCATCCATATCACTATTTCGTGTTTGAAATAATCTCTTCCAAACAACTGTCTCTCAACTCAATAATACTTTGGAATTGTAAACAAAAATCAGGTAGGAAGATACAATGCCAGGATTTGAATAATTCCACAGTTGCGTCGGTGTATTAGGTTCACGGAAAAATTGTTTTATAAAAATATTTTATACCTTAAATACTCATCATAAATACATCCTACGTAAATGAACAAATGAACCGAGAAATGTAGAACGAATGAAGCAATGTTACGCAGCTATCAACGTAATTGGTCTTCATTGATACGTAGGCGAACAATTCACTATAACATTTTATATAGAACGACCGCTAGATGATATACAATTGACTAGGCATTGGTCTACTTTCAGTACTAGCCCCTCCCTCTTACCCGCCACTGCAACTCCTGTAAGCCAGGATCTACAGTGGCACACTATGAAATCACACTGAGCGGTGAGAATCACTTTAACTGACTTGGATCCCGCTACGAATTTAAGAAAGAAAAAAGGAGGAGTTAGAAAATGAATAGTTCCCCTTACCTCCAGAGCAAAACGGGAGATAGAATGATATTGGGCATTGGTCTACTTCTTTAACAACCGAATCCGGCACTAAGTCAGAAACCATATAGACCCGACGGCTAGAGTAAAAACCGAACGTGCTACAAACATCATAGTTTTTTTTTACATATAATTTGTGAAGTGAAATCTTGAGCATTTTTTGGTTGAACAAAAAGCGTGAATCTCGCGTCATTGTCACGTCACACTTCCCATGAGCTATACCTATGTATTACTATTATATTGTATACTAGCTGTGCCCCGCGGTGTTACCCACGTTAAATTTTATAAATTTTCTTTGCTATAAACCTCACGGAGCCCAAGACCTTTCCAACGAATGCAAAACCGTGGAAATCGGTTCGTGCGTTCTGGAGTTATAGCGTCAGGAAGGAAAACCCGACTTATTTTTATATAGTAGATTATTTAGATAAGTAGTGTAAAAAATAATTCCCCAAAGACTGCGCCGCAATTTTTATTTTTGCTTTGAGCTTCTGATTTGATTCAATACTATGCATGGATGTATGTTATCAAAAAGAAGACTGTAATTTCTAGGTGACACCAAAAGATGGCGCTATTTTTTCCTGTAAAGTTTGATAAAAAGAGAATAAAAAAAATAAAATACAAATGATTTATTGGATTCCATAATTACAGTTTACAATATTATGAGGCTGCCCCAGTAAGTTATAAAATACTTGTGTTGGGGCTACCTCGCACCTTCCCAAGTTACAATATCCAAACCCAAAATAATAGTGACATCAAAAAAAAAATACAAGAACTAGGTGCAAATATTGACAGGTCTAGGTGGGTTATGTGTGTGTGTGTGAATAATTTATTTGGAAACTTGTCAAAATTCAACGCTGCTTTGGGAAGTTATAATTGCTGAAAATGGTTTTCTTTTTTTTATTTAATATCTTAATTTAGGATATAGGTAACAATAGTCTTGCCGTAATAAAATATTGACCAAGTTGACACATTGCATTTCCTGCAGTGATTGTTCGAAAACCTTATCAAATTCATAAAGTAATTATGTTATAGAAAACTTAAAGATTATAGCTGCTACATTGGCCAATTCATTGCGTTATGGACAAGTAGTAACTACCAATCTATTTGTAATGCAAGCAATCGTTCAGTTGCGTATACGTCGGAATTGCAATAGACATTTAGGTACCGCTTAGGTACCGGTAACGGTAGGCTTAGTAACCGATGTGCAAGTACAACAATGTAAGATTACGTTAACGTTAATAGAATTCATAGAAAAATTAATAACTACAATTTAAACTAACATCTAACAGATAGTGGCCGCATGGAATTGGAAGTATGCGTTTGCTGTATGGCTGACGGCTGATGGGGTGGTGGCCCCATCTCATCCCGTGGGGAGTGTAGAAATCGTTCCGAGGGCATATCTCCTAGAGATTGGGCAACAGTGTCTCTCTCTGTGTAGTATGACGATCATACTGTGATCGCAAACCCGTCTACCGAGCGTGGCGATTATGGCATATCCGTCTAAATGATGTACACAACTCTATTGTGGAAATCTTTTGGGGAACCTTCTAGCCAGCAGTGCCCGACACTCGGCTGATATGATGATGATGATGATGATGAACAATTGGAAGGACAGCTGAAATTATTGATATATTTCTTATTTGGAGGCTATTTCGTTGTGTAATCTACACTTCCCGGTTATTATTGTATCCTCTATATTTCCAAAATGAAACATTAACTTATAAAACAAATGTTTTATATATGTATACCTACGCTTAATAAAACTTGGTATAGGTATGTAACATTTATAAGTTCTTTAGAATGTCATTTTTTTATTAATTTCATTTATATGATAACTCATTTTATGCAATAAAATATACATACATACATAGACTCACGCCTGTTTCCCAGAGGGGTAGGCAGAGACAACGGATTTCCATTTGTCACGATCTTTGCCCACGTCTTTTGCCTCGATTACTGTCATTATATTCTTCATACATGCTCGTTGGTTTAGGATACTTCTAACCTGCCCTTTCTTGAGAACGTCTCCGATTTGGTCAGAGAATGTTCGATGAGGTCTTCCCTTTCCAGTTGTTCCATTCACACAGGCCAGGTATACTTCTTTGGCTAACTGTATGCTTGGTCGAAAGCAAGCAGTTATCAATTTGTATACCGTATGGCTAATTAGCTTTATGGTCCCATAATTCGCACTCCTAGCTGATAGTTTTAAATGGTTACCATAGCCATTGGACGCTTGTAAAATCCGAAGTGTGACAACACGTGGACGTCTTGGGATTAAAATTACTTTGCTATTGTACACACAACAACACGTCAGTGGATACGCTTTGACCTTGAACATCACTGAGAATACTTTGTTAACATGAAATACCTGTCAACAATGTATTGTAATTGCATAATGAAGATACGCGAAAGTTTGAAAGTGTATTTAATCTAAACACTTTTGTAGATAAAGACTCTCACCCTCCCCCAGAAACACCCCTTGTGCGGCGGCAGCCGGTATCCCAACTCCCCCTCGGGGCTGCGGCGGCAATCAGAAAAGTGTTCTCTACTGCCACCACGTGCAAGCAGCTCCGGAAAGACAGCGATCTGTTTGTGGCGTAGTAGCTGTGCCCCGGACTGGCAGGAGTCGGCAATAGGGGAGAGCAATCCACAGCCCTCCCAGGGTACGTGTTTCCCGAACATATGGGACATAGCGCAAAAGGGGGGCACCGGAGCAGCATACCCGCGTTCCTGGGGCTCCCCCCCCTAAGGCGCCAAGAGAAGTCCACGGCAGGTAGGTTTAGTCCGTGCGAGTCCCACATACCCACCCCTAGACACTTTTTGCGGGTGGCATTCGTAGGCATTCGCCCTGGCTAACCAAAAAAGAAAAAAAGATAAGAAGGGGTAATAAGGTAATAAGGTTTTAAGAGAGGTTGGGAACAGCGTTCATTCGCTCAAAGAGCAGCCCGACTGGGGAAGTACCTTACAGAAGACATTCCTTAATAATAACTTTAATTTTTATGTTTAATGTTAATTTTAATGTTTATTTATTTTTATTTATTTATTTAACACCATATAATTAACGTGACAGGTTTACACCCAATGCGTTAATTATTTATAACATCACTAATCTAAAACATATCATATCATTAAAAAAGAAGATTAATTAAATTACACATTATTACATTGAAGATACATTATTTTTATACATTATAATTATTAAGTGTTATTATAAAATTATTAAATAACAAATCCTTACAATTATGTAAAGTAATCAAGAGTCTCTCGTTGTGTTTCTGCGTGTGTAGTAAGGTCGCCAGAGCTCTTTGGGGTGGCGGTAAGCGTTAGCAACACTTCGTTTGCTTCTTTGCACTTCGACTCTTAAGCGTTGTGAGTGTCCATGTTCTTTTTTATCACTTATTATATGACTGACTTGCACGTTTGTCGCCCTCACATATAATAAAAAGATAGTTTTTAACTCACTGTGAATATTTTAGGCAGTACGCGTACGTGGTTTTAACCTTCAAACTACAATGTATAATAGTATTAAGACGTGGTAATAAGAAGAAGATGAAAAAAATAATCCCAAGTACTTTGAACCTTCATTGTGTTATAGAGGTGACTATACATAAATAAACCAACCCAACTAGTTTGAATGCACATAATAATTTAAGTTAAGTACAACAAGACACCTTGTTGCACGTATGGACAAGAACAAATGATCACAGAGAGTCACTAACTGACAATGACCAATGAACAAAAGGAAAAGGGGTAGACCGAAAGAAAACTGGACAGAAAAGCAAATAAAAGAAAGACATGGAGAAATATTAAAATATAAAAAGTACATTTTAAACCAAACGAACGAACCAAAGTAGCCGACATAGCCCAACGAATTGCCAAACTGAAGTGGCAGTGGGCTGGGCACATAGCTCGTAGAACTGACGGCCGATGGGGTAGAAAGGTTCTCGAGTGTCGACCACGAACCGGAAGACGCAGCGTGGGCAGGCCTCCTACACGGTGGACCGACGATCTTGTGCGGGTCGCGGGAAGCCGCTGGATGCGGGCAGCACAGGACCGGCTATTGTGGAGATCCTTGGGGGAGGCCTTTGTCCAGCAGTGGACGTCTTTCGGCTGATATGATGATGATGATGATGATGACATTTTAAACGAAGTTTGTAAAATTTCAGTTCACCTACTTTAAATTATTTATGACTAGCTGTGCCCAGGGGGTTTACCCGCGTTAAACTTTATTAATTATAGCCTGTGTTAATTCAGGGTGTCAGCTAACTCCATACCAATTAAAATCGCTTCAGCCGTTTAGACATGAAGAAGTTACAAACATACACACACAAGCCTTTATAATACTAGTGTGATTATTGTTATAGATTTTGAAATTTGAATTGATTCAATATTTTATTGCACAAAATGAGTTATCATATAAATGAAATTAATTCTTCTCAGTTGTAAGTAAAACTATAATAAAAACACTTGTATTAGATAGATAGTGGCCGTATGGAAATGGAAGTATGCGTTTGCTGTATGGCTGAGGGCTGACGGGGCCCCCAAGGATCTCCACAATAGCCGGTCCTGTGCTGCCCGCATCCAGCGGCTTCCCGCGACCCGCACAAGATCGTCGGTCCACCGTGTAGGAGGCCTGCCCACGCTGCGTCTTCCGGTTCGTGGTCGACACTCGAGAACCTTTCTACCCCATCGGCCGTCAGTTCTACGAGCTATGTGCCCAGCCCACTGCCACTTCAGTTTGGCAATTCGTTGGGCTATGTCGGCTACTTTGGTTCGTTCGTTTGGTTTAAAATGTACTTTTTATATTTTAATATTTCTCCATGTCTTTCTTTTATTTGCTTTTCTGTCCAGTTTTCTTTCGGTCTACCCCTTTTCCTTTTGTTCATTGGTCATTGTCAGTTAGTGACTCTCTGTGATCATTTGTTCTTGTCCATACGTGCAACAAGGTGTCTTGTTGTACTTAACTTAAATTATTATGTGCATTCAAACTAGTTGGGTTGGTTTATTTATGTATAGTCACCTCTATAACACAATGAAGGTTCAAAGTACTTGGGATTATTTTTTTCATCTTCTTCTTATTACCACGTCTTAATACTATTATACATTGTAGTTTGAAGGTTAAAACCACGTACGCGTACTGCCTAAAATATTCACAGTGAGTTAAAAACTATCTTTTTATTATATGTGAGGGCGACAAACGTGCAAGTCAGTCATATAATAAGTGATAAAAAAGAACATGGACACTCACAACGCTTAAGAGTCGAAGTGCAAAGAAGCAAACGAAGTGTTGCTAACGCTTACCGCCACCCCAAAGAGCTCTGGCGACCTTACTACACACGCAGAAACACAACGAGAGACTCTTGATTACTTGACATAATTGTAAGGATTTGTTATTTAATAATTTTATAATAGATGGCTAATCTCTGATGAGACCGGCCGCCATGGCCAAAATTTGGGTAGGAGGACATCATCATTATATCTTCATGTACCCATTATTACCGGAGGATTCATCTTTCTGGGATATGTGATACAGAAATTATGAAATGGAATAGTGTGTGCCACTGTCTTTTCCTTCTCTCTCGTTATCCTTAGCAGTGGGATAGCAGATACCACCGGAAAGTAGGTTGTCAGAGTTTTACGTGTCGACTCCTGGCGGCTACTGAGATTTTTCTTACTAGAAAGTCACAATATTTTTTTTTGGCCTAATCCGGGATTTGAACACAGAATCTCTATAACTCATTAACTGATTTATCTGATTGTCCCTCTTGTCCAGTCTCATGTTCCCTTTTAGCACTTGTATGACGCTTCAGCCAAAGCAATAGGCGTTGCTCAATTTTGGGGTGATAAAATCTTATTGGTACCATCGACATGAAGAATAGCAAGGCTTAGTCGTTAGAAGCAATGTCAGAAGCCTAGTAGAGGTTGCGGCTTGAACAACTCTGAAACTAGAGTAATGACTGCCTATAAAGTAATGTATTGGAAATGTATTTGATGATCTTGTGTCAACTACATATATCCCTAATGTCCTCCTAGCCAAATTTCAGCCACGGCGGCCAGTCGCAATAGAGATTAGCCAGCTGCGCGGGACATATTATAGTGGACAAGTGTGTGCGCAAACACAAGAGCACTTTCTATTCCATCACTCTCATGATCCGACGGAAAGCGGGATATCACTATATAGTTACTTGCATCAAAAGATATTTTTAATTCTTCAAGATTTTGTTTAACATACTTGTGATTTCAAATTTTCTGTCGACTCTAATATATTCAATGTAGGACATTGTTGTACATTGCTGTTTTACATAATGAAGGCTTTATTATATGCAAAAGAACATAGTTCACTGACTTTTTATGTTTACTGTACTTAATAGGTATACAATTTTGTTTCAGTTCATTATGGAAATCATGAGGTTTCATACACGGCCTTAATTTTCATGCAGATGGAAAACACTGTCGTAAACTTACACATTAGAATATTTAAATTAAATAGAACAAAGTCACTCATTTGTAAACCTTAATTTGGGTCATCTGAACAACATTCATACTAAGTAATGATTAAGTCCTGTTGTTTTAGTATTACTTGACATGTAATAAAAAAAAACCGGCCAAGTGCGAGTCGGACTCGTACATGAAGGGTTCTGCAGCAGCAAGTATTTCAGTTGATTAAATGAAAGCAAATTGCGGTTTATAACGTATTAAAAAAAAACTACTTGCTAGATCTCGTTCAAACAAATTTTTGTTGTTAGTTTCCACGATAATGTACAGCATATATTTTTTTAGTTTTAAAATTCTCTTATTTTAGAAGTTACAGGGGGGGGGACACTCATTTTACCACTTTGGAAGTGTCTCTCGTGCAAACTATTCAGTTTAGAAAAAAAATATGTTAGAATCCTCAATATAATTTTTAAAGACACCAGACACTAAGACACAGTCCATAGACACCCCACATGTATAGGTACGATGAAAAATTTTTTTTTGAGTTTCAGTTCTATGTATGGCGACCCCCCAAAATTATTGTTCTTTTTCTATTTTTGTGGCAAAATCTTAATGCGGTTCACCGAATACATCTAGTTACCAAGTTTCAACAGTACAGCTCTTATAGTTTCGGAAAAAAGTGGCTGTTACATACGGACGGACAGACATGACGAATCTATAAGGGTTCCGTTTTTTGCCATTTGGCTAATTAACCCTAAAAAGTGTGTCACAATTCAGATAAGAGAGGTAGCTGGGCATACCGTTAATTCGCTCAACGAGCAGCCCCCCGGTCGGGCTAAGAGACATTCCCACAACCCTAAAAGAACATTAATCATTTTAATGTTGTGTTTCGGCGTGTAAGTAAGGTCGCCAGAGCTCATTGAGGTGGGGGGCAGGGCCAGCAACACTTGTTTGCTGACTCTTAAAGGCCGGCAACGCACTCGCGACTCCTCTGGTGTTGTGAGTGTGGGCGGTGGTGATCACTTACCACTTACCATCAGGTGCTCTTGCTCGTTTGTAGCTTTCTGATGTAAAGAAATGCTCAATATTTTTTTATACTACCAAGAAAAATAAGCACAGCAGTCTGGTGTCATCCACTGCTAGACAAATATAGGTATACATCCATTGACAATATGTAGTAAAAATGTTAGACTTAAATTAGATAGTTAAACTTTAATCTCTTGACAATAACTTGATACGAGCTAGCTAGATATCATTGCTATTATAAAATAAAAATGCATACAACTATATTACTACAAACATGTTCTGACTATTTACAAGCCCTTTTTTAAAGTCTACGTGAATAAAAACCTTTTTTATTTATGTATTTGTTTATTAATTAATTTATCATTTATTGAGGAATAAAGAACCTATTAATACTAAAATATAAATAACCCCCCATAAATTTATCATGCAAGAGGTTGCAACATCTAAGTCATATTATATCACGGTATCAGACGACAGTCTTTTGTAGTCCAAGAATTAGAAACCGATCGACAGAGAGAAATAAAATCCAATAAAGCTTAATATGATATAGGAAAAATTTGATCTCGGACCCGTTGGCCCCGTAAGTTTCGCCCCTCATGCTATAAATGAACCCGTACGCCCCTTGAAATATTAAGTGTGTGTTTTCGCCCCTTATTAGCAAATAAATAAAAGTACAGTTGACAAGAAAATGGTCTCGCTAAATTTATTGAAATACAGGCACAATAAAACAAATTTAATAATAAAATATGTTTTATTTTAAATCAAATTGAACCAACAAAGAAACATGATAATACTATTACACTTAGTAGGATTTGCATGTAAAACAAGGAAGTATTTGCGTAATTCAAGAATATTCGAGCGTAAAATAGATTAACATATCTAAATATAAATTACAATATAAAAATCACAACGTATTTCAATTATTTTTTTTTGGTCTACAAAACTATGGTTAAAATTATTTTAATAAAAAAAATTGTTTGCTTTTCATTTAGTCTTATTTAAAATAGTTAAGAGTATTTATAATTAAAGTGGCACAAATAATCACAGAACAGTAGATTTACTTTTTAAAGTATGTATATGTTTTTGTACTAAAGCTATTATTTTAATCGGTAAAAAATCAAATATAAATGTATACTATAACTAGATTAACAAATCACATATTCATTTCTCTTAACTCTAATAACAATATAATGTTCTTGAAGATTTTTGACAATAACTTTGTTCAGTATGTGTAAGTACAGACGCCAGCACATCAGGCTACTCCAATCTGTCAAATTTCTTTTATCGATTTTCAACTTTATCACGTAAACATAAGGTTCACTTTCATTTGGGGAAATTTGACAGATTGGGGTAGCTTGATGTGCTGGCGTCTGTACATATTTTTATATAAGTAAATAAATGAAAACTATGTATATAATTAAAAATCACAGATACTGATTTGGATTACTTTAAAAAATCAACTATATACTTATTTATAATCAAAAATATAACACATTTAAAGACAAACATTTCCGAATTATATATATGTACAAAGTTTTTCTAAACAGTGACCTACCGAAATTTCCCTAGCTCTGAATTTATTAATGACATAATTTATTCTTTCGTCTCTTTCTATATACTCTTTTCGTCGATTGTTTAGTTCTAAGCCATTTTTTATTTTTTTTACGTCTTCTTCATTTAATTGACTCTCCCTGAATAAAACTTCACAAAAATTTTACATGTTTGGAGGAGTTTTACCTTTTAGATTTCTATTGAGGCGAGAATGCCAGCCTTCTACTTTATTATTAGTCCGATGTTGTTCGTTAAAAAAATGCCATTTCCCTTGCATGGTTCGATTTTGAAACCACTGCTCAATAAAGTAATTATTAAATTTTGTAACATCAGCTTGGTTTGAGCTATCTTCCATAATGTAGAGCCATCCATCGTCCACATTTTCTTTGGGTAGTAAAGCCAATGCCCTACACAAATTAATGTGATTTTTAGTGTATCGTCTTTGTAATAGATTTAAATCTTTGCCTTTTTTCCTCAGAGCTTGGGAAAAGTGGAAGAAACATCCCATAACTCTTGCATTTGTGAATTTTGATGTAATAGCGTTGATTACAGCTGCTTCGAAGTCCACATTAAACTGTTCAGGGCACCAAGAAGGAAGTCTTCTTTTGAGCATTTCAAAAAGTAATTCATATGTCCTTTGTTTCTTATCTACTAACAAGGCATACGCAAGAGGCACTATATGGTTGCTAGATACGGTACTCCCCATGTCACCATGTATAGAGAAGAGTTGAAGAAATGGGCGTACAACAAACTTGAATGTTCCGTCTAAGAACATTTTTTTACAATTTTCTAATTGCTTTCTAGATTCTTCAGTAGCGAAAACAATTATACGATTAGTGTCACAACGATATTCACATAACACAAAGTTTTCAAACTTTTTGGGTATCTCCACATCTGTTGATATTTCGTAACGGAACTTAGTTACTCCATATTCCTTTTTTCTAGAATTATATAGGCCGTGTTTAATGTTTTTATACTGAGGAAAATTTTCAATTAAATCCAGCCCACTGTCTTTATAGGATACAACTTGCTGCTCGTATATCTCATGTAATGATTTCGTTGCATCTTTTGTAGCTTCTTTTTTACATTCATGTAATATTCTCTTAATTTCATTTTTAGAGAAATCTGGAATACACAGATGTCGAGTTTCTTTTAAAATGTTGTGTCCTTTGATTGTAAGGGTTCCTTTGCAATTTGGTCTATAGACGCAATGCCAATTAGAAGAACCGTTCTTGTAACTTCTTTTCTTGTAGTATCTGTGACCAGCTCGCAACAAAACTGCACCTCCTCTTTAGGAAGAAATATAGGTTATACTAGAAGTCACATTAGAACTTGAACTGCTGACTTCTTCTGACATTTTACTGTAGGAAAAAAAGGCGTAATAAATACTATTGTTTTTTTATTCTGCTTTGCTAGATTCCTGATTTTGTATTAACTAACTGTATTGGCATTGATAATTTGGTGATATGTTTCTCGCTAGAAAAGCTACCAACAACTAGAGATGACTAGTCTACCACATCCTAAGCTTGGAGACAACAACAGTAACTTACTTATAAATGTTACACATACTTGAATATGTTTATTAAAATCAATCATCAATATCAGCTCAATTGTCTATAAACTGACCATAAGTTAAAGCAAAACTTAGTTTTTGATAAAATACATAAAAATAAAGAGTACTATATTCTGTCATAAATAATGGTTTACGAAATACAAACTTACCCAATGGCTTAGCAAGCTAATAAATTTGAAACAAACAGGTACACACTTCACGCACAAAGTTATGCCGATAACTGAACCATTAATACAATTGCAACGAACTATTTTCGCAAATCTTTTGTTTAAATTGCTCCAATCAGGATTCGTCAACATGCACATCTATTGTCACCCATCAACATAATAACACTGCGCCTAACCATAAATGGCGTAATTGAATTTGGTCCTTACGGTAACACCTTAGAATACTTTTTTCCATGACAGAATTTCGAAATATGTGCCCTTCTATGATACTTAGCCAAGTTGTTACCTCAAGTAGCAAAAGAAATCAAAGTCTCCTCAGATCTTTTGTTTTTAAATGGCAAATAATCGTTTATCATTATTACATGAAGAAAAGGGTAATATTTAAAAATGGTTACAGTTCTGTTCTTGGTTTAGTTTTATCAAAGTAGAGTGTTTGGTTTATTTTTTGATTTTATGTGCCGACTGTACTGTTTTTAATCTAAATAACACAAGGGGCGTACGGGTGCTTCAAAAATATTGAAAAATAATTCGCCCCGCGTCAAGGGGCGAACGGGTCCTCTGATAGGGGGCGAACGGGTGTTTTTAAGCAAAGGGGCGTAAAACGAGGGGCGAACGGGTCCGAGACCAAAAATTTTCTTCTCCTTTCAGATCATTGATGCCCTCCACCGGCTTCTAGTTCACCATGGTCGCACTTAGCAAGGAATTCTTCGACCAACATTACTGTAATGTCGACTGCAGTACCATCACTCACCCTTGGCACGAAAGCTGTATCACTTCAGCGCCTCATCTGTATAAGCATGCTCTGATTGGAAGTGCTAAGTTCTACTCCATTATTTATCTGGTAAGTAAACTCCAATAATACTAATAATATCCAATTGACTGGACGTGTGGTGCAGCGGTTAAAACAGTCGCCTCGCTGCTTCGTGTCGTGGGTTCGAGTCCCGCGCCGGACAACTATTTGTGCAACCCATAAATAGTTGTACTGAGTCTGGATGTAATTGTAAACCTGACGGTCACTGTAGCCTAGTTGGTAGTGCTCCTGCCTACGAAGCTAGTGGTCCTGGGTTCGAATCCCGGTAAGTGCAAATATTTGTGTGATGAGCACGAATATTTGTTTCTGAGTCATGGATGTTTTCTATGTATATAAGTATTTATCTATCTATATAAGTATGTATATCGTCGCCTGGTACCCATAGTACAAGCTTTGCTTAGTTTGGGGCTAGGATGATCTGTGTGACATTGTCCCTAGATATATTAGTATTAATTTGTTTCCGTCTATTATATGTTTGTAATGTACCCTGCGTCACAGGGATTAGATTCCCTAGAGCGGGTGCTGTCTTTAAAAAAAATTGCAACTTAGCACACCTCTACTGCAGAAGCACCCTAAGGCTGGCCTATATACCAAATATTGATATTAAAAAGATTATTAATGTTTTTTTTTCAGGCACAAATCCTAATGCGCGGTAAAAAGATGCTAAAAAAGGAAGAGTGGATAAAAATGGGAGAGTACTACATAAGGTCTACGCTTCTAGGACAACTGGTCACAGCAACCGCACCAAATATCAGTTGTATGATTAGGTAAGGTAGGTGGCATATCATGTAAATCATTTAGTTTAGTTTCATAGGAACTTTCTTAATATTAAACGTAAATAAACAACTTCTTTATAAAAAAAACTCCCTTACATTGTTTCTGCGAAACAATGTACAGTTGGCACAGGAGCACGTAATTTTAATCTGCTGATGTGTACCATCCTTAACTTAACACACTTACACTTAGATGGATAGAGACAGCTAGATGGCATGACTTGTAAAAATATTTAGTATTATAGGTATTTTCTTAATATAAATCATAAATATAAACTTTTTATCCTCCGTAAGGGAGTTGGCACAGGAGCACGTAATTTGATCTGCCGATGTGTACCATTCGTAACTTAACACACTTACCCTTGGATAGACAGAGACTGCATGTTTGATGCCTGCCACACGATTAAATTTAAAGTATTTCCACTTTTCTGTAAAATATTGTATTATAGGTGAGACGCATAAACAAATTAATTTGGTGCTTTGCCTCTGACTAGACCTTTGGAAACCTCAGAAAACTTTTGCAATGCGGTAGGCTCCTTCCATAATCCAATTTGCTGAACAAGCGACTGCCATTCTACAGATTACAAGGACTTTCATTATTTTTCTCAATTTTGTATTATATAATGGACATATTACAACCCATCTATGGGTAGAATCTAGAGTATTGGATATAATCTAAACAATAAAATATTCTATGACACTTAGGAAATGCTACGAGTAAGTGCATCACAATACGTCACAACGTATCAAATAGATGCGTAATTGATCCTCAAGCTACTAACTAGATCAGAGGGCTTTGACTGACCCTGGTGGCTATCATTGAATGGTAATTCGCCAACCAGGTCATTTCAATGCATCAAAATTCAGTCTAGTAATTTTTTGGGTTGTCTTTTCTCATACTCGGTATACAAGTGGAAATTTCATCCATATCACTTGGAACGTCCATCAACGTGCAATTCACAAGAAACTTTTTACCACGTACGACCACTCTGGGGATTACTGTGGATCTGTTTCCGAACCGGTAAGACATTACTACATTTAAGTGCAGCATATTATTTAATGTAAAAGGCACGATGGGGTTGGCATATCTGTTTAGATAAAAGCAATAACAGTGTAGCGTGTGTCCATGTGAGGCGGTGATGAGTTACCATCACGTGATCCAGTTGCTCGTTTGGCTTGAAAAAAGTTTCCATTAGATGAGATCGTGGTAAACCAAAAACTCATCCCACATAAAGAATTATCAGTCATTTCGGCGTCAGTTCCATGCCATGCGAATTTCTGTCATCTAGACAAATTATCTCCTTCAAGAAAAGTAATTCACGACAGCATCTGAGCTGCGGTCTTCTGTTAGTTTGTTTCATGGACGTGATAAATCTTCAAGAAAGTAGTTTCAGATGAACCAAGATCATAAGCCAGCGCCCAGCGATTCGACTGCCAGTATGACTGTGACATAGTACATGTACGGGATAATGTGGAAATATTGTTTTAACTGTTTTGACCTATAATTGTATTGTATAGTATTTGTATGCGTGTATTTTTAAATTGGTCCGTGTTGGCCTTTAATTCAATAAATATGTATGGGATTTATTATCTAAATTTCACCTGAAATCATTTCCTGTCCTGCAATTAGCGATCTCTGACGAGAGACAGACCTAATATATCCAACCTATTTAAAATACCTTTTGTTACAGGAAGATGTTAGGAGACAAATACAATTACTATACGTACTTGCTGGTACCATTTACTATAAACGGTCTCTTCATATACTTGGAACCGCCAAGCAGGAGAGGACTGGTCATTAATCTTTTTTGTAACTTGGTAAGTGGCGAGATATTTTCAAGACTCAAGGGAAATAAAAAAGGTTTTAGAGACAAGTGGTGTGATAGCGAGATATTTAGTTGGAAAGTGGGTTAGCTAGTTATCCCGGGTTACTTTTAATCAAACGACGGAGAGTGGACCACATATCAAGCTATACATTTCCAGTATAAGCTGATCTCGCGTTGTATAGGATTTGCATACAATGAGTGGTCGGCTTATATTGGGAATGTATAGCTTGATATGTAGCCGTATACCTATGAACAGTTTAATATTGGGACATTTGTATAGAACATATTGCTGGTCATCTTTAGACCGCTAAAGAAAGTTGAATGTCATTACATCTCTCTTTAATATAGCTCGTATGAAAGGAACAGGGCATATATAAAAATGCCAACTGCTAATACTCGCACCGGGCGCATAATTAGTCAGTAGGTCCTGACAGTATTTCGCGCTCAAACTAACTTGAAACAACTTAAGATATATATACCATACACCGTAGTGTCAGAGTTGTTCAAGCTGCCCAGTAGGCCTCTGACATGGCTTAACGACTGTTGCCTAATGACTACAACGGGGGCCGACAGCTAAACCTACCCTACAAAGCTAAGAGAAGATCAGAAATTAATCTACTTTTGGTTGCCATCCATCTATGGAATGACCGAGAGCCTAGATCTCTTTATAATAGGTTGTATGAAAAGAACGGGGCATACATAAAACTGTCAAACTACTAATACTCGCACCGGGCGCATAATTAGTCGTCAGGTTCTAACGTGCCGCAATTTTACATACACACACACACCTAAAGATACCATGTCCTTTTCATAAGAACTATTTTAGAAAGAGATGCAATGATATTAAAATTATAGCTGATATTGCATAGGACCTTGGAGTATTTTCTATTCTAACTATTGCTTGGTTAAAGATACCTAAATGGCTGGGTAAAGTCAAGGAATATGTTGATAATATGTGAAAATAACAGCTGGTAACGCTTTCAAGTTTTTATTATCCACGGAAAATTATAATTAAAATCGTATTTTTTTACCGGGATCTATGTAACTAGTTTTTTTAACATTGCAGGTAATCGAGTACTACCTCAAAACATTGAAAAATGCTGGTTATGTGTCGATAACTACCACTCGACAGACACTTATGTTTATGATAGGTAGTGCTCTTCTTTTCTACCTGATGAGACTAGAAGGGGACAAAAAAGAAAGGACATCGTTGTTTTGGTAAGTGTTAAATTCCAGCAGCCTAGATAGTAAAACCAAACACCACCATACAAATGATGGGAGCAAGTGAAATCAAAAGCTCATCAGGACATTGCGATGGAGCTGGTTTTAGTTAAATTTAATTCTGAGATTATACATTTAATTTGAACCTGCGTTCCCTAGATTAAAGCTCCCAATGCCTTGCCAAATTAAGCTACTGTGAATCCTGTTATAACACCGAAATATATTATTCTCTTTCTAAGACAAATTATGGGGATTGCAAATCACATCTATAGCAAAAATGTTTGAATTAAAATGAAAGAGCACTAGACATTATTAAAAGAAACACTACATATTTTTTCTTTTGACAGCCTCGTAGCTCCAACGGTAGCGTCTTCAACCGCGAATTATGAGATCCTGGGTTCAAATCCCGGTCGGACTAAAAAGTGATTTTGAGAACATTTTATTAAGAAAATTTCTCAATATCAGCCCGAAATCTGAGAGTTAGCAGTATCACACTCCCGTGCCTCGGAAAGCACGTAAAGCCGTCGGCCCTGACCTCTTTCCGGTCATGTCGATAGTCGTCACGTCGGATCATGAGAGTGATGGAATAGAAAGTGCCCCTTATGTAGCGCCCACACTTGTGCACTATAATATGTCCCGCGCAGATGGCTAGCTTCTATTGAGACTGCCCGCCGTGGCCAATGTCGACCAAGAGGAGGTAACTATGCCATCCCTAGATAAACCTAAACTTAAACTAATGTTGACTTACTAAATGAGTCTCTTTATCGGTCACAGTTCATTGCTGCGACTTAGGCACCCTAATTCTAAATTGACCAACCTACCAATTCATATATCATTCAAAATTGAATGCTATGCTTTATATTTACAATACAGTTTTAAAGTTCACTTTGTAATGTACGTTGGTCATATAAGTAGTAAGGTGAGTATTAAAATTATCTAATCAATTCGCTAAGTGTTTTCCTGCAATCGACGTTTGTTGACCGATACTAAACTGTGTTTATTGTATGTAGATTATACATTGTAAGTATATACATAATTTATGTATGTAAGTACATTGGCACATGCACTTCCGTCAGAACAAGTTATAATTAACAAAGTTCATACCTATGTTCCTTTATATAAGTATGTAATAATTTGCTTCGTTATTTTTATTGTTAACCTACTTTTTAGTCTAGCGATAGCGTATGCAACCGTAGATAGCAAGGGTTCAAATCCACTAGGGGATATTTCTTGAAGTGATCTTTTTAATGACCTGCAGCAAATTCTACAAAGTGTAGATATTAAGAATGGAGGAATATGCCTTAACCGCCACGCGTGGCGGACAGGTTGGCGATCGCAGTTTGAGGGTCAAATTTCACAGAAAAACGCTGCTGCCCGTTCTCTGATAGGTATTTCCTCGGACGATTTCTACGCCCCCCTCGGGATGGGCTGATGAAGTGATGATATTCTATGCTGTCACCACACAGCGCCTAAACGTGGTTTTCCTTTTTAAATTTATGACAGATTATTATTTTGTTTTAGGTTCTTTACACCAGAAAAGGTGCGAAGAAAATCAGACGACTCAAAAAACGTATGTCCCCATGACGGCCCGTGTCCAAAACATATTTTAAAGGCAAGTTATCATTCCTAATTAGTATGAAAATCAACACGCCACTTTGTTCCCCGGGTTTGAGACAGCATAGATGGCGCAGCAGTTAAAACACTATTTGTGTTAAGTTGATTTGAGGCTAAGTAACCTTTTTTTTTGTTATGGTAGGGGGAATGCCTACGCTTGCCACCCGCAAAAAGTGTCTGCGGGTGGGTATGTCGGACTTGCACCGACTAAACCTACCTGCCGTGGACTTCTCTTGGAGGAGCCCCGGGAACGCGGGTGTGCTGCTTCGGCTTTTGCGCCATGTCCCAGTTGGTCGGGACACGTACCCTGGGAGGGCTCCGGATTGCCGTCCCCTATTGCCGACTCCTGCCAGTCCGGCAAAGCGACTGTGCCACAAACATATCGCTGTCTTCCCGGAGTTGCTTGCACGTGGCAGTAGAGGAGGCTAAATATCCTAGAGTCGATCAATGATATGTTTGTAAAGTACCGTTCGACACTGGGATTCACTTGTCTAGCCGAGCGTTGTCTTTCAAACAAACAACAAAATCAAACCAACTTCAATTATGGTTATACTTCGACGGTCACCGTAGCCTAGTTGGTAGTGCTCCTGTCTAAGAAGCTGGTGGTCCTGTGTTCGAATCGCGGTGATGAGCACGAATATTTGTTTCTGAGTCATGGATGTTTTCTATGTATTTAAGTATTTATCTAACTATATAAGTATATATATCGTCGCCTGGTACCCATAGTATAGTACAAGCTTTGCTTAGTTTGGGGCTAGGATGATCTGTGTGACATTGTCCCTAGATATTATTATTATTAAAATTATGGTTTGACAACAATAGAAATCACGTTTTACGGATCCTTATAGTTTCACCATGTCTGTCCGCCTGGCTATCCCCGTCTTAGCTCTTAGTAGTAGAAACCTAACTTAAATTAAATATGAACAAAACATTTTTAAGGCATCTACACATGCAGTGGGTTCTAAAGTATTTATTTTATTCATATTTTAAGAGAGGTAGGCCATAGCGTTCATTCGCTCAAAGAGCAGCCCGACTGGGGAAGTACCTCCACCTTATAGAAGACATTCCCTAATAATAACATTAATAATTTTAATGTTGTGTTTCCGAGTGTGAGTAAGGTCGCCAGAGCTCATTGGGGTAGGGGGAAGGGTCAGCAACACTTGTTTGCTGACTCTAACAGGCCGGCAACGCACCCGCGACTCCTCTGGTGTCGCGAGTGTCCATGGGCGGCGGTGATCACTTACCATCAGGTGACCTACTTGCTCGTTTGAATGTGTCTCAACTAAGACAATCGGAATAAAGGATCGAAAATCCTGTTCAAATTAACTAAAAAATATGAAAGACAGAGTTTTTTTATGTAGATGTGTTATTTATTATTGGTTTTATTGTTTCAGGGTTTCGGTACATACTTTGGAGCAGGGGTTGGTATTTCACTAGCAAGACACATCCTACCTCAAATCAGAACACCGATCAAGGCTCTATCATCTATTCGAGGGAAACATTTGAAATTCGGCCTGTTCATCGGCAGTTACATTGGTATTTACAGAGTACGACTAATTATTATAACTAACGTAAAATAGAACTAAACTATTTTAATTTATTTACCTCTTTCCTTATGTATACAGGGTTTTCGGTAATCCGTGTTCACCGTCTAAATTAGTTCTTTAGGATCGTCGACAGATAACTTTTAAATAAATTTTAAAAATATTCATCTTTTTTAAAGTAAAAATGATGAATATTTAAATCAGGCGTAAATATTTCTACTATATAAAAATAAGTCGGGTTTTCATTCCTGACGCTATAACTCCAGAACGCATGAACCTATTTTCACGGTTTTGCATTCGTTAGAAAGGTCTTGGGCTCCGGGAGGTTTGTACCAAAGAAAATTTATAAAATGTAACGCGAGTAACACCGCGGGGCACAGCTAGTCGTTCATAAATATGTTAAATAATAATGGACCGAGCAGGGAACCTTGAGACACTCTTGAGGGGACAATATGCCATTGAGATACTACGCCATACATAGCTATAGCCTGGGAACGAATCTCTATATAAGAAGTTAACCACCGATATAGATTTCCGTGAATTCCTGCGTTCATAATCTTCTGCAAGAGTATTTTGTGATCAATACGGTCAAAACATTTTGTGTAGTCCGTAACTAGTCGAGACAATAAACCTGTACTATGTCACCAAAAGAGGTCCACTGTGCTTAAAAGCATAATTTGTAGGGATACTCCATAATCGCCTCAATTAACAGATGAGTTCACAATAGCAGTATGATGGTTGATGGTGAGACTGCCACGTTGGTCTAGCGGTAGCGTGTTCAACCGCAGAAAATGAGGTCCTGGGTTCAAATCCCGGGTCGGGCCAAAAAGTGATTTTGGGATTTTTCCGTAATAATAAATTTCTCAGTTTCAGCCCCAAGTCTGGAACCGTATTACACCCCCGTGCCTCGGAGAGCACGTACAGCCGTCGGTCCTGTTCCTGACCTCTTTCCGGTCTTGTCGCTAGTCGTCCCATTGGATCATGAGAGCGATGGAATAGAAAGTGCCCCTGTGTTTGCGCACACACTTGTGCACTTTAATATTGCCTGCGCAATTGGCTTATCTCCATTGAGAATGGCCGCCGTGGCCGAAATTCGGCCGGGAAGACATCATCATGATAGTTATAAGTACTATACAGACGCTGATACCCGTTCTCTCGTAAACTTTCCCACGTGATTACTTCTACGCCCCCTACATGGGATGAGATGGGGTGGTGATATTCACACAGAAAATTTGACAGCTAAAACTAAATTATTCATAATTCTACTGTACTAGCCAATTCTTAGATCGGCCGGAGAAGCGTCATAGACTATGGTAACTGATTGCCAACAAGTAAGCCATAAGTTTCGCCGACTTGATTGTACAAAACCAAAAACATTAACGTTAGACACTCATTACTCAGAACCCTGTATACATACATACATGGATAGAGTCACGCCTGTTTCCCAGAGGGGTAGGCAGAGACAACGGATTTCCATTTGTCACCATCTTTGCACACGTCTTTTGCCTCGATTACTGTCATTATATTCTTCTTACATACTCGCCGGTTTAGGGTATTTCTGACCTGTCCTTTCTTGAGAACGTCTCCGATTTGGTCAGAGAATGTTCGACGAGGTCTTCCCTATCCGGTTGTTCCCGGAAACCCTGTATAATAGGAAAAATATTAGCTACTCTGTTTAAGAGTAAAATCGGAAGCATTGTATGTGTGTATCAGTCGCTATCCGTGGAAACCTATAATTGGCTTTATTGTTCCTATTATAGCAGTAATTATTTTTATGTATAGCTGTTAGTTTACCAAACAATAAATAAATTAATAAATATTCTAACAATAATGGTAGTACTAAGAGAGGTAGGGCACAGCGTTCATTCGCTCGAAGAGCAGCCCGACTGGGGAAGTACCTCCACCTTACAGAAGACATTCCTTAATAATAACATTAAGAATTTAATGTTGTGTTTCTGAGTATGAGTAAGGTCGCCAGAGCTCATCGGGGTGGGGGGAGGGTCAGCAACATTTGTCTTGTTTGATCACTTACCATCAGGTGACCCACTTGCTCGTTTGTCGACCTCTGCCATAAAAAAAGGAGTAATTTTATAGTACCTAACATTTGTGTTGAGTCAATACCTTGTTGGCTTA
This sequence comes from Pseudoips prasinana, assembly GCA_951640165.1. Classification (NCBI taxonomy): domain Eukaryota; kingdom Metazoa; phylum Arthropoda; class Insecta; order Lepidoptera; family Nolidae; genus Pseudoips; species Pseudoips prasinana. Next base: position 32,074,899 of record OX621245.1, on the reverse strand, counting down.
GTGGTTAGTGACCCTGATTGCCAGATGTCGTGGGTTCAATCCCCATCATATTTGTGTGATGAGCATGATTATTTGTTCTGTGATTAATGTATTTACAAATATATAAATATGTTTATCGATATGTCTGGTTGACTCTGCCTAGCTTGGAAAGTGCAGTGTGTTAGTTGTCCTAATATATTTATTATTAACTAGCTGTGGCCCGAGGTTTAACCCGCGTTTAACCTTATAAATTATAGCCTTTGTGTTAATCCAGGGTGTCAGCTAACTATATACCAAATTTTATTAAAATCTCTTCAGCCGTTTAAACATGAAGAGGTAACAAACATACACACTCAAAAACTTTCGCCTTTATAATATTAGTGTGATTTATATTTATTTATTACCAATAATTAATAACATGTATCACTTCTTCACTCCTGATTTTGTTGATGTTTTCCTTTAACTTTTTATAGTAAAGTACTCCTCTTATGATGTCGTTTTAACCGTATTTTGTGTACATTGCAGGCTGTTATATGCTACTTATGCCGTAAGAAAGGGTATGACTCAGCATTGTACGCGCTACCTGCCGGGTATGCCGCTGGATTATCCTTCATGTTCAGTCCTAGCTTAGGATTTGCGATCGCGTCTTTGACTGCAGCTTTCAAAGTAAGTACAAAGTTAGTTGAAATATTGTTTTATCTTCGCTTTTTAGGAGTTATTTAATTTTCGAGCGAATTAAATAAATAATTTCTCAACCTCATATATGCTTATGATCAAAGAATGTCAGTGTTTGCAATAAGTATCCCTTTCCCAGGGCAGTGGGGATATAGTTCCCACCATATTTTGAACTCTATTAGTTGTAATAAAGTTCAAAACCAATAAATTTAAATATACCTACTGCCTTATAAAAAGGTTTAAAATTAGGGCAACTTGATTTATTTACTTTCAAAAATAAACTAATGATACAGCTAAGCCCAGTGGATTTGGGAATATGCTTAATCAGACGCCTAACATAATATGTGGAAAGTATCAATCTAACCATTAGCTATTTAAAATTACTAGGCACATTTATCACGATAACTTTGTATAGCAATAGCGTGTTCAAACGCAGAAAATACGGGTAGGACACATTTAAGGAAAAAATAATTGTCAATAACAACTTGGAGTCCGTAAGATGTCGGTGGTCCACCCCCTTGCATCAGAGAACACGTAAGCTGTACAACATGTAACGTAATTAACGCACACCCTCAAACACCCCAATTAGAATATTATGTTGTAATCATAATACATGTACTGAATTTTTAATTTAACATGTATATGCATTGTTTTTTACTAAATTAGTTTCTTGGAATAAACTTTATTTTTCTTTATTTTGTAATTAATGATGGAATATGTATGAATACAAATAAAACTGCGATTTTAAAAGTATTATAGGTATTTTGATTCCGGTCAATTTCGATTCGTTTTGATTGTACAGGTTTAATACAACAATAATGTCCGTAGTGTTAATTATTTTGGAAAAAAAATACCTATATTAAAAATGATATAAATCAATTCAGTAAATGATTTTGAACAAACTATTTTCAGGATGTGCGTTAATTAAGTTACATGTTGTATATTCCAGCACGTGATCTCTGCCGTGTGTGTCGGTTTACCCGTCCCATTGGACATATAAAGAGTGCATCTGCACACCTTCTTTTCGCTTGCACGAACATATTGTGTAAGAATTATATAATGCTCCACATGTTCTGTAAATTATTAATCTCCATTGAGCGGAGAAAGAGCCGCGCTGGGTGAAATTCATCCAGAAGCTCTTAATATAATAAAAACATTGTAAAAATATTATTCACATTAAAGCTCCTGTGAGTTATCAAAAGTATTTGTACTTTTATAATTACTGTTAGTATCTCTTACCATTATATTCATTAAACTTACGATTTAATTAAAGATGTGTAATGTAGAAAATTTAGTTTCATGATTTGATACAATTTTTGATCTATATTGTGTGTGTTTTAGTCTATCTATATTGAATTTTGTCTAGAACAATTAATCTATATTGAGGACCTGGCTTCTAATATCGGATCGGGTCAAAAAACCAATTTCGGGATATTTCTGTGAAGAACAATCATATCAGTTTGGAAGAAGCCAAATTACATCTCCTTGCCTCGGACAGTCAACCCTATACTTACCTGATCTCTTTCTGATTGTGTTGGCTAGATGTCCCGTTACGTCCCACACGGAAGGGTAGTCTCCATTGTGGTTAGCCGCCATGATTGAAATGTAACCAGGATAATATTAAATTGAGGTCGACAGTCAACAGTAGTCGAGTATTAGGACAGTCACGTTTTAATTTTGCTACAGCTAATAGTCACTAGTTTCTTTTATTAAAATCGTTAAACTAAATAAATACCTAATTATAAACTTTTGCATATTCTTTTTCAGCTTTATTCCACGATACTTTACGAGAAGAATATCTTGCCGTCTAATATTCCACTGCCGGAGCTTTTGTACTGCTTTTGCCAGGGAACGCTGTTCAATGCTCGGGTGATGGATCCTGATGTATGCCCCAGCTATGTATTCAATCTAATGAAGTCTGTCAGCAATGGACGGTGAGTTGTAGTTCCATTTTATCTCATCATAATGCGGGTTTTATCATATTCAGGAAAAATATACTAGAGTTAAGTATGTAAGAAAGTGATTTTTGGAACGAAGTTCCTTATCGCGCGTTGTGAAAAGGGGCTAGACGGAAAAAATCTCACGAAAAGTTGTCTCGACACTTTTTGCAGCTGTGCGGCGTCCGCATGTTTCTCTGTCTATCTCTCTCTCTCTCTCTCTCTCTTATAGAAAGCAAGCCAGATATTATCATTTCTATTTCGAAATGAACAGTGTGGTGTTGCGACGATTATTTTTGTTGAGTGTATACAGGTTTATTGTACATAATAAATAATAAGAAATAACTTCGTTCCATCGGGGTGCTTTTTTTTTAGAATTTGGCCTTCCTTTAGTGTGCCGCGGTGACGAGACGCGCCTCGTTACTTCGTGTACCGGGTTCAGTTCCCGCACAGGAGAGCTATTTTTGTGACCCATAAGTTGGTGTTTATGGGTTTTATGTTTGTAAAGTACCCCGCAATACAGTGATCCGTAGTGCGGGTGTTGGCTTTAATAAAATTAAGCTAATCCGCTTTTTCTTAAGTACTTTATAAGGGATAGCTGTGCCCTGCGGTTTTACCCGCGTTAAATTTTATAAATTACGTATCACAGCTCCTACCCCGTAAGTGATACGAGTAGCGTGATAATATGTAGCCTATATGTTGACCCGACACATTATATATAATACATTTTGAGTTTAGCCCGGACATACATACGGACAAACAGACACACAGACAAAAATTCTATAAACTGTATTTTTGGCTTCGATATCGATTTTAGATAACGCCCCAAGTATCGTTTAAAAAAAATATTCAATGTACAGTTTTGACTTTCCTACGATTTTATTATATGTATAGATAACAGACTATCTAGAGCAGAGTAAGTGGTATCGGTAATATCTGGGTTATGTTTCATAGAAAAAATAAAAGCTATTTCACAATAGGTTGTCTCTCATTATAGACAGTTACCTTACCATACTTTTATTTTGCTGAGAGTGTTATTTAATTAACATATAATAAGATGTTATGTGATACTAGCTATGTCCCGCGGTTTCACCCATGTTAAAGTAGTTTTAGAGTAATAAACATACATCTATTCTCACAAACTTTCGCATTTATAATATTATTTCGATCAAACGATGTGTACCTCTAGCGGTTTTGGCAGTGCACGCCGGAATAGCTCGCAGATGGTAGATTTTTCCCTACTTACTTGACACTTATGGTCATATTTTGGTAAATTCACACAATATCTTTATAAATTGGTAGCCTATGTGTTATTCTGATGTATAATGTTGAATGTTTTAATAAAATCCATTCAGTAGTTTTTACGTGAAAGAGTAACAAACATCCATCCATACTTACAAACTTTTGCGTTTATAATATTAGTAGAACTAACATAGCAAGTCTTGATTACTCGAGTAAATAATATTTGTTTTTATTATTATAAATGGCAAAATATTTAAATTGAGTTATTATATCGATTAAATAATTTGTTTTTTTTTGCAGATCGGAATGGATTTACAAGAATTTCAAAGAAATATTAGATAGGGCAATTTAATGTATAAATTCTTTAATAATAATATTTTATAATTTTTTATTCCTAAAGTGTCAAATTCAAATTGACAGAATATGAATACGTAACTACCTTCAGCTGTTTAACGTTGAAAAACTCAGTGGATAAAGGGCATTTTGGCATGAAACCTTTTATGCTAATTTAGTGAATTTCTTCAGGAATTCATAAAACACAAAAATCCTACAAAATGTTCACCATATCTCATAACAGTCTTGGATGAACCTGGCAACATCGTATCGAACTATACGTACCTACCTATTAGTACAAATATAGCATCAAATTACTATAGACTTTATATTTATATAATAATAAGATTCATAACTTAATTTTAAACAATCAAGCAAAGTAACTTGAAACACATTTCAAAGAAAACTTCTTCGTTACTTAATATTTAGTAAACTTCATAAAAATAATACGTCTTAATAGGTGTATTAGTCTTCTTTATATGTGTTTCAATTTATTTTGTTTGAATGTACAGACGCCAGCACATCCAGCTACCCCAATCTGTCTAATTTATTTTATAGGTTTTCAACTGTATCACATAAGCATAAGGTTCACTTTAAATTGAGGAAAATTGACAGATTGGGATAGCTTGATGTGCTGGTGTCTGTACAAGGAAAACTAGAAGTTACCTGTGCTGGTGATAGTGATCTTAGTTTATAATGCCTCCTTTGTATAGCGGTAGCACAAGTTAGAAACTCCCGGGTTTGATTCCCGGGTTGGGTCAAAATGTTATGTAAATGAAACTACTTGGTTGTAATCTAGAAACATAAGATCTTGACGATGTTACAATCCATGCATGAGACAGTTCTGCGTCTTATTGCCGTTGCATGGTTAAATCTGTTTAACTGTTACATTGAAAAATGTTTTATTTTTTTTAATGTTCAAATTAAATACACTTAGTTCAGTTGAGTTAGTCTCCGATAAGATTGATTAACATCATCAAAGTTGTATCGAAGAACTATTTTAATGTTTAAGCAATTTTATAAAAGTTGAGGTAAGGCTTACAAATTATAAGTAAAAAAAGACCAAAGTTCGTTCGGAAGCCGATTTATTGTGGCGGCTTTATTCCGTTAAAAGTATTTATTGGTAATTGGATATAAATATTATTTATTATATTTTGGTGATTGGCTTTCATAAGAAAACAGAAATTTGTACAAGTAAATAATGTATTTTATTTTTCAGTCCCCTTTATTTCACATTCCCATAAATTGTCCCGATTTTCTAATAGTTTTGTTTTATTAATTAATTTACACATACGAGAAGATTTTGCCGAATAAGACTCAATTTTAAGTAATTTTTTTTTTCTTAATGTTAACCAAAAGTATATTGCCGATATGGGCTACGCTATCTAAATCTATGAAATTCGTGGAAAGTCTGATGAGATATCTTTATGTTCCCAGGGAGGTCTAAAAAGTGGTTATTACTGCTTACGTTTCACATTTGTGGAGATGGTCCGCAGGATGAGAAGTTTAGGAGACCTAATATGCTTCTGGAGAGAGGTGGACTGGATAAAATAATAATAATAATTGTATTAGCATTTCACTTTTTTTACATGATTGATGTACAATGATAGCCTCGATAGGCAATGCCTGTATCGAGGTTATCATACAAAATACGATTGCCTGGTAGGACCAGCTCACAGTTCTATCATTATTAACAATAAAACAAAAGTGACATTCCATTATAATTAGATGTTCACTAAGGATTATGATAGTTAATTAAATTATTAATTTATTTACATGCATACAATTTATGAGATACTAAAAAATGACGGCCGCCATGGCTCATATACAATGGTTCACTTTACAGTACCAAAGTAGTGGGACAGCAATGATGATATTATCATAATCATGTCAGCCAAAGAATGTTCACAAAAGCCTCCCCAAAGAATGGGAGATATTGTATTGTATTGTATAACTTTTATTGCGGACAAATAAATCCATAGAGTGTTAGTAACATAAAAATTAAGGTAGGGTCGCCTAAGATCGGATGTGACCTAAGACCGGAAGCAAAGAATTTACCGCAAATGAAGCGACATTTTTCACAAATGGCAACATAGTCAGCTCCGCCATTTTATTCTGCACCTCCCTTCATACCTCGGTCGGCATTGCGATGAGTAAGACGTGTGTGCTGGTGATTCAAAATAATTTTGTGAATTTTCGAGAAATTTTCGCGATCCGATCTTTCCTCCAAAATTTTGTCGAGAAATTATGGTAAGTTATCATCATTTTTTTGCTTTTTAAGTAGAATTTCTCGCGGAATTAGCAAACGTTCTCGAGATCTGTATACTTTGTTTAAGCCTAGGACGTATGTAGGTCTAGATCCGGACTTTCCTCCCGTTGCCTAACATCGGACTAAAAACATACGATCTTAGGTTTCATAATAAAATACAGTGGTTCTCAAATATTCATACTCAAACCCTAATAATATATTACAAAAGTAAAAACTGCCTGATTGCTATTTGTCAAAGGCCTGACCGGATGTCCTTATGTCACTAATGCCTAATGTCTGTTTATCTACATGTAATAAAATAATACAGGTATGTTAGTACTAGAGTAAAAAGTATAATTATGATTTGGTATAATTTCAAGCATTTATTTTTATTTAATTTTATTTTTTATATATTTTACTTACAGATTAAGTAATCATGCCTACAAAATACCAAAGACATTCGCTTCGAGCGACCACCTATACCGAAAAGGACTTAGAGGAAGCTGTGGAAATGGTAAAAAATAAAGAATGATCTAATTATGCTGCGTCAAAAATATATTGGAACGAAGTTCCTTATCGCGCGTTGTGAAAGGGGGCTAGACGGAAAAAAATCTCACGAAAAGTTGTCACGAGAATTTTTGCAGCTGTGCGGCGTGCGCATGTTTCTCTGTCTGTCTCTCTCTCTCTCTTATAGAAAGCAAGCCAGATATTTTCATTTCTATTTCGCATTGAACAGTGTGGTGACGCGACTATTATTTTTGTTGAGTGTATTCAGGTTTTTTGTACATAATAAATAATAAGAAATAACTTCGTTCCATCCGGGTGTCCCTTGACACCTCTCAAGTTTTTTCTTTTTTGTTGTGGTTTTAATACTTTTAATTTCATAACTATGTATAAAAACGATATTTAAGATTTTTGTTAAAAGATGTTAAACAGCTGTGATAAAAGATAATTGTGATCTTTGTAGTAAGTAGTTTATAAAAATTGTTTTTAGATGTTTTCATTTTTTTTAAGTTTTTTTGTCCTAGCCCAAAGGCCAAAAATTTTAAAAAAATAATAACAATAGATTGAAGTGCTTCTTAATTAGGGTATTAAATGATGCTTAAAAGTTGATAGTATTAGGATTTTATCCATGACTGTCTATGCCTTACTATACTTAAAATACTAATGAAAGACAAGTTAAAGATACAATATATTAAGTTAAGAGTAATATAAAATTGATTTAGTTTACTACACGTATTTTTATTTACTTATCACTTTAATGAGAAGATATATATTTACTACTTAAATATTTCAGAGATATTATCAGTCATACCTATGGCTTCAGTACACATCCGATCTTACCTAATTAACCCAAAAGAGTTCAGAGCAGAGTTAATAAAGTTTGACAAGCTCAGTCACACTTAAATTAGCCGGAGGAGGGAAGACCAGACTAAAAAAATAAAAATATTAAATAAGTATGTGTTCAGGGTACACCATGCAGAATTTCAAAACCACTTTTTATTATGTTATGGTTAACTAAAGACCGAATATTTCTTTTTTATGCACTCTAACGCCGTAGCTACAGAGTTGAAATTAGACAGTAGTCCGAACTTCGGCTTCGTTGACCTTTTTTGAAGGACAGTCAGAAAAAATATACTGTCACTTTGACGCCGTGTCTTATATAGACTATTGCGTTTATGAAAACAAAAAAAACATGTGAATAGATAATGTTTTATTGTTGATAATTCACACTCAAGTCCATTAAGAAAATAACGATACAAAAAGAGAAAAAATATTTTTTGTAACATGCTCCTAACTTACAGAAAAAGCGTCCGATCTTAGCCGACCTTACCTTACTTATTTTCTAGTGTTAGTATTTACAATTAACCGTACAAAACGGCAAATAATTGGCGAGTTGAGGTTCTCGGCTATAATTTTCAGCATGCTATTCTGACTGTCTCTCACTCTTCGCACAAGGGATGCTGTTTTTTGCGTATAATCGCATAAAAATAATAATGATATGATATAAACGCCACGCTTGGCAGTCGAGTTGGTGTCACAGAAAAACGCAGCTGCCCGTTCTATGGTAGTTTTTTCTCGGTCGATTTCTACGGAATGAGATGGGGTGATGATATTCTATGGCGTCACCACACAGCACATGACGATATACATATATTTAGTCTCTCTTAAGGTACGTATAAAAAGGCTAACCAATTGTTAGGCTAATATTTTAATGTTTTTATTTGTAACACAACATATAACAAAGTTATTCTTTTAAAGGGTTCCGTAGCCAAATGGCAAAAAACGGAACCCTTATAGATTCGTCATTTCTGTCTGCCTGTCTGTCTGTCTGTCCGTCCGTATGTCACAGCCACTTTTTTCCGAAACTATAAGAGCTGTACTGTTGAAACTTGGTAAGTAGATGTATTCGGTGAACCGCATTAAGATTTTTGGACAAAAATAGAAAAAGAACATTAATTTTGGGGGGTCCCCATACATAGAACTGAAACTCAATTTTTTTTTTCATTGTACTCATACATGTGGGCTGTCTATGGATAGGTCTTTAAAAATGATATTGAGGTTTCTAACATATTTTTTTTGTAAACTGAATAGTTTGCCCGAGAGACACTTCCAAAGTGGTTAAATGAGTGTTCCCCCCCCCCCCCTTTAACTTCTAAAATAAGAGAAAGATAAAACTAAAAAAAATATATGATATACATGACCATGCAAACTAACAACGAAAATTGGTTTGAACGAGATCTAGGAAGTAGTTTTTTTCTTACTACGTCATAAATAGTAAACCGCGATTTGATTTCTTTTAATCAACTGAAATGCTTGCTGCTACGGAACCCTTCATGGGCGAGTTCGACTGGCATGGCTGGTTTTTAATATTGTTTCCATTATGAGTATGGCCTTATTACTTTCCATACCATTTAGGTACTTTATTTAAAGTCAGATAAAAAGTTGAACATATTATGTATAATATTTAAATAGCAATAACACTTTGAAAAGGATTGGCGCCGATTATAGATCCAGTTGTATTGGTAGCTCCGGTAACTATAGTTTCAGTGGTCGGTATTGGGTTGATTATCAAGTATTTCTTTTCGAGTCCTTTGTAGCTCTTTTTCGTTGTCTTTGGGTCCATTCCGAACCGACAAATGCGTTCACACTGCGAAAAATAAGAGTTTGATAATACTTAATATCTTTTCTACTGTAGTATTATATCTACTGCATTATTCTATTGAATATTTTTTGTTTTTCTTTATTATTTAATAAAGTACCAAGTGTAGTACTTTATGGCAACATCAACATAACACTTACTTATTAGTCTCTAGACTAGATAGTCTAGATACTAATAAGTAATTTTATATTAACCTAAACTTCTACATAAACATAATTAATTCTAAGAATCGGTCCACCGACTTTCCTTAGTCATATTTGTTAAGGGGAAGACACTTTGTTCATGTGTTCTTTATAATTACATTATTGCTAAAAATGAAATAAATACAGGGTATTAATGTTTTATAATATATAATATACCGTAACCCATTGCAAATATACTTCGGTCAATAGCCAACAATTGTACCTATAAATTGCATCTAATAATATTACGAAATTATTATAATATTATATGCTTTTTCGCATTGGGAAAACATCACACCCAGAAATAAACAACTAAGCACTGCTTTCAAGGTTTCTTTACAAAATGGTTTTAAAATACCTCTAATTACCTGTTCCAAATTATAGAAGTTGTTCTTATTACCGCCGCAACCCGAGTAAATGGTCGTCTTGCAAACTTTCCATAGAGAATCGTAGTAATATCGTTTTACCACCCCAAAGCAGAATCCGTAATCGAATCTCAAAGAACAAAAGTGTGGACTGGCTTCTGAAAAGGAAACATTGTAATGACACAATGTGTCAAAAATATATTAATTAAAAAACTAAAAAACACGCTTTATATAAAATTCAACTAAAATATTGAAAATAAATTTTAACAATATTAAATTACAAATACGATTTGATACAATTAGTGTCAAAATATATACCTATATTTCACTGTAAAAAAAGTATGGGGTGCATGGTGTCAATAGTTATAAATATTTTTATGACAGAAATAAGTAAAGAAATTATTATCATAATAATATCTTAAAAAGCACCATTTTCAATTTTTAGTTAAATTTTCTATAAAAGGGATTTTTAGTTTTTAAAACTATTAATTATTTTAACATCAATTCCTGCCTTATCGACTAGAGATAAAAATTATATAAATTGACAAAAATCCTTTTTTACAAATTTAATGATGGAATAATCTTATTAAATTAGTGTATTGTCATCGGTCCTCGATAAATCTACAAATCTTGAATGAAACCTGACCGCTTAAAGTAGGTCAAAACCGACTCCTTTAGACGCTCTAAAGGAGTCGGTTACAAACATACAAAGGTACAAGTGAAGCTAATATAAAGCGTGTAAAAATACAGTAGAAGACGCAGTCCTCAATGGACCGATGTTCTTGTGAGAGTCGTTAGAAATTGCTGAATGCGGATAGACGAATTCCAGTAGTTGTGGAGATCATTGGAAAAGACCTTTGTCCAGCTGCGGACGTATTTTAGCTGATATGATAATAATGATATAAAAAAACGGAACACTGATTTCATAACCAACCAATTTCAGTTCAGAACAAAATTTTAAGATTTGAAGTTGGTATAGGGAAAGGTTTTTTTATTGGAATGGGATATTATTATAATGGTTATGTGGTTGGATTATTATTTTTTATTAACTATTTAAAAAATAACACATAACGTATTATTCCGGTCTGTTTTACTGCCCGACAGCAGATGGATGATAAAAGAATACTTGTGATTATTCCTCTGTGGCGTGTCTGATTTTTATGAATTCAAATATATGAAAATTGAAAAAATAAAATATTGTCGAGTGATTACGAGGATTCCATTATTACAACATTAATTTACAAATTATGTTTATATATTATGATATAAAGTTATGCTAATAGAAAAAAACTGTTCCATTTAAGTCAATGTAAAAGTATCGATCGAATCAAAAACCTCGAAATCCGCGCAGACGAACCACAGTAGCCGACATAGCCCAACGAATTGGCAAACTGAAGTGGCAGTGGGCAGGGCACATAGCTCGTAGAACCAACGGCCTATAGGGCAGAAAGGTTCTCGAGTGGCGACCACGAACTGGAAGACGCAGCGTGGGCAGGTCCCCTACAAGGTGGACCGACGTACTTGTGCGGGTCGCGGGAAGCCGCTGGATGCGGGCAGCGCAGGATCGGCTATTGTGGAGATCCTTGGTGGAGGTCTTTGTCAAGCAGTGGACGTCTTTTGGCTGATATGATGATGATGATGATGAAAGTATAGACATCAGCTGCTGAACTACACTCAGCTCAATATTTGCGAGCAACAGAATGCCTTTTAAACCTAGTTAAAAATAAATTCTTATGCTTACGTTTGTTTCTAAGTTTACTTACTTTTTTCTCCTGGCTTAGTCAGACATGCGTCCTTACATTGCGTTTCAGTATCAAATCTGTTACCATTCCCCTGGCAGCCTCCCCATTTGAAAGTTGAACAGTTTCGGTTATTTGGATCATAATAATACATATTTATATTAGCGCGACATGGCCCTACACTTGGTTTCAAGAGACATGTCTTGGATTTCACTGGAATATAAATTAGTTCAATTATTAACAATTTTGACAGTAAAACTATCGGGTAGGCTAGGTTGCACCATGTCATTCATACACGGCCTGTTGTTGACGTGGTTGGTAAATTTTTGCTTTTCATGCCGGAGGTCGTGGGATTGATTTTTTTTTTTTTTTTTTTTATGTCAGCGGTCGACAAAAGTGCAAGTGGCTCACCTTATGGTAAGTGATCACCGCCGCCCATGGACACTCGCAACACCAGAGGAGTCGCGGGTGCGTTGCCGGCCTTTAAAAGTCAGCAAACAAGTGTTGCTGACCCTTACCCCCACCCCGATCAGCTATGGCGACCTTACACACACTCAGAAACACAACATTAAATTATTAAAGCTATTATTAAGGAGTGTCTTCTGTAAGGTGGAGGTACTTCCCCAGTCGGGCTGCTCTTAGAGCGAATGAACGCTGTGCCCTACCTCTCTTGATTTCCACCCTGGACAGATATTTGTGAGCATGAACATGTCTGTCTGTCCTAAGTCTGGGTGTAATTATCCATATAAGTATGTATTTACAAAAGAAAAGTTTTACATGTAGTATATCAGTTATCTGGTTTCCATAGTACAAGGTCTGCTTAGTTTGGGATCAGATGGCCATGTGGTAATAATGTCCCAGGATATTATTATTACTATTCAGTCATGTTTCCCTTGAGTCAGCACAATTGAATGAATGTTTCAACAATTCTAACACTATTGCCACAGCGGCAAGTCTCAATTGAGGCTAGTCATCTGAACGGGACAAGTTTGTACGGAAACAAAGGGGCAGTTTAAAAATTAAACATAAAGTTAACTAACCTTTCAAAAATTGGCTACTTGATTTATCTTGACGTTATTATTTTTGTCAAAAATGCAAAACAATCATTTTTGGCCACACTAAAACATACCGACAAAATAAATCTCGCACCTAGTTTTTTATTTAAGTAAATAACTTTAATATTTTTTTTATTTTCGAGACCCCAATTTCTTATATTGAAAACATTAGCATTCGGTATTATAATTTTCCTTGTTAAAACAAATTGTCATCTACATTGTACTGACAATGTAGTTGACAATTTGTTTTAACAATTATGTTCAAATAGAAGAAACATGAGCGAATGTATTTTTTCATTTAATTATTTAGATTTTTTACGTTGTTCAAGAATTATATTAATTTCATTCGTTATGTATTGAATTAAAATTAGCATATTGTTTCAGTTAACTCGCGCATCCGCGAACAACAGTAATGCAATCTTTAAATGCATGTATAAAGTAATTAATGCAAAACAATAAATGTAATCTATTGATGGATCCATTTTGGATGATATATCCTATATCTAAATTGAATTTGCTTAAACATTATTTTGAGTAAGGCTATTTTAGGGTTCCGTAACTTAAGGGTAAAACGGGACCCTATTACTAAGACTTCGCTGTCTGTCTGTCTGTCCGTCTGTCACCAGGCTGTATCTCATGAATCGCGACAGTAAGACGGTTGAAATTTTGCCGCTATAACAACAAATACTAAAAAACTAAATTAAATAAATATTTAAGGGGGCTCCCATACAACACACGTGAAGTTTTTGCTCCTTTTTATAGATAACTAGCTGTGCCCCGCGGTGTTACCCGCGTCAAATTGAAAATATATAAATATAAATTTTCTTTCCAACGAATGCAAAACCGTGGAAATCGGTTCGTGCGTTCTTGAGTTATAGCGTCAGGAAGGAAAACCCGACTTATTTTTATATAGTAGAGATGGTACTGAACCCTAAGTGCGCAAGTCCGACTCGCGCTTGGCCAATTTTTTATAAGTATGCTTATATTATTATTTTATGAGTTAATCTATCATAAATAGGATAAAGACGCACCAACTGGAGTGAACTTCATAAACACAGAAGATGGTGGTGAAATTGTATTATTAAATATACGTCCCCGCACATCACCGATTTCAAAAATATAAAAACACAACGTCCACAATATAAAAACTGCGATCATTTTTACACAAAAATGTTTTTCACATTTATGCTAGCCGAACGGCAATCGCAATAAATTGGACGAATAAAAATACAAGTTATTCGATTAAAAATACTTTCGAGTAACAAATATATTTTATTTATCGATATTTTTTATTATTACTATGTATTTGATGTACGGTGGAGTTCTGAATGTTCGTACTTATTGTTTACCCACCGTCAAAAAGACGGAGGCTATTAATTCATATGCATACTTTTTGGTTTATTGTACTACATGCTGTGCCCCGCGGCTTAAAATTAAACTTTATACATTATCACAGCTCCTCCCCCGTAGGTGATAGCGTGATAATATGTAGCCTATATGTTGACCCGACCTCTTAGTAATATTCACGCAAAATTTGAAGTAAATCCATGCAGTACTTTTTGAGCCTTTGAGCCCGGACATACATACAGACAAACAGACAATAATTCTAAAAACTATATTTTTGGTTTCGATTTCGATTGTAGATCACGCCCCAACTATCATTGTAAAAAATTTTTTTTTTTTGTTTTTTTTTTTTATATCAGAGGGCGACAAACGAGCAAGTGGGTCACCTGATGGTAAGTGATCACCGCCGCCCATGGACACTCGCAACACCAGAGGTGTCGTGGGTGCGTTGCCGGCCTTTTAGAGTCAGCAAACAAGTGTTGCTGACCTTCCCCCCACCCCAATGAGAACCAAACCTGAACCAAAATTTAATGTACAGTTTTGACTTTCCTACGAGTTTAGTTTAGTTTAGTTTAGTTTCTTTATTTGCATTCATGTGTACATAGTTGTTTACATATATTTAGGACTCAACATGAAACCCTGTAAGGGCACAGCAAGTACATTATTAACAACGTTTACTATATGTATAGATTAAATTAGCTTTATTATATGTATAGATTAAATTAGCGGTATTCGTCATATAGTAATATGTCGTTATCCTATTTTTGATTTTATTAAAGATATAGCCGTGTGGTTTACGGCGTAGAAAGAATAAAAGTCCCCTTTTACTACACCCACAGGATGGTAGGGGGCGGCCCAATCCAATCCAGTTGGTGTCCTAAAAGGCGTAGAATCTACAACTAAGCACAACCAAATGTGGACCAAACTCCAGGATCGAAAACGATACAAACAGGTCATAAAAGGAATAGACATGAGCTGGTCCAAGAACCTATGGAAGTATAGTAGAAACCAAATATAAAAAAAATAGTAGCAGTATCACGTACACAAGCTGGGACTGTCGAACAGCCCGATCTGCAGGACCTGTAGGGAGGACACCTTCTGCTACCTACATCGGATTATTTACTTATTTTTGCATTAAAGTATACTTCTACTTTTTCTTCTTCTAATCTTGGCTTGATATATCCAGAACCAGAATACTGGAAGGATTTAACCCTAAAAAGCTTACAGGGATTTTTGTACTAACAAAGAATCCTGGCGGATCGAAGTGCGAAGTACACCCACACCAAGGCAACCTTTTAATGTTCATTCATTTTAAAAATGTCTGATTTTTTTTAAGGTTGTTTTATTATTAATAGTTATTTATTAGTATTCACACCAAGTATTAAAAAAAATTATAATAATAACTAAATGTAGTTAAGTTGTCAGATATTTCTTGTATGCATACTTAACAATAATAAAAAAAATATCCAATATAAATTTTATCCCATTATTTATATGATATATTAAATATAACATCGAATTAAACAGATGACCCCTTCGCAGACTCATTACAAAATAAATGAAACCATAAAGTAAAATGAGTAACTAACTTTGGCGAACCAAAGTCAGTGGCATGTTAATGACTAAATAAAACTAGATTAACGTAGCAATATGAGATTAACCTTAATACATTGAACGAAGTCTGGACCGTCGTTAAGTTGGAAAAGTTAACACTAAGTTATATAATCCAGGGCGCGCAAAACCAAAAGGGCCTAACACGTTAAAGACTCATTAATGAAATGACACAACCGGATATTGCGGCCTTTTCAAAGCACCGAGGTGTATTACCGCCTACTTAGAGATCGCTAATGATGAGAATATTCTCGTTTTAAAAATCACAATAAGACTATTTTGTTCCACCTCATTATTTACAATTTAACATGATACTCTTGTACTGTGTGGTGACGTTTATATTTCATCCCGTTTTGTAGAAGGCGTAAAGTCGGCCGAGAGTCGTTTAAAGTCTCTCTGTGAACTATGACCCTCAAAATGGCAATGCTCGAAAATAATGAACATTACTCCATTGTGGAGTTCTTTGGTCTATAATGCTGACTGAGACTAATAAGCATTTCATATAATTTCTCTATTTAAATAATTAGTAAAATAGTTACCTATTATCTTAACACTAGAGTGCACGCGCGGGCTACATATGTAGCCCAGCGTGTAATATTGTCGCATATAATTTTTGTTTGCCGCGCTACAGCGCAATCGTCTAACGTATTCCTCAAGCATTACACCCTGCTCCCGCCAGGAGCGTGCCGACGCCCGCAGCTTACAAACGTCTGCAAAAATCGCCCTTGAAGTTGGTGGGCTACGCCTGTAGCCCGCGCGAGCGTTGGAGGAATTTAAGTGTTTAGTGTGCAAGTGGTGAAATTGAGGTAAATATGAAACATTTGTTGCAGTATTACTACAAAACGTACTGTTAATTATTTTTTAAGTGTTTGTTGTTTATATTTATGGGCTTTTCATGTATCTTTATTCTGTTTTGTTCACTTTTTAGATGGCGGGTAACTCGAACAGATTGTGCGACCAAATACAAAGATGGCTGCTGGAGGATAATGAAGACGACGACATTTCGAGCGAAAGTGAGGAAGGCGGAGAATCCGCGAAACAAAGTGGCCCGCTTGGATCTCCTCACCATTCTGATACGGAACAAGATGGCGAGGAAGACGAGGACGAAAATGAAGACGTGCCTCCATCGACTTTGGCTTCCTATCAGTCTCGTAATGGTACAAAATGGAGCAAGATTGCACCGCCCACCTCAAGAACCAGATCTCACAACATTTTAGTCCGTCCATCAGGCCTAGTAGGTGTAGCAAAAGATGCTAAAACGGCTCTCCTATCATTCCTGCTGTCAATACCTCCTACAAGTCGGATTTGATCTTGCAAGACCTTCTATTGAGCGTCGTATATACCCAGAGGTATTAAACTGAAAGGCAAACTACTTCTAGGATTGGCAGAACAACCCCTGCAACAAAATATGCCTATTCGGGGAGGACTACGGTCGCGAGCCCTACTGCAAAAAGCACACCGACCAGCTTTTTGCAGTAGGGCTCGCGACCGTAGCACGCGCAAGCAATGCAGCAAATGTATGAGGCGTATTTGTAGCGAACATCAGGCAGTCGTGTGTCCGGAATATATGCCAATAGACTGATTTATTACCCGTTACTTTGATAATAGATGATCAATTAGATTAAAATAAACGCCTTTTGTGATAAATATTACGTTCCTAAATGAAAATAAGACTAAGAGAACTCACCCTTCCAAATATTTGTTGATTTTTAAGAAGTTTATGTTTAAGTTTCAAATTATAATAAAAAATCTAAATTTGGTTGATTTTATGAGCCATTTTGATAAAAATAAATATGTTTAGTAATTATATGCTGTGTTTTAATATTTTTTTTTCCTTATTCCGAGAAATAATTGACCCATAAGTGGGCTACACCTGTAGCCCGCGCGTGCGCTTAAGGAGTATATATGGGCGCGTGCACTCTAGTGTTAAGACAACTTTAAGACACTAGGAAATTTAATCCAAGTGTCGCAGTACTTTACAAACATACATATAATTGACGGACATCCAGGGTCAGAACAATTATTTATGGGTCACACAAATAGTAGTACTGGGCGGGAATCGAACCCAAATAGCTTTTTATATTAATAGCTATTATTTTTACATACAAAAGTATTCTTCATTTTCCTCCCTGAACTTTATAGTTCAAATATTAGGTTGGGGATTTTTTTTCTCGCATTATTGTATGTATGAACTTGTCATAAAATCTCTTTGGCGATACTATTTGTATCTGGCTGGTTTTGGTATCATCGAAAGTTAAAATTTTAAAGAACATAATTCCAAATTCAAATTATGAAAATATGTGATTTTCATTTGTTTTTCGCACTCTCAAGATGAGTGAAACTGGTGAAGACATTCGATAATTTTAAAAATTTTACTACAAAAAACCGTAAAAATGCAACAGAAGTCGCGAATAAAATTTGCGATATTTATGGACCTAGTGCGGGCGGAGTGTGGTCTATTTCACTGCTGATGTGATCTGAGACCTAGCTCTAGCTTAGCAATCTGTCCGATTAGCTAAGCTGGCGAATGGCCTTGGGGGAGAGTGCAAGTCACTGAGATCCCCAAGGCAAGTCTGATGGTCATCCTTCACGTGGTTGCCGCCTGTTACGTGTCTGCATCCTCAGCTCCCCAGCTGCGATGCGGGCACAAATTAAACCTCAGACGCAATCCCAACTTACCCCACCTACACCCACTTCCTCAATCCCTCCAAACAATCCCCCAAACCCAATCCAAGGTGTCATTCGTACCGTGCCGAAGGATGCGTGACTGAGGGGGTGCTCAGCCTTGGACGGTGTCTCTCCAACAACAGGGCGAATCGGGGAGTATTTCTTGCCCTTCAGCCGGCATGCGGGGCTCTGCCGGTTGTGACCGTTTATTTCCCTAGCTACTCGTGGGAACAGTATGGATGAAGACATATTGTTAGAAAGTAGAGAGACGTCAGTTACGGGCTCTGTAGGAGGCGATGCAGTTGCCTCTATGGAAACCGATGCAGTGGCTCCAGCTGAGAGGACGGAGGGCGTTAATGAGGTTGGACAGACCTCAAATACGCCTACGGACTCCAGTAGGGGCCGAAATATGAAGAGGCTGTCCGGCGCTGGCAGGCGACGGTGCCAAAAGCTTCTCACAACAAACAACCTGTCGCAAGCGGAGGCGAGGGATCTGGCAATACAGACCTGGGACGACCTCGCTAAGACAGGGAAAGTTCTGTTACCGGAGGCAAGGAGCCTTAAAAGGGAACGATCTGAGGAGGAATCTCCAAAGAACGTCCCTAAAAAGACACTAAGGCTGGACGCTAACCAGGCGCCTGGGTCGTCTGGGCCCAGCTTCCGGGAGATAGCAGGCGCTGTACGAGTGGGCATTCGCAGTGCCCATGACATGACCGGTGAGGAAATGTCGAAGGTGCATCGTGCCTTACTCGAGGAGTTAGCTGGAGCCGAAAAAGGCTCTGGGCTCATTTTTCTTGGCCTTAGCCACAAACCCGGATGGATTCTGGTGACATGCGAGAACCAGAAAAGCGGGGAGTGGCTGAAGTCAAAAGTCCCCACCTTGAAGCCGTGGCCAGGCGCGGGGCTCTCCTGCATGTCCGAGAGTGAACTGCCAAAACCAGCGCTGGCCACGACTTTTATCCCCAGCTCGGAGGCGGACTCTGCGGAGGCTGCCCTCGCACTACTGCGGAGTAACGTGGGACTAAACACGGAGCACTGGAGGGTGCTCCACGCGAGGGGGGGGAGGAGGGGTGGCCTTGTGGCCACGTACTCCATTGACGAGCCCTCAGCGGAGGCTCTGAGAGAGATGAACCTCAGGGCTGGTCTAGGCTTCAGAAAGGTAACTTTCAGAGTCAGGACCAGCAATGGGGGTCCGACAGATCTCTCAGCACCCTCTGAGACGATTCCTGCCGCGGCTGAAAAAGACGTGGTAGAAAACCCACCAGCCCAACCCTCCCCACAGCTTGACCTAGCCACGCCGGGAACATCTCGAGGGGCGCCTCTCCCCACGGATAAGGCGACTCGGGGAACGCCCCGGCGAGGCATAGGTGTAAGGGGAGGCAGAGGCTTTGCACCTCCTAGGGGAGGGGTGGCCCCCCGGGCCAAACCTGGCAGAGGCCGAAAAGGCCTCCACCAGGCCAAAACCGGAACACAGCCATCCTCCTCAAAGAAGGCGTAAAAATGGTACCCAGGCGAGAAGACGTGAGGGTGGTGCAGGCAAATCTCCATCATGCAAAGGCTGCCAGTGCTGTGATGGAGAGATGTCTCTCGCAGCAGGAGTCCCACATCGCCTTCATACAGGAACCCTGGGTACTCGAAAATTACATTCGGGGACTCAGTGCTGCTGGTAAGTTACTATACAATACCGGAGCCACAAGACCCAGAGCATGTATCGTCTTTAACAAAACCATTAATTACTTACCTGTTGCAGAGTTATGCAGTGATGACCTTGTAGCAGCGTACGTCAATTTTAAAGGGTGGGAAGGGATAAAGGCAATTATCTGCTCAGCTTACCTTCCCTATGAAACTAAGGACCCAACAGTAGAGCTTGAGCGTGTGGTCGAATATGCTCGCCGCAACAACGCTGAACTCATAGTTGGAGCCGATGTCAACGCGCACCACACAGCTCGGGGCAGCAGCGACTTCAACAGTAGAGGTGAATTACTTCATAGTTTTCTTACCACTAACTGCCTGCAGGTAAGTACTGAACAGGGGTAACAAACCGACCTTTGTCACTGCCAGCAGGCGGGAAGTCCTAGATATCACATTCGCTACAGACAACATAGCCAGGAGACTTCACGACTGGACAGTCAGCGATGAGCCGTCATTGTCAGACCATAGACATATACGGTTTGACTTTAGAGCGTGTCTCGAAAGTCAAACAGTTACTTATAGGAACCCTAGAGCAACCGCCTGGGATGTCTACCGAGAAAAACTAAGGCGAAACCTAGAGGACCTTCCTAGAAGCATTAAAACACCTGACGAGCTAGAACTGGCAGTAGAGCAAACCACGGAGGGCATCTTAGAAGCCTACGAGGAAAGCTGCCCCCTAAAAACAAAAAGCTCGAACAGGAAGGTTCCGTGGTGGAACTCCAAACAGAAAAAACTCAGGGAGAAAACGCGGAAACTGTTCAATAGGGCTAAAAAGACTCGAGAGTGGGAGATATATACAAAAGCCCTTACTGAATACAACAAAGAAATTAGGAAGGCTAAACGAGCATCTTGGAAAAGCTTCTGTGAGGAGTTAATTAACACGCCTCAGGGGGCCCGCATCCACAAGCTGCTCGCTAAAGACAAACCTAACCAAATTGGCTTGCTAAAGGGACCTGACGGAACCTACGCTGCTAACGAAGAAGACACGCTGAAGACTCTTATTGCAAGCCACTTCCCTGGCGCAGAATTGAACTCCTCCATGACGCCTGTACAACGGCCTCGCAACGAGGACTGGAATAGGGCGGCGAGGATAATTAGGCCTGGGGTTGTGAGGTGGGCAATCGAGTCTTTCAAGCCGTACAAATCTAGTGGACCAGATAACATATTGCCCGTCTTCTTACAGAAGGGCATAGATATACTGGTACCGCCTATGGTAAAAATGTTCCGGGCAAGTTACGCCTGGGGCTATATCCCAGTTCGTTGGACAAAGGCTAAAGTGCTTTTCATACCTAAGGCTGGCAAGAAGGATTATTCCCTGCCTAAGTCCTTCAGGCCAATCAGCCTGACCTCCTTCTTCCTGAAAACACTGGAGAAAATACTCGACAGGTACATAAGGGAGGAAGGACTAAAGTCACAGCCTATCCACAGTACTCAGCACGCATACTGTAGAGGCAGGTCTACGGAAACCGTCCTGCTGCAATTGACAGACAGGGTCGAAAGAGCACTGGAGGACAAACAGATAGCACTCTGCGCATTCTTGGATATTGAAGGTGCCTTTGATAACACCCCGACAGGCACGTTGATCAATGGACTAACAAACAAGAACATTGATCAAACAACTGTCAAATGGGTAAAGGCAATGCTTTCAAACCGTAAAGCTCTGGTCTCGCTGCATGGAACTTCCTTGGAGGTTGCAACAACGAGAGGCTGTCAACAGGGAGGTGTACTATCCCCACTCCTGTGGACCTTAGCAATAGATGAGCTTTTATACAAGCTAGCAGAACAAAGAATCGACACCTTGGGATACGCTGATGACCTTGTAGTTATTATACGGGGATTCTGTCAAAGCTTGTTGTCGTCACTGATGCGGAACGCTCTTAACATTGTCAATCGATGGTGTAGAGCGAATCAGCTATCCGTAAATGCTAACAAAACAGTTATCGTACCGTTTACTCGAAAGAGGGCTCTAGACAAATTAGCCCCTTCAGTAATGAACGGCAGCGAGATACAGTTTTCCAATGAGGTTAAATATTTGGGAATAATTTTTGACCAAAAGCTCACATGGAACCCACATATCAAGAAAACTATACAAAAGGCAAAAATTGCCTTAGGTATAGGGCGTCGCCTAGTAGGGAGAAGGTGGGGATCCCACCCCAAACTTCTCCTATGGTTGTACACTGCTATAGCGAGACCGACCATCGCGTACGGCTCCATAGTTTGGTGGAGTAAAACCAGCCAAACGACAGTAATAAACAGGCTCAATGGCCTGCAAAGATCTGCATGTATGGTAGTCACGGGAGCCATGCCCTCCACTCCTGGAGCGTCACTTGAGGCATTGCTGAACCTGCCGCCTCTTTCACTGTTCATACAGTCTGAGGCGAAGGCCGGCATGCTGAGAGCAGCCGCACGAGCACCGAGACGTGGCTCTCAAAGGCACTGAGGGCTTTATGTGACCAAGTGCAACAGGACCCCATACTAGGCATGAAACTAGACTTTTTGTCCCCACAATATAATAGCACCAAGAATTATTGTGTGGAGATACCTTCCAGGGACGACTGGACTAACAACAAAGTATCCTGGAAGAAGGGGAGCCTAATTTAGTACACCGATGGCTCCAAAATGGGAAATGACGTAGGCTGTGGAGTTTTTGGGGAACGACCCAGATTCAAAGCCAGTAAAAATCTGGGTAAATACGCCTCAATTTTCCAGGCAGAGGTTTATGCCATCATTGTATGTGCAGAAGCCAACCTGCAAAAAGACTATGTCAATCATACAATCTACATCCATTCAGACAGTCAAGCGGCCCTCCTAGCCTTGAATTCTGACACTATAACGTCAGGGCTGGTTATGAACTGCATTGACAGTCTCAATACCCTGTGCCTTAGGAACAAGGTGATACTTCGATGGGTACCGGGTCATGCGGGTATCGAGGGCAACGAAAGTGCCGACGAGCTTGCACGGGCTGGAGCTAAACTGGTCCAATACGGCCCTGAGCCGATATGCGGAATACCAAAAAAAGCACAGTCCAACTCACCCTAAGGAACCATTGCAAACAAGAAGCTGTTAAGCGCTGGCACAAACTTCCAGGTTTAACCCACTCCAAAAAAGCTATCAAGGGCTACGACCGCAAAACTACGAACGAAGTCCTCGCGCTTAATAGGAGGAACTTATGCATCATAACTAGGATGTTAACGGGACATTGCCGTCTCAGGAAACACCTATCCACGGTGGGCATCGGAGACTGTAGAGTGTGCAGATTCTGCAATAACGCAGACGAAACACCTCTACACCTGCTCTGCCACTGTGAGCCACTGATGCATAAACGTAACACCGTCCTGGGCCAACACTTCTTGCACCAGGACGATGTTATCGACACTCCTGTCAAAAAGATTCTGCAATTTATCTATGTTGTATGTGCAGGGTTAGACAGGGAAGTTTAGTTGGAGCGGCGAGCACAATAGTTCATCACTGGACGCAGTGTTACCAGGACCTCCGGAGACTGGAAATAGCCGCAACCAGAAGAATAAGAATAAGAATGGACCTAGTGCAGTTTCTGTGAGAGTAGCACAAATTTGGTTTAAGCTTTTTCAATGCGGAAATTTTGATGTCAAATATGCACGTCACTCTGGTCGGCCGATTACGTATAAAAAGGATGCCATTTTTTAAAAAGTGAAGCAAGATCGACATGTCAGTAAGTACGACGTAACTGAAGGACTGGGAATTGACCACAAAATAGTTTTGACGCATTTGAAAAAAAAACTGGGTACACAAAAAAGCTCGATTATTGGGTACCTCACGAGCTCACTGAAAGAAAATTTATTAACCGTGTACTCATTTGTGATTGTTTATTATAATAATAATAATAAACATTTATTTCAGACAAGGTCCATATTTTGTTAGTAACAATGTGCTTAAAAACTAATGTTAGTAATTGGTAACAAAAAATTAAATTTCTGTGGGAAGCTGCATCCATCTTTGCAGCATGGGGGACTCCCACCGATCTGTAAAAACACCCAGAATAGTGTTGGTACTGCCACGAACGCGCGTGAGCAGGGAGGCGCACCTTTTTCTAACTATTGTGGCAAAGCCATCCACCCGCGCCTCAGCGAACATCCCTGACGCACTGCAACGCCATGGCAGCCCCAACAGTACCCTGAGTGCATTATTATACTGGACACGCAAGTCGCTGTATGTCCGCTTCGAATAGCTGACCCACAGGCTGCAGGTGTAGAAAGATTGGCAATATGCTTTAAAAAGCGTAATCTTAACTGAATTCGTACACCGTGCAAACCTGCGGGCCAGCAAGTTACAACGGACAGCCAGCAACCTGCGTTCTCTTTCTATGTCTAAATTATCACTTAAGTCATCGGTGACCCAGTGGCCCAAATATTTAAATTTAGACACCCTACACAGAGGAGTGCCACACAGTGATACATTAGGAAAAGCTGAGTAGGAAAAACCACGGGCTTTGAAGAGCATTAGTTCACTCTTCCCAACATTATATTTGAGTCCATGACTCACCGCATATGACTCACATATCGACAATAACCTCCTCATAGCACTTATTGATGGACTTAATACCACCATGTACTCAACGTATGAAAGGTTATTGGTACATACTCCGTCAATATGACATCCGACCTTGGTGCTGCTGAGCTCAACAATCAGCTGGTTTATATACAGGTTGAACAACCGAGGCGAACTTAATCCACCCTGCCTCACTCCACATTCCAACCGGTACATACTCGACAAGGAACCGTTCCACCTTACACAATTGCGTTGGTTTCTATACCAATACTTAAATATTGATATAACTTCAATCGGTACAGAAGTTTCAGATACCAACTTATTCCACATGACGTCATAATTGACAAGATCGAAAGCCTTCGATAAGTCCAAAAAACAGGCAAATACAGGCGTTTTTCTATCCTTGTATGTATTGGTACTGTGCAGTACCAGTCTGCTTAAGACATAATATAGCGCTTTCAGTAGACAGCCCCGGCCTAAAGCCAAACTGAACGTCGTGCAGTATTAGATGCTTAGCCAATTGTTCGTCAAGCAGACTGTCCAGCACCTTGGCAAAAACAGTTGCCAAGGATATAGGCCTGTAATTTGAAGCATCAGAGGCATTCCCAGTTTTATTTTTAATAACAGGTACTACAATTGTTAACATAAAGCTATTAGGTAGATAACAGTGGCTTATACATAAGTTAAAAAACATGGCTAGTACCCGAGGCAAGTGCACCCCGGCGTATTTCAGATGTTCAATACTGAGGCCATCGTGACCTGGTGACTTGCCTCGTTTCATCGATTTCACCACCGAAGCTACTTCCTTAGGAGTAAAATGGACGCCAATGTCCCCAGAGATGACCTCAGCATCGACAACCTGTGACGTTCCAATAAGTGGTAACTCAACCTTAAAATGCTGCTTAAATACCTAAGTAAGCTATTTCTGTTGGCTCATGCACGCCCCCGACGCTCACTGGAAAGCTCGGCCTCGGATTTAATTTATTTGTTGCCTTCCAAAATGCCCCAAATTGCTTATCCATCTGATTTTTAGCTATAATATCCAATTTTATTTGCTGTTCATTATTCTGGCAATATTTTAACTTCTCTTTAAAAATAATCCTAGATTTACACATGTTTGTGTAAATATACCCCGATGTGGGTTTGTTATGTAGCAACCACGTTTGATAATGCATGCGAGCTTCCCTGTGATAGATTTTCAACTTTATTATTTAAGCATAAGGTTCACTTTTAATTGGGGAAATTTGACAGATTGGGATAGCTTGGTGTGCTGGCGTCTGTACATGCATATTCCACCCAGTCACATATTTTTTATTACAATGCGCTTTATCAGAACCTTTAAATGAAATATTAGCACTTTCTTTCAAAATACTTATAACTGTGTCATACATCTTATCTAACAGTATGTGGTGGCTAACATCAGAGCACATTCCATGCGAACAGTTACGAAATTCCGTAGGAAAATCTATTAATCTTAATTCTGAATGACAATAGTTTTTATACATAGTAATTTGGTTTGCATTTCTGTCACCCCAAATTACCTTATTACAAGAGAGAGTTTTGCTCACTAACTTAGGTATTATTAAATTTATGTCGAACTCAATAACCAAAAGAATGTGGTCGGACGAGTAAACATCATAAAAAACAGCTGCTTTCATTACTAATTGTCTCGCTGCACTACTCACCACACAATGATCCAGCCAGCGCAAAGCACCGTTAGCTGTGCTTTTAAATGTATAAGTATCATTAGGTAACAATTCCATGTCAACTCACGACCACGGTTGCTCCGTACACACTGTTGACAACTCATTTGCAAAACGTTCGCCCGGGTGAGCGTTAAAATCTCCTAATATGCACACCGTTTCTATATCACTATTTTCGGTAATCGCAATGATCTCACTCAAAGATGTAGTAAATTCTATTAAATTATCACTCGAGTCAGTAGGCATATAAACTGAAAAAATTAACATAGAACGATCCGTGTGATCAATCCTAATAGCAACTAAACGATCGCTGTTACACGGCAATACCGTCACCTTTGAGAACGCCGACTTCCTCCACAGCAGGGCAACTCCCCCGTAGGGTCTGCCTATGAGTACTCCGGCAGACGTATCGACAGCAGATTTTCCCGTATACGCGAAGTCATCGTGCAATGTGCCTAAGTAGGCAACATCGTGAGGTAACAGCCAGGTTTCTTGCAGCGCGATGACGTCAGCCACTGCGCATAGCCTTCTCACACAATCAGAAACAAATTTCTTAGCCAGTCTAGCTAGACTCATACTATTCAAGTGTTTCTTGGCATGAACTGATGGCTAATCGATCATGAATAAGATCTAATCTAACAGCCCCCTGCTCAGCAGACTCATTAGCTAATCAATCATAAATAAGACCTAGGCTGTGAGCCCTCTACTCAGTAGACTCGTTGGCTAATCGATCATTAATAACACCTAGTCTTCATAGACTCATGCCCTCTGCTCAGTAGATAGCTTAATGGCTATTCGATCATTAATAAGACCTAGTCTATAAGCCCTCAGCACACAGACTCGTTAGCTAGACGGTCATAAATACGGCCTAACCTATGCGCTCTCTGTTCAGACTTCCATGAATCTTGGCGAGTCTAGACTCGTACTGTGCATGTTTTCTTCGAGTGAACGTAATTTTATGTAGTTTTTCTTACTTTACAAACGGTCTTTTCGATCATTCACTGTCTCACAAGAACGTGAAAAGAGTTACGAACATTTTTTCGGAGGATATTTCTTTAATCCGTTCTTGTTTGTTGGGACCTATAGTTTTGAGGCGCGCGGCATCTTTCGTAGTCCTACCCATTTTGCTAAACACTAAAAAGTAACACATAAAAAAAAACTTCGTTTAAAAAAACCGACTTCATAAACTAAAAAGTATAAAAAATATCTTAATAAAGATTTAATTTAATACATCTCTTATGCAAACGTAATACCTTTAATATTAATGAAATACTATAATTTGTATGTGCTACCTATTGATAGGTTTGAAGTCGGTGCCAAGCCCTAAGCAAAATAAAAGTTAATATTATATACAGCTTTCATACTTTGTGATGAAATTCCTACACTAAAGATTAACCTACGTAAATAAACTCAAAGAACAATATGGATAAATATGAAACAGATGAAACTGTATCATAAAAATATATTTAATATTTATACCTGAATGAGTAACTGTAGTTATAATAAATCTATATTATACGTATTTATGAATATATTTGTAGCTCTGTAAAACAAACAGATAAATTGTTAATCAGGGGACAACACATCACAATTTTACTATATTTCGAGACGACCGGCAACGACGTCTGCCCGCATGGGTTGTTTGTGTAGAAAGTCTATCCCGCTGAAAGTAACGCGCGGCGAGTGTGGTGCCTATATTACATTTGGCTTGGCACCGACTTCAAACCTATCAATAGGTAGCACATACAAATTATAGTATTTCATTAATATTAAAGGTATTACGTTTGCATAAGAGATGTATTAAATTAAATCTTTATTAAGATATTTTTTTATACTTTTTAGTTTATGAAGTCGGTTTTTTTAAACGAAGTTTTTTTTATGTGTTATTATTTTCGATAATCGTTTGTATTTGTTTTTACATTGTGATTTGCTGGTATGTGGGCTAGTGCACGCACAGAACCGTTGTAATCTAGATCATCAAAATAATTGTTAGGTAATAAACAATAACATTCAATTTCAATCAAGCAATTAGAATAACCTCTTGCAAGACGAACAAACGGTGAATGCATCCGCGCACATTTTCAAAATTAACAAGTCTCACGAAGTCAACCAGAGGCGTCAACTGTATGAAAAATAATAGTAAATGGGTAGCCCAACTGCAGCTAGACCAGTTCCCGTAAGCAGCACCCCTTTACGAGTAAGACGTGAAAAGAAATAGCACTGTCGTAAATTGTGGAAATGTTGCCAGCCATTTTGACGTGCTACCTTCTAATGGCGATTCAGAGCGTCTTCTGGACCGCCAATAAAAGGTAGAAGGGCCAGGAGACTGGCAACTGTCTAGTTAGTCATTACGTTTAAAGGCTCTTAAACTAGCTTACTAAACCTTTAAAATAACGTCTACTTATTGACAAAAATCTCAGTAAAATCATGATGATATATAAAGAGCCTGTGGCGTGGGTGGTAAATGCTTGCCTTGATCGCCACACATCGTGGGTTCGATTCCCACCAGGACCAGGACACCAATTTGTCCTGAGTGTGTGTTTAAGTGTGTAATTACAAACGAAAAGAATTATATGTAGTATATCAGTTATCTGGCTTCCATAGTAGGTACAAGTTCTGCTTAGTTTGGGATCAAATGAACGTGTGTCAATAATGTCCTAGGATTTTATTATTATATAAGCCTCTTTTTAATAATTTCCTGCGTAGTACTCTTATTTATTCTGCATATTATTATAACGAAATGTATGAAAAGTTGACCTTTAAAAACTATAGTAAACATCACAACCTGAAAGTTAAGTGTTCGTAACTTTGAAGTAAGCCTAGCGAAAATCCCTAATGAAGTCAAAAGCATTCTTGGATTCAACGTCTTAACGAGCCTCGGTCTTATACGTCCCATGTATAACGTTTTTCTCTTCTCCTAACCCGATTACCATATGTGTTCTCGGTATGAAATTCAGAACAGCTTTCACACTTGGCGAATTTGCATTGTTAATTTCGGAACCCGAAGCTTGGTGTGAAGTTGGGTACATCAGTACCTTATGTTAGGCATTTCTCAGACTTGGAAACTTAAATAACAGATCCTATATAATATTTTGAATAGAAAACAGCATGCTCAAAATACACAGGTAGTATGAAGAATGTTAAAGGAAGAGTCCTTTAACTTTAGTGTTTATATGAGTAAGTCTTGCTAATTTGCTTCTACAACTTAGTCGGATGTCTCTGAAGATGGATTAATAATGATTCAAATTAATATCGATTACATAATTATCATCGTTAATATTATTAGAAATATAAAGAAATATTATTTTAATCAATGCTAATTGTAACCAGGGCCTAGCAGGCCTATTTTAGGCCTGGGACGGGATCTGTCCCCGCTGGCAATCGTAGGGATGATGCAGGCGGGTGACTCCTCTAAATGGGACGCCGTGGTCTGCTTTTATGAGGCACTCATGCTCCAAAGGGAGGCCGCCGAGTGGGAGCGGGAGAGAGATGATTCTGCTCGCAGACGGAGGAGGCGTCGGGGCGGCGGCGGCAGCCAGTAGCACAACTCCACCTCGGGGCTGCGGCGGCAGTCAGAGAATTGTCCTCTACTGCCGCAAGGTGCAAGCAGCTCCGGTAAGACAGCGATCTGATTGTGGCGCAGTCGCTGTGCCGGACTGGCAGGAGTCGGCGACAGGGGAGGGCAATCTAGAGATCCGGGACATAGCCAAAAGGAATGCGCAAAGGAATATTATTATTCATTTTTTTGTTGACTTTAATAATTGACAATTTAAATTTGCATGCCTAACATTAGATTACATACTTACCCAAACATTTTGCACAACATATGTATGTTGAATATAGTGAAACTATACTTCAATGTCGCCAACTACTCTGTACCTATATTCTGGCAAATAAATATTTCATTCATTCAAGGGGGAACCGCCGGCCGCCATGT
This sequence comes from Pseudoips prasinana, assembly GCA_951640165.1. Taxonomy (NCBI): domain Eukaryota; kingdom Metazoa; phylum Arthropoda; class Insecta; order Lepidoptera; family Nolidae; genus Pseudoips; species Pseudoips prasinana. The sequence continues at coordinate 32,044,500 of OX621245.1, read as the reverse complement.
GAAGTCCACAGCAGGTAGGTTTAGTCGGTGCGAGTCCGACATACCCACCCGTAGACAATTTTTGCGGGTGGCATGCGTAAGCATTCCCCTGCCTAATCAAAAAGTGCTTCTTCTACTACTTTTGCATGGCCTAAAGTTAAGTTTACGAAATTGAACCACCATTATTTATCTTGAGTTAGTAGGTTTATTTTTTCTTCATTATATCAGCCGAATGACGTCCACTGCTTGAAAAAGGTCTTTCCAAAAGATTTCTACAATATGCCATAATCACCATCCACCACCAATAGTGCCTAGCTAAAATTAAATCAACAATTAGTGGATTACCTGATATGGATCAGTAATTTAACTAAATTTGGTGCAATTCTAAATGATAATAAGTTAAAGCACTTAAATTGGACTCATGTTGCAATGAATACATTTTCTTTTATGTACATAATTTTATTATTTAAACATATTATTTTAGCTTACTAACATCAACACAATTGTCTTGTTATTTTATATGCGGTGTTCACCTTTAAGTAATTACTACGCTATTACTTGTATTATTGCATGAAAGTGGTGTTATTTTTTTAGTGTAAGTAATTGTTGGTGATCCTAAATAAATAAATAAATATCACTACGTTTGATCACATCATCTAGACGACTTCACACCCGCCATGGGATGAGATGTGTTTATGATATTCTTTGCCGTCAGCCATACAGCAGTTTAGGTTTATTTTTAATGTCTCTTAATAGCTTTACTTTATCTTCTCCTTAAATTAATAGTAGAAATTTTTGAGGGGTAGGGCACAGCGTTTATTCGCTCAAAGAACACCCCGACTGGGGAAGTACCTCCACCTTACAGAAGACATTCCTTAATAATAACATTAATAACTTAATGTTGTGTTTCTGTGTGTGAGTAAGGTTGCCAGAGCTCATTGGAGTGGGTGGAAGGATCAGCAACACTTATTTTCTGACTCTTTTAAAGGCAGGCAACGCACTCGGGAGTCCTCAGGTGTTGCGAGTGTCCATGGGCGGCGGTGATGACTTACCATCAGGTGACACATTTGCTCATTGTCGACCTCAATAATAAAAAAAAATGTGAGCCGTCACGGGACGCCTGGCAGATGTGAAACATCGTCATTATTTTGTAAAAGTAATATGCACAAGTCGAAGTCGAAGTATAAGTCGCAGTCGAAGTCGAAGTATAAGTCGCAGTCGAAGTCGAAGTCGAAGTCGATGTCGAAGTCGAAGTCGAAGTCGCAGTCGAAGTCAAAGTCGAAGTCATGTCGAAGTCGAAGTATAAGTCGCAGTCGAAGTCGAAGTATAAGTCGAAGTCGAAGTATAAGTCGCAGTCGAAGTCAAAGTCGAAGTCAAGTCGAAGTCCAAGTAGAAGTCGAAGTAGAAAAGAACATATTGTGATAGGAACTAAAAAAAAAACCACGGTATGCGTCGCCACGCCAGAGCTGTTCAAAAAAAAATTATTTGCCTGAAACAAATAGCTACATATAGTATGTATGTTATTATACGTGTTGTTCCGTGTAAGTTGATTTTCATAAATAATAACCAGCACGTGCCAAACATTACCTTTCTGTCGCCATGTCTGAAAAAGGCCTAAGATAATGTAATTGCTAGTGCATCCCAAAGTTCCTAGTAAGTCAAGTCTGTGGGTTATCTTATTAAGTTACAGTTTTATTTGTATGTAGTTTGGCGTAAGATAAGATGGAGTTGTAGAAACGTTATAAAGCTCGACTTTGTTTGCGCTGTTAATTTTTTCGGTACAATTTTTGTTTGTGGTTGTACTAATGTAACATTTTTTGTACAACTATGAGTTAGAATGACTCAATATTATTGTCAATTTAATATACTAGTTTAAAACGCTAAAACACAGGCTAATATAGGAAATGGGACGGCAATCCAGAGTCTTCCAAGGGTACGTGTCCCGACCATCATGGCGCAAAAGGGGGTACTGGAGCAGCGTAGCTGCGTCCCGGGTCTCCTCTCATCAGGCGCCACGAGATCCACGGCAGGTAAGGATTTTTCGGTGCGAGTCCGATATACTCATCCGCAGTCACTCTTTGCGGGTAGCATGCATATGTATGGCCCTTGCCTGAATCAAAAAAAAAACACTTTCTGTGTGGCTGACGGTGTCAAATCAACAAATTATATAAAACAATCACTAAATTATATAAAAACCAATAAATTAATATCTTCGGAGAACTCACACACCGCCATATGATCTCAGATCAAGGTAAATTTTGGGACTTTTCTGTAAAAAGAAAAATTCTCAGCATCAGCCCGAAGTCTGGGAGTTGGCGGTATTATACCCCCGTGCCTCGGAACGCACGTAAAGCCGGTGGTCCTGTACCTGACCTCTTTCCGGTTGTGTCGCTAGGCGTCCCATCGGATCATGAGAGTGGTGGAATAAAAAGTTCTCCTGTGTTTGCGCACACACTTGTGCCCTATAATTTGTCCCGCGCAGATGCTTAATCTCTATCGAGACTGGCCGCCATGGCTGAACTTCGACTAGGAGGACATTATATAATTTTTGTAGACATTTTGTACCATTAGGTGACCCCCGCTTTCTCATTTGTCGGCCTCTTATATATAAAAAAAATCAAGGTCACAACATACTTTTACATAATTATGCACCCATTCGCATTTGAAAAAATCTAAAAGATACTTGGTAATATTACTTACCGATATCGCTATCAAACTTCTTTGATATCAATTCAATAATATCAAGATTTTCTTTCGAGGCCCCCAATGCTATACTTACTATGTACTGTATCTATCTCAACTTTTCTAATAATAAAGATAAGCATCTGATATTGCCAGAACTGCAATACCGTGGGAACATTTATCTATGCGTTAGGGATTTGCGGTGTTTGCCTGTAGTAAAGCCTCCACCCTACCTGGTTGCCAAAAGCAAATTGATGTTCATAGTTCGGGTGAACTCTTTTCATTTGATCGCTATCACGTGTTAGTAGCTGTGCCTTACAAAGGCTAAAGATACTACTATAATACGCCTATTGGCGTAGCTTACTCTGTTTTTCGATTTGCAATCTGGGTATCAATATTGTTTTGCTAAAAAAGTTCTACGCCTGTAGCATTTTTTTAAGGACGATACTGATTTTGATCGGTTGCGGAGGGCATGGTCGGTGCGAGCAAATTGCGCGTTGCTCTATGGAAGCTAAAATTGTCCTCTTCAAGGCTTATTGTACTTCACTTTACACCTGCTGTCTATGGATCAAGTTCGCTCTAATATCGTACAGTGTCCTCCGCGTACAGTTCAACGATGCGTTTAAGGCTATGTACTGCAGTGCCTCAGCTATGTTCGCCGAAGCGCGAACTGATTGTTTTTATACAACATAGCGTGGTGCCCATGGTGCGGGCTAGTTCCAACATAGTGCTGAAAATGATCGCGGACAGGATAGACTGTCCGTTTATAAAATACTGCGACATGCATGTCGCAGTGGCGAAAATCAAATTACTATTATATTTTTTTACTAACACTTAGGTTAAGTTTTACTACCAATTAAGAGTTGTAAACTTGAAATAAACATTTTATTATTATTATTTAACGTAAGCGTAGCGCCTACAAACATGCAATTCGCAAACATGGGTCGAACACATATGTAGTAGTTCCGTGCGGGAATCGAATCCCAAATACTCGTATAAAGACAGCGAGATGGGAATGAAGCGACAACATTACTATTGCGCTACTACAAAGTCCTTAGATTTTACAAATAAGTATAGCAATTTTCTTCGTAAAAAATATTCAACTAAAAAATATTAAACATTGTGGCCACCACAAAGGGAATCTATACCCGTATACTGTCCTCACATTGGATAATGAGGGTAAAGTTAATACAGAGCGAAATTCTCGACAGAAGCGTTGCAGCCTCACGGAAGTAGTGGAGACAAACTATGCGGCGGGCAGACGGGCTGGATAACGTTTGATAGGGTACATTGCGGCAGAGAAATTTCTACAAATTATTATTTAAATTGTTACTTTCATGAAAAAACTTTATTAAAAAGCAACATCTTGTATAATGGGCCGTGGCAGATGGATCGAACACTTCTATGCCTTGATTTTTTAAAGTTATGTCCTAAGTGATCTGACCATAGATAGATAGATAGTACGATACACTTTATTGCACAACATAAAAAAAAGTTTCCAGGAAAAATCTTAATATTTATAATAATGTACAATTGGCGGTCTTATCGCATAATAGCGATACAGCGATCATACTATCAGGGGAATAGACAAGTGGTCGAAATTTGCAGAACTTGCAACCATGCCATCATCACATATCATCAGGTGAGATTGTAGTCAAGCGCAAACCCATCAAGCAAAAAAAAATTCTTGTCACGGCAGCTGGTCTCACCGGAGAGTAGCCAACTTTGGGGGACATATTACAGTGCCCAATCGTGAACAAAAACACAAGTGCATTCTATATTCTGTCACTCTCATGATAGCGTGATACGGGCTGACTGATACAACCGGAAAGGGGTCGAGTGCAGAGCCAATGGCTTACATACTCTCCGAGCTGCACGTGAGGCGCAGTGGTTGAGATAGTCACCTCACTACTTCGTATCCCGGGTTCGGTTTCCGTACCGCACAACTATTTGTGTGACTAATGAATATTTTTTCTGAATATGGATTTACTTTGTTCTATTAACTACATGTTTGTCAAATACCCCGCGAATAAAAAAAGCACGGAGGTGCACACATCAACTTTCAGACCCCCGTCATATGCTGAGAATATTTCTTAACAAAATAAACCCAACATCGCTTTTTAGCCCAAACCAGGATTTAAACACAGGACCTTAGTATCTGTGGTGTACCACGCTAGCGTTAGACAAACGGGTCCTTTTTAGCTACCACGTCAGTAAACAAGCATACAGTGTACCATAGCCTAGGAAATGATACAGATAGAAATGACGCGCTGTTACTCATAGAACAACATAGGATTACTTCTAAAACACCAAAAACGTCGCAGTACTGGATTGTTAACACGTTAAACAACAACTTTTGTTGTACAATTCTTGATAATTTGTAAAATTTTACCTCTTTTTAATCAATAAAAGAAGCTCAATGCTCCCAGACGCGCAGCTACGGAGTGACAATCAAAGTGGGTTAATTTATGACTGGCTCCATGGACGAGTAACCGTGACGTGACCGACATCTTAACCTGCCCTACGTTAAGATGTCGGACCCAACTGAGTAACGATAACAGTCTTTAAGTCAAATGTCAGTGGATGACTTGAACACATCTGACACAGTTAAAGGAGAGTTTTTCATAGCATACTTGAACGAACATCCGTTTTATAATGACCTTGTCTGCCTGAATTTGGCATAGGATACATTTGAATAACATAAATATTTTAACTTCTTTACATACAATCTTGTAGGGGTCCTTGTCTGGCTGTATTTGGCATAGGATACATTTGAATAACATAAATATTTTAACTTCTTTACATAAAGTCTTGTAGGGGTCCTTGTCTGCCTGTATTTGGCATAGGATACATTTGAAAAACATAAATATTTTAACTTCTTTACATACAATCTTGTAGGGGTCCTTGTCTGCCTGTATTTGGCATAGGATACATTTGAATAACATAAATATTTTAACTTCTTTACATACAATCTTGTAGGGGTCCTTGTCTGCCTGTATTTGGCATAGGGTACATTTTAATAACATAAATATTTTAACTTCTTTACATACAATCTTGTAGGGGTCCTTGTCTGCCTGTATTTCGCATAGGATACATTTGAATAACAAAAATATTTTAACTTCTTTACATACAATCTTGTAGGGGTTCTTGTCTGCCTGTATTTGGCATAGGATACATTTGAATAACATAAATATTTTAACTTCTTTACATACAATCTTGTAGGGGTCTGCCCTCGCTGCATCTTCCGGTTTGTCGTCGCCACTCGAAAATCTTTCTACAAGATGGACCGATGATCATACGAGGGTCGCTGGTAGCCGCTGGATGCGGATGAGGCAAAACCGGCAACTGTTAAGAACTTGAATTGGTAACAATGGGGAGGCCTATGTCCTGCATTGGACGTATTTCAGCTGATATGAAGAAAATATATACAATATGCAACAAAAATAGTGGTTTACAGAAGAAAAATACTTGGTGGAGGTGTCAAGGGACACCGGGATGGAACGAAGTTATTTCTTTTTATTTATTATGTATGAAAAACCTGTATACACTCATCAAAAATAATATCGTCGCGACACCGCACTGTTCAATGCGAAATAGAAATGAAAATATCTGGCTTGCTTTCTATAAGAGAGTGAGAGAGAGAGACAGACAGACAGAGAAACATGCGCACGCCGCACAGCTGCAAAAAGTGTCGTGACAACTTTTCGTAAGAATTTTTTCCGTCTAGCCCCCTTTCACAACGCGCGATTGGAACTTCGTTCCAAAAATATATTTCCTACATGGTACTCGAATCCGGGACTCGAAGTGCCGAGGCGTCTGTTTTAACCGCTGCGCCACAAGTGAAAAACTCGTCTGTACCACGGAAAAAGTCCCTATATGAGTAGGGTCTACAAACATGTAACTAACGGACACAATCCCATCCAGACGTAGAACAACCACGTGGCCCTGTACTCTCAGCACACGAATCGGGGCAATGGAACTCAAAGACGAGGGCGCTGAGGAAGTATAGAGGTGACCTTCACCACAAAACCACACATTTATTCTCCATAAGTATTTTTCTTAATTTATTCTTAGTCTTTATTGCACATAGAAACGTACGTATAAGTTAAAAGTTACAAAAAGAAAAAGCGTGTACATAGAAGAGCTTACAAACAATTACCATAATTGGAACGAAGTTCCTTATCGCGCGTTGTGAAAGGGGGCTAGACGGAAAAAAATCTTACGAAAAGTTGTCACGACACTTTTTGCAGCTGTGCGGCGTGCGCATGTTTCTCTGTCTGTCTGTCTCTCTCTCTCTCTCTCTCTCTCTCTCTCTCTTATAGAAAGCAAGCCAAATATTTTAATTTCTATTTCGCATTGAACAGTGTGGTGTCGCGACGATTGTTTTTGTTGAGTGTATACAGGTTTTTTGTACATAATAAATAATAAGAAATAACTTCGTTCCATCCGGGTGTCCCTTGACACCTCTCAAGTTTTTATTGTTCTTTCATACCGTTCCATGTGCATACTATACTGATCACACTAACATTATAAAGGCGAAAGTTTGTGAATGTCTGAGTGTGTATGTTTGTTACTTCTTCACGTCTAAACGACTGGAGCGATTTTAGTAAAATTTGGTATGGAGTAAGCTGACATCCTGGATTAACACATAGGATATAATTAATAAAGTGTAATATGCGTAAAACCGCGGGGCACAGAAAGTAGGTAATAATCCTTTTCATTTTGTCGGAACTTATGTAAACGTTATGCACGTCACGCTGTCAATGGCAATGCCTTCGTCAATCAAACACTGAAGTGGAAAAGATTTATCAAGGAAATTGGTGGTATACGCTGGCATATGTCATCATCATCATCATCATATCAGCCGAAAGACGTCCACTGCTGGACAAAGGCCTCCCCCAAGGACCTCCACAACAGCCGGTCCTGCGCTGCCCGCATCCAGCGGCTACCCGCGACCCGCACAAGATCGTCGGTCCACCGTGTAGGAGGCCTGCCCACGCTGCGTCTTCCGGTTCATGGTCGCCACTCGAGAACCTTGGCATATGTAACCTAAAATATATTAAATATTTTATGAAAAATTTTATGAAAGTGACAGACAGGCTGCTTCGTATTAAATTCCTTAATAAAATGTACCTATTACCCATACCCCGGCTATACTAGGGTCCTTAGCTTAAAAAATATGATAATTTGCAGCATCTGTTATTGATCTGGCGGTAAGGTTCTGGGTTTAAATCCCAAAGTATATATAGGCAACAAAGTATTATTGCAATTTTTCTAGCAAGAAAAGCTTCCAATAAATAAATATCTTGGAACAATTAACACAATAGCATCTGATCCCAAACTAGGCAGAGCCTGTACTGTGGCAACCAGATAACTGATAAATACACTTATATATTTCTAAATACATACTTATTAATTAATTCATACATATACTCGTAGATAAGTAACACCCAGATACGGAACAAATAATCGTGTAAACCTTAACCTTGACTTGACTATGACAATAATTTAAAAAAATACCTATTTAACTGATGCATTGTTATCTTAAATGGCTGAACGTGTGGCGCAGCGGCTAAGACAATCGCCTCGCCCTTTCGTGTCGCGAGTTCGAGTCCAGCGCCGGATAACTATTTGTGTGATTCATAAATGGTTGTTCTGAGTCTGGATGTAATTGGTGTCCGTCTATTATATGTTTGTAAAGTACCCCGCGACACAGGAATTAAGATAAGATAAGATAAGATAAATACACTTTATTGTACACCATTTACAGGACACATTTTATGATAGTTACAGTTAATTATAGAAAGGTACAATTGGCGGTCTTATCGCTTACAGCGATCTCTTCCAGACAACCTTCAGTTGGACCATATTGTAAGGAATTTGGAGTAGGGGTATAGTGTATGGTGTAAGAATTTGGGTGATAGTAACTTAACACTAATAGTGATATCTACTTAGTTGTAGTACTACCACTAATTAAAATACTTATAATACTAAAACTTATCTATATCTAAATACAAATAATAATAAATAAATAATATTCTAACACACATATATATATAATATATACATACATACATACATAATAATAAAACATATACATAAATACCTGTAAAATAAAATATGAATTAATATATATATTCGCTCCTTGAATACAAAAGGGCCACAATTGAAAAAAAAATGAAAATCGTTTTATTGCAAAAATGACACCTGAACCGACTATATTTTATAGTGAAAAAAAAACTCCCATCAATTTTGCATATATTATGGCTGCACTGACTTACTGCCCTTTTTGCATTAGCTCACTTTGACAGGTAATGTCAGTGCAAAACTGCCATTTTGTGAGTTGAGCCCGGAGATTTAACGCAAACGCACGTCAGTTGCGTGAAAAAGTGCCACAATCTAAAATACGTGTGTGTTGGATTCAAAATTTCATGTAAGTGTGATTATATTTTACAATACAAAAGTGCCATATTTTGGAAAACGTCCATTTTGCATTCTAACATTAGTATTTGTAACCATATTTTGTAATACAAAAGTGCCATATTTTGGAAAACGTCCGTTTTGCATTCTAACATTAGTATTTGTAACCATATTTGGTAATACAAAAGTGCCATATTTTGGAAAACGTCCGTTTTGCGTTCTAACATTAGTATTTGTTATTATATTTTGTAATACAAAATTGCTATATTTGAAGTGCGTCCTTTTTGTAATCCAATATTAGTTAAGTATAATTATATTTTATAATACAACAGTAGCATATTTTGAAATACGTCCCGTTTGCATTAAATTATAGTGGAATAAATAATTATTTTTAGCGTGCTAGAATGGGAAGGCCAGAAATACGGCCGCTTTGTTTTCGTTACAATTTTAAAAATAAAAATTACTATTTTGATGTTTATTTTGTTCTATTCTTATTACTTCAGTGATTTTTAACTTAAAAATCATACAAATGTATTTATTTACATACATACATACATACATAGACTCACGCCTGTTTCCCAGAGGGGTAGGCAGAGACAACGGATTTCCATTTGTCACGATCTTTGCATACTTCTTTTGCCTCGATTACTGACATTATATTCTTCATACATGCTCGCCGGTTTAGGGTACTTCTGACCTGCCCTTTCTTGAGAACATCTCCAATTTGGTCAGAGAATGTTCGACGTGGTCTTCCCCTTCCAGTTGTCCCATTCACACAGGCCAGGTATACTTCTTTTGTCAATCTTCTTTCATTCATCCTTTCTAAATGGCCAAACCATCTCAGCATGCCTTTTTCAATCTTTGTGACTACATCCTCTTTCACACCACAACGCTCTCTTACATCAGTATTTCGAATTCTGTCTCTCAAAGTCACACCACACATACTTCTCAGAGCTCTCATTTCCACTGCATTTATTTTACTTTCATTCTTTTTCTGCCATACCCAACTTTCACTTCCATACATTAAAGTTGGCACTAACACTCCATCGTGCACGGCTAGTCGAGCCTTCTTTGATACTTGCCGGCTACTCATAAAGGCGTGTAGTGCCCCATTCACTCTATTCCCCGCATTTACTCTTCTAACAATATCTTTTTCATATTTCCCATCTCTCGTAAACAAAGTTCCCAAATATACAAACTCATTCACCTGTTCGACTTTCTCTCCTCCAATCACAATATCACACGTTGTCGTGTATTCATCCCTCTCAAATACCATTACTTTCGTCTTACCTACATTCATTTTCATCCCTTTCCTTTCAAAAGCTTCATGCATATTTGTTACCATCACCTGCAACTCGTCCGCAGATGATGCAAGTAGAACTTGATCATCAGCGTACAGCAGACATTTGATGAGTAACTCATTCATCCTTACACCGCATTCACTTTCTTTCAAATCTTTTAAACAGCTATCCATGAATAGGTTAAACAACCACGGTGACGCTACACATCCCTGTCTAACACCCTTTTGGATGCTAAACCACTCGGTGTATGACCCGTTAATCCTCACGCAAGCTCTGGAATCCCTATAAAGAGATTTTAGTGCTTGAACAAGGTTGTCGTTCAACCCATACATGGACAGTACCGACCATAGTTCACTCCTCAACACTCTATCGTAGGCCTTTTCTAAGTCTACGAAGGCACAGTAAACCTTTTGGTTTTTGCCCAAAAACTTCTCTACTATGCTTCGCAGAGAAAAGACCTGATCCGTGCATCCCATTCCTTTCCGAAAACCTGCCTGTGCATCCCATATTTTCGCATCGGTTTCTTTCACAACTCTTTCAACCAATACTTTTGCATACAACTTACCAACGACGCTGAGTAGACTAATGCCCCTATAGTTTTTACAGTCTTGCCGTGAGCCTTTCCCTTTGTAAAGAGGTACGATGACAGCCTTGCACCAATCACTTGGCACTTTGCCGGTGGTATAGCATAAATTGAATAGGCTGCACAGCTGACTCGCTATGACGCCATGTCCAGCCTTCAGCATCTCGGAAGTTATCCTGTCATACCCTGGTGACTTACCTGATTTCATACCCTTAATAGCTTTCACAATCTCATCCATACCAATGTCATCTTTACATTTTTTCTTGTCTATACTTAGTGAACTACGTTCACTCTCTGTTACACCTCTTTCATACAAACTTTCAAAATACTGTATTTATTTGTTTGTAAATTAATAATATAAACTAAATTGAAGCCCTGTCCCTGTAGCTTTCACCACTAATTCAAAGTTCTTAAATAATATTAGTGAGTGTTTAAAGGGACCTATAATAATATGGGTAGATATTCGTAAATGTTGAAAAATATGTGATTAAGATGCATTGCCCCATATTTTCTGTGAATTTGACTGTGAATTTGAATGTTAAATATGAGGTGGTAGCTTAAATTTGTTAAATATAATTAAGGTGTTATTATTGGCAAATTAGCATTAAAATTATCATATTAAGGATTGCTATGTATTTGATTGTGTGTATGTTTTAGTGTATGTATGTATTGTATGTATGTACTAAGGACTGTATAATATATGTATAGAATTGTGTGTATTTTAAGTTTTTTAGTTATAAAACGTTAAAGATGTTTTTTTTACAGATTGACTAAATTAATAGAGCATGAAAAATGTTGAATATGGCAACCTCCATTCAATAATCGGAAAAAGTTCAAGCATTACCTGGCCACAATAATAAAGAGAAAAAAAAAAATATAATAGATACCTAATTGTGATAATATTTAGAATAGTAAATTTTAAAAGTTCCTTTCTGATAATAAAGACTTGTAAATTTCATACAAACATTCACATAACAATAATAAATAACGATTATAAATTGTAACTTAAAATAGTTTACGTAAAAAGTGCCTTAAATTGTTTATAACTGTTATTTTGTAAGACAACTTAGGTTGTTATTGTGCAATAGTATTATTACATATAAGCTACAATATTTTTCTACTGAATTATGTGCCTTTAGAACTGATCTCGTACTTTGTTTTGTTTAAATTATTAGTGTTACAGAGAGACAAATTAGTGTCGTCAGTTGATTATTTTTTGAGTTCTTTAGGGATTTATTAATGAATATGGTTATGTTATGTATATTTTGATAATGATTATTACAGTTTGATCTCTTGTTTTTTCTATTATTCTTACAGTTACTTCTTGTTTTAGAGAGATGTTTAATTTTACTGAATAATAGTTACGTACAAAGTTGATCTCAATTGTATTACTTAATAATAAGTTAAGATTTTTTTTTTTAGTTTAGATTTTTTAATACAATGTTTTCCTGGTGTCCATTCATTTATGTTTTTACCTAGTAATAAGATTAAACTTTTTGATATGGTTATTTACCATAATGGTACAATAAACCATTTTTATTTGTAAAACTGTGTTTAATTTTTGACATATTTTTTATAACATTGGTTCAAATTTTGAATGCAAAAGGGACTTTTATGCTTTTTTTTCTTAATAGGAAAAAGCTATTACAAAATTTATATTGTAGATAGATAGAGCTAAAAAATACGCATCTAATGATATATTAACATCTTATATTTAATTAATAAATATATGAAATATTATAAAAAAACAGTATCAAAAATTTGTTTTGGCTGTCCTGTAAAATTTATGCATTTTGATTTGTGTCCCTTTTGTATTCAAGGAGCGATATATATATAATATATACATACATACATACATAATAATAAAACATATACATAAATACCTGTAAAATAAAATATGAATTAATATATATATAACCAGTTATGATGGAAATATTAATTATATCTAGTAGGGTTATATGGTGGACAAGATAAAGAATACTACTGTGATAAATAATGTTTTGTCACAAGTGTTTTAAATGAAGTTAAGGTTTAAGCGCGTCTTATTGTTACTGGTAACGCATTCCAAAGACGAGCAGCTAGAACTGTAAATGATTTGCTGAAGAAATTGGTGGAATGCGTTGGTAAGCTTAATTGCAGGTTTTCTGATGATCTCAGTGACTTTGAATGCGTGTCATTGAGGAACTTAAAACGTTCTTTAAGATAAAAGGGCGTTGAGGGATTAAAGAGAATATTGTACAAGAGAGACAAGATATTTGCATTCCGACGAAGGCGGATAGGAAGCCACTTGAGTTTAGTACGAAATTCTGAAACGTGGTCATATTTGCGGAGTCCAAATATGAACCTAATGCAGACATTTTGGAGACGCTCAAGTTTGTCAAGTTGTTCCTGGGTTAAATCGAGATAGCTGGCGTCGGCGTAATCGAGAATAGGAAGAAGGAGAGATTGTGCAAGCGCAATTTTTGTGGTGATAGGCATAAAATTACGAAGACGCCGCAAAGACCCTGCTGAAGCAAAGAGTTTACGGCTGACTTCCTGTAATTGCGGAATCCATGAGAGATCATGGTCTATTAAGATTCCCAAGTTCTTAACTTTTTGAACCAGTGGTATCACAGTATTATTTAATGTAATATTGGGAATTTGTGACCAGTCCACTCTACTCCGCATTCTGGTACTGCCGACAACAATAGCTTGCGATTTGGTCGGGTTCACGGTAAGCCCATAGCTATTACTCCAGGAAGAAATATGTGCAAGATCTGTGTTTATGTTACAAATAGCTTCGAGCAGGTTATCGGGAGATGCTTGCCTATAGATCTGGAGATCATCTGCATAAAGGTGGTAGTATGAAACTAATTTATGGGAAATCGCATTAATGAATATTGCAAACAAAAGAGGAGATAAAACGCCACCCTGTGGCACGCCAACAGATGTATTACACCAAGAAGAATAAGAGTCTTCAATGCGTATCCGTTGACGTCGGCCAAACAGGTAACTGTAAAACCAATCAATTACCGTTGGAGATATGTTAAGAGAGCGTAAAATGGCGAGCAATACATCGTAGTCTATGGTGTTAAAGGCATTACTGAAATCTAGCAGACAGAGGACTGTGAGTTTGCCATTCTCCATGCCGGATCTCATGTCATCAGTAATGTGTACTAACGCTGTAGTCGTACTATGACCCGGACGGAAGCCGGATTGGAAAGGATTCAGGAGAGAATTTTTACAAAGAAAGGAGTTGAGCTGGTTATGGATAAGGCGTTCAAGGGCTTTTGAGAGGAAGGGCAGTATGGATATCGGGCGGTACTCAGAAAAGGATTGAGGATGGGATTTTTTTGGCAGCGGAGTGATTTGGGAGTCTTTCCATTGAGATGGAAAAGAGCCACTGGAAACGGAATAATTAAAAATGTGGGTAATAGCAGGAAGGATTTCATCTAAAATAGGAAGGATCATATTACGACTAACACAATCACTACCAACCGCGTTAGAAGTGATTGATTGAATACTCTTCTTAACATCACAATCGGTGAACTGACTAAAGAAAAACGGTGAATGATCAGGAGTTGGAAGCAGTGACAGATTTCTTATAGTATTCAATTTAACTGACTTATTAATATCAGACGACGATGAGAAATGTTGGTTCAATAAATCAAAGTTCAAGTCTTTTGGAAAAGTTTCTTGACGAGTCTTTCCAACTCCTAGTGATCTAAGAAATTTCCAGATCTTAGCTGGGTCTCCGTTTTCCACAGAGGTATGGATATGTGGGCGTTGCGCTTTCCTACACACCTTATTGCAGTGATTTCGAATAATAACAAATTTTTCCCAGTTTAGTGAATTAGGGCGAGCCTTATACCTAGATTTTGCCGCTGCTTTTTTATTCATTGTTGACTTAAGGTCATTGGTCAACCAGGGTGCTGGGAGGTGCTTCACCTTAACAGGGCGTACGGGGGCATGCTTGTCATATAACCGCAAGAGGCATTGAGTAAAATAGTCCACTTTGATATCCATGGATCCAGCCGACAAAAGAGGTATCCAGTCTAGGTTACTAGCATCCTCCCGAAGTTTTTCCAAGTTCATCGCACCAAAACTGCGCTGCAGAAGAATTCTCGATTTAGCCTTGGGTGGACGGACCTTATAGGATAAGTAAATCAAGTCATGATAGGAAAGAAAATCAGCTGAGCATTGCCCGTGCTTAACCACGTGCTCTGTAGAGGATACAACTGCAAGGTCAAGAAGAGAAGGAACGGAATTTGGGAAATGATGTGTGGCACTTAGCGGCAACACGGTGAGGTTATTTGACTCAACTGTAGAAATAAGGGATGAAGCTCGAGAGTCCTTCTTAAGGAGGCAGGTGTTGAAATCACCCATGATGATAACTTGGCTGTATGATGGAACATGCTTTCCGAGAAGAATATCTAAAGAAGAGAAAAAGTTAATTTTAAGAGAAGGTGAATAGTAAACTCCGAGGAGGAGTTTTGTATGTTGAAGTTCAATTTCCAGGAAAAGATGCTCGCCTGCATTTGGTGGTGAAGGTTGCGCTGAGATATCAACTACGGAGTATGGGATATGTGATCGGAGATAAATAGCTACACCACCACCACGACCCACAGAGCGATCATTCCTTATAAGATTGAAACCTGGCAAGTTATAAGAAACCGAAGGGAGACAAGGCTTTAACCAAGACTCTGAGACAAGAATAGCATGTAAATTCCTACAGTCAAAGTTAGCCAGCATATCGGAGAAGTGTGCCGGAATGCTTTGGGCATTGATATGGACAACATTGAAGTCTTTGGGAACATCAGAAAAGAGGGCGTTAAGATTTTCACTAAGTGAGGGAATGCTTTCAAAACTATCACTATCGCTTATTATTGACAAGTAATCACCACTAGACATTATATAAAATAATTAATATTCTTATAAAAAAAAATATATAAATAATAATAAACCTAAATAAGTAAGTATGTGTCTAATTATATAATATATATCTCAAATTAAAATTATACTGTTTTATTTTTCAGTCAATATAGTCCATCTGCCAGTTGTGTGTATGTAGCAAAACAATTTATTTTAAATTAAAACTAAAAAAATTACATCACCAAGCACTAATCCTAAGGTATTGGTTCGTGTCGAAAACAATTCACTAAAATAAAACCAAACAATAATTACTTTTGAAGATAAAATAAATTAAGAATTATCTTGTCCGAAAGCATTACACTCACTCAAAATTATAATATAGGTATACTTGAACGCATCCGTTCATGAGAAACTTATGTTGACAATTGACATTTCATTTTCGCGTTGACAATTAGGTTATAAATAATTAAAGTTTGCGGTATTTAAAAAACAAGGAATCCTAAAATAATAGTTAGCATGAAAAGTGGGTAAATACTAAAACTGTGAGCAAAGGTGCATACAGATAAGATTATGAATTATGAACACCCGATACCTGTAGCATCATTATGCTTGTTGTCAAAAACTTTATTGAAGTGATAAGGAATGATGAAAACAATTACTTCTTCAATGTAGCCTGGCGCTTAGATCTTGTAGGTGCCGCCTTCTGACCTGCATCGGATGGTTTGGCAGTGTCGTTCTGTTGGATATTATCGACCTCGGCTACTGTACTTACTCGATGGCGAGTACCACCGGCCAACACATAGACATATCCGTCTCTCGTGTAACACTGATTCACTCCATGAGTTCGCCTGGCATGAAGAAACACATCATGAAGCGATTTAATAAGGAACTCCGACAGAGTAATACCTGTGCCCTTCAGCTTGGTTTTTGTAAACCATATGGCGTCCCGGTCCCCCTGACTTATGAAAATTAAATACCCTAATGCGGGCGTTATCTTTAAATAAAAATAAAATTATATTCTACTGGATCAAATATAACTCTAATTGTACCTAGAATTAAATATCTATAGTTAATTTGTAATACTATTTACAAGACTATTCAACAAGCGCTCTTTAAAGTCTATGTGAGCAAAACCTGTTTTTTTTTTATTTAGAGTGCAACTCTGTTGCGCACCAAGTCTGCACTTTAATAATTTCTACGTAGTTTCCGGTAGTATTTTTTTAAATAAAAACCTACGCCCTCAATATAGTAACAAATCTATGTATCCCGCAGGACTTTACAAACAAGCAATTCACGGACACAACATCTCATCGTCATAAAATTAATTGTCCTGATCGGGGATCGAACCCGAAATACGAAGGCTATAGGGCAATCACCTTAACCACCGCGCTAAAGTCCAGTGAAAATACTATTGAGGTCTCTATAATTGATTTGAACTTCGTGTAACTAACTTTTTCTCTGAATTAATTGTAGTATGAATGGGTCAATACAGGTAGACTTTATCACCCTGGGATCGCTGGCGTTTGGAGGAAGGGCACTCCACTCGTCTTGTATAAGCGGTCCCGTGAAGAGGTAACCTGCTGAAGCTCAGGTTGCCTAAACGCGCTTGTGCGTGATGGGGAGGAGGAGGCATTCGGGCCCCTCCCGTCCCCTGTCGAGAGTCTCAGACACTCAGTGTACGGCGGGGGCACTGGTGAGATCGTTCACGAGTACCCAGAGACCCCGCTACAGGCGCTGTGAGGCTGGCTACCGTGGTGGTTTTAGTGGTTCGGCCCTACACAACGTGCGAATACAAAAAAAAGGTAGACTTTATCAACAAAAGTTCTCGGTATTTATCAACAATAAACGGTTTCCACACTTTTTTTCGGCTTTCACTGTTTCACCGGACTATAGAAGGCTCCAACTGTCCAGCAAATATAAGGGTTCCATACGTAGATACTGCTAAATATATAGAAATGACACTCGACGCCAAATTACGTTGCAAAGCGTCAAAAAGATAAGAAAAGACTTGGCAAATCCAAGTCTTTTCTTTTTTTATTGTCATTCCTAGAATTATTTATGTTAATGTAGATTACGTTTGTTTAATATAAAATTACTTATTAGTCACTACACTAGATTGTAATACCAGTCAAATACTTGATTAAAAACAATATAGTATTCCTCTCTATCCTATGCATAGCAAGCTACTCTGTACTCAAACCGGGAACCGCCGCTCTCACGATGTTTGTTCATTAGAGGCGTTAATTTGATTTTTCTAGCGCGTTCTAATTGCAGCGCGCTTACAATTCTCTTCTCATTCATAGAATACAATTAGATTATGTGGTTATTTTAATGTGTGGGTTTTACTATTGCATTTTATTGCCCAGTTTAATTTCTGTTTTTGCTAATTTATTATACTGCAATGTTATGGAACTTTATTTTGTGAAAACCACGCTTTTTAAAATCAAAAGCCTTGATTTTAAAAAGTGTGGCGCATTTTGTCGGTTTATTTTTTTATTTAACTGTTAAGTCACCTACATATAAATAATAATAGTAGTATCAATCCACGGCCATCTGATCTTAAACTAAACAGAGCTTGTAATATGGAACTAAATTGAAACTGGAGCTTGTGATATGGATGCTTATATATTTAGGAATGTGCAGTATTTGTTAAATCGAATATTGAGATGTTTGCTCACCGTGAACGAGCACGTCATAGGGACAAACTACACGTAGTGCCCAGTAAGACCCACTGACTTCATGAAAGTGTTTTCTGCGTTGCCTTACGTATATTCAACAACATCCCAAGGTCAATCAGGTGCATTTCAGATAACCAGCTTTATAAAAAGAACCTTCATGATTTTCTGGTTTACAAATCGTATTATACATTGAACGATCTCCTCATAGATAAATTCAATCACACTTAAGAATGACTCTGCTAAGTAAAATATGTATCATAACTAAGATAAGAATTGAGAAAAGGATTTACTTGACATTAAAATAAGAAATAATTTTTGGTGATTAAATAGTTAAATGACAGATATTAAATTGTTTTAACATAATGTATATCTTATAAAAATAATTGTTTTAAAGTAATAGTATAACTGACTGTAATTAAATAAATATTGTACGCCTAAATGGTTGGACATAGCTGAACATAATATATATTTGTGACTGTAACAACTTTTGACCTATGGACCACAATAAAAAGTTATGTAGGTATTTGTATTTGGAAACTAGATAATTTTAATACTACCTAAACTACTTTCTTATGTAAATACATACTTATATAGATAATTACACCCAGACTCAAACCCAGGCACCCAGGCAAACAAACATTTCATGCACACAAATATCCGTTTGGGTAGGAATCAAACCCACGACCTGCGGCGTGAAAGATAAGCATCTACCAACCACGCCAACGGGTCCGTGAAACATGCCGGTAGTATGCCGAGAGGCTGCTGATGGCGATCTTTTTGAACAACTGTACTTACCTTCGAAGTAATCTTTAACCATGAAGATGTTCCGCATTTTACTTGGTCCCGTACGGGCCTCAGTGCTAACTCATGTTGCCAGATGATACGGCGAACACCAGAGGGCCGTGCCACCAGCATATACGTGTATGTGTATGTGTGTGCGTGCGTGCGTGAGTGTGTGTGTGTAGTGTGTGTGTTTGTGTGTGTGTGTTTTAAGGAAAGTATTATATAAAAAAGCACTAAACCAGAATAGTGATTATTAGGAATAATTCTTTACGTGACTACGGCAAGCGGTGGCGTTTGACAGCTAGAAAACCAAATGTATCGGCACTTTTGTTTTGGAGCACTACCAGTTGGTCGTGTCAAAATAAAGTGTCACCATGTTATATTTATTGCCCTCAACTATACAAGTGTTATAGTGTTGTAATAAATATCTCATTGTTTACTGCATGTGGAGATTTATTTCAAAATGTATAAAACTAGTATTGCATATGACTGGGAAATACAGTAAATGTGTAATACGCGCCGAGGGTTCTGTACAAACGGGAACTTTTTAAGGTTTTTCAAGTATATATGAAAAAAATTAGATAGATAGATAGATAACACTTTATTGCACCAAATCGGAACATGCATTGAAACATATGTAAGTTAACTTATAATAAGAGGTACAAACGGCGGTCTTATCGCTAATATAGCAATCTCTTCCAGACAACCGATTGGATGAACCAAAGCAATGCAGGGAGACAAAGTGGTAGTTGGCAGTGCATCTACTTATATAAATTTACATATATATGTACCTATGTACGAATATTTATATATAAACATATAATATATACATATACATATATATAAATATATACATACTTTTAATATACTATAATAAATATTAATACTAATTATGAAGACTAAGGAAGTTTTTGAGGAAGGTGGAAGATCGCAAGCTGAGAGAATTACAGTGATAAATAATGATTCTTTAAAAGTGTTTTAAAAGATGTCAAAGTTTGTGCGCGTCTGATATGCAGAGGGAGTGAATTCCACAATCGAGCAGCCTGTACAGTGAATGATTTGTCCAAGAAATTGGTGGAATGTGTGGGCAACTGGAGTTCTAGATTCTCTGATGATCTCAAGGACCTAAAATGTGTATCACATAGGAATTGAAACCTAACCTTCAGGTAAGAGGGAGCCGTGGGATTAAATAAAATACTGTAAAGAAGAGAGAGTATATGAGTATTTCGGCGAAGGCGAATGGGTAACCACTCGAGTTTTCTACGAAATTCGGAAACGTGATCATATTTGCGGAGCCCAAATATGAACCTTATGCAGAAGTTTTGAAGCCGCTCGAGTTTATCTAGTTTGTCCTCTGTAAGGTCAAGATAGCTGGCGTCAGCATAGTCAAGGATTGGAAGAAGGAGGGATTGTGCTAGTGCAATTTTAGTGGCAGTTGGGAGAAAATTACGTAACCTCCTTAATGATCCGGCTGCAGCATATAATTTACGACTGGTCTGTTCTATTTGTGGACCCCAAGACAGTGTTTGATCAAAGTATACCCCCAAGTTTTTAACCCTATCACTGAATGGTATTACTGTTTTGTTAAATATTACTCGAGGGGTATGGATCCAGTCAACTTTTCTGAGCATGCGAGAACTGCCTATCACAATAACCTGTGTTTTGGAGGGATTCACTGTAAGACCGTGGTCTGTGCTCCACTTGTTGATAGTTCCCATGTCACTGTTAATGATACCAATACCATCGCTAAGGTGTTCTACCGGTGTCTGGGTGTATATTTGCAAGTCGTCGGCATAAAGGTGGTAGGAAGAAGTTAACCGAGAGGTAATGGAATTGATAAATACAGTGAAGAGTAGTGGAGATAAAACGCCACCCTGTGGCACGCCAGCGCTGGTGAAACACCACGACGAGTAGGTATCGTCAATGCGAATCCGCTGCCGACGGCCAAACAGGTAACTACGAAACCAATCAATTGCCATTGGAGATATGTTAAGTGAGCGTAGTATGCCAAGCAGAATGTCAAAGTCCACAGTGTTGAACGCGTTGCTAAAATCAAGCAGCGTAAGCACTGTCAACTTTCCACACTCCATGCCTAGTCGAATATCATCCGTAATATTTACAAGAGCGGTGACTGTGCTGTCCAACGTGGTAATCTGGTCAGCCTTTTGCCATGGCCTCGATTCGCACAAATACTAGACGTCATCTGTATTTTGTTATTATTTATTTATTTGAGTCTACATAAATAAAAACCTTTTATATTTTATTTTATTATGTATTTATGATTAACATTTTTTTAGTTTTAGTTATGGCCCGATGATCTTGTGCGGGTCGCTGGAAGTCCCTGGATGCGGATATCGCAAGACCGGCAATTGTGTAGATCTTTGGGGGAAGCCATCGTCCAGTAGTGGCCTCTTTCGGCTGATTTGATGAGTTTTTCTATACAATCATCATCATCATATCAGCCGAAAGACGTCTACTTCTGGACAAAGGCCTCCCTCAAAGATCTCCAGAATTGCCGGTCTTGCGCTATCCGCACCCAGCGACCCGCACAAGACCATCGGTCCATCTTGCAGGGGGCCTACCCACGCTGCGTCTTCCGGTTCGTGGTCGCCACTCGAGAACCTTTCTGCCCCAGCGGCCGTCGGTTCTACGAGCTATGTGCCCTGCCCTCTTTCTATCCAATGTAGTTATTTAAATATATGCATAAAGTTTTTAGATTGATAAGTTATTTCGTTTTTAAATTATTATAATATATTCATACGTAATTTTTACTTTTCTACATAGTTAAAAAGTAAAGGATATAAATTTGGATTTGAAAAATGACGTATCTTTGTAGTTGATAATGTTTACCCATAAACTGTTATTCTAAGTTTGTTAAGTTTGTTTAACTGTAAGTAAGTTTTATTATAAGTTGACTAGTAGAAATCGTAAAGTATCGAAAAAGCCTTGTGGACTTAGTAAGTGAGACAGACGCATGGGTTTGTCGGGTATCTCCATGCGACTGTCTCACTCTATGCACGAGTCTTTTTTTAGGTACCCAAAGGGTAAAACGGAACCCTATTACTAAAACTTTGCTATCTGTCTGTCAATCTGACCGTCTGTCATCAGGCTGTGTCTCATGAACCGTGATAGTTAGTTGAAATTTTCACAGATGATGTATTTCTGTTGCCGATATAATAACAAATACTAAAATACAAAATAAAAATTGAAGGGGTCTCCCATGCAACAAACGTGAATTTTTTTGCTCGTTTTTATAGATAATTTATATACCAGTGAGTTTGTACGTGGGAGTATCGAAGTTCGAGTAGACGAATATTCTGCCTCAGTTATTCATTTGATTTAATTGTACTCCTATATGAGTTACAATGTATTATTATTGCGATTTCGTAAGGATTGCGTTTCTAGAGGAATTTCATTCCTGACGGCAGCTCCTCAACAGCCCACGTTTTTATAAGATATCATGTTAAATAAAAAATAAAAATTATTACTTTATAAATTACTATTTTATGACTTTTGTCAAGTTATCTAGATTCTTGATACATTTCATGATTCTAGGTAAATAAATGGACGTATTTTTATAGCGTTGACTAAGTAGCTGGATTTATTTACAGTAGTCTGTTCATGTTACATGACTCAGCGGTTTCCGGCAACCCTTACAAGATCATCGGCCCATCTTATAGGCAGCCTGTACATGCTCCATCTAAATCTACTTATTATAGTATGATATTAAGAGCACAGGATGCAGCTTCTTGTCTTCCCATCGAGTTATGATAGTGCATAATTATGTAGGTAATTGCCAACACCTTCAAGCACTAAAATATATCCTGCGTTATTGGCTAGTCTATTTATATGACGGTACGCCACTTAATGGTTCTCTGTAATTTACTACTATTTTTTGGTTCAGTTTAGTATATTTTAACCGACTCTAGGAAGGAGAGTTTTTGTTTTATTTTTCTGTACGGATATTACGTGATTCGTCCGTTCTTTTTGAACCGATTAGGAAATGTGTTTATTCGAAAGTAAATGGTTTTGGAATATCAAGCTTAAAACAGTTGGCGTATAATTTTCTATATCATTATTCACACGCGGCCATCTGATCCCCGACTAAGCACAACTTGTACTATGGAAATCAGACAACTTATATATACTACTCTGTCAAGAAAGTACCGGTAAAAGATCAATAATATACAAAATGTTTGTTATTCATCCAAATTTATTTTATCACCTTCAAAGTATGCTCCTTCAGAAACGATACACTTACGCCAACAAATAATCCATTCATCAAAACATTTTTTAAACGCTGCTTTCGAAATTGAGTTCAGTTCTCGTTGCGAATTCTCCTTTATGTCTTCTACCGATTGAAAACGGGTACCACGAAGTGGCAATTTGAGTTTAGGAAAAACAAAGAAGTCAGCTGGAGCCATATCTGGGGAAAATGGTGGTTGCTGGCTGGAGATTCTGTGGAAACTAGTTTTCGTGCGTTCGTATTTCGTCTTTTTACGGCCGCTGAAGGCCCCCTGAGCTGTGGCCCGAACCCCATAAGGGCGCCCTCGTATATTAGTCGCTTAAATTAAGCTGAGAGCCTTCTGCGCTATCCAAAGTTGCTCGTTGTCTCCTATTCTTTAATTTTAAGATAGTAGTACTAAATTTATAAATAATAGATTAGTAACATGTTATTTATTTAATGATTTAAAAATATATGTGATAAGACAGATCCCACGGACGGACTACTGTTGACGCTTCGCGTGTGTACGCTGCACGTACACGCGCACAACAGCGAGCCATCGACGTCCGGAGTGACAAAAAACCCGTTCTAGTCTTATTCGATGTGTCAATAGCTCCTACATATTTTAATATTTTGTTATACCGTTGTGGAAGTTAAAAAAACTGTTATCAAAAAGGTGCAGTTATTTGTCCACCCATCATACAAGTAGCCCCGCTGTTCAACAACTACTTCATTTTATTTTTGTTACTTTTATTCTGTATTCTAACTATGTTTATGTACTGAATTGTGAGCTAGACAAGTACAACAGTATGTTAATACCCAATTGCTGAATAAATTTCATTATATATGCTTAATTATAATAGCTAATGCGCATTCAAATTTATGTAAAGACGCCAGCACATCCTGCTACCCCAATGTGTCAAATTTCTTTTATAGATTTTCAACTTTAACACAAAAGCATAAGGTTCACTTTCATTTAGGGAATTCTGACAGAATGGGGTAACTTGATGTGCTGGCGTCTGTACAATGATATACACATTCTATTGTACAGAAATTTGTCTCAGCTTTGAGTGTTATGACCTCAGAATTGTAGGCGAGCGATCAAAGCGGGATAGCAAAATTACTTTTCCTGAAGGGCATCCAATGGAAAATACGTTCATAGTCCTAAGAGAGGCAAAGTTTTATTGAGAAGTAAGTGTGGTAGTCTATTTTGAGGTTTGAACCACACATATAAAATACACAGTTACCTACTACTATAAAATATTGATTGTGTGGTGACGGCGACGACTATCAGAATCAGAATAGCATCACCCCATCTCATCCCGTGGGGGGCGAAGAAGTCGACCCGGGGGAATATCTACCAGAGGACGGGCAGCAGCTTCCTTCTGAGTAAATAAAATAAGATAAAATAAAAAAGGTTTTTATTCACGTAGAATTTAAAAAAGCGCTTGTAAATAGTCAGAACATGTTTGTAGTAATACAGTTATTATTTCTAGTTGCATATTACAGATATTTAGGTACACGGAATGTTAAAACATTTATACAATTTATTTGGTGTAGTGTAGTGATATTTAGCTAGCTTGTATTAAGAAGTATGCAAAGATCGTGACAAATGGAAATCCGTTGTCTCTGCCTACCCCTCTGGGAAACAGGCGTGAGTCTATGTTTGTATGTATTAAGTTATTGTCAAGGAGGTTATGTTTAGGTTTAATGATTACTATGACCATCTTACTGCGTTCGCAAACCAGCCTGCCAAGCGTGGCGATTATGGCTTATCCCCCAAGATGATTCTTGAGGGAGGCTTGTCCAGCAGTGGACTTATTTCAGTTGTAATGATGATGATGATAATATATAGTGTATAGGCAATAGTAATCCACTCAAACAAAAAATGAGTGTGCTTTATAAACCACGACTGAAGTAAAACATTACTGGCTATGAGAGAAAGAAGATCTGTGTTCGTACCTCTTTCTCTCTTGCCCCTACATTAATATTCGAAACGTATCCCTCTCAATTTCTCTTCGCCTCTCCCGATCACACATTTCGTAAAGCTCTCGTCACGAATTTACTTAAAAAGCAGCACTAGTAGTATATATCGTACCCTCAGTAGAAAAAAGCATAAGTAGTGTTACGTTTATCATTTTCAAATAGCGTTACATATGCTGATGTTTTTATATATTTTTCTTGTATCTATTATTACGACAAAATTTACAAGAAACATATAAAAAAAAATCAGCATATATAACTCCTGATGATGAAAATGATAAAATCAATTATTGTTTGACGAACACTACTTTTTTTCCACTGGGGGTACGATATGTATGTAACAAACTAGTAATGGATTATTTTATATTTTTAGACTTAAGGATCATTTAGGTACTGGTTAAGAATTATTAAGCGGTCCGATGTAGAGGTTATGAATAAAACAGTTAATTTATTTAAATTTTATGTTTATTTACAAGTGTATTAGTAATAAAATCTTTGGACAAATAACAATACATACCCACTAAACAGTAATTTTATGGAGTGCTTTATGTTTTGATAAAGAATTCATTTGGCCATTTACACTATAATATTCTACATATCCATTTATTAATTACACATTCGCAACAAAGGGTATTCCACAGATCTTTATATTCAAATATTATTACCACATATATACATAATAATAATAATTATCACACTCATATTAAACAAAATATTCTTACAACTTACCTTTTGTGGTTCGTATCATTATTTCGTAAATAATTTGTGAATAAAAATAACAAAAGCGTAGTTTATTATTTTTGTTTATATACTACAGAATAAGTGTGCTTTATTATGACAAAACCGGTGACTAAATCATACACTTCTTCTTCTTATCGTGTCGATGGTAAGAATTAGATTCTATCTTCCCTAAATTGGGAAACGCTGACCGCTTTGGCTGAAGCGTCATACTTACATGGTAATCACCAACCTTATCAGAAAATAATAATGATATTATATTAGGCGATATCTTATTTATACTTACAGTAATTC
Source organism: Pseudoips prasinana (assembly GCA_951640165.1). NCBI lineage: Eukaryota > Metazoa > Arthropoda > Insecta > Lepidoptera > Nolidae > Pseudoips > Pseudoips prasinana. Next base: position 32,017,983 of record OX621245.1, on the reverse strand, counting down.
CGTATTTTTATTTTACTGGAAAATATTATGACCGTCATTATGGATGTGGTTAGACTTGCCATCTAGCCAACTTACTGCGAACTAAAGTTGTTCCACATACGTTTACGAGATGGCGACACTGTACATATTATAAAGATTGTCAAATGCATTTTGTTTTACATTTACTTGAATTATTTTAGCTATTTAGAAAGAGCTAAGTAAAATTAAAAAAAAAACTTAAATATACATTAGTGTAGGTATATTCGTAGTCCTTAATTTTTATTTAGATAGATAATAATCAAACGTAATATTTTTTGTATAACATGTACAATATTTAATCAAAATTAAAAGTTTAACATTCTTGCTCTTGACAAACAAACTTAACATTTTGAGACGTTGACAATAATTTTGAACACAATGTTCAAAAATTTAAACGCGCTTACCTTAGCTTTTACATCAATATTTTTCAAAGAATCTGCTTTTGAGTAGGTACTATTCAATTATTAATGCTATGAAAATTTTATTTTCCGTGCTACACTTAAACTTTACGGCTTAATAGGCCCTTAAGCATGGCACACATGCATAAGATATTAAGTACTGTAGTGAGCCTCATTTGTAATATACAAAATGATCCTACGAATATTTATTTACTGTTCACTTAGTCGTGACGTACAGATGATGCTATTGCTATTAGTATTTTCCTATCAAGAAAGACAGATAGTCAGTTAAGACTTCAATACCGCGCAACTAAATATGAATGCTACGCCATTATAAACATTATTCCGTTCTCTGCATATAATTTTAAATTACGCGGTATTGCAGTATCACTGAAGACATTTAGTAGCAGCCTGGAGTATGAAGGCTGGCGGTATTAGACGCCCGTGCGGACGCCGTTCGGAGAACACGTAAAGTACTCAGTTCTACTGATCTCTTTTCGATCATGATAACCATCTCGTCGGGGGCTCTATGCTCTTTGGATATACACACATCAACACAATCTAGGGATATTGAACATTTCATTGATTATCTAGAAAACTATAAACATTTTGTTATGACTGTAAATGGAAGAATTAAAGATAATTTCATGGCCGATATTTAAACATTAACAACACGATGCGATTTTGTTTTTCTAATTAATAAAAGTCTTAAATTAATTAAGCCATAGAAAATTACTGAGTGAACAAAAACATTTTATTCTTATAAAATTATTCAATCGAATTAAATGAATAAAAATCTTACCAAATCTGATAATCAGTAATCGGTATTTCCTCCTCTAACATTAATCACACAGCGGCAACGATTTTCCATACTTAAAATTAAGGTGTCAATGTCTTGCTGGGGTATGCAGTCCCAAGTTCTTTTTAAATGTTCGAAAAGTTGTTCTTCTGTTGTCAAGTTGGGCGGAAAATCCCTCAATGCTCTTCGCTGTAACATGTCCCAGGCGTGTTCAATTGGGTTTAAGTCTGGCGACTGTGGAGGCCAATCTAATACCTGAACATCGTGTTCTCGAAGGGCGGCCCTCACCAGCCGCGCTGTAAGGGAAGGTGCATTGTCATGCATGAGCTGAAATTCTTGCCCCGTTAGGGCCCTGAGCGGGACAATGACACGTTCTACTACCTCCTCACGGTATCTATGGGCAGTCATGCTGCCCTGAATCCAAATGAGTTGGGTTCGTCCGCCGATTCGTATTCCTGCCCACACCATAATTGTCCCGCCTTGGTAAGAGTGGACCTCCTGTGGATGTCGGAGACGGCTGACCCTGCCTGGAGTTCTCCAAACGCGTGTTCGTCTCGAATCTGGATGAAATCCATAGCGGGACTCATCAGTGAACAGCACCAATGACCATTGTTGATCACTCCATGTCAAATGTTCTTGAGCCCATAAAAGTCGCCTACCGCGATTGCCACGTCGCAGCGCTGGGACTCGTAGCGGTCTGCGAGCATGAAGACCAACTTCATGCAGCCTCCTTCGCACGGTTTGGTCGCTCACCAGCAGCTGCTGACCCTCCTGGAGCCTTTGCACTAGTTGCATCGCTGTGATATTGGGTAGTCTTCTGGCGGTCATTTGGAGAAATCGATCCTGTCTCTGAGTGGTAACACGATATCTACCTGTGTGCCGTTCTGCCACATCTCCAGTAGCGCGATAACGTGACCACAGCCTGGATACCACATTTTGGCTTGTGCCCAGAGACTCAGCAACGACGCGTTGAATAGCACCGTTTTGTAACATGCCAACTGCCCGTAACATTTCATCTCGACTCAAATGATGGCGTGGCATGACGCTAAAAAGCTTACACAACCAATTGAGAAAAGAAAATAAAACAATTTATCAGGTTTTCTTCAATTAACTCGCAAAAAAAATTTTAATGCAACTTCTTGAAATTAGATACAACTCAAGATTGCGCTGTGCTTTGCGTGTTTTCATTTGTTTCTCATTTTAATTTTTAAATTTTGAATAAAGAATAGACAAGGTTTAAATCTGTAAATAAACTTTTTAAGGAAACTAAATAGGTTTTAAACAATAAAGCCATGTTTGATTTCAAAATAACGTATCCCTAGACTTTGTTGATGTGTGTATATTATAGTAGATACTCTTTTTTTTATGTATTTAAGTTTATACATAACAAAACATAAAATGTCAACACACAAAAGCCTTAGAGGTTTGTTTAGTGTGCCAAAAGTACAGGTTTCGTGACAACAATATAAATACCTATACGAATTATGACTACTACTCATCACACTCATAACTTCGTCCCATCCATTGAATGATTACATAACGGCCATCCAAACACACTTCTCAGCAACTTCTTAAGCGAGCGCAAGCGACCAGAGCCTCTGGCACTAGTTCCTGCAGTTTACTTACTCGATCACACGTACAGTTTCCTCCCATACATTGAGCACCAGCGGCTCTCGCGGAAACTATTACGAACTAAAACTCTGGTGATCAATGTATGGGACGAAACTGTACGTGAGATCGAGTAAGTAAACTGCAGGAACTGGTGCTAGAGGCACAGTTTACACAGTAATAATGGAGACTAACCATTTACGGGAGATATATAAATAGAACTTAAGTCAGTGTAGAAAGATAAGTACAGTCTCTAAATTTCACTCGCATATTGGACAGTCTAGCTGCGCCAATAGGTTAGATCTTAGAACCGACGGCTTTACGTACTCCGTGAGATATGAGAGAGCATCTTGAATACGTTAAGAAATATCTAAATACTTCATCCCATCCATTGAATGATTACGTAACGGCCATCCAAACACATTTCTCGAGCAACTTCTTAAGCGAGCGCAAGCTACCAGGTTACATAGTGATAATGGAGACTAACCATTTGCGGGAGATATATAATAGAACTCAAGTCAGTGTGGAGACATAAGTACAGTCTCTAAAGTTCACTCGCATATTGGACTGTCTAGATGCCGTGACCAGGTAGATCTTAGAACCGACGGCTTTTCGTACTCCGTGAGATACGAGAGTGGACTCCACCAACTCGCCCACTATCTGACTCTTGACAGCTATGGAGTATTTTTCTTTATAGAACACGCTACTAGTAAACGAACGAGGAAGCTATCGGGCAGACCGTAGGCAACTTGGTGGTATAAAAAGTAATATACAATGATCATGCCATATTATATACTGTTACTTTTTACTGTTTTAAGCAGTGTTCTATACTTATTTTATACAGTATTATATAAATTCGTTGCGGGATCCAAGACAGTTAAAGCGATTCCCCGGGACATGTCTGAGCTTCACCGCTCAGTGTCATTTCATTGTGTGCCACTGTTGATCCCGTTGAGGGAGGGACTAGTCCCGATTAAAAAAAAAAAAATTCTATACGGTAACTACCATCTGTGCTAAATGATTAACATCACGTTCTTGATTTTTACCGCAGTGAATTACCAGTTGAAGAACATACTGTGAAAGTAGGTAGTACTAAAATTGAATCTCATTACGAACACCCTAAGAATATAAAGCTTCTTCTTTCTTTTGTAAGGGAAAAAAACAAATGAAAATCACACATTTTCATTATTTGATTTAGGAATTATCTTCTTTAAAATTTAAACTTTCAATGCTACCATAACCAGCCAGATACAAATAGTATAGCCAAAGAGATTTTATGGCAAGTTCATGCTTACTATAATGCGAAAAGACATTTTCCCCAACCTAATATTATATATTATGTGCGATAGGCTACCGTATCTTCTGCATGTGTGGCTGACTTAATAGTTATCACAATATTTTATAATTGCTTAAAAGTAGTTAAAAGGTAGACGTACTTATTTACAATAATAATTATCGTAATGTGTATTTTATAATTAGGAAATGGAATTTACATAGGTTTTAGTACACTATTTTACGTTGGAATGTACAAGACAAATAAAAATTAACTAAAGTTAAAAATATTTTAACGAATATTTGTAACATTTTAGTCACATTGAAGCAAAAATGTTTTAAAAATAATGGTGGATAAGCCGTTTTTTTAAATATTCCGATTAAACAAATAAAAATTGATCTAATTTTGAAATTACGCAAGATTTATAAAAACATTAAACTTTGATTTAACTAAACATTGTAAACAAAGTCTGACGATATACTTTATTTTAACTTAAGTTTTATTTTAAAAAAATTGTCTAGTATAGATTTTAAAACTATTGGTTGTTCGCCAAAAGTCAATCAATCAAATAAATATTGATAAAAATACCGCAAACTTTCCGGTCAACCCATATTTTTAAGTGACATTCATTGCGTTAAAATTTTCAGTGCATAGATTAAAGAACAGGTATTATAGAATATATAATTAAAGTGAATAAAATTAAGCGTAGTGCAAATTATAAAACCACATTCGTAACAAAGATACGTTAATATAAAATTTTGCATACCTATGAGTTAATCATTAGGTATGTATTTACATTGCTTATCAAATAAATTTTCTCATATGACCATTTAGACCTCATGGAGTGTGCAAACGTCGAACACATCGATTCCTGGAAAAATATATATTAGGCCAAAGATATATTTATGTATTGAGTACAGCCACATAATAAACTCTAAGAATTTGTTTATGAATACTTATTAAATCGTAGTTTGTTTATTATCAACTACATTTATTATTTTTAGAATTTTAGACATGCTTAACCGAAAACAATGAAATCATAGTTAATAACGAAAAAGTATGATTTAATAAGTATTCAAAAATAAATAATTTAAAGTGCCATCTATTGGAATTGTCCGATCTAAGTATTGGCATTTGAGGCGTTTTTAGTCGTGTAGGTTTCGGTAAGATGGCGTTAAAAGCATCTTGAATGCGTAAAGAAATATCGAATGGATTGTATAAATTCGAGTTCCGGAACCACGGTGCGGTGGCGGAGCGGTTAACGCACATAGGACTGGATATCCCGTGGTCATGGGTTCGATTCCCATCCGCATTTAAATAAATACAATTCAGTTTAAAGATGTGTGAAAATTCTAAAAATTTACACTAAGCTATTAAGGCAAAGGTCACTGATGCATATGGATACGGCATGCATAATTATTTCCATATATAAACTCTAAATAAATTACATTAAATATTAAATTTTACTTAAAATTCATTTTCAATTCAAATTATAATCAAACAATGAAATTGTGATTGCAAAATAGTAACTAAATTGCGAGACAGAATACAAAAGTAACTTATAACAACTTTTTTGAACCGAAAGCAGGGAAATACCAAGCATAGCCCTCTCCAGTTTCTCAAGTCGAAGGTCTTTGACCATGTGTTGCCAGTAATGATGCCGGAACAGTGGCGTGGTCGCTTACTATGGACCTTATACTTTACTATATGCACTATATTCGGTAGTATCCAGGTTCCTTACGTTATCACCTTAACTTGTGTTTTTGAGGGACTTGAACGCTCACAACTGAGAATGGTCAAGCATGAGTTTAGCCTCTCCTCTTACAATGTGGTAGGGGATCCGAACCATAATTTTAATTATTTTATTTACATTTATTAGAAATATTATTATTGTGGTGAGTAAAGTGACAAATTCTTTGCCGTTTCTGTTAGGTTTTTATTTAAAAAGGTGTTATAAATATCTTGGGACGGGTGGTGTGTTAGTTACACCGCTAAACCCAAACTAGGCCGAGCCTGACCGGCAACCAGATAACTAATAAACATACTTATACATATACTTCCAAATATATGCATACATATATAAATCATTTTTTTTATTACAAATAAATTACAACCCTCGACCTTTGGTTCAGCAGTCAGGTTCCCTTACCACTAGACCACCTGGCCAATTAATGACAATATGCACGTTCCATGAGTTCATCCTAGTCATCAAAGCGAATTATTATAAAAACTAGTGCTTATTAGGTATAGTGTACTACTTAACTAAATTCGTAGCTTTAACCTAAAAGATTTTATTTCAACCACCAACAAGAGATGCAATGGCCTCAGCACTTGCATATGAAGGCTCATCGTACTCATTACTATCATATAAATATTCAAAGGTGTCTATACGTTGTCCCATGACCACCATGGGTAGGAGAAACAGCAGGAGTAAGAAGATCCAACTTGGGAAGCGTTTCGCTGATGAGGCTCCGTTGAGGGTAACTGAAATAGAGATATAAAATTAATTGAAGTTAATCTACTATTTGGCACAATAAAATGATAAATAATTATATGGTATCAATTCATATTTTAATATTTGACGGTCACCGTAGCCTAGTCGGTAGTGCTCCTGCCTACGAAGCTGGTGGTCCTGGGTTCGAATCCCGGTAAGTGCACATATTTGTGTGATGAGCACGAATATTTTTTTCTGAGTCATGGATGTTTTCTATATTTATATAAGTATTTATCTATGTATATAAGTATGTATATCGTCGCCTGGTACCCATAGTACAAGCTTTGCTTAGTTTGGGGCTAGGATGATCTATCTGACATTGTCCCTAGATATTATTATTATAATAATCAGTAATCACAATACAAAGCAGTAATGTAAATTCAAAACGATGAAATCAAAACACATTTATTGAACTAAATTTAACTGTATGCCAATTGTTATCCATAGTGGAACTACTTTTTAAAAACTCCTTGTTTCTATCTGATAAAATTCACTGGGGGACCCAAAAAAGTTCAAGCGATTCCGTGGAAATATTTGTCCTAATAAAATACTAATTTATCTTTCTAGGTTCATATCCAGTTTCTACTGTGTGGTGATGGCATAGAATATCATCACCCCATTTCATCCCGTGGGGGACGTAGAAATCGTCCGAGGGAATACCTATACCAGAGAACGGGCAGCATTGTTCATGGCGAGATAAATTTGCTCCTTCTCTGTTTGTCTCGCCAAAGGAAAAATTACCTCCGAGATATAATTTGCCATGGCCAACCTGGAGGACTCTTAATAGACTACGTACCCAGGTTGGTAGATCCAAGGAAAACATGTGCAAATGGGTTTACATTCCCACATCACAAAACATCTGCTGGTGCGGCGTGTCACCCCTAAGTATGGCTCATTTATCTGATTGTCCTTCTTGTCCAGTCTCTTGTTCCCTTCAGGACTTGTATGACGCTTCAGCCAAAGCAATCAGCGTTGCTCAATTTTGGCAAGATAAAATCTAATTCTTACCATCGACACAATAAGAAGAAGAAGCATTGTTTTTCTGTGAACTATGACCATCAAACTGCGATCGCCAACCCGTCTGCCAAGCGTGGCGATTATGGCATATCCTTCCATTCTTTGGGGATTCTTTTGTCTAGCAGTAGACGTACATTCGCTGACATGATGAAGGTCCATTTTCTAGTCCTAGGCGCGTGGTCAGTCCAGAGATGGGTGACCGTCAAAGTGGTTTAATTTTTGAGTATCTTCATACTTCGAAAAGCACGTTAAGCTGTCAGTCCCGGTTGTTCTTGTTAGAAGACAGTCAGAGGCCTACTGGGCGGCTTGATAAAGTCTGATACCTGGGTTACCACTGCCCATACGATAAAGAAGCAGATCATACTGTCAATATATCCGTGGGACCTAGGATGGGTTGTATTATCATCATCATTATCATGTCAGTCAAAGTACGTCCACTGCTGGACAAAAGCCTCCCCAAAGGATGGGGGAAATGCCATAATCGCTATGCTTGGCAGGCGGGTTGGCGATCGCAGTTTGATGGTCATAGTTCACAGAAAAACGCTGCTTCCCGTTGTCTGGTAGGTATTCCCTCGGACGATTTCTACGCCCCCCACGGGATGAGATGGGGTCATGATATTCTATGCTGTCACCACAAAGCAGGGTGGGTTGTATAAGATATATAAATAGTAAAAGGCAACTTACTCCGCTCAGGTCTGGGATCAGTCTCAGGAGTGAAGAAATCCAAGTTTGCAGAGTCCCTGTACACGTCGTATACGGAGGCTAAGCATGCGACCCTCAGTCTGCCTCCTATAAACAGCTCTGGAGTCACTTTGATGTCCGCCTTCACAGTCGTCCAGAGGAGACCACTTTCAGATGGGTGGAGACTCGTTTCTGATGAACGCAGCTGTAAATGTAATACATTTGGAATTACTAACAATATTATTATTTACTGTTTGAAATGTCTCGATCCTACAGTCAAAACGATGACACGGTTTTGTGGGACATATTAAGAAACCTTTAAAATTATTTATAAAATAAATAAATAAAAAAAAATGTCAAACAAATAATTGAATAATTCTTCCAAAGTTATAAAGGATTAATATATTCCATTAATTATTAATTTATACTTTAATTTAGATACTATATTATACTTTAAAGTTAATCCAGGGTGTCAGCAGCTAACTCAATGACAAATTTTATTAAAATTGCTCCCGCCGTTTAAACGTGAAGAAGTAACAAACACACAGACTCACACACTCACAAACTTTCGCCTTTACAATATTAGTGTGATATCTCCACACAAAAAGACATACATGTAACGAATGTATGTATGTTTTAATGTTTAAAATGAATGTACACACTATTAAACAATAGACGAAAAGGCACAGACGCCAGCACATCAAGCTACCCCAATCTGTCAAATTTCCCCAAGAGAAAGTGAACCTTCTGCTTATGTGATGAAGTTGAAAATCTATAACAGAAATTTGACAGATTGGGTTAGCTGGATGTGTTGGCGTCTGTACTTAACTTATGTCTATAAAATCTACTCCATTAGAACGCGAAGGAGATAATTATAAAAATACTAGCTGTGCCCCGCGGTGTTATCCGCGTTAAATTGTATAAATTTTCTTTGCTATAAACCTCACGGAGCCCGAGACCTTTCTGACGAATGCAAAACCGTGGAAATCGGTTCGTGCGTTCTGAAGTTATAGCGTCAGGAAGGAAAACCCGACTTATTTTTATATAGTAGAATATATGTGTGTAATACTCGTACAAAGTATACATCTACAGTACATACATTTTTTTAAATTTATTTATTGTAAGCATAAAAACACATAAAACAATACAAAAGTAGACCAAAAAACCACTAAGGTTTGTCCGTAATACTAGGTACAAGTTCTATTAAAAACTAGCGAAACCGATAATATTATAATGTAATATAAATTATAACTAAGAACCGTATTTTAACAGTGACAAATTAATATTATGAGACGGTAGATAACAATCTTTTTTTTTTGCAATCTACCCGATTACAAAATCCTATTTATTAGTGAAGTACAATATACTACAGATAATTCTACAGCGTGTTAAGGAAGTGTAGGTACCTGTAAGGGACTGGGACTGTAATTATAAAAAGAGCTGGTTTAGATATAATATGATATAATATTTTCTCTTGTCCTAGCCAACTGACATAACAAAAAACGACTATTACAAACGTCAAAATTAGAAAAAAATATAAAAAGTACCTATATATATACAAGGAGTTTATATTTACAAGGAGGTGCGTTTCGCACAGTACCTTTAACGAACGTTTGGTGTTTGTTTCTGTTATCCTGTTTTTTAGAGATGGTTCTAAGCTATTGAGTAGGCGGGGAACTATGTACTGGGTAGTTCTCTTACCATAGTAATTTTTTGCACTAGTTATTTGTAATTTTTATTAGATTTTTGACAAATGAACAGTGTGTGTGTGTGTGTCTTAATATTATGAGATATTTCTAGTTGTATGTCATTATTGCAAAATTGTTCTCCTAAAATGCAGAATAAGAGTTTTATAGGAATTGGCAGTAGGTACATTGCAGTGTTTAAATATGCCTATATCATTGTCTCTAAGCTGTTCTCTGAGAGTGGTTGGTACATTTTTTTTTGGATTATACATAAATAGTGCCCCTTTGGTATAGCGGTATCTGGTTTAACTGCAGATGATGAGGTACAAGGTTCAATTCCCGGGTCGGTCCAACCAAAAAGTGATATTTTTCTGTAAACAAAAATTCTTATTACTAGCCCGGCGCATAAAAATTGGCGGTGTTACAACTCCGTGCCTCAGAAAGCTTTTAAAGCCGGTACTTAAACTCATATCTATCGTATCAGCTCTCCTAAAAGTGCACCTGAGTTTGCCGATTAATTTTCTTCATGCAACGTTAGAATTTATTTGGTAATCGACGTTCGACGTGTATTGGTAAGACCGGGTCAATATTTCAGTATTGTCACTTTTTCTTATATAAAAAAGGATTAATGTAGGTCTTGTTTTGACATCGCTTTAATTGTGTGAAAATAATAACTAATTATGTTCAAATGACACTGGCCTATGGGAATACATATACCTAACTAGATAGCTTTAACTACATCTGTTTCATTCATCATCATCTTGATATCGTCCACTTATGGATATAGGCCTCCCCCAAAGGGTTTAATAAGGATGACATTTGGAGGGGTTGACATGTATTTACATTGTTTTGAATAGTGGCTATTAAATTTAATTATATGAACAATCTCTTACGTAACATATATTATCATGTAAATATATATATAATATAGTTAGTTTTGCTCGTATTTAACGTAAGGAGATTTGTCCGGGCTAAAGACAAATCTCCTTACGTTAAACACGAGCAAAACTAACTATATATGCTTCTCAATAAACAAAAATGTCCAACCAGAACCAAATTTCAATATTAAATTACACCAGTGTAGGAGTGCTGCTGTAGGCAGTCATGCTCCAGAAGGAGGCCGCCGAGCGGGATTGGGAGGGAGCCGATCCCGCTCGCAGACGGAGGAGGCGTCGGTGCGGCGGCGGCAGCCGGTAGCCCAACTCTCCTCGGGGCTGCGGTGGCAGTATGAGAAGTGTCCTCTACTGCCACCACGTGAAAGCAGCTCCGGGAAGACAGCGATCTGTTTGTGGCGCAGTCGCCGTGCCGGACTGGCAGGAGTTGGCAATAGGGGAGGGCAATCCATAGCCCTCCCAGGGTACGTGTCCCGACCATCTGGGACATGGCGCAAAAGTGAAGCACCGGAGCAGCATACCCGCGTTAGCCTGATAGCGGGGGCTCCCGCTATCAAGCGCCAAGAGAAGTCCACGGTAGGTTAGGTTTAGTCGGTGAGAGTCCGACATACTCACCCGCAGACACTTTTTGCGGGTGGCATGCGTAGGCATTCCTCCTGCCTTATAAAAAAAAAGGAGTGCTGCTGTATAAGACTGCAACTGTCCAACCATGAGTAAAGTTAGCCACGTCAAGTACTTAGGTATAATGCTGGACCAAAGCCTGTCCTGGTCCCTCAAATTGAACAAATTGCTGCGAGGATACGATCTTTATTTTGTTTAAAAAAAAAATTCGGTACGTAATCCCAAGGACTAGCTTAGAAAATAATCTCCTAATAAAGTGTATATCTTGCTAGTACTATCTGTTTTATTGTATTTATTGTATTCCTATTGGGGGGTGGGGGGGTGCACGTAAAACACGTCTTGTTGATGTTGAAAGAGCGCAACGGACATTGCTAAAGGTAATGTACTTCATTAAAAGGACCTTTCCCACCGATGAGCTATACCTAATAAGCAATTTGTTGTCAGTCCGAAAATTATACATTATACAAATAGTACTAGCAAAAAATACCTAACAATTCCCGTTGATCCTAATCTATTAACTACACGAAGGAAATACAAAATTGCTTCCACTCTTATTGCAAAAACAGAATTTGCAAATATTCAGTGCGATAAACACTACACTTTTTATATAATAAAATAAATAAACATATAGATATTTATACTAAACCGTTTAAAGAATACAAGTCATTGTTGAATGAGTGGATAAACAATTTATTATACGATGAAGTTGAGAATCTCCTATTAAATATAAGGTTAAAACGGCTCCGGATAAATTAACCACACATATACACACATGCGCTTGCACACACACACCCACACACACGCACACACACGCACACAGACACACACACACACACACACGCACACACACACACACACGCAGACAGACTTCTATACATATAATAAAATCGTTGGAAAGTCAAAACTATACACTGAATATTTTTTTTATAATACCTGGGGCGTGATCTACAATCGATGTCAAGGCCTAAAATATAGTTTTTAGAATTTTTGTAAACTAAAAATGTACTGCATGGATTTACTTCAAATTTTGCATGAATATTACTAAGAGACCCGACCTCTTACATAACATATAGGCTACATATTATCTCGCTATCACCTACGGGGAGGAGCTGATAATTTATAATCTTAACGCGGGTAAAACCGCGGGGCACAGCTAGTATTATAATAAATAAGTATTATTAGTTTTCTTGTTTGGTTACATGTTAAACAAATTATTTAGGATTTTAAAGAGCGGCCTCCTAGCACAGGCATCTATATGCTAAAAAGCCACCAACTGTTTAATGAACCACGTGTAATAATGAAATAAAACATTTTGATTTAGATTTTTGTTATCATTATTACTCTTAATTATTTTCATTAGAAATTCATACATAAATCATACTGTCAATCACCTTTTCCCAGTTATGAAACAAAATATTGTATTCCTTTGTATATTCACGACGACAGACGAATATTAGTAATGATCTTATACGCATACTTACCACAAAATAAACAATCAAGTAGATTAACCCATAAAATAACAAGTAAAGTATTTGAATGCACGCATAAATAACGCTTTAATGAAGTATTTAGAGTTATTTACAGCACAACAACATGATAAAAATAAAAAAGGTTTATTCCCAACAAGCACAGATAATCCTTAACATAGTTTCCATCTAAGACAATATAACTAATTGCGTTTAGTTTACATAATAGTTAGGAAAGGCGTCTACCTCAGCAAATGTTACAAGTACTAATAAATCAGGTTCTAACGACAGATAGGCGTAGTTATAGAGCTCTCTTAGATACCATTTTGGTTATTCGAAACCCAAAATAGATAATATAAAACAGAAATTACTTCTGTAATGATTCAAGTTAAAACTCGTATTTGTAATCCAAGTTTCACTAAACCGAATTAGTTACACTTCATCTTCATTCAAAGTTTTAGCTCCAAATAAACATCCAAACCATACTTGACAGTGTTAAGTTAAGGCTTTCTGAAACTTTGTGTAAACTGGACTTTGAATGACGTCTGACCTCGACCTTTTACGATGTTGAGTAGTACACTTATACAGGATGATTCTTTAGTCGTGTAAGAGACTTAAACCACGTTATCTAGAGACGAAAAATAAATAAGGATTTATTTACGTAGACTTAAAAGAAGCGCTTGTAAATAGTCAGAACACATTTGAAGTAGTATAGTGAATTAATTATACATAATTATTTCTAGGTAAATTATAGATATTTAGTTACTTGTAATTATGTTAAGTATGGCAGATATTTTTAACCCATCGGCTTAGTTTTGCCAAAAAGAAATTATACACTACTACTTTGCTAATTGTAAACTGTATGAATATTATACAGTGTAGTGAATAATACGACATTAATTTAAACTACATACTAGGTATCGGATTCATAGTACGTACATATACCAAAAATTATCAAAATATAACGAAGGGTTTAGTCGCAAGAATTTTTTTACTATAACAGTCAGTTAGAAAGGATTGCCCAGCCTAGGTAAGAAACTTCTTAGATCTATAATTTTGAATTAGATCGTTATCTAATTCAAAATCATAGATCTAATAAGTTTCTAACCTTGGCCTCTAAAAGATGACCCCCAAACTTCTTAGATCTATTTGAATAAAATTGTAACCTAATTCAAAATTATAGATCTAAGCCAGGCCATCTTTTCTAAACACCTCTTTGGAATAATGATAGCGTATTTAACTGTAAATAATGAGCTGTTGTCAGATGTGCGTCCCAACGGATATTAAAGTAAGTAAATGGATAATAGGCAACTAATTAGAGTGCACAAGCTTTCCTGTTGCTCCTTTAAGAGTGAATGAATATAGGAAGACTATAACTTAACTGATGATAGAGATAATTAACCCTCAAATTTCGTGATTTTTAACATGTGAGTTTTCTTTTAGTATTAACTAGGAGCTGTCCTTTTCAACAAACTGTATAATGTTGTTGTATAGTAATTACAAGGAAAATGCTTTTAGAAATAACATTAATACCGAAAATGTAAATGTATTTTTCCAGATCTTGCCAAAATAATCATAAAGACGTAAAAGTACTTGAAAGTTAGGTAAGACGCAGGTGGTTGCCAGCACTAAAGCTATTCCCAAACTTTTATCAACAAATTGAGTTATTAATATTCATAAAATTTGAACAAGGTCTGTTTTGTTCTTAGAGAATTAAACGTTCTTTTCCTTTTGTTTTGTTATTCAAATATCTATCCGTACAGAAAACTTTCAAGAATTTAATTTCGATTTGTAACCGACTAAGTAAACCGAATAAGAGAGATTATTTTCAGTTTGATGTTTATGTATCTGTGTTATAAATATACTTACTTACTTATCGTATTTTTAATATCAATAATGTCCTGGGAAATTATTTACACACGGCTATCTGATGATCGATGATCCAAACTAAGCAGAGCTTGTACTATGGAAACCAGATAACTGATATATTACATGTACTACTTTTCTTTCGTAAATACATACTTGTATAGATAATTACACCCAGACACAGGACTAACAGACATGAGCATGCACACAAATATCTGTCGTTGATGGGAATCGAACCAAAAGTCACTTAAATATGTATTTAAAAACGAAAATATTACTTTAACTTTTTAATATTTTCTACGGAAATGCCACATTATGCAGATATGATACGGCAATTAAATCTAGGCTAAAGACTTGCCAAATGGCAATTTTGGCTATGAATATGTTCGGCTTTTGACGACGCGGGAATGTTGAAATGATTCTCAAGAAAGAGCTTTAACATTGAAAGGCCAATAGAGCACTACGAAAGCAGTCACTAAATCCATCACTTCCTGCTAGAAACTAATTTTAATTAATTAGTTTAGGAACTAAACGAAAATACGAGTTAGGACGTTGTGCCGTTTTTGTTGAAAGAAAAGAAACAAAAAAGGCAAAACTGGTGTTGTAACATACAACACTAGTTTTGCCTTTTTTGTTTCTTGATACAATACTAATTTACCACCTTTTTTTTGATAAGGCAGGGGGAATGCCTAAACCTGCCATCGGCAAAAAGTGTCTGCGGGTGGGTATGTCGGACTCGCACCGACTAAACCTAACCTTCCGTAGACTTCTCTTAGCACCCGATGGGGGGAGCCCCGGGAACGTGGATATGCTGCTCCGGTGCCCCCCTTTTGCGCCATGCCCCAGATGGTCGGGACACGTACCCTGGGAGGCACAGCGACTGCACAAACAGGTCGCTGTATTCCCGGAGCTGTTTTCACGTGGCGGCAGTAGAAGACACTTCTAACACTGCCACCGCAACTAATTTACCACCTAATTTCACATTATGTAATGTAATAAAGTATTGAGTATACAAGATCAATTTAATCAAAAGTATCAGCATCCTGCATCAGTGTTATGGTACAATGTGCAGGTGCTTAATGGGTGATAAAGATTTATGACTTTAGATTTAAGTTTTGGAATGCGTAAAATGCATAATTATTATCATTTCCACCGAATAACGTCCACTGCTGAACAACGGCCTCAAAAAGATTTCCACAATGGAGTTATGTCGATCTTTAGAGGGATATGCCATAATCGCCACGCTTGTCAAACGGGCTGGCGAGCATAGTACGATGGTCATAGTACACAGAGATATGCTGCTGCCCGTTCTCTGGTAGATATTCCCTCGGTAAATTGGAAGAAGCTAGGAAGAAAAAAAATGTAGTATACTACTTACAGCATCCTCATTGATGTAAATAGTGAGATTTGCTGCAGGCCTGGCGGGGGCTGAAGTACAGTTAGCCTGGAGCGTCTCTCCAGGCTGGTAGCGATCTTTATCCGCCTTTAGTACGGGACTGGATGCTGGCAATGCTGGAAAGTAAAATAAAACAATGTAGGTTTTTAAAGTGGAAGGTGCGAGGTGGTAGAAATATTGCAACCTGTTTGATAGATTTTGAATATTTTAGTAGTTTAGCTGTGAATTGAGATCGCGTCTTTTTATTACGTCATCAATTGCAACGCGCTTTTCTTCAAATAAATAGCTCTATAAAGATACATGGGCTAAGGCATACTTAAAGATCTTTACACTAAATAGTAATGTCCTCCTGGTAAAATTTCAGCAACATCTTCGCGGGACATATACAATGTAAAAGTGCGCCAGTTGCACTCACATTCGGAGAGCATGTTAAACTGTCAGTCCTGGATGTTGTCGTTACAAAACAGTCGCCAAGCTATGCCAGAGGCCTTCTGGGCGACTTGAACGACTTTGGCACCACGGTAACCACTGCCAATACGATAGAGAAATACTTCTCATTTCCATGATCCGAAATTGAGAGTGAACCTGATCACTCTCAATTTCGGATCATGGAAATGAGAAGTATTTCCATGATCCGAAATTGCCCATATGATAAGTAAGCAAGTAAGTCTGTCTACTGGAGATTTATAAAATCGAAATAACCAGACCTTTAATTTTTTTATCTGCAATGTACAAACTACAACAGCCTACCAATTCATTTATATTTTATAATAGAAGAACACGGACGCCAGTATGCCCAAACTAGTTGATTAAAAAATCTATGAATGTTTGAACAAATGTTTGCGCCAGTCCCAACAGAACTGACCTTAGCATAGTTCAGAATTTCTTTGCGATTGTTACAAAACCGCGGCACTGATTGTGAACAAAATTATTAATAATATTCAACCTAGGTACGGGCACCAACGTACCTACCGTGTAGCAAAACTAACTCTTAAATCTTTTAATGCTACAAACAAGTATATGGCAAATCTAATAGTAGATGGTTACCGTAGTCTATGGATGCTTGCTAAATATGTGATACCTCATGTATTTTCAAAACACTGCCGTAACTTAGTGAGTTCATTCTAGGACAAAGTCTTCAGCACAAACTATATGGTTTAAAAGAAACTTCCTACACAGAAGATTTACAACAAAAAAATATCATGAAGAAAATAAAAATGTATGTCACTTATAATAACTTACTTCCTTTGTTTAAAGCTGGTGATACTTCAGACCCTTCAAATTTTCGACCTGTTTCCGTGCTGCCCACTCTTAGTAAAATATTTGAAAAGCTTATGCTTAGCCAGCTGCTCAGACACTTTAATATACATAATTTACTACACCGGAAACAGTTTGGATTCACAAAGGGTTGTTCAACCATAGATGCAGGGGTCAACTTATTAAAAAGTATATTCGCGGCGTGGGAAGACTCGCAAGATGCATTAGGTATCTTTTGCGATTTGTCCAAAGCGTTCGATTGCGTTCATCATGATACTCTGGTCAGAAAATTACACCACTACGGTATTAGGAACAAGGCTCTCGAACTTCTGACTTCTTACTTGGGCAATAGAATTCAGAAGGTCGAAATAAACGGTAAAATATCTCCGGGATCTCCAGTGGTAATGGGCGTCCCACAGGGGTCAATTCTGGGCCCATTTTTGTTTTTAATTTATATAAATGACTTATCTTACTACGTAAGGGATAAGCATGAGATTGTGTTGTTTGCAGATGATACTTCCCTGACGTTCAAAATAAACCGACAATTAAGCAATTTTGACGATGTTAATGATGCAATCTCTAAAGTTGTTCATTGGTTTAATGCCAATAATCTTGTGCTTAATGATAAGAAAACTAAAGTCATTAAATTCACTACACCGAATGTGAAACAGGCGACAACCAATGTACAACTTAATGGAGCTAGGTTGGACCCTGTTGAATCAACTGTGTTCTTGGGTATCACTATTGACTCAAAGCTACAATGGAGCCCACAAATAGAAAAACTGTCCGGCAAATTAAGTTCTGCAGCATATGCAGTGAAAACTATTAGACGGCTGACTGATGTTGACACAGCTAGAATGGTTTATTTCAGTTATTTTCATAGAGTAATGTCCTATGGAATTCTTCTCTGGGGTAGCTCTGCTGACATTGACACCATATTTATATTGCAAAAAAGAGCTGTAAGAGCTATCTATAATCTTGGCCCGAGAGTGTCTCTAAGAGAAAAATTCAAAGAGGTCAACATTCTAACTGTACCATCTCAGTATATATATGAAAACTTACTATATGTGCATAAAAATATCGATTCCTTCTGTAAAAGGAGCGATACACATAATGTAAATACTAGATATAAGAATAATCTCATACTGCATACTACCCGTCTCCACAAAATAAGTAACTCTTTTATGGGGCAATGTATAAGATTCTATAACAAACTTCCCAATGATATTAGAGAATTGTCTACGAATAAGTTTAAAAGAATTATTAAAGCCAAATTGTGTAGCAGGGCATATTACAAAATTTCTGATTATTTAAGTGATAAAAGTGCTTGGGATGGAGTTGTTCTGAGTCAACACACATGATTGTAATTAATCTTAAGTATATTTCATTTTAAAAAAGGATTCCTACTGAGTTTTCTGGCAGTGTTTCTCAGTAGCTGCCACGTCATGCACTGCACGGTAGGGTAAAAAAAATATGACGATTCCACATAAATGTAAAATTTTTACGGAATAAAGTTACTTTGACTTTGACTTACCAATATTTACAAAGCTGCTTAAATCGTCCGTAAACTGTCATCACCCATTTCTATGGTAGTAAAATGTGATTGGATTGATCGATGGAGAAATATTTGAAAAATACTCACTGCTCAGTGAATTCTTCTATAAATATCTTTATAAGGAAATAGATGTGTCATTTCTAGAGCCTCCCGTAATAAAAATAAAAATGGCAATTCCCTTGGTGAAGTCTTAAAAAATAACTAAATTGATTGTATTTAAAAATATATGTGTGAGTAAGGTCACCAAGTCTCTTCGGTAGGAGTGAAAAATGCATGATTCATGACCCTATTCACGTAATATTCTTCCGAATCACAATGTAGGTATGTGGTGTCACTCATACCTTTTAACTGCAAGGACCGCATACTTCGCGGTCTTTGTTGAAGTAATAAAAATTTACAGTTAATTTTGATACACACAGTTCTCATTCCTTGTGCTTGTTTCTATCCCTGATGGTTCGTTGCGAATAAAATTCAATCCAATATACAAAAAGCCGCACGATGTAACCGTACTGGAGTAAAAACATATCTTCAATTCTATCAAAACCTGCAGGGATTCTAAAAAAGCAGGTCTCAAATTTAATTCAGACAAAAACCATATGAGAAATAAAAATAAAAACCGTCATAACATGTACGAATATGAATATATTCTCTCAGTGGACAAGTTCAATTTCAAAGTCCGTGCTAGGACAGAATATAAATTCATTTACTTTTTACTGCAAGTTTGTTTGGAATTCCTACCTACTCACAGATCTCGCTCTCTAGGGAGTATAAAATATGTATTGGTAAGAATTAAATTAGAAAGTAGATAGGATTTTAATTAGAAATTTAATGTGTCCTATGAATCGGGCGTTATATTATTTTGATTTCGCTAATTAACAAACAGAATGGCCTCTTTGTAGTTAAGAAAATGGA
Source organism: Pseudoips prasinana (assembly GCA_951640165.1). NCBI lineage: Eukaryota > Metazoa > Arthropoda > Insecta > Lepidoptera > Nolidae > Pseudoips > Pseudoips prasinana. Next base: position 31,998,044 of record OX621245.1, on the reverse strand, counting down.
TTGCAAAGATCTTAATAGGATCCGGAACGTGTGAATCAATCACACGTTTTGGATCCTATAAGTCAGTCCAAACAATATTAATGTGTTCTGATAACCCCATCATGACGTACGATACCAACAGGATATACTCGTAATCTGATCTTATCTTGTTTTGGAGTGTACTTGTGTACAGCGCTTCGACCCTTCAGGATCTTTTGTACTATCCCCCACTGGTTTTATTCTATCCCTAGAGCCCTGAATGGAGTCTGCACATAATCCAGTACGCTTCTTAGAGGTAGATCCTTGTAGTCACCTGGTTCTGGATATGCCAGCCCCAGGATTGCCATTCTGTGTCTTGCCAATGCATCTTATTTGCATATTATATGCAGCATTGTCTCATTTTCTTCCCCACATAGTCGTAATAGTCGTAACTGGAATGCCTGGTTCCTCTAGAAGTCTTCTTCAAAGGTCAAACCAAACAGTGTAAGTGGGATCTAACTGACCTAGAAACGCGTGAATATGTATGGTAAGACATATGCCCACCTGAATAGATCATACAGCGTACACAGTGATCACAGCGGCAGACGGATGACACAAAAGGAATATTTTTTGTATTGCTGTTATATTAATCATAACAATATTCTTAAAATAGCTGTGCCTACGGCTTTACGTACGTTGTTAACCCATATATTACTTGGATCTATATTATATATTATTAGCTATATAACTACAAAGTTTTATCAAAACCCGTTTGGTAGATTTTGCGTGAAAAAGTAACAAACACGCACACTCACAAACTTTCGCATTTTAATATTTTTACTATATATATACTCGGACATAATTCACACACAGCATTGTGATCCCAGAACTTGTAATATGGAAACCAGATAACCGATATACTACATAATTGTACTTCTTTTCTTTGTAGATATATTATTATACTTATATAAATAAAAACACCCAGACGTAAACCAGATAACTGATATACTACTTTCTTTTGTAAATACATACTTATATTTGTGTGATGAGCACAAATATTTGTTTCTGAGTCATGGATGTTTTCTATGTATATAAGTACTTATCTATCTATATAAGTATGTATATCGTCGCCTGGTACCCATAGTACAATCTTTGCTTAGTTTGGGGCTAGGATGATCTGTGTGACATTGTCCCTATATATTATTATTATAGATAATTACACCCAGACTCGGGACAAACAGAAATGTCCAAGCACACAAATATATATCCTGGGTGGAAATTGAACCCAGGACTTGCGGTTTGAAAGGCAAGTGTCTACCAACTTGACGGGCCTGTTGGCGTAGTTGTCAAATGCTTGCTTTTCACGCCGGAGGTCTTGGGTTCGATTCCCACCCAAGACAGATATTTGTGTGCATGAACATGTCTGTTTGTCCCTAGTCTGGGTGTAAGTATTTACAAAAGAAAAGTAGTATATCAGTTATCTAGTTTCCATAGTACAAGCTCCGCTTAGTTTGGGATCAGATAACCGTGTGTAAATAATGTCCCAGGATTATTATTATTATAAACTCACCAACTGGCCCCTGAATGTGATAATTATTAGTCTCCCTCTCAAATTTTTGGCGAATTCAAATTTCATGCGTTCATTCCTTATACGTGAGGTTGTTTACTCCTAGCAATGATAATTAACGTCACCTATGTTAAAATAACATTAGGGCTGACACTATTAGTTTGAACATGTAATCCTCTTGATTGGCACCGCGTTATCGCTCTAACGCAGCTCGGGACTAACAAGGCCGTGTTGACATACATTTTACATGGCCCTAGTTTAGCTAAAAATTTTCGACGAAACTTTTGTAATATTTTTTTTTTTTTAATTATGGTTGACGAATCGTACAATACAATATAACAATCAAAAGAATCTTACATCAAATAATATTATACAATTTGTATGCCCTAAAGTAGTGAACACAGCATGCAATTTTATGTTAAAACTAGGTTAATACACTTAACATTACTTTAAAATATAAAATAATTTATGATATAAATTGTTTGACTTAAACTACTATACTGTACTATTATAACTTAAATAAATTAAATATTTGATGGAAAAAAGAAATAGATAATGAAAAACGAAATTGTGTATAGATAATATTTTATTTGGGAATACAAGTAATTATATTATAATTAGATATATATATGTTACACAATTCATAAGTAAGAGATAAGTCCCGGTTCTTTCTGATTACTATTATAATAATAATAATATCCTGGGGCATTATCTACACAAGGCCATCCGATCCCAAACTAAGCAAAGCTTGTTCTATGGAAACCAGATAACTGATATACTACATATACTACATTATTTTGTAAATACATACTTATGTAGATCGAATTTTCTACTTATGTCGTTCGAAATCGAACCCACGACCTCCGGCGTGAAAAGCAAGTATTTTACCAACCACGCCAACAGGCCTGTCAAGACTCGTACTATATCTAATTGAATTATGACTCAGAGAATAGTGAGTGCCCCTTTGTTTAAATATACAACACACTCCCATCTGATTCCAAACTTACTTACTCTGAGGTGAAGCCTTATGGTCTTCTGGTGACCATAATGTGGGCTTCACCTGTATGAATGTCACCAGGCGACCGATAAACATGATTAAAAATTTCTAAATCATTATCGCTTTTTGTTTCGATCTTTTCAGAGTTGTTACGGTTCAGTTTTGCACTCTAAAATAATACAGGAAGCGTATCAATTGATTAAATGTACTCGCAGGGTTGCACCTAGAATATAGACCAACACAAATCGATCTATCTACTAAGTGCAACTTTTAAAGGCATGTTTAACAATTGGTTTTAATTTTTCATGTGTTTTGTAAGCTGATCTTTGAGAACTATTCGGTTTAATCTGTAATTTATACGTAATTATCCTATATCATCATCATAGTGTAGGTAGTGCTTGCGCTTTATCGAGAATGATTTTAGATTTAGAAGTAAGATTCTGATCAATTCATAATTATAATTATATAATATATGATAATGTCACACAGATCATCCTAGCCCCAAACTAAGCAAAGTTTGTACTATGGGTACCAGGTGACGATATACATACTTATATAGATAGATAAATACTTATATATATATATATATATATATATATATATATATAAGTATATATATATATATATATATATATATATATATATATATATATATATATATATATATATATATATATATATATATATATATATATATATATATATATATATATATATATATATATATATATATATATATATATATATATATATATATATATATATATATATATGTATATATATATATATATAAAACATCCATGACTCAGAAACAAATATTCGTGCTCACAAATATTTGCACTTACCGGGATTCGAACCCAGGACCACCAGCTTAGTAGGCAGGATCACTACCAACAAGGCTATAGTAATTTTTAATGTAATTTCAATTTAGTTTTTTCTATTATGTATTTTTATTGTTTTTTTAATAAAATTAAAAGAATTTAAATAAACATTATAAAATACTTGCTTAAGTATACATCCACATCTAACTGGCCGATCGGTCGACGAAATAAAGATTAGAATTTGCTCTATAAGTGGTGAAGGATGAGGCTAGTACAAATTACCTATCTCCACAGCATGAATAGTTGAATAGGCAGTTTTATCATACAATATTTAGTCCTATGCAGCCCGACGGCCCATAAACCCACTTAGACACGAGGCCAGTCTAACCATGGATGAAAGCTGAAGTGGTTTAATATATGAGTTTCTCCGCGCTTTGTAAGATGTCCTCTATAGCAAGACGATGCTTAGAACTTTATGTTGCCGCTCTAAACAGTAGTTTGTGGTTAATAAATATGTATTCCTGTAGAAATTAAACAACTGTGTCACAAGAGTATTCCCTACCTAATACGAGCATATAAAAATATAGAGTGCCCTGCGGTTTTACCCGCGTTAAACTTTATAAATTATAGCCTATGTGTTAATCCAGGGTGTCAGCTAACTCCACATAAAATTTTATTACAATCGCTCCAGCGGTTTAGACGTCAAGACGTAACAAACATATACACTCACACACTCACAAACTTTCGCCTTTTTAATATTAGTGTGATGTGATGTATATACATAGTTTTGTATACCTATGCACCGAGACAAGTTTCTCAGATATATTTTTGTCTGGTAATTGTTTACCTCCCACTCAAAGCTTTAATATTCTAATTAACTCAATTAGAAATATGTAGCTTTTTTTATTTCGTCTGATACTGCAACGTCTGCATATCAGTTATCTGGTTTCCATAATACAAGCTCGGCTTATTTTGGGATCAGATGGCCGTGTGTACATAATGTTGAAGGATATTATTATTATTTGAAGGGGTTTGCCGTAGTCACCACGATCGGCATGCGAGATTTTTTTGATGTTGAATGAATTTGCACTTGACCACGATATCACCTGATGGGAAGTGAAGATGTGGTCGATGGTAAACCACGTACCGATATGTTGGCGATGGAAGTTAGGTTGCAGCTAGTAAACAGTTGACACTGCTGTCCGACTACCTGGTGTCTGGTATCCCTTAGTTGCCTTTTACGAGACCCACGGGATGGTATGGGGTGGCTGTTATTCGATCTGTGCCCTCAGGGCTACTTATAAACTTTACTCTTAATATATTGCAAAAAGATCAAAACAATGCACAATTGTTTTATTAAACTACTGCAGCTAGAAATTAACCTGAATTTTGTCGTGTTAAAAATTGAAAACAAAACCACGTTTCGTTTTTAATTGTTATTATGAGGCACCTGGGATGAGCTGAAAAGTTTCTGTAGAGTTTTCAGAGCAGAAATAATATAGCCTCGTGAACCTACTACAAAACTTTCTCAGTACAACATAGTTCTAATAAAGTTGTGTTAAAGTACCTATATAACGTCCAGCTTTTGCTCACACTGCTATAGAACGAAATTGTAATTTTAGTATGTAAATAAAATGTAAACTTAGCCTTATATAATGTATACAGGCAATCATAATTTTAGTTTCATGCAAGTAACTAAGCACCTACATTTTAAGTAATATGAATTTTTCTTAAGAGAAAAGACTATAGAGCGTCGCATTCTTTCGCTTAACAGCTCGACTAGGAAAGCGATAATATAAATTAAAAAAAAAAAAATTATTCACGTAGACTTTAAAAAGCGCTTGTAAATAGTCAGAACATGTTTGTAGTAATATAGTTGTATACATTATTATTTATAGTAACATAGATATTTAGGTACACATTGTATGAAAACATTTATAAAATTTATTTTATTATAGCATTGATATTTAGCTAGCTCGTATCAAGTTATTGTCAAGAGATTATGTTTAATTATTTGGTTTAAGTCTAATATATTTTTTTTATTTAATAGATTTTGTACATACAGAAATAACAAAAGTAAAATAAATGAAGAAGAGACAGGTAGTACATTTACTACATATTGTCGGAATATACTCCATGTATTAAATCCTGTTAAAAGTGTTGTTACCGTATCCATGGGATTTGATGCTGGTAACTGCTGACACAACATATCTACTTAACATCTTGTCTGGTGCTATAGATTGCCCTGACCTACTAAAAAAAGTAACGTTCGATATTCCCACGAAAGTGGTGATTCGTGAGTCCTTTGGTATTCACAAACTATAGGCAAAATGCATTTTTGTGGCGAGCTGGCAACTGTTTTAACAGCCAAATTAAATTATTTAATTTTGATATTTTTGTTGATAAAACCGAGACAGTGAGAAAGGTACTCAGACTAGACTTTTTTTTGTAATAAATTGTGTAATCGTATTTAATTATTATAACTCAACTTTATTTGATCACACTATTGTTACATATGCAACTATAAATTCGTAAAGACCTTTTATTGGCTCTCAGGAACTTTAATAATTGCATATGATTGTAACTAATCGCGCCTATAAATTCTACGGCGAGCGCACAACCGGTTTCGTTGTCCCAGGACTCATTAACAGCTTGCCCTCAGATATTTGTAGTCATTTAACAATTACAAATATTAAAAGTCAACTAAAGAAATATTTTCTGGCTTCCATCGAAAGATGATCTTAATCTTTCTTCTTAATCTTTTGCGAACTTTATCATGTATTATTTGTGTATATTTTGTTAATGATAACATTGAGATGTATTTTGTTAAATTTATCTTTTGCGAACTTTATCATGTATTATTTGTGTATATTTTGTAGTTAGTGAGTAAATTAGATTTATGAGACTCATTATGGCACCGGTTTAAACCTTAGTGGTTTTTTGGATGCCATTAAGATAGTGATTATAATGTATATTGTAAATAATAATAATAAATGAAAAAAAAAAACTATTAGCTGTTGGTCTTCCTAAATAAATAACCCTATATATGCATTTCTTGGGTAGAGCTGATCGGTAGCAACATTGACGTAATCTAGAGCAAGGAACAGTTTGACGGGGAAAGTATTATTACCACAGTACAAATATGGACAGTAAGGAAACTAAGCCTAGTTGATGAAATTATTACATACGCTCTATTGAAGCTGTACGGTTGTAACTTTTAATGTTTTAGATACCTATTATTATTTTTTATTAACACATATTTGTTTTATAAATCAGCAGGACGGTTAAAATACGAAAACTCCCGTTTTGATGAAGTCGAGTTCAAACAGCCATATAATGTCCTCCTAGCCGGATTTCGGCCACGGCGGCCAGTCTCAACAGAGATTAGCCATCTGCGCGGGACATATTATAGTGCTCAAGTGTGTGCGCAAACATAGGAGCACTTTCTATTCCATCACTCTCATGATCCTATTGGACGCCTAGCGACACTACCATAAAGAGATCAGATACAGGACCGACGGCTTTACGTGCTCTCCGAGGCACGGGGGTCTAATACAGCCAACTCCCAGACTTCGGGTTGATGCTGAGAAATTTTTCTTTTTAGAGAAAAGTCCCAAAATCATATTGGCCCGACCCGGGATTTGAACCCAGGACCTCGTTCTGTGCGAATTAACACGCTACCGCTAGACCAAGGAGGCAGCCATATACCACGCAATACGCACGTGGATTTTTAAACAGATTGCGGAGATAAACCATGATAAACAATGTTTTTGCCACTGTATCACCTACCTTAACAAACACCTTTTAAATCTCCGTACGCACTACTGATTATGACCGATGCGTAGGTATTGGACTATTTTTTGTTTGAATGCATTTTCGCTAATTACCCTGTTTTTATATTTTGTATTAGTCTAAGTTATAAAATTGTATACGCTGTGCCAATATGAAAAAGCATGTTAGTACTTTAAAGTTCGATTGTATTTTCTCTGCAAGTGATTTATGTAATCTTTTGAGAAAATAAATGTCTTAAACCATAAACCATAAACGTATCATCACTCGTTTTAACGCGGCACTCACTACTGACAGCACCGCGACTATCGCTTAGGGGTCTTGTCGATGCGCATGTTTGTGTGAGTGTACCGTTTCGACTGTTTGTAGGTAGTTTCCGTACTGTGTATTTCTATACTGAGGTATTACTATTCTACACGTGCAGCCTGTGGGCTAACTATACTCAAAATCTTACAGTGCCCTCCGAGTTCAATTTAATAATGCGTTCAGGATGCTGATGGGGCTGCGGCGATTCTGTAGTGCATCAGGGAGGTTTGCTGAGCATCGCGTAGATTGTTTCTACGCTACGATGCGTAAGAGATGCGCATCTCTGGTGCGCAGAATACGTGGCAGCATCAATAGCATCCTTCGCATGATCGCTAGTCGGCTAGACTGTATTTACGTCAATCATTGCTGCGCCATTTCGCATGGAATGACGCAGCAATGAATGGTAAATTTGATACATATTTTAAAATACTTATATATATTACTAACACTAGTTTATAAGAAAGTTGTTACTTTCTTATTGGACACTAATTTGGTCTGAAAATAAAGTCTTATTATTATTATTATTCCACCATTCGCCGATTCGTACCTATCTAATCTACGTGTTTCTCAAGTACATTGAGAATTTTTCACTACTGGCTGGTAATAAAACTTTGAATTTCGAATGTAATATTCAGTAATAAAATACAACCTTGCATGTGTTTGCAACTGATGTTATACAAGTCGTTCAATTTCACGGGAGGCATTTGCGTTGCTCGTTGTACATCCTTTAAGAATAAATGTATCAAAATATACCACAGGATTTATCTTGGCTCCCACATTTTTATCTACTAATAAAACGAGATCGAATATGAGTTTTCCTCCAACAAGCTTATTTTATAAATAAAGATACGATGAAAAGGATGGGATATAAAAGAGTTTCTGAGCAAATGTATCAAAGTTGTTGTTATACGGAAACAGTTATTTTGGATATCTAAGTAAGTAGGCACATAATAAAACGATCTAAATATCTAATTAGACCGTATTTTTTCCGATATAAACTTGACTCGGGAACTATTTTTTTTTTATGACCACTCCCGCATTAGGGAATCTAATCACTGTACTTAACAAACATATAATAGACGGACACAAATTACATCCAGACTCAGAACAACTATTTATACACAACAAATAGTTGTCCGTCGCGGGACTTGAACCCGAGACACGAAGCGGCGGCGCGGCGATGCGATTGTCTTAGACGCTGCGCCACATATCCACTCTTAATGCAGTATGGACATTATCACTTGAGCTGTTACGATGTACAAATGCATCGACCTCGTTAGCGATAACATGTTGACCGGGTTAATAATTAATTAATTAATATCATGAGACAACTTGACGGTCACCGTAGCCTAGTTGGTAGTGCTCCTGCCTACGGAGCTGGTGGTCCTGGGTTCGAATCCCGGTAAGTGCAAATATTTGTGTGATGAGCACGAATATTTGTTTCTGAGTCATGGATGTTTTCTATGTATTTACCTATCTATATAAGTATGTATATCGTCGCTTGGTACCCATAGTACAAGCTTTGCTTAGTTTGGGACTAGGATGATCTGTGTGACATTGTCCCTAGATATTATTATTAACTAAGACTCTTCCATACTATCCCAAAGTAGGCAGAGCCTTTCTATGGCAACCAGACTACTCATAAACATACTTATATATTTCTAAATACATACATATTACAGATAAATTACCCCCAGAAAACAGAAAAAATAAACGTGTTCATCACACAAACATTTGTCTCGGGGGGAATCGAACCCACGACCTCTACGTTAGCAGTGAATATATATATATTATTATATTATATTATTTATTATTTCACAAAAAAATAAGTTAAATAGTTACACTTTTAGTCCCACAAAACCGTGTTTACGGTTTGACTGTGAGATCTAGTCTCCGTACATTAAACAATAATAATGTGTATATCATACTACTAGGTCATACCGGTTTTAACAATTCTCCAGGTAGTAATTCCTTAACTTACGTTTAAAAATTATTTTGTTATTTTCGTGCCTGATGTCCTCTGGTAAAGTGTTTAATAAATATGGTAGCCTTTTTTTTAATGTTCTGTCTCCGTAATAATTATATATTTGAGGTACATTGCATTTGCCAGAGGTCATCGAGCGGGTATTATGGTTATTAGTTACACAAGTTATATATATATATATATGTATAAATAAATGTATACATTTACATAAAGAAGGGGAAAGGAGACGAAAATACATCGTAGTGAGTTAAAGAGTAAGATAATCCGATCACCAAAATGGCGGTGTCTGATTTTGATAAATGTGGGTAGTTAAGATAAAGTAGTTATCTTAGTTTGTCTATCTATACATATTTAACTTTGTAGTATTGTTGTTTAAATTAGTTATTAGTAATTGATTACTACAAAATATATACTAAAACAAACTCCATAATTCCTAACACAATCACGGCTGTAATCTCGAAAATATGTATTGGATCGTTAATAAAATATGAGATCGGTCGCCGATTTGCCTATATCTGCACTTTGTGTCTCATAAAACAACAATATAGGTACACTGGTGTAATTAGGGTTGTGTGAGAAAAGGGAAAAGGATTAGAAGTATCTTATTTAATGGATTTAAACTGTATGTACGTCTGACAGCGGTTAAGGCAGTCGCCTCGTCACTTCGTGTCCTGGGTTGACTCGTTTTTTTTATTAGAACACACACCGCCCGCACTAGGGAATTTAATCCCTGAGTCGCGGGGTACTTTACAAACATATAATAGACGGACACAAATTATATTCAGACTCAGAACAAATATTTATGGGTCACGCAAATAGTGGTCCGGCGCGGGACTCGAACTCGCGACACGAAGCAGCGAGGCGACTGTCGTAGCCGTTGCGCCACACGTGCACTCCTATGGAGGACAACTATTGGTGTGACCAATAAATAGTTGTTCTGAACCTTGATGTAAAGTACATCAAGGTTCAGAATGTTCGTCAATTATATTATGTTTGTAAAGTATCCTGCGACACGAATCATTTTCCTAGTTGTCTTTTAAAGAAATATCTTTATTCTATTTAAAAAACTTGGCAAGTCTCCCCAATAAAATTACCCTATAAGATGGATCGGTACGGAACTGTAGAAACCAATATGTTAAAACCAAGTAAGGTTAATACAGACGCCAGCACATCAAGTTACCCCAATCTTTCTCAATTGAAATCCAAATCTCAAATTTTCTCAATTGAAAGTGAACCTTATGCTTTTGTGATAAAGTTGAAAATCTATAAAAGAAATTTGACAGATTGGGGTAGCTGGATGTGCTGGCGTCTGTACTTACATCTTTCTACCATTTAGCGCTACTCAGTTATCAGCTATTAGGTTATCGGGGCTTACCCACGGCCGTGGCAGAACTCTTACGAATAAAAAAAGAATTTTCAAAACTCATTCGTTAACACGTTCGAATCGTTATGAAGTGTAACATACATACTTACAAAATAAAACGTACCGCCGAATTGACAACCTCCTTCTCTTAAAGTCGGTTAATAAATTACTATAAAAATAACATTTAAGGTACTAAGTTCAGCTTCGGAACTTATTTACTACGGGCAATACAAATAATAACTATCTCTTAATCTCATTATTCTCAAAATATTCATATTTACCGTGTTCTGCTTACATTAATGTCACTTATTTGGAATAATTTTTCATCCGAATATTTTTAGTAGGTTCTTTAATAATTATGTTAATTTAATCAGCAGAAGACAGTTACAGGAAATCAACTTTCAACGAAAATTAATGAGGTTTTTAAGGAAAAGCAAAAAAGGAAATATTACTTTTTACTCGACCGAGGCGTAACTAAAATTATTATGGGTTCTGTTTTTGATAGTGATATGATGATGAGTTGATTGTTGGTCTAGAGGTAGCGTGTTGAACCGCAATTAATAATGTCCTGGATTAACTCATAAATCTATTAAGGACTCTCCTTCCAAATCTTGAGAGTGGACTGGAATGAATCGTCATGTAAGGCAAAACGTATGTAATTCTTTTTTTGTTTAAGGTTATTGTAAACTAACCTCACCTTACTACTCCAATAATAAAAAGAAACCTAACCTAACCTTACTACTGCACTAATAAAAATTACCTAACCTAACTACTCCAATAATAAAAAAAAACCTAACCTAACTAATACAATAATAAAAAGAAACACAACCTAACCTAACTAATCCAATAATAAAAAGAAACCTAACCTAAATTATCTATGGTTATATGATTACACCAATTTTATAGTTTTCTATATATCTCTGTTCTGTTATTCAAACTTTTTTTGTGTAATTTCAATGTGTTTATTTTTTTCTTGGAAACAATGCGTATTTTTCATTTATTATTGTAATTAACTTTGTAAGATTTTATGTGTGCATGTGTTGGAATACTATTATTTATATATATATTTATGCGTCTTTATAATCGCATGAATGTTGGTAACATTTATTAATCTTAAAAAGAAAATAAGCGCTTGTAAATAGTCAGAACATGTTTGTAGTAATATAATTATGTAGGTATATATAATTATTTCTAGTTACATGGATATTTAGGTACACGGATTGTATAAAAACATTTATAAAATTTATTTTATAATAGCAATGATATTTAGTTAGCTTGTATTAAGTATGTCAAATAAATAAATAAAGTCAAACTACTAACTTACTGATAGTTATAATTTTGCATTGACTTCATAGACATGCATGGTCCTTTGACCGCATAATAGTTTTATTAATATTATTATAGCAGAGAGTTAAATCTTTTTCTAGTAAATTCTTACCTTTTAAGTTACAGCCCTGCGTATCAATTGAAATTCACGAAACAATATCAGGCTATTTAATGAGGACGGCTGTGTGCCTACTATTAAAACAATACAGAGACCCTAACCCTACCCTCACTAATGTGCATAGAATAACAATAGATTTAATACTTTCCATAATTTCTCACCATTAATATGAAACTTCCGGTATGGAGCACTGTGTTATCTCGATATCATGATAGTCAAAGGGAAAACCCTTTGACTATCAGTACATATATTATATATACTGATATATGATACATGTACTAAGGATGGACTACGGGAGCTGATTATAAACACTATATGTACTGACATATAGTGTTTATAATCAGCTCCCAGAGAGCACAGTAACCGCCCTAACTCTCGCAGGTTTCAAGGGTCGGTTAAGACGCTGGTTAGTCGAGCGGGCATTCTACACTTACGACGAATTTTTTAAATTTAAATAATATATATAATATATTGACTTATTTATTTGTATTTTAATTTTATTTCTATATTAGGACAAATTGACAATTTATTCTACTATATAAAAATAAGTCGGGTTTTCCTTCCTGACGCTATAACTCCAGAACGCACGAACCAATTTCTACGGTTTTGCATTCGTTGGAAAGGTCTCGGGCTCCGTGAGGTTTATAGTAAAGACAATTTATAAAATTTAACGCGGGTAACACCGCGGGGCACAGCTAGTTTATTATATTTACGTTTGACATGACTACCTATTATTGAAGTTGTTTGTGATTATAAATAATCGATGTGAACATTTTTGACATGTAATTAACATTACCAATAAATTACTATTGACTACTATTGACTATTATATATATAATTATGCATGATAAAAATAGTTAGGCGGGCAGCAGCGCCACCCGCGTACTAACTACCACCTAGCTGCGGCCGCCATCTCGCATGTCCAAGCCTGTTAAGCCTTAATAAGTAATAGCCTATGTTCATAATTCATTGGTATTAGCTGTTATTACAACGCAATAGAGTTAAAATTTTGACGGTCACCGTAGCCTAGTTGGTAGTGATCCTGCCTACGAAGCTGGTGGTCCTGGGTTCGAATCCCGGTAAGTGCAAATATTTGTGTGACGAGCACGAATATTTGTTTCGGAGTCATGGATGTTTTCTATTATTTATCTATCTATATAAGTATGTATATCGTCGCCTGGTACCCCTAGTACAAGCTTTGCTTAGTTTGGGGCTAGGATGATCTGTGTGTGACATTGTACCCAGATATTATTATTATTATTATTAAAAATGGTAAATATTATACGTTCGGTCTTTGAAATGCTCCACTGGGTAAGTATCTCCACTTTACAATTATACTGGCAATAACTTCAATATATTATTTTACCTTAATATAGACAGAACCATTGACAATATGTAGTAAAAATATTAGACTTAAACAAGATAATTAAACATAATCTCTTGGCAATAACTTGATACGAGCTAGCTAAATATCATTGCTATAATAAAATATTTTTTATAAATGTTTTCATACAATTAATACAATGTGTATCTATGTTACTAGAAATAATAATGTTTACAACTATATTACTACAAACATGTTCTGACTATTTACAGAACTTTTTTAAAGTCTACATGAATAAAAACCTTTTTTTTATATTTATTATGTATTTAATGAATCTCTCAGTGATGATAATTCTAAATTATTAAATAAGTATATTAAATAGTTTTTTTTTTATGTCCAATAAGAACTTTTTGAATTGTCTTTAATGCATTTTTATCTGTGTTAGTTATAGTATTTTTGTTTGTTTTTAATTTAAAATAACTTGTATTGTATGTCAACGTTTATGTTTAGTGCGTGTTGTGCATGCCTTTAATAGGTGTACATATAAGAACTGAACTATGTAGTGAGCTAAGATTTAAATGTTGTGTATGTATACTGTTGGTGTGTCTATAATAAATAAATAAATAAATAAAGTACAAATAACAGATCTAAATATTTAACTATATCTAGAATTATTTTTACAAGTCAGAAGAGGTTTGCATAGGTCATGACGTTAAGCACTGAGCCCATTAGAAAACAGTTGTTAAACCACATCACATGCATGTTGGGTAGCTTGAACACCTTTGACATAACCCAAAACTCTGCGTATACGATGAAAAAATAAAATTATTATTATTTAGAAAATTAAACTATAAAGTTAATTACGGCTTCAAGTTAAATATAATAATTTATTTAATAACAGGCATCAAGGCCCACTTGTTAGTAACAAATTTTTTTAACTTAAAACTAATGTTAGTAATTACAATTCAAGATTCGAAGAATTACACATTCACAATAACAACATAACAGAACAATTATTACAGCTGTACCACTGCTACATGGCGCACATGTTGATATATAAATAATACACAATATGATATATAAATAATAACTTTAGCCACGGTTACCGAAACTGCCTTCAATAACCATTATGTTAATATAAAAAAGGGGAAGACTCGTTCAACAGCGGCCCTTCTACTGCTGCAGTTATAATAATGACACATAAAAGTTGCCATAAAATCTCATCCTCTTAATTATGAACAAGTCAACAATTTTTTTACGAGATCGTAAAATCCAGAGCCGATTATGAAAAATTTAAAGCACCGCCGTAGCTTATTACAAATTTTTCGTTTAATGCTCTTTGCTTATTTATCAGGATTGTGTATTCGGCAGTCGATTTTCCTTACTAAGGAAATACAACGCTTAAATCCAATTTTGTGTATGTTTATTTCTTTCATTTGAAAGTTCACTATTTCAACCCTCCCATGTCTATACAACATGTAACTTAATTAACGCACATCCTGAAAATAGTTTGTTCACAATCGTTTACTGAAACGATTTATATCATTTTTAATATAGGTATTTTTTTATTCCAAAGTAATTTAAACTACAGAAATTATTGTCATATTAACCCTGTACAGTCCAAACAAATTGAAATGGACCGTAAGTCAAAGTAATAAGACTTTTAAATCGCAGTTTTAATTGTATTTATACAAATTCAATAATTCAATACAAAAAAAAAACTTTATTCCTAGAAACTAATTTAGTAAATTACAATCCATGTACATGTCAAATTAAAAATTCAGTGTATGGTTTATGATTACAACATAATATTCTAATTGGGGTGTTTGAGGGTGTGCGTTAATTACGTTACATGTTGTGTATTCTTGAAGTAGCTCTATTTGTAAGAACAAGTTTAGAATTGTTTCCTAATCAATCTGATGCTGTTAAACCCAATAGACGTAAAGGTAATAAATAGACTCTGTTTGCATAATTCCCGAAATACACTTATGTGAAGAAGTATTTTCTGTATGGCGCCACAAATCTACAATAAAATACCTATTTCATATAAAACCCTAACATTTAATTTATCCAAAAAGATATTTAATGAATTACTTTGTAAAACAGGGTACTATAGTGTGAATGATTATTTACTAGATAAGTCCATTGTGCCAAATTATGAAATTATTGTGTTTTAAAATGCGGCAAACTATTTATATAAATTTAAGTAATTTGTACATATGATTCGGCAGGACATGTTGATACCACTATTATTGTAACACCACAATATGTTAAAATGTAACACATATTGTTTCATACAAATAAATGCATCTTTATCTTATCTTATCAATCAATTTGAAGACCACCGTGACATAGTTGGCAGTAAACATGCCTTCTGATCGAATCGCACAAGTCAATATAATAATTATTGTGTTCATGAAAAAGAGTCTTCCACAATTCCCATGGCCAACCTGCAGGAATCTTTTTAAATAAATAAATAAATCATTATTTGGAACAAAAACCATTACATTATATTTTAACCCACCAAACTGTGTAACAGTTTGACGGCGGGATTAGCGCTCGTTACATAATAGTGTTCCTTAGATTAGGTACATAAACATAACATTCTACGTATTCGTAAAGAACTATTGCACAACTATAAGTACTTTTAGTTGGTTACATGGTGATGTTCGTTGACAGTTGTATCAAGCTTCTAAGGTATCAGCGAACTCGGTAAGCAATATTTGTCTTCACTTCTTTTTAAGCAAAAATTTACTAATTCTACCATGGTCTCTTCTGAGCCAGGGAATTTGATTAAATATTGTTGAGATCAAATATTTGTTGGTTCTTTGGCCGTAATAATAATAATTAACTGCTGGTCGAACTAGTTTACGCTCTCTGACTCTCCTAGTATTATAAATATTTTCCACTGGTTGTTTGATCTCATCATTGTAGTATTCATATACTTCGTACCCAAGATGGTAGAGCCAAAGAAAACATGGGGTTACATTCCTGTATCACAAAACATCTGCGAGTACGGCGTGCCACCCGAAGTTATGTCACGTTTATAATCTCGTGTTCCCTTCAGGAGTTATATAAGGCTTCAGTCAAAGCGGTCAGCATTGCCCAATTTTAGGCAGATAAAATTCAATTATTTCCATCCACAAGATACGAAGAAAATGAACATTTATATTTGTCTTGGTAAGGGTGTTATCTCTATATATGTATATCTTTACAACAAAAAGTGTATAAATATGAGGAGCCGGTTGGCATGGTTGGCAAATGCTTGCTTTTCACGCCGGAGGTCGTGGGCTCGATTCCCACCCAGGACAGATATTTGTGTGCATGAACATGTCTGTTTGTCCTGAGTCTGGGTGTAATTATCTATATAAGTATATATCAGTCATCTGGTTTCCATAGTACAAGCTCTGCTTAGTTTGAGATCAGATGGCCGTGTGTGAATAATGTCCCAGGATATTATATCCATCCGTTGTCTAGTATCTATAGTACAAGCTTTGCTTAGTTTGGGTATTGCTGTATGTTTGGTCCCGGATATTTATTAGTTACTTGTTATTATTTACAATGTACATACTTATGATAAAAGGGTCAATCTTTTTAAACATATTTATGTCATGAATGTAAAATATACACTCACAGGTCCGTTTGTAAATGATTGCCGAGGTAAAGTACTCAAGCTCACGCGGTCAGTCTATAGATGGGAAGGTCAAAGCGGTTTAACTTTTGAGGCTCTCCGTCTTTTGAGAGCACGTTAAGCTGTCGGTCCTGATTGAAGCCACTGTCTATTAGTACCTCAAAATTTGCAACTAGTCGTAGTCATCTTATAAATGCATACCCCAAAAGTTGTTTAATTTATGTACAGACGCCAGCACATCCAGCTACCCCAATCTGTCGAATTTCTTTTATAGATTTTCAACTTTATCACATAAGCATAAGGTTCACTTTCGATTGGGAAAATTTGGCAGATTGGAGCAGCTTGATGTGCAGGCGTCTGTACGTATCAGTGCTCTGGAGGGCACTTTAAGCGGTCGGTCGCGATGTTGTCACTAGGCAACGGTCGTCAATGCAAGTCAGCAGCCTTTTCAGCGGCTTGAACAACTCTGACAACAGTGTTGCCAATCCCTATTTGATAAAGAAGAAACAATATTTTAATTGTCAAGTCTGACAGATGTTGACAATGTCAGTAAATGCTTAGTGAGAGTAGTTACCGTAGCCTATGTACTTTTTCCATCATCAAATCGACCCATCCCCATCTCCCTGATGAAGTACGGCGCTCTTTTTTTTTAAATAAAAGCCAACGTCGTCTCTAGGTTAATCCCTGCGTCGCGGGGTACTTAAGAAACATATTATTGACGGACATTAAGTACATCCAGACTCATAACAACTATTTTTACTTTTTTTTACTACTGACGGTCACCGTAGCCTAGTTGGTAGTGCTCCTGCCTACGAAGCTGGTGGTCCTGGGTTCGAATCCCGGTAAGTGTAAATATTTGTGTGATGAGCACGAATATTTGTTTCTGAGTCATGGATGTTTTCTATGTATTTAAGTATTTCTCTATGTATATAAGTAGGTATGTATATCGTTGCCTGGTACCCATAGTACAAGCTTTGCTTAGTTTGGGGCTAGGATGATTTGTGTGACATTGTCCCGAGATATTATTATTATTATTATTTCTGGGTCACACAAATAGTTGTCCTGCGCGGGAATTGAAAACAAGACACGAAGCGGCGAGGCGACTGTCTTAACCATGTATACAGCGCCACACGTGCAGTCAAAACTAACACACGAAAATGTACTTATATGTACTCATATTATTATGATATTAAAAAGTTTATGTTACCCACAAAATGCTACCATGCATCTTCCTTGGTATTTGGTAATCAAATTAGGTCAACAAATTGTAGCACCATAAAGGGAGTTTATTAATTAGACTGCCAATTGTATACAATTTTATATCATAAGCTTGTTAAGTGAATCCTACTGATATATCAAAATTTGCTTTCACATTTCATTTTTTTTATATATCAGAGGGTGACAAACGAGCAAGTGGGTCACCTGATGGTAAGTGATCACCGCCGCCCGTGGACACTCGCAACACGAGAGGTGTCGCGGGTGCGTTGTCTGCCTTGAAAAGAGTCTGCAAACAATTGTTGCTGACCCTTTCCCCCACCCCAATGAGCTCTGGCGATATTACTCACACTCAGAAACACAACATTAAATTATTAACATTATTATTAATAACATTAATGTTTATTATTTTAACATTATTATTATTATATTTACATTATTATTAACATTAATGTTATTATTAAGGAATGTAAGGTGGAGGCATTTCCTCAGTCGGGCTGCTCTTGTGGCGAATGAACGCTGTGGCCTATCTCTACTTTTAGAAATCTCATTTAATAAATTTATGGTACATTAAAAAGTATAAAATTTTCAGTTTTACCAGTAAAACATCTTTCCAAACAACCGCACATCGAAATAGATTAGGTAATTGTTAGAGAACAAACAAGTACCCTGCTAAAACCTAGGTCTAACCTTTTATAACCAATATTTAAGTTTCTAAAGAAACCACAGAATGGAAACGAATGGTACAATAACAGACTTCGAATTATTACTAAATTCTTTTACTAAAAGCAAAGAACTTAAGATTAATGAGAAAAGAGATGGGAGTCTCATAATGAATCGAAAATTAATTTAAAATCAATACCATTGTAATGAAATTACTTTAGCTAAGAGAGACAAGGACAATTTCCTATTAAGAGTATTAAATTACGTAATAAATGCTTTTGATAGAATATCAAAGATAGGAGTTCGTGTAATGGAACAAGATTCTAAGAAGGCTAGCTTTACATCATATGATCTGAATCTTTTTCTGTGTTTACATATGTTTTATAGCAGGTAATAATGTAAGGCACTCTAGGTTCCGTGCCTTTATCAGATATATTTAAGTTAGTGTTTAAAACCTAAATATCTATGTTACTAGAAATAATATCTAACGTATACAACTATATTACTACAAACATGTTCTGACTATTTACAAGCGCTTTTTTAAAGTCTACGTGAATAAAAACCTTTTTTATTTATTTATTTTATTTTATTTTATATTTATTTAAAAACCGTTCATATACAACTTGTAACGTAATTAACGCACACCCTCAAACATCCCAATTAGAATATTATGTTGTAATCATAATACATACACTGAATTTTTTATTTAACATATATATATAATTTAGTAATTACCTATATGCTTAGGTAATTACTAAATTAGTTTCTTGGAATAAAGTTTATTTTTCTTTATTTTGTATTGAATGATGGAATTTGTATGAATACAAATAAAACTGCGATTTTAAAAGTCTTATTACTTTGATTTACGGTCCATTTCAATTTGTTTTGAATGTACAGAGTTAATATAACAATAATTTCCGTAATTTTAATTATTTTGGAATAAAAAATGATCTATATTAAAAATGATATAAATCGATTCAGTAAACGATTCTGAACAAACTATTTTCAGGATGTGCGTTAATTAAGTTACATGTTGTCTAACTAAAACTGGTTACGCAAGACTGAGCCACAAGTGGTGTGGTACGTTTGCAATAAAAACCTTTACGCTGATTTTCAATCCAAGCGACCAAACGCTTTTTCAACTTAGACCTGCATTTAATATCCATTAGCGGCGGCAATCAAATGTAAGGTTATTCCACTGTGTTTACCTGGGTGATATCACTAGGGCGAATAAAGTATTTTTATTTCGGTTTTCTCTTTTATCCTTGGAAGAATTTAACCTCGGTGTTAACACCCATGTGGAAAGAATCGACATATCAGCATATGTCGGCTTCTGGTCTCCAAAAAGGATAGTGCATTATTGATAAAATTTTTAGATAATCTTCATATCAATTCAGTGGATGGCTCTATTAAGTTTGGTACGGAATAAATCAACCCAACATTTTTTAGATTCTTCTAGATTAAAACACATATGCTGAAAGAATAAATCTATACGTTTAAAAATGTACCTTTGTATATAGAGTTCTATGGACTCCAAAACGACTGAATTAATTTCTTTAAATTTCAGGAAATTTTTATATTAGCTCAGAGTTTGGTTCTATAAAGTTTGGTGGCTACTAAGCTTTACAGGGTCAACATCCAGGTTCTCGGATTGACAGACCTTTATATGTATTTAATAAAATAAAATGCACCATAAAAAGGGCATTTGTGGGACAATCGAAAAGGCCAATGGACGGTCTCATCGGATTATTCATTCGGGAATTTCTTTAAAACCAGGTTTTGATTGATAAGAACCGACTTAAAAGCAATACATTGCGATATACCAAAGCAGGAACATTCAAATCTATGATATCTTTTTTAGTGTATAAAATAGTAAGTTTATGGAAGGTTCTGTTTTATTTGGCAAATTCTCTTCATAGCAACTTATCAGATCAACATCTGCCGCTCAAAACCACGCTAGTTACCGTTTTATATGCCCGTTTCCAACCGTTCCAGAACAAACACTTATTTAAATTTGAACTAGACCGCACCTCTTCTTCAAATATAGTGATTCAATCTCTAGATTTCGTTTTCCAATCATCTTCAGAGCTCTCCTAAATGGTGATACACCACCGGTTAATTAAAACTTATATTTCATCATTTTCAATTTAATATTTAGACTGAATAAAGTTTATGTTCT
Source organism: Pseudoips prasinana (assembly GCA_951640165.1). NCBI lineage: Eukaryota > Metazoa > Arthropoda > Insecta > Lepidoptera > Nolidae > Pseudoips > Pseudoips prasinana. Next base: position 31,976,803 of record OX621245.1, on the reverse strand, counting down.
TACTCGGGATAGCTATATTGGACACTATGAAATTTTAAAGACGGTTGCCAATTAAGTTTTGTAAGCGGTGTTTTTGGCAGTTTATGGAGATCCATTTTGAGTTTGAATTTGTTAAACTCTAAGTTAGAGTCACAGGTGACGTTGAGTTAGTGATCTGAATTTAATTTAGATTTAGCTTATTTACGTATTCTATGTTAAATTGATTAATAATTTGATCGGCCCTAGTGCTACCATTGAATGAATTGAAGTATGCTCAACTTTGTAGCGTTATTATTATAATTAAGTTACATTAAACGGTACGTCACAAATTTCAACACATTTGCATGTAAATACACATAAAAATGTGTTGAAATTAGAGTTCATTCATTATTGATATAAATAGTTAAATACACATATATATATATATATATATATATATATATATATATATATATTGTTATGAAGTACTCAATAGCCGCGCAACGGTTATGACGTAGCTGCTATGTTATAATAATATCACACACTATGATTATTTATTTGATTAGTGATTATCATTTTATTAATTACTGTAATAATTCTTTAATAATTTTACATCTTAAAATATTAATAATCGATATTATACTTTCAAATGGTTGTCACTGATAAAAGTATAAATAGGGTAGGAGAATTATTAAGGAGGCATTCTTTGTACGACGGTAGATAAGAACGTTACTCTGTTCGATTAAATATTGTGTGTGGAAAATATCTCGGAGTTTTAATGTGCAGAACCTACGAGTGCGTAACATTTCAGAAGTGTGATTTTACCCACAATGCCGGGACCATATTTCGCCAGTTTGGGGAAACGTAAAAGGAAGCACAACGAATCAAACAGCTCTGTTGATCAAGCGAGATTTTTTTTTTCTCAGATTTCGCGTCGGTAGCATTAATAATGTGTACAACAAAAAACAACACGTCTCACGGGTTCACAAAATAGACCAGCTCGGCGACGTCTACAATTGGGACGACACTGATCGCACGTTTATAAATCTTGAAAACTATGACCTCATCTGGGATGGAGGGAAGGAGATGCTGAGGGTCACTTTCCCGCTATCTACTGATTACGCGGACAAACTGGAACACATGCTGGCGAGAATTAAGGATGACAAGGACACTATTACGTAGTATTATCACGAGATGCTATTTCATGTATAATTCGAGGATTCCCGACTTGAAAGCCAACGCAGCGGACACACCACTGCGGCCTGCTGGTTTGGTGCCGGAAGTGTCGAGACATCAGGAAACCCACCACATAAGGTTAGTGAAATATTGCATATCACTTATGATAATTATAGTGGTAGATATTTACTAAAGAACAGTGACGGTCGATGGCAAACCGCTCAGAGCATACATAAAAACTGGCAGTAAAATCAATTTACTTTGGATCTCGCAAGTTCAGAACTTAAGAATTAAAATCGAACCTAGCACTACTATTATGGAAGGTTACGGTAGAGCATGTGTAAATTCACTCGATTGAACGGAATAGTCTAATTAACTAGTTTCATAACATTGGACATTGATCTATTCATTGGACAAACCATGATTAATAATAATAATGTTAGCTTGGTGACCACTAACGAAGAGAAACATTACCATAGTTACGAGCTCAAAACACTCGTTGTGGTTCAATCTCTCAAACATTTCCAAATATATTTAATAGGCTTCAAAGTTAAAGTTATTGCTGACTAGCGGTGCCCCGCGATTTTACCCGCGTTAAATTTTGTTAATTATCACAGCTCCTCCCCCGTAGGTGATAGCGTGATAATTTGTATCCTATATGTTGACCCGACCTCTTAGTAATATTCATGCAAAATTTGAAGTAAATCCATGCAGTACTTTGTGAGTTTAGCTCGGACATACATACAGATAAACAGACAAAAAATCTGAAAACTATATTTTTGGCTTCGATATCTATTGAAGATCACGCCCCAAGTATCCTTTTAAAATAATATTCAATGTACAGTTTTGACTTTTCTACGATTTTATTTTATGTATAGACTACGCAGCTTTAGTTCCACCCTTGTAAAACGATTTAATTCCTCGGATAGCTCGTTGATGGCTCACAACGGATGAAGCATGTACATGCACTGAGTAGAAATCCCACGAACAATACTTATGATTGACAATTCCGATTGGCTATTAACTTTGCTTACAGGATGACAATATATAAAGTATTATTACTAGACTTACGATAATTCAGATTCAAATTTATCAACAAATTACATCGTTAAAGACAATAAAATACGCGAATAATGTCTCAAAATCAGAATATTTCATCGTAGTCGTGGTTTTTACGATCTGAAGTGTATGATGTAGATGTATCTGAAAGGAAAGATGGGTATCTGGAGTTTTAAGACCATTTATTAAAGTGCGACTGACTTGTTGGACTTGGCCATTGGAGCGAGGGCTGGCTGTTGCATTTAATGTGTTTAAATTGATTTTCTTCGGAAAATTTCTTAAAATATCTACTCTTAAAAGCTTTACCTCTACTGTAATTATTCTAACTAGATAACCAAACTGCAAAATAATTTATTTTATGAATTGAAAGTATAATATCGATTAATAATATTTTAAGATGTAAAATTATTAAAGAATTATTACAGTAATTAATAAAATGATAATCACTAATCAAATAAATAATCATAGTGTGTGATATTATTATAACATAGCAGCTACGTCATAACCGTTGCGCGGCTATTGAGTACTTCATAACAATATATATATATATATATATATATCGTCCCCGTAGTTGGAAAATTAAATAACTCCGATTTTGGCGAAATTGACTTTATCCTATTTTCAAAACACCTAAAACCTGCCGCATATTTGATCCTTACAGGCGTTTTCGTATCTTATTCCGTTCCAAAGATATAGCCATTTTTGTCAGACAGGTCATGACAGATGTAATAATAAATATCTTCAGACATACACAATTTTTTTAAAGGAAAACTAAATAACTCAGTAAATAAATCAATAACTGTGGTCAATGACAAGATGAATGTCAAATAAATTAAATAACTTGAGTTGTTGAATTTTTCCTCAACTTATAAATTCTTTCACAAAACTAACTTAGTTCTAGGAAAACTAAATAACTCTATTTATTTAATTCTGCGATTCAGAATTCTGATATAACGTACCTAATTTATAAATACGTGATGTCATTTATTTCTTCTACAACTAGATAATGATTAATTAAAAGATGATAGGCAAATAAAATTAAATAAATTAAGTTGTCATCAAAGGTAATCAGAGAATCTTTTTCTGATTCTGGATCTACATGGTATCCGGACACAAAAGAAGAAAATAAAATAAAAAGGAAACTTAGTTCTTTAATAAACATCAATATTTCACTGGCTAAGAAGACAAAAAGAGTTAAGAGATTTGAACGAATAAACCCGATTTGGTCGAGAGATTCTAAAGATGAAACAAGTAATATTATAACAACTTGAGCTCTTATTGAAATCCCTATTGACCAATTAGTCTCACCCTGATAGAAGAATTATGGAACACAATATCACAATCGCTGGGATAACAGATTCAGGAATAGAAACAGGAAATAAGGAAAAAGAAACCGGGGTACTAAAAATCCCCGGCAGACGCCGTGTTACCAAAACTGACAGCGTCTGGCCCTGGCAACATATAACACTCACACACAGTGGACCGACGAGAATATCATTGAACTGGAGAAGGAACTAAGCAGGTTACATTGGGATATCATAGGTTTGTCTGAAGTCCAAAGAGAGTTTTTAGGAATATCGTGTCCTCCCCACGATAATTCATAGTTCAAAAGACCCTCGTCCACAAGGAACGTAGTGAAACTCGAGAGTGTGTCGACTAGGGCGGCATACCTTATAACGTAATTTATAACGTATTCGTTGGAGGTCATACAGGTTTACGCTTCGACTTCAACGCACTCCGAAGATGAGGTTGAGGTCATGTATGAGGATATTTCTAGAACCATACATACCTCTAACACTTATTTCACTGTGGTCATGGGGGACTTTAACGCGAAGCTGGGTAAACGATTCGGGAATGAGCTGAGAGTGAGGCAATTTGGAACTGGAGACCGGAACTCTCGGGGCCAAATGTTGGCCGACATGGAGAAGGAGGGACTCTTTATGATGAATTCCTTCTACAGGAAGCTGGATCACCGCAAATGGACCTCGGTGAGCCCCGATGGCAAAAACAAAAATGAGATAGACTTTATCTTGTCGACGAGACGACAGACGTTTAATGACGTCTCTGTGATCAATGCGGTTAAAACCAGGAGCGATTACAGACTGGTGAGAGGCTCATTGAATCTTATGTCAAGCTCCAGAGGTCCAGACATATAAAGTCTACGCGCCGACCTTTACCTATCCACGTCCAAAACCCACCATTTCAGCTCGAACTGCGAAACCGTTTCGAATGCCTAGCAGACTGCGAGGAAGTGGACTTATACTACGAAAGGCTCGTAGAAGCTGTCCATACGGCTGAGTTTAAGGTCTTCAAGGCCCAGCGTACAAACAGACTTTGCCCTGCAACTTATGGAAGTAATACGGAAAATGGTTCTGACATCCTCAGATGATGCTACTATATACCGGCTGCTCAACAGACAGATCTCAAAGTCTTTGACTCGCGACAAGCGTCAATTTAATACAAGTAGTAATAAAGAAGCCATCGAGCGGAACAAAGGCTCTAAAGTGTTCGTAAGAGATCTGTCTGTTGGACAAACCCAACTGACGAAGCTGAAGACTGAGGATGCACGGCAATCGTCACGTCTAAACCGGAATTGCTGTGAGAGATTGAGAATTCTATGGACAGTTATATACGACAACGCAGTCACCTGCAAAGTCATGTCTTGGATGAAGCACGACCAACCCGACATTACACTGAAGACACCCGGACGTCAGCCTGGACAAGATTAAAATGGCTCTCAGACAACTTAAGAACAACAAGGCTCTTGGTGATGATGGAGTTTCAGCAGAGCTTCTGAAGGCGGATGGTACACCAATCCTACGGGCCTTTCAGAAGTTATTTAACTCCGTCATACTAGATAATCAAATACCACAAGCATGGCACAGAAGTGTGGTAGTGCTCTCCTTCAAAAAGGGCGACAAAACCCTATTGAAGAATTATTGACCCATCACACTGCTGAGCCATTTGATGATTTCCAGCCTCCCGAACAAGCCGGTATCCGAAAAGTCTTTAGCACCATAGACCATATACTTACGCTGCGGCAAGTTATACATAAGAAGTCGAAGAGTACCTATAACAAGCCACTGTGCTTAGCGTTTGTAGACTATGAGAAAGCCTTAGATTATCGAAACCTGGGCTGTGGTCTCTCCTAAGGTGCCAAATCTACTACCGGTAAATTGAGGTGTTAAAGTATTTGTATGAAAACGCCACAATATTAGTGCGACTCCAGGACCAAAACTCGAAACCTATCCACTTGCAGCGAGGTGTGAGACAGGAAGATGTTACATCTCCGAAAGTGTTCGTCGCTGCATTGGAAGATGTCTTCAAGCTTTTAGTCAATGGCGAGTATATCACTCACTCACGATTTGCCGATAATATAGTATGACCTCAGTTGAGTTTCTCAACAAGTGGGCCTGAAAAGGAACATGGATAAGACGAAAATCATGTCAAACCTCCAACCCCACTCAATTGAAGGTTGGAGACTCTGCACGCGAAGTTGTAGAAAACTATATTTACCTAGGACAGACCATCCAACTAGGTCATTCTAACTTCGAGAAGGTGGTCCATTGTAGAATCCAACTCGGCTGGGCAGCGTTCGGGAAACTACGTAACATCTTCTCCTCCAAAATACCGCAGTGTCTCAAGTCGAAAGTCTTCAACCAGTGTGTGTTGCCAGTGATGACTTGATGACAGACCAGATACGTGGTCGCTCACTATGAGCCTTATTAGAAGGCTCAAGGTCACCCAAAGATCAATGGAGAGGGCTATGCTCGGAGTTTTCTTGCGATATCGAATCAGAAATGTCGGAATCTGCAGGCGAACCAAAGTCACCGAAGTAGGCCAAAGAATTGTAAAACTGAAGTGGCAGTGGGCGGGCACATAGAACGTAGAACCCACGACCGTTAGAGCAGAAAGGTCCTCGAGTGGTAACCACGAACTGGAAGACGCAGCGTGGGCAGGTCCCTACAAGATGGACCCATGATCTTGTGCAGGTGTCGCTGGAAACTGTTGGATGCGAATAGCGCAAGACCGGCAACTGTGGGCCTTTGTCCAGCTGTGGACCTTTTGGCTGATATGATGATGATGATGATATTTATTTTTTAAGTTTGTGGCAAGATAAGTACACATTTTCTAAATTTTAGTTTACTTTTCTATTTATTCCTTAATATAACTTTATTAATATCATAATACAGCTTTTATTTCATATGAGACCAATAAATATCAAAGAAATAATAACGTACAAAACCACTAAGTTTTCCATTTAAAAATATTCCGTGCTTGATAAATTCAATAACTCCATTTATTTCACCAAAATTTACTCTACCAAATGTATTTAGTTGTAGGAAAACTAAATAAATAGCCGAAATAAGTAGCTAATTGTAATTTGTTATTTTGTTATAGTTAAAGATAGTGTTCAGTTTGTTAAAGCATAATGTAAAAGGTTATCTGGTCCACAAAATGTAAAAACACCTACAGTAAAATTGTCTCACATTTTCTTACAAATGTACATTAACTAAAAAAAAACACTAAATCGCGTTTATCTCAGAACTACAAAATCAGAGTTATTTAATTTTCCCTCTACTGGGACGATATATATATATATATATATATATATATATATATATATATATATATATATATATATATATATGTATTGCAAATAATGGATTGCACCAGCCGTGGCCACGGTCGACAGTCGACCCGTGACCACGGCTGGTGCAATCCATATTCCATATCCATCCCAATATTTATCGCGATGAGACCCGTGTCCACAGTATATAAAAAATGTGTACAAATCGCTAAAGTTTAAAAACATTAATGTCCTCTTAGCTGAATTTCGAATTTCTTAATGAACAGTCTTAATGGTGACTAGCCAACTGCGCAGATATAGGTATTATAGTGCACAAGTGTTCGCGCGAACATAAGAACACTTTCTATTCCATCACGTCATGATCCTATGGAACGACTATCGACACGACCGAAGAGATGTCAGGTACAGGACCGACGGCTTTACGAGCTTTCTGAGGCATGGGCGTATAATAACGCCAACTCCCAGACTTCGATCTTATACTGAGAAATTTTTCTTTTTACAGAAAAATCTCTTCTGGCCCTACCCGGTATTTGAACCCAGGACCTCGTTATCTGCGGTTGAACACGCTACTGCTAGGCCAACGAGGCAGTCAATCCCTACATAATAACTTTTAAGTTATTTGCTTAACTTTTAAGTTGGTTAATTTCTAATGGAAAGCGAACTTAGGCAGACTGTTTTTACTAAGAAACTCAAATTAGTACTTACCAAATACTTCACTTCAACAACCAACCAACCATTAACAAGCCTATAATACTAATGTACAGACGCCGGCACATCCAGCTACCACAATCTGTCAAATTTCTTTTATAGATTTTCAACTTTATCGGATAGGCATAAGGTTCACTTTTTATTGGGGATATTTGACAGATTGGGTTAGCTTGATGTGCTGGCTGGCGTCTGTGCTCACAAGTACCATTCACAAGCGTTGGTTTTAAAGTAAATCCTTAAGTTGGTCAATAATTTGTAATAAATATCTGTAGTCGGTGGTTCACAACGAAGAGGTGGTTATGGCCAGTTGCACTAACCGGTCTTAAATGATCAGCAAGGTAAAGCACCTCCGTACGCGGTCATTCTATAGATAGGTTACCATTAAAGTATAATAATATCCTGGGAGATTATTTAACCGATATACTACATATACTACTTTTCTTTTGTAAATACATACTTGTATAGATAATTACACCCAGACTCTGGACAAACAGATATGTTCATGCACACAAATATCTGTCTTGGGTGGGAATCGAAGCCATGACCTCCGACGTTAAAAGCAATCAGTTGCCAATCACGCTAACAGGCCCGTCAAAGTGGTTTATTTTCTGAGTGTCCCCGTGCTTCGGAGCCTTGTCATTAGACAATAGTCTATAACATACATACATAGACTCACGCCTGTTTCCCAGAGGGGTAGGCAGAGACAACGGATTTCCATTTGTCACGATCTTTGTATAATTCTTTTACCTCGATTACTGTCATTACATTCTTCATACATGCTCGCCGGTTTAGGGTACTTCTGACCTGAATAGTCTATAAAGCCTTTCAGAACTCTACTGGGTGGCTTGAACAACTCTTATATCAGAATAACCACTGCCCATATGTTAAAGAAAAAACCTAGCGGACAAAATGCCATAAAACTGAAGAAAATACTTACCAATAACATCGATGATCTTATTAGCAATCTGCGTGGCGAATGAGGGTGAGTCCGCAGTTACTTCGCAGCTGAAGTTACCAGCCAACGTCAAATCCAATCTTCTGAGCAACACCTGGGTTCCGTTTGATCTGTTCATCTGAAAATGACGGCAAAAATCCGTTAAAATTTTTACAATGGGTGATAAATCACGGCTTGTGCAGACGCCAGAACATCAAGCTACCCCAATCCGTAAAATTTCCCCAATTGAAAGTGAACCTTATGCTTATGTGATAAAGTTAGAAATCTATAAAATAAATTTGACAGATTGGGGTAGCTGAATGTGCTGGTGTCTGTACTATTTAACCACACTAAGTTCAACTAAACATTGTGCTATCAACGAGAGATGTCAGAGATTGTATTTACTGACTTTACAAATAGGTGTTAATCAATTCCTGCATGTATTTTAATGGATTTCTCCAAAGTTAATTATCCGATTTGTTTTTTTTTTATTTAACTGACTGACGGTCACCGTAGCCTGGTTGGTAGTGCTCCTGCCTACGAAGCTGGTGGTCCTGGGTTTGAATCCCGGTAAGTGCAAATATTTGTGATGTGATGAGCACGAATGTTTGTTTCTGAGTCATGGATGTTTTCTATGTATTTATCTATCTATATAAGTATGCATATCGTCGCCTGGTACCCATAGTACAGGCATTGCTTATTGGGGCTAGGATGATCTGTGTGACATTGTCCCCAGATATTATTATTATTATATTATTACTCTCATAGCCAGGTGCTCTCACAGATCCGTAAGTGATCAGAGAGGTTAAAGCTTGCGGTCAGTTCATAGATGGGTGACATGGGGAGGTCTCCGAAATGGCTTAACGACTGCTTAATAATGGCTACAACCGGCAATGATAGGTAATAGCTAACATTAACTCCGAAGCACGGAGACGCTCAGTGCCTCTAGCACGAGTTCCTGCAGTTTACTTACTCGATCACACGTACAGTTTCCGTCCATACATTGAGCACCAGCACCTCTCGCGGAAACTATTAAGAACTAAAACTCTGGTGCTCAATGTATGGGACGAAACTGTACGTGTGCTCGAGTAAGTAAACTGCAGGAACTCGTGCTAGAGGCACTGAGCGTCTCCGTGCCTCGGAGTTAATGTTAGCTATTAGCTATCATTGCCGGTTGTAGCCATTATGAAGCAGTCGTTAAGCCATTTCGGAGACCTACAGGGCGTCTTGAACGACCCTGACACTATAACCGCTGCCGATACGATATTTGAAAGGAAATGCTTTGAGATTGTGCTAAAAATAGGTTAGGAATCGAATATTAATTATGTTAATGGGATGAGTTTTAAACAGTATTCAGCATAAAATTTATCTCATTCCTTTTTAATGGTATCGTAACATTTTCACTACTTACGAGTAGAATGAGCTAATGATAAACGGTTAATGTTTGTTGGTCCTATTGGTGGTATGAGACCCTAACTTCTAATCCAGAAGTCGTGGCTTCGATGCCCACCCAAGATAAATCTTTGTGTGATGAGCACGATTATTTATTATCATCATCATCATCATATCAGACAAAGGCCTCCCCCAAAGATCTCCACAATTGCCGGTCTTGCGCTATTAGCAGTTTTCAGCGACCCGCACAAGATCATCGGTCCATCTTGTAGGGGGCCTGCCCACGCTGCGTCTTCCGGTTCGTGGTCGCCACTCAAGAACCTTTCTGCTCCAACGGGCATCGGTTCTACGAGCTATGTGTGTATTATTTATTATGTCTGGATTTAATTTATCTATAAATCATCACATCGCCTGATATCGTCCACTACTGGACATAGGCCTCCCCTAAAGATTTGCACAACATTGCTATTGGAAGGGGTTTGCCATAGTCACCACGCTTGGCATGCGAGTTGGTGACCCCAGTTAAGTGGTATACAGTTGGTGCTGCTGCCTGACTACCTGGTGTATCTCATAGTTGCCTTTTACAACACCCACGGGATGGTATGGGGTAAAATTTAAGTTATAATACTATTTACTTATTGACGGTCACCGTAGCCTAGTTGGTAGTGCTACTGCCTACGAAGCGGGTTCGAAACCCGGTAAGTGCAAATATTTGTGTGATGAGCACGAATATTTGTTTCTGAGTCATGGATGTTTTCTATGTTTAAGTATTTATCTATCTATATAAGTATGTATATCGTCGCCTGGTACCCATAGTACAAGCTTTGCTTAGTTTGGAGCTAGGATGATCTGTGTGACATTGTCCCCAGATATTATTATTATTATTTAGGTACTGCAGCGTATTCTGTAAGATGGTGATAAGTCTCTTACCGACTCCTCTACTAACAAGCAAGGAACATCAAATGAACATGAAATTAATTAGACTCTTTGTTTACAATTATACTATTCAGTCTTGTTGCGTACGCGACCGAGCGACTACGCGTTGACAGTGCCGATAAGATCGGTGACTCACTATGTCGCAAAACGTAAACACTGTGAAGTGCAACAGCTGTAATGTTGTTATTAATGAACTATTGGCGTTTCTAAGTAGTGTGTTGGATGTTATGGATGAAGAAAGTGTGCATCAGCTGTGTACTTCCTCTTTCACTGCGGATGAAATTGTGAAGGCCAAGACCTTACTATTCGGGGCGATTCCAAGCGGAAAGAAGATGCCTATCCGGCGTAAGGATGATAAAAAGAAAATGTCACGGGATCTGGATGACATAATTTGCCTGCTGAAGGGAACGAATCCAGAATTGTTCCCAATATTTGTGGCCAAAGACTTACACAAGTTACCTCCAGTCTCGTTTGATCATGTGGATGTTACCCGACTCTTGAAGGATATATTAAAACTGCAAAATAAGCTTAGTTTCCTGGAGGAAAAAACAGTCACAAAGGAACAGTTTGATCTTTTTAAGTTGGAAGTTGAAAATATGAGGCATGCATCGTTAATTGATAGCCACCAGCCTGATATAAATATTAACACAACAAGAGGAGCATGTCTACAAAACAGTGTTAATTTAGATAGCGGCCCAAGTGACTTGCAATATATGCCTATTAAACCGTTAACAGCTGATTCAAAGGTTAACGGTACGACGGTGAAGGTCGCGTCACCAACGCCCGATGAGTGTGGGAATAATTGCATCTCTGTCTTACTAGAACAGAATAATGCGATAGAAATTCATAGATGCATTGATGAAAGAAGGGACGACGGATACAGTGAGAGCGAGCGAGATCGATTGCATGACTAACAAAAGTGCAACGATAGATGGTAAGGAACCTGTTTTACCGACAAACTGCATGAATACGCCAAGGTCCCCTACTAGCGGCAGATTTCCCGTTAACACAGCGGCGATAACGCGCGAGTCAGTTTCAAATGAGTTCCTGCCTTCGATATTAGGTGCGCAGAAGAATGAACGTTGGGCGAGTTCGAGTGATGTGAACGTGAGTAGTGGGAAAATGGTAGGGGGTGTTATTGATGTGGACTCAGACTGGAAGTTAGTTCAGAATAAGCATTACAAACACAATAGGCTAACTAGCCGGAAAGGAACGGCTTCGACTGTGATGGGTGGTAAATTTCGGGCTGCGGACATAAAAGTACCGTTGCTTATATCCAATGTCAGTCCGGAAGCAAGTGAAAATGATATTATTAGCTATATAAAGGACAAAACAAGTGAAGTAATAACTTTAAAAAAGATAAACATGAAATCAGTCCGAAAGTATAACGCATACAAATTATATGTCTCTAAGCACAAAGTTGACTTGTTTTTAAATGATAAATTATGGCCGGATGGTATTGTGTTTAGGCGTTTTGTACATTTAATGTATCGAACGAACCAGGAGTCTAAAGTTAAAGTCTAGTATTATATTTTAAGTCATGGTTCGTAAAATTTATAATACATATCTTAAGTTAAGCAGCTTTAATTGTAAGTCGGCTAAAAGGTCTATAGATGATATTAAAGGTTTATGTATGTTATCTGATTTGGTGGCGCTCCAAGAGACTTGGCTACTTCCTCATGAAATTTCAGTGCTTGGGAGGATAAGCTCCGACTTTGAGTATACGGGTAAGTCGGCTGTAGATACCACTCAGGGATTATTGAGAGGAAGACCACATGGGGGAGTTGCTATTCTCTGGAGAAAAGGCTTATTTGATTCGGTCACTGTTGTTCAATGTAATAGTCCCAGACTGGTAGCTATCACAGCGACTACAAAGGACCGTAGTATTATTGTTTTTTCTGTGTACATGCCTACAAATTGTCCAGACAACTTGCCATTCTTTACAGATGTGCTAAGTGAGATTAGTGCTACCATAGAAAGTTGTGGTATAGAAAATGTATTTGTTTTGGGTGATTTTAATGCTCACCCTCATGAATTGTTTTATAAAGAGATGTTAGAGTTCTGTACGGATCAATCCTGGATTTGTGCTGACGTGGAAATGAGGGGATTGAACAGTGATACATACACATTTATAAGCGATGTCTACGGAAGTAAGAGATGGCTAGATCACTGTTTAGTATCAGCATCAGCGTGGCAAACAATAAAAAATGTTTATGTGTCCGAAGATGTTTATGTTTCGGATCATCTGCCTATGCATCTCGATTGTGATTTTGAAATAGTGAGGTCTAAATTGAGGACTCGTGACACTGGCCGCGACTTTGTCTTATGGGGTGAACGAGATAAGTCAGAAACACTAAATTATCATCATTTATGTAACAGTAAGTTGCGGGACGTTGATTTCCCCCATGAGTTTATGTGTTGCGCCAACGGGCCTTGCGGTTTGACAGAACATAAAGTTGTTCTGGATAATTTGTATGAGCGTATTGTAGGGATACTGTGTGAGTCAGCTAGGGAATCTAAAATGACTTTTGTTGGGAAACCGAGGCGGGGTAAGCGTGTCTGTGGGTGGAATGAATATGTTCGGTCTGCTCACTGTGAGGCTAGGTGTAGTTTCCACGCCTGGATAATGGAAAATCGTCCTTCATCAGGCCCTTCTTATGATGAAATGCACGAGAAACGAAAAATTTTTAAAAGCAGATTAAAGTTCTGTCAAAATAATGCTGAGCAAATTGCTATGAATAAGTTAGCCACACAACTCACTAATAAAGATTTTGGTAAATTCTGGAAGTCAACCGCAAAATTTGAAACAAAGCCGAATCTCTCAGCATGTGTAGATGGCATAAGTGACGCGGCGGGCATTGCGAATATGTTCAAAGAACATTTTAGAATTAAATCCCCACTCGGTCCCTCAACTGAGGTGATCACTCCTGAGTCCGGCTGTCGTGGAGAGATTCCTCTGATACGTTTCTCAGCTAAACAAGTAAGGAAAGTCATATATAATATGAGCCGAGGAAAATCTCCAGGACATGACGGGCTCAGCATTGAGCACCTAAAACATGCAGGTGTCCATTTGTCGCGTGTCCTATCAATAGATAGATAGATAGATAACTCTTTATTGTACACCAAGTAAAATAAAATAGAAAGAACAAGGATGCATTACAGAAATGTACAATTGGCGGCCTTATCACTAAATGTGATCTCTTCCAGACAACCTAGGCAGGGATTGGAGTATGGAATAAAAAGAGTTTGGGTAGTTGCCAGTGTACAAAAATGATGAAATGGTACGCACTGGTACCATGACTAAAATAGTGAACTTAATACGCTACAAACTTATACTTAACTTACATATTACATACCATCTATACTATATATAACTATATACAAATAAATAAATACACACATATATACATATATAAACAAAAAGAAAAAATATATACATTCTTGAAAATTATAACCACACACAAGAGCTATTTTTAATGTTGAAGAGACAAGTAGTGTTCTTTCACAAGATTCTGAAACTGTCGAAGTGATTTCGCTTGACGAATTTTTAATGGCAGTGCATTCCACAGCCGGGCACCTTGCACGGCAAACGATTTGTCAAAAAATATTGAGGAATGCTCTGGCATTTTTAATCGAAGATTTTGCGCTGATCTTAGTAACCTCGAATGTGACTCATAAAGGAAAGAAAAGCGATTTTTAAGATAAGAGGGAGTAGAAGGAGTAAACAAAACATTGTATAGAAGTGACAGAATATGAGCATTCCGGCGAAAGCGAATGGGCAGCCACTTGAGCTTGTTACGAAATTCCGTGACATGATCATATTTACGTAGACCAAATATGAATCTTATACAGACGTTCTGGAGACGCTCAAGTTTATCAAGCTGGGCCTCGGTAAGATCAAGATAGCTGACATCTGCGTAATCTAGTATTGGAAGAAGAAGGGATTGAGCAAGCGCAATTTTGGTGTTAGTTGGGAGGAAGTTTTTAAATCTTCGCAAGGATCCAATCGACGCAAATATTTTGCGACTGACGTATTGAAGCTGAGGGCCCCAAGATAGGCAATTGTCCAAGTATATGCCCAAATTTTTAACTTCGCGACATAGCGGCAAAACATTGCTACCAAAACAAAGTTGTGGAAGTTGAGACCAAGATACTTTAGCTATCATCCTCGAGCTGCCAACAACAATGACCTGGGTCTTCTGAGGGTTAATAAGTAATCCGTGCGTGCGACTCCATTCACTGATAGTAACCAGATCAGTATTGATATTGCTAACAGCTTCTGCCAGCCTATTTAATGGAGCCTGATTGTAAATCTGAAGATCGTCTGCGTAAAGGTGGTAGGAAGAAAGAAGGCTTTTTGAAATGGAATTTATAAAAATTGCGAATAGTAATGGAGATAAAACGCCACCCTGAGGCACGCCTGCAGTAGTATGGCACCAAGAAGAACATAAATTCTCGATACGAACACACTGCCGGCGGCCAGACAGGTAACTACGAAACCAGTCAATAACAGTTGGAGATACGTTAAGAGAGCGTAATATCCCCAGTAACACATCAAAATCCACAGTATTAAACGCGTTACTAAAATCGAGCAGTGCAAGCGCTGTTAAATGACTACGTTCTAACCCGGCTCTAATGTCATCCGTAATATGAACCAAGGCTGAGGTTGTACTGTGGCCAGGACGAAAACCAGACTGGAAGGGATTAAGGAGATTATTTATCGTGAGAAAGCTACTTAGTTGGTTGTGGACAAGGCGTTCAAGGACTTTGGAAAGGAAAGGCAGGATTGAAATTGGGCGATAGTCGGAAAAGGATGCTGGATTGGCCTTCTTTGGAAGGGGAGTAATTTGTGCATCTTTCCATATTACTGGAAAGACACCGCAGCTTAAAGATGAATTTAGGATGTGGGTAATGGCAGGAAGAATTTCGTCAAGGATAGGAAGGACCATATTACGGGTGATATTGTCATTGCCTACTGCGTTAGATGTAATGGATAGAATACTCTTCCTAACGTCACAATCAGACAACTGACTAAGAGAAAAGGGAGAGTAGCTGGGACAGGGAACTGATGAAAGGTCACGTAAAGTGTTTAATTTTGTTGCCCTGTCGAAATTGGGCGAAGTAGTGAAATGCTTATTAAGTGAATTAATATCTAAATTGTTAGGAGTAGCATCATTTCGAGCTTTCCCAATTCCCAATGACCGCAGAAATTTCCATATTTTAGCTGGATCTCCATTCTCAACAGAGTTATGGATGTGTTGGCGTTGTGAATACCTACACACCTTATTGCAGCGATTTCGAAGAGAAATATATTTATGCCGATTAAGATCGTTAGGCCTACTCGCATACCGTGACTTGGCTGCTGCTTTCTTAGCTAAAAGAGTTTTAGTTTCTGGTGTTAGCCAAGGTGCAGGGAGATGCTTAACTTTTATTTTACGCAATGGGGCATGCACATCGTATAACCCAACAATACTGGTGTTGAACATCATAACTTTCTCGTCGACCGAATCAGCAGAAATCAGAGGAGCCCAGTCAATGCTGCCAGCATCTGCTCGAAGACACTCCAAGTCTATACCACCAAAATTGCGTTGCATAATTATTTTAGATTTTGCCTTAGGAAGGCGAATTTTGTAGGAAAGGAAAAGTAGGTCATGGTAAGAGAAACCATCAGCTAAGCACTGTCCGTGCTTAGCAACGTGGTCTTTCGAAGAGACAAGAATAAGATCAAGGAGGGAAGGAGTGCAATTTGGAAAATGATGAGTGGCGTTAAGAGGAAGTATAGATAGGTTACTAGATTGCGCAGCAGAAATAAGGGATGAAGAACGAGAGTCATTCTTCAACAAACAGGTGTTGAAGTCACCCATCACAATTGTATGGCTATAGGAAGGTGAGAAAGTTTCTAGTAGTTGTTCAAAAGAAGAGAAAAAATTTATCCTAAGAGAGGGACAGTAGTACACGCCGAGCAAAACTTTAGTGTGGTGAAGCTCAACTTCGAGAAAAAGATGCTCACCAGCACTTGCAGGTGGCGGCTGCAAGGACATACTTAGGATAGAAAATTTAAAATGATTGCGTAGGTATATGGCAACTCCACCACCTCCTGCACCAGTTCGATCATTTCTGATTAACTGAAAATCAGGAAGTGAGTAAGAGACAGAAGGGAGACAAGGTTTTAGCCATGACTCGGAAACGAGGATAGCATGGATATTTTTGCATTGAAAATTTGCCAGCATATCGGGGAAATGGGCCGGAATACTTTGGGCATTAATATGAATCACATTGAAGTTCCCAAGAACATCAGAAAAAACACATTCAAGATTGTCAGCGAGCGAAGGTATACTAACAAAACTGTCATCATCACTACTAACTGAAAAGAAATCTTGATCAGTATCAGCATCTTCAGCATCAGTCATATAATATTATATACTATAACAAATATAAATAAATATGCTTATAAATAATTTTAACAACTAAACTTATATGCACTAATCTACACTCAATACCCGCCAGTGCAGTGCTAAATATATTTTGGTCACACCAATTAATAGAAAATAATAAAAACAAAGATAAAAAACAAATGAAATACAGAAAAGTTTGACTAACCAGCTAAAAATATTTTATTAAAACTATACAATATAGTAGGTACAAATCTATAATATTGTATAGTTCTAATTCATGATAAAACCTCAAATTATGTATTATCTTATACTTAAAAATGACATCAATATTAGAAATAAAAGGCTTAATGCTTATTGGACATAGAGAAAAGGAGAAATAAATTTACTCAAAATACTTACCAATAAAATTGGTATACTTGTGTCACAATAGACTGCAATAATATTAATAAATTATTCAAATTTACTGAGAAACCAAACATTACACTAACAGATTATTTCCTAGGTTTCAGATACTTCTCCTTTTCTTGACACTTCGATAAAAACCTGCAGTTAATGCTCCTTTTCTTGACGCCCCATAGACACTGGTTGTCAAAGAGCATATAAGAAACTAAATGTGTTGTCACAACGTAGTTCGTTATACACTCCTTGGTTGCTGTCCAATCAGTAATCACATGAGAGAACTGGGAGATAACCTATAGTAATTAATAACTAAACAACAAGACGGTATCAACATTAAAAGCAAGCCTCTTAAAAATAAAAATAGTTAATATAAGATATGAGTAAAATGATATATCACTCACACAATAAGTAATTATGTTCAAAACATGTTGCACTACACACCGGATTGTCGGAGGACTGGACTTCATTTCTTTGTGGCAGCTCCTCGTTTAGGCCTAATTGCTGCTGTGCTAGCCTTGCTAGTTGAGGAGCTCTCCTTCGTGATGTCGTCCTGCATTGCAGCCAGCGCGATCTTATTGAGCTCCTCCATCGTTACGACCTTGTGTATTTGGCCAGTTGAAGCTTGGATATATATAATGCCATGGCGACTCCAGCAGCTTGAAACTCCCCAACGCTGGCGCGCGGTCATAAAGACCTCATGCCTGGACTTAGTTAGAAACTCTGAAATTGTGACTCCACTACCTTTAAACTTTGTCTTACCAAACCACACACTATCATTAGCTTGGTAACTTGTAAATTCTACCAGTATTGGCCTGGGTCTGTCAGAGGTTGGAGCACGGCCCAGTCGATGTGATCGCTGAATATCAGCTTTGGAAAAGTCAGGCAGCTTCAGCTGCTTGGTAATAGCGTTGACTACAACCTGAGTGGTCACCTCCTTCTTCTCCTCTGGAACACCATGGAACAACAGCATCCTACGCCTTCCTCGCATCTCCATTTGGTCATTACAACGGACAAGGGCATCCAGTTGTTGTTGGAAGCAGCCAAATGATTCATAAACGAACTTCTTAAAGGCAGCAAAGTCTGCTGCTAAAGTGACTGCAGTGGCAGGTGTGCTAGGTGTCTTCTGGAGCTCTTCAAAGTCAGTCATGCGCTTCAAGAGGGTCTCTTTCATGCTTGAGAAAGCTTGCTGCATGGACTCCATTTCAAACAGTGAATAGTGTTGTGCTATGTGATAGTTTGACAAAAGATAACACTAGGCTGGCAGGGTGAGTGTATTAGCTTAACTTTAAGCACATTAGATGTCAGTAATAATAATAAATATTAAAATTAAATTAAATAAATTGGGCAGCAAAATTTAGTACAACTTCTTTACACAACTACCCGCGTGCAAAAAGTGTATCAATGTTCTTCACAATGTGTATTAGCCACGCGTACTTACCTGCTGATCTTATGAAGACCATCATAATTCCCATTGTGAAGAACAGGACTGGTGATATATCGGACAAGGGCAATTATCGTCCTATTTCACTGGCAACGGTAATAGCTAAGGTGTTGGACAGAGTGCTTGATTCTTGCTTAAATAACTACATACATCTTCATGATGCACAGTTCGGGTTTCGTCCTGGACTATCCACCGAAAGCGCAATTTTAAGTCTCAAGCATACTGTTCAATATTATTTAGATCGCAAAACGCCGGTGTATGCCTGTTTCCTCGACCTCTCCAAGGCGTTTGACCTAGTTTCTTACGATGTGCTATGGGGAAAAATGAGAGACAGGGGTTTACCGACTGAGATTTGCCGAGTTTTTCAGTATTGGTACGGAAACCAAACCAACCATGTGAAGTGGGACGGTACACTCTCTGATCCGTATAGGTTGGAGTGCGGAGTGAGGCAGGGTGGTCTCTCGTCTCCTAGGCTCTTCAACCTATACGTAAATGAGCTCGTAGCCGGACTTAGCAGCATGCGTGTCGGATGCAGCGTTGGTGGAGTTAGTGTAAACAACATCAGCTATGCAGACGATATGGTGCTCTTGGGACCGACTCTGAATTCAATTGGAGAGTTACTTAGGTTATGTGAGGCCTATGCTGACTCGCACGGTCTCCTGTATAATGTAAAAAAGTATGAATATATGATTTTTGAGGTCGGTGGCAAGCGTCAATGGAATGGACCCGATCTACTTTTGAACGGTTCAATAATTAACAGGGTATCCACCATTAAATACCTAGGGCACTTTCTTGCTGACGACCTCAAGGACAATTTGGACATTGAGAGGGAACGGAGGGCTCTGGCGGTCCGGAGCAACATGTTGGCCCGTAGGTTTGCGCGATGTACAGACCAAGTTAAGATCACCCTGTTTAAGGCATACTGTCAGAGTCTGTACACGGGCAATCTATGGTTCAACTACAACAAGGGAACGCTAGATGTCCTCCGCGTCCAGTATAATAATGCTTTCAGAATGCTATTGAGACTGCCTCGTTACTGTAGTGCGTCGGAAATGTTTGCGCAAGCTCGTACCGACGATTTTTATGCGATTATACGCAAAAAAACAGCATCTTTTGTGCGAAGAGTGAGAGACAGTCAGAATAGCATTCTGAAAATTATAGCCGAGAACCACAAGTCGCCAATTATTTGCCGTTTTGTAAGGTTAATTGTAAATACTAACACTAGAAAATAAGTTATTTTTATGTTACTAACACTCTATGGATTTATTTGTCCGCAATAAAATTATACAATACAATACAATTAATTTGTGCATTACAGTACCGCATTAAACTGCAATTAATGTCCTGGATTTATAGATATATAAGAGGGCGACAAAACGGCCACCTGATGGTAAGCGATCACCGCCACCCATTGACACTCGCAACACCAACGAGTCACGGGTGCGTTGCCGGCCTTGAAAAGAGACTCCAAACAATTCTTGCTGTCCCTCCCCACCCCCACTCCTATGTGCTCTGGTGAACTTACGGCTAAGGTGATAAATCTCTTACGGACTCCTCTACTAACAAGCAAGGAAATAAAAAAAATATGGCACGAATTTCTATGAATAGAAAAGTTGTTTTAACAAAAGCTACAAGCGTTTATTTGCTAAATTCGGATTATGTACTCCATTTAAATTTAAACGTCGAACAAAAACCACGGTGCATTCCATTTCACAAAATGAATTTTAAAGTGTTAAATTTAAACACTTCGATAATACTAAAAGAGAACCTCATTCCGTGGGAATGGGAACGAGATATAGTGTACCAAATAGCACTTCGAAAATCGTTTCCATTCGACGTTGAAACCTTATCGACACAATCTACCAAAGTGAAAGCATATCTCTAGATATAATCCTGAGTGTTTTCAAATAGTTACAGAACATGCATACTGCTCGAATTTTATAGAACGTCGAATTTCATAAAAAATATATAATATATTAGTATTTTTAATTAATACTTCACTTTATGGGGAATCTTTTGAGACCGTATTTTCGTAGATTTTAGCTTAATTTTTTTAATAATATTCTAACCATGTTACTGGCTGATAATGCGGCTTTCAATAGTATAAATTATTTGTAAAGGTAGTTCAGTTGTTTTTAGTTTATCCAATACAAACAAAAAAGCACCCAAAAAAATATTTTTATAATATTAGTGAAAACTTTTATAAACTGATTGTTACACTACTTCTTGTATCATATATTATAGTTGTTCTGAGTCTGAATGTACTTTCAATCTTTTTATTCAATTATCCGTTTGTAATGTACCCCGCGATACAGGTATTCATTTACTTAGTGCGAGAGCTGCATTTTCAAAAAATTCTAAAATTTCTTCTACCGTGTCTGCTGGACGATATTTATATTTAATTATGTATATCTTGTCATATATTATTACTTTTTGTATGTAAATTGTGTATTTGTGTACATTTAAAAACTAAGAAACTAATTTTAATAGTAGAACCAGACTTAAAACTGTATGTCAGATAGAGTCATATGCCGTGACCAGACGACATGAAGCTGTCTCGTAAAATATCAATGAGTTAAGTGCCTGAAGTCCTGGAAATATAGAAAGAGATCTAAATAGTGAACCACCGAAAATCTATAAAATTAGGTAACGGTCCTCAACCTAACCTACCTTAGGTATTATGTTCTCACTGTTCAATATAGTTTTTTGTATATAAAGTTCTTCAGTCTATAACTTTAGAAGTGATATTTTGACGTAACTGCCTCTTAAAAATAATGCAAAAGATCCCCATATTTATAAATAAATTACATACATACATAGACTCACGCCTGTTTCCCAGAGGGGAAGGCAGAGACAACGGATTTCCATTTGTCACGATCTTTGCATACTTCTTTTGCCTCGATTACTGTCATTATATTCTTCATACATGCTCGCCGGTTTAGGGTACTTCTGACCTGCCCTTTCTTGAGAACATCTCCAATTTGGTCAGAGAATGTTCGACGTGGTCTTCCCCTTGCGGTTGTCCCATTCACACAAGCCAGGTATACTTCTTTTGTCAATCTTCTTTCATTCATCCTTTCTAAATGGCCAAACCATCTCAGCATGCCTTTTTCAATCTTTGTGACTACATCCTCTTTCACACCACAACGCTCTCTTACATCAGTATTTCGAATTCTGTCTCTCAAAGTCACACCACACATACTTCTCAGAGCTCTCATTTCCACTGCATTTATTTTACTTTCATTCTTTTTCTGTCATACCCAACTTTCACTTCCATACATTAAAGTTGGCACTAACACTCCATCGTGCACGGCTAGTCGAGCCTTCTTTGATACTTGCCGGCTACTCATAAAGGCGTGTAGTGCCCCATTCACTCTGTTCCCCGCATTTACTCTTCTAACAATATCTTTTTCATATTTCCCATCTCTCGTAAACAATGTTCCCAAATATACAAACTCATTCACCTGTTCGACTTTCTCTCCTCCAATCACAATATCACACGTTGTCGAGTATTCATCCCTCTCAAATACCATTACTTTCGTCTTACCTACATTCATTTTCATCCCTTTCCTTTCAAAAGATTCATGCATACTTGTTACCATCACCTGCAACTCGTCCGCCGATGATGCAAGTAAAACTTGATCATCAGCGTAAAGCAGACATTTGATGAGTAACTCATTCATCCTTACACCGCATTCACTTTCTATTCTAAATCTTTTAAACAGCTATCCATGAATAGGTTAAACAACCACGGTGACATTTAACATCCAAAAGGGTGTTAGACATCCCTGTCTAACACCCTTTTGGATGTTAAACCACTCGGTGTATGACCCGTTAATCCTCACGCAAGCTCTGGAATCCCTATAAAGAGATTTTAGTGCTTGAACAAGGTTGTCGTTCAACCCATACATGGACAGTACCGACCATAGTTCACTCCTCAACACTCTATCGTAGGCCTTTTCTAAGTCTACGAAGGCACAGTAAACCTTTTGGTTTCTGCCCAAAAACTTCTCTACTATGCTTCGCAGAGAAAAGACCTGATCCGTGCATCCCATTCCTTTCCGAAAACCTGCCTGTGCATCCCATATTTTCGCATCGGTTTCTTTCACAACTCTTTTAACCAATACTTTTGCATACAACTTACCAATGACGCTGAGTAGACTAATGCCCCTATAGTTTTTACAGTCTTGCCGTGAGCTTTTCCCTTTGTAAAGAGGTACGATGACAGCCTTGCACCAATCACTTGGCACTTGGCCGGTGGTATAGCATAAATTGAATAGGCTGCACAGCTGACTCGCTATGACGCCATGTCCAGCCTTCAGCATCTCGGAAGTTATCCTGTCATACCCTGGTGACTTACCTGATTTCATACCCTTAATAGCTTTCACAATCTCATCCATACCAATGTCATCTTTACATTTGTTCTTGTCTATACTTAGTGAACTACGTTCACTCTCTGTTACACCTCTTTCATACAAACTTTCAAAATACTCCTTCCAACGTTTTAACACGCATTCTTCCCCTTTCACTATATTTCCATCTTGGTCTCGTATGGATTTCAGTTCTGAGGTTTGAGTTATGCCTCTTACTGATCTAACGGATTTCCAGAAAAACTTAATGTTCGTCTGAAAACCCTTAGACAACCATCTATCAAAATTATCCTTTTGTTCATTTTTCTTTTCATTCACCACATCCTTTACAATTCCTTTCATTTTCCTATAATCATTCCAGGCCCTTTCTATATCCTCATTCGTCGCCTTATGCATTCGTTCGTTTGCTCTGGTGGCTAGCCAGTCTAACCACGCTTTCTTCTTTTCACATACAACTTTTTGTACACTTTTATCCCACCAAATATTCTTCATCTTTCTTCCTCTTCGTCTCTTTATTACACCACATACTTCACCAGCTACACTCACCACACCTTCTTTGACTACCTTCCATAGCTCTTCTACTTCTCTTATGTCTTCAGATCCCTCAAACTTCTCAACCAACTTACTTTTGTACTCATCTGCCACTTCTTCCTCTTGCAGTTCCTCTACTTTTATTCTCTCTAGTACACTTTTAGTCTCAGAGATTCGGTGGCGCCATCCTTTGAATAGACCACTTATTCGGCTCATTACCAGAAAGTGGTCTGTATGGATTGCGGTCCCACGATAGACTCTTGTGTCTAGAACATTCTTTCTCAGTCTTTGATCTACAATCACGAAGTCAATCATACTCTTTCTCACATTTTTCCTCTTTCGTGTAAACGTATGGATTCTTTTATGTTCATACATAGTATTTGTAACACAAAGACCCCATTCCAACATATCTCAAGCAGACTGTACCCATTCTCATTCTCACTCTCGTCACCGAATTGACCTAGTACTCTTTCAAAACCATCACGTTTTACCCCAACCCATCCATTAAAATCACCTAACATTATTACTCTTTCATTATACTGACTTAACCGCAACACATCTCTCAGGGTCTCCCAGAATGCCTTTCTTTCCTCTTGTGCTCGCTGTATTACAACTGCACCCATATCCACAGGAGCGTACACTCCTACTAGGAAGATACGGGTCATACCAACTTTCATTCTCAACCACATTACGCATTCGAACTCAGTCACACACTCAGACATACTTGTGGAAAGAATGAGTCCCACACCTTGGCAACCTCTGGTGGTGTTCGGTACTCCAGACCAATACGCCGTGTATTGTCCGTGTGTTGTAGTATCACACCCTTTCCGCTTCGTCTCATTCACACACAATATATAAATAAATTAAACATAAAACAAATAAGATACAAAAATATTGTCACATAATACCCTAACATTACTTATATTATTATTCAATATGAAATTTGGGCTCGAAAAATATAATAATAAATATAAGGCAATTTAATAATCTATAAGTAGACGTAAAACATTTAAAACTGCGTCACGTTATGAGAAAGAGTAAAAGAGATATTCCGATGCTACATAAGTGGAGCAAAAGAGAGCGACATATACACAATGATACACAATAATAGAATAAGATAGTGTCACGCATTAGCACGTTGTAGATATACCCCTTACACGTTACATATTAACAGTTAAGGGACGCATACGTTGTATTATAAATATAAATCATAGTCTTATGTGGTTATTTACGTTTGTTTTGTAATTTTTTGATTATATTCGTGAAGAGTTATTATGTCGGTATATTTCAATTATATCTCGTACTGCGGAAATTACATTGTGAAGGTCTGTTTTTATTTATTTTACTCCACATTTATTTATTCGCTGTCTTTTATTAAATTTTGATTTTCACATCAACCGAATACACATTACATGTTTCTCTTCTGAATGGACCATCCTTGATGGAAAAACCAAAAAAAATAATTCTTTGATGGATCGTGGGTCAAACGTTATTCTTATTCGCAGATTATGCGAGCCAGGGTTCCAATTCTGGATCAGGCCTAAAAGTAGTTCAGGTTTTCCGGCGAACAAAATTCTTTAAAGCAAGCACGAAGTTGTTGGTGGTGTCACACATGACAGATGATATGATACACATAGATGCGTGAGCCCTGCATCTGACTTATCTCAAGTCATAAATTGTCCACCAGATTGGTCAATAATCAGGCGGATAATAAGCCCTTATAATCCGTCTAACTAGCTACATCATACATGCGCTGCCTCACTAGATACTTCACGCTAGGCGAAGCTACAACATTAATGCTGTGCCTTGTTGACACTAGTAACCCATCTGGTAAGGTGTTACATTTATAATTCACCTGGCAAGACCTGGCTCCAAGACTGAATGATCCATTTTAAAAACTATGGCACTAGTGTGCGGCTGAGATTTCCTCCTGAATTATATAAAGCACTATACTCTCTCTGAACTTCAACATGACGGGTAACCCGCGTCTTAGCATGTTATTTACCAATTAAACAGGTTATAATCACGTATACAATTAAGTGTGGGGGGAATAGAACCCTAGAACCACGGAGTATCCGGCCCCATTAGCGTTAACTGTTCCGCCACCGCACCGTGGTTTACAAACTCGAATTTATACTATCCATTCGATATTTTCTTACGCCCGAAATTAATAAACGATCCGCAATCTGTCAGTCAGTCCTATCTCTAGATTAGCTCTATCGCTATCTTGATCTTTACCTGCGTGCCAATAACAAAACATATCAATCCATCCATTTTTTGCCCAGAGATTGGGGTGCGATCCTTTCCCTCTGCAGCGTTCCGTTTTATGCAGAACTCGGTAACTCAGGACACAATTATACCATTTAATTTAAGAACAAAATTTATTTTTAAATATATTAACGATATGTCATCAATACTGAGTTATTTATTGCTAGGTTAAAATGTTTTACTAGACGACTAGGGTATATAATAATAAAATGAAACTTAATTGGTCAAACATTATGTTTTGGTGGAACAGAACGTATCAAAATTTGACAAGCAAAACGAATCGAATCAAAAACAAAAAAGCAGTAAGTTGGTTGTTTGTTTTTGTTGCAAAGCATTTATAACTAATATACAAATAATTACTTATTAATAAATATAATACCTATAATGGATTGTGATATGATAAGCAATAATTTTATTATTGATTTCTGTGTTTGTTTTACAAATAATTTAAACAGTGACGTGAAGTGGTTGCCGCCTATTTTGTAAACAAAAAAATATTCTTATTATTAATTATTTATATGCAAAGCCATTTTGGAATATAATGAACTATTTCATCAATTTTATCTGTAGAACCAATCGTCAATCCACCGAATTTCTAGGATTGTAACTTTAGATTGTTTTGGCTATCGAAGCTTATGTCAAAATTAATGGATTGGTTATTGGCACGTGCAACCTGTCATTTTAGTACAGAGGCCTATCTTTTTCTATGATCCGTCCTCCCAAAGATCGCTCGTTCGGAAAGATTGCTTTTTCAATCTGTGGATGCTTTATTAACACGGTTTAATAGACAAATGGATAGAAATTGCTATCGTAGATAGCATAAAATGGATTAGGATCGTTTATTAATGTCGGGCGTTAACGCACTTAAGATGCTTTTAACGCCATCTTCCCGAAAACCTACACGGCTAACTACTAATCGGAGAATTCCAACAGATGGCACTTTAAATAATATATTTTTTTAATACTTCTTTAACCATAGTATTTTTTTGGTTAAAATGCTAATAGTAATAAATGAAATTTTACATTGGGAAATATTCAAAATGGTTATAATATCTTTATTTAAATAAAATTACTTTTCATAATTGAACAAAAAAGCACACGATTTATTTTCTTTATTCTGTAAGCCAAGGTGACATAAGAATTAGATCAAGTCGATCGAGTGCCATCCATCCGTGTAATAGGATCTTTAATCTGTCCGGGAGGAACTGAGCGCTCGCACACACGGCCAGTCGATGTGGTGTGTCATGTTGTGTAACGCTGCGATGCTATGGTGTACCACAACGTGACAGATTAGAAGACAGCGCAAGTTAGGAAAGCCTATAGCATCACGTGATACAGTTTATCGGCCGAACATTATGAACCCAAATACGGGTATTAGGAAGTTACAAGTGATTTTGTAAATGGGATGGAAGTGTGTTACAGGAAAATGTGGGAAGTGCGCTATTGGGTTTGACCTATTAGCGCGCGCGGTGACGGAGGAATGGCGGTGCGATGTTGCCAAACCATTAAACGTTAGGTTGGCACCATGACTTACAGTTGGCCAACATAGTGTATGCAATTATCGTCATCATCATGTCAGCCAAATGTCCACTGCTGGACAAAGGCCTCCCTAAAAGATTTTCACAATGGAGTTGTGTCCAGCATTTGGAGGGATATGCTGTAATCGCCACGCTTTACATACGGATTGGCGATCGCAGTTTTAGGACAAAAAATATGTATATTATCAGGTTTAAGTTACAAATAGAGGAGGGCAATCCAAATAGGGTACGTGTCCCCGCCATCTGGCTCAAAAAGGAGCCACCGCAGAGAACATACCCGCGTGCCCGGGGCTCCTCCCATCAGGCGCTAAGAGAAGTCCACGGCAGGATAGATTTAGGTCCGGTCCGGTGCAAGTCCGAAATATCCACCCGCAGACACGTTTTTTGAGTGGCATTTCCCCATCCTTATAAAAAAAATAGTTTATGTTACAATCAAAGCAATATTTTCCCTACCCTTTACTCTGCATTACTGCAAATGGGTACTATAATAAAGTCACTTTGACGCGACCAGATACGACGCTGCATTGTCTAACGACACCATTTAGCCTCGTTCTTAGTATGTCAGCTTCGAAAGACAAATACCAGCTCATTTGTGGAATAGGAAAAGCATATTGGAAGGTAATGAACCTTATTATCTTTATGTAACTCTTGGGTGGGAGCCAAATTTGAAGCTTATCAGGGGAACGATTATCTTCGGTAGTGAATTTTGATGGCGAATATAAAGTAAATGACTTAACTGAGATTAAAACTATGTTTACTTGGTAATGCGAAATAAAATGCAGTTAAAATTTCCTAAATATTATTTTAGTTACATATTAATGTTATAAAGGTGTAACCTTTATAATATTAATATGTATATGACGGACCTGTTGACGTGGTTGGCAGAGCTTGCTTTTCACGCCGGAGGTCGTGTGATATTTGTGTGCATGAATATATCCGTTTGTCCTGAGTCTGGTTGTAATTATCTATGTAAGTATATTATTTACAAAAGAAAAATAGTATATGTAGTATATCAGTTATCTGGTTTCCATAGTACAAGCTCTGCTTAGTTTAGGATCGGAAAGCCGTGTGAAAATAATCTCCCAGGATATTATTATTATTATTAACGGCAAAACACTTCGAGATTGACTAATATTGCCGGTATAATTTTAATTTTCAAGTTAAATTAAACATGCAAAAGTCTTGCGTAAGGTTATATTCGCCTATATTAAGACGTAATTTTCTCTGAGCAAATGAATAAAAATGCCGGCAAGTGCCGGTCGTACGCTACTTGCATCCAGCGACTCTCACAAGATCTAATAGGACCTTGAAAGGGGCCTAAGCTACATCTTCCAGCTTGTCGCCATCCGAGAACCTTTCCGCTGCACCGGCCGTCAGTTATGTGCCTGCCCACTGACACTGCAGCTTGGCAATACGTCAGGTATGGTCACCGTAGCCAAGTTGGGAGTGCTCCTGCCTACTGAGCTGGTGGTCCTGGGTTCGAGTCCCGGTAAGTGCAAGTTTTTTTTTTTTATTCCCTTTGGAAGCATATTCGTAGTCAATATAAACATAATATTAATTTGCCCATTATTAACAACATGCTTTACTATAAAAGTGCATATATTACCGCTATCCGTGTGTACAATCACCTACCTACAGTTATAAAAGCATTAAACGGGAATGAATTTAAAACAAAACTTAAAAAATGGTTAATAGATGAAGTTTTTTTATGATCTACAAGAATATTTTGGGAAAAAATACATTTAGTTTTAGTTAATTTAAGTTTTTAAGCCACATTGTTGCGCCTTGTATTGCATATCCGATTTGGGTAGACTGTGAATTTAACCTAGAAATAAGACCTAACATGTACACAGTTTGGCAATAAATAAATCTTTATCTTTATCTTTAGCAGACGAGCTAGCGGCCCACCTGATGGTAAATGGTAACCGCTGCTCATGGACATTCGCAGTGCCAGGGGGCACAGCAAACCGCTGCCTACCGTGATTGTGATTGTGTGATGAGAACGAATATTTGTTTCTGAGTCATGGATGTTTTCTATGTATTTAAGTATTTATCTATCTATATAAGTATGTATATCGTCACCTGATACCCATAGTACAAGCTTTGCTTAGTTTGGGGCTAGGATGATCTGTGTGACATTGTCCCTAGATATCATTATTATTATTATCAATAAGTTTAGTTATCGGTGTGCAGTCATGTTGGTTACTTGGTTCACCTACGGTCTAGCAGAGGTGTTTCGGTTGATTTGATGTAATTAGTATGGTATAAAAAATAATTTTATTAAATACTAGCTGTGCCCCACGGTTTTACCCGCGTTAAACTTTACAAATTATCACAGCTTCTCCTCCGTGGGTGATAGCGTGATAATATGTAGCTTTTATGTAGACCCGACCTCTCAGTAATATTCATGGAAATTTGAAGTAAATCCATGCAATACTTTTTGAGTTTAGCACGAACATACATACTGACAAACAGACACACAGACAAAAATGTTTGGCTTCGATATCCATAGTAGATCACCCCCAAGTGTCCTTTTTAAAGAATATTCAATGTACAGTTTTGACTTTCCTACGATTTTATTATATGTATAGATGAAAAGTATATCATTAATGTGGATGTGTTGATCCGGTATGACATGGCAATCTTTAAGATGCGAGCCTATTATATTTTAAAAGGCAGACAACAAACATGTTATCTACTTTCACCGACACCTTGCTATCTGTACTAAAAATACACAAAAAAGGATTGCGTGGGAATAAAACTGCAACTAATACCGATAGCTTAACGTGTCGTAGTTGCTCACATATGAAACCACGTTTTTCAGCCACCAATCTATATTAAATTACAACTTCATATGCAACTTATTAATCAAGTAAAACATATAGACAGTATGTCCTTCATCATACCTTGTTAAATTTAAAGTCAATGAATTTCTAAAATAAGAATAATTTTCAAAGGATGAAAGTTCTACTTTCGTAGTACTATAAAAATCAATGTACCGTTTAAGACATTAATTTCTCAAAACAGAATACAGTTCATTTATTATTGAAAAATACAAGTAATAAGGAATGAACCCTAAAACTATAATAAGATAAAATTAAATATATTGTGTTAGTAATTGCATAAATTATGTGGTTATTAAAGATAACATATATTATTACTTAGATAAGGGTGGTTTTTTTTTCCACTTCGACTAGCCAAGTGTGATTTTTCTAAGTACCCATCCTTCCGTTTGTTACGCTATACCGTGGAATATATTACCAGAGTAGGCAATGCAATCTGGCATGGATGATATCCCGCCTCATTAAACTTTGCTTTTATTTATAATCATAACATACGCTACTTAGATTTAACATCATTTATTACTCGTTACTAACAATGAATTACCTACCAATATTCAAACACTAAAGTTTAGCTTTAGCTCGCTTAATATTCATATATTTAAAAATGGAAAACGTGTAATTGGCGTTCTTGTTTGCAGTAATTTTATTCATAACAGCTGTTTTTATCTCAAATAAATTAATCAAATGGACATATTTAGTAACTTGCTGATAATTTATATCACCTACACAGGATTTACTATCTTACTCGCCATTTGATATTACGACTGCAATGACACTGCCACTAGCATCGCCCTCCACGACTTTTAGTTTGCATTAGTATCGAAGAAAGGCTCTCTCCAATTCTCCATCAGATTGCATATGTCTTACGTATTAATAATAGGTCTTTACCTATGAAATTGCCGTTTTGTATGAAAAAATTTAAACGAATTTTTTTCATGAATTTTTTTATTTGTATTAATCGAAGTAATCACCCATGCAATCAATGCATCTTTGCCATCGCAGTGGCAGTTTATTGATGCCCTTCTTAAAGAAATCAGCTGGACGGGAGGCAACAAATTCTTCAAAGGCATTTTGTACTGCCTCTCGGGTATTGAATTTTTTTCCCGCCAAGAAGTTATCCAAATTCTGGAAAAAGTAGTAGTCTGTAGGCGCAAGGTCTGGTGAGTAGGGCGGATGACGGAGAGCTTCCAACCCCAGTTCTTGCAACTTGGAGACCGTCTGCTGTGCAGTATGAGGTCGCGCGTTGTCGTGCAGGAGCAGCGGAGACGAGCGATTGACCAATGCTGGTTGGAGATGCGCCAGCTTCTCCATCATTGTGCTCAGTTCTTCACAGTACACATCTGCAGTAATGCTCACCCCGTTTGGTAAGAAGCTGTGATGAATCACACCGGCGCTAGACCACCAACCAGTGACCATCACTTTTCTAGGGGTAAGTTTTCGTTTAGGGCATTGTTTAGGTGCTGAACCAGGATCCAACCAACTTGCTGAGCGCTTGCGGTTATCAAACAGAATCCATTTTTCATCGCAGGTAACAATGCGGTTCAAAATTCCTTCATTTGTGTGTCTGTAGAGCAGTGCAAGGCACGTCTCGACGCGTACTTCGCGCTGGCGATCATTGAGTTCGTGGGCACCCATTTGTCAAGCTTTTTTACCTTGCCAATTTGACGCAAATGGACCAATATTGTTTTGACGCTAACGTCGAAAGCTGCTGCTAATTCAGCCGTAGATTGTGTATCATCAGCTTCCACAACCGCCTTTAATTCGTCATTGTCGACCAAAGTCTTCGGACGACCGCGAGGTTCATTTTTCAGGTCGAAATTTCCAGAACGGAAGCGAGCAAACCAATAACAGGTGGTGCGTTGGTTTGTAGTGTTAGCTCCGTAAACGTCGTTGATGTTGCGTGCCGCTTGTGCCGCGTTGCTGCCACGACGGTACTCATATTCCATAATTACTCGAATTTTTAACGTATCCATGATGACGAAAAAGATTGAAATGCGATGAAAATGTAACACTAATCAATAAAGAAATGACTACTTTTGGAAAAAAGAATCCATGTTTTTAAAATAAAATTAATTTGAAATTAGAATTCTTAGCCAAACAAAAATTATTTTGATTTGAAATGGCCAGTACTGCAGAACGGCAATTTCATAGGTAAAGACCTAATATAACAGATACTCAAAGCGTCCGTTAAAACCGACTCTAGATCAGTAACCGCTCTACCCTGTGAATCAAACAAAGTGGGTGTTTTCGCTTCCGATCACCCTGATTTTCTGGTGAAACAGTAAGCAGCTAAATGTTAATGATAAAAAACCGGCCAAGTGTGAGTCGGACTCGCTCATGAAGGGTTCCGTAGCAGCAAGTATTTCAGTTGATTAAATGAAAGGTAAATTGCGGTTTACGATTTATGACGTATTAAAAAAAACTACTTACTAGATCTCGTTCAAACCAATTTTCGTCGTTAGTGTGCATGGCATCACATATTTTTTTTAGTTATATCATTCTTTTATTTTAGAAGTTACAGGGGGGGAGGGGGAAACTCATTTTACCACTTTGGAAGTGTCTCTCACGCAAACTGTTCAGTTTAAAAATAAATGATATTAGAATCCTCAGTATCATTTTTGAAGACCTATCCATAGATACCCCACATGTATGGGTACGAGGAAATTTTTTTTTGAATTATATCTATGTCTGGGGAACCCCCAAAACTATTGTTCTTTTTCTATTTTTGTGTAAAAATCTTAATGCGGTTCATAGAATACATCTACTTACCAAGTTTCAACAGTACAGCACTTATAGTTTCGGAAAAAAGTGGCTGTGACATACGGACGGACAGACAGACAGACAGACATGACGAATATATAAGGATTCCGTTTTTTGCCATTTGGCTATGGAACCCTATAAAGGAACAGGTTTTAGATTATTAGAGGTCGAAATAGTTGAGCAGTTCACGATAAGCACTAAACACAGAGAAGTATACTCAAACATGTATATTTGTGTTAGCATTTTTGCGACGTACAGACGCCAGCACATCCAGCTACCCCAATATGTCAAATTTCTTTTATAGATTTTCAACTTTATCACATAAGCATAAGGTTCACTTTCAATTGGAGAAATTTGACAGATTGGTGTAGCTTGATGTGCTGGCGTCTGTACAATTTAACAAACAGACATAATATTTTATTTTTATTTTTCCGATATCTTGACATCCATAGTTATATCGCTCGTTTGGTAATGTGGAATGAGTCTGTGAATAAGTTTTTGCTATATTTTCAAAGACAAAAATTGGATCAGCTGGGAAGTGGAAGCGAGAGCAGACGTATTGAAATGAAATGAAATAATGAAATTTATTCAGCACTTGGGTATTAACATACACTTGTTCTTGTCAAGTTCACAATGCAGTACATAAACATAGTTGAATACAGTATAAAAATTACAGTATTGTGGTAAAGATACTATTTTAACTGAACTTTAGAAATGAAGTTGACTCAGGTCTGTCTCCATTTACCACCTACATATTGTTATTTAACACGTGAGCCCTGGGTTGTTAATTTCACTGTCTACTTACATCAACATAAATCCCTGGTAGTCCAAATACTCTCGTATCCGGTTCTTCCATTGGCGTGTACCTATAGAACTCGTGATTTCCTCTGTACCACTTCACGGAGTACAACGGCGCCCCCTGCATGTCTCGAGAACAAATCAGCGCTGCAGTTCCTCCTCGAATTACTGTAGACGGTTGCACTAAGAGCTTTACGTCTCTTAGACTTGTGACACCTGGAAATAAAAGAGATTGGTTAATATATTAAAAAAAGCCAATACACAGCCTGCTTAAATAATGTTGGAGGTTTTCGATCAGGCAAATCTCATCTTAGTCCATAGCCTAGTTATCTAGTCCGGTCAGTGACTTATGGAGATGGAATGCTAGGACACCCTTTTTATATAATTATATATATACAACATGTAACGTAATTAACGCACGCCCTCAAACACCCCAATTAGAATATTATGTTGCTATCATAATACATACACTGAATTTTTAATTTAACATGTATTCGTATTATTATTTACTAAATTAGTTTCATAGAATAAGGTTTATTTTTCTTTATTTTGTATTGAATGATGGAATTTGTATGAATACAAATAAAACTGTAATTTTAAAAGTCTTATTACTGTGACTTACGGTCCATTTCAATTTGTTAACTGTGCTGGGTTAATATGACAATAATTTCCGTAGTTTTAATTATTTTTGGAATAAATAATTTCCTATATTAAAAATTATATAAATAGATTTAGTAAACGATTCTGAACAAACTATTTTTAGGATGTGCGTTTGTTTGCACTGACTTGGTAGAAATCGTAAAAAAACTTCGCGTGGTCTGTATATAGGTACTGGTGCGGGTAGTGATCGCCGCCGTCCATGGACACTCGCAACTCCAGAGGTGTCGCGAGTGCGGAATCGCGGCTTTGAGAAGAGTCCACAAATAAGTGTTGCTGGTCAGCAAAACTTATTTATGGACTCTTTTCCTCACCCCCCACCCTGATGAGCCTTGGCGACCTTACTCACACTCAGAAACACAACATTAAATTGTTAACGTCATTATTATGGAATGTCTTCTGTAAGGTGGAGGTACTTGCCCAGTCGGGCTGCTCTTTGAGCGAATGAACGCTGTGCCCTATCCTCATAGCTCACTCTAAGCAGATTATAGCTATCGGGGACATATATGGCTAGCTTAAACAACTTGTATTTTTTAATTATATCACGTTGTGGCACGTTAAGCCGTCGGTCCCGGTTGTAGCCATTAAGTTACAGTTGTTAAGCCATGTCAGAGGCCTACTGGGCGGCTTGAACAACTCTGACACCAGGGTAACCACTGCCCATACGATAAGTAAGTAAGTAATTATATCTGTTTTATAATACAAAAACATATTCAAATCACCATCTGGGTGAAGGTGCCCAAAAAGCTGGCGAAGTTACCACGT
Organism: Pseudoips prasinana; assembly: GCA_951640165.1. NCBI lineage: Eukaryota > Metazoa > Arthropoda > Insecta > Lepidoptera > Nolidae > Pseudoips > Pseudoips prasinana. Next base: position 31,941,284 of record OX621245.1, on the reverse strand, counting down.
AACAGCGTGATTGATAAAATATAGAAAAAGTATGATATTAAGTAAATAGGGCTTTTTGCCACATCCACTCCAGTAGGCATTAATGAAACAAAAAATTTAATTACCAAATAATACAATTTTCATAAATAAATAGTATTAAAATATTGTAAATTGTCAGTTCGGAAACTTTTTAACCTTCTGTTTTCCTTTCAAGCAATATAAAGCCAGATTAAGTACGCATGGCGCCACGTCACAATTTAAATTTATATTCTGTCAATGTAAATATAATATATAAAACGTGTTAGTATGTGTATATAGAGCCAAAACAGCAACTTCACCAACCGCTCTCATTACTGCTGGCTTATTAGATATCATTTCAAGTTATTAAAGTGCAAAGCAGCAATATATTTTGTAGCGCCATAATATCATTGATGTTTCCTGAAATTCAGATGAATTCCTCAGTATGACGCGATAAAAGACAATAAATTTAGATGGAAACAATGGAAGGATGGATTGATGGTTTCAGATTGATTAAAATGTCCTCGCAGCGTAATTTGCATGCGAATTTGTTGATCAACTGAAAATCAATATGTAATCAATTCGTGATATTAAACCAGGATAGAGGTACACAGCCTTTACACACAGGATTTACAACAAAATTTAAAGGGCTCTGGATTGGAGTTAGTGCATGATTCTAATCTTTACATTGAATGAGTATGATGACAAAATTCCAAAGACAACGCAGGACAAGTCTTCCTGTAACGAACATGGTTATTTGTTTTGTGTCTGGGTGTATTTTTATTCTAAATGACTGAATTTAGAAATGTATTAGTATGTTTGTATTTGGTTGCCGTAGAACAGGGTCTGCCTAGTTTCGGATCAAATGGCAGTGTTAGTTGTACACAGATCTATTTTTTTTTAATTATACGTTTATAGTGTGTTGCCACTAATGTCAGAGAATTTTAATATTGCCCAAATAGGATTAAATCAAGTCTGCTTATGGTTAAAAGCTAACTTGCTATCATTAAATGTCACGAAAACTAAATACATTACATTTGCCTTTAGATCTAATCTTATACCTCCATCAACAATGGTTATAAAAGGTCATGGCTGTAAGAGCCTGGCTGACACTTGCATATGCCCCAGTCTTGATAGAATGTCATGTATTAAATATCTTGGTGTCATTGTTGACCAGTCTTTGACCTTTAAACCTCACATTTCAGTACTTGTTACTAGACTTAGAAAACTAATTTATGTGTTTAAAAATCTTAAAAACGTTGCGGATAAGATAACAATAAAAACAGTATACTTTGCACTATCTCAATCATTAATTGCATACTGCATAACTTCGTGGGGAGGAGCAGCCAAAACCCACTTAATTGAGATAGAGAGGGCCCAGCGAGCGATTTTAAAGGTCAGTGTGGGACTTCCATATCGTTTCCCAACCTCAGCACTTTTCTCAATGTGGGACGTTCTTACTGTTCGGCAGATTTTTATACTACAAATAGTTTTAAAACAGCATTCTCAATTAGCTTATCACCCGGCAATTGTACAGGCAAAACGTCGAAAAGGCAAAGTATGTCCCACTCAAAGTTTCCGAACACAACACGCTGGTAACTTTTACGGCTTCCTCGGCCCGTTTCTATACAATAAAATAAACACACTTCTTTCTATTTATTCTTTAACACCAAAAAGTTGTAAACTAATTGGTTAAAATCATTAAACTATGAGCAAACTGAGAATATACTACGGCCTTTATCCTAATTATTTTTCTAAGTTTCTGTATCTTCAAAGACTCCAGTAATATACATTTATATTTGCTGTATCTGCCCTAAAAAGCCCATTACACTATACTTACGCTCACACAAAAATCTTTCACTCTAATACATACACTCATATCATAATACTCACAAAATATCTAACGTTACGCTGTTCTTTACTTTTCTGTTTTTAGTTTTTGTTTCTCTTTTAATTAGTCTTTTGTTAATTGAGTTTCATAGTATTATAGTCTGTTTTATTGTATGCTATTTTTTAATTTGTACTTGCTTTATCTTGTTTTACTTTTCTTTTTTACTTTTTTTATTTCTAGTATTTTTAGTTTTATAAGTTATTATAAAATTTACTGCTATAATTATAAAATGCCTGCATGGTAGGAATATGCAATCAGTGGAGTGAGCTCCTGGTGACCTGTAATACAGGTTCTTTAGAACCTACATCAGGCACCAGTCTCTCACAAAATAGGTTGTTTACTCCTATTTACCAATTGTCCATGGGTGGCACGCTGAGCGCGGTTGTTGGTCGTCCGACGTACATTAAAATTATCAGTGATTCTTCGTGCTCAGCTTAGCCAGGAATTATTATAATATTGTTTCTTTCCATCCCTGGACACCGTGGACAGGTTCAAGTATTATTTCTGGATCATGTTTATTGTAAGCAATGTTTTGTGATGAGATAATAAATAAATAAAAAATAAATACAATAAAAAAAAATTTAAAAAAATTGTGGATTGACCGGGGGGGAGGTGCTATTGCCTTTTTGACAGTAACGGTTTTGGAGCCCTCATAGCCAATTGCTTTCAGCGGCACATATTTGATAGGGAAATCAAAGCACCTAGGCACGCGGGACGTCTATAGTGGTTGAATTTATGAGCGTCTCCGTGCTTCGGAGGACATCTTAAGCTGTTGGTTTCGGTTGCTGACAATAGGCGCTAAGCTATGTCAGAGGACTACTGGGTGGCTTTGATTCTTGACTCAGGGTTACCACTACCCATATCACTACACCTTAGCACGATTCATGGCACACATACCAGACGAAGTACTTAAACGTTTATTTTGCACGGAATAACGATGTCGTCACAAGCAGTGTAATAAATAATAATTGAAAGTAGACTAGGAGCATATTAGCTGTGATATACAGACAATGACACAAGACTGACCCCAGACAGGGTTTGTTTTTACTTTCGGAAATATGGAACCCTAAACGCCGATTAAATAAAAACAAATAATGATTATGAATGGTTTCCAGCTGAAAAAAGGGATAATACGGCAACTTTTTAAATTTTTCATTTACCTTTTATTACCTTAGGTGACTTGTACGTACATATAAATATAATTATATGTGTTGTGCATATAAATGTAATCATATAATATGAGAAACAAATAAATATGTTATAAAATTAATTATCATGTTTGAATGAAATGTATGTTACTCGTATTACAATTGAATACATCAGTGGTATAAACTCTATATGAATAATCCCTATGCGTGGTAAAATATTATGATTTGAAGTTCAGTACCATAGTTCAAAATTGAAAAGCAATATAATTACAAATTGTTTTTATCCACTGATTATTTAATGTTACACGGTTTATGGTAATTAGTGTTCATTGTCCAAATTGGGCATATAGAATTGTTATTACGTCACATCATGATAAGGAAAAAAAATTAGGTGAAGATAAAGTGAAAACGTTTTTTTTAAATTGTTCGTAATGTCGTCGGTCTCCGAAAGTAACCAATTTTTTTTTGTAGACGTTCCAAATTATAAATGATTCCAAAGTGGTAGCAGTAGTACAACATCAGGTATATAATAATCGACTTCACAGTTTAAATAGTACATATTAACTTACTTAGCCAAAGACAGAAGCTTGATATAGAGAAAGAATTAGGAACCCTATAGCATAGATCACGAGGACTAAATCCATGGCAGTTGCCAAGATATCTCTTGCTCCTTGATCTTCAGCAAATCTTTGTATGTGATTAATAAGTGGACAAGAAGTGAGAGTCAAAGTTTAAGGAAACAACACGTTTAGCCATATTTCATTACATAAGAGAGAGAAAAGACCATTGCACAAAATGAACGATAACTATATATGTATTTCAATGCAACAGATGGGAAACAACGAAAGAGTGACACGTATTCACAACAATATGAAACTATGGAATAAGGTAATGTTAACCCTTAAACAGGCTGTAGACTATAATTATGACCACATCAATTTGAACCTTATCACTCTGGAATAAGGTCTTAAAACAATTAAAAAACAAAAATGAAAATGTGTGTACTTATGTACACGCGTTAGAAGTTATAGGTACTTCTTTGGCGTATGGAAAAAAAATAACTAAAATGCAGTAGTGATTAACGATAAATATTAAAATTTATCAAAAAGATTTTATTTAAATAAAAATACTAGAATATACAACTTGAACATAGTTATCAATTTTCATACCACCTAGAACTAACTTCATGCTATTAAATTTAGGTGTCAGTGTGCGCGCGCATCGTAAAAATTCACTCTCATCTAGAACTAACTTCATGCTGTTAAATTTAGGTGTCGGTGTGCGCGCGCATCGTAAAAATTCACTCTCATCATTTTTCTCCATCGCGCCAAAAGAAGTATAACTTCTAAAATGACAACCCTGGTTACGTGTTAAGCATGCCCAAGTTAGAGATTTACGCCTCAGAAGCTACATATACTCTATACCAGTATATGAACAGCTGAGGTATCACGTAAATATAACGTAACGTTACTTTTTCCTTAATTATCGTGTTTTATTATCTATATAGAAAAGTCACAACCACCATGTCATCCGAATGATTTCAACAGATTGACAAAGGCTAAATACTTATATAGGTAATTACTATAAAAGTAATATGTAAGAGCGCCATTATCGCCAACAAACTGGCAACAGTTTGGCGATATTGTTACATTTGTTTTAATGTAAATAATTTAAGAGAATAGATGAGTAAAAAAAAAAAAACTCACATTCATGACCACACATATATGTCCTGGGTGGGAATCAAACCCACGAGCTGCGGCGTGAAAGGCAAGTATTTACCAACCGGAACAATGGAGTTGTGTCTATCATTTAGAAGGTTATACCATAATCGCTACGCTTGGCAAGCAGGTTGGCGATAGCAGTATGGTTATCACAGTACCTGTGTACGCTGCTGCCCGTTCTCTGGGGTATATTCTCTCGGGACGGCTTCTACGCCCCCCGTGGGATGAAATGGGGTGGAGATATTCTTTGCCATCAACCACACAGCATATAAAATACAGAATAAGTAACATCTCTATATTTTACAAAATCAGGGCACGACAAAATCGAAGCACTTGACCTACTCCATAACAAGTCGTCATAGAAATATGTACACTTACATCTCAATACGTTATTATATTACTTCTAAGCTTACGATCGAGCTAAAAAAGGAATGGCAGAGTGTGATCACATTTCTTCGGGATCCAATAGGCACAAACTCTGATGGATTGCATCATAAGTCTTTGAAGACATGTCCCATATTATTTTACCGCGTTTTTGCCAATAAATATAAGTATTTGTGCTGGGTTCAATTTAGTACAAGGCAAATATATATGTAAAATAAACATATACATGTGATATACATATATACAATATGTAAAACAAGCCCAAGTTTGTCATAGCTTTATATGTTGACAAAAGACATTTGAAATTTCGCGAACATACAGAGAATAGCGAGCTTAGATATTTCAAAGTTATATTTTAACGTATATTTCTACTGCATGTCTGTTTGTTACTGATAATAAATCCTCCCAACTCAACTAATTTTTATAAAAAATGTTATGTATACGTTAAAATTATACCTTGATGGTTTAGATCCACATAAGAAAATGCTGAATCCACATTTTCTGTGTTTCATACCCAAAGATTAAAACGGGACCCTATGATTAAGACTCCGCTGTCTGTCTATACGTCTGTCACCAGGCTGTATCTCATGAACCGTGATAATTGAAATTTTCACAGATGATGTATTTTTGTTGGCAATAGCAAATACTAAAAATCATAATAAAATCAATATTTAAGAGACTCCTATACAACAAACGTGATTATTTAGCTTGTTTTTGCTCGATGTTGATAACAGCAACATGTAGACGCTTGAAATATCCACAGAATGTTTAGTTATAATATATTCACATTGAAAATATTAAATTAAATTAAAATAAAACGAATATTTAAGAGGGGTTCTCATACAACAAACGTGACTTTTTTGCCGTTTTTATATATAACGTAAGCCTTCATACGGACGCGTTCGTATAAGTAGGCTCCATGTAAAAGTATCGCTGTATAGCGGGGTACTTCACAAATTTATACGAACAGACACAAAGCACATCCAGATTCAGAACAAGTACTTATGTATCACACAAATAGATGTCAGGCCAACTTTCAAATCCAGGAATTCACTGCGATATAAGTGCAGAGAGAAAGCAATATTGCAAGCGTGTGTGAGGTCTTTATTTATTTGTGAGTGTTTAGGTAGTAGCTTGCAGTTTATACTTTTAAAATAAAAAAATGTTTTTATTCACGTAGACTTTAAAAAAGCGCTTGTAAATAGTCAGAACATGTTTGTAGTAATATAGTTGTATACATTATTATTTCTAGTAACATATTTAGGTACACATTGTATTGATTGTATCAAAACATTGATAAAATTTATTTTATAATAGCAATGATATTTAGCTAGCTCGTATCAAGTTATTATCAAGAGATTATGTTGAAGTTTAATTATCTAGTATAAGTCTAATATTATATATATGACAGGATAACTTCCGAGATGCTGAAGGCTGGACATGGCGTCATAGCGAGTCAGCTGTGCAGCCTTTTCAATCTATGCTATACCACCGGCCAAGTGCCAAGTGATTGGTGCAAGGCTGTCATTGTACCTCTTTACAAAGGGAAAAGCTCACGGCAAGACTGTAAAAACTATAGGGGCATTAGTCTGCTCAGCGTCGCGTCGTTGGTAAGTTGTATGCAAAAGTATTGGTTGAAAGAGTTGTGAAAGAAACCGATGCGAAAATATGGGATGCACAGGCGGGTTTTCGGAAAGGAATGGGATGCACGGATCAGGTCTTTTCTCTGCGAAGCATAGTAGAGAAGTTTTTGGGCAAAAACCAAAAGGTGTACTGTGCCTTCGTAGACTTAGAAAAGGCCTACGATAGAGTGTTGAGGAATGAACTATGGTCGGTACTGTCCATGTATGGGTTGAATGACAACCTTGTTCAAGCACTGAAATCTCTTTATAGGGATTCCAGAGCTTGCGTGAGGATTAACGGGTCATACACCGAGTGGTTTAGCATCCAAAAGGGTGTTGGACAGGGATGTGTAGCGTCACCGTGGTTGTTTAATCTATTCATGGATAGCTGTTTAAAAGATTTGAAAGAAAGTGAATGCGGTGTAAGGATGAATGAGTTACTCATCAAATGTCTGCTTTACGCTGATGATCAAGTTTTACTTGCATCATCGGCGGACGAGTTGCAGGTGATGGTAACAATGATGTATGAATCTTTTGAAAGGAAAGGGATGAAAATGAATGTAGGTAAGACGAAAGTAATGGTTTTTGAGAGGGATGAATACACGACAGCGTGTGATATTGTGATTGGAGGAGAGAAAGTCGAACAGGTGAATGAGTTTGTATATTTGGGAACTTTGTTTACGAGAGATGGGAAATATGAAAAAGATATTGTAAGAAGAGTAAATGCGGGGAACAGAGTGAATGGGGCACTACACGCCTTTATGAGTAGCCGGCAAGTATCAAAGAAGGCTCGACTAGCCGTGCACGATGGAGTGTTAGTGCCAACTTTAATGTATGGAAGTGAAAGTTGGGTATGGCAGAAAAAGAATGAAAGTAAAATAAATGCAGTGGAAATGAGAGCTCTGAGAAGTATGTGTGGTGTGACTTTGAGAGACAGAATTCGAAATACTGATGTAAGAGAGCGTTGTGGTGTGAAAGAGGATGTAGTCACACAGATTGAAAAAGGCATGCTGAGATGGTTTGGCCATTTAGAAAGGATGAATGAAAGAAGATTGACAAAAGAAGTATACCTGGCCTGTGTGAATGGGACAACCGGAAGGGGAAGACCACGTCGAACATTCTCTGACCAAATTGGAGATGTTCTCAAGAAAGGGCAGGTCAGAAGTACCCTAAACCGGCGAGCATGTATGAAGAATGTAATGACAGTGATCGAGGCAAAAGAAGTATGCAAAGATCGTGACAAATGGAAATCCGTTGTCTCTGCCTACCCCTCTGGGAAACAGGCGTGAGTCTATGTATGTATGTATGTAAGTCTAATATTTTACTACATATTGTCAATGGTTCTGTCTATATTAAGGTATTATTATTATGACGGACCATGTGTTAATATTTACAATTGAACCGAACAGTGACGCTTCGGTGAGATTACAGGATAATTTTATTTATAGGGGCCAGATCATGTCTGCTGGGCTTACTAGTCCAATTACTAAAACTCTGCATTAATTGAAATTGGTCGTAGAGAGAAGTTCTCGATGATAATGAATAATAACACTTGTTCGACCGACCAAACTCACGATGGATGATATTCGAATAGATTTATTAGAACGAAGAGTGAAAGGGGGCTAGATGGAAAAAAAATCTTACGAAAAGTTGTCACGACACTTGTTGCAGCTGTGCGGCGTGCGCATGTTTCTCTGTCTGTCTCTCTCTCTCTCTCTCTCTCTTATAGAAAGCAAGCCAGATATTTTCATTTCTATTTCCCATTGAACAGTGTAGTGTCGCGACGATTATTTTTGTTGAGTGTATACAGGTTTTTTGTTCTTAATAAATAATAAGAAATAACTTCGTTCCATCCGGGTGTCCCTTGACACCTCTTAAGTATTTTTTAGTGTGGTTTGTGTACTTTTGGCATAATCTAATGACACTTCTCGATGTGCACTTATTATATATTCTAGCTAAGCTAAGCCTCGAATAAACAATTGCAGATCAAAACTTAATATATTATGATAGCGAGACTATCAGTACCAGCAATATACATATATACCCATAAAATATCCATGTAAAATAATACCCATAAAATATCTACCGAAAATAATTTATATAATTCAATTAAATTTTATATTCGAAATATTCCAAGAATAAATATTTTTTTTATATGAATAGATTGCTATAATTTTATTTATTATTATCTCGTAAATTCGGCCAATGGCACCCTATCTAATTGGAAGTTCGCCGCCTTTGCACAACCATATTATTATGTGAGTACTGAGTACACAAACTTACTATTTACTTACTTTCATGATCCTAAGGGACTTACTAGCTGGAGCGATTCACGGAAGCGGGAAGCGAGACACGGAAGAGGTGGAAACTAGCGACTTTTACGTGTAAGAGTTGTATATATGATATTATTTTTATATCAAAAATAACTTATTAACACTTTTAGCCCTGCTCTGGACTTTCAACACAGAATCTCATCATCAGCGGTGGAATCAATGATGACCATTGATTTACACATTCTCCCTCACTTCCCGCCGTATTCTATGGTTGCCATTTGATAGTAGAGTAAAAGTATTGTATATAAATGAAATCTACATACATACACATATACATAGACTCACGCCTGTTTCCCAGAGGGGTAGGCAGAGACAACGGATTTCCATTTGTCACGATCTTTGCATACTTCTTTTGCCTCGATTACTGACATTATATTCTTCATACATGCTCGCCGGTTTAGGGTACTTCTGACCTGCCCTTTCTTGAGAACATCTCCAATTTGGTCAGAGAATGTTCGACGTGGTCTTCCCCTTCCGGTTGTCCCATTCACACAGGCCAGGTATACTTCTTTTGTCAATCTTCTTTCATTCATCCTTTCTAAATGGCCAAACCATCTCAGCATGCCTTTTTCAATCTTTGTGACTACATCCTCTTTCACACCACAACGCTCTCTTACGAAATCTAATAGTACTTATATGTTTCTTCGTGTTTGTTTCTCTTAAGAATAATAAAGCCACCCCATACCACACACCGTGGGTCTCGTAAAAGACGACCAATAGATACACCAGGTAGTCAGGCAGCAGCGCCTCCTGCGTATTATAGCTACCATCTAACTGCGGCCGCCTACTCGCATGTCAAGCGCGGTGACTATGGCAAATCCCTCCAAATGGCAATGCTATAGAAACCTTTGCGGGAGGCCTATATCCAGTAGTAGAAGATATCAGGCTGATGATGATGATTGCTTTTCTCCTTTTTAAGCTCCTTATGTATAACTACCTATTTTTTTTTTAAATATTAAGGTGCTAACTCAAATATTTTTATTATTTATTATATTAAATTTAATAATAAGTCAATATCGGTCACCGTAGCCTAGTTGGTAGTGCTCCTGCCTACGAAGCTGGTGGTCCTGGGTTCGAATCCCGGTAAGTGCAAATATTTGTGTGATGAGCACGAATATTTGTTTCTGAGTCATGGATGTTTTCTATGTATTTAAGTATTTATCTATCTATATAAGTATGTATATCGTCGCCTGGTACCCATAGTACAAGCTTTGCTTAGTTTGGGGCTAGGATGATCTGTGTGACATTGTCCCTAGATATTATTATTATTATATCAATCAGACAGCTATAATATACCTAGCTGCCTGATTTTAACTTAATTGAATTCTAAAACAGAATACACTAAGGGTATTCTTTGAAAACGTAGATCAAATAGTATACTAGAACTAAACCACATGAAATGACAGTTTGATATTAATATTATGTGCTTAGGGTTTACTGTAGGCTGTAGGAATATTTGCATAGAAAATATTATAAATTTATGTTCAGGCACGTTATTATAATGCTACGACGATATAAATGATCTATGGCTACGACGTAGTAAATATTGCTACACCGTAGTAAATTTGTAGATTTGATGTATGGTTATGTAACTAAACTTTTTAGTCTTTTGCCTAGTGAACTGGTACTAAAACGTATGACGATACTTTCTTTATTTAAATACATAGAACGTCTATCTGGTTCACCTTGGTATAGTACCTGTCTTTACATTGAATAAATTCGACGGCAACATTTTGTAGTAATTATTACTGACCTGTTAGTGACCTTGTTAGTTACCTTGACTGCTAAACCCGAGGTCGTGGGTTCGACCCCCACTCAGGACAAATCTTGATGTGATATACAAGATTTTTTTTGTGTCTGGATGTAATTTATCTATAATATAAATATAAATAAGGCGCTCTCGACTAGTTGCTCTCAGCGGCCAATAAGTGATCAGCGACGTTAAACTCTTAGGTACGCGGTCAGTCTATAGATGGGTTAAAATATAAGACAACATTCGTTAAGCTATGTCAGATGGAAATTATTATTTTTTAATTATAACTTGTGCTTACTTAACTATATTTTAACTTACAATGTTTTTTTTTTCACATAACTTTTACAATTACCCTATGAGGCTTTCACTGTCTCACCTGACACTAGAGGTAAGCGTGGGCTCACGCTGTCTAGTACATAAAACGACAACCTAAATACATGCACCGTAGGGCACCCTCTTTGAGTCTGGAACTTCGACTCTGTGCGGTAACACTTCGTTTTATGAAACTGTCGCTCGTACGTATATATTCTAAGACGTGGGCCTCAACCAATTGACGATCGGAGAAGGCAGTTCAGCGGTATAAATGCAAAAAAGGGGACATGGAGAATTTGCGAGGTCAATCCGGGGTTAATCAATCAATCATTTATTTGCAAGAACAAGGTACAAAATTAATTTTTAATTCCAAATAATTTGTATTCAGAGGTGCTGGTCGCCAACATCTGTTTTAAAAAAGATATAAAGCCCACTGACTTTTCATTCACTTTGAATAAAAATTAAATTATTTTCAATTTAAAAATAATGATCAATCAAGCCACAAGGCACAAGGAGGAAATCGCGTACATTTATACAAAAAAGAAATAATATGTGAATTTATGGTTAATATTTTTTAAATTGATACATATGAGGTTTCTTCCTTTTGTGGGTTAATAATAAAATGCAAATACCTAGTAGAAAGCGACGTTATGCAGTTAAATTTGAAATTTCCAGTAAAAGATTAAACGCAAATACATAATAAATACAAAACGTTTTATGTGAATGATAAATCAAATTTGTGCTTTTCATTTGATGCGAAGCTTTCAAAAAGCGTGATTTATGCAAAAGACGTAACAGGATATGGCATGAATAAATAATATATTCTGTTACATACAGATGGAAATCATATAATTTTGTATACATTTTTACTTGCATAACATTATTATTATTATTTTGACGTAGTATAAGGTACGTCCTAAAACGAGCTTTTTAAGTTAGAGATACTCTTTATATATCGATTATGGTACATCTCGAAATGGAGCATATAAAATATGATCGGGATTTTCTTTTTTTTTTTTTGGTTTGGCATCTAGTATCCCAGTCATTAAAGCGCATTGTTTTTGTATTATGAACTTGTTATAATTCCACATCAAAACTGTATAAATCTTTGCTCACCTGTCATTTAGTATAAGCGACTAATTGCTAAGTTGTAGTTCGTGATATAGGTATTTTAATAAAAGTAATAATACATTTACTGTGTGGTGACGGCATCGAATATCACCCCATGGCATCTCGTGGGGGGCGAGAAATTGAACGAGGGAATACCTACCAGAGAACGGGAAGCGACGTTTATCTGTGACCATCAAACTGCAATGGCCCACCCGTCTGCCAAGCATGGTGATTATGACATAACCCCCCATTTTTTGGGGAGGCTTTTGTCCAGAAGTGGACCTACTTTGGCTGACATGATGATGATAAATAACACCTTAATAACTAAGACTGATAAATTTATTAAATTACGTAGACAGCATTTTGATAATGTAAGTTATCAAAATGCTGTCTAAGTTATCAAAATCATCGTTATCCACAAAACAATAAATAAACGAGGTAAACAATAAATAAGAGAGGTAGGGCACAGCGTTCATTCGCTCGAAGAGCAGCTCGACTGGGGAAGTACCTTCACCTTACAGAAGACATTCCTTAATAATAACATTAATAATTTAATGTTGTGTTTCTGAGTGTGAGTAAGGTCGCCAGAGCTCATCGGGGTGGGGGGAAGGGTCAGCAACACTTGTTTGCTGACTCTTAAAGGCCGGCAACGCACCCGCGACTCCTCTGGTGTTGCGAGTTCCATGGGCGGTGGTGATCACTTACCATCAGGTGACCCACTTGCTCGTTTGTCGACCTCTGACATAAAAAAATAATAAATAAATAAACTTCTAATCTAAAATACTTACATATGTCTTTCTTTCTACGCAAATGGCCAGCGCGAATAGCTAGGGTTTATTTCTACTGTGTTTATGAACCGATTTTTATTACATTTTTTTTTCGATTAGAATTCAAATCGTATTCAACATTAACTTTTGCTTTTAATTGGTAAAGAATAAAATCAAAATTCTTGTACACTGGATAAAATGCGTAATATACACATAAGTAAGAGTTTAACAAGGTTGGCCTTTCACGCTGCAGGTGGGTTCGATTCCCACCCAGGACAGATGTTTGTGTGCATGATCATGTATGTTTGTGCTAAATGTAGAATCTGGTTTATATATATATATATATATATATATATATATATATATATATATATATATATATATATATATATATATATATATATATATATATATATGCCAGGGCCATTTATTATCATATTATTTGAAATGGTATGTTTTCAACGCACTTCAAAAACGAATACATTCTGAATATTGTGTGATTTGACTTACTTACGTTTTATTTTCAATAAAATCAGATTGGTAGATCCAAAGAAAATATGTACAAATGACATATCACAAAACATCTACAAGTGCAGCGTGTTTGCTCAAAGTATGGGTCATTTATAATATGTCTATTCCTCCTCTCCAGTCTCCTGTTCCCTTCATTAGTTGTCTGGCTTGCGGCCAGCGAAACCCCAATCTGGGCAGATAAAATTTATATTTTACCATGACACGATAAGAAGAAGACTTGATGTTTATTTGTAGTGAAACATACAGGAAAAGTAAAGACATTACTTCCGACTGTATATTCAGATATGTTGGATCTAAACCCGAGTACAGTCATTGTCACATGCTACATGAATTAACTGCATGTCTGTTTTTGCATATGTGTGATTTTAATATCGAAACAGCTGGCATTATGCGTGCATAGCTATTAGTATTTATTGCCCGATATCGTGATACAAATTTTATCACAATAACTTGAGCCTACTAACTACCTTTTGAAATGTTAGGTAAGGGGTTTTTGAAACATATGACATGCTATTAATATTTTTTATCTGATACAGTTTGTATATAGGGAACATATAAGTGGATTTAAATAACAATTATCGGAATGGCACGGCTAAGCTGTGGAACAGCCTCCCAAACGACGTGTTTCTAAACTAATATAACATGGGTGTATTCAAGGTTAGAGTGAACAGGAATCTTATGGGTACGCGCGGTCCACCTTCGACCACATCTTCACTCACCATCAGGTGAGATTGTGGTCAAGCGCAAACCCATTAAAAAAAAAAAAGACATGCATGGTGAGGTGGTTCCAAACTCTAAGGAAAAGCCCTTTTTTTATATTTCCCACTATCTCAAATTTGATTCCCACCAGGGACTGATATTTGTGTGCTGTAGCCTCTGGACATGATACCGGCATGTATGATGGGCCCGTTGGAGTGAAAAGCAAACATCTACATGTTTGCTTTTCACGCCGCAGATATTTGTGTGTATGAACATGTTTGTTTGCCCTGCGTCTGGGTGTAATTATCTATATAAGTATCTGTTTACAAAATAAAAATAGAATATGTATATATCAGTCATCTGGTTTGCATAGTCCAAGCTCTTCTTAGTTTGGGATCATATGGCCGTGTCTGAATAATGGCCTAGGATATTTATTTATTTATGTAGTCTCTGAGTAATGTATATGAATTATTTATATCAATCATCAATTTTATAATTATAAATATATGAGTAAGATCGCCAGATCTCATCGGGGTGGGGGGATGGGTCAGCAAAAATTGTTTGCTGACTCTTAAATGCCGGCAACGCACCCGCGGTCAAATTCACCTTCTTCTTGTGTCTTGATTCAACTGTATAATATAATTAGTTAAAATTTAGTCAGTTTAGATTTAGATCAATCTTGAAAAGCTAGTCAGAACCGTGACAAATAAACCACCAGAAAACCAATAATACGGCTCCATTTCACCCCTCTCGTCCGCAATTCTAAAACGCGCAATTAATTAAACAGGCTAATTTCCAACATCGCTGCTCCTATAAACCTTATTCTAAACCAATGTAATTAAATTCCATAGTAATCCAAATGAATAGTAGGCATTATAAATTTAGAAGTGATGAGACCTTTAAACTTTCCAGTGTCAAAGTGTAGAAGATTTAATACAAGCAAGCTATTGTTTGACAGATTTCGTGGCTTTAATTTCGTGATGGTTTAATGGCAGTCTATCTGTTAAGTAATGTTTGTTAAATGTGACTCTGTACAGTACTCCACCACAGTGACTTACAGTGACTTACGTAATGCGTTATTGAGGTCGTGGATGCAAATCCCGGGACAGGAATTAGGATTGTTTGAAATAAAAATCATAGACGCTCATAGCTAGATGCTCTCACCGGTCCTTAAGTGATCGGCGAGGTTAAGCAACTAGTCTCGCGGTCAGTCCATAGATGGGTGACCGCCAAAGTGGTTTAATTTCTGAGCTTCTCCTTGCTTTGGAGGGCACGTTAAGCTGTCGGTCCCGGTTGTAGTCATCAGACAACAGTCGTTAAGCCATGTTAGAGGCCTACTGGGCGGCTTGAGCAACTCTGACACTAGGGTCACCACTACCCATACGATAAGCAAGCAAGCAAAATCACACCGTAGGGACTCTGAGTCTGGAAGATGGTGCTGTTACACACCCTTGCCTTGGAAAGCACGTAAAGGTTTCGGGCCGCGCCTAATCTCTTTTCTATTGTGCGGAATTCATCTCTTCATCATTATGAGTGTCACGAGATGCAGAATGTATATTATAAATATACATTCTGCTACAATATGCTTATAGCGAGGTTGCGAATAAGGATAATAGGTACTGTAATCAAAATTTTAAATAAACTAATGCATTTTCGAAGTAAAACTTCATAACGGGTTATATAAGTAGGAGCGTCTTCACAAACATATGGTTTTTATATAAAAAAATATCACAGACATGATTAAAAGAAGATTTAATGAAAAAGAAAGAAATAAAATAGAATAGTATAATCCGGGAACCACATCCCATCCAACATGCAAGCAGATAGGACAGGTTGCAAAAGGCAAAGAACGCTGTTTTAAAAATAACATTCGTACATAACCAAAATAGTTGGATTATTTAATAGAAAAGCCACAGAAAATACAAAATTTAAGTTTAATACATATTATGAAGCCTTGTTTTTAGATTTCTCAATTAAAAAAATTGATGACTTGTCTCCTGTAAAATAAAAAGTTGGTTAATTAGGTAGCAACTATATAACTTAGGCCTTAGGATCGCAATAATGAAATTTAGTCAGTATATTTATTAGTCATGAACTAAACTAAGCAGGAGGCCTACCTGTCTGGGCAATGATAGATTGTATAGTAAATTAGGTAAATTTATAATGGATGATTTAAAATTTTATTTAATATTTGATACTGACATTCCTAATATATTATGTTTTCTGATTCTGTGGTGAGTATGGAAGGATCTCAGCCAATTAAGTGACAACACTTTGTTTTATAAACAAGCACAAATTTTATCGCAAAAATCATCAGAAATCTGATGGTTATTAAAGTAAAGTAAAGAAAAATACTCTTTTTTGTACACCATAACTTAAAATTAAAATGAGCATACATAAATTAAGTACAAAGGGCGGTCTTATCGCTACTGCGATTTCTTCCAGACAACCAATTGTGGAGTGGATAGACTAAGGAAAGGGAAAACAGGATAGGTAGGTGTAGCAATAGGTCAACTTAATGTAAACTTAAACTAGTTAATACAAAATAATAATAAAAAGTAAATAGTAGTAATAGTATATATCCTGTTTTCCCTTTCCTTAGTCTATCCACTCCACAATTGGTTGTCTGGAAGAAATCGCAGTAGCGATAAGACCGCCCTTTGTACTTAATTTATGTATGCTCATTTTAATTTTAAGTTATGGTGTACAAAAAAGAGTATTTTTCTTTACTTTACTTTAATAACCATCAGATTTCTGATGATTATTGCGATAAAATTTGTGCTTGTTTATAAAACAAAGTGTTGTCACTTAATTGGCTGAGATCCTTCCATACTCACCACAGAATCAGAAAACATAATATATTAGGAATGTCAGTATCAAATATTAAATAAAATTTTAAATCATCCATTATAAATTTACCTAATTTACTATACAATCTATCATTGCCCAGACAGGTAGGCCTCCTGCTTAGTTTAGTTCATGACTAATAAATATACTGACTAAATTTCATTATTGCGATCCTAAGGCCTAAGTTATATAGTTGCTACCTAATTAACCAACTTTTTATTTTACAGGAGACAAGTCATCAATTTTTTTAATTGAGAAATCTAAAAACAAGGCTTCATAATATTTATTAAACTCAAATTTTGTATTTTCTGTGGCTGTTTTTCACACAATATCGGTTATGTACTAATGTTATTTTTAAAATAGCATTATTTTCCTTTTGCCACCTGTCCCTGCTTGCATGTGGGATGGGATGTGGTTCCCAGATTATAGTATTTAATTTTTTTACTATTAACTTTTTTAGTTTGGGCATCTGAATTATATTGCTACCTCTCATTGTAATTAAATCTTCTTTTAATCGTATCTGTGATATTCTTTTTATATAAAACCATATGTTTGTGTAGACGCTCCTATTTAAAACTCGTTATGAAGTTTTACTTCGAAAATGCACGTTGTTAGTTTATTTTAAATATTGATTACATTACCTATTATCCTTATTTGCAACCACGCTTTAAGCATATTGTAGTATAATGTATATTTATAATATACATTCTGCATCTCGTGACACTCATAATGATGAAGAGATGAATTCCGCACAATAGAAAAGAGATTAGGCGCGGCCCGAAACCTTTACGTGCTTTCCAAGGCAAGGATGTGTAACAGCACCATCTTCCAGACTCAGAGTCCCTACGGTGTGATTTTGCTTGCTTGCTTATCGTATGGGTAGTGGTAACCCTAGTGTCAGAGTTGCTCAAGCCGCCCAGTAGGCCTCTAACATGGCTTAACGACTGTTGTCTGATAACTACAACCGGGACCGACAGCTTAACGTGCCCTCCGAAGCAAGGAGACGCTCAGAAATTAAACCACTTTGGCGGCCACCCATCTATGGACTGACCGCGAGACTAGTTGCTTAACCTCGCCGATCACTTACGGACCGGTGAGAGCATCTAGCTATGAGCGCCTATGATTTTTATTTCAAACAATCCTAATTCCTGTCCCGGGATTTGCATCCACGACCTCAATAACGCATTACGTACCTAAGTCACTGTAAGTCGCTGTGGAGGAGTACAGTACAGAGGCACATTTAACAAACATTACTTAACAGATAGACTGCCATTAAACCATCACGAAATTAAAGCCACGAAATCTGTCAAACAATAGCTTGTATTAAATCTTTTACACTTTGACTCTGGAAAGTTTAAAGGTCTCATCACTTCTAAATTTATAATGCCTACTATTCATTTGGATTACTATGGAATTTAATTACATTGGTTTAGAATTAGGTTTATAGGAGCCGCGATGTTGGAAATTAGCCTGTTTAATTAATTGCGCGTTTTAGAATTGCGGACGAGAGGGGTGAAATGGAGCCGTATTATTGGTTTTCTGGTGGTTTGTTTGTCACGGTTCTGACTAGCTTTTCAAGATTGATCTAAATCTAAACTGACTAAAATTCGAGACATGTATATTTATATAACCGAATTAAAAAGGAAGAAGCTGAATTTGATCTGACCTGATCTTCAGTGGTGTACCATTGTTTGTATTGGATAGGGAATGTGTTTATTTCATGAAAAATCTACAGTAATAGAAGAATCATAGGTCGTAGAACCGATGGCCACTAGGGTA
This sequence comes from Pseudoips prasinana, assembly GCA_951640165.1. NCBI lineage: Eukaryota > Metazoa > Arthropoda > Insecta > Lepidoptera > Nolidae > Pseudoips > Pseudoips prasinana. Next base: position 31,922,390 of record OX621245.1, on the reverse strand, counting down.
GAAGCTTCTCGAGTGGCGACCAAGAACTGAAAGAGGCAGCTTGGGCAAGCAGGACTGATGATCTTGTGAGGGTCGCTGCACGCGGGTAGCGCTATACTGGCCACTGTGCAGATCTTTGGGAACGCCTTTGTCCAGCTGAGGATGGCTGTCGGCTGATATGATGATGATGATTCAGTAATAATAACAATGCTCAACCATGTGATGTAAGTGATCACCGATGCCGATCAGCCGGCAACCTTACTCGTACACAGAAACCCAACATTAAGTTATTACACTATTATTAAATAAGGTCTTTTGTAAGGTGGAGGTACTTCCCCTGTCGGGCTGCTCTTTGAGCGAATTAACACTCTGCCCTACCTCTCTAAAAATGTCTGTTATCATTTTTATTATTCATTCAAATTATTTATCTAATTTCTTATTAAATACATATTTATTTATAATTATAAAATTGATGATTGATATAAATAATTCATATACATTACTCAGAGACTATATAAATAAATAAATATCCTAGGATATTATTCAGACACGGCCATATGATCCCAAACTAAGAAGAGCTTGGACTATACAAACCAGATAACTAATATATACATATACTATTTTTATTTTGTAAACACATACTTATATATATAATTACACCCAGATGCAGGGCAAACAAAAATGTTCATACACACAAATATCTGTCTGGGTGGGAATCGAACCCACAACCTACGGCATGAAAAGCAAGCATTTGCCAACCACGCCAACAGGTCAGTCAATGCGTATACATAAGTAAATTTGCAGTACCTACTTATATCTATAACTTTCTTTCAAATCTTTAAAGCAAACCCTCCCTAATCCATTGTAAAGAATCGTGGATACACACAAATATCTGTCTGGGTGGGAATCGAACCTGCAGCGTGAAAAGCAAGCATCTACGAACCACTCCAACGGGCCCGTCATACATGCCGGTATCATGTCCAGAGGCTACAGCACATAAATATCAGTCCTGGGTAATCAAATTTGAGATAGTGGGAAATATAAAAAAGGGCTTTTCCTACGGCGGGGAATAGGACATAAAAATGTCCTATCCTAGGTAACGACGATAGAGTTTGGAACCCCCTCAGCATGCGTGTCATTCCGATAATTGCTATTTAAACCCACTTGTATGTTCCCTATATACAAATTGTATCAGATAAAAATATTAATAGCATGTCATATGTTTCAAAAACCCTTACCTAACATTTGAAAAGGTAGCAGGACCAATAAACCGTCCTCCGTTTAGAATTCACTCCGCTATATACTGTGTCATCGGAATGACAGCAAATAAAACCAACTGTAATGTTTGTTCACCCTATAGACTCGGAGCTAGACTATTTTCTTACTGACATATATATTTTATTTATATTAAAAGTTGATTCTAAAAAAATATATATTAACAAACAAACTTAAAACAGAAAAGTTATATGACTGTAAAATACTTAATTCCTTACTAACATAAACTACACAACCGATTTTAACAAAGTTTGGTATGAGATAGTTAAAATAATTGAAAATAGTATGTAACGGGTAACTCACTTACTTAATTTTATGTAGGATTCGGGCAACAGTTTCGACTTTTTCAGGAAGTCATCTTCAGGGCGAAAAAATTAATTACGTGTGAATAGCACGAAGCTATATAAGTGATCTGCTGATCTCACGAATACTAGAAGGGTTGAATATGTAATAAAACCACATCTAATACTTGAACTGATGGTATATTGATCTCTTATTGTCCTCTCAATGTTCTCTGACAGTTCTCAAAATGCAACAAAATTGTCATGACCTAGGTGTGCAGTGTGAACGAAACCATACCGCCATCTATTTCAGCACTAATGCCACCTAGTGATACAGAGTGTGAAACTTGTATAAATATTGTTCTATTAGATGACGGTATTGGTCATAAACAACGTGAGTTACCCGTTACTATTTTTCATTATGCTAGCTCCTCACGTCAATTTTAATAATAAGATAGTCTAGAGCCTAAGAAAGGACATGGGCTAATTTTTTATGCACAATCGGAGTTGTAAGGGGTTAAAAGAGGAGGATTAAATTTTCTAAGGAAGTTTCGTCATTTTTAGAGCTAGAAATTTGAAACTTATTTTTTAGGCTGTTGATTAGATATAATAAAAAATGACATTCAAAGTATGTAAAAGTTTTACCCTCAAGGGTGTAAAATAACAATAGAGAATAGGAGATTAAAGTTTTTATGGAAATATGTAAGGTTTATGTGGATGTCTTATAAGTTTCGGACAGGACACAAAATATTAGGGTTATTCTGATGTAACATTTACGGAGTCATTACTACTTACTAATATAATCGGAAGACGAAGCGTGGGCAGGCTCTCTACAAGATGATGTTGTGAGGGTCGTTGGAAGCCGTTGGATGCGGGCAGTGCAAGACCAACAATGTGGGGATCTTTGGGGGAGTCTTAATAGCAGTCTTTCAACCGATATAATGATAATGATGATTCCTAATAAACACGACTACGCGTGATTATGAGCAGGCGTGTTTATTGCACACACTAAGAAAATATAATTTTGAAACTTAAACCGCCATTCTCACCCTCTAACAGGTTAAAAAAGTAAACAGAAACAGTTAACAAAATCATTAATTGTAGGCATAAGGAATTTTAGAGGAGGCTTCGCAATTGTGCCTGTCAAATAAAAATAGTTATATACTGTTTTGAAATCTATTCATAACATTAAAATACAGTCAAATATTACACATAAGTGAATACCCGAATCTTCGCTAACTCTTAGTCTATAAGACCCGAGCGTGTTTTGGTTTTCTAGTAGCCCTCAATTTGTTCTTTGATACGTCTTTGTTACTTCAGTTTTGGTAATTCGGTTGTCTTCCAAATTGTAATAGTGCGTGTTTTGTTGGTGGAATTGTTTTAGGTGACTGATTAATATACTAGATATATTATAAAGAGTGAAGTAATTAATGCACTGTGTTTGCACCTCACGATTGAAACATGTATTTGTTCCAGTCAGGATGTGTATAGGACAATTTCGAATGAAGCTGGAACTGAGTATCTTTGTTAAGTAGTGGATCACAAATGATTTTAAATAACAACACAACATAATATGTACAAACTTGTATAATGTTTCCCAAAGGTCAAATTTCTCTGATGAGGAGCGATGCTCAATAGAGACGATCCAAATGCGCGGGGCATATTAGTACACAAGTGAGTGAGCTAACACAATATGATTATTTTCCTTTCCTATACTCTCATGTTTTAAGACCGAGAAGATGCAGGATCGTTGGCTTTCAGTCCTCTTCAAAGACAAGACGTAAAACCACCAACTTTCAAACTGAGGCTAACACTACAATTTTCCTTAACTGAATAATCCCAACATCACTTTTTCGTGTGATTCGAATGCACAGAAGGAACACTTCACGCAACAATTTACAGAAATAGCGACTCTTGATTCGAAGCAATAAAGTGCAATTCAGCTCGCATAAGCGCTCAGTGTCTAACGCGGTATGGTTTATTTGGAGTTCTCAGGATGTAAATAATGTAAAAATAGATTTTTATATATTATGTAGATTCAGCTCTTATATTTATCTCGTACGGAAGAGAGACGTGGTCGCTCACTATGGGCCTTATTAGAAGGCTCAAGGTCACCCAAAGAGCAATGGAGAGGGCTATGCTCGGAGTTTCCCTGCGGGATCGAATCAGAAATGCCGAGATCCGCAGGCGAACCAAGGTCACCGACATAGCCCGAAGAATTGCAAAACTGAAGTGGCAGTGGGCGGGGCACATAGCTCGTAGAACCGATGGCCGTTGGGGCAGAAAGGTTCTTGAGTGGCGACCACGAACCGGAAGACGCAGCGTGGGCAGGCCCGCTACAAGATGGACCGATGATCTTGTGCGGGTCGCTGGAAACTGCTGGATGCGAACAGCGCAAGACCGGCAATTGTGGAGATCTTTGGGGGAGGCCTTTGTCCAGCAGTGGACACCTTTTGGCTGATATGATGATGATGATGATTTATCTCGTATATTTTCTTACAGTTTTTATCGCCACGGTCGCCATCGATCTATTCCTATAAAACAGGATAACTTTGCTCCAAATAAAGCAAAGATATTGCAGCTTATGAACTCTTTCAACTATTCCAAAATTAATAGGATCAATGATACCTTTATTAAATATTCACGCCTAAATAAATATTAAAATGAAGCGATGCGCAAAACCCATTCAGTTTGCTAACCTGATTTAAATATGCTAAATATATTATGATTAGAGTCACGTTTCAGTGGTTTCATAAATTTAAATTAACTAATCTTATGAAAACTTCTGAATCAACTAAAGGTAACCCCACTCAAAAATTAAAAACTTCGCGTGTTCAAACTGTTTAGACAGACATACTCAAAATAAAAACTGGCCAAGTGCGAGTCGGACTCGCGCACGAAGGGTTCCATACCAATAAAAACGAGCAAATAATTCACGTTTGTTCTATGGGAGCCCCCTTAAACATTTATTTTATTTTTTGTTGAATTTGTTGTTATAGCGGGAACAGAAATACATCATCTGTGAAAATTTCAACTGTCTAACTATCATGGTTCATGAGATACAGCCTGGTGACAGATGGACAGACAGACAGCGAAGGCTTCGTAATAGGGTCCTGATTTACCCTTAGGGTACAGAACCCTAAATAAATAATAGGTGGTCTACCTATTAAATTTTCTTTTGACTTTGTCCAAGGCTTTGGTAGGAAGCGAAATAACTGTAAACCGTCAACCCAGACGAACAGAACAACATGTCAGCTGTTGGACGAAGGCTTTCCCAAAAGATTTCCACAACGGCATTGTGTCTATCATTTGGAGGGATATGCCATATTCGCCACGCTTGGCAGACGGGTTGGTAGCAGTATAATGGTCATAGTAGACAAAGAGATGCTATTGCCCGTGCTAAAATAAAATAAAATAAAAAAGGTTTTTATTCACGTAGACTTTAAAAAAGCGCTTGTAAATAGTCAGAACATGTTTGTAGTAATATAGTTGTATACATTATTATTTCTAGTAACATAGATATTTAGGTACACATTGTATGAAAACATTTATAACATTTATTTTATTATAGCATTGATATTTAGCTAGCTCGTATCAAGTTATTGTCAAGAGATTATGTTTAATTATCTAGTTTAAGTCTAATATTTTTACTACATATTGTCAATGGTTCTGTCTATATTAAGGTATTATTATTATGACGGACCTTGTGTTAATAACGACGGTCGCGCTTTAATGCTACCACCGAATCCAATGCGCCCCAACTGAGAAGACCCAGCGAAACAAACTCAGTGGGTTCATCTTCTACCGGTTTCAACACGACCCAGTTGAGACGGTCCGGCGAAACATACTCAAGCGGGCATGAACACGGGATTTGGTCGAATTAGAGTAAGTAATTATTTAGTTGGCATGCTCGCATTCGCATGGTCTAATAGATATTCCTTCGGAACGACGAGATGAGGTGGCGATACAAAATACTTAATACAAGTATATCTTGGGACATTATTTACACACGGCCATCAGATCCCAAACTAAACAGTGCTTGAACTATGGAAACCAAATAACTGATATACTACATATACTACTTTTCTTTTGTAAATACATACTTATATAGATAATTACACCCAGACTCAGGACAAACAGACATGTTCATGCACACAAATATCTGTCCTGAGTGGGAGTCGAACCCACGACCTCCGGTGTGAAAAATAAAGCATTTGCCAACCACACCAACAGGTCAGTCAAAGCGTATACATAAGTATATTTGCAGTATCTATACTACCTATATAACTTTCTTTGAAATCTTTAAAGCAAACATCTTTAAAGCAATCTTTAAAGCAAAAAATCCATTGTAAAGAATCGTGGACTTAAAATGACACATTAATAGATCGTTAACGAAAGAAATATACTCCAATCTACATAATTTTAATGTAACTTCTCTACTCTTCAGGAAAATGGCATCATTATTTAAATTTTCTCTTCGGGAAACATCGGGATACTTATCTTGAAAGCCCTAATCTATTCGGGATCAGAAAATGTTTGGAAACTTGTGATCGGTGCTTTCCATAACATGGCATCATGGGTTTACCCGGAAAGATAAATAGAGATATGTATAATCAACGCTAAGTCGGTGATGTCGACTTTATTACAAGGTAGAAAGAGCGGTATTTGTAGCGCAATTATATCAACTAAAGTGCTGCGAACTGCACAACTTGTAAACATGATTGTAAACGTGCTTTTTGCGATGGACGGGCACGTTGGAGTGGTTGGTAGATGCTTGCCTTTTACGCTGCAGGTCGTGGATTCGATTCCAACCCAGGACAGGTATTTGTGTGCATTTGTTAATATTTGTTATAGGTATTAATTAATAAACTACCTAACTAATATGTTTATCTTTCTCAATATAGCGTATGGTTAAGCCCTACAGCATCTTACTAAACGAACCCTGCGTCATTCATCATGATCATGGCCACCCCCAAAGGTTTCTATAACATTGCCTTTAACACTGCGCTTGGCATGCGAGTTAGTGACCGCAGTTAGGTGTTAGCTAGTACACAGGTGGCGCTGTTACCCGACTTCCTGGTGTATCCATTAGTCGCCTTTTACGACACCCAAGGGATGGTGTGGGTTAGCCTTGTTATTATTTCTAGACCGGAAATCACACGGCTGCGCCATTAAGATGGTAGCTAGTACATGGGTGAGGCTGTTACCCGACTACCTGGTGTATCTCTTTGTCACCTTTTACGGTGACCACGGTATGGTATGGGGTGGCCGTTATTTTTTTTAGCCAGAAACTATACGGCTGCGCCAATACAACAACGTCTTCAGGGTGCTGATGCGGCTGCCTCGCTACTGTAGTGCGTGTGTGATGTTTGTGGAGGCTCGGACGGACGGCTTTTTTGCAATTATATGCAAGAAAGTAGCCTCCTTACTACGTGTGAAAGGTAGTAGTAACAGTATCCTTCAGATGATTGTTACTCGTGCGGATTGCCCAATCCAACACAAATGGATGCGTCTTACGATGGGTGTTGACTAACATAGTTTATAAGATTTTAGTAACGCAATTGCGCATGATTTAATTTATTTATTGGTATTTTATGATTAATTGTGATATTAATTTTTATTACTTATGGACTATTCATATCTGAAATAAACTGATTAATAAAAAAAAAGAATAAAAAAGCTATACTTTTTATCCTCACAAATACAACAAACACGTTAACAAAACCGTATTATTAAGCACTTGTAAATACACCAGATATTATTTAGAGGTGGTGAACCTTTACATTTCGCTTTTTGTGCAAATGAGAGCAAAGCTTATTAACCTAATTCCGGTTTGCGAGAACAAAACCAAGAGAGGAAAGTTCCGGAGCTTTTAAGTTTGATGATTTCAAAAATGAAAGAATTTTTAAACGAAAGCACCTATTAATCTGATTACGGTTTTTTAGAGCTCTATTTTTGTACAGTCGATTTTTTAGAGTGACTAATGTGGGTAGGTTTTAAGAGGATCAGTTCATCAACCTCTTCAGTTTAGTCATCATCATCATCATGTCAGCCTAATGACGTCCACTGCTGGACAAATGTCTCCCCAAAAGATTTCCACAATGGAGTTATGTCCATACTTTGGAGGAATATGCCATAATCGCCACACTTGGCAGACGGGTTGGCGATCGCATTAACATAGTTATAATACTCAGGAGAACGCTGCTGCCCATTCTCTGGTATATATTCCCTCGGGACGACTTCTACTTCGCCCACGGGATGAGATGGGGTGACGATATTCTTTATGGCCGTCAGACACACGGCTCTCCAGTTAAGTAGTAACGTTTTATTCTAACATTGGAAGAAGCAACCGTCTTAAAGATTTTTTGACTTAACTATACACCATCCATGTCGATGTTAAAAACACCCTGATAGTCTTCTTCCACATGCACCATTGTCCCAGGAATGGCCTACACAAGACGAGCACATAGAACAAGCGTCAGGATATTGGAATTGTTTGTCGCCCGTACCTCAGAGAGCACGAAAAACTATCGGTCTAAAACTTGCGCGATGGATAGCTAGATTAAGAACAAGCATTAGGAATGTGAGTGAATAGAGAATGGAACTGTGTAGTCGTACACATTCCGGTCGAGATGGACCACCATAACCTAGTTCGGCCCCGGAGCACTATTACTATACATATAACATCGTCATTGTAAGTGTATGTGTATGTGTGTGTGTGTGTGTGTGCGTGTGTGTGCGCGTGTGTGTGTGCGTGTGTGTGTGTGTGTGTGTGTGGGTGGATGTGATGCATAGGAATTTCTGAGTTAGAAATAGAAGTGCAGATATAAGGCTTTCTAGTTACTGCGAACAGATAGATACACACATTGATCGTAATTTAGCCATAACTAAATATACACAAATATTCTTTCATAACTATTTCTTTTGCTTACAATATTCCATTACAGTGCTACCTATTTCCAACCCTCACGATACTATTTTATTTACCAACTATTTTACTATAACTTCTAAGAACAGCTGTGACATAAGTGATTGTTATATTATAACAGTTTTTTGGAACTGTTATTTACATCAAACAGTTACGTTATTTTACTTGTTACTACCAATTTCTAATTTCTCACCCCCAGTACATTTTCTTTTTGACTTTTTTTAAACATATGTGTATGTAATTACCACAATCATAATAACTTAAGTCTTTGAAGTCTTTTATGGTGCGATATATAAGCTACTAAAACAAACTTTGCGGCGATATCAGAAAACTGATATCAGACGATAGACGATATCAGTAAAAAAATGTACAACCATAAAAGAAAATTGTATCGTAGCAGTATTATATAAATTTCAGGCTATGTAATTGACAGAATTGCTTGGGATTCAGTCGTTGTAAATCAACGCGATAAATTTGATTTATTACGTTGATTTGTTATCTCGTTGTGATTGAACTTAAGTTTCTACTTTGTGAAAGAGGTTTCATTAAGTAATGAATTGAACTCGATTTTTTTTTGTTACACATGGGTAAATTTTGTCAGTTTTTTTCGGATGCATGGTAGGATTAACTCTGCTGACGATTCGAATACATTTTCATCTATTTTCATTTAATCTAAATATAAATAGATAATATAGATAAAACTCTTTATTTTACACCTTAAGAAACAATAGAAACTGAGATAATATAACAGTACTATTGGCGGCCTTGTCACAAGATATGATCTGTTCCATGCAAGTCTAAGCCTAAATAATGTTACAATTAATACAATTAAATGATTTATTTTTATATTCTTTGTTACGTAAGCATACATTAAGTTTGCTGTTCCTAAGTATAGCATCGGTTTAAATTAATATACACTTTAATATTATTGCTTAATGGAGTTATACATTATAGAAAAGACACGGGTTGATCCATATCTAACCACAAATCCCAATGATTTGAATATTTACTTTATCCGTTTAAATCCATTTTAGACGAACTTTTCGAATTTCATTTTACTTGATTCGGCTAATTTAGTCTCCAAAATACTACGTCACGTGTCTACATAGAAATTGAGAAAAACAACAGTAAATATAAAAGCGGTATTTACATAGATAACGAAATCTAAATGACTATTGAAGGAGAGGATTTTTTCCATATCATTTTATAAAGAGGTTAAACGCTCCTTCAAGGGTCAGATTTAGAGTTATAATATGATGATAAAGAAATACATGAAAATATACCTTTATTATCGTTGGGTTGTCGCCCAAACTGAAGAAAACCTTAACCTTACAGTGGCGATTTTCAGCACATATGGAAAAAACGTGGGCGGTCGGAAGGTACCCTGAATAAAGTTTCTGTATGAATTCGTTTCAACATAGCAATGGAGGAATATAACTCAAGTAAAAGCAAACAAATAAGTTTCTACAGAATTTTCACGTATTTAGTGTTGAGGCTAAATAACCAGCCGCGCACATTGCTCGTATAGTAGAGTCTCAACAATATAAAAGAAATTAAAAGACAGAAAATTATAGCTGACCCGGCAGACTTCGTACTGCCTCAATCGATAACTAAAAGACCTAAACTTTTGTCTTAGAAAACGTTTATTTCGGAAAAAGAAAAGTGCTGTTTTTGGGTTTTCCCGGTAATTATTCTAATTTTTCACAACCTTCCCTAGACCTCCACGGACATTTCAAGACCTAGATAAGATAAATCCGGTCGTTCTCGATTTTTAGTGAGACTAACGAACAGCAATTGATTTATATATATATAGATAAAGCTATTTCCTTACGTGATTGGTACAACAAGCCATAGGTACAACTAAAGCACCGAAGGTCTATCCATAACTTCTTGACTCCTAAAATATTTAACAACTTAGATAAAACCAACTTGGCACTGAAAAAAAATATTTAAAGTTAGCGATAGTATAATAATTTGAAATGTGTAGATGGATATAAGATTCAATAGATAACAAATTATAGACTTCGTTCCAAAATGAGTTTACAAGATGCGTACTTTAAAGAGAACACTGAAACTAATAAGCAAAATCTCATTGCAATAAGATACTTATTACTTATAATTGTAGTAGGATACCAGCTAGAGAGGCTTTTAGAGGCTTTGATATACCTTAACGACCAGCCGAATGTCCTGTAATAACTACCCGGGCCGGGTGGCGTGACCGGTGAAGACTTGCCTTTCACGCTGAAGGTCGTGAATTTGATTCCCACCCAGGACAGATATTTGGGTGCATCAACATATTTGTTTATATGTATTTTCAAAAGAAATGTAGTATATCGGTTATCTGGTTCTCATAGAACAAGCTCGGCTTAGTTTGGGATCAGATGGCCATGTGTAATTAATATCCCATGATATAATTCCTATTATTATATTATTACTATAACGTGCCCTTCAGATCATAGAGACACAAGTTAAGCCACTTATCAGCAATCTGACCTCATAAGTACTTAATTTTATCCAACATTTTGTAAACCGCATATTAATTCTTGTCAGGCTATTATTCTAAAAAAAGAGATACTTTCTAAAAATACAACCTACAAAATCTAGGCAACATTTACCCAAACCTTTCCTCATAAAACCAGACGCACTTCAGAATTTCCAGATACACCTTTGGGAGCGATATTTACTGTATACACTGCCTACAGAAGCGGCCAACGTGAAATAAGACATTCAAATTGAATCGAGATAAAAGCCGATAGAAATATCTGAGTGGGTTATTTATATTCAAAAGAGAAATGTACAAGTAGATTTCCAACCGAACCGTTTAACAAAATTAGTGGCTCAAATTTTTAAACAAAATTTCCGGTTATAGTCTAACGTTTAAGGTCTAATGAAATAACTATGAAATAATTTGTATCGAAAAGGCGTGGCCAATTAAGTATCTAATAGTAATTTCACTACGAATCTGGTTTTTTTGACTGAACGACGATTATAATAAAATCGTAGGAAAGTCAAAACTGTACATTGAATATTTTTTTGAAGGATACCTGGGGCGTGTATTACAATCAATATCGAAGCCAAAAATATAGTTTTTAGAATTTTTCTCTGTTTGCCTGTATGTATGTCTGGGCTAAACTCAAAAAGTACTGCATGGATTTACTTCAAATTTTGCATGAATATTACTAAGAGATCGGGTCAACATATAACATATTGTTACTTATTATCACGCTATCGCCTATGGGGGATGAGCTGTGGTAGTTTATAAAGTTACGCGGTACGCGGGCAAAACCGCGGCGCACAACTAGTACTTAATAAAAAGAAATGGCAGAGCACGCAAAATAATTAGTTGTAAAGGTAAATTTTAGATATCTTCATCCTTCCCACATCATATTTTACGTAGGGATCTCAATTATTTTTTAATATAAATACAATACTTGTTTGCTTTTATTTTGTCATATTGAGTAAAAATGAGAACTAACCCGACTACTACAGCTAAATCAAAAATAAGTTATATGCTCAAGAAATATTTGCCACTAGTTCTATTCGAAAATTTTGGCATGCACCTTATTTTAGAAGGCCCTTGGGTAATTGATGTAATAGCTGATATAAAAATGAATATTTTGTTTGAGGTAAATAACCAGTTTAATTGTATTTAGGTGATACAGAATCGTACAAACGGAATGGACTGATTTTGCTTAATATTTAATATTGGGTTACGTAACACAAACGAGGCCTAATATGAGCTTTTGTGCTACGATTTTTGTCAAATTGATAGGTTTTATTTGATACAAAAATGAGTTTTAAATAAATTTCCCATTTTAATTTTTATAAGTAACTTATGGAGTTAACTATCTAGTAGAGCTTGTTCGTATTTTAGATTTTAGAAGTAACCATGTATAGTTACAAAAAATTTACAATTTCGTAAAGTTTGGAATAATTCGCCAGAAAATTATTTAGCAACACGTTAGATCTGGTGTCACGTGTGGCGCAACGGCTAAGACAGTCGCCTCGCCGCTCCGTGTCGCGGGTTCCAGTCCCGCGCCGGACAACTATTTGTGTGACCCATAAATTATTGTTCTGAGTCTGGATGTAATTTGTGTCCGTCTATTATTTGTTTGTAAAGTACCCCGCGGCACAGGGATTAGATTCGTTGGGTGGGTGTTGACTTTAAAAAAAAAAAAAAAAAGACTTAAATAGCATACACTAAAATTGGTTATCAAGAATTACTTAATTTTGGTACACATTAAAAGAATTCCAGCTCTAGCTTATTACAATTTACATAATTAAATTTGTTAGTTAATTTCTTCAAAGTAAATATCTCACAGGTACTCGCTAAGAACTCGATAATAATTTTAATTTAGTAAATTGAATTTCTATGAGGTGTATAAGAAATTTATTAAAATATATGCATATCATATTATAATAATAATATCCATATATTTTTGGTTTACATTTATCTTAATTTAAATAAATTTGAAATGTCAATTATAAGATAAATTACAAAACTTAAAATTACAAAATAATACATAATTATTGTTAAAACTATATAAATTTATTAGTAGAGTTACTTTTATAGTCATTAAAATTACGTTAAATATAAATAGCAAAATAAAATAACTTTAAAAATCGCTTTATTTACGTAAACACAGAGGTCTATTAATATTAGTGGTTGAAGTCTTCTTTTAAGCGTTTAATAGCTTGTGCCAGGAGATTTCGTTCTTCCATATTAAAAAAGAGTTTACATTTTTTAATGGTTTCTTATACAATTTAAAATAAAATTAATATAATACATACAGAAGAAATAAATGAAAACAATATAAAAATACATTAAAATATCAAGCTTGTCTGCTAGTGTTCATGTGTGTCAGTGTGTACGTATGTATTATGTTCAAAAAGGGTGTGAGTGTGAAGAGAAGACTAGATTTATTTTACATATTCCAGGAGTTTTTCAGTTTCTTCATATGTTAATTTTCTTAGCCACTGCGTTATTATGATTTTGCAGCTATTTGTAGCATTTGGGTTAATACCAAGAACTTTATCTATACATATAATAAAATCTTAGGAAAGTCAAAACTGTACATTGAATATTTTTTTAAAAGGATACTTGGGGCGTGATATACAATCGATATGGAAGCCAAAAATATAGTTTTTAGAATTTTTGTCTGTGTGTCTGTTTGTCTGTATGTATGTCCGGGCTAAACTCAAAAAGTACTGAATGGATTTACTTCAAATTTTGCATGAATATTACTAAGAGGTCGGGTCAACACATATTATCACGCTATCACCTACGGGGGAGGACCTGTGATAATTTATAAAATTTAACGTGGGTAAAACCGCGGGGCACAGCTAGTACAATTTAAAATAATAAATACAGAAACAATATAAAAATACATTAAAATATCAAGCTTGCCTGCGAGTTTTCATGTGTGTCAGTGTGTACTATGTATGTGTTATTATGTTCAAAAAGCGTGTGAGTGTGAAGAGAAGTTTTTCGGTTTCTTCATATGTTAATATTCTTAGCCACTGCGTTATTATGGTTTTGCAGCTATTGGTAGTCTTTGGGTAAATATCAAGAACTTTATTTATTTAACCGGTTTTACCCGCGTTAAACTTTTGCCAGCTTTATCAGCTCCTCCCCCGTGGGTGAAAGTGTGATAATATGTAGCTTATATGTTGACCCTACCTCTTAGTAATATTCATGCAAAATTTAAAGTAAATTAAATAAAGTAATAAATATATATATATATATATATATATATATATATATATATATATATATATATATATATAATTTAAAAGTGTGTTAGGTGAGTTGGAAACTATTGATGGATTACTTGGCATAATATGCCGTAAGGTTTTAAACATCCACATAAATTTTCGGATTCACGCGCTAATTAGTTCTAATTGGTGGTACTAGGTAAGTTTCTGATCAATCTGGTTACCAAGATATTTAGTGTTACGAACTAAACTAAAAATAAAGAATGATGAGACAAATTGGTTTCAAAATTTTGTTACTACTACGTTTATATTGGTATTTAATGAGATTCAGTCTGGTCAATTTCAATTTTATAGTAATTTTATATTAGCTGTGGATGTCTGTGAATATTATTCTTAAATTCCAAGACTTACTCAGTCAAAGGTAAAAGGGTCGTCTCTATCTAAATACTATTCAGTTAAATAGAAGCAATTATTTACCAGAACACTTTTTAGCTTTCTATTTAAAACCGTAAAAACGTCTTTGTTTTTTTATATCATTTGGTTAGTTATTTTATATTTTTAAAGCCATTAATTTAATTATGGACTTTCATTGAAAATTTTTATTCGAGACGGTGAAATATCTAACCTTTTTTTAACTTTTTATGACGTGTAATTATATGTGGCATTGTTTTTTTTTAATTTATATGTACGAGATGTTTCTATGGTGTACACGTGATGACAAAGACATTAATCATCAGAATGCACATTATATTTGGAAACAGCGATATTTCCGTTTTAGCCACACCACTACGCCATCATATATACACGTAAGCACGGCACGCGTAATTAAAGGTCAAAAGACGTCTGAAACACCACGTGCCTAAACCACAAACAAATAATATCAAAATTTGCTCTACCACAAGTCACATTTAAAGTTTTCTACAGTATTGAGTCTATTTTTGGAACATTATCACTATTTTTAAATACAAAGACACATAAGTCGTGTAAATAAAGAGGGCTTTGTATTTTTTTATATTTTAGGAACTCCGTTTGCAAGTCTTAATCGACTCGAGCATGTTTGTTTTCTCATTTCTGATCGCACATGTATTATTTTATTCGGACAAAAAATTTGGGGGTAAATTTACGGCTCGATATAATGTGTAGAAACCTGGAGTCAGTAAATTGTATGTTTCAAATAACGCGTACTTGCTAAAGCCAAGCTCATAGCTAGCTTTCAACAGGGAGATATTAAAGGGAATATTTAATGACCGATGTATATCAGGATACGTACGCTGCGCTGGTGCAACATTATTCCCTGCATAGTACTTATTACCTCGAAACATACCAATTGTCCATGGGTGGCTCGGTGAGCGCGGTTGATGGTCATTTGAAGTATAATAAAATTTGCCCAGGGGCGCTACCGGCTAAGTCACCGAAAATCGATTTCTTAAATGGCGTTCAAATAAATAAGGTTTAAAATTACTTAATCAATCGTTAAATCGGTTTCAACGTTGACTTTCGATTCCGTACCATTTATGACGTCACATGTGCTCATGGAAGCCGATTTAACGATTGATTAAGTCATTTTTAACCTTTATTTATTTGAACGCCATTTAAGAAATCGATGTTAAGCGACTTAGCCGGTAGAGCCCCAGTTCAACCGCATGGACAGGTTATGTTTTATTCTTCACTTATGTTTAGCAATGTTTTGTGATGAGATAATATTTATTTATTGGACTCAACTTAATTCTACCATTACAGGGAACCTAATGCGATATAATAAATAACAAAAATAAAATAAAAAACAAGTTGGAGATCGTTAATGTAAATTTTTTTTACGTACTACGTAACAGCAGTCGTAACCTTTGACTGCCTCGTTAGTCTAGTCGGTGTTGAGTTCAACTTCTGATAATGAGGTCCTGTGTTCAAATCCCGAGTCGAGCCAAAAAGTGATATAGGCATTTTGGTGTAAATAAAAAATTCTCAGTTTCGGCCCGTAGTTTGGAAATTGACGATATTAACACCCTATGCCTCGAAGAAAACTTAAAGCCGTCGTTAATCTATCTGAACTCTTTCCCTTCGTCTCGCTATTAGTTCCATCGGATCATGAGAGTGACGGGATAGAAAGTTCCCCTGTATTTGCGCACACGCTTATGCGTGGGACATATTATAGAAGTATGTCCCGCGCATATGGCTAGTCTACATTGAGACTGGTCGTCTCAATGTAGACGCCATTCTGCCAGGACGAAATTATTACATAATCATAATAATAAAATTTCAACAATTTATAGGAAATTTTGTACACTCTATAGGTACATTTTAGACAATCTCATTGATCACCGTTTCCACGAAGATGATCTTGAATAATTTATTCTTCTTCACTCCCTACATTATCAACATTGCAAAATAATATATCACTGTTTCTCAGGGGACGTGTTCGTATTGCTTCCTTCATTACTGAGTAATGAGTTTTCGCGATAAGATCCACTGAAACTGAGGTATTTTGGTAATATATTAAGACATAGTCTGATTTGACACATACTAATGATATTATATTTATAGTTCCGTACTACAAAAAGAAAATAAGGAACTCTCATAAGATCACTTCCTTTACCACCTGTTTGTATGTTAGTACCCGTTTTATGAGTTACGCGTAGAGGTATTAAGTTGAAATTTATGAAAATCTAAGTCTAAAGTACTATATTCCAAAAATAACGTTATTAAGCTTAACACAATTAGCAATAAGATTTCTTAAGCTGCATATTGTGACTTAAGCATATATTTATATACTACCTTAAACTATAAGCCAAAACTTATTGTATACATCAAATCTTTTTGTATACTATAATGTATTTTAATCACCGTTTAAATTTAAATATGATATATTCCAGGACAATAATATTCTATGATTTTTAATATCACTCTCTTTCACTTTCTATCTCGCTCACTCTTTACTAAAATAGTAAGTTAGTAGGGCGAGTAATAATTGTAGCAGTTATTTTTTTGTTATTAAATTTTTATTTTATTTTATTTTTAACTAGCTGTGCCCTGCGAATTTACCCGCGTTAAACTTTATAAATTATCACTGCTTCTTCCCCGTAGATAGCGTGATAATTTGTAGCCTATATGTTGACCCAACCTCTTAGTAATATTCATGCAAAATTTGAAGTAAATCCATGCAGTACTTTTTGAGTTTAGCCCGGACGTATACAGACAAACAGACACACAGACAAATTTCAAAAACTATATTTTTGGCTTTGATATCGACTGTAGATCACGCCACAAGTATCCTTTAAAAAATATATTCAATGTACAGTTTTGAATTTCCTACGATTTTATTATATGTTTATATGAAGTTTTAATATCTAATACTTATTTTCTGAATATAGATAAAAATTTACGTGTGTATTACACGCTAAAAACTATATGCCAGAACTCACTTATACAGACTGATTTAAGGTATGTAAAGACGATAGAATGTTGATGTTCTTTGTTTGAATAGAGTGTTGCTGAATTGATTTGAATGTGAAATGACGCTTAATACCGATTAAGCACTTCAGTATGTAGGTATATATACTTATACTTGACAAAGATACAAAGTAGGCTACAGTTTTATCAGGTACGATACGCTTATATTAGATACTTGGGTTACTTGGGCCATAACATACACTTGAACTTGTCCAGCTCACAATAAGTAGTAAGGTCTAAGCTTAAATTTAAGCAACTAGAATAATATTAAGCGGATAGACTATTCCGTTCGTTTTTCCTGTCTTATTACATATGTAATTTTTGTGGAGTCCTCATACAGTTGCAGTAATAGTAGTAAATACATATTTTATTAAATTAAATACTATATGTTTCAAATTTAATACTTTATTATAAATTTATAGACACTTAGCCTTTAGCACTTTTTATTTGGAGGCAAAGAGCAACTTTACAGGGAGGCGTTGAAGAAATGTATCAATAAATTTTAGTTACATCTACATAATATCAGGATAGCCCAATTAGTGTGTAGTTGACGGCATAGACTATCACAACCCCATCTCATCCCGTGGGAGGCGTACAATTCGACACAAGAAAATACATCCCAGAGAATGGGCAGCAGCTTTTCGCTGAGTACTACGAACATCATACTGCGATAGCCAACCCGTTTTATAAGCATATCGAATATGTCAAAGCCCCCCCAAAATGATTGTGGAGATCTGGGGGAGGCTTTTGTTCAGCAGTGGACGTGTTTCGGCTGAAAGGATGATATATTAGGACATATACTGGACACAAAAAAAGGGATACCTTCCGCCAGATAGAAAGATGAAATCGTTAAAGCAGTCTGGCCCAACTGAAGACAGATAGCGTAATCTTTCTAAAAAAAACCTATTGAGGGGTTCATGTAGTTGTATGCACCCTAAAATTAAGTATACCTATTATTAAAAATAGTTTAAATTAAACTACTACTACTAACCTAATCATTTCAGTTATTTCATATTTTCTCTACACTAATCAATGATATGAAAAGTTTTGTTATACCTTTTTATTTATTATCTTATTATAATAGTGCTTAGTAAGATGATCTCCATAGCCAAAAATCATAAAGGTAAGGTATACATAGTTGAATTTAGCGAAGCCTGCACAGGCAAAGACAATTCGACCGTATTCTTTCTCAAGTTGAGATACCATTATGTACCGACTTAATTATGAAAGGTCACTGACACTTCAATAATTAACTTGGTACATTATTTAAAAAGGGTTCCCTAGTGTAATCTACAATATTATTTTGATTCATATAGCGACGTTCCATTCCATTCTCAAGTGACTTTATTTCAGTTCAATTTACTAAAGTTTGCGAATTTTATAATTTGATTGGAAGTTCCATTGATGTGATGAATAAGTGTGTTACAGTTTCAAACGTATATTATAACTTTGATCAATTCAAGAGATCACATCGGCAACTAACTAATATTGTACATTGCTGGCCAGTTTTTATTAAAGTTTTCAAACAAAATATTTAATGGAAAAACAATAGTTAGAGTAAGGCAATAATTTGTAATCATGTAACATGATCACACAAATCTCACACAAATCTTTTCTTTCTTTCTTTTCTTTTTAAAAAAAAGACAACGGCCGCATTAGAGAATCTAATCCCTGTATCGCGGGGCACTTTACACACATATAATAGACGGACACAAATTACATCAAGACTCAGAACAACTATTTATGGGTCACATAAATAGCTATCCGGCGCGGGACTCGAACCCGCGACACGAAGCGGCGAGGCGACTGCCTTAGCCACTGTGCCACACGTGCAGTCAATAAATATGTGTATGTAAATAAATATATGTACATTTATCTTATATTCGTAATCTGTCTAAAACAATTTCTGATAACCACATTTTTATTCGCGTGAGCATATCTTCATATGCTCGTATTACAGCAAATCAAACCCGCAAGATTAATCATAAAATATAACTCATTAAACATACGTAATGCTAATGCGTAGGTACTCAAAATAGTTTAAATTTAGAGTATCACTTATGTTCAGTATTATGTTCATATTTAAAGAGTATTTTTAATTTCAATAAGTTGTAGAAGGGTATTACTAAATAATAGGTCTTTACCTATGAAATTGCCGTTTTGTATGAAAAAATTTAAACGAATTTTTTTCATGAATTTTTTTATTTGTATTAATCGAAGTAATCACCCATGCAATCAATGCATCTTTGCCATCGCAGTGGCAGTTTATTGATGCCCTTCTTAAAGAAATCAGCTGGACGGGAGGCAACAAATTCTTCAAAGGCATTTTGTACTGCCTCTCGGGTATTGAATTTTTTTCCCGCCAAGAAGTTATCCAAATTCTGGAAAAAGTAGTAGTCTGTAGGCGCAAGGTCTGGTGAGTAGGGCGGATGACGGAGAGCTTCCAACCCCAGTTCTTGCAACTTGGAGACCGTCTGCTGTGCAGTATGAGGTCGCGCGTTGTCGTGCAGGAGCAGCGGAGACGAGCGATTGACCAATGCTGGTTGGAGATGCGCCAGCTTCTCCATCATTGTGCTCAGTTCTTCACAGTACACATCTGCAGTAATGCTCACCCCGTTTGGTAAGAAGCTGTGATGAATCACACCGGCGCTAGACCACCAAACAGTGACCATCACTTTTCTAGGGGTAAGTTTTCGTTTAGGGCATTGTTTAGGTGCTGAACCAGGATCCAACCAACTTGCTGAGCGCTTGCGGTTATCAAACAGAATCCATTTTTCATCGCAGGTAACAATGCGGTTCAAAATTCCTTCATTTGTGTGTCTGTTGAGCAGTGCAAGGCACGTCTCGACGCGTACTTCGCGCTGGCGATCATTGAGTTCGTGGGGCACCCATTTGTCAAGCTTTTTTACCTTGCCAATTTGACGCAAATGGACCAATATTGTTTTGACGCTAACGTCGAAAGCTGCTGCTAATTCAGCCGTAGATTGTGTATCATCAGCTTCCACAACCGCCTTTAATTCGTCATTGTCGACCAAAGTCTTCGGACGACCGCGAGGTTCATTTTTCAGGTCGAAATTTCCAGAACGGAAGCGAGCAAACCAATAACAGGTGGTGCGTTGGTTTGTAGTGTTAGCTCCGTAAACGTCGTTGATGTTGCGTGCCGCTTGTGCCGCGTTGCTGCCACGACGGTACTCATATTCCATAATTACTCGAATTTTTAACGTATCCATGATGTCGAAAAAGATTGAAATTCGATGAAAATGTAACACTAATCAATAAAGAAATGACTACTTTTGGAAAAAAGAATCCATGTTTTTAAAATAAAATTAATTTGAAATTAGAATTCTTAGCCAAACAAAAATTATTTTGATTTGAAATGGCCAGTACTGCAGAACGGCAATTTCATAGGTAAAGACCTAATATTAATTTAATTTAATCTTAGTAATACGTTTCTACAACTTCCCATAAAATATAACCACATGAAACATATGTATACGATGCTAATACGTATTAATCGCTGTGCTATACATGCCAAAGCGCAGCGATTAAAGTCTTGCTGCTACAACACCCCGAAGAAGACAACTATTTGTATGTTAACTTTGTATCAGTGAATTGAATGTGTGTAAAGTCCAAAATTGTTAAACAAGATCTTACTTAGGGTGTAGTCTTTAAGAACAATGGCTAGATAAAGCTTATATCTTAATATAACTATTTCTCCTTAAAATCTTGGAAATTCTAAATTTGATATTATAAAACTATTGCTGCCTTTGTTTTGTTCATTATTTTGGCAATTGATAAATAAAATCTAAAAGGGGCCGTGCATTTTTTCTTAATCTACCTATGCCCAGGCTCATTCTTATCAAGAAAATACTATCGGTACCTGAAACCATTTTTTATGATACAATATAATCTAGATTGGGTACCCACATTCTCATTTACATTATTGAGAGACAAAAAAGCGTATTATAAAATTTCGTATGCTCATAATACAGTCAAGAAAATACGTGACGTGCCAAATAATCTTATGAACCGAGAAAGATCTGGCATATTGCCACAAGAGACTAACTTTTGAGCATAAGGCTTCGCGGTTATCTGGAATCAATATATCAAGATAACACATTCATTCATCTTAACGGTTATGATTCCCTTGCGCAAATGGAATGGCATTTAAAATTAAACCACGAAGGTATTCTCCTGGATATAAAACCTAATGTATTCAAATTACTTATACTTTGGAAGTACTTTTCTATATTTTTAGGATCGACAAGTATAAGTTTTGTATCTGTACTAAACACCATACATTAGAAGAAAGAAGATATAGCGCACTTGGTAGATGTATGTACATAATATGTCATTATCATGACAAATATCCTAGAAGGCGAAGTAGAAGTTTCATGAATCAAATAATGGATATAGATCAAAACGTGTGCCAAACATAGGCATGAATTCAAGAAATACAAACGAAATCAATAGCTTGATCACTGAATATTTTTTTGATAAGACATCGCCCGCATTAGGGAATGTAATCCCTGTGTCGGGGACCCTGTGTCGCGGGTACTTTACAAACATAATTATAGACGGACATAAATTACATCCCGACTCAGAACAACTATTTATGGGTCAAACATAGTTGTCCGGCGTGAAACTCGAACCCACGAAACAAAGCGGCGATGCAACTGTCTAAGCCGCTGCGCCACACGTGCATTCAATTCAAGTCAAATATCATAATAATAATAAATTAGCATTAATAAAATCATTCTCAATTTACATTGTCTTCATTAATAAAAAAGCTGATTAAGTCAAAGTTACGTTCACTGCTGGTGTGAAAAGATTGTTTATTGGTTATTGTTGATTTATTAATAGAATACTAGTGACAAGACAAAAGAACTCATTGACAAGGAGTAAGTAGAAGAGTTTTGTACCTAGTTAACAACAGCAATCTTCATTTTAGGAATAAAAGATTGCTGTTGTCTGCGTTCTTGCAATTTTTATCGTTATTTCTACACTTATTTCATTTTTTGTTTTCGTTTTTTATGATAACCTAAAGTTTTTTTAGGAACTATCATCTATTAGCATATTCTCATAGACGAGTTAGTACCCTCACCGGTTCGTAAACCACTGGTGTCTGGGACAGCCTAATTGGTAAAATTTCTGGACGTCTTAGTGGGGCATGATAAGCTGTCGATTCCAGAAGTAGTTAGTACATGAGGAGCAAAGTAACTACTGCCTACAAGAGCCAGTAATATATTAAACAACTAGTGACATTTTTTTCTATATTTGTTAAGTGATTTTGTTTATATAAGTGATTAGACGCTTAATCAGCGGCATTGGTAAAACTTTTAATCGGTAGGAGATAAACATAAAAAGCCATAAAAATTGTATATACGCTACCTAACGTAACCTCGGTAAAATACAGCCACATATAAATCACAAGATATTTTTTCTATCAAAACATCACAATACTGCTAAATTGCGGGTTCTATACAAAATCAAGGACTGTCCGCTTTCATACAAACGTATATACGACAGCTTTATACAGTGGTCGCTACGTTTTGAGCAAAGGCATATTTTCTAATAAGCATTTGTATATTAGAACCCAACTTAGAATCTTATCTATTATTGGCAAATTTTTTCAGACAAAATTAAATGCTTTTCATGAGGGAAATTAAGTAAAAGAGGGGAGGCTACATTTTAGTTGATAATTAGTACTATATATCAATAGCTATGTAAATATTATAAGTACTGTCTAAAAGTGATAATTATGGTCTTAATTTCTTACTTATCGTGTGGGCAGTGCTTACCCTAGTGTCAGAGTTGTTCAAGCCGCCCAGTAGGTCTGCTTAACGACTGTTGCCTAAAGGCTACAACCGAGACCGACAGCTTAACGTGCCCTCCGAAGCACGGAGACGCTCATAAATTAAACCACTTTGGCGGTCACCCATCTATAGACTGACCAAGAGCCTAGTTGCTTGACCTCGCCAATAACTTACGGACCGGTGGGAGCATCTGGGTCTGAGCGCCTAGCTATAATTATGGTTAGAAAGTTATATTAATATAGAGTTTCATTCATTTCATCAAAATATCCAAAAGACAAAAATCAAACCCGGAGTTTCTATCTGGCTTTCTTCTCCGGTTCATAAACCCAGGTACCTAGAGAAAGCCGCAGGTTAGCTAGGCGTTGGTCTTTTAACACTTAAACAGTGATCCCTTGGTCCGTGCCAGTGATCAAACCTACTTTTAAAATGTATAATTCCGTCTTTATAGGTGGCTCAGGTAGTTATTGTTTAAACCAACTTGCTGGTTGAGAGCCTTTTGTATTCTACAACTGCTCGGTGTCGTCAATGTTTAATATAATGGTAAAAAATTGTAGCTAAGCAACTTGTTATTTTTTTAAGCATTTTTCAAAAATTTTCAGGACGGACGGTCTAATTCCAAAGTTAATAAAATGTTAGGTTTATAAAGTAAAATCTATCAATTCAGAAGAATCTTAGGCTTAGTTCTTAATTTTTATCCGCGTAATGATTAAATAGTTGGTAAACAGATCCAGTGGCTTCCCGTGACCCTTGCAAGATCATTTGTCCAACTTGTAGGGGGCCCACGCTGGGTCTTCCGGTTTGTAGGGTTCCTTGGGGATACCTTTGTCCAGCAGTGGACGTCTTTCGGCTGGTATGATGACGATGAAACAGATAAATGTTCTAACTATACGGTTTTAGTATCTCTTTGGGTTTCGAGATAGACTAATTTTAAACCGGTATTTAAATAAAACGAGGCTTGACTTCTATTTAGCATATAAGAGGGTTACATTTTAAATGTTTCTAACATTCAATTGATAATCAATTTACAATATAAATATTATAGGAATCCTATCCTTTTTATTCCTTAAGTTGTTCTCAAATATTATTGCTTCATTGTTTCCGCAAACTCCGGAAATAAGTTATTAAAATATTAATCGAAAGTTCAACGTAAATTTACATTGGTATTTCGGTACCCACTCTGTTATATTTTGGTGAAAATATTATTACGGAGATAAAGTAAAGTAAAATACTCTTTGCTGCTTACCTAAAAATACATTAACCTAAATTATAGATTCTTGTTCAAAAACGATGGCAACTTTATCGTTGCTGCCGAACTTTTCTTCTAGAACTTTAAGTTTGGAATAAATAATATATTAGAAAACAAAAAGTGCGTAGTGACGTGTCAACATCTAAATCTAACAGTAGTAGACAGTAACAGTACAATAAAATTATTACTCAGTTTCAATTTTAAGATAAATATTATACTGAAGTCATATGACCTCACACATGTCCAAATGAGAGCAGTATATTTAAGAAAGTCTTGATCCAGCAGGAGCCTACTGAAATTCCAGAATCGTATTGATTGGCTGAAAGGTAACAACCACAGATATTTCCAACTTCTTGTAAGAACGATAAGTATAGATACATAATTATAGTCACCAACCAAATATTCACACATCATTGTCATCATCATGTCAGTCAAAGATCACTAAATTATACGCCTGTCTTGACCTACTCTCCTCCGGTGGCTTCCGGCCAGCCTGACAAGATGGGTAGTCTACTTTCAGGCCTGTCCACGCTACACGTTTGTCAACGATACCTATTTGTCTGTTCACTGATTTGGTAGTAGAAAATAAAGCAATCATGAAAATATGCGCTTACATGCTTGAAAGATTGAAAAATTTTACCTAAAATCTGTTTTAAGTGTTGAAAGCATAAATAAAATGAAAAAATATAAAGTATAATGACGCGATATGGTTGCGTGGGATTGAGATTGTATCACGCGCATCTCAAGCTGCCTTCACGATTGGTGTATGTTATGTTAATTATCTTTTGTACGAATATTTAGACATGCTGTCGTGCCGAAACTGAAAAATAACTAGTTTCGAATGGTAAGGGGGTTGGCAGACACAAAGAATTTTGAAGAATTATTTTAATTTATCAACGTATCAAATACCGCAGTGCCTCTAGTTAAGAGTCTTCGACGAGTATGTATTGCCACAGATATATTACGACACAGAGCGTGGTCGCTCACTATGTGCCTCATAAAAAGGCTCATGGTTACTCAAAGGGCAATGGAGAGGGTTTTGAGTTCCCCTGCAAGATGGAATCGAATCAGAAATGGTGAAATCCGTAGACAAACCAATGTAACCGACTGAATTGCCAAGCTAAAGGGTAAATAGCTCGTAAAACTAATGGCAGAAAGGTACTCGGGTGGTGACCACGAACTGGAAGACGCAGCGTGAGTCTGCCTCAGCTGCATCTTCTGGTTCCCCTTCACGATGGACCGATGATCTTGTGAAGATCGCTGGAAGCCGGTGAATACGGGTAACGCAAAACGAACAATTTCAGAGTTCCTTGCCCGGCAGTGGCCTTTGTCAAGATTTTTATATCAGATTTTTGGTTTATAGAGTTTAACAGCGGCTGTCAATAAACTGATGATTATATAGACCATTTAAGAATATAATGTGCACCGTTTATTTCAATGACATTGAAATTATTATGAACAGTTTAATTTCAATTTCTAACTAGTAAATAAAATAAAAAAAGGAAACTTAACAAATAAAATAAAATAAAAAAGGTTTTTATTCACGTAGACTTTAAAAAAGCGCTTGTAAATAGTCAGAACATGTTTGTAGTAATATAGTTGTACACATTAGATATTATTTCTAGTAACATAGATATTTAGGTACATCTTGTATGAAAACATTTATAAAATTTATTTTATTACAGAAATGATATTTAGCTAGCTCGTATCAAGTTATTGTCAAGAGATTATGTTTAATTATCTAGTTTAAGTCTAATATTCTTACTACATATTGTCAATGGTTCTGTCTATATTAAAGGTATTATTATTATGACGGACCTTGTGTTAATAACGACGGTCGCGCTTTAATGCTACCACCGGATCCAATGCGCCCCAACTGAGAAGACCCAGCGAAACAAACTCAGTGGGTTCATCTACTATCGGTTTCAACACGACCCAGTTGAGACGGTCCGGCGAAACATACTCAAGCGGGCATGAACACGTGATTTGGTCCAATTAGAGTAATTATTTAGTAGGCAAACACAATATATGCTCGATCGGTTGTCTGAATGCTTATTATTTTAGATTATATTTAGGTATACAAAAGAAAAACTTCGAAACAATAACATTATTCATTTTGAGACAGAGCCAATAATTTTAAATTAAGTATATGATAGCAATCATTTACAGATAGTTCACGTAACACAGCAGATCAGTCATGTCTATATGGCTACAAGATCTCCAGCGAGCAATGTGCAGGTAGGAAGTGAGAGCCAGACGTCTTTTTCATCGATGTACTCTTTAGTGGTGTAATAACCCCTAGCCATAAGTACACGTTTAATATGTGTTTTAAAACTTGTGTCAGGCAGATCAGTAATTTGAGTAGGAAGCTTGTTATAAAACCTAATACAATTTCCTAAAAATGATTTATTAGTTTTGCTTACTCTAAAGCCTGGCATGGCTAGTTTGTTTTTATTCCTAGTATTTATATTATGCAGTTCACTTTTCTTTTTATAATTATGAATATTTTTTCTAACAAACATTATATTCTGATATAATTCCGATGGCACAGTAGGTATATTTATTTCTTTAAACAAATTTCGCAAAGAATCGCGACTGCCTAAACCATAAATGGCTCTGACTGCTCTTTTCTGCAATACAAAAATAGTACCTATGTCAGCCGCCGAACCCCACAGCAGAATGCCATACGACATAATGCTATGAAAGTACGCGAAATACACTAATCTAGCAGTTTGTTCATCTGACAATTGCCTTATTTTCCAGACAGCATAGGAAGCCGAACTTAATTTACCTGCTAACTTTTCATTCACAAAATGTAAGTCAAAAAAGAGTGTCTAGTTGTGCTATGTTTATAAAGTTGTCTTTTAAAAAATCCAGTAGCTACTCACTGCTTGCCCTAAAAAGTAACCCAGATAACGAAATCCCCTAACTAATAGCTTTTGTAAAGGAAAATGGAACAAGAATTAGTTATTATTCAAGAAAATTCTATTCCACGACCCAAAGAAGATTGAATTATTCATTCGCGTTATGTTCAGTCTTTAAATGAAGGCTTATTTTTAAGTTATTTACAATTATGTTATTTTTATTATACAAAACTATAGAATGATTCTTAGTAGAATAACTATTTTAAGCTGTTTTTACTCGTGTTATAATTCAGTTAATCTTCACAATCGTGTCACCTAGGGTCATTATTTCTTTACTCACAATTCAAAAAAGCTATATAACTATTGATAAGGTCTAGGTCACTCAAAGAGTGAATGTAGGACGCTAGTGGCCGCGGTGCGTTCGCGTTCGTACTCTCGTCCGGCGAGTGAGATAAATCGGTTGATGCGTACTGTTGCTACAGTCTCTAATAGTCTTGTCTTGCTCTATGTAATTGGTGATCTCGTCGATCGGATTGTCCAAGAAATTCTGGGATGGGGCGCTATTAACAATCCCGTAAGATCGGAGATCACGTAAACCCATCGGTCCTGTACCTTTTTTCTTTTATGTCATACGTCGACAGACGAGCAAGCGGGTCACCTGATGGTAAGTGATCACCGCAGCACATGTACACTCGCAACACCAGAGGAATTGCGAGTGCTTTGCCGGCCTTTAAAGAGTCAGCAAATGAATGTTGCTGACCATTCCCCCCCTCCCAATGAGCTCTGACGACCTTACTCACACGCAGAAACACAATATTAAAGTTATGAATGTTATTATTAAAGAATGTCTTCTGTAAGGTGGAGGTACATACCCAGTCGGGCTGCTCTTTGAGCAAATCAACGCTTTGCCCTACCTCTCTTAAACCTCAACTCTTTCCGGTCATGTCACTAGTCTTCCCATCGAATCATGAGAGTGGTGGACTAGAAAGTGCTGTGTGTTTATCCACTATAATAGCCGCCGTGAGCTAAATTCGTCCAGGATCAGATTGTTTCTGTACCGATTAAATTAATGCGGTCATCTACAAAAGATTTCTAAACCCAATGTACGGCTTAATACACACAAGACCTTTACCTATTACGTTCTATTAAAAACGAAATAAAGGTATCATGACAAAAGGCACCACATAAAAGAGGACACACACTGAGGACGCTAAAGAACACCCTTATCAGAATGCCTATTTTCATTGTAGTTGTCAGGCGGAAGCAGAGAATTGTAGACACCTATACTGGTTGAGTGTTCTGTCACCTTCCAAATTTATTTTTATTATTTCAGACGCTGTGGGAAATGTATGTGTAAGCAATATAACAATTTACATATTCTAAAGACAAATAAACGGGCACCAATATATTACTTATTTAGTAAGAAGTTTTAGAATAAAATAGTTTGAATAGTAAGCTATACATTATATATTTGAAATAAATAAATAATAAGAACTTAATATCGCGGTACAACTAACACACTGTCATCTGGTCCTAAACTAGTCAGAGTCTGTACTATGGGAACCAGGGAACACATAAACATACTTATATATTCATTTTAAAACTTTCGCGTATCATAATTATATAGCTTTGTTTACAGGAATTAAAATGATACTTGTTAATAATGTTGTATACTAATATTTTTGTAAATACATAGATATTATGAATAAAATACATCCAGAAACAAAGATTTGTTGACGGGCCTGTGGGCGTGGTTGAGATTAGTCGCCGTAGCCGAAATTCAACCAGGAACACATTGTTTCTGAACCGATTAAATGAATGCGGTCATCTAGAAAAGATATCTAAAGCCAATACTTAATACACACAAGGCCTTCCAGAGCAAAGCGCGAGACAGAATGATGTGAAGAGGCCTCATATAAGAGAGAATTGCAACTAGAGAAGCCAGCTGCAAGATCCGTATAATAAACTACTCCAGATATTGGTTGCAAGCTGTTTAACATAGTATCACGCTGATTTTGACGGTCACCGTAGCCTAGTTGGTAGTGCTCCTGCCTACGAAGCTGGTGGTCCTGGGTTCGAATCCCGGTAAGTGCAAATATTTGATTGATGAGCACGAATATTTGTTCCTGAGTCATGGATGTTTTCTATGTATTTAAGTATTTATCTATCTATATAAGTATGGTACCCTGATACCCATAGTACAAGCTTTGCTTAGTTTGGTGCATCCTAGCACCAAACTAAGCAAAGCTTGTACTATGGGTACCAGGGTGACATTGTCTCGAGATATTATTATTATTATTTTGCCAGAGATCACACTCCCAGTATGTGGTGAGCAGTTTGTTCATTACAGGAAGTTGAGTTCAGTTAGGTATATCAATGTTGTAGAAATTGGAACTCCACATAGTCAGATCTTATTGTATAGTATACCGTATACCATGAACTAATAAGAGCTTAAAGACTTACCCGACTGAAAACGTTAGACTTTAATCTAAGCATTAAGAAATAAGTAATTAAAATTGGATTCGCGCTATAAGACGATAACAATTTAATTACTTTATAAAGCTGCTTATTTCACAATGTATTTTAGTATAATGTAATTTGAGTAATTATAAAAGGGATGAAGGGGTTTTTAAATTCTAGACGAGACTCTTTAAAAGAAAGAGGCTATTAATAAGACTGTATCTTATGTACATATGTTAGGTAAGTATTATTTCCGTGTTTATTAACAGTAATTTTTTTTAATTTTATCACATATTTTGTAGCTATCTATAAGTATAGTTTTATTTTATTTTATTTGAATTTTAGTGACCTGTTAATTTTATAGTGTTTGTTTTAATTTATTGATTTTATTTGAGTTTAATTGCATTGACATGCCACTTTATTTTTATTTTATATTTTTTTATATCTTCATCAATTATTCAATTTTAAATTTAGATCTTATTGTAATTATACTGATTATCTTTATACATTATCTTTATTAATATAATATGATATAATATGATAATTTTAATTGATGTCATATTGTGGACTTTTTGTGTCTGAAATAAAGATTATTATTATTATAAACCGATATGTAATTTTTTTTATTCTTTTTGAATGGTTCAATATAAATTTTTAACAGTAATTTTTTTTAAATAGGTAAAGATGACGTCATTTATACGTTTTTTTAACAGTCTGTAAAGCACTTAATTAACTCTACTACGCCTACATATATTTTTGTGAAACAACGTATGTTACGCAATTTATTCATTATATTATAAAACGACTCGCACTCGTGCACTTCAGTTTCACCCGCGTTAATCGTGATAAATTATAGCCTATGTGTTATTCGAATATATAAGCTATACTACTACAAAGTTTTATCAAAATCCGTTCGTTAATTTTGGCGTGACATAGAAACAAACCTCCATACCTACACCCATACTCACAAACTGTCGCATTTATAATATTATAAGCTTTTTATATATTTTTTATATGATGGGAAATATTTAATCTTATGATGAAAGTCATCATCAGTTTTTATTCCGGAATTTTAAGTCTTAAACTTTTGAAATTAAAACGAACCTGTACCACCAATTTCGATGATTTACACTAACTACCAAAAACCTAGTAATTTATTTGCTTAATCGAAATGATGTACTGCTTATTGTAGCGTACCCATAACTCCATCAAAGCAATTTAACAGGTCATAATACCGTGAAATGAAATAAGCAATGAAATTTATTGAATATTGAGCATTATAATAGAACGTGAAGGTGAAATGAGCAGTAAAATATTGAACAGTCAGGTGTAAATGACACTCATACTGGTACTTGTTTGCACATTTTACCAAATCCCTGGTAACAACGGCAGTTAAATACAATTCGATCACCTATCTTATTTTTTGGAACGAAGTTCCTTATCACGCGTTGTGAAAGGGGGCTAGACGGAAAAAATTCTTACGAAAAGTTGTCACGACACTTTTTGCAGATGTGCGAAGTGCGCATGTTTCTCTGTCTGTCTCTCTCTCTCTCTTATAGAAAGCAAGCCAGATATTTTCATTTCTATTTCGCATTGAACAGTGTGGTGTCGCGACGATTATTTTTGTTAAGTGTATACAGGTTTTTTGTACATAATAAATAATAAGAAATAACTTCGTTCCATCCGGGTGTCCCTTGACACCTCTCAAGTTTTCTTTTTTTTACATGTAGTTCATAGTTAGCCTTTCACTGAGGCTGCGGTGGATGTAACAGAAGTGTTCTCTACTGCCGCCACGTGCTAACAGCTCCGGGAACACATTGATCTGCTTGTTACGCAGTTGCTGTGCTGGACTGGCAGGATTCGGCAAAGCGGAAGGGCAAACTAGAGCCTTCCCAGCCCGCAAACACTTTTGCGGGAAGCATGACAGGTACGTGTTAGAAAATGGGCGTGATTATCAAATTAGTTGTTAGAACACCCACAATGAGGAAAAGTCTCTCTCCTCTCTCTCGTCTTTGAACTGACTCAATAGTTCATTTAAACGACCATTGCAAGTTCTTCTCAGAAAGTCACTTGCGACTAAGCGTATCTTTATAGCAAAAATGCTTGTCCCGGCTGGCGTGCCTTGCTTCAGTTAATCCAAAAGAAAGCTAAGTTTTTGTAACAAAATCATGTTCCTACTTATTGTAACAATGTCTCCAAACCATTTTAGTGAACAAAATTTTCGTTACACACACGACCAATGGCTAAGTCGAGGGTTTCAGATTGACCTGTGTAATGTAGCAGAAAATGGAATTTGCGTATATTATCAACGGTCACCATTCATTTTGTTTTTAATGGAACTCAACCCGAGAATTTGAATTTTCAATACAATTATATGAATGGGAAATCAACTTGCGTTCAGTACGCACGATGTAATAACCCCCCCCCCCCCCTCCTGTCGGAAGACTGCCGTAAAAACCGCCCTCTTTGTATCGTATTCATCGGGAAATAGATAAAGTTTACGCACACTTACGCAGATTGCGTCACATTATAGGTATTCCAAAATCACATCTCCCCGTACATACAATTGTATATATATTCATTCTACTTTATGTTTTATATTTACTAACTGCCAACACTCTACTTATGTGTATATGGTCATGTAAATGTCGTCAAAGTAAAAGTCAACCATCAGTATATATCGTCGTCGTCATTGTGTACATAGTTATCTCCTTAATTAATAATAACTGAACCACTTAGACAAGTATCTTCAGGATTTGTACCAGTTATTTCTATATCTTGAAAACATCCATTAATAAATAACGGATAAACAATTTAGGTAATTATTTAATTGGATTTGAACCAATTATCCTTATATCTTGAATATCGTTGCAACGCGTATATAAAAATCTCCATTAATAAATAACGGGTGAACCATTTAGATAATTATTTAATTGGATTTGAACCAATTGATCTAGTTAACCTTAACCTTAGGTTCTCACAGTCGGGTAAACATTGTAATGTCTAGATTCTTAATCGTCAGTCCTAGCCATGAAAATTAGAAATAATGATCGGATATAACTCAAAGTGTGACAGAGAACTTATCTCAAACACAATAAATTAATAATCATTTGATTATTATGGATAGCTATTTGTCTGTGCAACAACAACAATGCCAGTGTAATAAATTAACCTCTAACAAGTAATATTTAGTGCAATAACAGTTGAAATAATTGTTAAGTTAATAACTGTCTTTTGCCAAAGTTACAAATAGGTACTTAGTATTTAGTACTTACTATTTAGTACTTAGAGTTTAGTACTTAGTGTTAAGTGAAATGAAATATGAAATAGTAAACAGCGTTTTATCCAGTAATATATAAATATAGAACTTAGTATTTAATGGAAATAAAATATGAAATAGTAAACAAAGTTTTGCCTAATGTACTTAGCTTTCAATTTCAGGAAACCGGCTACATTCACTGAATTTAATTAATTTAGTTATAATATTTAATAAGCAAACACTGACTCTAACACTAATACACACTGACTTTAATTTAAATCTTATAAAATTATTGCGATATGTTAGAATATAACAATCCCGATTGTAACCGGCGCGCGACAGTTCTAAGACTAACGAAATATTCCTACTGTGCATAAAAATAAACGTGTTACTTCCCTTTCCAAACCAATCTTTCGATAGAAACCAATAAATATTGTTTAGGGTCGAGACACTTGCACATGATGTCTCAAGTGGTCACCAAATTTCTAATACCTCGATGATTTTTTGTTGTGTCACTTATCGACTAGAGTTTTATGGGCTCTTGAATTTAAAATTCTTAGCTAAACCCAAAACGATAAATATTAATTTTTTTGCCTCCATCCTATGTCTGATTATTGTGAGAAACTTGGAGTGCATTCATTTACTTGAGGTCCTATATAATGCTTATGTACTTGCCAGTACCTACCATATTCAAACACATAGGTAGATATTTCTGCATCCTTTAAGCATGGGGTATCGTAATACTACATCCCCCTCCCTTTGTCACAAACGAAACGTTTTAAAGTTTTGTTTGCAGACAAACTGTACTTATTTAGGACGTAATTAAATAGGGTATTATTTTGTCAATCCATCCTGTAATATTAATATTTATTCTAGGCAAAAGCGATTCAATTGCTTGACAACACCAGTAGTACAATTTTTTATATTATTAAAAAAAAACTACGCACGCACTAGATAATCTATTTCCTGTTTCGCGAAGTAATTTACAAAAATATAATTGTCAGACACAAATTCTCCATCTATACTCAGAACAACTATTTATTGATCACACAAATAGTTCTTCGGCGCGGGAATCGAACCCGGGACACCAAGTTTCGAGGCGACTGTCTTAACTACTGCGCCACACGTGCAGTCATATTTAAATGACGAGTATTGTTCCTGCATATGAGCTTTAATATTATTCTCATTAACTTAATTTAAATCTACCATGCTTTTGTCTACTTGATTAATTGAATTTATGTTTTGTAGACTGATCTCCCCTCCCAGACTAACATTAATCCTCTCAATCTTTTATCGGATTCTCAACCCAAGTTACATCATTTAAAAAATGAATTATAGACATTATTCCCACGAATAATTACAAACTAAGCATAGCTTGTACTATGGAAACCAGATAACTGATATATTACAAATACTACCTTTTTTTTTTGTAAACACCTAATTCATCATCATCATATCAGCCAAAAGACGTCCACTGCTGGACAAAGGCCTCCCCCAAAGATCTCATAATTATATATGTATATAATTACACCCAGGCTCAGGACAAACAAACATTTCATACACACAAATACCTGTCCTATGTGGGAATCGAACCCACGACCTGTGGAATGAAAACCAATCATTTATCAACCACGCCAACCGGCCCGTCAATTACTTATATACTAATGAACTAACCCCCGCGTTTTTATCAAACTAATTGTTTTACTTATTCTACTATCTATTAAATCCCCATCGTTTGATAACTTCTTTGTTGACCGCACGAATACACTCTAAATCGATTTCTATATAAATTTTATGTCTATGCCTCACATCTGTTTTAACAAATCAACTAAATCAATAATATAATAAAGATGAGATTTTTCCGTAAAATTTCTCAGTGCCAGCCCGAGGTCTGGACATTGGCGGTATTACACCCCCGTACCTCAGAGAGCCCGTTAAGCCGTCGGTCCTATACCTGACCTCTTTCCGGTCGTGTCGATAGTCGTCCTATAAGATCCTGAGAGTGATGAAATAGAAAGTGCCCCCGTGCTTGCGCACACGCTTGTACACTATAATATGTCCTACGTGATTGGCTATTCACCATTGAGACTATCCGCCGTGGTCGAAATTCGGTCGGGAGGATATTATTATTAATAGAGATAATTCGAATTATGACATATGACGCATTCTCAGAAATAGTTGCAGAAAAGAGCCCAATTTCCATTCCAAAAACATAGAACCATTATCCTCTGTTTAACCACTTACGTTGTGTTTAAATTTTTCTAACTGAATCCAGAAAATTGAATGAATATAATCATGTATAATTATTATGAGTATTACCTACGTTGTGTAAAATTATTGTGATATATAATTATTACGAGTATTACCTACGTTGTGTTTTATTTTTATTATTATCTCTATATAGAAATATGAGTATCATAAATTAAAGTTACTTTCGTACCGATTTCAAGATCTAACTTAGTTCTTTTATCTCGCGTCATTGAATTATTTCAATGCCTTTTACAAACGAGATCCTCGGTCACGGGCATCAGATGTAAAAACCCCCCCCCCCCTCCTGTCGGAAGACTGCCGTAAAAACCGCCCTCTTTGTATCGTATTCATCGGGAAATAGATAAAGTTTACGCACACTTACGCAGATTGCGTCACATTATAGGTATTCCAAAATCACATCTCCCCGTACATACAATTGTATATATATTCATTCTACTTTATGTTTTATATTTACTAACTGCCAACACTCTACTTATGTGTATATGGTCATGTAAATGTCGTCAAAGTAAAAGTCAACCATCAGTATATATCGTCGTCGTCATTGTGTACATAGTTATCTCCTTAATTAATAATAACTGAACCACTTAGACAAGTATCTTCAGGATTTGTACCAGTTATTTCTATATCTTGAAAACATCCATTAATAAATAACGGATAAACAATTTAGGTAATTATTTAATTGGATTTGAACCAATTATCCTTATATCTTGAATATCGTTGCAACGCGTATATAAAAATCTCCATTAATAAATAACGGGTGAACCATTTAGATAATTATTTAATTGGATTTGAACCAATTGATCTAGTTAACCTTAACCTTAGGTTCTCACAGTCGGGTAAACATTGTAATGTCTAGATTCTTAATCGTCAGTCCTAGCCATGAAAATTAGAAATAATGATCGGATATAACTCAAAGTGTGACAGAGAACTTATCTCAAACACAATAAATTAATAATCATTTGATTATTATGGATAGCTATTTGTCTGTGCAACAACAACAATGCCAGTGTAATAAATTAACCTCTAACAAGTAATATTTAGTGCAATAACAGTTGAAATAATTGTTAAGTTAATAACTGTCTTTTGCCAAAGTTACAAATAGGTACTTAGTATTTAGTACTTACTATTTAGTACTTAGAGTTTAGTACTTAGTGTTAAGTGAAATGAAATATGAAATAGTAAACAGCGTTTTATCCAGTAATATATAAATATAGAACTTAGTATTTAATGGAAATAAAATATGAAATAGTAAACAAAGTTTTGCCTAATGTACTTAGCTTTCAATTTCAGGAAACCGGCTACATTCACTGAATTTAATTAATTTAGTTATAATATTTAATAAGCAAACACTGACTCTAACACTAATACACACTGACTTTAATTTAAATCTTATAAAATTATTGCGATATGTTAGAATATAACAATCCCGATTGTAACCGGCGCGCGACAGTTCTAAGACTAACGAAATATTCCTACTGTGCATAAAAATAAACGTGTTACTTCCCTTTCCAAACCAATCTTTCGATAGAAACCAATAAATATTGTTTAGGGTCGAGACACTTGCACATGATGTCTCAAGTGGTCACCAAATTTCTAATACCTCGATGATTTTTTGTTGTGTCACTTATCGACTAGAGTTTTATGGGCTCTTGAATTTAAAATTCTTAGCTAAACCCAAAACGATAAATATTAATTTTTTTGCCTCCATCCTATGTCTGATTATTGTGAGAAACTTGGAGTGCATTCATTTACTTGAGGTCCTATATAATGCTTATGTACTTGCCAGTACCTACCATATTCAAACACATAGGTAGATATTTCTGCATCCTTTAAGCATGGGGTATCGTAATACTACAACGACAGTTTACTAAGAATATTGGCTATGGTAGACGTCTTCGGGTGCACCAACGTCGTACCGACTCGGAGTTTTAGGAGTCGCCATGCTTGTAATTGCTCGGACTAATCATCATCATCATAACTTAGAAAAATACCATAATACTAAGTCTAAGGCGAAATGGGGAGAAACATGCAACACCACGCGTAGGTGAGACGCAAGGTATGGCACACCGAGCCACACAGTGCCATGCGTGATTTTGAAAGGGCTTAATGTGTATTTTTCACCACAACCAATAGCATTAAAAAAAGAGTGAGATTCGCCATTAATCCACAAAATGCAACATCGCGCGTGAGTCCGTAAAAAACCCGCACCATGATGCAGATCTGCACTCCCGCAAGTACGCGCGTAGATGCTTCGACATGCGTCATGCAACATGCAACGTGGTGCGTGGCAGTGTGTTAATCGCCTTAATGAGGCAATCATGTTTCATTGTGCAGTATATCTAGAACTGAAAGAAGTGGCCAAATAACTCGAATATATTATGAAGACCAAGAACGGCCAGACCAAAACCAAAACCGGCAATTCAGAAATCTTTGGGAAATCCTTTGTCCAGCAGTGAACGTGTTTCGGCTCACACGGTTCCAGAGAACGGTCAGCAGCGTCTCACTGTGTAATATGCACATCGTATCGCCAACCCGTCTGCCAAGCGTGGTAATTATTGCCTATCCCTCCAAGTCATGGACCCAACTGCATAGTTGCAATTTGTGGGTAGGCCTTTGTCCTTGAGTTTGTTTTTAAGTGGACGTCACTCTGACATGGCGAATACATCTTCTAGGCCAAACAGACCAGCTCGAGGTCATCTGGTTCTTTGTAGCGTTATTTGACTTATTTATTACGGGCTAGCCATTAAGGTCCTCATACAATTTATAACTGAGTTTTACAAAAAGGAGGGAGGTTCTCAATTAGATCCGTACTATTTTTGTTCATTGATTGCTCCACCATTTGAGAATTAATTCGTTATCCAGATTTCAGACAGACAGAGATTTGATAGCTATTCGTTGTAGATATTATCATTGTATAGAAGACGGTTGCGAGGTGGTTCTATTCAGTTAATGACGTACGCGAAGTGGTTTTTAAACCAGCTCCGATAAATATGAATAATTTAGTTCGAGCGCCTAATAATTTGTTTACCATTCAATTTTAATACGTGCTCTGCCTTATTGCTCAAGCCTAAATAAGGAGGAAAATAGGTACCTATAACTATGGTCTTAAATTTTTAATATGTGTAATATTTTCTGGATCTGGATTAAGGACCTGTAATTGGCTTTATGATACTTATTTTTATCATTAGTCTTTTATTTAAAAAGCTATTGGTCTTCCATTTATCTTCCATATATAAATAAATGAATGAATTTCCTTGCCATTAGCCATTACAACGAGTCTGGGTCCTATTTTTTGTGTCATGTAAACTGTGTTACACATTTTAAACACAACATTTAGTCATTTGCACAGTAAATTAAATGAATGGGTAATTTTCGAAATATACAAAAATCGATACGATATATATAATAATGAAGCCGAATTTTTAAAATATGACAAACATGTTGATGCTAATAATTACATAGATATCTTGTAGGGTTGCGGTAGCGTGTTCAACCACAAATAACGAGGACCTTGGTTAAATTTCTGGGTCAGGCAAGGGTGATTATGATAAAATCTCATAATCAGGGTGATTATGAGATTTTTTATTACTATTATTAGTGAACAGGCAAGCAGTTGATTCAACTGGTAAGTGCCTGTATACAGTCTATTAGGAAAATTAATTAGATGGGCAAGCAGCCCGAAGTCTGGGATTTGGCGGTACCGACGTAACCCATGCCTCGGAAAGTACGTAAAGTCGTCGCCCCTGTACCTGATTTGTTTTGGGTCGTGCCCCACTTTGCGCACACACTTGTTTCGTATAATATGGTCTAAATACAACCAGGAGGACATTTTTATAAATAAGCACTTATTTCAGATAATGAATATTAGTGTATGTCTACAATTATTTTGTAGATGTACTTTCTAGTCTGTTTCGAAGAAACCGTTTTACTTTGTAAAACTGTGATGCAATAACAAATACCATTCTTCTTATAAGGAACCTCTTGGTAGGATGAAATATGCTGTAACTTATCTGGAAGTTTCTAGATATAGCTTCAGGACTACAATCGGTCAACGTAAGGATAACTTTCTCACTTTATATATGCTCGTTCTGTATTCATAGGCCGTTGGGATTTGAAATGCAGTGGTCTACCGCAAATAATAGGACACTTGACATCATGGCCAGCGTGTTACTTTCTGTTCACAATTTGAGATTAATAATAGAACTGGCAATGGTTATACGGCAGCCGAGTTGTGAACTGACTCTGTAGGAGAAAATGTGCTAAATAGTACCGAGTACGTTCTCAAGAAGTATCCAAGAATATATATTACATCATCAGTTTGATATCGTCTACTGGTGGGCATATGGGAGAGGAAGGGAGGTCTATGACCCCCAAAGGTTTCTGTAACATTGCTATTTAGAGAGAAAAGAAGAAAATATATACTGACGTTAAATATGGCGCTAGTAAGATGTGTCACAAAATTTCTTAAAGATCACTAGACGACTGACAGTCCTTTCTTTCGAACTCATTTTTTTGTTTTCTAACTCATCATCATCATGTCAGCCAAAGTACGTCCACTGCTGCACAACAGCCTTCCCAAAGAATGGGGGGATATGCCATAATCACCACGCTTGGTAGACGAGTTGGCGATCGCAATTTGATGGTCATAGTTCACAGAAAAACGCTGCTGCCCTTTCTCTGGTAGTCATTCTCTGGGTCGATTGCTATGCCCCCCACGGGATGAGATGAGATGATGATATTCTATGCCAGTTTACATACAGCAAGTTTCTTTTTTTTAGCTAAATCTTAGAAAATAAGTCTTTAAAACTATCTTTTCACGTGAATCATCACTTGTCAGCAATAGAATTTACAATATCATAGAGATGTTGGCCCGCCACTTATGGGAGGCAAATATTATTGGTATCAAAATGTCCCAAACCCAAGACCAACAAATGGTCACATTGGTATCGATAAAATGGTAAAGAATTACGCACTCTCCCGATTCAATAATGCGACGGATTTACCCGGTTTTCCACGTAATTTTGGAGCCTTTTCAACTGGCTTAAAAGGTTTCAATTAGATTTACAGATGTTACCGCGCCACGTAAAAGGTAATCAGGTAATATATTTTTTATGATATATTACTGCGTATTATGTGGCATTCATTATATTCTGCTCATAATTTTACTGATATGAATCGCGATTTGCTTTTGTGATGGAACTGGTATTTTATTGGTACCTACTACGTATTACTACGTAATCCTTTTATATATTTGATGAGGTAGGTACTTATCTATACATATAATCTATACATATAATAAAATCGTAATCAAGTCAAAACTGTACATTGAATATTTTTTTAAAGGGATACTTGGGGCGTGATCTGCAATGGATAAAGAAGCCAAAAATATAGTTTTTAGAATTTTTGTCTATTTATCTGTTCCGTCTGTATGTATGTCCGGGCTAAACTCAAAAAGTACTGCATGGATTTACTTCAAATTTTGCATGAATATTACTAAGAGCTTGGGTCAACATATAGGCTACGAATTATCATGCTATCACCTACGGAGGAGGAGCTGTGATGATTTATAAAGTTTAACGCGGGTGAAACCGCGGGGCACAGCTAGTAATTTATAAAAAAGTGTTTGTTAACGACTGAACTAAAACTTAAATATACGAAACGTAACTGGCTATGAGAGATCTTTCCCTCACAGATAGCTACGTTTTCGCACACATTTTCTCTCTCTCGAGAGAGAGAGAAAGACCTCTGACTGAAAGATCTGTGCACCTCTCTCTCCTACCCCTAAACCAATATACAAAACGTAACTCTCTCGTAATCTTCACTAACTTATATAAGTTAATCAAGAGGGAGATACAGTGAGCTATTCGAACGGAAGTTGAGTGGAAGAACTTCCGTTCGCCTTTTCACACTTTTCGTCACGCTCTGATTACGAATTCACCAGCTTACTCCCTAAATCAAGCATGTAATAAATAATAAGAAAGTTCAAAACATTTTTTAATATAGTTTATTTACATTTAACTATGTAGGTACCATTTTGTTAAATAACTTTTTGCCATCTTGAAGGGACATGATCCCATTGCTATAGAAATTTTGGGACTCCTGAACAGAATACCGCGACAAGTGATTTCGGCAGTCCTCTCGAGATGTTAACCTGACACTGCTTAAAGAATTCTGAAGAGACCGAAACAGGTGGAAATCTGAAGGTGCAAGGTCAAGACAATACGGCGGATGCATTAACACCTCCCAGCCAAACTCTCTTAATTTTTGCTGAGTGGCTAAAGATGTTTGAGGTCAAGCGTTATCACGATAAAAAACCACACCCCTTCTGTTGATTAATTCTTGCTTTAATCTCATCGTTTATTCGCAGCAGAGTTCAGAATCGATGGTCCTGCCAGGTGGTAACAGCACATAATGAATAATACCCTTCTAATCCCACCACATACACAGCATTATCACCTTATTGCGAGTTAACCCGGGTTTCGCCACAGTCTGTGAAGTCTGACCGGCCTTTGACCACGACCTTTTTCGCACGTTCTTGTCATACGTGATCCACTTTTCATCGCCAGTTATCAGCTTCTTCAAAAATGGTTCGGTTTCATTACGTCGTAATAATGAATCACACATCAGTACACGGTTCATTAGGTTTCTTTCAGTGAGCTCGTGAGGTACCCTAATATCGAGAATGTTTGTGTACCCAGTTTTTTTCAAATGCGCCAAAACTGTTTGTGGTCAATTCCCAGTTCTTCAGCTACGTCGTAACTACTGATATGCCGATCTTGCTCCACTTTTCCAAAGATGGCATCCATTTTATCCGTAATAGCGATATCCAGAGCGACGTGCAACTTTGATATCAAAATTTCCGGATTGAAAACGCTTAGTCCAAATTTGTGCTACTCTTACAGATACTGCACTACGTCCATAAACATCGCAAATTGTTTTCACGGCTTGCGTTGCATTTTTACCTTTTTTGAAGTAAAATTTTAAAATGTATCGAATTTCTTCATTAGACTCACTCATCTTGAAAGTAAGAAAAACAAATGAATAGCACACATTTTCCTAATTTGAATTTGGAATTATATAGTCAAAGAAAAGAGATTTTATGACAAGTTCATACATACTATAATGCGAAAAGACTTTTCCCCAATTTAATATGTTGTTCTACAAACAGCTACAGAGTTGACTCATATAATAGTGATCTTAGCTGAAATTTAGCTCCAGTGGCTAATCTTAAGGGTGATTAGCCAGCTGGCTTAGCTAGCTAAATATGATATATAGTGCAGGAGTGTATGCGTCGACATAGGTGCACTCACTATCCCCTCACTTTCATTATCCTATCTGCACGAGTGTACATGCTTGCTGAGGCACAAGCGTATAGCACCGCTAATTTCCAGACATTGCTACAACTTGACATTCTTCTCAACAGGAAAGCCCTAAAAACACTTTTAACTGCTGAGGTTGATCATGCTACCGCTAGACCAACGAAGTAGGCAGGCATGAATCATTCAATGTGCGTTGACCAGAATAAAAGGAATTTAAGACATTTAGGCTCACGTAATTGAAGCCATACATAACGCACGTGCAATGTGCGTTGACCTGAAGAAAAACAATTCCCTACATTATGGATCACAAAATTGAAATGATGCAGAACTGTGTGCACAATTTAGTTAACGTGCGTTGACCAGTTAACGTGCATTGACCAGAGACCTGCGAGAGTGCGAGACCTCTACCATTCCGTACTAGGCGTTTTTAATATAATTAGGTATGGACTTAGCTGACACCTTACAACCGGGGGCACTAGTAAACCATAAAATATACTTACATCAAAAAAAAACTTTTGGTAAATTCAATTTACTTTATCAACAACTTAGAAGGAGATCTCTCAACGGTTAAACGTTGGAGGTAAAAGGAAAATAAAATTGTCGGAAATTACTAGAAGCTCAAGTTTCTACAAAATACATCAGCAGGGAATGTTGTTATGATTATTTAAATTAATGCTGTATTTCTACGTCTAAATTGGGTAACAATATTTCTGATTATATATGTGCCAATAATGCTGAGAATTTAACTGTTTTATGTGAAAACTTAGAACAATATCATGCTCTAAGTTAACACATAAAACAATAAAATTAATCATATTTTTATTAAAAGATATCAACTGTTCATTTTGGTAGTGATTTTAAGTATCTGCGGTAGGTAAAAAAAATACGTTTGATTCTACGTAACTTACATAT
This sequence comes from Pseudoips prasinana, assembly GCA_951640165.1. Classification (NCBI taxonomy): domain Eukaryota; kingdom Metazoa; phylum Arthropoda; class Insecta; order Lepidoptera; family Nolidae; genus Pseudoips; species Pseudoips prasinana. Next base: position 31,878,618 of record OX621245.1, on the reverse strand, counting down.
TATTATATGTAACATACATAGTCAATCCAACCGTTTATTTAACTTTTGACAGATCACGCACATAAAGTTTTGTTATCATTTTTGATACAATGTTCTACAGGGAATACTGTACTTCATGGGCGGGCTCCGCCCACTTAGAGATGTGTCATTCGTTATAATGACCACGAACAATAAAAATGGTTTTGAAATAAATCGATTATCGATTATATTAATAAAACATACAATAAAATTATAGTGATTATATTTTAATTTTAATTGGAGATGTTCTCAAGAAAGGGCAGGTCAGAAGTACCCTAAACCGGCGAGCATGTATGAAGAATGTAATGACAGTGATCGAGGCAAAAGAAGTATGCAAAGATCGTGACAAATGGAAATCCGTTGTCTCTGCCTACCCCTCTGGGAAACAGGCGTGAGTCTATGTATGTATGTATGTATTATATTTTATATCAAATCTATTAATATGCCCTAAATGTCTCTGTTTTAATGCATAAATAATTTATGTAATGAAAACAGTTCCATCGTACTCGTGCCTAGTAATGGGATCGAATGTTTGCAAAGTTGCAAATTAATGAATCTAAAATAAACGTTTAGACTTACTGTAGTGGGTTCAAATGAAAAGCATGTGAATGAACTACGATAGCTACTTCTAATAAACAAGTACAAAATGTTGAAATTCATAGTACTTTAGAAATTAAAAAATACAGCAACCAAAAGAGGTACTCTAATACTATTTTCCATAGCTGTGCACCGCGGTTTTACCCGCGTTAAACTTTATAAATTATCACAGCTTCTCCCCCGTAGGTGAAAACAATAATATCCTGAGACATTATTCACGCACGGCCCATCTGATCCCAAACTCAGAAGAGCTTGTACTATGGAAACCAGATAATTGATATATTACATATACTACATTTCTTTTATAAATATATAGTTACAAAGATAACTAGACACACAAATATCTGCCATAGGTGGAAATCAAACCCACGACCTGCGGCATGAAAGGAAATCATTTACCAACCACGTCAATCGGTCCGTCAAATAATCGGGCTTATCCTACAAAACTTTGTCCAGGATGTGGATCGAACACTAACAACTTATACTATACTATATATTGTACCTAGAACTGTGCGTCGAGTTCCTGCAGTTTACTTACTCGATCACACGTACAGTTTCCTCCCATACATTGAGCACCAGCGCCTCTCGCGGAAACTATTAAGAACTTAAACTCTGGTGCTCAATGTATGGGACGAAACTGTACGTGTGATCGAGTGAGTAAACTGCAGGAACTCGTGTTAGAGGCACTGTAATGCGTCGATACGCACGCGAGCCCCGGCTGTTCCACACCTCGCGGTGCAACAGAACTCACGCTGGCGCACGGGTGCCTCTCCGACGACATTGTGGAAACGTATAACACACACTTCCACGATTTGGAAATTTTTGCACTTTCACTCTTTAAGTTCAACAAAATGGCTATTGAACTACTAAAATAGTTACTAGTTAATACTCACTAGTACCTACATACTTCTCTGCTTAATGCACGCATTTATTATTATCTATTTTTAACATTACTTCGCGGGCATTGGTGTGGGTTACACGTTTACCTATTCTTAACATTAATATTGTAATAATTTAACTATACCTAATGTGTAACTGTTATATGTCCCAATAAAGTAAAATAAAATAAAATAAAAACCTCACGACCTGTAGTTTAGCAGTCAGGGCAACTAACTACTCGAAAAAAGGCCTCCACTCGAGTTGTAAATGAACTTTTATTCTATTCATAACAAACAGCCAACTAAGGGATACTGAAAGGAGGTACTTAACCTTAAGTCAATGAGTCTCAAATAATTAAAGCTCATTACTTTCATAATTTGTTTCTGAGTCATGGATGTTTTCTATGTATATATCTATCTATATAAGTATGTATATCGTCGCCTGGTACCCATAGTACAAGCTTTGCTTAGTTTGGGGCTAGGGTGATCTGTGTGACATTGTCCCTAGATATTATTATTATTATACAATGAAGAAATTGATTATTCATAAAAATACGAAAATTTTCCCATTTTTAAAAAACACACTCTATTGTAGTAAGTACCAAATTATAATACAGAGTTTAAACTAATAAATGTTAATTAGATATAAACGTTGAGAGATTTTTTGTAATTCTCAAGATAATCATGTTTTTATAAATTCACTTCTATTAGAACTAATTACGTTTTCTGTGCTTACTATTTCCAAGGAAAATTTTGTTGGGAATTTCTATAATTTGGAGAGAACACGCGGGCGGTTAAAGCTGACGCCTCGCTACTTCGTGTCCTGGATTCGAATCCCACACAGGACAACTATTTTTTTGCTCCATAAGCAGTTGTCCTTAGTCTGGATGTACTTTGTGTCCGTTAATTAATATGTTTGTAAAGTACCCCGCGATTCAGAAATTCTTTTCCATAGTGCGGTAGATGTCTTAAAAATATTTAAAAAAATAAGTTAAAGTTTAATTCTTAATTAGTTAGTGGTCGAAAGTGTTCCCTGATTGTCCCATGCTTCGGACGGCACCTTAAGTTATGCCTGTAAGCTAAGTTATTAGCTAGCTATGTCAGAGGCCTACTAGGCGGCTTAACTCAGACTAGTCTTCATACTTCTGCATACGAATCCATCTTTCGGCGGATGAGTACTTCGGGTGATATGGTATCAGCCGAAATACGCCCTCTGAAAGTCTTTTACGGACTTGAAATTAGTAGACTTCACAAAACTTATGGTAATAATTATTAGGAAGCAAAAAGAGACTCAAATCTTAAAATTACAACCAAATACATAAGGTTGGCTTGGTTGGTAGATGCTTACCATTCACGCCGCAGGTTGGATTCCCACCCAGGGGCTCTACCGGCTAAGTCACCGAACATCGAGTTCTTAAATGGCGTTCAAATAAATGAAGGTTAAAAATGACTTAATCAATCGTTAAATCGGCTTCAACGTTTACAATCGATTCCCGACCATTTATGACGTCACATGTGCTCATGGAAGCCGATTTAACGATTGATTAAGTCATTTTTAACCTTTATTTATTAGAACACCATTTAAGAAATCGATGTTCATCGACTTAGCCGGTAGTGCCCTAGGGGCTCTACCGGCTAAGTCGCCGAACATCGTTTTCGTAATAACACGAAAGTTAACGACATGTGACGTCATAAATGGTCCGGAATCGATTATTAACGTTGTAGCCGATTTAACGACTGATTGATCATTTTTAACCTTTATTTATTTGAACGCCATTCACGAAAACGATGTTTGGCGACTTAGCCGGTAGATCCCCTGGACAGATATTGCGTAACGAACATGTCTGATTGTCCTGAGTCTGGGTGTATTCTACTATATAAAAATAAGTCGGGTTTTCCTTCCTGACGCTATAACTCCAGAACGCACGAACCGATTTTCACGGTTTTGCATTCGTTGGAAAGGTCTCGGGCTCCGTAAGGTTTATAGCAAAGAAAATTTATAAAATTTAACGTGGGTAACACCGCAGGGCACAGCTATTTATCTATATAAGTATGTATTTACCAAAGAAAAGTAGTATATGTAATATATCAGTTATCTGGTTTCCGTTAAAGCTCTGCTTAGTTTGGGATCAGATGGCCGTGCGCGAATAATGTTTCAGGAAATGTCCTCCAAATATTTATGTAGATTTTGTAATAAGGAAATAAAATAATCAAATATCATTTACATTCATATTAATTCCAGCCTTTGAGAAATCGTAATTCAATATTTTAGTACTGAGTGATACTAAAAATAAAAACACGTAACATTATTTTCCTCAAAGATTATAAACTGTCTAACTGTTCCGCGGTTTCACCCGCATTCAACTTTATAAATTTAGCCGATGTCTTATTCGTATATATAAGCTATATTACTAACCAACTTTCATATTTATAGTATTGTTAGGAAGAAGGATTTAATTGGGAAAGTGACAAAATACCCAACTTGATATCAAAGGCAAAAAAGCCATGTACACACGGCTACATAGCTATAGATTCCCAGTATAAGCTGATCCCGCGTTGTATAAGATTTCAATACAATGAGAGGTCAGCTTATATTGGAAATGTATAGCTTAATATGTAGCCGCGTGTACGCCAGCACATCCAGCTACACCAAGTAATTTTTTTTTATAGATTTACAACTTATCACAAAAGCGTAAGGTTCACTTTCAATTGGGGTAATTTGATAGATTGGGGTAGCTTGTCGTGCTGGCGTCTGTACTATACTTTTAGTTCTGGAATTTGCCTTACTATCGATAACTAACTCCTCTGAGAAAATCCGGTTACTACTTAAGGTAACCCAGTATAGAAAATCAACTTTATTTATTGGCAAGGTAGTAAACATGTAATTGGCTAATTTGATGTTGAACCTTTCTCCGAGTAACTGGCTTGGTAATAATCCTGCGCCCTTGACTTCTATTCAAAAAGCATCTCATATGAAATTCGATAACTCAAGGTCAGACGTTTGGTACTCGATATTATAAATATAGACAGAACCACTCAGACAATATGTAATAAAAATATAGCTATACTTTAAAATTTCGATAATTTAACCTACACATGATCCTTGACAATAACTTACTTTAAGCTAGCAAAATATCGTTACTATTAGGTCTTTACCTATGAAATTGCCGTTCTGCAGTACTGGCCATTTCAAATCAAAATAATTTTTGTTTGGCTAAGAATTCTAATTTCAAATTAATTTTATTTTAAAAACATGGATTCTTTTTTCCAAAAGTAGTCATTTCTTTATTGATTAGTGTTACATTTTCATCGCATTTCAATCTTTTTCGTCATCATGGATACGTTAAAAATTCGAGTAATTATGGAATATGAGTACCGTCGTGGCAGCAACGCGGCACAACCGGCACGCAACATCAACGACGTTTACGGAGCTAACACTACAAACCAACGCACCACCTGTTATTGGTTTGCTCGCTTCCGTTCTGGAAATTTCGACCTGAAAAATGAACCTCGCGGTCGTCCGAAGACTTTGGACGACAATGACGAATTAAAGGCGGTTGTGGAAGCTGATGATACACAATCTACGGCTGAATTAGCAGCAGCTTTCGACGTTAGCGTCAAAACAATATTGGTCCATTTGCGTCAAATTGGCAAGGTAAAAAAGCTTGACAAATGGGTGCCCCACGAACTCAATGATCGCCAGCGCGAAGTACGCGTCGAGACGTGCCTTGCACTGCTCAACAGACACACAAATGAAGGAATTTTGAACCGCATTGTTACCTGCGATGAAAAATGGATTCTGTTTGATAACCGCAAGCGCTCAGCAAGTTGGTTGGATCCTGGTTCAGCACCTAAACAATGCCCTAAACGAAAACTTACCCCTAGAAAAGTGATGGTCACTGTTTGGTGGTCTAGCGCCGGTGTGATTCATCACAGCTTCTTACCAAACGGGGTGAGCATTACTGCAGATGTGTACTGTGAAGAACTGAGCACAATGATGGAGAAGCTGGCGCATCTCCAACCAGCATTGGTCAATCGCTCGTCTCCGCTGCTCCTGCACGACAACGCGCGACCTCATACTGCACAGCAGACGGTCTCCAAGTTGCAAGAACTGGGGTTGGAAGCTCTCCGTCATCCGCCCTACTCACCAGACCTTGCGCCTACAGACTACTACTTTTTCCAGAATTTGGATAACTTCTTGGCGGGAAAAAAATTCAATACCCGAGAGGCAGTACAAAATGCCTTTGAAGAATTTGTTGCCTCCCGTCCAGCTGATTTCTTTAAGAAGGGCATCAATAAACTGCCACTGCGATGGCAAAGATGCATTGATTGCATGGGTGATTACTTCGATTAATACAAATAAAAAAATTCATGAAAAAAATTCGTTTAAATTTTTTCTTACAAAACGGCAATTTCATAGGTAAAGACCTATTATTATAAAATAAATCTTATTGTAATTTTTTTCCTACAATCCGTGTACCTAAATATCTATATATACCTAGAAATAATTATGAATTAATTATATATTACTACAAACAATTTCTTTAATTACAAAAAAAAAAATAACCTTTTTTATTTTTATGAATTTAAGGATCTTTTACGTGGCCTGGTTGTACGGTTCAGACCAAGAAGTTCGAGACAAAAATGCAGCTGTCCAGAGTGAAGATGTGGTCGTCCGTGCCTTGAAGAGTACGCCAATTTGCCAGTACTACCCCTAACATGTCCGTTATACTGTCTATTCCACTGGTTTATAAAAGTGATGTAATGTTGAGTTCGTGTCTTATAACAGAATTTTATGCAATACCAGCTGTGCTCCACGGTTTTACCCGCGTTAAATTTTATAAATTATTACAGATCCTCCCCCGTATATGTATGTATAGGTATGTAGCCTATATGTTGACCTGACCTCTTAGTAATATTCATGCAAAATTTGAAGTAAATCTATTAAGTACTTTTTGAGTTTACCCCGGATATACATACAGACAAACAGACAAAAATTCTAAAAACTATATTTTTGTCTTCGATATCGAATGTAGATCACGCTCCAAGTAAGTATCCTTTTAAAATTCAATGTACAGTTTAGTCTTTCCTTTTAATAGGTATAGATACCATGTCTTGCGCATTTAGATCGTTTGGCGACACTGAAATGTGGCTAAGGGAGGTTATGACAAAAATTATAATGATTTACTTGATAATAATGTAATTATATAATAATATCCTGGTAAACTATTCACACACTTACATAGGACAGGGTACTACATAAAAGTGACCTAAGACCTATTTCGTTATATTTCATAAAAAGCGCACTGTATCAGTTGGGTATGGTTATCGATTCACACCCCGTACCTCGGAGAGCACGAAAAGCCCTATATCTGACATCTATCCAGTTGTGTAATAATGAAATAATAAATGTGCAGTGAATAATATACTACATATTATGTCCCGCGCAGATGGTTAGTCTCCATTGAGACTGGCCGCCATGTTTAAAAACCGAACAGTCCAATATTATTATTATACAGGTAATGTTATGGTCCTTAGTGTAAATAAGGTCACCAGAGCTCATTGGAGACGATTGAAAGGTCTGTAACACTCATTGACTTATACAACGTGTAACAGAAAGTGTGAACGTAACTTAAGGGGGTTATAGGGTATCAGGACGGCTACCTATGGATGAAACTTCAAACAGAAATAATATTTTTTTATTCAACTAGTAATTTATTTTTCTATCGACAACCTAAATCAACAAGTAAGATTACCGACATAATGAACAACACTAAAAACTCAGCCGCAAGGGTAATGAACCTTACCGCGAACTCTTTGGGTACCTACTACTTAGACTGTAAATAAAAAGTGTGGTTCTGTACAGTCACATAATTTATTACACGTGTTTATTTTAAGATTCAATCAAATGTTTAACTGAATTTTTGCTCTCATTTTTAAAGGTTCCCTGTAACGACATTTTCATCATTCATACAAATTTGATAACAAGGAAAAATCACTTAATTTAATTTAAATTGATATTCCGCAAGATGTTGGATCTAGGAGAAATAAATAATTTAATTGACTTATGTAACTGCAGATATTTTTTTGTGTGTTAAATAGTAAGAATATTATTTTTTTCTTTCAGTATGTGAATTTAATCTGACCGGAAACGAATAGGTACTTAATTTTTAATACAAACTATACAAACTAACCAGATAAACACACGCGGTACGACTACTGATAAATTACGAAAAAATATGAAGAATGTACTAGGCTCATATGAACATTAGGGGACATTTCGAATTCCGTCCTGATTTTGTCGCAAGGAACTCTAATACGGCGGCGAATACAAAGGATTGATGTAGGTAAATAATAAATGGTTAAATATTTTTTAATATTCATCAAAGCGGGCCCCGCGCGTGGCGGCATCTTTGAGAGTCTCAAAGATGCCGCCACCGCGCGCCGCGCCGTTTGAATGTGTTCGTGTATAACTCATTGGTCTAGCGGTAGCGTGTTCAACTGCAGATAATAAAGTCCTGGGTTCAAATCCCGGGTCGGGCCAAAAAGTGATTATGGGAATAATGAAGTCCTGGGTTCAATTCCCGGGTCGGGCCAAAAAGTGATTATGGGATTTTTCCGTAAAAAGAAATTTCTCAGTATCAGCCCGAAGTCTGGGAGTTGACGATATTAGACCCCCATGCCTCGGAGAGCACGTAAAGCCGTCGTTCCTGTGCCTGACCTCTTTCCGGTCGTATCGCTAGTCGTCCCATCGGATCATGAGAGTGATGGAATGGAAAATGCAGGAGCACTTCCAATTCCACCTTTATAGAGTGATACACTCTAAATTTTAAAGGTTCCCTGTATCGACATATTAATCATTCATACAATACATACAAATAAAAAAATATGAATAATGTACTAGGCTCATATGAACAGTAGGGGACATTTTAAATTCCTTCTTTTTTTTTTTTTTTAACATGAAGCTACAGTTAGCCTAGGAGGCTTTCACTGCTTCACCGGACTATAGAGGCGAGCAGAGGGCCCGAGCCGTCTAGAAATTAAGTAACCCGCGCCGGAGGGCACCCCCTGTGGGGTTCGAACCTCGACTCTGGGCGATTACTGGCGGGGAGAGGGCAGAGATCATCATTTTAGGGAGTTTTGTGCAACTTTCGCTCTACGTTAATGACATTACGCATTTTAAATTCCGTCCTGATTATATCCAAAGTTACACTAATATGGCGGCAAAATCAAAGAGTTGATTTAGGTAAATAATAAACGGTTAAATATCTTTTAATATTCATGCTCTTTTGAGTGGACTCAAAGACGCCGCCAAAGGGGCCGCGTTCGAAGAAAGCCGCCAAATTCATCAAATATTGTGCATTTTTCATTTATTTAAAGATATTAAAATCATCAGTTGTTCGTAAACTGCTGTCTATTTAGGTCGTGTTTAGTTACTAAATCGTCTAAAATGTCGTTTAGTAATGAGTAAAGTGTTCTGCGAAATCCCTAACTATGTCGTTTAGTGATCGTAATAATTTTGAAAATTTCGTGCTCATCTATGAAAGAATAGCCTCAGACGTGCACTTTGTGATGATGAGGATTCAGAGGTCACAGAATTTAAGGCTGTTTAATTACGAGGAACCTATGTCGTGAAGGGTACAGTGTCGCGATGGAGGCCACGCCTCTTTATAACTAAGAAACATGAAAGCTTTACGATTCTATGAATATGTTGTACATGAGAGAGATTCGTGTTAGTTGGCAAGTCTTAGAGTTAAGCTTTCGGTGTCGGTGCAGATTTTAGTGAACGTGAAATAATGAAATTCTTCCATCAGTACTGAAAACAACTTCAACTAGAAGTTAAACTATAAAAAGATTCTCGTAATGTGTTTGTGTATCACGTACTTATATACGATGTAAAATATCCAATAGCTATTCAGCAGTGCTATAAATAAAAACATAACTCGAAAATAATACAAAATATGTGTAGTGAGTGCAATCGGAATCAAACTACCAGGCGTGCATAGAAACACAGAGGTATGTCAAACAATTTCTAGCGTAAATCAGAATCAGCTGTGCTGTGTTAGTACGGATGTTCGTTATATCGATAAAAATACTTGTCGATATATTGAATAGTATATTATATTACGATCAAGATTAAAATGATGGTATTTCGGTATGAGATTTTGTGTATAGGTAGGCTTATGGAGACCGTATATGCCCCTTAAGTTACGTTCACTCTTTCTGTTACACGTTGTAAGTATATAACTAGACACGCTGTTTCGAATAAAAACTCTGTCCCAGTCCTGTGTGCGCGAGGTGAGGGACGCAGGTGCGGCGGCCTAAATTGCTCACTGAGTTGCAGCGCGGGCGCTGCAACTCAGTGAGCAAATTCTCAATATGGGATTGCGCGTCTAGTAGAATACATATATTAACATGTTACATGTTAACAATGTTAACACTTCAGCGATATGTAAGACAACCGTTATATGAAGGCTAGGGTAACCGTTTACTATGCCTATGCCCAAAAGTCGTGACGTGACTTGATAGTAATATAATAATCGAGAAATCCCAAAATGGAATGTACTTGTAGAACATCGGTCCAATCTATGGCCCACCTAACATCGTGCTCAGCTTGCCCTACCACGTCATATTCATGACAGAATCTTAAGAATGCCACTAAGGGGCAATCTGTGTGGCCACGTTCTAGGCCACAAAAATTTACTTAGTTTATCATCAACACGCAAGATTTTAATAATAATCTATCTTTACAACAATCCAAACTAATTTGTTGTAGAAAAGAGACAGAATATCTATGTATATCTCTACCCGCTCCAACTTTGAAACTCAAGTCGGCATATTAGACGGTTGATGGTGCTTTTAACTGTAATTTGAGCAATTTCGGTTGACTCAAGTCTGTTCACTGTAGCGTTGCGTGCATGCCAACTTGCCCTCTTTTGTTCATTACGAAATATCTTGTAGCTCGAACAAAATTTAGTTTCATTAGAGAATGTTTGAAACTCGTCGTTCTTTTATAATTTTCGCTGAAATTGTGACAACGTCTTACCCAAGATAAGCTGTTAAAAGGATTAATTTCGTGCCTTCTCTTGTGTCTTAGTATGTGCACAGCGACGCCTGATAATCGCATTACTTCGAGCAGAAGTGTTAGTGGTAAAATTCTTTATTTAACGAAATGCATTCAAGTAATGTTAAACAAACGTTTTCTTACAAATAAATTTAAGTAATAATGCAATTTATGATATTAATATGGGCCATTATTCACACACGGCCATCTAATCCCAAACTAAGCAGCGCTTGTATTATGGAAACCAGATAACTGATAAACTGCATATACTATTTTTTTTCATTTGTTAATAGATAATTACACCCAGACTCAGAACAAACAGGCATAAAATAAAATAAATAAAATAAAAAAAGGTTTTTATTCACATAGACTTTAAAAAAGCGCTTGTTAATAGTCAGAACATGTTTGTAGTAATATAGCTGTATACATTATTATTCTAGTTACATAGATATTTAGGTACACGGATTGTATGAAAACATTTATAAATTTTATTTTATACATGTTCATACAAACAAATATCTGTCTTTGGGAATCGAACCCAAAACCTACAGCATGAAAGGCAAGCATTTACCAACCACGCCAATCGGCCCGACAATTTTTCGAACCGATTTTATATTCACAAATAACCGTTAGAAAACCCCGAAAAAATATTGAAAAAGAGCTATAACTTTGACACTGCTAGACTGATATTAACCAAACATAGCTAAGAAATACCGCAAGGAAACTGGCTTTCAAATGAAAAAAGCCGCACCTAGATCGGTGTATCTATTTGAGAGATACGATGCCAACGACACACACTCACACACACACACATATACACGTGAGCGCGCACACACACACACACACATACAGACAGATAGACATTGACGGCAAACTTATAACATCCCTCTTTTTGTGTAGGGGGTTAATAAATAATGTTTGTCAACTTTCAAAACGATCTTATGAACACAAAGGTCATAAGATCGTTACGTTGTCAACCTAAAAATGACGTTATGAACCATGGGTATTGTTTTAAATAATAACTTTAATAAATACTTTAACTCTTCTTTTAGAGAACCGATTGGAACAATGTTTTTATGTGACAGAAAGCAATTTCTATCTATCAAAAATATAAATATCATAATAGATCCACTAACCTAGGCGAAAACCGTAGGACTAGAAAATAAATAAATGAACACTAAAACAAACTAAAGTCAACTGGTACAAAATATTTGTCGTCGCCATTTTGAAGCGTTCCGAGATTATTTTGTGTTAACTATGTCAACATAGGACTACGATTTGTATTTGTATCCAAAAAAGATTTAACTCACAGTATTTCAGACAAGATGTAGTTTAATTTGTATATATACTATTATACAAGGTGTTCATTGTATTTTTTCTTAACAAAACGAACAAAATTTAAACAGCACAATCAATCCTAAACAAATCACAAATAAAGAGTTTGTGCAATACTAAAACAAATTTTGGACAATTGAAGGTGCGTCAGATGATCGAGATTTGTGTATGGAGAGTTACAATATTTTTATGTATTGCGCAAGTTTATGTACTACACGTCGCTCAGTTTCGTGGGCAAATTAATACCCTTAAGTTACATCCACTATCTTACCCCTTGTAAATAATAATAATAATATCCTGGGACATTATTTACACACGGCCATCTGATCCCAAACTAAGCAGAGCTTGTACTATTGACACCAGATACGTAAATGATATACTCCATAATACTACTTTTAATGTTTAAATACTATAATATATACCTATATTTTACTATTATATCACCACACCCAGACTGAGGACAAACAGACATGTTGATGCACACAAATATCTGTCCTGGGTGGGAATTGAACCAGCGACCTCCGGCGTGAAAAGCAAGCATTTGCCAACCACGGCAACAGGCCCCTCAAATGGTATACTTTAGTGCCCTTTGTGACGTAAAATTGAACATTTAATTGAAAAGTTAAATATAAGTTTTCGTATAGTCGATGACACGTCGTGAATACAATTGCAATACGAAAATCACAACAAGTGTATCTTATATATACTGATACAATATTAATGAATACAGGTAAGTACAATAAAGTTATTTTTTAAGACTAGCTGACCCGGTAGACTTCGTACTGCCTCAGTCGATAAATAAAAGACCTAAACTTTTTTTTATAGAATACGTTTATATGGCAAAAAGAAAAGAGCTATTTTTAGGGTTTTCCCGGCAATTATTCGAATTTTCTCAACTTTTAAACCTTCCCTAGACCTGCACAAACATTTCAAGATAAGATAAATCCATTCAGCCGTTTTCGAGTTTTAGCGAGACTAACGAACAGCAATTGATTTTTATATATATAGAAGATTTATATTGTTTACATGACGTTTTCAGTAGCCTAGAATATTTGAATTGCTTCAGCAGACAACAGAGTCGCGGCTCTTTCCGTCTAGCAAATGTTACTTGTATCGACATCTAACACAAAAAAGGAGCAGAATTTTCAGTGCAAAATTAAGGGGATACATCCAAGAATGTTGTGGGTCTTCCATTAACCATATTTCATTGAATTTATAGATTAGGAACTTAATCTGTAATAACCTAATTCTTATTTTTTTTTGTAAGTGTATAGTTGAAGTATTTTGCCAATATGCTTATATATTCATTTTATTCCACAGGAGATTACAGCGTGACTTTGACAGTATTCAACGTCGACGGCCGGAATTACCATGACCCGTCAGATTATCAAGTTTATACCTACATTAATGATGTGCATCCAGAACTGTATAATGATGAATCATTTGTACCCAAAGGTAAGGTTCATGCTAATCTAGAGGATACACTTACGCTATTAATTTTAAAGTGTATGCAGTGATGTAGCTTAAGCTATGCCATAAATTAGAAAACATGTATGCCACACCTCAGTGGTAACCTCAAAATCAGGCTTTTAAATATAACGTTGGTGTTAAGAGATGTCCCGTCAGTCCAGAGTTGTCAAACATTTTCTAATTAATCTCTAATCTGCATTGTGTGTAATATTGATATTTTCAATACAGACAAAAGTATGACAGATATGGGTTCCATAAAGGTTTTCAGTATGATGAAATGATTAGATAAAAACCGGATAATTAAGGTGAATAAATCAATCCTTAATTTAGTATAGTTAGAAGAATGTTGTGGGTCTTCCATTAACCATATTTCATTGAATTTATAGATTAGGAACTTAATCTGTTAGTAACATATTGACAATATGCTATAATATAACCAAAAAGATCGTGTGATACACAATGCTGCTTTTATCCTTTTTTCTTTGATCTCCCTAGAAGGTTGTAACTTTCGAGAAATAAATACGAGTAATGGAATCAGGCGTTACTTAGCGGAAATCCATGATATCTATATTATCTATTATATATAATAAAATCGTAAGAAAGTCAAAACTGTACATTGAATATTTTTTTAAGGATACATGGGGCGTGATTTACAGTCGTTATCGAAACCAAAAAGAAGAATTTTTGTCTGTTTGTCTGTATGTATGTCCGGGCTAAGTTCAAAAAGTACTGCATGGATTTACTTCAAATTTTGCATGAATATTACTAAGAGGTCGGGTCAACATATAGGCTTCATATTGTGACGCTATCACCTATGGAGGAGGAGCTGTGATGTAGTGTTAATTTAGTTTTTTTTTACGCGGGTTAAACCGCGCGGCACAGCTAGTTTAAAATACCCGCGTTAAATTTGTAAATTATAATTTACAAATTTAACGCGGGTTAAACCGCAGAGCACAGGTAGTTTAAAATACAAAATTAACACTACATATTATTTTTGTATTTTGGAAGATATAAATAAATTTAATTTTAAACACCTTTTACTTTAAATTTTTATCAGCCCCGCGATTTACCCGCGTTAAACTAAAATAAAATTATCACAGCTACTCCCCCGTAGGTGATCGCGTGTTAATATGTAGCCTATATGTAGACACGACCTCTTAGTAATGTTCATGCAAAATTGGAAGTAAATCCATACAGTACTTTTTGAGTTTAGCCCGAACATACATACAGACAAACAGATAAACAGACAAAAATTCTAAAAACTATATTTTTTACTTCGATAGCGATTGTAGATCACGCCCCCAGTATCCCTTTAAAAAAATATTCAATGTACAGTTTTGACTTTCCTACGATTTTATTATATGTATAGATTCCGCTACTCTGATTAAGTAGGTTTTTTTTAAAATAAAATAAAAAAGGTTTTTATTCCCGTAGACTTAAAAAAGCGCTTGTAAATAGTCGGAACATGTTTGTAGTAATACAGTTATTATTTCTAGTTACTTATTACAGATATTTAGGTACACGGTATGTTAAAACATTTATACAATTTATTTTATAATGGTAGTGGTATTTAGCTAGCTTGTATTAAGTTATTGTCAAGGAGATGGGTGTTTAGGTTTAATTATTAAAATTTATATTTTACCACATATTAATAGTATTATCGGAAGCATTGTAAGTGTGTATCAGTCGAGATCCGTAAAAAACCTGTAATTGGCTTTATGTTTCCTATTCTAGTAGATAGATACATGCCTTTCACGCCGCGCGCAGGTCGCCGAAAGTTTGTGAGGGTGTATGTTTGTTACTTCTTCACGTCTAAATGGCTAGAGCGATTTTAATAAAAGTTGGTATTGAGTTAGCTGGCATCCTGGATTAACACATAGGCTATAATTTATAACGCGGATAAAACCGCAGGGTACAGCTAGTTATAAATTAAAATTAGTTTTATCGAAATTCGTATATAGCCATGTAGCAATTATACAATACAAATTCATAAAGTATTTAAAGATTCCTGCTCAGACCAAACGCGGATACAAGCTGCTTCAACCAATAATAATATTATATTTAAAGCTCAGAAACGTTGTGTTCGAGCAATGTTTGGTTTGAAATCAATAGATACCTGTGTACCATATTTTATGAAATATAATATTTTAACACTCCCATCTCTTTATATCTTGGAGGTGGCATTGTTTGTGCACGGCAATCCGCAATTATTTGAGCGCATATCTGATGTTGTAAAGCGTAACAGACGAAACAATATTAAGGATAGGTTGTGTGTACATTATGCTAAAACAAGCCTGATGAATAAAAGCTTCTTATGTATGGCTCCTAAAATTTACAACAAAATTGCGATTTGTATCAAAACAAGCAGTACTGGCATATTGAAAAAACAAATGAAAAATATCTTGACTAAGAAATGTTATTATACCGTTAATGATTTCCTAAATGACAATAATCTAATTTGAGCGAAAATTTCATGTATTTTAATTTATTTATTGACATTTAAATACAACAACTTTTGACATTTTCTCTAAATTTTTTATTGACATTTGGAAAACAAAAAAATATTGACATATTGTAATTATTAAGCATGTATTAAATGTTGACTGTTTTTTTTTTAAGATTCTATAGTGGTTTATTTTGGTATTGTGTTATGTTACGATTGTATGTTTCAAACGCCTTGTTAGGCAGCTTTTGGTGAAACTTATTTTATTATCTGTGATCTTGTAATACCCAAAATGCAATGAAACAATAAATGATTTTGATTTTGATTTTCAATTTCAAGGTAGGCCCTTAATCCCAGTTCATTAAAATGGAACTTGAGTGTAATCCATATTGTAGTGTAATTTCTTTAGTAATATCCTTAAATAATTATATTTTTCTTTTTAATTATATTTTTATTTATTCTACGAAAAAGTAGTCGTTAAGTCTAGCTTCGTAAATTTTTTGTGTATTTTTCTACGAACAAATCCAATTTCAATTTGAAGCAAACCTATTATTTTGATATAATCGTTTTATAAATGGAACCGACCAGAAACAGCACAAACAATGGCAAAAGGAAAATTAATCATAGATTGGAAAATGAATTGCGGTGCCTAGGGCGGATCTAGGACTGAAATTGTACGTACCGAGAAAGTAACAGGGTGAATTTCTGTGTGAATTGACTGCTACGTTGGCATAGCGAAAACGGTTCAATGTTCAGGTCGCCTGTAAGTCGGGTCAGGTCGCCAACTCTCACGCAAAGCGCGAGTTTACAACAAACCCCTTCAAATAGCAACGTTATGAAAACCTTTGGAGAAGGTCTATGTCCAGCAGTGGAGGACATCAGGCTGATGATGTAATGTGATGCTAATAATAATATCTTAGGATATTATTCATCATATTAGTCATCTAATCCCAAACTAAGCAGAGCTTGTACTATGGAAACCAGATAACTGATATATTACATATACTAATTTTCTTTTGTAAATACATACTTATACAACATGTAACTTAAGTAACGCACATCCTGAAAATAGTTTATAAAATCATTTTTAGTATAGGTATTTTTTTATCCCAAAAATTATTAAAACTACGGAAATTATTGTCATATTAACCTTGTACAATCATAACAAATTGAAATGAGACCTTAAGTCAAAGTAATAAGACTTTTAAAATCGCAGATTTATTTGTATTCATACAAATCCCATCATTCAATACAAAATAAAGAAAAATAAACTTTATTCTAAGAAACTTATTTAGTAAATAATAATGCATATACATGTTAAATGAAAAATTCAATGCACGTATTATGATTATAACATAATATTCTAATTGGGGTGTTTGAGGGTGTGCGTTAATTACGTTACATGTTGTATAGACAATTACACCCTGTGTCAGGACAAACAGACATGTTCATGCACACAAATATCTGTCCTAGGTGGGAATCGAACCTACGACCTGCGGCATGCAAAGCAAGCATTTACCAACTAGGCTACAGGCTCATCAAAAAATCAGCACGCTTGGCAGACGGGTTGGTCACAGTATGATGATCACAGTTCACAGACAGATGCTGCTGTCGATTCTCTGGTAGGTTCCCTCAGGATGACTTCTACACTCTCCATGAGGTGAGATGATGCAGTGGTCAGTATATTCGTAAAGCCTCCCCGCAATACAAGGATATTGATTACTATGTCCTGAGATACAGGATATGGCTAAATTCAGAGTATAGATTTATAATTTGCACAAGCCATGACCACCACAATATAGCATTCATATGTAGAAGTATTTATTATTTAAGAACTCACTAATACTGTACTGCCTAGATACTTAAATTAATGAACTTAAATAATGTTAGTTATAAATGCGAAAGTGTGTGAGTATGGATGTATAAATGTATGGATGGATGGATGTTTGTTACTCTTTTACGCAAAAAATTCCGAGCGGATATTGATTAAACTTTGAAGTAATATAGCTTATAGATCCAAATAACACACAGGCTATAATTTATAAAGTTTAACGCTAGTAAATAAATAAAATATTACAGCGGGGCTCAGCTAGTTAATAAATATAATATCTTCTCAAACGTAATAAGTGAATGGTGAGAAATAAACATATTATGATTATTATACCCATAGGGCCCTAGGACGCCCACAATAGTGTGGGCGTTCTCTTTTTAAGGATTATATAAATAAATAAATATCTTGGGACAATAACTCACACACTGCCATCTGGTTTGAAAGTAGGCAGAGCCTGTGCTATGGCAATTATACATATCACAATCTATATATTTTATTTTATATTGTTTACAGCTAGATTACGTTTGACACAAGTAACCCGTTATATACAATATAAAAGAAAGCAATACGTAGTAGATAAATATCACTTTTACTTCTTTTGTAGATCCGGCCCTGAATGGCGCGCGGCTACATCCGTTTTGCGCTCACTACAAAAAGTGTACCTAAGAAAAATCTAATTTCACAATTTGTCTGCAGCACACTGCAAGGTTTTTAATGGAGATTTATAGGCGAAACAGTTTCATCATTTTACACTTTGCCAGCTAAAGGTCGTAATTTTTGTTCCATATGTTTTTAGCTACTGTGTCCAATCTAAACGCAGAAAAGCCATGCAGGTCAGTATGCTAGTTGGTAGTGCTCCTGCCTACGAAGCTGGTGGTCCTGGGTTCGAATCCCGGTAAGTGCAAATATTTGTATGATGAGCACAAATATTTGTTTATGAGTCATGGATGTTTTCTTTGTATATAAGTATTTATCTATCTATATAAGTATGTATATCGTCGCCTGGTACCCATAGTACAAGCTTTGCTTAGTTTGGGGCTAGGATCATCTGTGTGACATTGTCCCTAGATATTATTATTATTATATCGTTGGCCTAGCGTTAGCGTGTTCAACCGCAGACACTGAGGTTTTGGATGCAAATCCCGAGTCAGGCCATTAAGTGATTTTGGAGTTTTTCTGTAAAAGGTACAATAATCTATATCAGCTGTGTATCTGGGAATTGGCGGTATTATACCCCGTGCCGCGAAGGGTCAGATACAGGACCTAAAGGCATAAAGAAAGAAAGAAAGAAAGAAATACTTTTATTTATAAATATCTGTAATAAATAAATAAAAATAATAGCTGTGCCCCGCGGTTTAACCCGCGTTAAATTTTATAAATTATCACAGTTCCTCCCCCGTTTGTGATAGCGTGATAATATGTAGCCTATATGTTGACCCGACCTCTTAGTAATATTCATGCAAAATTTTAAATAAAACCATGCAGAATTTTTTGAGTTTAGCCCGGACATACATACAGACAAACAGACACACAGACAAAAATTCTAAAAACTATATTTTTGGCTTCAATATGGATTGTACATTACACTCCAAATAACCTTTTAAAAAATATTCAATGTACAGTTTTGACTTTCCTACGATTTTATTATATGTATAGAGTACGGATCGGAGATCGGAGAACGGAACAGCTCGTTATGCGTATGTATGTGTGTACATACATACGCATAACGAGCTGTTATGCCGCCGGTCCTGAATCAGATATTTTTCTAGTGGTAATGGTCTAGTGTTTTCCCGTAACCTTTGCAAGGTCATCCTTGTGGATGTGTGGTGCTTGTTTGTGGTGGTGCGGTCTACTAACGATTTTGTGGTGGTGTGGCGTGAGTTTGTGGTCGCCACCCAAGAACCATTCTACCCCAGCGGCCGTCGGTTTTACAAACTATGTGCCGCGCCCACAGCCACTTCTGTTTATCAATTCTTCGGGCTATGTTGATTACTTTAGTTAACGAAGTTTTTATATAGGGTCTTCTCTTTGTTAGAAAGATTCTAGTTTAACAAAAAAACTATCTTAAAATATATAAATAATTTCTCTCTCACGAGATATGAAGGTACGATCACAGTGACCTATATTAAAGCTTATCCATTTCCGTTATAGCAGACACGTTTGCATGTAAGTCTCGATTGAGGAAATGGGTCAGCAAATTGTCTGTGGGTGACAGGCTAGCACGACTAACCTGTAGTTATCTGCGTCAGTTTGCGGGGAGGCTGCAACTGTAATGTGACATTAGGTACCTACTTCATTATAGCTCAATGCAATGTATCACTCCTATATGACTAATATACATCATCATTTTAACAGAGTTTATGTAACGGAGTTCCGGTAATTTTATGGAATTTGAATTTAGAACGGAGGACATTATCCATCCTACTTTGTTCAACTTATATTATAATGTTTTGCAGTTTTACCCAAAAGTACTGAACGAATTTTGATCATACTTTATACTAATATAGTATATACATCAAAATAACACAAAGGACACATGGTTGGTGAATCTAATAATAATTTAACACTTAAACTAGAGATTTTAGGTGTCACAGTTGGTAGCATCTGCGCACTAAATTGTCGAACTCAATACACATGTAAATATTTACTAAAAATATAAATTATAATAATAATAATAATATCTGGGGACAATGGCACACAGATCATCCTAGCCCCAAACTAAGCAATGCTTGTACTATGGGTACCAGGCGACGATATACATACTTATATAGATAGATAAATACTTATATATATAGAAAACATCCATGACTCAGCAACAAATATTTGTGCTCATCACACAAATATTTGCACTTACCGGGATTCGAACCCAGGACCACCAGCTTCGTAGGCAGGAGCACTACCAACTAGGCTACGGTGACAAAAATTTAAACAAAATATTTAACTAAAACTTGTGCATTATACATATAATAGGCAAAATAATCTCAAGTACTCATTGTGTGTGTGTGTGTGTGTGTGTGTTTGCGTGTAGTATTGGTATCAAGCGAGTGTAGTTCTATGAGAGATCATTGT
This sequence comes from Pseudoips prasinana, assembly GCA_951640165.1. NCBI lineage: Eukaryota > Metazoa > Arthropoda > Insecta > Lepidoptera > Nolidae > Pseudoips > Pseudoips prasinana. Next base: position 31,857,913 of record OX621245.1, on the reverse strand, counting down.
GCAAACTCTTGGTTTATTTCGTTTTAGTGTAAACACCTTGTAAAAGTGAAGGTTAAAATATTTGTATTTATTAACACAAATCTTTTAAACTTCCCTTTTACAAACAGTTATTCTAGCTAACACAATCCCGAATTTCTATAAAAACTTGAAAAAAGCTCTGACGTGCTATTCAAAACCATGTTTGTGCCGAGTGAATAAAGTTTATTGTAGGCGCCGCGCGACTAACGAAATCTGTCGCTTAACAACTTCGCGCGAATCTGAATAAGCAGAAACAAGTTCACAACTGACTTGCATTAACAGATAGGGTTGCTACAGAATACAACATATTCAAATATTGTTCAAAAAAATATACAACCAACTTTATATTCTCTCCAGGACAACCTATCTTTTGACGGTCACCGTAGCCTAGTTGGTAGTGCTCCTGCCTACGAAGCTGGTGGTCCTGGGTTCAAAACCCGGTAAGTGCATATATTTGTGTGATGAGCACGAATATTTATTTCAGAGTCATGGATGTTTTCTATATATATAACTATTTATCTATCTATATAAGTATGTATATCGTCGCCTGGTACCCATAGTACAAGTATTTGCTTAGTTTGGGGCTAGGTTGATCTGTGTGACATTGTCCCTAGATATTATTATTAAAAAAAATAATATATATGAACCAACTGTACGTTCCTCTTTAAAGCATTGCCCGTTGTTTTAGAACATACATTAAAACATTCGAATTGATAATGTCCTCTTATTTTAAGTCAATAATTGATCTCAAGATGGACCGATGATCTTATGCCGGTCGCTGGAACTCGCTGGATGCGGATAGCGCAAGAGCGGCAATTGTGGAAATCTTTGGGGTAGGCCTTTGACCAGCAGTGGGCGTCTTTCGGCTGATATGATGACGATGGTTATGATGATAGATCTAACGGTCGAGTTTTTTTATGATGTACTTACAATGACAATTATATTTATAATGGAATCTGCCATCCCGAATAGTAACCATTAACCTGAGTCCTGTAAATCCTCGATACCTACGCTCGATACAAACCTAGTAAACTTCTCTGTCACATCTAACTAGTATGTAAGTATATGTTTTTTTTTTTTTTTTTTTTTTTTTTTTTTTTTTTTTTAATATTAAGGAAGACCTACAGCACATAAAAACAGTTATAAAAAGTTAAATAGTAATTGAAGGCCAATTACAGGTCTCCACGCTATTCGTATGTAATTGGCCTTCAGTGGTATATGTTATACATATGTGATCAGCTTAGATTAATTAATTTAAGTCTAAGTGTTAAATTTAGAGAAAAAGTCTAGGCTGAGTACCCGTCTCACTGTTTCAGTTTTATTAACAAATATGTCAAGATTAAAATAATTGTTTCCGAAATAATTTGGTTGTTTATTGTTCTTCGGTGACATCCTCTGATTTTAGTGTTAAATTCAAATGTCGAAACATTAATTAGTTTAATAAAATTACAATAGAAATAAATAAAATTGAAACAAAAACCGATCCCCGTAGGCCAACGCAATGCAGTTCATTTCATACTTAACTATGTCTCCAGAATTCATGAAACAATTTCAATTTTGTCCGGAATGAAATTTAAATTGAACAAAAGAGTAAAGTTTGGGTTGTAAATGTAACAAAAAAGAGAACCCGACCCATTTATAAAATTGAAACAAATCTTCTTGGAATTTTTAAATGCGGACAATTTTGTATCTCTATGGATGCTGACTGAACTGCGACTTTTTAAATATTTTAATTTATTGAGTTTTACACAGTTGTGAAAAAGCTTGAGAGTTTTCGCGGTTAACGTAACCTACATCACGGAACGGGCCTTCTTAAAGTTTATTCTAAATCTATACATATAATAAAATCGTAGGAAAGTCAAAACTGTACATGGAATATTTTTTAAAAAGCACACTTTCGGCGTAATTCACAACAGACATCGAAGCCAAAAATATAGTTTTTAGAATTTTTGTCTGTGTGTCTGTGTGTCTGTTTGTCTGTATGTATGTCCGGGCTAAACTCAAACAGTACTGCATGGATTTACTTCGAATTTTGCATGAATATTACTAAGAGGTCGGGTCAACACATACGCTACATATTATCACGCTATCAGTTAGGGGGGAGGAGCTATGATAATTTATAAAATTTGACGCGGGTAAAACCGCGAGGCACAGCTATATGAAATAAAATTTAATTAAAAATTATTAAATTCTTAACTTATCTTTAGGTTCACCCCAATTATACTAGTGCTGCTTTCTTATTTCTTTTTGTGCGTAAATCTTTAAATGCGTGTTCAGTCTTTGAAGTATGTACGTGTACATAAGTGTCTTAATTTCAGAGGGCACGTAAAGTGGTCTCAGTTGTATCTTGGACAACAGTTAGTACAGACGACGCCAGCACATCCAGCTTCCTTAATCTGTCAAATTTCCCCAGTTGAAAGTGAACCTTATACTTTTGTGATAAAGTTGAAAATCTACAAAATAAATTTAATCGATTTGGGTAGCTGGATGTGCTGGCGTCTGTACCTAATTTTAATTCTGTGTCAAAGCCCGCATGCTGCCATTGTTCATTCACTTCCAAAAACTATAAAGAATCAAGCTTGTGATTAAAATTTAAACGCAATTAAAACGTGTTTTCATTTTAATTATAAGCACTTTAACAACGGAAAGCGTATTTAAGTAGATTGTGCATTATTTTAATTAAAATTAAATTAAATTTTGTTTGTTACCTCTTTTACAGCTATTGTAATAGCTCGTACTTTTAAATATTGTGCGTGTTCATATACAAATGTATATGTTAAACAAAATATTAAATCGATACCTCCAGGCTAAAAAGAGGTAAACACCAAAACTTGATTTTACATTGAAATGAAATGATATAATGTTTATTGTGACAAAGAAATCTTAACATACATAGCTAAAATAATATAATTTTGGTTGTCAAAAAAGGCGTAACTCTTTTTTATTTTTTACCTAAATAAACCATTCTAAGACTAAGATATTAGGCGTAAAAACATTTGTATAATCTACGCTGATGTTCACATTTATGATGGGGAGTGGTTACGTTACAAAAAAAAAAAAATATTTTAATGTATTTATATCTCCACTAACTGTGCCCCGCGGTGTTACCCGCGTTCAATTTTATAAATTTTCTTTGCTATAAACCTCACGAAGCCCGAGACCTTTCCAACGAATGCAAAACCGTGGAAATCGGTTCGTGCGTTCTGAAGTTATAGCGTCAGGAAGGAAAACCCGACTTATTTTTATATAGTAGATAAATGGAGTCGTAAGCGCCATTGTATGCCGAATTCAAATACACAGATCAAGAGAGGAGAAAAATAAATAGGGCTGCATAAAATTTCGCCAAAATGGCTGCCACGCCCTTTGATCCCGAGGTATCGATATTTTTTGCTATTCAACCACGTATAAATTAATAAATTTGGAAGCAATTTGGCACAGAATGTACTTTTTATCGCAAGATAATGTTTGATGTGGGCTCGTGACAAAACTTCAAGTTTAAATATAATTATTAAATTACACAAATATTGTATTTGGTGTAATTAATTTTATGATCACCGTGTCAGCGGAATGAAGTGCAATGATCACTATTTACCACCTCGTGGTCAATAGGTTGAAGAACTACCTACAGGTCTAAAGAGGTGTGACCGCTATAGTAATTTAATAACTGACCTTGCTTGTCTCCATGCTTCCGAGGCCACATTAAAGTCTCAGTCCTCCTGGCTCTGTTTAAAAGAATCTAGGAAAATAGGTATCAGTGATTTATCTCGAGTCTTTCAAATAGTCAAGCCCATACGATACAGTAAATTATATCCATAATAGCCGTAAATTTGTCGCAGACATTGTTTATATATGCCGCAGAGTTTGATATTTTTAGGTAAAAGGAATGTCAATTATTTATCAATTATCATTTAAGTTCAAAATCATTTAGTTCAATTTAATTATTACTTGAGTTTGTTTAGTTGTGCAGCGATGATATAAGACAGATGTTGGACACCTCTCTTCATTTTCATGAGATTTTTTTAAACAGTGCTTAACAGTTTTTAAACAGTAATCCAACAATATTTTGCTATTATGCGCAACTTTTGTTATTTTGTAACCAAAGTTAGTTTATTAATAAAGATAAGTGTACTGTATCATAATTCAATGTTATATCAAGAATGCCTTCATTTCTATATCAGGATATGGACGAACGTGATAATGACGATTGCGTTGATATATTTCTAGCTCATAATCATTTTTTCTGAAGAAGGCGATAGTAACTGCAACACAGTGGAAACACTACTGCAGCTATTATCGTTGCACCTGCTTTTGTAATATCTGTGTTATGGGTTTTTCGAATGAATTTAAAAAACCGGCCAAGTGCGAGTCGGACTCGCCCATGACGGGTTCCGTAGCAGCAAGTATTTCAGTTGGTTAAATGAAAGCAAACTGCGGTTTACTATTTATAAAGTATTAAAAAAACTACTTGCTAGATCTCGTTCAAACCAATTTTCGTTGTTAGTTTGCATGGTAATGTACATCATATATTTTTTTTAGTTTTATCATTCTCTTATTTTAGAAGTTACCGGGGACACACACACACACACACACACTCATTTTACCACTTTGGAAGTGTCTCTCGAGCAAACTATTCAGTTTAGAAAAAAATGATATTAGAAACCTCAATATCATTTTTGAAGACCTATCCATAGACACCCCACATGTATGGGTACGATGAAAAAACTGTTTTTGAGTTTCAACTCTATGTATGGGGACCCCCCAAAATTATTGTTATTTTTCTATTATGTGTAAAAATCTTAATGCAGTTCACCGAATACATCTACTTACCAAATTTCAACAGTACAGGTTTTATAGTTTCGGAAAAAAGTGGCTGTGACATACGGACGGAAAGACAGACAGACAGACATGACGAATCTATAAGGGTTTCGTTTTTTGCCATTTGGCTACGGAACCCTAAAAATCAGAAATGTGTCAAAGTATTCAGTGCTAACCCTATTTGAAGTGTCCTCCATATTCGCCAAGTGAATCGAGTCCAGCTACACGATGTCACAAGTTCAGTAATTGGTGCACTGGGTTTTCTTATTCTGCATCTCAAATTGTGAGTTTGAACTTAACTTTAACGTGTACCTACTTGTTATTAGCAGTTTAACTTTAGTTCATGTTCAAACAGAAAAAGTTGGCAACTTAACCAAGATAGAAGTACCTTGGTTAAGATGTCAGATTTTCTTATTTGAATTTTAGATGCATTCGTGCCAACTTCAGCGAAACGGCTTAATTGGTATAATTATATGTAATTATTAAATAAACTTATGTTATGATTTCCAAATAATTGGTAAAATTTTTGGTGATTTCTTTACTTAAAAAGGTATGATTTTGCTTTGTATTTAATTTAATATTTATTAAAAGGATATAATCTGCCTAAAAGAGGTGAATGAGCGGAATGGCCGATGCATTCAGTTCATTCCCGTTCATGACATTCAGAATGGTCGCTAGTCGTCGGATAAAGTTATTTAGTGGGTTTACTATATGGATACACTGGAGTTTTGGATAGTTATGGTAATTGCTGGTAGTTGAGTGTGTCACTTGTTGTCAAATAAAGTGTCCTATGAATGCTTACAACAGTCTATGCTAATCAAAACAAGTGATCTGGTCAATGAGTAGTTTTAGCCAGTTTTATTTATTTTTGTTGTTACATATGAAACGTTTAGAAGACTTTTACTGTGTTGAGAACTGAAAGAAAAGAACTGAAAGACTGTGTTGATTTTGTCTATGTTTTGAATAGAATGATTCTGTACCTCTGTTATGATTTACTGGATTTTAACTATTTATTTATTGTAACATAATTATGAATGGATTATGTCGCGGAGAATGTATATGTTTCAGTGAGATGTTGATGACTACTGATGATGAAGCTGGTGCTCCTCCTGATACACCACAGAGATCTCAAAAAAAAGTATGGTTAAACTACGAAGTCCATCGTGAAATAGTTCAAGTGAAGAAGTGGTGTCTAAAGATTTTCTGAACATGGTTAAAGTTAGCTGGTTTAGCAAAGAGATTGTTTGGAGCTTCGCTAACAGTTGTTTTTAGTTCAGGTGAGTGGCAAGTTAAACTCATGAAGGCTTTTCCCAGTGAATAGAATTACGGTAGACTTTTAGAATAAATGTTAAATCTTGTTTCACGTGATGATGAAAGTCTTCGTTAATATTTTTATGATAAATTATTTTATGATAAATTATTTTATGTTAAATTTATTATTAATAAACCCCATTATTATAGTAAAATTTGTGGTAGAACGGCTGTCTAATAATAGTGTATACAGTATTAATGGTAGTTCAGTGAGAAATAAGGCACAGGCACAGAATAGTTCTGAGTCGTAAGATTTACTTTTCTTTCTTACTTCCCAAAACCCTCAACCACTACTTAATGGTAAATTTCGCGAGCATGGTGATACGTTCAAAGTTCCAAGTTAATTTGCAACTAAGATTTGTACAGATCTTAATTAGGTACAAATTGGAGATAGTGGCCTTTTACAGGCGTTGCCACTATAATTATAATATAATATTTTACAACCTTTAATAATATATCCATAATTATATAAAACAATTGGAATAAAAACGACACTATTTAATCTAAATAAATAATTAAATATGTAAATAATTATTGAAACATAATCTTAAAATAAGTTTATATAAACTTGGATTTGACTTGGATTACTGGTTCATATTGCATTATGTAAAGGGTTATATACAGGATTAGGAATTGGTCCAGATTGGTTGAATTGTGATTTCAATTATAAGATTTTGATAAAGAAGTGTCTTTAGTCGCCGTATTAAAGAGTACTTGAGATTAGGTGAATTGTCGTTATTCTAAATATTCTTTAATTAAAAAGTAACATTTTTTTTATTAAGAGTTTCTTTAGCTTTTTATTACATATAGGGTATGAGTTTCATTTTTAATGTCTAATGGTAATTTATTAAGTATTTTTACTGCCATGTAGTACGGGCTTTCGTTGAGCATTTCAGTCCGAGATGGCGGGATGTATAATTCTTTTTGGGTCACGTATTTAAGGTGTATGTTTCTTTAACTCTAGTAAGTGTTTGTACTAGTTTTGTATAAAGAAATGTCATAGATGTATATTGAAGGCAGAGTCAAGAGCTCGTATTCGGTATAAGTAGGCTTACAGGTTTTAGTGTTGGCTATGTGGGCTATAATTCTGACACATTTTTTTTTGTATGGTAAACAACTGATTTGCTTTTGCTCTATTTCCCCACAGCATTATACCATATTTTAGCCACGAATATGCATATGCATTGTAGGCAGACAGAGAGGTGCTTGTGTTAGAGCATTGATTAATTTGGAAGTTCTTGATAGTTTTGTTAAAAGAATCCTGATAGTTTCGATTTTATTTGTCCTATATGTGATTTCCAAGTTACATGTGTATCTATATGAATTTCAAGTAAGTTAAATGTTTCCACGGTTTCTAAATATGTTTTTGGTATATAATATTTGTATTTAAGAGTGGTTTCTTGTGGGATCTGAATTGTATAATTTTTATTTTACCGTAATTTATTTCTAATTTATGGTCTTGTAACCAAGTTGTTGCACAATCCAATGTTTCATGTATTGGTTGGACAGGATCATAATTATTCTCACATCTTATAAGAATTGAGATATCATCCGCGAAGAGATCCGGAACAGTAATTCGCTATTTAGTATTTTTGGAAGGTTATGTACGTTAGAAACAGTATGCAACCAGTTTTATGAGAGACTGGTGCCCGAGTTAGGTTTGGGAGAACCTGTATTACAGGTCACCAGCGCTCCACTCCGCAGATTGATTTAAAGATAGCTTTCTTTGTAATTATAATTGCTTGAAACTCATAATTCTAAATCTATAACAGTAGAGATATAAATAGATAACAGTAATAATAATATTAAGATTAGATATTGTGTAAAAAAAAAAGAGCTTGTGTGTTTATGAATTCTGAATAGTCTGCAATGGGTATGTATGTAATGGGACTTAGGTTTAGGAAATATTAATTTAATAAAAAAACAATACTGGTATTAAACAATAAAGTGTCAAAGTAAAAGACAATGACATGATGTTAGAGCCCTGTGATAAAGATAAAAATAGATTAAACCTTATACGCTTTCGTCATGTCCAGTAATAGTTCTATAACATTTTGTCTGTCATTCACATATTGTAAGGATGTTTGAACGTATATGATTTTGACTTTCAAAAACTGTTTTGATTATCGTCCAGTATTCCAATTATTTCCAAGAAACTGGTTTAATCGGTTGCACATTGCCTTTTCAAATACTTTCGAGAAGGTAGGTAAAAGGGTTATGGCCTGTAGTTGTTAGGCGTATGTGTGTCCCCTTTTTATGGATCGGTTTAACAAGTGATAATTTAAGTGCATCGGGAAATTTTCCTTGAATATTTTAAATCACCTGTCATAAATAATAAATGCTTACATTGAATTTGATAGTGATTGTAGACCTTCGCGCAAAACCGATGCCGAGCTACTTAATTTGGGTAAAAGTTTTAATAAGTTCCAGTAGTTAAGGGTTTTGGACAATCAGCTGTTTTGCCGCTGCATAAAAGACATGTATTAGCTAAGATTGATGAAATTGAATCTGATATGAGCTCAAAATCATAATAATTCAGAAATATGGTTCTGATTAGTTCTACCTAAAAGTATTTTATTTGCTGTTTTATTGATAATTTTAATGTGGTCACGTATCAATCAATCATTTATTTTCTGAACAAAGTTACAGATATATGGATGTTATATTAAAGTAATAGTATTCTATGTTCCATCTAAATGCATAAAAATGTTCATCTTGATTGCTACATAATGCAAAAATAAGTTTTACATATAAAAAAGTCATAAATCAATTGAATTAGTTCATAATCTAAAATCACAAAATAAAATTAGTACATAACAAATATAAAACAGAATACAAAACCAAGTTTTACGCATAAAATGGTCCCATCTATCTAGAATTTTTAATTTAGACATAGCCCTAATGCATTGTTTTGAGCATTAAAAGCTGCATTGCTGGGTTTGTGGGGAAACTCACCCAATAAGTAGTACCGTATCTTGGATGAAATTCTGATTGTCATAGGCAGTAATGCATCTCGGTTTCTTATCGAGGGAAGTTTAAATATTTTTGCTCAAACCGTGTATGTGCTTTCCAGTCAATTTTGCTGTCAATAATTAAGCCTAGAAATTTATTTTATTTGGTTGTCATGATAGTGAAAATTAAGTGTCGGTGGATTGAATTCATTGTCTAAATTGAATTATGATGGTTTTTTTTCAAATTTATTATTATTATCTCTCATCCATTCTATTATTTAATGTCAACATCCGTTAATATAATTTTTACATTGAAATATTAATTACATTCAATTATAGCAGTGCTATCGTGAGTAAATCGTGACATTGACCTGTTTATAGCTTTAGTCAACTCATTGGTGTATATTATAAATAATAGGGAACCCAAGAACTACCCATCATACTTAACCAATCTATTGAGAGAATTAATTTTGTTTTCAAGTTTTGTTTTTCTTTTGCCTAAATGTTTAATGTCGGTGCATTTAACTAAATATAAAAAAAAAGGATTTGATATATCCTAGGTTAGGTCCTCATACCGCGCATGAATTAAATTTTTCTAATAATATTTATGGTCCACGCAGTCAAATACTTCAATGACACAAGAAAAAAATGGCTCAATCTGGTATTTTATTCTCAATTCTTGATACATTAATATTTAAGAAATCGTAAATCGCTCTGTTCAACCTTTTAGTTCTGCAACAAACATATTCCTTTTTTTTTCGAAGTAAGAATAAATTTGGGCGTATATATACTTGATGATTGTAGAGAATACCGACAAGAGAGCTCTAGGCTTATAGAATTCTACATAAGGTTTTTCTATTTTTAAAGAGGGGCTTTATTAGTTTGTCTAGGTAAATATCTAAAGCTAATCCAATGTTCAGGATATGGCTTAGAGGGTCTATTTTTGTCGATACATCGTCGTTGTTATGTGGTAGTTTTTATTTTTTTTTGCACTTTGTTTTTGTTTTGTAATTATGTGTTATTGACAAAATGTATTTTATGGTTGTATTCAAAACTTTTATATGTTATTATTTTTATTTTATTTGAATGTTATGATTTGCTGATGTTTTTTTGAAAGGTATATGTAACTTATGTGTATGTATTGTGTGTGCCAGGAGGCAATACAGGGTCGGATGGCTGAATGTTATGATTTCCAAATAATTGGTAACATTTTTATTTTCACTTTGTTTTTGTTTTGAAATAATGTGTTATTGACAAAATGTATTTTATGGTTGTATTCAAAACTTTTATATGTTATTATTTTTATTTTATTTGAATGTTATGATTTGCTGATGTTTTTTTGAAAGGTATATGTAACTTATGTTTATGTATTGTGTGTGCCAGGAGGCAACACAGGGTCGGATGGCCGAATGTTATGATTTCCAAATAATTGGTAACATTTTTGGTGATTTCTTTACTTAAAAAGGTATGATTTTGCTTTGTATTTAATTTAATATTTATTAAAAGGATATAATCTGCCTAAAAGAGGTGAATGAGCGGAATGGCCGATGCATTCAGTTCATTCCCGTTCATGACATTCAGAATGGTCGCTAGTTCGGTCGGCAGTTCTTAGCGAGCGCTCGAACCGAAGGTTGTTAACAAGTGTTGTATATTGTTTGTATCTACAGAAGTGATTTAATTTAGTTAACGTTTGCTAAGTGTTGTAATGGTGCAATCCTGATGAGTTGAATAAACATATATGGTTGCTGAATAACGTGTTTTCTTATCATCTAGTTGTTAGTGTCGAGGCTTCTTATGCATCCTATGTAAGTTACGCCTATCCCTTGCTATTTCAATTTAAAGAAAAATATTAAACAGTTGTATGCTTCAATGCCATTTTTCCTTGCCATGTGAGACATTGTCATTAACCATAATCATATCCGCCGACAGACAACGAGGCCTCAACAAAGACCTCCGCCTCCCCCAAAGATATCCACAATTGACGGTATTTTTAATGTTGTGTTTCAGAGTGTGAATAAGGTCACCAGAGCTCATCGGGGTGAGGGGAAGGTTCAGCAACACTTATTTGCTGACTCCTAAAAGCCGGTAACGCACCAGCGACCCCTCTGGTGTTCCTAGTGTCCATGGGCGGTAGTGATCACTTACACTCAGGTGACCTACTTGCTCGTTTGTCGCAATCTGATATAAAAAATAAATAAATAGGATATCCTTACATGATGGGAGGCTTTCATCCAGCAGTGGACGCTTTTTGGCTGACATGATGATGATACTATAATAGTCATATAATAAATAACGGATTGAACTAATTAGTTTTTCCGTCGAAAATGGTTTTTCAGAATCAGTTCAGAAGAAATTAAACGTCCACACGTAGATCGACAATTTTACAAATATACGTAAAAGAGAAGTTTATTTTTTTAATTTTACCTTGAATCAATTAAGATACTGAACAACCAATTTATACGATGAACACGAAGTACTGGACTGCATGTGTTGTGCAACGGTAAATGTAATATATATACAATAGTATATAATATAGAATGTATTTGCAAAGAATTTAATAAAGCTTGTAAAATAAAAAACATAACGGTTGACAGTAATAAGATAAAATTTAGTTCTTGGGCAACTCAAGGCATTAGACTGAGTAGAGATTTTTTATATGAGTTGTATGACAGAAGGTCCTATAACCCTGATGTCAATTTCATTAATTATGTTAGAAATTATTCAAAAATTTTTAAAAAGGTTTGCATTCAAGCTAAATCTTTATATATAACAGATAAAATTAAAAAATCTGATAATAAAATAAAATCAGCTTGGCAAATAATTAATACTGAAACTGGTAAAAGTAGATCAAGAGATCAAACATTAGTATTGAATATTGGTGATGAACTGGTTTCAGACAAGCTTACCATTGCCAATTTTTTAGCTGCTTTTTTTGCAAATATACCCGTGGATATTACTAAGTGTCTCGCATCATCACCAGATGTGGCTGAACTCTTTTTAAATCAAAGCGTAAAACAAACTGTACCTAACTTTAATTTAAATCCGTAACAAGTGATGATATTATAAAAGCTTTTAAGAGTATTAAAAGGAAAGGCACAGAAGATTTGTGGGGACTGTCTGTTAAAGCAATTGAATCAATCATACTAAACATTGCTACAATCCTTGCAACCATCTTCAATGGCTGTATAAGTGATGGTGTCTTTCCCGATTTAATGAAAATAAGTAAGATAATACCCATTTTCAAGGCAGGTTGTTCAAAAAATGCCACGAATTATAGGCCTATCTCAATACTACCAGCTTTAAGTAAAATATTTGAAAAGCTGATGCTCAGCCAAATGTTGTCGCACTTTAACGTGAATGAGATATTGCATAACAAGCAGTTCGGGTTTACAAGGGGCCGCTCTACTCAGGATGCAGGTTGCACATTAATTAGGTCAATATTGGAGGCTTGGGAGGGATCACAGGATGCGCTGGGAGTTTTCTGTGATCTCTCTAAGGCTTTCGATTGCGTTGATCATCGTACGCTCGTTGTTAAACTGAAGTACTATGGAATATCTGGCACATCTCTTGATCTTGTGATGTCCTATTTATCGGGGCGACAACAGATGGTTTCGATAGGCGGTGCCACTTCGGCACGTCATCCTGTGAAAATGGGGGTGCCCCAAGGATCTATATTGGGCCCATTTTTATTTCTAGTTTATATAAATGATCTCCCTTATCTGGTAGAGAAAGTATCAGACATAGTTTTGTTCGCTGATGATACTTCGCTCATATTTAAAGTAAATAGAAAGGATAAAGATCTTATTGAGCATAATAAAACACTCAGCTTTATATCAGAATGGTTTTCGGCAAATAATCTCTTGTTAAATGCAGGGAAAACTAAATGCATCAGGTTCTCATTGCCAAATGTGACTCAAATTGTACCAACAGTTGCACTTAATGCGAAAATATTAGATCTAGTCCCATCGACCGTATTTTTAGGATTGACACTTGATTCAAAATTGCAATGGGGTCCTCAGATTGAAAAGTTAGCAGGTAAATTAAGTTCGGCTTCCTATGCTGTCTGGAAAATAAGGCAATTGTCAGATGAACAAACTGCTAGATTAGTGTATTTCGCGTACTTTCATAGCATTATGTCGTATGGCATTCTGCTGTGGGGTTCGGCGGCTGACATAGGTACTATTTTTGTATTGCAGAAAAGAGCAGTCAGAGCCATTTATGGTTTAGGCAGTCGCGATTCTTTGCGAAATTTGTTTAAAGAAATAAATATACTTACTGTGCCATCGGAATATATATATCAGAATATAATGTTTGTTAGTAAAAATATTCATAATTATAAAAAGAAAAGTGAACTGCATAATATAAATACTAGGAATAAAAACAAACTAGCCATGCCAGGCTTTAGAGTAAGCAAAACGAATAGTTAAATCATTTTTAGGAAATTGTATTAGGTTTTATAACAAGCTTCCTACTCAAATTACTGATCTGCCTGACACAAGTTTTAAAACACATATTAAACGTATACTTATGGCTAGGGGTTATTACACCACTAAAGAATACATCGATGACAAAGACGTCTGGCTCTCACTTCCTACCTGCACATTGCTCGCTGGAGATCTTGTAGCCATATAGACATGACTGATCTGCTGTGTTACGTGAACTATCTGTAAATGATTGCTATCATATACTTAATTTAAAATTATTGACTCTGTCTCAAAATGAATAATGTTATTGTTTCGAAGTTTTTCTTTTGTATACCTAAATATAATCTAAAATAATAAGCATTCAGACAACCGATCGAGCATATAATATTGTGTTTGCCTACTAAATAATTACTCTACTTGGACCAAATCCCGTGTTCATGCCCGCTTGAGTATGTTTCGCCGGACCGTCTCAACTGGGTCGTGTTAAAACCGGTAGTAGATGAACCCACTGAGTTTGTTTCGCTGGGTCTTCTCAGTTGGGGCGCATTGGATCCGGTGGTAGCATTAAAGCGCGACCGTCGTTATTAACACAAGGTCCGTCATAATAATAATACCTTTAATATAGACAGAACCATTGACAATATGTAGTAAAAATATTAGACTTAAACTAGATAATTAAACATAATCTCTTGACAATAACTTGATACGAGCTAGCTAAATATCATTTCTGTAATAAAATAAATTTTATAAATGTTTTCATACAAGATGTACCTAAATATCTATGTTACTAGCAATAATATCTAATGTATACAACTATATTACTACAAACATGTTCTGACTATTTACAAGCGCTTTTTTAAAGTCTACGTGAATAAAAAAAAAAAGAAAACTTGCCTTGCTAATACCACAGCTAATCGTATTTTCGGATCTATGTATTTGCGCTCAGGCAACTATTTATATAGCACGTATAAAATTGTACTTTGTGGGAATTGCATTTTTACAAGGGCCTCGCGATGCACGGGTATATTTCTTTAGTTCGGGCGAGTTCCTATACAAATAAAAACAAACATTGGACAGACGTTAACTAGAGTAAATTTCAAAAATAATTTGAAGTTCGAATCGTCAGTCCCGCATGTACGTCGGCCAGCGCCCAATGTCGATTCGGGCAGCCCAAGAACAGCAGATGTGGAGTGCTTTGGGGGAAGCTTTTGTCCAGCAGTGGAGTTTCAGCAGCAGTCTTTCGGCTGATATGATGATGATAGTGAAGGACTAGTTTGAGCCGCCCGCTAGGTCTATGAAATCGCTTAATGACTATCTTACTACTGGAGTTGGGACTGACAGCTCCACATGTCCTCCGAAGTTAAACTACTTTGACGGACATCAGATACCACTAATAGACTAGCCGCTTGCCTAAGTGCTTAACCTCGTTAATAAGAGCAGGTTACTGAGCACTTTTTTGATGTCATCAAGTGAATATAAAGATACAATACACTAGATCTTAGTGTTTTCACGAATATTAGTGTTTTGTCGCAATGTGCGGTTTCTTCAAGGCAATCTCGTCTACAGTCTATTTTTCCTTACTTGTCTTATTTGGTAAACAAATATGGCGTACTGGTAACCAAAGACAATTGATAGAGTTGGGAAATTATCGAATGAAGGACTGAACTCAAAAAAATTCACTTGTTAAATAATACTTTTAGTCTACGACCAGTTACAACAAAGAGTACACACATAACTTGAGATATATATAAACATTCTGCTTTATTATTTAGTTTTTTACATTAAAATTATACAGTTCACACTGGTCAGAATCATTCATTCACTGTTCCCTTCTCTAAGTTCCAAAGACAAACTAGCATTTTGAAATGTCAAATTGCCAATATAATTTTTAATCTGTGGAAATGGATTCTGATATTATTTTGATTTTAAGAGAATTAATGTGTTTGGATGGTTAATTTGAAGCAGTTTTTGGTGTTATTTATATAGTATGTGTTTCTTCCAACAATCAAGATGTTCATACCTAACTAAAAGTGCGTGATTGATGACGAAACTAGTGATTCTCGTACCGAGTAGTGTTTGTTTACCAAATAAGACAAGTAAGGAAAAATAGACTGTAGTCTACTCTAGTATACCATTAAAGCTGCAATTAGTGCCCGTTTATTTTCTTACAATCTCGTTGCGTTGTTATGGAGTTAGTTCAACGTCTTGTTAGGTAGTTATTTTGAGTGCAAGTTTTTATTTAGCTGTAGAGCTAGATAAAAACTCGATAAACTAAAGCTAGATAAACTCCGACCTATGTAGATAGGTCGGAGTTACAAATGGTAGTCGTCAGAACGTTTAATCGTGTTACTTATATAACTTCGAGTAAGTTTTTCTATTTTTATTTGTAAAGTGTAGTACTTTATTTGTATTACAATCTAGCCTAAGGACAAATAAGTAATAAATAATAAAATAAAAATATATAAATAATAAAATATAATATACTACTGTGTTTATAATGTACCTACTGCATTGTCAGCTTGACAAGTTCAAGTGTCGGTAAATACCCCATTGCTGAATAAATTTTATTATTTAATTTCAATAGTATATTTCGGTGTATTATATTACCACAATTTATTTAAATAAATCCTTTTAAGTATATTAAATACTTGTGCCAACAGATCCGCAATTAAGTGATTATAATAATATTATCCGGATGTTTACTTGAGGTGGTGGCGACGACCGCCGTTGCTGACTACCCACTGCACGCACTAACTTGTTGCAACAAGCGCCAATGACTCGCGCTCTGCGCACGCTCAACCAGGGGCTCTACGGGCTAAGTCGCCGAACATCGATTTCTTAAATGGCGATCAAATAAATAAAGGTTAAAAGGGATTAAGTCATTTTAACCTTTATTTATTTGAACGCCATTTAAGAAATCGATGTTCGGCGACTTAGCCGGTAGAGCCCCTGGTCGCTGAAATGGTAGACTTATTCGCTTGCTCACTGAACGACTTCACAAGGGCGGCTTATTTGATTGTATGTTAATAGTTGTTTAGAAATGTACATAATACGCAATTGCATTGTAATTGTAACTTTTCTATCGCATTAGGTTTCCTGTAATGGTAGAATTAAGTTGAGTCCAATAAATAAATATTGATCTAAATTTCTACATAAATATAAAGAATCAGTCCACAGACTTTCCTTAGTCTTATTGTTAAGGTAAGGTATAGTATTTAACAGCAATGCTATTGTGCGAAAGAAAGCGGTTTCATTACTACAACGTATGTATGGTAGTAGGTAATATTAGTATTCTAATAATAATTAGTAAGAAAATGGTAAGCTTATAAATGAACAAAGCTAAAAAAATTATATCGAATCCCGGTAACTGCAAATATTTGTGTGATGAGCACGAATATCGCCTGATAGTACAAGCTTTGCTTAGTTTGGGGCTAGGATGATCTGTGGGATATTGTCCCTAGATAATAAGTATTATTATTTAATTATACAAAACATCCTAACATACTCAGCAATTAAAAATTTTACCCAGACGTTACCTTCATGAAGTGATAAGACCGTATGCTGATCCCATGAGTAAATACCTCCCATATGAATTTACTGAAATTAAATTTACATGTAAATTGGCTTGCCATTATTGACACGTATATTGGCAATTAGGAAATAAATGAATGTGAATATATTGGCATTAAATTTTCTCCACTGAAGAACGTTGATGTAAAATTTTATTAAAGCCAAAGATTTGAGAGATTCGAGTTTGTTTTTGAGATCCATTAGGAATTTGTATTTATTTAATTCAAATTTCTAATGGATCTCAAAAATGGGAAATAATAAATTTGATGGTCGGGCAGGTCCAACTAGCTTCGGGGTAGGCGCTCAGCTTTAAGCTACGAACGATAAACACTGGCAGTTGACATTTAGGATTCCCTTCCTAACAACTTTTCGAAGGATGTAGGTGTTATCCATCAGCTTTGTTTGTTATAAACATGGCAACACAGTTACTTGTGCAGTGTGTATCGTTTGTAGCTTAACGCAGAGCGCCTACCCCGGATAGGTAGAAAGGTGCCGGTTGGAGACCCGCTGGACGATTATATTACTGATCTCTGAATTTTCGAGATTAGATTTATACCGTGCATTACGAACGATGCTATAAAATTAAAACCATGACTAGTTTAAAAAGTGTTTTAGAAAAAAGAAACCATGCAAGGTTATTATTGTTATTATTTATTTACAGATGGGACATAGGCCGAAATATTATAAGACGCCTTTGGCAGGTTACCGTATTTTACTACAGAAATCAATCAAAAAAGGATATCTCTATCAGGCGGTTTCTGTTAAAATAAAATAAATGTTGTACTGGTATTTTTAATAAATTCAACACTCTCCATTTAAAATTACGTAGGTATTTCTTTGATCGCAATTTAATTAGCAATTAGTATTAATGAAGAAATTTTACGAAGATGTCTAAAATGTAACAAGGTTCGCTTTGAAGACCTTCCTGTATGTAACCACTTAAAGCAAGTTAACTAGTTAATTAACTCGTTTTAATTAAAATCTAAAAATGAACAAGGAAACAAAAATATTTTAACAAGCAAAGAGATTGTAGGTAAAGTTTTAGGTATTGGAATAATTATTAACACAAACACAATAGAAATTCAGTTCGCCAAGGAGTTTGTTTGCGGGGACCGAAACATATCTACGACAAACTCTTCCGAATGAACGACCACCGACAGAATGTATCGCTTATAACTTAATCAACGGCGTAAATTTTCACCTACGAATGATTCGTTGACAGAACGATTTATTCACAAGTGAATCGACAATAGAACCTTTCAATGTCCTAAAATGTATTAATAAAATTAAAAATAATAAAATTCACTGTCATACCACCTAGAACTAACTTCATGCTGTTAAATTTTTTGGTGTCGGTGTGCGCGTGCCTCGTAAAAATTCACTCTCATCATTTTTCTCCATCGCGCCAAAAGAAGTATAACTTCAAAAATATTGTTTACTTCACTAGTAAAAGTTCATACATGACATTGCTGTGTTAAGACAATCAATAACACTTTATGTATAGTAGATAAGGTTGGGAGGGCAACTCAGAGCCCTCTCAGGGTACATGCTCTGACCATTTGGGACACGGGGCAAAAGGGGGGCACCTGAGCAGCATACCCGATTCCCCGGGGCTCTCCCTATCAGGCGCTAAAAAAGTCCACGGCAGATTAGGTTAGGGGGGTGCGAGTCCGACACACCGAAGACTACCCACCCGAAGACACTTTAGTGGGTGGCATGTGTAGTTATTCCACCTGCCTTATCAAAAAACTGCGACACTGTCAGAAACGACATGCTAACAGAAAATAAGGTTAGTTTAAAACTGCGCCGCGTTGGAAGTGCAAAAGTTATGACATCTTTTCACTCATGAATAAATCTGCTTGTAGACGAATCTTTCGCAGTTAAAAAGTTCTGTCGTTGAAAACTTATGAACGAATCATTCTATCTGCGGCCCATTCGGCAGAGAACCGTTTGTAAAATTCGAAGTTTTTGCTTACAAACAGAAAAATATGTAGTTTTGTTTATGGAACAACAAATGTATTAATCCACTTCAAGAACCAACAGTTTACAATAAATTAAATAAACATTATCAAAATAGAGTAATTTATATAAAGTCAATTACTTATCTTAATTTATATCCATACCCTTGTGGTACTTCAATTACCAGTATCTGTGTTGGTCGATTTAGAAATGTTCACTGGAAAACATAATAATCATAATATCCTCGGACTTTTTCACACATGGCAGTCCATCTGATCCCCAACTAAGCAGAGCTTGTATTATGGAAACCAGAATTAACTGATATACTGCATATAGCTATTACTTATGTAAATGCATACATATAAGTATGCATTTACATAATCTATACATATAATAAAATCGTAGGAAAGTCAAAACTGTACATTGAATATTTTTTTAAAGGATACTTGGGGCGTGATCTACATGCGATATTGAAGCCAAAAATATAGTGTTTAGAATTTTTGTCTGTGTGTCTGTTTGTCTATATGTATGTCAGGGCTAAACTCAAAAAGTACTGCGTGGATTTACTTCAAATTTTACATGAATATTACTAAGAGGTCGGGTCAACATATAGGCTACATATTATCACGCTATCACCTACGGGGGAGGAGCTGTGATAATGTATAAAATCTAACGCGGGTAAAACCGCGGGGCACAGCTAGTGATAGATAATAGCTTTGCCCCGCAGTTTTACCCGCGTTAAAGTTTATAAATTACTACAGCTCCTCCCCCGTAGGTGATAGCGTAATAATATGTAGCCTATATGTTGACCCCACCTCTTAGTAATATTCATGCAAAATTTGAAGTAAATCCATGCAGTACTTTTTGAGTTTAGCCCGGACATACATACAGACAGACAGACAAAAATTCTAATAACTATATTTTTGGCTTCGATATCGATTGTAGATCACGCCCCACTGTGTATTCTTTAAACAAAATATTCAATGTACAGTTTTGACTTTCCTACGATTTTATTATATGTATAGTATAGATAATAACACCCAGACTCACTATAAATAGACATGTTCATGTACATAAATATCTGTCCTGGGTGGGAATCGACCCCACGACCTGTGGCGTGACAGGCAAGTTTCTCCCAACCAAGCTAACTGGCACGTCCATATTCATTTGAATTTTGCACGCCGAATGGCAAAATACTCTCAAGCTTGAATATAGCGGATAGATGGGTACCCAAACAACCTAAAAAAAAAAATAGGCAAAGCAATTCAATCTGGGTTCCTCAGCTCGGATGTAACCAGTCTCCCCAAGCTGGTCTAAATTGTGCGTCATTCTGATGTATGAAGGAAGAAAAAGTAATTTTAATCGTTAACAACCTAAAAAAAAAATTAGGCAAAGCAATTCAATCTGGGTTCCTCAGCTCGGATGTAACCAGTCTCCCCAAGCTGGTCTAAATTGTGCGTCATTCTGATGTACGAAGGAAGAAAAAGTAATTTTAATCGTTAACAACCTAAAAAAAAAAATTAGGCAAAGCAATTCAATCTGGGTTCCTCAGCTCGGATGTAACCAGTCTCCCCAAACTAGTCTAAATTATGCGTCATTCTGATGTATGAAGGAAGAAAAAGTAATTTTAATCGTTATAAATACTATTAATACTCCTTGACAATAACTTAATACAAGCTAGCTAAATGTCACTACCATTATAAAATAAATTGTATAAATGTTTTAACATTCCGTGTACCTGAATATATGTAATATGTAACTAGAAATAATAACTGTATTTCTACAAACATGTTCTGACTATTTACAAGCGCTTTTTTAAAGTCTACGTGAATAAAAACCTTTTTTATTTATTTATTACGTTTTTCATATTATTTTACCTTACTTAAAACATTATTCATGTAAATCACTCAGATTTAAAAAAGAATGCTGTAGCAAAAATACGCTACATGAATTTATAAGTAATCCATATTTTTTTTCCAATGTTCCCTCACGATTCTCTTGATAAAAACGAAATCCCCGTTTACCCGTACAAAGACAAACAGGCTATTAAAAAAAGAAAAGTTACTTTTCTTTTCAATTCTATAAAGTCTGGGACCACGATGCTTCATCTGAAAGCTCTTAATTAAAAAACCAGAGACAATAGAGTTGCCAACGTAAAAATGGCTGGTTGGTGCATTGCATGAATATTATGCAGTATGTGGTTAGTTTCCGTCTTTTTTTTATCTTTGATGTTTACTTTATTGTGATAGATGTGTCTTTGAGCAGGAATTTCTTGACTGGAAAATTTATTAGTGTAATTTTTTTTTTACCCGTCTGTAATTGACGAAGGGAAAATTTTAATGGAAGGAGTCTCTGGCTGTTGCAAGAATAAAGACAATGACATAAATAAAATGGTTTGACTTCACTTGTGTCTTAGTGGTTAACGTCACGATGTGTCTTTACCAACTCAGCACCCTTGAGGTTCTTAAATAAATAATAAATAAAATAAATAAAAAAGGTTTTTATTCACGTAGACTTTAAGAAAGCGCTTGTAAATAGTCACAACATGTTTGTAGTAATATAGTTGTATACATTATTATTTCTAGTAACATAGATATTTAGGTACACATTGTATGAAAACATTTATAAAAATTAGTTTCGATTTCCGGTAAGGAAAACCTCATGTGTGACCCATAGATATTTTCTAGTTCTAGTTCTTCATCTGAGTCATTATCAGTCAAATGCTTTAGCGACGCGATTTACCGTCTATTCCGTTCTGGCAGGGTCTTCCACCGATTGTAAGATGCACAGTGTTTTAGACAAAATACATTTACTCAGCACTTGGCGTTTAAGTATATTCTAATTTTACTTACCATATTGCAACGTATAAATAAAATCTGACCATACAAAAATTGGTTGCTAATATAATATATCCTTTGTACCTACCTACATGTTCAACAATGAAACCGAGCAAGTGGTAATAACATAATGCTCTTAATCAGTAGTTTTACAGACCTGGTGACTTGATTTCGGTTTTTGAGTTTATCCATTACAAATAAACAAACATACAAAATAATATAATATCCTAATAGGACATTATTCACACACGGCCATCTGATCCCAAACTAAGCAGAGCTTAGTAATGTATGTAAAGCCAATTATCTTAATTTATATCCATACCCTTGTGGCACTCCAATTACCTGTATCTGTGAGTGTTGTTAGATTTAGAAATGTTCACTCGCAAACATAATAATCATAATATCCTGGGACTTTTTCACACATAGCAGTCCATCTGATCCCAAACTAAGCAGAGCTTGTATTATGGAAACCAGATAACTGATATACTACATATACTACTTTTCTTTTGTAAATACATAACTGTAGGTTCATGCTATCATCCGCAAGAAGGTGGCGTCAATACTGCACCGGACACGTAATAGTCACAACAGCATTCTGAGAACCATTTCAGACCAGTTTGACAAGCCCACACAAAGTCAATGGGTGGACAAAACTATAGAAGCTGGCTGATTTAATTTTATCTATTTCTATACTAACATAGATCTTTAAGATTGATTTACTAACAATAATATCTATTCAATTATCCGAATCAAATGTTTTTATTATTATTAGACCCAGATTCAGGACAAACATACATGTTCATGCACACAAATATCTGTCCTGGTTGGGAATCGAACCCATGACTTGCGGCGTGAAAGGCAAGCATTTATCCAGCACGCCAACCATTAAAGGTTTCTTTTTTATATTCGTTTATTTTGAACAAAGATATCATATTTATGTAATATTTCGAGAATCATGCTACACATTTTAAATTTAGCTTAAAAGTTTTCTTGTAATTGCCCCTAAGTGTTCAAATAAACTTTAATTCAATACAAATATGAAACGGTGGTGAGCGGAAAACAGAAAATAACTGAGAGTTTTAAATCATATTTGCATATAGTAGGTGCAACTTAATCCCCTCGGCTTAAGCGTTGCAAACTTATCGCTCTGGTAGTTATTGAGCACACTAACTTGTACGTATAAATCTCTGTTGAATAACTTCTACAGTGTATTTTGTTAATATGACATAGTAGAGAAATAAACTTAAGAACTCCATGATTTTTAGCTTTAACGTTAAAATAAATAAATAATAAAGTTTTTATCCACGTAGACTTTAACAAAGCGCTTGTAAATAATCAGAACATGTTTGTAGTAATATAGTTAAGCTAACATAGGTAATTGTTTCTAGGTAGATTTAGATATTGTGTTCAAGGGTTATATGAAAATTTAGTTATTTCGCTAGTTTATATTAATATTAAGTTATTGTCAAGTTTATATATAGGTTTAATTATCGAAATTTATTATTTATTTTTATTAATTAACCTCAAGAAATGTTAAAAAACGAGTGTGTTTTAGACCACACGGCTGAAGTAAAACTTAGATATACTAACGAAACGAAACGTAACTGGCTGCGAGAGAAAGAGAGAGAGAAAATGTGTGCTCGCACCTTTCTCACTTGCCCCAACAGTAATATACGAAACGTAACCCTCTCCTTCTACCTTCACAACTTATATCTCCTTCTCAACTTCCGTTCGCCTCGCCCGGTCATATTTTTCGTAACCCTCCCGTCGCGCATTCAGCAGCTTACTCAAGTGGAGCGTGCGTAAAGAAGTTTTACCTTAAAACAATATATAAAGCCAATATTAAAACTTAGATATACTAACGAAACGAAACGTAACTAGCTGCGAGAGAAAGAGAGAGAGAAAATGTGTGCTCGCACCTTTCTCACTTGCCCCAACAGTAATATACGAAACGTAACCCTCTCCTTCTACCTTCACAACTTATATCTCCTTCTCAACCTCCGTTCGCCTCGCCCGGTCATATTTTTCGTAACCCTCTCGTCGCGCATTCAGCAGCTTACTCAAGTGAAGCGTGCGTAAAGAAGTTTTGCCTTAAAACAATATATAAAGCCAATATTAAAACTTAGATATACTAACGAAACGAAACGTAACTGGCTGCGAGAGAAAGAGAGAGAGAAAATGTGTGCTCGCACCTTTCTCACTTGCCCCAACAGTAATATACGAAACGTAACCCTCTCCTTCTACCTTCACAACTTATATCTCCTTCGCAACTTCCGTTCGCCTCGCCCGGTCATATTTTTCGTAACCCTCTCGTCGCGCATTCAGCAGCTTACTCAAGTGAAGCGTGCGTAAAGAAGTTTTACCTTAAAACAATATATAAAGCCAATATTACAAAATAAATGTAAAATATCATCATTTGACGAACATGTCATTCCTATTTGACAGCAATAAACTTGAGAGGTGACAAGGGACACCCGGATGGAACGAAGTTATTTCTTATTATTTATTATGTACAAAAACCTTGTATACACTCAACAAAAATAATCGTCGCGACACCACACTGTTCAATGCGAAATAGAAATGAAAATATCTGGCTTGCTTTCTATAAGAGAGAGAGAGAGACAGACAGAGATACATGCGCACGCCGCACAGCTGCAAAAAGTGTCGTGACAACTGTTCGTAAGATTTTTTTCCGTCTAGCCCCCTTCCAAAACGCGCGATAAGGAACTTCGTTCTAATTAAACTTTAATATGTCAGTCATAGGCACCAAACAAACTCCCCTAATTCCCATTCCAAAGTCACATAACCAAGTTTTTTCGTCAGCCATTTAATACAACTCAACAATTTTTTTTAAAGAAGTTTAGATTGGGACTGAACCAATCCCGCTCGCAGAAGGAGGAGGCGTCGGGGCGGCGACGGCAGCTGGTAGTCCAACTCGTTCTTGGGACTGTAGCGTGTCGTCTACTGCCGCCCCTTGCAAGCAGCTCCGAGACGACATCAATTTGTTTGAGGCACAGTCTGTAATCTGGGAGGATATGCAACTGTTCTTTCCGGGCACGTGTCCTACACCACATAGCGTAAAAAGAAGTCTCGGAGCAGCATTCCCGCGACTTCCTCCACTGCCACTAAGACGGGATGTCCGTAGGCATGATGAAAGATGCACCCATGATATACTATGTTATGACATACCTATTAACTTTGGTGGTTGCGGCAGTCAAGTACACCAGAATCGTCCGTTCCCGTATGCACCAATGTCCCAGAAACGTCTAGACAATCTGGACGTTCAGATTACGACTTACCTGGAACAATTTAAAGCTATTATTAATCTCGTGACATTATATTAACAGTATTATATATTGTAAAGACGCTAGCACATCAAGCTACCTCAATCTGCCAAATTTCCCCCATTGAAAGTTGAAAATCTATAAAAGAAATTTGACAGATTGGGGTAGATGGATGTGCTGGCGTCTGCACGTACTCGCAGACCTCGAATATAACGGTGACTGCTTTCCGCCCACCATCGCCATCCACTCCGTATTTTTTATTATCTTTATCTATTTTTTAAATACAATGCCCGCATTAGGGATTGTAATCCATGTGTCGCAGTGTACTTTACAAACATAATAGACGGACACAAATTACAGACTGAGAATAACTATTTATGGGTCACACAAATAGTAGTCCGGCGCGGGACACGAACCCGCGACACGAAGCGGCAAGGTGACTGTCTTAGCCGCTGCGCCACACGTGTATTTGTAGTAATGAAGGCACTCATAGCCAGATGTTCTCACCGGTCCGTAAGTGATCGGTGAGGTTAAGCAACTAGGTATGCGGTCAGTCCATAGGTGGGTGACCACCGATGTTGTTTAATTTCTGAGGGTCTTCGGAGGGCACGTTAAGCTGTTCGTCTTCTTTGTAGTAATCGGACAGCAGTCGATAACCCATGTCAGAGGCCTACTGGGTAGCGTGAACAACACTAGGGTAATCACTGCATATAAAACATCTATAATTATATGTGAGCGCGAAAGCTGCGTGCTGGATTCTGGACCATAAGAAAGGACCTCTCGATGCATGAATCCGACTCGCATTTGGCTGATTTTCCTTTCAGAAATATATTTTATTACAAAATTGTACTTTCGTGAAGTACAAGGTACTCTATTTACATTTTCGATACCGAAATGATACCTCCGAAGGGCTTCTCTTACATTAAATTATATTTTAGATTCACCTTTGAAGACCGATGTTATACATTTTCTTTGTGATTTTATTTTTGATATCACCTCCAGGGGTAAATATTTCAAAAAAATCTAAGCATATAATTAGTACTTTTCCTACCGGAAAAAAATTGACTAGCAGCACACAGTCTGGAAGATTTCGGTCTTACACCAGCTTGCTCTCAAGAGCGTAACCGTCGCGTCGATCCATCACCTCACTAAAGTTATACCAGATTGCAAATCCCTTAATGTTATTAGTCTCGTCATGTCCACGGCAACCAAACATTTGTAGGAGGGATTTTTTTATATATAATAATATTCTGGGACATTATTCACACACGGCCATCTGATCCCAATCTAAGCAGAGCTTGTACTATGGAAACCAGATAATTGATATTATATTACATATACTTTTTTTTTTGTAAATACATACTTACAAATTACACACACAGACTCAGAACAAACAGACAAGTTCATACACAAATATCTGTTCTGGGTGGGAATTGAACCCACTACCTGCGGCGTGACAAGCATTAGCCAACTACGCCAACCGATATCACGTATTCTCTTTAATAGAGACAATTTTTTTCAAATGTGTCCGTTGTAGAGCACTAATACCAAGCAATGAAATAACGCTCCAGACACTACAGGGCTCTGAAGTTGGGGCTCAGTTTCAACCCTGTAATATTAAACGGATCTCTAAGTGCTTAAATTTCTACATTGATTGTTCCTATACTGGTAGAACTATGTGTGAAAGTACAACTATTTAAGAGCTTTGGTAGCTGTACCTATTTTCAAATACATCAATCTTCCTCCTAAGCAATGTGCGCATTCTTAGCTACCAATTCTTCTACGTAAACCATAGTCATAGAGTAAGCTTAAAATTAATGTTTACGTTAATCGCATATATGTAAGTTGCACATAATTTTTACTGTTAAGATACTTATATAAAAAGTGACTTTTGTTACTAACCATAAAACTAGATCGTGCGGGCGCTGTGGCAATATTTTTTTACCATAAGTAACGCTCTGGTACATATGGTAAAAATATAGCTTTCTTACCACTGGCGAAGTATAGAATCAATAATCTTACTCTGTTCAAAGAAAAACTTAATAAATCCCTTACTGAAAAACACACACAGAAAAAGTTTTCCGATCATAAAAATAAATGATGCGTTTTAAAATGTTTTCGAACTTTCTTGACATAACAATTATTTTAATATATTTTTTTTAAATTGGTAATGATATGAATTTTAGCTTTGCTGATGTGCTTCTAGTTTCGCATTCAAATATTATTCACTTGAAATATATAAAATAAAATAAAAAATAAAATAAAAAAGGTTTTTATTCACGTAGACTTTAAAAAAGCGCTTGTAAATAGTCAGAACATGTTTGTAGTAATATAGTTGTCATTAGATATTATTTCTAGTAACATAGATATTTAGGTACATCTTGTATGAAAACATTTATAAAATTTATTTTATTACAGAAATGATATTTAGCTAGCTCGTATCAAGTTATTGTCAAGAGATTATGTTTAATTATCTAGTTTAAGTCTAATATTTTTACTACATATTGTCAATGGTTCTGTCTATATTAAAGGTATTATTATTATGACGGACCTTGTGTTAATAACGACGGTCGCGCTTTAATGCTACCACCGGATCCAATGCGCCCCAACTGAGAAGACCCAGCGAAACAAACTCAGTGGGTTCATCTACTACCGGTTTCAACACGACCCAGTTGAGACGGTCCGGCGAAACATACTCAAGCGGGCATGAACACGGGATTTGGTCCAATTAGAGTAATTATTTAGTAGGCAAACACAATATATGCTCGATCGGTTGTCTGAATGCTTATTATTTAAGATTATATTTAGGTATACAAAAGAAAAACTTCGAAACAATAACATTATTCATTTTGAGACAGAGTCAATAATTATAAATTAAGTATATGATAGCAATCATTTACAGATAGTTCACGTAACACAGCAGATCAGTCATGTCTATATGGCTACAAGATCTCCAGCGAGCAATGTGCAGGTAGGAAGTGAGAGCCAGACGTCTTTGTCATCGATGTACTCTTTAGTGGTGTAATAACCCCTAGCCATAAGTATACGTTTAATATGTGTTTTAAAACTTGTGTCAGGCAGATCAGTAATTTGAGTGGGAAGCTTGTTATAAAACCTAATACAATTTCCTAAAAATGATTTATTAGTTTTGCTTACTCTAAAGCCTGGCATGGCTAGTTTGTTTTTATTCCTAGTATTTATATTATGCAGTTCACTTTTCTTTTTATAATTATGAATATTTTTTCTAACAAACATTATATTCTGATATATATATTCCGATGGCACAGTAAGTATATTTATTTCTTTAAACAAATTTTGCAAAGAATCGCGACTGCCTAAACCATAAATGGCTCTGACTGCTCTTTTCTGCAATACAAAAATAGTACCTATGTCAGCCGCCGAACCCCACAGCAGAATGCCATACGACATAATGCTATGAAAGTACGCGAAATACATTAATCTAGCAGTTTGTTCATCTGACAATTGCCTTATTTTCCAGACAGCATAGGAAGCCGAACTTAATTTACCTGCTAACTTTTCAATCTGAGGACCCCATTGCAATTTTGAATCAAGTGTCAATCCTAAAAATACGGTCGATGGGACTAAATCTAATATTTTCGCATTAAGTGCAACTGTTGGTACAATTTGAGTCACATTCGGAAATGAGAACCTGATGCTTTTAGTTTTCCCTGCATTTAACAACAGATTATTTGCCGAAAACCATTCTGATATAAAGCTGAGTGTTTTATTATGCTCAATAAGATCTTTATCCTTTCTATTTACTTTAAATATGAGCGACGTATCATCAGCGAACAAAACTATGTCTGATACTTTCTCTACCAGATAAGGGAGATCATTTATATAAACTAGAAATAAAAATGGGCCCAATATAGATCCTTGGGGCACCCCCATTTTCACAGGATGACGTGCCGAAGTGACACCGCCTATTGAAACCATCTGTTGTCGCCCCGATTAATAGGACATCACAAGATCAAGAGATGTGCCAGATATTCCATAGTACTTCAGTTTAACAACGAGCGTACGATGATCAACGCAATCGAAAGCCTTAGAGAGATCACAAAAAACTCCCAGCGCATCCTGTGATCCCTCCCAAGCCTCCAATATTGACGTATTTAATGTGCAACCTGCATCCTGAGTAGAGCGGCCCCTTGTAAACCCGAACTGCTTGTTATGCAATATCTCATTCACGTTAAAGTGCAACAACATTTGGCTGAGCATCAGCTTTTCAAATATTTTACTTAAAGCTGGCAGTATTGAGATAGGCCTATAATTCGTGGCATTTTTTGAACAACTTGCCATGAAAATGGGTATTATCTTACTTATTTTCATTAAATCGGGAAAGACACCATCACTTATACAGCCGTTGAAGGTGGCTGCAAGGATTGTAGCAATGTTTAGTATGATTGATTCAATTGCTTTAACAGACAGTCCCAGTATATATAATCTTCTGTGCCTTTCCTTTTAATACTCTTAAAAGCTTTTATAATATCATCACTTGTTACGGATTTAAAACTAAATTTAGGCACAGTTTGTTTTAAGCTTCGATTTAAAAAGAGTTCAGCCACATCTGGTGATGATGCGAGACACTTAGTAATATCCACGGGTATATTTGCAAAAAAAGCAGCTAAAAAATTGGCAATGGTAAGCTTGTCTGAAACCAGTTCATCACCAATATTCAATACTAATGTTTGATCTCTTGATCTAATTTTACCAGTTTCAGTATTAATTATTTGCCAAGCTGATTTTATTTTATTATCAGATTTTTTAATTTTACCTCTTATATATAAAAATTTAGCTTGAATGCAAACCTTTTTAAAAATTTTTGAATAATTTCTAACATAATTAATAAAATTGACATCAGGGTTATAGGACCTTCTGTCATACAACTCATATAAAAATCTCTACTCAGTCTAATGCCTTGAGTTGCCCAAGAACTAAATTTTATCTTATTACTGTCAACCGTTATGTTTTTTATTTTACAAGCTTTATTAAATTCTTTTCAAATACAGTGGAATAATGTAGTGTACATATCGTTAGGGTTACTTATGTGCCAAACATAAGTAACCCTAAAGAAGAAATAAGATCTAATTCTTAGCATTCCATGGATACACCGAGCGAAGACCGGGTCCATCGTGTGGTAGAGGAGGGCACACTCGATAGAATCTGACACTAAGACTAAGGTGATGCATCGACGCTTACTTTCTCTTTCTCTCAGTGTTCTGCCCTCTTCCTAGCCAAATTTTGTATGATCCTAATAATGGATACTCGTTCTAAAATTCTATGATACTTATTTATCGTATGGGCAGTAGCCTCCGACATGGCTTAACGACTGTTATCTAATGACTACAGCCGGAAACGACAGCTTAACGTGCCCTCCGAAGCACGGAGACGCTCAGAAATCAAACCACTTTTGTGGTCACCCATCTATGGGCTGACCGCGAGCCTAGTTGCTTAACCTCACCGACCGCTTACAGACCAGTGAGTTCTTGATAATCCCAAGTCTTTTATAGGTTGTAGAGAGATTTTGCTGGTATGCCCCTCGCACCCAACTCCACGGCATATAAATTAACCACAAAGCCGTTTCTGGGGGGCAACCGGCTAAGTCGTCGAACATCAGGATAGTGATCGCGTTCAAATCAATAAAGGTTAAAAATTACTTAATCAATCGTTAAATCGGCTTCCATGAGTGCATGTGGCGTCACAAATAGTCCGGAATCGATTTTCAACGTCGAAGCCGATTTAACGATTGATTAAGTCATTTTTAACCTTTATTTATTTGAACGCCGATCACTATCCCGATGTTCGGCAACTTAGCCGGTAGCCCCCTTGGTAAATAGTTAATTTTATAGTTATTACGAATAAGAATGCGAAACATTAACTAGGTAGATAATACTCGTAGTAGTGGCAGTAGGTAACTGTAAGAGTCTGAGACTGGTAATTATAAAAAGAGCTGGTTCAGATATAATATGGTATAATATTTTCTCTTCACATAGCCAACTGACATAACAAAACACGACACATTACAAAACGTCAAAATTAGAAAAAATATAAAAAGTATATATATACAAGGAGTTTATATATACAAGGAGGTGCGTTGCTCACAGTAACAATAGATAAGTTACGAGTAGAAACGGATGCCAGGTTTGCTTCCTATTGGTTTTCGTAAAATAATTAAATTGTTAGTTATGGGATCACGCTCAAGGTTATCCTGCACCTCAATATTAATTTAATTAATTAAACGGGTTAAAGTTATTTGTGGCACAAAGGCCTTAGATACGGAAATCAAAATAAGCAGAAGTTATTTCGGCCCCTCGAAGATGGTCTCCGATATTGTAACTTTATTTGTCCTATTCCGTTGAGATGTTTAGAATCTCATAAGAAAACATTGACCTTTCTAATAAATACCGTCTTTATCCTTCAGTTTTACATTGAGGTCAAACCCTAGACTAATAAAATAAATAAATATCTTGGGATGACTAACATATTGCCGTCTGATCCCGGACTAGGCGGAGTCTGTACTATAGGAACCAGACAACTGATAAACGTTCTTAATACATACATCACACTAATGTTATAAAGGCGAAAGTTTGTGATTGTGTGAGTGTACGTGTTTGTTACTTCTTCACGTCTAAACGGCTGAAGCGATTTTTATAAAATATGGTATGGAGTTAGCTGATATCCTGGATTAACACATAGGCTATAATTTATATAGTTTAACGTGGGTAAAACAGCAGGGCACAGTTAGTAACATATAAATTACACCCAATCGTGCTCATCACACAAAGATTTGTCCTGGGTGGAAATCGAACTAACGACCTCTGGCGTACCAATAGGCCAGTCCAAATAGTAGTCTATTTTGTACTATCTATCCTTGTTTGAGATTTAAATGAAAAAAAGACTAAGAAAATATTATTTCTATAACATAGTAGTATTTTGGCAAAAGACGTGTGCAAAGATTGTGACAAATGGAAATCCGTTGTCTCTGCCTACCCCTCTGGGAAACAGGCGTGAGTCTATGTATGTATGTATGTAGTAGTATTTTTTTGTCTTTATAGTGCTAAGAAGTGTGAACTAATTGTAATCTGTTAATACATAATTGAAATCATACTAATATTATACCTACATGCGAAAGTTTGTAATAAGAGATGTATTGATATATGGATGTTTGTTACTCTTTCACGTAATAACTACGGAACGGACTTTAACGAAACTTTGTTATAGAACTTATATGTATGTATGTATATCCGAATAACACAAGATGATGATGGCGTTTGTTCCGAGCTAGTTCCACTTTGCACGATCTTGAGTAAACCACAAAAATGTCTCTTAGCTCGGTGCGGTGTGTCGCTTAACGTAGACCTCCTCCAACTGCTTCCATTGCTCTCTGTCTGCCGAGACTCTTGTTCAATACGGTCCGAATAATACATAGGCTATAAGTTATAAAGTTTAATGCGGATAAAACCACGGGGCACAGCTAGTGATCGATAGGAAGTCAACAACCAAATTCACAAAACTAAATGTCAAATGTCATGATGTTCATAAATGTTTTTAATTTTTGTGTATTTAAATCGATCTCTAGGTGTTTGCAAAGATGCGCTTCAGGTTTAAAAAATCTTATACACGTCATCTTAAGTACACCTGTATACTTTGGCTTCCCTCTATCTGGCAGAATCTTAATGCTCCAAATTTTAATTGGCATTAAGATTCTGCCCTGCACTTAGCATAATTTTCTTTAAGCGAATATAGTATATTACTAAAAAAAATTGTAATATAGTCATCAATTATATAATATAACTAGCTGGTGCCCGCGACTTCGTCCGCAACAATTTTGAATGATTACCAATGTAACTACTTACTTCTAGCTTAATCTAAAAAATATAACTTTTAAAAGAAATAAGCAATATAAATTTAAGAAAACCTAACCTATAAATAACCTAGCTAAGAAATAAACTAAAGACTACTTTGCTACTGTTATTTAAAAAAAGAGCCGATATCATAAACCCAAAAACATCAAAGAATACATATCAATTGTCCTTAAGTAAAGTCAGTAAGTCCAATAAAGTAATATAATAATCAACGATGCATTAATCACAAAGGTAACTCCCATTAGCTTAGGTTGCGACCACGGCATTGATAGGTCTAATATACATCACATTTTGTGAACGAAACCATAGCGCGATCTAAAACGATGATTACACCATCTACTAACAAAAATATAAACTTGTAAAGCGGTAAAATTGAGATGTGGGCATATATTTTGGGTGAGATTTAGGGGATTATCTTTTGATTCAGTTTTGGACTAGCTTTTACTTCAAGCATTTATTTATTTTAACCGATATGCCAAATGAGTTCTGCGATCTGAAACGAAATAAACACCATCTAGTTACAAAATTGTGAACTTGTAGATCAGTAAAATTAAGATAATATTTTTTGGGTTCGATCATCTCGACACGAACAATTTATACTACGCTAACTCGAATTTTGGGTAAATTACTTTTTTATTCCAATTTTATTAAATTGACGTTTTCTTAATATGTTATAAAAAATACCAAAAAAAAGAAGTTACAGATCTTAACGCTAAATCTTTACTTAGACGACAACAAACACGACATTTTAAGCAATAAGAAACGAATTTCTTAAGTTGGTGTAAATTTTTGGTGTTGACCTATTGAATCAGTTATGGATTACCTTTTAACAACAAATTATTCCCTTGATTGCTTTATTTTTAACTGAAATACCAATTTTCATACAAACATCCCCTATTTGTCACCCTTCGTGGTAGAATTCTCGGAAATCCGGAAACGTATACTTTTAATTTTTAACTGTAATGCTAAATACCAATTTTCATGCGTTTAACTTAAAACTTGTTGGCACTTTTTTCGTATAAATTACATCCCCAATTTTACGCCCTTGGGGGTGAATTTTCAAAAATCCTGAAATATATATTATAATTTTTAACTGCAAGTCTATATACATGCCTTTAACATCAAAATTAAGGACTTTCATAAAATATTTTATCCCTTATTTTACTCCCTTAGGGGTAGTATTTTCAAAAACCCTTCTTCGGTGGATGCTTACGTCATAAAAGGTAACTACTGTCAAAATCCAAGTCCCTAACTCCAGCCGTTTAGACTGTGCGTTGATATGGCAGTCAGGCAGTATAAAATTATATCCCCTATTTTCCGCCCTTGGGGTGTAATTTCCGAAAATCCTGAAATAAATGCTATATATATTTAACATAAAGGCCAAATACTCATTTTCATGCGTTTAACTTCAAAAATATCGCATTTTTCATACAAACTTACATCCCCTATTTTATGACCTTCGGGGAGGAATTTTTAAAAATCCTGAAATATATATTTTTTATTTTTTACTAAAAAGTCAAATGCTAATTTTTATGCGTTTAACTTAAAAATGGAAACTTTTTTCGTACAAACTTACATCTCCTAATTTTCGCCCTTGGGGGTGTACTTTCCAAAAATCCTGAAACGCATATTTTTTATTTTTAACTGCAAGGCCAAATACCAACTTTCATGCCTCTAACTTCAAAAATGGCAAAGTTTCATACTAACTTGGCACCCCCGTTTTACCCCCTTAGGGGTTGAATTTCGAAAAATCCTTCCTTATTCCTTGTCTACATTATAAAGAAAACACCTGTGCAAAATTTCAGCTTTCTAGGGCCAAGGGTTTGGGCTGGGCGTTGATGAGTCAGTCAGTCAGTCAGGACTTGTCTTTTTATTTATATAGATTATTATTAGGCAGAATTTACAATAGCATCTACAGTCCTGAGTTCATATCACAGTCCGGAACAACATAGTGGTTAACCCACCTGTCCAAATCACAATTTGAACTCAGCATCTCCTGATCTTCAGTTAAACATGCTACCACTAAATGAACGAGGCAGTAATTCGAGTTCTTTTATATTCCGAGTTACTTTTTCCATCAAGCGATGCGTGTGCAGTTAACTACGTACTAATTGCAGGAGCTACTGCTTTAATTAGTATAATTATTCGCTGCAATAATTTTTGTAAGTGCCACTTAGTCCTGTCTAGACTTACGCAAAAATGCAGCGCCCTGAAAAAACACGGGTTAACGTGCTTGGTAAATGCTTGCTTTTCACGCTGCAGGGGTTCGATTCAGGGTAAGAATCTGAATCTGGGTGTAAAATTAAAGTATTTTAGGCTTTGGGTACAGCGCCATCTATTGTTCACCCGCGAACACAAAAAAATATAAAGTTGATTAAAAAAAGATGGATCTCTCGCACCAGTCGGTAAGTGATTGGTGAGGTCAAACAATTAGGCTCACAGTCAGTCCATACCCATCTATGGGCCGCCTAAGTGGTTTCATTTCTGATCGTCTCCGTGCTTCAGAGGGCACGTTAAGCTGTCGGCCCCGGTTGTAGCCATTAGGCAACAATCGTTAAGCCATGTCAGAGGCCTTGGCGGCTTCAACAACTCTGACACTAGGGTAACCGCTGCCCACACCATAAGTAGATAAGTATAGCCTACTTCTGATCCAACTGGTCAAAACCTGTTTACAAATAACCCTGTATAATATCATTATACCGGGTGGCCGAGAAGCTGACGTCCAAACGCAAAATTTTGATACTTTATGTTGAGGAGTATCCGAATCACCCCCATGTATGTTCCCCATTTTAATTGTTTTTGATACTTTTAACATTTTATGAGTCCTGAGCTCAAACCCTAATTTTGAACTTTCAAATAAATTCCAAGTCAGTTCTGCAATGATTAGATAAACCATACTTTTTAGGGTGTTAGGTTAAACTATGCTGATAATTATCACAAAAAACTGAACCAGAAATGTTCAACAGAACAGTTAGGTAGATGAAATTTACGAAAAAATCATTAAAAAAATTCTATCTCAAAAACTACGCAAAATCGTAGAACATACATATGGGTGATTCTGATACTGCTCAACATAAAGTAACTTTGCGTTTGAACGTCACCTGCTCGGCCACCCTGTATATCAACCGCACCGATAATTAGCATACCTATCTAAGAAAAAAAATAATCGCTTAATTTCATTTATATGTACTATAAAAAGAATTTCTTCATTGTATAAACCTCTATTAATTGTTTCTCTATATTATTATGTGGGACTGTATTCAATTAAGGAGTATAATTAAATCTCTCGCAAAAGTACTCAACGGAATAATTGAATATAATTTATGGAAATTTATTTTCTACCAACTTAATAGTAATAAAATTACTAAACGTTTAAGATTTCACATCACATTATCAGACTGATATCGTCCCCTTCTGGACATAGCCCTCCCCCAAAGGTTTTATAACGTTTCCGTAATCAACTCGCTTGGTATGCGGTTTGGCGACCACAGTTAGGTGCAATGTTAAGTGCGCTGGAATTGGATTCACAGTCGATACACGTCGTATATTGCACTCACAGTTCAATATTGGATGACTATTATACTATTTATTAAGTAACATTTCGTTTCACTCTTGAAAGGCGCAGCGATTTACAAATTATGTCTTAGTATCTCAGCCGTACCACATTTGTTACATATTAAATCATTAATAACTGTAGTAAATTGAATTAAATGCAACCAGAATGTTCATCTCTACAAATTAAATTTTATTGAATGAAAAAATAAGCAAAGCGTTATGCGTATAACTTTACGTCATAGACGTATTTAGTGATAGGATGGACTGCTACGATGGGTAGACGATATTTTTGTATAATAAAAAACGTATTTTGTGCATAGGTAAATTTTTATTGTTAAAATGTTATATTGCCTATAATTATACAACACAACATTAGGGTAAGGTAAAAATGCATTTAATTAGTCTGAACTCGTATCAGATCCTGACTCTGAATTGTCACTTAATTCATCATCAGAATCTGTGACGGATATTATTGTGGCAAGATCGGCTGTATCCCGCCGCATTAGGGGTTGAAAATCACACTGATTCCCAAAACGTATTTGGAAGGCAATTAAACTTAGAATAAAATAAGGACAATAGTAGCCGCCTTACCTTTTCCCTCCAATGACAGTCCACCGGTTCTGCAGCGATGAAGGCACTAGATTTACACACGTTACACTTTACAGGGATAGTTTTCAGAACGTCTTCACACCACATTCAAATACAATAATTATATAGTTCCCAAGACACGCACAGCTCCCGTCACTGATCCACGGAAGCGACGAAAGCACACTGACTAGAGATGTGCAAGTGCATACGCATTTAGTCGGTATCGATTCCCTATCTGACCCACCCCAGGTAGGCGACTTGCATGTTTGTATTAATGCTTGTCGGTTATTTTATTCTACGAATAAGTGCCAACTTGGTACGCTTGGGAATGCAGATTACGGGAAACATTTGGTGCGAATTAATTAAGTGATGCGATTACGATACATACCGCCCACCAAAATACACGTTAGTTGTATTTTTAATAAAATACTCTTAAGTGAGATGAACTAAATAACGATTTATTTAAGATATGCTAACGAATAGATAAAGCGAGAATAACAATAATAAACTAACTCTTTATTAGTAATGAATTTAAACTATTAAGAATTATACTAATATCCTAGTATAAGAACAACGATACGTGACTTCGACAATAAACGTCTTAGAAATAAACTTAATAACTAAACATATTTAAATTAATTTTCTAATCCGTTTGGTTTGGCAAAGGACACAACTTTGTCAATGGTCGTGTTAGAAACGAACCATTCGGTAAACGCAGTTTCGCGATGCGTATTACTCCATCTGGACCACTGTGTAATTCTTCTACACGAGCTATCGGCCAGTGAAGGGGTGGCGTATCAGTTTTAATAACGACCACGGAACCGGTATCCAATGGTTTCGAATGTTTAGTCCACTTAGCCCTCTGTATGAGTGACTGAAGGTACTCATTTTTCCAACGCTTCCAGAAATCTTGCTGGAATCTCTGGATGAGTTGCCACCGTCCTAAACGTGATATATTTACGGAAGTGAGGTCCTGATCAGGAACAGCCGTCAGAGGCTCTAACGTTAAGAAATGTCCGGGGGTAAGCACGGACATGTCATCTGGACAGGAACTGAGGCTATAAAGTGGCCTCGAATTAAGCATAGCTTCGATTTGTACGAATAGCGTAAAAAGTTCGTCTAACGTCAAGGATTGGTTATTGGTGACACGATATAAGGTTGACTTCGTAGCTTTAATTTGAATCTCCCATACGCCTCCGAAGTTTGGGCTAGCTGGAGGATTAAATTTAAAATTTATGTGTTCTACATGACACGCATTCTGCATAAAAGCGGCGAGTTCCCGCTGCGCCCCTACGAAATTTGTACCTCGGTCCGAGTAGATTGTTTGAACTCGACCACGGCGACCTACGAAGCGTCGTAGCGCTGCGATAAATGACTCTGCAGTCAAATCAGTAGCAACTTCCAAATGAACTGCTTTAGTTGTAAAGCAGACGAATAGACAGAGATAAGCTTTACTAATTTTTGCACCGCGATATTTGCCTGATTTAATCCGAAACGGACCTCCGTAGTCCACTCCAACAATGCTAAAAGGTTTTACCTGATTTAAGCGAACTGCAGGTAAATCACTCATAAACGGTTCGAGAGGAGTTGGATTTGTTTTGAAACATTTCAAACATTTTGAAACGCGATGTCGTATTGCTCGTTTAGCTGACATAATCCAAAATTGTTGACAAATTAAATAATGTAACGTATTGATTCCAGGGTGACAATTTTCTCTATGGAGAGCATCTATAATCATGTCAGTGAGTTGAGTCTGTCGAGGAAGTAAGGCAGGATGTTTATGGCTGTATTCTAGTCCAGATCTAGATAACCTACCGCCCACCCTGAGGACACCTAAACCATCAATGAAAGGCGACAGCTTACGCATTTGTTTTGAAAGAAGCTTGCCTTCTTCTAAACGTTTGATATCTTCATTAAAATGAAGAAACTGTGTACGTTTCACTATCACCAATAACGCGTTGTGAAGTTCTGTACGATTTAGGGGAAGATCAGAACGTCGATTTTGTTTATAACGCAAGTTATGTATATAGCGAAGGCACAAGCCAGTTATACGTTGGATCTTACGAATTGACGAATATCTAGATAGCAAATAATCAATTGGATGTACAGGAATATCACCTTCCAGTAAAACCTGTACTTTCTCTTCAACACGAAGTTGATCCTCAGAAGGATCTGAAATTGAACAAGGCCAAGATGATACATCTTTCGAGAGCCAGCTAGGCCCCGCCCACCATAACGAATTATTTACAAGTTCCGCTGGAGTCTGTCCTCGAGACGCGATATCTGCAGAATTGTCGGCTGATTTCACATGACGCCAATGTGCGCCTGGAACTGTATCCTGAATATGGCTGACACAGTTGGCTACGAATGTTTTCCAACGTGACGATGACGATCGGATCCACGAAAGCGCGACTGTCGAATCTGACCACGCGTACATGGCCGAAATAGGCAGACGAGATTGATAAACCTCACTAACGAATTGGAGCAAATCTACGAGCAACGCGCAACTACAAAGTTCAAGCCTAGGCAATGAAACGACTTTGATGGGCGCTAACCTTGCTTTTGATAACACAAAAGAAACCTTAATGTTACCATGGACGTTGATTACTCGAAGGTACACCACACCTGCATAACCACGTTGAGAACTGTCCGCGAAACCATGTATTTCGCACGATTTGATGTCTAATACTGAAAATTGTCGCTGAATTTTAATATTCTTAATTAGACTTAATTCATTAGTATAACGAATCCATTGTTGTTTGATATCCTCGGGAGGATCTTCGTCCCAAGAAACGCCTATGACCCATAACTTCTGCACCAAGTATTTGGCAAAAAATGTTAAAGGTGACAGAAAACCACAAGGATCGTAGACTCTTGCAAGTTCGCTAAGAATTGTGCGTTTGCTACATATGCGATTTTGAGGCTTAACCTCGAATGTGAAATGGTCAGAACCGGGCTCCCATCCTAAACCTAGTATTTTAAGAGTGTGAGACGGTTCAATGTCCATAGATACGTAATCTGTACGACAGTTCTCTGGAGGGATACCATCTAGCAACTTCGGATTATTGCTGGCCCATTTGCGAAGCTCCATATGACCTCGTTTAAAAAGCGCTATTACTTCAAACTTGGTTTGAATAGCCTGATTTAGATCTGAACAACTACTGACAATGTCATCTATATATAGATCAGTCCTTAAAACGGTTTAACCTAGAGGAAAGTCACTACCTTCCTCATCGGCGAGTTGTTTCATCGTACGACAAGCCTGAAAAGGAGACGAGGAAACGCCACACGTGACGGTGTTCAATCTATACTCTGAAATTGGATCAGATGGATGGAATCTCCAGAAGATTCTTTGAAAATCACGATGATCTTCATGCACTAGAATTTGACGGTACATTTTGCACACGTCCGCTGAAAATACAACAGAATGAATACGAAACCTGAGAAGAATTTCCAGAATATTAGCTTGTAATTTTGGACCGATTAATAAGGTTTCATTCAACGATTTTCCTGTAATGGCATCACGATTTGACGCATCAAAGACAACACGTAGCTTTGTACTGCTACTCTCAGGACGTAGTACACAAAAGTGTGGGATGTAATATTTTCCTTTTCGTAAGTCTTTTGTGGGCACAAGTGTCATATGACCACATTGTAGATATTCAGCCATAAAACTTGAATATTGTTCCTTAAGAACAGGATCAGAGGAAAGTTTACGTTCTAACGAATAAAAACGCCTGAGAGCTGACTCACGTGAACCTGGAAATGACGGTTCCTTGTCGTCTTTGAAAGGCAAGGCGACGCTATAACGCCCGGTAGCATCACGATACGTCGTGTCATGGTAAATTTGTTCACAACGTGTATCTGCCGCGCTTAACTTAGTGACGCTCGGAAGGTTGTCTAATTCCCAGAACTTCTTGACTTCATGAAACAGCTCGTCGTCTGTAACGAAGAAGGAGTTAAGTTTGTGTTTGACGTGAGTATCAGCAGCACTTCCTATGAGAAGCCAGCCGAAGACAGAATTTAACGCTGATGGTTGGTTTCGTTCTCCACTTACACTTCCAGGTAGAAGAAGAGAAGGGAAAATCTGCGCACCTAGAAGAAGATCGATTGGACCCGGTTTGTCACAGTCCGGATCAGCAAGGTTCAAACCACGAATATGTAGCCAAGACGATTTGTCAAGGTTTACGCTAGGCATATTTCCGCATATGTTTGGTATAGTTAAGGCGTCCACGTTGAAAACCACTTGACCGTTAATGCCTATCTGAAGATGAACAGCTCCAGAAACAGGAGCTGACGATTGACCTACACCACGAACTTGGCGCGAAGTCAC
This sequence comes from Pseudoips prasinana, assembly GCA_951640165.1. Classification (NCBI taxonomy): domain Eukaryota; kingdom Metazoa; phylum Arthropoda; class Insecta; order Lepidoptera; family Nolidae; genus Pseudoips; species Pseudoips prasinana. The sequence goes on along the minus strand of OX621245.1, from coordinate 31,816,382 downwards.
CCGTTTGTCAAGTCCAAGTCGGTCTACTGCACGTTCCGAAATGAAATGAGCCTGACTACCAGTGTCGATTACACAGCGAAATGGCTGGTAGCTGCCCGACGAATCACGAATATGTATAACTGCAGTAGATAGAAGAACAACCGAATTCTCACCCACGCTCGCCAAAGCACGAGCGGGTTCACTGGATGTGGGTTCATGATCAGAAGAATTCGCATCAATATCCAGATGGAGAAGAGTATGATGCCTTTGGCGGCATTTCTGACAGGAAAAAACTGATTTACAATCGCGAACAACGTGTGAAGCCTTCAAACAGTTGAAACACCATCGATTCTCTTTAGCAAAATCACGTCTTTCCTGAATTGATTTTGCTAAAAACGATTTACAATGCGAAATCGCATGAAGTTCTGAACACACAGGGCACTTGGCTACCCCGGGTACAATTTTAGAAAGCCCAGAATGTTTGCCACTTTCTAGGCGGTTTGCTGTTTTCTCTGAATTGGATAGCAACGAAGAAGTAGTTTTCTTGTTGCTGAAACTTGACTTGACATGATTCTTGGTACTACTACTAGTAGAAGCTTGAATATCACGGTTAGTTGAAAAATGTGTGTCACGAACGAGTGCATCACATTGTTTTTCAAGGAATTCTTTAAGTTTAGTGTAGCTTGGTAATTCCGGCGTCGAGTGCTCTTTTTCAAAGGCACAACGCGTTTTAGAATCTAATTTCGATAACAAATGATAGCATAGGACAAAGTCCCAATGTTCCGTAGGTAACTTAAGACCTTTCAAAATTATTAAATTTTCATTAAAAAGGTCCAACACGCGTCTAAATTCAGTTGGTGAGTTCACCTTAAAGTTAATATTTAGCATTTCTCGCCAACACGTAAACGCAAGTTCACGTTTGTCTCGATAGCGAGCTACTAGGGTATTATACGCTTCCCGATAGTATTCACCTTGACTAGGAAAGGTTCGAATAAGTCCCAATGCGTCCCCGAATAAACTCGCTCGAAGGTATTGCATCCGGTCCGAGTCTGACAAAGATTCATTCAAATGAATGAGTGAATTGAACGCATCATAGAACATATTAAAATCCTTTATACATCCTGAGAAACGCGGTAGGTCAACTTTTGGAAGTCTCATTGTCGATGCAGGTGGTGCAGTGGGCGCAGTACGAACGATTTCAGAAGGAGTAAGCTTACGATGAATAGCCAGCACTTGAAAATGAATATCATCAAAATTGGAACGAATTTCATCTTCTGCCTCAAGGTCCGAATCTTCAACGATGCTTAGAATGTCTAAATGTGCTTCTTCAAAATTTGTGATATGCTTATGAACCGCAGAATAATGTACGAGAAATTCGTCCAAACGGGAAATATCCGTAGTCACCAACTTAGCAACTTCCAAAGTTTTCCGCAATCGATTAAATGCCAACGTCCGTTTCCGACGTAAAACGGGCAAGTCCGCGTGCGTAAGACCAACGAGTTCAATTGATTTAGATTTACTCATTCTTTTAGTGCGTTTAGTATTATAAGCCATGTCTAAATCGATAAACGAAACAAAAAGACTAAATAAATAATCGATGCAAAATAAAATATCCGAAATTATCGATATCGATAGTTTAAATGTTAGGTGACAACACTATCTCGACACTAAGGCAACTTCAGGGTGCATGTCGTACCAACCGAACGGAACCAACTTTATTATTTTTATACCCTCAATACTATTGATAAAATGTATAACTAAATGACAGAAATGTATTAAACCAAACTTAGTTTAGAAGTCGAAGTTTATACTTATTAATGATAATTAAGTATACGAATACGATTACGATTGCGGATTCATACGAATACGATTACGATTACGGCTTCGTACCAATACGATTACGATTACGGATGGAATGGATTTGTATTAACGAATACGAATGGTCTATAAGTAATAAATTATTCACTAGAATAACTCACAATTTATTTAATAAACCTTAATTGTTGTGGCGATTGAATGTACGTGATAATACATGTACTGAACAAAACGATTAATTTACATGTACTAACATCATACGAAACAACAATTCTGAACAGTATTTATACAAATCACAGGTTAGGTATGTCGTGGAACTATGTGTATCTGAATGGGCGAGGAGAAACAATAAGCAAACAACCAATTTAATACTACGAAAAAATACCGAGCGGCAATGGCCGGTAGGTAGATAACCTCACGGATTAGAAAAATGTTAAAATGTTATTATTTCGTTCTGCATTCGATTCCGAATAAACATAAATACACCATATTAAGCAGAATAATGTTTTATATCGTGTTGTTCTTATATTTTGGAGAAATGTACAATAACGAACGAGATGTTTAACGATTAATATGAGTAACAATATGGTTGGTTGAACAAAGAATGAAAGTTCGTCTCGCGTTATAATTAGGATTATTCCCGGGTTTCGGCACCAAAACAATGTGGCAAGATCGGCTGTATCCCGCCGCATTAGGGGTTGAAAATCACACTGATTCCCAAAACGTATTTGGAAGGCAATTAAACTTAGAATAAAATAAGGACAATAGTAGCCGCCTTACCTTTTCCCTCCAATGACAGTCCACCGGTTCTGCAGCGATGAAGGCACTAGATTTACACACGTTACACTTTACAGGGATAGTTTTCAGAACGTCTTCACACCACATTCAAATACAATAATTATATAGTTCCCAAGACACGCACAGCTCCCGTCACTGATCCACGGAAGCGACGAAAGCACACTGACTAGAGATGTGCAAGTGCATACGCATTTAGTCGGTATCGATTCCCTATCTGACCCACCCCAGGTAGGCGACTTGCATGTTTGTATTAATGCTTGTCGGTTATTTTATTCTACGAATAAGTGCCAACTTGGTACGCTTGGGAATGCAGATTACGGGAAACATTTGGTGCGAATTAATTAAGTGATGCGATTACGATACAATTATTAATGATGACTCTATTATATTGTCAATATGGATGTCACGATCCCAATCAGACATAATGTCCCTTTTTATTTTATTTACGACATTAGACCAGTCTTATTAGATTTATGCTGCGAGTATCGTTAGCAATAAAAATGTATTGCACATCCCTAGTAATGTGGTACTTATAGATGTCAACGTCAAATAAGCAACTGTCACCCGCACCATGCTACAACGCAAAAAGCATAGTTGAGACAACTGTGTTCTTCGGTATCATAGTTGACTCAAAACTACAATGTAGCTCGCAGTCAGAAAAACTGTCCGGCAAATTAAGTTCTGCAGCATATACATTTAAAACTATTAGACGGCTCACTGGTGTTGATACAGAATGCTAAGCCAGAAGTCGTGGGTTCGATGCTCACCCAGGACAAATCTTTGTGGGATGAGCACGATGTCTTGGTGTAATTTATCTACAATATGTATGAATTTAGAAATATATAAGTATATTTATCAGTTGTCTGTTGCCCATAGATAGTATAGACCCCGCCTAGTTTGGAAACAGATGCAGTGTGTTAGTTTTAGATTGATTACTTTTTATATTTTCTGATTTTGGTAGAAAATGAAAAATGTGCCTTCCACTCGTTGAACCTACGTCTATATTGTGTTATAAAAGGCTATAATATGCTTACACACTTTAATAAAGAGATAATAATAGCAAGAGCCAATACATCACAATTCTAATACATAAACATCGAAGTTAAATGAATAAATATTTTATTCTACACCAGCATTACCATCTTCCATTTGACATGTTTTCGGTAAAAAAGTGCCTTCAAGTTCTTTCATTTATGGAGTTATGTGAACAGAATGTCGATACCCAATGTTTATGTATGCCGCAATGTATATAAATTATAGCTACTTAAGCTTCGGTCACACACAGCGAGTACTCGCTGCGAATGTCTACTCGCCACCAGTATTCGCTGTATGCATTCGCCATGAGTTGAATTCGCCGCGGTTTGAATTGAGCATGTTCAATCTTCCTTTCGGCGAATGCGAATCGGCCTGAGAATTTGCTGTGTGTGACTGCTGTGTGTCGCTGAGTGTGTACTCGCTGCGAATAGCCACTCCGCCCGCCGACAGGACGATTAAATTCGTCGGTCGGAACGGGATTGAGATCCAGAGGGAGCTCTCCTGCGGGGTTCCTCAGACGTCCGTGTTGGGACCTCTGTTATGGAGCCTCGCCTATGATGCGGTCCTGCGGATTGACCTCCCTCCCGAGTGCGCGTCGTCTGCTATGCGGACGACGCTAACCGAATGCAACAGACTGTTGAAATTCTCGTGTAGAAATTGTTGTGTGTGACAAGCAGTCAGTGAATTGTCGCTGCGACTAGCATTCGCAGCCAATGCTTGCCAATGCAATGCAAGCTTTATTGGTTTTATTTCTTGCATGCTACATAATAGAATATTCGTATTACATTATGAAAACATACATTGTATTGTATAGAGGTGTTCGTTTTTTGAAACAAAACATTTAACTAAAATAGTTGTAATTGAAAGTATATATATTGTACTAAGTAAATATTGCCATGTTCTAACAATATAATTGAAATTCAGTAAGTTTATAAAAGAAATATTTACGTAAACTTTTAATTTATTTCTAATAAACTTGAGTTAGTTTATTTTTTTTTTAATTGAATGTTCGTTGTTTTTGCTAAAGTAATAAACGATAACGAAATTTAAAAATAAAATAAATTATTTATTTGTATTTTACATAAAAAAGCTTTTAATTGAAGTCAAGATATAAATGGAGGCGACGACGCTTTCTGTGCATATTGTCTATGGGTAGTAGAGTATACTTCAACGACTTTCTTAGGTTTTTAACGTCGCCACATCGTACCTGAGTCAAAGCAAATAGAAAATGGAATTCTATGAGAAGCTAACCTGGGATGGTAGTGGTTTTAAATGTCAGTTAGGTTAGGTCGGTGGAGTGGGAGAAAGGACGGTAACGCATCGGTGAAACATGTAAATTGCAGGCGTCATAAGCTACATCAAGAGGAAATGGTGTTTTTTTTAAACACAACGCTCGCATTATGGAATCTAGTCCCTGTGTCGCGGGATACTTTACAAGCATTTAATAGACGGACACAAATTACATCTAGACTCAGAACAATTATTAATGGGTGACACAAATAGTTGTCAGGCGCAGGACTCGAACCCGCGACACGAAGCGGCGAGGCAACTGCCTTAGCCGCTGCGCCACACGTGCAGTGTTTGTTAGTAGAATTATTAAAATAAAGAAACCTAATATATATACAATAACAATAGTGTAGCAAACGTAATGAGCTAACATATTTATGAAATTGACTAAATCAACACAACCCAGTTGATGATTAACAAATTCTTTTTGGTCTCCCTATATAACATGCATTGTTGTTCTTGTATGAACATTATATCTTAATTCAGATTTCATTTATGATCTCTAAATTTTAATATCGACATGTTTTCTGGTTTAATAGATGCAGCTAAAAAATAAAGCTCATTTGTCAAACGCTCATGGCTAGCTCACATCAGTCCGGTTAGTAAAATTTTGATGCCATATAGCCTACTTAGAGGCGCTCCTAGCCAGATGCTGTTCCGTAAGTGATTGGTGAGGTTAAGCAACTAAGGTCACGGTCAGTCCATGTATGGGGACCGCATAATTGGTTTAATTTCTGAAAGTCTCCGTGCTTCGGCGGACACATTAAGCTGAGAATGAGACAACAATCGTTAAGCCACGTCAGAAGTCTAATGGGCGGCTTGAACAACTCTGACACTAGAGTAACCACTGCCGATACGATAAGAGAGAAGATTATCATCATCATATTAGCCGAAAGACGTCCACAGTTGGACAAAGGGATTTCCTAAGTATCTCCCACAATGGCTGGTGTTGCGCAGCCCGCATCCTATGGCGTAGGTATCTTATGTTCTTATAGTTCTTATGGAGCCGTCCTATTTTTTTATATACCAAGTTTCAAACGTAAAATAATTGTGTTGAGTTGTGTCCACTATCTCGTCTAATATTGAAGAACTTTAGAAGTGGTCCTTTCCTTTCAATTAATTAAATTGGCGCTTGCAAGCCCTTGAAAACCTACCATACCCGCGAAATGCCTCAAAGATAGATCAAGACCTCCAATAAATACAAATTGCAGTCACAACCATCGAAAAATAACATGTTGTCGAATATTCCATCGAATTCGAACATTAAATTACTTTTCAAGTGTCACTCAAAATGAACAGATTTATATAATTTAAAAGAAACACCGCGTATCGTTTACTGAATTTATTAGGTACCAATTGGTGTTTCATTTGGTTTAAAATCAAAGGTCTCTGTAAAGTACTCGACATGTAGCAAGCAATTTTTTGGTGGAGCCTCTTTAAGTGGAGTTTGATTGCCTCGTTGGTCCAGCGATAGCGTTCATCTGCAGTTAATGAGGTCCTGGGTTTAAACCAGGGTTGGACTAAAATGTGTTCCTACAATGTTTCGTGCAAAAAAAGTACTCAGTAGCAGGCCGGAGTGTATACACCCGCGTTACTCGGAGAACACATAAAGGAGTCGGCCCTGTACTCAGACCTCTTGCGGACAGTGAGATTGAGAGAAGATAAGATAAGATAAGATAACTCTTTATTGTACACCAAAACATTACAGAATACAATAGCATACATTAAAAAAAATGGTACAATTGGCGGCCTTATCACTAAATGTGATCTCTTCCAGGCAACCTAGGCAGGGATTGGAGTATGGAGTAACCGAGATAGGGTAGTTGTCAGTGCACATGAGTATAGAAATGATACGCACTGGTATCATTACAAAAAATGTCAAGAGTCATTTAAGATAAATTACATATATATTATATATTAACCTACATACTATATTATATATATACTTATATTTCATAAATAAATAAATAAATACATTATCATAAACAAAACTAAAGTAGGAACCGTTGCTGAAGTTCATAAACTAGTTGAAAGTAAATTATTTCGTACCTTTCTGCAGGGACAGGTAGTGATCTTTCACTAGACTCTGAAAGTTACGTAAAGATTGAGCTTGGCGTACTGACAATGGCAATTCATTCCACAAGCGAGCTCCTTGCACAGCAAACGATTTGTCTAGAAAGATTGTGGAATGTGCTGGCATTGTCAATTTTAAATTATTCGATGATCTCAGAAGCCTCGAATGTGATTCATAAAGGAATGAAAAGCGTGCTTTGAGGTAAGAGGGCGTTGAAGGAGTAAACAAAACATTGTATAGAAGTGAGAGAATATGGGCATTCCGGCGAAAGCGAATGGGTAGCCACTTGAGCTTGTTACGAAATTCAGTGATATGATCATATTTCCGAAGACCGAATATGAATCTTATGCAGACGTTTTGGAGACGCTCAAGTTTATCAAGTTGGGCTTCTGTAAGATCAAGATAGCTGACATCTGCGTTATCTAGTATTGGGAGAAGAAGGGATTGAGCAAGCGCGATTTTGGTGGTAGTTGGGAGGAAGTTACGAAGTCTTCTCAAGGATCCAATTGATGCAAAAATTTTCCGACTGACGTTTTGTAGTTGAGGGCCCCAGGAAAGGCAGCTGTCAAAGAATATGCCTAGGTTTTTAACTTCACGACTTATTTGTAAAACATTGCCTCCAAAACGAAGTTGTGGTAGTTGTGACAAAGATGCCTTAGCCAACATCCTTGAGCTACCAACAACAATCACTTGAGTCTTCTGTGGGTTAATGTGTAGTCCGTGAGCACGACTCCACTCACTGATGTTATCTAAATCGGTATTCAAATTATTCACAGCTTCAGCCAATTTATTTAACGGAGCCTGATTATAAATCTGAAAATCGTCTGCATAAAGGTGGTAGGAAGAATTAATACGTTTAGAAATAGAATTTATAAAAATTGTGAATAATAGTGGAGACAAAACGCCACCCTGAGGCACGCCTGCAATAGTATTACACCAAGAAGAAAAGGAATTATCAATACGAATACATTGCCTGCGGCCAGACAGGTAACTACGAAACCAGTCAATAACTGTTGGAGATACGTTAAGAGCGCGCAATATCCCCAGCAACACATCAAAATCCACGGAATTGAACGCATTGCTGAAATCTAACAGGGCTAGCACTGTTAGATGTCCACGTTCCAATCCAGCTCTAATGTCATCTGTAATATGGACCAGGGCTGAGGTAGTACTATGGCCAGGACGAAAACCAGACTGGAAGGGATTAAGGAGGTTATTTATTGTGAGAAAAGCACTTAATTGGTTGTGGACAAGGCGTTCAAGTACTTTGGACAGGAACGGAAGGATTGAAATAGGACGGTAGTCGGAAAAGGATGCTGGTTTGGCTTTTTTTGGAAGGGGAATTATTTGGGCATCTTTCCATATCACTGGGAAGATACCCGAACTTATAGAGGAATTTAAGATGTGAGTTATGGCAGGAAGAATTTCGTTGAGGATAGGAAGGACCATATTACGGGTGACATTGTCATTGCCTACTGCGTTAGAAGTGATGGATAAAACACTCTTCCTAACGTCACAATCAGAAACTTGACTAAAAGAAAAGGGAGAATAGCTGGGAGAGGGAACTAATGATAGATCTCTTAAGGTGTTTAATTTTGTTGCCCTGTCAAAAATGAGCGAAGTTGAGAAGTGCAAATTGAGTGAATTAATGTCTAAATTATTAGGAGTAGTTTCATTTCGAGCTTTCCCAACTCCCAATGAACGCAGAAATTTCCATATTTTAGCTGGATCTCCACTCTCAACCGAGTTGTGGATGTGTTGGCGTTGTGAATACCTACACACCTTATTGCAGCGATTTCGAAGAGAAATATATTTATGACGGTTTACATCGTTAGGCCTACTCGCGAAACGCGACTTAGCTGCTGCTTTCTTAGCTACGAGACTTTTTATTTCAGGCGTTAACCACGGTGCGGGGAGGTGTTTTACCCTAATTTTTCGAAGTGGGGCATGCACATCGTATAAACTAAGAATATTTTTATTGAAAATGTTAATTTTCTCATCAACTGAATCAGCGGCTATAAGAGGAGACCAGTCAATTCTGCTAGCATCTGCTCGAAGAGAATCCAAATTAATACCACCAAAATTACGTTGAAGAATGATTTTTGATTTTGCCTTAGGTAGGCGAATTTTATAAGATAGGAAAAGGAGATCGTGATAAGAGAAAGCATCGGCTACGCACTGTCCATGCTTAGCGATGTGGTCTTTCGAAGAGACAAGAATAAGATCTAGAAGAGAAGGAGTAGAATGAGGAAAATGATGAGTGGCATTAAGAGGAAGTATAGATAGATTACTAGATTCCGCAACAGAAATAAGGGTTGAAGAACGAGAATCATTTTTCAACAAACAGGTGTTGAAGTCACCCATCACAATCGTGTGGCTGTAAGAAGGCAAGAAAGTTTCAAGTAATAGTTCAAAAGAGGAGAAAAAAAATTTATTCTAAGAGATGGACAGTAATACACACCAAGTAAAACTTTAGTGTGGTGAAGCTCAACTTCGATAAGGAGATGCTCACCAGCACTGGCAGGTGGCGGTTGCGAGGACATGCTGAGAATTGTAAATTTAAAATTATTTCGTAAGTATATAGCAACTCCACCACCTACCGAACTAGTTCGATCATTCCTAATCAGTTGGAATCCAGGAAGTGAGTAAGAGGCTGAAGGGAGACATGGTTTAAGCCATGACTCAGAAATAAGGATAGCGTGGATATTTTTGCACTGAAAATTTGCCAGCATATCGGGGAAATGAGCCGGAATACTTTGGGCGTTTATATGAATCACATTGAAATTCCCGAGAACATCAGAAAAAATACATTCAAGGCTGTCAGCGAGCGATGGTATACTGACAAAACTGTCGTCATCACTACTAATCGAAAAAAAATCAGCATCAGTATCTACATCTTCAGCATTAGACATATAACATATACTTACTTACTATTAAAATAAATATAATAATTCTACTTACAAATAATTCTATTGACTAACTTTTCTAATATTACAGTAATCTACACTCAATACCTGCCAGTGAAGTGCCACATAGGTAACATCGTTTCTAGTAACAATAAACATTTACAGATTCCATTTGAAAAGAATGTGTCTAAAAATGTAAAATGTAACGCTTTTATTTATATATAACACGTACAGAAAAAGAGAAAAATCTTTAATTTAAAGCAATTTATCATCTTACAGCTAGAAAAACATCAAAACATTTAAGCATGGTTTAAAGTAAAGAGATAAACTGAATATTTTAATTATGGACTATTTTAAAACGAGATATTGCTCCTTTTCTTAACAATCCATAGAATCAATATAACAGCTACAGATGTTGCTCCTTCTCTTTATAATTCATACAGTAGGTACAACAATTTGACAGTTGTTGTCAAAAAACAATACGGTAAAAAATCATGTGACAGATAACCTAAACTGACCTAAAGAATTAATTCTTAGTAACAAATAATAAGAAGGTAGCTCATATAATTAATAAAATGTTTTGTCAAATAAAAACTAAAGGCAAGAAGTTATTAGAAAAGTGGGTACCAGACACAGTATCACAAGTGTTTGTGTTCAAAATGGCTTTCACTACAGGCCGGATGATATCTGATGAATGATGGAATTTATTTCTTGGAGATAGCACCTCGTTTAGGCCTGCCTGCTGCTGTAACAGGCTTGCTGGTTGACGTGCTTTCCTGCGTATTGCCCTCCTGCACCGTTACAAACACAATTTTGTTGAGATCGTTCATCGTGACTACCTTATGTATTTGGCCCCCTGAGGCTTGAATATATATCACGCCGTGTCGACTCCAGCAACTAGATATTCCCCACCGCTGGCGTGCAGTCATAAAGACTTCATGTCTAGGCTTGGTCAAAAACTCCGAGATTGTGATTGTAGTGCCTTTAAATTTGGTGGAGAATAGTGAGTGCACCTGGGTACTTGTGTACTATAATATGTCACGCGTATATGAATAGTCTTCAATGAAACTAACCGCCACGGCGGAAAAGTCTATCAGGAAGACCCTATCATACCAGATATATGTATATTATAATTATGTTTGGTCTAACCGTTAATGTAAGTTGGTTATTAAATAAATAAATAAAATAAATATTTTAACTGCCTTGTTGGTCCAGCGGTACCGTGTTCACTCACAGAGAACGAGGTATTGGGTTCAAATCCCGCGTCGGACCTAAAAGTGATTTTGGGGCTTTTATGTGAAAAGAAATATTTCTTAGCATCAGCCCAAAGTCTGGGAGTTGGCGGTATTATACTCCCGTGCCTCGGAGAGCACGTAAAGCCGTCGGTCCTGACCTCTTTCCGGTCATGTCGCTAGGCGTCCCATCGGGTCATGAGAGAGAGAGTGCTCCTGTGTTTGCGCACACAATGTCCGCGCAGATGGCTAATCTCTATTGAGATTAGCCGCCATGGCAGAAATTCGGCTTGGAGGATATTATTATTATATATTTACGATGAAATTGTGAATCCATTGTATTTCCGATTGTATATCAGGCTATTGTATTATATGTGAGCCTTGGCCTGTCATCTTCAGAATGTTCGACATGATACCGGCTTTCCGGACTTCATTGTCCGTCCTTTTTCAGCAAATGAAGTAAAAGCAGCGTATGATGTCATTATTTCGTTTGTGTAACGCCCAACGCCAACTTTTTGTTGTTGTAAAATATCTTAACTTTGAGAATGTATATAATATATAAATATTGTCCTCCCGACCGAATTTCGGCCCCGGCGGCCAGCCCTAATGGAGACTAGCCAATTGCGCAGGACATATTATAGTGCCCAAGTGTGTGCGCAAACACTATATAGGTATAGAAAGTGCGATTTAATGATTGATTAAGTCATTTTTAACCTTTATTTATTTGAATGCCATTTAAGAAATCGATGTTCGGCGACTTAGCCGGTAGAGCCCCTGAGGTCTCATCATCTGAATCATGCTTCAGTAACACTACCGGAAGTAGATTTAGCGCATACCCCAAAGCGTGGTCTAAATTTGTGACAAAACTTCCCTACTGAAAATAGCCTTTGTATCCCTTGTTTTATGTTTCCCACGCACTTCCGTAAGTGCCGCCCATATAGCCGTTGATACAACACGAACATTGTGATTTACTAAAAAAGATTTTTTATAAAGGGCAAGCTATTATTAGAAATAATTATTGCTACTTAGATGGTTTCTTCTCATAAACACCCGTAATTTACACAATAATATACAATTATAATTATACCCGAGTAAATTTCCCCAAATAGAATGGTCGATTCAGGTATGGTGTGTTAAATGGTTTGAGACGAGACATATTTGAGAATTTGATCAACTACTTATATCATCAAGAAAATAGTAAAATAAATTCTATAAATTCACGCAACCTGATGGATTTGAAACAAACCAATTTCAAAATAAGGCAGATATGAATTCGTCTTTGTGTATAATGCAGCCCATTACCTCCTCTCACAATGTGTGGAGAAAGACTGAAGTCTACCACACTGGTCAAGTGTAGGTTGGCAGACTTTACATGTCATCAAAAACATTTGGAAAACTCTTAGGAATGCAGATTTCCTCACTATGTTTTTCTTATCATTTTTTAATGTGTAATTAATTTCTAATTCTATTTCTTTTAATTTTTTTTTCTAATTTTATTTAATTCGAAACATCAGCCCACCAACTTCCCGTGGTTATATTTGTTAAGAGGAAAGCACGTTGTTCACCTATCCTTATATGAAGAAATAGAAAGATAATATAACTTATTTTTGTTCAAACATCGGCGCTTATTTATACATTTAAAACATAGCGTAGTTACAATGTCACCACAAATTTACCACAATACACAGTGTATTGTGGTAAATTTAATTCAATACAGTGGACACTAAAACGATAAAATACAAATTATTTGTTTAACAAACAGCCCAATTATATCATACTCCATAAACAAGTTTAAAATAACAACCAGAGCCTAATTAGACTGTTAAATAATAAATTTGATCCTACATTTATTGTTTTACAAGGAATTTCGCTACAGATTTTTGTTATTTAATCCCTTAATAATCTGTCACCTAAATATATATGCACTATATAATTATACAATACTGAAGTGTGTAGCAGCCTATTTTAAATAAATCATGATATACGTGATAAAAACTCTTATGAAAGAGATATTACAAATTAAAAATAGACTCCCAGGTTGGGGCAAAAAGTGCTATTTGAATTTTACTGCAATAAAAAATACTTAGTAGTAGTGCGGAGACTTAAAGTGGGCATTATTATATGTCCATACCTCGGAGTGTTCATACATTAGTCCTGCGCCCGATTACTTCGTCATAGTGCCTGATGGCCGTCCCTTTTGACAGTGAGAGTCAAGGAATAGAGAGTCCACTTTTTTTTTTGCACAAATAACTCCTGTACTGTAATGTGGCGAACATTATATTAAAGGAGTTATTAGTGCAAAAACAAGTGTGGAACTAGACAACACGAGCTTAGTTGGCTAGTTACCGTAGAGATTGGCCGCCATAACCAGAATTCAGCCAGGAGATATATTTATATACCTTAGTTCTACTGATGCTAGCGATTAGAACAGAAAACATTTTTATCGTCTTAGGAAAATGAGGAGTTAATATTTACATATATCATCCTCTCAATATGTCTCTTGTTCAACCAGTCAAACACTTTGTTATAAATAGGTGAGGTAGGAAGTAAATGCGTATATATGATCCAATTTATACCTAACTGGTTGCGTATTACCATGTAAAGGGGTCTTGTGTTTGACTTTCCTCGCAAATAATTACATTATCGGGTTTATCGTAATGACATCGCCTTGGAGACGGTTTAATATAACTGTGTACGCTGTAGTTATTCCCCTGAGCAAAGGAAATATTAACGGCTTTACAGAACGGTTATGGATACATTTGCATTACGACAACCGACTTTAATACCTACGTAATAAAGATACAGTTAAAGTCACAAGGACAGAAGTGGCATTGGCTGTATTGTTAATGGAAATTTCTAATTATAACCATGAGTTCTGCTATTGTTATAATACGAGAAGTCTTCTTTATTGAGTTATTTGGTCCTTTTTGGAATACTATCAATATGCAGCGAATCAATCATACAACTGAATCTCGTTGGGTTAAAGATGAAACGCATTCTTCATGCGTATAAAGGAATAAGGTCGTTACGCTGCACTACTTCCAGACCCAATAGGAAAATAATTATGACTGCAATGTATATGTACCCCTAAAACAGTAAAAAGTTTAAGATAACTAAAAGAAAGCCTGAATACCTCCTTGATGAACACCAGTTTCATAGTTACTCCAATCTAATGTTTTCTTGCGGACACGTAGTGGTAATACGCGCTCATGACAACCAAATGACGTCCACAGCTAGACATCTTTTGGGGAAGACCTCCTCAAATCTTTTGGGGAGGCCTCCCCAAAAGATTTCCACAATGGAGTGGTTTCCGTCATGTGAAGGGATATGCCATAATCGCCACGTTATAGTACACAGAGAGACGCTACTGTCCATTCTCTGGGAGATATTCCCTAGGGTCTACTTCTATACCTCCCATAGGATGAAATGGGGTGATGATATTCTATACCGTCAGCCACACAACAAATTCTGATATTATGTCATACTAGCTGTGACCCGCGGTTTTACCAGCGTTAAACTTTATATGAATGGGGCACTACACGCCTTTATGAGTAGCCGGCAAGTCTCAAAGAAGGCTCGACTGGCCGTGCACGATGGAGCGTTAATGCCAACTTTAATGTATGGAAGTGAAAGTTGGTTATGGCAGAAAAAGAATGAAAGTAAAATAAATGCAGTGGAAATGAGAGCTCTGAGAAGTATGTGTGGTGTTGACTTTGAGAGACAGAATTCGAAATACTGATATAAGAGCGCGTTGTGGTGTGAAAGAGGATGTAGACACAAAGATTTAAAAAGGTATGCTGAGATGGTTTGGCCTTTAAGAAAGGATGACTGAAAGAAGATTGACAAAAGAAGTATATAATACTATTGCAGGCGTGCCTCAGGGTGGCGTTTTGTCTCCACTATTATTCGCAATTTTTATAAATTCTATTTCTAAACGCATTAATTCTTCCTACCACCTTTATGCAGACGATCTTCAGATTTATAATCAGGCTCCGCTAAATAAATTGGCAGAAGCTGTGACTAATTTGAATACCGATTTAGATAACATCAGTGAGTGGAGTCGTGCTCACGGACTACACGTTAACCCACAGAAGACCCAAGTGATTATTGTTGGTAGCTCGAGGATGTTGGCTAAGGCATCCTTGTCTCAACTTCCACAACTTTGTTTTGGAGGTAATGTTTTACAAATAAGTCGTGAAGTTAAAAACCTAGGCATATTCTTTGACAGCTGTCTTTCCTGGGGCCCTCAGCTACAAAATGTCAGTCGGAAAATTTTTGCATCAATTGGATCCTTGAGAAGACTTCGTAACTTCCTCCCAACTACCACCAAAATTGCGCTTGCTCAATCCCTTCTTCTCCCAGTACTAGATTACGCAGATGTCAGCTATCTTGATCTTACAGAGGCCCAACTTGAAAAACTTGAGCGTCTCCAGAACGTCTGCATAAGATTCATATTTGGTCTTCGCAAATATGATCATATCACTGAATTTCGTAACAAGCTCAAGTGGCTACCCATTCGTTTTCGCCGGAATGCCCATATTCTCTCACTTCTATACAATGTTTTGTTTACTCCTCCAACTCCCTCTTACCTCAAAGAACGCTTTTCATTCCTTTATGAATCACATTCGAAACTTCTGAGATCATCGAATAATTTAAAATTAACAATGCCAGCACATTCCACAATCTTTCTGGACAAATCGTTTGCTGTGCAAGGAGCTCGCCTGTGGAATGCATTGCCATTGTCAGTACGCCAAGCTCAATCTCTACGCAACTTTCAGAGTCTAGTAAAAGATCACTACTTGTCGCTACAAAAAGGTACGACATAATTTACTCCCGACTAGTTTATGGAACTTCAGCAACAGCTCCTACTTTACTTTTGCTTTATGATAAGAATTTTATGTATGTATTTATTTATTTATGAAATTTAAGTATATATGCGTGTAAATAATGTAGTATGTAGGTTAATATATAATATATATGTAATTTATCTTATATGACGTAGAAAACTCTCTGTTTTTGTAATGATACCAGTGCGTATCATTTCTATACGTATGTACACTGACAACTACCCTATCTCTGTTACTCCATACTCCAATCCCTGCCTAGGTTGCCTGGAAGAGATCACATTTAGTGATAAGGCCGCCAATTGTACCATTTTTAAATGTATGTTATTGTATTCTTTTATCCTGTAATGTTTTGGTGTACAATAAAGAGTTATCTTATCTTATCTTATCTTATCTTATACCTGGCCTATGTGAATGGTACAACCGGAAGAGGAGGACCTCGTAGAACATTCTCTGATCAAATCGGAGACGTACTTAAGAAAGGTCAGGTCAGAAGTACCCTAAACCGGCGAGTATGTATGAAGAATATTATGTCAGTAAACGAAGCGAAAGAGGTATACAAGGATCATGACAAATGGAAGTCCGTTGTCTCTGCCTACCCCTTCGGGAAACAGGCGTGAGTCTATGTATGTATGTAAACTTTATATATAGCCTATGTGTTAATCCAGGGTGGCAGCTAACTCCATACTAAATTTTATAAAAATCGCTCCAGCCATTTAGATGTGAAGAAGTAACCAACAAACACACTCACAAACTTTCACCTTTATAATATTAATATGATTCAAATGGTTAACTTATTAATATACACGAAAAGTAATACTGATAGAGTAAGTATGTATGCGGTTCAGAAATGTATTGTCTTATATGAAACAGTGAAGAAAACATTACCGATAACATGTTTTTGATGATATAATGAAGACTGGTAACATGGTGGACCACCGCTTATGCCCTCTCATTGTGAGATGCAGCCCTTGTCATGCAATGTGACAGGGATTGGGCTGAGTTATCATAACGGGTGTGTGAAAGAACACAGTTATACTCTGTATTCCCTAAATGTTAGCAACTTCGGAACTCATCACGTCGCTTAGTCAGAAACACTAGAACGAGAGAAAGAAGTTAAATAAGTTAATTTGTCTATAACAGGATGCCTAAATTTATTTTGTAATATATATTTCCCTATAAATTGGGCAGGTATTGGTAAATATATTCAAGTACCGTAAGTTAGTTAATTTTTTTTCCGCGAATTATCCAAACGCTTGGTCGACGCTACATGCGACCAGAGGGCTGACCAATATTTTGGACAGCGTTTAAGCATTGCCATCGAGCGTGGCAATGCGGCCAGCATTCTGGGCACTATGCCCAAAGGCAGCGATATCGAAGTTTTTTT
Organism: Pseudoips prasinana; assembly: GCA_951640165.1. Lineage (NCBI taxonomy): Eukaryota > Metazoa > Arthropoda > Insecta > Lepidoptera > Nolidae > Pseudoips > Pseudoips prasinana. The sequence continues at coordinate 31,799,025 of OX621245.1, read as the reverse complement.
CGACGCCCAAGGATGAGACGTTAATATAATAATATGTATTATATTTTATTTTAAGTTAAATGTAAGTATATATTTTTAGTACTAAATTTATTTTACGATTCTTTAGCTGATAATTTAAGTTATTTTAATACTAATTGTAGATTAAAAATTCTGGCAAATAAATATATTCTATTAGTTAAAGTACCTATATTTCTAAAAATATTTCACATGCGCTCTAGAAATGAACTACCCACATAGACCACATTCAATTCAGATTATTTCACGATTCATTTGGCTGTCGTCTCCGAAGAATTTTTCGCTTGAATGTCCACAGAGACCAACGTTAGTGGTCAGAACTATGTTATTTCTTTTTATTGTTCCTTTCGATGTCGTTTGTTCAGTAAATATTATGGTTTATTAGATGGTTATTGTTTCCTATTATGACGATATTTTTGTTTCCATGTAAATTTATAGTTGTATAAGGATATAAAATCCAATGTCGTATTTCTTATGAAACTAAGTATAGTATGGAATGTCGTCACTTGTTGTTTGAAATTATTTACTGTTGCATCAACCTTTAAATAAAATATTAAATGCCACACTGGTAAATGAATATTATTAATTCTTGAATTAAGTCGATATGGCATATCTGTATGTATTTAAAAATAAATCTTATTTCTTCATTTATTGTATTGTATAAACTTATTAGTAATATCTATCTATCTTCTATTCTATCTCGTGTACTTCCTTACTTAACATTGCATACTGAACTGAATAGCAATTATGTAATAAAAATGTAAACAGAACGAGAACGTTGCCGACAAACTGCTGTGCAGTTTGGCAAAAATGTCTAAAACTTAAATGTGTATGTACTTTTTTTCAATCTATACAAATAAATAAAATTGGAGTGTCTGTTTGTAATATTGAAATAATCGGTTTTTACTACATTAATATGAATATATATACGGTACATACACCAAAATATTTTTTTTTACATTTTTTGTCTGTCTGTCTGTTTGTTCCGGCTAATCTCTGAAATGGCTGGACCGATTTTGACGAGACTTTTATTGGCAGGAAGCTGATGTAATAAGGAGTAACTTAGGCTACTTTTATTTTAGAAAAAGTCTTTTATTTTACAAAAAAAATCGAAATAAACTAATTAACACGCGGACGAAGTCGCGGGCACAGCTAGTTCATAATATGAAGTAAAATTTTATTTGGTATTAAAAATTAATTATACAGAAATTATAGCTACTAATAGATAAGTTACTAATAAATCATAAGATCGTGACTTATATTTGAGTATTATGATTATTGCCGATAAATAATATAATAAAAAATTATATATATTTTATTGAATAATCGCAAGAAACGTGTCTATATTAATATATTTTGTAAGTTTCAGAAATCCTTTACAATGATACGGATCTCTACATGTAAGGCGCCAACTTGAACTTGGACAACTGTTAATAAAACAAATATTAGCATATAAGCACTATTAGTAATTATTTTTTTAATTTAGTGGTTGTTATTACAGACTACTAAATAAAAAAAAGTATTAATTACAATTATTTCTTAGTTTAGTGGTTTTCATTATATACAGATCTGTAATGATAACCACTAAATTAATAAATAATTAGTCATATCAACTTATACATATGCACAGACGCCAGCACATCCAGCTACCCCAATCGGTCAAATTTCTTTTATACATTTTCAACTTTATCACAAAAGCACAAGGTTCACTCTCAATTGGAGAAATTTGACAGATTAGAGTAGCTTGATGTGCTGGCGTCTGCACATATTAAGTTAGTCAATGTCAAGGTAATAAGTATCAAGCAATTCGTGAGTAGTATATATGCTCTATCTTCGCATGAAACTGAACAAATGAAACAATACTAGTTTTATAAATCCCTATTTAAAATACATTAGCTGATGTTGTTCTTGTATTTTCATCACCTTATCTCAGAAAGAGTATTTTTACTCTTCGATATCTGAGTGGAAAAGTCGTTTTTATCCTCTAGAGGTTAAAGTAAATTTGAATTTAGAACATCGTGTGCACAAAGGTCGTGAATGCAAAATATCGTTAAACCTATTTACTTCTACCTCTATGGTGCCGAATTTATCATACAACTTTTTAATTTATTAAAAACTACTGTAGCAACGTTACTTTAAGTTTTTCTTAATTATACCTAGTAAATTATAATACTAATTTAAAGATTCCTGTAATACTTACATATCATAATATAGTAATTAATACCTACCTAAACTGAAATAAAAGTATTTATAATAAGATTTTTTTTCGCATTTATCATTTCCTCGCTGAGGTGTGATGAAAAGTTACGTGTTGCACTCGAGTGCAAAGATTTTTCACCTTATGTTTTTCTGATTTCGCTTGGTCGGTTATCAAAATTGAGCACGCGGTTAAAAAGCAACTATTACACAACAAATAACCATTTTTGTATATTTTGTATGTCACGACTCATTGTCCTACTCGTAATTCTGCTTCATTGTTAAATTAAACGACTTAACTTACGTTTACTATTTACGTAACATAACATAATTACTATTTCTTCCTGCATAACTGAACCTATTTTACAATTTATAATAATCAATCAATACGGAAAAATCCTGAGCTTGACAGTTTTGTTTGTTTACAAGTCGTTGGATTTGTTTATCTTACATTGGAGGGAGCTTTGGAGGGTCATTACTTTTATAAAAATAGGTTTATCTTTAAACGAAACAGGGAGGCATAATTGTGGTGACCGCCATGACTCTATTGTCAATGAACCTGGTTTCTGATCAAAAGGTTGCAGATTTAATCCTCGCACAAGACGAATATTTGTGTTCAGGAACATCTTTATTTGTCTTGGTCTCAGTGTTTTCTATATATGAAATGTATATACTCGTATGGATAAAAAGTATATAAGTATCTCAATCCATAGTACAAGCTTTGCTTAGTTAGGGCTAGATATCGCTGATTGATAAGACCTATACATTTAATATATTATATTACTAGCTCTGCCCCGCGGTTTTTCCCGCGTTATACTTTATAAATTATCACAGGTCCTCCCCCGTAGGTGATAGCGTGATAATTATATAGCCTATATGTTGATCCGACCTTTGAATAATATTCATGCAAATTTGAAGTAAATCCATGCAGTACTTTTTGAGTTTAGCCCGGACATACATACAGACAAACAGACAAAAATTCTAAAAACTATATTTTTGGCTTCGTTATCGATTGTAGAAGACGTCCCAAGTATCCTTTTAAAAAATATTCAATGCACAGTTTTGACTTTCCTACGATTTTATTATAATAGGTCTTTACCTATGAAATTGCCGTTTTATATGAAAAAATTTAAACGAATTTTTTTCATGAATTTTTTTATTTGTATTAATCGAAGTAATCACCCATGCAATCAATGCATCTTTGCCATCGCAATGGCAGTTTATTGATGCCCTTCTTAAAGAAATCAGCTGGACGGGAGGCAACAAATTCTTCAAAGGCATTTTGTACTGCCTCTCGGGTATTGAATTTTTTTCCCGCCAAGAAGTTATCCAAATTCTGGAAAAAGTAGTAGTCTGTAGGCGCAAGGTCTGGTGAGTAGGGCGGATGACGGAGAGCTTCCAACCCCAGTTCTTGCAACTTGGAGACCGTCTGCTGTGCAGTATGAGGTCGCGCGTTGTCGTGCAGGAGCAGCGGAGACGAGCGATTGACCAATGCTGGTTGGAGATGCGCCAGCTTCTCCATCATTGTGCTCAGTTCTTCACAGTACACATCTGCAGTAATGCTCACCCCGTTTGGTAAGAAGCTGTGATGAATCACACCGGCGCTAGACCACCAAACAGTGACCATCACTTTTCTAGGGGTAAGTTTTCGTTTAGGGCATTGTTTAGGTGCTGAACCAGGATCCAACCAACTTGCTGAGCGCTTGCGGTTATCAAACAGAATCCATTTTTCATCGCAGGTAACAATGCGGTTCAAAATTCCTTCATTTGTGTGTCTGTTGAGCAGTGCAAGGCACGTCTCGACGCGTACTTCGCGCTGGCGATCATTGAGTTCGTGGGGCACCCATTTGTCAAGCTTTTTTACCTTGCCAATTTGACGCAAATGGACCAATATTGTTTTGACGCTAACGTCGAAAGCTGCTGCTAATTCAGCCGTAGATTGTGTATCATCAGCTTCCACAACCGCCTTTAATTCGTCATTGTCGACCAAAGTCTTCGGACGACCGCGAGGTTCATTTTTCAGGTCGAAATTTCCAGAACGGAAGCGAGCAAACCAATAACAGGTGGTGCGTTGGTTTGTAGTGTTAGCTCCGTAAACGTCGTTGATGTTGCGTGCCGCTTGTGCCGCGTTGCTGCCACGACGGTACTCATATTCCATAATTACTCGAATTTTTAACGTATCCATGATGACGAAAAAGATTGAAATGCGATGAAAATGTAACACTAATCAATAAAGAAATGACTACTTTTGGAAAAAAGAATCCATGTTTTTAAAATAAAATTAATTTGAAATTAGAATTCTTAGCCAAACAAAAATTATTTTGATTTGAAATGGCCAGTACTGCAGAACGGCAATTTCATAGGTAAAGACCTAATATATAGATATAGATTCTGATTCAGAAGTATCGGTCTTGAAATACAGGTAGACATTACTTATACTATTTAGGTATATACTAAATATACTTATATTTGTCGAGGAAAATGGCAAGTTGGAATGACTTTTTAGGTTCAGTAATTACCTCGAAACTCAGGCGAAGACTAAGTTTCTAGGTAATTAATGCTCCTGCCAAGTCGTTGTGTGAGTATGCTATTATTTAACTTATAGTAATATTATATTTTTGACGGGCCTATTCGTCTAGTGGTTAGTGACTCTTAGTGCTATGCCTAAGGCCGTGGGTTCGATTCCCACCCGGGACAAAGTTTTGTGTTATGAACACGATTATTTGTTCTGTGTCTGGATGTAATTTATCTATAATATGTATGTATTTATAAATATATAAATAACTTTACCAGTTGTCTGGTTGCCATAGTACAGGCTATGCCTAGTTTGGGATTAGATAGCATTGTGTTAGTTTTCCCAAGATATTTATTATTTAAATTATTATATACTAGCATATTATATACTAGGTACCGCGGAGTTCGTTCTGCGTTAAAAGTTCGGGATAAATAAACATTATGATGATGAATAGCCTATGACACTCCACAATAATGTAGCTTTCTATTGGTGAAATAATTCCGAAATTTGTTTCAGTAGATCCAGAGATTACCCCTTACAACGTCAAAAACTCACAAACGTATATTATATATAATATTAGAATAGATTAATTTTACTATATCTCACGATAAATTAAATGGAGCAAATTAAACTTCATTTTGCAATAATAGAACTAGACTTTGATGTTCTGTCTCTCTGTAAAAAGCTTAAATGGTGTAGATGAAATAATAGATAATAAACGTTGAACTCACAAAGGAGACATTACAGTATTCTTAGTAAATTGTTTCAATAGGTAGGTATTAAAATTTTAAAGCTAAGAATTGGCTTCAATTGTTTTATCTAGCTTAAATTTAGATACGAAATAAAATTTACGATTTTTTATACAACTTAGTTGACAATCAAGCATACGGCCCACCTGATGGTAAGTGGTCACCGTAGCCTATGAATGCTTGCAAGATCAAGGGTATCATTAGCGCGTTGCCATTGCCTTTAGAAACCTTACAACTCCCTTTTTGAAGGGCCCCATGCTGTAGTCTCTTGGGAAAACCGTAACAGGGAGTTCATTCCACAACCTATTACCTAGAACGTTTTATTTCCCTCTCTTCGTGCGCTGCGAACAAAACACTGCTTTAAAGCACATTTTAGGACGCATTTACTCGAAAAACAAAAAACGAATCAATTGTAACTGTAACTTACTTAGGTTATGCACGCCGCCAGCCAAGGCCATATTTGCAATTACTTCCGGTCTCTTTCTTATTAAACTGCCCGGATCATGTAAAAATATCACAAAACACGTGGCAATGATCTTTTTATTATTAAACTGCCCGCATTCACATTCATATTTATCGTAATATTTTTATACTTTGACAGTTTTGTTAGGTAAACACAGCAATGACGCAATACTAGTTGTTTATATTCTCTTTGATGACATTTAAAGTGGTTGGAGCATAAAGTTAGTATACCTACGGGGTTGGAGTGGCAACCAAACGCTACTACAGGTCGATACGCATGATAATTTTGTAATATAATTAGTAATTTTTAAGCGCTATCGGAAGATCAGCGTTACAGTAATCATTATTATTTACTGTAACATTTGCTGAGGTAGACGCCTTTCCTAGTACTTATAATGTTGCATTCTTCATACGTATTATGTAAACTAAACGCAATTAGTTATATCGTCTTAGATGTAAACTAAGTTAAGGATTATCTGTGCTTGTTGGGAATAAACCTTTTTTATTTTTATTTTATAACCTCAACGTAAAACTTCTATACGCACGCTTGACTCGGAGAGTACGCGAGCGAGATACAATTTAGTGAAGATAGGAAGAGAGAGAGTTACGTTTCGTATATTACTGTAGGGCAAGAGAGAGAGAGGTGCCAACACACATTTTCTTATTCTAATAGCCAGTGAAGTTTTGGATATCGAAGTTTACTTCATGTGTGGCCTAAGCAATCTCGTTTTTAGGGTTCCGTAGCAAAATGGCAAAAAAACGGAACCCTTATAGATTCGTCATGTCTGTCTGTCTGTCCGTCCGTATGTCACAGCCACTTTTTACCGAAATTATAAGAGTTGTACTGTTGAAACTTGGTAAGTAGATGTATTCGGTTAACCGCATTAAGATTTTTACACAAAAATAGAAAAAGAACAATAATTTTGGAGGGGTCCTCATACATAGAACTGAAAATCAATGTTCTTTTTCATCGTACCCATACATGTGGATGTGTCCATGGATAGGTCTTCAAAAATGATATTGAGGTTTTTTTAGTAACTATGCCATATTGCCGAGCCTGATGGCGTGGTAAATGCTTGCTTTCGACACCACAGGTCGTGGGTTCGATTCCCATCCAGGACAAATATTTGTGTGCATGAACATGTCTGTTTGTCCTGTGTCTGAGTATAATTATCTATATCAGTATGTATTTACAAATATAAAGTAGTATATCAGTTATCTGGTTTCCATAGTACAAGCTCTGCTTAGTTTGGGATCAGATAGCCGTGTGTGAATAATGTCCCAGGATATTATATTAATACTGGAGACTGATATTTACTGCCTTGCATTATTGTATTGTTAATCACGAACACAAAATCACAACCATTCAGGACATTTATTTCTGAGGCACACGAATAGAGTCCTATACTGATCAAACCCGCAACACGAGGACGGCAAGGTGATAGCGAAGCGACTACTTTAACCATTGAGCCACAGGTGACATCAAATAATGCTAATAATAATTAAATACATACAGAGACGCACGCCTTTTTGCCAAAGGCCTACCCCTAGACACAACGGATAGCCATTTGTCACGATCTTAGCACACCTCTTTTGCTTCGTTTACTGTCATTTTATTCTTCATACATGCTTGCCAGTTTTGACGGACACCGTAGCCTAGTTGGTAGTGCTCCTGCCTACGAAGCTGGTGGTCCTGGGTTCGAATCCGGGTAATTGCAAATATTTGTGTGATGAGCACGAATATTTGTTTCTGAGTCATGGATGTTTTCTATGTGTTTAAGTATTTATCTATCTATTTAAGTATGTATATCGTCGCCTGGTAGGTACCCATTATACAAGCTTGGCTTAGTTTGGGGCTAGGATGATCTGTGTAACATTGTCCCTAGATATTATTATGAGATATTTATGACCTGGGGCTCTACCGCCGAACATCGATTTCTGAAATGGGGTTCATATAAATAAAGATTTAAAATGACTTAATCAATCGTTAATTCGGCTTCAACGTTGACAATCGATTCCGGACCCTTTATGACGTCACATGTACTCATGGAAGCCGATTTAACGATTGATTAAGTCATTTTAACTTTTTATTTATTTGAACGCCATTTAAGAAATCGATGTTTGGCGTAGAGCCCCTGTCCTTTTTCAAGAACATCTTCGATTTGGTCAGAGAATGTTCTACGAGGTTTTCTACTTCCAGTTGTAGGATTCACACAGGTCAGGTATACTTCTTTTGAAAATCTTCTTTCATACATCCTTTCTACATACCCAAACTATCTCAACATAACTTTTTCAATCTTACTACATCCTCTCTCATACCACAACGCTAAAAACTAATAAATGTGAGTAATATGTTAAACTTGAATTTTACCTTTCGACTTCCTGAACCATGTATAGATGGCAAACCAAAGCTTTCCCAGCCCTCTACCGATACAAATACGCACACACAAACACACACACACATAAACTCACGCACAGTCGTAGCGTGCTGGGCACAATTTGGTTTGTTGTGACATGACATGATGGTCGAAAGCTTAATTTAATCGGAATTTTCATGCCCGCTTGAGTATGTTTCGCCGGACCGTCTCAACTGGGTCGTGTTGATACCGGTAGTAGATGAACCCACTGAGTTCGTTTCGCTGGGTCTTCTCAGTTGGGGCGCATTGGATCCGGTGGTAGCATTAAAGCGCGACCGTCGTTATTAACACAAGGTCCGTCATAATAATAATACCTTAATATAGACAGAACCATTGACAATATGTAGTAAAAATATTAGACTTAAACTAGATTATTAAACATAATTTCTTGACAATAACTTGATACGGGCTAGCTAAATATCATTGCTATAATAAAATAAATTTTATAAATTTTTTCATACAATATCTACCTAAATATCTACTGTTACTAGAAATAATAATGTAAACAACTATATTACTACAAACATGTTCTGACTATTTACAAGCGCTTTTTTAAAGTCTACGTGAATAAATTTTAAGAGAGGTAGGGCACAGCGTTCATTCGCTCGAAGGGCAGCCCGACTTGGGAAGTACCTCCACCTTGCAGAAGACATTCCTTAATAATAACATTAATAATTTAATGTTGTGTTTCTGAGTGTGAGTAAGGTCGCCAGAGCTCATCGGGGTGGGGGGGAAGGGTCAGCAACACTTGTTTGCTGACTCTTAAAGGCCGGCAACGCACCCGCGACTACTCTGGTGTTGCGAGTGTCCATGGGCGGCGGTGATCATTTACCATCAGATGACCCACTAGCTCGTTTGTCGACCTCTGACATAAAAAAAAAAAAAATTAAATAAAATCCTTTTTTATTTTATTTTATTTACAAGGAACGGTGTGATTGTTATAACGGATTTTCATATAATGACCACTACAGGACATATGCCTCCGAAAGTTTCACCATTTGGAGGGGTTTGAAATAGTCACCGCGCTTCACATGTGTACGTAGGTGACACTGCTGCCCGACTACCTGGTGTATCTCTTAGTCGCCTTGTATGACACCCACGGGAAGGTAAAGGGCAGTCATGTTATTCTTACTGTGTCGGGAACTATATACAATACGATACGCTATGTTTTAACCTCTGAGTGAATTTCATATTCAGAATTTGTGAAAACAGTAAAATTCAAATAACAGATATGCAATAATAACAGCTTGACCCAAAACAACAAACTAAAAATTTGTTTGTTGACCTTACTTCCCTGGTCAACCCCTTCGTGATAAACAAAACATTTTTAATTAGGTCGGAACCTTATAAACAAGGAAAGGCAACATTTAAAATCGAATAATATTTTCATAAAGTACTAAAGTGCTAGCTGTTCCCCGCGGTTTCACCCGCGTTAAACTTTATAAATGTGTTAATCCAAGGTAATATAATAATAATAATAAATTCTTTTTATTTTTTCTTTCACAATGGTACCTTAATTCTAAAACATGGTTACTTTATGAGACATAAGAAAGTAACATTGTGAGAGACTGGTGCCTGAGATAGGTTTGATAAAACCTGTATTACAGGTCACCAGGCCTCCCCCTGATGTTAGCATTCAGTAAAAACATAAGGGACTTTCTGTCTGTTTGTCAACATAATTGAGATACAATAAAAGATTAAAACTATGAGTGATTGGAGAATATAAAATTAGTACTTGTGTGAATTTTGCGTGTGAGTGTTGTGTGCGTTAAGCGAGTGAGCAAAGAGTGGGTGTGTAATAATGTGTATTTGTGTGGGTGTATTCAGGGTTTCCACATATGAATGAAAAAGGTAAAATGTTGCAATTTAGATAAAATGAGTTAGAAGGATGTCAGTATCATGGTAATTTAACGTCTTAAGATAGGTGCTAACAGAGATTTTACAGCGTGTCCTGGTTAGGGGATAAATGTTGAGGGGTAAATTAAGTTTGTTGTAGAGATGTGAGCCAAGGAAACAAAAGAATTGTTGTGCATGTGAAGAGTAGAATTTTGCTGGGGTACAGATCTTATCTTTACGTCGCTTATTTTCAATTAAGTTTGGATCGCAATGCAATTGGGAGTGTTTCATTAGAACAGTTTGAAGGATGAACGTTTGCCTTACTGTGAGAACATCCCACATCTTATATAGATCGTGTGATGGAAAGCGGAAGGGGAGTCCAGCTCCGACTTTTAGGATAGCCCGTTGAGCCCTTTCAACTTCTATTAGGTGGGATTTACTGGCACCACCCCAAGAAGTTATACAATAGTCAATGATCGATTGACACAGTGCAAAATATACCATTTTTATAGTTGGTCGATCGGCCGCATGTCTAATATTCTTAAAAATATATATGAGTTTACGCAGTCTCGTGACAAGAATTTCTAAATGGGGTTTAAAATTTAGGGTTTGATCTAAAGTGATGCCAAGGTATTTTATTTTGTCTGTCCTAGACAGTGTTGGACATGAGCATGCAGAGAGTCTCGCATTACATTTGTGTGCAAAAATGTTTAGAGAGGGATCAGGAAGAGCATTTAGTCTATGGGCAAATGCTATGTAATTGGTTTTTGAACGTTTAGGGTTAGAATATTAGTTTGCAGCCACCCACTAACAATGGAGAAGCCCGACTGTGCTGTAGTGAACACTTCCTCCCAACTTTCACCAGTAAACAAGAGAGCAGTGTCATCTGCATATGTAAATATTTTGCCTCTATCAAGAGCGAGTGCACAAAGGTCGTTAATATATGCTAAAAACAAGGTTGGACCCAGGATACTTCCTTGAGGTACGCCATATTCTACTAAAAGTTCGTCACTCAACCAGTTTTCTATCTTTACCCTTTGTTTTCTACCGGATAAATAACTTTTTAACAATTTAAGCGGAACTCCTCTTATACCGAGCCTTTCCAACTTCTCCAGAAGGCGAGGGATAGATACTGTGTCGAACGCTTTGGCGAGATCTAAGAACACAGCCAAACACCTTTTGGTCGGTTCGGTTTACAAGGTGTCAGTTAACTCCTTACCAAATTTAAATTAAAATCGCTCCAGCCATTCGGTTGTGAAGTAGTAACAAACATACATACTCAAACACTGACAAACATTCGCCTTTATAATATTAGGCTGATTTGACAAAGGCGACAGTACTTTGACCATCAATTGAAATCATATCTCGCGCAACCACGAATAAAAATAGCACTCTAGTGTATGAAATTCAGTCGACGGTTTACCGGAACCATAGAGTAGAGTACCTCTTCTTTATGGCCAGTCGACCAAATAGGAAAGCAATATTTTTCATCTACTGCTGAACAAAGGATTGACAATTACTATTAAAATAACCTAACATAGTAACTAAAGAAACATAATATATATTAACTTAAGTATTAATGGCAAATGCGAAGCCAGATGTCAGTAGACCTCTGCTTCGCTTTAAAGACAATACCAAGCGGGATATGGCCGCTTTTAAAATTTACCACTGTAGCCGGGAAAAGCTCGCTGAAAATAGAGTTGTATGGCGCAAACGTGTAGTGGAGGGTCGTAAGATCTGTGATGAAGCCTGGTTCGGAGTACTTGCTGATAAGCGACATGAAAGCGGCTCGGCACCAACCACCGTAAACTTCTCTTGTCAGGCCTGCGGCAGGCTATGTCGCTCTTGCATCGGTTTGTTTAGCCACCATAATAAATGTCTCTCAGACAATGCGCCGTAAACAGACGCAAAGGCCATATATATAAGTATTAATAATATATACATTTAAATTTAATACCTACCTCTAAAAAAAATTAAATTCCTAAAAAATCCTAATGAAAAGATCCTATGTGCTAAGGTGTCAAAAATCTTCTCTCAACATCTCTTGCAACTGGGAACGTATCCGAAAGGCTGGCAGCACCGCCACTTTGAATGGCAATGCTAATCCTTTGACCCCAAGTATTTGCCCCCACATCACGTGAAGCATGTTGTTTCTTTTATACCATACAATCCTGACATTTTTTATAACATTTATTTATACACATTACTTTCGTAACAATCTAACATAGTCAATGTATTTCGTAGACTTAGTAGTTTTATATGTTTTGTTGGAAGTCGCGACTCTTAAACGTAGTTTGTTACATTCTCTTTCTTTACATTGACTGAATTGCATAGTGGGTTTATAGTCCACGTCCAGATAATTCATATACGTATAATATGGACTATACAATTGAGTGACTAAAAAAGCATTAAGAATACGCTTTGTAGAAGCTCCATTATATTTAATGTTGTATTTCTCATAGAATGCACCTTCAGCTTCTCTTTTAACTGAAATGAAAAGCTAGAATAATATTTTCATACTAGCTGTGCCGCGCGGTTTAACCCGCGTTAAATTTTATAAATTATCACAGCTCCTCCCCAGTAGGTGATAGCGTGATAATATGTAGCCTATATGTTGACCCGACCTCTTTGTAATATTCATGCAAAATTTGAAGTAAATCCATGCAGTACTTTTTGAGTTTAGCCCGGTACAGACATATCCGACCCGGTACCCAGTACAAACAGACACACAAACGAAAATTCTAAAAACTAAATGTTTGGCTTCGATATGGATTGTAGATCACGCCCCAAGTATCTTTTAAAAAAAAAAAATTAATGTACAGTTTTGACTTCCCTACGATTTTATTATATGTAAAGATGATATGATGATATATTTTCAGATGAGCAGCCTCTCCTATCTCTAAACATGAAGGTGTTATGGTAAGTGTAATTTGTCGTTTAATAATTATGTTGTTATTTTAAAAAAATTTTTGTCAAGTGCTTTGATTTATTAATACAACCATTTTATTTTGCATGTAATCTTTGGAATTTGATTTTTTTGTATCTATCTTAGTTCTACTTATCATTATGTCATCCGAGAAACGGTCACTGCTAGACAAAGTCAAGGATCTCCATGAGTCACGCTCTGCTCATATCCAGTGGCTAACAGTTCGTCCACCTTGTTAGAGGCCGGTCCATACTGCATCTTTCGGCCAGTTTAAGGTCAGTAAATAATTTTTCGTCGGTTCTATGAGTTATGTACATATCACTGCTACAGATTGGCAATTATTCAGGGTGTAGCGGGTACTTTAGATCGCCTTCAAATTTTTACATTTCCGATGCAATCTGGCAGAAAAAGACTGAGCAACTCCAAGTAACCCCATTTCTCCTAAGATCCTTTGACGCCCATGTGATAGTAAACGGCCATATCTCTAGCAACTAGACTCAGTTAAAGTTATCACTAGCAACACACACTAACTGAAGACTTTTGACTTGAAATACTATGGTATATTTGAAGCAGAAAGATGTTGCGTAGTTTCCCGAATGCTACTCCTTCGTGTAGGATTCAACGATGGAAATCTTTCTTGAAGGAGGACAACCATAACTACTTAGTTTATTGGTCAATCCTGTCTAAATTATTTCTACAACTTTGAGTGCAGTACCCACTCAAGTACAGATAGGAACCTGTACTTGAGTGTGGACATGGACTTTCTTCATGATTTTCGTCATATCCATATTCATTTAGAATCTTTAAGCATTGTACCGAGCTATTTTTATACGTATGTCTTCAATACTATGGACAGACATTCTCAAGTTTCTATTCAAGTCGTCGTAAAAATACACTCCCTTATATATTTGATCAATAATAAATATTCTAACCCAGTGCTTCAGGCGAGTTAATTTCGAATTCTGTTAAACAATGGGCTACTATAATAATACAACAGAGTAAACATATGTTTATGTGTAACAATTGCTCGTAACACAAATATTATGGTCAACTAAGCGCCATGAATAATAGAAAAGCACTAGGGGGAAAACTATGATGAAAGGGACACGTTGACATAATGAAATTTACACAGCATTTGGATAACATATACTTATCCATGTTAACTTACAATTAATCAGTATAATCACAATTTTAAGCTTGTATACAAGAAAATACATACGAACATATCTGATGATCTCTAAATAATGATTGCAACTACATGTTTTTAACAGTCACTTTATTATAAATTAACAGGCACCAAGAAACAGGCGAGCAGGTAAGTTCTAAGCCTTGTAGTCTAATACGAAACTCAAAAAGTCAGTCTAACTGACAGACGTAACTCTATACTCCATTCATCTTTATATATTTGTTTTCGTATTACTTTAGTATTGATGTTTTAAATTATAGCAGTACCACTTACAAAACTGAAAGGTGAATAAAACGGAAAATTCAACGCGTAAAAATATAATGTTTTCATATAACTTAAGAAAATGTAACTAATTATATTTAAGTGTATCAAATAAAAGTGTCCTTTACATGCCAACGTCCCCCCACATATTTAACTAAAGCTAGTCTAAACCATTCAAAAGAATGGTCAATTTAATTTTGTGTTGGAACTGAATTTAAGCAGATAAAGGCGTTATTTCAGTCCAAAGAAAACATTTAATCGGTTTTTTTTCATAACACTGAGATTGCGGTTCTATAAATTAATGTGTATGATGGTACTGTAACGGATAAAAACTAGAACCAGTTACTGACGTAACCATAGTGGAACTACTTATATTCACTCATACTCCTTTCTTTCTGATTAAATTTCTTTTCACATAAATCAGAAAGAAGCTAGAATCAGTTATCTAGTTGCCATAGTACAATTTTTTTTTGTGCAATTAGAAATTATGAATTTACACGTACTTTATAAATGTGATATGATAAGTACCTTGAAAATATAAAACCGGCCAAGTGCGAGTCGGACTCGCACATGAAGGGTTCCGTAGCAGCAAGTATTTCAGTTGATTAAATGAAAGTAAATTGCGGTTTATAACGTATTAAAAAAAACTACTTGCTAGATCTCGTTCAAACCAATTTTCGTTGTTAGTTTCTATGGTAATGTACATCATATATTTTTTTTAGTTTTGTCATTCTCTTATTTTTGAAATTACAGGGGGGGGGGGGACACTCATTTTACCACTTTTGCCAAAAATAATATTAGGAACCTCAATATGATTTTTGAAGACCTATCCATAGACACCCCAAATATATGGGTACGATAAAAAAAAAAATGAGTTTGAGTTCTATGTATGGCGACCCCCCAAAATTATTATTCTTTTTCTATATTTGAGTATCTTAATGCGGTTCACAGAATACACCTACTTACCAAGTTTTAGCAGCACGGCAGTTTCGGAAAAAAGTGGCTGTGACATACGGACGGACAGACAGACAAACAGACAGACAGATCTATAAGGGTTCCGTTTTTTGCCATTTGGCTACGGAACCCTTATAAACGATCACCCGTCTATTCGTTAAATACATTCTTAAATTTATATTTAAAGAACTAGGGATGCAATCTCCCAACATTTTTCCTGAGAAGACTCTCCTAATATATAAATAAAATCAACTGTCATATTACAATTTCGTAGACCAATCCGTTTAGTCTCGTTGAATTATTAGTAATTCAACGAGACTAAACGGATTGGAACAGTAATTATACATGTATCTACACAATCCGTTCTAAAACTGTAAGTATTTCTTTTTATCGAATAAATAAAAGCTGAGTGTTTGAAAAAAAATAGATGCAATTAAATACGTAGTACAATTCTAGATGCGAGATGTGCCCATAAATCTTGAATTTACTTCTACGGATTCTGTAAAGCCACTGTATATAGCTATTTAGTTGCTGTGAAGTAACATACATATATTTCTTCCCATACGGTATCACCTACTAAACACTTTTATTAATATATTTATCCTATATGTTTCTTATCGAAGAAACTGCTTTAACATTCATACCATATGTAAAGTAGCAACCGAACTCTCCTTTTAACTCACCGCTTAAAATGTGATCATTTTATCTTCTTACGAACAAAGGGAATACTCGCTCGTAGGTATTAACCAATTTATTTCTATGTCGAATTTATAAAAGGGAATGTCAATATTACTGTTTATTCTTTATCTACATATTGTATTCTTATTGAATCGAAAGACTATTTGATATATATGACGGGTCTGTTGGCGTGGTTGGTAGATACACTGCTTTTCACGCTGCAGGTCGTGGGTTCGATTCCCACCCAGGAAAAATATTTGTGTGTATGAACATGTCTGTTTGTCCTGAGTCTAGGTGTAAATTATATATATAAGTATATATACAAAATAAAAACAGTATAAGTAAAATATCAGTTATCTGGTTTCAATAGTACAAGCTCTGCTTAGTTTGGGATCAGATGGCCGTGTGTGAATAATGTCTCAGGATATTATTATTATTATATAGGATGTTATTATTATTATCTGTGTCTGAGCAATTAGCTGCTGTGTGGTGACGGCGACAAATATCAGAATCAGAACATCATCACCCCATCTCATCCCGTGGGGGGCGTAGAAGTCGACCCGAGGGAATATCTACCAGAGGATGGGCAGCAGCTTCCTTCTGATTACTATGACCATCTTACTGTGATCGCCAACCCGCCTGCCAAGCGTGGCGATTATGGCATATCCCCCCAAGACGATTCTTGAGGGAGGCTTGTCCAGCAGTGGACTTATTTAGCTGTAATGATGAGCAATTTAAGCTTCTTATTGGATGTCATCATGGGTTTAATTCAGCACTGAACAACCTTTTTCAAAAATAAGTTGGTTCTGAGTCAACACACATGATTGTAATTAATCTGAAGTAGTAAGTAGGTATATTTTATTCTAAAAAATTCCTACTGAGTTTTCTGGCAGTGTTTCTCAGTAGCTGCCACGTCATGCACTGCACGGTAGGGTAAAAAAATATGACGATTCCACATAAATGTAATTTTTTTACGGAATAAATGATTTTGACTTTGACTTAGGGTATACTCTTCATGACTTAGAGATACAGTTAAGTGGTCAGTCCTGGTCCTTTTCAGAAAATATAAGACTATCTTTATTTTAACATCTGGTCTAGCCATCTTAGTTTTGACTGGTTACGAGGCGCAGCAACAAATTTTGTTTTGGCTTTGGCTACATGTAACGATTGTCCTAATTTACTACTTGAACTGGCCTATTGGTCTAATGGTAAGGGACCAAGAATGCTAAGCCAGAGGTTGTGGGTTCAAACCCATCTATTTTCATTGCTTGCTTGCTTGCTTATCGTATGGGCAGTGGTAACCCTAGTGTCAGAGTTGCTCAAGCCGCCCAGTAGGCCTCTGACATGGCTTAACGACTGTTGTCTAATGACTACAACCGGGACCGACAGCTTAACGTGCCCTCCGAAGCACGGAGACGCTCAGAAATTAAACCACTTTGGCGGTCACCCATCTATGGACTGACTGCGAGCGTAGTTGCTTAACCTCGCCGATCGCTTACAGACCGGTGAGAGCATCTTGCTATGAGCGCCTCATTTTTATTTATGTATATACATACATAGACTCACGCCTGTTAATCAAAGGGGTAAATAGAGACCATAGGTTTCCATTTGCCACGATACTTGCCTCTTTGACTCGTTTACTCTCACTATATTCTCCATACATTCCCACCTGTTTCATATATATGAGAGTACTTAGATTATACAAAAGATCTACATGTACGAAAATATATTTATGTATGTAACAGACAGGTAGAATAGACTTTTAGCTCCAAACTTCCAAGCTTGCACCATTTTGGCTTTCAATAAAACTATCCGTTATTGCTTCAAAGATTGGCCGTTATAAAATTTTATTTTGCTTCTCCACTTCATTGCCAATAAAAAATCATCTAAAGCAGGAGTTTGAATTTTTATTTTTCTTGGGAGAAATAAAGTTTTATACTGAGGCTCGTTTGTGAGAAAGTAGTTTAGGTAGGTTCTTTTTAGAAATAATGAAGAGTTGATTTTAAGTCCAAGCGAGAGGAAGTAGCAAATTTAATTGAAAATACTTTTAGACAACGACTTTTTTATACACGTTTGTTATTGCTTAACTAAAAACTGGATACCCACAAAACACAGGTTGACATTAATTACCTACTTAGTGAAGTGTACGCAGCCCGTGTGTAACCCAGCTTACATGTATTTTTAGGGTTTCATACGGGTTTTTTTTTTCATTAGGGTGCGTTTCTGTCAGCAGGCAGTATCAGAAGAACACTATTGGGCTTGATCCTCTTACCCTGCGGAGAGACGTGGCGTCGCTATGTGTCCTCTACCGCATTTATCACTGGGAGTGTTCAGAGGAATTGTTCGAGCTTATACCTTCCGCCACATTCCGCCACAGACCCTCTCGCCAAAAGTGGAAATTTCATCCTTATCACCTGGATGAATGGTCATCTACCACTGTGCGTTTCACAAGAAACTTTTTGCCGCGCAATACTGCTCTGTGGAATCAATTAGCTGCGAAGGTATTTCCGATCCGGAATGACATGACAACCTTCAAGAAGCGAGCCTATTCTTTTCTTCTTTTCTTAAAGGCCGGCAACGCACTTGCAGCTCCTCAGGTGTTGCGAATGTCCATGGGCGGCGGTGATCACTTACCATCAGGTGATCCACTTGCTCGTTTGCCATCCTATTACATTAAAAAAAACCATGTGCAACAAGAGTGTATTTTTAGTATAAAAATGTATTAAAAGTCAAGAAGCGTAATATTTCTGATGGCTTTTTGTGCTTGGCTTCAGCGATCGCTTTACATATTCTAAAATGCTGCGAATTGCTTCATGTGCATGACCGACTCGCACTTTGCTTTGTTGTTTTAGTGATATGTATTAGCGCTACTGAAAACCACTTTCAGGTTTCCTGAAAACTTAAAATAGCGTAATAAACATGAATAGTTTAAATAGTTAATAGTCGCTAAATATTGATTCAATTCACTGCTCCGTTGGTCTAGCGGTAGCGTGTTTACCCGCAGTTAATAAGGTCCTGGGTTCAAAACCTGCCTCTAGCCAACAAGTCATATTGATATTTTTCTGTCAAGAAAAGTACCTAGTAGCGGACCAGATTTTGGAAGTCGGTGGTTATAGATGCCTGTGTCTCTGGAACCTCATAAAGCATGGTCTTGTGTTAATCTTTGACTGCACGATTGGCGCAAGGGTTAAGACTGTCGTCTCGCCACGCCGTTCGATTCTACAGGACAACAATTTGCGTGACCTATAAATAGTTGTTCTGAGTCTGGATGTTCTTTGTGTCCGCCAGTTATATTTTTATGAAGTACGCCGCGGTACAGCGATTAATTTCCATAGTACGAGAGTTGTCTTTATTAAAAAAAAATCTTCCCGGTCCGTCTCATGGGATTCAGTGAAAGAGGCAGTTGTGGATATCTTTGGGAAGGCCTTTCTCCAGCGCAGTAAACGTCTTTCGGCTGATAAATAAGACTGATAAGTATTTTTTTATCATGCTGAACGACAATCCTTTTTTCCTTGCATTTTACTAACACACTTCCGCTAGACAGAAGGCACCTATATTTATATGCAAGCTCCTACGATTTAACGTGTCTCTAGTGCGGATTATTCTCCGTTCAGATAGTCCACCGTAGCCGACAGGACCCTTATTGTCTATAGAAAGGCCATCTACTGGCAAGGCCATCTACTGCAAAGAGACGTTCTTAGGTACGTCTCTTTGCAGTAGATGGATTTGCCTATAAAATTATTGAAAACGGCTTTGGTTAGCCACAAAGGGCTTTCAAAGTAACGGTCACTTCTCGTACCGAAATGCCACCCCAAAAACTATTTGATAAACATCCGAGCTATTTGGAGTACACACTTGAAACTCAACCGTACCAATTCTAAACGAATGTAACCAGTATAAGAAAATTGATTTCCCTCAGGGTATGTTTCACAATGTCCAAATAAAGTCCCGAATTAGCTACTTACAACTTATCTATCGAATAGAGACATCGTTTGCGTTTCACAATCTATGAATAGTACTAACTGGCAGATAAACTGCAAAGTAAACTATTGGTCAGAACAAGCTTCAGGTAGCAAAGTTAACTGATAGATAAGCCATTTGACAGCTGTCATGCGATGCTTATTTAAGTGGTGTTACACATGACGTTGTACATTTGATGTTTATTTATTGACTTTCGTACGTTTTGGTTCACGCAAAAAAATCTATTTATGTATGTATTTTTGTTTGATAAAATAATAGTAAGAAGATAAATTTGAAAATATTTATGCAAACACTGAAAATTGTTACCATAAGAAATGTGTAAAATGTACGATAAAGATATTATTAGGTGTGTTTATTATAATAAATGTTGATATAAGTTGTATGTTACGTAACACCGAACGACAAAATGTGAGGTTAGCAAACCTACTAATAACTAACTGCCGGATATCTGGCAAATAAACTTATTTCTGTCCGTTTATTTATTTGTTAGTTGGCTATCCGATACTTTATTCGTACATTGTGAAACAGACCCTCAGTAAAACAATTTATAAACACCATTTTTACTTACAATACTTTCTCAGCCTCAGAAAAAAAGTAACAAGCTCCTGTCCCCAAGTGTACACTCAGGGGTACTGAATCTGTGGTATCGAGTTACTACTATTGTCCGGATCTAGCGGTTGGGTGACAACAATAAGTTCTAAAGTATTGTGTGTTAACTGAAATTTGAACTGAATGTGACAAAAATAAAGCTGTGCGGTTAAGTATCTTTTTGTTTCTTTATTTGGATGATTGTATACCTATTTCTTTCTTAAAGGCCGACAACACACTTGCGGCTCATCTGATGTTGCCGATGTCTGTGGGCGGTGGTAATCACTTTCCATTTGATAAAATTATATCCTAATATATATATAAAAAAGACAGCGATCGGGCATTTTTTACATTAGCATTAAAGCGCGAACGTCGTTATAAACACAAGGTCCGCCATAATAATAACATTTAATTCGTACCTTAATATAGACAGAACCATTCAGATAATGTGTAGTAAAAATATAGCTAAAATTTAAAATTTAGATAATTAAACCTACACATGATCCTTGACAATAACTTAAATTAAGTTAGCTAAATAACGTTACTATTATAAAATAAATCTTTTTGTAAATTATTTCTACAATCCGTGTACCTAAATATCTATATGTACCTAGAAATAATTATATATTACTACAAACATGTTCATACTATTTAGAAGCGCTTTTTTAAAGTCTACATTATAAAAACCTTTTTATTTTATTTTATTATGCACTTTTTTTATGGGTGCCACGATTCTAGGCATAGCGAGCGATTCTGTATTATACACGACTAAATTAATTTAAATATTGTTTCTTTATTTAATTGTTTTTAATGTACGTACCCACTAAAAACTACAAAATATAAATTAAACAATACAAGAGACGACATTGCACAACAAATACTACTTATACCTGAAGAAATAAGGTCTTTCAGGAGTTGATGTTAAATTTTAATATAAATATATAATATTTAATTATATATTTATATTAAAATGTAAGTGAATGAACTATATAAAATACATAAATCTAAGCAAAGAGAGGTAGTGTACGTGAATATTTTTTTTAAATAAGGTAATGTAGTACAGACGCCAGCACACCAAGCTACCCCAATCTGTCTAATTTCCCCAATTGAAAGTGAACCTTATGCTTATGTGATAAGTTTGAAAATCTATAAAATAAATTTGACAGATTGGGGTAGCTTGATGTGCTAGCGTATGTACAAGTAGTAGTGAATATTAGATGGAAGAGAGTTCCACAGCCTGTTTGAATAGTGAAGGAGTAGGAGAAGCAATCGGTTGCGTATTTTTTTATTAAAAGTCTTATGATGAGCTATTATATGATGACATCGTAGTACAGACACCAGCACATCAAGCTACCCCAATCTGACAAATTTCCCCAATTGAAAGTGAACTTTATGCTAATGAAATAAAGTTGGAAATCTATAATAGAAATTTGACAGATTGGGATAGCTGGATGTGCGGGCGTCTGTACAACGATCGCTGACCTTAGAAGTTTGAAAATAAATTTAGATAAGACGAACATCATGTCGAATATCCTGTTGCATCCAGTCAAATAACGACTGGAGACTGCATTGAAAGATGTAACAAACTATATTTACCTAGGACTGACCATCCAACTGGGTAGGTCCAACTTCGAGAAAGAAATTAATCGTAAAATCAAACTCGGCTGGGCAGCATTCGTAAAGCTATGTAAAATCAAGCTAAAGTAGCAGATCAGACAGCTGCAGCTGAGGTAGAAAGGTTCTCGAGTGACGACCACAAACCGGAAGACTTAGCGTGGGCAGGTCTACAAGATGGACTGATGATGTTGTGAGGGTCGTCTTTATACCGTCTATTATCAATCTAAGAATGAATCACAATTCTATACAGGAAATTATTTTAAACTTTAAACTCGCCATGAGACATCCCTAAGCCAGTCTAGTTTTTTTTTAAAGACCAAGCCCGTATTGGTGTATCTAATCCCTGTGTCGCGGGGTAATTAACAACATATAATAGACGGCCACAAATTACATCCAGACTCTTTATGAACAACTATTTATGGGTCACACAAATAGTTGTCCGGCGCGGGAACCGTACCCGCGACACCCAAGTGGCGGGGTGATAGTCTTAGCCACTGTGCTCTACGTGCAGTTTTGTCTATGGACTCAGATGAGTCTCGTTGTAGTATCTATATATATGTGTAAAATGTATCTAATAAATATTTCTTTAATAATAGCTTAAATTTATTTCTATATGGCTCATGTCTAATTTCCACAGGCAAACTATTTAGTACATATCTAACATTCTTAGAACCCTTATTTATTAATGTATAACAATTTAATGCTAAATCGAAAAGAAATAGAAAACATCTCAAGTTAGTGAGATCGGTAAAAATAAGATTTAAAGACGCAACTTCCCCATATAAAATAGGTACCTATATTAACGTCTAGAAAAGCCACAAGACTAGGTACTAAAATTTATTTATTGAACAGAAAACTTCGTAAAAAGCATCAAAGGAATTACTGAGAAGTAGTGAAATCCGTCGATTATTGCGCACAAATCCATGTAATGTTCGACCGTTGTTCCACAGAAAAGCGTAACTAAGACCAAGAGATCTTAATAGGGTATGTTCTTTCTACAGAAATTGTAAGTCATATCAAATAGGTACATAAATCTGGCGACCTATATAAACTTAAGCTGGAAGAGATTATACAAAAGGTTCATATAGTCGACGCAACTCGACGCCACTCAGTGGCATCATACATGCTTTTAAAAATGAGTCTTAATATCAAAGAAACAGAAATAAAAAGGAAAATCTGAAATCAATTTCAAAGTATATGCATTGACTGTAACGTTGCTTATCATCCTCTTCATCATGTCAGTCGTTAGGAAGAACAGTTTCGGGTAAAGAACTTTAGGTGAGCCAAGATGGAGCGATTTTAATAAAATTTGGTATGAAGTTAGCTGCCCGTCAGCTAACTTTAAATTTTATTAAAATTGCTCCAGTCGTTTAAACGTGAAGAAGTAACAAACATACCTACACACTCACACACTCACAAACTTTCAGCTTTATAATATTAGTGTGATAACAATGTCCTCTTTGTAAAATTTCAGTCATGGTCGCCTGTCTCAAGTCTAGTCATTTTGCGAGGGATATGTTATAGAGCTTGCCATTCCCTC
This sequence comes from Pseudoips prasinana, assembly GCA_951640165.1. Classification (NCBI taxonomy): domain Eukaryota; kingdom Metazoa; phylum Arthropoda; class Insecta; order Lepidoptera; family Nolidae; genus Pseudoips; species Pseudoips prasinana. The sequence continues at coordinate 31,775,104 of OX621245.1, read as the reverse complement.
ACTCGGCGGACCCATTCGGTAGGGTAGGTAGGTCGGCTAACCGATACGACCTCTTTCAGGTCGTATTGTTTAGTACAGGACTGACCAGGACAGAAGCCTTGATATATTTTCCGAGGCCCTAGGATGTAACACCGCCAACTATCAGACTTCCACACTCAGGACTGACAATAAGAACTTTTCAAAAAAAAAATTGCCCGACTTGTGCATCATTGTATGCGTTTAATATGGAAATACTGCATTAGAACAACGAAGCAAGTTAAATATAACTGGTACCTCAAAAAAAATTCAGAATTAACTAGGCCTGGTACGTGTTCTGCAGAACAATGAGATAGATATCCAACGAACGTTAATGTGTGAAGATAAAGATAAGGTATGCTTGCATAAACATGTCAGATGCACTGCCGAAATGGGGCAACTTCTTGAATGCATTATAATATTGACTGCCTCGTTGGTCTAGCGGTAGCGTGTTCAGCCGCAGAGAACGAGGTCCTGGGTTCAAATCCCAGGTCGGGCCAAAAGCGATTTTGGGACTTTTCATCAGCCCGAAGTCTGCGAGTTGGCAGTATTATACCCCCGTGAGAGCACGTAAAGCCGTCGGTCTTGTACCTGACCTCTTTCCGGTCGTGTCACTAAGCGTCCCATCGGATAATAAGAGTGATAGAATAGAAAGTGCTCCTGTGTTTGCGGACACACTTGTGCACTATAATATGTCCCGTGCAGATGGCTAATCTCTGTTGAGACGGGCCGCCGTAGCCGAATTACGGCTAGGAAGACATTATTATTATTATTATATTGGACCCGCTGATTACATTAAGAAGAAGTAAGAAGAGAAGCAGGTTTAGCCACCTACATATTCAAAGTAGTATGTTATAACACAGGTGGCGGCGGCCACCATTACTACATGTGCTACTCGAGCGTTGCGCGCGCTCAATGCGATTGCATACCAAGACGATTTGTTTTCGTGTCCCCTGAATGAGTTCACAGTGGCCATACATAAATTTGTATGTGCTATTAATATTATTATATGATTTCTACGCGTTCGAATTGGGTTATGTACCTGTAATGTTAGTGTAAGATAATGTAAATAAACAAATATTTGGCCCACAGGCTGCACGTGTCAAATCGTAGCAATTGTTTCTCTGGTCTCATAACCAGAACTGTACTGATCTTAACGCAAGTCTGTTTTACTTGCCATCCATTACCTAACACTTCAGTGTTACTCCGCTGTTAATGTTTATTAGTTGATAATTTATCTTGTCGTTCCGTCTCTGTGGACACTAGGTAAAATTAATTACAGAATTGTTCGTTTTATTTCGTTACAGAAAGTTTCAGCATGAATTATTTTAATTCATTCCTATTTTAACCCGCCTGTTACTGAATTGTTTTATAGGGGACTGCGGATAAGCAAAGGCAGAGCTCACGCTACCCGTAATATCTGTATTATATTCCTAAGAGTGATCGGTTTTTGCTCACTGTAGACTTGTGGTTTGACCTGTTTGTTACTTGTAAAGGTGAAGCCAGACGAGTGTAACTTTTTCAGTTGTCGCGGAAGTTTCGACGAATTCAGTTTTTGTAAAATCTGTTACTAGGTTTCAAACGCAACTTTCGTTTCGTTTACAGCGCGACGAAAATGCATTGTTTACCGACCCATGCGCACATTCCCTGCCGAATTGAGTTTGCGGTATGAGGAGGGCGAGGAAATCGAAAAACAATATAACTGAAGTTGAACAATGGCCTCTTCTGTGGAATTTTTCAGACAATTCGTATAGTGTCAATTTTTTAAAAGTCTTTCAACAGACTATTCAGCTAGTATTTTCTTCTGTCATCTTCTACTGTGTCCGCGCAATATGCTTCGTTAATACGCATGCTTTTATTATATCCAAGGCCCGACAAACAAACCAAGAACAAGTGTTCGAAAGCAACTGAATAAATTACGTTCGTGGTCCACTTTCTGCCGAGCAGAAATTATGTGGCAGAAATTACGCGGCTCATAACTCAAAAAATTACGCTTGTCTGGCATCATCCTTCTAAGCAATAAGCGGGTCAAACTACGAGTCTGGCTACAGCCAAGCGACTACGTAATAGCGAAATCAATCCATAATATCTTTTTTTTTAAGAAATGAATAGGTTCGCTTCTTGAAAGTTGCCATGTCATACCGGATCGGAAATAACTCCGCAGCTAATTGATTCCACAGAACGGTAGTGCGCAGCAAAAAGTTTCTTGTGAAACGCACGGTAGTAGATGACCATTCATCCAGGTGATAAGGGTGAAATTTCCACTTTTGGCGTGAAGGTCTGTGGCGGAATGTGGCGGAAGGTATAAGCTCGAAGAATTCCTCTGAACACTCCCCGTGATAATTGCGGTAGAGGACAATGTCTGTTCTATTGGCTGAATGTGAGGATAATTTGCTAAACACTACAACTTTTAGTTTGATCTGCATAATACTGAGAAGTTGTTATTCGTAATATCTGGGCCTTGTGCTGTATGTGAAGATATGTTGCTGTTCATGGTGGACTGTTAGCTGACCCCACAAGTTACTGAGTAACTTATAGGAGGCTGCGGATTGACTAATACAGATCGCTTGCTGTCCGTAATATTTAGATCATATTGTGGATAGGTGCATGCATTATAGGTAGGGTTTTGTTCACTGTAGACGCTTAGCTGGTCCCACACATTACTGAGTAGTTTATAGGGGACTGCGGACTAGCCAAAGCAGAGCACATGTTTTTCCTAATATCTGGGTCATACTATATGGAGCGAGCGATTATCTAGCGGTAGTGTGTTCACCCGCAGAGAACGAGGTCGAGGAAAGTGATTTTGGGACGTTTCTGCAAAAAAGAAAAATTTCTCAACATCAGCCCGAAGTCTGGGAGTTGGCGGTATCATAGGTACCCCCGTACCTCGAAAAGTTCGTAAAGCCGTCAGTCCTGTACCTGACCTCTTTCCGGTCGTGTCACTAGGCGTCCCATTGGATCTTGAGAGTGATGGAATAAGAAGTGCTCCTATGTTTGCGCACACACTTGAGCACTATAATATGTCCCGTGCAGATGGCTAAGCTCTGTTGAGACTGGCCGCCGTGGCCAAAATTCGGCTAGGAGGACATCATTAGGAGCCAGCTTAATTTGGAGGTGGGTTGGTGTTCACTGTAGACTCTTAGCTGGTCCCGCAAAGCCAAAGCAGAACACTTGTTTTCCCTAATATCTGGTCGTTCTATATGGAGCGGGCTCGATTTGGAGGTAGAGGGTTATCTACTGTGGACTTTTAGCTTTACTTGTTATTGAGTAGTTTATAGAGGACTGCCGGCTAACTTAACCATAGCACTTCCTGTCCGTGATATATAGGTCATGCTCAATTAAGAATAGCTTGTTGCTCCTTTTATACTACGAACTAGATCAATTAAGTTGGTAATTGCTTTGTAGCTAAACCTCAGTTTACAAAATCTGTACGGGCACGTCTGATACGTCGCCTGAATTTAGGTGCCAAATACTTGTCAGTGTTGGAATTTTCAACTTTATCTGGCGATATTATATCCAGTTCTTAAAATTAGTCTGCAGCCAATAACTTTGCAGTCCTTTTAATAACAGCCAGTTTATTATATTTTTGTGTTTTCTAGTGTATTAGTGTAAGCAGCCATTTGGTACATTGGTACATGCACATTCGTAACTCCACATCATTGATGAAATTAATAAGTAATTAGAAAGTTACGCAGGTTAATATTACCATCTTACAAAATTACCAAAAAAGTTATGAAGGCTCTTTGGAAGATGTTCCTAATTCTCGTTTAAAATCAGTTAATGGTCTTCAAAAGTCGGATTATAAATAAGTATGGTATCAAACTTAGTACTTTTTGAGGTATTTAGGGCTTAGAATCCCGGAAAAGGCAATGGATTGGACTATTGCAGTAGTTAGACCGTCATTCGTCCATAATATGGGTCTCTGATAAATTTAGTAGTGTAGTACAAGAAATTATGAATGAATCTAATACATTTTGTAAGCTTTAACTACTACTAATAATCAATTCACTAATTACTAATTGACGGTCACCGTAGCTTAGTTGGTAGTGCTCCTGCCTACGAAGCTGGTGGTCATGGGTTCGAATCCCGGTAAGTGCAAATATTTGTGTGATGAGAACGAATATTTGTTTCTGAGTCATGGATGTCTTCTACGTATTTCAGTATTTATCTATCTATATAAGTATACATATCGTCGCCTGGTACCCATAGTACAAGCTTTGCTTAGTTTGGGGCTAGGATGATCTGTGTGACATTGTCCATATATACATATATATAAATAATTAATACGCCCCACTGATAATTGTATCAGATTACTTCAACAAACAAAGTAAAAGTGTTGATATAATTAGGTTCGTTAGTAGCAGTAAAAGCTAAATATATATATATACTTACCAGTCAATTAAGAAAAAGATTTATCAGCATCAACAATTTAGACCAAAATCGTCTACTGCTGCAAAAAGGCCTCTCACAAGGATGTCTACAATAGCCGGTCTCGCGCTGCCCGGATTCAGCGGCTTCCCGCGACCTTAAAATGGTCGTTAGCCCACTGTGTTTTTTGTGCTGTCACCTTGGTGGCTTCTCCACGACTAGTCTTCAGGTTCGTGATCGTCATTCAAAGAACTGACGATGACGAAGTGCAAGACGCAGTCCTTGAGTAGAATTTGCATGGATGGATCAAATAAAGACGGATAAATAAATAAAGAGTAATAAAAAAGCTTCACCGACAAGAGTATAGCCCTAAAATTTAATTTTGGCATTTTAAAGCATATAAAAATTGAACCTGTTAGCTTATAAAAGAGTTCTAAACATATTTTTGATTGACATATCTTAAATTCATTTTTGCCATCATTATTGTATTCGGATATATTTATTTGTCATTAAATAGTACAATACTCAGAACTTTGCAATGTTCTATGAATATGTGATACCCGATCACAAACTTCAAATACGAGGAACAATAAGAGATCTAAATCTGAATGCAAGCAAATGAGTAGACCCAGGATTGAACTCCACATACAAAAATACGTTAAAATAATTATATTATTCAAATAAAATAGAAGACCTTATAATAAAACTTACATGTTTATAACAGATAACCTGTTCAACATATTAGGAACACACATTATCTTAAGCCTTATTGTGATATAATACTTAGATATACAACTCTAAATTTGTTACTAAGTGCTTATGTAATAATTGTCCTGGGTGAGTCTTATGTATCCCAGTATTATTATAAGCATCTATTTCGCCGGAACGGTGGTCCCGAGCATTATCGTTCATGTTAATGGCATCTTCACCTATTACAGTCAGTGCGGGTTATGCATGTTGACTTTTGTTGATTTCTCTAATGTACCTTTACGCATTTAGAGTACAATCTGTCTGTTCTCAACTTCCAGTAACGAATATGAACAAACTGCTCACCAAATCCTTTGGGAGTGTAATCTCTGGCAAAATCAGCGAGATATTATGTTATACAGCTTGCAACCAATATCTGGAGTAGTTTATTATACGGATCTTGTGGCAACAAGGAACAACTTCCGTGCGTTTAAGCGCTTTTGCCATACCTACTATTGGAATCAAATATAACAGCTCACTTAGAACCCTTAAATTGATCCGCGGTGCTTTTGCAGCTGGCTTCTCTAGTTGCAAATTTCTCATTTTATGAGGCTATAGCCTCTTAACATCATTCTGTCTCCCGCTTTGCTCTGGAGGGAAGTGGAACTATTCATTTTCTAACTCCTCCTTTTTCTCTTTCTGATTAAACTCGTTGCGGGATCCAAGACAGTTAAAGCGATTCCCCGGGACATGCCTGAGCTTCACCGCTCAGTGTCATTTCATTGTGTGCCACTGTTGATCCTAGCTTACAGGAGTTGCAGTGGTGAGTAAGAGGGAGAGACTAATCCCAAAAATTAAAAAAAAATACGCATTTAGAGAGTCATTTTCAATGAGTACTATCTCGGTACGATAGCTGGAAGTTACTCCCGCCCAAAACATAACGGAATATTCACCATAAGGGGTGATTTCGTCAAAAACACAAGGCATAGCCTTCCCCATGTCATCGTAACGCTCGCCAACGTGAGTACTCACCATTCGAAAAATTCAAGCCTCACCAGAGAAGATTAAGCTATTTCAGTTACCTAGTGTCCAAGATAGGCAATTTCTAGCAAAACTCAATTGAGCAATCCGGTGCTTGTGGAGTAACTTGGTGGCCCACGCTGGTTCTGGACTGCGGCTTTCTTGTGCTTATAGTCCCCCTTCAGGGTGTCCTTTAGGTTTATGTAACTGCATTTGCAGTTCCTCAGCGCCTGAGTCACTAAAAAGGGATCGTCTTGTGATTGTGTGCAATGATTTCTCCCAGGACCTTGCCTCCTCTAAACAGAACCTGTCTCTTGGTATCGAGTTCAGGATCTTAGGATGGTTGAAAAACTCACGTTTAAGACGTGAGATATAACATTGGCTACACCCCTCTTCCAGCAGCGCTTTAATTTTACTGCCTCTTATTACTTTAATGCCATTAAAATCGACACACATTAAGGATTATTTGACTAACATACATTATTCTACTGAATAAAGAGAGGTTAGTTTCAGTTGCCTGATAACCTTTTAATCGGAACTCACCATAAATAAGTAAAAGGCCACAAACTACAACACAAGACCACAACAAAGGGATTTTTTTAAACCAATTAAAGAATTTGGATTAATATTTTCGAACCAGCTCTTTATTAAATGTTAGTAAGATAATTTGGATATTAAAACTTGTTTACAACAAAATGATTACCAAAAATATAGAAAAATGATATACTTTTGCAAAAGAGTGTATAATAAGTTGTGTAGATACAGTTATGTGTAAATTAACATGCACTACCTATTTAAGTTAAGCTGTTTTCGTGCTTTACTTACTTTGCAACCACCATTATTACATACTGTGTTCCATTGCAGGTTATTTGGAATTAAGCTATATGAATGGTTGAATGTAAATTACTTCCATAGCATTAAGGAATTACTGAAACTGAAAATTTTCATGCCTTAGTTTTGAAGCAAAACATGTTTGGTCTCATTTTAATTTAATTTTACGTTAGGGAATAATTATTCATGACCTGTTTATTATTACCATACCATACTATATACAAGTACACACTCAACAGTCGCACAGGTGAACCAAAGTCACAGATATTTATTTATTTAACATTATTAGGAAGACCAACAGCTTACAATAACTTAAAAGATTAGGTATACACAGCAGTTAGCCATTTATAGGTCTCCACGAATATGAATTCAGATTCAAGTTAGATGTGTGTCGTATAAGGATCAAACAAATGATTATTGAACACTAAATTTCGAGAAAAAGTCTTGACTCAGCTGCCGTCTCACTGATTCTGGATTCAAATTTTATTTAAATTTAATTTAATTTAAAAATTAAAAATATCAAAATCAAATTTCTTAGTATATACGTATAACGAATTACTATAATATAAATAGACCAAAATAGACCGAAGAATTGCAAAACTGAAGTGGCAGTGGGCGAGGCACATAGCTCGTAGAACCGACGGCCGTTGGGGCAAAAAGGTTCTCCAGTGGCGACCTCAAACCGGAAGATGCTGCGTGGGCAGGCCCCCTACAAGATGGACCAATGATCTTGTGCGGGTCACTGGAAACTGCTGGATGCGAATAGCGCAATGACAGACTGGCAATTGTGGAGATCTTTGGGTGAGGCCCTTACCCAGCAGTGGACGTCTTTCGGCTGATATAATGATGCATCTATATACAAGATGATGCATTTTATAAGTGGGCTCCAAAAATTAGTTTATGGGTAAATTGCGTTCCTCATATTTCATCCAATATTTATAATATTAACCATGTACATAAGGCAAAACCACCCCGTCTTATCACAAGGGGGATTAAATGTCGACCCGAGGGAATATCTCCCAGAGAACGGGCAAAAACTTCTCTCCACAGAGAGACACACATACTATGATCATCATACTGTAATCGCCAACCCGTCTGCCAAGCGTTACAATTATGCAGATCCCTCCAAATGATACACATGAGTCCATTGTGGCAACCTTTTGAGAAGGCTCTCCTCTCCAGGCGTGGCGGACTTTTGGCTGACATGCTAATGATGTTTATGATGTATAGATAATTAGATTAGTCGCCTCGCTACTTCGTTGCGCTCGTGTTTAGTTTAATTATTACTTATCTTTGCGGTAAAAGTATAGAGGTAGTAAAAGCTAGTTAATTGCATTATCATATCATCAAAGTCTACTTTCTCCATCATTAGTTCCCCGTTGCTTCACATACACGCATATGAGTTAATGGGGGAATTAATGAGAGCATGCGATACAAATATATTTGTGCAAGGAAAATATAGTAATAAGATTAATGACATTATCGCACGCAAATAGGTGTTAGTGCCGGCATATGATATATTATGTCCTTAAGAGAAGCTCATAATATTTTTAGGGTTCCGTAGCCAAATGGCAAAAAACGGAATCCATATAGATTCGTCATGTCTGTCTGTCAGTCTGTCTGTCCGTCCGTATGTCACAGCCATTTTTTTCCGAAACTATAAGAGCTGTACTGTTGAAACTTGGTAAGAACATGTATTCTGTGAACCCCATTAAGATTTTACCACAAAAATAGAAAAATAATAATCATTTTGGGGGTTCTCCATAGAACTGAAACTCTATTTTTTTTTTCATCTTACCCATACACATCTATGGATAGGTCTTCAAAAATGATATTGAGGTTTCTAATATAATTTTTTTCTAAACTGAATAGTTTGCGTGAGAGACACTTCCAAAGTGGAAAAATTAGTGTCCCCCCCCCCCTTGAAACTTCTAAAATAAGAAAATGATAGAACTAAATATATATACATGATGTACATTGCATGTATGTTGAACTTAGCTCAGAAACCGCGTACGTTTTTAAGCCTACTTTAAACTATATATATATGTTTCTCATAAAAGTGAATTTTAATTCTTTTGAGAAAATAAATATCTTAAATCCCAATTATCTGTTCTGTGTCCGGGTGTAATTTATCTATAATATGTACATATCTATGAAATATATATAACTATGTTTTTTCAGTTGTCTTGTTGCCACAGTGTAGGCTCTGCCTTTCTACATAAACGTAACACCGTCCTGGGCCAACACTTCTTACACCAGGACGATGTTATCGATACTCCTGCCAAAAAGAATTCTGCAATTTATCTATGTTGCAGGGTTAGACAGGGAAGTTTAGTTGGAGCGGCGAGCACAATAGTTCATCACTGGACGCAGTGTTACCAGGACCTCCGGGGACTGGAAATAGCCGCCACCAGAAGAATAATAATAAGTAGGCTCTGCCTAGTTTAGGATCAGATGGCATTGTGTTAGTTGTCCCGAGATATAATATATTTAGATAATATAATATATTTTTAATTGTCCTTTTTTTTAAAGACAACACCTGCATTAGGGTATCTAATTCGTCTATATATTAAGTTAATATTTGTAAAGTACCCCGCGACACAGGGATTAATTTCTTTAATGCGGGGTTTGTTTTTAAAAAAATATTCTGGGACATAACAAATACTATATTCATAAAATTGTAAGTATTTTGATATAATATACATATAATAATAATAATAAAACGTTTATTTCAAGTTTTATTAAAAACTCATAATTGTTAGTAAAACTTAGCCTAGGTGTTAGTAATAAAATATAATATTATTTACATTCCGCCGCTACGATATGCATGTCGCAGCACCTTCTTATAAATGGACAGTCAATCCTGTCCGCGATCATTTTCAGCACTATGTTGGAACTAGCTCGCACCCCGCACACCAGCGATGTGCCGCGATTGCGTATTGTTGTATAAAAACAATCAGTTCGCGCTTCGGCGAACATAGCTGAGGCATATGTAAGTTATGCAAAGTCTACATTATTTTAATCTTTCGTTAGTTTTTGGTAGGTTATGTATTCGGAATGTTCCCATATACATTTTATTTAAATAATTTATAATGAAGAAAACTTGAAGTCAGTTGTACGTTTTTCAAAACAATAATTATTGTACAAGTTGGAACTCTCCAATATCAATCAAAAAGTAAATTACAAACTCCCAAAAATAAATGTCAAGTAAAACTGACGACTCGAAACAAAAACAATAAAACGTTCAACCCTATTTTCTTGTCGTTTACTGAAAAATAAGATCTGTTTTGTACAGACGTCAGCACATCCAGCTACACTAATCTGTCAAATTTATTTAATAGATATTCAACTTTATCATAAAAGCATAAAGTTCACTTTCAATTAGGGAAATTTGACAGATAGGGGTAGCTTGATGTGCTGGCGTCTCTACATAGTAAAAAGAAATAAAGGAAAAGAAAAGTAAAAAAAGGAGAACGATTATGTTCATTTAGTACCTATAGTTATATTATTTATAAGAGGAAATTCTCATTAGAGGTTTCTCTCATTGGTTGTTTTTTAGTGACTTATCTTATTGTATCTTAGGTTATCTTATTGTTGTTTGAAACAGTAATTAAAATGTGCTCAGTTTTGGAGGTCGAAATCAGAGGATATAAAACCTTGATTTTATTATCTTATTACAGTCATATAATCACATTTACCTACGTGGAATTTCTTAGTATTGTCATCTACTCACATTTACGTGGAAAGCGAGAAGAAGAAAAAGGAGTAAATTTTGTTTTGGAAAAGAGGTAAAACAAAACAATTGATACAAACAAGGAAATTACTTATTACTTATTTTAAAGCCATTGGTGGCTTTATCGCTTAAAGCTCTCTTCACTTCCAGGCAGCTGTTTCCAGCGGGATGGACCAGAATTGAAAGGAATCAGATGAAGGTAGCAGAAGTTGTACTTAGTGTAAATAAGTTTAAGTCGTAATTAATCTTATATTACGTACACATATGTAAGACATTGTTTTGGCATTAAGTATTTCTCTTAAATATTGTTTTTATGTCTGCAGTTAGAAGCGAGATGTTCAGATATTAAATTGTCTTGGTGCTCTCTAATCTGAGGTGTCAATGTAGCTATGTGAAATAATGAAATTTATTCAGCACTTGGGTATTAACATACACTTGTACTTGTCAAGTACGCAATGCAGTACATAAACATAGTCTCGAATACAGTATAAAAATTACAAAAAATTAATTATACGTCCGTGCGGTCTCTTTTATCAGATATATTTTCTTAAATCCTAAAATAAATAACAAATTACTAATCTATTATATTGAAATTTAGCTAGCGCAGAAGGTTCTTAACCAGTAGCTTAAATTAAACGACTAATACCCGAGGCCACCCTTTTGGGGTTCGGGCCACAGCTCAGGGGGTCGCTGAAGCAAAAGGACAGAATTCTAAGATAGGGTGTGATCAGTTGCACGGGATCACCGATGACGCGTTAAGGGGCCAAAGCGATCCTCACCGCTGAGGAGCCTTTTCTAGCTAACCTGCGGCGTTCGCTAGCTACCTAGGTGGACGAACCGGAGAAGAAAGCCACAAAGAAACTCCGGACTTGCTTTTTTTGTCTTCTTTTGCTTTTTGTTTTCGTTTTTTTCTTTATTTTTATATCATGTATTTTTTTACATTGTGATGGGCGTTATGTAGGCTAATGCACGCGCAGAACCGTTGTCATCTAATGAATCAAAAATGTGGTTATTCTTGTTTATTTTTAAGCGATAAATGTAGTAGTAATGAGAGCTCTGCGAAGTATGTGTGGTGTAACTTTGAGACACAGAATACGAAATACTGATCTAAGAGAGCGCTGTGGTGTGAAAGAGGATGTAGTCGCAAATATTGAAAAGGTATGCTGAGATGTTTTGGGCATTTCTAAAGAATGAATGAAAGAATCCTTACATAAGGAGCATACCTGGCCAGTGTGAATGGTACAACTGGAAGGGGAAGTCCTCGCAGAATATTCTCTGACCAAATCTAAGATGTGTTTAAGAAAGACAAGTCATAAGTACCCTAAACTGGCGAGCATGTATGAAGAATATAATGACAGTGAACTAGGTAAAAGAGGTGTGCAAAGATCGTGACAAATGGAAATCCGTTGTCTCTGCCTACCTCTCTGGGAAACAGGCGTCAGTCTATGTATTTGAACAATTTTTTTTTTATATTTACTGTATGGTCCTAAAAACATTATTTATTTAAGGACATCCAGTAGCTGTTACATCTACTTAAATTTAAAATGTTTTAATCTATACAATAATATAATTTATATGTACAGCTTCTAAAGGTGCCACAATATGCACAATGACATTGGTGAGTAACACTGATAAAAAAACAAAGTACAGGCTAGTCAGTATCCTCATATTAAAGACACTTAAATTAATACTACTTATAACTAAAAATGTTCCAATTGGATACAAACTTAATACAAAAAGAAAAATTTAAGACAGTTGTGTGTTTTTTTAACACGACGAGCACTACGTCCACATTAAAGATATAAATGTCTGTGCCGCTGTTCCTTCAAGCATGTTATTAACGGACATAGAACACCCATAGACTCAGAACAATAATTTATGGGTTACAGAAGTACTTCTCCTGAAGATTGAACCAAAGACACACCGAGGTGGTAGCAAGGCGGTAACCTAAACCGGTACACGTGCCGTAATTTTTTATTAAACAGTACTTTTACGCGAAAATAATAAATAGTCGTAATAATATGAACGTAGCTGGAAACGTAGTAATAATATTAACAATGAATATTTCATGAAGTATCTGAACATAATGAAAATAACAACAAAAGCCACAATCGTACTGAACGTAATCATGTTCGAAATACTTTCATGATTAATTAACAATTACAAATGATAATATTAAATGTAATATGCCATCTCAAACAAACAGTACAGGGAACCTCACTAATTAAGCGATTCGTAATTGTTACAGAGCTGACATTCCTCAATTTGCACTGTGTGTATTAATTAGAAACGATATATTATTCGCTTCCTCGTAAAGAGGACAAAATTATCTAACAGAATTCATTTGTATATTTGGTACCCTCAGGTTGCCTCATTAGTATCGGTATTGTATGGTGGAAATGGGTGGCACCGTAGCAGCATACCTCCGGGTATTCCCAGGGCTCCTCCCATCAAGCGTCAGGAGAAGTCCACGGCAGGTTAGGTTTAGGCCTCCAACGCACTATGCGGCTAGCCGCAATGCGGCCAGCCGTGCGGCTGACTGTACCCAGATATTTGTACGATAAAGTAGTTTTTGTTCCCAATGAGATGCGGCAGCCGATCAGTAATATTGATTGCTGACGGCTAACCGCATAGTGCGTAGCAGGCCTTAGTCATAGACATACCCACCCGTAGACACGTTTTGCCGGTGACCTGACTTAACAAAATAAAAGTATCAGTATTCCGGTCAAAAATGTTATGGTAATTTAACGGGCATAATAACGCACAGTAGTATCCCGGAGTCCGAAAATAGTGATGTTAACAAATCTTGAAGCTACAACGATTTTTCTGAGTGTATTCTGTGAATTTCGATAGAGTTATTCGTAGCCGTTTAGTATTTTCTTTTTTTCAAACTATTCTTACTTTTTCTTACAAGTGTGACCAAGGTGTGATAATTTTTAGGGTTCCATACCTAAAGCCATCTATTGCCAAACAAAAGTAAGCCTAACGAAATGTACACTACATTATTCCACTGTATTTGCAAAGAATTTAATAAAGCTTGTAAAATAAAAAACATAACGATTGACAGTAATAAGATAAAATTTAGTTCTTGGGCAACTCAAGGCATTAGACTGAGTAGAGATTTTTTATATGAGTTGTATGACAGAAGGTCCTATAACCCTGATGTCAATTTCATTAATTATGTTAGAAATTATTCAAAAATTTTTAAAAAGGTTTGCATTCAAGCTAAATCTTTATATATAAGAGATAAAATTAAAAAATCTGATAATAAAATAAAATCAGCTTGGCAAATAATTAATACTGAAACTGGTAAAAGTAGATCAAGAGATCAAACATTAGTATTGAATATTGGTGATGAACTGGTTTCAGACAAGCTTACCATTGCCAATTTTTTAGCTGCTTTTTTTGCAAATATACCCGTGGATATTACTAAGTGTCTCGCATCATCACCAGATGTGGCTGAACTCTTTTTAAATCAAAGCGTAAAACAAACTGTACCTAACTTTAGTTTTAAATCCGTAACAAGTGATGATATTATAAAAGCTTTTAAGAGTATTAAAAGGAAAGGCACAGAAGATTTGTGGGGACTGTCTGTTAAAGCAATTGAATCAATCATACTAAACATTGCTACAATTCTTGCAGCCATCTTCAATGGCTGTATAAGTGATGGTGTCTTTCCCGATTTAATGAAAATAAGTAAGATAATACCCATTTTCAAGGCAGGTTGTTCAAAAAATGCCACGAATTATAGGCCTATCTCAATACTACCAGCTTTAAGTAAAATATTTGAAAAGCTGATGCTCAGCCAAATGTTGTCGCACTTTAACGTGAATGAGATATTGCATAACAAGCAGTTCGGGTTTACAAGGGGCCGCTCTACTCAGGATGCAGGTTGCACATTAATTAGGTCAATATTGGAGGCTTGGGAGGGATCACAGGATGCGCTGGGAGTTTTCTGTGATCTCTCTAAGGCTTTCGATTGCGTTGATCATCGTACGCTCGTTGTTAAACTGAAGTACTATGGAATATCTGGCACATCTCTTGATCTTGTGATGTCCTATTTATCGGGGCGACAACAGATGGTTTCGATAGGCGGTGCCACTTCGGCACGTCATCCTGTGAAAATGGGGGTGCCCCAAGGATCTATATTGGGCCCATTTTTATTTCTAGTTTATATAAATGATCTCCCTTATCTGGTAGAGAAAGTATCAGACATAGTTTTGTTCGCTGATGATACTTCGCTCATATTTAAAGTAAATAGAAAGGATAAAGATCTTATTGAGCATAATAAAACACTCAGCTTTATATCAGAATGGTTTTCGGCAAATAATCTCTTGTTAAATGCAGGGAAAACTAAATGCATCAGGTTCTCATTGCCGAATGTGACTCAAATTGTACCAACAGTTGCACTTAATGCGAAAATATTTGATTTAGTCCCATCGACCGTATTTTTAGGATTGACACTTGATTCAAAATTGCAATGGGGTCCTCAGATTGAAAAGTTAGCAGGTAAATTAAGTTCGGCTTCCTATGCTGTCTGGAAAATAAGGCAATTGTCAGATGAACAAACTGCTAGATTAGTGTATTTCGCGTACTTTCATAGCATTCTGTCGTATGGCATTCTGCTGTGGGGTTCGGCGGCTGACATAGGTACTATTTTTGTATTGCAGAAAAGAGCAGTCAGAGCCATTTATGGTTTAGGCAGTCGCGATTCTTTGCGAAATTTGTTTAAAGAAATAAATATACTTACTGTGCCATCGGAATATATATATCAGAATATAATGTTTGTTAGAAAAAATATTCATAATTATAAAAAGAAAAGTGAACTGCATAATATAAATACTAGGAATAAAAACAAACTAGCCATGCCAGGCTTTAGAGTAAGCAAAACTAATAAATCATTTTTAGGAAATTGTATTAGGTTTTATAACAAGCTTCCTACTCAAATTACTGATCTGCCTGACACAAGTTTTAAAACACATATTAAACGTGTACTTATGGCTAGGGGTTATTACACCACTAAAGAGTACATCGATGACAAAGACGTCTGGCTCTCACTTCCTACCTGCACATTGCTCGCTGGAGATCTTGTAGCCATATAGACATGACTGATCTGCTGTGTTACGTGAACTATCTGTAAATGATTGCTATCATATACTTAATTTAAAATTATTGACTCTGTCTCAAAATGAATAATGTTATTGTTTCGAAGTTTTTCTTTTGTATACCTAAATATAATCTAAAATAATAAGCATTCAGACAACCGATCGAGCATATATTGTGTTTGCCTACTAAATAATTACTCTAATTGGACCAAATCCCGTGTTCATGCCCGCTTGAGTATGTTTCGCCGGACCGTCTCAACTGGGTCGTGTTGAAACCGGTAGTAGATGAACCCACTGAGTTTGTTTCGCTGGGTCTTCTCAGTTGGGGCGCATTGGATCCGGTGGTAGCATTAAAGCGCGACCGTCGTTATTAACACAAGGTCCGTCATAATAATAATACCTTTAATATAGACAGAACCATTGACAATATGTAGTAAATATATTAGACTTTTATAACTAGATAATTAAACATAATCTCTTGACAATAACTTGATACGAGCTAGCTAAATATCATTTCTGTAATAAAATAAATTTTATAAATGTTTTCATACAAGATGTACCTAAATATCTATGTTACTAGAAATAATATCTAATGTATACAACTATATTACTACAAACATGTTCTGACTATTTACAAGCGCTTTTTTAAAGTCTACGTGAATAAAAACCTTTTTTATTTTATTTTATTTTAAAAAAAAGGCTAAAACAGGGCCCTATTACTAATAGTTATATAGTTAGATAATGGAAATTTTCACAGATGATGTATTTCTATTGCTGCTATAACAACAAATACTAAAAGAATAGAATAAAATAAATATTTAAGAGGCTGCCATATAACAAACGTGATTATTTTGCTCGTCTTTGGTTGATATTGATAATGGCATGACGCATACATTTAAATATACACAGAATATTAAGTTATATATTCGCTTTAAATATAAATACTTAAAATTATAATAGAACAAATATTTAAAGGGGGCTTCCCATACAACAAACGTGATTTTGGTGCCGTTTTTATAGATAACTAGCGGCCCGGTACGTGCTTCGCTACGTATAAGGCATAGTAATAAATAAATAATTATTAAGTTCATTTATTTAAACAAAAAAATATTTTAAATTGCTAAAAGATGTTGATTTTACACTTTTTCAAGACGTTTTTTAAATTTTCTCTACGTACAAACCTTCCCTGGACTTCGACGAATATTTCAAGACCAAAATTAGCCAAATCGGTAAAGACGTTGTTGAGTTATAACATTACAACGAAAAGTGGCATTGATTTTTATATATATATATATAGATGGTGCGGACACACTTGAATGGTTTTATTTAAAGTTCTCCTTTTGTGTGTTTAAAATCACAACAGATGATTTAAAACAAAACATATGAGAACCTACTACTTCTTTATAACAAAATCTACTTCAGGAGACCCACGAGAATAATAATAAAAATATAAAAAAATGGGTATAATAGACTTAAAAACTATATTCATACAATACATACATACAGACAAAAATATCACGATAATATGTCCGTTTGTATTACTGCTTGTTTAACGTCACTGTATAACCAAGTCTATAAAACAAGAGTTTTACTAAATAGTACGAAGACTTAAAATATATCCCAGCACTCCACAACATTTCGGAGCTCTCAAACGCTAACTACACTTCCAGACGCTTTTACATAAAGAATTCGGAGGAACATAGTCTATTTTAGTCGAACTGCGGCAAAAACACTGCACTAATGACCTGAACCGACAAACTGTCTATCAGTACCTTAAATACTAAAAGGAAGTTTAGAGAGATCCTTCTTTGCCTTCAAAGGTATTTGAAACCCGTATTTTTGGACTGAGAATACCTATTCTTATTGTTAAATAAGTTAGATAATACAACGTCAAATGTATACTTTTAAATTATGTAGTATATTTCTAAAACAGTATGGTGATGATGGTGGTAATGAGGTTCGTAAGTGATCACCAGGTTAAGCAACAAGGCTCGCAGTCAGTCCGTAGATGGGTGACCAAGTGGTTTAACTTATGAGCGCCTCAGTGCTTCAGATGGCACGTTAAGCTGTCGGTACTGGTTGTAGTCATTAGACAACAGTCGTTAAGTCATGTTAGAGGCCTACTGGGCACCTTAAACAACTCTGACACCAGGGTAACCACTGGCCATAAGGTAAGTAAGTAATAAAAGTATTTATAGCATATTAGTGAATGGCGGCGGCCAGTCTCAATAGAGATTAGCCATCGGCGCGGGACATATTATAGTGCACAAGTGTGTTCGCAAACACAGGAGAACTTTCTATTCCATCACTCTCATGATTCGATGGGACGCCTAGCGACACAACCGGAAAGAGGTAAGTACAGGACCTACAGATTTACGTGCTCGTCAAGGCACAGGGGTATAGTACCGCCAACTGCCAGACTTCGGGCTGATGCTGAGAATTTATTCTTTTTACAGAAATGACCCAAAATCAGTTATGGCCCGACCCGGGATTTGAATCCAGGACCTCGTGACCGGTGAACATTCTACCGCTAGACCAACGAGGCAGTCAATAGGTGAAAATAGCTAGTATCAAGTATAGTAGCTAGGTTGCTAGGCAACCTATTTTAAAGAGATCGTTCCCCTGGCGTATGGCGTCGTGTCGTCTCGAGTTACACAATTTCCGATACAATTGTTTTGTTACGAACTAAAACTTTGTACTCTATTTGTTTTCTAAAAGTTATCGCCTTCACTAGGAACATGGATGTACAGACGCTAGCACATCAAGCTACCCCAATCCGTCAAATTTCCCCAATTGAAAGTAAACCATGTGTTTTGGTCATAACGTTAAAAATCTATAAAAGAAATTTGACAGAATGGAGTAGCTGGATGTGCTGGCGTCTGTACTAATATAACCCAAACCAGACCACTCAGAATAATTATTTAAGGAGATTTTAGCTCCTTCTCGACTTATTCGAAGCCTCGTAAGTCTTCATTTTGGAAAAGAGAAATAAATATATAATAACCTCCTACAAGGTGGACCGACGATTTTACAAGATTTGCGGGATTCAGTGACCCAGTACAAATCTTTGTGAGATGAGAACTCTATTTTTTTCGAGTTTGGGTGTAATTTATCTTATGTATGTATTAAGAAATATTTTTCATAAGTGATGCCTAGTTTGGGATCAGAGTGCAGTGTGTTAGTTAATAATTTCACAGGATATTATTATTATTATTACTGACTTGTAAATTCCTTTTTTTTTTAATTATAAAAGAGTTCTTATGTCTCAGGATTGCAGTTTATCATGGATTTCGTAGGTACATAAACTTCGTGCCTGACGGGAGTCCCCTGAGTGCATCTTCATGCTACTAAACTGATATCTCCAATATTTTGGGAAAGACGGTATATACTAGCAAATATTCTGGAAAATTGTTCAGTTTCCTTCTCAGATTCTAATTTTGATACTTCCCTATTCTAGCTATGACCTTGCACCAATATTAAATTGAGAAAAGACGAGTTAAGCAAAACCTTACTCGCTAAAAAACAAAATGGGGCTAATCAGGTAATTTAAATACAATCAACGCTTATCATAAACGAGTGGCTGAATAACAGTTTTCAGAATAATCGCGGCAAAAACCACAAATATAAAACTAATTATCGTTAAAATCAACATTATATCCAAATTATCTTAAGAACGCGAGTTCCTTCAGTATTCTGTCGCCCTACACGTGGAACTAGATCTGGTAGATTCAGTTGAAATTGGTTCCTAAACTCATGTAAACAGGATTCAATCTTGAACGTTTCGGATAGGTCGATAGGCCACTCAGAAATTAACGCAATGTTAGATACTTTGCCCGTATTCAATTGTACTAAAACTTATATGGAACTGATTTTCTCTGATAAAGAGGGAATCGATTTATCAAATCTGATATTAAATTTCAAACCTTAAACTTTAAGATTGTTCTTTTTCCTACAGGTAAAGGAAAGGAATAGCTATATTATGACATAAGTAATCGCCATATGTACATAAGGAATCTAGGTACGCGGTCAATCTATATTTGGGTTACCACCAACATATTTTAATTTCTGGCAACCCTGTCTTTTTAAGTTACTGTCATAGTTTTACTTACTATATAATAGTTATGAAGGAATTAGTCTCCACGGTGGCTTGAACAACTCTTTTATAAGAAGAACCACTGATTACACGAAAAAGTCTTCCGCAGCTCAATGTACTTAAAAGCTAGCTTTTAGGAAGAAAAAAATGAGCAGCGTAAGAGTACTATCCTCACACCGTGGTGATAAAAACGCTCGTTTAAGCAACTTTTGCCATTGGTCCAACCAGGACGTCTGAAACTGGTCGATGATCCATAGTAAAGCTGTTTTTAATTACTTTTAGCTAAGGCGAAATGTCTAGAGCCCGCTTAATTACGTGCTTTTCAATCAATGTTTTTACAAAAAAAAATATTTTAAATTCTTGCGTTTCAGTTCAATTAAATTTGATTTTTTTTAACCAAGTATTTCATACTAATTATAATCAAGGTGCGTTGATCTGAAGCGTTGTGTTCTATCGACCAAACAAATATAGAGGCATGTGTCTTTCAAAGTTTTACATACTTATACCTAATTATCTATTCAAAATTGTGACTTTTGTGTTAAAAGTTCTGTAAGACTTTTGCAGTCCCGCAATAAACAATCTTTATTTCTTTCTTTCTGAACTTAGATCTCAACATTCTTGATTGCTGAATACCAATTGGTATCGACTTTAGATGGTAGTCAGTCAATTCATGCTTGTAGCCAATCGCGACTGGTTTAATGTATGCTTGATCCCTTGGGGCTGCGGTGGCAGTTAGTGAAGTGTAGTCTACTGCTGTAACGTGCAAGCAGCTCCACTCTCCAGTTAGACATCGATATGTTTGTGGCAAAGTCACTGTGACTAACTGGCTCCTTCCCTATATAAAGCAAAAAAATAAAAACAAAACGTAATAAATATCTAAATACTATTACTACTACGAGTTTTCTAGTAAATTATTTATTAAATAAATATATTGGAAGTTGTCTCTAGATATTTACCAAATATATAACTGATGCCTGGTTTGAGATCAAATGGCATTCTATAACAACTAACACACTGCCATATGATCCCAAACTAAGAGTCCCTATATGAGCCTGTACTACGGTAAACAGAGAAATATATTTTTTTATATTTATGGTAACCACATATTTATTATAAATAAATTACACCCCTAGAAACAGATCAAAAGCCTGATCATCACACAAAGATTTGTACTGGATGGTGATCAGACCCAAGACCTCTGGCTCAGCATTTAAGGTCATTGAATCCCGCCACTCTTATACATGTCAATGCTTAATGGTGGGAAATCCGGGAGTACCAACCAAAATTTGTTGGAAAATAAAAAACCAAAGATTGCATAACGTGTGCCTGTCTTTGTCGCACTTTACGCCACGGCTTCGTATAGAAATATATTAAGTTACCTGTACACGTGTCCATTGTAATCAAAAGTACAATGGGTAAATATGTCAGGTAATATTATCCTGCACATACAACACAATAAGTGTTCCATATACTTAACACCGTAACCTTTTAAAAAAAGGATTAACGTATGATGTTATATGGTGCCCAAGTGAAATGTGTATTTAACCCTGACAAAACTCAGTAAATTGTCAATTAATCAACTGAATTCTGTACATCTGTCCATCGTGTAACAAATCAGTTAATATCAACATGGTATTTTTTATGTAAAGCCTTGATATTATAAGCTCTCTTTAATTTTGGAACAACCAAAAGTCAGTCTTTCCTCTCACTGTGTTTTATATTTTATGGCTAGTGCCATAAAAATATACATAGAATACATTACAGGAGCCTGTTATTTTTCAGTAGCCAGTAGCTAGGATCAACAGTAGCAAACAATGAAAAAACACTGCTCCGTGAGTTCCAGCAGACACGTCCTGGGTAATTCCTTCAACTGTCTTGAAGTTCGCAACGAATTTAGTCAGCAAGAAACAAGTACAAAATGTCAATATTGGTAGTTGAATTGAAATGTTATCAGGGTTTCTTTTTCAAACTATTGAATTTAACCAGAAAAAAACCAGGAGGATGTACTAAAAAAAAGTTCCACTACCTTCCCAAGCAAAGTGGATGGCAGAATGTATATAACGAGAGAACTGCAACTAGACGAAGAAGCCGCAAAAGCACGGAAAGCATATTTTAAGGGTCTAACCCAATTACCTATACATGATTTCATTTGTAAGTACTACAAAAGCACTTAAACGCACGGGAGTTTATTTTTAGATGCTACACAATCTGTATAAAAAACTATTTTAGATAATCGTTGCAAGATATTTAACGCAATATCATGACAGTTTATGCGAGAGATCACACACCTAAAGTATGCTGCTCAATATCCTCTTCAGAATACGAACTACCTGTTCATATTCGTAATTTTTGCCATAAATACTAGTACTACTTAAATAGTAGCTCTTAGAATTGGATTACTATCTTGATTACTTTATTTAATTGCCTTTATGATAATCAGTAACTGAATAACTAAATATATGTTTTGTTATTACACATTAGTTTGAATTGTGTATACACGTAGAGAACATCCACCAATATATCAAATACATCACCATCAATCATCTCAAAGTATGTATATATCTGTCATGACGTTTAGTTAGCGTTAGAGGTTTCCACTGCAGAATCCTACTTATGTTACAAATGCGAAAATTTGTGAGTATTTTTGTACACTTTCATGGATGTATGTATGTTTGTAAGCCTTTCACGCAAAATCTACCGAACAGATTTTGATAAAACTTTGCAGTAATATAGGTTATATACCCGAATAATATATAGGTTATAAAGCTTAATGCGAGTAATAACACGGGACACAGCTAGTATAACTACATATAAGTGAACCGCGCTAGAAGGACACGTTTTGGGATTAAAAACTGGCCTCAACTCAATTACGGATGGGTGATGCCTGAGACAAATCAGACGATGGCTTTTAGAAACATGTTCTACAATTGTCACTCTACGTTAATTCGCGAAGACTGGTATGATCATCTGATTGCGTACCTTGGAGAGCATTGAAATAATACGCATGTAAATAAGGGTTTTGGAGAAAGAATATCAAAATATAAATGTTGTATTTATGTGGAATCGATAGTTTCTTCCCCTATATTAAATGGGAATAACTGAAAAACACTGCCAAAAAACTCGGTATGAATACTTTTTTAATTGCGTAAGTTTCAAGTCTTTGTTATATATCAGTCGACGCGTGCGCGCACTATGGAGCGGTCGCCGTCTAGCGCGTTAAAAATGTCTGTTAACAATGTAAATACGATCAAGTGTTCGAGTTGTAATGTTGTTATCTCGGAGGTTCTTGCCTTCATACGAAATAGGCATGATGTAGTGGATAACGAAAGTTTAATAAAAATATGCTCGTCGGCTTTCTCCGAGGAAGATATTGACGAGGCAAAAAAGTTATTGTTTGTTTCTACGAAGACAAGCTTAAAGCTCGTGTCGAGGCGTAAGAACAAAAAGCAGAAAGACCTGGAGGACATGATTACGGTGTTCAAGACCATGGATCCTGATCAAATCCCAGTTTTTGTGGCATATGACCTTCATAAATTGCCACCGGTTTGTTTTGATCACGTAGACGTGACGAAGTTGTTGAAGGATTTATTGGTTCTACGATCAGATGTTAACGCAATCAAAAATGATTATGTGACTAAAGATCAGCTCGAAAATATAAATTTGAATGCAAATAATGCGACCCCGGCGACGTTACCAAGTTTGAATGTGAATGTCAAAAAAGGAGGGTATATTGAAAACAATAACTCAGAGTCGAATGTATCTCAAAATACACTCAGCGCGCCGCCCCCGAGTCAACGAAGCGCCCATTGTATGAGTCATGAACGCTCTGTTCCGCTTACTAGCTCCGCCAGTGATAAGGATATTATACCTATCTCGCCCGCCCCACAGCGCTCGACTGGTTTTACGACCGCAGAGAAACAGCTGACAATGGCAGAGATTGTAAACAAAGGCAAGTGGAATGAAAATAAAAAGGACGATGGTTGGACACTGGTGCAAAGAACTAGAAGTCGTTTCACTGGTTTGACAGGGAGGGCTGTGTCAAAAGTACCAATGAAGTTTCGTGCTGCTGATATGAAAATACCTTTGTTTATATCGTATGTAAATAAAGAAACTACAGAGAAGGATATATGTGACTATATACAAAGTAAAGTTAACGAAGTGGTGACTTTGGAAAAAATTAATATGAAGGCTGATAGGCAATATAATGCATTTAAGTTGTTTGTTCCTAAGCACAAAATAAATACGTTTTTAGACGACAACTTGTGGCCAGAGGGTATTGCTTTCAGAAGGTTTATACATTTCAAGAATAGGATAGACAACAGGACTTTGAATGTAAATGCTTCACAGAATAATGGGTACGAAAATAAAGAACACAAACCTAGCGACGTTTAATTGCAAAAATGTCACTCGATCAGCTGATTGTGTTAGAAGGTTATGCGCAGTGGCTGACGTCATCGCGCTGCAAGAAACCTGGCTGTTACCTCACGATGTTGCCTACTTAGGCACATTGCACGATGACTTCGCGTATACGGGAAAATCTGCTGTCGATACGTCTGCCGGAGTACTCATAGGCAGACCCTACGGGGGAGTTGCCCTGCTGTGGAGGAAGTCGGCGTTCTCAAAGGTGACGGTATTGCCGTGTAACAGCGATCGTTTAGTTGCTATTAGGATTGATCACACGGATCGTTCTATGTTAATTTTTTCAGTTTATATGCCTACTGACTCGAGTGATAATTTAATAGAATTTACTACTTGTTTGAGTGAGATCATTGCGATTACCGAAAATAGTGATATAGAAACGGTGTGCATATTAGGAGATTTTAACGCTCACCCGGGCGAACGTTTTGCAAATGAGTTGTCAACAGTGTGTACGGAGCAATCGTGGTCGTGTGTTGACATGGAATTGTTACCTAATGATACTTATACATTTAAAAGCACAGCTAACGGTGCTCTGCGCTGGCTGGATCATTGTGTGGTGAGTAGTGCAGCGAGACAATTAGTAATGAAAGCAGCTGTTTTTTATGATGTTTACTCGTCCGACCACATTCCTTTGGTTATTGAGTTCGACATAAATTTAATAATACCTAAGTTAGTGAGCAAAACTCTCTCTTGTAATAAGGTAATTTGGGGTGAAAGAAATGCAAACCAAATTACTATGTATAAAAACTATTGCCATTCAGAATTAAGATTAATAGATTTTCCTACGGAATTTCGTAACTGTTCGCATGGAATGTGCTCTGATGTTAGCCACCACATACTGTTAGATAAGATGTATGACACAGTTATAAGTATTTTGAAAGAAGGTGCTAATATTTCATTTAAAGGTTCTGATAACGCGCGTTGTAATAAAAAATATGTGACTGGGTGGAATATGCATGTACGTGACGCTCACAGGGAAGCTCGCATGCATTATCAAACGTGGTTGCTACATAACAAACCCACATCGGGGTATATTTACACAAACATGTGTAAATCCAGGATTATTTTTACAGAGAAGTTAAAATATTGCCAGAATAATGAACAGCAAATAAAATTGGATATTATAGCTAAATATCAGATGGATAAGCAATTTGGGGCATTTTGGAAGGCAACAAATAAATTAAATCCGAGGCCGAGCTTTCCAGTGAGCGTCGGGGGCGTGCATGAGCCAACAGAAATAGCTAACTTATTTAAGCAGCATTTTAAGGTTGAGTCACCACTTATTGGAACGTCACAGGTTGTCGATGCTGAGGTCATCTCTGGGGACATTGGCGTCCATTTTACTCCTAAGGAAGTAGCTTCAGTGGTGAAATCGATGAAACGAGGCAAGTCACCAGGTCACGATGGCCTCAGTATCGAACATCTGAAATACGCCGGGGTGCACTTGCCTCGGGTACTAGCCATGTTTTTTAACTTATGTATAAGCCACTGTTATCTACCTAATAGCTTTATGTTAACAATTGTAGTACCTGTTATTAAAAATAAAACTGGGAATGCCTCTGATGCTTCAAATTACAGGCCTATATCCTTGGCAACTGTTTTTGCCAAGGTGCTGGACAGTCTGCTAGACGAACAATTGGCTAAGCATCTAATACTGCACGACGCTCAGTTTGGCTTTAGGCCGGGGCTGTCTACTGAAAGCGCTATATTATGTCTTAAGCAGACTGTGCAGTACTACAAGGATAGAAAAACGCCTGTATTTGCCTGTTTTTTGGACTTATCGAAGGCTTTCGATCTTGTCAATTATGACGTCATGTGGAATAAGTTGGTATCTGAAACATCTGTACCGATTGAAGTTATATCAATATTTAAGTATTGGTATAGAAACCAACGCAATTGTGTAAGGTGGAACGGTTCCTTGTCGAGTATGTACCGGTTGGAATGTGGAGTGAGGCAGGGTGGATTAAGTTCGCCTCGGTTGTTCAACCTGTATATAAACCGGCTGATTGTTGAGCTCAGCAGCACCAAGGTCGGATGTCATATTGACGGAGTATGTACCAATAACCTTTCATACGCTGACGACATGGTGGTATTAAGTCCATCAATAAGTGCTATGAGGAGGTTATTGTCGATATGTGAGTCATATGCGGTGACTCATGGACTCAAATATAATGTTGGGAAGAGTGAACTAATGCTCTTCAAAGCCCGTGGTTTTTCCTACTCAGCTTTTCCTAATGTATCACTGTGTGGCACTCCTCTGTGTAGGGTGTCTAAATTTAAATATTTGGGCCACTGGGTCACCGATGACTTAAGTGATAATTTAGACATAGAAAGAGAACGCAGGTCGCTGGCTGTCCGTTGTAACATGCTGGCCCGCAGGTTTGCACGGTGTACGAATTCAGTTAAGATTACGCTTTTTAAAGCATATTGCCAATCTTTCTACACCTGCAGCCTGTGGGTCAGCTATTCGAAGCGGACATACAGCGACTTGCGTGTCCAGTATAATAATGCACTCAGGGTACTGTTGGGGCTGCCATGGCGTTGCAGTGCGTCAGGGATGTTCGCTGAGGCGCGGGTGGATGGCTTTGCCGCAATAGTTAGAAAAAGGTGCGCCTCCCTACTCACGCGCGTTCGTGGCAGTACCAACACTATTCTGGGTGTTTTTACAGATCGGTGGGAGTCCCCCATGCTGCAAAGATGGGTGCGGCTTCACACAGAAATTTAATTTTTTTGTTACCAATTACTAACATTAGTTTTTAAGCACATTGTTACTAACAAAATATGGACCTTGTCTGAAATAAATGTTTATTATTATTATTATTATTATATGGGTTTACATAGAGCGACTCAATCGCAAACATTTATGTGACTTAAATAATCTGAAATATAGAAATATTACACACAATTTGATTTTACTTTGAACTTGTTTTTGAACTTGGTAAACGTGAATTTGGGAAGTTTGATAAATAATCTTATAAAATAAACAAAAAACAGGTTAGTAATATAGTTAAGTAGGTATACATGATTATTTCTAGTTACATATAGAGGATAATTACATATCGATATACGGAACAAAGAACGGTTCCTACGCAAAACCACTGAATCAGTCCGCTTGAATTTCGCAACTGAGGTAGATCTTAACACGGAGTAACGTAAGCAAACATTTTGGAAAATTAATAGGTATTCCCAGAAGGGACATTTTTACGTGAGCAGAAGCTTAAGAGATAATGATATAAACGTCGAAAATAATGATAAAATCGCCGCTACTACACCAGAGCGATGCATAAAAATAATACTACTGACGTTTTGTCGTTATCGAAACAATGCGAACAACGCTTTTTTTGTGATTTGTAATTAATTCAATTAATGCATGTGTTTTTTATTGTCATTGTCAAATAAATAATAAAAAAAACTGAAAACGTAGTTGCCACATACAGTAAGCAGTTCTCATACTTTCTTTTTATTTATTAACGTGACGTTTGCAGTTACCCTAGGAGGCTTTTACTGCTTCACCGGGCAACAGAGGCAACCGTCTAGCAAACAAAAGTACAAAACTAAGTGCCTGCGCCGGTGGGCGCCACCTCTGGGGTTTGAACCTCAACTATGGGCGGTTACTGACAGGGATATACGCGAAAGAGGGACGTATCGTATAAGTGATTTTTGTGCAACTTTAGCTCTACGTTGAAACGCGACGCGGGCCCTCGTCCAATTTAGGTTTGGAGAGGGCATTTCATCGATAGGAGGATCTCATACTTTAAGTGTACTTTATAAAATTATTCTCTTACTTAAACACTTAAATGTAGTTTCTTATTTTAAAGTAGCGACGTCCCACGGTTCTACCCATATTATAGAAATTTATTTTAGACTTTATACAACACCTCACGATAGTATTTTTTTATGATCGTGCAAAGCATTTATCTAAAGGTGTGGACGACCTTTTGGACCTTTTATCGAGACGGTTGCACCGGCAATGTTGTCATTATCATGGCACATGCCATAGACCAGCGATCTTTTAGAAGTAGCTGATTAGGACAGGTATGTAAATCGATGATACCAAACAAACTAAAACTTCCATGCACTCGTGGGAAATAAGGTGACAATTAATGTCCAAATCCAATTAAGTAACATTTATAATTAGCAAGATAAATCAATAATTCTCTCTATGGCCCTTTGAGTGACGCTGAGCCAAGCAGTATGTAGATAACGCAAGACCGGCAATTGTGGAGATCTTCGGGGGAGGCTTTTGTCCAACAGTCGACGTATTTCGGCCGATATGACCATATTGATGATGAATACTTAGTAAATTGCTGTTATAATACAACACGTGATCTTACGTCCAGCTGCTAAAATAATGCGTTTCAAATGTCTGTCAGTTGGTGACGGCTAGCGATGAAAATAAAATAATAAAACTATATTATTGTATCAGTTGACAATAAAGATCATTTTATTATATAATTGTTTTTATTATCATTATAGACCAACTGACAAACGTCAGAAAAACATACTATTATCGGCATTACTGATAACTAAAAAAGCATTTTTACTCGGTTATTTTACTTCTTCTTGATATCTATTTAATATCTGTATTTTCAGTTAAGCCCGACTTAAAGTTCAAACTAACGTATTATTTGAATATCAACAGCAACTAGTAACACTATCATAACTGCAATTATTTTCTAAAGTCTACTCCTCCAGACAGGCTGCTCTTTGAACAAACAAACACAGTGCTATACCTTAGTAAAATCATAAATAGGTATAAATACCTTTATAATTCATGCAAACCTGTGTTAAGACCCAAGTTCACTGTCCCGTACGTACATAATTACGTAATTATCACCGTAACAAAAATTCACAATGAAATATTTCCTTCCACGTACCATTCGAGGTTACTGTACCCAACATTTACATTTTTAACCATTCAAAAACACGTAACACAGCCTAATTTGGAAACAAAACCTTTTATGCTCCTACAAAATGATTATTTAAATACAGCGGAACCAGTTCAAATGTCACGAAAACCTCCATTCATTTACCAGAGTCGTCCTATATCCAATTATGTTTCAATATACATAATCTGGCCGCATTTGGTCGAAGGATTACTGGGACAGAGATAGGACAGTGAAAAGAGCAATCCGAAATTCCGATGGACTCACGGATATGCACCTATTTTCCTTATAGTACGGTATTTAATTACTAAAAGACTTATAACTATATAAATGTATAATTGTCAAAATATACAGGTTGGCACACGTTTTATTCTGGGTTTGCGTAGTCATCCTATCAGCCGGTTGACGTCCACTGCTGGACAAAGGCTCCTCAAAAGTTTTCCACGATGCATGTGTCCATCATTTAGAGGGATATGCCATAATCACCACGCTTGGCAGGCGGGTTGGCGATTGCAGTATGATGGTCATAGTACCTACACAAAAGAACGTTTCTGCCCGATTATCTGGAATATTTTTCCTCGGGATGACTTTGACACCCTCCACGGGATGAGATGGGGTGGCGAGCTACAGTATGCGTAGTATTTCAGTAACATTGTTCACGACATTGGGTTTACAGGCATTGCGTTAAGATAAATTAGAATGGATTGCATAAATTCGAGTCTGAACACCACGGTGCGGTGGCGGAGCGGTTAACGCACATGGCGCCTGAAACCCTGTGGTTTGTGGATTCGATTCCCACCCGCATTTAAATTTAAACAACTAGGAAAAGTTGTCTTGATCTGGTTTAGAAACATCATCTTATCCACAATAAATAAAATTATTGATTGTGTTCAACCTTGAACATACATCTACTACACGCGCCAGCAAAAAATCACAGCGTCAACATTAAGAGCGACATTCATTCGTTACACGCGCCGGCAACACCGGCACACCGTCAGCACTGGGAAGTGGCCTACTGAGATTTTCGCTGCATCGGCTCGATACACACACAACACACATGTAAATAGGCATCAATGTGTATTTACCACAAAATTTGTATATAATAAAGTTAATTATTGTAATAAACTAGTCATCAAGCTGGAGTCGATTTTGATTCATCTCCTTTAACTCCTCTCACTGTGGCCAAGACACCTTTAGCCGTCATCGATCCTATGAGTCTGTGGGATCGGCAGTGGGAAAACCTTTTCCTGTGTACATTGCACGACGTACACGAACCCCTATTCCTACCCAACTTCCGTCTGTTACCGTAGGTCTCCTGTGACAGACATCCCGTACGTCAAAACCGACGTAACCTACGTTCGGTCTGGTTTGTATGGTAGGCTAGGGCGTTAGGGAAGCTAGGGTACTAGGTGATTGTTAGAAGGCTAGGTTTGTAGTCAGCAGGGTCTTAAGTAACCACAGGCTCTGTTAGTTCAAACGTAGCCATACTGTACGTATTTAGGATAACGGCCGCCACGAGCTGTAAGCCTGGGTAGGTACATTTGGTCCTTCGAGCTTATTTTAAGAACCAGGGGGGTTTGTTCATTTGTTCCTGTAGGATAGCACTTACTGACATACACTTTAACGTACTTCAAGCTTGCGTACTCAATAAGCGCCTGTTTTGTTGTATGTTGAAGGACTGACTAACTTAGTTGTCGTTCGTACGGTAGCGGATCGGGAACCGGCCTCTCCACAAGTGGGTCTCACCGGTGTTTTGAGAAGTCGCACATACCGTATCGAGGGCAAAAATTGCAACTAAGTGTCGTAGAAACAGTTCGTTAGGGATAGGATAGGGCAGTTAGAAAAATGGACATACAAGAAATTAATGAAACCATAAGAAGCCAAGAAGCGGACTACAATGAAATAAGACAAATATTCGCTAACATCAAGAAAGATTCCGCAACACGGAAAACTTTGAAGTACATCACGGAAAGGAGAGCTCGACTCACAGACATATTTACAAGAACGACCAATAACCATTCAAGACTAGAAGACCAGGATGCGTTGTGTGATCACAAATACATCACTACTAACTACTACGATTCTATTAAAAAACAGTACGCGCAAGCTATTGATTACCTATTGAAGTGTGAGAGGCGATTACAATTACTAAACCAAATTTATGAGCCAGAAGACATAGAACCCCAAGAAGAAAAAGTGGTCAGTTCACCGAAAATATTTATACAATTATTTCGTATCAATCAGATGCAAAAAAAACTGCAGTCAGCAAATCAATCCATTGTTGAGGGCAAGGCGGATTGGTACTTAGAATCTCTACTAGCAACTTTACAAAAACAATGGCAAGAGATTGAAGAAACACATTTGTTAATCCTAATGGAAGATAGCACCGTTGACCACAGTTATTTTCAAGAAAATATGTTTGAAAGGACACAGACGGAATTTGAGCTTGTTATTGAAAAATTGGCCGCAACTATGAGTAAAAAACCATCAAACAGCGATCATAAAACATCGATTAAGTTGCCAAAAATAGTAATTCCGACGTTTAATGGCACTTATGAGTCATGGAGTTCGTTTTATGACTTATTCTTGAAGATAATACACGAAGATAAATCATTGAGTGACACAGAAAAAATGCAGTACTTAAAGACGCATGTACAAGGAAACGCCGCTAAGCTGATTAAGCATTTAACAGTCTGTGACGCAAATTACGCAACCGCATGGACTCTGTTAACGAAGCGATACAAAAATGAGAGATTGATCGTTACCAAACACATCGACAAAATTCTAAGTTTGACAAAAATAAAAAAGGCCAATGCTACGAACTTGAGAAACTTGCATGATACGA
Source organism: Pseudoips prasinana (assembly GCA_951640165.1). Lineage (NCBI taxonomy): Eukaryota > Metazoa > Arthropoda > Insecta > Lepidoptera > Nolidae > Pseudoips > Pseudoips prasinana. The sequence goes on along the minus strand of OX621245.1, from coordinate 31,743,102 downwards.
TTAATGAAAACCTAGAGGCACTGAAAAGTCAAAAAATTGACATCTCAACGTGGGACCCTATCTTAACTAGACTGCTTAGTAGAATATGGGACTCAGAAACTGATGAAAAATACGAACATCAGTTGAAGGAACCAAACAAAATACAAGATTTTTCGGAAATGATGCAATTTTTGGAGAAGAGATTTAAATGTTTGGAAAGTACTTGCTTTTCTCAAGAAGAAGTTAGTGGTCACAAGCCGCGCAATGAATTTTCAGATGTCATAAAAAACCGAGAGGACAAACGCATGTGTTGGTTTTGTCACAGTTACGAACACAGCATTTATCAATGTTCTAGTTTTAAAGCGCTGACAGTGCAAGACCGCAATAAGGCGGTCAATGACAAACAAATGTGCAAAAATTGTTTGGTACACGAAATGACGATTAAATGTAACAGCACGAAAAGTTGCGGATACTGTGGGAAAAGAGGTCACCATTCTTATTTGCACCATCACAACCAAAACGCGTCACCATTAAAAAGTGGGTCTAGAAAAGAAGGTTTGTCAACCCCATCCACAAGTAAAGCTATGACAAAGTCTACATCCAACATATCTACCACTTACAGAGCTGATATACAAAAAACCACGTTACTTGCGACGGCCTTAGTACAAGCAAACTCTATAGACGGAACATCCCACGTACTGAGAGTTCTATGCGACCAGGGTTCAGAAGCCTCATTCTGTACGGAAGAGGTGGCCCAATTGTTAGCATTTCCACGGTGCAATATACAAACTGAGATAATCGGGATTGCTGACAAGAAACCTAAAACATCGAATTATACTATCGATGTCCAACTACAACCAAGATTCCCCAGCGAATACAGGTTACCAGTCACACTTATCATTCTACCAAAATTAACTGGCTCGCTACCAGAGAAAAACATACCAGAAATACGGTCAGATTGTTTACAAAACAAACTAATTGCCGACCCTACGTATTACAAAAGAGGCCCAATAGATATAATATTGGGCGCTCAAGAATATAGTAATTTACTATTAAACGGATTGTACAAGATTCAAGATGGAATTATCGCACAAGATACAGAATTTGGATGGATTTTATCTGGGATTTGCTGTAATCAGACTACCACTAATACAATAAAAATCATCAGTATGACAACACGTACTACAGAAGTTCAACAACTAAGCAAGTTTTGGGAGTTAGAGGAAGTACCCGAAAAATACCAGTTATCGAATTACGACCAAGACTGCGAAAACTTTTACCAAGAAACTACAATTAGGAATCCGGATGGAACCTACACCGTGAGACTTCCTTTCAAGGATAACAATATCGATTACGGGGATTCTCGCCAAAAAGCTGTGGCAAGGCTTTTACAACTAGAACGAAAGTTTGCTAAAGATGGGAACCTGCAAAAAAGATACCAAGAATTCTTAAATGAATACCTAGAAATGGGCCACATGAGAAAAGTCACTAGAACAGACTATTATCAAGGCAAATACTATATCCCTCATCAGCCAGTAATCAAAGAAGATTCGTTAACTACTAAGTTAAGAGTGGTATTTGATGCGTCCAGCAAGTCAAGCACCAATGTAAGCCTAAACGGAAATATGTTTACAGGACCAAGATTACAACAAGATTTAGCAGATATACTATTACGTTGGCGTAAACATAGAATAGTATTTATGGCGGATATTGAAAAAATGTATCGATTCATAAAAGTAAATGAACAAGACTTAAGTTACCAACGAATATTATGGAGGAAATCGGCAAAACATGCAATCGATGAGTACGAATTAACTACTGTAACGTACGGCACAGCATCTGCGCCATATTTAGCGATCAAAACATTACAACAACTTGCCATAGATGAAAAAACGAATTATCCTGCGGCCAGCCAAATAACTCTCAGAGATTTTTATGTGGATGACATATTATCAGGGGATAACAACGTTGAATCAGCAAGGAAGCTGCAAAAAGACCTCATAAACATGCTACAAGCAGGCGGATTTAATCTCAGAAAATGGTCCTCCAATAATGCTGAGTTATTAGAAAATATACCTGAGGAAAACCAAGATAGCAAAATGACGAAGATACCGCTAGATGAGACAAGAAAGTCACTAGGAGTGTTATGGTCGCCACTAGAAGACAGGTTTTGTTTTCAGATTACTGTCAATCGCAATGAAAAGCCAACAAAACGATTTATCTTATCTGAAGTTGCTAAAATATTTGACCCCCTAGGATGGCTAGCGCCAGTTATCATCGATATGAAACTATTAATCCAGGAGCTTTGGACAAATAGTGCAGAATGGGATCAGCCGGTGGACGACAGAGTTAAAATAAAATGGACTGAACTACAGAAACAGCTGAAAACGATTGAGAATATTTCCATCCCAAGATGGTGTAATTGGTTGCCTCACTCTAAAGTTGAGCTGCATGGGTTCAGTGATGCGTCAGAGAAAGCGTACGGTGCAGTGGTATATTGTCGGGCACAGAGTGATAGCAGCACGTATAATATAACTCTGTTGCAAGCTAAATCAAAGGTGGCGCCGAAAAAGCACAAAACCACGTTACCGAGACTGGAATTATGCGCAGCACTGTTACTAACACAATTGATGGGAAAAGTTATAACCGCAATGGAAATTCCAATCGCAAATATTTACTGTTGGACCGACTCAATGATAACTCTCGGTTGGATCAAAGGTGAAGCTGAGCGATGGAAGACTTTCGTTGCTAACAGGGTATGCGAAATACGTAAACTACTACCACAAGCAAAGTGGAATTACGTGAACACAACACAAAATCCAGCCGACGTAATTACAAGAGGAGTTCCGCCAAACAAGCTACAAAACTTATCTCTGTGGTGGAATGGCCCTGATTGGTTAAAAAACAACAATTTCCCCAGTACAAAAACAATACCGGAAATATGTGAAGAGATCGCGGACTGTCGTTGAAGAAAGGCAACAAATTGTCATCGTTAGCCCCATTTATTGATACTGATGGATTGTTGCGAGTCGGAGGCAGGCTGCAAAACTCTAATCTGCCATACGATCAGAAACACCCAATTCTGTTACCACACGGCCACCATGTAACATTAACTATAGTTCAAGACGCTCATTTAATTACATTACATGGAGGTAACAGTCTGACGTTAGCATACATACGACAGAAATATTGGATACTTGGTGGGAAACGAGTAGTAAAGAGTTGTATCAGAAAATGTGTAAAATGAATTCGATACAAATCGTCCACAGCCACACAACAAATGGGTGCTCTACCAAAAGCAAGAGTGACTGAATCATTTCCCTTCAGTCACACAGGCGTGGATTACGCAGGTCCAATATCAGTAAGAGCAATGAAAGGCAGAGGGCACAAATCCTATAAAGGCTACATTGCAATCTTTGTCTGCTTAGCCACGAAAGCGATACATCTGGAGCTAGCAGGCGATCTATCTACAGAAACATTCGTTGCAGCATTGAGAAGGTTCATGGCAAGAAGAGGCCCAGTATCACATATGTATAGTGACAACGGGACAAATTTCGTAGGAACTGCAAATTTCCTTCATAAGGAGATGTTGGAAATAACTCAGTCAAACGGGTTTCAAAACACTATGACCAAAATTGGAACACAATGGCATTTTATCCCACCATCATCTCCCCACTTTGGTGGAATCTGGGAAGCAGGAGTAAAATCAATGAAACATCATTTGCGCAGAGTGATAGGCGAGAAACACTCACATACGAAGAACTGAATACGTTTCTGCATCAAACTGAAGCATGTTTGAACTCAAGGCCATTATGTGCGCAAAGCGAAGACATAAACGACAACGTCGTATTGACACCTAGTCACTTTTTGATAGGACGGGAAGCAGTAGGGGTACCGGATCCACTGTCGGACACTAATACGGATCTCTTAAACAGATGGAAGCAAATTCAAAGAATGAAAAAGGACTTTTGGAAAACCTGGACTAAAGATTATTTACACCAACTACAACAGAGGTACAAGTGGAAAAATGAACAGGAGAACTTGGCAGTTGGAACGTTAGTAATTATGAAAGATGAAAAGATCAGTCCCAGCAAATGGCCGCTTGCGAAAGTTAAGGAAATACACGCTGGTAACGACAACTTAACTAGAGTTGTTACTCTCCAAAAATCGTCGGGGTCAACTCAAAAACGCTCAATTCATACACTGATTCCGTTACCAATTCAAACGGAAACGGGTAGCTATAACGAACTTTCGACGAATACTATACAAACAAACACGGCCACGAAGACAAGAAAACAAAAAACATACCACATAAAAAAATGTAGCAAACCATTAAAATGGTTCATGGTTTTACTAGTCATCCTACAAATGTTGGGTACGACAATGTCGACATATACATCAAGAGCGGTGCCACCTGGATTTTATATAGAACAAATAGGTACAGCAAGCATTGATAGAGGAATTTTTAGAATAGAGACAAACTTTGAAAAAGAACACCTACAACAAGATTACACTGAAATGAAAACAGTGACGGCACAGTTCAGTCAACTATGCAGAAATGCGGAAGCCATAATAGAACCAACACATTGCAAACAATTATACCATCACCTGATAGAAGAGGAATCAAAATTTGAGCGAACTAAAGAGTATTTGACAGAAATTAATCAAACCAGGAAAAAGAGGGGCATACTAGGACAATTACTAACATCTATATTCGGTGTAAACGATGAAGTATACCGAGACATAGACTCACTGAATTTGAACCAACAAAAACTAATTGAAGCGGCTAGCCATCAAACAAAATTCATGATTACAACTATTTCACAAGTCAACAAAACTGAAGAAAAGATAAGACAAAAACTAATGAGGTACCAAACCAAACTAAACAAAGTTATAAAGTATATGGATAATTGCAACCGATGGTACAACACAATTGACCACAATAGTGTAAACATACGCATTATGCAGACTTATCAACTAGCGCATAACTACATAGGAGAAATTATGGACTATTATTCTGGACTACTGGAAATCTACTTAGCTAAAGCAACAGTATACAGCGTATTATCACCAAAGAACGTCAGTGATGTGATATTAACAGCAAATAAAAAATTACCATCGAACTTAAAAATCGTTCAACAACAATTACTAGAAACCAGAATAACTGAAAACAACACCCACATACAAATATACGCTTATTTTCCTATACAAGACATAACTAATTATACTTTAGTGTATGTTACGCCGGTCCCAAAGAAAAATTCAGATAAATCATTTCAAAATATACAAGTTCAAAAAGCTTACATAGGTGTAGATTACAACAACGAACTATATTTTGATTTAAATTATGAAGAATTTAAAAGTTGTTTACATAGACGTAATCATTTTATTTGCTACCCTGGGGCGGTGAAAAACATGCAATTAAATGAAAATTGCATTGTTAACCAACTTTTCACCAATAACACACGTACGAAATGTTTAACCAACACATTTAATATACCTAATAGTATAATATGGAAACAACTGTACATGCAGAACACATGGTTATTCATTGTAAGAGATCATATTGCAATTTCAATCATTTGTGACGGTCAAAGAGAAGAAGTAGAGCTTCGAGATGTTGGTGTGATACAAATCTCAGATAACTGTATTATTAAAACATTTAATAATATATTAACTGCTAAAAGATCAATGTCAGTACAGATTGTAGCGTCGTATTCAAAACAAACAGATTTTTCTATAAATACACACGTTTCTACTAATAACATGTTGAAAATGTCCAAAGAGGAAATAATAGATAGCTCAACAGACATTTTTCAGCATCTAATCAACAAAGAAAATACGCTACAAACAGACTTAGACAACACTATTTGGAAGCAAATCAGCGCTCACACATATTTAACCAGTTTTATATCATCAATAATCTTGTTTCTTGCTATATTACTTATAGTTACTTACGGACCACCGATGGTGAGATGGATTGCAGCCACAACACAGCATCATACCAGGTGTTCAAGAGGAAAGGCAGCGGACCAACCAGCCGAAGTGTCCACGCAACCTGTCGCCACAGAGTCGTCTACGCAGCGTGAGCCGGACCAACCAATAAGACAGCAACATACAACCGTCACCATGGACCCTATATACAGTCAACCAATACGCCGGGCAGCACAGCAACCAAGGAAGGATAAGCCAAGGTCCCTCCACAAACAACCAACTATGCTGAGCGAGACAATCGAGTTATACCAACTAGAGTCCAGGTCCTGAGAGGCGCCAGAATGTTCAACCTTGAACATACATCTACTACACGCGCCAGCAAAAAATCACAGCGTCAACATTAAGAGCGACATACATTCGTTACACGCGCCGGCAACACCGGCACACCGTCAGCACTGGGAAGTGGCCTACTGAGATTTTCGCTGCATCGGCTCGATACACACACAACACACATGTAAATAGGCATCAATGTGTATTTACCACAAAATTTGTATATAATAAAGTTAATTATTGTAATAAACTAGTCATCAAGCTGGAGTCGATTTTGATTCATCTCCTGTAACTCCTCTCACTGTGGCCAAGACACCTTTAGCCGTCATCGATCCTATGAGTCTGTGGGATCGGCAGTGGGAAAACCTTTTCCTGTGTACATTGCACGACGTACACGAACCCCTATTCCTACCCAACTTCCGTCTGTTACCGTAGGTCTCCTGTGACAGACATCCCGTACGTCAAAACCGACGTAACCTACGTTCGGTCTGGTTTGTATGGTAGGCTAGGGCGTTAGGGAAGCTAGGGTACTAGGTGATTGTTAGAAGGCTAGGTTTGTAGTCAGCAGGGTCTTAGGTAACCACAGGCTCTGTTAGTTCAAACGTAGCCATACTGTACGTATTTAGGATAACGGCCGCCACGAGCTGTAAGCCTGGGTAGGTACAGATTGATTATAAAAGAAAATAAATTTTAATAATGATAGAATAATTTACCTAGATCTTTGTTGACTTACAATAGGGTTTATTACCCTATTGTAAGTCAACAAAGATCTAGACTTCATTAAAAACTGGGCATATAGATTTGGAGTGATTGTTAATCTCGTAAAATGCCAAGCTATAATTGAGTAGTTCTCGAGTATCGAGCAAAGTGAATATTCTAAGTGCTAGCTAAGCTTAGTGAATACAATCTTGCGCAAATACCATTTAACCACTCCATAATCCCTATCAGTCATAGAATCCTCGACTGATTATTGACTTAACTTTAAACGGGAATAATCAGGTTGTAAACATTAGTCTAAGAGTAACTGGGATCTTACGGATGCTACAAATGCGGATGCGTCTGAGAGAAAAGTAATGCTCGCGGCGCCGGCCAGTCTTCTCATAATCCACTTCGGTGATGTATGCTACTTTGACCTGAATGCAGATCACCTCAATAAACTTATCCGTCTCCTGAATAACTGCATTTGTATATAAAATCTAATATATTATAATATCCCTATAATATATTATAATAATAAATATTTATGTATTTAAATATTAATATTAATAATGGTGGACAATTGGTAAATACCTTTGGCATTAAGATCCAAATATACAATCTTGTTCAAAAGACATAAAATGAAATGTAAGTCACGGCCGTAGCTACAATAGAATATGATTCAAACTCTACGCTTCTACGTTTTTTCGTGGGCGTGTGTGTCATACGTACTTTGAAGTTCATATTCTCTGTTTTAACTGACGTCTGTGCTGTCACAAACCCGCGGGCTATTCCTATATAAGTCTTTCTGAAAAGAAAATTGGGTGTTTCAAATTTCGTTACGGAGTTTTAGCTAGGGTTTTGTTCTTTTAAGTTTAATGAATTTATATGAGCATCGTAAAATTTACCAGCAGATTTTCCGATGCATAAAGTGAGGTCCGTAAATAAAGATTTAAGTTGATGTACATAGGTGAATTTATTGTGAGTGATCGTTTTTGATGCTATAACAGGCGTGATTTTTATATTATTTATAGTAAAATAAAAACAGTGGCATTCATATACAACGTTGATGCTAAATAAAGGTATGGTTGAATTTCGTGCCTAGATAGAACAAACGAAATTTTATGTTTCATGTTTACCGCGTTAACGCATTGCGGCTCAAACAAATAAACCGGCCAAGTACAGGACGGACTCGCGCACGAAGAGTTCCTTACCGCTATTTAAAACGGCAAAAAAAATGTGAGCCGTCACGGGATGCCTGGCAGATGTGAAACATCGACATTATTTTGTAAAAGTAATATGCAGAAGTCGAAGTCGAAGTATAAGTCGCAGTCGAAGTCGAAGTATAAGTCGAAGTCGAAGTCGATTTCGAAGTCGAAGTATAAGTCGCAGTCGAAGTCAAAGTCGAAGTCATGTCGAAGTCGAAGACGAAATCGAAGTCGAAGTATAAGTCGCAGTCGAAGTCGAAGTATAAGTATAAGTCACAGTCCAAGTCGAAGTATAAGTCGCAGTCGAAGTCAAAGTCGAAGTCAAGTCGAAGTCCAAGTAGAATTCGAAGTCGAAAAGAACATATTGTGATAGGAACTAATAATAAAAAACCACGGCATGCGTCGCCAAGCCAGAAATCTGTTTTACGTGCGGCTATAGATGTTTCACATCAAAAATCAACTTTGTTGCTTGGAAGGCCCGTTAAATATTTATTTTATTCAATTTTTTAGTATATCTTGTTATAGCGGCAACAGAAATATATCATCTCCTAAAAACTTAACTGTCAGACTATCACGGTTCATGAGATACAGCCTGGTTGGACAGACTACTGAAAGACAGATAGCAGAGTCTTAGTAATAGCATCCCGTTTTACCCTTTAGTTACGGAACCCTAAAAACCAGCTATAGACATGAAGAACATTTAACGCTTGACAATACCAAAATAACAAGTGATATGCAATGTGAACATCAGTTACTTGTGTGTCGTTTTCATAAAAAAACACATAAAGCAAGCCAAGAAATATAATACATTATAGCATATTGAGTGTATTAGATTTCTAAAAGACTACCAGCGCCCTCTATGACCCGTAAATTAGTATTCATTTGTTTCTATGACATGACTGCCTCGTTGCGTGTTCAATAACTGGTAATGAAGCCTGGGTTCAAATCCCGGGTCAGACAAAACGTGTTTTTTTTAATTTTCTGTTAAGAAAATTTCTCAGTATCAACACGAAGTATGGGAGATGGCAGTATCAAAACCCCCTTGCATCGGAGCCCGTATAGCAGTAGATCATGTATTAGACCTCTTTCCGATCGTGTTGCTAGTCATCCTATCGGATTAAGAGAGTGGTGCAATAGAAAGTGTCCTGTGTTTGCGCACACAATTGTGCACTGAAATATGTCACGTGCAGATGACTAGTTTCCATTTAGAATGGACGCCGGGGTCAATATTTACCAGGAGTAACACAGTACAGGTGTAACGAGTTGTAGCTGGCTGATAAAAGTGCGGACGCATGGAAAAATAGGGTTTGTTCTCTTAAAACAATGTTAATACTTTTAACAAAAACTACAGTGACAAAACGGCTTGAAATTAAGTTGCTGTCAATTAACACGTTTATGTACAGTGTAATTTTAAATAAGAAAATAAATATTTAAAAAAAGGATTCCCACTTAATTTTCTGGAAATTATGTTTCTCAGTAGCTTGCCCGCCATGCACGGTAGAGTAAAAAAATGGACGATTCCGAACAAATGTAATATTATTATTTAATTTCGGGTATTTATATAATTTAACTGTCCATAGATTCGCAAGAATTTAATAGTTTTTTTTTATTTTTAACTTATTTATTTTTCTTATGATGACCAAGAGCTTTCCGCAAAATATTACCTTTATATGTTATACCTTTGTACGTTATACATGACAGAGAGCTATTAAGGTCTATAAACAAATAAAAAGATTTTTATTCACGTAGACTTTAAAAAATCACTTGTAAATCCTCAGAACATGTGTGTAGTAATAAAATTAAGTATACATAATTGTTTTTAGTTAGATAGATATTTAGGTACTATTACGCACTCGTAGGTTCTGCACATTAAAACTCCGAGATATTTTCCACACACAATATTTAATCGAACAGAATAACGTTCTCATCTACCGTCGTACAAAGAATGCCTCTTTAAATTTCTCCTACCCTATTTATATTTTTATCAGTGACAACCATTTGAAAGTCTGCTATGGATTATTAATAGTTTTAAGATGTTATATTATTATAGAATTATTATAGTAATAAAATGATAATCACTAATCAAATAAATAATCACAGTGTAAAAATAGTATTATAAGATAGCAGCTACGTCATAACCGTTGCGCGGCTATTGAGTACTTGATAACAGTACAATAATTTAAAGTCTCCACGCATGAACATTGTTTACAAATTTATTTGTGGTATTCTTAAATTTAAAAAACAGAGATAACAATAAAATTGGACTAATTTAAACATATAAAGTTAATTAAATTATAATCTAGCACATCTTTTGAAAAAACTTGGCTAGTGATAATAAGTTCATAGTGGTACTTAATATCGGTCAACAACGCCAGTATTTTTAACCTACCACAGTATCGATCGCTTTTAATCATACCCCAGGAAGGTAGATACCTTCTTACGCACCGAAGGTATCCGTACCTTTCTTGGACTTAAGTTTTTTATTTGTTTACTAACTACTTCTGAAAGGACCACAAAGTTTGTTTGTTAGGATTATTTAGGAAAACTATAGTAGTTAGGAACATTGTCCTATTTCTCCTGTAATATGTATTTAACAACTGTAACTATGTAATAATAGGTGTAATAATTGTTTGTTACTGTTTTGCATCATAAACTTTTTGAAGTATCCAAGTAAAGAGAAATTATACCTCGCATCTGCGTTCAAAAGTATTGTCCTACTAATATAATAAAGGCAAAAGTTTGTGAGTGTATGAGAGTGTATGTTTATAACTTCTCCACGTCGAAATGGCTTGAGCGATTTTAATAAAATTTGATATGGAGTTAGCTGACACCCTGGATTAACATATAGGCTATAATTTATAAAGTTTAACGCAGGTAACGTCGCGGGGCACACCTAGTGTTATAACAAGTGTAATAATTGTTTGTTACTGTTTTGCATCATTAACGTTTATGAGTATTCAAATAAAGAGGTCTTGTTGAGCCAGCAGTGGACATCTGTAGCATGATATGAAGATGATGATGAAATCAAGTGTTGTGAAAATCTCCTGAACTTCCATTGATTTTGAAATTGTTTTTACATACGAAGTTTATTTAGTTTTGCGAATCCTAGTGCCTGAAAAGTTCCCAGCAGTCAAAGTGCAATAAGCCCTCGGCCATAGTGAAGTGAGGACGTGGAAAAGATTTTATTTTCAATAATGTAGTTTACAGTTATCCTACTTTTTTTCTTACCTAGAGTGTTTTTTAAGCCTTACAACATGCATGGCATTCTTTGGAGACTGCCGATATCAATGAAAACTATTTTTTACACTTCTAATCTATTTTTATTCATTTATTAATTTTTGTACACCCAAAACAGACAATAAATTAATACAAGTACGAAGAAATGATGAGTACAAAGGTACTGCTTATTTCGCAAGAAATTTCTTGCAGCAGCCCCGCGACAAGAGAAAATTTAGAAATCCATAATAATGTGTGTAGGTCTATAATACACATACATACTAATAATTAATATACAACACGTAACGTAATCAATGCACACCCTCAAACATCCCAATTAAAATAATATGTAGTAATCATAATACATACAATGAATTTTTTGTTTAACATGTATATGCACTGTTATTTACTAACAGTTTCTTGGAATAAAGTTTATTTTTCTTTATTTTGTATTGTATGATGGAATTTGTATGAATACTAATAAACTACGATTTTAAAAGTATTTTTACTTTGACTTACGGTCCATTTCAATCTGTTTTGACTGTACAGGATTAATATCACAATAATTTCCGTAGTTTTAATTATTTATGGAATAAAATTACCTATATTAAAAATTATATAAATCGATTCAGTAAACGATTCTGAACAAACTATTTTCAGGATGTGCGTTAATTAAGTTACATGTTGTATATAAATACTTAAATACATATATTTAAATATGATATCCAATTTAAAGTTAACTTGAAAGATCGTCTTCACTTGTCTTTGGAAAGAGAGAATGGTTATACTGGTTCGTATATATGGCGGAAGAGAGTTCCACATCTAAATAATCTACAATATAATAGTTATACACATAATAGTTCATGGGAAGCGAGACGAGACGATGACACGAGTTCCACTCCTTTGTTCACCCAATAAGTACACATATACACAGTAGGTATACATATACTTCATGGTAAGCGTGACGTTACTGTGACACAAGTTCCATGATTTTTGTTCAACCCAAAGTTCTCAACTCGTCTAAAGAGGTTTTTACCTCAATAGAATACAAAATAAGTATCCCGCACCTCGACTCAGCGCGCTTACTAACGGGTGCATAATTTGTATGAAACAAAAATCGTTCTTCATTTGTTCTCCGTACAAATTTTAAGCGGCCCCGCACGGCGCCTGCCTATTCACTAATGTAGTAGAATTAATTGTTGAAAATAATGGAATCCAGTACGTACTACTTTCAGCGTTTATTATACCAATGGGGCAGAATTTAAACTCTGCAAGAGCAATGCCAAATGCTTTAAAAAAGTCGTTGATTATTTTTTACCACTGATTTTATATTTTTAACTCGTACTTAAGTCTCAAAAATAGGAAATCATAAATTTAATCGTCCGGCGGGTCTCGAACCTGCACGATCTACCAATCCGGGGTAGGCGCTTTGCATTAAGCTACACACGATACACACTAGCAGATCAAATTTAGGATTCCTTTGCTAACACCCTTCCGGGTTCTCCCGGCTTCGTACTTAAGTGTTTGAAGTCTTAATCAAAGTTCAATACGAAGAGATTTGATATGGTAAGATAAAGTTCATGCACGTAACAATAAAAATAAGTTATTTGTGTCTATGAAGTGCGTGTTTGGAAAGCGATTTCTCTAGTGTATATATTTTTCAGGCAAACAATAGACAACCAGCAAAATGACATTCACTGCAGGACAAGAGGGGCAGGCCTCCATTATCATACTACTATTATAAAGGCGAAAGTTTGAAAGTGTGTGAGTGTGTATGTTTGTTACTTCTTCACTTCTAAACGGCTGAAGCGATTTTAATGGAGTATAATTGGGTAATTGGGTATGGAGTTATCTGACACCCTGAATTAACACATAGGCTATAATTTATAAAGTTTAATGCGGGTAAAACTGCGGGGTACAGCTAGTGGAGGATATGCCATTAAAGCGACGCTTGGCAGACGCTTAGTCGATCGCAGTATGATGGGCATAGAACTCAGAGAGACGTCGCCACCCGCTCTCTGGTAGATATTTGCCATAACTTCTATGCCCTCCACAGAAAGAGATGGGATGGTAATATTGGCCGTCGTTAGCGACACAGAATAATATGTGGCAATACAAGGTCTCGACCAGGCAGCGGCCGAGAACTGAAAGACGCAGCGTGGGCAAGACATTCCACAAGTTGGACCGATGATTTTGTTAGGGTCACTGGAAGCCTTGGATGCGGGTAGATCAAGACCAGCAATTGTGGAGATATATTGGGGAGGCCTTTGTCCAGCAGTGGACGTCGTCCAGCTAATATGATGATGATGATGATACATCGATTGTTAGAATAGTCATGATGTGCTGAAATCATCCAATATCTGCTCACACTCATAAGTTACCAGTTAATGGGTACATTTCGTTGAACATTAATATCAGTACAAATCAACTCTATTCCACGTCAGCTGCAACTGATGCTAAAACTAACCGCTAGTAACGATTAGCTATAGCTGTTCCGTGCAGTTCAGATTGCATTCTAATGACTAACCTAACGATTAAACCTACTAATGAAGCCATAATTTTTGAATAATGTTGGACATCACTTTTGTATTATTTCAGGTTAATTTTAGCGCCTGCGCACACTACGTTTTTTTTTAAACGCGCCGTCGATGCGTGTTTTTGAAACGCGCGTCGACAGCGTGCTTTTATAATAATAATAACTGTTCACATAGTGCCTATTGTAATTTCCTCCACCGGTATAATACCTAAAATGCTGTCACATAGCCTTGAAATACTGGATATACCCAAATACATCATAATTTTATTACAAAACGCAACCATTTTAAACACGTGCCGTATCACTAGAAAGTTTTTAACATCTTCCACTATATCATCTTTCACAATTTCACTTGTCATGCTTGACCATGGTCCGTGTGGCAAGAAATTAACCCTTACAAAAGGGGTAAATTTAAAAAAAAATAATAACTATATCCTTGGACATTATTTACACACGGCCATCCGATCCCAAACTAAGTAGAGCTTGTACTATGGAAACCAGATAACTGATATACTACATATACTATTTTTCTTTTGTAAATACATACTTATATAGATAATTACACCCAGACTCAGGACAAACTGACATGTTCATGCACACAAATAACTGTCCTGGATGGGAATCGAACCCACGACCTCGGGCGTGAAAAGCAAGCCATTTGCCAACCAAGCCAACAGGCCCGTCATAATCCTACAGAGAAGTTTGTTTTTGTTTGTAAGGTTACTACAGGCCACGTCTGAATTGCGTGCGTATCGCGTCTGTATCGCTACTAACGCGCGTCAACGGCGCGTTTAAAAAACGTGGTCTACATAGGCCTTTAGACTTTACACGTGTGGGTTTCCGCCTAGAAAGAATAACAGGGCTACCACACCGCACTTACACGGCTACGGCTATTTTAATTTATAATTTTATAACAATCGGGAAAATCGTTACTGGTACTCAGAAGCCAAATAGTAACTGACAGAGGTTTAACCTTCTTAGTTTCTGGATTTCAGATGGCAATGCCTCGTATAATTCTAGTAGCTTAACAGGTTAATCCAGGAGCTGACTACAATAGAAATGGGGAGAAGGCAAGGCAGATTATCTGTTTATATTATACTAGCTGCACCCCGCGGTTTCACCCGCGTTAAACTATCTAAATTTTATACTATGTGTTTTTCGGGTATATAAGCTATATTACTACAAAGTTTCATAAAGATCCGTTTTGTAGTTTTTGCGAAAAAGAGTAACAAACGTCCATAAATCACAAAATTCTGAGCTTTTCAGAGATTCCGTGACGATCACTGGATACGGCACTCTTCTCACTGTGTAGGGAACACTTGACACTGCTTACTGTCAATTATCACTTGCACTTGTTCAGTTTTTTCTCTTATATCGCCTTCGAATTCAGTTAAATTAAAAGTCACTGTTCTGCTGTAACAGTCCGCTTATATACCCCTAAATTATTCTAAATTTTAAACACATCGTAAGTCAAGTTTAAGAGAGGTAGGGCATAGCGTTCATTCGCTCAAAGAGCAGCCCGACTGGGGAAGTACCTCCACGTTACAGAAGACATTCCTTAATAATATCATTAACCATTTTAATGTTGTGTTTCCGAGTGTGAGTAAGGTCGCGAGAGCTCATTGGGGTGGGGGTAAGGGTCAGCAAAACTTGTTTGCTGACTTTCAAAGGCCCGCAACGCACCCGCGACACCTCTGGTGTTGCGAGTGTCCATGGGCGGCGGTGATCACTTACCATCAGGTGACCCACTTGCTCGTTTGTCGTCCTCAGATATAAAAAAAAGTAATTTTTTGTTTCAAGAATCTTCGCCTATATGACAAATTAATCGTAATGCTTCTTTCCTTGTCTTCACTTATCTCTTTCTTTCCAATCATAAAACTATTAATAATGATATGACAGATGTGTCATATCATTATTAATGACCTGATGAGGTGCAACTGATGCCGATATTAACCCTTAACAGCTCAGTGATCAAATAATGTTATAGCTTGCCGACCTAATGCTTGATCATATTATTAATGGTGTTGTCATGTTGCATTTGTTTATTATCATGGTAGGCATCGCTTTGTCATATTACAGATCATTTTAATACTATACTGTATAACATTAGCAATGTGTACCCATAGGTACTATTTATGATGTATCTGTACACCGACAACTGTCCCTCTCAATATGTATTTTGTCCGATTCTTACTTTGGTTATCTGGAAGAGTTCACATTTTATGAAAACACCGCCCATTGTATTCTTTTCTTTTTTATGGTTTTCAGTGTTTTTATTTCTTACTAGCTGTGCCTCGCGGTTTTACCCGCGTTAAACTTTATAAATTATCACTGCTCCTCCCCCGTAGGTGATAGCGTAATAACATGTAGCCTATATGTTGACCCGACCTCGTAGTAATATTCATGCAAAATTTCAAGTAAATCTATGCAGTACTATTTGAGTTTAGCCCGGACATACATACAGACAAACCGACACACAGACAAAAATTCTAAAAACTATAATTTTGGCTTCGATATCGATTGTAGATCACGCCCCAAGTATCCTTTTAAAAAAATATTCCATGTACAGTTTTGACTTTCCTACGATTTTATTATATGTATAGATTCTTATTAGGACGACAAACGAGCTAGTAGTTCACTTGATGGTAAGTGATCTCCGCCACCCATGTACACTCGCAACACCAGAGAAGTCGCGAGTGCCTTTCCGGCCTTTAAGAGTCAGCAGACAAGTGTTGCTGACTCTTCCCGCCAATGAGCTCTGGCGACGTTACTCACATGCAGAAACATAACATTAAATTATTAATGTGATTATTAAGGAATGTCTTCTGTAAGGTTGAGGTACTTCCCCAGTCGGGCTGCTCATTAAGCGAATGAACGCTGTGCCCTCGAATTTACAACAAAGAGTTTATCTTTCTATCATTATGATTTTAACAAAGGATTTTCATGCATTTATCTGCATCAGTATGTATGTACGTGAAATTGTATCTCGAGACGGGATGGTTGGCGTGGTTGTTAGATACTGGCGTTTTACGCCGCAGGTCGTGGATTCGATTCCCAGGACAGATATTTGAGTGCATGAACATTTCTGTTTGTCTCGAGTCTGTGTGTTATTGTCTATATAAGTATGTTTTTACAAAAGAAAAGTAGTATAATATGTAGTATATCAGTTATCTGGTTTCCATAGTACTCACTCTGCTTAGTTTGGGATCAGATTGTTACGTGTGAGTAATGTTCCAGAATATTATATAAATAGTTACGAATCTATGCTAATTCTCATTTGTAACCAGCTAGCGGACATGCAGTGTTCTGCTGCATATTTGACATGAATATCAGAAGAAATTATCTATTCCACGTGAGGTGCAACTGATGTTAAAACTACCCCGTGTTACCTATCCGTTTCAATGTTACAACTTGGCGACCTAATCGTCGACAACACTATTATTTACGGCATTATTTTGAATTTGTGTATTATGATGTTGTTTATAGAGACATTTATACGTACAGACATATATGACGGGCCAGTTGGCGTGGTTGGCAAATGCTTGCATTTCACGCCGGAGGTGTGGGTTCGATTCCCACCCAGGACAGATATTTGTGTGCATGAACATGTCTGTTTGTCCTGAGTCTGGGTGTAATTATCTATATAAGTATATATTTACAAAAGAAAAGTATTATACTATGTAGTATATCCGTTATCTGGTTTCCATAATACAAGCTCTGCTTAGTTTGGGATCAGATGGCCGTGTGTAAATAATGTCCCAGAATATTATACATGAACATGTCACATGCACACAAATATCTGTTCTCGGTGGGAATCCAACCCACGACCTCTGGCGTGAAAAGCAAGCATTCGCCATGTTAATATTTAATATTCATAACAAAAAAGTTCAGGTGGTTCAAAATGTTAACTTCGTGATTTTGTATTTCATCGAGCAAAAGTCGTTAAAACATGTTTTGGGTTCGTTGATGTCCGTTAAAATATAATCAAGTTTGGCGTAAACATATGTTTCTAAATAAAATGAATCTCGAAATAATGTAAAAAAAAAATGCGGAAGATCACTAATTTCTCTGATGTCAGCGCCTCAATAGAAATATTGATCTAGAAACTTCTGAATACAGGACTTATTACAGCAGTAGTTTTTGAAGTACACAAAAGTTGTACTGCGATTTATTTCCGCTACTCTGCTGCCTTGTTTCTACTACAAAGAGGGGATGGTGTATTCAACCGCAGATATTTAAATTACAACGATAAACAAGATAGTAATAGGTATATATTATAAGTTTAACCTATGTTTTATCATGTTATTAAATTAACCGTTAACTGCTAGTGGCAGTGTAGTTGCCACCATATTTTGAACTCTCTTGGTTTGTAATAAGAATCAAAATCAATCAATTAGAAACATACCTACTAGTAGTTAAAGGGTTAGCCATAGAACAAAATGTCTAAGGTGAACAAGAATGATTTAGGCACTAAATTGCTTGGAAAGTCGCAAGAAACCCATTACAATTTCATTAATAGATCATAAACTCAAAAGAAGCCAGTTATACTCATTTTTCTTAAAAGTTATGTTAACGATAAATAAGAGATGATTTAAAAAGTAAAAATAATAAAAGGCTTTATTCAACATTAAAAACTATCAACAAATCATCAAGAGACTTTGCAGCTGGATAGATATTAGATTGGTGCCGCGTCCAGACTATGTGCCATATAATTGACACAATTACAATGTCCGACGTCCCTCTTGACATTTACAGTATAGATGTTGTATACAGCCTCTCTTCCAGGTAGATGATTATTAATAATCATGTACACAAAACCTGCCTGCTGTTAGCGTGGTTGGCAAATGCTTGCATTTTTCGTTTAAATAAAATAAAATAAAAAAGATTTTTATTCACGTAGACTTTAAAAAAGCGCTTGTAAATAGTCAGAACATGTTTGTAGTAATATAGTTGTATACATTATTATTTCTAGTAACATAGATATTTAGGTACACATTGTATGAAAACATTTATGAAATTTATTTTATTATAGCAATGATATTTAGCTAGCTCGTATCAAGTTATTATCAAGAAATTATGTTTAATTATCTAGTTTCGGAGGTCGTGGGCTAGATTCCCACCCAGGACAGATACTTGTGTACATGAACATGCCTGTTTGTCTCGAGTCTGGGTGTAATTATCTATATTAGTTTGTATTTACAAAAGAAAAATAGTTTATGTATGTAATAGTATATCACTTATCTGATTTCCATAGTACAAGCTCTGCTTAGTTTGGGATCAGATGGCCGCGTGTAAAGCATGTCCCAGGATATTCTTAAATATGCCTACATTATATTTTGCTTCTCAGTAGTATAAATGAGTTTGCTTTATTTGAAAGTACTACATGAACACAAAACCAAACAATTCAGTGTTAGCAATGACGTAACAGGGTTGTCAAACTCATTTTTAATAATCGGAAGTAGGATTAAATATCGGGTGAATGTGATGTAAAAAACAAATAAGTATTCACGTAAGCTTAAAACAACGTGCTTATAAATTCTGATAAAGACGTCAGCACATCCAGCTACCCCAATCTGTCAAATTTCTTTTATAGATTTTCGACTTTATCACAAAAGCATAAGGTTCACTTTCAATTGGGGAAATTTGACAGATTGGGGTAGCTTGATGTGCTGGCGTCTGTAGATATTATATCACTGTGCTGCACTGTCACCACTAGTCACCAGTTTAGCGCACCACGTCACTAGAACGAACATAAGTGCCGAACGACGGACTCAAAATGTCTCTACTACGCGGCTAATGAAGTTTTCATTTAAAAAAAAAGAAAATTCAATATTATTATTATGGCGGACCTTGTGTTTATAAGGAAGGTTCCGCTTTAATGCTACCACCGGATCCAATGCGCCCCACCTGAGAAGATCCAGCGTAACAAACTCAGTATGTGTCTCTACTACCGATTTCAACACGGCCCTGTTAAGACGCTCCGGCGAAACATACTCAATGGGGCATATATTCTGCAGTATCTGTCTCTGTAACGTCTGCACGTTTTATAGGTTAGGTTGCAGATAGATGAGGTCGATAATATAATAAGAAGTTACCTATAAAATCAAGTATTTTCCTAAGTTCTCCAATCTTAATATGGTTGGTAATGTGTGGTGTCCAATAAGGTTAAATACACCTAATTCCTAGAGGATTTATATATTCATCAAACTCACATAAAGTTTGCAGGTATTGCCACACCTGCAAATTGGGGTAACGTACTGTTGGGTAATGTCTAATTGTTTGTGTTTCATCATGGCAACATTAAACGATTATCGCATTTTATTCTAAAATTAGATACTAGAATAATTATTACACTCTTACCCTTGTTCAAAAATCTTGAAAGTTAATGAATTATTTATATTTTATGCTAAGAATAATTTATGGCCGTAGGTAGTTTTTGTTTCTTCCAGACATTTGATGATAGCCTTTGAATGCCCTTTATATTTTATAAATAAAGCTGGGAGATAAATTTATGGTGAGACTAAACAACTAACCTAATCATTTTTGAATATTTTATTAAATCATAGTTATTATTATTAACTATGATTTCTTATTATTTTTAGCATTTTAAACATATAAACAATTTTTCAGACATCTTTAAAATGAATTGTATAAATTTGAGTGCGGGTGGGAATCGAACCCACGACCACGATGTATCCGGCCTCATGTGCGTTAACCGCTTCGCCACCGCACGTGGTACTGACACTTCGAATTTATACAATCCATTCGATATATTTTATTAACGCATTTAAGGCGCTTTAACCTAATCATAATAATATGGGTAGCTGTTAACCCAGAGTCAGAGTTTTACGAACCACCCAGTAGGCTTCTGACATGGCTTAACAACTGTTGTTTAACGACAACAACCAGGATCAAAAGATTAATGGCCCTTCGAAGTACGGAGACAATCATAAGTTCTACCACGTTGAGGGTCTCCCGTCTGTAGACTAACCGCGTGCCTAGGTGCTTTACCACGCCGTTAACTTTTGCATCGGTGAGTTCAACTGGCAATTGCGCCTTGTTAATATGAATGATGTATTAATTACCAAATAAAAACATCATTCACATAAAAATTTGGTGAATAATGGCGAAATGGATTTCTTCAAAATACATAATTATATTAGATATCTTATACTTGACTTAGCAATTTTAAGAAAATATGTAAATCCAATACTATCTGCTATATCAATTTTATGAAAAAACCTACTTGGCTGTTGTCAGCCTCTTAAAAGTGAGAATCAATTTTGATGGATAACATTGTAAGTATAACAACCAAACCAATGCAAGAAAAAAATATAATTTCAAACGGTGGAGAAAAACATTTTGTGATAAATTCAGCCGTTAAAATATCAACGATATCCATTGAACCATACAGACTTTACTTACTGTTACAGCCTTATTTGCATCGGTAGTTTAAGATAAGTACCTGAAAACAAACAAAATACATTCGATTACTATATTTATTATCTAGTCTAGTCCTAATATAAACTAATATTTATAGTGGACAACATTCTCCGATCAAATCGGAGACGTACTTAAGAAAGGTCAGGTCAGGAGTACCCTAAACCGGCGAGCATGTATGAAGAATATTATGTCAGTAAACGAAGCGAAAGAGGTATGCAAGGATCTTAACAAATGGAAGTCCGTTGTCTCTGCCTACCCCTCTGGGAAACAGGCGTGAGTCTATGTATGTATGTATGTATTTATAGTGGATATACTTGAAAATACAGAAACAATTTTGGAAATACGATTTTTCATCTTAAGATTATTGCGATATTTACAATATACAATAATGTAACCCAAGATATCATGTATTAGCCTATAAAAGGTATATACATTCTAACTTATAATACTTAATATTCGAGTAAACTTGATGGTCTATTTTTAGCACAGAGAATAAACAATATGGCAACGCTGCCAGAATTCTGGGCTCTATAAATAAATTAATAATACCCTTTGATGGCCATGCGTAGCGTCTACTCGATTGCCTATTGTTTAGTTTAGTTTATATTAGTATTTTAAACGAAAATCATTGTATTATACGAGTATATCAAAATTTGAATTTTGGTTTCTTAAAATTAATTAGGTTTTCGGCAGGATACATTTTCAAATACAACAACATCGAAAATTATATTAGTCTTTTATAAATTCACGTTCCAGGTAAATCTTACTTGAAATACGATTTCATCTTTTTATCTACCCTTCCACGCGAAACCGGGGTGGTTCACTAGTTTATAAATAAAAGACGACGCTCTCACTAGGGAAGTAATACTTGTACAACGGGGACTCTTTTTTTTGTTTAAAATGACGACGCCCGCACTAGGGAATCTAATACCTGTGTCGCGGGGTACTTTACAAACATATAATAGACGGACACAAATTACATCCAGACAGAACAACTATTTATGAGTCACACAGATAGTTGTCCGGCGCGGGACTGGAACCCGCGACACGAATCGGCGAGGTGCCTGGCTTAGCCGCTGCGCCACACGTGCAGTCGTATATAGTAATAGTCTCTAGACTGAGTACAAGTATTTATAGGTCATACAAATAGTTGTTTTGTACGAGCTTTTAAGTCTCCGTGAGATCTTGGGCATTACATGGCAAGATAGGGTCACTAACGAGAGAGTTCTAGAAATAGCACAGCTACCTAACCTGACAGCGTTTCTTAAACAGAAGCATTTACGTTGGTTGGGGCATGTGCACAGAATGGATCCCACGCGAATACCACGATGTGTTCTGTTGGGTGCGGTAGCTAATGCGAAGCGCGATGTCGGTAGACCTCTGCTTCGCTTTAAAGACTGCACCAAGCGGGATATGGCCGCTTTTAAAATTGACCACTGTAGCTGAGAAAAGTTCGCTGAAAATAGAGTTGAATGGCGCAAACGTGTAGTGGAGGGTCGTCAGATCTGTGACGAAGCCTGGTTCGGAGTACTTGCTGATAAGGGACAGAAGCGACATGAAAGCGGGTCGGCACCAACCACCGCAAAATTCTCTTGTCAGGCCTGTGGCAGGCCATGTCGCTCTCGCATCGGTTTGTTTAGCCACCAAAAAAAATGTCTCTCAGACAATGCGCCGTAAATCGTCTGTAACAGACGCAAAGGCCATATATACGAGCTTTTAGCCGAGTGCTTTTCGGCCTAAAAATAATAACAGGGCCACCCCATACCATCCCATGGGTGTCCTAAACGGCGACTAAGGGATACACCAGGCTGATATCTCGGCTGATATCTCAGGCAGCAGAGCCTCCTGTGTACCACTAACTGTACTCGCTACCACCTAACTGCGGTGGTATCTACAACTCGCATGTAAAGCGCGCTGACGACGGTAAACCTCTCCAAATGACAACGTTATAGATACCTTTCGGGGAGGCCTATGTCCACCAGTGAAAGATATCAGGCTGATAATGTGTATGAGCATTGATTCCGAAACACGAGTTAATAGCGATTTGACCACCAGAACCACTGCATCACACGTGCAGTAAGTTCTTTTTTAACTTGACCTTAAAAAATATAATGAATTGGTAAAATAAATGCTGACAACTAATAAATAAAAATAATAATGTTCTCCTAGCCGAATTTCAGCCACGACGGCCAGTCTCAATAGAGATTAGCCATCTGTGCAGGACTTATTATAGAACACAAGTGTGTGCGCAAACACAGGAGCATTTTTCATTACATTACTCTCATGATCCGATGGGACTCCTAGCGACACGACTGGAAAGAAGTCAAGTACAGGACCGATGCTCAGCAGGGTACGTACTCTCCGAGGCACGGGGTATAATACCGCCAACTCCTCGCTCGGGCTGATGCTGAGAAAATTTTCTTTTAACAGAAATATCCCAAAATCACTTATAGCCCGAGCGGGATTTGAACCCAGGACCTCGTTCTCTGCAGGTGTACACGCTACCGCTAGACCAACGAGGCAGTCAAACAAGTTTAATATCAAAGCCATTTATTAAAAAGTACTTACAAAGAACGGTGTTTCTGAAAATACCTAGTACATAAAAGATGGTGAAAAATATAACTCGTACATTGTCCGTGTTCCAGCACCTACCAGAGTACACTAAACGTGGCAATATAATCCTTATAAATTTCACCGAGTGTGCTTTATTAACTCCCATATATTACATAAGCACTTCTAGTGATATAGAACCTTTTCTACCTATAACATCAGGTGCATTACACTAAGTCATTACTTACTTATCGTATGGGCAGTGGTTACCCCAGTATCAGAGTTGTCCAAGCCGCCCATTAGGCCTCTGACATGGCTAAACGACTGTTGCCTAAAGGTTAAAACCGGGACCGATAGCTCACAGTTTCCCTTCGAAGCACGGATATGCTCAAAAATTTCAAGACTTTTTATTTCTAATCTAATCTAATCACCAACAAAAAGTGATTTGGAAAATTACTGTTAAGAAAAAACCCAAAGTCCAAACAAACCAAACCTAAAGGGGTTAACATGCTAACTGTACCATCTCAGTATATATATGAAAACCTACCTACTATATGTGCATAAGAATATCGATTCCTTCTGTAAAAGGAGCGATACACATAATGTAAATACTAGATATAAGAATAATCTCCTATTGCATATTACCCGTCTCCATAAAATAAGTAACTCTTTTATGGGACAATGTATAAGATTCTATAACAAACTTCCCAATGATATTAGAGAATTGTCTACGAATATGTTTAAAAGAATTATTAAAGCCAAATTGTGTAGCAGGGCACAATACAAAATTTCAGATTGTTTAAGTGATAAGAGTGCTTGTGATTGAGTTGTTCTGAGTCAACACACATTATTGTAATTAATCTTAAGTATATTTTATTTTAAAAAAAGATTCTTACTGAATTTATCTGGCAGTGTTTCTCAGTAGCTGCCACGTCATACTCTGCATGAAAGGGTAAAAAAAATAGGACGAATCCACATTTGTGTAAAATTTTTACGGAATAAATAATTTTTGACTTTTTTTTCACCACACTCCCGTGCCTCGGAGAGCACATAAAGCCGTCAGTCCTGTACCTGACCTCTTTCTAGTCGTAATAGTCATCCCATCGGATCATGAGAGTGATGGAATAGAAAGTGTTTGCGCACACACTTGTGCCCTATAATTAGATGACCCGCGCACATTATTATGTCATACAAAAATATTGTTTGAAAATCTATGAAAGATTACGAGTACATTCAATATATCTGTAATCCTTCATAGATCTTAATATTCATTATATACTTTCACAAAAGTAGAACGGGCAGCTTGTTTATTGGGGTAGGTCCCACCCACATTACGCTCACTGTTACTCGTGTACACCAGCCAACAATGGCACACAATGAAAAGACTCCAAGCATTGTTACTCAGTTCACGAGGAAAACTAAACAAAATGAATTTTAACCCTTTCATGTTTTTTAAATTCTTATATTTTTAGGTACAATACATGTTTGCGTATATAATCTTAGTTTAATATTCGACTTACTCGATGAAGAAATGGAGGGCTCCTGTTGAAGCACATCTATACATATAATAAAATCGTACGAAAGTCAAAACTGTACATTGAATATTTTTTTAAAAGGATACTTGGCGCGTGATTTACAATCGATATCGAAGCCAAAAATATAGTGTTTGGAATTTTTGTCTGTTTATCTGTTTGTCTGAATGTATGTCCGGGCAAAACTCAAAAAGAATTGCATGGATATACTTAACATTTTGTATGAATCTTACTAAGAGGTCGGGTCAACATATAGGCTACATATAATCACATTATCGCCTACGGGGGAGGCGCTGTGATAATTTATAAAGCCTAACGCGGGTAAAACCGCGGGGCACAGCTAGTAGGTATACAATAAATTTGCAAAGGATTACTAAGTTAAGTTTCTACAATTATGTAGAAACTTAACTTAGTAATCCTTTGTAGATTACATCATATTAGCTGAAGAAAGTCCACTGCTGAACATAGGCTCCCCCAAGGATCTCCACAAAATTGTACTCGTTCGATCGCCGCGCCGGTTCACCTTGTAGGAGGCCTATCCAAAAAAGACATCTTGCGCTCGTCCGTCGTGCTTCCCAGCGGCCGTTGATTCTATGAATGAGTTATGTGCCACACTGCCACTTCAGTTAGTTAATTCTTTGGGCTCTATCAGCTATTCTGGTTCGCCAACGGATTTGGATAATAAAATAAAATAATAAATAAACTAAAAAGGTTTTTATTCACGTAAACTTTAAAAAAGCGCTTGTAAATAGTCAGAACATGTTTGTAGTATTATAGTTGTATACATTATTATTTCTAGTAACATAGATATTTAGGTACACATTGTATTGATAGTATTAAAACATTAATAAAATTAATTTTATAACAGCAATGATATTTAGCTAGCTCGTGATGATGTGGTCCCGGCCGATTTCGGCCACGGCGACCGCTTCTTCTCCTACTGTAGCCGACGTTCGTGTGCTCGCATGTGACTTATGTAGCCAATTTTATGTGAAAAAATCCTCACACATTGCGGGCATGTGAGCACACCATTGTCATAATTATAATTGATCGCCGCAGGTGGTCTGGCTTTCAATTCATCCCGCTTGGTATCCAGCTCAGCGCGCCTTCCAGACTCGAAACAGTCGACTTTGGCCTGGACTAAAGTCCGCCATTCTGACCGTTTGTCTGCCCGCTGTTCCCATTGCGAGGGCTCTACGCTACAGTTCTTCATGTGGCGCTTAAGCACATCTTTATACCTGAGGAGTTGTCCGCCATGCTTTCGCTTGCCCTCCTCAAGTTCCGAGTAGAAGATGCGCTTAGCCACTCGCTGCTCTGCCATGCGTGACACATGTCCGCACCACCGAAGCTGTCGCCGCATGAGATAAGCCTCAATTCCATTAACATTGGCTCTTCGCAGCACTTCTGTGTTCCGTATATAATCAGACCATCGGATGTTCATGATCTTGCGTAGACATCTGAGGTGGAAGCGGTCGATCATTCGGATGTGCTGGCGGTAAACAGTCCACGTTTCGGCAGAGTATAGAATGGTAGGCAGCACGACTGCCAGGTAGACCGAGATCTTGGTCGCCAGTTTTAGGTCATGTGAGCGAAAGACCTTGGTATCCAGTTTACCGAATGCTGCAGCTGCAGCATTGATTCTGCTGTTTATCTCAGCATCAAGGTCGCACTTGGATGTTACAGTGCTCCCCAGGTAGCGAAACTTATCGACCTGCCTTAGCTCGTCCTCCCCGAGTTTTATGTTCAGCGCCTCATGACCGTGAGTATCTAGTAACATCACTTCCGTCTTTTTGACGCTGACTTTTAGACCAAATTTTCGGCAAGACTCGTGGAATTCGGACATAAGGTTCTGCAGACCTTCTGGGGATTCCGCTACGAAACATAAGTCATCGGCGTACATGATCTCGGTAACTACAGCGTGTGATACCTTTGTGCGGGCCCTGAGCCTCGCAAGATTGAAAAGGTTGCCATCGGTGCGGAAACGAATTCGGACACCTTCTGAAGAAGTTCGTAAGACATCATTGACTACAACTGCAAAGTACAGTGTGGGCGTCAATACGCACCCTTGCTTCACCCCACAGGTAACGGGAAAGAAGTGAGACTGTTCGTCGTTGAGAGCGACACAACACTCCATGTTGTCGTGCTGGAGTCTAAGTAGTCTTACAAACTTCTCCGTGCATCCCAATCTTTCCAACACCATCCACAGTGCTACTCGAGGCACGCTGTCAAACGCCTTCTCCAGGTCTACGAAACAGAGATATAATGAGCGACCCTGTTCTCTGCTTTTTTCTTGGAGTTGGCGCAGTGAGAAGATGGCCTCACAGGTGCCTCGTTCAGGTCGAAATCCAAACTGTGTTTCAGGCAGGAGCTTTTCCGAAAGATTTATAAGGCGGTTTAAAAGAACTCTGGCAAAAACTTTTCCTGGGGCTGATAAAAGCGAAATACCGCGGTAGGAGTCACAGTCAGAGCGATCTCCCTTGCTCTTATATAAAGCCCTAATGCGAGAAACTTTAAAAGTTGAAGGGACCTGTTCTTTCTCCCACATAAGAACAAAGAATTTCCATATAGCCGAATGCAATTCCTCACCACCATATTTAAGTAGCTCTCCTGGTATAAAATCAATGCCAACCGCGCGGTTATTTTGTTGTTGTTTTAAAGCAAGAACAACCTCGTCAAGTGACAGGGGCTCATCCAGCTCGATGGCTGTAGGAAGTTGAGTAAGAGAACAAACGTGTTCCCAGTCAGTTGAACGGGCCACGTTCAGCAGAGTGTTGAAGTGTTCTGCCCATCGCTCAAGTACTTCCTCCTTGCTTTTTAGAAGGCCTTCACCATTTGCAGGTTTTAGAGGCACTTTTGCAACAGAGGTCGTACCTGTCAACTTTCTCACCTCGCAATAAAACTCCCCGAGCTGGTTTGTGTCAGCGAGCCACTGCATGTGACGTGCTTTCTCTTGCCACCACTTATCTTTTATCTCCCTCGTTTTTCGACGCAGCTCCAGGTCACTTCGCCGTATCTCCGCAACACCTGCGCTGTTGTGCGTACCACTGTATTGCCTAAGGAGTTTGCGGTGTGTGTCGATTGCACTAGCCAGGACTCCATCATTCTCATCAAACCAATCCTCGTTGTGACGGATTTTTAGACCCAAGGCAATTTTGGCGGTGTCTAAGATATGAGAAGATAGGGTCAGCCATGCGCTTTCCACATCACCACCCCCAATGCTCGTAGACAATACAGCGGTATTTAGAGCTTCGGCATAGCTCTCTCTCGTCTTACGATCGTTCAGCCTTACCACGTTCAGACACGCAGGCTTAGATCTACCGGATCTGTAAGGACGTCGGAGGCGGAGGCGCAGCTTAGCGACAACAAGCTGGTGGTCAGTCCAGCAGTGAGCACCACGCATGACACGGGTGAAAAGGACCTGGGAAATATCTTTTTGCCGCACTATTGCGTAGTCTATCAGATGCCAATGCTTGGACCTTGGGTGCATCCACGTGGTTTTGTACTTGGCGGGAAGTCTGAACATGGTGTTCATGACCGCTAGTTGGTACTGTGCACATAAACTGAGCAGCAGCTGACCATTTTGGTTTATGCTGCCAACACCGTGTCTACCCAAGACTTTAGGCCACGCTTCGTGATCTTGACCTACTCTGGCGTTAAAGTCTCCAAGCAAAAGTATCTGTTCAGATGGACGTACTCTCTCAATGCAGCATGTCAATTCTTCGTAGAATTTTTCCTTGATGTCATCAGATTTGTCAAGCGTAGGGGCGTAGACACTGATGACATTAAGAAAATTGTTATCGTCCAGGTGAAGGCGCAATGTGGACACGCGGTCCGAGATGTGCACCGGACACTCTTGTAATTGCCTTACAAGTTGATTCTTGATCGCAAATCCAACGCCCGACCGTCTTGGTTCTGAGGCAGCAAGACCTTTCCAAAAGAAAGTGTATCCCCCGCCGTGTTCCACCAATTCTCCCTCCTCCGCAAGATGTGTTTCACTGAGGGCAGCCACATCGACATTATAGCGAAGGAGTTCCCGAGAAACAATGGCGGTTTTCCGTTCGGGACAGGCGCTGTCATCACGATCGAGAAGGGTTCGCACGTTCCACGCACCGAAGGTCATGTCAGATGATCTATTTGTTTTTATGTTTTTGTGGCGTCGACCGCGATTAGAAGATGCGGAGGCAGCCGCGGTTACTACCCTCCTCGAAGGTTGGGGCGAGCATTTGTTTAGGGCACCTTTTCTAGCCCTCTCCCCGGCTAAGCGAGGAAAGCAGTGCCTCCCTTAATAGGGCTGCTTTGTCACTCCGGGTGCTGCCGAAAATTCTCTGTCTCCCCAGTGCAGAGAAAAAGCGACCACGATGCTCTAAGAGCACCCCCAGAGCCGCCTATGTGCAAGCCTCAGACAAAGCCCGATCTGCATCAAATCAAGCCTCTCTACCTCAGCCCATCGCCACAGGACTTAACTACATCGGAGTCCATTTGATGAAGCAGTCATTTGCGCAGGAGTATTTTTAGTGCATAAGTGGGCGCGCGACCACAGATGCCCTCTCTCGTCCTCACCCCCCGTGGCCCAGTGGAACGGAGACCGCTACGACTGGCGGAGGGTTCAGATGCAGTATCTGGCCAGCAGTCACCTTGACCTCGACTGCTGCCCTTGGCCGTCAACGTTGCCTTGCTAACCCGCCGGATCCGCCAATTTCCTGTGCTTATCAGCATGGACTGCCTTTTCAGCCGAGCTAGACTTCATCGACGATGCAGGAGGTTTCCGCAAGATACGTCGGCTGGTCACTGTCGCGTTCCGGATTGCATCCTACTTGCGCCTGCGGAGTGACCGTTTCCGGGTTTAATTTTGGAGTTTTCCTTCTCCTAGATGGATTGCAGACCAGTGCTATGACGTCCATCTCGCCAATTCTATCGAAGGCCTCTGCTGAATCCTTTGATTCTAGAGCCCCCCGATAGAGGCAGTTTAAGGTCATACCCGGGACCCAAGCTAGCTCGTATCAAGTTATTGTCAAGAGATTATGTTTCAGTTTAATTATCTAGTTTAAGTCTAATTATCTAGTTTAAGTCTAATATTTGTAATACATATTGGCAATGCTTCTGTCTATATTAAGGTGACATTATTATGATCTCGGAGGAATACTCAGAGCATATTATTATCCTCCTCCATTGCTCTTGGGGTAACCTTGAGCTTTCTTATGAGTCTGCCTAAGAAAATATGTAAGATAATTTCAGTTTATAGGAAAAGAATACTTGAGTAAATTACTTTTTACTTAAATAGAGAAAAAAAAAATTGAAAATCTAAATCAGGCATGATGAAATTACTGGTTTAAAAACATATGACCGAAATCCAACTCTAAATACTAAATTGGTAATCTTATTTCAATGTACCATCTTAAAAGCATTTTTTATCCAGTATTTACTATTATCCATACTATCCAATTTTCACACAAAATTACGTGTCATATTTATACAAATAATATTTTAACAGTCTGCTGCTAAAAAGGCTGTGAGTATAGCATAAGAAAGCGTCTATTCATTTGTTACCGTATTACCTTCAAGGTCTTCAATTTTTTTTTTATTTGTAGATTTCTTTTTTTAAAGTCAATATAAAGTCAATATTCACTTTGGTGCCTTTTAAATTGAAATTTCGGTGTATTAGATTTGTGGGTCAAACGTTACTTCAGTGGATTAGGTTTGACCGTTGGGCAGCGTTAAACGGTAGCAACATTTAAGTGAGACAAGGCTCCCTATTACAGAACAAAAACCCACTAAGGCCCAAGACAGACGGACCGCATTTCAACTGCAACTGCACGCCGACTGCAATTGAACTGCAATCGGACTGCGCGTTTGTTCCATTGCAGACGTGTCAACTGCATTCAAACTGCACTTGAACTGCAATTTGCGGTTGAATTGCAGTTGAAATGCGGTCCGTCTGTGTAGAGCCTACCATCTACGCTAACCGGCCCGTCATATCGATACATATTTATAGACTCTTGGAACACATTTAGCATCACTTACGCGTTTGCGAGCTCTGGCTACACCTAGTACCTATTTACACTCAAGATTACCATTTATTCTTATTCTTAAATAATAAAAGCAAGATTACCATACCAGATCACCACATTAATAGCGCTCTTAGGCTCTACACAGATGGACCGCATTTCAACTGCAATTCAACCGCAAATTGCAGTTCAAGTGCAGTTTGAATGCAGTTGACACGTGTGCAATGGAACAAACGCGCAGTCCGATTGCAGTTCAATTGCAGTCGGCGTGCAGTTGCAGTTGAAATGCGGTCCATCTGTCTTGGGCCGTAGATACGTTTGCCTTTCACGCCACAGGTCGTGGGTTCGATTCCTATCCAGATGAGATTCTTTTTTTTTTTATTTATATAAGGTCGGTTTTTAACAACTCAGGTCATTAACGACCACCATATTGGCAGCATATATTATTTCAGTATTTACATAATTAAATTAACTTATACTTACATATTGATAATTCTTAAATAGGTTAGGTTTGCATGAATGTGTCTGTTTATCCTGAGTCTTGGTGTAACTATCTATATAAGTATGTATTTACAGAGGAAAAGTAATAATTGAAGTATATCAGTTATCTGGTTCCCATAGTTTGTACTATGGCCGTGTGTAACTAATATCCTAGGATATTATTTTTTATTTATTGTGCCCGTAAGACAATCACACAACTACTCGTAACTGTTCTCCGCCATATTACCAATTTGTGTAGCATATGACTGTGTTCATTCAGTGTGTAAGTTAGCTCATATTTGCGTAGCATATTATTATGTGGTCATCCAGTGTGTAAGTTAGCTCACATTTCAGTAGCATATGTGGTCATTCAGTGTTTAAGTTAGCTCACATTTGTGTAGCATATATATTCATTCAGTGTATAAATTAGCTCACATTGTGTAGCATATGTGGTCATTAAGTGTCTAGGTTAGCTCACATTCGTGTATTATATGTGGTCATTCAGTGTCATTACTGCCTCGTTGGTACAGACGCAGCACATCCAGCTACCCCAATCTGTCAAATTTCTTTTATAGATTTTAACTTTATTACATAAGCATAAGCTTCACTTTCAATTGGGGAAATTTGACAGATTGGGGTAGCTTGATGTGCTGGCGTCTGTACAACGGTAGCGTGTTCAACCACAGTATAGCCAGGCTAAAAATAAAGTTATATTATATTAGTTTGGTACCTGTAAAGAAAGTTTCTCAGTACCAGCTCGGAGTCTGAAGTTGGCAACATACTCGCCAATATAGACTTTTACTTGAGTAAGCTTTGTATTCTTTCACAAGAATAAACGAAACACAATGTAAATCCTACAACTGTTTTCTAGTATACTTAAAGTACTTAGTGGGCGTCCCTTTGATCTTTTATAACAGCTAGTACAGTGGTCAAGATTTAAATAAACTTTGTTAGTTACTACCCAATATTGAAACGTTTTACTAGATAATTAAACTAGATAATTAAACATAATCTCTTGACAATAACTTGATACGAGCTAGCTAAATATCAATGCTATAATAAAATAAATTTTATAAATGTTTTCATACAATGTGTACCTAAATATCTATGTTACTAGAAATAATAATGTATACAACTATATTACTACAAACATGTTCTGACTATTTACAAGCACTTTTTTAAAGTCTACGTGAATAAAAACCTTTTTTACTTTATTTTATTTCATTTTACATTTGCGAGCTATGTTATTTTTTATAAGTGCTGCTATTGTACTATGTTTAATCGGTGTACTATACCAAATTATTGAATATCAATTGTACCACTATGTATTGCGTGCCACGATAGCGACTGCCGAGTGCCAGAAACAAATATATAATACTAGCTGTGCCCCGCGGTTTTACCCGCGTTAAATTTTATAAATTATCATAGCTCCTCCCCCGTAGGTGATAGCGTGATAATATGTAGCCTATAAGTTGACCCGACTTTTAGAAATATTCAAGCAAAATTTGAAGTAAATCCATGCAGTACTTTTTGAGTTTACCCCGGACATACATACAGACAAACAGACACACAGACAAAATTCTTAAAAACTATATTTTTGGCTTCGATATCTATTGTAGATTGCGCCACAAATATCCTTTAAAAAAAATTCAATGTACAGTTTTGACTTTCCTACGATTTTATTATACGTATAGATAATGAAAATTCTAGAACTTAGGCATTAAATATTGCAATGGTTTATCTTGAGATACGATTGTTTAGATTTCAATACGGGTTAGTATATACGGCTACACATCAAGCTATACATTTCCAGTATAAGCTGATCTCCATACATATATATATATATATATAATAGGATTTCCATACAATGACAGGTCAGCTAATATTGGAAATGTATAGCTTGATATGTAGCCGTGTGTACACTGTAGTCATTACCTGTAAGTTAATTTATGTTATGCTATTTCTCCGGTGTTTGTGAATCGGTTTTGATAATTATTCCATTAATTAACTATAAATCTTCAATACTATCTAGGCACAGTACACCACTTATTTGCAATGCTACGTATTGCATCCTTAATGAACTAATTGAAATTATTTAATACGTCTTGGCAGGGTTGAAAGCCCGTCTTGAAGGAACCGGAATCTACCAAAAAAAAACCGGCAATCTAGCAATATTTGCGCGAATCCCTTTTCTAGCTGTAGACATCTTTCAGCTGTAATGGTAATAATTATGGTGCAAAATAGGTATTTAGTTTCATTTTTACTTTGGTTGTGTTCTCAAGCGATACATTAAAAAAAGTATAGTTTAACTCTGTGTCCTCTTCAAATTATTAATGTCCTTATTAATAAGGACTATTTTTGTTCTTTAATTTCTGAAGTCGTTTATAAAAGACACATAATCTGCACAATAATTCCAACGATCGTCAATCAGAGCGGGGCTTAGCGTAACCGCCTTCTGTTAAAGATTAGCGTCAAATTGGGAAATAAAGAGGGCGTACTACAAGGGCTGGAAAGTCTTGGAACATGTTTACATGCGTTTGACTTGGGCGGGTTCTTTGGAAATGTAAATAATGTCCTCGCGACCAAATTTCGACCACGGCGGCCAGTCTCAATGGAGACTAGCCAATTGCGCAGGACATATTATATAGTGCACAAGTGTGTGCGCAAACTTCACGCACTTTCAATTCCGTCACTCTGATGATCCGATGGGACGATTAGTGACACGATTGGAAAGAGGTCAGGTACAGGATCGACGGCTTTACGTACTCTCCGAGACTCAGGGGTGTAATTCCGCTAACTTCCAGACTTCGGGCTGACACTAAGAATTTTTTTTACGGAAAAGCCCCAAAATCACTTTTTGGCCCGAACCGGGATTTGAATCCAGGACCTCATTATATGCGGTTGAAAACACTACCGCTAGACCAAAGAGGCAGTTGGAAAGGTTAATATAGTTACGTAAAAGCTAGAAGCAGCAACAAAGGATTTCGGAATATTGCGCGCGCAGAATTGAATTGTTGAGTTTGTGTTTTTGATTGTGAACCCTTGACAACTCAAGACAAGACTTATACGTTTGCTTTTGCCTGTGTGAATATCAGTGACTTGTGTATTTAGTTGAAGTTTATGTTTGCTTTTATGTTGTAATTATATCTGTATGTGTATTTGTAACCATCAGTCTATGGTACCAATAGTGGCTAGCAAACAGAGTCAAATAAATCCATACGGTTTTTAAGATAAAGGAGCCAGGGGGGCTACCGGCTATGTTGCCGAACATCGGGATAGTAATCGGCGTTCACATAAATAAAGGTTAAAAATGACATAATCAATCGTTAAATCGGCTTCGACGTTGAAAATCTATTCCGGACCATTTATGACGGTCATGTGCTTATGGAAACGATTTAACGATTGATTAAGTAATTTTTAACCTTTATTAATTTGAACGCCGATTACTATCCCGATGTTCGGTAGCCCCCCAGGGGGACGCCTATCACCGTGATCGTGATCGGCGTTCAAATAGATGAAAGTTGAATTTACTATATAATTCGTTCAATCGGCTTCAACGTTGAAAATAGATTCCGGGCCATTTATGACGTCACAATATGTGCTCATGGGAGCTGATTCAACGAATGATTTAGTCATTTTTGACCTTCATATATTTGAACGCCGATCATACGATGATCGATGACTTAGGCGGTAGCCCCCCTGGTTACGAAACTGATCGTCTCTAGTTCTGGCTACCTGGTTATTATTCGATGAACTAGTGAAAGTTTCTTAGGATAACCGAATAAGTAACTTAAGTTAGTACGTACGTAATAAACACAATTATTTGTAATGTGTCTGGGAGTAAGTTATCTTGATATGAAGAATGAAGAATATGTATGTATTTAGAAATATATAAGTATGGTTATCAGTTGTCTGGTTTCTATAGTACATGCTCTATCTAGTTTAGGATCAGATGCCAATGTGTTACTTGTCCCAAGATCCAAGATATTAATTATTATTTATTGAATGCTGGTGATTTTGTCTTTAATTTAATTTATTACATCTCTCTCTCTCTAATAGGTATAGCTCGTATGAAAATAAAAGGGCATCCATAAACTGCCAAACGACTAAAACTGCTGATTATTAAAACTGGGCGCATAATTGGTCGACAATGCACCCAGTTGTGGCAATGTGACGATTATTGTTCCTCAGTATTCTGCGCCAAAACTAAACTAAGCGTTACGAAATGTGTGATTGAGCGGTGAACGTTACGAAAGGTGAACGGAAATTGAGGGGGAGACATAAGTTAATATATACTACTTTTAGTAGTTAGTTTACGCGTTACGCGAGCACATATTTCTTTCTCTCTTTTACTAATAGCAAGTCACGTTTCGTATATCTAAGTTTTACATCAGCCGTGTTTTTTTATCATGACTTATTTGAAAGAAAGAAAGTTGTGTTCTCAAGCGATAAATTAAAAAAAATAAGGTCTAGCTCTGTGTCCTCTTCAAATTATTAATGTCCTTATTAATAAGGACTATTTTTGAACTTTCATTTCTTAAGTCGTTTATAAAAGACACATAATCTGCACAATAATTCCAACGATCGTCAATCAGATCGTGGCTTAGCGTAACCGCCTTCTGTCAAAGATTAGCGTCAAATTAGGAAACAAAGAGCGTGTACCACAAGGGCTGGAAAGTCTTGGAACATATTTACTTGGGCGGGTTCTTTGAAAAGATTAATATAGTTACGTAAAAGCTTGAAGCAGCAACAAACGATTTCTTTTATTTTAGAGAAAAACAAGAAAATACGATATAAACTAATAAACACGCAGACGAAGCGCAGGTGCAGCTATTGTCATCTATACAAATAAATAAAATTGGAGTGTTTGTTTGTAATAATCAAATAACCGATATTTAATACATAAATAACTGTAAGGAACATCGTGTAACGATAATTTTCTCTTTTTTCCTTTATCTCTTGGTGCCAAATTTCAAAATTGTAGGCCACTGGAAAGTTATCCTAAACTTAGTATGTGAGTCAGTGAAACATTTTATAGTGAAAATCTGCTTTAAAGGTCGTGTTTGTTTCTGTATACCGTTTCAGACAGAAACGGCATACAATATTTTAATAGAATGGCCTATCCGTAGTTATTCACATTCATTACACAGTTTCTCAAAGTGAGTGTTTCACGTATGTTAGAACTTTTTGGCGTAGGTTACATTGGTTATCATTCAAAATTGTCGCGGTCGAAGTCGCGGGTAACAGCTAGTTTATTACTACTACTATAAGCTGTTTTACCCGCGTTAAAGTTTATAAATTATCACAGCTCCTTCCCCGTAGGTGATAGCGTGATAATATGTAGCCTATATGTTGGCCCGTCCTCTTAGTAATATTCATGCAAAATTTTAAGTAAATCCATACAGAACTTATTGAGTTTAGCCCGGACATACATAAGAAAAACAGAAAAAAATTCTAAAAACTACTACTTTTTGGCTTCGGTATCGATGGTAGATCCCGCCCCAAGTATCCTTTTAAAAAATATTCAATGTAAAGATTTGACTTTCTTACGATTTTATTATAGGTATAGATTACTTCAATTAATTGGTGGTTGGCAAATGCTTGCTTTACACGCCTGACATCGTGGGTTTGATTCCCACCCAGGACAGAAAATATTTGTGTGCATGAACATGTCTGTTTGTCCTGAGTCTGGGTGTAATTATCTATTAAGTATGTATTTACAAAAAAAAGTAGCATGTATACATAGTATATCAGTTATCTGATTTCCACACTACAAGCTCTGCTTAGTTTGGGATCAGATGGCCGTGTGTAAATAATGTCCCAGGATATTATTTTTAATAGCCATAGCCATTATTGATTAATTCATTTTTAATAGTGTATTCAATTACATGAATTATACTAAGAAACAAGTTCCATGAACAAAAGGCAGTGATACAAATATACGCAAAATCCAGACCTGATGTATTCTTAATGATGTAGTACTAGGTTTCTGATATTGGTTTTTGTTTTGCTGTTTTATACATATCGCACTTTTGGAATACATCCACTTACAATACAAAACCATTCGCAGAGATGCCCAGTCATGCCAAACAATTAATAATACTGTCACATTACTGCAACTGACAGCTGAAATGCTACGCTCTTATGTTACAGTTGTCACTGTCAAACAATCATGGCAATTTTGACGCTGAAAAATGGATTTTCGCTCTTACTTTCAAATCTGTATCCGCCATTCCAATGGATGTCAAAAGTGAGTTCTATTATAATGAAGGTACTAAACAATTTTGAACTTCCTTGTTGTGATGTAGCCTATAGAGAATTAGATGGATGTCGTATCTCGGGGATTGTTTGTTGTTATCAACAAAGTTAACTTTAAAGTTTACTGTATTTGGTAAATTGCCAACTGGTCCGTTGAATCTTAAATATGGAGATTATTGTACATATATTTGTAATTAATCAATATACTCCATAAAAAGCATAGATTGTTTTGACTTTGTCCTTTAAATGTGTGTGTGTCAGCTAGAAAAGAGATAGTTAAAAATATACCAGTGTATTTTTTGTAATCAATCAAAAACTGACGACTAAGCAGCATCAATAATCCGCGTTCAACCTACAACCGTCTTCTACAATGTCCTTCGCATCTTTCGTGCAATCTATATTTCTCTGGAATACGCTACTTCCAGAAATTAGAACGGCTAATAGTCCAATGTGATATACCCAACCTGTCCAATGCCTTAAAGACATAAGTCACAATACAAATAGCAAAGCCAATATTAGCTTTGAAACATTTCAAATGCCTGCTGGTTGGTTTAAACTATTCTAACACAAATTTCACTCGTAACTCATTCTTATGCCGTTCCACTAACAATTATAACAGAGACTTCACAGACATAGATCTTTTCGATAATTCGCTCAATAGTGTTAAATTAGAATTAAAACTTAGATTTTAATATTACTTGACATCTTATATATAACTAGCTGTGCCCCGCGGTGTTACCCGCGTAAAAATTTATAAATTTTCTTTGCTATAAACCTCACGGAGCCCCTTTCCAACGAATGCAAAACCGTGGAAATCGGTTCGTGCGTTCTGGAGTTATAGCGTCAGGAAGGAAAACCCGACTTATTTTTATAAATATAATAATTTATGTATCCTTTATTATTAGCCATATATTTATTAGTATTGTAAATGTATATAACTGTGTGTTGCCAAAATAAAAGAAAAAAGAAGTAGATAATTCACTCATAAGTAAGCAAGCCAATAAATCTTATTACGCAACAAGAAAATTCAAATTTAATTAGTAATACAAATAAAATGGTAATTTGTAAATGTTAAGTAAATTATTATCTCGGTAAGTTTACCTAGGACATTTAATATTCAGAACTAAGCTGAGGCCTGTATAATAATATTACCTACTTAACTATGTTAACTTGATGTAAGCAACAACTTTTTACAATATTCGTAAGTATTGTATTTTAAACCAGGTTTTAGTTTCAAAGAAGTGGAAGTTAGGAAAGAGTTTTCGAACCGTTGCTAGTACCAGATCCTTATAAAATTGTTGATGATACCAAACTTTTACCTAATGTTGCTTTAAGTTAAGTAACAACGCTTGTTTTAGTATAAAATAATAGCACGTAGGGTTTAACATGTTAAAATTTTAAGTAGGTAAGGTTAACAAATAACCTACCAATTTCTAATACGCATGTTACCACGTCAGGTGGCTTAAGCTTTATAATATAATAATATCTCGGGACAATGTCACACAGATCATCCTAGCCCCAAACTAAGCAAAGCTTGTACTATGGGTGCCAGGCGACGATATACATACTTATATAGATAGATAAATACTTATATACATAGAAAACATCCATGACTCAGAAACAAATATTCGCGCTCATCACACAAATATTTGCACCTACCGGGATTCGAACCCAGGACCACCAGCTTCGTAGGCAGGAGCACTACCAACTAGGCTACGGTGACCGTCTTTAATGACCCTACAGTGACCAACCTTATTTTTTTCCTCTATAAAGCAGCTCAACTACCTAATCTACCTACTAACTAACACCTCCTTTAATTTTGGAACGAAGTTCCTTATCGCGCGTTGTGAAAGGGGGCTAGACGGAAAAAAATCTTACGAAAAGTTGTCACGACACTTTTTGCAGCTGTGCGGCGTGTGCATGTTTCTCTGTCTGTCTCTCTCTCTCTTATAGAAAGCAAGCCAGATATTTTCATTTCTATTTCGCATTGAACAGTGTGGTGTCGCGACGATTATTTTTGTTGAGTGTATACAGGTATTTTGTACATAATAAATAATAAGAAATAACTTCGTTGCATCCGGGTGTCCCTTGACACCTCTTAAGTTTTTTTTTTGACATTTAATGCTAAGCCACCCCAACCCGTGAGGGCATAAAAGTCGTTCCGAGGGAATATTTCCCAGGGAACGGGCGGCAGCGTCTCTCTGTGTACTACGACTACCATATTGCGATTGTCAACCCGTCTGCCAAGCGTGACGATTATGGCATATCCCTCCAAAGTAGTGACGTGTGACAGCTACTCGCTAGACAGCTATTGCCTAAGTAGCTAGTAGCTACTCCGTAGACAGCTACTGCCTAGATAGCTACTGCCTAGATAACTACTGCCTAAATAGCTACTGCCTTGGTAGCTAATGCCTAGATAGCAACTGCCTAGATACCTACTGCCTA
Organism: Pseudoips prasinana; assembly: GCA_951640165.1. Classification (NCBI taxonomy): domain Eukaryota; kingdom Metazoa; phylum Arthropoda; class Insecta; order Lepidoptera; family Nolidae; genus Pseudoips; species Pseudoips prasinana. Next base: position 31,702,490 of record OX621245.1, on the reverse strand, counting down.
AATAGCTACTGCCTTGGTAGCTACTGCCTAGATAGCTAATGCCTAGATAGCTACTTGCTCGACAGCTAATCGTATGACAGCTACTGCCTAGACAGCTACTTGCTAGACAGTTAATCGTGTGACAGCTATTGCCTAGGTAGCTTGTAGCTACTCCTTATACAGCTACTTCACAAAGCTCCATCCTTTTTCCAGCAGTTGACATCATTCAGCTGACATAATGTTGAAGAAAACTTTGCGACTTCAACAGAAAATGGGGGCAAGTAGGAGCTCAAGCCATCTAGTACAGATAAGAGAGGGAGAAAAAGTATTATAAATTCATATAAGTGATTACCAAAGTCCTACTTTCTTCTAATATTATAAATGCGAAAGTTTGTAGGTATGAATGTATGGATGTCTGTAATATTTTCGCGCAAAATCTACGGATTTTGATGAAACTTTGTAGTAATATAGCTTATACAACATGTAACATAATTAACGCACATCCTGAAAATTGTTTGTTCAGAATCGTTTAATGAATCGATTTATATCATTTTTAATATAGGTAATTGTTTTTCCAAAATAATCAAAACTACGGAAATTATTGTCATATTAACCCTATACAGTCAAAATAAATTGAAATGGACCGTAAGTCAAATAATAAGACTTTTAAAATTGCAGTTTTATTTGTATTCATAAAAACATCCATCATCAACACACAGCATGTTTTGGGTAATTCCTGGAATATTCGTACGCCATTCCAAAATAGACACAAACTTTTAGACAAAGCATGTCAAAATGAAGAACCTTCCGAATGATTGGCAGAAAACCCACTGCGCACCGCTTTTCTAATAGTTTGAACATGAATTATGTATCAGACAGAACTGACTCGAGAAATCCCAAAACTTGCAATACAAAGGAAAAAACTTTACTTATTTGCAAACATGCAAAAAAGTTAGGATTTTATTCCTTTGTCAGATTTCTTACAAATTATATTGTGAAAGTTTTGGTAGACAGACAGTAGTCCTACTACAAATATAGTACTATTTCAGCCCTAAATGAAATTTCTTGAATGTAAAAACGTACTTTCCATTCTAGCGTACCTATTGTGTATGCCCAAAGAACCTCTCAGTATTGTGTATATTTTTCCTCTATAAACATTAGAAAGAAAATATATTTATTCAGTAAACAAGCACAGATAATAATAATATATAGGAGAATATAAACATAAAGAAATTGTTAATTGCTATCTGTGCGAGTCCGAATTGGTCCCATCTCAGCACTAGTTGCGAAATTACTGTTGCAGCGCTGGTTTTCTGATGGAACCAGGTAAAAATAGCAATCGGACAACCCATGTGACAGTATAGCTCGCATTTCAATTTTTTAAAATACTAAATATGTGGATATGAAGAAATATATATATTAATAAATTAACACTAATTTGTAGATACGAAACATACACAGTATATAAAATAAAAATATTTTTTTGTGATTTGTCGACATTCTTGTCACATATTTTTCATTTATTTCGAGACACCAAAAACAAACTAATTACGACTAACTCGACTATTGCACAATATACATTAATTATTTAATCTATGGTACTAATCGAGTCGTGTTGTCTGTCACCCTAATTACATACTCTCTGATTCTGACTGTCAGATAAAAGAAAACAAGAAAAGTCATTCAATGGTTCCTGGAAGTCTAGAAAATAACCCCAAAACTCGCAAGGCATTCGCATCGAATTATAAGAGTGAGGTATAGTGCCTGCACCCACAATAGTGCAGTATAATATATAGATGAATTCAGGTATACTTGCATTTTATAGGTCCTCAGCAGTTCATTGACTAAAATGATTAAAAAAACCATGTCAATGTCATGGCGTGAGCTACAAAAACCATTGAGCATACATAAAATACTGTAGGTACTTTTTGTTTATAGTACCCCCAACAAAACGAATAATTTGATACTGATACTGTGTACTCTGTTAAATTTTGCTAGTACAACGTGCATTGTACTAGTCAAATTACTCTGAAAATATCTCTGATATTAAAAACTATCAGATTTATTATTAATTTCTTTTTTGAGTACAGACGCCAGCACATCAAGCTACCCCAATCTGTCAAATTTCCCCAATTGAAAGTGAAGCTGCTTTTGTGATAAAGTTGAAAATCTATAAAAGAAATTTGACAGATCGGGGTAGCTGGATGTGCTGGCGTCTGTACAATTCAGCATCCTGGTATATCACAAGCAGCTAATAATGAGTTTAGCGAAGGAAAAAAAATCTAGATAGCGAAAGGTGCTTTTGTATGAAGTGTAATAAAATTTGCTACACATTTTACGAATGGTTTAATTTTTGAGCCTCTCCGTGCTTCGACGGGCACGTTAAACGTGCGGTCCCAGTGGTAGAACTCAGAAGCCTATTTATAAGCGGCTTGAACAACTCTGACACTAGGATAACCAATGCCCATACAATAAAATAAAGTAAAATTGATGTGCATGTTTATTATTTCAGGAAATTACAAATGTTTGATCGACGCTTCCCGGGACCAGAGAGCTAGCCTTTTTTTGGGTCAAAGAATCAGCATTGCCATACAGCGTAGCAATGCGGCCTTCTGGACACTTTACCTCCCGATGATGCGGAAGAATTTTACAACACCCTATAACTTAGTTATTATAGTAGTAGTTAGGTATAATAGTTAATTTATCTGATATTTTGCTTTTTCTAATATAAGATAAGATAAATACACTTTATTGTACACCATTTACAGAACACAATTTATGATAAAGTTAATTATATTAAAAAAGGTACAATTGGCGGTCTTATCGCTTACAGCGATCTCTTCCAGACAACCTTCAGTTGGACCATATTGTAAGTATTTGGAGTAATATGTGTATAGTGTATGGTGTAAGAATTTAGGTGATAATAACTTAACACTAATAGTGATATCTACTTAGTTGTAGTACTACCACTAATTAAATACTTATAATACTAAAACTTATCTATATCTAAATACAAATAATAATAAATAAATAATATTCTAACACATATATAGTATATACATACATAAAAATAAAGTACCTGTAAAATAAAATATGAATTAATATATATAACCAGTTATGATGACAATATTAATCATATCTAGTAGGGTTAATGGTGGACAAGATAACGACTACTACTGTGATATATAATGTTTTGTCACAAGTGTTTTAAATGAAGTTAAGGTTTGAGCGCGTCTTATTGTTACTGGTAACGCATTCCAAAGACGAGCAGCTAGAACTGTAAAGAAGAAAAGTATATATCAACTGACCAACTACTAAAACGATATTATAAAGTAAAATGGTATATAATTATTTAATTTTACATGCTCAAAGGGCTGGATGTATTGGTACCTAATTCATACGTAACGTGAACGCACGATTGAGTGGAGGCGTCGTTCCATACGAAGTGGGCGTTCTCCGTCGAACAGTGGACAGATTGCTCTATTAGTTATCTTCTACGCGCGCGAAAAGGTGGAAGTTCCCTGAGGGCACATATATTTTGTGCTGTAGTGTTTTATTGTTTCCTCTCACTTATTCAAACTATCACATTTAGGGAAGAGGGCGTTTTCGGAAAGACAATATAAATGTGTAAAGTAGACAAGTAACAGTGTTTTGACTGCACGTGTGGCGCAGCGGCTAAGACAGTCGCCTCGCCGTTTTGTGTCGCAGGTTCGAGTCCCGCGCCAGACAACTATTTAATAATAATATTAATATCATGGGATATTATTTACACACGGCTATCTGATCCTAAACTAAGCAGAGCTTGTACTATGAAAACCAGATAACTGATATACTACATATACATATTTTTCTTGTAAATACATACCTACTTATATAGATAATTACACCCAGACTCAGAACAAACATTCATTCATGCACACAAATATCTGTCCTGGGTGGGAATCGAAACCACGACCTCCGGCGTGAAAAGCAAGCATTTGCCAACCACGACAACAGACCCGTCGACACATTTGTGTGACACATAAATAGTTGATCTGAGTCTGGATGTACTTTGTGTCCGTCTATTATATGTTTGTAAAGTACCCCGTGACGCAGGGATTAATTTCCTATAAGCAGGCGTTGTTATTTTAAATAATAAAAACATCTGTATGTGTCAAACCATTTAGGGACAGTTCAGAATGCTGCCGCCTAATTCACGGGTCATCGTGATTGTGCACGCAGTAAAGCAATTGAATGCGTTCTATATTCAACTTTGACGTTGAGTCAAACGTTTGAGTAAGTTATATAAACGCCATAAAATTCGCCAAGTACAATACTTGCGTAACCGAGCTTCCGTAATCTTCACTCAGGCATACAGCATCCAAATACAGACGCCAGCACATCCAACTACCCCAATCTTTCAAAATTCTAATAGATTTTCAACTTTATCACTAAAGCGTAAGGTTCACTTTCAATTGGGGAAATTTGACAGAATGGGGTAGCTTGATGTGCTGGCCTCTGTATATTTGTGGTTACTGCAACACACCTATTAATATTGCCTTATACTTTACTTCTATTTGCAGTGAAAACCGTGACGTTGCAGTATTTTGGTTGTCCCGGGTATAAGACAGCCGATCGAGCATATATTGTGTTTGCCTACTAAATAATTACTCTAATTGGACCAAATCCCGTGTTCATGCCCGCTTGAGTATGTTTCGCCGGACCGTCTCAACTGGGTCGTGTTAAAACCGGTAGTAGATGAACCCACTGAGTTTGTTTCGCTGGGTCTTCTCAGTTGGGGCGCATTGGATCCAGTGGTAGCATTAAAGCGCGACCGTCGTTATTAACACAAGGTCTGTCATAATAATAATACCTTTAATATAGACAGAACCATTGACAATATGTAGTAAAAATATTAGACTTAAACTAGATAATTAAACATAATCTCTTGACAATAACTTGATACGAGCTAGCTAAATATCATTTCTGTAATAAAATAAATTTTATAAATGTTTTCATACAAGATGTACCTAAATATCTATGTTACTAGAAATAATATCTAATGTATACAACTATATTACTACAAACATGTTCTGACTATTTACAAGTGCTTTTTTAAAGTCTACGTGAATAAAAACCTTTTTTATTTTATTTTATTTAATACCTCTAGGGTGCGCTGGTACATTGGTGGCGGGCATGATGGTGTCCGTGCTCACAAGTGCCGATAGACCTGATATCACCAACAACAGTCGCATATTGCGCAACTCTGATACTTCCAACGTAACAACTTAACTTCTCCGCGACCTCTCTTCTTTAAGTAACGTCCTAGATGATCCGGAAGATGAGTTCGAGGCTTACTTTGAGCAAGTCAAAAATATAAGAAACTCTCGGGAGCACGTCATCTTCATCTATCTCCGTTCTTGAGATATATATATCTATACTAATATTATAAAAAAGTAACGTTTGTGACGTTGTAAGAGGTAATCTCTGGATCTACTGAACTGATTTTCAAAATGATTTCACCAATAGAAAGCTACGTTATTGTGGAATGTCATAAGCTATGAAAAAAAATATCTCGAACTTTTAAGCTGTAGTATTACGCGGGACAAACGGGCAGGGACAAAAAATAATTATAACGCGGAACGAAATCCGCGGGCACTGCTAGTATATATATATTCTTACTGATAACTCATACAATCGCATCCGGGAGAAAGAAAAAAAAATACAAAGTTCACATCATTTAATGAAGTATAATACTAACGCAAATGTAATTTGCTTGTTTATACTATAATAATAATAACAATAAATTTATTCAAGAAAAATGTGTAAAAAATTTATATCTATTTATATTAAAAATAATTAATACTAAGCTATAGACAGTTTGTGCCTGTACAAGGTTAAACCTGTACCACAGGCGTTCTAATGGCTAAAAAAGTATACTGATCCTTTATTAAAAATTTATACTGTCTTTCTTGTATTTATTGCGGCCGGGAGGGCAATGCAAATTGCAACCTGACTTGATTAAACTGACAATTAGCGGAATTAACACTATGTAGTGTTAATTTTGTATTTCGTTTGTTATGGATTTCCGCAAAGGCCTGCCCCCATTCCCAATGTATAAAAGCCGTATATCTGGGAAATGCATGGCGTTTCAGTAAAGTATCTTAATTGGTTCCATAAATATAACCTTTTTGTATCTCAGATCGATATACTTTAATTTGTTGTAGCCGTTTAATTTGTTTTCCTGTGCCTTTTAATAAATACGCCTTTTTATCAGATGTAGGAATGTGCCAAATTACTTCATCTTCAAACGAGGCCGTTTTAGTCGCTATTGACTCGATCGTTGTGGTTTTCCAAGCTAAATTGGAATTAAAAACGCTTTGAAATAACAAATTCATTCTACCGAATGTTAATCCTAAGAGTAATTTAAAAGTATTGGCTTTTATTTTATGCCAGCCTGACCTGGTTCGAACATTGTATTTTAATTATAATTTCTAATATTTTTTTTCCACAAAAACCACTTCGTGATAAAAATGTTATACAATTATTATTTTTACGATAGCTTTTTTATTTCTGTTCTTAGTTCTGTTACGGACGTTTTCAATTTTACTTAACAGACTTAAACTATAATAAAGCTCAATCAAATGTATACAATTGTTAACAATAAACTTTGTAGTGTTTATAATTCCGTTCCAAAATGGTAAATTATTGTTTTAAAAAACATGGAACCTATTTCTTTACATCAAGTGAATAACAAATAAAAATATATCTGTTCGGTCTGGAAGAAGAAAAATACCTGCACTGTGCGAATGTAATGGGAAGAGGAAGAAATCGTCGAACATTCTCTGACCAAGTCGGAGATATTCTCAAGAAAGGCCAGCTCAGAAGTGACCTAAACAGGCGAGCATGTATGAGTCGCTGGCAGAAGTCAGCAATAGGTGAGGGCAATCAAGAGCCGATCTAGCTCAACCAACTGGGACATGGCGTTCATACGTTCCCGGGACTCCTCCCATCAGGTGCCAAGCGAAGTCCACGGCAGGTTAGGTGTAGTCGGTGCGAGTCCGATATACCCACCCGTAGATAGTGTTTGCGGGTGGCATGCGTAGGCATTCCCCCTGTCTTAACAAAAAAAAAAGGCAAGCATGTATGAAGAATAAACTCGCCTATTTCCCATAGGGGTAGGCAGACATAACAGATTTCCATTTGTCACGATCCTTGCACACCTTTTTTTGCCTCGTTTACGCTCATTATATTCTGCGAAATTTTTCGAAATAATTTGGAAGGATATGATATAAACATATCCTTCCAAATTATGGTTGTGTAAATCATTTCTAGGTATATGCCATAATCTCCATTCCATTGTGGACATCTTTGGGGACGCCTTTATCCTACAGTAGGCGTTACTTCGCTGTCATGTCAGCCAAATAACGTCCACTGCAGGCATGTGTATGACGAAGAAATATCAATTTAGGCTATCAAAACTTGGTTTTTATCATGCTTTTTACAGATAACTATGGGGACTTTCATTGCTTCACCTAACAGCAGAAGCGAACGGGATCCAAGCCATCTAGCAAAACTACAAACTAAGAAACCCTCCCCAGAGAGCATCTTCTTCGGGTTTTGCGCTTTGGCTCAGAGCAGTCACTGGCGAGAAGATGCATCTTTCTTTCTTCTTTATCATATGGCAGTGGTTACCCTGGTGTAAGAGTTAACGACTGCTGCCTAACGACAACAGTTGCGCCCGCCAGTCTAACGTGCAATTAAACTACTTTGACTACTAGACTAGACTGACCGCGTGCATAGGTGCTTTACTTCGCCGATAACTTACGGACCGATGAGCGCAAGTTGCCGAGCGCCTCCAGAAGATGCATGGTTGGGATTAAAGACGGTCTTGTGTAACCATCGCTCCAGGTTGAAAAGAGAAAAAGTAGGCCTCAGATCAAATAGATGACTGTAAAGTTCAGTTCATCTCTATGAATTTAAACTAAGTGTCACGGAGCGCTTACGTCACATTTGGTACTACTCTCACCGACGTTAAAGTGCTTAGAGTAGGGATAAAAATAAAAACCGGCCAAGTGTGAGTCTGACTCGCGCACGAAGGGTTCCGTACAATCTATAAAAACGAGCAAAAAATTGACGTTTGTTGTATGGGCTCCCATACAACAAACGTCAATTTTATAAATATTTAAATATTAAATATTTATTTTATTTTGTTTTTTAGTATTTGTTGTTATAGCGGCAAAAGAAATACATCATCTGAGAAAATTGCAACTGTCTAACTATCACGGTTCATGAGATACAGCCTGGTGACAGACGGACAGACAGACAGACAGCGAAGTCTTAGTAATAGGGTCTCGTTTTACCCTTTGGGTAAGGAACCCTAAAAATGTAGTATGCGTGTGTGCGTACAACAGTCAATAATAATTACGTACAACCCTGCTGTGTGTGTTTATTCTTAGCTATGTAAAGTAGAATTGACCTCGTTTTTTGTCAATGGCATACCCATCCATTATCCGTTCAGAGGTTTTCAATATTGTCAAGGACGATCATTCCGAGGGCCAAGGATTTTGTATTCTCTTCAAAACTTTTAGAATGGGGTATGCGGACAAAATAAATATGCAGTATAGCAGCATAGGCATACGTAACCGTATTATATTATAAGAGCTCAATCTTTATGTATGGTTTACTACAAACGAATATTCATGGCATTCGTAGAGTATTATATTATTATTATACTCGTATATTATTACACTCGTTGGTTGGTAGCTTGTTAACCCGCAGATAACGAGGTCCTGGGTTCAATTCCCAGGTCGGGCCAAAAAGGATATTCGGACTTTACTGTAAAAAGAAAAATTTCTCAGCATCAGGCCAAAGTCTGGGAGTTGGCGGTATTATACGCCTGTGCCTCGGAGAGCACGTAAAGCCGTCGGTTCTGTGCCTGACCTCTTTTCGGTCGTGTCACTAGGTGTCCCATTGGATCACGAGAGTGATGGAATAGAAAGTGGTCATGGGTTTGCGCACACAATTGAGCACTATAATATGTCCCGCGCAGATGGCTAATCTCTGTTGAGACTGGTTGGATTATTATTATTATTTATGTTTGTTCCTTATGGAATGTAAAAAGAGTGGAACTTTTGATAGCGTTCGGGTCATTTATTGATTCGGAATGGATAAAGTTAATAGCCTAAATAAACACATTTTGGGAAAAAAAACATAATTATATAAAATAGACTATTATATGTTTAACAAGATTTGACGTATCGACACGGGCAGCACAACACCGGCCATTGTAGAGATCCTTAGGGGGCATTTGTCCATATTTGAAAAATGTATGTTTGTTTGTATGGATGCCAAATAATAGGTCTTTACCTATGAAATTGCCGTTTTGTATGAAAAAATTTAAACGAATTTTTTTCATGAATTTTTTTATTTGTATTAATCGAAGTAATCTCCCATGCAATCAATGCATCTTTGCCATCGCAGTGGCAGTTTATTGATGCCCTTCTTAAAGAAATCAGCTGGACGGGAGGCAACAAATTCTTCAAAGGCATTTTGTACTGCCTCTCGGGTATTTAATTTTTTTCCCGCCAAGAAGTTATCCAAATTCTGGAAAAAGTAGTAGTCTGTAGGCGCAAGGTCTGGTGAGTAGGGCGGATGACGGAGAGCTTCCAACCCCAGTTCTTGCAACTTGGAGACCGTCTGCTGTGCAGTATGAGGTCGCGCGTTGTCGTGCAGGAGCAGCGGAGACGAGCGATTGACCAATGCTGGTTGGAGATGCGCCAGCTTCTCCATCATTGTGCTCAGTTCTTCACAGTACACATCTGCAGTAATGCTCACCCCGTTTGGTAAGAAGCTGTGATGAATCACACCGGCGCTAGACCACCAAACAGTGACCATCACTTTTCTAGGGGTAAGTTTTCGTTTAGGGCATTGTTTAGGTGCTGAACCAGGATCCAACCAACTTGCTGAGCGCTTGCGGTTATCAAACAGAATCCATTTTTCATCGCAGGTAACAATGCGGTTCAAAATTCCTTCATTTGTGTGTCTGTTGAGCAGTGCAAGGCACGTCTCGACGCGTACTTCGCGCTGGCGATCATTGAGTTCGTGGGGCACCCATTTGTCAAGCTTTTTTACCTTGCCAATTTGACGCAAATGGACCAATATTGTTTTGACGCTAACGTCGAAAGCTGCTGCTAATTCAGCCGTAGATTGTGTATCAGCAGCTTCCACAACCGCCTTTAATTCGTCATTGTCGACCAAAGTCTTCGGACGACCGCGAGGTTCATTTTTCAGGTCGAAATTTCCAGAACGGAAGCGAGCAAACCAATAACAGGTGGTGCGTTGGTTTGTAGTGTTAGCTCCGTAAACGTCGTTGATGTTGCGTGCCGCTTGTGCCGCGTTGCTGCCACGACGGTACTCATATTCCATAATTACTCGAATTTTTAACGTATCCATGATGACGAAAAAGATTGAAATGCGATGAAAATGTAACACTAATCAATAAAGAAATGACTACTTTTGGAAAAAAGAATCCATGTTTTTAAAATAAAATTAATTTGAAATTAGAATTCTTAGCCAAACAAAAATTATTTTGATTTGAAATGGCCAGTACTGCAGAACGGCAATTTCATAGGTAAAGACCTAATATATAGTTTTTTTGCGTGGGTTCCACAAAGTTCTTTAGTATTATAACTTTGCCAAAAAGCTGCGAAAAGTGCTGATAGTCAACTAAACATAAGGGTATACTGAGCCACGTGTTCACAGTTCACGTAAATCCGTAAATTAAACAAACCTATAATATTAATTTCGCTTGATGATGCAGGGCATGGTAGGCTCCTCTGACAATGAGAGGACATAGGCCATAGACCACCACGCTAGCCCAACGTGGATTTTGGAGAAGTCTCCGGAAAGCAGGTTTCCTTACGATGTCTCATTCAACGTTTCAACGTTACGAGATAATTCATTTTTAATACGCTCATGTATTTGAAAAGTCAGTGGTGGGTTTCAACTCGAGACCACCGACTCGACAGTCTTTCTTTTTCACGAAATGTAAATACTCTTCGCACCCACCACTTGGGGTGGCGTTGGTTTATGTAGAACTCCCCTGGGCTATCCCAGTCTACCCACTAAAACCAACACGCTAGACATCCTCACAGTGCGTGCAGCGGAGGCTCCGGGAACTATTTAGCGGGGGATTTTGTACCAGAATTCCCGCTTAACACTGCAGCCTTTCGAGGCTTACTCCTGAGGGGAGCTAAGAAGCACCCTCCTTCAGTCCAACATTCGACGCTGTCTCGACATACCTATATGAATTCGCTTACCCTAAAATAATTGATGAATTCCATACATTCTACCCAGCGATCTACACGAAGATAAAAGAGCCGTAACGGTAGCTACAATTCTTTGCCAAATTACGTCAAACTCTGTTATAAAGAGTATGTTACCCACGTTTTTACATTCTTTATACAACATTTGGCTGCAAACGTGACGGGAATTCGACTGGACTTAATTTGGACTTACAAAGTCTAAGGAGGTCTGACTTTGCCAAATTGCATGTGTATAAAATAAACATATATTTCCTATAAATAGTGATCCCGTTTCTTAAAAGAGTTTCGTAACAATAAGGTTTTGATGAAACTACTTACATTAATAGTATCAGTATCTTTAAATAATGGAAATTATAAATGTGTAATTTTTTGAATTGTTCTTGTGTATTTTATTTTTTCATGAAAACCAACAACTAAACAAACCAAAATAATAATAATCGTTTGAGCGCTAAATTCATTGTTATTATGGTTAAAGTGTCGTTGGTGAGTAAGTAAGTACCACATTAAGATCTGTTTAGTTTTATGGAGAAAAATGGCAATTAGCACCACTATACTTTAGATTACCACCACTACATTTTAGAGAGGTACGGCACAGCGTTCATTCGCTCAAAGAGCAGACCGATTGGGGAAGTACTTCCACCTTACAGAAGACACTCTTTAATAATAACATTAATAGTTTCTGCGTGTGAGTAAGCTCGCCAGAGCTCATTGGGGTGGGGGTAAGGGTCAGTAACACTTGTGCTGACTCTTAAAGGCCGGCAACGCACCCGTGACACCTCTGGTGTTGCGAGTGTACATGGGCGGCAGTGATCACTTACCATCAGGTGACCCGCCTGCTCATTTGCCGCCCTATTACATAAAAATAAACTATACACAAATAAACACAAACCTACATACTCATAAGCAAATAAATAACCCTTACTAATATAAAATTTGCAGCCACATAAACATGAAAGGGAATTTTGGACACAAGATTACTTTGCAAGTCTATTCTATAGGAAATATATTCTGTAAGTTACATGCCAAGGAATTTTATATCTGTTAAGAACAAAGCCGGAAAGCGTGAAAGGTCTTTTATTTACTGCAATAAAGCGTAAGTGATACTTCTGGTGTTAAAATATCAATTTTATACTGTGATGATGATGATGTATTCCCGGCTGAATATCGCCACGGCGGCCATTCTCAATGGAGATTAGCCAATTGCGCAGGACATATTATAGTGCACAAGTGTGTGCGCAAACACAGGGGCATTTTCTATTCCATCACTCTCATGATCCGATGGGACTACTAGCGACACAACCGGTAAGAGGTCAGGTACAGGACCGACGGCTTTGCGTGCTCTCCGAGGCACGGTGGTGTAATACCGCCAACTTCCACTTTAGGTTGACACTGAGAAATTTTTTTTTACGGATTAATTCCAAAATCTCTTTTTTGGCCCGACCCGGGATTTGAACCCAGGACCTCATTTTTTGCGGTTGAAAACGCTACCGCTAGAAAAAAGTACCGTAAAAAAGTATACTTGGTGATGACTATACAATGACTGCACAAAAACTTAAGTTTGCCGACACAGCCGCAATATCCATCCATTCCATATGTTAAGATTCTTCTCCAGGGCCTACTATGGGAAGTTGTCTACCGTATGCGACCCCAACACATATTCATCTTCCAAAGCAAACGATTCCTTTTAGTAAATTTATATAAGGCGTCTGTACTAGAGAAGCGCTGGAGCTTCAACACCGACTCCGATAAATTGGAAATTCTCATGTCTCCGATTAATCGAAACATGTGACTGACTTTACCCCTCCAATTTGACTTTGACCCAGATAATGTTAAACCAGAGGTTTACCAAATGCGCGTACAAGTTTCAAGTTAACACCTCAGGGAATTTGCTCTATCAACTCACAACTCTTGTACAGCACAAACAAACAATACCGACTATATAATAAGGCATGAAACTATTCAGTGGACTACTTTTCAGTGGTATGGTCTAATACCTAGCCCGCTGAATAGTAGATTTAATGGAGCTAAAGTAAAGGTTTTATTTATAAGTACTTACTAGTACTTGTTTTTATCAGCCTTTAAAATAAGAAGGTTATCAGTTCGTCTGGTCATTATTTGCAATTTCTCATTTGTTTGTAAGCTAATTTTATTTTTTTTCTGTGAATTTTAGAGTGAACCCATAAAAATGTTATTTATAAAACATTATTTATAGAGTCAATTCATTTGATTTGATTCAAACTATTGTGTTCCATTGTTGCATCTTATACTATTGCAGATTGTTTGATTATTAGATTGGATGGAGGTACATAGACAAGCTTTTGTATATAAGAACAAGCAACTTGTTTTTATTAAACTTTAAAAGAAGAAAGTTATCAATTTGCGATTTCTCATTTGTTTGTAAGCTAATTTCAATATATTTTATTCGATAGAATTCTCTAGGAATTTCGGAGTGAACCCATAAACATTTAGTTTTTAAAACATTAATTATACAGTTTTGTTTGATTCAAACTATTGGGTTCCATTGTTGCACGTTATACTAGGAAGGTTAATTATTATTAAATCTAAAGAAGATGTACTAAATGTTAATTATATGTAGTTTTAATATAGATTTGATTTTTTTTTCATTAATCCTGCGTTTAATCCATTTCAATTGTACTTTTGAATCCGATTATGGCTTCAGTTCCGTCTCTGAAAAAATATAGTAAACAACCTTCGATTATCTTTAGTTCCAGGAAGGTATGAGTGTATTAGATTCTATAATGTGTCACTATTCTATTTTTAGCTTATAGTCATATCTCAACCGTTGCATGACGTATGTTTAAGTTTAATTATCAAAAACTATAAATTTTGATAATTAAACTTTACCATAATATCTTTGAGAATAACTTAATACAAGCTAGCTAAATATAATTGCTATTATAAAATAAATATTATAAATGTTTTCATACAATCCGTGTACCTAAATATCTATGTAACTAGAAATAATAATGTATACAACTATATTACTACAAACATGTTCTGACTATTTACAAGCGCTTTTTTAAAGTCTACGTGAATAAAAACCTTTTTTATTTTATTTTCTATGAAAAAATATGGTAAATCGAACGTCGATTAACTTCAATTCCAGGAAGGTATGAGTGAACTAGATTGTATGATGTGTCACTATTCTATTTTTAGCTTATAGTGATATCTCAAGCGTCGAATGATGTATTTTCTAGATACAGTAGAATGAGCTGTTACGAAAATGTATACTAGGAACCTTACCATACCATTCCCATATCAATTCAATGAACCGTGACTCTATTTAAACATACTAGCATAGGTCAATAAATCATTCTACGTAGACTCCAAACTATTCATATTCATATTCATTTATTTGCATACCATAATGTGAGTGAAGGTGTTGACAATAGGCTTAAAGCTTAGGTACAGTTATGGACCCTGTAAGGGCACAGCAACATAAGTTTTAGAGTATTTACAATCAATTAAACATTAAAATTACATAAAGGCATCTAAAATATAATAACTTATACCTATTTAATATACCTATTTAGATTATAATTAAAATTTATACAATATTAATGTCTGGGGTCACTTCATAATATAATATATATATATAATATATATAACTTATAATAATTGAGATAATAAATACCATTGTTTATTTAAAATGCGTGAATGTCAAAGTGAATGTAACAGTAATTTAATTAAATTAATATTATAATCTGTTGGAGTTTCATTCATAGTTTATCATTCATATATTCGTTTATATTGTAGTAGGTTTTGTGTATTAGAAATTGGTTTAATTTATTACTAAACATATTATATTGACTTATATTTTTAATTTGTTCCGGTAGTTTATTATATATTTTTATTGACATTACATTATGTACTTGCGAATGCATTTTAAGTCGTGATGTTGGAATGTTTGAAACTAAAATAATTGGAGTTAAGTTTCGATTCTGAAGTTTCATGTGAGGAATGCTCACTGTGATTCGATTCCAGCTACAGAATATGGGATCTTGAAACAATATAGTTTATCAACCCAGCTCTAATTACAGATTCTGATTCTATAAGGAGAAGTGTTGGCTCATAGTAGAAGCTTGGTTCATCCTAGTAGTAATATTAGTGAAATTGTAGATGTCACGTTTAGTGTTCCCTGTAATTCTTTCTCGTAGGATCAGAGGTGACCCTAGAGTAATGTAAGTTCCAAGTCGGTCAGTAGGCAGGGCTTAAGCACAGTTGTATATAGTGACTACGCCAGGGGCCGACAGTTTGGTTTTTTATATATTGCTTACATTATATACCTAAATTGTTCTAAATTTCAAATAATTGAAAGTCTTTCTTTTCTTTCTAGAACCTTCACCATTATACAAGATTAATTGAAATACTTCTGTACGGGTTTTCACTATCTTTTTCTTTTCATTCTAGAATAATAATAAATATCTAGGGACAATGTCACACAGATCATCCTAGCCCCAAACTAAGCAAAGCTTGTACTATGGGTACCAGGCGACGATATACATACTTATATAGATAGATAATTACTTAAATACCTAGAAAACATCCATGACTCAGAATGTGTGCACAATCGTCATTCGATGATTGTGCACTAACCATGTTATATATCTTTTTCATCTGCTATCCTTTTTCTTTTGTTCTAGTATCAACTGGAACCATCTCTAAATATTACTAAAACCACTGAAAACCTTTACTGGTACCTGGGATTGGAACCCAAACGTGACCTTACCGTTACCGTTACGAAACGTTACCTCAGTATATTTTCAGTCGGTTAAAATATTTATATCATCATCATCATCATATCAGCCGAAAGACGTCCACTGCTGGACAAAGGCCTCCCCCAAGGATCTCCACAATAGCCGGTCCAGCGCTGCCCGCATCCAGCGGCTTCGGTTAAAATATATACTAATATAAAAAGTCAAAATAAATAATAATATGCTATGCTATTCTTGACTGTACTATTTATTGCTAATTGACTAACTATGACAGCCAGAGGCAAAGTGGTATAACAGGGCTAAAAGCAAACGAAATTATTAAACAACATCCTGTAGTCCCGGGTGAAGAATTGAGCTATTGCAGATACTTCCTGTCGTAAGAGGCCACTGAAAGAGTCAAAAGGAATTAAATTAGGCTTATAAGTGGGGTTAGAGAGGAATTGTCAATTCTATTATGAGACGTCGTAAGGGACGGCACAGTAACACCACAGTTACTGGTGCCATTCTTTATATGCCAATGAGATTTAGACGTTGTGGTTTAAGTTGGTACAAGTTCATCACCCGTCATTGACTCTACGGGACGAGTATCCGTGACAGCTGCAGGTTAAATGAAAGTTTTGTTATTACACACGCACTCAAAATACCATCTTCGTTACAAAGCAAATACAGGTCTATGCCAATGTTTTTATTCTATTTCAGAATACAACACATGGGACTTAAAAATGTAGCTTATAAATTCAATAATATTATTCAATAAATTTATGACATTACAATTGATTAATTTTATAATTCACTTAATACTTAGATTTACTTATGTTAGCAATGTAATAATGTATTTTTATGTAATTTATACCTTCTAGTAATTGTAATCCTAAGGTTGACCATTTAAATTCAAATATTGTTATATAATGTCTTTATAATAGAAATCCATTAATTTTGTAATTGAATATTTAATCGTTAGTTTATTGTATAGTTTAGTTGTCTACTTATTTGTAAAAATTTACATGCCATATTTATGGCGAAGCATGTGAAACCTTACAATGATTACAACACCTATAATTTGTAAACCATGTTTCATGTAAATAAATGTTTTTTATCTTTTTATCTTTATCTTAAATATCCGTCAGTGATTTACGCCCGTGTAAAAACTGGATTGTTTTGATATCAAACATTTCTACAAATAAAATACTCATATTCTGCCCGTACATAGGAAAGGTCTTTCTTTTTTGTTACGGCAGGGGGAATACCTACGCATGCCACCCGCAAAAAGTGTCTGCGGGTGGGTAAGTCGGACTCGCACCGACTAAACCTAATCTGCCGTGGACTTCTTTTGGCGCCTGATACGGGGAGCCCCGGGAACGCGGGTATGCTGCTCCGGTGCCCCTCTTTTGCGCCGTGTCCCAGATGCTCTAGATGGTTGGATAAGCCTAGTACTTATAGCTTTCTATTGTTCAAGCTAATAAATATTGAAATCTGTGCCGTAGATTTGGGGTTAAGAGACCTCAAATCCGAATTATCACGAACTATCTTAACTTGTCTGTTTCTAGTTACCCGTGTTCTTAATTGAAACAACCAATATTATTAAAATACACGATTCAAACGGCCAGATTATCGATTTAAATATATAAGTACCATGAGTATATAATTCAAAATATAATACTGATGTTCCTGAAGTTATGTATATTATTACACAAACATTCAAAGCGTCATCTACTTTACGAAGTAAACACAGGTCTGTTTCAAATTGCCTCCAGCAATTCTCGTACGGGCACGGCCTAGATTGTCTTCATATCAAATACCTCCACAAAAGGTATCACTTAACTCAGCGTAACATCAAAGGTATTACATGTATATTAACGGAGATAAGTAAGTGAACCAAATAATAATATAATAAACTTATCTTGTAGTGATATTCTTGAATGTTATTTTCCCAGAATGTTATGTTATGTAGAGTAAATTTACAAAAGATAGCAAGCAGACATGTTAAAAAATAATCATAAATATAATTCAAACAGCAAAAAAGAATCAAATTAAAGATCGTAAACGATTGAAAAACGTTTAAATTTGGAGCGGAAGTGGGGATTCTCTGTCCCGTTCTCACAATATGTTAGTATGGAGATTCCATGACTTCCCCAAAAGTGACGTCATATTTTAGACTTACGCGTTCTATATCTGACATTATATAAAAATACGTATACCTTCGTTAGTTATATGGCAATGTTAGGGTATATTTGTGGCAAGTCTAAATATTGATAAAAAATATTGTAGTTGATCATATTGCCTAGGGATATTAGTTTTGTAGTTAATTTTGTGATTGCACAAATAAATATCCCGCAAACGATACCCATAGTACGTAAAAGGCTTAGCTACAGAACGGAACCGACTTATTACGAAACTCCACAATTCCGTATTATACGTGCGAATTGCGGATTTGTGCTAATAAGTATTGTTCCGTTCTTCTTCTTCCAGCTATTCACACGCATACTTACGTGTAAGTGCCATTGTTTTCCTCTAAATATTTTGAACTAATCTAACAGAAAACATAAACGGTTTAACGCTTTCTCGGGAAGATCGTAAAGTTTGGCCGTAGTTCAGCCCTTCTCTCTTTGTTACTCCAACTTAATTATGAAAGGGCGTAAATCTACTTTGGGTTCGTGTTAAATAGCTTTACTGCAATAAGAATAGAAACCTCTATCTTACTATCGTAATGCGAGAAGGGGTGTTTTCGAACATTACACATTCAAGATCATCCATAGTGTTAGAGTCCGTCACGTTTGGCCGTAGGTAAAGGTGGCGCATGTCGGTGTATACATTTGGGTGTTGTGAATTAAGGAGTCAGCACACATATCAAATTGAATAGGGATCGTCACCGTATCGCCTTTCGACTCACCGTCAAACAGGCGTCAACCTAACGTAAGCACGTAACTAAAGCGGATCAGCATCTCTGATAAGTCCTTCCTGCTTCGGGTAGGCGACGCCTCGGCTACGGCTAGGCAACAACTCAGCTACGGCAAGTTGATACCTCGGCTACGGCTAGGGGACGCTACGCTAACGGTGAGCTTGTCCCGAGGCGAATCGTTTACGTTACTTTCCGATTAGTGTGCTTTGCAGTAGGTAGTTTCATGCAAAGAACACTGAGCTACTGGAGTTGATACAGTTAAAATCCGTTTCCGAGTTAATATGTGTGCTATGACCTTTATAAGTAATTTTCGTAAATCAATTGAATTGTTTGACGTACCTTCGACGCGACAGTTTAATTTTCAGTTTATCGTATATAGACACGTGGACCCATTACACTCCTGACATTATAGCTCTAATACCATAACAGTATATGGATAGTACCAGAAAACGGTCTCTACTAAATGTGACCTACATATACCTCTATAATCGAAGGGAATTGTGTTTTTAATTACGCAACATCGTATTCTAAAACTTCATTTATTTATAAGCGGACTGTATTTCATAAGCCGTAATAAGTAAATTAAAAAAAAAACATTGCTCTTGTATGGAAACTTAGTAAAAAGGCTGGATTTTACTTAGTTTCCATACAAGAGCCGTGTCCTTTTTAAATGTGTTTTGCTAGATCATAATAATACTTGTATCTTCAGAACCGCAATAAATAAATACTTAAAATATCTATACATAGGTACTATTACACAGTTTACAAAAGTTAAAAATGTAGAGGCGAAACATTTTAAAATTAAACACCTCTTTTATGAGGAGATAAAAGACGTGGTTATTTTATAAATATTTTAAATTTTCAGTCTTGTTTCTTTTTGAAAATTTATTTATAAAGTGCAAACGGTTAAATTTTTATATGTCAATTAATTACTAGTGTTGCTTTGCTGTTTGGTGATGGCGGCAAATATCAGAATATCATCACCCCATCTCATCTCGTGGGGGGCGTAGAAGTCGACTAGAGAGAATGTCTACCAGAGGACGGGCAGCAACTTCTTTCTGAGTACAATTACCATCTTATCGCCAAACCGTCTGCCAAGACTGGCGATTATGGCATATCCTCCAAGAAGATTCTTGGGGGAGGCTTTTGTCCAGTAGTAGACTTCTTAAAGCTATTATGATGAATTACTAGTGTAGAGAACCCAACGCAAGTTTGCGGCCGGCAGGAATACGTCAGTTTGTCTTATGTGGACCTAAAGTCTGTGCCACACAATTACAATTACCAGATTTAGGCGTCGTATTAAAAGTAAATGGATGGCAATTCACTGATAGGTTTGATACCAAATTAATTTATTCATAACTTTCCAACACTATGTAAGCACGTTATAGGTATGGCGGGCCTGTTTGAGTAGTTGGCAAATGCTTGCTTTTCACGCCGGAGGTCGTAGGTTCGATTCCCACCCAGGACTGATATTTGGGTGCACGAACGTGTCTGTGGTCCTGAGTCTGGGTGTAATTATCTATATAAGTATGTATTTACAAAATAATATATAGGGACAATATCACACAGATCATCCTAGCCCCAAACTAAGCAAAGCTTGTACTATGACGATATACATACTTATATAGATAGATTAATACTTATATACATAGAAAACATCCATGACTCAGAAACAAATATTCGTGCTCATCACACAAATATTTGCACTTACCGGGATTCAAATCCAGGACCACCAGCTTCGTAGGCAGGAGCACTACCAACTAGGATACGGTGACCGTCAAAATAAAAGTAGTATATCAGTTATCTGGTTTCCTTAGTAGAAGCTCTGCTTAGTTTGGGATCAGATGGAAGCATATTATTATATCAATAAAACAACTTGACAACAAACCTGTTTGTTACAAAACAAAGAAGCGCTTTTAAAATGAGAAATTCACTGCGCTCATACTTGTAATAAAATATATTATATCATAGGCTTTAAACGTGAAGTCAGTTGAGCTAAAAGCTTAGTGACTGAAACAGTTTCGGTAAACATCGTGTATTCAGAATTTCTACTTAAAACTGTGGCTTCTCCGAAAAGTAAATGAAGGCTTTAGTTTGGCAAATTTACCTACAAATATTTATAATTATGTATCCCTCCCAATGATGGACGTAAATCTATTGTAGAAATATTCTGGGGAGGCCTTTGTCCAGCAGTGGACGTCATTCGGCTGACATGGTCATTCGCAATTAGGGAACTTACATGAAAGTAGAGTCGTTTTTTTTGGATACTTTCTGTATCAAAAAAAAATTAATGTCTCTTTTATATCTGGCAACTTAACTGACATGCAATTTCCGGACACTAATGACACCTGCACAAAAGCAACCATTTATGCGGGAATTGAACCCGGAACCCGAGGGTGCCGTAGTAGCTAGGTACCTTAACCACTGCGCAACAAGTTATCATAAGATAACCTAATTTATTTTGTTATTTGATTACGTTTTTGAGCTAATTAGCCTTTTTGTAGGCCGATGTGTGTGTGTTGGTGTATGTAGTTCGTTCGACCGTACGAGTATGTTGAAGTATCTGGCCACCCGGCCTGGTCCGTACTACTTTAGCAACTGAAAGAGAGTACATTTACTGGAATCAAAGTAAGCTTCCGTGTGGAATGATTTGGTATATATATGCTCCACGCGTACATGAGGAAATAACATCAAAGGCATTCTTAATATAGTATCCGCGCTTGGTTTTTTATAGCTCCCCGTAGTCGCCAGCTAGGTTGTATTTTATTGTATCCTGGAAAAATAGCTATACCTATTTAAATGTCTTATTAAACCTGTCTTTGTGCAACCAGTCTCTATTGAGGACTTGCAATATGCGCGGGACAGATTATAGTGCACAGGTCTGTGCACAAAGGCAGGTTTTCTATTCGAGCACTGTCTATTCCCTCACTCTCATGATCTGATGGCTAGGCTAGTGAATCTGTATGAGAAGTGTCCTCTACTGCCGCCACGGAAGCAGCTCCGAGAAGACAGCGATCTGACTGTGGCACAGTCGCACCGGAGCAGCATACCCGCGTTCCCGGGGCTCCCCAAATCAGGTGTTAAGTGAAGTCCACGGCAGGTAGGTTTAGTCGGTGCGAGTCCGACATACCCACCCGTAGACACTTTTTGCGGGTGGCATGAGTAGGATTTGCCCCTGCCTTAACAAAAAAAAAAAGTCTAGCGAATCTGACCGAGGTCACGTACGGTACTGACGGCTTTACCGGTTCGAGACACGGGGGTGTAACAGCCTACTAGCCAGACTTTTTGAGATTGATTCTTCTATGGTCAACATCATCATATCAGCCGAAAGACACACAATAGCCGGTCCTCCCCTGTGCGTATCCAGCGGCTTCCCGCGGCACTTGCAAGATCGTCGGTCCACCTTGTAGGGAGCCTGCACACGTTGCGTCTTCCGGTTCGATTTCGCCACTCGAGAACCTTTGTGCCCCAGCGGCCGTCGGTTCTACGAGCTATGTGTCCACTGAAACTTCAGTTTGGCAATCTTTTGGGCTTGTCGGCTACATTGGTTCGCCTGCGGATTTCAATGTTTTTGATTCTATCGCGATTCTACGGTCATACTTCGACCTATATACACGATTATTATTTCATTAAATATATGTTTAATACATTTGAAAAAAAGGTCCAACACAAGCGTAAAACTTTATGAGATTTTTCACATCTTTTGAGCTCGTAAAGAGGAAAGATTTCATTTTGAAAAAGACAACGCTCGCATTCGGTAAGCCCTCGTCTTTCGGGGCCTTTACAAATATACAAATCACGTCCACAAATCTTGCTTAATGTCCAACAACGCCACACTTTCAATATAATAAAATTAGGATAAATTTAAATGGATTAATTTATAAAAATCGCTTTGTTTACATATGTAAATAATAAAGAAAACTAAAATGAAAAACGGTTTTCATTCTCATAGACTTTATAAAGTGGAAGTGGTAAAACTGGTTGTTGAATGAAAAAAGTCGATCACGCACATTGCTAAAGTATGTAACTCATGCACTAGTATAAGTGTTGGCGTGTTTGGCAAATGCATGCTTTTCACGCCAGAGGTCGTGGGTTCTATTCCCAATCAGGAAAGATATTTGTGTGCATGAACATGTCTGTTTGTCCTGAGTCTGGGTGTAATCTATACATATAATAAAATCGTAGGAAACTCAGAAATGTACATATTTTTTTAAAGGACACTGGGGTCGTGATCTGCAATCGATACCGAAGCCAAAAATATAGTTTTTCGAAATTTTGTCTGTGTGTCTGTTTGTCTGTATGTATGTCCGGGCTTAACTCAAAAAGTACTGCATGGATTTACTTCATATTTTGCATGAATATTACTAAGAGGTCGGGTCGACATATAGGCTACATATTATCATGTTATCAGCTACGGGGGAGGAGCTATGATAATTTATAAAATTTAACGCGGGTAAAACCGCGGGGCACAGCTAGTTTATCTATATAAGTATGTATTTACGAAAGAAAAGTAGTATCTATACTACATTAACTACTTTTTTTTCGTTAATACATACTTATATAGATAAATTATCTGGTTTCCACAATACAAGCTGTGCTTAGTTTGGGATCAGATGGCTGTGTGTAAATAATGTCCCAGAATATATAAGTTATTGCCAACAACAAAACAGTCATACATTAATAACTTACTTTGCACCCGATTGAATGCAACCCGATTTGAAATAAAAATATATGGGACGATTTAAATAATAATGGAGTGGTTAGTAAAACTTGCCTTTCACGCCGCAGGTCAGGGGTTCGATTTCCATCCAGGACAGATATTTGTGTGCATCTGTGTATCCTGAGTCTGGATGTAATTATCTATTATTAGTATGTATTTACAAAAGGAATGTATTATATATATTTAGTGTGGGATCAGATGACCGTGTGTGAATAATGTCCCAGGATATTATTGTTATTATTTCGATATTAATGTTTTAAACTTTTGGATAAAACATTAATGTCGAAATCGGTTAACAACTACCGAGAAATTGTCATAACATACTGTTATCAAGTACTCAATCGTCGCGCAACGGTTATGACGTAGCTGCTATGTTATAATACTATTTTTGCACTGTGATTATTTATTTTATTAGTGATTATCATTTTATTAATTACTATAATAATTCTATAATAATTTTACATCTTAAAACTATTAATAATCAATAGGAGATTATAAAATGGTTGTCACTGATAAAAATATCAATAGGGTAGGATAATTATTAAAGAGGCATTCTTTGTACATACGACGGTAGATGAGAACGTTACTCTGTTTGATTAAGTATTGTGTGTGAGTTTTAATGTGCAGAACCTACGAGTGCGTAATAATACAGTTACATTATTAACCTCATCTCTTTGATTTATAATATTACTTTTATATAACAGGAATTTGATAGCTTAGCCTACATCTAAGAGCTAGATAATGACGTCGCAGATATTTCTTTTACCTATGTTATAAATTTTATGTGAAAAAAAAAATCCTAATAGCAGCCCGTAGTAAGAAAGTAGGCGATGCAAATCCGTCGGATCTACGTTTGACGTTGCTCTCATCTTGAAATCTTCCCAGAATAACAGAAGAGCGCGTAAACCCGTGCTTACCATCGTATTTGTGCATGATTTGGAAATGCCTCCTTGGTTTAGCGGTAGAACTTTTTGTTCAGTAGAGGTAGGGAATAGCGTTTATTTGTTCAAAGAGCAAACCCAACCCAACTGGGGAAGTACCTCAACCTTACATAAGACACTCCTTAATAAAAACATTAAAAAAACTTGAGAGGTGTCAAGGGACGCCCGGATGGAACGAAGTTATTTCTTATTATTTATTATGTAAAAAATACCTGTATATACTCAACAAAAATAATCGTCGCGACACCACACTATTCAATGCGAAATAGAAATAAAAATATCTAGCTTGCTTTCTATAAGAGAGAGAGAGAGACAGAGAAACATGCGCACGCCGCACAGCTGCAAAAAGTATCGTGACAACTTTTCGTAAGATTTTTTTCCGTCTAGCCCCCGTTCACAACGCGCGATAAGGAACTTCGTTCCAATAATTGTAATGTTGAGTTTCCGAGTGTGAGTAAGGTCGTCAGAGCTCATTGGGGTGGGGGGAAGGGTCAGAAACACTTGTTTGCTGACTTTTAAAGGCCGGCAACGCACCCGCGACACCTCTGGTGTTGCAAGTGTCCATGGGCGGTGATCACTTACCATCAGGTGACCCACTAGCTCGTTTGTCGCCCTCTGATATATAAAAAAAAAGATTAACCGTAGATAATGGAGATCTGGATTAAAAATGCCGGGTCAAGTCTACTGACCCATATTAATAATTGTAGTATCACGTACTCATGATACTTGAATTATTTTGTAAAGGAATAGTCTCAGTATATCTGACAGGCCTATTGGCGTGGTTGACAAATGCTTGCTTTTCAGGGCGGAGGTCGTGGATTCGATTCACACCCAGGAAAGCTGTTTGTGTGCATGAACATAATATATGTTTGTCCTGAATCTGGCGGTTATAATCTATATAAGTATGTATTCACAAAAGAAAAGTAGTAATAATAAATATCTTGGGCAATTTAACACACCGCCATCTGATCCCAAACTAGGCAGAGCCTGTACTATGGCAACTAGACAACTGATAAACATACTTATATATTTCTAAATACATACATATTATAGATAAATTATTACACTCAAATGCACAACAAACAACCGTGTTCAACACACAAAGATTTGTCCAGGTTGGAAATCGACCCAACGATTTTTAGTTTAGAAAGACAAAATAGTCGTAATCGAAAAAAAAAACATTATTTTATTAGAAGGCAAATCGTCATAAATCTTAAAATATGTCGTTAATGGAATCGTAATATACCAGCTAAATTTAATTGTGCAACAAAACTGTAATTTAAGTGAACAGCCTCCAGAATTGTAAAAGATCAGGGACCCTCGGGAGCTGACCCGGTACTTATCTCATCCCACACAATGAGGCCCGGTGTCCTCTGGAGCGGAGCTAAGAGGAGCTTTGCGTAAATATATATTATTTAACGTTGGTTTTAAATAGATTTTCTCACATTTTTTTAATCAATCATTTATTCTTTGTAAAACATAGGCACAAAAAAATACAGATCTTAAAGATAAATACAGTGCGCTATGTGTTGTCTATGGTAAGACATACAAATATGGGTAGTTTTAAAGTTTACCATCAAAAGTTTTAAAAAAATTCAGTATGTCAAAAAAATACAGATCGTAAAGGTAAATACAGTGCGCTATGTGTTGTCTATGGTAAGACATAGAAATATGGGTAGTTTTAAAGTTTACCATCAAAAAGTTAAAAAAATGACAATAAATTCAGTATGTAAAATATCAAAGTTTTTCCTACTCTCGTGTTCCTAATGCCCCCTGTAGGTCACACCTTAAACACCTTCTTAAATTCCCATTGCATAAAACAGATTTCTATTCTCATTCCTTCACAGTTCAGGCAGTCAGATTGTGGAATTCTCTCCCTCCTAACATCCGTAATTCCAAAACACTACCTCTTTTTAAGAAGCAAGTGAAAAATTACTATCTCTCCTCTTTATCCTAGTTATGTATATATTTATGTATATGTAGTTTATGCATATGGTTGCCCCGTTATAAGTATCTGTGTATTTTAGTATGTAGTTTATGTAATGATATTATAAACCTACGCACATGCCTATTATACTTTAATATCTCCTCTCGCGGGTCTGCTGGAAGAAATTTCTTTTGAAATAAGCAGCACCCATGTACTACTGTCTCTTCTTCATTTATTTTACTTTTGTTATTTCTGTGTGTACAAAATCTATTAAATAAAATAAAAATAAAAAAGAAAGAGTAAAAGACATATATTTTTATCATTCAAGAAACCGTGTAATAACTTATCAATAGTTTATTTTGCAGTTTTCTTGAACTTATGAACAGGTAGTTTTTTTATCTGATCTGGTATCCTACTATATATTTATGGAGCGATGCCGAAGAAACTTTTATACATTAGAGCCGTTTTACATTTTGTGTGACATAATTGATTTAACATATTTCTTTCTGTCTTGCTTCTATCCACAATTTCTCCCCAAGGTATTTTCTGCTGGGAAATTGGCATACCTAAAATGCCGTAAACCTCAAATGACAGTAAAAGGAAAAAAGGCATGCGTGTCAAATTAAAGTCCGTTTTCTCTGCCTACCCCTCTAGGAAACAGGCGTGAGTCAATGTATGTATGTTAACCTATCATTTCTTCTTAATAATTATTGTTACATAGACTTATTTACGCCAATTAAATGGAATCGCAGACTAAAGTAGATCATCCTACAAACGAGCAAAGTGGTCTGAAAATACCTGATTCTAAGTACTACTGACTACGGATATTGCAAAAAACATCGTACCTTAAAGTAATAATAAGGGTTCTACGAATTCTTCTAAATCTAGAAAGTATATAGGAAAGTATAATAATATAAAAACACAACAGCTCGGATAATTGAAGAACACCTTCCAAGAACGCTGGTGTTTATATTAAAATATCATGGTTTCGTATTCATTGTAATTACTATTTAATTATCTTAGGTAAATTCGAAAATGTATTCTCTATATATTCTTATTGTCATCATAATATTATCTTTTTTTCCATAAGGCAACGCCCGCATTCGGGAATCTAATCCCTGTGTCGCGGGGTACTTTACAAACATATAATATGGACATAATATAGCAACATATAAGATGGACACAAATTACAACCAGACTCAGAACAACCATTTATGGGTCACACAAATAGTTGTCCAGCGCGGGACTCGAACCCGCGACACGGAGCGGCCAGGCGACTGTCTAGGCCGCTGCGCCACAGGTGCAATTAAAATTATTGGTACTATTTAATAATATAAATCAATGTCATTTTAATTTCAATAATATCTATAGGTATATGTTTAAACAATAATAATGTAAATGTATTCAATTACATTTATTATTGATGGGAAACAGGCGTGCGTCTATGTATTATTTGACACCTGACGGTCATCGTAGCCTAGTTAGTAGTGTTCCTGCCTACGAAGCTGGTGGTCCTGGGTTCGAATCCCGGTAAGTGCAAATATTTGTGTGATGAGCACGAATATTTGTATCGGAGTCATGGATGTTTTCTATGTATATAAGTATTTATCTATCTTTATAAGTATGTATATCGTCGCCTGGTACTAATGGTTAATAAATATTTTGCAAATATTGGAAAAGAACTTGCAGAAAAAAGTAGGTAGGTTATCTAATATAAACAAACCAAATACCTCCAATGATCATCCATCATCCTTTTGTCATAAATCGTTTTTTATTCTTCCTAATGATGAAAGGGAGGTATTTATACTTATAAATAATTTAAAAGATAAATGCGCTGCAGGTATTGACCAGATTTCGGGTAAAATACTTAAAAGGTACGTCAACGAACTCACTCCTCCCATCACTCATATCTGCAACCTGGCTTTATCCACAGGGACTTTCCCCAGCGCTTTTAAAGCCTCCATAATTATACCGGTCCATAAAAGTGGGGATAGAGATTGTGTTGAAAATTACCGGCCAATATCACTACTGCCTACGTTGTCTAAGATCCTAGAACGACTTATTAACAGTAGACTTATTAATTATTTAGAATCCAATCATCTTTTATCGGCTGCTCAGTATGGATTTCGAAGGGGTAAATCGACCAATGACGCAGTGCATGAGCTCCTAAACTCTGTAGTAACCGATATGGATGCCAGGAAAAAATGTCTGACTGTATTCCTAGACTTGGCCAAAGCGTTTGACACGGTCTCTATCCCGCACCTTATCAATAAATTACACAGACTTGGTATACGAGGAGTGGCTCTAAAATTATTAGAAGACTACCTTACGAACAGAACTCAAAAAGTTCGCATAGGGAATTGGTCAAGCAACAAGGTATCTATCAAATTCGGTGTGCCACAAGGTAGTATACTCGGCCCTACATTATTCTTGACATATATAAATGACCTCTGTGAGTTGCGGATAGACATGGGAAAGATAGTTACTTTTGCCGATGATACTGCCCTATTTTTTAGCGGTAGTAGCTGGGAAGAGGTATTTAATGCGGCTCAGAACGGCTTTAGTAGGGTCCGGGATTGGCTACAAAACAATATGCTGACCTTAAATGTGGATAAAACCAGGTTTATTTCGTTTGCACACAAGGCTAATCTACAACCTCCTCCAAATCTCACCATTAAGGCTCATTCTTGTCTCCGCCAAGATTCTACTAAATGCTCTTGTTCCATCCTGCAGAAGACTGACAATATTAAATACCTTGGTATCATTATCGATCAATGCCTTACGTTTAAATCGCACCTCAAAACGCTTGTCACTCGCCTCCGCAAACTAATCTATATTTTTAAGAATTTGAGAACTGCGGCTGATAGAAAAATCATTAAGATGGTTTACTATGCTCTGTGCCAATCACTAATCGACTACTGTATTATTACATGGGGGGGTGCAGCTAAAACCCATCTAATAGAGGTTGAAAGGGCTCAGCGAACTATTCTAAAGGTAGCCGCTGGACTTCCGTTTCGATACCCCACTGTTCAATTATATAGATATTGGGACATACTGACAGTAAGACAAACTTTTATTCTCCAGATCCTACTGAAAAAACATTCCGATACAAAGTATGATGCCGACCTTCTAAGAGATAAGCGTCGCAAAGGAACAGTTTGTCCTCGTCAGATCCTGAATTCGGCTATGTCTCACAAATTCTTCTGTTTTCTTGGCCAGTATCTTTATAATAAAATTAATACTTTGTTAAACATATACCCTCTTAATAGTTTACGTTGCAAAAATTCAATCATTTGTTACCTCAAAACTCTCGACTACCAAAAAACGGAAAATCTTCTGGTCCCACTCCAATAGTCTTAGTCCTATTACTAATGTTAACACGTTTCATCGCATTGCCTATCAAAAAAAAAAAAAATCGCTTCTTTCATTCACGTTTTAAAACTGACACAGCACACACACACACACACACACACACACACACACACACACACACACTTGTTTCACATATAATCCCTAATTGTCATATATGTACTACTTTCTTTATTAATTTATTTGTTCTTTTTTGTTTATAAAATCAAAAGTATATTTTCATTTATCAATAGAAATATACAACTCTGCATGTAATGTTAAGATACTTAGGACTCAATGTTGTCCTGTTAGTAAGTTGACCGTGTGGTGGGCCTGGTGACCTGTAATTCAGGTTTTCTCCAAAACCTAAAATAGGCACCAGTCTCTCACAAAGTTAGGTTCTAACTTAGTACCTCAACCATAATTAAGATGTATTTGTTTTAATTAGAGCCTGTATTTCTTTGTGTAGAGAAAATAAAAGAATTTTGAATTTGAATTTGAAAATTTGGTACCCATAGTACAAGCTTTGCTTAGTTTGGGACTAGGATGATCTGTGTGACATTGTCCCGAGATATTATTATTATTACACCTATCGTTACACTCTAGATACACGTTAAGTTGTTGTATTGTAAAAAAAGTTGTTTGATGTTTACAAATATATCTCCGCTCTGTTCTAATAGATGAAGGACCAGCTTTAGATTTGAGGAAGTTGGTACTTTAATAATATCATATCTGTGGTGGAGCTTAACGAATTTCATGAATATTTGAATTAATTAAAACGAAATACTTTTGGGTGCCTTTGAAAGAAGCACGGCAAATTCTAAAGATTATAGAGAGTAGACGAGGAAAAATTACTGGACATTTAGTTCGACACGACCAGTTCATCACCAACATCATAGAAGGCAAAATCGAGGCGAGAAGAAAGAGAGGCAGACGGAGACGTAAATGTATGGACCAGGTGAAGGAAGTTGTGAAATTGGATGCTTACAAGGAAGTCAAGGAGAAGGCTTACGATAGAGAAGGCTGGAAACTGCTACACCGACCAGTGTAGAACACTTAAATTAGAGAGTGAAAGAGTGTGTACCTACGTCTTACTTAGCTTAAGAGTGTCTAAAGATGATTTTATCTTTAATCAACATTTTATTACAAACTTGATAAATAATATGATTTTGGATTAATTTTGAAAAGGAAAACAGTGCTACTCTTTATACTCTAGTTAAAGGCCCGGACCGTGTCTTAGTTTAGCGGCACACTATCTAACTGTGCTGGTTATTAACAACGTACATTTTGTAGTTAGCCTTAAATAAATCCCATTTAAGACGAATTACAAAATGGTCATATTGGGACCCCATGGTGATAGTCTGTCTAAGAAGGCAAGGATACATAACAAGCACATGATCCTAAACATACTATTACCGTATGTGGCTAGGATTTATCAAAAACTATAAATTTTACGATGCCCTATAACGTAGTTTAAGTAATTAGCTCACCATGTCAGCCAAAGTACGTCCACTGCTGAACAAAAGCCTCTCCAAAGGTTGGAGATCGCAATTTAATGGTAAAAACGCTGCTGCCCGTTCTCTGGTAGGTGGAATACCTACCAGAGAACGGGCAGCAGCGTTTGTCTCGGTCGATTTCTACGCCCCCCACGGGGTGAGATGGGGTGATGATATTCTATGCCGTCACCACACAGCAAAGTAGTTAGGTATTATAATTAATTTAGCTGATATTTGGTCTATATATAAGTTAATTATTAAAATTTGTATTTTTTTATCCTATAATAAAACCATAAATACGTACAAATTTAAATAACCATTTGGCCAAAATTTAAAGAAATTAGACATTTAATTAAATCATGATTATTATAAAGTAAATCATTATTGCTTCTGTATAATATTAAGTTGCGATCTGATAATCTATTTGTACAGACGCCAGCAGATCCAGCTACCCCAATCTGTCAAATTTCTTTTATAGACTTTCAACTTTATCACATAAGCATAAGATTCACTTTCAACAGGGGAAAATTGACAGATTAGGGTAGCTTGATGTGCTGGCGTCTGTACCTAGAATTGATTTTTAATACTACAAGTATTAAAAATCAATTATTAATGTTCTGACATTTATTTATTTATTTAACCATCGCACTAAACTGTATTGGTTTTATACAAGTATAAATAAATAAACTATTTTTATAGCTTAGGTACCTTGCTTTTTTTTAAACAAGCTAGTCTGTAATTATATTTTGAAACCAATTAACAAACGAAAGAAATTAAATATTCACTCAACTGATCTTCAAAGCGAAACTGCTCATAATGCTGCCAAATACAGTTTCTTTTTTATTACCGGATTAAATAAAGAGATGGGAGATCGAGCATGTTGTTTCCTCCAATATTTATTTTCACAACTAAAGTAAAACAGCCCTGTTACTTGGTAAACAAAATAAATGATTAATGATCAACAAAAAAGACCAATCTTCATTCAACACGATCTAATGCGCAACGAAAACAAAAACAAGGTACGGCTATGTTATTTTCTTGTAATGCCTATCCCTGGGCTATGTTATTTTCTTGTAATGCATAGATATTACAAGAATATAACATAGCCATACCTTGTTTTTGTTTTGGTAGCGAATTAGATTTACATATATCTTCAAATTGCTTAACCGATGATTGATCGTAGGACTGAAATATATTATGGTTGTTTTCTTTATTTATTTATTTAATTTTAGAAACAAACAGTCTTATCCAAACATGTTTACAAAATAAATTAATAGATTTTAGACAAATCGTTTCCTTAATTAACTACAAGTATAATTTACTAAAGGATATCACTATCAAAGGTAAGTAGAATCGTAAAAACAATCATGGATAAAAAGAATCTTGAAGAAAATAATAAATAAATATAATAAATATAGCTGCTAAATTATTAAAAAATTATATATGGAACAGGTCCCAGTCTTTTACCACCACTCCAACTCCTATAAACCAAGATCATCAGTAAATTAACCCTGAACGATGCCGCTGTAGCATCTCCAGGGGAATCGCTGCAACTGTCTTGGCTCCCTTAACAAATATGATAAAAGGAGGAGTTAGTAAATGAATAATTCTATGCAATTCCTTTAAGCCAGGATCTACAGTGGGACAAAGTGAAATGACACCGAGCGGTGAGGGTAAACACTTTCCGGAGAGTCTCTTCAATTGTCTTGGACCCTTGTCCCTCAACAAATTTAATGGAAAAAAAAACAGAAGATTTGGAAAAAAAAGGAGTTCAACTTCCCTCCACAGCAAAAATTTCATAAAATAAGAAAAATCTAAATAGAAAAGCCAGCTGCAATAGCACCAAGGGTATATTTAAGAGTCATATCAATAAGTGTTATACTTGATTCAAATAGTATGGCAAAAGCGTTTACATGCATTATGGTGCTTCCTCTCTGTAGCTTTTCAAACCCAGCTTTGGACAAAAACAATGAATGTTTGGAAATATCAGTCAAGATTTTTTGTCAGAAGCAGCCTCGAGTAAGTAAAAAAATGCCTACATTTAGACGAAATAGAATTCTATTTCGTCGAAATATAGGGAATTGGTGACGAAATTTTTGTATAAAACTTGTTCAGTGCAAAATTTTGGCATTCCACCAAGACTACTGCAGGTATCATCAGGTATTTTAATAGCATCAAAATATATGAGGGGTACACGTGTACCCCTCATATATAGCAAGTAACAAAAAAAGGTATTCTTACATGGACGACCAATCTGTTTTTTTTTTCTTTTTTTAAATATTTATGAACACACAAAAGAAACATACAAAATATAATAAAACAGAAACGAAGAGTACATAGGATCTTTGTGTGATGAGTACGATTATTTCTATGTCTGAGTATATTCTTTCTATAATATGTACATATTACTTACTTACTTATTTATCGTATGGGCAGTGGTTACCCTAGTGTCAGAGTTGTTCAAGCCGCCCAGTAGGGACACGACTTAACGACTGATGTGTAATGACTACACCGGACCGACACCTTGAGTCCTCCAAAGCAAGGAGACGCTCAGAAATGAAACCACTTTAGCGGTTACCCATCTATGGACTGACCGTCAATCTAGATGCTTAACCTCGCCGATCACTTACGGACCAGTGAGAGCATCTAGGTATGAGCGCCTCTATGTATTTAGTAATATATAAGTATGTTTTTCAGTTGTCTGGTTGCTATAATAATATCTAGGGACAATGTCACACAGATCATCCTAGCCCCAAACTAAGCAAAGCTTGTACTATGGGTACCAGGCGACGTTATACATACTTATATAGATAGATAAATACTGGATAAGTATAGTTTATTTACAAACTAATAACTAATCTGACATTGAAATATTTACTTAATTAATTGATAGAAAAACTAAATCTACGAAAAATTATATACATAAATAAATTAAAACTAACTACAGATGGCGTCGTAGCATTCCTCCGAATCGAGGCCATGAGAAAACGTGCCCAGAAGACTGGCTGCATTACCGCGTTGTATAGCTAAACTAATTCTTTGGCCAAAGAAAAAGCCAGCCCTCTGGTCACGGGAAGCGTCAACCAAACGCTTCGAAATCTGGCGATAGAGACCACGGGCACTCGGACCCCACGTTCCAAGCGTTTCGACCCCAAACGGCTCAAATATGTAATTTCCTAACAAATTACCATATTTGCGCCGCTTGAGAGTCTCCGCACAGGCAGCAGCAGTGCCAGCCGCCGCACTGGTACTTGGAAGATGTGATAGGGCTAGGGTGTCAACGCATGTCGCGTCCCACACCAAAGGCCTACCCAACTTCCAAGGCAGCAACGACATCCCGTCTGGTCTCTTGCCATCGTCGCGTGCCAAACCGTTTGGTTCCAACACAGCTGGGACGCCGGCGGTGACAAGAGCCCGACGAATAATATCGTTTAGGTTGCTATGGCGTGGAAGCCGACCTGCACTTCTGCTACATGACAGGTCGTGGTGTCCGAGGCGGTTGACAGACTGTCCACAGAGGCATCGATGCGCCCCAAGACGAAGGCAGGCAGCGATCCGGAAAGAGTTGTCGTCCAACATGGTTCCTATGTTAGACGACGGCAACGCCTGTAACCAAAGGCCCGACTCCCATTCTCCCATAAATACTTATATACATAGAAAACATCCATGACTCAGAAACAAATATTCGTGCTCATCACACAAATATTTGCACTTACCGGGATTCGAACCCAGGGCCACCAGCTTCGTAGGCAGGAGCACTTCCAACTAGGCTACGGTGACTATAGTACAGGCTCTGCCTAGTTTGGGATCAGATGGCTTTGATATGGCCCGCATATTTATATTTTTTAAGTACCATTAGCAGGCTCTTCCAGACGACAGTTGGGTGAACAAGAACGTTAAAGATACGATAATGACTTTTATGTTCCAATTTATGAGTTTGAATTTATGCCTAAAGAGGCCTTCATTACTGAGACTGTATTTTTATTGTAAAATTCTGTCGGAATATCTAAAGGAATCGTCTAATGGTGATTAGACGATTCCTTGAAGGTACTTA
This sequence comes from Pseudoips prasinana, assembly GCA_951640165.1. Classification (NCBI taxonomy): domain Eukaryota; kingdom Metazoa; phylum Arthropoda; class Insecta; order Lepidoptera; family Nolidae; genus Pseudoips; species Pseudoips prasinana. The sequence continues at coordinate 31,667,084 of OX621245.1, read as the reverse complement.
ATAATAATTTGCCGAACCAATATTATTATGATGGCTATTCTATCGCGAGCCGGCGGCCTATCGTTTCACGAGATGCTCAAACAACCAAAGTATTTAGTAACAATAATAATGTACAGACGCCAGCACATCCAGCTTCCCCAATCTCTCAAATTTCTTTTATTATATTCCACTTTATCTCAAAAGCGTAAGGTTCACTATCGATTGGAGAAATTTAACAGTTTGGGTTAGCTTGATGTGCTGGCGTCTGTACAAAAACATGAAATTAGCATATTTTTTTGAAAGCTTTGCAATATTTAAAGTGGCTAGTAATTTAGTGGCTAGTAATGTAATTTAGTGCCCGAGGGTACTGCTAGTTTTACCCGAGTTAAACTTTATAAATTATAGCCTATCTGTTATTTGGATGTAAAAGCTACTAGCTGTGCCCCGGGGTTTTACCCGCGTTAAACTTTATAAATTATGAGAGCTCCACCCCCGTAGGTGATAGCGTGTTAATATGTAGCCTATATGTTGACCCGACCTCTTAGTAATATTCATGCAAAATTGGAAGTAAATCCATGCAGTACTTTTTGAGTTTAGCCCGGACATACATACAGACAAACAGACACACAGACAAAAATTCTAAAAACTATATTTTTGACTTCGATATGGATTGTAGATCACGCCCCAAGTATCTTTTAAAAAAATATTCAATGTACAGTTTTGACTTTCCTACAATTTTATTATATGTATATATAAGCTATATTACTACAAAATTTCATCAAAAGCCATTTAGTAGCCATAGTTGCTTGTGGGTAGTTATAGTGGCAACAACAAAAAATTTGAGCTCTGTTTCTTTTAAATATTTTAATTACTTACTTACATTTTATTATGCTAATTTAAAGTTATAATCAATTGCTACACCCAATTCACTCATATCCACTATCAAATATTCATTATCTTTCAATCTAACTAAAAATCATCACTTCACTGCACCTCACTATGGACCTGTACTCAAAATTGTCTGAACAACTAGAACAGCTGGCTGAATCACTCTCCACCAGGATGACACAACAGGAAGAGGATCTGAAAACTGCAGCTGCTGCTGAAGTGCCACACAAAACTGTTGCTAGCTTGTCAAAGGAGTTGGCTGACTTCAAGAGTTTTGTATGCAGTACTTTGAGTGCACTAAGAACCCAGATTGAGCTCCTTATGTTGGGCTTGGATAGGCATGAGATGGCATCACGCAGGAAAGTTCTGCTTCTCCATGGAGTAAAGGGCGAAGAAGATCCCATATCTTCTGCTGTAGGCATATTACACAACCAAATGAAATTGTCAGACATCACCTGATATAGCTGTTTGCCATCGCTTGGGATCTAATAAGAGTAAGCCACGACCTCTCCTGATTCGCTTCAAGCATCACAGCACAAGAAATGAAGTGTGGAAAACCAAGACTTCACTTAAGGGCACTGGTTTGACATTGACTGAATTCCTCACGAAGCCACGGCACGATGTCTTCATAAATTGCCGGAAATTCTTCGGTGAAAGGAATTCTTGGACGTCTGATGGGAAAATTGTGGTACTGCTGCCAGACAAATCCAGGCGGAAAATAGAGACTGCTGCTGAGCTTTGCCGTCTAACATCTCAATTCCCTGCCGCCCAGCCACCGTTAAATGCCACACGTAAACCAGCTTCCACGGGTCAAACGTCGCTCTCTGCAGATAAACCAGCGGGAGAAAAACCGGCGGCGACAGCTTCTACTTCTGACAAAAGGAGCCGAAGACAAGCGAAGTGAAGTTGTTTTGACCTCTTATATTTAGTTGCCTAATACTTGCGTAAATATGTCACATTCAGTTTTATTCATTGTTATTTTGCAACTCATTTCTATTATTTTGTGCATTTTAATGACGGTATTTGGATTATAAAGTTATGCTAAACTTTAGGTTAACATTTTATCTTTGCTTGTTTGTGACATTGACTTTTTAAAGTTCGGTGAAATATGTCTTACAAGATTTGGGCTTTTTGCCCTGTTATGCGTTTTGTTTTTTGTGAGTGTACTTGGGTTGGCTTATTTATTTTTGATTTTTGGACTAAAAGGATTATTTGATATTTATTTTATTTACTTATATTTATATACTTATATTTATATACATTTTATGTTAGACGACAACGATGACGCTGTATATTTATCGTGTTCGTCTTCTGTAAGTTCTGATGAACATTATGCTAGTGCGCTTAGTGATGATGATGAGTCACTTCAACTGCGTGATCAGTTATACTCACACCTCTCTTTCTCTTCTTCCAAATGTTTTAATACAGTCCCCATCAATGCTCAAAGTATTCACGCTCACTTCCCGATCTTTTGTCTTCATTCGATTCTGATCTTATTCATGCTGTTCTTATTTCTGAGACTTTCCTTAAACCTACACTTACCTCGGCACAGTACGCTTTACCCGGATATAAACTGTTGCGAAATGATAGAACTGGAAAGGGTGGCGGTGGTGTTGCCATCTATCTTCGTGCGGATCTAAAGCATAAGGTTATTGAACGGTCTCCAAGTCAATATTCAAAATCTGCTGAACATCTATTTTTAGAGGTTATTGTTAACCACACTAAAATACTTTTGGGTGTATTTTATAGTCCATCGAGTCAGATAGATTACTTCTCTTCTTTTGAATTGAAACTCGAGAATCTGCATTCTCTTTATGAACATGTAATTGTCCTTGGAGACTTCAATACCTGCTTGCTTAAAGATGATGCACGGAGTCGTCGACTCCTCTCTCTTGTTTCGTCTGTCAATATGCATGTCCTTCCTCTGAGTGCTACACACCATGCTCCTCATTCCACTCCTTCTCTTCTAGACCTCATTCTCGTCTCGGATTCCACCAAAGTGGTAACGCATGGCCAACTTTCAGCCTCCTTTTCTTATCACGATCTTATATATGTCTCTTATAAAATTCGCTGCCCTCGACGTAAGTCACAGTTTATCTTCCTTCGCAGCTTTAAAAATATTTGTCTGGAACGTTTGAGAGCGGAAGCGGGCAGTATTGACTGGTCACCTGTTTATATCTGCAACGATATTGACTCCAAAGTGGCCATGTTCAACCAGCTACTAATTCAGTTGTTCGACAAACATGCTCCACTCAAAAGGGTGAGAGTAAAACATGCCCCAGCCCCTTGGATTAATGACCAAATTAAAAAGCTGATGTCTCTAAGGGATAAGGCCAAAAGGAGATTCAAAAAAAGTGCAACTAATGAAAACTGGGATATCTATAAAAAACTCCGTAACAGATGCAGTCGTATGTGTAGAGATGAAAAGAGACGCCACATTTACAACTCTATTAATAACCTCAACACAGCACAGGTATGGCAATTTTTAAAATCTCTAGGTGTCGGTAAATCTTCTAGTGACAAGACAATAAACGTGGATATTAACATTCTTAATCAGCACTTTTCTAGACCACCTGTCGCTATGAGTGCCGGCATCAAAAGTTCTACTCTTGAACAACTTTTAAATCTTTCTAAGCCACTATGTACAGCTTTTTCTTTCACACCAATCACGGAGAGAGACGTCATAAAATCCATAAAATCCATTTCCACCAAAGCGGTAGGTAACGACGGACTCCAACCACAAATGATCACTATCATTGTGGAAGAACTTGCTCCTATCTTAACCCATATTATTAACCTTTCCTTGGAGTCAAGTTCTTTCCCTTCTGCTTGGAAAAAAGCTCATGTACTGCCGCTTCCTAAAACCACAAATCCTTCTTCCTTCTCTCACTACCGTCCAATTTCAATTCTTCCTTTCCTGTCTAAAATCCTAGAGAGCATTGTGCATAAGCAACTGTCTCATTACCTCTGTACTCACAACCTTTTAAGTCCTTTCCAGTCCGGTTTTCGTCCCGGCCACAGCACTGTCACTGCACTTGTGAAAATCACAGACGATATTCGCTTGGCTATGGAACAGAAGCTACTCACTGTCTTAGTACTACTGGATTTTAGCAGTGCTTTTAATTCAGTGAACTTTGACATCGTGCTTGGTATCCTTTCCTCCCTGAATGTCTCGGCTCCTGTAATTGCGTGGTTCGACTCATATCTTCGAGGGCGCTCACAGTCTGTACACGCTGAAGAGTCTTTCTCTCAGTGGTGTGATCTTACTGCGGGTGTGCCTCAAGGTGGCGTACTATCTCCTCTTCTATTCTCCGTTTTTATAAACGCAATCACTAAAATCTTAACTTCTAACTATCATCTCTATGCAGACGACTTGCAGTTATATCGGCACTTCAAAGGAATTGAAACTACGGAAGCTATTTCTGCCATCAATAATGATCTTGAAAACATTAGCAAGTGGGCAAAATCTTTCGGCCTTCTGGTCAATCCCTCTAAATCACAAGCTCTCATTATTGGTGGCAGACACATGTTTAACACTTTAAATTTTTCAGCCATTCCTCCTGTTCTTTTCGATGATGTGCCGATACCTTATACAAAATTTGCCAAAAATTTAGGTGTTTTAATCAATTGTAACCTTTCGTGGAACAATCACGTTGCAGAAGTAAGCAGGAGAGTATACTGTTCGTTTCAATCCATCAAACGTCTCCAAAAATTCTTACCGTTTCAGACTAAAGTCACTCTCGCTCAATCGCTTTTACTCCCTCTTCTCGACTATGCTGATGTCTGTTTCCTTGATGCAACAGAAGAACTTCTAGATAAGCTCGAACGCCTGCAGAACCTATGCATCCGCTTCATTTTCGGCCTACGGAAGTACGACCACGTGTCGGAGTTCCGGTTGCAATTGAAGTGGCTGCCTATTCGGCAGCGTCGGGACTGTCATATTCTTAATCTACTTTTTTCCATCCTTCATAACCCTGTTGCTCCCATCTATCTCCGTGAACGCTTTGAGTATTTGGTGCCCAGTGGCAAACCTTGTCGCACAGCTACATCTCTTCTTCTTAGGACTCCTTCCCATACTTCCAGCCGCTATAATGGTTCATTTACTGTACGCGCAGTACGCCTTTGGAATTCCTTACCACATTCCATACTTAATAGCTCGTCATTGAGTATTTTTAAGAGCAGAACTAAGAATCACTTCTTATCTCTATAACTTACGTATATATAAGGTATGTAGGTTTATGTAGTTTATTAAATAGATATATATTTTTATAAGGTATAGTATGTAATTATTAGTGTGTATTTTATCAATATATTTACCCGACAAGGTACTTTATTATAATAGTTTGTTGTACACTGCCTATACCCATAATTTTGAAAATCTCTCTTTCCTGATGGTTTGCTGGAAGAAAATTCAATAATGAATTAAGCTCGCCTATGTACATGCCTTTTCTTTTGTTACTTCTAACTTATGTATTTATTTTCTGTGTGCAATAAAGAATAAGAATAGTTGTTCAAGCCGCCCAATAGGCTTCTGACATGGCTTAACAACTGTTGGTTAATGACTGCAACCGGGACCGACAGCTTAACATGCCTTCCGAAGCACGGAGACGCTCAGAAATTATACGACTTTGGCGGTCACCCATCTATGGAATGACCGCGAGCCTAGTTGCTTAACCTCACTGATCACTTACAAACCTGTGAGATCTTCTAGCTATGAAGTAAAATACAGGTATTTTGACATTACAAAAGGACATTCCAATTTTAATTATTTATTCATAATATAATATGGGCGCTTATTATACAGACTTCATTTTAATATTTATTTGCCATAATATAGGTACAAAGTAGTTGGCGACATTGTAGTATACTTATATTCAACATACATATGTTGTGCAAAATGTTTGGGTAAGTATGTAATCTAATGTTATGCATGCAAATTTATTGAGTGCATAATATTATATATTTTTAATTTATTTATAATAATAATAATATGTAAGAGCTATCTTAAAATGTACAATTAAAATATATTAATAATTAAAGTCAACAATAAAATGAATAATAATAATAATTACAATAATAAATTAAAATCATTTATTATTGTAATTATTGATTTTGATTAAAATAATTTCAATAACAATTTTAAATGTATTATAATTATCCTGTCCTATAATAGCATTATTCGCCTCTAAAAATTTACATTGCCATCTAAATTACTAAGTCAGCCAAAACTAGTTATCTTCTATGTAAGCCACTCTAAACATAACTCAGCATGGTGTTTATTTCACCTAAAATCATTGAGATGTATTATCTAATGGCAAATAAATGTTTTTGTATTTATTATACGAAAGAAACACTTGAAAAATTCACAAAGCTGTTTTCAAAAATGGGATTTTTGGAAACTTTCTACCAATCTTCACCAAAATAGTCTATCTAGCGCTCGGAGGCCGCTGCCCCGGCAAGCGCTTGGCTCGCTCGCCTTCGCGCGCTAGATGGTCACAGTTCTAACCTAACCTAACCCAAATAATTTCCTTTTTTTACGTAAATTAGGTGACAATGTATAAAGAAGAAGGACAATTTAAGATAATTGTTGATCATTACTTGACGCTTTATACAGAATATTTATTTGATTTTGAAAAAAAGACGAATTACTTTATTAAAAGTTATCTCATTTTCCCGTGGCTTAGTTATAAAATTAGAAGTTTGATCACGTAGCTAATAAATAGAGCTAGGGCATAGCGTTCATTTGCTCAAAGAGCAGCCGGCTGGGGAAGTACCTCCACCTTACAGAAGACACTCCTTAATAATAACATTAGTAATTTTAATGTTGTGTTTCCGAGCGTGAATAAGATCGCCATAGCACATTGGGGTGGGGGAAAGGGTCAGCAACACTTGTTTGCTGACTTTAAAAGGCCGGCAATGCACCCTCGACCCCTCTAAGACATCAAGTGTTGCGGGTGTCCATGGGCGGCGGTGATCACTTATCATCAGATGACCCACTTGTCTGAATGTCGCCCTCTGATATATATAAAAAAAAGAAGTGGCTTAACTTATAATTTCTCATATCACTAATGTTAATTTATGTATTCATCATGTTGGTCCCTAGAGGTGTCCCGGTGTTACCTATATACCAGTATATCATTTCCAATTTCATAAAACCTATATCAGGCCCATGCAATTTTGCGTAATATGGTCCTACGGGATATAAACATATCATAAAATTAATGAACAGATACATCAAAAGCCCTTTAATGTTTAATGCCTTTGGTAACCTTAACAAATTATATTAGAATATCGACGCTAAGTGCACGTTTTCATTTCATTACGAAAAAATTGACAAAAGAGACTAGGTAGTCAGATATATTACATTAGATAGTGTTTCCTTTTACTATATTTAGGCAAAAGAGAGATAGGTATAATATAAAGAACTTTGTCGCAGTTCGTCGGTTTGATTCTCACCCAGAACAGGTATTTGTGTGCATGAACATAATAATATAATATGTTTGTCTTGAGTCTGGGCGGTATTATCTATGTAAACGAAGTGACCCTTCATTTAGTTTATAGTTTTCCGTGTTAGGTATATCTTTTTGATTTATAAACTTGACTATGTATAAGAGACTGGCCGTTTGTATTGACGGATTGTCAGCATGATAAAATATGGAGATTCTGATAATTTTACGTTAAAATAATATTATTACAATACTTGAATAAAAGTCATGTATATGAACAGTAACTAGTGAAACAATAGTTCTTAATGTTGTTTTTCTATTTACAGGTAAGTTGTAATAAAGTAATTATAAATAATGTTTTGTAAATATGCGTGTTAGTACGTAGTTCTTTAATAAAATAAAATTTTCTATTTACAGAGAAACACTTATAGTTATAGTTTTACTGTTCCCTACAATATCTAATAAATAAGATTTACATATTATATATATGTAATTATATGAATTTAAAAGGCCACTACTGGACAAAAGCCTCTCCCAAGAATGTTGGAGATATGCCATAATCGCCACGCTTGACAGACGGGCTGGCGATCGCAGTCTGATAGTCATAGTACACGAGACGCTGCTGCCCGTCCTCTGGTAAATATTCCCTCGGGATGACTTCTACTCCCCCCACGGGTTGAGATAGGGTGACGATATTCTTTCTGACCCAGGATTATCCCAGGATATGTTATATTATATAGTGTAAGAGTTGTTCAAGTCGCCCAGTAAGCCTCTGACATGGCTTATATTATTATTATATTATTAGGTTTCTTATAAAGTAACTACAGCAGAAACTCGTTAATTTGTCATTTATATTTTACCCTATATCCTCGACTACTTGAATTGATGGAATATGGAACTGTCAACATCGGAAATTGACCTACAGGCACAGAAATCATAGTGTTTCCGATTCTTTAACCCCAAAACATGCGGTGGACTATACAATACTATATCAATATCAACCTTATCTCTTTAGAATAAGTTCCATAAACAGTGGAAAATAACGCAAGAAAGCGTTATTTCGATGCAATATTATCTAAAATAATTTCTGTCGCGGTTATTGTTATTAAACAGCAGTCGTTAAGACATGTCAGAGGCCTACTGGGCAGCTTGATCAACTGTTAAGTTAACATTAGGGTAACTATTTCGTTACGATCAGTAAAAGTTAGTCTTACTTTTACGAGATATTAAAATGCTCGTTTTAAATTTATGAAACTGGTCATAGTCATAAGGTCTCCATAAATGTATTTATATATAAAAAAAACGAATGCGCTTTAGACCACACGACTGAAGTAAAACTTAGATATAATGAAATGAAAAGAAATAATGAAATATTCAGCACTTGGGTAATAACATACACTTGTACTTGTCAAGCTCACAATAAATACAAATAAAAATAGTCGAATACAGTATAAAAGTTACAAAAAAAAATATTAGTCCGTCCGTGCGGTCTGTTTTATCACATATATTTTCTTAAATCCTAAAATAAATAACAAGTTACTAATCTATTATTTTGAAATTTAGTTCTACTATATTAAAATTAAAGAATTGGCAATCAGTTAGCTGGCGCAGAAGGCTCTTAACCAGTAGCTTAAATTAAACGACTAATAGGTACCTGAGGCCACCCTTTTGGGGTTCAGGCCACAGCTCAGGGGGCCGCTGAAGCAAAAGGACAGAATTCTAAGTGAGGGTGTGGTCACCGATGACGCGTTAAGGGGCCAAAGCGATCCTCGCCGCTGAGGAACCTACCCTAGCTAACCTGCGGTTTTCTCTAGCTACCTAGGTGGTCAAAAAGTAACTGGCTCTGAGAGAAAAAGAGAAAGAATATGGGTGCTCGCACCTCTCTGTTTTGCCCCTACAGTAATATAAGAAACGTAACTCTCCTTATCCCTTTCTATCTTTACTAACTAATCACCCTCCACTTCCGTTCGCCTCGATCGATAACGCTCGTGTCACGCATTCATCACCTTACTCCACAAGTCGAGCGTGCATTAAAAAGTTTAACATCAAAAAGTATTATTTATACAATACTAATTTCGAGCTTACTTTCTTTTATAATAATAATAATGTCCTCCTAGCCGAATTTCGGCCACGTCGGCCAGTCAGAATAGAGATTAGCCATCTGCACAGTACATATTATAGTGCACAAGTGTGTGCGCAAACACACGGGAACTTTCCATAAGTCTAATGATACGATGGGACGCCTAGCGACACGACCGGACAATTGTCGGTACAGGACCGACCGCTTTACGTGCTTTCTGCTGAGAATTTTTTTTAGGGAAAAGTCCCAAAATTACTTTTGGCCCGACCCGGGATTTGAACCCAGGACCTCGTTCTCTGCGGATGAACACGCCACCGCTAGACCAACGACCAGTCAACTTGCTTTTACAAAGTTGTGATCGACAATAAACAAACAAATGAATTTTTACGGTTTCATGTAACTAAGCCTTCGATGACGGACAAACAAATGAACCGCAAGAGGTACCTTTATGATGTTCTAGCTGTGCCCCGCGGCTTTACCCGCGTAAAATTTTATATATATAAATTATTATCATAGCTCCTCCCCCGTAGGTGATAGCGTAATAATATGCAGCCTATATGTTGACCTAACCTCTTAGTAATATTCATGCAGTACTTTTTAGGGTTCCGTAGCCAAATGGCAAAAAAAGGAACCCTTATAGATTCGTCATGTCTGTCTGTCTGTCTGTCCGTCCGTATGTCACAGCCACTTTTTTCCGAAACTATAAGAGCTGTGCTGCTGAAACTTGGTAAGTAGGTGTATTCTGTAAACCGCATTAAGATTTTTACACAAAAATAGAAAAAGATCAATAGTTTTGGGGAAAGAAAAAGATCAATTATTTTTCATACATAGAATTGAAACTGAAATATTTTTTTTTGCTCGTACATATACATGGTGTTTCTATGGATAGGCCCTAAAAAATCATATTGAGGTTGCTAATATCATTTTTGGCTAAACTGAATAGTTTGCGCGAGAGACACTTCCAAAGTGGTAAAATGAGTGTCCTCCCCCCTGTAACTTCTAAAATAAGAGAATAAATAAACTAAAAAAAAAATATATGATGTAGATTACTATAGAAACTAACAACAAAAATTGGTTTGAACGAGATCTAGCAAGTAGTTTTTTTTAATACGTCATAAACCGCAATTTGCGTTCATTTAATCAACTGAAATACTTGCTGCTACGGAACCCTTCATGTGCGAGTCCGACTCGCACTTGGCCGGTTTTTTTTGAGTTTAGCCCGGACATACAAACAAACACACAGACAAAAATACTAAAAACTATATTTTTGGCTTCAATATCGATTGTAGATCACGCCCCAAGAATCCTTTAAAAAAAAATCAATGTACAGTTATGACTTTCCTACGACTTTATTATATGTAAAGATGTCTAGTGGCACTATAATAACAAATAATAAAATTAAAAATGAGAGGGTAAAAAGAGATCATCAAGTCGCAGAGCAAAAACTTTGAAAATTGCACATTTCTTTTACAGCATTGTGCGATGGTAATGGATCCTTTGTGATCGCATTTGGAAGTATTTTTTTATAACGATAAGTAATCTTCTACAAATCTCCCTGTGTCAGTGGTTTGCTGGAAAAATACTCATCAATGAGTTAAGCTCGCCTTTGTTCATCAATGTACAAATAGACTTGTATAAAATGTATATTTTCTGTGTGCAATAAATAATATCAGCAATATTACTTGAACTCTTAACTACCTATTTAAAGGCACTGTGTACACATATTAATGCCGCAGACTATACAGATGGCAGCACATTAAGCTACGCCAATCTGTCAAATTTCTATATGATAAAAAACAAAATATGTGATAAAGTTGAAAATCTATAAAAGAAATTTGACGGAGTGGGGTAGCTGGATGTGCTGGCATCTGAACCAATATGATTAGTCCGACTATCGTCATATCATGTATACAGTTTAGTACACTTATCATGATTGCTATTTCCCAATAAACAAGACAATACTATTACTCTCTATAAATTGTTTTCTTTGTGACATGGTTCAGTATTGTTGGCGTAAATCATGTTTCAAAAGGCGCTCATAGACAGATGATCTCATCGGTCCGTAAGTTATTGGCGAGGTCAAGCAACTAGGCTCACGGTCAGTCCATAGATGGGTGACCGCCAATGTGGTTATATTCAGAGTGTCTCCGTGCTTCGGGGGGCACGTTACGCGGTCGCTCCCAGTTGAATTAGGCAACAGGGGCTCTACCGTCTAAGTCACTGAACGTCGTTTTCGTGAATGGCGTTCAAATAAATAAAGGTTAAAAATTACTTAATTAATCGTGAAATCGGCTTCCATGACCACATGTGACGTCATAAATGGTCCGAAATCGATTGTGAACGTTGAAGCCGATTTAACGATTGATTAAGTCATTTTTAACCTTTATTTATTTGAGCGCCATTCACGAAAACGATGTTCGGCGACTTAGCCGGTAGAGCCCCAGTTGTCAAGCAATGTCAGAAGCCTAATGGTCGGCTTGAACAACTCTGACACTAGGGTAACCACTGCCAATATGATAAGTAGGTAATGTTTCAAAGATTAAACTCATGTTAAGATGGATATTTCAGCTAATACTTTAACAAACTACCCTTAAAATAATGGTATAGTAGGGCCAATTTAATAGTCACAACAAAGTAACCTTAACCGGCGGGAATAGAATATTATTTATTTATTCATAGTTAGAACTGCACATTTGCTTATTTTTTTTTCTATTACTATTTATCTTTATTGTAATAACTGGCTGTGCCCCGCGGTTTTACCTGCGTAAAATTATATAAATTATCACAGCTCTTCCCCCGTATGGGATATAGTGATAATATATAGCCTATATGTTGACCTGACCTCTTAGTAATATTCATGCAAAATTTGAAGTAAATCCATTAAGTACTTTTTGAGTTTAGCCCGGACATACATACAGATAAACAGACAAACATTCTAAAAACTATATTTTTGACTTCGATATAGATTGCAGATCACGCCCCAAGTATCCTTTTTAAATAATGTTCAATGTACAGTTTCGACTTTCCTACGATTTCATATATGTATAGATAGATAACCAAATTTTAAAATTCACTTTTCTATTAGCTGATATGTCAAATGTGATCTATTAAATTGGCTATTGTGTATTTACTATTATATTGCTGTTATTACATACTAGCTGTGCCCCGCGGTTTTACCCGCGTTAAATTTTATAAATTATCATAGCTCCTCCCCCGTAGCTGATAGCGTGATAATATGTAACCTATACGTTGACCCGACCTCTCAGGAATATTCATGCAAAATTTTAAGTAAATCCATGCAGTACTTTTTGAGTTTAGCCCGGACATACATACAGACAAACAGACACACAGACAAAAATTCTAAAACCTATATTTTTGGTTTCGATATCGATTGTAGATCACGCCCCAAGTATCCTTTTAAAAAAATATTCAATGTACAGTTTCGACTTTTCTACGATGTTATTATATGTATAGATATTATAGTAATAATATCTATACAAATAAACAAAATTGGATTATCTGTTTGTAATATTGAAATAACCGGTTTTTACTACATAAATATGAATATATATACGGTACATACACCAAAATAACATTTTTTACAATTTTTGTCTGTCTGTCTGTCTGTTTGTTCCGGCTAATCTCTGAAATGGCTTGACCGATTTTGACGGGACTTTTATTGGCAGGTAGCTGATATAATAAGGAGTAACTTAGGCTACTTTTATTTTAGAAAAAGTCTTATACTTTACTAAAAAACTAAAAAAAACTAATTAACACGCGCACGAAGTCGCGGGCACAGCTAGTATGTAATAACAACAATACATTAAAGTGTCTTGGCGAGATAATGTTTATCAAAAGCCCTCTACATTTTCCTGTAGGTAACGTCTGTATATATAGCCACTGGTTTTCATCTACATAGAACACTCACCTTAATAGTAGTTCAAAGACGTTGTTGAGGCACAAAGGAGTCTCGTTATTACTATAGATAGAAGATTTGAAATCAGTTCTAAGAAATTTCACAAAGAATGAGATTTAAATGGTAAGATATTTTTTGCTACTTTCATTTTTTGTTCACAACCTACATAATAACATTCGAGCGAAAAAGAAGATTGATGTGTTCAGAATTTTAGGTATTCTAATTCATCAAAATTTAACACAAACAAATACACCTGAATCCTGTTGACGGTATGAAAATATTATGTTTAAATAAAATGATAGTTGTGACTCCAGATTTCCCAAAAGTTACAAATTTTACCCAATAAGGGATTGAGTAAAATTTGTATCTTGCTGTACTTTATACCTAAAGTAGTGAATTAATAATCAAGCCAAGCGTAAAACGTAAACTTACGCTTGAGCTTACTTATGTTACACAATCCTAATATTACGAATACCACGAACTCCTCTCTAACTTGCTTGCTAGCCTTTATAAGAGACTAGACTCTAGTAACAAGTAGGTGAATAAGCTATTTGTAAAGTTGGCAAATGAAGTGACGGGTCTGGCATGCGTGTGTTAGCTTGGAATCGATATAATAAGTATATAACTATATATATTACAAGTTAGTAGATAAAATAATAGTAGATTTTAGTTAAATACGGTATTAATAAAACAGCGGTAGCCTAACATTTAGCCTGGCGACGGGCGGGTGTACGTCATACTTGTTTGTCGCAAAACATGTTTAACATCTGTTTGTCGTCTATTATAAAAGGTGTGTCCCGATCGGTTTGAGCATCATTCTTGTTCGAAACGTTGACCGGAGCGGAGCTCTCGGTGGTTGGAGGGACGATTCCGTTTGAACAAATTTAAATTAACAGTTATACTATTTATGTCGATTCTATTGGAACTGCCGTACTGAACAGACAGAGTGATTCAAAGCTAAGTAAACTTTGTATTATATTTATGTCACAATGTGGTTTGTTTTATTAAATAATATGTTCACCTTGTATTTCTTATGTTTAAATTATTATTTCCCTATATGGTTAATAAATATACCTTATAATAGATTTCCTGGTTTTCATTATACACATATAACACCTCTATGATACATAAAGTATGATGTTTTGTTGTTGGTTAACGGTGTAAAGTAATCTTATTTATAACAATTTATATTTTAGAGCTTGGCATATCTGGCTATATCTATACTTATCTACACATCTATATGATATTCGCTAACATCAGAAGTGGGATAGAATTTGCCCCATAATTTAATCATATGTGTTTTTGCAGTAGTACCTGTGTATTCCTGACATTTCCTGTGTTCCTGATTGGCCTGATTCGATCGTGATCAGAGATTGCAGTAAGCCGAGGCAGCATCACCAAATAGCTTTAAGGCAAGCTATTCTTTGTTCAGTGAAGCTTGTCCATTAATCCATCAAGCAAGATAAATAAAAAGGTTAGTGGAGCGTTTGTGACCAAAGTGTTGTGTGGTGAAAAAAAAAGATGAAGTGCAGTGTTAAAAAGTGTTACAAGTGTATCAAATGGTGTATGTTTAGTTAAGTCAATGAACTGTTTCCAGTTGTAAATCTGTTGTGGTGATTCTTTATGTTTTACAAAAAGCATAAAGAGGAGTCATGTTATGTGAACAGTGCCCCATTAATATAATGGTGATATATTGTCCAGTGGAGTAGTGAAAGAAAGCCTTTTAAAGAATAACAGCTGTAGATTTTTTATTTGAAAATTGTTATTTGAATAGTTAATTACCTTTTGTTTGATTTTTAATGAAAGCTGTTCAATAGTATTTGACAGTGAAAAGCATTATTAGAAATATCTAATGATAATAATTACTGTATGCTTTATTATATGCTATGTGAGAATTTGGCATTTGTGGGTCTGATTAGCTTTAATAAATGGTGGTCAGATTTGCAATTGTTGAATAAGATTTAGAAGAAAGTTGCAAAGGTGCCATTACCAACTTATGCATAATAATTGTCAGTATGACCGAGCGAAAGATCTGAAGTATAGTTACCGAAAATAATTTATTATGAGAACAAGGGTATTGCTGTTTAATAAAATCAATAATTAGTCTATTCCATGCACCAGTAGGCATTGCAAATATCTATTTATGTGGTGTACAAGGTTCAATAAAAATAATGTCACCATCTACCAGTAAATAAGATGGTGCCAATAATATGAGTGGTCAGATGGATATTACCGGAATAGAAAATAATATTTAGTCATTGAGCTATGGGTGTTGGACATTAATGGTTTTGAATAACTTATAAAATGAAATATTTGGCTTTTGAATTCTAATAGCCTCCCATCTAATTATCCCAATGAAAATTCTGTTATCTTATCGGTTCTTTATTGAAATTTAAACAAGTAGTGACTACAAAATATTAATAGTAGAGACTGCGGAATACTGGTTGTTCTGGGATTATCATATTGACCATGCAAAAGATATTATTTCTGATTAGATTAAAGTAATCTTAATGAGTATTTCTAAAATAAAATTCTTGGATATTACATTTCACAAAGTACCTGAAATTTGCCATTCTAGCTGTGCCAGGATCGGTGAGCAGATTCATAACTTAATTTGCTTCATGGTTTTTAAATTTGTGGGCCAATGGGGCCCACAAATTTAGCTATCTAAATAATAACTTAATTCACAAATTTGATTTGTAGTTTCACTGGTTTGGTTACTTTGATTAATCTTAAGGTTATTATCGTAACCTTGGGGCTAACCTGATTAAAATTAAAGAAATGAAGAAACATTTCTCATTGATGTCAATTAGCGTATCAAGTAGAGTTTTAGGGTGTTGCAGAGATGTGTTTTAATATAAATATCTCAAAAACATTTTATATTCCGCCTAGGTACTTCGAGACGAAGTACATGTCAAAATGGCCGAAGTTTAATAATTAATTGTGTACATAATTAGAATAAAAGAATGGAGTCCACTATAGCTTCATCTCTTTTACTGTTTTACGATCTTGGATCTCGTTTGAGTGGCAAATTCAGCAATTGAAACTGAGTTGGTTTGCTGGTAATTACAAATCATAAAAAAAGAAAAAAAAATCGCTTACATTTATTGTGATGGAATATATAGTACATAGTTTTTCCATACAAGTACTATTACGTAGTATCATTATGGGGTCGCTCATTATTGATAAAGTAAACTTTAGTTGGTAATAACATGGGTGTAGTATATTTTAAAATGCATATATAGTATTGTGACTTATTCGTGATATTAAAAACATTACGTTGCTTTTACAAAGTTAAATTCGTTTAAATGACAAAAGATTTTAATCTTTTTAATTCTATGCCGTGACTTGGTGCTGATTTCTCTCATCAACAGCGGATGAAAGAGATCAGCATGTCTATGTTACAGTCTCTGTTATAATCCGCTAGTCGGTCAATTACTTGGTGTCAATATTGACAAAGTCTGACAAAGATTTGTAGACCTTACACGTTTGGTGTTGGTCAGTTGAGAGACCATCTTTTGGAATTAAACTCTAACCGCTGATCGGCCTTCTATTTGGTGTCAGTTATCTCACCAGCAGCGGGTGAACGTTTCTGACATGTCTATGTAGTTGGCAGTTAGATTCAATAAACGCTGGTCGGCCTTCTATTTGGTGTCAGTTATCTCACCAGCAGCGGGTGAATGTTTCTGACATGTCTATGTAGTTGGCAGTTAAGAGTCAATAACCGCTGGTCGGCCTTCTATTTGGTGTCAGATATCTCACCAGCAGCGGGTGAACGTTTCTGACATGTCTATGTAGTTGGCAGTTAAGAGTCTATTGAACTATATAAATAATTAAAAACGAAACCTATAATTATGAGACTTATAATTGATGACATATAAATGGAAACAATGTTATTTTTATGGTATATCAATATTAAAATTCAAAAATCAATAATTCCGTAAAATGTTGCCTTTGTGTGTAATCGTAATGTGTGTTGACTTGGAGCGACTTGATCTCTGGCCCATTCGTCACAAAAATGGTCATAACTTTTGTAATGTGCTGCTGCACAAATTTGACTTAAATAATTCTTTTGAACTTATTAAATTAAATTTCTAACTAATTAAATTAAATTACAAAACTATAATTCGAATGAACCATTTAAGAAAGCCGTAACTGAATAGTAGCAGCTATCTAGTAATAGAGTAATCAGTCTATTCTTAAATATGTTCGTCATCTTATTGTATCTCATATTAGACAAACAAGCTTTTTTTTTGTATTCATTGGTGAAATTAGTTATAACCTGTTTCTTATCATAAGTTGTTAATCCTGTTTGTTTTACTAATAAAATAAAATAAATAATAAAATGAAATAAATGGTAAAATAAAAAATATAATGAAATTAAATTAAATAATACTTCGTGGACGAAGTATTGTCAGTATGGCCGTGTTAGCTTGGAATCGATATAATAAGTATATAACTATATATATTACAAGTTAGTAGATAAAATAATAGTAGATTTATAGTTAAATACGGTATTAATAAAACAGCGGTAGCCTAACATTTAGCCTGGCGACGGGCGGGTGTACGTCATACTTGTTTGTCGCAAAACATGTTTAACATCTGTTTGTCGTCTATTATAAAAGGTGTGTCCCGATCGGTTTGAGCATCATTCTTGTTCGAAACGTTGACCGGAGCGGAGCTCTCGGTGGTTGGAGGGACGATTCCGTTTGAACAAATTTAAATTAACAGTTATACTATTTATGTCGATTCTATTGGAACTGCCGTACTGAACAGACAGAGTGATTCAAAGCTAAGTAAACTTTGTATTATATTTATGTCACAATGTGGTTTGTTTTATTAAATAATATGTTTACCTTGTATTTCTTATGTTTAAATTATTATTTCCCTATATGGTTAATAAATATACCTTATAATAGATTTCCTGGTTTTCATTATACACATATAACACCTCTATGATACATAAAGTATGATGTTTTGTTGTTGGTTAACGGTGTAAAGTAATCTTATTTATAACAATTTATATTTTAGAGCTTGGCATATCTGGCTATATCTATACTTATCTACACATCTATATAGTATTCGCTAACACGTGCATAGAGTACTTTGACCACTTACCGTCAAGTGTGAATAATCTTTGTACGCTAAATAAGTTTTATAAAAAGGTCAAAATCATTCACCGACTTCATATTTTCCATCCATTAAAGTCATAGTCTAGATCAGATTTAATAAATTGTAAATCAATACGGCATTTAAATAATATTATTCATGTATGTATGAAAGTATCTATATTATTCACTTTTATCTATATTGAGATAAATGCTGATGAAATTCAGCTTTAGATGCCTGAGCTTCATATATTTTTTGGAAACGTCGTTATCTGTAAATCACTTCATTTACAATCAACCGTCGATAATATGGTAGATACTGAAAGGAATTTTGTATTACGTACAGTCACGGAGTTATCATGCTTGAGTTATGATTAAGGTTAACGGATTTATTCGGATAAGCTAGACTTTTGACCTTGCATTAGGACGTTATCTAGCTTTTGATTCCTTTAAAGTTTAGTTCATCTAGCGGCAAAGTTTAATATAGACATAATAATTTATATAATAAATTCTCTGTTTATCGCTTCAGGTTTTACTACATATATATATATTTTTGGCGTAAAAGAGTAACAAACATACATCTATACTCACAAACTTTCGCATTTATAATATAAGTAGGATGTGTACCTCTAGCGGTTTTGGCAGTGTACGCCGAAATAGCTCGCAAATGGTAGATTTTTCCTACTTACTTGACACTTATCGTAATGTTTTGGAAAATTCACACAATATCTTTATAAATTGTATCCTATGTGTTGTACTGATTTATAAGCTATATTATTGTAAAGTTTCATTAAAATCCATTCCGTATTTTTTACGTGAAAGAGTAACAAACATCCATCCATCCATACTTACAAACTTTCCCATTTAATTAGTAGCATGGTAGGTAGTAAAACCTGTAGCACATGAACAGGAGTCCCCAGAGAGGCCCTAAATAATAAGGTCCAAGGTAACTCCAAGTACCTGCCTGGAGTCTAAAAGTAAGTGATTTAAATGACCCGTGCACACAATTCCAAAACTACGGCGCTGAATCTCTTTCTAGTTCTATAGAGTTGCCGTCCAGTCGTAATATTAATGTGGATGTATATTAAAAGGGGTGTAAGGAGTGGACCTATGTTTGCACACAAACACACGGCTACATATCAACCTATACATTTCCAATATAAGCTGACCTCTCATTGTATGGAAATCCTATACAACGCGGGATCAGTTTATACTGGAAATTTATAGCTTGATATGTCGCCGTGTGTACTAACTATTATAAGCTCTGTGCTGAATTTCACATTCTACCGTTGGTTTTTGTCGTGAAATAGCTGACGTTATATAAGTACTTCTTTTTTTATTTCAGCGGGCGACAAACGAGCAAGTGGGTCATCTGATGGTAAGTGATCGCCGCCGCCCATGGACACTCGCGACACCAGAGGAGTTGCGGGTGCGTTGCCGGCCTTTAAAAGTCAGCAAGCAAGTATTGCTGACCCTTCCCCCCACCCCAATGAGCTCTGGCGACCTTACTCAAACTCGGAAACACAACATTAAAATTATGAATGTTATAATTAAGGAATGTCTTCTGTAAGGTGGAGGTACTTCTTCTACCTCTCTTAATACTTTTCGAATACCAGTAATTGGCTTTTTGTCGCTTATTATAGCATTATCTTTGTTACCGTATAGCTGTTGGTCTTCAAAGAAAAAATAAATAAAGAAATTAATATGTCCTGTGCCGACTCGCCACTACTAACAACTAGTCTCTTTTGAATTCAAAAAACGGGAACCTACGATGTACTATAATTATCTTGGAAACCTTACCAAATCAATTAATAGTCCCTGTATGGATTCATCAAATGATTAATCTCAATAAAGTTCGTTTGGTAGAGTTTTTAAGTCGCACTATTAGTAATCTGTATTGCAAAATTAGTAAAAATTCGTTCAGATCCAGAATACCAAAAATGATGAAAAAATATAATTATTTCTGTACAAACTCTCTTTACAAAGAAAGATTCGGAATCATTATGGACACGTCTGCATAATAAAATGAAAACACAAAGTTACATAAGGCCGAAGAAAACAGCCGATATAATGTTGGAACTAGAGTATAATACAATGTTTTTACGTTTTAACAACGTTGTTCGGTCCTTTTATGTCTAATTGATAGCATCCGGCAAAATGCCAGCCTCTTTGCTGATGTAAGGGACAAAAATAAGGCTGTGTATTTTGAAAGTGATTGCTATTGGAAATCAGTCCATAATGTAAATTACATAGTAAACTTTTTTGCAAGCTTCTGACCGCTGTGCCTTTCGTATAGATGTCAGTTGCGTCTTCAACTGTATCACCAAGTCATTCCAACTATCTCGATGGTGACTACAACTATCAGAACACGCTCTCATTAGACAATGAGAGCGTGTTCAGCTACAGATTATGAACTATTGCGATTGAATGATATTGGGATTGTATGCCTAAATAGGCAGAATGTACAAAGATTCGTTATATATTCGTAACACCAATTGTAAACACCCACATTCTTTGTAAATAAATGATTACTTACTTACTTATAATGTTCAGAAAAATTATCAGTAACTGACCCGAGTGTGGGCGTTTGCGATGTTATACCCCGTAATGCTCGAAGTCCTGGGTACACATCCGTGTAGTGTTATCTAAAGTCCAGCGCATATTGTTAGTCTCCACTGAGACTTGTAACTATGCCTTTAAGTCAACTAGAAGGTTATTATAATGAAAGTTTTCTTTAAGGGTATCCCTGAATAAGAGAATTAGATGTGCCTCGGAGAACACAAAAATGCGTCATCTGCACTTGATCTTTCCTTTGAAAATTATGAATGCAGGCAACTGTTGCTGAAATGAAATGAAAATGAAATGAAAAAGTCATTTATTCCGTTAAAACATTACATTTGTGTGGAATCGTCAATTTTTTTACCCTACCGTGCAGTGCATGACGTGGCAGCTACTGAGAAACACTGCCAGAAAATTCAGTAGGAATCCTTTTTTAAAATATTTATTTCTTACATAAAATTTCATTGTATTTAAATGTGTTAATTTAGAGCGACTCAATCCCAAGCTGTTTTGTCACTTAAATAATCAGAAGTTTTGTAGAAAGCCCTGCTACACAATTTGGCTTTTATAATTCTTTTAAACTTATTCATAGACATTTCTCGGATATCATTGGGAAGTTTGTTATAGAATCTTATACATTGCCCCATAAAAGAGTTACTTACTTTGTGGAGACGGGTGGTATGTAACACAAAGTTATGCTTATATCTAGTATTTATATTATGAGTATCACTCCTTTTACAGAAGGAAGGAGTCTTTATATTTATGCATATAAATTAGATTGTCATATATATACTGACATGCCACAGTCAGAATGTTAATCTCTTTAAACTTCTCTCTCAAAGATTCTCGCGGACAAGTTTATATATCGCTCTTACAGCTCTTTTTTGCAATACAAATATGGTGTTAATGTCCGCAGCGCTACCCCAGAGAAGAATTCCATAGGACATTATACTATGAAAATAACTGAAATAAACCATTCTAGCTGTCTCCACATCAGTAAGCCGTCTTATAGTTTTAACAGCATATGCAGCAGAACTTAATTTGCCTGATAGTTTTTCTATTTGTGGGCCCCATTGTAGTTTTGAATCAATTGTGATACCCAAGAACACAGTTGACTCAACAGGGGTCAATCCAGCCCCATTAAGCTGTACATTGGTAGCCACCTGTTTCACATTAGGTGTAGAGAATTTGATGACTTTAGTTTTCTTGTCATTTAGCAAAAGATTATTAGCATTAAACCAATGAACAACTTTAGAGATTGCGTCATTTACTTCGTCAAAATTGCGTAATTGTCGATTTATTTTAAACGTCAATGAAGTATCATCCGCAAACAAAACAATCTCATGTTTATCCCTTACATAGTAGGGTAAGTCATTAATATGGAACGCTTATTACCACTGGGGATCCCGCAGATTTTTTACCATTTATATCGACCTTCTGAATTCTATTGCCCAAGTAAGAAGTCAAAAGTTCGAGAGCCTTGTTCCTGATACCGTAGTGGTGTAGTTTCCTGACAAGAGTGTCATGATGAACACAATCAAATGCTTTGGACAAAGCGCAAAAAATACCTATTGTGATGGTAACGATAATTTGGATAAAGTGGGTATAGAAGGGGCAGAAAGGTCCTCGAGTGGCGACCAAGCACTATGGGCAGGCCCCCTACAAGGTGGACCGACGATCTTGCAATGGTTGCGGGAAGCCGCTGGATGCGGTTAGCGCAAGACCAGCCATGCATTGTGGAGTTCCTTGGAGTCTTTCTGAGAAATTAAAAGGCAAGTGGATCTTTCGATAAAACTATCTATCTTAATTTTTTTTCTCTATAACCCTCTTACATTTTACTAAGAAAACAATTCTTTGTCTGCGATATAAATGACAAAAATTACTTATTTTAAAGTAGGTACAGAGGTAAGTTGTTAATTTTTACAAAATATTCAGTTTCTGACAGATTCCCAATACCCCAAAACTTGCTTTAATTAAGTGTTAATTATTAAAACAACAAATCATTCTTAATTGGTTCTTATTACAACTAACCTAAATTAATTATTCGATAGGTACTGTCATAGAAACTCGAGCAAGAAATACGAATGATGTGATTGTCCACTAGAAACAAGAGAGAAAGTATTATTCATAGTCATATTACATTTTTTTTTTAATTTCTCATTTTAGCCTTACCATGCAGTGCTTGACGTGGCAGCCACTGAGAAACACTGCTAAAACTTAGTAGGAATCCTTTTTTTAAAACATATAAGGATCAACTTAATATTCTCTTTGACGGTCGCCGTAGCCTAGTTGGTAGTGCTCCTGCCTACGAAGCTGGTGGTCCTGGGTTCGAATCCCGGTAAGTGCAAATATTTGTGTGATGAGCACGAATATTTGTTTCTGAGTCATGGATGTTTTCTATGTATTTAAGTATTTATCTATCTATATAAGTATGTATATCGTCGCCTGGTACCCATAGTACAAGCTTTGCTTAGTTTGGGGCTAGGATGATCTGTGTGACATTGTCCCCAGATATTATTATTCTGTATCTAATTACAATTTCATTATCGAAATAATATCCTTGGACACTATTTACACACGTCCATCTGATCCCAAATTAAGCAGAGCTTGTACTATGGAAACTAGATAAATAATATACTACATATACTACCTATTTTTTGTAAATACATAATTATATAGATAATTACATCCAGACTCAGGACAAACAGACGTGTTCATACACACGAATATCTGTCCTGTGTCTACCCACGACCTCCGGCGTGAAAAGCAAGCATTTGCCAACGCCAACAGGCCTATCAAATTATGTTATGCACGTGTGGGGCAGCGGCTAAGACAGTCGCCTTGCCGCTTCGTGTCGCGGGTTCGAGTCCCGCGCCGGACAAATATTTGTGTGACCCATGAGTGTAATTTGTGTCCGTCTATTATTTGTTTGCATTGCGGGCGTTGTCTTTTTAAAAAAATGCATTGAATTAAATCTGCTCATTCCCACCCATTGGCTAGCATAGAGTAATATCGTTATATTTGATGGGTATAAATATATATTTGAGTTTTTTCTATTTGATCATAACTTCTAAACGCTTGCAAATTGAGCGACTTAAGTAAGAGGATTGATGGTTATTATAACTTCGTCGGCAGTATTTTTTTGGGCAAGGCTTTTAATGTAGGTTTCAATATATCATTCTTATGAAGAAAAGATTGATTATGATGTATTTTAAACACGAGCTTTTCTAACATGTTTCTAGACTCATCTGTTTAGACTGTCTGTCTTTATAACACTCAATGTTAAAAGCTTTATAAAGGCGCTATCAGACAACCTATTATACCCGCTTGTTACTTGAGTACTGTATAAAGTCCTGGACTAGCTAAAACAGAGCGTAATGTCTAGATTGTTTAAAATAAAACGTAATAAATAAACGCTGTAAGGATCGGTTGTTCCTCGCTTTAAACACTTAGCTTAATTAGATAGCGATTTAGATCTTACTGTGACTGATTATTGTCCATTATAAACGATGCATCACACAAATGTATGCTTGGTATGTTCAAGAATTATTAAATAAATAAAAAAAAACATCCACTTATAGTGTGTATTTACTTGTATTTGTAGTACATTTTCTAAGATACGAGCATATCGTTAAAACTGAGGAAACACCCCCATCTCACTCTCTCGAATTTATACAATCCATTATATAATTTTTTAACGCATTTAAGACGCTTTTAGCGCCATCTTACCGAAACCAACGCGGCTAATGAGGGCTGGAATGCCAATACTTAAAACGGACAATTCCAACAGATGGCGCTTTTAAAGTATTCATTTTCGAATACTTTTAAATCATATTTTTTATAATTAACTCTGATTTCATTTATTATTTTTAGCATTTTTAAACAATTTTTCTGACATCTTTCATGCTAACGTGAAGTGCCTTTGTTAAAAGACACTTCACGTTAGCATAGACTAGTTACTTAGGTAGTTAGTCATAGTCATATATTTTATTTAGTTAAAATTTACAATTGTTTTATTATTATTGGCATCATTTTATAATTATTGTTAAGCACAATTTGTTACAAATATAAATTGTTTAGCTTCATTAGTATCTTAACCAATCTGTCTTTGCTCAACTTTCTATAGCGAATTTGTACAAATCGCCCAGCAAATATTCAGGGAGTGTGATCTTTAGCAAAACAAGCGTGATATTATGTTAAATAGCTTGCAACCAATATTTGGCGTATTGTACGGGTGATTTTGTAGCAACAAAGAACAAATTCCGTGCGTTTAAGCGCTATTGCCATACTATTGGAATCAAATATAAAAACTAACTTATGACCCTAAAAATGATCCTCGGTGCTTTTGCAGCTGGTTTCTCTAGTTGCAATTCTCTCCTTTTATGAGGCTCCAGTCTCGCTATATCATTATGTCTCTGGAGGCAAGTGTAACTATTCATTTTCGAACTCCTTGTTTCTTTCTGATTAAATTCGTTCGTTATCAAGACAGTTAAAACAATTCCCCAGGACATACCTGAGCCTCACCGCTCAGTGTCATTTCATAGTGTGCCAGTGTTGATTCTGGCTTACAGGAGTTGCAGTGACGGGTAAGAGCGAGAGACTAGTCCCATTTAAAAAGAAACGTATTATTACTCTTCTGTGAATTACGAGCAAGCTACTAAGAAGCACTGCCGGGTTGGCAGTCAGCAACGCCTAAGTGATGCCATGGGCCACCAAGCAAAGGCAACGCATGGGCTATAGTAACCGCTCACTATTGTTATGATATAGTAGTATAAAAAACCTTCTACTGTCATAGCCAGATGCTCTCACCGGTTTGTAAGTGATCGGCGAGGTTAAGCAACAGGACTTGCGGTCAGTCTATAGATGGGTGATCGCCAAAGTGGTTCAATTTCTGAGCATCTCCGAGCACGTAGAGCTGTCGGTCCCGGTTGTAATCATTAGACAACAGTCGTTTAATTTATTTTTTATTTTATTTTATTTGAGACAACATACAATTGCGTAATTTGCTTAATACTAATACAGTATTATTTAGAAAAGACTTAGTTAATCACACAACCAGCATCGTTATCTACAACAGATCATATGAAACGGTAAAACTAGTAACAAGCAACTATGGCAAACTATAGGTAATCAACAACATTAACTTAGTCTAGGTAGCATACAGTAGGTGTGAGTTTTATTTATTTATTTATTTTTTATTTATTTATTTATTAAATTCAGGTTTGCCCACAGCTTGTGCATACAATATATATCTTTGAATAATTTCTTAACAAATTAGACTTACACACTAGCCAATTACGGGTTAACCAACATTCTCCAAATTTAGACGAATAATCGGCACTTGAGATTATTTAGGTTATAGAACAGTGAAATACCTACGACGACTTAACAGTAGTTTTGAGTGACTTCAAGATTTTGGACTTGAAACAATTTAAGGAATCATAGTGTATGTCGGCATCCGGTACAGATTTCATGAAAGAGTTCATCTCTCTACAAACCCTATTGAGCGGTGAGTTTATCCCGATGTTAGTTTTGGAAGGTTGAATGTGATACAAGTTCGTAATAGGATATCTGGGTAATTTAAATGGTACATTCAGAGCTACGCGCGTAATCAGTTCAGAGCTATCTAATTTATTGTTAGTTAGTTTGAAGAGAAACATTAGATCCTGTAGCTTTCTTCGTTCACGTAAAGAGTTTATATTGAAGATTTGAAGGCGTTGTTCATATGGAGATCTCGGTGATACTTTATTCGTAGTGTATGAAAGATGTTTGGTAAAGGCTCTCTGTATGCGTTCGACCCTTTGCGAGTGCACTGAGTATTGTGGGTTCCAAGCCACGCTGGCAAACTCCAGGTGACTACGAACTAGGGCATTATAGAGTAGGATTTTGGAACGAGCTGCTTTAAAACCTTTGGTGCTTCTTTTAATGAAACCAAGCATCTGTGCCGATTTTTTGACAATAGTGTCTATATGCTTGATAAAGTTAACCTTACTGTCCAAAATGACGCCGAGATCCCTCACCTCTTTAACAGAATTTAATGGTTCTCCCTTTATGTTGTACGATATAGCATGAGTTTGTTTTTTCCTAGAGAACCGGATATGACAGCACTTTTGTATATTGAGCTTCATATGGTTTAATGAGCACCAATGTTCTATCCTATCGATATCTTGTTGAATTAGAATGGGATCATTGTTTGTAGTTATAGTTTTATATATTTTAAGATCGTCCGCAAACATTAAGTATTTACAGTGATGGATTTGATCGGTTATGTCGTTTATGAAAAGGGAGAAGAGAACAGGTGCAAGGTGCGAGCCTTGAGGAACTCCTGACGCGGCATAGTACGGATAGGATTCGTAGCCATTTAAAACCAAAACTTGACATCTGCGAGATATGTAGGACGAAATCCAGTTTAACAATGAACCATGTATACCATTGTATTCAAGTTTCGAAATCAGCATAAGATGATCCACTTTGTCAAAAGCGCTGCTAAAATCTGTATACACAGCATCTACCTCCAATCTACTATCAAGGGCCAGTGTTATGTCGGTAACATATTGAGTGAGATTTGTTTCGACACTTCGGCCATGTTTAAAGCCGTGTTGATGGTTTGAGATATTTTTATCTATATGTTGAGTGATTACTGGGCAGACAAGTGACTCGAAAATTTTGGAAAAACATGACAATATAGATATTGGTCGATAATTTTTGACATTTGCCGGATCCCCTTTTTTGTAGATAGGTGTAATTTTAGCCTTCTTCCATAGGTCAGGAAAAATTCCTTCTTCAAGGGAAGTATTAAATATTATTTGTAAAGGTCGATAAAGTACATGGCTACAGTGTTTGACGAATGAAGGCGGTATAGTGTCGGGCCCAAGGCCCTTGGAAGGGTCAAGTTGTTTGAGCTTTTTGAGAACATCTTCTTTTGTGAACAATATCGAGCTTAAGATCCTGTTACTTACCGAGCATTTATTATTGTTAGAGTGGTTAGAAGGTCCGGGGCTAAAAACAGATACGAAATGATCAGCAAAAAGATTTGCAATATCAGGACCATTATCAGCTATTCTGTCGTTCAAAAACATCTCAGCAGGTATACCAGATTCTCCGCGACGTTTGTCTTTTATAAATCGCCAGAAAGCTTTCGGATTCCTAGTTATTTCATTCTCAATTTTGCGTTTATAATCATTGTAGCAGTCATTATTTATTTTATGACAACGATTGCGGAGTAACTCAAAGGTGAGTTTGTCGCGGGGATTACGGTATTTACGATATTTTTGCCTTACTTTTTCTTTTTCTGATAAGGTCCTAATGAGGGAAGTAGAAAACCATGGTGGGTATTTGGAAAACTTAGGTTTGAATTTTGGTATGAATTTATCGAAGGAATTAATTTGTAGAAAACATCAACTCTTTCGTTTACGTTAATACAGTTTTGAAATTTGTTTTCCCAGTCAATACATTTTAAGTCAATAATAATTTTCTCAAAATCAGTTTTCAGGAAATTGTATCCGGAGCGACATTTTGCTTTTAACTGCTTTATAGTATCCAGTGATATTGATATATATAAACTTGGATGGTGTGGGTCTAGCTTGCTTAGCAAGTCATTAGCTTCTTTGACTGATACGTTTGGCAAATTACTCATAACAAGATCCAATATCTTGCTGTCAGCGTTTGAAACAGTATTGTATTGGTTAAGTCCAGTAACAGAAATGAAGTCAACTAGAGCATATCCCAATGAATTATTATAGTTCGATGGTGTTGAGTGTGTATCATCATTATGTTTGTTCCAAGTAATGAACCCCAGAGTTAGGTATTATACAGTGTTAATAATAGGTATTTATACGGTAATAATATTTAAATTAGACAAACTTATTCAGTAACTGTTTTTTAAACTGATATATAGATAAAGCAAATATATCAATATCAGTGAAATTATCGTTGTAACCTTTCATTATCCGCCTTAAAGGCGCTCGTTCGCCAGCGTTGGTTCTGCTAGGTGTAGGAGCAAATAGTTTGTGAGCGTAGGTGTCACGGATACGACGCGACGGGAGCGACTAGGTATGCGAATAAATATTTGATTGACTAATTTATCACAGTCCAGCTTATTTTGACAGATCTTATAAAGTAACATTTGGTCAAGGTACATTCTTCTTTCTTTGAGAGTCGTTAAGCCATGTCAGCGGCCTACTGAGCGGCTTGAACAAATCTGACACTAGGGTAACCACTGCCCACGTATACGATGTCATGTAGCTCCAAAAACCTCATCATGGGCAGCAAGATTCGGAGATTCTTACTCCGTCTTGTGTAAAGATTATTAAAATTGTATGTGCACTAGATTATTCGTTATTTTATAATTATGTAACTTAACTGCTAGTTAGAGAGTTAAGCGTGTCAAAATAACGATAATGCGATGACTCTCAACAACTAAATTAATGTCTAGTATCAATGTTCTACTTAACCATATTAATATATTTAACACACTCAGCTCATCCCATAAAGGCAAGCAAACGTGAAGATAATTTGGAACCACGACCGTAAAATTTTGCTTTCACAAGCTTAATTAAGTTAACTCTCGAGTTTATAAGCTCCGTCTAGCTGGTTTAATCTTTAACATTTCATAGTACTTCACACTATTGCATGTCGGAACACAACTAAGACTATTTACTAAGACGTCTTTGAATTTCCTTATAATTCTAAAGAACTAAATACTGTTCAATAACACCTAAGATTCGTGTCACGTGAGACTCATCAGTATAATACATTAACATCAAATTAAATCAATAGAAAAACGAGTACAAACAAATTGAAATTTAATTGATTAATTGGTGGCTATTTTAAATGTTAATGCCAAAACTAAAACAAATAATATTTCACTGCACACGTCACTAAACACTATCCTTCTAATATTATAAATGCAATTGTTTGTGAGTATGGATGTTTGTTACTCTTTCACGCAAAAACTACGGAACGCATTTTGATATAATTTTCTAGTAATATAGCTTATATATTCAAATAACATATAGGCAATAACTTATAAAACTTAACGCGGGTGAAACCACAGGACTCAGGTTGTTTAAAATAACTATTTAAATTGACATGTAATTTTTCGAGATTCTATGTTTATACATTTTTATTCGAGATTTAGGGTTTTTTTTCTACTGAGGAGTTAATTAAGTTCTTTGACTGCGTGGCCGACTCCATAGAATATTGCCCCCCCCCCCCCCCCATCTTATCCCATGGGGGGCGTAGAAGAATTGTCGAGGTAATTAATATCTATCAGAGAACGGGCAGCGGCAGCGTCTCTCTGTGTACTATGACTATACTGCGCTCGATGTATGTATGTATGACTTATATTTTTGAATCGTATTGAGTTTGATATCCACATTTTATTTTTAACGAGCCCTACGGTTTTAGCTGAGGTAATGTTTATGAACTATAACCTATGTGTTATTCGGATATATTAGGTCTTTACCTATGAAATTGCCGTTCTGCAGTACTGGCCATTTCAAATCAAAATAATTTTTGTTTGGCTAAGAATTCTAATTTCAAATTAATTTTATTTTAAAAACATGGATTCTTTTTTCCAAAAGTAGTCATTTCTTTATTGATTAGTGTTACATTTTCATCGCATTTCAATCTTTTTCGTCATCATGGATACGTTAAAAATTCGAGTAATTATGGAATATGAGTACCGTCGTGGCAGCAACGCGGCACAAGCGGCACGCAACATCAACGACGTTTACGGAGCTAACACTACAAACCAACGCACCACCTGTTATTGGTTTGCTCGCTTCCGTTCTGGAAATTTCGACCTGAAAAATGAACCTCGCGGTCGTCCGAAGACTTTGGTCGACAATGACGAATTAAAGGCGGTTGTGGAAGCTGATGATACACAATCTACGGCTGAATTAGCAGCAGCTTTCGACGTTAGCGTCAAAACAATATTGGTCCATTTGCGTCAAATTGGCAAGGTAAAAAAGCTTGACAAATGGGTGCCCCACGAACTCAATGATCGCCAGCGCGAAGTACGCGTCGAGACGTGCCTTGCACTGCTCAACAGACACACAAATGAAGGAATTTTGAACCGCATTGTTACCTGCGATGAAAAATGGATTCTGTTTGATAACCGCAAGCGCTCAGCAAGTTGGTTGGATCCTGGTTCAGCACCTAAACAATGCCCTAAACGAAAACTTACCCCTAGAAAAGTGATGGTCACTGTTTGGTGGTCTAGCGCCGGTGTGATTCATCACAGCTTCTTACCAAACGGGGTGAGCATTACTGCAGATGTGTACTGTGAAGAACTGAGCACAATGATGGAGAAGCTGGCGCATCTCCAACCAGCATTGGTCAATCGCTCGTCTCCGCTGCTCCTGCACGACAACGCGCGACCTCATACTGCACAGCAGACGGTCTCCAAGTTGCAAGAACTGGGGTTGGAAGCTCTCCGTCATCCGCCCTACTCACCAGACCTTGCGCCTACAGACTACTACTTTTTCCAGAATTTGGATAACTTCTTGGCGGGAAAAAAATTCAATACCCGAGAGGCAGTACAAAATGCCTTTGAAGAATTTGTTGCCTCCCGTCCAGCTGATTTCTTTAAGAAGGGCATCAATAAACTGCCACTGCGATGGCAAAGATGCATTGATTGCATGGGTGATTACTTCGATTAATACAAATAAAAAAATTCATGAAAAAAATTCGTTTAAATTTTTTCATACAAAACGGCAATTTCATAGGTAAAGACCTATTATAAGCTATATTACAGCAATGTTTCATAATAATCCATTCGGTAGTTTTAGCATGAAGAAGTAACAAACATACACACTCTCAAACTTTCGCCTTTATAAATATTTGTGTAATTAATTTTGTGTGTGAACAGATTTCAAAAGAAGGTGGTTATTAATTTGAATATATTTTTTTTAATATTTATACTACGTGATTTCTCCGTTTTTTATTTAAGTTTTATAATTTATTTTATTCGATAGGCTATAACTTCGGAATGATCCCGTGCATGTTTAGTTTACAATGATTATTGTCAGAAAAAGTAAAGTTTGTTCGGTTTTTAATACAGGAATTATAAATAATATACAATAACTATTAAAAAAGTCACAACTTTTTCTACTTAGAAATAATTCAAAAATAGATTCATAAGCAATGGTGGTTCTTTTAAAGATATAAAATTCCAAATAAATAGAAACTCAAATAAAGAGAACGTTGTCCTTTTAAGAAGTCGGTTAAAAGGCTTATTTGGTTAATTCTTTTATTAACGCTAAATGTTAAGAAATGGGTCAAAGAACAAATTGGGATTAGAATAAATCTAAGAAGGGTTGAATTAAATAGCTTTTCCTAATGAGATAGCGGGCTTTGTGCAACTGACTTGAAAGATGGCGATCTTACTTATCTTGGTCCGAGTAATGGTTATTAAGGGTTATGAGGGTAATGGGACACCATGAATTGAGGGAAGCTTAGTTTTTAGTTAGTACCTATATAGCACTCTGTAATTAGTGTGTGCCAAATGAACGTTATTAATACAAATACAAATATATTTTATTGTGTACACAGGTATAGGAGGTGTTACATAAGTAGTTTGTTCAGACATGTTCCGCCAAATTGGCATAAAATATTTTTCTTACCTATATGATAATACAGTACATAATTTTAATTTAATTTAATTAAAACAATAGATTAATTGCACATAGATCAAACTAAATTATACATTATAGGTATTAATGATTCATTGTTATTGTGACATTAAAATTAATTATTATTTTCATTCAAGAAATCATGAATATTATAGAAACAATTTTCATTGAAATATTTATATAATGTCCTCTTAAAATCATTAATATTTGTATGTGTATTTGTATATGTATGGGTAATTCATTACGAAAACAAAAAGCTCAACGCTAGAGAAAGTGCCACTAAATTTAGGATCAAAACTTATATAGTCATCATAATATTAATACGTGAAGCAAAAAAATGCGCGGATGGAGCAGTAGGAAATTTGGAACCCACCTTTGGATTTTTAAAACTATGCTTTCACAATTTGGACAAAATTTATATACATATAAACAACATGTAACTTAATTAACGCACATCCAGAAAATAGTTTGTTCAGAATCGTTTACTGAATCTATTTATATCATTTTTAATATAGGTAATTTTTTATTCCAAAATAATTAAAACTACTGAAATGATTGTCATACCCTGTAAAGTCAAAACAAATTGAAATTGACCGTAAGTCAAAGTAATAAGACTAAATCGCAGTTTTATTTGTATTCATACAAATTCCATCATTCAATACAAAATAAAGAAAATAAACGTTATTCCAAGAAACTAATTTGGTAAATAACAATGCATATACATGTAAAATTAAAAATTCAGTGTATTTATTATGATTACAACATAATATTCTAATTGGGGTGTTAGACGGTGTGCGTTAATGACGTTACATGTTGTATATTGCGGGGTACTTTACAAACATATAATAGACGGAAACAAATTACATCCAGACTCAGAACAACTATGTCACACAAATAGTTGACCGGTGCGGGACTCGAACCCGCGACACGAAGCGGCGAGGTGACTGTGTTAGCCGCTGCGCCACACGTGCAGTTAGACAACTCCGAAAGAATTTCCAAATCAGTTCAGAAACGTGCAGACGTGCAGAAGTCACGTAACATATGTATATATAATAACAAAATAAAATACAGTGGAAATGACCACCTCCTTTCTTTAAAATTAGTTAAAACATAAAAATTCATGTAAAGTGGATAAAAAGGTAACTTTATTTTTATTTTCAGTCAAGTTTCACGAAAGCTCTCACCGAATTCTAGCGTAGACTTTAAATAATTACCGCCGCGCTGTTTTATATTAAAAAATAAGCATTTAAGGTTTTGTAACTTGTATTTTAAAAACAATTTCTCGGCTAAAAGTCTTATAAAATGTCCTACTTGGAACGGTGAAAAGCAGCCAAGTAGATTTTGTTTTTTTTTACAACTTAGTTTAGAATATAAAAAAAACGGATGCGTTATCATCATCATGCCAGCCAAAGTACGTCCACTGACGGACAAAAGCCTCCCCAAAGAATGGGGAGATAATAATATGCCATAATCGCCACGCTTGGCAGAGGAGTTGGCGATCGCTGTTTGAGGGTCATAGTTCACAGAAAAACGCTGCGGCCCGTAGGTATTCCCTCAGTCGATTTCTGTGCCCCCCGCAGGTTGAGATGGGGTGATGATATTCTATGCCGTCACCACATGCGTTATCATATCTGGATGCAGCCAGTATAATAGTATAAGTTTGAAATTTTAGTCCAAGAGCTGGCACGCATTTTTGGGTAGGTATTTGAGGCAAGCTGAAAACTTGTCCTATAACTCTTCAGACACACCCCAACACGGAACTGCAGACCTGGCTGGCTGGTAGCGGGTCTAAACCAACCCCTAAATTTTTGTTTTTTTTTTTAACTATGTATTTGAGGCAAGCTGAAATTTTGATATGTTGTAGTTTAATGTTTATACAATACAAAAAAAAGTCAGGCGATTCTGTCGGGTCTTTAGCACTACCAGGCGTGTGCAAAAATATTTTGCAAAAAAATAGAAAAAATGTATTTGAGGCAACTTGAATATTATTTATGTATTGTATGAACATTAAACTACAACATATCAAAATTTCAGCTTGCCTCAAATACCTACCCAAAAATGCGTGCCATCTCTTGGACTAAAATTTCAAACTTATACTATTATACTGGCTGGAAGCCGCTAGTTTCGAGCAACCCAAGAGGTTGTGCCCAGTTGTAGAGATTTTTGGGGAAGCCTTTGTCCAACAGTGTATGTCTTTCGGCTGACATGGTGATCATATTAAAACCAAACATTGATTGGTAGATTTTTGCAGATTCAGCACGAAGGCCGGCGCAAGTAGCCTTCCTCTTGGGTATTTAATAACCTTATTCACTCACAGGAATACGACAACAAGATTTAAACAATAATTTTAATAAATTTATTTATTGTAGTATAGTATGTTATAGTATAGTATTCATTAGTTTAAAATCATATAGTATTTATTGTATAGTATTCAATGTACGTATTGTATATATTTATATATTATAGATAGAATTCTTAATTATTATTATTTACAATTATAATAGGTAAATACATTTTTTAATACCTAAGTGCACCTACTGACTGGTAGAAAATGCCTTTGGCATTAAGTCCGCCTATTTACATTCCCATCGTACTGAAATATAAATAAATCTATACATATAATAAAATCTATACATAATAATAAATATAATAAAATCGTAGGAAAGTCAAAACTGTACATTGAATATTTTTTTTAAAGGATTATTGGGGCGTGATATATAATCGATTTCGAAGCCAAAAATATAGTTTTTAGAATTTTTGTCTGTTTATCGGTTTGTCTGTATGTATGTCCGGGCTAAACTCAAAAACTACTGCATGGATTTACTTCAAACTTTGTATGAATATTACTAAGAGGTCGGGTCAACATATAGGGTACATATTATCACGCTATGAACTACGGGGGAGCAACTGTGATAGTTTATAAAGTTTAACGCGGGTAAAACCGCGGGGCACAGCTAGTAAATAAATAAATTTACGGCTGCAGTATTTTGTAAGGTGGATTTTGTTTAGTCCGATTATAAAGCCTACCCACGCTGCGTCTACGAGATGTGCCCTGTCCACTGCCACTTCAGCTTGGCAAGTCTTCGGGCTATGTCGGTTACTTTGGTTCACCTATATTTTGTTTAAGACTTTAAATTAAATACAAAATAAACCTAATTGTGGAGATCTTTGAGGGAGGCCTTTGTCCAGCAGTGGGCGTCTTTTGACTGATATGATGAAACCTAATTTAATTCCACCTCTACTAAGAATGATCCAAATCTAACTATTCTATTAAAAATAAAATGATAATTAAACCTACACACGATCCTTGACAATAACTTAATTTAAGTTAGTTAAATATCGTTACTGCTATAAAATAAATCTTATTGTAAATTATTTCCTACAATCCGTGTACCTAAATATCTATATGTACCTAGAAATAATTATAAATTAATTATATATTACTACGAACATGTTCAGACTGTTTATAAGCGCTTTTTTAAAGTCTACGTGAATAAAAACCTTTTTTATTTTATTTTATCTATACATATAATAAAATCGTAGGAAAGTCAAAACTGTACATTAAATATTTTTTTAAACGATATTTGGGGCGTGATCTACAATCGATATCAAAGCCAAAAATATAGTTTTAGAATTTTTTGTCTGTATGTATGTCCGGGCTAAACTGAAAAACTACTGCATGGATTTACTTCAAACTTTGTATGAATATTACTAAGAGGTCGGATCAACATATAGGGTACATATTATCACGCTATCAACTACGGGGGAGGAACTGTGATAATTTATAAAGTTTAACGCGGGTAAAACCGCGGGGCACAGCTAGTAAATAAATAAATTTACGGCTGCAGTATTTTGTAAGGTGGATTTTGTTTAGTCCGATAATAAGGCCTGCCCACGCTGCATCTACGAGATGTGCCCTGTCCACTGCCACTTCAGCTTGGCAAGTCTTCGGGCTATGTCGGTTACTTTGGTTCACCTATATTTTGTTTAAGACTTTAAATTAAATACAAAATAAACCTAATTGTGGAGATCTTTGAGGGAGGCCTTTGTCCAGCAGTGGGCGTCTTTTGACTGATATGATGAAACCTAATTTAATTCCACCTCTACTAAGAATGATCCAAATCTAACTATTCTATTAAAAATAAAATGATAATTAAACCTACACACGATCCTTGACAATAACTTAATTTAAGTTAGTTAAATATCGTTACTGCTATAAAATAAATCTTATTGTAAATTATTTCCTACAATCCGTGTACCTAAATATCTATATGTACCTAGAAATAATTTTAAATTAATTATATATTACTACTAACATGTTCAGACTGTTTACAAGCGCTTTTTTAAAGTCTACGTGAATAAAAATCTTTTTTATTTTATTTTATCTATACATATAATAAAATCGTAGGAAAGTCAAAACTGTACATTAAATATTTTTTTAAACGATATTTGGGGCGTGATCTACAATCGATATCGAAGCCAAAAATATAGTTTTAGAATTTTTGTCTGTTTGTCTGTATGTATGTCCGGGCTAAACTCAAAAATTACTGCATGGATTTACTTCAAATTTTGCATGAATATTACTAAGAGGTCGGGTCAACATATAGGCTACATATAATCACGCTATCACTTACGGAGGAGGTGCTATGATAATTTATAAAATTTAACGCGGGTAAAACCGCAGGGCACAGCTAGTGATAAACTAATCACACCAATAATATAAAGGAGAAAGTTTGTGTGTATGTGAGTGTGTATGTTTGTTACTACTTCACGTCTAAACGGCTGGAGCGATTTTAATAACATTTGGTATAGAGTTAGCTGACACCCTGGATTAACACATGGGCTAATTTATAAAGTTTAACGCGGGTAAAACCACGGGGCACAGCTATTATTGCATAAATCTAAGACTCATTATAGTCCTATAAACTAAAGATATAAAATATATCCTAATATATAATCAGTTCTACAAACAAATCTTCGATGTGAAAGTTCTCAACTTACATTTACTTTTATCTAACCCTACTATTGTAATTGTAAATCTATAGGTAAAATAACTAAAGTTTAGCAGAGGGCTGTCTGTAGAGATATTCCCGTAGTTAAATAAAATCATAGCTTTATTTGAGTTGATATAATACGTCCTTTCAATAGGATAAATGAGGCTATTTAAATTGTAGCAGAAATGTCATTGAACTGCTTTTGTTAACAATCATTTATTAGGAACTGGCTGTGCCTGCGACTTCGTCCACGTGGCAAAGTGTCCTAGGTAGTATTAGAAAATCAGTATTCGCATGTGTGTGCGCAGTCTTTTGCTGTCACGAGTCTGCCCGTTTAGGTAAGCATATTTCGCCACCTAAACCGCGCCATATCACGCCACGCTATTATTTTATACCCTTCAGGATAAAACTTTTAGAAAGCTTGAATGTCGTATTTGTTTATATCTAATCAACAGCGTAAAAAATAAATTTCAAGCTTCTAGCTCTAAAGATGACGATACTTTCATACAACTTTTCATCCCTACTTACAACCCTTTTTTCGCATTTAAAGTAGCCTATGTGTTTTCTTAGGCTCTAGACCTTTTCGCGCTATGCGTGAAAGCGTGACAGACAGACAGACAGAGTTACTTTCAGATTTGTAATATCAGTAAGGATTATTCCCATTACAAACTAGCATATACCAACAAATGCACATGTTTTGGATACTAGCTGTGCCTCGCGGTTTTACCCGCGTTAAATTTTATAAATTATCATACCTCTCCCGCAGGTGATCGTGTGATAATATGTAGCCTATATGTTGACCCGACCTCTTAGTAATATTCACGGACATACATACATACATACAGACAAACAGACAAAAATTCTAAAAACTATATTTTTGGCTTCTAACGATTGTAGATCAAGCCCCAAGAACCTTATTTTAAAATATTCAATGTACAGTTTTGACTTTCCTACGATTTTATTATATGTATATAGATAAATTAATTATACGAGTACATCTATTTTCGAGTCAAGGTTTAAAACTTGTATCTCCATAATTGAACGTAAACATTGGATTGAATTGAAGACGAAACAATTTTAAATACATTCTTAACAATGTCGGTATTTTTAAATGAAGATGGGTAAAATAAGAACAAAGGTAAACAGGAGATTATATAATAGGATATTTCCAACATTGGATTTTATGAAACCGAGATTGTTTGATTGCAAAGAGTTCCGTGTGAGGATGGGATATAATTCAATACTGCATAAAAATATTAATTCCTTCCGTAAAAGGAGCGATGAGTATCGCTCCTTTTACAGAACTTTTTATATCGGACTATAAATACTAGATATAAGAATAATCTTATGATACACTAGCCGCGCCCCGCGGTTTTACCCGCGTTAAATTTAATAAATTATCACAGCTCCTCTCCCGTAGGTGATAGCGTGATAAAATGTAGCCTATATGTTGACCCGACCTCTTAGTAATATTCATGCAAAATTTGTAGTAAATCCATACAGTAATTTTTGAGTTTAGCCCGGACATACATACAGACAAACAGACAAAAATTCTAAAAACTATATTTTTGGCTTCGATATCGATTGTAGATCACGCCCCAAGTACCTATCTTCTTTTTTTAATATTCAATGTTCAGTTTCGACTTTACTACGATTTTATTATATGTATAGATACTACCCGTCTCCACAAAAAAGTAACTCTTTTATGAGGCAATGCATAAGATTCACGTTCAGTAAATTAACCTTGATTAGATTTGATTTACTACCTCACCTCAAACTCGATGAAAAGACCACTATCAAACCCAATTTACCCGTTATAGATACCCAAGAAGTAGTACACTACCCACGGGGTGTTGCCTGGCTGGCTAACTTCACTTGAAAGTGCTGCGCAAAACATGTTTATCTAATGTCTGAAACAATATGCCAAGTCAGTGCCAGTTTGTGAAAGGGCATGACTTAATATAATAATATACAAGACAAGACTAAGATTTAAGCGTGTGGTTACGATCAAAGAAGTTTCAGACCTCATTCAAAAGTAATAATAACTTTTGGTTTGGTATTTTAATTGACACTTGATCTTTTTTTTAAGGCAGGGGGAAATGCCTTCGCATGCCACCCGCAAAAAGTATCTGCGGGTAGGTATGTCGGACTTCCACCGACTAAACCTACCAGCCATGGACTTCTCTTGGCGCCTGATGAGGGAGCCCCGGGAATGCTGTTCCGGTATCCCCCTAAGCGTGTGGTTACGATCAAAGACGTTTCAGACCTCATTCAAAAGTAATAATAACTTTTGGTTTGCTATTTTATTTGACTGAAAGTTTGGTTTTAATATATATTCTTATACCACCTTGCCCTCAAACAAGTATACGGGCCACGTGGTACAAACGCATGAGCTCACTTAAATGTGATTATAATTTCGCACTATCCAGTTCACGTGTTACGTATCACGTTGTCGACGTATTAGAGCTAAAGCTTTCGCAATATCCGATAAAACGCTTAAGCGAACATTGAACTCGATATTTCATGTTATGTAATAACTCATTATCATCCATATTGTTTCAGAACGGACGCTTATGCATTTGACAGTTTATGAACGCACCGCGCGTCTGTCAGTTATTCTAATACCGCTGGGCCCGGAGCGATCGTTCCATTTTAGTCGTGTCTTGTATGCCTAGGAGGTAGGAGGTAAAATAATATTAAAATAGATTCGCGTTGTTCATGCGATTGTTGGTATTGGTAATCTTATAATTCGTGCAGAACGACTGGCGTTTGGCCGGCGCTAGTGAAATTTGGGTGATCCTATCTATACATATAATAAAATAGTAGGAAAGTCAAAACTGTACAATGAATATTTTTTAAAAAGGATACTTGGGGCGTGGTCTGCAAACGATATCGAAGCCCAGTATTATCACGCTTTCACCTACGGGAGAGGAGCTATGAAAATTTATAAAATTTAACGCGGGTAAAACCGCGGGGCACAGCTAGTTACTTATATAATACTAGCTGTGGCCCGCAGTTTTACCCGCGTTAAATTTTATAAATAATCATAGCTCCTCCCCCGTAGGTGATAGCGAGATAATATGTAGCCTATATGTTGACCCGAGCTCTTAGTAGTATTCATGAAAAAATTGAAGTAAATGTATGCAGTACTTTTTGAGTTTAGCCCGGGCATACATACCGACAAACAGACACACAGACAAAAATTCTATAAACAATATTTTTAGCTTCGATATCGATTGCAGATCACGCCCGAAGTATCCTTTTAAAAAAATATTCTATGTACAGTTTTGACTTTCCTACGATTTTATTATATGTATAGATAATTATGTTCTCTGTGTTATTTAGAAATACGGTATAGCTGGCTAGACGCTCGCAGCACCACGATAAGTCGTTGAGTTTATAAGTTAATTTAGAATGACGGGCCTGTTGGCGTGGTTGGTAAATGCTTGCTTTTCACGCCGGAGGTCGTGGGTTCGATTCCCACCCAGGACAAATATTTGTGTGTCCTGTGTCTGTGTGTGATTATCTATATAAGTATGTATTAACGAAAAAAAAGTAGTATATCAGTTATCTGGTTTCCATAGTACATGTTCTGCTTAGTTTGGGATCAGATGGCCGTGAGTGAATAAAGTCCTAGGATATTATTATTATTTAATTGAGTAGAAGTTGCGGTTCGACCGTAATACATATTAACATGTCTGATGTAGCTATAAAAACGACTTCATATCTATAGGTCTGTACATAATAGATGATAGAATATAATAATAATCCCGGAATACAAATCTACTACTGTTACTACGCGGAAAGAAACATGTTCTTAGTCTCTTGACATCGCAGGATTATCTCTTAAACATTTTCACAAAAAGTCCAATTAATAATTTCGCACAAATAAATTTCATCAAAGTTTTTAAAAAGCCTGCCCCTTGTCATTATGATGACATCTAAGGGGACGAGGATTAAGCTAATGCAAAGTTAATGCCCGTGGGTTATGTCCATATTTTTTTGACATATCAAAGAGAAATTCGAATATTTAAGTTTAAATTTTCATGCTGACGATTTTAATAAATGTTCCATTAAATGCCAGCGATAAGCTTGTATCCGCCACATCACTTGTTACTTTAGATATTCCTGTGAGTTGCGGCATGTTGATATCTATACATATAATAAAATCGTAGGAAAGTCAAAACTGTACATGGAACATTTTTTAAAAGGATACTTGGGGCGTGATGTGCAATCGATACCGAAGCCAAAAATATAGTGTTTATAATTTTTGTCTGTGTGTCTGTTTGTCTGTATGTATTTCCGGGCTAAACTCAAAAAGTACTGCATGGATTTACTTGAAATTTTGCATGAATATTACTAAGAGGTCGGGTCAACATATAGGCTACATGTTATTACGCTATCACCTACGGGGGAGGAGCAGTGATAATTTATAAAGTTTAACGCGGGTAAAACCGCGGGGCACAGCTAGTTACAAATATTCCAAAAAACAATTACATGACCCAACCTAGACTGAGCCTGTACTTGGTTTTAACCTACTTATTATTTTTAAATTATTATTGGTTTAGTACAGAAAATGTTGATACAATAATAAGTTTTAATTATTACTTAATACTTAAAACGTTAAGTAAAGGTATTCTAAATCTTATGGTATTGTAAATGTTCCCAGAAATATTCGTGATAAATTACACTCAGATATATAGAACAAATAATTATGCTCATCACACGAAGATTTGAAAATATATAAAGGAAAGTCGACAGATTGGGGTAGCTGGATGTGCTGGCGACTGTACACAACAGAAAAAGATTTGTCCGAACAGAGAGGTGAGATCGTACCCAAGACCACTGGCTTGGCAGTCAGGTACAGACGCCAGCACATCAAGCTACCCCAATCTGTCAAATTTCCTCAATTGAAAGTGAACCTAATGCTTTTGTGATAAAGTAGAAAATCTATAAAAGAAATTTGACAGATTGGGGTAGCTGGATGTGCTGGCGTCTGTACATTATCTAGTCACAATTTCAGAATAGTTTTTGACAATGGTTTTGTACCATTCAGTGATACAGCTAAAACTTGTGGATCAATAGACATTTCCTTGTGGTGGGAAAATCTAAGTTTATATGCAACTGCAAGAGCACTGCTTAGATCTTTTCCCAGATGTTGATAAAAATATTGTGGTAATATCCTTCTTTTTACCGCCTCTCAATAACGCTTATTTATGCCATGTTTCCTAATCTCACAAAGGAAAAACTTGATCAAAACTTGAAGATCTCCAAAACTTCTACGTATGATTCATATTTGGCCACAGCCAAAATGATCGCATAATCTAAATTTTGTAAAAGCGGAAGTGGAAATAATGTATTTCCGCATAGTCTATAGACATATGACTCCTCTGAGATACATTTCAATATTTTGTTTAACCTACTATTATCCTACTAATATTATAAATGCTAAAGTTTGTGAGTATGGATGGATGTATGAATGTTTGTTACTCTTTCAAACAAATACTACCGAATGGATTTTGATGAAACTTTGTAGCAATATAGTTTATATATCTGAATAACACATAAGATATAATTTATAAAGTTTAACGAGGGTAAAACCGCGGGACACAGTTAGTAACCTATATGTCATACTCCATCCATCAAAGCAATTCAAAGTCAGTAAAGAACCATTAGAAGGCCCCTATAAACAAAATTGCAATTCGGTGTTTTTGATATATCATAAATCATTTATTCACTTAGAGCACTAGTTTGCGATAGATATGTCTGCATATTATGTACGGCAATATTGTGATTATAATATTTGTGTATGCTTTCAATTATTATATTTGTAATTATTTTTTATCCGGTTTGCCACACGTGCATAGTAAATAATATTTTGTATATTTTTATGATATAATTACATATTATGTTGTGGTTAAATCTATTTCATTGTTAGATATAATATTGTATCACATTAAATGTATTGTAGGGTAGTTTATGGGTTTGTACCTGACCTGATTTCCTCAGGCATAGATAGTGCCCCTGCGCATGGTGTACGTATACGCAGGGGCACTTTATAGCACAATCACTTATACA
Organism: Pseudoips prasinana; assembly: GCA_951640165.1. Lineage (NCBI taxonomy): Eukaryota > Metazoa > Arthropoda > Insecta > Lepidoptera > Nolidae > Pseudoips > Pseudoips prasinana. Next base: position 31,623,400 of record OX621245.1, on the reverse strand, counting down.
CTATAACATGTCTCGCGCATAAGGCTATTCTCCATTGAGATAGGCTGACATGGCATAAATACCACCAGGAGGATATTTTTAAATGCACAACCTGGGAAGTAAATGAAAAACAGTTTGTGTACTGGTGACATATAAGTTTGAATACTCAATGTCTACTAATGTCTACTAGCTGTACAGCTATATATTTTATTACATCGTACTTGAAGGCATCTGTCTTGATTGATGTAATAATCCAGATCTATAATTATGACGGACACAAGGCCCAGGTTAGGATACCGTCGTTAACCACACAAGTGTATAACAACGGTCGTGCTTTACTACCTCTGCCGGTTGTAGAAGGTCCAGCGAAACAAACTCAGCTTGTTCTTCAATACGGCACAGTGGAGCCGGTCCGGCGAAACATACTCAAGTGGAGAAGTGTACTTAACTGGAATATCTAGTGTCCATAGCAAAAGAAGTCAATATAGCCTCGTGGTTCGACCGCTAGACTGCTATTATTATAAATGCAAAGTGGTATTCAGTTCAAACCAAAGCGCATATTATTATTAGAAACTAATCATCTATATATTCTTAAAACGGTGTCGGAAAACATAATATCTTAGGAGATAATAATATCTTAGGACATTATTCACACACGATAATCTGATTCCAAACTAAGCAGAGCTTGTACTATGGAAACCCGATAACTGATATACTGGCGTTTACAACTTTTTTTTGTAAATACATAATTATATCGGTAATTACACCCAGACTCAGGAGAAACGGACTCGTTGATGCACGCAAATACTGTCCTGGGTGGGAATCGAACCCACAACCTCCGGCGTGAAAAGCAAGCAATGCCAACCACGCCAACAAGCCCGTCAAACATGGTTAGGAGACCTAGTCTCTCTAGCTCTCCACAATTGTTCTTGATGGCATCTGAAGTCTGCAAACCTCCACTATGGCCTATACCCTCTCATTGTGGGACGACGCTCTTTCACTGCAGTGGTACAGTAATGGGCTGCAGCTTTTATTTGTACCTATGATGATGATGATGGAGCATCATCACAAATAAAGGCTCGATTTACTGTACTCAAATATATTTGCAGTATTACGTCCAATACACCAAGGGATCAATTCAATTTTTGTTGCTTTTATTTCATTTTGTGTGCTTCCGTTCGCTTGGCTTTAAGGCTTATGTCAACAATAGACTTTGCATTCAAATAGAATAAATTTGAATACGAAAAGTGTGTTGTTTTTCGTCAAAGTAAATATGACTTTCTAACATATAAAACTCATAACCGATGTTTTTAATTTATATTTGGGATGTAAATGAGATCAGAATGTACCTATACTTAAATTGGAAGTACACTAATCCGCAAAAAAATTATATCCGCGTCCAGCGACTTCCAGCGGCCCTCACAAGATCATCGGTCCATCTTCAAGGGGGCCTGCCCAAGCTGCATCCTCCGGTTCGTGGTCACCAGTCGAGAACCTTTCTGCCCCAGCGACCGTCGGCTCTACGAGCTATGTGCCGTGCCTACTGCCACTATAGCTTAGTAATTCTTTGGGCTATGTCAGTTACTTTGGTTCACCTATGGATCTCAGCATTTTTTATTCGATCTCGCAAGAAAACTCCAAGTATAGCCCTCTCCATTACTCTTTGGGTGACCTTGACCCATCTGATAAGGCCCATAGTGAGCAACCACGTCTCTGTTCCGTGAGTCATTACAGGCAACACACTGGTCGAAGACATTTGACTTGAGACACTACTATATACACTATATGTGTTATTAAGTACACTGAAAACAATAAAAAATATATATTTTATTAAGAACTTAGCTATCGCTGTTGTTTTACCACCTTCTATTTTGGGTTCGTTTCCCGTTCAGGACAATTATTCATCTAACCCATAATATCAAATAGTCATGAGTATGGGTGTGCGGTTTATGCCACAGAATTTCATGTAAATCTCACAATACGGGGATTAGTAAAATAAAATATGCCTGTTTGTAGATCATTCTTCTACTTCTTCATATGGGCAATGAGTGGTGTCATAGTTGTTTAACCCGCCCGGTGGGCATCTGAGATGGCTTACCTATAATAATATGTCTTACTGCAAATGCGATCGACCACGTTACCTGATCTCTAAAGCACGGATACGCCCAAAATTTAACCACGTTGATGGTCACCCATCTTTAGAATAACCCGCATAAGTGCATCAACTCGCCGCTCTTATACGAACCAGTGAGAGTGACTATGAGCGCCTCAGAAGAAAACTAGTTTTATTTTATTGAATCTAGGTCCATGTCATTCAACATAAGTCTAATGAAATAACAACACAATGGCAAATTTTTGTAAAGTGCCACGACACAATTGGTGAACCTGCTTTTTGATCGAAATGTTGCGAGTTCGATACTCGAACAAGACATGACACATGTCTATTTGTGTTAATGAACATGTCTTCTTGTTTGGCTATGGGTGGTACTGAGTATTATAAAAAAAAGAAAATATAAGTATTTCTATCCGTTGGATAGTATTCATATTACAAGCTATGCTTAGTTTGGGCTAGATGGCGCCTGTGTATTATGTCCTGGATATTTATTCATTTATTTATATCCTTTACTATATCTATTGCATGTATTACATATTAGTATGTGTAACTTTAGAATAGGTATTTGTATCTGTCCTACATATTGTAGGTGCTTCCTCACTTTAATCTTCCCTACATTATTACTTTCAAATTCATATTTTATTGTATCCTAATTATTCCCTTTACTAACATTTCTAAGGCTGATTTCAGAGTGACGCGCGTGGTGCGCGCCGTAGGCCAGCGCGTTTCAACAGCGCGCGCTTGACGCGCGGACCATCTGAAACGAGTTTTAGTATCGCGAGTTTCTTTGTAATGTACAGTTGTGTACAATAGTCATCATGGACACAAACCAACTAAAAGCCCATTTCACCGTTAAAATTAAACGCGATCAATTGACGATAAACTCGGTTCTGCTTCCTGTAACTGAGTTTAGCATGAATTGATCGCGTTTTAATTTTAACGGTGAAATCGGCTCTAAGAGGAATAGCTATTTATTTTTTATGCAGAAGTGTGCAACAGCGACGTCGTCGTAGAAGATTGCAAATTACTCCGTTCAATGCCACATGGTTACTGAGAGGCGCCTTCGTGACATCGTTCTCCGATTTACGGGAAGATAATTAATTTTTTTAGAAAGGCCAGTTTTAACAAAAAGTATTACGTTTTATTTAAGTGTACGCAACAGCGCGTGCGACTCGCGTCACTCTGAAACGCTAACTGCTAGTTGGTAGAGGAGCTCGGGCCGCGCGTGCTTCGCCAGCGCTGGCCGACAGCGCGCGTCTCACACGCGGCGCGTTTGAACTGCGTGACTATGAAACGCAACTACTATCTAGTGTAATTGTAAGCGCGCGCGTTTGGACGGCGCCGCTCGCCGGCGCGACTCTGAAATCAGCCTTACACCTCTATGCTACCCATTTTTCATTTCTCATTAGTTTGTCCATCCCAAGGTTGTCTGGAAGAAATTGCAACTAGCGATAAGACCTTTGTACATAATTATAATAACTTTATTTGTAATTCATATTTATTTCGAGTGTACAAAAAGAGTTTTGTATTGTATTGTAAATGCTACAGCAAGATATTGTGTTCTAAAGTTTGGGCCTTATATGTTTTAATTATACCATTTATTACGTTCATTTAAACTATAGAAGCTGAATTTGCGGAATATTTCAATATATTAACTATTTGAACTTGGGGCACAGACACAATAGAAAATCAATTGTTAAAGGATCGCCTGGCAATCAAAGTATTAACAGTTGATTATGCCGCCCACGAGGCCTTTAATGTGGCTTCACAACTATTGTGGAATGAATGACTTTAGTTGGAACTCAACATAATATCAAATATAAACGCTTAAAGTTACGCTTCAGAATAGAATACCGAGAAAATTTTATCTTTACAGGTTTAAACCCAATGCGATAATGTGATTATTATTAATTACTAGCTGTGCTCCACGGTTTTACCCGCATTAAACTTTATATCCAGGGTGTTAGCTAACTCCATACCAAATTTTATTGAAATCGCTCCAGTCGTTTAGACGTGAAGAAGTAACAAACATACACACTCACACACTTTCGCCTTTATAATATTAGTGTGATTACTAAATAAATCTAATGTCACCCTCACGAATTCCGCCAATGAACAATTAAATTAATTAATAATGAATATAATAAATAATGAATATAATAATTAAATTAATCATAATAATAATTTATTATAATTAAATTAAGCTAGTGTAAATATTTTGGGACAACTAACATACTGCCATCTGATCCCGAACTAGACCATGCCTGTGCTATGGCAACCAGATAACTGATAAACATACTTATATATTTCTCGATACATACATATAATATGTAAATTACATCCCGACATCTGTGTCTATGTGAAATATATTTATAATATGACAAAATGTAGCTAGGGTAGGATCCTCAGCGGCGAGGATCGCGTTGCCCCCTTAACACGTGATCGGTAATCCCGAGCAAGTGATCTGACCCCCATTCCGAATTCCATCTTTTTACTTCAGCGGCCACCTGAGCTGTGGCCCGAACCCCATAAGGGTGCCCTCAGGCATTAGTCGCTTAAATTAAGCTACTGGTTGAGAGCCTTTTGCGCTAGCCAACTGCTCGTTGTTTTCAATTCTTTAATTTGATATACTATTGCTAAATGTAACAATAATAGCTTAGTAACTTGCTATTTATAATTTATTTAAGGATATTAAAAATATATGTGACGAAACAGACCGCACGGACGGACTAATTCAAAAATATTATGTTTCTTTAATTACTGTGTTCATTGTGAGCTTGACAAGTACAAGTGTATGTAAATACCCAAGTGCTGAATAAATTTCATAATTTCATTTATTATGTATTTGACTGCTAAGCCAGAGGTCCTGAGTTCGATCCCCATTCCGGACAAATCGTGATCGTCACGCAAATATTTGTCCAGGTTCACACCCACGATCTCTGGCTTAATTAGTTAGTATTCATGTACCTAAAGCACTCTACTACTTTGACGGTCACCGTAGCCTAGTTGGTAGTGCTCCTGCCTACGAAGCTGGTGATCCTGGGTTCGAATCCCGGTAAGTGCAAGCATTTGTGTGATGAACACGAATAGGTTCTGAGTCATGGATGTTTTCTATGTATTTAAGTAATTATCTATCTATATTAGTATGTTTATCGTCGCCTGGTACCCATAGTACAAGCTTTGCTTAGTTTGGGGCTAGGATGATCTGTTTGACATTGTCCCTAGATATTAAGATATTGAAGCTATTCTTTTAAATCTCTGGCTTAACAAGTTAGTATTCATGTAAAGCAATGCTTCTTCTCTGTAGAATTCGTCTGATTACTTCAGCGGCCCCCTGAGTTGAGGCCCCAACCACATACGAGTTACCTCACGTTTTTGTAGCTTAAGTTAAATTACAGGATTAACAGCTTTCTGCATTCTACCTTCTCGGTATCTTAAATTTTTAACATACTACAATAATATAATTTTCGATTGAGACTCGTGTCCACAGTATATAAAATATAATATAATTTATTTAAAGTAAGGCAAGTTAAAATCTTAATCTATGTACTTTATTATTGTATGTGACTAAGTTTATGTACGTACTACATTCTGAGTTTGACAAGTTAAAGTGTTTCTCGTTGTCGTTATATACATAGAAACGTCTATAAGAAGCAATTTGCGGTTACCTTCAATACAGTTCACTTCGCTGAATAAAGCGCAAATAGCAAGTACCTAAGTGGTTCAAAATAGGTATTAAGTTCTCCCTACAACCCTTTTATAGCATTAGTCAACTTAGGCTGTAAGAGCAACAGTTACAACGAGTAATTCGTATCATACATAGGTAATTCTTTTTTAAGAATTCCTTACCGGTATTCATATTAAACGATTTCCGCTTGCCTTTTGTAAACCAGACTTAAATATGTGTAATATTAAGGCCGGTATTTAACGCCTTTGATCTAATACATTTTCCTTCAAGATGCTCGCCATACAACCGACAACCCCCAAATCTGGGGGCACGGCAGAGCCCCCGCCAAGTCGAGCGCAAAGCAACACTGCCGTACCATCCTTTTCTGGAACCATTTCGCCGCATTTTCAAGCCCTCATTTGAGAACCTCTGGATGGGACCAGAGCTATGAATTTCATCATCTAGTAAGCTATAATCACACACTTGAAATCCAAAATTTCAAGTCGGTAGATCATTTAGCGCCGAAGCTAAGTGAAAGCAAAGTTTCGCATTTTCGACACTGACACATGATCATCAAAATAGAACTGGTACTTCCCATTGACCTAGAGCGCAGAAATTTGGTACAGAAGTAGAGTTAAACGCTTACATTGAGAAAAACATATCAAAATTAGGATCATGGAAGATCTGGACTACCTGGTACTATTTATATACTATAACTATACTATTTTATTTGACTTGGCCGTTGGCCTGTACCCACTATCGTGTAAGAAAGGTTGAAAACTTTTAAACGCTCTAGATATTGAAGAAAATGCGATCAACGGCCAAGACACATAACATTAAATATAATAATAAAGAATTGAAGCAAGGAACCTTAGACTTGGCTCAACGTTGTCTGGAGATTTCATTACTTTTTAGAGATAAACAAGCAGCGCCATCGAGACTTGGCTATTTTTTTCAGAATGCTTTTGATGGGATTTATTTCACCACAATAATCTACCCCGTATACAATGACAAAAAATCACAAAGACTGGTTAAGGGTCGAGGCTCAGCATTCACCGTTGTATCATCCCGCTCCTCCTCCTCCCGTGATTTTCAATGTTTTATAACATGTTTTATAAGAAATACAATAATTACAAGGTAGTTTAGAAAACTGTTCTTAGGTTGTATTATGACATTAATATTCCACAACATTAAAAATAATATTTAGGTTTTTTAATTTACTTCATAATGTTCACATAAATTGAAAAATAATAGTATTTCTCATGTGTTTGTTTGTGCTCAGTACCAAAGGAAAAGTTAACGCGTGTTTTGGTTTTTTTTTTAATTCTTGTCTATTTTTTTAATGAAAATCCCCACAACTCGGAAATTCAAACTTCTAATAATAAAATAAATAAAAACGGTTTTTATTCACATAGATTTTAAAAAGCGCTTGTTAAGAGTCGGAACGTGCATAATATTACAAATTAACTATAAATATTTGATTAATTGACAGACACTATTTATGGGTCACGAAAATAGTTGTTCTGTGCGGGAACCGAAACGCGGTACATGAAGTGGCGAGGCGGCTGCCTTAGCCAATGCGTTATTTTACGTATGTCAAAGATAAATATATGTAATTCTGGCGGTAATAGTAATAACTATTGTACAAGTGAACGTGAATACTTATGTGGAGAACTAAATCATCATCATCATACCAGTCCAAAAAAACCGCACCGCTTGACCAATACCTCTCCCAAGGAGATTTGGGTATACGGCATATACTCCAAGCTTAGCCGGCGGACTGGCGATCGTAGTAAACTAGTAATGATGATGTGATTAATTATTGTTATGTGTGTTAGAAAGAAGTACTGAATGCGAAGAATATATTTCATAACGCCAAAGTTTTAGTAAGTTAAACTATTTAATTGTCTTGCATACAAAAATAACAAGAAAATATTCATAAATATTAATCGCTGCTCACCAAAATTTATAAGCGCTTAAAATGCTCGTAAAATGAATCGCCATTATTCGCAAAATTGGAGAACTCAAATTTACATTAAAATCACAGAGAGTCGGGTCTTTTGTTTTTAAACTTCTCTTTGCCGATAATCTAATATCTTTATAACTTTACGATATTAATTTATGATTTGTAGTGCTATGTTGTAATGGTGCCACGCTATTACATCCCATGGACGGCGTTGCAATCGTTCCGAGGAAATGTCTAGAAAACGGGCATCGTCTCTCTGTTAATTGCACCCCTATCTGCAAAACAAGGCAATTATGGCATGGAATATGCAAAACTGAAGCCTCGGAGAAAGCCTTTGTTGAGCAGTGGACGTCTTTCGACTGTTATGATGATGTAAACATTTTTTTTTCTTATGGCATTCTGCTGGATCCTCCATCAATTTCTGCCAGTGTAATGTATGTAATGACTACTCATGGGATGTAAACATTGGATTTATGCGACTTTTTCGTCGTTCTTTTTGACAAATGGACTCACTCGTGCCACAGAGTAAAAATATATAAAAATTAGTAATGTGCTACAAACATTAGTTACTTTATTCAATTGTTTCATATTAACAATTGGTTGTGGTTTACGGAATGTGATCCAATCCATACTCTACAACTTTATGGATTAGATGATTTCGTTTTACATCGTGCTATTTTAAAAAGACTTTTTTTATGAAGATTATATATCCTTATTTATTATAAATTGGCGGCAAGTATACTTTAATTATGCGTAACATACACATTCAAGAAAACGATTGTGTGAATTATCAGCGCTACGACGATAAAATGTCATATTTTTCTTGTATTTTCGTTGTCTATGCAATTTCCTGTAAATTATTTTTCAACAGTGTATTATATATATTGACAATTCGAATAAAAAGCACAGAAATATTTGAGTTGTCTTTCCAAAATGGATGCTCATAAACCAAATAATAAAGATCTGTGATAATACTGACATAATCTACCTATATAATAAAATCGTAGGATAGTCAAAACTGTACATTGAATATTTTTTTAAAAGGATACTTGGGGCGTGATCTACAATCGATATCGAAGCCAAAAATATGGTTTTTCGAATTTTTGTTGTTTGTCTGTATGTTTGTCCGGGCTAAACTCAAAAAATACTGCATGGATTTACTTCAAATTTTGCATGAATATTACGAATAGGTCGGGTCAACATATAGGCTACATACTGTTATCACCTACGGGGGAGGAGCTGTGATAATTATTAAAGTTTAACGCGGGTAAAACCGCGGGGCACAGCTAGTATAATAAATACAAAAAGTGATTTTGGAGGAAATTTCTTAGTATCAGTCCGAAGCTTTTCTCGGAGTTGGCGGTATTTCACCTCCGTGACTCGGAGAGTACGTAAAACCATCCATCCTTTACCTGACGTTTTTCCGTTCGCAGCCAGTCGTGAGAGTGATGGAATTAGAACCTGTGTTTGTGCATACACTTGTGCACTTTAATATGTCACGCGCAGACGGCCTGTCTTTATTGAGATTGGCCGCCGTGGCCGAAATCCTGATAGAAGGACATTATTATTTATTATCGTGATGAAGTCTTAAGTATCTAATATCTATACATATAATAAAATCGCAGAAAAGTCAAAAATGTACATTGAATATTTTTTTAAAAAGATACTTTGGGCGTGATTTACAATCGACATCGAAGCCAAACATATAATTTTTTGATTTTTAGTCTGTGTGTCTGTTTATCTGTATGTATGTCCGGGCTAAACTCAAAAAGTACTGCATGGATTTACTTCAAATTTTGCATGAATATTACTTAGAGGTCGGGTCAACATATAGGGTACATTATCACGCTATCACCTACGGGGTAGAGCTGTGATAATTTATGAAGTTTAACGCGGGTGAAACCGCGGGGCACAGCTAGTAACACTTATAGTATCTAATTTATAAAATAAATATTACTTCATTTTTAATTGCCTTTTAGAAAACTCTGATAACAAAGACTCCAGAGAATCGAATTCAATAGTTTAAGTGAAATTAAATTATGATCGTATTACGATAGTAATTTGATGAAATTTTGAGTTAATTAGCTCCAGTTAAGTTAAAGATGTTGTGGGATTCAAATTGGAAAAGCCGAGTAATAGTGAATTAGCATACCGTGATCAAGACCTTATAACTAGGGTCTTATAACTTGGTCCATATTATCAAAGGCATTTAATTATATTATTTATTAGGGAATTGTTTAAATTGCACACTGTTATCTAGGCATTATATAAATTATTTACCAAATACCTTACTTTGATCAACGCCTTATAAACAGTTATCAAACAAATAGCTGACTGTGAAAAAGTCCTTATAAACAACTATCTAACATATTACATAACAGTAGACACTGTGGCCCGAGGCCTTGGAAACAATATTTTAATAAATTAATGTATATTTTGTGTATGTTTGCTTCTTTTTGTAATGTTGGGAAGAGACTGGACCTCACGACACAGGTTGATCCTAGTGTGGGGGCCAGATAAATATATTGTATATATATGTAGTATAGTTGTATATGTCAAAATATTGACAATAATCATGTACGATGTGTGTTAAATTAAAATTAATCATTCTTATTTATTATTGATTAAAGTAAGTTATTAGGAATTGTTCATTGTTTTTAGAGATATGTATTTTAGAACTTAATAGCGCACAGGGTTGATGGGCTTAAAATGGATTCTCTAAGAAATAAACTCAGTGATCTAGGGATTAACAATAATATTTCTGCATTTTTTAATTATTGACTCTGTTTAGTCTATGATTTAAGAACATCCAATTTCATTTATCAAAATATAAATGAAATTGGGGAACCTAGAACCCACTGAAGATACATTTTTATATTTTATAGACTTAATGTTTTTTCTCTGAAATTAAAGTAATGAAATAATAAACCTACGCGCCTCGGTGCTGCTTAAATTGTTATGTATAAGTCAATAAATTGATCTTCTACACTTCTTACACTAAATTTCCCACAATACGGTTGTCCGGCAGATAATTTAATGCAGCTTAAAGCTAAGATAAATTAAATAAGCGCCATATAAATTTATATAGTTCATTATATAATGGACACAAATTACACCCACACTCAACAACTACTTATGGGTCACACAAATAGATGTACTGTGCAGAAAGATTTCTGCACAGTACATCTATTTGTGTGACCCAGGACACGAAGCGGTGAGGCGACTATCTTATCCAGTGCGGCACACGTGGAGTCCAATAATCATTAATCATAATTCTCAACATTCAATTACAATAATCTTTTACTTAATTAGACAATCATTATTTTAATAATATCCTGGGACATTATTTACAACCGATCCCAAACCAATCTGATATTGTACTATGGAAACCAGATAACTGATATATGTTTTTCTCCTGCTGGCAACACTATCGCTAACAGCTGATTTTGAATGTCTTCAATTTTTTATTAAAAATTATTGTATTTTCATTGTAAATAAGACCAGTTATCTGTAAATCACTGAGTATTTAGTGTATTAAAAGTGTTCCACGTATTAGTTTTGTATTTTGTATGTGAAATTCGTGTGAGTGAAGTGATTTGTGTTGTGACAGTTACCGGCACATTTATATGGACTCTAAAGGTAAAAACCACTGCATTTACGCGTAATTGCACATCGAATATCATTAACTATCATTTAATTTGGCATAGACTAAGTTATTTTATAATCAAAGTTATTACTTTTTAGTCTAGATATTAAATACGTGAACATAACCCCATTCGAGTCGACCGGTGACACGATTCTTTGTTCAATCGATCGGTAAACAATCCAGAAACTATGTCTGGTATTCTGACTCGTGGTGTCATAGCTCGCCAAGCTGAAGAAAAACTTCAAAAGGCTTTGAAAGAACTCCAAGCCTCAAAGCAGTTGTGTGATCGGTTCGACAAAGAACGGGATGAAAATGAAAGAGTACTATTAGAGTCATCAGTCCAAGTGAAACTGTTAAAAAGTCAATTGTCACAATTACATGTCCAATACACAGATGCCATTGACTCACGGGATAGACTCCAAATCATCATAGACGGCTTTGATCAATGTCGCATTGAATATGACTATGCATTGAACAAATCCCATAGCCTAGAACAACAACTTGAACAGGCTAATAATGAAATATCGTTACTGAGATCTGAACTACAATCATTAAAACATAATTTAATTGCTTCACAGAACCAAACACTATATGATGAGTTGGTAGTCAAAGATCCTTCCATGGTTTTTGTTGTTGCCAATAACCAGTCCTGTAGCACAAAACTGCCCACAAGGGATGATGATTGTATTAAAATGAATTCAATGGTTGATGGCTGTAGCAAAAATAAATTTAAAAAATACCTAAAAATAAATAAATTTATTAGAAAGTCCCAAAACTTGATAAAAAAACATAAATTCTTCTTTAAATATGATAGCCAAAATAGGGAACGATTAGAATTAATAGAAAAATTGAATATGTATACCATGAAATTAAAAAATGTTAGTTTAAAATACTCTTGTGATTTAGAAGCTCAACAGAAGAAAATGGACTCCCTTAAAGATGAACTCCATACATTATCAATAAAGTATGAACTATCTGAAAAACAGACACAACATTACATTCTGGCTATGAATGAGCTGATTGACCTTGGCAATTATAATAATGAAAGATTAGAATCGCTCAGCAATAATTATTCTTGTATGTGTCAACGGTCACTTAGCCGTTCCTCACCACCAAAGGATACTTCTGCTTTATTGCAAATTAGTAATGATAAGAATAACACTAGTTTCATTAGTCAATCTCAATCTGTAATGAACAAAACATTAGCAGTTAAGTCATACACAAGGAATGAAATAAATATTTTTAAACCTGAAATAACAATATTCAGTGATGAAATAGGTAAAAACTTAGGGCGCCTACTGTCAACAGAAGGACATTCAAACATCAATTTTTGTATGCCGGGTCTTTAATTATAAATTTAATAATGATGAAAATCTAATTCTTTTTATGGGAAATAGGGGTAATTTAAATAAAAAAACCCTAATACAGTATATTGATTGTTTAGATCGTTTAAATATAAGTAAAATTGTTATGTTTACATTTCCTTATAGCCATAGTTTGTCACAGGAGGAAAATAGGATAAGGTATAATTTGAATTTGACATTACATACAATATCTACCTACATGAGAGAAAAACTACATGTAATTGACATTAACTCATATGTTAAGAAACCCTTTTATATGACAAAAGATAACTATTGTTATCTGCCTAGTTTTATACCAGACAAATAGCTTTGTCGCTATGTTATTGTTTTCATATTTCAGCCAAGAACATATTTGAGCAATGTACTGATGCTATAGATAATGTCAGTACTTTTCCTACTGACAATGACATATCCAGCTTGAATGGTGACATCTGTATACAGGATAATTTAAATTAACTGATATGACAATAGAGAATCACTCTTGCGTAATAGCAAATTCAAATATTAATTGTACTGTCAAGCATGATAAGGAATGTTCAGATCTTGTAATGGAAAATAATGTGAACCCATCAAACATAAATGCCTACAATAAGAAAAACCAAAAAAATTGTATCAACCTGGTGCATCAAAATATTCAAGGTTTGATGGGGAAAGAGTTAGAATTGGAGTTGTTTTTGAATTGTAGCAATATTGATATTTTATGTTTAACTGAGCACTGGCTACAACGCCATCAATTCATTTCCAGCTTCAATAATCACCAGGTTGCAAGCTCGTTCATCAGAGAAAAGTATATTCATGGTGGCTCTCTAATATTAATAAATAATTTGTTGAAGTTTAAAGAAAGAAGTGACGTTGTGAGCCTCTCTGTTGAGCGAGTAGTAGAGATTTCATGTGTTGAGTTGGAGCGATTTATTGTTGTGAGTCTTTACAAACCTCCTTGTGCACCATTTGATACCTTTTCAGACATTATGGAGGATGCCTTAAATAAGTTAACTAATACCCATAAAACTGTTATCATTTGTGGAGATTTTAATGTAAATATTTTGGAGAAAAACTCAACAAGTTGTAATTTTTTAAATTTGTTTATGTCCTATAATTTACATCACAACTTTACAGAACCAACTAGAGTTACTGCCACAAGTGCTACATGCATTGACAATATATTTAGCTCGGCAAAACCTTTAAATAAATTAATAATGAATAAGATTCAGTCAGATCATTCTGGTCAGTTGGTCACTTTTTAAAATTCTCCAAAGGTTCAAAGTACACAAATAAGTTACATACCATATAGTGAAAGCCGTTTAGGAATATTTAAATATAATATAGCAAGAAAACTGGCACTGTTGCCCTATCATAGTGATCCGGATCACTTGTACAACTCTTTATTCAACTTGATTAATGGTGAGTTCTGCTCAATATTCACACCCAAACAGTTGTCTGTAAGTAACCGTCTGATGTTCTGTGATTGGGCAACTCCAGGAATTTATAAAAGTCGCAATCAATTATATAAATTGTATGAAGAAAGATCCTATAATCAAAATACGACTTTTCTAGAACATGTAAAACAATATGCCAAAACCTTTCGAAGAGCCTGTTCCATTGCTAAATCGATGTACTTAAAAAATATTATAAAAAATTCGACAAATATTATTAAAACCACCTGGAAGATTATTAATACTGAGACAGGTAGGAAAAAAATACGTAGTCGTGATTTTAATTTAAGAATAAATAATGTTGACATTAAAAGCGATTTAGAAGTGGCGACTGAGTTTGAAAAATATTTTTCTAATGTTCCAATCGATGTTACCAAATCTCTTGCGTCTTCTTCTGTATCTGCTGAGCTAATACTCGAGCAAAGCGTAGAGAAGTGTGACACAGATTTTGAATTCTCGGTGGTTAACCCTAAAGATATTTTGAATGCTTTCAAAAGTATTAATATGAAAACCACTAGGGATCTGTGGGGTTTATCTGTTAAGACTATTTCATCAATTATAACTATAATCGCCCCACATCTAGCTGCTGTGTTCAATTGCTGTGTCGCATCTGGCGTATTTCCTGACTTGATGAAGTATAGTAAAATTATTCCATTGTTTAAAGCTGGTGATACTTCAGATCCTTCAAATTTCCGACCTATTTCCGTATTGCCCACTCTAAGTAAAATATTTGAAAAGCTAATGCTTAGCCAGTTGCTCAGTCACTTTAATATACATAATTTACTTCATCGGAAACAGTTTGGATTCACGAAGGGTTGTTCAACTATAGATGCAGGAGTCAATCTGTTAAAAAGTATATTCGCGGCTTGGGAGGACTCGCAGGATGCATTAGGTATCTTTTGCGATTTGTCCAAAGCATTTGATTGTGTTCATCATGACACTCTTGTCAGGAAACTCCACCACTACGGTATCAGGAACAAGGCTCTCGAACTTTTGACTTCTTACTTGGGCAATAGAATTCAGAAGGTCGATATAAATGGTAAAAAATCTGCGGGATCCCCAGTGGTAATGGGCGTTCCACAGGGATCGATTCTCGGCCCATTCTTATTTTTAATCTATATAAATGACTTACCCTACTATGTAAGGGATAAACATGAGATTGTTTTGTTTGCGGATGATACTTCATTGACGTTTAAAATAAATCGACAATTACGCAATTTTGACGAAGTAAATGACGCAATCTCTAAAGTTGTTCATTGGTTTAATGCTAATAATCTTTTGCTAAATGACAAGAAAACTAAAGTCATCAAATTCTCTACACCTAATGTGAAACAGGTGGCTACCAATGTACAGCTTAATGGAGCTGGATTGACCCCTGTTGAGTCAACTGTGTTTTTGGGTATCACAATTGATTCAAAACTACAATGGGGCCCACAAGTAGAAAAACTATCAGGCAAATTAAGTTCTGCTGCATATGCTGTTAAAACTATAAGACGGCTTACTGATGTGGATACAGCTAGAATGGTTTATTTCAGTTATTTTCATAGTATAATGTCCTATGGAATTCTTCTCTGGGGTAGCGCTGCGGACATTAACACCATATTTGTATTGCAAAAAAGAGCTGTAAGAGCAATATATAAACTTGGTCCGCGAGAATCTTTGAGAGAGAAGTTTAAAGAGATTAACATTCTGACTGTAGCATGTCAGTATATATATGAGAATCTAATTTATATGCATAAATATAAAGACTCCTTCTGTAAAAGGAGTGATACTCATAATATAAATACTCGATATAAGCATAACTTTGTGTTACATACCACCCGTCTCCACAAAGTAAGTAACTCTTTTATGGGGCAATGTATAAGATTCTATAACAAACTTCCCAGTGATATCCGAGAAATGTCTATGAATAAGTTTAAAAGAATTATAAAAGCCAAATTGTGTAGCAGGGCTTATTACAAAACTTCTGATTATTTAAGTGACAAAACAGCTTGGGATTGAGTCGCTCTAAATTAACACATTTAAATACAATGTAAATTTATTTAAGAAATATATATTTTAAAAAAGGATTCCTACTGAGTTTTCTGGCAGTGTTTCTCAGTAGCTGCCACGTCATGCACTGCACGGTAGGGTAAAAAAAATTGACGATTCCACACAAATGTAATATTTTAACGGAATAAACGACTTTTGAATTTTGAATTTTGAATTAGAAATACTAATTTTCTATTGTAAATACATAATTATATAGATAAATATACCCAGATTCAAGACAAACAGACAGTTCATGCACACAAATAACCACGAACCACGGCAACCAGCCCACCAAATTGTGATACCACAATCCGCGTTCATGAATCTAAAACATCGTCTCGCTCATATTATACAGTTTCGTCTTTCAGATAGGTTTCTAACAGCTACGTCACCAATCGTTAACGTGGGAGTTGCGGCTGCATCTCACACGGGAATCACAATAACCGGTGTGCTTCCGTCCAAACGCGGCAGCTCGTTTTCACTGGTACTATACTATATTTCTAGTCGAAACCAGGAAAGTAAATGTATCTTTGCCTCGCATATTACCATTTGTGGTAACCTGTGAAGCAAAGATGTATCAAAAATATCAAACGTTTGGCTTATAATACCGTATGTAATACGTTTAAGGCCCGGCGCCCACTATCGGTCGGCATTGGTGCGGCTCGGGCGCCTTACGGCGGCTTCGGGCACCTGAGAGCAGTCGGCAGTCGGAAGCACGCCTAAGGACGCCGTAGCTGATTTTGGGTAGCCACAGAATAATTCAGGCGGCAGAAACGTCGCAGAGTAGTCGTAACGTTACGTGAAAGAAATTTGCCAGACCAAACAGTAACACTAAATATTAATGACGAACTAGGTTTCAGACAAACTTATTGTTGCCAACGCTTTTTTCCGATAATTTTTACAAATACACTACTAAGTGGCTCTCATTGTCACCAGATGTGTCTGTAATCCCTACCTATATAACTAAACTACCGGATACTAGCTTCAAGAAGAGTACATTGATGATAAAGACATTTGACGACCAACACTCACCTGCAGATACTCCGCGTGGGATCCGCTTATGTTGCATGAACAATTTGTATTAAACTAATTATGATGTTTAACATACTCATGATATTTTCAAACTGTTGGCTCCGTCTCAAAATGATTAATATTTATGTTAATTTGACGTTTTAATTTTCTCTTCCTGAGGCTATTAAAACTAAAATTAATCAATTAAATCAAATTAATCAGGCAACCAATCAAACCAAAGAGCAAATATTGTGTTCCCCTCCTAAATAATTTCACTGAGTAGACCAAATCTCATCTATATGCCACCTTGAGTATGTTTCGCTGGACCGTAACAACTAGGCCGTGCTGAAACCGATAGTAGCGATAGAGACACCGGCTGAGTTCGTTTCTGGGTCTTCTCAATTGGACCACATTGGATTCTGTGGTAGTATAAAATCGCGACCCCCGTTTCAAAAACTTAATTATCGACAAAACCAATGAGACAAGATGTACTAAAATATATCTAAAACTATATATTTCAATAATTACACCTATAAATAATCTTGTAAAATGTTATTTCTCAATGTACATAATAACTTATAACTATATACCTATAAGTATTGTATTAGTATTGTAATTAGGTATACTTAACTATATTACTACAAACCTGTTCTGACTATATACAAGCGATTTTTAAAGTCTACGTGAATAGAAACCTTTTTTACCAGAACCAAAATGAACCAACATTTGTATGGAGATCATGGGTACAAGATACTGAGTTGTAAAACTCAACACAGTCAATTAACATCGTAACAATTACTTTCGTCACCATTTAATAATAAAATTAAAAGATAATAATGAATTTAACATGACTAAGGTTATTAGGTCAAAAAATATCAGCAGTTATCATACAAGATATGTATGTATATAAATTATTTATAACATTCTTATTTCATCATTCATAACATTCACCTCTACTCGATCTGGTATGGTCAGTCAAAGTATATATGTAATAAAATCGCTATGTATCGTCACTGAATACAGTTTATAAAGCCATCACCCAATCTGAGCTGAATCTGAAGATGATCCCGCTGAGTTTGTTTCGCTTGGTCTTCTCAGTTGGGGCGTATTTGATCCCGTAGTAGCATTAATGGGTGGATACAAACTAGTTCATCCGCATGCCTCGCAAAGTCTGTATCCACCTAAACACGACCGCGTGTCATTATAAACACAAGGTCCGCCATAATAATAATATGGAATTCTTGCCTTACTTAGACAGAGCCATTCAGACAACATGTAGTAAATTATATTTAAAAATTTCGATAATTAAACTTATATATAAGCTAGACAATAACTTTATATACATACATAGACTCACGCCTGTTTCCCGGAGGGGTAGGCAGAGACAACAGATTTACATTTGTCACGATCTTTACACACCTCTTTCGCTCGTTTACTGTCATTATATTATTTATAAATGCTCGCCGGTTTAGGGTACTCCTGCCCTAGCCTTTCTTGAGAACGTCTCCGATTTGGTCATAGAATCTAGCTAAATAATTAAATCATAAATTTAATGTTATATCTAAATGTTTTCCTACAATCCGTGAACTTAAATATCTATATGTACCTAGAAATAATTGTGTTTTTTTAACTATATTACTACAAACATGTTCGGACTATTTACAAGCGCTATTTTAAAGTCAACGTGAATAAAAACCTTTTTTTCTTGTTTTGATTTTATTTTACTTATTCACTGCTTTAATACTGTGTGCCTGGGGTGGTGCTGCCATGTAAAAAATAATCCAACTTGGAAGAAAGCAACTTATTGTAAATAAAAGCGCCTGTTCATATTATTTAATTATTCTTGTGTTGTATATTTTATATTGTAAGTAATAATTGAATTTTTGTATCTACCTATTATGTATCAATTATAACTTCCTATGTACTCGTACTAACCTTGTAATACGGCATATGTGAACGGCTCGCCGGTACCCAGATAAACCCGGTATGGTTTTCGTGGTACGGCATGCAATATTGTATAAATCTAATATAAGTTTATAGAAAATAAAAAACCTAAAAATAAAAAAATATTATAAAACAAAGTGCCTCGTCTGAAGATACCGAACGGATTTTCAAACACTTTCACTAATAGACGGAGCGATAGTTGAGGTTTAAGTGATACTTGATTAGAGTGTTGTATAAATTAGCTAAAAAATGACGATTATTGTAGAAGATTTTAGAAAAATCTTACTGAATGCTCTCTGCAGTCTGCAATTTTAGTAGCGCCCCAATAGGGCAGTATAATTGCGAAGTAAAAATTTAACTGGAAGACGCAGCGTGGGCAGGCCCCCTACAAGATGGGCCGATGGTCTAATGCGGGTTGCTGGAAACCGCTGGATGCGAATTTCACATGACCGGCTATTTTGGAGATCTTTGGAGTAGGCTTTTGTCCAGCAGTGGTCGTCTTTCGGCTGATATGATGATGATGATGAGGGCAGTAATAATCTACCATCCAAAACTTCAATCTTTCTGTATTACAACTGAACTTAACAAAAATTACTTAGACATAACATTTCCCATCTAACAAAAAATATAATTAACAAAAGAATTGCACGAACAACAGAGAAATCGCGTAACATACATACAAAAACGTGAAATGACTGACTGCACGTGTGGCTCAGCGATTAAGACAGTCACCTCAACAGTTCATGTCCCAGGTTTGATTCCCGCACAGGAAATCTATTTATATGACCAATAACTAGTTGTTCTGAGTCTAGGTCTACTTTACGTCAACGATATGTTTGTAAAGTAGGTAACCCCGCAACACAGGGATTCAATTCTCTAGTACAGGCGTTGTCATTACAAAGATTAAAATTGCATACGGTCGACTTTTGAAGACTGTAAAAATATACTCTTACGTTGTTTAAGACTTTTGTACAACTCAATGATAAAGATTGTTCAGTTAACTATAGATACACTATCGAAATAACTTAGAGTTTACTGATAATCTATGACTGTATCTATTTAAATCTATATTATATATAACCTAGAGAAACGAGTGGAGGAGTAGAATAATTTTATACCAAAAAGACTACTACAAGTTACAATTAACTTAAACAGCAAAAATCCTCAACTTCAAATATATAAAAGACCTGCAATTCAAAATAGTGTTAAAGCTTAATTAAACATAGCTAGGAAATCTCTCAATTTAACACGGTCCTTCGGACAGAAAAGCATTGGTCCATTATTTTAAAGTTACGGCGACGTTCCATTTCAATTATACAAAGGCGCGCATAGCCAGATGCTCTTATAGATCCGTAAGTGATTGGCAAGGTTAAGCAACTAGGCTCGCGGTCAGTCCTTAGATGGGTGACCGCCCCAGTGGATTAATTTCTGAGCGTCTCCGTGCTTCGGAGGGCACGTTAAAGTGTCGGTTCCGGTCAGAGGCCTAATGGGCGGCTTCAACAACTCTGACACTAGGGTAACCACTGCCCATACGATAAGTAAGTAATTATACACATACATTTAAATTTTATTTTATCAAATTTTAATAGTCAGTTTTATCGTTATCAAGTCATATAATGAAAGCTTTCAACTTTCTTGGTCACATTATTTTTAAGAATAATCACGAGTAACAGTTGGTCTTTAGAGTAATTGTTTGAGGGTTCCAATTTGTTTCTTTTATTATTATAGATACTTTAGTTAATTAATTTAGTTGCCAAGTTCCAGAAAATATTTCATTAAATAATTTAATAACACAAATATTTAAATATGAACCTAAAGACCTCCACAGCTCGACAAAGGCAGAATGATCTCCACAATGGAATTGTTTCCATAATTTTGGAGGATATACCATAATCGCAGACGGGTTGGCAATCACAGTATAGTGCTTAAAGTACAAAGATAGACGTTTCGACTTGTTTTCGACTTCGACTTGGGATGAATTCTACGCCCACCACGGAATGAAATGGGGTGGTGATATTCATCGTCGTCAACCACACGGCGTGAAAATGTTTATTTCCGTAATTAAAAAAAAAAACTAAAACCACTCTAAGATGTATAAACAATATTAATAAGATTAATTCTTCATGGTGTAGATATTTTTAAATAATATGTTTTGTTTCACATATTATTGAATGCCGATTAATTAAATTACATTAAAAAAAATCGCTATTAATAAATGTAACTGGCAATTCCACAAACAAAGATTCAACATCGTTCATTAAATACTCACTTATATTTTAAAGACTCACCTCCAAATAATGTCACAGAGAAACATAAAAACTTGATGACTCCTTGGACGAACATTTTAGCACTCATGTAAAATCACTGCACTTGATTCCAAAATCATTCAAACTTTTCAACTGAACGCTATACCAACATAATAAAAACCTTATTCGCACGACCGATCCTTAGAATAAGGCGGCAAAATCACACGAACGACGTGTAGCCTCCCTCGAGGTTACTTCAGTACTGAAACTTGGGATCGCTACCTGACTGGGACGTCCGAATTCAGCGAGACACAGACTATACGCAATTAGTACAAAAACTCTGGTCCCACTGTTAGTTTTATTTCATATTTGTAGGGTAAAAATTTAAGCTGTAATTTTATGACACCTCCGTTGAGAATGGTGCCCAAAACGATTCATTTGGTTGGATTTAAATGACAATTGTCTATCCGACTGCCAGTTATACCCATCGTATCACAAGTCCTCATTCAACATTGTTCATGTAACCAGATTCGTTTCAACGATTTGTTAGTCGATTATATTAAAAAATGGGTGTTCGGTACTTTAGTGTTTTTGTTTTCGTTTTGTAAAGGCTTATTAACTTTTTAATCGTTTGTTTGTGACAAACGAAATAAAAAACTGAATTTTAGATGATAGAAAATAATAAATGGGAAAAGAGCTCTCGACATTTAACTTTTCAGTGTTTAGATATTGAAAGACATCCTATAATACTAACAAGTATGTACCGCGCACTACTACTTTGTGGAATCAATCAACTGCAGAAGTACGGAATAATCGTAAAGTAGTAGACGCCAGCACATATGTCAAATTTCTTTGATAGATTTTCAACTTTATCACAAAAGCATAAGGTTAACTTTCAATTGGGGAAATTTGTCAGATTGGGGTAGCTTGATGTGCTGGCGTCTGTACTTTAGAGAGTACCTCGAAAAGCACGTAAAGCTGTCGGTACTGTAACTGATCTCTTTCCGGTCGTGTCGCTAGTCGTTCAATAGGATCATGTGAGTGATGATAGAAAGTACCCCTATCTTTGACAAACTTGTGCACTATAATTTGTGCAGATGGCTGGCCTTCATTTGAAACTGACCGTCGTGGCCGAAATTGGACAAGGTTGGGACCAAAATCGCATTGTGGAAAAGGTGAAAACGCGTGAATGACGCCATGTTTGCTGAAAGCACCATGATATACAACAGAAACCACTATATCCTATTGATATTATAAATGCGAAAGTTTGTTAGTATGGATGTTTGTTACTCTTTCGCGCAAAATCTACAGAATGGATTGTGTGTGGCGGACTTTATATCCGAAATACAAATGGGCTATAATATATGAAGTTTAATATAAGTGCAAACACAACTAGTATTATTATATACGGCAGAAAGTCGAGACACATCCTTTTTTGCTGACTACGTTGTAAAACTACCTCTATTTACGTTACCCTTTTTGATTTCCATAAAACATAGCAACCCAGACGAATAAAGCATATATATTTTTTTCTTTTTTGACTGCCTCATTGGTCTAGCGGTAGCGTGTTCAACCGCAGATAACGAGGTCCTGGGTTCAAATCCTGGGTCGGGCCATAAGTGATTTTTATGTGAAAAGAAAAAAAATCTTAATATCAGCCCGAAGTCTGGTAGTTGGCGGTAGTATACCCCCGTGCCTCGGTGAGCACGTACAGCCGTCGGTAAAGCCTAAGCTCTTTCCGGTCGTGTCGCTAGTCGTCCCATCGGATCATGAGAGTGATGGAATAGAAAGTGCTCCTGTGTTTGCGCACACACTTGAGCACTATAATATGTCCCGCGCAGATGGCTAGTCTCCGTTGAGACTGGCCGCCGTGGTCAAATTCGGCTAGGAGGACATTTTTATGCGTGCAAGCTTGATAGAAGTAATTATATTATTGTTATGTTGGGTCAGATTTTTTTATTTTTTTTTATAATAATATCTAGGGACAATGTCACACAGATCATCCTAGCCCCAAACTATGCAAAGCTTGTACTATGGGTACCAGGCGACGATATACATACTTATGTAGATAGATAAATACTTATATACATAGAAAACATCCATGACTCAGAAACAAATATTCATGCTCATCACACAAATATTTGCACTTACCGGGATTTTAACCCAGGACCACCAGCTTCGTAGGTAGTAGCACTACCAACTAGGCTACGGTGACCGTCAAAAGTATTTAAAGCTAGTCAGAAGTATTCCTAAAAAAATGTTAGTCATTCACAATAGCGGTTTACATATATTATTCCGTAAAACAAAACGTTTTTGTTTTTTTTTTCAATGAATCCCTGTGTCGTGGGGTACTTTACAAACACATAATTGATGGCCACAAAGTACATTCAAACTCAGGACAACTATTTTTGGGTCCCAGAAATAGTTGTCCCGAATCGAACCCGGGACAGGAAGTGGCAAAATAACCACTACGCCACACGTGCAGTTGAACGTTTTTGTTTGTTTTATATTAACGTCCCGACTTCTGAACCGATCGGCTTAAAATTTGGAATACAGGTTTATCGTTATACGAGAACAATAATAAAGAGGAAGTTAATCGGTTTTCCTAACAGGAATTTTCGCGAAAGTGAATTTGTGAGCGGAAGTTAATACAGCTTTATAATGAAATAGTAAGTTTCTTGGGATTTTTTCAAGACAAAATAACTCGATAGTGGAGTAACGTAAGGGTCGCTATCTATCAATCAACTGAACAAATCAGAAAACAAAATAATATTTGTGCTCTCCATACAATAAGATATGAGTTACCATAGTGAAAAACTGTATCGGGTAACTCACTTATTTTTTTGATGACAACGCCCGCACAAGGGTAATAAATTCCTGTGTTGCCAGTTACTTTCTAAACATATAATTTACGAAAGTACATCTAGATTCCGAATACACAAAGAGTTATCCTAATCGAATCCGGGATACGAAGTGGCGAGGCAACTGTCGTAACCGCTGTGCCACACGTGCAGTCTCAATTAATTTCTTGTTGGATTTGGCCAACGACGTCACGTCCCGAGCGAGTCACATTCATCTTGAAAATGATCTTTTGAAGTGATTGAAACTGTTAGTCGACTCCAATACAAAAATACCAAGAGTTACTTGTTACAGTTTTCACTATGGGTCAGCTGATTGATATTATTCTAAAGGAGGTTAATGATTTTTTTTTGTATTTTACATGTATATATCATTCACATCATATAGAAACGAAGCTATTTAAGTTTAGTTCACAATTTATGTTTATTAATAGAAATATTAAAGGAATGAAAGAAAGGAAAGCATCTTTAAAATTGGTAAAATCCAGGTTTCATATTATTTTATTGCCTCCTACAAAACTGAATTAGTTTTACTTTTGGCTTTCAGTAGGAAATCATAACAATCGACTTGGCTTTATCGTTTTAATTTTTGTTTCAAGTCAGCAGATTTGCTTAATACATATTTAGTTTTGGCAGATCCAAATAAGTTTTTATATAAATAGTCTTCCGTACAATACAACAACTCGATACGTAGTATTAAATTTACTGTGTTAAGCGGCAAACCTTACAGGTAACAGTTAATGCAGTTGCCTTTTGTTGGCATCATAATAAAAATAATATTTATTAAATATCTCTTTCATCACCCCATCTCGTGAAGAGCATTTTTACTCATCGATATCTGAGTGGAAAAGTAGTTTTTATCCTCTAGAAGTTAAAGCAAATTTGAATTTAGAACATCGTGTGCACCAAGTTTGTGAATGCAAAATATCAGTAAACCTATTTACTTCTACCTCTATGGTGCCGAATTTATCATACAACTTTTTTAATTTATTAAAAACTAAGACTCTGAACCTTCTTGGTGTACTTTTTTTAATTGTTTTGCGCAATATTAATGTTCTATTACACTCAAACTGTAGCACTTTTAGTTTTTCTTAATTATACCTAAGTATTATTTGTTATTATTTAAAGATTGTCTTGTAATACTTACATATCATAATATAGTAATTAATTAATACTTACCTAAGCTGAGATAAAAGTATTTATGATAAGATGTTTTTCGCATTTAGTCATTTCCTCGCTAAGATGTGATGAAAAGTTACGTGTTGCACTGGATTGCAAAGATTTTTCACCTTGTGCACTTTTGATTTCCTCTCAGGATTCCAACTTTTGAATTCAATTTTAGAATCCTTCGCTTGCTCGGTTATCAAAATTGAGCACGCGGTTAAAAAGAACTTTTCACTCTTGTATGTATAACAAATAATTATTATACTGCACTCATGTCCTTAGCGCTCTCATGTTCTAGGGTCGATTTCCGCCATGATTTGTGTGACCAATATATAAGTGCTCTTCACCTGTCACATAGAACAGGTGATTCATGATTTGCATGTTTGTAAAGTACCTCAATACACGGATTAATTTACTTAGAGTGGTAATTAAAATACTTGTTGGCTTAAGTCACGATACCTACTTGCTCGAACATACACTTCCATATAAAGGCTAGTCGAGGCGTTATGATGAGGAGTATCCGAATGTATGTTCTACGATTTTGCGTAGTTTTCGAGATAGAATTTTTTAATGAATTTCTTCGTAAATTTCCCCTAACATCAGTTTTAGATTTTTTTTCGTTCTCTTGAACATTTCTGGTTCAGTTTTTTTTTGTGATAACTTATTAGCATAGTTTAACCTAACACCCTAAAAGGTATGGTTTATCCAATAATTGTAAAACTGACTTAGAATTTACTCGAATGTTCAAAATTAGGGTATGAGCTTAGGACTCATAAATATATATATATATATTACTACTATACTTATCCGAATCACCCCTTTGTATGTATTGTATGTTTCTACGATTTTGCGTAGTAAGGGGTGATTCGGATAAGTATAGTAGTAATATAGATATATATATATGTAGAGGGGGGGAGGAGCTGTGATTTTATTTTAATTATAATTTAATTTTAGATTTTAATTATTAAAGTTTAACTTTAGCTAGTTTGCATAAATAAATTGAAATTATGCATCATGTGTTTTTCTTATCTACGAAGATCCATCCGGACGTAGAAACGGCACAACAAAAATTAATTTATTTTACTGTGTCATGTCATGTTTTAAACAGAAAACTACCTACAAAGTAACTACCGCTCAAAGATCTAAAATTACACGGATATTATTTCTTCCAAGATTCAGGAAATAACTTTTCTGATGTCTGATATGCTGTAAAGGTGAATTCATTTTTAAGTCAAGTTTGATACAGAAATGTTTTATTTATAAACTTCTATTGCTTAAAGTTTTGATTAAACGGTACCGTAATAGACGCAGTTCAATTAAATCTTGTAAATGACACGATAGAAAGATTAAGATAATTCTTACAAATGATTTTCATAAATATAGTGGTCACCGTAGCCTAGTTGGTAGTGCTCCTGCCTACGAAGCTGGTGGTCCTGGGTTCGAATCCCGGTAAGTGCAAATATTTGTGTGATGAGCACGAATATTTGTTTCTGAGTCATGGATGTTTTCTATGTATATAAAAATTTATCTATCTATACAAGTATGTATATCGTCTCCTGGTACCCATAGTACAAGCTTTGCTTAGTTTGGGGCTAGGATGATCTGTGTGACATTGTCCCCAGATATTATTATTATTATATCCAAACCCGAAACATATGCGCCACTTGTGTGTTAATACATTATATAAATTAATTAATTACTAATCTAGCAATCTCTACCAGACAACTGTAAGATGAACCAAATCCATGTAGGTAGAAAATTGTTAGTTGGCAGTGCATCTACTGATATAAATTTACATAATCATACAGGTCTCGAACCCAGTATAGACTTTAGCACTCACAAAGGGCTAAATCTAAACTATCAAATTGTGATTATGTTTTTAGGATGCTAAAATAAACTTGCACCTATAAGATGTACCTAAAATGAGAGAAATAAATTTAATGATCTATACATGTGTACAAATAATTCAATTTAACAAATATCACTACCATTTTAAAATAAATTGTATAAATGTTTTAACATTCCGTGTACCTAAATATCTGTAATAAGTAACTAGAAATAATAACTGTGTTACTACAAACATGTTCTGACTATTTACAAGCGCTTTTTTAAAGTCTACGTGAATAAAAACCTTTTTTTATTTTATTTTATTTTATTTTATAATACTATAATATTAATAAATTAATGAGAATGTGCGTAGAAAAACTCTTTAAATGAACCACCTTCTATGTAATTTGCAACCCCGTTTTATTGAAGAAAACCCGATCCATTTTATGGGGTATCACTGAGGAAAACCCATTGTGTATATTGGCAAACCCGGAAAAATCTTGGGTTACCAAAACATAGCAACGCATTAGGGCCATTTCATTAGAAATATACGTTACACCACAGTTTAAAAACATTAGCACACCATAAATATATTTTTTTTACAATAGACAAAGACAATGTGTAGTAAAATATAGATAAAACTATAAATTTCGATAATTAAACTTAAACATAATCTCTTTCACAATAAATTAATACAAGCTAGCTAAATATCATTACTATTATAAAATAAATTTTATAAATGTTTTCATACAATCCGTGTACCTAAATCTCTATGTAACTAGAAATAATTAAGTATATTATGTACTACAAACATGTTCTGACTAAGTGACTGAATATACGTGAATAAAAACCTTTTTTATTTTATTTTACTAGCCGGTCGGAAAACAAACTTATAATTGATGGCGAGCGATATCGTAGCCTACGAAGCTAAATTAACACACATAGGATCACTTACGTTTTGCTAATTCTTTCTGATATTCTCTGTAACTGCTCATAGAGCGATAAATGCTCTACCATACGTCAGTGATGCTAGTTTTTAGAGGTAAATACGTTCGGTCACTTATAGAGTTATTTACTGCAGCTGAAACTTACGTATCCAGCAATTGACTCCCAAAATATAAACCCCCTTTTAGAAAATACATAGATGCTCAAAATTTGCTACATATTTTTTTTCGTAGTACTTACTTAGTACCTTATCGTATAGACAGTCCTAGTTTCAGAGTTATGCCACCCATTAGGACTCCGACATGGCTGGTGGCTAATGGTTGCAACCGTAACCGATAGCTTAACGTGCGCTCAGAAGCATGGACTCGCATATATGAAACCACTTTAATGCTCATCAACCTTTTTCCTCCATTTCTTTTCTCATTACTATTCGCCAGTCTAACGGGGCACAGCTACGAGTTTAGACACTGCGGACGAGATGATATTATGTAGCTTCGTAAGTAATCATATGCCACATTTCTTACACCATACACTACCCTCACTCATAATTCCATACAACATAGTCCAACTGAAGGTTGTCTGGAAGAGATTGCTGTAAGCGATAAGGCGCCTATTGTACCTTTATATGAAATATTATTTTAATCTTGTAAAAAATTTCTGTAAATTGTGTGCAATAATGTGTACTTATCTTCCCGAACGCTGCCCAGCCGAGTTGGATTCTATGAATTAACCTCTTTCTCGAAGTAGGACCTACCTAGTTGAATGATCTGTCGCAGTAAATATAGTCGTCTACAACTTCGAGTGCAGAGTCTCCAACCTTCACTCGAGTGGGTGCAACATGGACGTTAGACATCACTTTTAACTTTATTTTTGAAGTTATACTTCTTTTGGCGCGATGGAGAAAAATGATGAGAGTGAATTTTTACGATGCGCGCGCACACCGACACCAAAAAATTTAACAGCATGAAGTTAGTTCTAGGTGGTATGAGAGTGAATTTTTAAAAATTCACTCTAATCATTTTTCTCCATCGCGCCAAAAGAAGTATAACTTCAAAAATAAAGTTAAAAATGATGTCTAACGTCCATGTTGCACCCACTCGAGTGAAGGTTGGAGACTCTGCACTCGTAAAAATAACAGCATGAAGTTAGTTCTAGGTGGTATGAAAATGTATGAGAGTGAATTTTAACGATGCGCGCGCATCGTGCGCGCGCATTGTAAAAATAACAGCATGACGTTAGTTCTAGATGGTATGAAAAATGATAACTATGTTCAAGTTGTATATTAAGAAGTATAACTTCTAACGCATGTACATAAGTACACACAAGTTTTTTTATTAACTTCACGTTTACCCACAACTTGTGCATACAATATATCTTATGAATATTATTTTAACCAATTAGACTTACACACTAGCCAATTACAGGTTAACCAACATTCTCCAAATTTAGAAGAATAATCGGTACATGAGATTATTTAGGCTATAGAAGAATGAAATACTTACGACGAGTTCACAGTAGTTTTGAATGACTTCAAGATTTTGGACTTGAAACAATTTAAGGAATCATGGTGTATGTCGGCATCCGGTACAGATTTCATGAAAGAGTTCATCTCTCTACAAACCCTATTGAGCGGTGAGTTTATCGCGATGTTGGTTTTAGAAGGTTGAATGTGGTGCATGTTCGTTATAGGATATCTGGGTATGTTAAATGGTACATTCAGAGCTACGCGCGTAATCAGTTCAGAGCAATCTAATTTATTGTTAGTTAGTTTGAAGAGGACCATTAGACCTAGTAGCTTTCTTCGTTCACGTAAAGAGTTTATATTAAAAATTTGGAGGCGTTTTTTATATGGAGATCTCGGTGATACTTTATTCGTGATACTTTAATGGATATCACCAGAACGACCAGAAGTTTTGTTCTCATTGTATATTGTCGTATTAGGTTATATTATGCCAGAATTAAAGCTATTACCGCTCATAACCGTTTAAAGCTCCAAAGCTGACCTGAAATTTCTCACCCTTCATATACTTAGGCCTTAATTAGTTTGGAAATTAATTCGGCTCCCGACCCTTTAAATTCGGACTTACATTGACTAGGAAATCAAGATACCCTAATCTAAGCTAACACTAGTGTACCTATTAATGTAATTACCTATTTGGGAACTATTGAATTAATGTTTTGTAGGCGCTGTTTCTGAGACATTTATTGACAGAGGCGCCCACGACTCCATATAATTTTCTTACTCGATGAAACTTAACGATTAGTATAGACAATTTAAGTTCATTGAAGTTTCCGCTAGGAGCGGTGCTAGATAATGTACTGGAAAAATCTGTTGAACTTGTCGTATCCTTGCAGAGGCATTCATAGCTAGTTGCATTGACCAGACCGTAAGTGATCAGTTTGGTAAAGTTCCTAGCACGCGGTCCGTATATAGATGGGTGACCGTTAAAGTGGTTTAGTTTTTAAGCATCCTCGTGCTTTATGCGTGTATGTTAAGCCGTCGGTAGGTACTGGCTGTTTTATTGTCAGATGTAACTAATTTATTTGCGGCCTTTTTACATTTTATCACCATATCAGCCGAAAGACGTCCACTGCTGTACAAAGACCTCTCCCACAGACCTCCACAATTACCGGTCCTGTGTTACCCGGATGCTGAATTGATGATTGCTGCATGCGGGTAGGACACATATATTTAACCAGCTTATATTGTATTACATCCTACTAATATTATAAACGCAAAAGTTTGAGTAAGGGTGTTTGTTACACTCATGAAAAAACTACCCAACGGATTTTGTTGAAACTTTGTAGTAATATAGTTTATACATAATCCAAATCATACATAGGCTATAATTAGCAAAATTAAACGCGGGCAAAACCGCGGGGCACAGGGAAATAATACTTCGATCTTGACCCTAAAAAATGATGAAAATCAATTTGGACATTACAAATTTGTGATCAAAAATTGTAGGACTTACAAAGCCTGTACACGTGTAAAGATATCCGTAGGTAGAATTAGCAATTAACTAAAGAACAAATTCGTATCGAACATTCGCAGTCTATCCTATTAAGTCTCAAAGTGAGTCAACTATTGTCTTCAAGCTACGCTTTTGTTTTCATAATACTAGTTACACCACGATCAAAGGTTAATACCTACAATCACATCTAAGAGGTTGAACTGAAAAAGACGGTATAACATTCGTTATATCAAGGGCCAAGTCGAAAATTTCCTCGTAATTCGTACAGTCGGTTGGTCATTCAAAAACTTGGACAAAGATATCATATTTACGTGAAACATATCTGGTTGTCACGCATGTCTTTCCTTAGGTATGAGGACGAGTAACTCCTGCGTGTGTTTGAATAGCAATTGTTTTGGAGTGTATAAATCCAGACCAATATATGTCAGTGCTAAATTGTCTAAGAAGGTTCGTATCATGCTTAAGTTGGCCATTCGACCAAGTAGAGACTTCGTGCTAACTGGAGACAGGGTGTAAGGGATAGAATAGAAGTCTAGTTAATGAGTATAAATCAATGCAAGGGAAATTAGACCGATCATCATTATTATATCAGGTGAAAAAGGTCCTCTGCAAAGGCCTCCCTCGAAGATCTCTATCCACTACCTATATCCAGCGGCTCCTAGTAATCCAAACAAGATCATCGAACAATGAAAGAAATTAATCTGATATGTAATACTGATAACATAACACGGTAAAAAGACGTAAGTTGAGTGAATATTTAATAAAATGTCATAATAAACGGACTTTAGTAATAGAAAATGCGCTACATCGTATGATCATTCATTAAACAGACAAGTTCTAACCAAACCCTGTGTTTTTTACAAAAACTATACACACAAACACAAATATTTACACACACGCACACACACACACTCACACATATATGCACATACAGAAACTGTAATCTGCTTCTTTCTTTTAAATGACAACGCTCGTACTATGGAAATTAATCGCTGTGTGGCGGGGTACGTTACAAACATCCGGACACAAAGTACATCCAAACTCTGAACAACTATGTATGGATCACACAAATAGTTGTTCTGAGGGGGAATTGAACCCGAGACACAAAGTAGCGAGGCATCTGTATAAACCGCTGCGCCACACATGCAGTCAACAATCAAATAAGCTTTGTATTTTGTACAAAATGAACAGTGTTCTGTGTTTTTTGTCGAGGTTATAAAGATATTATATGCGTGTATTAATATAAAACCATCTTAAAATGGGTACAAAATCACGCAACTTAAAAGGGACCCGATTAACTCATTTTACTGACCCTAATTATGTTTTCTGTGTCACACTACAAAAGATATATATTAGTTTTAATCCAGTTGGTAAATTCGCTCACATTTAACCTTCATCACAATTCCAAAACAAATCCTACCATATCCCTTATAAAGTTTTAATGAAGTCTTTATCACTACCCCTCAATCGGCTTAAATGGTCGACCGACCATTTACTCTTAACATACACTAATATCATTTACGCGCCATTATAATGCAGGTGAAAATTGGTGAAGATACATCATCATCATCATCATAACTGAAATACGACCACAGCTGGACAAAAGCAATCTCAAGGATCTCCACGATGGATGTATCATTTGAGGGGATATAAAAAATTGGTTGGCAATTACAGTATGATGCTCATAGTACGCAAAAAGACACAGCTGCTCGTCATCTGGTAAATTATCCCTCGGCACGTCTTTCATGCCCCCCACAGGATAAGATGGGGTATAAGCAGTGAAGATTAATTACTTGACTGACTACTATGTATTGCAAAATAATATTTTCTTATCTATACATATAACAAAATCGTAGGAAAGTCAAAACCGTACATGGAATATTTTTTTAAGAGGATACTTGGGGCGTGATCTACAATAGATATCAAAGCCAAAAATATAATTTTTTGAATTTTTGTCTGTGTGTCTGTTTGTATGTATGTATGTCCGGGCTAAACTCGAAAACTGCTGCATGGATTTACTTCAAATTCTACATGAATATCACTAAGAGGTCGGGTCAACATATAGGCTACATATTATCACGTTTTCACATACGGGGGAGGATCTGTGATAATTTATAAAATTTAACGCGGGTAAAACCGCGGGGTACAGCTAGTCCTATTATAAGAATATTTTAAGGCTCCTCATCTCTTCGTTATTTTTTATAGTTGAAACTCAAACAGTGTGTTTTGACGATTACGTAGCAAAATTAACTTTGTTCGGGATCAGGAACGTGCCGATCCCGCTCGCAAACTTGGGAGGTGTCGGGGCGGCGGCGGCAGCCGGTAGCGCAACTACCCTCGGGGCTGCGGTGGCAGTATGAGGAGTGTCCTCTACTGCCACCACATGCAAGAAACTCCGGGAAGATAGCGATTGCCTGTGCCGGACTGACAGGAGTTGGCAATAGGGGAGGGCAATCCAGAGCCCTCCGGTAAGTATCCCGACCATCTGGGACATGGCGCAAAAGGGGAGCAGTGGAGCAGCATACCACGTTCCCGGGGCTTCCACCACCAGGCGTCAGAAGCAGTCCATGGCAGGTTAGGTTTAGTCTGTGCGAGTCCGACATACCCACCCGCAGACACTTTTTGCGGGTGGCATGCATCAGCATTTCCCCTGCCTTACCAAAAACAAAATAATTTTGTTTAAATTTTACTAATGCTTTAAGGTTTGTTTCGCGTTTCTATACTTAACCTGTAAAGCTAGATCTTCTACAAAGTGAGAATACATGTAGAATGGATTTAATTTTAAAAGTCGTTTAGCAATTCTATGAGTTTTAAAAATGAACTAAACTATATATAATTACTAAACGTATTCTTTTGTTACAGGTTGTGTAAGAAGGAGCGTACATTTTTAGTACACTTTATTATAACGTGACGTGTCAGTGATCCTAATTGTACTGCAACCAATTACATACATACATACATAACCGCGTATTATCAGGTATGTAGTATGGTAGTTTGGCAAAATGGTTTTAAAAAATACTCCGAAAATATGCCATTGGATTGCGGTCGCTGGTGAAACTTCCTTCTGATCCAAAGGTTGTCAGTTAAGATTTATTATTATTAAAAAGAAAGGTCGACCCTCGCATGTGACAAATATTTGAAGTCTTGGTAGATATATTTTTTTAAATGCTTGCTTTTCACTCCGGCGGTCATGGTGTCGATTACCCCGGGACAGAAATTTGTGTGCAAGAACATATCTGTTTGTCCTGTGTCTGGGTGTAATTATATCTATATAAATATGTATTTACAAAAAGGAAAAGTTGTATATGTATTATAGCAGTTATCTAGTTTCCATAGTACAAGCTCCGCTTAGTTTGGGATCAGATGGCCGTGTGTAAATAATGTCCCCGGATATTATTATATTATTATTATTATATGTGTTTTTTCTGTCTATTGTATGTATAGACGGGCCTGTTGGCGTGGTTGGCAAATGCTTGCTTTTCACGCCGGACGTCGTTTTCGTCGTAATTATCTATTTAAGTATGTATTTTCAAAAGAAAAGTGGCCTTGTGTAAATAATGTGAGAGAATTTTATAATTATTATATACTATATTCAAAAAAAAGTATTTCTGTTTATTGTCTAGTATATGTAGTATAAGATTTATTAAGTTTTGGATAGATGACACTTTGTGATATGTCCCAGATATTTATTATTATTTATAAACCCTGCACGGTCCGAAGATATTTCTTTGTCCATAGAGAAACGTGATCAGCCGTGTCTCCATAGAGCTTCCAAACAAAGTGGAAGCTAGATTTATTGAATTGTTTTGCCACTGCTTCTCGAAGGTAGGTAAAAACTTTCTCCAATCTACCAGCGCACCTTGTTTACCATTAGGGTAAAAAAATATTTAATGTCAACATCCACCTTTACAAAGGGGAAGTAACAAGTTACTGAAAACTGATACGAAGTCAAAGCCGAGAATAGTTTAAACAAAAGGATATTTAATTACCTTCACCACAATAATACGCACTTGTCTGAGAACTGTCTGTGTTTCTAAGCATTGTCATTGTGACGAAGCAAGTGACCACAAAAATCTGCAGCGAAGCGTAATACAGTAAATGTCAACCCAAATATATTTTATTACATTATTCTGTAGGTTCTATATGTGTTTATGAAAACGTCCAAAATTTTATAGAGGAGTCACATAATTATTATACAGAAAAACTTTTTAACCTTTGCGCAAATTTAAAAAAAATAAACCTAGACAAATTTGAACAAACAAGTATTTTTTATTTTAATATGAATTAGTATTAAACAATTCTAGACTAAGACTTTATTTAATTTTCCTCTGGTGTTGACCAAATACAAACAAGCCCTAATCATCAATGAGTTCTGCCTGTAGATCTTATATTATGCGGCTGCAGTGTCAAGAATGTGGAGTCTTTGGAGTGTTTTTTGTATATTTTAAATACAACATGTTCGATTTTTTTATTTTTCTTCCTATTCTATTTAATGTGATGTAACTGAATTAAATTGAAAGTAAAAATACTAAACTCTGTGATTCATTTTTCGGCAGGCTGTCACATATGTACATGGTAGAAAAATGTGAAAAAGTAGGATACAAAGTATTATTCCACCCGCCCGTCTCAGATTTTTCTACTAATTGGGGTCGTGTGTATCCTGATACGAGTTTATTTATTAACATTGGACGTCTGACCTTTGAACAGGCTAACAACACTTGTAATTTATGGTACATTTCAATAGACTAGTTGGGTCCTAAAATATATTAAATATAGGCTTATCTACTAAAATACAAACGAATATTTAGAATCTTTGCAGGCTGTTGTATTAAAGCGCAGATACGTTGTTTTTGATGCTACTGGGTAAGCGTTCTAAAAAAATAATCTCTATATGCTTAATGTATGAATGAGTTAATAATTTAACTATAAATAATAGAGAAACAGCTTTTAATAACATAGATTAAAAAAATAAATTATTAATAGTATTACATGTTTGTGGTATTACAAGTTCGTATACTAATTAATCCTAGGAATAGCCTTCACTTGGCAAGCTAATACATCTATCTATATAAATAAAAAGAGAAGTCCTGACTGACTGACTGACTCATCAACGCCCAGCCTAAACCCTTGGATCTAGAAAGCTGAAATTTTGCACAGATGTTTTCTTTATAATGTAGACAAGGAATAAGAAACGGTTTTTCGAAATTCAACCCCTAAGAGGGTAAAATGGGGGTGCAAAGTTAGTATGAAACTTTGCCGTTTTTGAAGTTAAATGCATGAAAATTTCTATGTGGCCTTACAGTTAAAAATAAAAAATATATATTTCAGGATTTTTGGAATTTCCACCCCCAAGGGCAAAAAATATGGGATGTCAGTTTGTGTGAAAAAATGTGACTAGAAGTTAAACGCGTGAAAATTGGTATTTGGCCTTTCAGTTAAAAATATGTATTTTCAGGATTTTTGAGAATTTTTATTTATTTATTTATTTATTCATAAAACAATTTACATTGTATCTGAATCGTGATTACAAATAAGTGCACTAATTAAAATTAAATATATGAATTACATTAACATAGGTCAGGTACAAGTTAAACAATAATAATAGAATAAAAATATAAAAACATTAAAAACAGTCAACACACATAAATAAATCTACGCGTAATCACTACAATGGTCAATTTTTTCACAATTGTCATTTACAAAATCAGTCACAGAGTAATAACATTTTTTAATTAGGAAACGTTTTAAACTTATTTTAAATAAATGTGTGTTATATACAGTCTGTTTCAAGTTGTCTGGTAACTTATTAAATAATTCTGTTCCCTGGTACTCAGTAGAATGTTTCACAATATTTAGTTTAGGCGCAATCTTATTTTTAATAGTCTTTCTACGGGTATTTTCTCTAATTTCTCTTTCTTGCTGACTTTCATATTTGTGTATATATTTAGAGAAGTTACTCAAGACACATAGGATATATAAACTTGGTACTGTTAGTATATCTAATTTAATAAAATATTCCCTACATGATTCCCACTGTGGTATTTTTACTATAGTTCTTACAGCGCGTTTTTGGAGGTCGAATGCTCTTTGACAGTTGTAACCATAGCTATTTCCCCAACACATTATGCTGTATCTCAACCTGGACTCCACCAAACTATGATATACAGCTTTCAGGTGTTTAATGTCAATTAGATCCCTCAAGGTCCTAAGTGCATAACATGCTGATGACAGCGATGAGTCTATGGTAGCCAACTCTTGTTTCCAATTTAAACTTGAATCTATATTAACACCTAAAAATTTTACATAATCTATTAAATCAATTTTTTTACCATTTAAGTTTATATCTATATTTGCGTTCTTTCGTGATGTAGTTTTAAATAACAGCAATTTTGTTTTGTTTGTATTAATTATCAGATTATTAGCAGTGAACCAGTTACTTAGGGATACTAAAGTATTGTTAATATTTATTGACAGTGATTCAATGTCATGCGAACTTACTACCAAATTAGTGTCATCTGCAAAAACAACAAGTCTAACTTCGGGTTGGGTATTATGTATATAGTTGAGTAAGTCATTTGTAAATATTAAGTATAATATAGGACCTAGAATTGACCCCTGAGGTACTCCACGATTTATATTAACTATTTTTGATTTATATACAATTTCTTGATTACTATCGTCAATATTTTTTATTTCGACATACATTCGTCTGTTTTGTAGATATGAACTCATTAGCTGTAAAGCTTTACCTCTTTCACCCCTTAGGGCGTAATATAGGGGATGTAAGTGTGTATGAGAAATGTGACATTTTTAAATAGATAAACCCATGAAAATTGGTATTTGTCAACATATAAGCTACATATTATGACGCTATCACCTACAGAGGAGGACCTGGGGAGATAATTTATAAAGTTTAACGCGGGTAAAACCGCGGGGCACAGCTAGTTACAAATATAATAATTACACAGTGATACTAAGCCATTATAACTACATACTTTAATGCTTCTTGCATTAAGATTTTTCATAGTTTGATTCATAGTTCGCTTCGATTGCGCTCGACGTGCGGACGCGTGTCATACGTAACTACCGAAGTGAATAAAAATAAACTTATTAAAAATGGTGCAGTGCAAAAGGTGTAAACTTTTTATTTCTCTCACCAAAGATGATATAGTAAAGTGTAAAGGACAATGTAGTGGTGTTTTTCACAAAAACGTATTAAAAACATTAAGCAGTTTTTTAAAAAGGAGTACTGTGAGGAATGTTCCGATGGCAAGATCTCAACCGACTTATCTTAATGTAATAAGCGGGAAGACTGTGTGGACCAGCAAAACCAATTAAACAGTCAAATACCTATGGAAAAACTGCTAATGGAGGTAAATAAAAAGTTAGATATTGTCCATAAGATGGAAAAGGATTTGGTCGAAATAAAAAACACAGTCACTTTCTATGCGGAAAAGTACCAGGAGAT
Organism: Pseudoips prasinana; assembly: GCA_951640165.1. Classification (NCBI taxonomy): domain Eukaryota; kingdom Metazoa; phylum Arthropoda; class Insecta; order Lepidoptera; family Nolidae; genus Pseudoips; species Pseudoips prasinana. The sequence continues at coordinate 31,584,763 of OX621245.1, read as the reverse complement.
TATCGAGTTTAAACAACAAGCAGATAAAAAGATAAAACATTTAGAACAGCAGAACGTTTATCTGGAGAAATGTAATAAAGCATTGGAGGAGAGAGTAGTGATTATTGAACAAAAAGAAAAGGAAAAAAACATTGAAATAGTTGGCTTAGAGAAACATGAAAAAGAGGATATAAATTCGTTAGTCACTCAAATGGCGAAAAAATTCAATTTAGATCCGAAAGACATCGAAGAAGTAAAGCGGGTAGGTGTGGAAAAAACCACAAACAACAAAACCCGACCCCAGCCCGTTATAATAAAGTTGCGAACAAAAACCGCGAGAGATAAATGGTTGCAGTTGCGTAAACAACGAATAACTAATGACACCGTGTATAATAATAAAAGCAATTCCATGATATATATTAATGAGGATCTATCAAAGTATTTAAGACAGTTATTTTGGATAGCTAAGAGAGACTTAAAATCGTCTTACAAGTATATATGGATACAAAACTCCCATATACTGACAAAAGCTAACGACTTAAACAAAAAAATATATACAATTCGTTGTGAAAGCGACATTTGTCACTTATTAGATATAATTAACAATTCACAATAACATGCCGGACCGAGGCCCATGTCATACGAGGTGATTTACACTACATACAAAATTCGATTCTGCAAAGTTGGAAGACTATATAGATTGTGAATATATAAATTACAATACTTTAAACGATTGGGTTACTTACATAACTAAAAAGAATGGTAAAGATTTGGATATTGTGCATGTTAATATAAGGTCATTACGAAAAAATTTTAATCAACTATTAGTATTAATAAGGGCTAGTAAAGAAAGCATAGATATAATCATACTTACAGAAATAAATGTAAAGGAGGATGAAATAATGTTATTTGCGGTGGAAGGTTATAACATATCCCATTACACACGAGGATGTAAAAGAGGAGGAGGAGTGTTGATCTATATTAAAGAGGAGTTTAGTTTTATGCAAGAAAATGTGTACAGCCCGGCAGTTGAAATAGTTTACACAATAATCAAGATAAACAACAATTGGTTAAACCTTATTGCCTTGTATAGACCACCGGATAAGAATAGAATAGACTTCGTCAATCTTATAGACCAGCTGTTGGAGAGAATCCCCAGACAAGAAAGCGTAATCATCATTGGAGATATGAACCTAGACTTATTGAGCAGTAAACAAAAATCAGCTGTAAGTTACTACAAAACCACCCTGTGTGGTCACGGCCTACAGATGTTAATACCTGAGACAGCGATAACGCGGGAAGCTATAGTCGACGGACTAATACAGAAGTCGTGTTTGGACCATGTGTGGGTGCGTGAGGAACGAGTGAGGTGCGCGTCTACACACACATTCTCATGTCAACTATCGGACCATCACATGACGGGAGTTCGAATAGTTACGGAAATACCGTACAGTAATATTAATGTAGAATCGACGAAGAAGATACTAAATAATAGGTTAGTTCAAGAAAAACTGATGAGTACTAACTGAGAGGACCTTGCAAGTATTGAGTGCCCTATATTATTGTATAGAGAATTGTGTCGTGTTTTTCATAGCATTTATTCGGGATGCCTAGTACCTAAAAAAATACATAGAGGAAGAATATCACAACCTTGGGTAACAAAAGAAATTATTAGAATTTTAGCAAAGAAAAACGATTTATTTAGAAGTTGGAAAGCGGATCCGACTAATATGAATAGAAGGTTAGAATATACAAAACTTCGTAATAAAGTTAGTAAAAAAATTAATGCTGCGAAAAATAAGTACAGAAGGGAACAATTATTCAAATGTAAACTTGACTCTAAAAAAATATAGGCTAATATTAATACGTGGATAGGAAGAAAAAAAATGTCTATTGATAGTGTGATTCAAAAATATTTGGGTCAAACAGATAACATGTATAATATATGTACAAAATTTGCCGACACATTTACACGGGAAATTGTAAAAATAAAACACAATTGTAACTGTAAATTTTTGAATAGAAGTGTATACGTAAATAAAATAGATGTATCATTTAGATTTAAAAATTAGATTCCATAACAATTGAGAAAATTATAAGTAAACTTGATAATGATAAATCTCCAGGCTGGGACGAAATAAGAGTACAGGATTTAAAGACAGTAAAAAGTAATATAAGTAAAGTTCTAGTGAAATTCATTAATATGTGTCAATCAAAAGGTGTATATCCGGATGAGTTAAAAAAAGCATTAATAAGACCTATTTATAAACATGGCTGTCACACTGATTATACCAACTATAGACCGGTGGCTATTTTATCAGTAATAAATAAAATAGTAGAAAAGGTCATAGTGGGACAAATAAGGGAGTTTCTTGAAAAATATAATATACTGAATGATTGTCAACACGGTTTTAGAAGGGGTAGAAGCACTAATACTGTTCTATCAAAATTTACAGACTACATTAACAATAAATTAAATGATAGGAACCAAATTCTGGTCCTATTTATAGACTTTAATAAAAAATTATTTAATAAATAAAAAACCCAACTGCGTAAATAATGATCCAAACTACGTACTTAGACAAAGAACTGAAAAGAAAAAAACAAGCACATAGATGGCTGGTGGTCTAAAATTATATAATGTACTATTGAATGAATACTATTGATGAAAATAAAATATATTCTAATAATGGAACATAACAACTGAAGAGTCGGGATCCATTAGTCGACAGCCAATCTAATTTGTCAATGGATCCCGACTGTTCAGTTGTTATGTTCCATTATTAGAATATATTTTATTTTCATCAATAGTATTCATTCAATAGTACATTATATAATTTTAGACCACCAGCCATCTATGTGCTTGTTTTTTTCTTTTCAGTTCTTTGTCTAAGTACGTAGTTTGGATCATTATTTACGCAGTTGGGTTTTTTATTTATTAAATAATTTTTTATTTTGTTCTTTTTAGTTATGAGTTAACAAGTTAATAAGTTAACCACATTATATATTATAATTTTTGTACTTAATATTTATGTATTTTTTAATATTTTTATCATTCATTATCTAGATTTAGTTATTAAATATTATTCATTCATTTATTTATTTCACTTAAAATAAAGTACAGTGGTGGTCTTACTATTAGGTTAGTCTCATCAATTTTACTCATAAACAACATGCGAAATGTGTGATTGTTATATGTCAAATTTTACACAAATAATATAATTAATTAAATAAATCACAGTTAGTTTTTTTTTAAAGACTACCCTTGCACTATGGAATCTAATCTCTGTGTTTCAGGGTACTTAACAACATATAATAGACGGACACAAATTACATCCAGACTCAGAACAACTATTTATGGGTCACACAAGTAGTTGTCCGGCGCGGGACTCGAACCCGCGACACGAAGCGGCAACGCGACTGCCTTAGCCGTGGCGCCTCACGTGCAGTCAAAAATTTGATTGATTTTTCTAGGAGCCACAGTCTGAGTTGGTTTTTGAACTTTGCCGCTGAAAAATGTCTAAAATTTTGCGGCAAAGCATTAAACACTTTCACACATACAGCATAGGAACTTTTTTGAAATAGTGTTGTATTAGTTATCATGTTGCGAGGAAAAACATCTTTAGCTCTAGTAAATACTGTGGCTGCGTTTTCACAAATACACCAATTTGAAAAATGTACAAACACACTAGTCATAATTTTTAGTCCTTTTAACAATGATTTACATGAGACAAACGGAGGAGTACCTGTAGTTGCTTTAACGCATTTTTTTGCAATAGAAATGCTCTCGATTTATCTGTTGAATTGCCCCATAGATATGCCATCAATATCGATTGGTAATAAGGCTGTTTTGCGAAGTCGTGACAAAACGTATACAAACCTATTGATTCTGATGCATATTTGATCAATGTGCAATTTCCAGTCACAATAACGATCAACTGTTATTAGTCCGATTAAGGAATGACTCAAAGGAGGGTATAGAGTGCGTGAGCGGGAGCCTAAGGGATATTTTCAGAAACTTGTTCAGAGTACTTAGAGGGAAAACGTACTAAAAGTCCGGACGTCTAGGAGATGAGGCGGAGAGAGGAGGGGGGAGGGGGACAAAGACCTCAATTTTAGGTTTTTTGCTAATATCTTTAAAAAGGTGCGTTTTATCAAAAAATATTCTAAGGTAAGATTAAAGCTTACAAAATTCACTATTACTTTGATTGCATATACTTTTTCATATTTCCATTCGTTTATGAGCTACACGCTCCAGAAATATAGAAAATTTAAGTTATTCAGCGGAACTCTTACAGATGCCTTGAGAAGTTTAGGAGACCTGATATGCTTCTGGAGGGAGGTGTGCTGGATGGAGTGAAGGCCGTCATGGCTCACATACAATGGTCCTCATCGGGACTAAGTGCGAAAACCAAACCCACTAACATATTAGTTGGAACAAGATGATGATGATTTATTCAGCGTGATGACCATTATCTGATGCCCGAATTATCTCAAAATTTATTTTGACATAAGCTGGGAGTACCTCCACGAGGTAAGGGCGGTAACAGTAAGATATCGCGTTTTTTTGTAACAGCAGATAACTGAGCTTAGGCGGGAATAACATCATGAAGATTGCTTTTCGCTCAATGCTCACTGTAGGAAACGCAACCTTACTGGCTAAAACTGAAAAATGACGATGAATAAATGAATGACAAAAAATGAGATGCAATAGCATGGATATGAACACATCCTCTTCTTACACTCATTTACCGGCTACGATACAACATCAGCAACGTTTGGAAGAAGCAAGGTGGGTTTCTGTAAATTGTATTTAAATTCGGAAATTATTCAGGAAGCAGCAAAGATCTTTTACAACCCAAGCTCCAACCATAGTGATGTTGCAGAAGCTGGTAAGGAGTGCTGCCTGAAATGGTATGGGACACCAGCAAAAGTGACCTTTCTCAATGTAATTCTTCAAGAGGGTTTTATCGCCCTTTTTGAAGAAGCACCACCACACCCCTGTGCCATGCTTGTGGCGTTTGACCTTCTAGTATGACGGAGTTAAATAACTTCTGAAGGGCCCGTAGGATTGGTGTACCACCCGCCTTCAGAAGCTCTGCCGTAACTCCATCTTCACCAGGTACCTTGTTGTTCTTAAGCTGTTCGAGAGCCATTCTAATCTCGCACAGGCTGACGTCCGGGATGTCGTCGGTAAGTGTTGGGTTAGTCGTGCTCTGGCATCTGAGGCACAACTATCGACAGGTGACTGGGTTTTCGTATACAGCTGTCCGTAGAACCTCTCGATGTCTCCCAGCAACTCAGGTCTAGACGTGATGATTCTGCCATCCTCAGTCTTCAGCTTCGTCAGTTGCCTCAGTCCAACAGATAGTTCTCTTGCAAACACTTTAGAGCCTTCGTTCCGCTCTATAGCTTCTTTAATACAATTTGTATTAAATTGACGCGTGTCGCGAGTCAAAGACTTTAAGATCTGTCTGTTGACCTGCCCGTATCTGGTAGCATCATCAGAGGATGTCAGAACCATTTTCCGTCTTTCGTCCATAAGTTGCAGGGTATAGTCAGAGATCTTTTTGGTTCTGTTTGTACGGTGGACCTTGAAGACCTTAGACCCAGTCGTATGGACAGCTTCTACGAGCCTGTCGTGGTATGAGTCCACTTCCTCGCAATCTGCTAGGCATTCGAAACGGTTTTGCAGTTCGAGTTGAAAGGGTTCAGGGTTTTGGATGTAGATGGGTAAAGGTCGGAGCGTAGACTTTATCAGTCGGAACCTCTGGAGCTTGACATTTAGGTTCAATGAGCCTCTCACCAGTCGGTGATCGCTCCCGGTTTTAACCGTATTGATTACTGAGACGTCATTGAACATCTGTCTACTCGTCGACAAGATAAAGTCTATCTCGTTTTTTTTACCATCGGGGCTTACCGAGGTCCATTTGCGGTTTTCCGGCTTCTTGAAAGAGGAGTTCATCATAAAGAGTCCCTCCTTCTCCATGAAGTCGGCCAACATTTGGCCCCGGCGATTCCAGTCTCCAGTTACAAATTGCCCCACTCTCAGCTCATTCCCGAATCGTTTAACCAGCTTCGCGTTAAAGTCCCCCATGACCACAGTGAAATAAGAGCTCGAGGTATGTATGGCTCTAGAAATATCTTCATACATGACCTCAACCTCATCGTCGAAGTCGGCGCGTAAACCTGTATGACCTTCAACGAATACCACTTGGTAATTCTGAGTATAAGGTACGCAACCCTAGTCGACACACTCCCGATTTTCACTATGTTGTGGACGAGGGACTTGTGTACTATGAACCCAACACCACCTTGGGACAGTTGGTCGCCCTCCCGGAAATAGAGCAGATTCCCGGATGTCAGGATTATAGTGTCCTCCCCCTCTCTTCGAACTTCAGATAATCCTATGATGTCCCAATGTAACCTGCTCAATTCTTCCTCCAGTTCGATCATCTTCTCGTCGGTCCGCAGTGTGCGTGTGTTGCCAGGGCCAGAGGTCGTCGGTTTTGGCAACGCGGAATCTGCCGGGGATTCTTAGCACCCCCTGCCCTGCCGTAACAACTGCTGTTACCACGGCTGGGAATAGTAGGGCTTCCGGGGACTGGGGGCCGCGGTTTAATTGTGTCCTTCATTTGAGGGGATCTGCCATAATAGCCACGCTTGGCAAATGGGTTGGCAATCGCAGTAAGGTAGACATTGGTACTCATGAGAACGCTGCTGCCCATTCTCTGGTATATATTCCCATATCCATTGACAAATTAGATTGGCTGTCGACTAATGGATCCCGACTGTTCAGTTGTTATGTTCCATTATTAGAATATATTTTATTGTCTTCAATAGTATTCATTCAATAGTACATTATATAATTTTGGACCACCAGCCATCTATGTGCTTGTTTTTTTCTTTTCAGTTCTTTGTCTATGTACGTAGTTTGAATCATTATTTACGCAGTCGGGTTTTTTATTTATTATTTTTTTTTTATTTTTACTGTTTTCTTTTTACTCTTTATTTATTTTTTAATCTGTGATATGATAAATAAACATCCGGGCCAAATATCACGTTAATACAAGCAGCTCTTTAAGCTGAGAGATAAGTCAGTCATTGTTTTTGTTATATGACTGCAAATTTCACAATCTTGTGATTTCATTGAGATATTTAAAATCATGAGGATTGTTTAGTGGCTTGCGGTGGTACAGAGTACTAATAATTAAACCATCTAAAGACTTAACCTGGCTTTATGAAAAATTCGATTCAATTCAAAATTAAAATGCACGAACTGAGATCGACAACAACTCGATTCAAAGTTGTCCCTTGTAACTTGTGTGCAGTTACTCCCCAATATAATATTAAAGGTAACATTTTTCTTTAAATTTTACCTTGTCCACAAAGCGCATGAAATTCGGTTGTTGATAGTTCGATTCTCACACCAACCAAAGGGACGTTGTTCTTTATATCTTTGTCATTGCATTTAAAACAATTCGATTTCGGTAGGTATACCTATATATAGTTTTTCAAGTGAAGTTAAGTACTAAATCGTTTGAAGTTGGAGATGGGCGACCGTGTTAGACGTTAGATACTTTAGGTAGTCCAATATACCTAATAGATACTTTTGTATATGTCCATCAACACTCACACGCACAGTCATACGAAGTTTTCGTCTTTTCATCGTAATTTTCTACTGTTTTAAAACATATATGTGAGAATAGTTGTTACGCAACTTTAAATTGATATAGCTCCTAAACCGCCGGTCAAATCGAAAAATGTTGAAAGAAAACTAAAATGTTTTTTAAATACCTATTCAACGATACCCCACATGACATAGTTTGTTGAATTAAATTTTTAAAATTTTCACAAAATGGCGTCCAGTAGTCGCCATATTGAATTTTCACTAACGTCATGTCTTTAGTGACACTTTCCGGACTGAAAGGAATCGATTGACGTGCGAATCATTAAAATCGGTCCAGGCGTTTGGTCTGTATAGTGCTTCAAAGGAACATACATACATACATAGTCTCATAAACACATTACCCTTTGCGTCCCGCAATCGGGTAAAAAGGCATTTGATACTCTTCAGCATGACCAGCTATTAACAGCCATGGAAGAGTGCGGTATTAGTGGTCCTACAAATAAGTTCTTTAGTAGCTATCTAAAAAATCGGACGCTCTGCACCCTTATCAATGGAACGAGGGGAGCAGATGCGACCATCACATTGGGCTTGCCTACTGGTTCAGTGTATGGGCCGGTGGGTTACATAATGCACGTAAATAGCATGCCAAATGTAGTCGAGCACTGCGGGGTTTATATGTATGCAGATGATACATGTTTAGTGGTAGCTGGTAAAGACTTAAAGCGAATGGAGGAGCAGATGCAAAGTGATCTAGACAGAATAACAAGATGGGCGCACGATAATAGCATAATACTGAATATAAATAAAACTAAATACATGCACATATACTCACCCCAAAGTGCAAGGCTGAGACGAGAGGACAGTGTCAGGGTTGTGGGACATTCGTACGAATGTTTACACAATAAACAAAGAATATGTTTATGTACTCCCCTGGAATGTGTAAGACAGTACACATACCTAGGATTAGTTATAGACGATAGATTTAACTGGCAGTATCATATAAATAATGTATGCACTAGATTGAGATCAATACTAACTAAATTATATCTTTTAAAAAGAATAGTAGATAAACGCACCTTACTGATGATTTATTATGCATTACCAGAGTCAATAGTTAGTTATGGATTAAGTTCATATGGATTAACCTTTAAAACATATATTAATGATATTAAAAATATACAAAAAAGATTCTTAAAGATAATAGCTGATAAGAAAATAAAAAATAAATGTAAAAATGATTCTGATAAACTGTTTATGGAATGTGAGATAATGCCAGTGGAAACGAAAGTGCAATATTTAATAGCGTTGGAATCGTATTATAAAGATGAATTTAAAACTAAGAAAGTATTTAAGTATAGTGCTAGATTATGTAAAAGGGGAAAACTAGTACAGTCTACAGTTACTAATTATTACGGAGAAAGGACTCGCCAATATATAATTCCTAAGTTGTACAACAAATATAAGATATTAAAAGAAGAAAAGAAAATTAAATGTAAATTAAAATTAAGAAGAATTATTAAAGAAATGTTTGGGTACACTAAAAATAAAACAAAAATTAGTATTTAAGTTACAGAATTGTTATAAAGGTAGCATTTAAGATGTATAAGTGTATGAGCGTATCGCCTACAAACTGCATTGCAGTTTGGCGTGTAAAAATAATTGTAAAAATTTATGAAATGCGTGAAATAAATAAATTAAACAAAAAAAAAAGAAAATGAAAATAGATACTCCTTTGACCTAAAAAGTAAATGTTAAAAAGAAGTTATTTGGTACGGCAGGAGGAATGTCTACGCATGCCACCCGCAAAAAGTGTCTGCGGGTAGGTATGTCGGACTCGCACCGACTAAACCTAACCTGCCGTGGGCTTCTCTTGGCGCCTGATGGGGGAAGCCCCGGGAACGCGGGTATGCTGCTCCGGTGCTCCCCTTTTGCTCGATTAGAAGTCAAGAAAAAAGAAAAAAGCAAGCCCGGAGTTTCTTTGTGGCTTTCTTCTCCGGGTCGTCCACCTAGGTAGCTAGAGAAAGCCGCAGGCTAGCTAGGGTAGGAACCTCAGCGATGAGGATCGCGTTACCCCCTTAACACAATCGTTAATCCCGTACAAGTGATCTGACCCCCATTTCGAATTCCATCTTTTTACTTCAGCGGCCGCCTGAGCTGTGGCCCGAACCCCATAAGGTTGCCCTCAGGTATTAGTCGCTTAAATTAAGCTACTGGTTGAGAGCCTTTTGCGCTAGCGAACTGCTCTTTGTTTTCAATTCTTTATTTTTAATATACAATTTCTAAATGTAACAATAATAGCTTAGTAACTCGCTATTTATTATTTACTAGTTGTGCCCGCGACTTCGTCCGCGTGTTAATTAGTTTATTTTGTATTTTTTTCAAAAATAAAAGATTTTTCTAAAGTAAAAGTAGCCTAAGTTACTCCTTATTACATCAGCTATCTGCCAATAAAAGTCCCATCAAAATCGGTCCTGCCATTTCGGAGATTAGCCGGAACTAACAGACAGACAGACAGACAAAAATTGTAAAAAAAAAAATTTTAGAGTATGTACCGTATATATATTCATATACATGTAGTAAAAATCGATTATTTCAATAAATATTTCAATATTACAAACAGACACTTCAATTTTATTTATTTGTATGTATAGATTTAAGGATATTAAAAAATATGTGACGAAACAGACCGCACGGACGGACTAATTCAAAATATTTTGTTGGTTTTAAATAAAATAAAATAAAAAAGGTTTTTATTCACGTAGACTTTAAAAAAGCGCTTGTAAATAGTCAGAACATGTTTGTAGTAATATAGTTGTATACATTAGATATTATTTCTAGTAACATAGATATTTAGGTACATCTTGTATGAAAACATTTATAAAATTTATTTTATTACAGAAATGATATTTAGCTAGCTCGTATCAAGTTATTGTCAAGAGATTATGTTTAATTATCTAGTTTAAGTCTAATATTTTTACTACATATTGTCAATGGTTCTGTCTATATTAAAGGTATTATTATTATGACGGACCTTGTGTTAATAACGACGGTCGCGCTTTAATGCTACCACCGGATCCAATGCGCCCCAACTGAGAAGACCCAGCGAAACAAACTCAGTGGGTTCATCTACTACCGGTTTCAACACGACCCAGTTGAGACGGTCCGGCGAAACATACTCAAGCGGGCATGAACACGGGATTTGGTCCAATTAGAGTAATTATTTAGTAGGCAAACACAATATATGCTCGATCGGTTGTCTGAATGCTTATTATTTTAGATTATATTTAGGTATACAAAAGAAAAACTTCGAAACAATAACATTATTCATTTTGAGACAGAGTCAATAATTTTAAATTAAGTATATGATAGCAATCATTTACAGATAGTTCACGTAACACAGCAGATCAGTCATGTCTATATGGCTACAAGATCTCCAGCGAGCAATGTACAGGTAGGAAGTGAGAGCCAGACGTCTTTGTCATCGATGTACTCTTTAGTAGTGTAATAACCCCTAGCCATAAGTACACGTTTAATATGTGTTTTAAAACTTGTGTCAGGCAGATCAGTAATTTGAGTAGGAAGCTTGTTATAAAACCTAATACAATTTCCTAAAAATGATTTATTAGTTTTGCTTACTCTAAAGCCTGGCATGGCTAGTTTGTTTTTATTCCTAGTATTTATATTATGCAGTTCACTTTTCTTTTTATAATTATGAATATTTTTTCTAACAAACATTATATTCTGATATATATATTCCGATGGCACAGTAAGTATATTTATTTCTTTAAAAAAATTTCGCAAAGAATCGCGACTGCCTAAACCATAAATGGCTCTGACTGCTCTTTTCTGCAATACAAAAATAGCACCTATGTCAGCCGCCGAACCCCACAGCAGAATGCCATACGACATAATGCTATGAAAGTACGCGAAATACACTAATCTAGCAGTTTGTTCATCTGACAATTGCCTTATTTTCCAGACAGCATAGGAAGCCGAACTTAATTTACCTGCTAACTTTTCAATCTGAGGACCCCATTGCAATTTTGAATCAAGTGTCAATCCTAAAAATACGGTCGATGGGACTAAATCTAATATTTTCGCATTAAGTGCAACTGTTGGTACAATTTGAGTCACATTCGGCAATGAGAACCTGATGCATTTAGTTTTCCCTGCATTTAACAAGAGATTATTTGCCGAAAACCATTCTGATATAAAGCTGAGTGTTTTATTATGCTCAATAAGATCTTTATCCTTTCTATTTACTTTAAATATGAGCGACGTATCATCAGCGAACAAAACTATGTCTGATACTTTCTCTACCAGATAAGGGAGATCATTTATATAAACTAGAAATAAAAATGGGCCCAATATAGACCCCTGGGGCACCCCCATTTTCACAGGATGACGTGCCGAAGTGACACCGCCTATCGAAACCATCTGTTGTCGCCCCGATAAATAGGACATCACAAGATCAAGAGATGTGCCAGATATTCCATAGTACTTCAGTTTAACAACGAGCGTACGATGATCAACGCAATCGAAAGCCTTAGAGAGATCACAGAAAACTCCCAGCGCATCCTGTGATCCCTCCCAAGCCTCCAATATTGACCTAATTAATGTGCAACCTGCATCCTGAGTAGAGCGGCCCCTTGTAAACCCGAACTGCTTGTTATGCAATATCTCATTCACGTTAAAGTGCGACAACATTTGGCTGAGCATCAGCTTTTCAAATATTTTACTTAAAGCTGGCAGTATTGAGATAGGCCTATAATTCGTGGCATTTTTTGAACAACCTGCCTTGAAAATGGGTATTATCTTACTTATTTTCATTAAATCGGGAAAGACACCATCACTTATACAGCCATTGAAGAAGGCTGCAAGGATTGTAGCAATGTTTAGTATGATTGATTCAATTGCTTTAACAGACAGTCCCCACAAATCTTCTGTGCCTTTCCTTTTAATACTCTTAAAAGCTTTTATAATATCATCACTTGTTACGGATTCAAAACTAAAGTTAGGTACAGTTTGTTTTACGCTTTGATTTAAAAAGAGTTCAGCCACATCTGGTGATGATGCGAGACACTTAGTAATATCCACGGGTATATTTGCAAAAAAAGCAGCTAAAAAATTGGCAATGGTAAGCTTGTCTGAAACCAGTTCATCACCAATATTCAATACTAATGTTTGATCTCTTGTTTAATTACTGTTTTTAAACTGTGTTCATGTAATACAGCACTTGGGTATTTACATAGCTCACAGCTATGTAAATACCCAAGTGCTGAATAAATTTCATTATTTCATTATAAATCTAAATTTTAATTCAAATTCAAAACTTAACAATTATTTTATTTTACCAATCTTTATTATCTATACAAGTATAAATTCCAAAAAAAGTAGTAAATGTAATATGTAAGTTATCTGGTTTCCATACTAAAAGCTTTGCTTGCTTTGGGATCAGATGGCCCTGTATTCTGCATCTGGTTTCCATACAAAAAGCTTTGCTTAATTTAGGATCAGATGGCCCTGCGTGATAAGGTCCCAGGATATTTATTTATTATTATTATTTTAATTACAGATTACTTCATCTCACTTGGTATGGATGAGATTGTGAAAGCTATTAAGGGTATGAAATCAGGTAAGTAACCAGGGTATGACAGGATAACTTCCGAGATGCTGAAGGCTGGACATGGCGTCATAGCGAGTCAGCTGTGCAGCCTTTTCAATTTATGCTATACCACCGGCCAAGTGCCAAGTGATTGGTGCAAGGCTGTCATCGTACCTCTTTACAAAGGGAAAGGCTCACGGCAAGACTGTAAAAACTATAGGGGCATTAGTCTGCTCAGCGTCGTTGGTAAGTTGTATGCAAAAGTATTGGTTGAAAGAGTTGTGAAAGAAACCGATGCGAAAATATGGGATGCACAGGCGGGTTTTCGGAAAGGAATGGGATGCACGGAGCAGGTCTTTTCTCTGCGAAGCATAGTAGAGAAGTTTTTGGGCAAAAACCAAAAGGTCTACTGTGCCTTCGTAGACTTAGAAAAGGCCTACGATAGAGTGTTAAGGAATGAACTATGGTCGGTACTGTCCATGTATGGGTTGAACGACAACCTTGTTCAAGCACTGAAATCTCTTTATAGGGATTCCAGAGCTTGCGTGAGGATTAACGGGTCATACACCGAGTGGTTTAGCATCCAAAACGGTGTTAGACAGGGATGTGTAGCGTCACCGTGGTTGTTTAACCTATTCATGGATAGCTGTTTAAAAGATTTGAAAGAAAGTGAATGCGGTGTAAAGATGAATGAGTTACTCATCAAATATCTGCTTTACGCTGATGATCAAGTTTTACTTGCATCATCGGCGGACGAGTTGCAGGTGATGGTAACCAGTATGCATGAATCTTTTGAAAGGAAAGGGATGAAAATGAATGTAGGTAAGACGAAAGTAATGGTATTTGAGAGGGATGAATACATGACAGCGTGTGATATTGTGATTGGAGGAGAGAAAGTCGAACAGGTGAATGGGTTTGTATATTTGGGAACTTTGTTTACGAGAGATGGGAAATATGAAAAAAATATTGTTCGAAGAGTAAATGCGGGGAATAGAGTGAATGGGGCACTACACGCCTTTATGAGTAGCCGGCAAGTATCAAATAAGGCTCGACTAGCCGTGCACGATGGAGTGTTAGTGCCAACTTTAATGTATGGAAGTGAAAGTTGGGTATGGCAGAAAAAGAATGAAAGTAAAATAAATGCAGTGGAAATGAGAGCTCTGAGAAGTATGTGTGGTGTGACTTTGAGAGACAGAATTCGAAATACTGATGTAAGAGAGCGTTGTGGTGTTAAAGAGGATGTAGTCACAAACATTGAAAAAGGCATACTGAGATGGTTTGGCCATTTAGAAAGGATGAATGAAAGAAGATTGACAAAAGAAGTATACCTGGCCTGTGTGAATGGGACAACCGGAAGGGGAAGACCACGTCGAACATTCTCTGACCAAATTGGAGATGTTCTCAAGAAAGGGCAGGTCAGAAGTACCCTAAACCGGCGAGCATGTATGAAGAATATAATGACAGTAATCGAGGCAAAAGAAGTATGCAAAGATCGTGACAAATGGAAATCCGTTGTCTCTGCCTACCCCTCTGGGAAACAGGCGTGAGTCTATGTATGTACTTCATCTCAGTAACGGATTCTGCACTAAGCACGCAGGTTTATTTAGCAGGAACCATATAATTACCCTATTTTTAATAAAAAAATAAAATAAAATTCGTTTATTTCGGCCCGAAATCGTAACAGTAATCTTAAAAAACTGTCTTAGTAATATATTAAGATTTACAATGAAATAAGTACATAACAGGATAGAAATCTAAGTGTTTTCATTAAAAACTTAATTAATTAACCATTAATAATATAATTTATTAAAATATAATTTGACAAAAGCGTCATAAGGTACGGTAACTGCTTGCAATCAAGTAGAGCGTATACTTCAAACTTGGTAGTATGATAACAAAAGACGTGAAGAGTAAACATTATTAAAGTAATGGGTAACACACATTTTTATTTAATTTAGGTTCCAGTCGTCATGTGAATCGCGGGTACACTACATTAATATGAAAAAAAATATTCCGACAGTCACAAATACGAATTACAAAATACCGATTTTCACAATCCAAATAGTTCAAAATTCCGAATATTACAACTATAGTTTATCAGTACTCCTAGTTTTATAATTCCTAAATTTCAATATTCCTAACGTTTATAATTACTATTATCAAAATACCGAGCTTCAATAGATTGAATAACAAAAAGTTCGACTTAATGATAATTCCTGCTGTGTGGTGACGGCGACAAATATCAGAATCAGAATATCATCACCCCATCTCATCCCGTGGGGGGCGTAGAAGTCGACCCGAGGGAATATCTACCAGAGGATGGGCAGCAGCTTCCTTCTGATTACTATGACCATCTTACTGCGATCGCCAACCCGTCTGCCAAGCGTGGCGATTATGGCATATCCCCCCAAGACGATTCTTGAGGGAGGCTGGTCCAGCAGTGGACTTATTTAGCAATGATGAATGATAATTCGAAACATCAACAATAGGAATAAAAATATTTTGTTTACCTAGTCACAATTCTAACCTTACCTAACCCAAATGATTCACCAACAATAGAGGGGATCTTGCACTTGGTGGCTGCATGCAACATGCAAGCAGGCAGGCACGTAATATGCAAGCAGGCATGCAACATGCAAGCAGACATGCAGCATGAAAGCAAGCATGTAGCATGCAAGCAGGCATGTAACATACAAGCAAGCATGCAGCAATCAAGCAGGCATGCAACATGCAGCAAGCATTGTTTCTGTCACGGCTCCGGCGGCGATGCAGGGTTTGGGCCGCCCCACTCGATCTTATCGTGGCAGATGGTTTAACGCTCCCCACCTATTTCTCAGCTTGCTGGCCGCCTCAACCCTCCGCGCCTACGCGGGCTTAAATTACACTCTAGGGTAAAGTAGACAAGACTGCGTGAAGTCGGTTTTGCAGCTATTCGTTTCTGTTACTAAATTTTGTAGCACAACATGTTGGCTTTTAGGTTATTCGAAGTATTGAAAATCAGAATGTTGTTTTACGGACCGAGAACCCTTCGAGCATTTGACTCTTCGAACGTATGAAAATCGGAAAACTAACAAATCGCATTTACGACTTTCGGTAAAATAAATTTCGTGATAATTATTTAATAATAGACATTAAAACTCTTAGGTATTATGAAATTCGTACTTTTGAAAATCGGAACATCGAAATT
This sequence comes from Pseudoips prasinana, assembly GCA_951640165.1. Lineage (NCBI taxonomy): Eukaryota > Metazoa > Arthropoda > Insecta > Lepidoptera > Nolidae > Pseudoips > Pseudoips prasinana. Next base: position 31,568,362 of record OX621245.1, on the reverse strand, counting down.
CGGAATAATGTATTTCAGAGTATTTGGGTGTTCCCGTGAATCGCATTCAATCTGCAGATGACTACATAAAAAGATTGAAGTAGTTGGACTAATCTGTTTTATTAGGCTAACTTTAGGGTTGGTTAATATTGACTTTGTTATTTATTGTAGACTTGTTCAGACCTGGTAACTTATTCGTGGACAATTCTCTGATATCATTGGAAAGTTTGTAATGGACTCTAAATTTTATAGAGAACTAGTAGTATGTAGCAGAATAGTATGGAGCATAATACTAAAAGGAATCTATATCTTTAAACCACATAAAGTAGATTTTCAAAGATTTTTTTAGAATTTTGACAACTTCAAACATTAGTTTTAAAGACATTATTTGATCAAGTTTATATATAGTTCTTACACCTTTAATTGCAATATAAAGTTAATGCCCGCGGAGGTATCCCAGATATTATTATAAGAATTTCATACGAATTATACTACTGAAATAGATGAATTAAACCTAGTTAACTCTAGCTGTGTCAACATCATTGAGCCTTCCAATAGTTTATTTAATACATATATATATTAACAGCAGAACTTAATTTCCTGATAGCTTTTCAATTTGTGGACCCATTGTAGTTTTGAATCAATTGTACATTGTTCAGTTGTCTCAACGAGGGCTAACCCAGCTCCATTGTATATTGGTGGTTACTTGTTTCACATGAGGCTTAGAGAATCAAAGTTTCATAGTAATTAAGCAAGAGGTTATTAGCATTACATCAATAAACAACTTTAGAGATTGAATCCTCTGCAAAAAACAGAATTTCTTGCTAATCCCTTGTATAGTAATGTAAGGCATTCATATACATTAACAAGAAAAGGTCTAGAATTGACCCTTGTCGGACGCCAATTAGCACTGGAGATCTCGCAAGTATTTTAGCGTTTATTTCAAGCTTGTCAATTCTATTGCCCACATAAGAAGTCAGAAGTTCAAGGTTTATTGGTGTGCTATCCCAGAGAACAATTTTACAGAACATTGTTATAAAGCTAGATTTAAAAAATTGGAATAAATCACATAGATAAAATGTAATTAACTAATCACACTAACTAAACTATTCTAGCTTTATCACCACCAATGAATCGTCTTATATTTTAACTAAATGGTACCGCTGAACTTAATTTACTGGTAGTATTTTGATTTTGACCGGCAATTGTGGAGATCTTTGGGGGAGGCCTTTGTCCAGCAGTAGACGTCTTTCGGCTGATATGATGATGATGATGATTTTGATTTTTTATTCGTAGGTAGGCCCATTGTATGTTTTACTCAATTGTGATACTCAAAACACAATTCTCTCAACGGAAGCTTACCCAGCCCTCTTAATGTTTGGTATTCACCGAGGTACAGATTGAAGAGACCACTTTTTATATTAATTGTAGAACATTTGATTACTTCCGTTTTCTTATTATACAACTAATCATTTTCTAAATAATCATGCGGCGAATGTCTTTTCAAAGTTGCGTAATTTTCAATTTATTCTGAACGGAATTCAAAGACAAACACACGTATAAAAGAAATATAATATAAATATATAAAAGGCAAAACCGAAGAGTGATGTTGAATGGGCCATTAACTTTGCCACGGCTAGAAACTCCGACAAATCCTGCATGTAAAACGAATCGAGTTAAACTCGAATTGCTGAAGAAGCAGTACACACGTGTCACATAAAGCTTTGATACAGCTCCATAGTAAAAATATATTTATATTTTTTCTGAATCTAGAGGAATTCATAGCAAACAAAAAGCTTATGGTAGGTTGGATTCCAAGTATAGTGACAGTATTTTAGAAATAACGCTTGTGTCTTTGGGTAAAAATAAATTTGACATGTCGATGTAATTTTCTCTGCGTATGTTACGTGATTTTACCGTTGCTTTTTTATATTAAAAGATTAAAAGAATTATCATAAACGGAGAACCGATTCTTGTAATCTTTTTAGGCTGCGCTGGTTGGAGTTATATATTTTTAACACAGTACCTAATCTGTAACTCCCAATATAATTTAATCTGGATGTTTGGATTGTTGACATATTGTATTTCTACGCATACAGCGTGGATCTTATACAACTGGCCTCACACTTGCAATTTCAATGCAGTGCACCTTAGCTCAAATCAATAAATTTACGAATACACAGACACACAAACGTATATACACACGTATATAATAAAAAGAGAGAAAAAATTATTATTATTATTATATAACGTTGGTTGAATGCTACTTTTATAATCAATTTAATTTGATATCATTAAACCTGAGACCATTCATTAGTATTAAAAAAAGTAAATTAGTAAAATATACTGATTATTTACTTTACTCGACGCCTTTGTCGGTTTGGTTATAAATCGCAGCAACAAAGTCTGAAATCATTGGAATCCCACCTTAAAGTACTAACAAAAGTGTGAATACATAATATCTTCATAGGTATATTTCTCAGGGACATACCCCCACAATACTCATGTCACTTAGAATACGTAAATATGCGTATTTACGTATGTAAGTGATCTCAAGCGTGTCGTGAGTATAACAATTCGCTTGGGTGTCTCTTAGTGGAAAACCAGAACTATTAATTCTCATCTTGACACGTGTTTTTTCCTGTGTTTCTCAAGTGTTGAATAATAAATAGGTTCATTTGTTTCAGGGTCTTACACAATTAGTATCCTTATGTCCAAATACGTTGTTCAGAATTGTTTTTCACTCAAGTTATAAACACATGAAATGGGTTTGTGGTAGGAGTTGTCTGAAATAAATAGTCACGTAATGAAAACGCGTTAATCTCCCTCCTTGCCAATTTCTTTCTCCCCTTAAATCTATAATAATGTTATAAAGATGTAACGTTGGTGAGGTTGCGAGTTTGTGGCGTTGTAAGGGCCTTATCATACTAGCGGTATGGAAGCGGCTGCGGGGCGGAGCGGACGCGCAGCGAATTCGTTACGGACACACAACGAACACACCGCGCATGCGCAGCGAATTTGTTGCGGACGTGTGTCAATCGTGTGGCTATCACAAATTTCAAATTTATCCCGAACTTTTAACCCGAAGTATTATGCGGGACAAACGGTAGTATTATATACAAGTATGTAAGTATTATATAACCTCAAATATGCGTAGGTAACAGAAATACATCATCGGTGAAAATTTCAACTGTCTAACTATCACGGTTCATGAGATACAGCCTGGTGACATACAGACAGACGGCGAAGTCTAAGTAATAGGGTCCCGTTTTACCCATTGGATACGGAACACTAAAAAGCAATAGGTAATTATTCTATTATGAATGTATTAACTTATAAGAAATCACTGATTGTTGAAATACTCATCCATCCATGGGCACTTTGCTGCAGAAGGCGGGCAGCATTATATCACTGGATAGAATTGCTAATCTGGTGCGCTCGATAAAAACATACCTTCTGGTCAGCAGAAGCGCAAAGTAGGCATTTTGCAGAATAGCTTATTCTAATATTTTCAATTAATCACAATCACACTAATATTATAAAGGCGAAAGTTTGTGAGTGTGTATGTTTGTTACTTCTTCACGTCAAAACGGCTGAAGCTATTTTAATCAAATTTGGTATGGAGTTAGTTGACACCCTGGATTCACGTATAGGCTATAATTTATAAAGTTTAACGCGGATAAAACCGCGGGGCTTGGCTAGTATTTTTAAAAAACTATAGCGATATGATTTTGCTGTGTGGTGATGGCGGCGAATATCAGAATATCAGCACCCCATCTCATCACGTGGGGGGTGTAGAAGTCGACCCGAGGGGATATCTACCAGAGAACGAGCACCAGCTTCTTTCTGAGTACTATAACCATCATACTGCGATCGCCAACCGGTCTGCCAAGCGTTGCGATTATGGCATATACCCCCAAGTAGGCTTTTTTACAGCGGTGGATTTCTTACAGCTGTTATAATAATAATGTAACTACTTAGCGTATGGGCAGTGGTTACCCTAGTGTCAGAGTTGTTCAAGCCGCCGAGTAGGCCTCTGACATGGCTTTACGACTGTTGTCTAATGACTACAATCGGGACCGACAGCTTATAGTGCCCTACGAAGCACAGAGACGCTCAGAAATTAAACCCTTTGGCGGTAACCCATCTATGGACTGACCGCGAGCCTAGTTGCTTAACCTCGCCAATCCCTTACGGACCGGTGAGAGCATCTGACTGTGAGCGGCAATGTTATGATAAGAGCCCCATATTACTATCATACTGCTTGTCGCTACTTCAATCCATTCCTTCGTCTTCTACTTTTTACTTTTAAATCATTATGTATTAGTATAAACTTTGCACGCCACTGTACTACAGTCTAAATACAATGGTCCATCAACACATATCCGTGCATTTTCGTTGGAATAAATTAACAGAAGACTGGCGTGAGGCTTTTAGTCATACACGAGTTTTCATTTTGCATGTAAAGAGAATTAGTTCAGTGACTGACGTCTTTGCAGTTGTTACAATAGTTGAATGAGATTCAGATTTAAAGCACAGTAAATATGATAATATCTTTAATAAATAAAAACTTTTAGAAAATATACTTAAAGTAACAAGGTATATCTAAGGTCTACTCTATCTTTGTATTAACTGGGTCGTGTTGAAACCGGTAGTAGATGAACCCACTGAGTTTGTTTCGCTGGGTCTTCTCAGTTGGGGCGCATTGGATCCGGTGGTAGCGTTAAAGCGCGACCGTCGTTATTAACACAAGGTCCGTCATAATAATAATACCTTAATATAGACAGAACCATTGACAATATGTAGTAAAAATATTATACTTAAACTAGATAATTAAACATAATCTCTTAACAATAACTTGATACGAGCTAGCTAAATATCATTGCTATAATAAAATAAATTTTATAAATGTTTTCCTACAATGTGTACCTAAATATCTATGTTACTAGAAATAATAATGTATACAACTATATTACTACAAACATGTTCTGACTATTTACAAGCGCTTTTTTAAAGTCTACGTGAATAAAAACCTTTTTTTTTTTTTTTTGAATTTTGCTCTGTCAAGCGCCCAGATTATAATCATAATATTGTGGCGAGCGGTGGGTCAGGGGACTGGAAAAGAGACTAGTGTTTGCACGGGAACTTTTATTGGCGCCGACAGTGACGGTTGGTTCACCTCTAAGATAACGGAACACACGTACTCAGAGTCCCGGCGACTAGCATTCGGTTAGAGTTCACACGTAGCGCACTTTACAACGTACAGTACAGTTCCCGTGACTAACACTGCTAAAGTTAAAGTCCCGAAGTACACGGCACACTTCACCTGTGTAGGGAACACTTGGTACTGTTTACTGTCACTGATCACTTGCACTTGTTCAGCTTTCCACTTAGATTTCTTCCTCTTAATTCGCTTTTGATTTCACTTGAATTCAAATTAAAATGTTCTGCTTTAAAATTCCGCTTACATACCCCTAAATTGTTCCAAATTTAAAGCATTTCGTTAGGCAGATTTTTCTTTCTAGAAAATATGCCTTTGTGACAGATTATTCGTAATGCTTCTGTCCTTGTCTTCACCTATCTCTTTGTTTTCATTCATAAAACTCTATCTCTTTCTAATTATTCTGAAACATCTAATGTCAATTTTCGAAGTTATACTTCTTTTGGCGCGATGGAGAAAAATGATGAGAGTGAATTTTTACGATGCGCGCGCACACCGACACCTAAATTTAACAGCATGAAGTTAGTTCTAGGTGGTATGAAAATTGATAACTATGTTCAAGTTGTATATTCTAGTATTTTTATTTAAATAAAATCTTTTCGAAGTTATACTTCTTTTGGCGCGATGGAAAAAAATGATGAGAGTGAATTTTTACGATGCGCGCGCACACCGACACCTAAATTTAACAGCATGAAGTTAGTTCTAGATGAGAGTGAATTTTTACGATGCGCGCGCACACTGACACCTAAATTTAACAGCATGAAGTTAGTTCTAGGTGGTATGAAAATTGATAACTATGTTCAAGTTGTATATTCTAGTATTTTTATTTAAATAAAATCTTTTTGATAAATATTAATATTTATCGTTAATCACTACTGCATTTTAGTTATTTTTTTTCCATACGCCAAAGAAGTATAACTTCTAACGCGTGTACATAAGTACACACAAGTGTTTTTACATTATGAATTTTATATGTCCTTTTCATTTGCTATCCTTTTTAGGGTTCCGTGGCCAAATGGCAAAAAACGGAACCCTTATAGATTCGTCATGTCTGTCTGTCCGTCCGTATGTCACAACCACTTTTTTCCGAAACTATAGGAGCTATACAGTTGAAACTTGGTAAGTAGATGTATTCTGTAAACCGCATTAAGATTTTCACACAAAAATAAAAAAGAACATTAATTTTGGGATTTCCCCATACATAGAACTGAAACTCAAAAAAAATTTTTCATCCTACCCATACATATGGGGTATCTATAGATAGGTCTTCAAAAATGATATTGAGGTTCCTAGTATCATATTTTTCTAAACTGAATAGTTTGCGCGAGAGACATTTCCAAAGGGGTAAAATGAGTGTGCCCCCCATGTAACTTCTAAAATAAGAGAATGATAAAACTTAAAAAAAATATATGATGTAGATTACCATGAAAACTAACAACGAAAATTAATTTGGACGAGATCTAGTAGGTACTTTTTTTTTAATACGTCATAAACGGTATACCGCAATTTACCTTTCATTTAATCAACTGAAATACTTGCTGCTATGGAACCCTTCATGTGCGAGTCCGACTCGCATTTGGCCGGTTTTTCTTTAGTTGTGGTATTATCTAGAACATTCTAGCGCTGTTCCAAAGCCACCAAAAAACCCTTACTGGTACTATGGCTCGAAGCCCGAACATGACAATATTTAATTGTTTCAATAAAATTGACATTGACAGTCTTGTGCTATTTTTAACATTAGTTTTAACTTTTTCTTTCAACAAATGTTATTTAAACATAATGATTCTTTTGAATTAATAAAAATATACTAATGGTATGTCTTATGTAAAGGTCGAATATAGAGCAAAATACCAACCAATATAACAGCTTTTGTAATTTAACTTCTATTCTGTGAGTAAAGATTACCGCCTACTCATATGTTTTGTTATATTTGTGGTAAACAACATTTGTGGAATTTCAAAATTATTCATATTGTATACCCTGTTTTATTCTGATGTTGTTTGTTTACAGGCCTGTTTGACGGGCCTGTTGGCGTGATTGGTAGATGCGCTGCCTTTAACGCCGCTGGTCGTGGGTTCGATTATCACCCGAGACAGATATTTGTTTGCATGAACATGTCTGTTTTTCCTGAGTCTGGGTGTATATTATCTATATAAGTATGTATTTACAAAAAACAATAGTATATGTAGTATATCAGTTATCTGGTTTACTTAGTACAAGCTCTGCTTAGTTTGGAATCAGATGGTCGTGTATGAATAATGTCCCAGGATATTATTATTATTATTACACAATAAACAAAAAACGTGACAAAAAACAGAGTTTTCGAAATATTTCGAAGTATAATAAGTAGCTCACAGTACCATCGATTCATCTTTTAACTCGGGTGTTGGTTTTGTAACTTGTAACTTTTATCATTACAGCTTTTATTGTTGGACAAGCCTCCTCCATGAATCATCTTGGGGGGATATGCCAGAACCATTGACAATATGTAGTAAAAATATTAGACTTAAAATAGATAATTAAACTTAAACATAATCTCTTGACAATAACTTGATACGAGCTAGCTAAATATCATTGCTATTATAAAATAAATTTTATAAATGTTTTCATAAAATCAATACAATGTGTACCTAAATGTCTATGCTACTAGAAATAATAATGTATACAACTATATTACTACTAACATGTTCTGACTATCTACAAGCGCTTTTTTAAAGTCTACGTGAATGAAAACATTATTTTTTTTTTAATTCGCTTAGCTTGGCAGTCGGGTTGGCGATCGCAGTAAGATAGGCGTAGTACTCAGAAGGCAGCTGCTGCCCATCCTCTGGTATATATTCCTTCAGGTCGACTTCTACGACCCTCATGTGATGAGATGCGGTGATGATATTCTGATATTCACCGCCATCACCACACATCAATACTGATAAAAGAGAATAAAATACCAAAACCAACTTATTAACTTATACCAAAAACCGGTCATGTGCGAGTAGGACTCGCGCATGATGGGTTCCGTACCATTCATCTATATATATAAAAATCAATGCCACCCAATTCTTTTATAATTTTTAGTTTTTACTAGCTAGCAATTTAAAATCTTTTTTTCTTTAAATAAATGAACTTAATAATCATTTTTTTATTACTATGCCTTAAACGTAGCGAAGCACGTACCGGGCCGCTAGTATATCTATATATATAAAAATCAATGCCACTTTTCGTTGTAATGTTATAACTCAACAACGCCTTTACCGATTTGGCTAATTTTGGTCTTGAATTATTCGTGGAAGACTAGGGAAGGTTTGTACGTAGAGAAAATTTAAAAAAGTCTTGAAAAAGTGTAAAATCAACATCTTTTAGCAATTTAAAATATTTTTTTGTTTGCATAAATGAACTTATGAGGTAAACTTAACTTTTTTTTATGACTATGCCTTATACAGCGAAGCACGTACCTACCGGGCCGCTAGTTATCTATAAAAAACGAGCAAAAAATTCACGTTTGCTGTATGGGAGCCCTCTTAAATATTTATTTTATTTTATTTTTTAGTATTTGTTGCGGCAACAGAAATACATCATCTGTGAAAATATCAACTGTCTAAATATCACGGTTCATGAGATACAGCCTGGTGACAGACGGATAGACAGACAGCGAAGTCTTAGTAATAGGGTATCGTTTTACCCTTTGGGTACGGTAGCATAAAAACCAAGAAATACACCTCTATAATTCTAAATCCATGAATAAATGTTATATGGGATTTGAACCTCAACCCTGTACAGATGTTGACGTGGGACGTCCGGCTCGAAGGACCATATAAAAGTTTTAGGCCTGCTCCCGTAGTTAGCACTGACCTGCACTTTTAAGTATATTGGTTGATTTGATAATGATACGAAAGGTAAGGTTTTAAATGATATATTAGGTCTTTACCTATGAAATTGCCGTTCTGCAGTACTGGCCATTTCAAATCAAAATAATTTTTGTTTGGCTAAGAATTCTAATTTCAAATTAATTTTATTTTAAAAACATGGATTCTTTTTTCCAAAAGTAGTCATTTCTTTATTGATTAGTGTTACATTTTCATCGCATTTCAATCTTTTTCGTCATCATGGATACGTTAAAAATTCGAGTAATTATGGAATATGAGTACCGTCGTGGCAGCAACGCGGCACAAGCGGCACGCAACATCAACGACGTTTACGGAGCTAACACTACAAACCAACGCACCACCTGTTATTGGTTTGCTCGCTTCCGTTCTGGAAATTTCGACCTGAAAAATGAACCTCGCGGTCGTCCGAAGACTTTGGTCGACAATGACGAATTAAAGGCGGTTGTGGAAGCTGATGATACACAATCTACGGCTGAATTAGCAGCAGCTTTCGACGTTAGCGTCAAAACAATATTGGTCCATTTGCGTCAAATTGGCAAGGTAAAAAAGCTTGACAAATGGGTGCCCCACGAACTCAATGATCGCCAGCGCGAAGTACGCGTCGAGACGTGCCTTGCACTGCTCAACAGACACACAAATGAAGGAATTTTGAACCGCATTGTTACCTGCGATGAAAAATGGATTCTGTTTGATAACCACAAGCGCTCAGCAAGTTGGTTGGATCCTGGTTCAGCACCTAAACAATGCCCTAAACGAAAACTTACCCCTAGAAAAGTGATGGTCACTGTTTGGTGGTCTAGCGCCGGTGTGATTCATCACAGCTTCTTACCAAACGGGGTGAGCATTACTGCAGATGTGTACTGTGAAGAACTGAGCACAATGATGGAGAAGCTGGCGCATCTCCAACCAGCATTGGTCAATCGCTCGTCTCCGCTGCTCCTGCACGACAACGCGCGACCTCATACTGCACAGCAGACGGTCTCCAAGTTGCAAGAACTGGGGTTGGAAGCTCTCCGTCATCCGCCCTACTCACCAGACCTTGCGCCTACAGACTACTACTTTTTCCAGAATTTGGATAACTTCTTGGCGGGAAAAAAATTCAATACCCGAGAGGCAGTACAAAATGCCTTTGAAGAATTTGTTGCCTCCCGTCCAGCTGATTTCTTTAAGAAGGGCATCAATAAACTGCCACTGCGATGGCAAAGATGCATTGATTGCATGGGTGATTACTTCGATTAATACAAATAAAAAAATTAATGAAAAAAATTCGTTTAAATTTTTTCATACAAAACGGCAATTTCATAGGTAAAGACCTATTATTAACGGTATAAAAACTATGATTATTTAGTTGCTTAATACTACGATTTATAAAATGATATATTAAGAGCTAAAATGATTTGATTGATGATTTGATCTTTACGCGACAATCGGAGCGGTTTCCGGTTGTTTTGATAATGTATCGATCGCGAGTTAGTTACGAACTGACTTTATTTGCTAACAGTAGTGAATTTATATAATGAATAACATAAAACTGCTGAGCTGTTCGGTCAATGTCCGAACAATTCATAAAGAGATTCGGTTGTTTTTGGAATGTTTTGAGCAACTGTCGGGTAAGCCAACGAATAATGCTACTTAGTCGAAACGTTAGGAATAGAACAATAAAGGTTGGTTGCATTAATACCCGTAATTATTGTTGTATAATCACACTAACATTATAAAGGCGAAAGTTTGTGATTGTCTGAGTGTGTATGTTTGTTTATATAAATTTATGATATGCTCCCGGCCGAATTTCAGCCATGGCGGCGATTCTCAATGGAGATTAGCCAATTGCGCAGGACAAAAATAATAAAAATAAAATAAAAAACCTGATATTTCTAGCAAGTATTTACAGAGTTTAGAATGTATGAAGTATAAAATGAATAAAAATAATTAATTTTAGGTAAAATAGGGTTATAAAAAAACTTAAAACAATTCTTATGCAAAAATCCTTCCTTAGGCGAAGGTGAAGACCTCCCCTAAAGAAGTTTCTAGGACATTAATATGTGCACTATAATTAGTGCACAAGTGTGTGCCGTAACACAGGGGCACTTTCTATTCCATCACTCTCATGATCCGATGGGACGACTAGCGACACGACCGGAAAGAGGTCAGGCACAGGACGGAAGGCTTTACGTGCTCTCCGAGGCACGGGGGTGTAATACCGCCAACTCCCAGACATCGGGTTATACTGAGATATTTATTTTTACGGAAAAATCCCAAAATCACTTTTTGCCTCGACCCGGGATTGAAACCTAGGACCACATTTTCTGCGGTTGAACACGCTATCGCTAGACCAACGAGGCAGTCAAATATTTATACATATAATAAAATCGTAGGAAAATCAAAACTGTACATTGAATAATTTTTAAAAAGGATACTTGGGGCGTGATCTATTAGAGACATCGAAGCCAAAAACATTTTTTTTTTTGTAATTTTGTCTGTGTATCTGTATGTATGTCCGGGCTTAACTCAAAAATTACAGCATGGATTTACTTCTGCGTGAATATTACATTACATCGGTCGACATATAGGCTACATATTATTACGCTATCACCTACGGGGGAGGAGCTATGATAATTTATAAAATTTAACGCGGGGAAAACCGCGGGGCACAGCTAGTAATTTTATAAAAGTAGTCAAAGTATTGGTCTCCATCATTTAACCATCATCGCATTGTCTCAATCTAGATAGCGGGTTGATTTGTACTTAGCCTAGTGCCTCCGCGCATTGCCTCTCAGTCCTCTTACTTATAAACATTGATAACAGGTATTAGATATATATAATAATATATATAAAAATACGGTCACCGTAGCCTAGTTGGTAGTGCTCCTGCCTACGAAGCTGGTGGTCCTGGGTTCGAATCCCGGTAAGTGCAAATATTTGTGTGATGAGCACGAATATTTGTTTCTGAGTCATGGATGTTTTCTATGTATTTAAGTATTTATCTATCTATATAAGTATGTTTATCGTCGCCTGGTACCCATAGTACAAGCTTTGCTTAGTTTAGGGCTAGGATGATCTGTGTGACATTGTCCCCAGATATTATTATATTATTATTATAATAATATCTATTATTATTATTATTAACCCGACTAACCTTATTGTTATTTTCCCGACGTTTTAACCAAGTTGCATTGATCGTGGTCACGGGACGACTCATGCCACTTACTTATGTTTGTCAATATTTCCTCTATATCATTGAATCGGAAACATACTATAGCAATCAAATCAAAATACTACATTACAGTTTTAGCGCCTTTTCGCCACATGGGGTTTGCTTCCAGTACGTCCTTTGGTGTAGAATAGTGCCCATAAAATTGATATATGACGTATTACAAGTAAAATATTTATATCGTTCACGCCTTTTTGCGGTAAAAACAAAGGTTGCAGCTTTTTGGTGATGTGAAGCCGATATTAAAGCTTAAAAAATATTAATACTTAATGTACACTTTTAAACTTTCGCGTATCTATACATATATACTAAAATCGTTGGAAAGTCAAAACTGTACATAGATTTTTTTTTAAGTATACTTGGTGCGTGATCTACAATCGATATAGAAGCCAAAAATATAGTTTTTAGAACTTTTGTCTGTATGTCTGTATTATGTATGTCCGAGCTAAACTCAAAAAGTACTGCATAGATTTACTTCAATTTTGTATGAATATTACTACTTAGTTCCTTATCGCGCGTTGTGAAAGGGGGCTAGACGGAAAAAAATATTACGAAAAGTGTCACGACACTTTTTGCAGCTGTGCGGCGTGCGCATGTTTCTCTGTCTGTCTCTCTCTCTTTCTCTCTTATAGAAAGCAAGCCAGATATTTTTATTTCTATTTCGTATTGAACAGTGTGGTGTCGGGTCAACATATAGGCTACATATTATCACGCTATCACCTACGGAAGAGGAGCTATGATAATTTACAAAATTTAATGCGGGTTTATTTACGCTACTAAGTGTTATAGTATTTATTACTTGAGGCGCTCATAGCTAGATGCTCTCACCAGTCCGTAAGTGATCGGTGAGGTTAAGCAATTAGGCTCGCGGCCACTCCATGGATGGTGACCGTCAAAATGGTTAAATTTTTGAGTGTCTCCGTGCTTTGGAGAGCACGTTAAGCTGTCCTTAAGTCCTCAAGTCCTTAAGCTATGTCAGAGGCGGCTTGAACAACTCTGATACTAGGGTAATCACTGCCCGAAATGACCGAAAGGTTACAAATATACGTTCAGTATACGTTAGTATACGTTAAGTAAACGTTCAGGTAACTTGGGGGCAGTCTCAAGTTACCGGCGTGAGTTAAATGAGTAAGTAATACACCCGAACATTGAACCTACGTATCCGATTATCCAGTTCTGCACGTTCAATACACAGTGAGTGATCTAATATTATAAGGAAGCCTTTGTATTAGATAAATATGCCAATTACCCTACTAAACGAGGGCACGAAAAAGGGTCTATATTAGGACTGAACAGTCTCTTTGTTTTTCAAGAGGAGGTAGATGTATTTGGACTTTTGAAGTATGCGGGCGAATGGGTAGAAACATAAGGAATTTCTAAACTTTTGATGTCTCTTCTACAAGAATTTTACAGGCATTACTTTTTTAAGAGTGCTTGCGGTGGCCCGTTGAATTGCTGTTGGGGCATGTTTTACTAAGTATGTTTTAATTTTATAGTTAGGCCCTTGATAATTAGGAAATTTGAATGGATGCTCTTTCCATTAGTTACGTAAGTTTTTAGCTGATGCTACACAGTTTATTTAATTAACAAAATAACAAATTCTACAACATTTTGCAGTGGCTTGTTGATTCTATAACATGAGCCAAATATTTTCATCATCATCATCATCATATCAACCTAAAGACCTCCACTGCTGGACAAAGGCCTAAGACAAAGGGACAATTGCCGGTCTTGCGCTATTCGCATCCAGCAGTTTCCAGTATTTTCATTAAATACAAAAATTTTATAAATACTTTTTCTAATAGGTTTAAAACAAATGGGTCACTAAAAGAAACATTCCCCGAAATAGTTACAGTGAATCATTGATTTGACTGGAAACTGCTGGATGCGGATAGAGGAGAGAAGAGGAATTAGTTCGCGCTGAAAAGGAAAATAATAGTTCTATCATAGCATATATACAAAAATCGTAAAACAACACTTCATTCAATGATATTTAAACAAATAAATTATACAAACGGGGTCTTTGTCACAAATTTGAGATCATGATAAGATTTTGAAAAGCAGACGTTATAGAGAATTTTAGGGGAGGTTTTTATCCAGCAATGGAGGTCTTTCATCTTAACGATGATTAATTTAACTAGATTTCATTAACAAGTGAGAAAGTTGATCTTTTCAAAATATGTGAACCTCGAGCTTTTGAGTCAGGTGTTGATTTGTTAGTACTGATTGGGATAATTCAGTGCATACAATTGTAATTTTAATAGATTAAGTTATTTTACATCTTTTTGAAAGACATGATAATATTTGTTACCAGTCTGACGCTTACAAATTTATGATCTAATTATTTATGTGTAAAAAACTGAGTAAAAGATTTTACATCAGATAATTTCATTTTCGAGATCTATTTTAATTTTAATTATATAAAAATTAAATATATTAATCTTATTTGTCCAGACAAATAAAAACTTATAAAATATAAAAAGAAATCGATTGTTTGTTATGCATAAACTCAAAAATTATAAAACTGATTTTAAATATTGTTTCATCCCTAGAAAGTTAAATAAATAATAATAAATAAATTCATTTATTTCATGCATCAAAACCTCAAAGTAGAAGATTAATAATACTAAAATAAAAAAATACAAACAAAAACATATTTTGATGACAAATTATTGCGATGTAGTATTAACAACAATACGAAATTTACAACAATTTTATCCCAATGTAGAAAACATTCATATAAAATTCATTATCTGGCGTAAAATACTAATATAACTTTCTATTTATCTACCCGTGCGAAGCCGGGGCGAATCGCTAGTATATAAGTAAAATGAAACATTATTGAATTAGCCAATAAAGCCGTTATATATTCTATATATATAATGGCTTTATTGGCTAATTCAATAATTCCACTCGCAAATTCCTTTAAAAATATCTCAAATATTTTGAAACGATACCTGCTATCAAAATTAAAATGCAAATAAGCCGATTCGCAATTTATGTTAAATATTTCCAAGTAAAAAGTTATTAGAAACCATTATCATATTTCGTGGAAATAATTTTTAAAATTCAAAATGTTATCCTTTAAATATATTTTAAGTATCTCTTAAAACTAAATTAAATCAGTTTCGTAGTCGATTTTAGAAAGCCGTTCAATACTATTAAAAGTTCATTTTTATCGTTGATGCCTGATGCAGTTTATTGGCAATCAGAAAATGAATGAATAAATGAAAATGAATTTTCATAATTTGTTCTTTTTATTTAGATAAGAGATGATTTAAAACACAATATAGCATCACGCGTACTCGCCGCGAGAGGTTGCACCTTATTAGAGAGCTGTTTTTTCTACTACCTGCTATCATTTTTTTTATCTGGATACTACCGCACGAGTTGGCTAGTTCTTCGTTAGCTTAAGACTGCATCGCAGCAAATTCTGTGCCCACTCAGTGAATATGGCTTAGTGAATTTATAAGGCTATACGGCATAGCTGTAGAACTAAGTAAATGTAGAGGAACTAGGGATATTTGAGATACAATCAGGTGAAAAAGCCGTCATTACCATCGTAGCCGCTTGCTACGTTCAAGACCAGCGAAAAACTTCGTGGCTGATAGCTGAACGCGTTTCCATTGGCATGTGAATTGATTGAATTTTTAACTTTTAGGACTATCTATCGGCTTATAAATTAGTTTTTACTCAGCTTCAAGGCAATAGGAAAAGATTATAGAACCAACCCCGCATGGTGAAAGTGTAATTAGTATATTTGATTTTTTTATATAGCAGAGGGCGACTAACGATCAAGTGGGTCACCTGATGATAAGTGATCACCGTAACATCAGAGGAGTCGCGGATGCATTGCCGTCCGTTAAGAGTAAGCAAACAAGTGTTGCTGACCCTTCCCCCCACCCCGATGAGCTCTGGTGACCTTATTCACACGTAGGAACTCAACATTAAAATGATTAATGTTATTATGGAGGTACTTCCCCAGTCGGGCTGCTCTTCGAGCGAATGAACGATGTGCCCTACCTCTCTTAAATTATATATGATATATTTCTACCAATTTATTTTTTATAAGTCAGGGGAAATGCCTGCGCTTGCCACCCACAAAAAGTTTCCGTGGGTGGGTATATCGGACTTGCACCGTCTAAACCTAACCTGCAGTGGACTTCTCTAGCCGTCTGATGGGGGGATCCTGGGAACATATGCTGCTCCAGTGCCGCCCTTTCGACCAATAACTTATCCCATTAAAACTTACTACGTTAAGAACACTAAATGTCTTTTTTTATATATGAAGACTAAGTCTTTGTTAAGAGATTAATGGCATTGCTCATTGGGGTGGGGGGAGGGTCAGCAACACTTGTTTGCTGACTTTTAAAGGCCGGCAACGCACCCACGACACCTCGGGTGTTGCGAGAGTCCATGGGCAGCAGTGATCACTTACCATCAGATGACCCACTTGCTCGTTTGTCGCCCTCTGATATAAAAACAAAATATATATGGCATAAACTAATGACAA
Source organism: Pseudoips prasinana (assembly GCA_951640165.1). Classification (NCBI taxonomy): domain Eukaryota; kingdom Metazoa; phylum Arthropoda; class Insecta; order Lepidoptera; family Nolidae; genus Pseudoips; species Pseudoips prasinana. The sequence continues at coordinate 31,551,557 of OX621245.1, read as the reverse complement.
AAATTGAATTTGACCACAATTTAACTAAGGGTCATTTTTCCTTGATGGGACGTTCAATTTGTTGTGGAATATAGTGATAGGAAATGAAACATGGATTTACAGCTGACCCCAAAACAAAGCAGCAATTAACTGTTTGGGTACTGTCAAAGCGGGGCCGCGGGGAGTGTGTGATCTGTGTCGAACTTTAAACACCTCAACGCTACCTCATTTTGCATCATTAATATTCCAGCTCGAACACGGCCAGTCTGATAGAATAATTGTTGGAAGGGAAAAACGTAGACCCTCATGTTTCTCCTGCAGTCATCCTGCATACCGTCTCGACCTGACAAGCATGCGACTTATTTCTGTTATCAAGGATCTAGAATTATTCACGCGGTCAACAATTTTCATCAACAGAATAGTATCAAAAGCATATTAACGAGATAACGTTAGAGTTACCACTTTAGAGTTATAAAAATTTCAAGCTAAGGTTATAAATAATTACCGAGTATATTTTTTATCAGGCGGCTCAAGGTCACCCAAAGAGCAATGGAAAGGGCTATGCTTGGAGTTTCCCTGCGAGATCGAATCAGATAGGATGAGATCCGCAGGCGAACGAAAGTAACCGACATAGCCGTAAGAATTGCCAAGCTGAAGTGGCAGTGGGCAGGGCACATAGCTCGTGGAGCCGACGGCCGCTGGGGCAGAAAGGTTCTCGAGTGGCGACCACGAACCGGAAGACGCAGCGTGGGCAAGCCCCCTACAAGATGGACCGATGATCTTGTGCGGGTCGCTGGAAATCGCTGGATGCGGATAGCGCAAGACCGGCAATTGTGGAGATCTTTGGGGGAGGCCTTTGTCCAGCAGTGGACGTCTTTCGGCTGATATGATGATGATATTTTTTATTAATTAAGTTGGGTATTATATCCATACTAGATAGGTTTTTTTTTACAAGTTTCACACTGTCATCTGGTCTCAAACTAGGGAGCCCCAATCCAGCTTGTACTATAGCAAGCAGACAACTGATAAATATACTTATATACATAAACATAAATACATACTCATTATAGGTAAATTAGACACAGAACAAATAATCGAGCTTATCAAAGACTCTGGCTAAGCAAAAAACAAGATAAATGATAAAAGTCATATATTTGCGTGAATAAGGTGACAAAAGTTCTTAACATAATCCAGATAGGTATCTCTTACTCTACTTTTCAGCATGCAAATATACATTTTAATACAAAAAATACCATACAATTTATAGACATTTACTTAATTCATTATTAATAATAATACATAGCAATGTAGATTTTTTAAAAAATAACCACAAGGCTCACAGCTTATAGTCAAGGTATTCTTGTATACTATAAAAACATTTATCCGTTAAAAATTTGGTTAAATAACGTTTAAATTAAAAAAATGGTAGTGCTTTTATGAAACTGGGCACTGTATTAAATAATTTAATACACGGGGTAAAGTAAAAACCGGTAAAGGTAAAGTTTAATAAACGGGGTAACTAGCCTCCAGACCACTTACAATCAATCCTTAATACCTACTAAGGAAAAACGATTTCATTTACATCGAAATTGAGACAACCTAGTTTATATACAAGTGGTATAGGCTGATATAGGGTCGTTTGTCGTACACACGGCTACACATCAAGCTATACATTTCCAGTATAAGCTGATCTCGCGTTGTATAGGATTTCCATACAATGACAGGTCAGCTTATATTGGAAAAGCATAGCTTGATATGTAGCCGTGCGTACGTCCGAAATACTGAAATAAACTTTGTGTCAAAATGCACTCTTAAATCATTTATATTTTGTGGTGCTGTTGTGTGATGACGGCATAGAATATCATCACCTCATCTCATCCCGTGGAGGGCGTAGAAAACGACCTAGGATACCTATCAGAGAACGGGCAGCAGCGTTTTTCTGTGAACTATAATAATAATAATGTCTTGGGACAATGTCACACAGATCATCCTAGCCCCAAACTAAGCAAGGCTTGTACTATGGGTACCAGGCGACGATATACATACTTATATAGATAGAAAAATACTTAAATACATAGAAAACATCCATGACTCAGAAACAAATATTCGTGCTCATCACACAAATATTTGCAGTTACCGGGATTCGATATAATTTTTTTTAGCTTTGTTAACTTATCATACCATTTTCTTACTAATTATTATTAGAATACTATTATTACCTACTACCATACATGCGTTGTAGTAATGATAGGTACCGCTTCCTTTCGCACAAGAGCATTGCTGTTAAATACTATACCTTACCTTAACAATAAGACTAAGGAAAGTCTGTGGACTGATTCTTTATGTTTATGTAGAAATTTTGATTAATATTTATTTATTGGACTCAATACAGGGAAACTACCATTACAGGGAACCTAATGGGGATAGAAAAGTTACAATTACAATTCAACTGCGTATTATTATTATTATGTCACGGGTTCGATTCCCGCTTAGTACAACTATTTGTGGCACCCAAAAATAGTTGTTCTGAGTCTGGATGTTCAGCCGCTAGCACATCAAGCTACTCCATTCTGTCAAATTTCCCCAATTGAAAGTGAACCTTAAACTTATGTGAAAAAGTTGAAAATCTTAAAAAGAAATTTGACAGACTGGGGTAGCTGAATGTGCTGGCGTCTTTGCTTTGTGTCCATCAATTATATATTTGTAAAGTACCCCACGACACAGGGATTCATTTCACTACTGCGGGAGTTTTTATTTATGGAAAAAAGAAACCTTGTGCTAGTGTGGTTCAAGCCGTCTAGTAAACCATTGAAAGGTCTTAACGACTACGTCAAGGACTGACCGCTTTACGTTCCCTTTGAAGCACGGAAAAGCTCAGAAGTTAAAGCACTTTTTTTTTATATACAGAAGGCGACAAACGAGCAAGTGGGTCACCTGATGGTAAGTGATCACCGCTGACCATGGACACTCGCAACACCAGAGGGGTGCGTTGCCGGCCTTTAAAAGTCAGCAAACAAGTGTTGCTGACCCTTCCCCCCCGCCCCCTCCCAATGAGCTCTGGCGACCTTACTAACACTCGGAAACACAACATTAAAATTATTAATGTTATTATTAAGGAGTGTCTTCTGTAAGGTGGAGGTACTTCCCCAGTCGGGCTGCTCTTAGAGCGAATGAACGCTATGCCCTACCTCTACTAAGTCACCCATATGTGGACTGACCTCGTGCCTAACTATCTTGCCGATCACTTTCGGACCGTTAAGATTGAGTATGAACGCCCTGATTTCAATTAAAAGTACATAAATATATACAAAATGCCTCAATCTTCAAATTCAATATAAAATGGAGGTAGTTGGAAAATTTTGATGGCCAATAAAATTAAAATTAAATCACCGATACCTTTCAAAGTAATTAAAAGCGTGACATTTAATGGGATTTTCAAAATACCGGCGCATTGGATTTTGCGCACAAACCGCCGGAGCCTACGTCGTTTATTTGACATCCTAAATAAACATTAATTTCTTAGTTTGCTTTGTCGTCCCGTCTTGATTGAATAATAACTTATAACCATAAACTGGGAATATATTTTTATAACCACAGCCTTTGTTATTTTAATATTTTTTGTTTCTTTTTTATGAAACGGTCATAAATCATCTCGGTACTTTATTTTTTTAGAACAACCCCTGATAGATTCAAATTCGTTATTTTTTACTGAAAAAGTAATAAATATCAAAGAGCCAAGAACTGAGTAAAATATATCATAAAGTTGTGCTTTGAAGAAACTAACCCAATATACTCGGACATTATTTATCCACGGCAATCTGATCCCAAACTTAGCAGGGCCTGTACTATGGCAATCAGACAACTGATATACTACTGTGAGGAATTTTCAAGATGGGCGATGAGTCACGTCGGACTTTGCCTATATAAGGCCCAGTCTACCGCTGGCTCTCTAGTCTCGTTTGGACAGCCGACGCGCACGGACACGTTCGTGCGCTCCTGCCTTACCCGACTATTTCCGACTATACGTGCTCGTGTACGTTCGTCAGTTGAGATAAATCGATCGTCAGATTGGTTGAATCTCGGCAAACCTTCACACTATTAATTGGTGTAGTGGCGTCTTTTTCAAGACAGCGATACCCCAATATAGTGTGTGTTTCTTTGTACTTTCGTGCCCCTTCAGGGAAAATCCACTTTTCTAGTGGTACTTGGTGGAAACGTAACCGTGCCAACTAAGCCAAGTTAGTGTAGCCCCAAGCACTAGGCCTTGCTCCTTCAGAGCAACGCCAGTTAATTGGAAGCGGTTTGGAATCATTGGCCTTGGGGGCTACCCTAGTCAACTCCAAATCGGAATCCCACCTCCTTAACCTACCTTCCCATTCTCTCTTGTTGTTTGGGTGCTGACGGCTTCGGCCCATATCGCCCTCTGCATTAGAGCTGCTAGGAACCCTTTCGCACAATAAGACTGGCGAGAGGGATACAAGCTTAGGGCTCACCATAGGTACACATACCTCCTCGTCTAACCCGGCGAGGAGGGTGATACACACACCAACACACCCTCGGGCCCGTCCAACCCGAGGTGATAGTTGTTAGGGACATTCAACTGTTAGAGCGACTGCCGAGAAGTTTCTTGTTAGTTCTTCTTCTCGGAACGCTCCGGGAGCGAACTAACGTAATTATTCGGTAGTTGTTAGGCTTTTAAAACCATCACAAGATGGCCGCCCCCGTACCCGCCTCCATGGTAGACATTACCAAGGATCCACGCTTCATTGAGGCTGCCTTCAAGGTCCTCAAGTCTGACCCAGTTATCTGGGCAAACTTGATGGAGTCAGTGAAGACCAAGCTCATGCTAGACGATCCCCCTTGCTCCGGCGCATCTGCGCAGGAGAATCTCAATCTCTCTGTCCCCTCCTCTTCTGCCCCGTTCACACAGACGGACAGACAATCACCACTCCCCCGCAACCGCACCCCCTCTCCATCTCAGCCGCTACTAATCGTAGAGGAAGAGATGGACGTCGTGCAACCCGACAGCGACGACGATTCCCACGACAAGTGGCTTACTGTCAAGCGCAAAGGGAAAGCTGATAAGCGGACCCGCGCTGACAAGTCGTCGTCGTCATCCTCGGCCAGCTCCTCGGGCTCTGACTCTGAGTGTTCAACTCAGAACAAGAGCAAGAAGAGCGCCAAGACCAAAAAACTCCGGACTGAGAAACCCTCCGGGTCAAACTCAGCTCCCTCCCCCTCCACCCACTCCGCCCCCGCCTCTCAGGCTAAGGCCAAATCTGGCCTCACGGCCAAGCTCATCAAGCCCCCACCTATCATGCTACTCAGTATCGATAAGTGGGAAGACTTGTCAACTGCGTTAAAATCAAAAGGAGTAGTCGCACTTAGCACTACTTACATCCTCAAAGAGCAGATGTATAAAATACAGCTGCAGACCCCCAATGAGTACAGGACAACGACGGCTCTCTTCGATGCACGTAAGGTAGACTACTACACTTACGGCACCGCTGAGGACAAAACACTCCGCGTGGTAATCCGCCGAGTCTGCCGTCATCTTCCTATCGACTCAATCAAGGAGGACCTTATCACCCAAGGGTACCCCGTGAGAGAGGTGCATCGGATGCGCCGATCAAACGGTGGCGAGCCCTTCGACATGGTGCTGGTCCACCTAGATCACTCAAAAGAAGGACAGAAAATCCTTACTGTCCTCAAAACAGTTTGCGGCGTCGGCGGCATTGTCGTCGAGCCGCCGCGGCGAGGGACCGCACAGGGACAGTGTCACAACTGCCAACTGTACGGGCACTCGTCAAAGAACTGCCACGTCGCCCCGAGGTGTGTTAAATGCCTGACCCCAGGCCACCACACCTCAGACTGCACCCGACCCAAAGATCGTAGCGAGTGCTCCGAGCCACCCGGTTGCGTCAACTGCCAGTCCCTGGGTCACCCAGCGAACTATCGCGGCTGTCCCAAGGCACCGGCGAGGAGACCCGCCAGGAGGCCTCGCAGTAAGCGCAACGCTTCAAAACCTCAGGCGCAGACTAGCTCCGCCAAGCCCCAACCAAGCCCTCCCCCGCTCATGTCCTTGGATGTCCAAAAGACATCCCTGCGACCAGCAAGAGCCCACTGGCCTCTGCCAGACTACGTCCCTTCGACCGCACCCAAGGCTGCGGGTGAGGCGGTCGCCCCTAAAGCTGGGCCAGTCCCAGCTAAAGAGGCGTCCCCCAAACCCTCAACCAGCGCGACCCCTCCCGCCCCAGTCCAATCGGGCTGGGCTTACAACCCGCTGACTAAGAAGTCACAGGCTCCAAAGGCCCCGGCCAAAGGAGCCCAGACTCCTAAGTCATCAGTCCCAGCGCCCAAAAACAAAGGCGCCCCAAGCGAATAGCAAAGGGCGCGCCTCAGGTTTTGCCGAGCGCATTAAGACTCAAGGTTGGGAGTTGCTCGACCAGTTTGAGGACCTCTCCCAGAGGGCCGAAGCTGATCCGACCAACATCCAACTGGCCATCGACGCGGCTCACGTATACCGCCGCTTTATCAAATCCCTACAACCGTAATGGCTGTACACCCGCTAATGACTACCCAACTCACTAGCAGACTAAAACCCAGATCTTTAAAGATCGGGTTTTACAACGCTGACGGACTAGCAAGACAACGCGATGAAGTCGCAGCATTCCTCTGCGATCATCAACTTGATCTCCTCCTCGTCCAAGAGACCTTCCTTAAACCGAACAAACGGAGAAGTCCTACGGTTGCCAACTATCGAATAGTTCGCAACGATAGGACCCACTCCACCAAAGGGGGCACGCTGATTTACTTTAAGAAATCATTGCATTGCGTACCTTTGGACCCCCCCGAGCTGAAGAACATCGAAGTCTCCGTCTGCCGAATAGGTATGACAGGCCATCAGCCAATCACTATAGTCTCGGCCTACCTTCCCCCAGTCAAGGAAATGCTACGTAGCGACCTACAAGCATTGTATGACTTGGATAGCTCTGTCATTGTGGCAGGCGATCTAAACTCCAAGCACCAGCAATGGAGCTGCCGTTCGAGTAACTTGAACGGCCGCGCACTTGCTGATCACTTGGCAATCATACCGTTCGACCCTATAGTTCCTCTCAAACCGACCCACTTCCCCAAAATTGACAATCACCGACCCGACATACTCGATATTGCACTCCTTAAGAATATAAACCTACGTTTGGCTTCTGTAGAAGTGCACCACGAGTTAGACTCTGACCATAGGCCAGTCGTCCTTAGCCTTGCCTCCCGCACAAGCCACTCCGGCGCGGACAGCAACCTCCCACCCAGATATGTAACCGACTGGCAGAAACTTGAGAGCAAACTCAAGTCAGCCACGTCGGTGCACTTAGACTCAATCCCGTCCCTCATAGAGACCCCTGAACAAACGATCGCAGCTATCGGATCGTTCACGACTCACGTCCAAATCCAAGTGAACGAATGTTCCCGGGAGGTCCCAGCGGCTGACGATTTCAGACGCTGGAAGCTCCCGGACGATTTGCGTGAGCTAGTGACCGAGAAGAATGCGGCCATCAGAGCCTACGACTCTTATAACACCGAAGAAAACCGCACTCGAATGCGTGACCTACTGCGTACAGTACGGGAGCGTATGATCGCGGAATTCCAAGTGGGATAAGACGTTAGACGAGATTCAACCCTCGCGGAGGGCCTTTTGGCAGCTCTGCAAGCGACTTAAGACAGACACCGACTGGACCATCCCCCCGCTGACGCGTCCGAATCAACGCCCTGCGTTCGATGACGACGAAAAAGCTGAATGCATGGCCGACAATCTAGAGACCCAATGTTCTCCCAGCAACCTACCAGTAGACCCGGATCACCTCAATGAGGTCGACTCCGAGGTAGAACGTAGGCTCGCCATCCCTCTTCCTCCGACCTCAACTGCGCCCTCCCGGGAGGACGCCGACGTCGATGACGACGACGATCCCCTGAGGCCAGTAACTATCGACGAAGTTAAAACTCTGATCAGAGAACTCCGCCCCCGCAAAGCCCCCGGATATGACGGACTCACCAATCGCGTTTTCAAGCAACTCCCGTTGCTTTTACTCAGCCTGATGGTCGCGATATTCAACGCGGCCTTCTCCAACAACATCTTTCCACACCAGTGGAAACAGGCGAACGTGACTGGTATCCCGAAACCCGGCAAACCCAAATCCGACCCGGCGAATTACCGCCCCATTAGCCTCCTCTGCGCCATGGGGAAACTCTATGAGCGTATCATCCACGCCCGTTTGTCGTCGTTTATTCACGCAAACAACATCCTCCCTGACGAGCAGTTTGGCTTTCGAGCCAGACACTCCAGCGTTCACCAGGTGCATCGCATTGTCGAACACATCCTGGTGAAAGCTGCCCGTCAAAGAGCCCATACAGGAGCACTCTTCTTCGACGTGGCCAAAGCGTTCGATAAGGTCTGGCACAACGGCTTATTATATAAGCTGCTTCTACTCAAAGTGCCTGACCGTCTCGTGCACATCCTACGAGACTTCCTCACGGATCGAACGTTTCGCTACCGCGTCGAGGGAAATTACTCCTCCCTCCGACCGATACGCGCAGGAGTTCCCCAAGGCTCAGTCCTTGCTCCGCTCCTGTTCTCGCTGTACACCAGCGACATCCCCAAACCCAAGAAGGCTCATCTAGCCCTCTACGCCGACGACACAGCTCTCTACTACTCTAGTAGAGACCCGTCCGCCATCCACCGAGAACTCCAATCCTCAGCCGATGCCCTCGGCAAATGGTTTAGGAAGTGGAGGATCGAAGTCAATCCCACCAAGAGCGCCGCCGTGCTCTTCTCCAGGGCCGACCCCAAGCCCACCGCAGATCCCGTCCGAATGTTTGGTGAACCGATCCCTTGGGAGAAGAAAGCCAGATATTTGGGAGTGATCCTCGATCAGAAGTTAAACTTCAAGGACCATCTGAGATACGCTCGTAACCGTGCCTCATTTGCCCTTTTTCGATTACACTGCCTCCTGAATGCACGCAGTAAAATGTCCCTTGAAAACAAGGTGAGATTTACAAGACGTGCATTCGACCGATGATGACCTATGCGAGCCCGGTCTTCGCGCACGCAAAGAGTTACCTCATCCACTACTTGCAGATAGTCCAAAACAAGTTTATGCGACGGGCCGTGGGCGCACCATGGTTCGTCCGTAACAAAAGCCTCCATGCCGATTTCCAATTGCCTACCATCAGGCAATGGATGAAGCAAACGTCCAAACGGTATTTTGACTCTGCCACTCACCATCCAAGTAAATTGGTGGTACAGGCGGTCAACTACACTCCCCTCCGATTCTCAATTAAGCACCGTCGTCCGAAGCACGTCCTAGACGACTCGGACGACGAGATCACCGTCTACCTTGACCACATCAAATCGATCAGAGACTCTCGCAACACTGCACAACCGATATTTCGTACTCGCCGGATGCGAGTACGACCGCGAACGCGTCGCGACCACCAGCGTCCTCCATGACATGTACCGATAAAAAGCCCCCCTCAACGCGGACGGGGGGCCGCGTCATGTCATTAACGTAGAGCGAAAGTTGCACTAAACTCCCTAAAAACCATGATCTCTCACCCTCTCCCCGTCAGTATCCGCCCAGAGCCGAGGTTCGAACCCCACAGGGGGTGCCCTCCGGCGCGGGTACTTAGTTTGTAGTTTTATTTGCTAGGCCGGTTAGAGCCCACGCTCACCCCTACTGCCCGGTGAAGCAGTAAAAGCCGTAAGGCTAACTGCACACGTCATGTTAAAAAAAAAAAAAAAAAAAAAACAAAAAACAAAAAAGCTGGCTCTCTCTCTTTTGGGGCCAGACGTCGACGAGGGCGAAGCTCTGCTGGTTTACGTATCGATCAAATCTTGAGTGTAATGTGCAGTGGTTACATGTTTCTCGTTATAAGTGATTTGTCATAAGAAAATTGTTGTTGATTTCTAATTATTTATTCTGAAGTGTGAATAAACCTCTTTTTTTATAATAAAATCCTTTTAATTCCTAAAATCAGAATTGGTATAAAGAACCCAAGCTGCTTGTTGCCATCCAAATTTAATAAGATCTAACATCGTGTTACTGTCATTTGTGATTTTCTTAAGACAAATCAACCACGTTGTGTATTTTGTGTTATGGTGTTGTGAAATTCCAACGCCGCTGCGTATGTCGTGTAATCGAGTGCTTAAGGATTGTGGTCGGTAGCGAGAGTCAAAAAAATAAGTGCATCTAATAGAGAACGTGATAGCAACTGTCGACACTGTGTCCGTACACGGCCATCGCGTTCACCATCATAGTGTCGTTCTGAAATGAAACACCGATCACGTAGGCGTAATTCTTCATTGTTAGTTTGTCAAAAACGGACGATTTCCGTTTACGTTCCTCGAGTGATAGCAGTACCTATAAGTTTATGTAAGTGTGAACCTGAAGTTTCTTCCAAGGCACAAGAAAATCTACACCGTACGTTGGATAATATCACGATTAGTTAAGAAATTATCGAAAGTAATTTTACTTCTGTAAAATGAACTAAAAATGTGGGTAGTCCGGCTACTATTGACGTGATCAGTCGATATTTCAAGTCGTTCGTTTTGTTTAGAGTTGTTCTAATCACTATTGTGGTTTAACCGTTGCCGAGTGTATTAACTGTGAGCACAGTCAACGAAGTGTACACAAGTGTGTTTTGTTTTTATAAATTTTTGTGTAGTATGATTTACGTAAGTAGATACAATTTTATTGTTTTGTTTGTGAAATACCGTTATGTATTTCACGTGGCCGATTAAAACTTTCTTGAAAGATGGATCCCATATCAGGGCGCGAATCCATTCACTTAGTTTGTCGCACGGTAGTTTGCGATAGTCCGGTGAAGCAGTGAAAGCCTCCTAGGCTAACCGATTCGTCATGTTAAAAAAGGTTGTTTGCGACGTGTGTTACGATCTAAGTTCGACCAGAAATCGTCAAGCGTTGATAGCCGTCATCGGCGCTGCTCAGTATCGTGTGCATTGCATGATAGCCATAGTATATAGCGGTAGGTATTGACCACCGCTGGGGAATGTAACCTCAAACGGTTGACATCACGGTGTTGTATAAAATGTCATGCCGTTGTTTTGCGCCTAACGGCAGTGAGAAGATTGAGTGAGGAGCTGAATCCCTGTGAGACGAGTAATTGACAACTCTCAAATACACATCTGACGTATCATTTGTTCTCAATTTATTCAAAGCCTAGTACCTAGGAATAATAGAAGTGAACGTTCTCAAGCTACTTCTAAGCAGCGTAGTTATTAAAACAAGTTGGAAGTCATAACCTAAAGTTTGACTGCACGTGTGGCGTAGAGGTTAAGACCGTCGCCTTGTGAATTCCATGTCCCAGGTTCAATTCAGGCACAAGAAATCTATGTGTGTGAACCATAAGTTGTTGTTGTGAATCTGAATGTACTTTGTGTACCCCAATTATACGTTCGTCATTATGTAATTATGTTTTGTAAAAGACAAAGTCAAACAGAGGAGAAAAGTTTCACCAAAGCGTCATATAAGCCATCTCAAGACAAGTGAGTTATGGTCAGGTAAGGCCGAGGCCGAGACCGAGTTTGGAGTTTGATTCCACGTGCTTCGATTTGATTGAAATTTGACTTGCGTTAAGGCTAACCAAAAGAGTTGACGTTTGGTGATGTACACTTTATCATTAAATTCTCTGACTCCACAGGGAGGTTAGAACCAGAAATGCGTGAACCCTAGAGTTGTTCGGCATGTTTTCATAGTAAATGTAAACGTAACCTTTTTAATTTTGTTTCATGTTACACATATGCATGGTGCGAGTGTGTCACTTGCTGTTTGGAACAAACTGTCGGCATGGCCCAGTGGCTGCCTTCGACGTTGAAGTCCTGAAGCGTCTGATCTGGCAGGCATGCACCTGGCGCGCGTGGCTGGCTGGCAGGAAGTCTTTACGTTTTGAGTTTTGTTCCGCAACTTTGGTAATAAGTTTCAATCATTTAATATTACACATTTTGTTTGTAGTACACTTGGCGTGTGTGAAGACATGCGCTCCGAACAGTAAAATCAATGAGTTATAAGTGCTAGTCGCTATGGTACTAGGCACTCGGGCGTGTCGCTTGGCGTTTGTCGCTGTAACTTGGCGTTTGTCGCTATAACTTTGCGTTTGTCGCTATAACTTTGCGTTCGTCGCAATACTTTTGGCGTTTGTCGATATAACTTGTTCAATTATGAGTATGACAGAAGTTTACAAGAGATGTTTGCATACATTTGAAAGCGAAGTATTTTGAGTGTATTTATCTCTGTTACGAGAGTGACTGCCTGTTTGAGTGCCTTGAATGGAAGACTGAATAGGCATCTTTGTGCAGTTGCCATGATAATTAACTGTTTGTGTTTTATGCAGATGGTGATTCTGATGACGGTGAGCTCTCTAATGCAGTAGGAGCTGGCGATCATAGCTTCGCCGTGTCTCCTGGTGCTGCTGAAGAAGCGCGGTCGTGGTCGACGCGAAGTCAGGAGAGGCCGTGTGAGGATTTTCAAGATAGGCGATGAGTCACGTCGGACTTTGCCTATATAAGGCCCAGTCTACCGCTGGCTCTCTCTCTTTTGGGGCCAGACGTCGACGAGGGCGAAGCTCTGCTGGTTTACGTATCGATCAAATCTTGAGTGTAATGTGCAGTGGTTACATGTTTCTCGTTATAAGTGATTTGTCATAAGAAAACTACATATACTATTTTTCTTTTTGTAAATACATACTCATATAGATAATGATAGCTCTGTCAACACAAGTCATCTGAGAGATACGACTATGATATGCATGTTAGTTATAGTTTAGGCTGACATGGCCGCGTGTAAATAATCGCAGAATATTGTTATTGGATCAGTTTATCACGCCTTCCGAAAGCCTCCCGCCTGAACATAAATTACCGTGGCCGATCAAGAAGTCACTAAATAGGCTCCGGACTCAGGTGGGTCGAAGCAAAGAACACATACGACTGTCGAGCATCTTCAAAATGGACTGTATTTGTAGAGCATCGGTCCAATCAATGGCCCAGCTAACATCGTACCCAGCCTGCACTGTCGCATGTTCATGAGAGGATCTTAGGAATGCCACAAGCTGGACAATCAGGACACGTTCTGGGCCACAAAATTTGAATGAGTTTGCCATCGAAACTAAGAAGAAGATTATTTTTATTATTATCATTATTATATCGGTGAGTGCAACTGGTCATGAGCGAGTGTTCTATTAGTTTGTTCTATTACCCCAATCGAAAGTGAACGTTATGCTTATACAATTAAGTTGAAAATCCATAAAAGAAATTTGACAGATTAGGGTAGTTGGATGTGCTGGCGTCTGTACATACTTACCCTTCACCGTTAATGTGGCTGTTACTATAGACGTTCCTGATAGTAATTTGGATATGATTTAAGTTGGCGCATGCAAATAAACTAAATATTTTTTAATTGGTTCACGTGAAGCTAGCCAGGTGGACTGGAAGGTCCTACCATTAAGCAAGCAGGATTGTGTTTAAATTTACTAGTAGTGTTTTTCATGCATCGAGCAGTTCTATTTCACCCCTTGATCATACGTGGAAGAGTACACAAACTTTCTCATTTATAAATTTAGTAGATTGTTTTGCAGAGATAGTTAGATATACACTTTCTCTCTCTCTCTTTAAATTAAGTGTTGTGCCTTGTCGGTGTAGCAGTTTCCAGGCTTCTCTATCGTAAACCTTCTCCTTGACTTCCTTGTAAGCCTCCAATTTCTCATCTTCTTTAATGCAAGCTATTAAATGAACTTTATCTAAAACGAAACTCAATATTTAAACTCAAGCAACGTCACATAAGATTATACAGTGGCACTGCGAAACACAATCTTACTGTCTACGATATAAAAACGTAGCGTCGATTGTACCCTGTATATCGCAGCTAATCGGAAATAATATTACGCTTGATGATATAACTATGTACTAGTAAAAGTCTTATTGACTTTTTTTAAATTGGCTGCGAAGCTTAAATTTAGTCGCAAATGCTTTTGTTGTGCTAATAATAAGACAGGATTAATCTAAAATCGTAGGAAAGGCAAAACTGTACATTGAATATTTTATAAAGGATAGTTGGGGCCTAATCTACAATCGGTATCGAAGCCAAAAATATAGTTTTAATATTTTTTGTTTGCCTGTATGTATGTCCGGGCTAAACTCAAAGAGAACATGGATTTACTTCAAATTTTGCATGAATATTACTAAGATGTCGCGTCAACATATAGGCTACATATTATCACGCTATCACCTACGGTGGAGGAGCTGTGATAATTTATAAAAATTAACGCAGTAAAACCGCGGGGCGCAGCCAGTAAGAAATAATCTTACTTGTAATTAACACGAGCTGAGAAAATAAATACCTCATTCCGTAAATAGAAAACACATGTTTGTTTGTGGGTGCGAAATAATATATCATCAAACTAGGTTAACAAAGTCTCTACAGAATTCTTATTTCCGGCAAATTTCCGGAAGCTGTATTTCCCAGAATCACGGATTCAAATCTACTTTATTATCCTCAACTAAATAATAGCGCAGCTATTAAGACAGTCTCGTCACCAATTCAGGTCCCCGGTTTGATTCCCGCATAGACACCGGTTGGCGTGGTTGGTAAATGCTTGCAAAAGGTCGTGGGTTTGATTCCCCTCAGGACAGATATTTATCTTAATTATCCCTTGATTTGAGTTAACTTTTTACACTACATAAATACATGCATGCATCGTAGATTATTGTTCTATCCTAATCTAATAATAATAAGTCGAAGTAGTCTAGTGGTTAGACCGCTGGATTTCGGAGTCTGTGATTTTGAGGTAAGGCACTCACCACTGACTTTTCGAATTCATGTGCGTATTAGAAATCAATTATCTCCTACCTAAACCGGCACAGCAAATGAATATACGGGTGATCAAAGAGTATTCCTTCGTATCTATGTAGCTTAATTTGAAATGTTCTCTACATAAGCTATATGTAAATAATACATGGAACACTTTGTACACTTCGAAGTTCCCACTACAAATTATGTTCACACGCTTGAAGATTATTTTAACTATTCCGAACTTTGTCCATCCTCTCAGGAACTGGTAAACCAATTAATTACAAGTAAAAGGCCAGCTTAACTGAGAAATAATTAAAGTACCATGTCTCTCGGACTCAATTAATGTAGGAAATTGAGGCGTGGCCATGTTAAAAGTTTGTGTTTGATGAAAAGTTTAATACAAGCCGAATTATTTTGTAGGTTATTCTCCCGTATGTTATATTGCCGTATAAGGCTGGTATAATTGGTCTTTATGATCCCATGCCCATGAAACGTACAGACGCCAGCACATCCAGCTACCCCAATCTGTCAAATTTATTCTCTAGATTTTCAACTTTATCACTTAAACATAAGATTCACTTTCAATTGGGGAAATTTGACAACTTGAGCTAGCTTAATGTGCTGGCGTCTGTACCTAAATCTAGACCAATAAAATTACTAGTTGTGAACTTCCTCTTTTGGTGTTTCCTTTTAATTGTAGTATAATAATTATATTATCATCACCAGCATCATTTACTTACTTACAGTGTAGGCAGTGGTTATCGTTCAATATATGGTATGTTCAACCTGCCACCAGGCCTCTGACATGGCTTAACGACTGTTGCCTAATGGCTACAACCGGGACCGACAAGTTAACGTGCCCTCCGAAGCACGGAAACAATCACCTGCGGATATTAGCATTTCTGATTCGATCTCACAGGGAAACGCCAAGTAAAGCCGTCTTCATCGCTCTTTGGGATCAATTATAACTGTCTACTTAATTTTTGACTTTGATATTTCTTCGATGGAATTGAAATAAAATAAAATAAAAAGAAATACTGAGGCAATAAGACCGAAGAGTAAACATGATGACTAGTTTAAGAAAATACTGCATATAATTAGAAAAAACCTTCCTTTCACAAGCTTAAGAACCATGTTCATTCTCACATTTAAATTTTCTTTTTTATTTGAGTGAATGAGTAAAACTCTTTGTTACAAATCGAACCTTTTCGGAACAATTTAAATTCAAAATTCTTGTGCTATTGTAAAATTTTATACGTCAATATCAGTTTACAGTTTTGCCCATTTTAATAAACCATAGTTTCTCGTTTTTCCAGCGTATTGTTGGTATATATTTAACACTCTCTAGCTAGCAAGTGAATTGTGTAAACAGGAAACTCTTGATGACTTTCGATGACTCTAGATGACTTTCGTAGAAAACACAATAACTTTTGTGTAACCAGCATAAACCAGCAAGAGCTAGGACCAAAATTATATCTTAAAAACCATAGAATTATACTACGCTCTAAGCAATTGCACACGAAAATAAACCTAATTGCTTCCACAGCAAAAGAAAAATATAAATTAAAAAATACTCATTTCAGTCCCTTATTAGGTATTCAACAACTCACAATTAGTGACCCCGCTTACAGTTTTACGGAACAACATTTTGTGCAAAGGGCATAACAGATTGCTGCTTTCGGGAGACGCTCCTTTTTTAATATTACATATTCATTCTGAACAAGCATGGGACACACTGAGACATCCCAATAATATATAAATAATATAATATTGGAATTAAAGTTTAGTCCCGGGACTAGCATACATAGTCCCGGGACTAAACTTTAATTCCAATTGACAAATAAACCAAAAAGTTGTAAAAAGTAAACCAAAGTTTAAATATAATTATTACTAAATAAATATTCATTCTGAACAAGCATGGGACACACTGAGACATCCCAATAATATATATCGGAATTAAACTTTAGTTCCGGGACTAGCACAGAACAAGTAAACCAAAAACATGCTGCAAAGTTTACTAACTAGAAAGGAAATAATGTAACATGCAATACTTAAAAATATAGACATTTTATACAGCTTAAACATTTTACCGGGATTGCATCTCTACGGTACTGCATCAATATGATATGGGCAACGAGTCTCAGCTAGTTACAATGTAACTAGTGAAGTGAACTATTGCGGAACGTTTGTGATGTACCGCCACTTCATTTAATTGTGTTGGCAGTAGGTATCTTAATTTCAAAGTTGTGGAAGTTGGCCATTAATCCTGATATAGCTTAACGCTAGTTGTCTGGTGACACCAGCTAAGATATCGGCTTAACGTGAACTCCGATACACGGAATTACTCAAAAATTAAAACAACATCTATCTCATCCCGTGGGGGACGTAGAAGTTGACCCGAGAGAATATGTACAAGAGGATAGGCAGCAGCTTCATCCTGAGAACTAGGACCATCCTAATGCGATCGCTAACCTGTCTGCTAAGCGTGGCGTTTATGGCATGTCCCCAAAGTTGATTCATAGGTTAGGCTCGTTCAACTGTGGACCTCATTCGGCTATAATGATATGTTCATAAGCCTTTTTTTTTTCTTTTTTTTTTATTGATAAGGCAGGGGGAATGCTAATGCATGCCACCCGCAAAAAGTGTCTGCGGGTGGGTATGTCGGACTCGCACCGACTAAACCTAACCTGCCGTGGACTTCTTCTGGCGCCTGATACGGGGAGCCCCGGGAACGCGGGTATGCTGCTCCGGTGCCCCCCTTTTGCGCCGTGTCCCAGATGGTCGGGACACGCACCCGGGGAGAGCTGTGGGTTGCCCTCCCCATTTGCCGACTCATGTTCATAAGCCTAAATACAAAACTGACATTGTGAAATAAATATAAAATGGCACTTAAATTCGTTTAAACTTAGAAAAAGGTTCAAACGTTCATCATCATCTTATCAGCCGAAAGACGTCCACTGCTGGACAAAGGCCTCCCCCAAAGATCTCTACAATTGCCAGTCTTGCGCTATTCGCATCCAGCAGTTTCCAGCGACCCGCACAAAATCATCGGTTCATCTTTTTCAAACGTTACAAGCCAATAATTTCAAATCCCGGGACTTAGATGAGGCACTGTCCAACTTCCCTATTTCCTATAATCGTGCATTTTTAAAGAAACAAAGGGATAGTAAGGATTAAAAGAACGTAACACAGAGCACCGCGCTCTCACTAATGACTGCAAACCATTTGTGATAAAATCTAAGCGACACATCATTGTCATACCGAGCAAACAGAATTGTTGTAGGACCATCCATTTTAACGACATATTACAAACATTTTTGAACCCTAAAGATATATAAAGTAAGGTTGAATGTTGTCTAGTATAGTTTAGCAAAATTTGTTAAATCTTTTTTTCTCCTTTTGGCGATCAAATCTAGTATTCTCTGAACGAGTAGGGTTACGTTGCTTGATGTCATTTGTTCCCTTGTATTGCTGCAAAAATATGACGACAAAACTCTACTGAATACAAATGCCAAATGTCACAATAAGAGCCAATTATGTGAAAAAGTTTGCGTTGTTTGTGAATTGAATTGTACCAGTTGCCGTTTAATATTCCATTTAGGAAGCGTAAGTTTAGGCTGTTTAGAACATTATGTTAACGAGAAAAAAATATCAAAAGAATAAAATGACCCAAATGTGGGTCCTAGGTCATCACCATGATGTACTGAACAGGATTACGACGCTATATTTATTTTTATTGTTGAATTAGCTGAGTCTGTTATAAATTATGGACTGGAAAGCTACGCTCGTAGGTACTTATAGAACATACCTCTCTGACATATTTTATTTACAGTTACGATTACTGAAAACTTTTGTTTCACAAAAAATCAAGTGGCAATACAGAGATAACTATCATAGCTTGTATGACTACTGCAAAGACTAAGCCTATAAAGTGGACTTGGCAATCATAACTCAATATAGCAAATATATGGCTAACCATAATAAGACAACGCGGCCTAAGATGTTGCGAAATTTGTTATATCTTCCAATGTTTAAATACCCTAAACTAAAAATGTGTACGGTGAAAAGGTTTAAAATTGCATTCTACCCAAAACACTGATTAAATTACCCATACCCATAGTGCAGAAGATAGAAAACATAAATAGTCGACAGGTAAGTAACATACTTTTTAAATAAAACTTAGTTAGAAGATAAGCGGCAACACCTTGTATGACGCTTCAGCCGGGGCAATCGGCGTTGCTCAATTTTGGCAAGATAAAATTTAATTCTTACCATGAACACGATAAGAAGAAGAAGGCAACACCTTAAGCGTATAATCTTACACTTTTTAAGATTTAGAGTTAAGAATTAATGTAAAATATTTGTATTACTTTGATTGAAATAAACAGATTTTTGTTTTAAATAAATAAAATACCATTCAGTCGAAAATAAATTTCTCGTCAACCAATTTGGCTACTTGAAGCAAAAACAAACAGAATGGTTTGATATAAGCTCTTATCTTTGGTTACTGAAAACAAAATGTTTTATGTCCATACCTGTATAGTTATGGACATAAAACATAACATACTTCAGAAATACAAAATCATGTATCAATACATGCTAATCATGTTTAATGGAGATAGTTATACTTAAGTGTGTGGTCCGAGTGCAATGATTGATGGCAAATAAATACGGAATCTAAGATGGAGTACAAAAGTTCAAGTAAATATTTTTCCAGAAACTCACATACTCTTGGCACGGATCTCACTTAAGATGTCTATAAAGATCATTTATCAACTTTGGGCACTGAATATTTCATTAAAATAGAAAGTTATTACCAATAGTCAGCCATAACAGTGCGCAAATATCTCGCTTGCACTTCTAGATGATTTTCATGCTATAAATTAGTAAATGTACTTTCTTAAATGTCATACATCAAGCTACTCCAATCTGTCAAATTGCTCCAATCTAAAGTGAACCTTATGCTACTATTGCTTATGCTATTTATAAAATAAATTCGACAGATTGGGATAGCAAGATGTGCTGGCGTCCGTACTTCGTCCATTCTTCGATTAATATTCAGGAAAATTATCATTAACGCCCGCACTAGGGAGTCTCTTCCCTGTATCGCGGCGTACTTTACAAAGATATAATAGACGGACACAAATTACATCCAGATTCCAAACAACTATAGCATAACACAAATAGTTGTCCGGCGCGGCAATCGATCTCGGGACACGAAGTCACGCGGCGACTGTTTTGGCCTCTGTGCCCCACGACACATATTCAGGACAACTTATAGGTATCGAAAATCGTTTCTAAATCCAATCAACCAAACGGAACTAAATACTTAAAAGTATTTAGATTAGACGGAGGATAGATAATACCTACATCCTCCGAAAGGGTGTGAGCAAGGGAAGCCTAAATTTGATCTGCCGGCGTGTATCGTTCGTAGCTTAACGCAGAGCGCCTACCCCGGATTGGTAGGTTGGGCAGGTTCGAGCCCCGCCGGATGATTAAATTTATGATTTCCCATTTTTGAGATTATATTAACGCTTTGCATTGCGATTAATGCTATAAAATTCAAAATTAGATAATACTTTGAAATTTAAATGTAATACTTACATCGCCCAATTTCAGCTATAACCTCGTTATTAAATTTTTAGAATGAATCGATATAATATCTACTATTTTGGCCCGTAAAGTTAATGGGGATTACATACATTTTGAAAAACATTGATTATTTATTGGTTGTGCCAAAATTCATGAATAATTTTTACCCAAAAATAATTTTGTTAGGAAACAAATGAAACAGCGTGCAACGGCAGTCATGCAAATGTTATAAACAACGTTATCTACAGAGAATGGTGCTCTTGCCCGAATTTGGGCTGTCGTGGCTAACAGTAGAATGTGACACATACCTATATTATAGTTGTTCCCTATCTGAGTGTAGTTTGCGTCCATATATTGCCTGATTTTAAAGTTATCCGTGATATAGGGACTTATTTCCCTAGGACGGACGTTGTCTATTTGAACGAAGAAAATAAAAACTCTACTGAGCCTAGTCTGCTCCCAAAAAGATATTATATAGAACTTCCAACACAGGCATTGCATGCTTAAAGGAAGGGTCCAATCAATACCCCTTGCAAAACAGTTTTGAAATAAACTTTTTTCTACATCTAAGGAGAAAAGACCAGTATTGGCGCACTCTCTAAGCCTAACGCAACCAGATAGAGATCAGGTGGAAGACCGACGACTGTAAGAGTTTTCTTTAAGTACATACATACATAGACTCACGCCTGTTTCCCAGAGGGGTAGGCATAGTATATAGGCAGGTAGAATTTCCATTTGTCACGATCTTTGCAAACTTCTTTTGCCTCGATTACTGTCGTTATATTCTTCATACATGCTCGCTTTCTTGAGAACGTCTTCGATTCTTTAAGTACAATATATATATCAGAATATCACCACCCCATCTCATCCCGTGGGGGCGTAGAAGTCGACCTGAGGGAATATCTACAAGATAATGGGCAGCAACTTCCTTCTGAGTACTATGACCATCTTAATGCAATCGTCAACCCGTCTGCCAATTCGAGGTGATTAAAAGTCAGCAAACAAGTGTTGCTGACCCTTCCCCCCACACCAATGAGCTCTGGCGACCTTACTCATACTCTGAAACAATGTCTTCTGTAAGGTGGAGCTACTTCCCCAATCGGGCTGCTCGTTGAGCGAATGAACGCTATGTAGGGCATAGCGTTCATTAGCTCTCTTAAAATGTTTCCCCAAGATGATTCTTGATTTATAAATCATGATGATGATGATGATTGCCTAAGCGGATGATCAAAGTAGGTAACAAAATATTTTGTTATATTAGGTCTTTACCTATGAAATTGCCGTTCTGCAGTACTGGCCATTTCAAATCAAAATAATTTTTGTTTGGCTAAGAATTCTAATTTCAAATTAATTTTATTTTAAAAACATGGATTCTTTTTTCCAAAAGTAGTCATTTCTTTATTGATTAGTGTTACATTTTCATCGCATTTCAATCTTTTTCGTCATCATGGATACGTTAAAAATTCGAGTAATTATGGAATATGAGTACCGTCGTGGCAGCAACGCGGCACAAGCGGCACGCAACATCAACGACGTTTACGGAGCTAACACTACAAACCAACGCACCACCTGTTATTGGTTTGCTCGCTTCCGTTCTGGAAATTTCGACCTGAAAAATGAACCTCGCGGTCGTCCGAAGACTTTGGTCGACAATGACGAATTAAAGGCGGTTGTGGAAGCTGATGATACACAATCTACGGCTGAATTAGCAGCAGCTTTCGACGTTAGCGTCAAAACAATATTGGTCCATTTGCGTCAAATTGGCAAGGTAAAAAAGCTTGACAAATGGGTGCCCCACGAACTCAATGATCGCCAGCGCGAAGTACGCGTCGAGACGTGCCTTGCACTGCTCAACAGACACACAAATGAAGGAATTTTGAACCGCATTGTTACCTGCGATGAAAAATGGATTCTGTTTGATAACCGCAAGCGCTCAGCAAGTTGGTTGGATCCTGGTTCAGCACCTAAACAATGCCCTAAACGAAAACTTACCCCTAGAAAAGTGATGGTCACTGTTTGGTGGTCTAGCGCCGGTGTGATTCATCACAGCTTCTTACCAAACGGGGTGAGCATTACTGCAGATGTGTACTGTGAAGAACTGAGCACAATGATGGAGAAGCTGGCGCATCTCCAACCAGCATTGGTCAATCGCTCGTCTCCGCTGCTCCTGCACGACAACGCGCGACCTCATACTGCACAGCAGACGGTCTCCAAGTTGCAAGAACTGGGGTTGGAAGCTCTCCGTCATCCGCCCTACTCACCAGACCTTGCGCCTACAGACTACTACTTTTTCCA
Organism: Pseudoips prasinana; assembly: GCA_951640165.1. NCBI lineage: Eukaryota > Metazoa > Arthropoda > Insecta > Lepidoptera > Nolidae > Pseudoips > Pseudoips prasinana. Next base: position 31,528,836 of record OX621245.1, on the reverse strand, counting down.
GAATTTGGATAACTTCTTGGCGGGAAAAAAATTCAATACCCGAGAGGCAGTACAAAATGCCTTTGAAGAATTTGTTGCCTCCCGTCCAGCTGATTTCTTTAAGAAGGGCATCAATAAACTGCCACTGCGATGGCAAAGATGCATTGATTGCATGGGTGATTACTTCGATTAATACAAATAAAAAAATTCATGAAAAAAATTCGTTTAAATTTTTTCATACAAAACGGCAATTTCATAGGTAAAGACCTATTATTAATAAAATGAAATGATTTTATAAACTGAAATTTTGGTTTATTTATATAAATAAAACTTTATTACAAATTGGAATCATATATTTGACTGGCTTCTGGTCTTAGGTACTACAAGCCAGAGGTTGTGGGTTCGAACCCTGTTCCAGGACAACCCTTTGTATGACGAGCACAAATATTTTTTTGGGTCTGGATGTATGTTAATCAGTTGTCTGGCAGCCATGTACAGGCTCTGCCTGCCTCGATACAGATAAGTTGTCCTGAGTATGTGTCATGGTGCACAGCGGCTAAGACAGGCGCTTCGCGGCTTCTTGTCCCGAGTTCGATTCCCACGCCGGACAACTATTTGTGTTATACTATAGTTGTTCGGAATCTGGATGGAATTTTTGTTCTTCTAGTCTATGTTCGTACAGTACCGTGACAGCTTGGGACCAGATAAAATTTATTTATTTTAAGAAAATTAGATATGATTATTAACTTTACTTTTCTTTCAACAAATTCAGGACATTTTTTTCAAATAAGGTAAAAGGAAATAATAATTAATTCGCTTACTTTACTTTTATACCTGTAGAGGAAATTTCTGTAAAATGTGTTTTCCTTTTTAACTGGCTTTCAAGGAAGGAGGTTATCAATTCGATTGTATAATTTTTATTCTACATCCTGATTGTCTCGTCGGTCTAGTGGTCATACTACTATAATCACCTGGGTTAAAATCCCGCTTCGGGATAAAAATTGATATTGGGAATTTATGTTAATAAAATATTAGCCCGAAATCTGAGAGTTTCCGGTACCACACCCCAGTGCCTCGGATAGCACATAAAGCCGTCGGTTCTGTACCTAACCTCTTTCCGGTCATGTCGCTAGTCATCCTTTTGGATCGTGCTAAATGCTACACTTGTGCACTATAATATGTCGCGCGCATCTGGTTAGTCTACATTGAGACTGGTTGCCGTAGCCAAATCGACCAGGAATACATTATTATTTATTACAAAGTTACATATATTGTTATGTATATGCCGATTTTTAAAAACCATGTTTATTTTAATTCCATAAGGAACACTTTTGGAAAAGTCCTCTATACATAATTTAAATCAATTGATGGAAGGAAAAGTCGATTCTATGTTTTTTAAAACATTTTTTAGTGCAAAAATTAGAGCATATAGTTAGATACTCACTGAATTTGTTTTGTTGGGTCTTCTTAGTTGGAGTTTATTACACCCGGTGTTAGGATTAAAGCGGGAAAGCCTAAAAATTTTATGAAACGTTCTTGGCACCCTGTATTCTTAAGAAAATGCGGAACTCACCCATAGAATTAAAGATGTAATATTAAAAAATACTTTGTCATGGCACAGTTTGGATTAACTTTACAAAGTAACCCACAAGAGACCGAAAGATTTTGTGTGTGCTTTGAATGTGCGGGTATGATTTATAGGGTGGGTACAAACTGGACATCATACTTCCGTATCTCAAGAGATAAAATCTGTACCGAAAATTCAGTAGCAACAAACATTTAACGTGCCTGTTGGCGTGGTTGGCAAATGCTTGTTTTTCACGCCGGAGGTCGTGGGTTAGATTCTCAACTGGGACGGATATTTGTGTGCATGAAAATGTTTGTCCTGAATCTGGGTGTTATTGTTAATGATCTTAACATAATCTCTTGACAATAACTTGATACGAGCTAGCTAAATATCATTGCTATAATAAAATAAATTTTATAAATGTTTTCATACAATGTGTACCTAAATATCTATGTTACTAGAAATAATAATGTATATATACAACTATATTACTACAAATATGTTTTGACTATTTACAAGCGCTTTTTAAAGTCTACGTGAATAAAAACCTTTTTTTATTTATTTATTTTATTTTATCTATAGGTATAAGTATGTATTTACAAAAGAAAAGTAGTATATGTTGTATATAAGTTATCTGGTTTCCATTGTAAAAGGTCTGCTTTACTGGCAAATGTGAACTTAAGCTTTTTATTTTTGTATTCCCAAAGTTGTTGTTCATTGTTACAAAAATAAAGCAAAATAGATATCAAGTTCACAAAACAAATTTGTATCAATAAACACAATACCATTGTAAAGTTAGGTTCTTATTTATGTTTTTTCTAAGCTTTTCATTTTAGTTATTCAAAGTACCCATTATTGTCATCAATGTAGGTAGATATTATCTTTTAGCTTGTACTTTTTGGTTCTTTACATTAATGTTCTTATTTAAGATTATGATTTCTTTTTTAATTTCTACAAAATTTTCTGAATTTATTATACCTATGTTCGATGGGATTGGCATCGTCATTTCATGTACGAAAATCCTGTAAAATAAATAAAGATTAAAAAAAGATAAAAAAAATTATACCTATAGTCGCTTTCCATTACCACCAAGTCAGCCGAATGACGTATACTCCCTAATAAAGATTATCACAATGGAGTTGTGTCAATCATTTGAATGCACGTGTGGAGCCGCGGCTAAGACAGTCGCCTCGCCACTTCGTGTCGCGGGTTCGAGTCCTGCGCTGAACAACAATTTGTGTGACCCATAAATAGTTGTTCTGAGTCCTGATGTAATTTGTGTCCATCTATATGTCCGTTTGTAAAGTACCCCGCGAAACGCGGATTAGATTCCCTAGTGCGGGGGTTGTCTTTTTTAAGAAAAAAAATCGCCACGCTTGGCAGACGGGATGGCGATCGCAGTATGATAGAGAGACGCTGCTGCCTGTTCTCTGGGACATATTCCCAAGTTTAAATGATCTTAACATGATTTTAAATGTTTCTGATAAATGAGTTACGTATTGAAAGCATTTCAAAAATGTTATAAATTTTAAAGTTTGGAAGGTGTTCTCGTGATTTTTCACATGCAACTTTGAACATTTCAACACAAGTAATCCACGTTTATAGAAAATAAAGCCGATAGATAACACCTGGGGCTCTACCGGCTAAGTCACCGAACATCGTTTTCGTGAATCATTTTTAACCTTTATTATGCGGAGGATGCAGGTAGAGCCCCTGCATCCTCCGCATGGGAATCCTAGATTTGATATTATGATAGTGTGTTTGTAGCTTAACGCGGAGCGCCAACTACGGATTGGTAGATGGTTTTGGTTCGAGACTTCTTTTTCTTCTTTCTTCTGAATAAAATATCTGATATAAAAGTAATAACATTGGTTTGTACCTAATTTATTGTCGAAACACCTGGACAAAGTGTACAATATCTTATTAGGAGATGGACGGGCGCGGTCCTTGAACGACACGACTCGCGATCTAATAATTGCAAATAAATAATAATTATTATTTTTTATATTTATTTTTTGACAAGTTCAAGTGCATGTTAATACCAAAGTGCTGAATGAATTTCATTATTTACTCTCGTATTTAAGGAACGATGTGATATCTCGCATGGTACGGTACTAGTACATTTAAGTAATATAACAACGAAACGCAGAGACGTTAGGTACTCTTGGTGATAACTACTAACATTTAGCGCCTTTAAGAAGCTTTGCTGTGTGGTGACAGTGGTGAATATCAGAATATCATCACCCCGTCTCATCCCATGAGGGGCGTAGGCGACCTGAGGGAATATCTACCAGAGGACGCCGCCCGTCGAATTTCCTTCTGAGTACTATGACCATCTTAATTCAATCGCCAACCCGTCTGCCAAGCGTTAGATTATGACATATCCCCCCAAGATGGTTCTTGGAGGAGGCTTTTGTCAAGCAATGCTCTTCTGAAAGAAAGGTTCTTGGATGGCGATGACTAACCGAAAGACTACTTATTGTTTCGAAGTTTTCTTTTGTATACCTAAATATAATCTAAAATAATAAGCATTCAGACAACCGATCGAGCATACATTGTGTTTGCCTACTAAATAATTACTCTAATTGGACCAAATCCCGTGTTCATGCCCGCTTGAGTATGTTTCGCCGGACCGTATCAATTGGGTCGTGTTGAAACCGGTAGTAGATGAACCCACTGAGTTTGTTTCGCTGGGTCTTCTCAGTTGGGGCGCATTGGATCCGGTGGTAGCATTAAAGCGCGACCGTCGTTATTAACACAAGGTCCGTCATAATAATAATACCTTAATATAGACAGAACCATTGACAATATGTAGTAAAAATATTAGACTTAAACTAGATAATGAAACATAATCTCTTGACAATAACTTGATAGGAGCTAGCTAAATATCATTGCTATAATAAAATAAATTTTATAAATGTTTTCATACAATCAATACAATGTGTACCTAAATATCTATGTTACTAGAAATAATAATGTATACAGCTATATTACTACAAACATGTTCTGACTATTTACAAGCGCTTTTTTAAAGTCTACGTGAATAAAAAACCTTTTTTATATATTTATTTTACATAAAAGTGTGTCAAACTTTTGCCATACAAATGACGTCTGATTACACAAAGTTGTGTGATTACGAAATTTGAATTTAGTTCCCTGAAAGTGTCGATGGCAGATATCGATTGATTGATCAATTCTGCTAGCCGTTTTAACCACCACCCCAACAAAAATACAGAAAAGACAAGAATGGTATAGAACACATGTATCTACCATCGAAATGTTCATTATCTCAGTCTATAGATGTCCACAGCTGGACAAAGCCAGATCAACAAAATTCATTGGGGACGGCCCCAATGAATTTTGTTGATCTGTTTAGGGGAATATGCCATCACCATCTTAAAATGGTGGTCATAGTACCCCGAAAGATGCAGCTCTTCCTCCTCCCCCCTCTCCCCCTTTCCACGGGATGAAATGGGGTGGTGGCCGTCACCACACAGGATCATACCAATATACCTACTCAATATTGTATTTATTACCTATAAAGAGGTATGGTAGTAGTGCTCTTATGAATAATATATATAGGTCGCGATTTATTATGAGCCTTTTTTAACATAAATGAAAACCTTTTTTATTTATTTTATTAGACGTAGCGAGGGCAGGCCTTTATTAGGTGAACAGACGATCTTTAAGGGGTCACGCGAAGCCGCTGAATGGAATAGTTGACATCTTTGGGGCAGACCTTTGTCCAGTAGCGGACATCTTTCAGCTGTTATGATGATTCTAATTAAGTTAAAATTTGAAAAACAAATTGCACCCTAGATAATCAGTTAGTACTGACCTTAATTCACTCGAACTTCAACATCAAACCCGCACACATAGACGTCTTTCCTTTCAATTTCCTAGGTTCGCTTTAATTAAAAGAAATGTAGGTATCCTCATTAGTAGGCTTACGATTTCTGTCTTTGCCGTACTTATCTAAGCTAAAGACTAAGAACTACGTAGCTTATTTACCTACTTATACAACTATAACGATTGATACTCTTTTAGTGGATTTATGTCTATTAAGACACCATATTCTACAAGAAACTAATATCAGGCTAATACGTTTACGAAGTCTAGAGATCGTACTTGTTTGAAATTCGACCATTAAGCTCATTTATTTGGCGGTCACCGTAGCCTAGTTGGTAGTGGTCCTGCCTGCGAAGCTGGTGGTCCTGGGTTCGAATCCCGGTAAGTGCAAATATTTGTGTGATGAGCACGAATATTTGTTTCTGAGTCATGGATGTTTTCTATGTATATAAGTATTTATCTATTTATAAAAGTATGTATATCGTCGCCTGGTACCCATAGTACAAGCTTTGCTTAGTTTGGGGCTAGGATGATCTGTGACATTGTCCCTAGATATTATTATATTGTCAAAGTCTATAGACATTTAAAACATTTGACGGGCCTGTCGACGTGGTTAAAAAATGCTTGCTTTTCACGCCGGAGGTCGTGGGTTTAATTCCCTTTATCACATAAGCATAAGGTTCACTTTCAATTGGGGAAATTTGAGAGATTGGGGTAGTTTGACGTGCTGGCGTCTGTACTTTGTATTTCGCTAATTCTAAATACAAAACTAAACTGTGTAAAATTGTGGAGCATTTAACAAAATTTAGTTTGTACAGACGCCAGCAATCTGTCGAATTTCCCTAATTGAAAATGAACCTTATGCTTACGTGATAAAGTTGAAAATCTATAAAAGAAATTTGACAGATTGGGGTACCTGGATGTAATGGCGTCTACATCTGTATGTCATCCAAATTACCAGTCCACTGTTGAACAAAAGCCTCCCCAAAGAATTGGGGGATATGCCGTAAACTGTATTTATATTAAGTCAATGTATCTTGTTTTTATGATGCAACGAAGTATGTTCTACTCTTTGCAACACATGGCTATCATTTAGAATCCTGTCAGTTTGTAACAAAATTCCAAACCAAAATTTCAAAGGTATTTCACCATTGATTTTGGAGTTTTCATCGCATTCGATTTAATGACAGTTTGACTATTTACAAACACTTTTAATGGATCTTAATTTTCGTATTCCATATATAGACTACTTAAAAAATAGTAAAACGAATTTAATAATAGCATAGTTAAATGCTGTCTACATTTAACCTATATACTATTTTTAAAAATGTAGAAATATAAATAAAATTACAATTACCAATTATAAAAATAAGTCTGGACAATTTAGGTGCAGAATTTTTTTAGCACGAACGATTTTTAATGATCTACCATTTGAAGAAAATGAGTGTCAATGTCAAAGTCACATTTCGCCCAACACGGGATTTGAACCCAGGATCTGTAAATATGGTCAGTGTAAATGTAACTAATCATTTTCATACAAATTAACGCCTGAATACATGTTTATGTTGCAGTGTGGTTGTGGTGCATGTGAAGCAAGCCTTAATGATTTTATATAACTAATAAATGAAATCGTTGTTAATATTAAAAACTATGATTTAATAAATATTCAAAAATGAATAATTGAAAGCGCCATCTGTTGAAATTGTCCGATCTAAGTGTTGTCATTCCAACCGTTGTTAGTGTAGGTTTCGGTAAGATGATGTTAAAGCGTTTTAAAAAGCGTTAAGAGGCCTATTACAGTCCACTAGCGCCGCCAATCGAAAAAATGTCATAACTCGTAAATAGAATCAAAAATACAAAATATGTTCTATTATTACTGTGGAAAAGGCAATAACGTAATTGTATAACACCTTATCAACACTTGAAATATAGCTGTTTAGCTAAATCGTGCATTCAAAACATAAACGGCCGTTTTTGTTACAAATGCACGATTTAGCTAAACAGCTATATTTCAAGTGTTGACAATGTGTTATAAAATTACGTTATTGCCTTTTCTACAGTAATATTAGACCACATTTTGTATTTTTTATACTATTTACGAGTTATGACATTTTTTCGATTGGCGGCGCTAGTGGACTGTAAAAGGCCCCTTAAGAAATATCAAATGGATTGTATAAATTCGAAGTGTTAGTACCACGGTGCGGTGGCGGAGCGGTTAACGCACATGGGGCCGGATACCCCGTGGTCGTGACTTCGAATCCCACCCGCACTCTTTTTTTTTTTGTTATATCAGAGGGCGACAAACGAGCAAGCGGGTCACCTGATGGTAAGTGATCACCGCCGCCCATGTACACTCGCAACACCAAAGGTGTCGCGGGTGCGTTGCCGGCCTTTAACACTCTTATTTAAAATAATTCCTTGATCCGCCGCTTAACCATGTCTCAGCTAAACCCTGCTCAACCACTTAAACCCCGCTCAACTATTTCTTTATTTAAAAACCCTAATTAAAGGTTTCTCAGCTAAGTAACGTCATTTTATTTTACACTGTCAACATTTCTGAGACTGGTATAGAGCTTGACCAAAATTAATCGACTAAATCGGATTATGTATCAAAACTTTATGATTTTTGCTCTATGGTAGACATGGAATAATAGATTTATGATTGTAACAGTGCATTTTCAAGGACTATTGATTTTCTTCGGTGGATTTTGAAGTTTGTGATAAGATATCAACTGGAATTCAGTATTTATTTAAAAATTAAAACGGTTAGTAACTTCTGTTGTGTTTATTATTAAGGATTGTCTTCTGTAAGGTGGAGGTACTTCCCCACCTCTCTTTAAATTTACACAACTCACTTTAAGGATGTCTGAATAACTATATGAATTTTCAATGGTAAATCACTGAAGGTGTTAATAATGGAATGAAACAACATGGTTCTATGTACGTATATTGTTCATTCACTTCAGTGAACTGTAGTGAGCAACGGCAACCAACCTCCAACAGCTCACTAATAGATGTTTGGAGTAGCAAAGCAAACTTAATCTTGTAAATCGCTTGATCTCGTAAAGTGCTGTGGCATGGCTACAAGGTAGGTACTACGGCATCAATCTTATTACTCACATATTTGTTTTACTTCTTACCTTTTTTCTCTTTTTACCTGCATGTGGAAGAGTGGGGCTTCCTTACACAGGCAATGTAATGCCTAAAATGAATGCTGAACTAAATGATTCATTAGTTAAGGTATAATAAACAGATCATTACAAAAAATTATGATATAATAATATTTACAATATATACCACATACCATCAGGTAGCCCACCTGATAGTATTTGCCAACTTAGTTATATAAAATATATATATATATATATTGTATATAGTCCTCCTTATCGATTTCGATAACGGCGACCCTTCGAAATCACCTTCTTTGGTGTGCCCTTAGATGGCTAGCTAGACCAAACTTAGTTTTAAATACTCGGTCACAACTAGGACAATAAAGTTGGCCTGCCATGTTGTATGTATACGTATAGGTGGGCTTAGGCTTCTCTTTGCGTACTTGGCGTTGCTCAGTTAACGATTTGTGGCGCTTTTCTTCGAAACAACTTACGCATTTGAGAATAGTAGAGCGCCAAGACGACCTGTGTAAAGCGAGCCTCTCCCAACCTGAAGGGTCAATAGCACAAGCGTTCAGATGCCTCTTGAGTACATCCTTATAGCGGAGATGTTGACCACCTTGTTTCCGCTTACCTTCTGCCATCTCAGAGTAAAATACTGCTTTGTGTAAACGGTGGTCTTTCATGCGGAGGACGTGACCACACCACCTGAGCTGACGCTGCATGAGCAGGGCTTCCATGCCATACATGTGAGAACGATGCAAGACTTTAAGTACTAATATGTATATAAAAAGCCTAAGTCAAAAGTAATCTAAAAAGTCATCCTTGGGCTTCGAAAAAAATATCGTAATCGCTGCTTTTGAGCATCGTACCCAGAATGCTGGCAACATTGTCACGCCATTTACTTCTATCTTTATTCTCTTATTTTGAAATACTTGCATTATTTAATCTGTAGATACTTACCTGCATTTAGAAGAGTGGGTCTTTATAATACAGGCAATTAAATGCCTAAACAATATAGTAATTAGGTAAAGTTCAGTTAATGAAAATAAAAACTATTTTATTACTAACAGTGCCCACGGACTTCGTTCCGCGTTATAAATATTTTTCTCCCTGCCCGTTTGTCCCGCGTAATATTTCGGGTTTAAAGTTCGGGATAAATAAAAATTATGACGATGAATCATAGCCTATGACACTCCACAATAACGTAGCTTTCTATTGGTGAAATAATTTTGAAAATTCGGTCCAGTAGATCCAGAGACTCACAAACGTTAACTCGTTATAATATTAGATTATATTAGATTCGAGATTAGATTAATTATTATTTTATCTTAACGTTCAGATACACATAGAACCGTAACATAAAATTTACTGATTAAAATATCTCATGTTGGTTAATTTTTCTCTATATTTCCATAGCAAAAAGGCAAATAAATAGGTTTTTAATACAAAAGAAGTGGTATTAAAACATCTGTCATTTATAATATTTTACTTTTTATTTCTATAACTTGATGAGACTTTACCCGCATCTTGCCTATTACGGCGAAGGTACAATTGTTAATGATCCATTATGCCAGGACCCAGAGGAGGCCAGGACAGTGTGATTCTTTACTCAAACGGCAGTCCAAATGGGAAAACTCCATTCAAAAAAGACATGCAACAAGAATAAGGTAGTAGTGCTCCTGCCTACGAAGCTGATGGTCCTGGGTTCGAATCCCGGTAAGTGCAATTATTTGTGTGATGAGCACGAATATTTGTTTCTGAGTCATGGATGTTTTCTATGTATTTAAGTATTTATCTATCTATATAAGTATGTATATCGTCGCCTGGTACCCATAGTAGAAGCTTAGCTTAGTTTGGGGCTAGGATAATCTGTGTGAAATTGTCCCTAGATATTATTATTATTATAAGGTCACAAACAAGAAATACAATTCAACTTACCATATTTAACAGCGATAGATTGAAAAGTTAGGTAGGATAGTCATGGCTCTATGACATATATTTGAAAAAAAAACCAAAAATAAAACAAACTAAAACTTGGCGAACTAAGGCAAAACTTCTGAAACGGGAAACGTAATTAATTACGACGGGAAATAAGAGGCAGGTTTAGAGGAACTTCTTTTTACTGAATATTTGAATTACATTAGGCGTTCTCGACAATGTTGATGCAGGAAACTTTTGTTGGTAAATATTTAGGCGTCGTTGAATGTCAATTTGAAAGGAGCCTTATTTACAAAAGAATTAAAACCAAAATTGTAGAATATTAGTTTCAAAAGTACGTAAAGATTACTTGTCCATCAGTAGGTGTTTTAAACTTTGCGTTGCTTATGCCGTCGGAGTTTGGTGTTAAAATAGTTATTAATTACTTACTAAAATATGTTACTGGCTTCAACTCTTATTTGACAATCTGTATTACAGGTATATTATATATAAATAATAAATAAATGAATAAAAATCATTTACATCACATTGGTATCCACAACAAGTGTTAATAAATTCACTTTTGAATTTTAACAAAAATGGGTGAGGTCGCCTGATCCCCGGAGGATCCCAAGGTCGGAGAAAGCTACGTTCAGCCAGTGTCCTTGAGACGGTGTTGAAACTGAGGCAAATACAACGCAAAGGAGGCACATCTTTGGCTCGTAATGACCGGGAACCTGCTGATTTTCGCTATATATATTTTTTTCATTTATTTATATACATTTTTTTAAACTAATTAATTGCTAAAACCGCAACTAATACAGTATTTCGCTTTAGGCTGTGTTTCGGCAAAAATAAAAAATAATAACCAGCATGAACAATTCTAATACCTACTAATACCACAAGAGTTAAAGTGTACTTTTCCTTGAATTACTCTTAACTGAAAGTACCATGATTTCAAATACTATTAAATTTATACGTTGTTAGTAATACAGTGGAAATGAGAGCTCTGAGAAGTATGTGTGGTGTGACTTTGAGAGACAGAATTCGAAATACTGATGTAAGAGAGCGTTGTGGTATGAAAGAAGATGTAGTCACAAAGATTGAAAAAGGAATGCTGAGATGGTTTGGCCATTTAGAAAGGATGAATGAAATAAGATTGACCAAAGAAGTATACCTGGCCTGTGTGAATGGAACAACTGGAAGGAGAAGACCTCGTCGAACATTCTCTGACCAAATCGGAGACGTTCTCAAGAAAGGGCAGGTCAGAAGTGCCCTAAACCGGCGAGCATGTATGAAGAATATAATGACAGTAATCGAGGCAAAAGACGTGTGCAAAGATCGTGACAAATGGAAATCCGTTGTCTCTGCCTACCTCTCTGGGAAACAGGCGTGAGTCTATGTATGTATGTTAGTATTACAACAATAATACACGCCTATTGGCCAAGTTTCGGTTATGGTCGCCAGTCTCAATGGAAACTAGCCATAAAACTCGGGACATATTATAGTACATATGTTTGCGCGTAACACTGGAGCACTCACTATTCTCTCACATTTGTGACCTAACTGGAGTTAGCCAACACGACTGGAAAGAGATCAGGAGCAATACCGGGAGCTTAAGTGATCTCCATGGCTTGGCATGGTGGTGTACCAAATTTCATACTCCCATACTGTAAATTTTTCCATACAGAAAATCCTTAATATTACTTTGAATTCAGGACCTTATAATTTGCAGTTGATTACTTCACCACTATATATACCAATGGAACAGACACAATATCTTGCACAATATTCTGGTACAGATGCACATATATCGTTGCAACTGGACTACCGAGATAAATCTTCGCATTGTGTGCGTCGATATTCCTTATCTACAGAACGTTAGTGAATGATTGATTGTAAATAAACAGGTAACATCGAGTGAAATATCTACCTGATACACTATCTTGCTCTCCATGCATACGTGTGAAAAGGAAAACAATACCCACATCAACCAAATCTAGGTTTATATTTTCCTATTTTCTATTCCAAAACTGAAATCTTTTTATTCACCAATTGACTATGCTTAGGGTATGTCTCGCCATTTTATTTCATTTTCTCAATTCGCCGAATTGTTTCGGCAGTTGAAATTTGATTCGATCGGACAAGCATTGTGCGGGGCCGGTTGTTAAGCTAAATTCGCATCGCGTGGAAATTTTGTTAAAATTTACTTTTGTATTTAATTTTGTTTTTAATCGTATATGAGATAAGTTAAGAAAACTCAAATGTTTCCAAATTCAGTCATGTAAAATAAATAAAAGAAGAGCTGATTCTTGGCATTCCATGGGTTCACCGTGCGGAAACCGGGATTATCGCGTGATAGAGGAGGGAATTTGACGGTCACCATAGCCTAGTTGGTAGTGCTCCTGCCTACGAAGCTGGTGGTCCTGGGTTCGAATCCCGGTAAGTGCAAATATTTATGTGATGAGCACGAATATTTGTTTCATGGTCATGGATGTTTTCTATGTATTTAAGTATTTATCTATCTATATAACTATGTATCGCCGCCTGGTACCCATAGTACAAGCTTTGCTTAGTTTGATAGGCTAGGATGATATGTGTGACATTGTCCCCAGATATTATTATTATATTAATACTCGACAGAGTCTGCGACTTGCGACTCAGACGTACGTTTAAAACACTCACCTTCTCTGTCTTTCAATGCCCCTCCCAAATTCACATATTAAAATGTTTCAATTACCTAAGCAACATTGACGTATGTATAAAATACAAATAAAATTAAATATTACAATAATTACTTAATCCGCGTTGTTCTGGGGTGTGTGGATGTGGATGAAAATATGCTTAGAATATTTATACTGGACATATTTTTTATAAATAAATACCTCTATATAAATAAAAAAAAAACTTGTGTGTACTTATGTACACGCGTTAGAAGTTATACTTCTTAATATACAACTTGAACATAGTTATCAATTTTCATACCACCTAGAACTAACGTCATGCTGTTATTTTTACGATGCGCGCACACGATGCGTGCGCATCGTAAAAATTCACTCTCATACCACCTAGAACTAACTTCATGCTGTTAAATTTTTTGGTGTCGGTGTGCGCGCGCATCGTAAAAATTCACTCTCATCATTTTTCTCCATCGCGCCAAAAGAAGTATAACTTCAAAAACCGGCCAAGTTCGAGTCGGACTCGCGCAAGAAGGGTTCCGTACCATTATCTATAAAAACGAGCAAATTCAAATTTGTTGTATGGGAGCCTACCCTTAAATATTTATTTTATTTTTTAGTATTTGTTGTTATAGCGGCAAACAGAAATACATCATCTGTGAAAATTTCACCTGTCTAACTTTCACCGTTCATGAGATACAGCCTGGTCACAGATGGACAGACAGACACACAGCGAAGTCTTAGTAATAGAGTCCCGTTTTACCTTTAAGGTACGGAACCCTAAAAAAGTAAGACAAGCTACAGGGTAAAGAGAGCATATGAAACGGTAGAGGCAAATAATTTGAAAAATCGACATACGTGTTTTCGAGTTGTGGCCTTGAACGCGTAAACCACCCACTAGACGCAATAATAATGTTGATACCTATACCCGCCTTATGTCTGAAACAATACACGAAATTCGTAGCAGCCCAATATTGAGTGTTCTCGTTCTGAAATAATCTACTTACTTCAAGTGACTTTCAAACAACCTTTTGAGTAATGTAAGTCCTACTTTGCACACAGATTTGCTTTAACGCTGTTATTTATTGGAATGTTTTTTATTGAAGATTGAAATGACAAATACACGTTATTGTTTTTGAAATTGCTTAATGTGGCTTGACGTAGGAGTTGACTGGTATAGAAATCGTCTCGTAAGGAAAAAGCGTTATGCCCTCGATCCAACTTTCTTGATCTATTATATACGAATGTAAGTCTGTGATTGTCGAATTTCTTCTATAGCACATTGTTTTTATTTATTTATTTAGGACAACCAGTAACTGTTACATTATTGCTAGTCTAAATACAACACTTAAAAATTAAAATCAAATGCATAGTTTATTAAGGTGTCACAACATGCACAGATTCATGACACTCGTGACATAAGTAAAAAAACAAACAATATACAACAACTAAAACTAAATATAAAATGAAAAATACTATAGCTAAAATAAAATTTAAATTTAGGAAACAAAATTAACATAAAAAACGAAACATAAAATATAAAACAAAGAGTAAAAAGTGAATATTAATGATAAAACAATTAAAATTACTTGATAATATCAAAACATATTTTTTTATATTAAAGTCGACAGCCAAGGACCCAAAAAAATACAAGATCAAACTTAAAATAATTTATTACTTATAAAGTAATTACCATAAAATTATATGAACTAAGTTAATTAGGTGACGACCGTTCGATGGTTGAGTAGGAAGTGCCCGGTCCCACGGAGCCGAGGAGCGGGCTTCGGGTGTCCGGTACAGCGGTGGTCACGTTGCTTTCCGGCTATGCTGATTAAGCGCCTTCGTGTGACTCGCTGTTGCGAAGTGTAACAATGGGGTAAATGCTAGTCAGCGGTTATAGTGTGCTATGCATATGTAACACCTCCCCCCGTAGATCAGCAAGTATTTTGCAACCTTGTGGGCTATGGTTGCCGAAATATTGCTGTGTCCAATTCTTATCTCGCTGGGATTAATTTTATCTTTTTCTTCGATCTCTGTATAAATGGTTGGGGTTTCAGTTTTAATTATTTCTCGGTACAGGTTCTTTTGGCATCGTCGGTAGATAATTGCAATAGAGAGTGCACCTGCGCCTGTTAAAACCACGTATAAGGGTATAGTAGTGTGGTATAGAGTTGTGTCTCTGACTTCATCCATTGTAGGTGGAACTCGTAGAGATATTTTGGTGTTGATGCTGTGCAGATTCTGAAGGTCGATGGAGTCTAATGTAATGGGTATAAGACTCATACTTTCTGATGCTTCTAAGTTGGCTGGTTGGATAATCTCCAATGCGTATCCTTTTACGCGATCATTTGTATTAGCTATTGTGAACTCGGGCGTCTTTATGTAACAGTTGTACGGAACTATAACCAAAAAACTTCCTTCCAATGTTTTATATTGTTCTTGTCCACAGTAGATCTTCACCTTGGTTGGATTAGGGAAACTCAACGTGTAGTGCTTCTCATCAAGCTGTTCTACAGTTTCTCTTTTTAGAAAAACAGAATTGAGTTGACAGGACGAGATGAGCAATTGCCTTGTAATAAGATGTTGGATACAATCAGATTTGACTCGATGCTGGTAAATTGGCGTTACTTCACAGAGGTATAAAGAGTTCAGCTTCGGGCATTCAGCCTCCATGTACATAGAGTCAATACTAGAAATCGCAACATAAAGTAAGGTAGGGATAAGAATTTGGTGATTTTTATTAGGTACAATGGATAGTTTGTAAAGGTCGTAGGGTATAGGAAAAGCAATCGGCACCTTGAAAACTATTATTATCTCATTATTTGAGTAATAATATCCTAGCTTAATAATATCGTAATAATACCTAATCTCTATATCAAGAATTTCTTTACTTGATATAAAGTTCTGAGTTTACTTAGCATATTTTTTAATTCAGAAATACTAACTACCGAATGAGTCATGCTCGATGCACGAATAAATGCTAATGTATTTTCTAGCCTATAAAACTCTACCTCTAACTTATCTATATTATCGCTTAATATTAATAGGAATTGGGCAATATGGGCGTAATTAACCAAATCAGTTTGGGTGTTATTAACAATTTGATTTAAAAGTTTACTTATTTTATTCTGATTTGAAGTTATATTGGCTAATAATTTGGTATCATGCAACATCCATTCTTTAGATAAGCTAATATGCTGAGTAACTTGAGACTCTAATTTATGCTCGTTACTACGAAGAACTTTTATTGCATTCTCGTACTTAATAGCATCAGTATAATCCAAGTTCCCCGATATGCTTTTAATTATGGAGCCAAGTCCGTCGATGAGTCCTCTTTTATTACGAATATGTTCGAATGATTGGAGACTATCATATATTTTATTTAATTTTAAACTGAGATATTCTAAATGTGGTTCGTACAAAAATTGTGTGGCGTTATTAATCTTAGGACGAAATTGAGATAGCTGGTCTTTAACTTGCCCAATTTGAGATTTGCTATGCCCAATTCAATATTGCTAAGACTTATATAACTAAGAAAATAATGATAATAGGAAATAATTCGGGTGTTTCCCAATTTAAACGGAAGCAACCCAGGGCCATCGCCTAACGGGTCAATCGTTACTTCTTGTCCTCGAGTCAATCGGAATAGCACCAACAGTAGTAACAATACGGGATATTTGGAAGAAACGCGGTCCGATGTCCCGACTTAAAAGAAGCCCTCTTTTAAGTCGGGACATCGGACCGCGTTTCTTGCGCGTATAAATATGAATAGGCAGGTCAGCTAGGACCGTGTCTTGGGTATATCTAGGGGCCAAGTTTTGTCTACTCGCTGTAGGGTTTCGGACAAATACCTGCTGGTCGGGGACGTATTCATAGTCATGGTAGTCAAAGTCATTAAAGTTTACCTCACACGTTTTAAAATAATTTGAGGGCGGCGGGTTTCCTGATCTAGTCCAGTCATTGGGTGTACGATTCGGTATAAACTTGGGAACATAGTGACTCACGCCACTCATAGGTTGCGGGACGTTATTTGTCATGGGTTTCTGCTGTATTTTAAATACATTACTTTGGGGTCTGTAGTTGGGCGGTGGCGCACCAAATATTTGCCGAGTCCTTGAAGGTCCACGAAAATGGGGTGCATTATATCTAGCAAAGGGTTGCGGTGCGTAGGGCACATACATTTTAGAATGGCCAGGCTGAGGGCCAGGGTAAGGGCCAGGCTGAGCAGGCCTATTAAAAGTTTTAAATGGTGGTACGTTAAATGGTCGCATGGGCGGCATAAAAAAAGATGGCGGCATGGTGCCAGAATTAAATCTAGGACTAACCTGGTGATGAGGCGACAGCTTCGTTTCAGGGACATACTCGTTGCGTTGCTGTAAGTACAAGATGTTCATCTCTTCGTGAACGAACTCTAATGCCTTTTCTATCGTCTCAGGGCGCATGCAACGGATGCGGGAACCCAACGGTTCGCGTAAGCCGCGTAGATAGGCTTGGAGTGTTAACTTTTTATATAGATCTTTTTTAGATTTTTCGATTTCCGCTACCGTTTCATGCAGACTGATATAGGTCATAATAGTGCTAAACAAATTTTGGCAGGTTTCATAATATTCCTGCGGTGTCATGGCACCTTGTGATAACAGCGCTAAATCGTTATATAGAGAGGTCTCATCGCGCTGGTCCGCAAAATTGTTAACCAGGGCAGCTTTAATACCGGCCCAGTTATAGGGAATACCGTTCGTATTTATAGTACGAGATGCTTGTCCAACAATTTTATTTAAAATTCCATTCAATAAAGCCAAGTTACTCAGACCATACTCGGGTTCGTCTTTCATATACGCTGCGACCATCTGATCGCATAATTTTACAAATCGCATGAGAACGTTTACGTTCCCATCAAATTCGGGAAGTAGCCGTAGGGCTTTATAAATGTGGTCGACTAATGAATCTGCCATCGTCAAACTCTTATTACGTTCAGGAAATAAATTTATTAAATCTAGGTTTCTATTTAAATCTAACAGATAGTTTCTACTATGCCTATATTCTACTCTAGGGGACCGAGATTGCCTTGGATGGAAAATCTTGGTAAATTAAAGGAAACACTTAAAATATAAAGGAGAGCGACTCTAGTATGAATCTAAAGTACTCACATTCGTAGATCTTGTATCTTTGGTGTATCAATGTCCGGATACTCCGCTGGCTGCGACGACCGTAGGTTCTGGATAGCTGCTCGTGTCCTGCTTGATGCACTGACTCTATTTTTACTATCCGTTAGACTGCGCCAGATATTAAAGTCGACAGCCAAGGACCCAAAAAAATACAAGATCAAACTTAAAATAATTTATTACTTATAAAGTAATTACAATAAAATTATATGAACTAAGTTAATTAGGTGACGACCGTTCGATGGTTGAGTAGGAAGACCGGGCACTTCCTACTCAACCATCGAACGGTCGTCACCTAATTAACCGAGGAGCCGAGGAGCGGGCTTCGGGTGTCCGGTACAGCGGTGGTCACGTTGCTTTCCGGCTATGCTGATTAAGCGCCTTCGTGTGAGTCGCTGTTGCGAAGTGTAACAATGGGGTAAATGCTAGTCAGCGGTTATAGTGTGCTATGCATATGTAACAATCTGTTATTGAAAATGTCGACTTCTCCGCAGATATCGTTATATAATTTGGGTAGTCGACATATGGCAGAGAACTGCTTCAAATTCGTTCTGGCAAGTGGCTGGTGCAACAGTCCAGCAGCTACGAGGGCACGTCTAGGCACACGGTGTGGGACACGAACTCTAATCGATTGTAGTATAGGTGGACAGTCGAAATGGTTTCTCAATATTTTGTAGAGGAATATCATATCCTGTACCTGTCTACGAATCGTCAGTTTATGCATACCAAAGTGCTTTAATTGATCGTTGTATGAGGACAACTGTCTATGTTGACCACAAGAAAACACAAGATGTTTTAAAAAGCGTTTCTGAATACGTTTTATTCTAAGCTTATGAACATTGTATTGTGGGGACCAGACAACGCAGCAATACTCTAAGTTACTCCGAACATACGTATTATAAATAGCTTTCTTTGTAGCTGGGTTACGGATTTTTTTGCCATTTCTCATAATAAAGCCTAACATTTTAGATGATTTTGTGACTATATGATCTATGTGGGGCGAAAATGTTAATTTGTTATCAAAGATAACGCCTAAGTCTCTTAATTCTGTTTTTTCTTGTAGAACTACCCCATTGATGAGATATTGAGCCTTGATAACCTTGTGATTACGAGTGAATGTAATAGAGAAGCATTTATCTGTATTCAAGGGCATTTTGTTGGTATCACACCACTTAGTTATGACATCTAAGTCGTTTTGGAGTAGTTCACTGTCCGAAGAGTTTTTTATAGTTCTACAAAGTTTCAAGTCATCGGAAAATAGGAAAATGTTGCTATGTTTAATGCAAGAAATTATATCATTTATAAATATGTTAAAAAGCCACGGACCTAAATGAGAGCCTTGTGGAATTCCAGATAAAACTTTGTATGGCTTCGATTTGAAGCCTTTTACCGTTACATATTGTATTCTGTTCGATAAATATGATTCAAATAAGTTTAAAAGGAGCCCGCATATACCATATGACTCAAGTTTCCTTAACATCACTTTATGCCATACTTTATCAAACGCTTTAGCGAATTCCATGTAAATAGCATTAATTTGAGCGCTAGAGTCAACCGCTTTTACCAATTCGTTATGATAATCAACTAGATTTGTACTTGTACAACGGGATTGGATAAACCCATGTTGTTCATCTATTAAGATCTGTTTGGTGTGGTTTTTAAGATAAAGATGTATAAGTGCTTCAAAAGATTTCGCAAAAACGGATAGTATCGATATGGGTCTATAATTTGAAATATTATCTTTGTTTCCACTTTTATGAACAGGAACAACTTTGGCTACTTTCCATATTGTCGGAAATATGCCAGTAGATAAAGACTTATTCATAATAAAAAACAGGGGATAACTTAAACTTAAAGCGCATTTTGTAATAAAATATGCGGAAATGTCATCTGGTCCTGCTCCTTTATAAATATTGAGTCCTTTTAAGTGCTTAATGATACTGCTATGGGTAATATATAATTCGCCTAAACTATTTATGTTTAAACCGGTGTCAGTTGGTGCAACCACTTGATGTGAAGTATTGGTAAAAGTTGATGAAAAGTAAGACGCAAATAATTCAGATATTCCTGTTCCGTCACAATCACTTGTGTCATTCAAGGACATAGTGTGGGGTATTTGAACAACATTGCTGCGTTTGTCTTTCAGATACGTATAAAAGTGTTTTGGATTTTTGTTTATGTTTTCTTCAGTTCTTGTAAGATAATTGTTGTTACAAATTTTGGATAGCTTTTTACATCTTTTATTTAATAATTGTAGCGATATTTCATCGAGGGGATTTTTGAATACTTTAAACTTATGTAATAATTTGTTCCCTTCCTTGGTTAACGTGATTAATGCCTTGTTGAACCATGGTGGATGTTTACCTTTGGTAATTTTAGTTTTAGGCACATATTTATCAATCAGTTTATTTAAGATAGTGTAGAATAATAGTAACATTTCTTCTACGTTATTGCATTGTGAAAAGTCACTATACCAATCTACTAGATCTAATTCAGAATTAATTTTTCCGTATTCAGCTTTATAAAAGTTGTGGCGTAAAGTTTTGTTACATTTTAATGGTGTTCTATTGCTGCAATCTATTACTATTTCTAAAGGAGGGTAGTGTGGATCTATATTTACTAAGGCATTTGTGGATGCTGTAACTGTTGCTCCCACCATATTGCTCAGTACTAAATCTAAAATGTTGTCTTTACTATTTTTTACAATATTATACTGTATGAGGTTATTAACTGCTACAAAGTCAATTAGCAGTTGGCCTATAGATGATCCTCTCTTTAATACAGGGTTGTAATTGTTGTTGGAACACACAGGCCATGTTATACAATTTATATTGAAGTCCCCCACAAGACAGACATTATCCATGTTTTCCATTGAGTGATTAAATTTATCTATAAAGTGGTCGAGAATATTAAAATTTACATTAACTGGAGGGGGAAGGTATACAGCGCAAAAATGAACATATTTTTGTGGTCTTATTTCAACCTTTACATATTCATTTATGGAGATTGTTGTCTACTAACATATTTATATTCTAATATTTTGTTATGTTTTTAGTCAAGGGTAGTTTTAATTTCCCAGCTTTATTTTTATTAAATAAAAAAAGGGTATGAAATTTTCTTTAGTTTTTGGGAATATTCAATTAATTTTTTTAGAGTACAAGAAGCCATGTGCAATATAAAACAAGTATAAATATTTTCCTGTCTACCTGCCGTTACCACCGTGGTAACGGCAGGTGGGTGCTCGCTCGCTTTACTCACTCGACTCGTACATTGTATTGTCGCTTTTCTAACCTAATCTACTTTTCAAGTAGCGATTTACATATTCGGTTAATTATGCCCGGATAAATTTGATGTGCAATCAGTATATTTCATATAAAAATGATTTAATTGACGAATATTCATGGGTGAAAAGTTCTTAGATGTGCATTTAAAAATATCCCGTTAAAAAATTCTAAGTCCTGTAACCCTAACTTTTGGAACTCAAACAGTGATGTTTGATTTCATTAAGTTTGTTTGCATTTGTTTGCTCAAAAATGCACAAACACCCTTCTGAGATTACCATTTAAAAGATTCTACAACGATTTCCTTTACATATACTTACCAACTATCTTTTGGGGTCGTTAAGCTTTTGATCTTAGGAAGTTAAAAGAATTTACAGATGACGGTAGCCTGAATCCCATTTTATGTAAAATATGGTGGATTTTTTCAATCACATTTGAAGCTTGATTTATCATTATATATTAGGTATCATAACTATATTCTCTAGTATCGCCAACATAAAAGATTAAGATTCTGCTATAGATAAATGGCAAACTAGTCTCAATTTATTTCCTCGTTGTTAACACATACATTTTAGATAAAAATCTAATTTTAAAGTTCCAATACTTTGCTTCCAACTAAGACCAAAAAAGTTGTACCTGCAATATTAAAATAATGCTTGGTTGAACTAACTTGATGACCTTATTGAATAAATAAAACAAAGTTGGTAGCACTGTAAAACTAAATACAAAGAGAAAGGCGTACGTGTTGCCTCAACTCGGCTGCACGCCTTGTTGACGCGACACGTTCCCGGAATGCTGCCTTATATTTTGCTCAAGAAATAAGTATCGCCATGCAGGGTGGTAATGCTGCCAGTATTCTAGGAACATTACCAATACAAGAAAATGTAGAATACCTTTAACCTTCTAGTGAGTCACAAATGTGCTACACAAATTACATACATAAGACAATACGTTTCTTAAAAATTATATATAGAACAGAATAAAAGAATACGGTTTAAAAGAAAGAAACAAAAAATTAAATAAATGATAATTAAAATAAAATCAACATAAAATAAAAAAAAATCATACTGCTCCGATTTGCTGTCAATATACCGTAACCTATTGCAAATATACTTCGGTCAATAGCTAATAATTTTAATATTGCATTACCGTATATACTTTACCATTAAAAGGATAATAGTCACCGACTCTGATTTGGGTACTTATTTCATATTTATTTACACTTCTGCGTATCTTGACAATATTTTAGCAAAAATAACTACGCATTTGGAGGTAAAGTTTTTACCATAATTAGGGCAGATTTTAGTTTTAACCAAACTGAAGAACTAAGGCTATTTCTAGGTAATATGTACATATGTTCTTTATAAATGTATGGAATAATAAAGCTACAAGTCTGGAGGACAAGATTAATTATTTCTCCCGTGGCGTCGTCTAGAACAAAATATATTCCACGGAGCGAATTGAAAAGACATGCAATGTAAAATTCAACAATACCTATCTTGGTGGTAGCAGCCTAATGAGCTTCAGGTCGGTGAAAATCTGACGAGGTTGCATCACAGAGCAATTTTCACTGCCAAACTAATATCGACTGTGACATCGTTAAAATAATACTGAGAATCGTTTGACACTGGTAACCATATGCATTGGAGCAAAGAGGCAACAATAAAAATAAGACGCAATATTTTTCCTATCGAAGAGTTCAGACATTACCCGTTTACCTGGGTGTTTTTGAACCGATTTTAACTGGGCGACGAATACCACTTTACGATTTTTATTAGAAAATGTTATATTCCTTGAATAATAAGAATAAGTTTTCATAGTACTTGTGATGAGATGAATATTTTTGAAGTGAAAACTAGTTTTGGCGCGTTGAGGATTATTTGGGTGAACAAAAATCATGGAATCTCGCGTCATTGTCACCGCACATTTTTCCCATGACTAATATCTATAACTGAGTATATATATATATATATATATATATATATATATATATATATATATATATATGTGTGTACAAACATATTGGAGGTATAGCATTAGTAGACATTATATATAACCAAAGAGTACATTTCAATGCGAATTGTAGATTATTTAGATTAGAAGTGTAAAAAATAGTTTTCACTTCTACACTATCTCCACTGCCCCGCTTATTTTTTGTAAACAACCAGACGATTATTTGGATTTTAACAATCAGACCAGCCAATCTAAAGTTTGTTGTACTATTAATGTAAGTAAACTAGTATTAAACTATTTATGTAAATAGTAGTAAACTATTAATGTAAGTGTAAAATGAGGATGTAATTTGTGTTCGTAAAGTACCCCGCGACACAGGGATTAATTTCCCTAATGCTGGCGTTGTCTTTTAAAAGAATAATAATGAATAAATTTTATAATAAACTGATTAAAGGTGAAATAATATAAAATACGGCAATGAACTTACCTAAACTGACAAAAAAATATGCCAAAAATAAAAATTAACAAGACAAAGGATAATTCGGGCGCCAGGAACCATAACACTCCATGTATAGTTCAGTCTAGGAGCATCATTACCTTTAATCATCAAGTGAAGGTGTTGCAAATACAGCTCAAGTGATCATTAACATAAAAGAATATGTATGTTATCGGACTCAGTAGTATAAAAAGAGGGAATGAAATATCAACAATAACTACTACAAGTAAACACCACTGACGTGACAAATTACTTAGTACACTTCGGTACACCTTAAGAATTCCACTTGCTTGCATTTGCAATGCAAGCAAGCAAGTGGAAAATCGAATGCAGAATAATCGAATGTCAATTAATCGATCACTATAATCGAATTTGTACTCGAACGTATTACTTATTGTTACTATAAGACGTACATGACTGTATTGTTTAATACTGACTTGGTCCAGTTCTTAGGGACTCAAACTGCTAAGCCAGATATTGTTAGTTCGATCCCCAACCTAGGGAAATCTTTGTGTGACGAGCACAATAATTTGTTTTGTATCTGGGTGTAATTTATCTTTAATATGTATGTAATTAGAAATATATAAGTATGTTTATCAATTGTCCGGTTGCCATAGTATAGGTTCGGTCAAGTTTGAGATCAGATGGCAGTGTGAATAAGATAAGTTTAAAAAAAAGAATTGCGTTGATTAAAAATATTGGATTATGCAGATCTCAGTATTTTTTAAATTTCAATTTGATGCTTCTAGACATCTAAAGTTTATTGTACTATTAATGTAAGTAAACTAGTATTTAACTATTTATGTAAAAAATAGTATACTATTAATGTAAGTGTAAAATGAGGATGTAATTTGGGAATCGGAGGATGAAATCTTTGTGTGACGAGCACGATAATTTGTTCTGTATCTGGGTGTAATTTATCTTTAATATGTATGTAATTAGAAATATATAAGTATGTTCATCAATTGTCCGGTTGCCATAGTATAGGCCCTGTCAAGTTTGAGATCAGATGGAAGTGTGAATAAGATAAGTTTAAAAAAAAGAATTGGGTTGATTAAAAATATTGGATTTTGCAGATCTCAGTATTTTTTAAATTTCAATTTGATGCTTCTAGACATTCCTGAAGACAAAGATTTTTACAGACGGGCGGAGAACGAAGTTATCCTATAAATGTTTATTTATTTTTGAGGCACGAAATCCTCGAAACCACTTTATGAATATTACCAGCAAACTATTCCGATAACCTAATTAACCTCACCTGGTGAAAGTAAGGTGAGGCGAATACTTTTAACTTTTCAACTGAATAAACATTTTAGCAAGTAAGCTAACGATTATGTCACCGCTATTAAATGAAATCCGGCAATTAATAAAATTTCTAGGGTTAAATTTTGACGATAATATGATGAATTTGTACCTCTGAATAATATTAAGACACTTAAAACTATTGCTAGATGCCATTTTCTCAAGGAAACCAATTCTTCATTTTCGATTCCGTATTTTTAAATTGCTTAAAAATATTGTATGCGTCTAATATTCTGGAATGGAAACTCGCCCAAATAATATCCTACTATAATCCCATTTTAGTTCTTAACAGGGCCGCAATTAACTGGACTCTAAGTCGATAAACAAACGGTTTTTCTGATAAAACAGATAGTTAACTGGCGTGTTGGTATAGTAGCTTACCCTGACTCTAACCCAAGGTCGTAAGTTTTATTCCCACCAGGGACAAATCTTTGTGTGATAAACACTATAATTTTTTCAGTAAATCACACTCCTAGGGCATGTGATTTATTTGTAATATGTTTGTATTTAGTTTATTTTTATATCAGAGGGCGACAAACGAGCAAGTAGGTCATCTGATGGTAAGTGATCACCGCCGCCCATGGACACTCGCAACACCAGAGGAGTTGCAGGTGCGTTGCCGGCCTTTAAGAGTCAGCAAACAAGTGTTGCTAACCCTTCTCCCACCCCAATGAGCTCCGGCCCTTAATGTTGTTATTAAGGAATGTCTTCTGTAAGTTGGAGGTACTACCCCAGACGAGCTGCTCTTTGAGCAAATGAACACTGTGCCCTGCCTCTCTTAAAAGTAATTGTAATATATAAGTATGTTTATCAGTTGTGTGGTGGTCCCAAAATATTTATTTATTATTTCATTTATTTCTAAATACGTGATTTTGGTGTAAAACATTAAATGCCATTTTTAACAGATCATTCGTATCACTAGCCATGCCTTTAAAATTGCTGTTTTAAAAGCGTTACAGTAGTGATAGATCACTGCTTCCCACCATTCCACTAAATCTCTAAGCAGTCCATAAAAAAACCGCATTGCACAAAAAAAGTTGCAACACATCATACACTAAAAAAGCGTTTTCAAAATTCAATAAACAAAGGGCGAACTCGAGGAACAATACTAGAAGCGCTTGGTAATTTAATTATAAAAGTTTTAATTAAGTTATCCAATAGGACATCCCATCGTGACACAGTTTAGACCACTCCCATTTAACTACCAACGCTATAATTAACGGTAACATTCCACAAATAAAATATACTATTATACCACAACACATGAAATTTGATACTCAGTGTTTTTATAACGTACTGTCTAGTCAGCATAATAACTTACAGGCTATTGTATGGTTGTATCATACATGGCGTATTTTATCATGTTAGCCGATAACGTCTGCTGGAAGTCTCCAAGGCAAGGCCTCCATAAAAGATTTCTACAGTGGAATTGTGTGCATCATTTGGAGGGACATGCCATAATCGCCACGCTTGGCAGACGGGTTGGCGATAGCAGTATGATGGTCATAGTACACAGAGAGACGCTGCTGCTCTGGTAGATATTCCCTCGGGACGACTTCTACGCCCCCCACGGGATGAGATGGGGTAGCTATAATAAAATCCTAGGAAAGTCAAAACTGTACATTGAATATTTTTAAAAAGGATACTTGGGGTGTGATCTGCAATCGATATCGAAGCCAAAAATATAGTTTTTAGAATTTTTGTCTGTGTGTCTGTTTGTCTGTATGTATGTCCGGGCTAAACTCAAAAAGTACTACATGGATTTACTTCAAATTTTGCATGAATATTACTAGGAGGTCGAGTCAACATATAGGCTACATAATATTACGCTATCACCTACGGGGGAGGAGCTATGATAATTAATAAAATTTAACGCTGGTAAAACCGCGGGGCACATCTAGTATATAATATCCAGGGGCATTATACACACATGGCTATCTGATCCCAAAGTAAGCAGAGAACAAGCTCTGCTTATGTGATCAGATGACTGTTTATAAATATTCTATGCCGATGCCATGGCGTTTGTTATCTTCGAGTGATTTTACCAACGTAAGAGTAAGATCGCGTATACGCTTACTGTTGAGCGTAAGGTGCAACACCTAGGTGCCAGGGTCTGTCTATATATGACGGCTGCCAATTATGTCGTTGTGAGAATCGTTGTCTGAACACACTTAAGGCAAATAATATTTTACATACGGCCAACTGTTCACAAACTAAGCAGAACTTGTAGTATGGAAACCAGATAATTCATATATATCATATGCTACTTTATATTGTAAACACATACTTATATAGATAATAACACCCAGACTCAGGACAAATAGACATCTTCATGCACACAATTATTTGTCCAGGATGGGATTCGAACCCATGACATGGGGCGTGAAAGGCAAGTATTTACCAACCCCTTGTTCCTGGGGTATGGGAACAGACCAAAAACATACATTATTGGTAATAACAAAAATATGAACAAGTAAAAAGGTTGTAAGCTACCGTAGACCAAGTTGTTAGACCGTTGGACTATTGTGTCAATGTCAAGTCAATTGACGGTCACCGTAGCCTAGTTGGTAGTGATCCTGCCTACGAAACTGGTGATCCTGGGTTCGAGTCCCGGTATGTGCAAATATTTGTGTGATGAGCACGAATATTTGTTTCTGAGCCATGGATGTTTTCTATGTATATAAGTATTTATCTATCTATATAAGTATGTATAGTCAAAGTCAAAGTAACTTTATTCCGTAAAAATTTTACATTTATGTGGAATCGTCATATTTTTTTTAACCTACCGTGCAGTGCATGTCGTGGCAGCTACTGAGAAACACTGCCAGAAAACTCATTAGGAATCCTTTTTTAAAATAAAATATACTTAAGATTAATTACAATCATGTGTGTTGACTCAGAACAACTCCATCCCAAGCACTTTTATCACTTAAATAATCAGAAATTTTGTAATATGCCCTGCTACACAATTTGGCTTTAATAATTCTTTTAAACTTATTCGTAGACAATTCTCTAATATCATTGGGAAGTTTGTTATAGAATCTTATACATTGCCCCATAAAAGAGTTATTGCCCCATAAAAGAGTTATCGTCGCCTGGTACCCATAGTACAAGCTTTGCTTAGTTTGGGGCTAGGATGATCTGTGTGAGATTGTCCCTAGATATTATTATTATTATTATTAATGGTCTTCTATTAATATACATATGTGTATTAAAAAATAATATTTCATACTTAAAATGGAGAAGGAAAACGTCGTGAGGAAACCTGACAGTACGCCAAACTGTTCTTGACGGCATGTGAGGTCTGCCAAATCGCACTAGGCTAGCGTGGCGGACAATGGTCTATGCCCTCTCATAGTCTTAGATCCCTCTATGCCCTCTCATGGTCTTAGATCTAAAGTGTGAAAGTAATGCGCTGCATTATCTAAGTTAATGTATTTTCTTTATAGCATAGTAAGTAATACTAAATCATAATGCGCATTTTTCTTTTTCGTGATACTAAAGTATAATAGGTGTATGCTCTAAGCTGATTTCTAATATATACACAATAAGAAAAATTATGGATGAATATTTCGATGTATCAAATAAAAAGATAGCGCGACAACGCAATCATTTTCTATCTACCTGGCGTTGTATACATTTTATTTTATTTCATGTAAACAAACGTGTGGTGACGGCATAGAATATCATCCAAAATACCTACCAGAGAATGGGCAGCAGCGTTTTTCTGAGAACTATGACCATCAAACTGCGATCGCCAACCCGTCTGCCAAGCATGGCAATTATGGCATAACCCCATCCTTTGGGGAGGCTTTTGTCCAGCAATGGACGTACTTTGGCTGATATGATGAAATAAGCGTCTGCTTTTACTAAAGTTAAGACCTTTACACTCTGGCCATTTGTCTTTTTTTTCGTCTACTGAAACCATATAGATCATGGTGGTTTTGGAGCAATTCTACAATGATGAGATCAAACAACCAGTGGAAAATATTTATAATACTAGGAGAGTCAGAGAGCGTAAACTAGTTCGACCATCAGCTAATAATTATTACGGCCAAAGAACCAACAAATATTTGATCCCAACAATATTTAATCAAATTCCCTGGCTCAGAAGAGACCATGGTAGAATTAGTAAATGTTCACTTAAAAAGAAGTTAAGACAAATATTGCTTACCGAGTTCGCTGATACCTTAGAAGCATGATACAATACAACTGTCAACGAACATCACCATTTAACCAACTAAAAGTACTCATAGTTGTGCAATAGTTCTTTGCGAATACGTAGAATGTTATGTTTATGTACCTAATCTAAGGAACACTATTATATAACGAGCGCTAATCCCGCCGACAAACTGTTACACAGTTTGGTGGGTTATAATGTAATGTCATTACATTACATTTTAACCATTGTTTTTGTTCCAAATAAATGATTTATTTATTATTATTTTATTATTATTATGAATTGCCCAGGACGCCATTCAATGTAATTGTAGAGTCGCGTCAAAAGTGCCGTGTGTTTGTCAACTTTAGATATATATTGGTATGTTGAATTCAATGGTAAATTAACAATAATATAAGTTGTTAAATAGACTCCGCCATATGTTTCAATTACTTCTTTCGCAGTGGTAAAACTTCTAGCATTGGCTGTTTGGAATTGTACATGGATTCGTTTCATTAATAAATAAATGTTTTTTTACTATTTTAATTTTTTAGTATCAATGACATAGCTTTTTATTGTAGAATCTTAAAAAAGATGTTGTCTAGACAACTATAATAAAATATTGAAGCCTATATTTTAAAATGAATAATAAATAGACCAAAGAGTTTTTCTATTGATATAAATAAATTTTATGATGCTCAAGCATTTTATTATTTTTTAATGCGTCGCCATGTTTGTTTCATCGTCATATCGGATGAATGGCATCCAGTGCTTGACAAAGATCTCCACAATTGCCGGCCGTGCACTTCCAGGGTGTTGTTTGCCTCAAGTTATTTTCAGTAGTAACAAAAAGTCTCGACATACATTTTTGGAGTCTCACAACTCGTAATTTCTACGAAACAATTTCCATACACTGAGCACTAACATGATAAATATCTAGATATCTACCACGTTCAACCTCACCTTTTTAAAGCCGGGTACTCATTAGCGTTACTGTAACATGCGTGATACAGTAAGAGGTTCTAGTGTGTACGCTTGTTGCAGTTTTGGCTCACAACGGAGCGGGAACGCTTTCTCCGAGCGTACTGGACAAAGATCTCCACAATTGCCAACACTGGTTAGTTCCAGGTTTGTTTGCCTGAAGTTTATTTTCAGCAGTAACAAAAAACTTTTATATTAATTTTTGGAGTATACAACTCGTAATTTCTACGAAACATTTTCCATACACTGAGCACTGACGTGGTAAATATCTAGATATCTACCACGTCTGTGTTCAACCTCACCTTTTTATACCCGGGTACTCATTAGCGTAACTGTAACATGCGTGATACAGTAAGAGGTTCTAGTGTGTACGCTTGTTGCAGTTTTGGCTCACAACGGAGCGGGAACGCTTTCTCCGAGCGTACTGGACAAAGATCTCCACAATTGCCAACACTGGTTAGTTCCAGGTTTGTTTGCCTGAAGTTTATTTTCAGCAGTAACAAAAAACTTTTATATTAATTTTTGGAGTATACAACTCGTAATTTCTACGAAACATTTTCCATACACTGAGCACTGACGTGGTAAATATCTAGATATCTACCACGTCTGTGTTCAACCTCACCTTTTTAAACCCGGGTACTCATTAGCGTAACCGTAACATGCGTGATACAGTAAGAGGTTCTAGTGTGTACGCTTGTTGCAGTTTTGGCTCACAACGGAGCGGGAACGCTTTCTCCGAGCGTACTGGACAAAGATCTCCACAATTGCCAACACTGGTTAGTTCCAGGTTTGTTTGCCTGAAGTTTATTTTCAGCAGTAACAAAAAACTTTTATATTAATTTTTGGAGTATACAACTCGTAATTTCTACGAAACATTTTCCATACACTGAGCACTGACGTGGTAAATATCTAGATATCTACCACGTCTGTGTTCAACCTCACCTTTTTATACCCGGGTACTCATTAGCGTAACTGTAACATGCGTGATACAGTAAGAGGTTCTAGTGTGTACGCTTGTTGCAGTTTAGGCTGATTTCAGAGTGACGCGCGCGGCACGCGCCGGAGGCCAGCGCGTCTCAACAGCGCGCGTTTGACGCGCGGACCACTGTGAAACGAGTTTTAGTATCACGCGTTTCTTTGCAATGTACAGTTGTGTATAATCTAGTTAAGCTATTTATTTTTTCAATTTTGACAAGGTTTGAGGTCTCCAATTTGACATTATTTAGGCCTTGCATTATTAAAAAATATGATAGCAATATAAACAGTATCCTAGCAATACGTAGTCCGTTTATTTTTCGAACGAAGTTCCTATTCGCGCGTTGCGAAAGGGGGGTAGACGGAAAAAAATAAGACAAAAAGTTGTAACGACACTTTTTTTGCTTATTAGTAAAATTGAGCCTACTGATTAAGGTTATATTACATTATACTTGTTAGCAATAAAAAAAAATTATGATAACTTAAAAAAAAAACATTACAATTCCTTCACTAATTAACCGAAAGGAATTTCGTTCCATCCGGGTGTCCCTTGACACCTCTCAAGTTTTTCATATCAGTCTTTGGACTTAGTGGCTAGTTTTAACAAAAAGCACTGTTTTATTTAAGTGTACGCAATAGCGCGTGCGATCCCGCGTCACTCTGAAACGCTAGCTGCCAGTAGAGGAGCTCGGGCCGCGCTCGCTTCGCCAGCGCTGGCCAACGGTGCGCGTGTCACCGGCCGCGCGTTTGAACTGCGTAACTATGAAACGCAACTACTATCTAGTGTAATTGAAAGCACGCGCGTTTGGACGGCGCCGCTCGCCGGCGCGACTCTGAAATCAGCCTTAGGCTCACAACGTCGCCGGAACGCTTTCACCGAGCGTACTCATTTTGCGAACTGTAACTGTAACCCCAATGAGCTCTTTACTCACACGCAGAAACAAAACATTAAAATTATTAATGTTAATATTAAGGAATGTCTTCTCTAAGGTGGAGGTACTTCCCCAGTCGGCCTGCTCTTTGAGTGCATAAACGCTTTGCCCTACCTCTCTTAAACCTCTCTCTTTCACACACAAACCCACACAACAGAAAACACCCGCGACACCACTAAGCACTCAGAGTGGTCATATTCACTAATAACTTATTTAATAATATATTAATAATTTAATATAATCCGAAGTTTCTAAGTCCTTTTGCTGAAATACAGACTATAAATCTAGTTCAGCAGCAAGTGTGTAATAATTAACACAATAATATTATAGACACGTAAGTATTTCTTGAAGTTGTGATAAAAAATGTATTAGATAATTTTTTATCACAACTTCAAGAAATACTTACTAGTCTATAATAGTCTGTGTTAATTATTACACATATACTCTATAGTATAGTAGATAGATAAATAGAATACTCTTTATTTTACACACTCAAACGGAAAGAAAATACATTGGATATAAAGAACATACGTTTTAGTGATAGTAAAAGAGTATCATTGTTATAAAAATCTTAACTTATATTATAGATAATTAAAAACATCACTCACCGTCAACAGGACTGCTTTCACCAAGAATTACAACAGTTATGTCGATACGGGTTGGTTAACTTTTAATTAATGAAGTTAATTTTAACTATTAGGTCATCGTTTATTCCCTACGTCCCAATAGGTATTTACATTATTAGAATTATGAATAGAAGACCATAATAATTTTATGGGTAGGATCCACAGAGATTAACCAATTCGACGTGTTGGCGTGGTTTGTAGATACTTTTCGCGCCGAAGGTCAGGTGTTCGATTCGCAGCCAGGACAGATATTTGTGTGCATAAACATGTATTTTTGTCCTGAGTCTGGGTGTCTAATCTGTATAACAGAAAAGTATCAGACGCTCACCGTAGCCTAGTTGGTAGTGCTCCTGCCTACGAAGCTGGTGGCTTCGAAACCCGGTAAGTGCAAATATTTGTGTGATGAGCACGAATATTTGTTTCTGAGTCATGGCTGTTTTTTATGTATATAAGTATTTATCTATCTATATAAGTATGTATATCTTCGCCTGGTACCCATAGTACAAGCTTTGCTTAGTTTGGGGCTAGGATGATCTGTGTGACATTGTCCCGAGATATTATTATATTATATTATATACTAAATCACAAATAATTCAATTAAAATAAGGAAACATTTTCTTTTTACTAAAACACACACACAATTACACGTACAGCCTTCAATTACTCCGAATATTTTGTATGGAATACGTAAGGAAAACCAATAGTTTCAATGTAACCAGCTCTAGAGTACTCTTCTAATTGCGTTACTTGTTCTCTAAGCATACATGCACATAAATACATCATCATATCAGCCGAAAGACGTCCACTGCTGGACAAAGGCCTCCCCCAAAGATCTCCACAATTGCCGGTCCTGCGCTATTCGCATCCAGCTGTTTCCAGCGACCCGCACAAGATCATCGGTCCATCTTGTAGGGGGCCTGCAAACTTTGCGTCTTCCGGTTCGTGGTCGCCACTCAAGAACCTTTCTGCCCCCACGGCCATCGGTTCTACGAGCTATGTGCCCCGCCCACTGCCACTTCAGTTTTGCTTCGGTGACTTTGGTTCGCCTGCGGATTTCGACATTTCTGATACGATCCCGCAGGGAAACTCCGAGCATAGCCCTCTCGATGGTGATGTGCCCTTTGGGTGACCTTGTGCCTTCTAATAAGGCCCATAGTGAGCGACCACGTCTCTGTTCCGTAAGTCATCACTGGCAACACACACTGGTCGAAGACTTTCGACTTGAGACGCTGCGGTATTTTAGACGAGAAGATGTTACGTAGCTTCCCGAACGCTGCCCAGCCGAGTTGGATTCTTTGCTGCTCTATAAACGCCCTATATACTATGTCAATCTCGCCAGTCTTGGTCGCCGTAGTAAATGATCCGCCATTAGATCTATCTGCAGCACTTCCATACTACTAACGTTATTTATATTTATTTATTAGTTATTGTATCACTATTAATTAAATAGTTTAAGAGAGTAAATTCTTTCATAATATCATCGATTTAAATCGGTATATTGCAGTTTATTTTGACATACATTATGATGATGATGTCCTCCCGACCGAATTTCGGCCACGGCGGCCAGTCTTAATGGAGACTAGCCAATTGCGCAGGACATATTATAGTGCACAAGTGTGTGCGCAAACACAGGGGCACTTTCTTTTCCATCACTCTCATGATCCGATGGGACACCTAGCGACACGACCGGAAAGAGTTTAGGTACAGGACCGACGGCTTTACGTGCTCTCCGAGGCACGGGGGTGTAATACCGCCAACTTCCAGACTTTGGGCTGATACTGAGAAGTTTATTTACGGATAAATCCCAATATCACTTTTTGGCCCGACCCGGGATTTGAACCCAGGACCTCATTATCTGTGGTTGAACACGCTACCGCTAGACCAACGAGGCATATAGGAGTATTATAACATATATATGTCAAAATAAACCGCAATTGAATTTAACCAGTAGCAAAGAAGTTTGCTCTTAGTACCCTAGAATATCTTAAATCAAATATGTATTATATTTTGGACTAATTGCATTCGTGTATTGAGAATTTATTGAATTTACCTACCATAAATAATTTAATTCTCGAAACGGCTGCCGGAAATGTACGAAAAGTCTATATACATATTATCTAATTTAATTAATTAATTATTCACTAATTATTAATTATAATTTATGAGTATCCACTGGGCCGATTAACGTGTATTCATTGGGCAGCATGCAGCTTACTTTTACGGTTTCATATCAGAAACTCCCCTATGTGCATAATTTTGATTTGATGTCTAATCTATACATATAATAAAATCGTAGGAAATTCAAAACTGTACATTGAATATTTTTCAAAAAGGATACTTGGGGCGTGATCTACAATCGATATCGAAGCCAAAAATATAGTTTTAAGAATTTTTGTCTGTGTGTCTGTTTGTCTGTATGTATGTCCGGGCTAAACTCAAAAGTACTGCATAGATCTACTTCAAATTTTGCATGAATATTACTAAGAGGTCGGGTCAACATATAGGCTACATACTATCACGCTATCTCCTACTGAGGAGGAGCTGTGATAATTTATAAAATTTAACGCAGGTAAAACCGCGGGGCACAGCTAGTACAAAAATATATTGTCACGATTTTTATTGGATAAGCAATCGCCTATATTCTTTACTACCATAACAAATAATTTAACACTTTTTTGTCCTTAAATAATTACCCCTTTTATTGCACATGTAGTGGAGGGTCGTAAGATCTGTGATGAAGCCTGGTTCGGAGTACTTGCTGATAAGAGACAGAAGCGACATGAAAGCGGCTCGGTACCAACCACCGCAAACTTTTCTTGTCAGGCCTGCGGCAGGCTATGTCGCTCTCGCATCAGTTTGTTTAGCCACCAAAATAAATGTCTCTCAGACAATGCGCCGTAAATCGCCTGTTACAGACGCAAAGGCCATATATATAAGGTAAGTTAGCATGAGTTTTAGTAGCCCTATCAATATTATAACAAACTAGCTATAACCCGCGGTTTTACCTGCGTTAAACTTTACAAATTATAACCTATGTGATAGTCCAGGATGTCAGCCAACTCCATACCAAATTTTAATAAAATCACTTAAGCCGTTTAGATGTGTAGAACTAACAAACATACACACGCACCACACTCACAAACTTTCGCCTTTATAATATTAGTGTGATATCAGTTATCTAGTTTCCATAGTACATGCTTTGCTTAGGCCGTGTGCAGTGTGTAATGTCCCAGGATATTATTATTAGTATTGTAGGAAACTACAATGTCATTTGATTTAAACTCAAATAGACATGACAAAGGTACGAATCCTACTTTATAGACAATTAAGTCTCTACATAGAGCAAGAGCCGTAGTTACCCCATTGTTACCCTACTAGTGTTAATCCACTTGCTTTGTGTACAGGCACTGAGAGTACAGTCACTATACAACTTCAGTCTATTTACAATTGTATCGGTTGTTCAAAGTGAATTAACGCCTACAATAGTTGAAGGTACAGACGCCAGCACATCAAGCTACCTCAATCTGTCAAATTTCTCCAATTGAAAGTGAACCTTATGCTTATGTGATAAAGTTGAAAATCGATTAAAGAAATTTGACAGCTTGGGCTAGCTTGATGTGCTGGCAAAACACATAACAGGGTTACACGAACAGCTGAACGAAATTGAAGTAACTTCTTTACGACTTGGTGATTAAACTGGTGAATGCGAGACGAGAGCGTTACGAAACGTGTGATAGGTTGAGGCAAACGGAAGTTAAGAGGGAGATATTATGTTTTGATTTTATTGATCTGTTTACTACTAGCAAAAATTCTACCAGATCCTAAATAGATATTTCATTGATAATGTATAAATCTTTGTATAGCACTATTGGCTCAATCTTTTAAAACCATTTGTAGAATTAAAATTACTGTAATTAATTAAGTAGACCAGAGATGCATCCATTTAGTTAACTAGTTGTGGAAGCTTGTTATTGGCATTTACTTATCAAATTTGTAACCAATTGTATGTAGCTGTTAGCTTCCCTAATAAAATCAAAAAAAAAAAAAAAAAAAAAATATATGTTGGTGAAGATAGAAAGCGAAGAAACTTACGTTTCGTGTGTATATAAAAGTAAGAATTTAATTGTTTAATTTGAAATATAAGATACAAATTCACAACAGTCTACTACTAATCGTCGGCTCGTATTTCAAATTACAAACTTCAGTTCGTAGCATATGTGTAGCAAATATAACTGGGATTGTTTGACTGTCGAAACGTTAGAAATGACAACAACAAACACTCTATCTCATCCCAAGCTAAACAGAATATGTACTATGGCAACCAGACAACTGATAAATTTCTAAATATATACAACTAGCTATACCCCCGGTTTTACCCGCGTTAAAACTATATTAATTACAAGCCTATTTGTTAAAAATGTACAAGATATTTTAGACAAACTGTAAAACAGACCACGTTGTCCTGGTGTGTTTTTACACTTTGTGTGTAATTTAATAAATAATATACTGCTGTTTATTATAATACTGTTTATAGCTAAGTACTTTATATTATTATACATTATATATTTGACTTGGGCCTATCACAGCACCTAATTTTAAGTGAACTCCCTCTCGCTAAAAACCACTGTTGGTTTATGCGAGGGGCTCTTACATTACTAGTATACTTTCTGTAATTTATTGATCAATAGAAAAAAAAATGTGTTATTCGGATATATAACCTATATGCTATATTATACAAAGTTTATTCAAAATCCGGTCGATAGTTTTTGCGTGTAAGAGTAACAAATATCCATACATGTATACATCCATACTCACAAACTATTATATAATATTAGTAGGATTAAAGATAAATTACACCCAGACACACAACAAATCGTCATGCTTATAACACAAAGACTTGTCCTAGGTGGAGATTGAACCAACTGCCCAGTCAAAAATACGATTAAAATCTGTATCATAAAAGTAAACAAAATGCATGCTAATCAGAAAAAGTTTTAATCAAATTGTTTGACAATCAATAAGAAACGACGCTTTTAAATTTATTTTGTAGTATAACAGATATTAATATAACTAAATAATTTAACTTACATTTAGATTCGTCTGACTCCATGGCTGAATATGTGTCGAGTGTGGATGCAGTCAGCCATAGAATTCTACGCATACTCGCTTTGCAAACGTACGTGTCAAGTTAGTAAACTTGAGCCACTAGACTAAATGCAATATTGGATTGTAAATGATTAGTTGAGAATGGCCACTTCAGTAGTAATTTAGAAACTGATTTTTAGTTCTGCTGGCTTGAGCGTGAATTTAAGAAGAAATAATTGTTCTTTAGATCGCACTACTGCATGAAGTAAAACATAGATGTACGTCATGTTACTGACAATGAGAGAAAGTAAATATGTGATCGCACCTCTCTCTCTTGCACCTGCAGTATTTTTTATTTTATTTGGCTAGCTTACAGCTGCATATAAATTGTTACAAATTTTGTTAAGTAAATACCACTAAGAAGCTTCCACAACTAGTTCACAAAATGGTGGCATGTCCGGTCTACTTAAATAATTACAATAATGATTACCTTACAAATGGTTTTACTATATACGAAACGAACCTCTTTCTTATTAACTTCACTAACTTATATCTCCCTCTCAACTTCCGTTAGCCTCGCCCGATTACACTTTTCGTAACGCTCTCTTCACGCGTTCATGATGTTCTTACAAAATATATACGTATTTTTCGAAACATAAAAATAATATAAACGTTTTTCTAAAATCAAGTAAAACGCAAATCGTATATTGGCAATGTTACCTACATTACCATTGTAACAAATTACTTTGATATCGCATCGGCACTATTCATATAAATCGTCTATTGTAATAAAAACTGTAAATGAGAACCAGGATTCTAATATCTTAATCCCCGGTTCAAATAACTTTGAATGTCTCAATTAGATAAAATGTAAAGCCTAGCCCGTCACGTTTTCCTGCCTAGGAATAATTCGTTCCTATTCCTTGATTTAGCTCTTGAATGACCAACAGAGCGCCTCTTTACATTTGAACTTTGAGTCTTACTGCCATAATAATAGTAATCAGTTTTAAACTTAATTAAATTGATCGGTTAGGCAATTACTAGAACGACTCGTGACATCGATCACTCAATTTACCCTAATCAATCTGTAAATTGAACTTAATCTGTTATTTTA
This sequence comes from Pseudoips prasinana, assembly GCA_951640165.1. Lineage (NCBI taxonomy): Eukaryota > Metazoa > Arthropoda > Insecta > Lepidoptera > Nolidae > Pseudoips > Pseudoips prasinana. Next base: position 31,489,667 of record OX621245.1, on the reverse strand, counting down.
CAAAAATAAAGCTAAAGATAAACTGGAATGAGAACTCAAACTTGGAAGAATTTTCGATTTGAAACATTTTTTTTTAATTGTTTGTATAGCTAAGGTCATATTTGGGAACATTAGTTTTCGCGTGCTATGATTGAAATATAAAGGATCCAATCTAAATTGCACAGTTTTTTAATATAAGCAACATAGTTCGGTGATTATACTTGACAAAACAAATGAATTGTTAATTAACCAATAAGAGATACCACAGAAACAAAGTCCTAATATTTTTACTAAAGGAATAGCTTAGTGGTAGTACTACTATTAAGTAGATACCACTATTCGTCTTAAGTAATCGTATCCTACATGTATACGATTACTTAAGACTAATACACTACCCTCTCCTACTAGTAATTCCATACAATATAGTCCAACTGATGGTTGTCCGGAAGAGATCACTGTAAGTAATAAGACCTAGATAAAAAAAGCAAATTACATGCGCCAGTACGATACCCAACACGTGTTTGAAGGAGACTCCTTCGAGCACTCGACGAGTAAGCAGCCCTTGAGAATGGTCCGTGCAGGACTGAAACACATGTTGGGTATCGGACTGGCGCATGTAATTTGCTTTTTTATATTGTCCTTCTTGCATGTGCACATTTTTGCGGGCGGGAGGGCGCTAAACTGATGGTTGTCCGGAAGAGATCACTGTAAGTAATAAGACCGCATGTTGTACCTTTTTTTAAAATATTATTTTAAATCTTGTAACTATTATGTATAGTGTATTTATTTTATCTTATGGCTAGCTTATAACTGAGTTTTTCCTCTTAATACTGCTTTCCGTTTCTTGCACAATATCACAGTATGTTTTAAACACTTATGCAATGTATTGTCTATTTATATTACCTACTAATTTGAGATTGGTTTCTTTTTTTTTCTATTTTGTGTAGAATAACCAGGCTAACAAGTAAGCGGGTCACCTAAAAGGTAAGTGATCACCGCTACCCGTGGACACTCACAACACCAGAGAGACCGCAAGTGTGTAGCAAATATATATTGACGGGCCTGTTGGCGTGGTTGGTAGATACCCTGACTTTCACGCCGGAGGTCGTGGGTTCGATTCCCACCCGGGACAGATATTTGTGGGCATGAACATGTCTGTTTGTCCTGAGTCTGGGTGTAAATTATCTATATAAGTATGTATTTACAAAAGAAAAGTAGTATATGTAGTATATCAGTTATCTGGTTTCCATATTACAAGCTCTGCTTAGTTTGGGATCAGATGGCCGTGTGTAAAAAAAAAAAATCCCTTACCACGGGACACTTTACAAATATGCTTTTAAAGGACACAAATATTTTTTCTGTGCGGGAACTGTACCTAACGAGGTACTAAAATACGAGGCAGTAGCATGGTGACTACTTGAACCACTATGCCACAGTGTATTGTAATTATTAAAGCAATCCATTTTATCAGCGATCTTCTTGGTAAGTTATTAATATGGATGGCTTCGTGTTATCGGTCAATAAACTTATAGTTTGATAGTTCGATGAACTTTATAAAGGGCTTGATAATTCAGTTGATGATTTATTTGGATACACTTGTATTATGATAACCAACCTTACTGCCTTAGTAATAGATACACTTTAAGATTGTCTATCGGCGTGCCACCAAACGTTTCTATTTTTTGTGATGTATTCGGATGTATTCGTGTGTTTGTTTAAGTTCTCCAGCTCGATTGTAGCAAGTATTGTAAATGTATTTATTTGTTTAAGAATTCTTCTTTGTGTAGTGCCCCAATAATAATAGGCGCCAAAAGCGGGTATTAAAAACGTTTGGTGAACGGGCAGGTGTTGGCGCGGATAAATTGTGCGATTTGTTCTTCATTTTGCAGAATAAATCGGGTATCTTCACAAATTATGTTACACGTTCGCTTGTGCGTGGGCACGAGTTCATAGCTTTGTATGAAATCATCATCATCATCATGTCAGCCGACTAACGTCCACTACTGTACAAAAGCCTCCCAAAAACATTTCCACACCATTGTGGAAAGTTTGATTGAGTTTTGACCATCATTTGGAGGGATGTGCCATAATTGCTACGCTTGGCAGACGCATTGGAGATGGCAGTGTGTTAGTCATAGTACACAGAGTGACGCTGGTGCTCGGTCTCTGGGAGATATTTCTTCAACTTCTACGCCCCCCATGGGATGAAATGTGGTCGCGATATTTCTTCCCGTAACCACACAGCATTATATGAAATGCTCTCAAATGAAACCAGTAAATAGTATAATAGCCAACAATCAAATCTACGAAATATAAAGCCGAGTTATATTATACTTCGTAATATATTTGTTAGAAATGTGATATTTTGTCAAATTACTTTTTAAATATGTTCTTATCTCTTAGAATTACGACCATCAGTACACTGAAATAAAGAAAATCTTCGGTGTCACGGAAAAAGGCATATAATTAATCTTGTTTCTAATATTGTATAAAGGTATGTGTAAAAATATTAAGTAGGCATACAAATCGCTTCACAATTTATTATGCAGACAGTAACCCGGTTGGGCTCGAGTAGTAAGAAAGATAAATTAATATTTTCAATTAGACCTTATTTTGTTTTACATCACTCATGCAGTTAGCCTTAGAAAGTTTCATTGCTTCGCCGGAGTGTACAGGCGAGCGAGGGCTCCAGCTATCTAGCAAATATAGACTACAAACTCGACTGCAAACCCACGTCCCTTTGGGGTTTTAACCTCGACTCTGTGCGGTTACTAGCGGCCATCTGCAACAGAGGGCGTATCATTTTAGGGATGTTTTGTGCAAATTTCGCTCTCAAGTTAATACGAAAAGCTGGCCACTCTTCCGATTTAGTTACGGAGAGGGCAATTCATCGATTTAAATGCAAACTAAGGGTCATATTAAGTACTTAACGCCAAATAGATACTTCCATGGGCAATGTTTTGACTTCATGACCTATATTTTTTTTAATAAAATTCAGATCTTGTTACTTGGGATAATGAAGCGCGTTAGCAAGCAAAGCAAGGTTAGTAAGGAAAAATCAGCTCTAGTACAAATATATTGTTTGGTGAATACCTTTTATTTCGCATTTCCAACACCTATCTTGTTTAATTAATTCAAATTAATTCGCTCCTCAAATATGACACATTGTTGGTACACGACATATTCTATTCTCGGAAATTGCTTTAATATATACTTAAACCGAGCTATACCAGTGATTTACACGGAGCAATTACTTTTCCTCGAAAAGATGTAAGAAATCTACACAAATTAAAGAAAAATTCCAATCCAAGGTCGGAGTCGCGCATTGGGTATTTTATGGTATGATATTTTAACTTCTATTAGATAAATATATTTGTATATGGCCTTATGGACGCTTGCCAGGGACATCATTAACGCGTTACCGACCCTTTAGAAACCATATAACCCCCTTATTCAGGGCTCCATACTGTAATATCTTGGGAAAACTGTAACAGGGAGTTCATTCCATAACCTCAAAGTACGTGGGAGAAAATTTAACTGAAAGCCAGCCGTACGAGTCCGAAAAGGTTTGAGGATGTGAGGATGAACTCCCGTTCTGTGGCGAGAGGTGCGATGGTAGAAGGTGGCCGTGGGTACGTAAGTACTTTTTATTCTGTGCCGTGGGTCTCAAATCATAAATAATTCCTCTGAACACATCCCATAGACGGTAGACCACACCGAGGAAGTAAAGTGTCTCCTAAGACTTAAGGGTTCAATACATCTAGATAGCTTAGGATCGTCGACAATCCTCACAGCGCGTCTTTGGACTGAGTCAAAGGGCCCAAGCTGGCAAGCAGGTGCTCCCATCCTCAGTTGACAACAGTACTACATGTGGGGCCGGACTTGTGCTTTATACAGAAATAGTCTTTGCCTCGGAGTTAACTACTGTTTTGCCCTGTTAAGGACACCAAGCATCTTGCCTACTAGTTTAGCCTTGTTGTCAATGTGGCCACGGAATTCATCACAAAAGATGTCGACAGCAAGGATCCCAAGACTCGCACAGATGGTCAAGGCTGCACTTTTGAATTTTGGTGCCACAGGAAATGGGGTTTTCTTAGCGCATTCGATTTCAGATAGAATATTTTCACGACTTATCTCAATAATGGGTCGGGAGATTTTGGCACGGCCAGTGTAGGAGGTATACCCAGTGCTGTCATCTACATAGCAGTGAATGTTTCCTAAGGACAACATATCGTTGGCATGCAACAAAAACAGCGTCTGGGACAGCACAGAGCCTTGTGAAATACCAGCGTTGATGTACATGTTCTCCGAGTAGCTGCCATCTACAACGGCTTTTATGCTTCTTTTGGACAAAAAGCTAGCAATCCATCTGCATAATCCCTCGGGAAGACCGTATGCTGGCATCTTCGATAGAAGAATCCGGTGCGAGGCTCAATCAAACGCCTTCTCTATGTCTAGACTGATAGCCAATGCCTCACCTTGACTCTCAATGGCCTACGCTCATCGGTGTGTGAGATACGCTATAAAATAACCAGCCGAGCGGTGAAATGCATAATGGCGGTCGCTAATCAGAAACGAATTCTAAACGACCAATATGACTGCACGGGTGGCGCAGCGACTAAGACAGTCGCCTCGCCACTTTGTGTCGCGGGTTTGAATCCCGCACCGGACAACTGTTTGTGTGACCCAAAAATAGTTATTCTGAGTCTTGATGTAATTTGTACTGTTATTATAAGTACCCCGCAACACAGGGACCAGATTCCCTAAGGCGAGCCTAGCCTTTAAAAAATATAACACAAAACTCTACATACGAGTATGTACCATATAACACCTGTTGCAAGACCGACTCACACATGTAGGGATCCATTCCGTTCCATTGTAGATCATCGTAAATAATGGAAATTATACTCGGCTCCTTTATTGTTTTTGTTTAGTTTCATCATCATCTTATCACGAAAGCTTTCGACTCATATGTTTATTATTACGGTTTTGGACAAAAAAATACCTACCGATAATAATATAGTTTTGGACAATTCAAATAGGAAATGTTTCCAACATTTCCTTTTTTAATAGTCCAAAAATCTCACTCCTTTCAGACTTAAATTGTATAATCTAACGTACTCTGACGGACAGGTTATTTACCTTGTCTCGCTAGATATTAATTTAATGTAATCTTAATTTAATCTCTAATTGATTAAATCAGACGAATAGAGACATTTCATTAATTATACGAAGTAACGAGATAAAGGAATAAAATAAGAGAAAAGGGATTGAAATAACATTCTCAAAAATGTATAAGAGAAATACGGTTGAATTCAAATAAATTCATAATACATTTAAATTGGATCAAGGGTTATTAAAATATTATCAAGCCGAAGTGAGAATTCTAGGGACTTTCAGAAAGAAGGGAAAGTTTACCAGAACATTCCAAAGAACACGTTAAAATGGGTTGTACCGTAAAAATTAAGATTTATGTAGATTTTTTAAAATATTTTATAGATTGTACTTCACTATATTGTATGGGCAGTGGTTAACCTAATATCAGAGATATCAGAGAATATCAGAGATAATGGGCCCGGCCATTAATACCGTGCCCGGCGACTGGGCCCGGTATGCACGAAAACTGCGGCACGGATTTAGTAATTAACTTTAAGCAAGCAGGTCTTTCTCTTTACTCTGTATAGTATTAGTAATTAAATTGCGGGCGACTTCTTAAATAATGTGACTACTTACCAAACTTTTTCTCTAAATCTTCTAAATCCAGGCATTTCATCAGCGCGTGAAAGATCATTTCTATACTAAACTTAATTACTCAATACTAATGTTTACTTAAACTTAATTAGTAACACTAATAATAATATCTACAATTTCACACAGATCATCCTAACCCCAAACTAAGCAAAGCTTGTACTATGGGTACCAGGCGACGATATATGTACATACTTATATAGATAGAGAAATATTTAAATACATAGGAAACATCCATGACTCAGAAACAAATATTCGTGCTCATCACACAAATATTTGCACTTACCGGGATTCGAACCCAGGACCACCAGTTTCGTAGGCAGGAGCACTACCAACTAGGCTACAGTGACTATTCCGTTCATAAGTGAAACTGTTTACTGTGTAAGGCGAGAATTGAGCAATATTAAAACACTGTTAAGGGTTTAGGCTTATAATAAAATATGAACAATGTTTATAATAATTTATTTAAGTTCTTTTTACCCGACTGCGGGACGCAAAGGGTAATGTGTTTATCAGGCTATGTATGTATGTATGTTCCTTTGAAGCACTATACAGACCAAACGCCTGGACCGATTTTAATGATTCGCACGTCAATCGATTCCTTTCAGTCCGGAAAGTGTCACTAAAGACATGACGTTAGTGAAAATTCAATATGGCGACTACTGGACGCCATTTTGTGAAAATTTTAAAAATTTAAGTCAACAAACTATGTCATGTGGGGTATCGTTGAATAGGTATTTAAAACACATTTTTAGTTTTCTTTCAACATTTTTCGATTTGACCGGCGGTTTAGGAGCTATATCAATTTAAAGTTGCGTAACAACTATTCTCACATATATGTTTTAAAACAGTAGAAAATTACGATGAAAAGACGAAAACTTCGTATGACTGTGCGTGTGAGTGTTGATGGACATATACAAAAGTATCTATTAGGTATATTGGACTACCTAAAGTATCTAACGTCTAACACGGTCGCCCATCTCCAACTTCAAACGATTTAGTACTTAACTTCACTTGAAAAACTATATATAGGTATACCTACCGAAATCGAATTGTTTTAAATGCAATGACAAAGATATAAAGAACAACGTCCCTTTGGTTGGTGTGAGAATCGAACTATCAACAACCGAATTTCATGCGCTTTGTGGACAAGGTAAAATTTAAAGAAAAATGTTACCTTTAATATTATATTGGGGAGTAACTGCACACAAGTTGCAAGGGACAACTTTGAATCGAGTTGTTGTCGATCTCAGTTCGTGCATTTTAATTTTGAATTGAATCGAATTTTTCATAAAGCCAGGTTAAGTCTTTAGATGGTTTAATTATTAGTACTCTGTACCACCGCAAGCCACTAAACAATCCTCATGATTTTAAATATCTCAATGAAATCACGAGATTGCGAAATTTGCAGTCATATAACAAAAACAATGACTGACTTATCTCTCAGCTTAAAGAGCTGCTTGTATTAACGTGATATTTGGCCCGGATGTTTATTTATCATATCACAGATTAAAAAATAAATAAAGAGTAAAAAGAAAACAGTAAAAATAAAAAAAAAATAATAAATAAAAAACCCAACTGCGTAAATAATGATTCAAACTACGTACATAGACAAAGAACAGAAAAGAAAAAAACAAGCACATAGATGGCTGGTGGTCCAAAATTATATAATGTACTATTGAATGAATACTATTGAAGACAATAAAATATATTCTAATAATGGAACATAACAACTGAACAGTCAGGATCCATTAGTCGACACCCAATCTAATTTGTCAATGGATATGGGAATATATACCAGAGAATGGGCAGCAGCGTTCTCATGAGTACCAATGTCTACCTTACTGCGATTGCCAACCCATTTGCCAAGCGTGGCTATTATGGCAGATCCCCTCAAATGAAGGACACAATTAAACCGCGGCCCCCAGTCCCCGGAAGCCCTACTATTCCCAGCCGTGGTAACAGCAGTTGTTACGGCAGGGCAGGGGGTGCTAAGAATCCCCGGCAGATTCCGCGTTGCCAAAACCGACGACCTCTGGCCCTGGCAACACACGCACACTGCGGACCGACGAGAAGATGATCGAACTGGAGGAAGAATTGAGCAGGTTACATTGGGACATCATAGGATTATCTGAAGTTCGAAGAGAGGGGGAGGACACTATAATCCTGACATCCGGGAATCTGCTCTATTTCCGGGAGGGCGACCAACTGTCCCAAGGTGGTGTTGGGTTCATAGTACACAAGTCCCTCGTCCACAACATAGTGAAAATCGGGAGTGTGTCGACTAGGGTTGCGTACCTTATACTCAGAATTACCAAGTGGTATTCGTTGAAGGTCATACAGGTTTACGCGCCGACTTCGACGATGAGGTTGAGGTCATGTATGAAGATATTTCTAGAGCCATACATACCTCGAACTCTTATTTCACTGTGGTCATGGGGGACTTTAACGCGAAGCTGGTTAAACGATTCGGGAATGAGCTGAGAGTGGGGCAATTTGTAACTGGAGACTGGAATCGCCGGGGCCAAATGTTGGCCGACTTCATGGAGAAGGAGGGACTCTTTATGATGAACTCCTCTTTCAAGAAGCCGGAAAACCGCAAATGGACCTCGGTAAGCCCCGATGGTAAAAAAAACGAGATAGACTTTATCTTGTCGACGAGTAGACAGATGTTCAATGACGTCTCAGTAATCAATACGGTTAAAACCGGGAGCGATCACCGACTGGTGAGAGGCTCATTGAACCTAAATGTCAAGCTCCAGAGGTTCCGACTGATAAAGTCTACGCTCCGACCTTTACCCATCTACATCCAAAACCCTGAACCCTTTCAACTCGAACTGCAAAACCGTTTCGAATGCCTAGCAGATTGCGAGGAAGTGGACTCATACCACGACAGGCTCGTAGAAGCTGTCCATACGACTGGGTCTAAGGTCTTCAAGGCCCACCGTACAAACAGAACCAAAAAGATCTCTGACTATACCCTGCAACTTATGGACGAAAGACGGAAAATGGTTCTGACATCCTCTGATGATGCTACCAGATACGGGCAGGTCAACAGACAGATCTTAAAGTCTTTGACTCGCGACACGCGTCAATTTAATACAAATTGTATTAAAGAAGCTATAGAGCGGAACGAAGGCTCTAAAGTGTTTGAAATACAATTTACACCCACCTTGCTTCTTCCAAACGTTGCTGATGTTGTATCGTAGCCGGTAAATGAGTGTAAGAAGAGGATGTGTTCATATCCATGCTATTGCATCTCATTTTTTGTCATTCATTTATTCATCGTCATTTTTCAGTTTTAGCCAGTAAGGTTGCGTTTCCTACAGTGAGCATTGAGTGAAAAGCAATCTTCATGATGTTTTTCCCGCCTAAGCTCAGTTATCTGCTGTTACAAAAAAACGCGATATCTTACTGTTACCGCCCTTACCTCGTGGAGGTACTCCCAGCTTATGTCAAAATAAATTTTGAGATAATTCGGGCATCAGGTAATGGTCATCACGCTGAATAACTCATCATCATCTTGTTCCAACTAATATGTTAGTGGGTTTGGTTTTCGCACTTAGTCCCGATGAGGACCATTGTATGTGAGCCATGACGGCCTTCACTCCATCCAGCACACCTCCCTCCAGAAGCATATCAGGTCTCCTAAACTTCTCAAGGCATCTGTAAGAGTTCCGCTGAATAACTTAAATTTTCTATATTTCTGGAGCGTGTAGCTCATAAACGAATGGAAATATGAAAAAGTATATGCAATCAAAGTAATAGTGAATTTTGTAAGCTTTAATCTTACCTTAGAATATTTTTTGATAAAACGCACCTTTTTAAAGATATTAGCAAAAAACCTAAAATTGAGGTCTTTGTCCCCCTCCCCCCTCCTCTCTCCGCCTCATCTCCTAGACGTCCGGACTTTTAGTATGTTTTCCCTCTAAGTACTCTGAACAAGTTTCTGAAAATATCCCTTAGGTTCCCGCTCACGCACTCTATACCCTCCTTTGAGTCATTCCTTAATCGGACTAATAACAGTTGATCGTTATTGTGACTGGAAATTGCACATTGATCAAATATGCATCAGAATCAATAGGTTTGTATACGTTTTGTCACGACTTCGCAAAACAGCCTTATTACCAATCGATATTGATGGCATATCTATGGGGCAATTCAACAGATAAATCGAGAGCATTTCTATTGCAAAAAAATGCGTTAAAGCAACTACAGGTACTCCTCCGTTTGTCTCATGTAAATCATTGTTAAAAGGACTAAAAATTATGACTAGTGTGTTTGTACATTTTTCAAATTGGTGTATTTGTGAAAACGCAGCCACAGTATTTACTAGAGCTAAAGATGTTTTTCCTCGCAACATGATAACTAACACAACACTATTTCAAAAAAGTTCCTATGCTGTATGTGTGAAAGTGTTTAATGCTTTGCCGCAAAATTTTAGACATTTTTCAGCGGCAAAGTTCAAAAACCAACTCAGACTGTGGCTCCTAGAAAAATCAATCAAATTTTTGACTGCACGTGAGGCGCCACGGCTAAGGCAGTCGCGTTGCCGCTTCGTGTCGCGGGTTCGAGTCCCGCGCCGGACAACTACTTGTGTGACCCATAAATAGTTGTTCTGAGTCTGGATGTAATTTGTGTCCGTCTATTATATGTTGTTAAGTACCCTGAAACACAGGGATTAGATTCCATAGTGCAAGGGTAGTCTTTAAAAAAAACCTAACTGTGATTTATTTAATTAATTATATTATTTGTGTAAAATTTGACATATAACAATCACACATTTCGCATGTTGTTTATGAGTAAAATTGATGAGACTAACCTAATAGTAAGACCACCACTGTACTTTATTTTAAGTGAAATAAATAAATGAATGAATAATATTTAATAACTAAATCTAGATAATGAATGATAAAAATATTAAAAAATACATAAATATTAAGTACAAAAATTATAATATATAATGTGGTTAACTTATTAACTTGTTAACTCATAACTAAAAAGAACAAAATAAAAAATTATTTAATAAATAAAAAACCCAACTGCGTAAATAATGATCCAAACTACGTACTTAGACAAAGAACTGAAAAGAAAAAAACAAGCACATAGATGGCTGGTGGTCTAAAATTATATAATGTACTATTGAATGAATACTATTGATGAAAATAAAATATATTCTAATAATGGAACATAACAACTGAACAGTCGGGATCCATTGACAAATTAGATTGGCTGTCGACTAATGGATCCCGACTGTTCAGTTGTTATGTTCCATTATTAGAATATATTTTATTTTCATCAATAGTATTCATTCAATAGTACATTATATAATTTTAGACCACCAGCCATCTATGTGCTTGTTTTTTTCTTTTCAGTTCTTTGTCTAAGTACGTAGTTTGGATCATTATTTACGCAGTTGGGTTTTTTATTTATTAAATAATTTTTTATTTTTGTAATTCATTTAATTAAATTTGTAATTCAATAAAGAGTATTATATTGTATTGTATAATGCGATCTGTGACGTAGAATGGAAAAAGGTAACAAAAACGGTTGCCATGGTAATCGCAGCGCGCATGCGCTGTCGCTGCACGAACGGTGTGGACTGCCAGTACACAAATATAACTAACAAGTAGGTTTATAGGTGCAACTACATCCAATATAAATAATATAACTAAGCTTCAGTGCGTCGCTAGAGAAACTAACTAATTCTGTATTAAAACTCGTGATTTTGAGACTGATTTAGACTGATTATTGTTGTATTGTCAAATTTTAACCTGAAGATGTTTATCTACTTTGTGACTGGTCTGTTGGTCATTATTTTTTTTCTTTTATTTATGTTACACTGACAATATAGGTACACATTGAAACGGATTAAACATTTAGATTAATCATAACATAATAAGTATAGCAATTATAGTCGTACATGATTCTCATTAATAATTACACCAAATAGTGTGTGTATATGCAGTATAATTACCCCTTCAACCAGTCCCCAACCTAAGAATAACAATAAACCCCGCTCTCATAAAATGACTTGCTCCATTATAACACGTAACACCAATTTCCTTATGACGTATTCAAAATGGTAGCCCATATTTACACAAAGATGTAAACAAACATAAACAAATAACCCACTTCATAACGATCGCTTATCACTTTTGCGACGTGCAAATGCAAGCCAATTTTTGCGGGACAGGAAGAAATATTCATAAAAATGACGTAAACAGTTCCCGGTCTAATACTACTGTAATATTACGGTATGGTGCACAAGAGGTAGCGTATAAAAATCATGAGGACCTTGAAAAAGATCTATTAGTAAGTATATGGTTAGCAATAAATAGGTATTAGCCGACAAACGGGAATCTACTACAAAATATTCAAACACCCAACAAATGTTGTATGCTTATGTACTGAATTATGAGCTTGACAAGTACAAGTGTATGTTAATACCCAAGTGCTGTATAAATTTCATTTCAATTATTATTTCATTACCAGGAACGTCTTACATTATTCGGATGATAATATCACGACTTACCTATAATAGATCAAGGACACAATACATTTTACTCGGAGAATAGTATATATAATAATAATATCTGGGGACAATGTCACACAGATCATCCTAGCTCCAAACTAAGCAAAGCTTGTACTATGGGTAGCAGGCGACGATATACATAATTATATAGATAGATAAATACTTATATACATAGAAAACATCCATGACTCAAAAACAAATATTCGTGCTCATCACACAAATATTTGCACTTACCGGGAATCGAACCCAGAACCACCAGCTTCGTAGGCAGGAGCACTACCAACTAGGCTACGGTGACCGTCAAGTGAAAATAATACAAAGATTATTTTTATTATTATTATTTATATACTAGGCATTTTTAACCTTTATTTATTTGAACGCCATTCACGAAAACGATGTTCGGCGACTTAGCCGGTAGAGCCCCAGTACCTCTCATTAAAAAATTGGTTTAGGTAGCGATTGAAACCACGACCTCTAGTTTAGCCACTAGATAAATAAATGAAAAAATTATTTAATAAATAAAAAACCCAACTGTGTAAATAATGATCCAAACTACGTACATAGACAAAGAACTGAAAAGAAAAAAAAAAAAGCACATAGATGGCTGGTGGTCTAAAATTATATAAAATTATATTGAATGAATACTATTGAAGAAAATAAAATATATTCTAATAATGGAACATAACAACTGAACAGTCGGGATCCATTAGTCGACAGCCAATCTAATTTGTCAATGGATCCCGACTGTTCAGTTGTTATGTTCCATTATTAGAATATATTTTATTTTCATCAATAGTATTCATTCAATAGTACATTATATAATTTTAGACCACCAGCCATCTATGTGCTTTTTTTTTTCTTTTCAGTTCTTTGTCTATGTACGTAGTTTGGATCATTATTTACGCAGTTGGGTTTTTTATTTATTAAATAATTTTTTATTTTGTACTTTTTAGTTATGAGTTCCTAGCTAGTTTCAAAAATAAGTTAACCACATTATATATTATAATTTTTGTTCTTAATATTTATGTGTTTTTTAATATTTGTATCATTCATTATCTAGATTTAGTTATTAAATATTATTCATTCATTTATTTATTTCACTTAAAATAGAGTACAGTGGTGGTCTCACTATTAGGTTAGTCTCATCAATTTTACTCATAAACAACATGCGAAATGTGTGATTGTTATATGTCAAATTTTACACAAATAATATAATTAATTAAATAAATCACAGTTAGTTTTTTTTAAAGACAACCCTTGCACTATGGAATCTAATCCCTGTGTTTCAGAGTACTTAACAACATATAATAGACGGAGACAAATTACATCCAGACTCAGAACAACTATTTATGGGTCACACAAGTAATTGTCCGGCGCGGGACTCGAACCCGCGACACGAAGCGGCAACGCGACTGCCTTAGCCGTTGCGCCTCACGTGCAGTCAAAAATTTTATTTGATTGAATAGAATGATTTTTCTAGGAGCCACAGTCTGAGTTGGTTTTTGAACTTTCCGCTGTAAAATGTCTAAAATTTTGCGGCAAAGCATTAAACACTTTCACACATACAGCATAGGGACTTTTTTGAAATAGTGTTGTATTAGTTATCATGTTGCGAGGAAAAACATCTTTAGCTCTAGTAAATACTGTGGCTGCGTTTTCACAAATACACCAATTTGAAAAATGTACAAACACACTAGTCATAATTTTTAGTCCTTTTAACAATGATTTACATGAGACAAACGGAGGAGTACCTGTAGTAGCTTTAACAAATTTTTTGCAATAGAAATGCTCTCGATTTATCTGTTGAATTGCCCCATAGATATGCCATCAATATCGATTGGTAATAAGGCTGTTTTGCGAAGTCGTGACAAAACGTATACAAACCTATTGATTCTGATGCATATTTGATCAATGTGCAATTTCCAGTCACAATAACGATCAACTGTTATTAGTCCGATTAAGGAATGACTCAAAGGAGGGTATAGAGTGCGTGAGCGGGAGCCTAAGGGATATTTTCAGAAACTTGTTCAGAGTACTTAGAGGGAAAACATACGAGGGATACTAAAAGTCCTGACGTCTAGGAGGTGAGGCGGAGAGAGGAGGGGGGAGGGGGACAAAGACCTCAATTTTAGGTTTTTTGCTAATATCTTTAAAAAGGTGCGTTTTATCAAAAAATATTCTAAGGTAAAATTAAAGCTTACAAAATTCACTATTACTTTGATCGCATATACTTTTTCATATTTCCTTTCGTTTATGAGCTACACGCTCCAGAAATATAGAAAATTTAAGTTATTCAGCGGAACTCTTACAGATGCCTTGAGAAGTTTAGGAGACCTGATATGCTTCTGGAGGGAGGTGTGATGGATGGAGTGAAGGCCGTCATGGCTCACATACAATGGTCCTCATCGGGACTAAGTGCGAAAACCAAACCCACTAACATATTAGTTGGAACAAGATGATGATGAGTTATTCAGCGTGATGACCATTACCTGATGCCCGAATTATCTAAAAATTTATTTTAACATAAGCTGGGAGTACCTCCACGAGGTAAGGGCGGTAACAGTAAGATATCGCGTTTTTTTGTAACAGCAGATAACTGAGCTTAGGCGGGAAAAACATCATGAAGATTGCTTTGCGCTCAATGCTCACTGTAGGAAACGCAACCTTACTGGCTAAAACTGAAAAATGACGATGAATGAATGAATGACAAAAAATGAGATGCAATAGCATGGATATGAACACATCCTCTTCTTACACTCATTTACCGGCTACGATACAACATCAGCAACGTTTAGAAGAAGCAAGGTGGGTTTCTGTAAATTGTATTTAAATTCGGAAATTATTCAGGAAGCAGCAAAGATCTTTTACAACCCAAGCTCAAACCATAGTGATGTTGCAGAAGCTGGGAAGGAGTGCTGCCTGAAATGTTATGGGACACCAGCAAAAGTGACCTTTCTCAATGTAATTCTTCAAGAGGGTTTTATCGCCCTTTTTGAAGAAGAGCACCACCACACCCCTGTGCCATGCTTGTGGCGTTTGACCTTCTAGTATGACGGAGTTAAATAACTTCTGAAGGGCCCGTAGGATTGGTGTACCACCCGCCTTCAGAAGCTCTGCCGTAACTCCATCATCACCAGGCGCCTTGTTGTTCTTAAGCTGTTCGAGAGCCATTCTAATCTCGCACAGGCTGACGTCCGGGATGTCGTCGGTAAGTGTTGGGTTAGTCGTGCTCTGGGATCTCTCTATCGACAGGGGACTGGGTTTTCGTATACAGTTGTCCGTAGAACCTCTCGATGTCTCCCAGCAACTCAGGTCTAGACGTGACGATTCTGCCATCCTCAGTCTTCAGCTTCGTCAGTTGCCTCAGTCCAACAGATAGTTCTCTTGCAAACACTTTAGAGCCTTTGTTCCGCTCTATAGCTTCTTTAATACAATTTGTATTAAATTGACGCGTGTCGCGAGTCAAAGACTTTAAGATCTGTCTGTTGACCTGCCCGTATCTGGTAGCATCATCAGAGGATGTCAGAACCATTTTCCGTCTTTCGTCCATAAGCTGCAGGGTATAGTCAGAGATCTTTTTGGTTCTGTTCGTACGGTGGGCCTTGAAGACCTTAGACCCAGCCGTATGGACAGCTTCTACGAGCCTGTCGTGGGATGAGTCCACTTCCTCGCAATCCGCTAGGCATTCGAAACGGTTTTGCAGTTCGAGTTGAAAGGGTTCAGGGTTTTGGATGTAGATGGTTAAAGGTCGGAGCGTAGACTTTATCAGTCGGAACCTCTGGAGCTTGACATTTAGGTTCAATGAGCCTCTCACCAGTGGGTGATCGCTCCCGGTTTTAACCGTATTGATTACTGAGACGTCATTGAACATCTGTCTACTCGTCGACAAGATAAAGTCTATCTCGTTTTTTTTTTACCATCGGGGCTTACCCAGGTCCATTTGCGGTTTTCCGGCTTCTTGAAAGAGGAGTTCATCATAAAGAGTCCCTCCTTCTCCATGAAGTCGGCCAACATTTGGCCCCGGCGATTCCGGTCTCCAGTTACAAATTGCCCCACTCTCAGCTCATTCTCGAATCGTTTAACCAGCTTCGCGTTAAATTCCCCCTTGACCACAGTGAAATAAGAGTTCGAGGTATGTATGGCTCTAGAAATATCCTCATGCATGACCTCAACCTCATCGTCGAAGTCGGCGCGTAAACCTGTATGACCTTCAACGAATACCACTTGGTAATTCTGAGTATAAGGTACGCAACCCTAGTCGACACACTCCCGATTTTCACTATGTTGTGGACGAGGGACTTGTGTACTATGAACCCAACACTACATTGGGACAGTTGGTCGCCCTCCCGGAAATAGAGCAGATTCCCGGATGTCAGGATTATAAAGTCCTCCCCCTCACTTCGAACTTCAGATAATCCTATTATGTCCCAATGTAACCTGCTCAATTCTTCCTCCAGTTCGATCATCTTCTCGTCGGTCTGCAGTGTGCGTGTGTTGCCAGGGCCAGAGGTCGTCGGTTTTGGCAACGCGGAATCTGCTGGGGATTCTTAGCACCCCTGCCCTGCCGTAACCACGGCTGTTACCACGGCTGGGAATAGCAGGGCTTCCGGGGACTGGGGGCCGCGGTTTAATTGTGTCCTTCATTTGAGGGGATCTGCCATAATAGCCACGCTTGGCAAACGGGTTGGCAATCGCAGTAAGGTAGACATTGGTACTCATGAGAACGCTGCTGCCCATTCTCTGGTATATATTCCCATATCCATTGACAAATTAGATTGGCTGTCGACTAATGGATCCCGACTGTTCAGTTGTTATGTTCCATTATTAGAATATATTTTATTTTCTTCAATAGTATTCATTCAATAGTACATTATATAATTTTAGACCACCAGCCATCTATGTGCTTGTTTTTTTCTTTTCAGTTCTTTGTCTATGTACGTAGTTTGGATCATTATTTACGTAGTTGGGTTTTTTATTTATTATTATTCTTTTTATTTTTACTATTTTCTTTTTAATCTATATTTTTTAATCTGTGATATGATAATGAATAAATAAACATCCGGGCCAAATATCAAGTTAATACAAGCAGCTCTTTAAGCTGGGTGATAAGTCAGTCATTGTTATTGTTATATGACTGCAAATTTCGCAATCTCGTGATTTCATTGAGATATTTGATATCATGAGGATTGTTTAGTGGCTTGCGGTGGTACAGAGTACTAATAATTAAACCATCTAAAGACTTAACCTGGCTTTATGAAAAATTCGATTTAATTCAAAATTAAAATGCACGAACTGAGATCGACAACGGCTCGATTCAAAGTTGTCCCATGCAACTTGTGTACAGTTACTCCCCAACATAATATTAAAGGTAACATTTTTCTTTAAATTTTACCTTGTCCACAAAGCGCATGAAATTCGGTTGTTGATAGTTCGATTCTCACACCAACCAAAGAGACGTTGTTCTTTATATCTTTGTCATTGCATTTAAAACAATTCGATTTCGGTAGGTATACCTATATATAGTTTTTCAAGTGAAGTTAAGTACTAAATCGTTTGAAGTTGGAGATGGGCGACCGTGTTAGACGTTAGATACTTTAGGTAGTCCAATATACCTAATAGATACTTTAGTATATGTCCATCAACACTCACACGCACAGTAATTCGAAGTTTTCGTCTTTTCATCGTAATTTTCTACTGTTTTAAAACCTATATGTGAGAATAGTTGTTACGCAACTTTAAATCGATATAGCTCCTAAACGGCCGGTCAAATCGAAAAATGTTGAAAGAAAACTAAACATGTTTTTTAAATACCTATTCAACGATACCCCACATGACATAATTTGTTGACTTAATTTTTTAAAATTTTCACAAAATGGCGTCCAGTAGTCGCCATATTGAATTTTCACTAACGTCATGTCTTTAGTGACACTTTCCGGACTGAAAGGAATCGATTGACGTGCGAATCATTAAAATCGGCCCAGGCGTTTGGTCTGTATAGTGCTTCAAAGGAACATACATACATACATAGCCTGATAAACACATTACCCTTTGCGTCCCGCAGTCGGGTAAAAAAAAATAAAAAAGGTTTTTATTCACGTAGACTTTAAAAAAGCGTAAATAGTCAGAAGATGTTTGTAGTAATATATAATTAATTTAAATTTATTTCTAGGTACAGGCGCCAGCACATTCAAATACACCAATCTGTCAAATTTATTTTATAGATTTTCAACTTTATCACTTATGCATTAGGTTCACTTTAAATTGAGGAAATTTTACTGATTGGGGTAGCTTGATGTGCTGGCGTCTGTACTATACAGAGTATCGTTATTTAGGTACACGGATTGTATGAAAACATTAACAATAAGATTTACTTTATAATAGTAATGATATTTAGCTAGATTGTATTAAGTTATTATAAAAGAGATCATGTTTAGGTTTAATTATTTTGACGGGCTTGTTGACGTGGTTGGCAAATGCTTGTTTTTCACGCCGGAGGTCGTGGGTTCGATTCCCACCCAGGACAGATATTTGTCTGCATGAACATATTGTCCTGAGTCTAAGTGTAATTATCTATATAAGTATGTATTTGCAAAAGAAAAGTAGTACATGTTGTATATCAGTTATCTGGTTTCCATAGTAGGTACAAGCTCTGCTTAGTTTGGGATCAGATGGCCTTGTGTAAATAATTTCCCAGGATATTATTATTATATTATAAAAAAACATATACATAACGAAATTTAAAATTTTAGAATATTTTTACTACATATTGTCTATACAGACCAATAGGCAGTCATGTTGCTGACGCTATCGCCTGTAACCGTTAAACCGTTGTAAAAAAAAATAATTTTATTATCTTTAATTTTAATTAATATTTTGAAGTTATGTAACTTAAGATTTTCTGTTTTTTTTTAAGATTTTAATTTAATTAAGTTTTCCATTATAATTTTATTTCTTCCTCAATTTTGTTTTTGCCTGTGATTTTAATGTTTTGTTTCGATTTTGTAGTTTTAACTTGGCCTGAGGAGCCTGATTGTTCTGTGTGTATTAATTCTGTGTTTAAATTAATTTATTAATTTCAGGTAGCTTTTATACATTTAAGCAATATGTAATGCATGTTGTGCTTACCTGTTAGAGATTGATACACTTGATCCGATCTTATTCAATGTAACCCATAAATGTTTGAGTGTACTCAATTGTTGGTGAGCCAAATAAATAAATAAATAACCGAAGTTTCTTCCATGCACAGTATCTCTCATTGCCAATGTCTGACATTTCACTCGCTGAATATAATTCGATGCTAAACCGAATGCGCATAGTTTCGCGTCGTTCGGTGACAATTGTAAAACAATAGGAATTCTCTTTGCCGCATTTCGAGAACAAATGGGTGATGTGCACACAATTCGTTGTTAGTATTTTGTTGAGATGAAAATTTCCACCAGCTTGTCTTTTGAATTGGGATTCTTCTGGAGGGAAATGCAATATAAATTAAATTTGAACCAATAAATCTTTGGGAAATCTAAGTACGCGAATAGGTTACAAATTTTCGCTGTACTTACTGCACGTGGGTGCAGTAGTTAAAGTGGTCGCCTTGCTACAACCTCAGCATTCTCGAGTTTCGAGTTCAATTCCTAAACAAGAAAACTATTAGTCTGATCCGTTTTTACTTTACTTACTTACTTTATGTTATGGCCAGTGATCACTATAGTTGGAATTGTACAGGCCGTCCTGTAGGACCGACAGCTTAACGTGTTATGTAATCTAATTAAACCACTTTGGTGGTCACCCATCTATAGGCTGACCGTCAGTTTATTGGCTTAACCTCATCGACCACGTAAATGCGAGTGAGAGCACCTAGCTGTGAAGAAGAGAAGGAAAGAGAATTTGCTCTCACCGGCCGTAGTAAGTTATTCTGATTCTGGGTGTGCTTTTTGTCTGTGAATTTACTATACAGAGTTTCTTTACACTAGTGCGTGTCTTAAAAAACTGTCATTGACTACTGTCATCATCATTATCATCGTATAAGCCGAAAAACGTCCACTGCTGGACAAAGGCCTCCCCCAAAGATCTCCACAATTGCCGGTCTTGCGCTATCCGCATCCAGCGGTTGCCAGCGACCCGCACAAGATCATCATGCCATGTTGTAGGGGGCCTGCAAAATCTGCGTCTTCCGGTTCATGGTCGCCACTCGAGAAACTTTTGCCCCAACGGCCGTCGGTTCTACGAGCTATGTGCCCCGCACACTGCCACTTCAGTTTTGCAATACTTCGGGCTATGTCGGTGACTTTGGTTCGCCTGCGGATTTCGACATTTGTGATTCGATCCCGCAGGGAAACTCCGAGCACAGCCCTTTCCATTGCTCTTTGGGTGACCTTCTAATAAGGCCCATAGTGAACAACCACGTCTCTGTTCCGTAAGTCATGACAGTGATGACTGTTTTTGGTGGTTGTTGGATTTGTTGTTGTTGGATTCTACAATGCACTGTCACGTGTTAATAATTATGAAAAAGAAGAATTATTTCACGAATGGAAGTAGAAAGATGAAATAGGTTGCATGTTGCAACCGATTTAAAATTACTGTGTAGCGACCGAAATGAAAAAAATTGTTTGTGATCATCACGATAACTTTTCCTCGGATTTAAAAACAGAATTATCGGAATCAAATGTAAGATTCAACCATTTGAAAAGATTAGGAATAGAAAAGTTGCGGAAAAACTCGTGTCTGCAGAAATGAAATTATAACATAAAATATAATCATCCCTCACGTTAAAGTAGCGACGCTTTGAATCAACATTGTTAACATTTCCTTCTCCCTACCCTAATTCAAAAAGAATTTCCTCATTCAACAAAGAAATCATCAAATACCCTTTTTTCTATTTACTCACCGTATAATACGACCGCCTCGTTGATCTAGGGGCAGCGTTTTCAACCCCACATAATTAGGTCCTGGGTTCAAATCCCGGGCCCAGCTTAAAAAGGTCATATAGGGATTTTTCTTCTATGCAGTAAGTGTACTAAATCTCAAAACTAGGCCCCCTCGAGTATGTTTCGCCGGACCGTCACAACTGAGCCGTGTTGAAACCGGTAGTAGGTACACCCGCTGAGATTGTTTCGCTGGATCTTCTCAGTTCATAAATCTGACCAGGAGGAAATGATTATAAATCCTACTAATATTATAAAGGCGAAAGTTTGTGAGTGTGTATGTTTGTTACTTCTTCACGTCTGGTCTGGTCGGCTGGAGCGATTTTAATAAAGTTTTGTATGGAGTTAGCTGACACCCTGGATTAACACACAGGCTTATTTATAAAGTTTAATGTGGGTAAAACCGCGGGGCACAGCTACTATAAAATAAATATCTAACAAAAATCTTTTGTTCTCAACATATGTTGCGATAAAAGTTTGCAGTCAAAAGTAGCAATCAGACTGTCGTCGGTATTTTGTTCCAATTCATAAAAATAAATCTTTTAACTCGATGAAATTGGAATTTACATTCTAAATTCACTCTTTAAGTTCAAGTAGTTCGCAAACTAACCCTTTCAGATTTAAAAGCCTTTCTATAGAGCTTCAAGATATGCCTGAGTTGTTTTTAAAGTGCTTTAATGTATTTTCAAAACAACGTCAAGACTGGCTGGAGTTGAAGATATTTTTAATCTAAATCAAACTCTTAAAAATGTGAGCGATCACAAAATTCAATTAGTGACAGTAGTTACTGGCTTCTTTATTGGTGCAGTAGTAGCATGTTCAGCCGCAATCTATATAATCTCAAATGTCTTATTATGTCCTATTCCGAATACATCATTGTTAAGCTCTTTCCAACTCTTTGAAATTTTATTATTTTTTTTTTTTTATGGTTAATATGCATGTATTTCGAGTTTTTTTTTACCATACATTATAGTAAAGCGTAGACATTGAAGGATCAGAATAAAATTGACATACTAGGACTGCAAGTTAAGTTGTTCAATTCTGTGTAACACATATAATATTAAATATGAATTCTTAATACTATGAGTGAATACATCACTAACAATTCGTGCCATACGCAATAATTTTCAAGGAACAGGTACATAATTTTAACTGCAATATAATACAATACATAAATGTTTATAAAACAATGTTATGTAATTAATGTTCGAATAACTTTGAGTGTCACATAATTCTCCTCCATCTCAGTAACATTTATTAACTCACAAAATCATGTTAAACTGAAACAACCGTTTCAAAAAATATGAACTAGCTATCCCGGCGAACTATGTTTATAATCTCTTTGATGACATTTAAAGTGGTTGGAGTCGAAACCAAACGCTACTACAGGTCGATACGCATGATAATTATGTAATTTAGTTAGATGTAGTTTTTTAAGCGCTATCGGAAGATCAGCGTTACAGTAATAATTATTATTTACTGTAACATTTGCTGAGGTAGACGCCTTTCCTAGCTAGTACTTATAATGTTGCATTCTTCATACGTATTATGTAAACTAAACGCAATTAGTTATATCGTCTTAGATGTAAACTAAGTTAAGGATTATCTGTGCTTGTTGGGAATAAAACTTTTATATTTAATTATTTATATTTTAAAATTTGGAGGTATACATTTTTTGCCGTGTTTTAGAGTCTAATATTTTAATAATAATTTTAATGCATTGTAATGTACACACGGCTACATATCAAGCTATACATTTCCAGTATAAGCTGATCCCGTGTTGTATAGGATTCCTATACAATGAGAGGTCAGCTTATATTGGAAATTTATAGCTTTATATGTAGCCGTGTGTAGAACATTTTTAGTTTTTCATTCCGGAGCGAAAACAGCGCTGAAGAAACACCGATAAAAAAAGAAACAACGTCTCATAGTCTTCTTTTTGATTTGCACACTCACTTTTCTGAGATTTTTAAATATATTTGCTACTAGCTATGCCCCGCGGTTTTACCCGCGTTAAACTTTATAAATTATCACAGCTCCTCCCCCGTAGATGATAGCGTGATAATATGCAGCCTATATGTTGACCCGACCTCTTAGTAATATTCATGCAAAATTTTAAAGTAAATCCATGCAGTACTTCTTGAGTTTAGCCCGGACATACATATAGACAAACAGACAAAAATTCTAAAAGCTACATTTTTGGCTTCGATATTAATAGTAGATCACGCCTCAAGTATCCTTTTTACAAAATATTCAATGTACAGTTTTGACTTTCCTACGATTTTATTATACGTATAGATGATTTTTTTTTCAAACTAACTTCCTTTTGAGAATAAAGAACACCTAAAAGAAAGATTTATCCAATTTGGTGCAGTCGTTTGAACGTTAGGAACGTACAAACATTTCGGTCATTCGTTTTTATTTATAAAGATGGTAATAATGAAATAATGAAATTTATTCAGCACTTGGGTATTTACATGTACTTGTCAAGTTCGCAATGTATTACATAAACACAGTAATTAAAGAAACAAAATATTTTGAATTAGTGCGGTCTGTTTCGTCACATATATTTTTAATATCCTTAAATAAATAATAAATAGCAAGTTACTAAGCTATTATTGTTACATTTAGCAATTGTATATAAAAATTAAAGAATTGAAAACAACGAGCAGTTGGCTAGCGCAAGCGACTAATACCTGAGGGCACCCTTATGGGGTTGGGGCCACAGCTCAGGCGGCTGCTGAAGTAAAACGATGGAATTAGAAATGGGGGTCAGATCACTTGCACGTGATTAACGATCACGTGTTAAGGGAGGGTATGAAGCGTGGTAGAAGTCGTGCAAGCAATACTTTTGTGCATAAGAGCTTAAAGCTGTTGGTGCATTTATAAGTATGGGTGAATAAAGAAGTCACTAATATGTTTCTCGCACACACTCCTGTCTTATGTAATGCCCTGCGTAACAGAATGTATAAATATAGGTAGTTAAGAAATATATATATAAGTAATTAAAATTACGTTAAGTTAAGGTAGGAAAACAACGCATTAACAAAAAAAGGACTCCGATCCCGTCGGGTAGACAAAGTGTTTTAAAAAAAAATGCATTGTGTAGTTGAATATCTACACAAATTACCTCGTCCCGAGGGAATATCTATTAGCCATCGTTCGGCTGATATGATGATGATGATGAAATAAAAATTACGTTATTGTGAATTTGATTTAATTTATGTGGCAAGCGAAATTATTTTTCATCGATATAAATATAATGAGACGCTGTGAGGTTTTTGGCGGTAAGTTTACAGCTTTTAAAAGGACTCTCGGAATACTTTTACACCTCTAATCTCCTGTATACCTCTATAAATCTCTATTAACATCGGTACAAAATAATGCGTCAATTTTATTCCTACTACCATTTACTGAAGTAACAAGTCATAAAAATATGTTATAGTAGCAGTGCCCACGGACTTCGTTCCGCGTTATAAATATTTTTCTCCCTGCCCGTTTGTCCCGCGTAATACTTCGGTTTAAAAATTTGGGATAAATAAAAATTATAATGATGAATCATAGCTTATGACACTCCATAATAACGTAGCTTTCTGTCGGTGATATAATTTTGAAAATCGGTTCAGTAGATCCAGAGATTACCCCTTACAACGTCACAAACTCACAAACCCACAAACTTTACCTCTTTATAATATTAGCTATACTAATATTATAAAGAGGTAAATAATGTGGGTTTGTGAGATTTTGTTTTTATATGTTCAAAATATGTACCTTATTTTTTCGTAAAAAGTTAGAACTAAAGCTATAGGTATATTATAAGTTATCACGTATATCAGCGAAACAAATATTTATTTCAAACCTGTCCTACGTCATTTATTCAACCTAACCCTGCACGCATGGTATACAAATGTAGATTGGTCCATTATACGGGTCGTATGTAACTAAAGGCAAAAATCTTCAGCGCCCATTTGCTATAACACGTACTACGTAACGTATCTATCATATTTATTTCATACAGCATTATATTTTAGTACCGCATACTGTGTTTTCAGACACATTAAACATAAATATATTTATCTTTTTGAATGTATTATACAAATAGTATATTTGTGTGGATCTGTTCAACTAGAAGATACTCAATTTGGAAAACAGGATCATATCTTCACAGCCAAAATTCCTCAACGACCCAACACCCGTCCACCACTATGTACTCTTTCTTACAAACACAGTGGTCGAGGAACACAAAATAATCTACAATATTTTAAATCTCTGTATTTATTTATAATAATATTAAATAAGTTTCTACTTAAAAACAGGAACGTTTGATAATTAAAAAATGTGTATTTTTGAACCCCGATCCTAATAAATCCAAACTTAAGCGGTAATATTGTCTCCAAAATATATGTTGATTCTTCTGTTTACGATTTTTTACGAAGATATTTAAATCACTTATACTAGGCTGCCCCAACACACTTTAAATTTACTTTACACTTAGCCAGAGAAAGAGAACAATGATCTTTTACTAATCAGAGCAACAGAAACTTGCTGCTGTAACGTTGGGGATTTTGGATGTTAATTAATATACAACCACTTCTATACAACGTGCTATATCGTAATGAATATAATAATAAAATAATGTGCGCATTGTCGTAAACTACAAACTATATATACTACATATTCTAAAGAAAAGAAGCCTACACTCTAATACACACTTCACGGCGTCGGGCCTTCAAACCACCTGCTCCTCAGCTCGCGGGCCACCCCACCCTTCCGCGCCTATACGGGCTTAAATTACACTCTAGGGTAGGGCAGACAAGACTACGTGAAGTCGGTTTTGCAGCGATTCGTTTCTGTCACAAAATTTTGTAGCACATCATGGTGACTTTTAGTTTATGCGAAGTATTCAAATTCGGAATGTCGTTTTTCAGACCGAGAACCCTTCGAGCATTTGGCTCTTAGAACGTATGAAAATCGGAAAACTAACAAATCGCATTTACGACTTTCGGTAATATAAATTTCGTGATATTTAATAATAGACATTACATTACAATGCTTAGGTATTATGAAATTCGGACTTTTGAAAATCGGAACATCAAAATTCGGAATAAAATATTTCGGAGTATTTGGGTGTTCCCTTGGTAGAGAGAACTTCCAAAACCCGCCGGATGATTAAATTTATGATTTCCCATTATTGAGATTAGGGATACGTTTTGTATTGTGAATAATGTTATATGTCATAATTTTATATGAATAGCTTGACAATATGAACTATCTGTACACATCAGTACTGTTCACATGCCACATCTTATCAGTCTTTGGCTAACGCTGTGCTTAAGCAATATTCCTCCAGTTACCTTCAACTCTATATGGCTCTGTTTGGACATATTGTGCCATATGTTTCAATGATCATTTCGTTGTCTGTACGTGTCCGGTGTACAAGCTGGATAGTGATGATTCAATGGTTATGGTAATAATAAAATAACTCACATTTTACAAGAAAAAATCAAATACGTAATTCTTTACAAATTTTGTATTATATCACTTAATCGGGCAACAGTTTCCATTACATTTTAATGATTTGGCTCTTAATACAATACAATATGGTATTGTATTAAGAGCCAAATCCAATGAATTATCAACTTACGCTATGACTAATTAAGGATTAAATTTAGATAGCATAATTATAGTTTATTTTTTTTATTTTTTTTATTTTAGTTTTATTTGGAAAACTTACAGCTAATACAATCAATAATCAAATATTAATATTAAAATAAGGCCAATTACAAGTTTCCACTATTATACAGTGTCTATACATAGGATAAAGTTGAGCATTGAAAAGTCAGCATTAAGCCGCGTTGGAAAACAAAATTAAAATATAAAAAGGGACATTAATATAATTAAATTTAAGTAAAGAGAATATTATACATGTAAGCTTGTTAAGCTTCAAAAAAGATTTTGCCAACCGTATTTTTAAATTTAGCGATGTTCATATCAAATAAATCCAGGTCAACCCTCCGACACTCCGCGTTAAACGAGCGACATACTCTTATAAGGTATGAGTTTTGTCTGTAAACAGTTCTTACGCTAGGCACATGGAGAAGATCTGATCTACGGAGAAAAGCCGAAGGTACTCTCAGTCCAATCTTGCCAACCAACTCAGGAACATCAATCGCACCATTCATGATACCTAATAAAAGTGTTAGATCTGCAATTTTTCGTCTTTCATATAGCGGGAGTATATGAAATTTTTTACAACGACTTATATAGTCAGGCAGATATGAGTTTGAGCGATATTGAATGTATCTCATAAATTTTCTCTGAATACCTTCAAGGCGGTTAATATATATATTGTAGTTTGGATTCCAAATTGGGGACGCATATTCGAGGTGGCTACGAACAAAAGCACAATACAATATTTTCATTGCCTTAACGTTTCTAAAATCCGAACAAATTCTAAATATGAAACCTAGGCCTCTTTTGAGGCTTTACTTACAACATTATTAATGTGCAAGTCAAAAAGTAGCTTCGAGTCGAATGTGACACCAAGATCCCTGACGGTAGTTACCCTGGCTAGTAGTGTGTTTGACAGTTTATAATCATATTTAATAGGGTTTGGCTTCCGAGTAAATGTACAAATATGACATTTAGAAACATTTAGATCTAGTCCATTTCTCACGCAGTAGACTTGAAACTGGTTTAGATCATCTTGTAAGGACTTCGCGTCCTCAATACAGGTGACTTGCTTTAAGATCTTCATATCATCAGCATATAACAGAATTTTAGAGCTTTTAAAACATAAGGTTACATCATTAATGAATACATGAAAAAGTAGAGGACCCAACAAGGATCCTTGCGGTACCCTCGAAGGAATACCCACTGCTCTGGAAGTGAACCCGTTGAGAACCACCGTCTGGCATCTATTTTGCACATATGACGAGAACCATCTGTATAAGTTACCTCTTATGCCAATTAAAAAGATCTTGCGCAAGAGAAGGATGTGATCTATTCGATCGAAGCATTTACTGTAGTCAGTATATATAACGTCGACTTGGGACCTCGTACTCATGTATTCTGAAAGAAAATCACTAAAGACCACTAAATTGGACGTAGTTGAACGACCCTTCAAAAATCCATGTTGGTTATCAGTGAAACTTAATTTTAGTGAAGCTGATAATCGTTTGTGAATAATTTTTTCCATAATTTTGGCGAACACACATAATTTTGATATTGGTCTATAATTTTCTATACAGTCTTTAGGCCCCTTTTTGTGAATCGGCGTTATATATGCCGACTTCCAGATTAAAGGCACCTCACCCGATGAAAAGGACTTATTGAGTAAAATAGTAAAAGGTACACTTAAGGACTTTGCACACTTAAAAATAAAAATAGGTGGAATGCCGTCTGGGCCAGCAGATTTCTTTATGTCAACCTGTTTCAATAACTCGAGCACTTCATCTGCCCGTACGGTCACAGAGTGAAGATCGGAGACAGTATTAATATTCTGATTACATGTGTTACTACTACACTCTGACAACAATGTATAATCGTAGTCGTTTCTTTTCTGAAAATTTGTGTAAAAATAATCGCTAAACAAGTTACATATCTCCTCACCAATATTTAATGATATATCACCAAGTTTTAACACCGATGGATAAGAGTTAGTGTATTGTTTACTTTTCACGTATTGCCAGAAAGCTCTAGGACTTTTGGAGATAGCTAGTTCTATATTTGAAATGTAAGCATTAAACATATCCCTCTCGAGGTCTTTGGCACGTTGGCGTAATATAACAAACGAATTGTGGTCAGACAAATTACCATACTTCTTGAACTTTGAATGATATTTGGCTTTTTCATTTATTATTTTGATAAGGGGACTTTTGTACCATGGAGGGTACTTATGCCGAGGCACAACAGTTTTTGACGGTATATGCGTGGATATAAGTTTATTTATAGCATCGTAGAAGAACGTTACTGCTTCTTTCAGGCACTTACCGTTTATTTCAATCGACCAGTCAACCTTGTTCAATTCATCAATAATGGCATCATAATTCCCTTGGTTATATAAGAATTTGACTCGTGGGCGGGAGTGCAGCTGATGAAGTTGAACAAAGTTGGCAGTGATACAGAGTGCTTTGTGGTGTAGATCCTCTTGTATTAAAGGGTCATGACTACAAGTGACCGCAACTTCATTATTGGACAGTACAAGGTCCAGTATCCTACCATTAGAATTTAGAATATTATCATACTGCAATAAATTGCAAACAGTGAGACTGTCGCAAAAGTTAGTTTGAATAATACCTTGCAAATTACTCGGATTTAAGTAATCATCGTCAACTATCGCCTGCCAAATAATATTCGGTTGGTTAAAATCACCTACAATGAGAAACTTGTCCGTGGGATTTTTTATAATAATGTCGGTAATATTATTAGTAAAATTGTTTAACTGTGACATTAACGAGTTGCCAGATTGCTGATTACAAATGTACACAGTACATATGTGCATTCTATAGGATACTTTAGGTTTCCACATATTGTCCAGGTCCCGTCCAGCCACTCCTCTTCCTGACCAAATGTCCGACGAGGACACACGCGGGTGCCGTTCCAGGTGGATATAAGTTTATTTATAGCATCGTAGAAGAACGTTACTGCTTCTTTCAGGCACTTACCGTTTATTTCAATCGACCAGTCAACCTTGTTCAATTCATCAATAATGGCATCATAATTCCCTTGGTTATATAAGAATTTGACTCGTGGGCGGGAGTGCAGCTGATGAAGTTGAACAAAGTTGGCAGTGATACAGAGTGCTTTGTGGTGTAGATCCTCTTGTATTAAAGGGTCATGACTACAAGTGACCGCAACTTCATTATTGGACAGTACAAGGTCCAGTATCCTACCATTAGAATTTAGAATATTATTATACTGCAATAAATTGCAAACAGTGAGACTGTCGCAAAAGTTAGTTTGAATAATACCTTGCAAATTACTCGGATTTAAGTAATCATCGTCTATCATTAATCATTCTATAGGATACTTTAGGTTTCCACATATTGTCCAGGTCCCGTCCAGCCACTCCTCTTCCTGACCAAATGTCCGACGAGGACACACGCGGGTGCCGTTCCAGGTCTGGATCTGGATCCAGGTCCGGACATGGGAGGAAGCGCAGCGGGTCCTCAAGTAGGGAGAACTTGGTGGTCGCCAAAGTCTCCACGGCCCGGAGAGGCAAAGTTCGCGCGGTTCCGAGTGGAGCCATTGCTCGGATGCCGGAGCGTGACGGGCGGGGTCGCTTTGTTGCGCCAGCTCCAGTGGAGCATGTGGAGGGCGCGGAGAGCGACCCTGGGTTAGCCATGGCTGACTCGAGCGGGGGCTCCACTGCTTCACTGCTGGGCAGCAATCGTGCGGAGGCCGCTGCTGCTAGGCGGGCACAACGAAAAGAAGCCGCGGCTGACGAAGTCAGTGAGTTAGCCCGACGAGCCAGAGAGCAGCGCTCCGCTCGGATGGCTGGAGGGAGCCCATCGGCGGTGGCGCTCAGCCGCCAGGTTTTGGACGGAGTGGACGTGGTTCTGAGGGTTGCCACCAAATCGGGCAACCTGAAGGGCACGTTCACTCGAGCTCTGAAGGAGGCAGCTGACGGCATCCGGGAGGCGGTTGAGGTCCTCGCCAACCGCACCAGCACCGAGGAGACGGCGAAGTTGTGGGAGGAGAACGGCCGTCTCCGATCGGAGCTGGAGGACCTCAAGCGGCAGGTTGCCGCCCAAGGGACGGCTCCCGCAGTCACCGGGTCCTCTCCTGTGGCGGCCCCATCGTCGGCTCCATCGCCGGCCTCTTTCTCGACCCCTGCACTTGTGGATGCGGAGGTCGAAAAGATCGTCCGCGTCTGCATGATGCAGTGCGGTAAGATGGTTGGTGCCCGCCTCGAGGCCATAGAGGCGAGGCTCCTCCTGGCGGAGTCCGTCCGCCCTCCACTCGCCGGGGACGGGCGGAGGAGGGAGGTTGTCCACGAACGGGGCCCGGCGGCCGCGGTGGCCGCGGCAGCTAAACCGAGCCGACCAGGAAGGACAGTGACCTCAAAGCCCGTGTCCCAGATGCCGACCTCCCGGACAACGGGACCTCCAGCGGCGCCTCCAGCGGTGCCTCCAGCGGCGCCTCCAGCGGCTGCGTCTTGGCCTAGTACTGAGGCCTGGACGACAGTCGTCAAGAGGGGCCGCAAAAAGAAGAAGGCGGCCCCGCCAGCACCAGCACCCGCTGGAGCACCGGTACCCAAGAAGGCACAGGGACCGCCTAAGGTCAGAGCCCCACGCTCCGCGGCTGTAGTGATAACACTGCAGCCCGGAGCCGCCGAAAGGGGCATTACGTATAAGGCGGTCCTGACCGAGGCAAAAGCTAAAGTCGCGTTCCCCGACCTTGGCACACCGTCCGGCTTCAGGATGAAGTCGGCGGTTACGGGGGCGCGGCTGCTTGAGGTGTCGGGTGACTCCAGCGGGGCGAAGGCGGACATCCTGGCCGCCAAGTTGAAGGAGGTCCTAAACCCGGATGACGTCCGGGTGTCCAGGCCGGTGAAGACCGCGGAGCTGCGTGTCGACGGCCTGGATGACTCGACGACTCCGGCCGAGGTTTTGGCGGCCGTTGCCCGGGTCGGTGGATGTCGACCCGAGGATGTGCGGACGGGCGACATTCGCGCCGACGCCTCCGGACTCGGATTTATCTGGGTGCGGTGTCCGGTGGCGGCGGCGAATATCGTCGCCAGTGCTGGGCGACTGTTGGTGGGGTGGGTTGCAGCCAGGGTCAAGCTGATGCAGCCCAGGGCTATGCGGTGCTACCGATGCCTGAACATTGGGCATGTCCGGGCGCGGTGCACCGCTGAAACGGACCGCAGCGAGGAGTGTTATCGCTGCGGCCAGCCCGGCCACAAGGCGGCCCAGTGCTCTGCGGCGCCAAACTGCAGCCTCTGTACAGCTGCAGGGAGGCCCGCGGGGCACAGAGCGGGCGGGAAGGCCTGTGGCGCACCCACCAAGAGCAAGAAAAAGGGAGCCAAGGCTGCCGGGGGCTCTTTACCCCCCCGACAGCCTGGCTGCCCTACGGCCGACTCCCGGCCTGAGAGGGGTGCGGAGGGAATGGACACAGCCTAATGGCGCTGTTACATTTCCTCCAGGGCAATATCAACCACTGTGCCAGAGCTCAGGATCTCTTGCTCCAGAGCATGGCGGACTTGGACGGCTTGGTGGCCATCATTGGCGGGGCTCTTGTCCACCCGTCCCGAGGTCACGGCTGGGTAGCAGCCCTCGTGGACGGCATTGGTACGGTTGGGGCGTATTTTTCGCCCAACAAGAGTCTCGCCGACTTCGAGAACTTCCTTGTCGAGTTGGGTGCCGTCGTAGGCCGGCTCCACCCTCGCCCCGTGCTGTTGCTCGGGGATCTCAACGCCAAGTCTGCGGCGTGGGGATCTCCGGTGACGGATGCCCGGGGTGAGGTGCTGGAGGAGTGGGCGGTCACGACTGGCTTGACCGTCCTAAATCGGGGGTCGGTCCACACGTGCGTGCGGCAGCGGGGTGGTTCAATAGTGGACGTCTCGTTCGCTAGCCCTGCTGTCGCGAGCCGTGTCCGCGACTGGCGTGTCGCCGTGGAGGTGGAGACATTGTCGGACCATTGGTATATCCGTTTCGACGTCTCCGCCCAGACCACTGGCGGCCGCAGTCCACCGGCCCCGCGAGCGGACGGTCCGCGCTGGGCGCGTAAGCGCATCGACAAGGAACTTCTCGAGGAGGCCGCCATTGTCCAGGCCTGGTACCGGGAGTCGGCGACGAATGGACCCGTCGACGTCGAAGAGGAGGCGCTGTGGTTCCGCGGGGCGATGACGCAAATCTGCGACGCGTCTATGCCCCGGGTCCACACACAGACAGGAAGGCGCCAGGTGTACTGGTGGACCGCCGAGATCGCACAGTTGCGCGTCGCGTGCGTGGCGGTCAGGCGCCAGTACACCCGATACCGGAGGAGACGTCGTCGGGTCCCTGACGAAGAGGCCGCGCGGTATGAGGTGTACCGCGCGGCGAAGGAGGCTCTGTGGCTGGCCATTGGCGAGGCCAAGACGCGAGCCAGGGAGGAGATGTTGGAGACTCTGGACAGAGATCCGTGGGGGCGCCCTTATCGTGCGGTTCGAGGGAAACTTCGAGCCGCGGCGCCTCCAATCACGGAGAGTCTCCAACCCGAGCTGCTGGAGGAAGTAGTGGCAGCCCTCTTCCCGGCAAGAGCGGAGCATACGCCACCGCCAATGGCTTTGCCCACAGCCGCAGAGCCTACAGACGAGAACGTCATCAGCGTCCCAGAGGTGACACAAGAAGAATTGAGGGCGGCCGTGATGCGGCTCCGGGCCAAAAACGTGGCTCCGGGGCCCGACGGGATTCACGGCTGCGTGTTAGCCCTCGCTCTGAAGGAGCTGGGTCCCCAACTGAGAGGTCTCTACACAGCGTGCCTTGAGCGGGGCCAGTTTCCCACCTTGTGGAAATCTGGTCGTCTGGTCCTGCTCAGAAAGGCGGGGCGCCCTGCAGACTCGCCATCCGGGTACCGGCCCATAGTGCTGCTGGACGAGGTGGGCAAGCTGCTCGAGCGGATAATCGCAGTCCGCCTCGTCGGCCACTTGTGCGGAGAGGGGCCGGACCTGGACGAGAGCCAGTTCGGCTTTCGGCATGGGCGCTCTACCATTCACGCTGTGTCGAGGGTGAGAGTCCTGGCGGAGGAAGCGGTGTCCCGGGGTGGGGTGATGTTGGCGGTGTCCTTGGACATCTCCAACGCTTTCAACACCCTGCCCTGGAGTTGCATTCGGGAGGCACTGCGATATCATCGGGTGCCTTCCTACCTCCGCCACATTGTTGGGGATTACCTGGCGGAGAGGTGTGTCACCTACGTGGGACGTGATGGCGGACACCGGCACTCAATGTCGTGCGGTGTTCCACAGGGTTCGGTATTGGGCCCGCTCCTGTGGAACATCGGGTACGACTGGGTGCTGAGGGGCGAACTCCAGCCGGGCGTGGACCTGACGTGTTATGCGGACGACACGCTGGTCACGGCCCGTGGGAGTTCGCACAGGGAGGCAGCGTTGCTGGCGACGGCGGCGGTCTCACAGGTGGTGGGCCGCATCCGGCGCCTCGGCCTGGAGGTGGCCCTCAGCAAGTCGGAGGCCATGATGTTCCATGGTCCCCGGCGGGCGCCGCCGCCCGGATCACACATTGTGGTCGGGGGGGTCCGGATCGCTGTCGAGCCTACCATGAAGTACCTGGGATTGGTGCTCGACAGCCGGTGGGACTTCGGACCCCACTTCCGGCGGCTGGTGCCCAAGCTGATGGGCGCGGCTGGGGCGCTGTCAACGCTGCTTCCCAATCTGGGGGGCCCGAGCGCAGCCTGTAGGCGGCTCTACGTGGGGATCGTGCGATCGATGGCCCTGTACGGGGCCCCGATCTGGGCGGCTGACCTGACGGCCGGTAGCATCGCTGTTTTGCGGAGACCGCAGAGAGCTATGGCCGTCAGAGTTATCAGGGGGTATCGCACGGTCTCCTACGAGGCGGCTTGTGTACTGGCCGGATCCCCGCCCTGGGACCTCGAGGCGAAAGTACTCGCGTCACTGTACCGGTGGCGCGAGGAGATGCTGGCGCAAGGCGAGGGGCCGATGCAGCAACACATGGGGCTGCGTCGGTCCCAGCTTCGCGAGGCCCTGGTGGCGGAATGGCGGGACAGGCTATCGCGCCCAACCGCCGGCCTCTTCACTATCGAGGCGGTCCGGCCGGTACTCGAGCGTTGGCTCGGGAGGAGGCACGGCTCCCTGACGTTTCGGGTGACGCAGGTACTCTCGGGGCATGGCTGCTTCGGGAAGTACCTGTGTCGCATAAACAGGGAGCCGGACGCCCGGTGTCACCACTGCGTCGACTGTCGGGAGGACACGGCGCTGCATACGCTGGCAGAGTGTGCCGCTTGGGAGGAGCAGCGCCGTGCCCTCATTTTTGGAGTAGGCAGTGACTTGTCGCTGACGGCCGTCGTGAACTCGATGGTTGGCAGCGAGGAGTCCTGGGACGCGGTGGTTTCCTTCTGCGAGACAGTCATCTCGCGGAAGGAAGCTGCGGAGCGGGAGAGGGAGATTACATCCTCTCATCCGGCCCGCAGCAGACGCACCGGGCGTCGGCGGAGGGCGGACAATGCCCTCTTCCAGCCCCCCTAAATGGGTCCAGAGGCGACGGACTCGGGGGCGTCCGTCGCCCACTACACATCTGGACCCGAGGCGGCGGCGCGACGTGTTCCACGCGCGCCCCTCTTAGACGTTGCGGGGGGAGTTTAACACCTCACTCCCCCCGCTAATGCGAGGAGGCCCGCAGGCATGGGCCGCTGCGGAAGTATCATTCGTTCCCGCGACCCCCGGCGCAGGTGTGAGATGGAATACCGGGGTGGTTTTTAGTCAGTAGGAGTCTGACAGACCCCTCCGCCTCCCCCAAGGCGGAGGACATCCATGCAGGATTTTCCACCCCGCAAAAAAAAAAAAAAAAAAAAAAAAAAAAAAAAAAAAAAAAAAAAAAAAAAAGGTTTCCACATATTCAGTGTTAGAGTAACCCAGATATCTTCAGCGGACGAACGCCATTCGTTGCGACCCTCAACGGCAAGTTCACGGCGTACAGCTATTAAAACACCCCCACCCAAAGATTGGTTAGTTTGTAAATGATTACGGTCCCGTCGCCAGACAAAATATCTGTCATCAAACAATTCGCTGTTAGATATACCCTCCATAAGCCACGTTTCCGTCAGACAAATTACATCAAAAGAATTAATACACATATTCCTATAAAAATCGGATGTTTTTGTTCGTAGCCCTCGAACATTTTGGTAATAAATACTAATAGGTGGCATGGTAAATTATTTTAAGAATTAATATATCCGATAAAACTTTATGAGATACATTCATATATGCTGCCAAGCGGTGTATGTATGTATAACGCGTTAAATTTATTATGAAGTGGTAAGGGAATAAAATGTTTGAGGTAAAAAAGTGCATGTTATGATCAAAATAATAAACGCAGTTAGTAACATTAACTATACAATGACAAGCTTTTACGCGACAAACTACGCAAACAACATCCTTAGCAGCCAATACATAGTGTTCAAAATTGCTAGCTTGGGTTAATGAATGGGCGATGCCGACCGATAAGGAAAAAAAAGGCGGGCGAGAATGGAATGTGCAAAACAAGTAAATACCTGTCTTTCTCAAACTTGAGATGTCGTCGATAAAACGTAGAGTATCGGTAGGTTGAACAAATATGGTGACTAAAAAAACTTTTTGAGGTCTTGCTCGTTCTTAACATGATGTTTTTGAGACGTTTGATTTTTTCTTATAAAAATTTTACATGCCCGAACCCATACAAACTCATAGCCCTTTTCTTTAGCTAGCACCTTTGTTTTATTAAGTAATGCTTTGTTGTCTAGCGTAAGGTGGTCATTGATGTAAATTTTATTGTCATCTTTGAAACCCAAAGCAACTGAGTTTAATTTTTTGTAACTTCTAGCAGCAGCAATAAAATCGTTTTTAAGATAAGAGTTATGCACCGAACATATTATGGTTTTATTGGTATTATCATTTCGCATTGGAATTCTTGCTATATAGTTTATCTGTTCCTTGGTTATGGGACACTCGATAATACTTCCTATCTTGGACATAATACTGAATAAATTCTCGGAGGCAGATGCAGGTACACCCTTGATTTCTATGTTATTCATCCTGCTCCTCTGTTCACTTTCACGCCATTTCGTTTCGAGATTTCTGCAGTGTTCTTGAAGTGTCGATATGTCACTCTGGGCCTTTTTAAGGACCCCGATTTCTTGTTCCAGGCCTGCCACTTTGTTAGTTAGATCGCTGACTGATTTGTGCACGAATTCGATGGAAGCTTTCATGTCTGAGATAGATGCCGTGACGTCAGAAAACTCTGCCCTCATTGTTTTGATCTCAAGAAGCTCGTTATTGGTCGATTTTAGATTTTCGATTATAGATGGTAATATTTCCATTTGGGTTGACAATCTCAAAAGTTCGGTCATAACGCTGTCCATATTTGCTGTTGTGGTCTTCACGGAGCCGACACGGGGACTTATTGTCAGGTTTTTACAATCAGTGCATTTCCACGTAAGTTTCCGATCGCCAAGTTTTCTCCAACCAGCCTCCTTTATCCCAGCACAGGGAAAGTCAAATTGACCCTCACAGGCAGAACATATAACCCCATCACTAGATTCGGTATTACACCTTTTGCAAGTAAACATTGTTAAAACGTATAGTAAGTAGGTCGCGATACGTTGACAGATTTCAAACGGTAACCGGTTAAAGAAGCTAATGCGTGCGCACGGTTCGCTGTTCGCTCGACAACTGAAATTTGTACGCTGAAATGGTGTATACTCTAGCGCGGGTTCCTTAGTTTATAGTATTACTTTGCAAACTTTTAAAAATCTACTTATTTATTTATTTAAAAGGCTAACCAACTAACTTAATAAATACATAACAATGACTTTAAACTATCTATATGAGTATGAATTTACAAAAGCAATGTAGTATATGTGACCAGTTTTCTGGTTTCCATAGTACAAGCTGTGCTTAGTTTGGGATCAGATGACCGTGTGAATAATGTCCTAGGAGGATATATAATAGGAATTAGGATATATAATTAGGTTACCCATTTTTAGAACTGGCATAGGTATTATACCTGTTTAAATTAAAGGAAAGTGCAACAATATTGAAAACACGTTAACTGAACTAAATTCTCGAGTGACGACTACGCACCGGAAGAAGCAGCGTGGATAGGCCCGACAATCTTGCAAAGGTCGCGGGATGCCCCTAGATATGGGCAGCACAAGACTGGCCATTGTGGAGATCCTTGAGGGAGGCCTTTGTCTTTCGGCTGATATGATGACGATTATGAAATGAAATTGAACTAAAGTAACA
Organism: Pseudoips prasinana; assembly: GCA_951640165.1. Classification (NCBI taxonomy): domain Eukaryota; kingdom Metazoa; phylum Arthropoda; class Insecta; order Lepidoptera; family Nolidae; genus Pseudoips; species Pseudoips prasinana. The sequence continues at coordinate 31,451,530 of OX621245.1, read as the reverse complement.
CAAATGAAATCATGTCATTTTAATTTAGGTACACATTGTTTGGCTGCGTCAGCAAAACACCCTTGGTTTGCAGAAAAAAAAATTGAAAAAGAACAGCGGCTAATTTAATATGAATATAAGCCCCAATTACTCAATTTTAATATTCACATTTCAAAAATGTCGCATGAAAGCTGTTACGCAATGAGGAAAAATATTTCAACTGGAAGAACGTCAAAAATAAAACAAAGCGTAGCGGTTTCAACGTAAAAACAATAAATTTGATTACCCAGAAAACCTTACTACAAACATTTGCTGTTCGTGTCTCCAAAATCAAGATAGGCGACAAAAGGCGAGGCGCGTTTGGAATAATTAAAACTTGGGCCAAAAACACCCCGTTTTCTTTCAAGGGTTAACGACCTCTGAATCTGTAAATGACGTGAAGGGCTATCTTTTTATCGGGAAAATTGACGCCAATTCTGCATTTTCATCTCGAATCGCGTTATCCCAATCTTCGACTGAAAATGTGGAAAATGTGACTGAACCAGCGAAAAAAAGGTTACGACCAATAGGAATTGACACGCGTATTAAAACCATACAGGATGTTCCTTAGTCATGTTTTGATCTACTTTGTATATAATTGACGAGACAATTCAAGAGATATTCAAATTATAAAATTCAAGTATGTCAGACTCCCCCAACGATAGTTCGGTTCATTTTTTGGGCGAAACATAAGTTATTGGGAGGCGGAGAGGCGAGTCCTGGTCACCGGATCTATCACCATCGGAATTATGTTATACAATGCTGGCGGGTGATCGGACGCTGTGGTCTCCTTCTGTGAGGCAGTTATGCTATAAAAGGAGGCCACCGAGCAAGATTGAGAGCGAGCCGATCCAACTCTCAGATCTAGGAGACGTCGGGACGGTGACGGCAGCCCGTAGTCTAACACCCCTCGAGGCTGCGGTGATAGTGTGAGAAGAGTCCTCACACAGGAACACAGCAATATTTATATTACACAGACGCTTTGCCAAACTGGCAGGAGTCCAAAATAGCCCCCACCTACAGACCCTTTTTGGTGATGGCAAGCGTAGGTTTCCCCTTGGCTTGTCAAAAAGAAGTTGTCAGAAATAAACATAACAATATACCAACCTAATTTTAAACGATTGACGGATGAAAAAGAAATATTACTTACACTGATCCTTGTATTTAAGTAAGTATGTACTTAGCATCTATATTACCTTCATATAGCCATATTCATAACGTGTTATTTGAACTGGCACTAATAGCAATAAGCTGGTATTGTGTCAGGCAATACTAATAATATTAATTGGAGCCGTTATTGGTTCAACTAACATATGCCTATACATATTGTGATTATAATCTCAGCAATTTCCTGATATTATAGGGTTTAGGAAATTTGTATTGACGACCCAAATGTATTGTACAAAATCATTTTTCAATCATGATAAACATAAAAATAGAAAGGTTGATAACATGTAATCTGTTATTTTATTGCAAAGTCCGCACTAGGAAAATAAAACTCTGTATTTCTGTCTTGAATTTAACATCATGTAATTCATTTTCATCATCATCATATCAGCCGTAATACGTACACTGCTGGACAAAGGCCTCTCCCAAATATATCCACAATTGTCGGTCTTTCGCTACCCGCATCCGGGAATTAACGGAGACGAAACATACCCAGACTCAAAACAACTATTTATGAGCCACACAAACAATATATAATATATAGGGACAATGTCACACAGATCATCCTAGCCCCAAACTAAGCAAAGCTTGTACTATGGGTACCAGACGCCGATATACATACTTATATAGATAGATAAATACTTAAATACATAGAAACCATCCATGACTCGGAAACAAATATTCGTGCTCATCACACAAATATTTGCACTTACCGGAATTCGAACCCAGGACCATCAGCTTCGTAGGCAGGAGTACTACCAACTAGGCTACGGTGACCTACTTACCAAATAGTTGACCTGCGCTGGAAACGAACCCGGAACACAAGGGATCTGAAGTAGTAGCGAGGCAACTACCTTTACCACCTACACTCAGATTTGTTGGCATTGGCAAATTTGTAGATAAATGTGTTAACTCTCTCTATGCAAACAAAAATGTGCTATTGTGATTATGACCTATGATGACTAATAGTCAGCTTGGTTAAATTCTAATAATTCGCGGTATTTTTCTAGTAGCCTAACCGTTTAAGCATAATATATACATAGGTAGCCTTATATGTATATTATGTGCTTGACTGATGTGAATATTACCATGTTCGACGCAGCTGTGCAACTAACTTTGCAAGTGATTTGTGCACACGCTCTGAATGAGAGATAAAATTAATTCCAAACAGATGCGAATGGGACGTGGCTTAGGGTTCTAATCTATAATATTTTGACCACACTACTAGTTGCATGTTAAAATTAATCACACTTATATTCGAAAGTTTGTGTGTGAGTGTGTATGTGTGTTACTCTTTCAGGCAATAACTACCGGACGGATTTTGATGAAAAATTTTAGTAATATAGCTTAAACAGGCATGAGTCTATGTATGTATGTATGTACTTATTTTTTTCTACCTGAATTCTATTTAGTGAATAATTCCTTAAAATGCAGGAAATCCAATGAGCTTCCTCTTTGGATTTTCTGTGTTTCTTTGGGGATAGGGCTAGTAATCGCTCATAATTAAACAATAAAAAACGTTAGCGTACTTAAATACATCATTAAAGAGATTTTTCTTACATGTAAAGCCAGGTTTATAGGTTCGTAAGTGACCGGCGACGTTAAGCACTTAGGCACGCGCTCAGATAGATACGTAGCCGCCTAACTGATCTAAATTAAGAGTGTCTCCGTTGGACAGCTCAGGATAGAAATGATAAACAGACAGGTAGTCAAGCCGAGTTTATTGAGGCCTACTGGGCCATAGTGAATTATAGTTCTGACTGCCCACACAAGAAAGAATTAATTGCGAATATTACGTACGTGCAGACGCCAGCACATCCAGCTACTCCAATCTGTCAAATTTCTTTTATAGATTATTAACTTTATCACAAAAGTATAAGGCTCACTTTCAATGAGGGAAATTTGACAGATTGGGGTAGCTTGAAGTGTGGCATCTGTACTTTTGGCCATGTTTCTTATAACCCTTAGTTTACTTCGATGACGGGCCTTTTTGCGTGGTTGGCAGAAGCTTGCTTTTCACGGCGCAGGTCGTGGGTTCGATTCCCACCCAGAATAGATATTTGTGAGCATGAACATGTCTGTTTGTCGTGAGTTTGGGTGTAATTATCTATATAAGTATGTATTTACAAAAGAAAAGTAGTATATCAGTAATCTGGTTTCCATAGTACAAGCTCTGCTTAGTTCGGGATCAGATGGCCGTGTGTAAATAATATCCCAGGATGTTAATATTATAGGATATATATTATATATCGATGAAATGTCCGATTGTCCGATACTCAATCGGATGAGCGGCCCAAGTCTTAATGACCCTCGCATGCATCTTTACGTCACCTACGTCAGTTCGTCAGTGTTAAGCTCTTCAGAGATGTTTTTTAAGCTTTTCACTGTCCGTGAAACGTACAAATATTATTATTAATCATAATCATAAATGTATATCCTAACACATGTCATATTTTAATACATTTGTAGGTGTTATAAGAATTTTTGGTTGACTAGTTCTGCCAGCAGCGTGAACACTTATTATATTATATCTTCTTATCCAAATTAAGGCATGTAATTAAATTTTACTCCATTAGGGACATTATAATAATAATATATTTAGATTTATCTTACAATTTAAGATTTCATAGAAAATCCACACAGTATATGTACGTCACTGTGCTCAAAGAAAATACAAAACAAGAAAAAAAAATTATCATTAATAATAAAGTATTAAACATATCAAAATTAAAATGGAATGATACGCAAATCTTGGCGAAAAGATTTACCAAGTTTGCTTACATGTTTTTTGTTAATAAATATTCGTTATTAGTATAATTTATTTTATTTTATTTACGGCATGGAAGACCAACAGCATTATTAATTTCAAATAATAAACAGAGATATACTACAGAAAGCCAATTATAGGTCCTCACTTATAGGTACTTGTTCAACTTTCTAAACGAATACATTACATACCTACATACGTTACAGTGCAATTACAGAAATTATATAAGACTAAAAGGCATTAAAAAAAGTCTTGGCTCGGCAACCTCCTCTTCGAGTCTAAATTTGCACTGTTTATGTCTATGTCTGTTCAAAGAGCATTTAGTTACAAACTCAAGTAACAGTTTCTTAAAAGTATATAATATGGACCTGCTAGCGGTTCTCAAACCGCACGATGACTCTCATCAACTTCTACAACACCATAGTCAGCCTCGTAATACTTTTATAACAAAGCCGAAATTTTACAGTGGATACAATGACAATGATTTTTTTTCACATTTTCATTACGAAGCAAAAACAACACTAAAAATTAACTACACTATTTAATATCCAAATGTGTAGCGTGTCGTATCACATTGTGGTAATGGAGGTAGTCATGTCATGCATTAAATTAATTTTTGACAATCAACCCAGATTTTGGCGGGTAGGCTTTTAAGGCGTTTACGTGTAGGGTTGGGCGGATGTTTAGTGGGCTTGGATTAATGGGTAGGTAAGGGTAGAAATGCGAGAAAACTGTAGTTTAATAACGTTTTATTAAAGTTATACAAAATTTCTAAAGTAATTATTATTGTGGGGTCGAGTGCCACCGCATTCGAAGGCTTTGCATCTACACGTGATCCTTACGTTTGCTTTAAGGTACAAAATATAACCATTAATCAATTTGTTTGGATAACTCTTCTAAAAGTATAAAATAAACTTGTAAGGTTACATACACTTTGATAGTAAGATTGACTATTAGGCTTTTAGATTTTTTTTAAACAAAACATAGTTACACTATGATCACCGATTTCTCCAAGGTTGATATAATGAATATGCGTTGAGGGGAATTAATAGTGCTCAAATTTCTGTCTTATTTATCCCTTGGAGTACAGAGTTCTTAATAAGCTACACAAATCAATTTTACTCACGTCTTCTGTCTTTTTATATACTATAGTTTGTAGTTTTCCATTTAAATACATTATAATCGATATAATACTTTGTTTGTAAATATCTGCCTATTGAATTGTAATTAAAATTAAATTAAAAAGTTTGTTATTCACATAGACTTTAAAAAAGCGCTTGTAAATAGTTAGAAAGAACATGTTTTATAGTAATATAGTAACGTTACTGTTGCTTCAATTCCGTTAGTAAATAATAGGAAGATATATAATTTCTTTACTTGCTTAAATACATTTGTGCAACAGTAAAGTAAAATTAAATTATGTCTATGAAACAAAAAAATGTATGCTCATGTCCTTGTTTATTTCTTTGGGCCTCGGCGGTGGTATGTTTATAAGAAAATGGAAAGGCCTAGCCTTCGGCAAACGTTCTGTATTATTAATAGGATCCTAAATCCACTCTCTGTTTGATTTGATCCATGCAAGATATTCTTGGCCTTATTATACTGGGTTTTTTATTAGTGATTCACGTGTATTCTCTATATATTTTTTATCATTTCGATGGTACTGTCGCCGTCAGCTCTGTTGATATACTTGGTTGGACTACGGAAATTGCCTTAACAATCGACGTAAAAAAATCTCTATAGAAATCAAAGTCGAATAAATAATTGGGATTTACCAACTGCCATCCCAAACTAGACAGAACCTGTACTCCCCTCGGGGCTGCGGTGGCATTATGAGAAGTGTCCTCTACTGCTACCACGTGCAAGACAACGATTGTTTGTGGCGCAGTCACTGTGGACTAGCAGGAATCGGCAATAGGGGAAGGCAATCCAGGGCCCTCCTAGGGTAAATGTCCTGACCATCTGGGACATGGCGCAGAAGGGGAGCTCCGGAGCAGCATACCGCGTTCCCGGGGCTTCCCCCACCAGGCACCAGAAGAAGTCCACGGCGGGTTAGGTTTAGTCGGTGCGAGTCCGACATATCCACCCGCAGAGTCTTTTTGCGGGTGGCATGCATACGCATTCTGCCTTACCAAAAATAAATATCAGAGTCTGTACTAGTGTAGCCAGACCACTGATAAACATACTTAAATATGTTAAATACATGCATATTATGCATAAATTACACATATTACACAAACATTTGTCCTGGGTGGGGATTTAACACACAATCTTAGCTGTAGTAAGCAATTTATTTATTTATTTATTTATTTATTTATTTATTTATTTATTTATTACAGATATCTTATTGCTAACAGATAATTCCAAGCACAATAAGTGATACAATCATAATAATTTATATACATAATCTATAGGTACTATACTATACTATAATAAGCTAATTATTTAACCATGTTAAAAAAAATAAAGTGAAAAGTTTTCTAATATTATGTATCTACTGCATAATATTAGAAAAAGATAAAATTGTAATAAGAAGTTACTGTATACTGCTCTCAATAGTCAATGCCTCAATGTGACGTCCTGCAACGGTTAGGAATGCATTTTCCGTGCATGAGAATATATCTATTGTTGAGTCATTCTCGATATCATTGATATAGCGAACTGCGCGGGACAGAGGTGCATTTCGGGCTAGATTTGTTCGAGCGGCCGGCACCGCCAATAGGTTATGTTGACGTCGCGCCTGGACAAAGTATGTCCTGTGTCGCGGCACACGGAACTGTAATAGTGCCAATAGTAAAGAGTTATATGTGTAACCACGCATTAACCTGAAGAAATACGTGACTAATGCAATGTTACGTCGTACTGCTAACATACGATAGTCCACCATACCCACGATATAAAGTGTTGGATTTAGCAATTGGTCGGACATGTCATTTAAATAACACAAAATGAGTCATTTATATCATATGATTTTTTGCGTATAACTGTAAATTTATCAGTCAGCCATATACCTATCTAGAAATAAAAAATCCGATGGATAACGTCCACACCCTCCGTAAGCAAGGGAACTTATAAATTGATCTACCGGTGAGTTCGTTTGTAGGAGTATTATTAACGGCAGTGTATTTACTTCAGATTGATAAGAAAGTGCTGTTTCAATCCCGTCCGGATGATTGTATTTATAGTTTCTCAATTTGAAAAAAAAAGAGCAATGTTTATTAAAGATGTGAGTTATCCTGCATGTGTATGAATTGCGCAGTGGTTAAGGGATACTCAATACTAACTCTATATATTTATAGATAGTTAATCTGGTCTTAAGAGTACTTTGCTTCTGCGTGTAAATTTGATAATAAATAACCAAAATTTCGGTTCAGTTGATAAACTAATATATGTACGTCATAATGTGTATAAATTGCCTTTATTGATGTTCACGATGATATTCCCGGCGACAAGCACTACGTGAGAGTTCACACGTGACCACTGACTTTTAGAATTCATGTACGTATAAGAAATTAGTTATCTCGTCTTCATAAACGGTGCATGAAAACATCACGAGGAAACCATGCGTGAGACATGCTTGCTACAGAATGAATTGCGCAGTGGTTAAGTGATACTCAACACTAACTCTATATATTTAAAGATAGTTAATCTGGTTCTAAGAGTACTTTGCTTCTGCGTGTAAATTTGATACAATATCACCACAATTTTGGTTCACTTAATTATCTTATTTACGTCATAATCTGTATAAATTGCTTTTATTGATGTTCACGATGCTATTCCCGGCGACAAGCACTACGTGTGAGTTCACACGTAACCACAGTCGCTTTGAATTCATGTGCGTATTAGAAATTAGTTATCTCGTCTTTAAAATGGTGAAGCAAAATATAATGAGGAAGCGAACATTCAATTTTTATATCATTCTAGAGGTAGTGCACCGAATAACATATATCTACGCATCTGTAGATTATGTAATGTCGGATGACGAAAATCTTTAATTAACAGTATAGTACAAGCTCTGTTTAGTTTGGGATCAGATGGTCCCATTGGGATAAAGTCGCAGGATATATTATTATTATAATGCTGAATGATATGCAACACACAAAACATTATTCTTGTCCTACAAATGTCAATTGCTTTAATCATAATATAACTAGGTACTTAATAAAGTAATACCAAATTTTATGAAGTTTACGACCCACCACTCTCCACATAAAACAATATGTAGGTACCAATTTAATAATTTTATGGACGTCTCTCACTGGCTTAAATTGATAGTTAGTAACTTACCTTTATATGTTCTTTTACAAGCTTTTATTTAGTTTTACCGCTCCGAGTGTGTGAGTGATTCTTGCAAGTTAAATTTGATCCCCTTTCGGGGTACCGATTGAGCTCAAATTTTGCATGCATATGTCAATTAAATGACAGCACACAGTGCACGTTACACCATAAGGTTACTCATTTACCATTTAAGAATTGTAAAATATACGGTATGTATATTGTAATTACTAGCCGTGCCCCGCGGTTGTACCCGCGTTAAATTTTATAAATTATCACAACTCCTGCCCCTTAGGTAATAGTGTGATAATATGTAGCCTATATATTTGAACCGACCTCTTATTAATATTCATGCAAAATTTGAAGTTAATTCATGCAGTGTTAATTTAGCCCGCACATACATACGGACAAACAGACAAAAATTCTAAAAACTATATTTTTGCCTTCGATATCGATTGCAGATCAGTCCTCAAGTATCCTTTTAAAAAAAATTCAATGTAAAGTTTTGACTTTCCTACGATTTTATGATATGTATAGATTATTTTACATAGATTTATAACCACACATTATAAATGGCGGTTTACCTCTATGTTCCATGCCTTAAGAGCGTACGTTCCAATTCTAAACTATTAATGCAATATGAATAGAGGATCACTGCAAGATTAATAGAAGCGATCATAGCCAGTTGTAGTACGTAGATACGCCCTCAGTCTATAGGTCAAAGTAGTTTAACTTCTAAGTATCTCCATGTTACGGAAGTTAAGTTAAAAAGTTGATCATGGTTGTAAATAATAGTCTGTCTATAATCCTACCCAGATACTATCCATCCATTAAAGGTAAAAGACTTAGAATGGAATTTTGGGCGTGACACGAGGTGGCTGAACCGTCCACCAACTTCAGAGTGATCTGAAGAGACAGTTAGAGTTAGTGTGACGTATTACAGAGTTTGCAGAAGGAGATAAACAGAAATAATTTCAAGAGCCCTCTTCATTTAGTACATAAACACTTTGACGTAGCGTGTTCACCCGCAGATAACGAGGTCCTGGGTTCAAATCCCGGGTCGGGCCAAAAGTGATTTTGGGACTTTTCTGTAAAAAGAAAAATTTCTCAGCAACAGCCCGAAGTCTGGAAGTTGGCGGTATTATACCCCCGTGCCTCGGAGAGTAAGTAAAGTCGTCGGTCTTGTGCCTGACTTCTTTCCAGTCGTGTCGCTCGGCGTCCCATCGGATCATGAGAGTAATGGAATAGAAAGTGCCCCTGTGTTTGAGCACACACTTGAGCACTATAATATATCCCGCGCAGATGGCTAATCTCTGTTGAGACTGGCCGCCGTGTCCAAAATTCGCCTAGGAGGACATTATTATTACTAAAAACTTTTAGTTTAGTAAAAAGTCTTACATCATCCGTCATATCCGAGGAACATACTACTACTTAATACCTCGTGATAGTTCATACAACTATAAGCGAGCTCTAACATCCACTAAAATATTTAAGTACTATGCAAACAGGTCAGATCGCCAAGTTAAACATACTGCGGCTACTATAACCTGGCGGCTGTAACGTGACAGCAACATTACAACATTAAATAAGTTTAAAAATTACTAGTAATCGTAAAAATAAGTAACTATTAGTTTAACACCGCGTAGTTATCTCATACCTATTGGTACTCACCGGTCGTTAAGTGCTCGGCAAGATAAAGCACCAAGACTAGCACATCATCATATCGATCAGCCGAAAGACGGCCACAGCTGGACAAAGGCCTCCCCGAAAGATCTCCAGAATTACCGGTCTTGCGCTATCCGCATCCAGCGATTTCCAGTGACTACCACATGGTCAGTCTATAAATTGGTGTCTATCAGTGGTAAATAAGGAGAGGTAAAACTTTAGTCTCTAAATAAATAAAAAGCTAGTTTTTAAATCTATTCAAAATATAACTACTTTAAATAGATTAAAAACTTTTGGAGATAGTCTGAACATGTTGAAATTAATCCTATCTTTCTCTTCCCAACTATGTGTCAACAAGTCAAAACAAGTCCAAGCATTACAAGTTACCAACACATAATAAATTTCAGTATATGTATATTTAGATTCTTCTTAGTTTATTTACAAATTCGGTTGCTGGTTGTGTTATTCATTTAAACAATAATTTATGCCTATAGACGATTCCTATTTCAAACGTTTAATTTTAGCCACGCACCAATTTCCTATTATCGCAGTATATCTACCGCGAAACTTGGTTATATGGCGTCACAGGGTTCCGGGCTTGAGAATTTTCCCCCTTATACTTGACAGCGGATTGATGTGTTGCCACTTCTTTTAACCGTCATACTTAATCTGAGTATGGAATATGTCAAGCCCTATAACTTTTTGTTTTGTGTTTAAATTTTATGTGTTTTTCATGTGTGTGTATAATCTCTTCTTTATGGTCTTGCTGAAGATATAATTTAGGCATTTAGGGATTCATTTCTCAGATATCAAGTGAGGTCATGCCTTTTAATTTTTGAGAAACCCTTTCGGCAAAATATGTTTGGACAAATTTTACTTACCAAAAAATTTATCGTACTAGTTTAATTTTTCAAATCATTATTTTGCTAATTTTCAAGTCACATTTTATTCATTTAAAAACTCCTTCAGGATAAAAAAGATCATGTTAAAATGTCTAGGAATGACTGATTTGCGTAATGACTACATGGTGTATAATTTACGATGACATGTTTTGGGAAAAGTTTATTGCCCATACATTAGTAATCCAACCGTACCGTATTCAACAACTATTAGGTAATACAGGACTTGCATATAAACAAACATCTACACTTAACTGTGGTCATTATCAGTCGAGTAATTGCTAAGCTATACCTATACATGGCGCTAGAATCCCCGTAGAATGCGTTGCAAGAGAATAATAATATTCTACTACGTAACAGAATTCACCGTAGCACTTTCATTCATTATTGGCAAGCGTTGGGGGCTCTAACCACATAAAGCAGGTTCAAATTTTGTCGGTGATCTATACTCAATATTATCCGAATTATATACTTAATATTGTGAATATGTTTATTTAAAGGGATCAGTTGATTTAATAAAAAAAAAATATTAAAATTCTATTTATTGAAACTACATAGTTGTAGATAGATACAATTTATTGCACACAGTGTAAAAAAAACATTATTAATATTTAAAACGACTGCCCACGGACCTAAGAAATTAAATTGCGACTAACCAGAACTACTAGTCATCATCATCATCATCAGAATGAAGTCTGTTAAACAAAGGCCTCCCGAAAGAACTCAACATTGTTACTGTCATTTTGGAGAGGGTTATGCCATAATCGGCACGCTTGGCAGTCGATTAGCGGTCGCAGTATGGCGGTCATAGTACACATAGAAACGCTACTGCCCATGCTCTAGCATAACAGCTCCTCAGGTTGTCTTTTACACCCCCTACGGGATGATATAAGGTAGTGATATTTTTGCCATCAACCACTGGCAACTCCTTTTTTGCCATTATTAAAGTTAATCAACTGAACTGAATACGTTAGAATTGAACAAGAATACGTTATAGCGAGAATTAGAGGACGAAAATAGAGTAAAAAAATTAGGATCAGTCAGCATAAGCTTCAATATTTTTTATTTTGCTACGTCCTTTGTAGGTCATTAAAAAGGCCGACTTCAATTAAGTAAGTCCTTAAATAAAGGTACCAATTAGGTACGAAGTTAAATAAAATTAGGTGTAAGAGGTAGATACTTAATTTTATCGTCTCTACTTGTACTCGTATATTTTTTGTACAGTTAGACGAGTTCTCATAAAATATTTTAAAAATTTTATTTAATCGCTCATGCAAATTAATCAACAAACACGTATAATACGTGTTTTCTTTTTAATTAATTCATAGTTTTACACAATTATTATAATGTTTATTTTTGCGAGCACATACTCTGCCATACATGCTCTGCTATAATAAGCATTCAGACAACCGATCGAGCATATAATTGTGTTTGCCTACTAAATAATTACTCTAATTGGACCAAATCCCGTGTTCATGCCCGCTTGAGTATGTTTCGCCGGACCGTCTCAACTGGGTCGTGTTGAAACCGGTAGTAGATGAACCCACTGAGTTTATTTCGCTGGGTCTTCTCAGTTGGGGTGCATTGGATCCAGTGGTAGCATTAAAGCGCCACCGTCGTTATTAACACAAGGTCCGTCATAATAATAATACCTTAATATAGACAGAACTATTGTCAATATGTAGTAAAAATATTAGACTTAAACTAGATAATTAAACATAATCTCTTGACAATAACTTGATACGAGCTAGCTAAATATCATTGCTATAATAAAATAAATTTTATAAATGTTTTCATACAATCAATACAATGTGTACCTAAATATCTTTGTTACTAGAAATAATAATGTATACAACTATATTACTACAAACATGTTCTGACTATTTACAAGCGCTTTTTTAAAGTCTACGTGAATAAAAACCTTTTTTTATTTATTTATTTTACATAAAGATGTGTCAAACTTTTGCCATACAAATGACGTCTGATTACACAAAGTTGTGTGATTACGAAATTTGAATTTGGTTCCCTAAAAGTATCGATGGCAGATATCGATTGATTGATCAATTCTGCTTGCCGTAACGGTTTAAACTGGGGGCCCACCACAACAAAAATACAAGAAAGACAAGAATGATAGAGAACACATATATAGTATCTACCATCTAAATTTTCATTTACCTTAGCCTATAGATGTCCACTGCTGGACAAAGACAGACTAACAAAATTCATTGGGGATGGCCCCAATGAATTTTGTTGATCTGTTTAGGGGAATATGCCATCACCATCTTAGAATGGTGGTCATAGTACCCCAAAAGATGCAGCTCTTCCTCCTCCCCCCTCTCCCCCTTTCCACGGGATGAAATGGGGTGGTGGCAGTCACCACACAGGATCGTACCAATTTACCTACTCAATATTGTATTTGTTACCTCCAAAGAGGTATGGTAGTAGTGCTCTTATGAATAATATATATAGGTCGCGATTTATTATGAGCCGAACTATGAAATTGATCAGCCAAGGTTTACCTTTACTATAAATTGTATGAAGGGGTGGGCAACACTTTCCAATTCAGGTCCTAAATCACGAGAAACAGAGGCCAATAAAGATAACACTGTTTGCTACCCACTGTAGCCTAAATCTTCAACAAATCTTAATCTGATCTAAAAGCGTATCCGTATCGCTTAAGAGGCTGGTACCAAAATAGAAAAATGCCTTGTATTATAGATTAAAAATATTTTTGGCACAGTAAATAAGGCTCAGCGTGTTATTGTGCTAAAAATATTTAAAAAGGTTTTCCTTCTTAGAAAATAGCATTAAGTTACTTTTTAGCCGACTTCAATAGAAGGAGGTTGTACATTATGGTTTTTGGTGTGTATTTATGTAACACGATTTTTCCGTTCTTTGTGAACAGAATTTGATGATTACTTTTTTAAACGGTAGGGAATGCTTTCGGTCCTGTTCTTTATACATATATTTCCGCTAACATCTCTTAAATAAAATTAAAGTTTGTTTTATGTATGTTAAACAGTAATTTAATTGATTAAATGTTTTAAATTTAATAACAAATATATTACATTACATTTTGGATAAAAAGAGATCATCTAAAATTTTACAACCTTATATTATATACAAACTTTATACCATACTAAAACAAATAAGCATAATTAAAATATACTAAAATGTAAAATTCTTTTACTAATGTTCTAAATTTAGTAATGAAATGAGATTTTCCAAGAAATGAAGCCCAATGTTTTCCACTGCCTAGACTACTAACAAAACAGGGTAACTTTAAAAAAAACAATTTTGTTCTTTCTTAAAATATTATCGCTTTTGTTATATTTACACAATTATAAGTTCTACAAATTAATCATAGATTTTCATTTTGTTAACAACATTTTTATTGGAATTTTTTATTAATAAACTCGAACCAAGCAAGTGTTTTCTTGATCTTTTGTTACTCTATTATTTTTGGTAAACAAGTACTAAGTTTGCAACTACAGGAAACAGATTTCCAATATTTACAAATTTCGTGTCTCTGACTTAACGAAGTTAAACAACTTTTGAATAATTACAACATTCAAATCTATAACCTTCCTTCCCCTTTGTTATAACCGGTAGACTATTCAAATGTAATTTTGCGACTGTCTTTAAATCTGAAAATCTGTGCTTTGACTGACTGGGTCAGGCAAATGGACTCCACTACTGTACAAAGGCCTCCTCCAAAGATCTTCACAATAGAATAGTATCTTTGACGGGACTGTTGGCGTGCGTGGTTGGCAAGTGCTTGCTTTTCACGCCGGAGGTCGTGGTTTCGATTCCCACCCAGAAGAAATATTTGTGTGCATGAAAATGTCTGTTTTTCCTGACTTATCTGGTTTCCATAGTACAAGCTCTGCTTAGTTTGGGTTTAGTTGGTCGTGTGTAAATAATGTCCCAGGATATTATTCTTTAATTTGGAGAGACATACCATAATTGCAGCGCTTGGCTTACGGATTGGCGACCACTGTATGATGGACATAGTACACAGAGAGTCGCTGCTGCTCGTTTTCTGGTAAATAATCCCTCGGGGCTACTTCAGCGCTACACGCTGTTGGTTATATTCATCGCCGTGACCACACAGTAGGACTACGTGTTGTCCCACAAGTAGTCATCATTCTCATCATCATTTATCAGCGGAAAAACGTCCACAGCTGGACAAAAGCCTCTCCCAAGTATCTCCACAATGGTTGATCTTGTGCTGCCCGCATCCAGCGACTTCCCGTGTCCCTTAGAAGATCGTTAGTCCACCTTGTAGGGGGCCTGGCCACGCTGCAACTTAAATTATATTCCGAATTTGTAACCCTTGATAGAACACTCCACTAATTCTGGAAACTTTCAGTCTCTACAGTCAACATTATTCCTTTGACAAATCAAATAAAAAACAAGAACATTTGAAAATCAAATCGTCTTGCTTTGTAAACAAAGTTGTGAATAAAATTTATGGCGCGAAAGATTCAACGAATTGTTTATTCTTTTATAACCTTCAATATTATTGACTTATTTATATCTACTTCAAGAAAGAAATAGGAATCATAAATATTCTTTTATTTAACTGATGTAAATAACAATCACTTACGAAAAATTAGCATGAAAAATTTGATGTAATCGAAGTTAATTTTAACCCACAAATTAAAATTGAATACAACATAATATTTTGAATTGAAATTTGTGAAACAATAATTGTAATATATGAATATTAATGTCCCAGATCAAATAAAATTATTAGAAATATAATATTTTCACTTGGCCTCATTTAATTTTCTTCTATGAAATACATGCCTACATTTTGAAGTCGCATAAGTTTATCTAATAATATTAGCTAGAAGTTCAGTATTTTGGATAACTTTTTGGAATACACATCAGTGTCCTTTACTGCACGTGTCGCCACACCGCTTCGCTTAGTGCCCGGGTTCGATACCCGCACCGGACAACTATTTGTGTAACCCATAAATAGTTGTTCTGAGTCTAGATTGTGTCCTTGTCCTTGTTTGTAAAGTAGCCCGCGACACCGGGATTAGATTCCCTAGTGCAGGCGTTGTCATTTTAACAAAAAATAAATTATTAGTGGAATGATATTTTATTGTTATTGATTACATTTTAAACAATTGAAATGTGGATTGGGTGTTTCGTGTTTTTTTTATCTGGAAAGTTAAATACCACAAACAGCTTCACGATTATTCATTCAAAGCCTGTTTGGAAAAGGTTTCTTAGAAAAGAACATTTGCTTTGCAAATTTGCGAGGCATGGTAGGCTTTAAAGGTTATATGAAGTCCTTGAACACATTAGTTAAAGCGACAAGTCGTGTCGTGTAGAGTTAATTGTTGCCAACATAATAACAGAACCTACACCACCTAACCACTAACAAGATAAAAAGCCGTAAGCAACCAAAATATCTAAACATTTTTGAAATATTTATTAGAGTCCTCCTGGTCGATTTTTGCTATGGCTGCCAATCTCTACTCAAACTCAAATATTTTATTCGCTTAAATATGGGTTATAAAAGATCTTAAAAATAATGCAACGTACGATCCATATTAGCCTTTCGGCGTGCAAATATTGACAATAATTGTATGTACCAATTTTATAACTAATCAAATTTCATCAATTATTTAATTTGGCTATTTTATTAATATACTTATATAATTACACATTATTGATTTGTTTACATTTTATATTATATAATTATTGATTCCTTCTTAATAATGTCATCTTAATCATAACTTATCATTTAAATATTCATCAACTGTATAGTAGGCTTTATTAATAAAAAATCATACAGATTTTTCTGAAATATTCTTGAGTCTTGGATACCTGTTATATTTCTTGGAATCTTATTATAAATCCTGGGTGTCATACAGAAAACACTGTTATTAAAATGAGCTGTCTTACGTAATAATAATAATATCTTGGGACAATGTCGCACAGATCATCCTAGCCCCAAACTAAGCAAAGCTTGTACTATGGGTACCAGGCGACGATATACATACTTATATAGATAGATAAATACTTATATACATAGAAAACATCCATGACTCAGAAACAAATATTCGTGCTCATCACACAAATATTTGCACTTACCGGGATTCGAACCCAGGACCACCAGCTTCGTAGGCAGGAGCACTACCAACTAGGCTACGGTCAGAAGCCTACTGGTTGACTTTAAGTATTATTCTAACACTAGGGTGACCACACACTAGGGTGAAGTTTGCAATATATTTAAATATACACGACCAACTCACCACGTGCAATAGAATATTGAAGTTGAAGGAAAATAAGTCTATGAAAAACCTACTACAAATTATTATTGTACTCAATAATAAATAATATCCTCCTAACCGAAATCCGGCCAGGGCGGCCAGTCTTAATGGAGACTAGCCATCTGCGCGGGAAATATTATAGAGCTCAAGTGTGTGCGCAAACACAGGAGCACTTTCTATTCCATCACTCTCATGATCCGATGGATCCGAAAGGTCAGGTACAGGACTGTCGGCTTTATACCAGCATCAGTAATAACTGTCCCCAAATAATTACTGTATAGTTCTGTCGTCTACCATAATATATAGAATAATTATTATATAATTTATCCAAGTGGCGTAAGCAGTCTGATGGAGCCTTAACGCCTTGAGGTTGTGAGTAAAATTTCCATACCGAAAAATTTTAATATGTATAACTAAATGATTGGGTTCACTCAATCATTTATATATGGTATGCTGCTAAGTATATTCGCGGCGTGGGAAGACTCGCAAGATGCATTAGGTATCTGTCCAAAGCGTTCGATTGCGTTCATCATGATACTCTGGTCAGAAAATTACACCACTACGGTATTAGGAACAAGGCTCTCGAACTTCTGACTTCTTACTTGGGCAATAGAATTCAGAAGGTCGAAATAAACGGTAAAATATCTCCGGGATCTCCAGTGGTTATGGGCGTCCCACAGAGGTCAATTCTTGGCCCATTTTTGTTTTAAATTTATATAAATGACTTACCTTACTATGTAAGGGATAAGCATGAGATTGTGTTGTTTGCAGATGATACTCTCCTGACGTTCAAAGTAAACCGACAATTAAGCAATTTTGACGATGTTAATGATGCAATCTCTAAAGTTGTTCATTGGTTTAATGCCAATAATCTTGTGCTTAATGATAAGAAAACTAAAGTCATAAAATTCACTACACCGAATGTGAAACAGGCGACAACCAATGTACAACTTAATGGAGCTAGGTTGGACCCTGTTGAATCAACTGTGTTCTTGGGTATCACTATTGACTCAAAGCTACAACGGAGCCCACAAATAGAAAAACTGTCCGGCAAATTAAGTTCTGCAGCATATGCAGTGAAAACTATTAGACGGCTGACTGATGTTGACACAACTAGAATGGTTTATTTCAGTTATTTTCATAGTGTAATGTCCTATGGAATTCTTCTCTGGGGTAGCTCTGCTGACATTAGCACCATATTTATATTGCAAAAAAGAGCTGTAAGAGCTATCTATAATCTTGGCCCGAGAGTGTCTCTAAGAGAAAAGTTCAAAGAGGTCAACATTCTAACTGTACCATCTCAGTATATATATGAAAACTTACTATATGTGCATAAAAATATCGATTCCTTCTGTAAAAGGAGCGATACACATAATGTAAATACTAGATATAAGAATAATCTCATATTGCATACTACCCGTCTCCACAAAATAAGTAACTCTTTTATGGGGCAATGTATAAGATTCTATAACAAACTTCCCAATGATATTAGAGAATTGTCTACGAATAAGTTTAAAAGAATTATTAAAGCTAAATTGTGTAGCAGGGCATATTACAAAATTTCTGATTATTTAAGTGATAAAAGTGCTTGAGATTGAGTTGTTCTGAGTCAACACACATGATTATAATTAATCTTAAGTATATTTTATTAAAAAAAAAGGATTCCTACTGAGTTTTCTGGCAGTGTTTCTTAGTAGCTGCCACGTCATGCACTGCACGGTAGGGTAAAAAAATATGACGATTCCACATAAATGTAAAATTTTTACGGAATAAAGTACCTTTGACTTTGACTTGTTAGAAGGCATGTCCACTGGTCCTCGGAGAGCATGTTAAGCCATCGGTTCTTATAAGAACATCTAGACAATCGTTGCAGGTCATATAGAATCTGTTACTAGTTCCCTACGGGTATTTGAATAAACTACCTACACGTAGTGTCTATGTGGCAAGTTATAACATAAAATCATGTTATTTTATTTTCATATAATCAGGTCTACGAACAAACAAAATATGACCAACCGTATACTTGATCCCGTAGCCTACACACAGAGCACCACTCAAGCGTTTCTGACCAGTGGTGACCCAGGACTTCTATATTAATATGAATAGTAAAAGGTCCGAAATAAAAAAACAAACACGTTTAGTAACTTAGAAATAATCACAATTGAAAGTTAACTTTGTGATGCAAACTTCAGAATTAAACAACGCGATTCTGTTTGTAATAGTCTTCATAATCTTCGCAACATTTTCTGTGGAAAGTGGCTCAAATATCGTGTCCCTGAATAGCCCCCAATCTCGACAACATAACATTCAAAAAGCACCAAATAAATAAGTTGTTCATATATCTAAGCGGAATCGCAAACTTCACTGCTAATATAATAAACTTATACACTCGAGTCGTCCATTGAAGAAATATCGCGTGGAAAACCCAACGGAGCGTGAGGTCATTTCAAATTTTATGTACACATACGAAGAACGAATTATGGTTTTGACTCAAATGTACCGTGGATATATTTTACGTTAGGGTTACCATGATAAATATTTTGCCGATGTTACTTTATAACATGAATTCTGTCATAAACTCTCAAGAAAGTAGTCATAAAAATAAACGTTTTAAAAATCGAGCAATAAACTAAATAAATGTTTTGTCACCTGTAACTTAGAGGTCTGGTATATTTAAGCGATACCTTTTAACTATAAGACATTAACAGTAAGAAGTAATTTTGTTAAAACAGTATTTTGTTACTAACTATTTATTGTCAAAAAAGGCCCATGAAAAGATGCAATATCGATCCCTTTAAGTGCGAAGGATTGGCGACACAGCGACTGGAATCGTGCGGGATTATCAAGAGGCAAATACGTGTTTTTGAGGAGCAGTGAAAAGCTGAGCTGGTTTCAAAACGCGATATACTGAAAGCCTGACTATCTGCTATTATTCTATACAATTATGTTGATGACGTCAGTTTCCCACGTGCGCTCAGTGCACACTTTGCGTTAATGTTTACTAAGCAGATCGCTATGACAGCCATCTTCAGGCAAACTAACGCCGTGCCGACTAGGAGTTGAAATGGTCGCCATGACCGAAAAATCGGTCAGACTAATCATATATTGATATCAAAAATTGTTAGCACAATAATATATAAGTTACCTAATGAAAGTAACGCAATTTTAAAAATGTATTAGATGCTTGTTTTACCGATGAAAACAAGCATCTAATACAATGTTTGTTAAATTACAATCGTTGGAGTAAGTGTATGGTTGTTTGAAAAAAATATTCTAAGCTAACGAGCTTAGAATTTTTTTTTCAAACAAACATACACATATAGACCAGGGTCGATAATTTTTAAAACAAAAAAAAATTGTAGTAGGATGAAACCCATTAGAAAAGGAGGGGAATATTATAAAAATGAAAGGAAAAATAATTTACGGGCGATCTGAGGTCGGGAAGGGGATGGGGGTGAGTTTTTAAGGGTAAAAACGGTTTTTCTCGATTTCCGGCAAAACTAAAAGTCCTATCGAAAAACCTAAAATTGCAAAGTTGTAGGTAATAAAAAGATCTAAAACTTTTGTATTTACACTTTTTTCACATAACCTAGAATTTATGAGAAATCTTCAAAAAACAAGTTTTTGGTTTTTTATTTTTTACTTTAACATAAATTTTTCTTTTTTAACGAAATTTGGTGAAAACTTACCTTTTTATGTCCCAAACACGCTGTAATTTATTTGATTAAAAATATTTATTTTTTCACCTTACTTTGAATTAATATCGAAAAAAACACCCTAATTTTCAATCGAAAAGTCACCCGTCAAAATATCAGCTTTTTTTAAAAAAGTTGGTATGTTTTCTGTTCGTTGAAATCTCTACTTTCCGATGGTGAAAAAAAATATATATGTTACTATAGTAAATCTTCTCAGAAAATGCAAAAAAAAATCAAATTCTTTTTTTAATTACTGTCATAAATTTTGAGCTCTTTATTAAAATTAACACTTTAATTACTCAAAAAACATTAGATTACATGTAACATTGATAAAATTGCAAATAAAAATATACTACTATAATGAACAAACAAATAAGTTAATAAAATTAATATTTAATAAGACATCTACAATATTTGGAGAAAGTTGTCGAATCATCTTTAAATTATATGCGTAGATGTCTATTTATATTTTAAGATAAATTATATACCTGAGTGACCTACGAAAAATAGTAGCCCATCAAAAGGTATTTCATGGAGAAGTGGGGAAGGGGCCAGGCGGGTCTGGGTCTTACTACATACATACTAATAATAATCTCCTTAATTTTGCACAAACAAATTTAGTTAATCCCATAAAAAAAAATCAAAAAGCATAAAAATCTATAAAAAATATATAAAATATATATCGTAAATATATTTTTAATAACAAACGTTTGGCCGATTTTCATATATATTTTATACATTTCAAATATATTTCAGATATATTCAAAATATATGAAATATACATGAAAATCAGCCAAAAGTTAGTTATTAAAAATATATTTACTATACATATTTTTTATATATTTATACATTTTAAATAGATTTTTGATATATTTATAATATATTTTTTATACATTTTGACATTTATTTCTTTAATATTTTGTTGTTTAAAAATATTGTAATGAATAACGTAATCAGAATAAAGTATCTACATTTAATTGTACGATTTACATTTATATTTATATATAATGAGATTTTCTATGACATAAATGTAATAAGCATTAAATAAATCAACTTTTTAATTGAAACAAATTGCAGCAATCACATTTTTAGATGATTTTTTTCATAATAATAAAAAAAAAATCGAATTAGAGTTATTTTCGATGTTTTGCATTTTCGGAGAAAATTTACTGAATTAACATATATATTTTTTTTCACCATCGGAAAGTAGAGATTTCAACGAACAGAAAACATACCAACTTTTTGAAAAAAGCTGATATTTTGACGGGTGACTTTTCGATTGAAAATTAGGGTGTTTTTTGCGATATTAATTCAAAGTAAGGTGAAAAAATAAATATTTTTAATCAAATAAATTACAGCGTATTTGGGACATAAAAAAGTAAGTTTTCACCAAATTTCGTTAAAAAAGAAAAATTTATGTAAAAGATAAAAATAAAAAACCAAAAACTTGGTTTTAGGAAGTTTTCTCATAAATTTTAGGTAATGTGAAAAAAGTGTAAATACAAAAGTTTTAGATCTTTTTATTACCTACAACTTTGCCATTTGGGTTTTTTCGATAGGACTTTTAGTTTTGCTGGAAATCGAGACAAACCATTTTTTACCCTTAAAAACTCACCCCCATCCCCTTCCCGACCTCAGATCGCCCGTAAATTATTTTTCCTTTCATTTTTATAATATTCCCTTCCTTTTCTAATGGGTTTCATCCTACTATTATTTTTTTTCACTTTTTATTATTTTTAAACGCTTCTACCCTGGTCTAATACTCTAACGATTTCACGCTCAACGAACATCAGAATAACATGCTTCTTACCTGATAATTCAAGTACTTTTTTCAACAAATATAATACGTTTACAATACTAAGAGCTTCTGTAAAGTCTAAAGTTCATATCTAAAATTCACGTTATTATATTATTATTATACTAACAAAGATAGATCAGTTCCTAGATCACGGCATTGTTTTGAGAATTATAGTACAAATGTTCGATTCAAACCTCATAGTAGTTTTCAACATAAATGTTGGTAGTACTTTAAACAAACACGAATGCCGCTACCATTTTGAAAATAACTTTTATATTAATGAAAATGTACTTTCACCATACATTTTTATTCCGTACGATATCTAGTCAGCTTTTTTAAATGCACTGAGAGCCAATCAGGTGAATAAAAAATATTTTAACAAACATATTTCAATGCTGAATGTTAATAAAACTGATGTCAAGCGTAGACTGAAATAAATCTGGACTAGAATGTTGTCCGTTCATCCCATTTCGCACTGCAATTTTGCATAACGCGGTACCTTTATGTGGTTTTCTATGTGTAAAACATTTGATTCAGTTAGTCTATATTATGCGCCGGTTTAACAAATGTCGCTCCCGGTTGCTAAGATAATATCATTAGCTATCGTTAATACTGGTATTTAATTGTAAGTACATATAAACACCATGATTTTATTATTATCACTGGGCCAAGATAACTATTGTTACATTCTGTAGAGGCGCCAGCACATTAAGCTACCCCAATCAGTCAAATTTCTCCAATTGAAAGTTAACCTTATGCTCATGTGATAAAGTTGAAAATCTATAAAAGAAATTTGGCAGATTGGGGTAGCTTGATGTGCTGGCGTCTGTACAAAATGTATGTAGCAATAGTTATCTTAAAATACATAAAACAATAGATATCTCAAATGATTTGCTCAGCTACTCTGCCTATGTATAACTACCAAATATGTCTATTTAAACTCCACATGTAGGCAACACTCACATATTTTTTACAACAGTTCCATAATAAACTACAATGTATATAGGGACACCTTATCTTTTTTTCGCCTTATTTAAATAAATAAAATCCAATCTCACACGACATGGGCAAAGTCTACATGGTTAAATTGACTAGATATTTTAAATTTGAAAGCTATATTAACGAAGATTATTGACCTTTTTTGTCACGTGGTTTGTAATCGGATTTCTTTTAATTCGCTTAGATTAAGAGGCAGTTCTTATAAAATTATAACTTTGTGTAATTGTTGTGTTTTATTTCTTTTACTCTTATATTTGATTTATTTTTAGTAGATTAAATTTTACTAAAAATAAATGGGAAATATCCTGCTAGTTATCTATACATATTCACCTTAGTTATACAAACTGTTGTTGCCGCGTAAGTAATGTAACGGAACAGTTGACTTCTATAATATATTTAAAGTTTATAATCGTACATTAAGTAAGCACGGCATGCTAAATAGGCCAAGGCAGCCGTGCAGTCAATGAGGTGAAGTTTTATGTCGTCCGCGTTTCCTGAACTAATGTGCATGAGGAATGGGGCGATCATTTCCTTAAAGTTGATAATTGTACATTAACTGAGCACGGCATGCTAAATAGGCCAAGGCAGCCGTGCAGTCAGTGAGGTGAAGTTTTGTGTCGTCCGCGTTTCCTGAACTAATGTGCATGAGGAATGGGGCGATCATTTCCATAAAATTGATAATCGTACATTAACTGAGCACGGCATGCTAAATAGGCCAAGGCAGCCATGCAGTCAGTGAGGTGAAGTTTTGTGTCGTCCGCGTTTCCTGAACTAATGTGCATGAGGAATGTGGCGATCATTTTCTTATATTTTTTGTAACGTTCATCAGTAAGAACGGTGCCAAGTTTAGAATTTACTAACCGACCTTGATCGGACAGAGAACAGTCCTTTAGCCAATTATACCGTTAATCGAATTGACTGACCGTATGCAAATGGATAATTAGGTTTCTCATTTGAAATGAGAAACCTAATTATCCATTTGCATACGGTCAGTCAATTCGATTAACGGTATATGCTGCTATTTTTTTACTAGTTCTTGTATATCTGTAGGTATATATGTTCGATGTAAATCACTGTTATTGTATATTGAGCTTTCATGTTTTAGTTTAATTAAACACGTTAACAGTCCCCATACAATTAGGTCTGACCACCCCGTAAGTCCAATAAGATTATTAGGTGATTGGGTATAATTGGTTTTCAGGAAAACAACTTTTCATCATCGTATTTTTCCATTTTCCTCGATTTTCCTATATGAACCCAATGGGACTCACGGACTTATGAGTAAAAATTTATGTGAACCCATCATGGGTTCATGGACTTGTGAGTAAAAAAATAATTTAAAATATTGAAGGTAAACGAAACGTTAAAAAAACTTGTGTTATTATGTAGAACAGTGTTTATCGTGAAGTACATAATGCCTCGCATTCAATTTGACGCCGATATTCAGAGAATTTTAGAGGATACAACTTTAGCGGAAACATATCTCCCAAAGTCCATCAAGAGTGCAAACAATGCAAGAATGATAATTGTCATTCTTGTTTCGTAAATGAACATATATAAAAATGTATTTCTCGAAATAAATTTTACTTGAAATAAACGCGTGTAACCATGTAAAAATAGTTTTTATGTCTCACGTAAACTCATAACAAATGTGGACCTAAAATTGACATAATTCATATTGTTCTGACATTGAAATTGATAACCCGCTCCTTATTGAACTTGGTTAAAAATTAAGAAAACTTTCCCATTTTACCATATCTATACATATAATAAAATGGTAGGAAAGTCAAAACTGTACATTGAATATTTTTTAAAAAGGACACTTGGGGCGTGATCTACAGTCGATATCGAAGCCAAGAATTTAGTTTTTAGAATTTTTGCCTGTGTGTCTGTTTGTCGTAAGTATGTCCGGGCTAAACTCAGAAAGTACTGCATGGATTTACTTAAAATTTTGCATAAATATTACTAAGACGTCGGGTCAACATATAGGCGACATATTATCACGCTATCACCTACGGGGGAGGAGCTGTGATAATATATAAAATTTAACGCAGGTAAAACCGGGGGCACAGCTAGTGCCCCGCACAAACAAAATGCATTGAATGGTGTATACCGATGCAACCATACCTGTAATCCCGTTCTTTTTGTGTCAAAGGTCAGATATGGTTGAATAAAAATGATTTATTTTTAAAAATCAAATCCTCAAAAAATATGTCAGTATACCTCCACAGAGAGATTTATTTACACAACGAATGGTAAATACAAAAATACTAGGATTCCCATCATATATATGAGTTCTGTTTATTTTTTTTTAATGAAATGTTATATTGAAACTGTGAATTCCGCAATATCAGCATATTGTAAAATTCCTCGTATTCTAAGCCTGTTTGTTATAGAAGTAGAAATTTGGTGACTGTATGCACAATATGCAATATTGTGGCAAACGTTAGTGTTTTGTTTTTAGCAATTCGTTCAATATCTCGGCCAAATAGAACCGGCCATCGAATTTTTATCTTTATTGTAAATAAATAAGAATATATATCGGTTGACAGGTTTCTTCAAAGATTTAAATTTTGGTTCTTATTTATTTAAAGGAATGCCAATTACACGGTGACCTCTTGATCAGATTTACTATTTAAATTATTCTAATTATTTTGAAATCATAATATCAGTAAATGACTGATTCGAAAGTTATAATTATACTTCTTTTTAAGAAAGGCCACCTTTTGATAATGAATGCCGGAGTCCCTGTCCACAAACATGTAATTGTCTAACATAAAACACATTTAGACTCAGAACTTCTTATGGGTCCTGTTCAGGAATCAAACTCGGTACACGATATGGTTAAGCGACTGTTTGAACCGCTGCGCTTAAAGTGAACAAGACTTATAAGACAACAGTCAATAAGCCATCTCAGTCGCGTGCTTTAGCGTATGCGCCGTGCTTGTACAGTCTTTGCACTAAGTTCATAACTAAGAGTTTTATTGATACGGAACGTGTTATATTGGAAGTACAGATTCGCCCCGTTTTATGGAATACGTCTAATGACTTATACAAAGACAGGGATGCACGTCAAGCTGCTTGGCTTGAAATTTGTAAGGAGTTATATGAAATTTTTTAGGACTTCAGTGACGTAGAAAAAAAATCTATAATAATATAACTGATATTCTCTGTACTTTTGCCGTATTAAAATTACGTTTTAGATATGTTTAAAAAAATTTAGAAGATGACATTTTAAAATGACTTAAGTAAATAAAGATAAAGAGAAACCTCTTTATCTCATAATAACGAAAACTTGGTTACAAATTCTCCACACAACAATCTAGACGTGACATATGGGTTGATTGGCTGACGCCTTTGTTCGCAGCGGGCGCACGGCGCGGGCATACGCGACGGGCACCCGCTTAACGCAGCGAAGGCCCTTATTCTGGTGGACCTTATTAATATTGCATAATTTACAACTATTTGTGTGTGAAAAGACTTCCTTCTCTTTACAATCAAAGGTTTTGATGTTATTTTAAATGCATAGGACGCAGACACGTACATACTACGTGTTAACGAAGTTTCAATTATAGTCGACGCATTTAGTGCTATTGGTGGTATAAAAACGGACGTGCTTTGCCTGGAAATTTCCTCTATCCACATGGAGAATGTATGGCTTTTACTGGAAATATAAACTCTTAGTTGAGATATTTTAAAAGCTTCATTTGTCATAGGACTACATAGACCAATATTTGTATTTCTTAAATTAATGTCCCAGGATATTATTTAAAATATTAATACATAATATAAGGGTATTTAAATACTAATACACCTCATTCTATATTTGGATTTGGACTACATAAGAGTAATTTCCGCACAATCCTGGCATGTGTTTTCTTATATATAGGGCTTTGTATGACATATTACATAAAACATTTATTTCAAAATCCGACTTAGCTATCCTGTGTGCTGCTGCCACTTATTTATTTGTAATTGTTTTGCATATATTAAGTTTTCGTATTAGGTATTTTATAATAACATGAATATATCTGTATGTTCAGCGGCTTCTACTCTAATATGTCGAGGTTAGTTCACTTCATTGTTTGGTTTAAGAAGTCCTTCAAGAGGATTTAAAGTAAACTTAAAAGCTCTGCTCATTCTTAAAAGTTTTGTGTTTCGCCCACAGGAAGGACTTTCCGTCTACTTATAAAAACTATGTTAACTCTAAAAGCAACACGAAAACCTCGACTATGTTTACTTGCTTCGTCAAATAAAATTCATTTTCATTATTTATTAGCAACTAATACATGAACTTTCCAAAACAATCTGAATAACTGATCAAAAGTTATTCAAGAACAAACATACGCTCATACAAACTCGAATTTGATTTAGTAAACTTCAAGAGTTCACCACTGATTGACCAATAATTGTCTAAATTGCAATCCTCATTGTTTACTTCACGTATTAAAGATAAGCTTGTTAATAGCAAGCTAATCCAAATACAAACAGTTTTGGTTAAGTTATTTAAGCGATAACGTTAACAAGAGCGATGAAGACGTTTGATTATGGTAATTAATTGTATGTTTAGTGTAGATTCAAGCCGAATAAACCTCCAATTATAGATCTTATCTGATTGCAATCATGATGTTCAGGAATATGCCGTGAATTTGACAACACGGGTTGTGATACAACAAATAGTATGTTGACTGTGTAGGAAGGCAAGTGGAAGTAGGAAAGTTGGACGTTCATACAATTTTTAAAGGCAACTCCCCCATTAGTGAAATAATCCCTGTGTCCAAAGGTACTTTAAAAATATATAATGGACGGTCACAAATTACATCCAAACTCTGTCCGGCGCTGGTCTCGAACCCGCGACACCGGCGTGGCGACTATCTTAGCTGCTGCCCCACGCGTGTAGTCAAATTATATAAATAAAACTATAAAATACAGACGTGTTTAAAACTAAATTTCTGACGCTTCTGAGATTTTTCCTTAGAGTAATTTATCGCTGAAAATGAAAAATGTGTTATATTAAAAACTTGTTATTCGGCACGTGTTGTAGAATAACGTAACATCACATTTACCTATTTTATGAAAGTAAAAAAACGGTAATGTAGTGAACTTTATTCTTTTTTTTTCTTATAATAGGATGGCAAACGAGCAAGTGGGTCACCTGATGGTAAGTGATCACCGCCGCCCATGGACATTCGCAACACTGAGCTGCAAGTGCGTTGCCGGCCTTTAAGAAAAGAATAGGCTCGCTTCTTGAAGGTTGCCATGTCATACCGGATCGGAAATACCGCCGCAGCTAATTCTTAGGTAAAACTAATTTATTCGTACGTAATATTGTTTTATTATGTAACAAAGTGTTGCAACGATTATTTTTACATTCCTAGGAACTATCTAAATGCCTGTATAAACGAGTTGTAGGTAATTTTGTGACCGGCGAGCTAGTGTACCAAATTGCATATTAAATGGCAACTGAGGTTTCAATCTCAGTTGCCATTTAATATGCATTTTGGTGCTTCCTACTACCTTACATACACACCCTTCGAGCGAGGTTAAGGTAGTCACGTCGTAACTACCTCGCCATTCTTCTGGTTTAGATTCGAACCCCGCACAGGACAACAATTTTTGTGACCCATGTCCCCAACATAAATATATATTGTGAAACATAAATAAAGCAATCTATTCTTTCTTATTTACCAAACTCCGCAATGTTTAAGTGCTTATTCTTAGAATACGCTGTTAAGACTATTGTTAGACGTTTAGTCAAGACGTTAGGTATGGTATTTATCCTGGCTAAGCCTTAATTAGAAGTAGAGGCCAGTAGCCGCTGTTAACTTGAAAAACTTCTTTATGTGCTGTTTTAATAATAAGGCATTCAAATTTTGATCACTAAGTGACTTGTAACAGGTATACAAGGATGGCTTATTCAATAAAATAAAATTCTTTTTTATTTAGATAAGAAAGGATAGAATTTATTTCAAGATCATTGCTACGTAGCTGAGACTGTTCTGCTACGAACATTTTATGATGCCACAGAGACTACGATTACTACGGGGCCGGTATAAATGACTGACTGAGCATGCCTTGCTCTTAACGCACACATGTGAAAAGAAAAGGTTATTTGTGTTTTCATATTTCCGTTTCCAAAACTGAACCTATTATATTTTTTCACAGTAATCAAACGACATAAATACCTGTCCATTTATATTTTAATAAAGTCGCCAGATTTATATTTTTTAACTAGCTGAGCCCCGCGCTGTTACCCGCGTTAAATTTTATAAATTTTCTTGGCTATAAACCTTACGGAGCCCGAGACCTTTCCAACGAATGCAAAACCGTGGAAATCGGTTCGTGCGTTCTGGAGTTATAGCGTCAGGAAGGAAAACCCGACTTATTTTTATATAATAATAATAATCATTTAATTCAGAAAATTATTCCATAGATAGGTTAGTAACAATAAAACTTATAGAACTATGTTAGTATACAATTCACAATAGACATAACATAGACAATTAGAAAAACAATAATAATAATAAAAAAATAAATATAATAATAATATATAACCTATCATTTTATTAGGCTAATTACTCTCTCCACCCAGTGTTTCTGGATTGGACAGTCGTAACGACCAGCAATCATTTTTAAAATACTGTTGGAGCTACCTCGTAGACGGTCAAACAGTGACGCAGTCCTTTTACGCATTATAGCGTAAAAATCATCCACCCTTGCGTTTGCAAACATGAGCGATGCACTGCAATATCGCGGCAACCCCACCAACATTCTAAACGCATTATTATATTGAACTCGCAGGAGGTTGTAAGCTCGTTGCGTATATTGAACCCACAGGCTGCTCGAGTAAAAAGAGTGACAGTATGCTCTGAATAGAGTGATTTTTACCTGTACTGTAGATCGAGCAAACCTGCGGGCCAACATGTTACTCCTTACCGCCAACGCCCTGCGCTCTCTCTCTATGTCTGAGTCATCTCTTAAATCATCAGTGACTATATGACCAAGGTATTTGACCCTGTCTACTATGTAAAGGGGTGTTCCATCAAGTACAACTGGAGGTACTTCTCTTGGTTTGTAATTACCAGCCTTGAAAATTAGTACCTCACTCTTTTTAGAGTTGTACTTGAGTCCGTGTTCAATAGCATACCTCTCACAGATGCAAACAAGTTTTCTGAGAGCATTAATAGATGGGGCTAACAAGACCATATCGTCTGCGAAGCTAATGTTATTAACAAATACATCATCAATGACACATCCGACATGCGTCCTGCTAAGCTCGTTGATCAACTCATTCATATAGAGATTGAACAGACTTGGGGAGGTGACTCCCCCCTGTCTTACGCCACGTTCGAGACGGTACTCATCGGACAAAATATCTACCCATCTCACCTGGTTAACTTGATTTCCGTACCAATATTTTAATAAGCAAGTACAATCTGCCGGCATGCCTGTGTCGCTGAGCTTTTTCCAAAGTTTATTGTAAACCACCGAGTCAAAAGCTTTTGACAAATCGAGGAAACAGGCATATACCGGCGTGTCTCTGTCAGTATAGTATAGTAGATTAAGTTTTTTTTAATTATTTGATTCGCTTTTTATGGTAAAATATCAGCAGCTAGGAAAACATCTAAGCCGATGACGTGAATCTGTTCTAGTTTTCACCCGAAGCTTAATCCAGATTTCGTAATCTAATCTTTCGGAATAAAGACGTAATGCTAATTGACTAGTTCTCTAGGGAGACGAAAGCTTTTGTTTTTAGAACATGTTATTAGGGAGAATGCGTTATTAGGGAGAACGAATAAATTACGCTCCACGTTGAAAGTATTAAGCTTTACTTAGAATAATAGCCGTAAGATTGAAAGTGTAACTAAGTTTTTGTAAAGGCTGCGTGGCACTAAGATTTGTGTCAATGGATTCCAAATTTAGATTAATGCATTCTTCTGAAAATTCAGTCATTTATAATTTAGAACTCTGAACTTCATAAGAGTAAAGTCAATCTATGCTTTGAAATTGACGTTTTGATGGATTGAAGCTTTTTCAATTAAGCACAATGTGTAAATTATGGCAGTCATGTAACATTGAAGACAACATATTTTTAATGCAACCTTCATCACTGATTATCTATACATATAATAAAATCGTAGGAATTTAAATTTTATAGCATTATTCGCAATGCAAAGCGTCGGCCATGTTTCTAGAAATCAAAGCCGATAGATAATATCTATATCCTCCGGAAGGGTGTTAGCAAGGGAATCCTAAATTTGATCTGCCAGCGTGTATCGTTCGTAGCTTAACGCAGAGCGCCTACCTCGGATTGGTAGATGGTGTATGTTCGAGACCCGCCGGACGATCAAATTTATGATTTCCCATTTTTGAGAAAATCGTAGGAAATTCAAAACTGTACATTAAATATTTTTTTAAAAAGGATGCTTGGGGCGTTATCTACAATCGATTTCGAAGCCAAAAATATAGTTTTTAGAATTTTTGTCTGTGTGTCTGTTTGTCTGTATATATGTCCGGGCTAAACTCAAAAAGTACTGCATGGATTTACTTCAAATTTTGCATGAATATTACTAAGAGGTCGGGTCAACATATAGGCTACATATTAACACGCTATCACCTACGGGGGAGGAGAAAGTTTAACGCAGGTAAAACCGCGGGGCACAGCTAGTAATTTAATATATTGGGACAACTAACATATGGCCATCTGATCTTAAACTAGGCAGAGCCTGCACTATGGTAACCAGACAACTGATAAACTTACAACTGATGAAAATATTTCTAAATACTAACATCTTGTAGGTTCATTACACCCAGAGTCGGAACAAATATTGTCCCTGACTGTTAAACCTGAGGTCATGGGTTTCAATTGCCGTCCAGAACATATCCCTTGAGCAATGAGCAAGATTATTGCATTGGATCCGGTTGTAGCATTAAAGCGCGACCGTCGTTATAAACACAAGGTCCGTATAATAATAATACCTTAATATAGACAGAACCATTGACAATATGTAGTAAAAATATTAGACTTAAACTAGATAATTAAACATAATCTCTTGACAATAACTTGATACGAGCTAGCTAAATATCATTGCTATAATAAAATAAATTTTATAAATGTTTTCATACAATCTGTACCTAAATATCTATGTTACTGGAAATAGTAATGTATACAACTATATCACAACAAACATGTTCTGACTATTCACAAGCGCTTTTTTAAAGTCTACGTGTATAAAAACCTTTTTTATTTATTTGTTTTGTGTCTGGGTGTAATTTATTAACAGAATGTATTTATGTATATCAGTTGTCTGGTTGCAATAGTACAGACGCCAGCACATTCGCCTACCCCAATCTCTCAAATTTCTTTTATGGATTTTCAACTTTATCACATAAGCATAAGGTTCACTTTCAATTGGGGAAATTTGACAGATTGGGGTATCTTGATGTGCTGGCGTCTGTACAACAGGATTTGTCTAGTTTCGGGTCAGTTGGCAGTGTGTTACATTTCCAAGATATATAGACCCCTAGACCAGATGTTGATGTGAAAATCAATTTTAATTATATATTAGTTGCGCTTTGCGGCATTACCTTCGATTTCATAATTTCTTTTAGCCGATATATTAATTCAGGGTAACATATCTCTGCTCAAAATTTTATCCACAATTGCTTAGCTGTTTTTTCGGGTAAGCACAGTTGAATATAACACGAGTTCTTGAATATAACGAACGAACTAGTTGAATATAACGAACTCCCAAACAAGTAAAACACCAAAGTAATAAATCGCTTCCACCCAATAGCCAGAAGTGGAAACCTCATTCCTTTGCCGCAGTTACATCTTCATACGAATGATAGATAACCACGACATCAATAACAAAATTATACTACCACTACATTAAACTTGAGATACTTACATAAATATCAAAAAGCCTCATTCCTCGCAAGTGGAAAGTCTACAGATAAAGATAGGGGTACACCAACGTCCTTACATTAGGACATACTTTAATGTTAGCAAAGCTCTTTCCAAATGCACAAAAATTATATGCTGATAATGGCATTTCATTCTTTTGAAATAATATGTCGTTTTCTAGTTACTTAAATGTATCCAATACACAGGCCTTGTTCAGAGTTTGGGGTAGAATATTCTTCAAAACTATAAAACATTAAACAAAAATGTAGACTAAAGAGTTTCCAAAAATAAATAAAGAAACACAATGGTAATTAGCAAATACGAATTGTTTAAATTAATAAAAGATAAAAAAAATTTGAAATGAACTGAATCCTTCAAATTTCAGGCCCATTAGTGTATTTAAATAACAGTGCCCGATTCTTTGGAATCACCGTAGCCATAAGCAAGCAGCCTCACTGATACACTATAATGTCGGCTGCCGTATTGACGGCATATGTGTCAATAACCTGAGTTATGCCGATGATACCGTCCTCTTAAGTGCATCGATTTGTAGCCTAAGGAAGCTGATACAGATATGTGAGGATTATGCTTGTAGCCACGGATTAATATATAATGTAAAAAAGAGTCAGTGGTTGATTTTCGAGACCGCCAGTGTAAAATGTCCTAAAAACATACTACCGGTTCGACTTAATGGTGTTTCCCTAGAGAGGGTAACACAATTTAAATATTTGGGACATGTCCTCACTGGCGACCTCGGGGATTACGCTGATATCGAAAGGGAGCGGAGGGCGCTGTCTGTCAGAGCTAATATGTTAGCCCGCAGGTTTGCACGATGTTCAGATGAAGTAAAAGTGACGCTCTTTAGAGCGTACTGTACATCACTTTACACGTGCAGCCTGTGGGCTCACTACACTAATAGAGATTACAGCGCCATCCGCAACCAATATAATAACGGGTTCAGGGCGGTGATCGGGCTGCCCCGATACTGCAGCGCCTCGACAATGTTTGCTGAGGCGCACATGGACTGTTTTCACGTGACCATGCGCAAGCGCGCTACGTCCATGGTGCGCCGAGTACGGGCCAGTTCCAACACCATTTTGAGCATGATTGCGCGAAGGCTGGATTGTCCTTTCATCCGGCATTGTTGCGGCAGACATTTTGCTGTACCAATGCCGGAGAAAAAGCTTTAATATAATTTTTGTTAGTATTTGTTTTTATTATTATTAATTATTATTTGTTTTATTGTATGATTTGATTATTATTATTTCTAATTTATACATTTTATTTAATTTATTATTATGTTATTATGGGTGTAACTTACCTGAAATAAATGGATTTATTATATTATTATTATAATATCTCCGATTGTATTGGAGCAGTCTTATTAGAAGTTTGTTTGTACAAGTCACTTTTTCACTCACATTTTTTTGATATATTAAATGATGTGATCTAAATTTCTTAGTGTGTCGGCCATGCTATACTGTAATTATATATTAAAGAATGTGTTTGGTAAATGAATAAAATATAAATAATTACAGTCTTATTTAAAAACGCTACTTAAATTTAAGCCGGCCGCTCAACCATGGTTTATCGAATTTTTCATTTAAAAACACGATTTAACTTTGATCCGCGGTTAAGCCATGTCAAAATTTAAACCACGTCGGCCCCTGGTTTAAACCTTGCTCAAATATGGCGGATTTTATTTGCATCAGCTGACGTTTTGTTTGACGTTTGTTTGTGAATGGAGGTTTTATTGAAGTTACTAACCGTTTTAATTTTTTAAATAAATAGTGAATTCCAGTTGGAATCTTATCACAAACTTCAAAATCCACCGAAGAAAATCAATATTCCTTGAAAATGCACTGTTACGATCATAAATCTATCATTCCATGTCTACCATAGAGCAAAAATCATAAAGTTTTGATACATAATCCTATTTAGTCGATTAATTTTGGTCAAGCTCTATGCCAGTCCCAGAAATGTTCACAGTGTAAAATAAAATGACGTTACTTAGCTGAGAAACCTTTAAGTAGGGTTTTTAAATAAAGAAATAGTTGAGCGGGGTTTAAGTGGTTGAGCAGGGTTTAGCTGAGACATGGTTAAGCGGCGGATCACGGAATTATTTTAAATAAGAGTGTTAGTGTGTATACCTACACTAATTATTTTTATTTTAGTCATCTACAAAACAAATTCTTTATGTCTTAGAATGTATTTTTTTAGTATAAGATAATTCGAATACCAAAGAGATATAAAAAAATCTATGTGTGTATTTGTGCGCACCAGCTTCACACTTGAATTTGATTGTTTTGAATATGACAAATAAGAGTAACTTAATTAATTGTGCGGAAGTAATCCATAATAAAACAATTCACTACAGCATTTACAAATTAAATATATGAAGATGTGATTTCGATTTCGGCCATGGCTACCACTTCTTTTACTGTAGCCGACGTTCGTGTGATTCAATTTTATAAGAAAAAATCCTCGCAAAGTTATAGTTAATTTTTAATAATTAAATATATAGCCTCCTTATGAATATTTATTACTACGCATCCAGTTGCTTATGCTTCAATCGTCGGTAAATTTAAGTTAAAATTACATAGAAAAATAAACAAATGGTAAATTTAAACTTTAAAAGAGACAAGACTAACAATATCTGAAAGTTTTCATTCTCCCCATAGTATAACGACGTAATATCCGTAGTAGGCCAAGCGCCGAGCCGAAAACCGAAAATCCAATAAAATGAAGTGGCCGACAAACAATCACTGGAACGAAACCAATAATGTTACATCACGATAATTTGTTAAATTTTACTTAATTTACAAAATATATATATATATTTTTAATATATATTTATATCTTAAATAGTAGGGATATATATGTATCTATATTCATAGTATTCATTTATAGTACATATATATGTTAATTTACATTAGTTGATGCACTGCCAATTACCACTTGTCTCCCTGCAGTGCTTTGGTTCACCCACGGTTGTCTGGAAGAGATTGCTACATTAGCGATAAGACCGCCGTTTGTACCTTATAGTTTTAAGAACATTCATGTTACGATGTGATATTTTTATTTGGTGCAATAAAGTGTATCTATCTATCTATCTATATAGCCTCCTTATGAATATTTATTACTACGCATCCAGTTTCTTATGCTTCAGTCGTCGGCAAATTTCAGTTAAATTACATAGAAAAATAAACAAATGGTAAAATTAAACTTTAAAGGAGACTAGACTAACAAATTATCTGAAAGTTTTCATTCTCCTCATAGTATAACGACGTAATATCCGTAGTAGGCCAAGCGCCGAGCCGAAAACCGAAAATCCAATAAAATGAAGTGGCCGACAAACACACTGGAACGGAAACCAATAATGTTACATCACGATAATTTGTTAAATCATTTTGTATATTTCTGCGGATTGTCATACTGTTCACAAATGCGGGTAAGCGAGAATTACAAATTGGCTTTACTGTTCATTATGTTACTGAAGAATTATTGTTATAAATTTAAATTAATATTTTACGAACGTCAGTAACAGGCTCGTATAAAAGTATTTTATTTGAGTTTAATTACATTTATAGTAATTATGTGCTTATATTTACATATATACACGTAGTTATTTATATTTGATGTATATACGACTTTATTACCAAATAATTTTTGATTGACCCAATTGTCGACTGGTTGATAATGCTGCTGCTAAAAATGCTATAAAAGTCGATTACTTTTGTGAAGTTTATTAGATATCGCCACTGCTTTGACTGCTTCGTTGGAATACTGAAGATATAATAGATAACTGAAATAGAAAACTGCAGATAACAGTAAATTAGACGAGTGTGATTCCGCAAAAATACCGGTTACCGATATATAAATAAATATACATACTTACCTAGTCTCACGCTTGTATACCAGAAGGGTAGACCGAGACAATGATTTGTTTTGTACAGAAACTATAGCAATTTATTTCGAGGCTAAGCTATTATTTTACAATTAACAATTCAAACCTAGTTTAAAATATACTGTGATATATTAAGACATTAATCAAAACGTTCTTCCCTACTATTAACTAGGTTTACATTTATACAAGTAGAATTTCAATACCTTTACTTAATATTTGCACCTAACAAAATTTACTGTAAACATTTGAAAATTTATTTCATTTAATGTCTCAAAATTTACATTATACTCGTAGTATCAAAATCCATATCAAGATGTTTATAATAAAAAAATTCGATTAATTAGTGAAGGAATTGTAATAAAATTTATACAATATTTTTTTATTATTAACAAGTATAATGTAATATAAACTTAATCAGTAGGCTCAATTTTAGTGATAAAAAGAAATGCAAAAATGTGTCGTTACAACTTTAAGTCTTATTTTTTTCCGTCTAACCCCCTTTCGCAACGCGCGATAAGGAACTTTGTTCCAAAATACTTACGTGAATTCACTTCAGTGACATGTAAATATATAAATTCGATCGGACTAGAATTGGTCGAGTTAGAGGGGTTTTTGGCCAGCAAGTTGGTCCTTGCTGATGCAAGACCAGCACCGACGGGGGATGTCGCCTCCTCACTTAACAGTCGGCTAAGTACAAGTGCCCATGTTCGGGCCACAGCTCAGGCCCCCCTGAGCTGTGGCCCGAACACTGACGTAAAAAGACAGAATTCCAAATGTTTACGGTAAATGTAAAATTTTGTACACCTACGTATTCGATTTTTGAGAACTATGAATTTATTGTATAAAACCTCCTTGGTACCAAATTTCACACAATAGATATTGGTTGATTGATTGATTGACAAAGTATTTACTGTAAGCGCTGACTTGTCCTAATTAATAACTACATTATTAAGCGGTGTCTAAGCCTTGATTTCTTTGTTAGAATATGTAGTACATAGTAAAGCGATATATCATTAGCATTAAGAAATATGGAATTTACACATTTTAACTGTATAATCAATTACTATGAGTGAAAACCTGTAATTGGCTTCCTGTTTTGTATTGCAATGTCTAAAATGTGTAAAATAGCTGTTGGTTTTCCGATAAATAAATAAATTAATTAAAATTAAGCGGTTCTTGTTAAGCGTTTAACAAATACCGCTAAATCGGAAGTTGAGAACCTACTTAAATATTTGCAACTAGTTTTGTTATCCAATATAAATGTGAGAAATCAAAACCCTGCAGAGTCTAATGCAATGAATAATTCATAGAGAATACACTCAGCGCTCGTGTTATATTCTAGTGTATCAGATGGAGATAGGAGTTGATTGCGCAAATAACCTAGTTCTGTAACTTCAACCAACTCGGTAAAGATAAGGAACGCGGATTGCGGAATAAGTTTAATGCGACGTGTTTTCAACTTTTCTAGTTGTTTATAATTGGCACGTGACCTACACAACATGCAGTTATAAGCTGCTGACAAGTTAATTTTGTCATGTCACGCAATTGACATCCATATTATGTAATACTTACGGATCGAAATAGAATGATTGGACATCTCTCAAAACATGTTTAATAACCCTTTGGCTGTTAGATAACTGCCAAACACCCGACGAGGAAAAGCGGTGTTATTACAAATGGCTTTTAATTTTAATAATATAATGGCGTTAAAAATCCCATGACCTCAGGGTCATGGGATTTTTACTTAC
Organism: Pseudoips prasinana; assembly: GCA_951640165.1. NCBI lineage: Eukaryota > Metazoa > Arthropoda > Insecta > Lepidoptera > Nolidae > Pseudoips > Pseudoips prasinana. The sequence continues at coordinate 31,412,395 of OX621245.1, read as the reverse complement.
AAGATAGGGTCACTAACCCCTAGACCAACAAGCCAGTTGATATACATACATATACAGGGTGGCCGAGGAGTTGACGTTCTAACGCAAAGTTAAGACACATTATGATAAGGAGTATCCGAATCACCCCCATGTATGTTCCCCATATTAATTTTAAACAAAATTTTCATGTTATATGCCTTTTAGAACACGGGAACGGTACTAATTATTAGGGTATTTAGTACGCTTGATAATTTATTTCTATTATCTAATCCTGACTTTTTTGGAACAAGGTTCCTTAACGAAGTTTACAGTAATTGGAGTTGATAGTAGAGATCGTTCCGTAAAGAAAAAGTTACCACGGTATACTATACATGGTGGCCGAGGAGTTGACGTTCTAACGCAAAATTAAGACACTTTATGATGAGGAGTATCCGAATCACCCCCATGTATGTTCTACGATTTTGCGTAGTTTTTATTACTTTGAATATTTATGAGTCCTGAGCTCAAACCCTGATATTGAACTTTCAAATAAATTCTAAGTCAGCTCTGCAATGATAAGATAAACCATACTTTTAATGGAGTTAGGTTAAACTATGCTAATTAGTTATCACAAAAAAAAAACTGAACGAGAAATGTTCAATAGAACGAGAAAAAAAAACGAAAACTGATGTAAGGTGAAATTTACAAGTAAAATCATAAAAAAATCTATCTCGATAACTACAAAATCGTAGAACATACATGGGGGTGATTCGGATACTCCTCATCATAAAGTATATAAATGTTGCGTTTGAACCGTATATATGAGACCATAAACATTTAAATCAAATCTTCTTCTTAGCGTTTCGATGGCAAACTCGTCAAATTTTTGTGGCCCAGAACGTGGCCACACTGATTGCCCTGCTTGTGGCACTTTTAAGATCGTGCCATGAACATGTGGCAGGGCAGGCTGGGCAAGCTGTTAGATGGGCCATGGATTGGACCGATGCTCCGCAAATACAGTCCATTTTGGGGTTGTTCGACAATTAAATCAAATAATTTTAATATTGCTTCTCTTTTGTTATTAAATCGTGACAAACGAAAAGAAAAATAAGAAGATAAAACAAAATGCGTTGACAAAGTTACGGTCAACAATTTTACTGACAATTAAAAATGTTGCGAACTATTATTTCAATAACCAATCCGTACCAACTATCTCAAAACCTGTATACATCATCAGCCTGATCCTCCTAACCCATTTAGGCCACGTCGGCCAGTCTCAATGGATACTAGCCATCTGAGCGGCATCTGCCTGTTGATGTGGTTGGTAAATACATGCTTTTCACGCCGCAGGTCGTAGATTCGATACCCACCCAGGACAGATATTTGTGTGTATGAACATGTCTGTTTGTCCCGAGTCTGAGTGTTATTATATATATAAGTATGTAATTACAAAGGAAAATTAGTAATATGTAGAATATCAGTTATCCATACTACAAGCTCTGCTTAGTTAGGGATCAGATGGCCGTGTGTAAATACTGTACTAGGATATTATTACATTAAAGTGCCTGCGCAAACGCAGGGGCACTTTATATTCCATCATGATCCGATGAGACGACTAGCGACACGACCGGAAAGAGGTCCGGTACAGGATCGACGGCTTTACGTGGTCTCTGAGGCACGGTGGATTAATACCCTCAACTCCCAGACTGCGGGCTGATACTGAGAAATTATCTTAACAGAAAAATCACTTTTTATCCGACCCGGGATTTGAACCTAGGACCTCATTATCTGCGGTTAACACACTACCGCTATACCCACAAGGTTTTTAATACCAAAGAGCTGATATAAAGTTAAGGAGGTTTGTTGACTAGTTGAAGCAATTAAAACTACTTGGAAAGAACTTGAGATTTCTTCGACATCATCTTCTTTAACTTTTGATTGGTCTGTTTAACTTCAATGAGTACAGTTCGTTTGCGATGAGGTTAGGGTTTTGGTAAGTTTCGCAGCGTAATGTAAGCGTGATGTTAACCTGTTTTGTATAATGTTCTAATAGGAAGGGGCTTGCTTGCACCTAATAAAATAAGTGGGCAATTAATAAGGGCACCACGGCAGCATACCCGCGGTCCCGGGGCTCCTCGTATCAAGTGCCAAGATAAGTCCCCGGCAGGTTACTTTTAGTCGGTGTAAGTCCAACAGACCCACCTAAGGGCCACCACGGGACGGGATGGACGAACCACGTTTTTTGAGCGCGCCGTTGACGCGCATATGTAGCGATACAAACGCGATGCTAACGCGCGTGTGCCGGGTGCCGCGCGTCAACGGCCCCCTATAAAACGTGGTGTGTATAGACTCTAATATTTATTTCATTTCTCATTATAAGCAAAATCGGTTTGTATGAAAAATAAAAAGCAAATACTTCATAATATCAGAAAGTGAGTGTGCGAATGAGATAGTAGACTATGAGACATTGTTTTTTTTTGTTATTTGGTCGTTGTTTCTTCAGCACTATTTGCTTTATCTCCGGAAGTAAAAACAATAAATGTTATACATTACAATGTATTAAAATAATAATTAAAATATGGCGGTACGAAGTTCGCCACGACAACTAGTTTTAATAAATTTTGGTCTATCCAACGCATAAAGCAACACGGCCCACCTGCCGGTGGGCCGTGTTGCTTTATGATCCAACGCGAATTGATTGTCTGTCAATATTAGCGATAAAACCACAGAAAAGTGGTGATTGATTCGACTGTATGTTGTTTTTGAATGTATGCTATGCGATTTCCCCATTATTTTAACACCGATATATTTTTTTATATGCATATATTTTATTATTCGAATAAAAAATCTTTTTCTGTAGTACCATACAGTTATTTTTCAAATGAATTTTCACACCGAACACTTGAAGTCAGTTCTATATTAATTATTGTTCTATTTTTTCCAACCAGTTTTAATATGCAGTCATGTACAGATGCCAACACATCCAGCTACTCCAATCTGTTTTCCAATTTCTTTTATAGATGTTCAATTTTTTCACAAAAGCATAAGGTTCACTTTCAATTGGGGAAATTTGACCGATTGGGGTAGCTTGATGTGCTGGCGTCTGTACATTGTACAGAATTTTAGTTATTAAAATTTGCTCATATTTTTTTTATTCTCATTACTGAATTATGTTATGTAATCATGCTTCTTTTCGAAGTTAGGATCAGTAAGTACTAATATACATACACACATACCTAGACCCATGCCTGTTTCCTTAAAGCGTAGGCAGAGTTAAAGGATTTCCTTTTCTCTCGATCCTTGCTCTACCACCTCTTTTTTATATCAGAGGACGACAAACGAGCAAGTGGGTCACCTGACGGTAAGTGATCACCGCCGCCCATGGATACTCGCAACACCAGAGGTATCGCGGGTGCGTTGCCGGCCTTTAAGAGTCAGCAAACAAGTGTTGCTGACCCTTCCCCCCACCTTGATGACCTTACTCAAACGCAGAAACACAACATTAAAATTGTTATTATTAAGGAATTTCTTCTGTATGGTGGAGGTACTTATCCAGTCGGGCTGCTCTTTGAGCGAATGAACACTGTGCGCTACCTCTCTTAAAACCTCTTAATACCTCTCTTCCGCTCATTTTCTCTCATGCCTTTATCTGTCTCAGTAAAATACGCACACCATAATTGATAGCAAATTGGTTATTTTTAAAACTTTTAAAAACCTTTTATATTGAATTTAAATGATAGACAAAGGCTTTTTGTGCTTTTGCCTCTATCGACATCAAATTTTTGGCTTCAATTATTACTACGTACATTTTGACTTTGTTTTCGAAATTGTCAAAAGATATTTAGATTTTTATAAATTCTATTTAAATATAATAATATAAAATTTTTAATTTAAATACAAATAGCTTACCATTAAAAATAGGACCCTCGTCAACATCCCAAATAAAATTGTAATACAAACTGTAAATATATCAGTTCACAACAGAACGTGGACATCATTAGTGTAAAATTCTAAGAATTCAAGTTGCTCAATAATTAGTACAGACGCCAGCAGATCCAGCTACCCCAATCTGTCAAATCTCTTTTATAGATTTTCAACTTTATCACAAAATCATAAGGTTCACTTTCAACTGGGGAAATTTGACAGATTGGGGTAGCTTGATATGCTGGCGTCTGTACAACTTGAGTTTGTAAACTGTTTGAAATAAATTTTCATATTTTATACTATCATGTTACTTTTGTAAAAAACCTTTGCAAAATCCTCCTGCTGAAATTTACGCCATGGCCAGTCTATCTCATGTGTGCGACACAATTAAATCATTCACAAGTGTTAGCGCAAATATAGCGAGGCGCTCATAGCCAGATGCTCTCACCAGTCCGTAAGTGATTGGCGAGGTCAAGCGACTAGGCTCGCGGTCAGTCCATAGATGGGTGACCGCCAAAGTGGTTTAATTTGTGAGCGTCTCCGTGCTTCGGAGGGCACGTTAAGCCGTTGGTCCCGGTTGTAGCCATTAGGCAACAGTCGTTAAGCCATGTCAGAGGCCTACTGGGCGGCTTGAACAATTCTGACGCCAGGGTAACCACTGCCCATACGATAAGTCAGTAAGTAAGCGCAAATACAAGTGCACTATCTATTTTCGTGTCGTTATTCCGTATATTATCCGCCTGGCTTCCAGCCTAGAAAGAATAACAGGACCACCCCATATCGTCCCATGGGTGAAGAGATAATTACACCAGGTAGGTCGGGCAGCAGCGCCACCAGATTACTAGGTACTACTACACTACACTACTACCTAACTGCGGACACCAACTCGCATGCTAAGCGCGGTGACTAAGGCAAACCTCTCTAAATGACAACATTTAGGGGAAGCTTGTGTCTAGCAACGGAAGATATCAGGCTGATAATATGATCAATTTCCTTACTCTCATAACCGTAGGCTACAGAAGTGAAGACAACGTGCAGGGCCGACAATTTCATGAACTCTGCGCGATCCTAGGATATAACATTCTCCATTTGACTTTTTTTTTATTTACTTTTATTTTAGTTTATTAAGTTCACCATCAACAAGTTTATACAAGCTCATTTTAACATTATTATATAAGTAACAATTGCAGTATAACTTATTACTTATAGGTAAACTCCACGTCTACAAAACAATGGCACAGTTAAACATAACTAATATCTTAGAACTACTTAACTATTATTAACTTAGTCTACATAATTAAAAATTTGTAATAATAAAATCATATTTACAAATTTCAAATAAAAATATCGTAAAAGAGAAAAAGAAACATCTAATCAAGTATAAATAACAGTAATATTAAACAGAATTTAATAGACGATTTATAACGGCTATGTGTTTAGTGAAGGGATCAGCGTGTAAATCAATAACGTCACTATAACTGCTGACTTCGAGCTGGTACTAAGTATGTCTTGTGACAGAATAATCCCAACAATATTTGGCCTATTGTTATTGTTCTAGTGGTTAGTGACACTGTCTGCTAAGCTAGAGGTCGTGGGTTTGATTCCCACCCAAGACAAATCACTGTGTGATGAGTACGATTATTTGTTCTGGGTCTCAGTATAATTAAGCTATAATACATATATTCTATATTTATATCTATTAAGAAATATAGAAATATGTTTATCAGTTGTCTGGTTGCCATATTACGGGCTCTTCCTAGTTTTGGTTCAAAGGGTAGTGTGTTAGTTATCCAAAGATATTTATTTATTCAATTTTACCCAACTCAGGATTTTCATCCCCTTCTCTTAATCTGTCTGTGCTCAAATTCCAGTAACGAATATGAACAAACTGCTCACCACATCCTGTGGGAGTGTGATCTCTGGCAAAATCAGCGAGATATAATGTTAAACAGCTTGCAACCAATATCTGGAGTAGTTTATTATACTCGGTGAAATTGATCCTAGGTGCTTTTGCAGCTGGCTTCTCTAGTTGCAAATCTCTCATTTTATGAGGCTATAGCCTCTTTACATCATTCTGTCTCCCGCTTTGCTCTAGAGGGAAGTGGAACTATTCATTTTCTAACTCCTCCTTTTTTCTGTTTCTGATTGAATTCGTTGCGGGATCCAAGATAGTTAAAGCGATTCCCCGGGACATGCCTGAGCTTCTCCGCTTAGTGTCATTTCATTGTGTGCCACTGTTGATCCTGGCTTACAGGAGTTGCAGTGGTGGGTAAGAGGGAGGGACTAGGAGGGACCCAAATTGAATTTCATTAACTACGGTTGGACACTGTACTACTAACCATAGAAAGCCTAAGAGAACCCATTTGTATGTAGAACCAGAAAAACATAGTAATAGTATAATAATATCCTGCGACATTATTCATACGCGGCCTACTGATCCCAAACTAAGCAGACCTTGGTACTGTGGCAACCAGATAACTGATATTTTACATATTATTATACTACTTTTCTTTCGTAAATATATACTTATACAGATAATTACACACAGACACAGAACAGACGGACATGTTCACGCATAGAAATATCTGCCTGGGTTGGAATCGAACCCACGACCTGCGACGTGAAAGCATTTACCAACCACGCCAACAAGCCTGTCACTAAGAACTACACTAATGTTTCACAAGTTATTCAATATCATGAAATATTCCTATAACATTGAATAACTTGAGGAACTTCAGTGCTCTTCAAGTATGTTTTGTAAGGACATGATATTTGAATGGAGCAGTCTCCGTCCAACTTAATAGTTAGGTCGTAAATATGTAGCGAAGATAAAGTTTAACATTGTGTAGTGATTTTAAGTACAGAATTTAATATTTATACTATGCTTAAAATATATCTTATATTTTGGTATCAGACCTGAATATTGAATTGTAATTTTTGATCGTATTACACGTTGTAATCTGAGGTTGTAATTGGATAATAAACCCTTGATTCAACGTCTGAGTGGTGTTATTTTGTTCCCGTTACATCATATATCACATAATCTTTGGAGTTAAAATAATGTAAACATAAATTTTATAGCATTATTCGCAATACAAAATTTATATTTAATTTTCTCTGCTTTTAATTTCTTGTTGAAGTTCTTTGGTTTAAACGTTCAATTTAGTTCTTAAGTAAAGATGCAGTTTCATGACAATACAGTTTGTATTTGCCTATAATTATGTGTAGAATTAGTTCATTTTTATATAAGTATTTTAAGTAGATATAATAGTGTAAACAAATGCTGGTAAGTCTAAGTAAATAATACCGTACATCTAACACTGCACGTGTGGCGCAGTGTTAAGACAGTCGCCTCGCCGCTTCGTGTCGTGGGTTCGAGTCCCGCGCCGGACATCTATTTGTGTGACACATAAATAGTTGTTCTGAGTCTGAAAGTAAATTGCGTCCGTCTATTATATGTTTTTAAAGTACCCCGCGACACTGTAATTAGATTCCCTACGGTGGGCGATATCATTTAAAAAAAAATCTCAACAATGGGAAATCTTGAAATATAATAGTTGGGAGGATATTTTTAATATGATATGATCTTTTACATGCAACTGTGAACATATCAGTCGACCATGTTTCTAGGAAACCTAAGTCGATAAATAACATCTACATCCGCCGAAAGGCTGTTAGCAAGGGAATACTTAATTTGATCTGCCATTGTGTATCATTCGTAGCTTAATACAAAGCGTCTACGCAGGATTGTTAGAGGGTGCTGGTTCGTGACCCGCCGGATGATTAGATGAGGTATTCCTCGAAGCACTAACATTTTGAGGCGCTCCTAATGAAGCGCTCCTTTTTTATTCCTCGGAGCGCTCGTTTTAGTAGCGCTCCCGATAGCAATTAGAAATCGATAGTTTCAGTTAGTATCCTATCTCTATTCAAAAGTTAATCATAGGGGCGCTTCGAGGAAATAAAAGTTAATATTTTTAATTGCTATCGGGAGCGCTACTAAAAGGAGCGCTCCGAGGAATAAAAAAGGAGCGCTTCATTAGGAGCGCCTCAAAATGTTAGCGCTTCGAGGAATACCTCGATTAGATTTATAATTTACCAGTTATGAGTTTAATAATATCATCGAGTAAACTAGGAAAGCTTCACCTTAATGTAACTTTGCACATCTAATATTCCAGGACTTAATATTCAACAAAAAACTTTTGAAGGACTTGAAAATAAAAAAATCAGGAAAAGCCGATGTCAATGCTCATAGCTCAATAAAAATCGGCGTTCCGTATCATTATCTATAAAAACGAGCAAAAAAATCACGTTTGTTGAATGGGACGCCCCTTAAATATTTATTTTATTTTATTTTGTTTTTTAGTATTAGTTGTTATAGGGGCAACAGAAATACATCATCTGTGAAAATTTCAACTCTCTAACTATCACTGTTCATGAGGTACAGTCTGGTGACAGACGAACAGACAGACAGCGAAGTCTTAGTAATAGCGTCCCGTTTTACCCTTTGGATACGGAACCCTAAAAAACTATAACTATTACAACATCGTAATACGTATTATAATCCGCTATACCAGAAATAGAGAGTAGAAGGCGTAGAAGTGACCCGAGGAAATATTTTCCAGAGGATGGGCAGCAGATTCCTCCAGAGTACTATGACCATCTTACTGCGATCGCCAACCCGTCTGCCAAGCGTGGCGATTATGGTATTCCCCCTCAATATGATTCTTGGAAGAGATACATCCCACGTACGTGCCGGCTCTGTAATGAATTACCTGCTGCGGGGTTCCCCAGCGCTACGACATGTCCTTCTTCAATCGAGGTTTAAAAAGAGTATTAATATCACGGTAGGCAGCGGTTTGCTGTATCCCCTAGCACTGCGAATGTCTATGAGCAGCGGTTACCACTTACCGTCAGGTGGGCCTCTCTCTCTGCTTCCTAAAGAAATAAATCCTCTGCTTCGTAAAGAAAAAAAAAACAAAAAAAAGGCTTGTCCAGCAGTGGACTTCTTTCAGCTGTAATGACGAGACCAGCAATTAATGCCGTACTATTTATGTTGCACGTGGTGAAACTGGTATATTTGAAACGTTTTATAGGTCAAAATTGGGTTACTTCAATTATCTACAATTGTTACATTATTTATTGGTTAAAACGTAGAAACTGCATTGTAAATTGAAATTTAATGGATATTTAGTGCTTTTTTTTTTAATGCAATACTGAAGTCAATAACTGCTGTTTACTGCGTAACTATTACAAATTGCGTTTATTTAATTATGTGATTCACTATTGATGTAGATATTTATCAGTACATTAAACCAAAAAGTTATAAAAGCACACGGAGGCCAGTCTCAATGGAAATTAGCCATCTGCACGACAAATATTATAGTGCAAAAGTGTGTGCGTAAACACAGGGGCACTTTCTATTCCATCACTCTCATGACCCGATGGGATGACTATCGATACGACCGGAAAGAGGTCATATGCAGGACCTACGGCTAAACGTGGTCTCCGAGGTACGGCGGTATATTACCGGCAATTTCCAGATTTTAGGCTGATACTGACAAATTTATCTTTTTACAGAAATGTCCCAAAATCACTTTTGCCCCGACCCGGGTTTTGAAGCCAGGACCTCGTTCTCTGCGGTTGAACACGCTGTTGCTAGAAGAACAGTTTCCTATTTATCAACTATATGGCCATAAGTAGACTTGCAAGTATGAAAGTTGTAATGAGAAAGGAGGCTGGTGTTCAAGGAATGTAGTAAGTGTGTCCATTGTCTTCGCCTACTCATCAAGGAAATAGTCATCAGGCTATATTATATCAATGTAAAACTTTCTCATACAAGGCTACTCTGTACTGGGGCTGCGGTGGCAGTAAGAACAGTGTCCTCTACTGCCGCCACGTGTAAGCAGCTCCGGGAAAATAGGCACCACAGCAGCATACCTGGGATCACGGGGCTACTCCCATCAAGTGCCAAGAGAAGTCATTCCTCCAGCCTTAAAAAAAAATGGTTTCAAGTACATACTTCCCTTTTAGTTATCCGTTTAGAATGGGTTCAATTGAACAATATAGTAAGAAACTATTTGTTCAGTTATCAGCTGTTGTTATAAATGTTAATTTTCTGCTTCGGTGGATCTCGTGAAAATATTGATTGTAAAATAAAGTTTAGCTAAAATACCATGAAACCAGGCAGAGCTACAAATATCCATATTTATTATTTATGAATTGTTAGCAAAAGAAATATTATGTATACCGTGAACTAACATTTTTTGTTGTAACCACAATATAGTACGAAGTAAAAGCGCCGCATTATACCAACAAAAGCACATAAATGTTCCTATTTAAGTCACGTCTTGTTTGAACTGACAGCCGATCTATTATTATTAATCATTTATTTTCGGTCCAATAGAGGTTCAATTTTGTTAGTAACAATATTTTTAATCTATATTAGTACCGTACAACATCCTACGTTTTGTAATTATAGGACGAATGTAGATCTGTAAACGTCTAATATATTTAATTCTCGTGTTTCTCTGCAAACTCCTCCGAAAGTGCTTGATCGATTCTTATAAAAATGTTTGTTCAGACGCCAGCACATCAAGCTACCCCAATCTGTCAAATTTCCCCAATTTAAAGTGAATCTTATGCTTATGTGATAAAGTTGAAAATCTATAAAAGAAATTTGACAGATTGGGGTAGCTGAATGTGCTGGCGTCTGAACATATTTGGTTGGTCTAAGAATCGTAAAATAAAAAATATATTATTATTTATTTATATTTATTTTTTATTTTTGTGTTGTTATTATTTGGCATTGGAAAATACTTACAACTCTAAATTTTCACCTTTCTAGTACCCACCCCTTTTTATAACAATTTCATTATATACTACCATGATAACAATTTAGAATCATATTATTATTACAAACTCATCAAGAATATTTTCGTGCATTTGATTGGGTCCCTCGATGATTTAGATTTACAATTGGATTTATAACCTTTGCTGGGTCAGCAAATATATACTCGTATAATCTAAATATATACTTGCTGTCGCGGCAAACGTTATGATTCAAATCCGGCCATCGATTTTCCTAAGTCATTTTTGATAAAAGGCAACACACTTAAATCAAATAGTCATTATAACTTTTTTTTGTATGTCGCTAACCACTATATTAAAATAAAATAAATAAATAAAAAAGGTTTTTATTCACGTAGACTTTAAAAAAGCGCTTGTAAATAGTCAGAACATGTTTGTAGTAATATAGTTGTATACATTAGATATTATTTCTAGTAACATAGATATTTAGGTACATCTTGTATGAAAACATTTATAAAATTTATTTTATTACAGAAATGATATTTAGCTAGCTCGTATCAAGTTATTGTCAAGAGATTATGTTTAATTATTCACAGAGGTTCACAGGGTTTTGTTGTTTTTAAACGTCTTACTAACTCCTCTGTAGATCGAGAAGCTGTATGGCCTCGACGTACATATGATGGGGAAGCATCCATACGTAAATACGCCACAGCTCATGAATACAGTCATGAGCTGAGCTATATTTTTGTGCAAAATTTAGCAATGGACAGCACTTTCTTCTTGTATCTTTGAAGAATTATAGATTTTTGGGATGGGTAAAAAATGTTTAACTCGCGTGAGGACACGTGACCTGATCAAATATTATAATGTAATATCCTGGGACATTATTTACACGTCCATCTGATTCCAAACTAAGCAGAACTTGTACATACTATGGAAACCAGATAATTGATATATTACTTATATTACTTCTATTTTGTAAATACATACTTATATAGATAAATCACACCCAGACTCAGGATAAACAGACATGTTCATGCACACAAATATTTGTCCTGGGTGGGAATCGAACCCACAACCGCGCGCCGGCGTGAAAAGCAAGCATTTGCCAACCACGTCAGCAGGCCCGTCGTAAGACGGAGGGATTCTTTTTTTAAATTCACACGTTTATACCATTATATATATTTTTTTCTGATGATGTTAGATTTTTACAGTCGACTGCCTCACCAAATTTAGTTCTATTTTTTTTATTAATTCCCACCATAGGAAGCGTTTATTTGATCCAAGTAGTGAGTGAAAGATGCTACTTCCCACCTTTGGGCGGCAAATAGTAATAGTCATTGCTTCCCTCCCTATGGTGGGAATACATTTTAAAAATAGAACTAAATTTGGTTAGGCAGTCGACCGGAGCTAGCCACAAAACCTCCCTTTGTACATTATTATGCTACTATTTTATTCTGCTTTTATAATCTATTTTGTGGACAATGAGGAGTTTTTTTGAGAATTCTTTAGAATTATTTCAAACTGTTACGATAATGAAGCGGCCATCGCTGATTAGAATTAAGATCCATTAGACTCCCTGACTTTTACACCGCGATCAATATTTTTTACACAACATCACAATCGACTGGTTTTGTGTAGGTATTAACCTGCATTTACACTGTGACAGTCCAAACATCAATAAAAATACGAAAATAAATGACTGGCGAATTAAAGTGGCGGCTTGGATTAAAAAAAATAAGATGCTTTGGGGACTGCCTATAGAAGTGAAAAGTATTTTTTACATTTCTCATACTCGGAAAGTAGTGTTTATTTGATCCGAGTAGTGAGTGAAAGATGCTACTTCCCACCTTTGGGCGGTAAAGAGTCATAGTCATTGCTTCCCTCCCTATGGTGGGAATACATTTTAAAAATAGAACTAATTTTGGTTAGGCAGTCGACTGTAAGAAATCCAACATAATTAAGAAAAAAATGCCAGTGTGAATTATAAAAGACCCTCCGTCTAACGAATATTCGATCATGTCACGTGTCCTGACGTGAGTTTAACATTTATTACCTATCCCAAAAAGTGTACAACGCCGCTAAAGAAGTTTTCACTTCAAAAACGGTCGGGCATAGCCTTTCATTATTAATAAAAAAAATGAAATTGTTTCAGATTTAGATGAATATGAAACTTTGATTTTATGCATTTTATGGGTTTTTTTTTTCATGTATATGTCAGACAGCGCAGAGAGAGAGAGGCAGTTTCGGCACTAACAAATGCGTTTTAAGTTTTGGAGGGTTCTAGCTATTCTGTGTAATCTGTGGCTTGAGTAGTTTAGGCGAACTTAATAGCTTCAAAGAGGAAACTTTTAGAATCTCTCTCCTCAACTATAAGTGTTCGTTCCCCTTTCATGGTTTTAAGTCTGATGCATGTAAAATCGCATTTGTCGCTTGCATGAGTTTCTACAAAATGTTAAATGTCTAACAAAACTATATGCAACGTTTTCAAGATTAAGTTGGAAGTAATCAATCAAAAATGGAACAAAAATACGAGATAATGTACAGTCCCGTGTTACGTTACCATGGTCTAAATATATTATTTATTCATCATCATCATCATATCAACATTATTATTTATTATGATATAATAATATATTCTAGCTATATGCGCTTTGTAATAATACCACGTAAAAGAAAATAAAAAAGCGGTTGATTTGATTCCCAAGACCTTACCTAGACAGAAAAATACTGGAAAGTTGGGTACAACTTTACAGAATTGGTCTCTGGACTATTATGAAGATTATCTCATGAGGGCTAATATTATGTTCCGGGCTTTGATCAAGCCCTCTGGAATAATGAAACAAACAGTGAATCTTTTCGGCGTTGACTCGTATATAAACTAACTACATAAGACCAGTGGAAATTAGTTCCTATTAACAGATATTTTTAAATATTTCTACTATACTAGTCTACGCCAAGTTAGTATGTACCGTGAACGATAAAGTATTTCAAACTCTAGTGCACTAATTTTGTTAAACATGATTTGAAGACCTGAATAGTTGTATGTTTTTAGTTCGTTAGGTTTTTAGGTCAGATTTCTATGTAACTAAGAAATTTATGTTGATGAGACACCCATTTTTATCATGTTTTAACTTGGCACAACATTTTTATTTTTTTCCTCGTTTACTAGTTTTCAGGTATAAAATTTAATTTTAAATTACCTTACTGTCGAAAACTTAACTAGAGAAGCGTGGTAACTTTGAATCGCAGGCACAATAAACTATCAAAACTATAGTGATTACCAATTTTTAAGGAATAGTGTGTGCCTGCGGCTTCACGCCCTTTGGCATTTTTCGTTCCGAATGGGGATGCGATGTGAACCGGCGATAGAATGGACTTTTGATCAAAATAGGAAGAGTGAAAATGGCCAGCAAGCCATAGACAACGGATATGATACGATTCTTGAATATTTATTAAATCATAGTTTATAATTATTTTGTTTCTTTATTTGTGTAGTATATTTAGTGACAATTTGTTTTTACGAATGTTATAGGTATATACATCTGTCGAGATTTAACACCTTGTCTTAAACTCAATAACTTATCATCTTCAAATGTTTAGTGTTAAGTTTATTATGTATCTATTATAATAAATAAACTATGATGATCATTTTATTTTATTATTAACTATGAAAACCATTTTTTCAGACATCTTTAAAATGATTTGTATAAATTTAAGTGCCAGTGGGAATCGAACCCACGACGACGGGGTATCCGGCCCCATGTGCGTTAACCGCTCCGCCACCGCACCGTGGTTCTGAGACTCGATTTTATACAAACCAATCGATATTTCTTAATGCATTTAATACTCTTTTAATGCTATTTTACCGAAACCTACACGGCTAACACCAGCTGGAATGCCAATACTAGATAATACTAATACTAATAGATTCACCAGACGGTCACCGTAGCCTAGTTGGTAGTGCTCCTGCCTACGAAGCTGGTGGTCCTGGATTCGAATCCCGGTAAGTGCAAATATTTGTGTGATGAGGACGAATAATTTGTTTCTGAGTCATGGATGTTTTCTATGTATTTAAGTATTTATGTATATATCGTCGCATCGGTATCGTATAAGTATGTATATCGTCGCCTGGTACCCATAGTTCAAGCTTTGCTTAGTTTGGGGCTAGGATGATCTGTGTGACATTGTCCATAAATATATATATATATATATAGACAATTCCAATAGATGGCGCTTTTATTGAGCTTATTATTTTTTGTCTTATCATACAAGTCTATGAAGGTCTTTGACGATGGCACTAAAGAGACTCAATAATATTTCTGCTCTCTGAGTGTTAAATAAAATGCTATTGTGGATGGAAATTGGGCCTACGACATACCATCCTCGTATCCATCCATATCTCCATCATCATATCAGCCGAAAGACGTCCACTGCTGGACAAAGGCCTCCCCCAAAGATCTCCACTATTGCCGGTCCTGCGCTATCCGCATCCAGCGACCCGCACAAGATCATCGGTCCATCTTGTAGGGGACTGCCCGCGCTGCGTCTTCCGGTTCGTGGTCGCCACTCGAGAACCTTACACCACTCAAACTGGAAAACTGAAAAATGTTTGATCTAACGCAGTATTAGATTCGAGACACTCATGACAAAATGAATAAAATATACGTATTTTATGCTCAATTGGAGCATAGCGTTGACTAACACTTTTATGTATTGGATTTAAGATTAATATTATTAGCAGAATCTGAATTATACGATACACTAATCCCGAGTATACCACCCCCAGTGGGAGCCCTTATTATGTTGCCTAATAATTCACATCTCTAAAATGACATCTATTCATGTTCTATATCAGTTAACCTGTCAAAGTAATGAATCAATTTACCTTCTATAAATAAGTCATATGGTTTCAGGCTAAAAGCAACTCTGATTTTGGGATTATTTTCTCCGTCGAAAATAAATTTAAAAAGCTTTATATTTTGTAAAGAATTTAGTATAAGATTTATATTTTTAAATTGTCATCATCATATCAGCCAAAAGATGTCTACTGCTGAACATACCCAAACATCTTCACAGCGCCATTGGCTTCCAGCGACCCTCGATATCAATCGGAAGACTCAGCGTGGGCAGGCTCCGCAAGATAAAATTGATGGGATGGCCCTGTTATTCTTTTTAGGCCGGTAACCACACGGCACTAATCTCTATTTAGTGATAAAGCTAAACATTTATGAAAGTAATATCTGCGCAAGACACAACATTCTCCTTCTATCTTAAATGTAACTGAACCAAAGACAGAAAGGAATAACCACGACCGATATTTTGAAACTCATACATAATTTAATCAAATAGAAAATGTATTATTAAAATGGAAATAATACATTTGTATAACATAATGTCTAGACTATCAGTATATTCCTAAAAGCTCATAACGAAGATACAAAAGATATGAATGGATGGCAAAACACAATTTACTATTTTAACGGTATTCGTCTTTGCTTGAGCCAAAGGGATAGTAAAAACCTAATCATGTATCATGTGTATCTGTATTCAAAGAAAGGCAATTATATAAGAGTTAATTTCATTTGTTACTTGTTTCTGAAAGTTCGAATCAACTTACGTGAAGTTAATGTGTTTCCTCTTAAACTCGCGACCTTTTTACATATATTTTACGATCTACTCGTATACGTTTTAAGTAGACACAATCATTGTTATTTTTTAATGAACAAAGAAGGTAGAACATAGGTAAGTAAACAAGTGAACGTTGAAAGTGTTATCAAGTACTCAATAGCCGCGCAACGGTTATGACGTAGCTGCTTTGTTATAATAATATATTTACATGGTGATTATTTATTTAATTAGTGATTATCATTTTATTAATTACTATAATAATTTTACATCTTTAAACCATTATTAATCGATATTAGACTTTAAAATGGTTGTCACTGATAAAAATATAAATAGGGTAGGAGAATTATTAAAGAGGCATTCTTTGTACGACGGTAGATGAGAACGTTACTGTGTTCGATTAAATATTGTGTGTGGAAAACATCTCGGAAGTTTTAATATGCAGAATCTACGAGTGCGTAATAAAAGATAAATAAAAACCTGAAGTGCAATTGTGGGTTCGCCTACTCAAACAGTCCAGTCGGTTGTTTCATTGTTTACTGTACAATATTTGCAGATTGGTTTGATATTCATCATATCAGCCGAATGACGTCCACAGCTGGACAAAGGCATCCCCAAAACATTTCCACAATCAAATTGTGTCCATTATTTGGAGGGATATGCCATAATCGCCACGCTTGGCAGACGAGTTGGCCATCGCCGTATGATGGTCATAGTACACAGAGAGACGCTACTGCCCGTTCTCTGGGAGATATTCCCTCAGGACAACTTCTACGCACCCCAACATGGTGAGATGGGGTGGCGATACTCTATGCCGTCAGCCACAAAGCAGGTTTGATATTATTCTCCACAAAAATCTGATACCTGAGTAGTAACTATAATAAAAAAAAATCTCCAATGCTTAAGCTATTTCCTTGCTTAGGTTTATAATAATAATCAACTCAGAACTGTTATTGTATAAAAGTACAGACGCCAGCACATCCAGCTACCCCAATATGTCAAATTTCTTTTATTGATTTTCAATTTTATCACAAAAGCATAAGGTTTAAGGTTTACTTAAAATTTGACAGATTACGGTAGATTGTAGCTTGACTCAAGAGAGCACTTATGTGCTTCTACTTGAAAAGGTTCAGAAT
Organism: Pseudoips prasinana; assembly: GCA_951640165.1. Taxonomy (NCBI): domain Eukaryota; kingdom Metazoa; phylum Arthropoda; class Insecta; order Lepidoptera; family Nolidae; genus Pseudoips; species Pseudoips prasinana. The sequence continues at coordinate 31,394,942 of OX621245.1, read as the reverse complement.
GCTTTTCTGAGGTACCTTTATAAACACCTTAATGGATACTATTCATTCATGTATCCCACAAAATTTCTGTTAGGCTGTCAGGGATATAATTCGTTGGAAGTCAGGCGGAATACAATATGTCAACTTGCAGTAATGTGTAAGATTCTGCGGGGAAAAATTGATGCACTAGATCTCCATCTTGAGCTGTGTCGAGTCTTTGTTCCTGATAACTATCGTCGTCTTCGCCGCCATGAATTGTTTGCCGTGCGACGTTGCCGTACCGTAACGCGCGTTAAGTCACCTATACAGCGCAGCCTCACAGCACTCAACGCTTTCCTGTGTGTCAATCCTGACCGTGATTTGTTTGCGGATGGATGGTCGGCAATATTGTCAGAATGTTTGCGTTTCTGTGAGAATGATATACATACGATTGTGTTTTAAAATAAATGTTTATGTTTGCTTATTAATATTTTAATTGATTATTGTAATAATTATCTTTAATTACTGTAATTGGTGTTCTACCGTTTTAATTAAAGTAAATAAATAAATAAATTGATGTGAGTGCGTCTGTACAACAACTACTCAAGTCATCTGCAGCTCACACAAATCGAATATGATTTTAATTTTCTCCTTCAACTTACTTTCAAATGAAACACACAATGTGTTTAATTTATATATTAAATAAACATCTTTCCTCCGTTATTTCTTATAATAAACCTTCCAACACATTTCTCTCATGCAAGGGTTACAAATACATGTTTTATGGCTCTTCAGGGATTTATAACTTTACAGTTAATATATATTTTATCTGGATACTAGCACTCAATCATAGTTCAACTGGGAATAAAAGCTATATTTGCATATCAATGTTTATGTATGGAAATTAGATTCCCGTACCTAATAGTTTACATTTGATACCGTTGGTGTATCATGAGGGACTTTTTATATTAGGTCTGTTGTGGCATGATTGTAAGACGGGTTTTTTTTTTTAAAGAAAGAAAATGTCTTTCGAAATGATAATAAATTTGGAACAATTTAGAAGAAGAAGCAAACATATCAAATAAAACGGTGAGTTTTAATTCCAGTGAAATCGAAGGCGACACAAAAGAAAGAAATAAAAGTGGAAAAGTCATCAGTGAAAGTAGTTTTGCCGTGTACCTCAGGACTTTAGCACAGTACTTGTCGTGGGGACTCTGTAATTAAGCCACGTGTGAACTCTCGCGTAGTGCTTATCGCGTGTGTTCCGTGATCTTAGTGTTGCACCAACTGTCACTGTCGACGTCACTAAGGGTTCCATTTGCAAATACTAGCTTTCGTTCCAACGACCACTGCTCCCGCAGTGTATAACTACTGACCCACTTTATATTTATATCACTAACGTATTTCTTACATGCGTATTCTAAAACAAATAAACATGAACCTCACTCAATCCTTCTCAAAATAAGAACAAATTCCAATAGTTAGTTATGAAGTTTTAATTGGTACACAGTCCCTATTATGAGATAAATAACCACATACATACTCAGAACACCACATGAAAGTTATTTCAGAACATGCGACCACATCAAAGCGAATGAAAATCATAGTTTATATGAAACTTTATTATCTGGTAGGTATCGAATGTCGAACACAAAGAACCTTATTCTAGATTTTTATGTAAAACATATTTTCCCTTACGGAAATATTCTTCATTTTAGACTAGACTATAATAATTTATGCAATATGGAATCGGCCATTATCATAAATAAGTGGATAATAAAATCCCAAAACCACTTTTTGGTCCGACCCGGGATTTGAACCCAGGACCTCATTTTCTACGGTTGAACACGCTACCGCTAGTCCAACGAGGCGAATATCAGGATATCATCACCCCATCTCATCCAGCGGGGAGCGTAGAAGTCGACCCGATCTTACTGCGCTCGCCAACCCGTCTGCCAAGCATAGCGATTATGGCATATCCCCCAAGATGAGTTTTGGAGCAACAGTGGACGTCCTCCAGCAGTTATGATGATATGTCCCGCGTTTGATTTCGTCCCCGTAGTGTCGAGAGCCGTCCCAACGGATTATGTGAGAAAGGGAATTGCAAATTCACTTATGTTTCTGCACAAGCTCATGCAGTATATTCCTGCGTAATTGACTAGTTTAAATTGAGATTAGCTGCTGTAGTCGGCCTCTTAGGTAGCTAGAGAAAGCCGCAGGTTTGCTAGGGTAGGTTCCTCAGCGGCGAGGATCGTATTGGCCCCTTAATACGTGATCGATGATCCATTGATTTAGAATTCCGTCTTTTTACTTGAGCAGCCCCCTGAGCTGTGGCCCGAACCAAATAAGGGTGCCCTCAGGTATTAGTCGCTTAAATTAAACTACTGGTTGAGAGCCTTCTGCGCTAGCCAACTGCTCGTTGTCTTCAATTATTTAATTTTAATATAGTAGTACTAAATAAAAAAAATAATTGTTTAGAAACTTGTTATTTATTGAATTATTTAAAAAATATGTGATAAGACAGACCGCACGGACAGACTAATATTTTTTTTTGTTACTTTTATACACTGTTTCTACTATGTTTATGTACCTACTGCATTGTGAGCTTGACGAGTACAAGTGTATTTAAATACCCAAGTGCTGAATTAATTTCATTATCATCATTTAATTTCATTATTAACAGGAATAAGTAACGTACTATATAAGCTCAATTTTTTGTAATCTAAACTGTTAAAACTAATGCGTGTACCTTTAAGAGAGAAATAAACGATTATTTTATTTTATTTATGTATACAATATGACGATCCAACTAAGGAAAAATTCAATGTCTCACATTATGCGCTTGATTTCTTCCCGGTGGTGTCGAGAGCGATCCCAACGTATTATGCGAGAAAGCGAATTGCGAATGCACTTGTGTTCTGCACACGCTCGTGCAGTATAATCCTGCGTAATTGACTAGTCTCTATTGAGATTAGCTGCCTGAGTTATTGCTGGCACTACGCCAGCAATAACTGCCGCGACCGTACACACGGCTACATATCAAGCTATACATTTCCAATATAAGCTGACCTTGCATTGTATGGCAATCCTATACAACGCGGGATCAGCCTATACTGGAAATGCATGCATGCTTGAAATGTAGCCGTGTGTACTATACAATATAACGATTACACGTTTAATTTCTAATAAGTTCTCCCGAATTTCATGATTACCAAATAACTTTTTATTTCTAATAACTTAATCAATTCGAGTGCATATACATAGTATATTACTGAGTAATTTGCTCTGGAAGGAAGTGGAAATATTAATTTTCTTACTCCTCCAAGTTTCTTTCTGATTTAATTCGTTGCGGGATCCAAGACAGTTAAAGCGATTCTCCAGGACATGCCTGAGCATCACCGCTCAGTGTCAATTCATTGTGTGCCACTGTTGACCCTGGCTTACAGGAGTTGCAGTGGTCTAATCCCGATTTATAAATAATATTTACATATTACTGAGTAAGAATAATATACGTCTTTTATTCATAGATAAAATAATATTACCCATATTATAGTGAACACGTTGCAAGAATTCAAACATCCGTTCTTTTGTGAGGACCGGACTGCACTGCATATAAATTTATAAAGCGCCTTAGTATATTAAGCTCTATAATGGTTCGTTCTGCTTTGATATTTGCACGTTGCATTAAAAGGTAGCTAATATTATAAATGTTACTAGTATATTAGAATTCTCTTTGTACATTCTAATATTTCGTTTTGCACTTTTTATTCACGATCAAACAGAATATTATAAAAATGCAGCAAATGCTGTAGATTTAACTAAGCAAATGAAATTTAATACTCAGTAAATGCATAATAATGATATTATGCTACCATTTTTCCACTGTTTGGTGAACACGCAAACATATGGTGTATCCATAAGCTAGCAAGCAATAAGAAAAATTATACCTCACAGCTTACAGTTTGTTTTACAATAAAAATATTTCGTTGATGTCCGTAGACCTACAGACAGCCGAAAAATTGAGTCAGGCCACTTATTACTTAAATCTATGTATATAATGTACAGACACCAGCACATCAAGTTACCCCAATCTGTCATATTTCCCCAGTTGAAAGTGAGCCTTATGTTTATGTGATAAAGTTGAAAATTTATAAAAGAAATTTGATAGATTGGGGTAGCTGAATGTGCTAACGTCTTTACATGTAATGTAATGAGACTAAACGCCACAATTTCTTCGTATCTGAAGTGTGCTACTAATAATTCAAACTTCATTGATTTCGTAACAATGTGTAATTTATATGGAAACGTCATTTTTTCGCTAGCATGCATTGTATGACGTATCAGCTACTGAGAAATACTGGCAGAAAACTCAGTAGGAACACTTTTTTTTAAGCTTTGCTTAATTATAATTAAACTCAAGCACTTTTGTCACATCAATAATCAGAAATTTCGTAATAGCTAGATAATTTACCTTGAACAATTGTTTTAAACTTATTTGTAGATAATTCTTTAACATAATTGGGAAGTCTTCTACTATATAAAAATAAGTCGGGTTTACCTTCCTGACGCTATAACTCCAGAACGCATGAACCGATTTCCACGGTTTTGCATTCGTTGGATAGGTCTCGGGCTCCGTGAGGTTTATAGCAAAGAAAATTCAGGAAAAATTCAACAGAAAAGCGGGAAAATCTTCTTTAACGCGAGTGAAACCGCGGGGCATAGCTAGTTTGTTATAAAATCTTATACATTGCCCCATAAAATAGTTACTTATATTGTGGAGACGGTTAGTATGTTTATAACTAGTATTTATATTATTTGTGTCGCTCCGTTTCCTCTTACAGAAAAAAAATATATTTTTATTTTTATTCAGACATACTAGATTATCATATATATACTTAGATACTGATCTTCTCTAGAATGATGACCTCTTTGAACTTTGCTCTTACAGATACTCTCGGGCCAAGATTATTTATATAGCTCTTACAGCTCTTTTCTGTAATATAAATATGGTGTTAATGTCCGCAGATCTACCCTAGAGAATTCTATTTCATATTTTATCGGTTATTTAACCTTATTGCTAATACATAGTGGTGAAATTATCAAACAAAATACCTACTTATGATTTTGAACACATTGCACGCTTTAGACCAATCTTAAAAAATATATTTAATGCATATTGCGGGTCTGCCAAGCGAATATACTTTTTATTAAGTTGACCCCTACATCTATGAACCCTTTTGAAGCCAAACTGTTACATACAAGACAATTTAAAGCAAAATCTGAATTAATATATTTGACTGCACGTATGGCGCAGCGGTTAAAACAGTCACCTCGCCGCTTCATCCCGGTTTCGATTCCAGCGCCGGACAAGTATTTGTGTGACCCATAAATAGTTGTTCTGAGTCTAGATGTAATTTGCGTCCGTCTATAATATGTTCGTAAAGTACCCGACGGCACAGGGATTGGATTCCCTAATGCAAGGGTTGTATTTATAAAACCACTAGCTGCCCGGTACGTGCTTCGCTACGTATAAGGCTTTGTAATAAAAAAAAAGATTATTAAGTAAAGTCAATGTTCTTGATTTTACACTTTTTCAAGACTTATTTAAAATTTTCTCTACGTACAAACCTTCCCTGGACTTCCACGAATAATTCAAGACCAAAATTAGCCAAATCGGTAAAGGCGTTGTTGAGTTATAATATTACAACGAAAAGTGGCATTGATTTTTATATATATAGATAAAAATATGTATATGAAATATAAACACTAGACTCGATTCCTACCGATGTAGCTTTAGCTTGGCGATATAGTTGTCACCAATTAGTTAAATAAAGCGTTATCGCCCAGTCGGATAATCCCAAGCTATTGAAGGTTAAACAAACTTACCTTAAGTGAAGTTTGACCATAATTATATGAGTCGCTGCATCCGAAGAGATTTTCATATTACACAGTAGTACACTCTTCAATGTACTGGACATCGAACACTTTTTAGAGCTGCAACATTAAAAAGACAAAATGTCAACGTCATTTTTCCGCCGCCACCTAGATGTCACCTCATTCTTTTCAGAGTAACACAGCATCTACTTAAGATTTCACTAAAGGCAAAGCATTAAAAGCAAATAACGGGAAGAAAGTATTCACAAGAATACTTTAAGGGAGGGAGGGATCGAAAATTTCTTCGGATGCAGCGACTCATATAATTACGGTCAAACTTCACTTAAGGTAAGTTTGTTTAACCTTCAATTATATTTCGTCGCTGCATCCTCGAGATTTTCATATTACACAGTAGATGTTTAGAGCTTTAGGGAAATCGTTAGTAAGAGTATTGAACCAATACCCATAAACGAATTAATACATGCAATAATTTACTTTATCTTATTAACTTAATCATTTTTAACTATACTTAACCATAATCAACTGGAATTTTTAAATACAGGATCATTATTAGATCTGTCATAAAATTTACTAAATCCGTGGGAATTTCATGACCATCCTGCTGCCTTCCAAATCACTTCAATGGAAACGCATCGACGGACGTCTCTGCGTGGCGAGCGCTATGCGCAGAGTATACGCTTGCGTCAATATCCGCTCTCTTGCAATACTTGCTAGATACAGCGGCTGATTGTGGACACAGTTGCGTTGTGGTATATATATATATATATATATTTATTTATTTTTTTTAGTGGTCAGAATTAACCTTTCTGCGATAGACGTGTCTCTAAACGGTCCTATTAGTTCTATGTATGCTATCAGGGTTTTCCCTGGGCATATCTCCTTCTAATTGTGATAAAAGAATTAGATGCGATTGAGGCCTCGCTTACAAGAATTTTAAATATTGGAATCGTTATTCCTAATATTTGAAACAACGTCTCTTATCTTAGGTTCATAAATGACAACTTTTAATTTTTGATACACTTAAGGCATCCCAAAAGGCCTGCGGCTAAAGCTCGGGTGCTGAGAGTTCATCTTTATTAGATTATTTGGTCGGGGTAGCAATATCAGCGGTAGGAACCTGCGTAGCGACAACATTATCAAGAGTATGTGTAATCGGGTCAATATTATTCGGCGACAATGGAGCGTATACCCTAATTTGCTAAATATGAATTTTCAGATGCATTATTCACATAAAATAAAATATACATTATCACCCTTATTTAAAAACGAAGTCTAAAACTAAACAACAGTTGAACTATGGATCAAGCAATATCATTGGATGGTTTTCGACTAAACCAAGGATCGCATCACGGTTCAGAAATTATATTGTTATGATGTTTGTATATTTGGTCGTTATCGAATCAAGATTCTTTAATTTTATGCGTATTATCCTTGACCAACGTTACGACGGTACGTATTCTAAGATTTAATGAAAATGAATGCTCAGATACTTTATCTGCATCAGAAAAAAAAATACATATTAATATGCGAGTAAGTGACCATAATCACATCATGGTTCAATAATTATATTGGGTAATGTGTTCGTATATTCGGTCATTATCAAATCACGACTCTTTAATTTTATAGGTATTAGCTTTGATCAACAGTATGAATACGACGGAGCCTATTCCAAGATTTAATGAAAATGAATACTCAGATACATTATCTGCATTAGTAAAAAAATGCATATATGAGGAAGTGACCATAATCGCTTCATGGTTCAGAAATAATATTGATATTATATTATATATGGTGTTCGTATATTCGGTCGTAATAGCATCGCGGCTATTTAATATAATCCGTATTAGCTTTAACCAACTATACCGAGGACGGACGGACGGAGCGTATTCACTGATTAAATAAATATGAATGTTCAAATACATTATCTGTATCAGGAAAAATACATATTATTATGCGAGTAAGTGACAGTAATCGCATCACGGTTCAGAAATAATATTGGTATCGTATATTCGGTAATCAAATCATGACTCTTTAATTTTATGGGTATTAATCTTGACCAACGGTATCGATATGACGGAGCTTATTCATAGATTTGATGAAAATGAATGCTCAAATTCATTATCTACATCAAATACAATACATATAATTATGAGTAAATGACCGTAATCGCGTCACGGTTCAATAAGTATATTGGTATGGTATTCGTATATTTGGTCGTAATCGCATCACGACTCTTTAAAATATACATTTTAAACGCCAGAAAAACTTTTTGCTAATCTGCGTCAGATAAAACACATACATATGTGAGTAAATGACCGTAATCGCATCACGGTTCAATAAGTATATTGGTATGGTATTCGTATATTCGGTCGTAATCGCATCACGACTCTTAAAAATATACATTTTTAAACGCCAGCAAACCCTCTGCTAATCTGCGTTAGATAAAACACATACATATGTGAGTAAATGACCGTAATCGCATTACGGTTCAATAATTATATTCGCATCACTACTCTTTAATATATATATTTTTAGATGCCAGCTTAGGCTACAATACATATGTGAGTAAATAACCGTAATGCCATCATGGTTCAATAATTATATTGATGTGGTATTCGTATATTCGGTCGTAATCACATCACGACTCTTTAAAATATACATTATAATAAAGTCAAATTCAACGATTTATTTGCAAATAAATATGGTTTTAGAAGTGAATGTAAGAACATTGGTAGCGCAACAGGTGCTATAATTTTTTTTTTTTTCTTTTTTTATTATTATTTAGTTGTCAATGGTATTTCTGCGTTTGGGTACCATCTACTCACAAAACAAGTACCACAGTATTGAGTTTTGTAAATACCTATAAGCCATATCCTGATATTAGCATATGAACGAAATCGTTTATTCAATATGGGAGAAAGTGCTGAACGGAATGTATTTTCTGATGAGAAATTAGCTCCTGTTATGTAAGGAAGTTTAATGCTACAGGATTAAATTTTTTTTTTTAATCGTCAATGTTATTATTATGACCAAATTTCCATAAATTTTACACGCTGTGTCGTTATCGTTTTATTGACAGAGATGCAATCATTAATTCAATTGTCTCCATTTTGAGTGCTTGTTACAAAAAAAAGGCCTCTTTATTGGCTTTGCCACACTATTATGTTAGATTCACATCTCACTAGGCGAGTGAGGAACGACAATAATATCTACTGCCAGGTTGTTTATTATCTTGCATAATCATTTTAAAATTGGTGAAAAACGGAGGAAACAAGCAAAAGAAAAAGTACCTATTTCTAATTAAGGGTAAACATTTATATTGGACGCGTTAGAATCCTTCTTCCAGTAAATATATGAAGGTCATTTTTAATTTAAAAAGTAGGCCTGAACTTGTTTTCTAGATCTGGGGAGCCCGATCTCTCTGCTAAATATAGCATACTAAATTAAAGTAAATATATGTATGCATCTAACAATAGGAGTAACCGTATCAAAATAAGGAACTACACGATAATCTTAAATTTAATTTTAATATTTGTTCGATTAGCACGATTATTAGTTCCGTACCTGGGTGCAATTTATCTATAATTTGTATGTAATTACTGATATACAAGTACATTTATCAGTTGTCTGTTGGCCCCACTATGATAACAGTACTGGTTCTGCCCAGTCTGCGATGAGATGGCAAGACATTTATTTATTGTTATTATGTATATAATATACTGTATAATTAACTTATAATATTCAAATTAATAGATCCAATATTTACAGCTACTTAGTTACGTAGCAAATGACTAATACCATTTCAAATTGATAGACAAGCAATGAACAACATTTTCTCTTATACTGGATATCAAACAAAACTAATACACGTGTACCATAAACGAATTCTATTTTATACAGATTTTTTACAACAATCACAGTCAACTTAACTGAAAAAAACCATGTCTGCAAAAGTAGCAAATCAATCACATATTCGCTATACTGGTAACCCAACATGGGTTACTAATATATGTTCTAGAAGTAGACGGGATCAACATCGGGACTTGTACTTGAGTTGTACGTGTACTTGGTTAATCAAATATAATAAAAGCATTCTGGCTATTTGCGTACGTTTCTGTTACCTACTAATCTAAATAGAAACTACATTGCAGATTATTTAGAATTAAGCTATTTGAATGGTTGAATGAAAATAACCTCTATAGCATTAATGAATTCCTGGAACTGAAAATTTTCTATTTCAGGATTCAGTCCTGTATTCTCCTTGCTAAGTGCGTCCATTATAATTTGCCCCCATTGTTCAGAGAACACGTGGCAGATATCTAGGTTAGTTTTGTAAGTAAAGTAATCAGGCTTGTAAATAATAAATCATCACAACTCCATATGATTTTAACCCAAAAATTGCCCCAGGGCATTGTAATTATTAGGATTTTACAACAGGTACATACCTGTTGTAAAAACAGGGCTTGTACTATCTGACACAAAGGGCAGATCTTATTCCATAGAATGGCTAACTGTAAAATAGGTTACAATAATCTAATAATGCCAGAAAACATTCAGCTAGTAAAACTAAAATCTAATTATTCATAGACTCACGCCTGTTTGCCAGGGGAGTGTAATCATAATTGGTAATAAAATAAAATGATAGTATCGTTGTAACCTTCGGTCACCTTAAGATTCAATATGTTGTATATTTGCTGGAGAGTAAGTATGTACTTACATTTTTTGCTGACACTCGGCATTTGCGTAGATTCAATCGGCACCAAATTCTTCTTCATATTCCTTCTTCGTGAACTTAAACTAGCCCATTTTTATAGGCCAATACAGTAATTCACATTAAATGTCACTATAATATAATTATAACACTTGTTTACTGAAAATAAAATAAAATAAAAAGAATTGATGTTTCGATGCCCAAAACGAAAAGCGAATGAGGTGACATCTAGGTGGCGGCGGAAAAATGACGTTGACATTTTGTCTTTTTAATGTTGCAAGCTCTAAAAAGTGTTCGATGTCCAGTACATTGAAGAGTGTACTACTGTGTAATATGAAAATCTCGAGGATGCAGCGACGAAATATAATTGTAATTAATCAATATGATAGAAACAACAATTATGTTGACTATTTTAGCCTCTTGGCTCCTACCACAACTGAGGAAAAACGTCGGTAGGAAACTTCAGTAAAATCCAATTATAAATGCTTTAATAGTTTTATCAGCATAACACATTTAGTGTACTTTAAAACCCGTAAAAACTTATCTTGTCCCCCAAAAAGAACGTTAAACAGAAGTTTTTTATATCTTCCGCCGCATTAAGAAAACCTTTAACGGTTCTTAATGAGACCTTCAAAGTTAAGAATTATATTCTGCGACCAACAGATACGACCGTATTTTATTATTCAGGTTCCTAGTAAAATTAAGGATACTCAGAAAGATAAATTCAATATGTTAAAAGTAAAAAAAATCTTTCCTAGTGCAGTAGTAGGAATGTAAATAGTTATAATAATCTATCATGAGCATAGAGTTTCGACGTTAGTTCCTGCTCTTGGTAGACTAACTCCATATTTTCCTGTTGGCGTAGTTGGCAAATGCTTGCTTTTCACGCTGGAAGTCGTGGGTTCGATTCCCACCCAGGACAGATATTTGTGTGCATGAACAAATTGCCTGTTTGTCCTGAGTCTGGGTGTAATTTATCTATATAAGTATATATTTACAAAAGAATAGTAGTATATCAGTTATCTGGTTTCCAAAGTAGAAACTCGGCTTAGTTTGGGACAAGATGGCCGTGTGTAAAGAAATCACAGGATATTATTACTATTTAGGAAGGACATGTGCTATAAGGAATTGCTTAATATCAAATTCTATGATTCTAGGACAACAAAATAAGTTTTAACTCCCTAGTAAATGTGGAAAATATTCGGCACAAATATGCATAAAAAAAAAAAAAAACAATAAAATGGGTGCCGACAGAAAGACAGACAGACGGAAATAAATGTAATCATATAAGGGCAGCCTAAAAAAAATGTAAAGTGTATACTGCCACGTGCCATATGAACTGGAAGGTTAAAAAAATGACGATTCTTCACAAATTTAATATTGAAACGAAATAAATGAATTTTGAATTTGAACTTTGTATATACATACATATATCGGGGCGCCGAGCTTATTATTAGGACCATCCAACATCTCTTTGTCCTTTCCGTCCATTGAGGACATTAACGGTTAACGAGATGCAAGACACAGAATTAATCAGTTTTTCCAGGATAGACAGGACGTTCCTAGATGCCCAAAAAAAACGGAACGATATAAAATGATTATTTTAAAAATATAAAAGTACAAAATAAATAATGTGAGGGTTGCTGGAAGATTCTGGTTGCAAATAGCGCAAGACCGGCAATTGTGGACTTTTTTGGGGAGGTTTTTGTCCAGCAGTAAGTAAAGTAAGTAAAATAAAATAAGTAAAGTAAGTAAAAGTAAAATACTCTTTATTGTACACCATAACTTAAAATTAAAATGAGCATACATAAATTAAGTACAAAGGGCGGTCTTATCGCTACTGCGATTTCTTCCAGACAACCAATTATGGAGTGGATAGACTAAGGAAAGGGAAAACAGGGTAGGTAGGTGTAACAATAGGTGAACTTAATGTAAACTTAAACTAATACAAAATAATTAAACGAAAAAAAAAAGAAATTCCTAGAAAAATTTAAAAAAAAAGTAAGCGTCCTAAGGGTGCTATAGTGATGATGATGATGAAATAAATATCGCTGTTTTGTGTGTTGAATATCCTAACACAGTGATACCTTCAAAAGGAATTGTTCCAATCGGATGTTGGGGTTTCAAGAAATTCCAAATGGGAATTAGCACTTACCAAACCTTAATTCGGTTAAACAACGAAGTCTGAATACAATGAATACACATCAGGTATCGCAGTATTCCAGAGACTATTTTAAGGGATATCAACTGATCTTCTTTTTCTCAATAATTCTTTTTAGACAGATCATTGAGGCAAGTTTTAGAATTATGTGATCTATCATCGGTGCATAGTATTATTGCTAAAAGACATCCACTGCTGGACAAATTTCTCCCCCAAGGATCTCCACAATGGGCCTGTTTGCGTGGTTGGCAAATGCTTGCTTTTCACGCCGGAGGTTGTGGGTTCAATTCCCACCTCGGACAGATATTTGTGTGCATTAACATGTCTGTTTATCCTGACTCTGGGTGTAGTTATCTATATAAGTATGTATTTACAAAAGAAAAGTTGTATAATATGTAGTATATCAGTTATCTGGTTTCCATAATACAAGCTGTGCTTAGTTTGGAATCAGATGGCCTGGATGGATGTGTAAATAATGTCCCAGGATATTATTGTTATTATTTAATGGCTGGTCTAGCCTTATCCATTCGGCTGATTCTAACGTCTGTCACCTGCCTGCCCATGCTATATTTTCCGGTTCGTGGTCACTACTCGAGGAACTTTTTGCACTGGCGGCTGTCGGTTCTAAGAACTGTACTACTAAATTCAACTTGATGAAGAGTGAACACATATTGGAATGGATTAAACTTTCTATGGGTAAAGTTCCTTATTTGGGAGAAAGTCCTTAAATGACTTAACTTTTAATGGCTTCCAATCAGTAGGTACGAAATGGCTTTCATCTCCTATAGATTCAAATTTATTACAATTGAATGTAATTAATACCTATATGTCAGCAAGTTTAGAGTAGTTTAAAGTAACTTGAAACAGGTTATAAAGATTCCATACAATTATTTTGGTGACTGCTAAAAGGCGGGTTGTGATTCTTAATGTTAAATCCCTAATAATATTATAAATGTAATCATGGGTTTTTTGTTACGCTTTCACGCATTAACTACTCAACAAATCATCAGGAAGTTGTGCCCATACGTTATTAGGAATACAAACAAAGACAAAAGGTATACTTTCACCTATTTTATCCACATTCAGAAAAAAAGATATCGTGAGCAAAATTTTGGCGGAAAGCTAGTAATGTATGATCATCATCAGCCCGATATCGTTTACTGCTGGACATAGGCCTTTCCCAAAGGTTTCTGACGATGCCATTTGGTACCGTTTGCCGTTATCACCATACATGTGCCATGTTGTTTCCAGCCCAGAAAGAATCATTGTAAAAGACAACACCCGCACTGAGGAATCTGATTCCTCTGTTGCAGGGTATTCATATTCATATCATTTATTTGCATTCCACAATGTGAACTTAGGTGGTAAACATTAGGCTTATAGCTAGGAGCATTATGGACCCTGTCGGGCACAGCAAATTTATAAACATAGTAACAAGTTATATTTGTGTGATACATTTGGATCCAACTATTTAATAGATTATATAATTAAAAATATATACATGTATAACTTTGTATGTATGTGTGTTTATTGTAATTTAGGTTATTTGTTTATCATTAAGTATTCATTTACTGTGTAATAAGCCTTATTTATAAGTATTTGTTACTTTGGTACTTTGGTACTTTACAAACATAGAATAGACAGACAAAAATTACATCCAGACTCAGAACAACTATTTATGGGTCACACAAATAGTTTTCCGGCGCGGGAATCGAATCCGGGACACGGAACGGCGCTGCGCAACACGTGCCGACAAAATGACAGGGTATAGTGATATAAACATAAATTTTAGTGCGCTACCAAAAGTTTATATCTATGTGCGTAGACATGTAAGGGCCTATGCACACCACGCTTTTTAAAAGCGCCGTAGTCGGGCGTTTTAGAAACGCGCGTCGGCGGCACGCTTTTATCTTACAGAGTAGTTTGTTTTTGTTTGTATCGATACAAACGCGATGCTAACGCGCATGTGTATCGTTACAAACGCGCGTCAAAGGCGCGTTTAAAAAACGTCGCGTGCACAGGCCCTAAGTGTTTAGAAAAGCGTACAAGCTAACGGCTTACCTGGAAGTTGGCGATACCCATACCTTATGGATGCCTGCATCAGTCGCCAGTTGTCGACGCTTGAAGAACCTTATTACTCTTTTTTAATGCCTCATCTCATTTTATTCTTATTATGCGCCTCGAAGCACTCGGCATTATTAAACAAAAATATATTACAGGATACTTTGCATAGAATAGAAAGACTATTCATTGTACTCCATAGTAACAAACTACCAAGTATTACTTACACAAATTAATAAGGGTCCATTTTATCGCCTAAAACGTCCTGAAACATTAATATTAGCAGTAGGACTTTGAACAGTAGAACAACATACTTATCTAAGTTTTTATTAGAAGTATGAAATGTAAATTATACAGTGTGATGCCGGCGACACTTCACCACCCCATCCAACCCTGCGGGGGGCGTAGAATTCCTTACCGTTGTAATCCTATCCAATACTTAGAAACGATACTTAATTTACTGATTCTTAGCAGTAGTTAATTTTGCTGCTAAACTGATTTTAATTCTATGAAATCCAAATGTAATAATAAGCTAAAGAGGAGTTACTAATATTAACCTCTCGAACTTCAGCGAAATTTCCACTTGGAGGAGCAGCTTTCCCTTTAGATTTATTCACTAAATTCGCTCCAATAAATTGGCCTAATTAGACAAAAGTATTATTCAACCCAATAAGCTGGGTTTCAAACGTTAGGTAGCAATAACATTTTAATACAATATTTAAGAGACAATTTGAAGATACGTTGTTTTACGTTCAGGCTTTAATTACGCTTGGATAATTATATTCGTATTGCTTTTGTTTTCTGTTGATTTGTTGGACATTGTAACCTTGCCAATTAACAATTGGGATCTCTAAACAACGATTGGAAGTAAAATGGAATTAATCATACGATTTTCTTCTGTGATACATCTATTTGTGCGCCTTGGGGGCCCGTTTTATGCCCAGTGATGGAAAATAGCATGATACTCTCTCTCAATATCTCTTGGGTACTCCTGATGTACTAGAAATCTGAAATGTGTTATTCAAGGTGAGATACACAAATAAAAATTTGTGTATCTGTGACCCTAGCTCTCTTCACCGTGTAAAGGTGGATTTATAATAATAATAATATCCTGGGCCAACTGATACCAAGCTAAGTAGAGCTTGTAAAATGGAAACCAGATAACTGATATATTACTTATACATTTTTTTTTGTAAATATATACTTTTTTTATTGCTTTAAGAAGCAGACGAGCTAGCGGCCCACCTGATGGTTAGTGGTAACCGCTGCTCATGGACATTCGCAGTGCCAGGGGGCACAGCAAACCGCTGCCTACCGTGATATTAATACTCTTTTTAAACCTCAGTTCCTCAGTGCATTCCCCGTGAAAGAGACGGTAGAACACGCAGATAGATCCTAAGTCTCTCCGCTGCTCTAGCGACTCCAATCTGTCCGTAAGATTGGAATCCCCAAAGATTCTAATAGCACGCCTTTGGAGGGAGTCAAGTGGGTCGAGCTGGTATTTAGGGGCTCCTGCCCAGATATGTGAGCAATACTCCATGTGCGGGCGGACTTGTGCTTTATATAGTGCAAGCCGCTGTCTTGGAGTGAAGTACCGCCTAGCTCTTTTCAGAACTACATGCTTGCCAGTTTGGCTTTGCCCTCTTAATAATAACATCCAGACTCAGGACAAACAGACATGTTCATGCACACAAATATCTGACCATCCGACCCACGACCTGCGGCGTGAAACCATCGGACCGTCTCATTTGGTTAGGCTATGTAAAATATTTTTTCAACAAACTCCCAAAATTTCCAGTAAACCGATATTTTGTATGAAAAATAAAATATATAAAACTTTCAACAATCCCTCTGTTACGGACGCAGGTGTGTGCAAAGTTTGTTATTGGCAAGTACTTCCGAACGTTATAGAAAACTGAACTTTCACTTTAGACCAAAATGGAGTTACTCCATATTTATTTTTGTTTAATACAGTTTATTTGCTCTGTTATAACGGCAGCGAATATCAGAATATCATCACCCCATCTCATCCCATGGCGGGCGTAGAAGTCCACCCGAGGAAATATCTACCAGAGGACGGGCAGCAAATTTTTTCTGAGCTCTATGACCATCCCACTGCGATCGCCAACCCGTTTGCCAAGTGTGGAAATTATAGCATATCCCCGAGATGATTATTGGGGAAGCTTTAGTCCAGCAGTGAACTTCTTACACCTGTTATGATGATGCAGGTCATTACTTTCCCACTAAACTGGAAGTGCCTCCTCTTACAATGAGAGGGGAGAGGCTATAGTCCACCGCGTTGGTCTATTGCAGGGTAGTATACTTGAAATGGCTTCAAATATTTTTTGACATAAAGCAAACATAAACTCGGATTATTTATGTATTCTTCTTCTTTATCATATGGGCATACGGGACTAGTCCCTCCCTCTTACCCACCACTGCAACTCCTGTAAGCCAGGATTAACAGTGGCACACAATGAAATGATACCGAGCGGTGAAGCTCAGGCATGTCCCGGGGAATCGCTTGCTTCGAATGCGGGATCCAAGACAGTTATGTCTTGGATCCCGCAACGAGTTTAATCAGAAAGAGAAAAAGGAGGAGTTAGAAAATGAATAGTTCCACTTCCCTCCAGAGCAAAGCGGGAGACAGAATGATATAAAGAGGCTATAGCCTCATAAAATGAGAGATTTGCAACTACAGAAGCCAGCTGCAAAAGCACCGCGGATCAATTGAAGGGTCCTAAGTGAGCTGTTATATTTGATTCCAATAGTAGGTATGGCAAAAGCGCTTAAACATATCATATGGGCAGTGGTTACCCTGGTGTCAAAGTTATTCAAGCTGCCCAGAAGACCTCTCACGGCCTCTAACGTCAACAACCGGGACCGACCGACATCTTGATGTACCCTGCGAAGCACGGCGACGCTCAGAAGTTAAACCACTCTTTCACCCATCTCTGCGCACTTAAGTGCTTAACTCGTCGATCACTTACGGACCTGTGAGTGTAACTGGCTAAGAGCACCTCTAGAAAGCTCTCAGAAATGGAAGAACAACTTGACTTATGTACAGACGTCAGCACATCAAACTGCCCCAATCTGTCAAATTTCCCCAATTGAAAGTGAACCTTATGCCTATGTGATAAAGTTGAACATCTATAAAAGAAATTTGACAGATTGGGGTAGCTGGATGTGCTGGTGCCTGAGTCAAGTTGTGTTCTTCTTCTCAGAGGTCGTTTTCAATCTAAGTAGGACGTGCGCGAAGCTATCTTTTTTTTCCATCGCTTGCTATTTCTTATGGCTAGTTCACTGTGCGATGTTACGTAGCTCGTAAAGATTCAAAGATTAATTTGCGAACTAAGTGTACATAGAGTTATTAGTGTTATCTTTAATTTTAATAGCAATTATAAGTCGAGTTTGTTACAAATATTGGTAATTAATTAGATTCAGTTATGGTCAATTTATTTCAATTTCATAAAAAATAATATATATACGAGTATGTTTCAAAAATTACTCAGTCATAAGGGTGGTATGGTACCTGTCTAAAAAATCTTTAATTGAATAGAAACATTTATTTACCAGAATACTTTTTAGCTTTACCGAAATTACTTTCTCTTTTATATTTTTAATAGGAAGGTGACTGACTTAAAAATTGCGCTACAGTTACAAACGAAATTACATCTCATTTTAGACAGAATACATATAGTTTATACGCAGAATATTACACCATATAGTTTATACGCAGTTGTAGAATAAATTATGATCAATAATTTCCTCTTTTGCCTCGATTACTGTCATTATTTTCTTCATACATACTCGCCGGTTTAGGGTACTTCTGACCTGCCCTTTCTTGAGAACGTCTTCAATTTGTATGCAAAGATCGTGACAAATGGAAATCTGTTGTCTCTGCCTGCCCCTCTGGGAAACAGGCGTGAGTCTATGTATGTATATAATAATTTCCTACCTCAGATAAAACGTATTTGACGAAAAAAAATACAATAAAATCTGAATAATAATCTAAATAAAACCTTTATTTTACTCGTATCATTAATATTCATAATAAGTCGGGGCTAAAGCGTGCAAAGAGACATTCAAATAAATTAATCCCAACCAAACGTTTGCTTTCAGTATTTGATCGGAAGCTTTCAAGAGGCATTACCCCCCGTGGGGGTTTAGGTGGGGGTATAGGTTACACAGTGGTGGTGGAGGGACGGTGTAGCGAGAATTTATGCAGACAAGGCCACCTATTCTCTCCACGTATGTTTAATGTTATTGGCTCTAGTAAGCTTAATATCGAGGTACTAAATATACCTAAGTTATTTTAAAATATAGGTAGAGGCTGGCCAGGGAGTTGACACCCAAACGCAAGATTTAGATACTTGATGATGAGGAGTATCCGAATCACCCCCATGTATGTTCTACAATTTTGCGTAGTTTTTGAGATAGAATTTTTTAATGATTTTTTATTTGTAAATTTAACCAAACATCAGTTTTCGATTGATTTCTTGTTCTCTTGAACATTTCAGGGGCTCTACCGGCTAAGTCGCCTAACAGCGATTTCTTAAATGGCGTTCAAATAAATAAAGGTTAATAATTACTTAATCAATCGTTAAATCGGCTTCCATGAGCACATATGACGTCATAAATGGTCCGGAATCGATGGTCAACGTTGAAGCCGATTTAACGATTGATTAGGTCATTTTAAACCTTTATTTATTTGAACGCCATTTAAGAAATCGATGTTCGGTGACTTAGCCGGTAGAGCCCCTGGTTCAGTATTATTGTGATACCTAATTAGCAAAGTTTAACCTAACGCCCTGAAAAGTATAGTTTATCTAATCACTGCAGAACTGACTTATAATTTATTCAAAAGTTCAAAATTAGGGTTTGAGCTCAGGACTCATGAATTTTCAAAGTATCAAAAAAATATGGGGAGGTTAGGATAGGTGATTCGGATCTAAATTTTGCGTTTCAACGTCAACTCCTCGGCCGTCCTGTACAGTACAAAAGTTACATAGATTCGAGGCCACAGTATCATCATCATCATCAGCCTGATATCGTCCACTGCTGGACATAGGCCTCCCCTGAAAGTTTCTATAATGTTGCCATTTGGAGGAGCTTCCCCTTGGCATGCGACTTGGTGACTGCAGTTAGTCGGTAGCTAGGACAGGTGACGCTGCTGCTCGACTACCTGGTGTAACCCTTAGTCACCTTTTACGACCACTTTAAGGAGGTAGAGCATAGCGTTCATTCGCTCAAAGTGCAGCCCGACTGGGGAAGTACCTCCACCTTACAGAAGACATTCTTCAATAATAACATTGATAATGTGTTTCCGAGTGTAAGTAAGGTCGCCAGAGCTCATTGGGGTAGGGGGAAGGGTCAGCAACACCTGTTTGCTGACTTTAAAAGGCCGGCAATGTACCCGCGACTCCTCTAGTCGCGGGTACATTGCCGGCCTTTTTTGCATTGCCGTGTTGCGAGTGTCCATAGGCGGCGGTGATCATTTACCATCAGTTGACCCACTTGTTTGTTTGTTGCCCTCTGATATAAAAAAAAACCTACGGGATGGTATGGGGTGACCCTGTTATTCTTTTTAGGCCGGCAACCACACGGCTAATCCGTATCACATCACATTTATTCTCTCATAATAGTGATGGCCAATTGGATAGGTTTATAAAAGGAAAGCCGGGAAGAAAAGTTATACAAGCTGAAATATAAATAGTGAAAGAAACTTAAGGAACACTATCTTATCATGAAACTGAACTAATTAAAGAAAACTAGTTTATAAAATACTAGCTGTGCCCCGCGGTTTTACCCGCGTTAAACTTTACAAATTATCACTGCACCCCCATAGGTTATCACCTATGGGGGTGCAGGGTGACAATATGTTACCTAAAAAAGTCGATAAACCGCCACTTACAACTGCAGACGTGTTTACCGGTGGTTATTCGTAAAGAAAATAATCGTTTTTATTAGTAAAAGTGCTTCAATTTACGAAATAATTCTACACAAGTGATTGTGACAGTGCTCCAAAAGTGCTAACAGTAAAGACTAACTTGAAACATCACCCTTGCGACAAATTATTGTTTATTTTTTTTTGGCGGTCAGAAAGTGTTATTGGAACGCCGCGCGCCGCTTGGAAGAAGGATCGTGGCCCCATTCTTTTATTTATATCACGGACATTCCAAAGTGATCCTCTTACACATATCACTTTTTCCTTCGATTTATCCAGGAACTACGAAGATACAGCCATCGCGAGAGGAACGTGGGAACCAAAACACAAGGTATAGTTAATTACTTTAAA
Source organism: Pseudoips prasinana (assembly GCA_951640165.1). Classification (NCBI taxonomy): domain Eukaryota; kingdom Metazoa; phylum Arthropoda; class Insecta; order Lepidoptera; family Nolidae; genus Pseudoips; species Pseudoips prasinana. The sequence continues at coordinate 31,373,858 of OX621245.1, read as the reverse complement.
GCGGTCTAACAAGAGCAGCTAATAGTAAAATAAACCTTGTGTGATTCACACACGGACTAAAGTCGCATACGCGCTTATACTAGTTGGTGGCAGGTACCAGCAAATCAAATATAATAAATTAAAAATATTCCAACAAACATCAATATCGCCGTTTATCGCCGCAAGGTGGGTAGACAGAGTATTGATATGCATAATTAACTAAGTTTAGAATTAAAGTAACAATACTTACGTCATAATTATTCTTAAGAAAGGGAAAATTGTATACATTTTTTTTTTTTTTTCTTTTGTCTTTAATGGTTAAGTGATTGAATCTCTGTTTTAATATATTAAGAATACTTTACCTTGTGTGTGTAGATAAAGATATTTAACAATAAAACTGACATAAAGTATAGGTACCTATAGTTATATGCAGAATTTTATTTAGGACGGGTTATGTATGTATAAATATATATAACAAACTAGATTACTGTACGGACCGAGTGGCAGTCGAACTTCATAATCTAAGAGAATATTAACGCTTACGGTCCCCAACACCTGTTTTATTGATTAGCGATTTTGTCAAGTTAACTTTTGACATTATCTACATAGTTTGAGGTGCCGTTTGATAGCCTACACTATTGAACAAAAAGTGGTTTATAGTATCATTTTAATTATTATTGTATCGATAATATATATATATATATATATATTTTTTTTTTTTTTTTTTTTTCGCAAAAATTTTCCAAACGCCCCCCAAAAAAGACGTACCTGCTGGTTCAAATACAAAACCACTCGAAACGGAGAAAAAACTGCCTATTGCTTCCACTAGTGGTCAGAAAACTCCGACAAAAGTACAAAAATCTATATCTCCTATCTCGAAACCAGGTACGCGGGTAATACCCCTTCCTAACCCGAAATTGAAACTGATAAAGACGGCGGAATGCAGGGAAAGCGGTACGCCATCCGTGGGAGCCCAAAAATTACAATGGGAGAGGCGTCTCTCAACTGTGACGGGAAATGACCTAAATCGCACGTATGACACACTCCCCATTCGACACCCTGAAACAGAGATGCGCACCGTTGTGGATACACCAGACACTCTAATGGAAATAGGAATTCAACATTATAATAGCGCAAGAGAGGCCATGGAGGAATTAAAGAAGTTAAAAAAGGAAACAAAAGAACGCGTACTGGGAAATATGGCGGGTCGTTTTCAAACCACCCAAAAACTAAGGGCACTGGCAGAGAAAAATCTGTTACAGAAAAATATAGTCGAAAAGGATTCCACAGTAAAAGATCCGGCAAGCAAGGTGGAGACCTCAGGCACAGTATTAGAGATATCTAAGAACGAAGGAGAATCTATTACTCTGACAAAGCGACTTTTGGGTGTTCTGGAGCAGCATTCTAAAGACATGGCTAATTGCGCGCTCTATACACGCGCACTCACCAAAGAACTCAATAGCGTTCCCTTTATACCCAAAAATACGGCAACATATGCTAGCGTCGCAGCTACTCATAGAGCAGACGCGAAACAAATTCATTCGCTAATAGTCACATCAGAGAATGACCAGGACACCAGTACAGATGTTATAGAAAAAATAAGGTTGGCGATAGACGCTAAAACGACCGGTATCAGGGTTGATAGATTGCGGAAAGCAAGATTACAGAAAGTTGTTATAGGTTGCTGTAACAAAAAAGACTTAGCACAAGTAGCAGAAAAACTCAATAAATCTGACGCAAAGCTCAAAGTAGAACAAGCTGTCAACAAAGATCCCCTGTTAGTATTCAAAGACGTGTTAAATTACAACACGGATGAGGATATCATCAGGGCAGTAAAATGTCAAAATGAACATCTCTTGGGAAACCTTAAGGAAGAAGATATTAGAATAGTGGTACGCTACAGAAAGCGAGCCAGAAATTCGTTAGAAAGTCACGTAGTAGTTCAGGTGTCTCCTCTGATGTGGCAGCGGTTGACCGAAGCAGGGCGCATACATATAGATCTACAGAGAGTTAGGGTTTTTGACCAAACTCCATTGGTGCAATGTGCAAAATGCCTGGGCTACGGACATGGCAAAAAGCTGTGCACAGAGACGGTAGATTTGTGCTCGCACTGTGGTGGACCCCACTTGCAAGGCGATTGCCCAGTCCGCCTTTCGGGAGATCCTCCCAAATGTCGAAATTGTCACCTGGCAAGAAATTACGAAACAGAGCATAATGCATTTAGTATGGACTGTCCAATTCGTAAAAAATGGGATCAAATAGCGCGATCAAGCGTTGCGTATTGTTAAGGGCACCCCAACTATAAACAGAAATCATCAGTATAACGCAGCACTCCGACAAAATCACAATATAACCCCCACATTTCCCAAAAGTAACGAACGGCCATACTTAATATTGCAGGCAAACCTACAAAGAAAGCAGTTAGCTACCAATGAATTAATGTTAGAAGCGACTAAAAGAAAGGCTGCTCTAGCGTTGCTCCAGGAACCCTATGTGGGAAGGGTAAGAAATATGAAATCTTATACGGGTGTGAGGATCTTCCAAAATATCAAACACGGGGAAGGCACGGTAAAGGCTGCAATCGCAGTTTTTGATCACAACTTAGACGTCCTGCAATATCCAGAGCTTACCACGAACAATATTGTGGTCGTAAAAATCCGAGCCCGTACTTGGGAGATCTCACTAGCATCGTTTTACTTTGAGCCTGACCAACCCATCGGACCATACCTTGAACAACTTAAAAAAATTGAAACCAAATTAGGGCCTGTGAAAATTATCATTGGAGGAGATTCCAATGCAAAAAGTGTTTGGTGGGGCAGTAAAAAGACTGATGGAAGGGGAGAAGAATTGATTGGTACCTTGAACAACATGGGAATGGAGATATTAAATGAAGGAGATATCCCAACATTTGACACAATACGAGGCGGTAAAACATACACCAGCAATGTCGATGTGACTGCGTGCACTTCGGATCTTCTTGACCTGGTGGAGGACTGGCGAGTGGATATTGGTATGACAAGCTCAGACCATAATGGCATATGTTTTAAAATTAGGATACAGCGGTCAAAAAGAATTCTTATAAATAGGACGACTAGGATATTTAATACAAGAAAAGCTAATTGGAAACAGTTTCATGAGAAACTGTCCCAATTACAAATAGATAATGAAATTAATAAAAAACATATTGATAATATTACAAATTGTGACCAATTAGAAAACATTATTCATAAATATACAGAAAATATAAATACAACATGTACAGAACACATACCAAAGAAAGTACAAAACGAAAAATTAATATTGCCATGGTGGTCTGATGAACTAACTAATTTGAAAAAAATGGTGACCACCAGAAAGAGAAGAATCCGCTGCGCAGCACCGACGCGAAGGGATGGTGTTGTTAAAGATTATTTAGAGAAAAAAGATGAATACGAAAAGAAAGCCAAAGACGCTCAAATTAAAAGTTGGAAAATATTTTGCGAAAAACAAGATAAAGAAGGAGTATGGCAGGGGATATATAGGGTCATTGGGAAAACAAAAACACGGAAAGAAGACTTGCCACTAGTTAAGGATGGAAAGATATTAGACTACAGTGAGTCGGTGAAACTCTTAGCCCAAGTCTTTTACCCCACAGATCTCGAAAGCCAGGATAACGCTGACCACAGGGAAACTAGAAAAACTGCAAAGAAAGTTGAGAGTTGTCATGATGATCAACATGACCCTCCCTTTACCGCAGAAGAGTTAAGGATCTCTGTGGAAAGCTTTAATCCAAAAAAGGCTCCTGGAGCGGACGGCTTTACTGCAGATATTTGCAGACAAGTAATCCTGGGGGACCCAGATACATTCCTGGCTCTGGCTAATAAGTGTCTGGAACTAAGGTATTTCCCAAATATATGGAAGAAAGCTACAGTTGTAGTACTCAGAAAGCCCGCTAAGGACAATTATCAGGACCCAAAGTCTTATAGGCCAATTGGTTTATTACCGGTTCTAGGAAAGATTCTAGAAAAGATGGTCATAGGGAGGCTCAAATGGCATCTCCTTCCCAAAATGAATCCTCGTCAATACGGATTCATGCCCCAGAAGGGCACCGAAGACTCCCTCTATGACCTTATGAAACATATAAATAGAAAGCTAGGAGAAAAGAAGCTTATAACTATGATATCGCTCGACATAGAGGGAGCTTTCGATAGCGCTTGGTGGCCAGCTATTAACGTCCGATTGATGGAGGAGAAATGCCCAGGTAACATTAGAGGCGTAATGGCTAGTTACCTACGAAATAGGAGTGTGGAAGTGAGATACGGTGGGGAAGCACACTCCGTAAGCACAAATAAGGGGTGCGTCCAAGGTTCCATTGGAGGTCCAATCCTTTGGAATCTGCTTCTTGATCCACTTTTAAAGAGTTAAGAAAGCAGGGGTGACTACTGCCAGGCGTTTGCTGACGATGTGGTTCTGATTTTTGATGGTGATACTGGACAAGAGGTGCAAAGACAAGCCAATGATGCCCTCTCCTATGTTCGGGAGTGGGGTATCAGAAATAAACTAAGTTTTGCTCCGCATAAAACAAAAGCGATGATAATTACACGAAAACTTAAGTTTGATCTACCACTTCTTAATATGGGAGGGGTTAGCATTGAAATGTCTAAACATATTAAGATCTTAGGCCTAACTATCGACAGCTGCTTAACATTTAATCAACATATATTGGATATATGTAAGAAAGTAATTAATATATATAAGCAGCTGTCGAGAGCGGCTAGGGTCAGTTGGGGCCTCCACCCGGAAGTTATTCGGGTTATTTATAACGCCGTAGTGGAACCCGTAATCATGTACGCAGCAAGCGCCTGGGCGCCGGCGGCTCGTAAGATGGGAATGAGAAAAAAATTGAACTCTTTGCAACGAGGTTTCGCACAGAAACTCAGCAGAGCGTACTGAACGGTCTCCTTAAACGCAGCTTTACTTCTTGCTGGTATCTTACCACTCGATCTTCGAATACAAGAGGCAGCGGCATTATATGAGGCAAAAAGGGGAGTACCCCAGCCAAAATTAGCGGGTAGGAAGGTTGAACAGAGAGCTAACTTTGTTGATCACGACCATCCCGCAATGCATACGAGCCTCAAGTTCATGAGCCTGGTAGATGAAAGATCATTTAGAGAAAACAACACACAAGCTGTACGTATCTTCACGGATGGTAGCAAATTAGACGACAAGGTTGGTGCCGCACTATCGTGTTGGGAAGGAGAGATTGAGGCCAAAGTCATTAAACTCAAGCTACCATCATACAGCACAGTTTACCAGGCCGAACTCCTGGCCGTATGCAGGGCCACTAAGGAAGCCCTAAAAAGCACGAAGTTGAGTATAGGCATCTACAGCGACTCAAATTCAGCATTGGAGACAGTTGTAAACCCTGGCAGTCACCATACTTTGGCAGTCGAGGCTCGGAGAAATCTGAGGGCGGCCCTTACCCAGAGGAAAGATATATCCTTGTTCTGGATAAAGGCTCATGCAGGACTCGCGGGCAACGAACGCGCCGATGAACTGGCCAAAAATGCCGCAATGACCCTTAAAAAGGCCCCGGATTATGATATGTGTCCGGTTTCATACGTCAAGAGACAAATCCGTAAGGAGTCTCTTGGAGAATGGAACCGACGGTACAAATCAGGGGAAACCGCTGCAACAACAAAGATCTTCTTCCCGGATGCCGTCGACGCTTACAGTATCATAAAAAATATGGAGCTTACTGGTCCTATCACCCAAATGTTAACGGGGCACGGTGGATTTTCCCAATATTTATATAAATTTAAGCGTAAAGACGACCCATCGTGCATTTGTGACCCAGAGGTGGAAGAATCCGTTCAACACCTACTTTTTGAGTGCCCAGTCTTTGGTCTAAATAGATATGAAATGGAACAGTTGTTGGGTGGCCCAGTTAGCGAGGTAAATGTAAACGAAATAATGATGAATAGTGAAAAAAGAAGAATTTTTATTAAATACGGTGTCAATGTCATTAAAAAAGTAATAAAAAGAAATAAATGAATGTATGACCTTTGGGTGTATATCCATACATTTATTTATAAGATATTGTATAGCCAAATATATAACTAATATATGTATATGTGTTTGTGTGTGTATGTGTATATATGTATGTGTGTATATGTGTATATATGTGTGTATATATATATATATATATGTAAGCATATGTATATATATATTGGTTATGAGTGTGTGTATGTATAAGTAATAAAGAAAATAGCATTAAGAAGAAATAGTTATGTAAGTATAGGTAAAATAAGAAATTTGAATTGTATAGCCAACTATATAAGTAGATCTGTAATAGATTTATTAGTATGAAAGTAATGGTAAGGTTATGCATAAGACAAATATGCATAAGACTTGCCATGCATACTTTTTGTTTTCTTGTATTTTATGTGTGTGTATGTATATATGTATATATGTGTGTATGTATGTATGTATGTGTATGTTTATATATATAAGTAATAAAGAAAATAGTATTAAGAAGAAATAGTTATGTAAGTATATGTAAAATAAGAATTACCCACTTATAGCTATGTAAACAAAATCACCAAATTATGTAAAAAGACTCCGATACATTCGGGGGAGCCTATTAAAAAAAAAAAAAAAATAAAAAAAAAAAAAAAAATATGTTACCTATATGTTGACCCAACCTCTTAGTAATATTCATGCAAAATTTGAAGTAAATCCATGCAGTACTTTTTGAGTTTAGCCCGGACATACATACAGACACACAGACAAAAATTCTAAAAACTATATTTTTGGCTTCGATATCGATTGTAGATTACGCCCCAAGTATCCTTTAAAAAAAATATTTAATGTACAGTTTTGACTTTCCTATAATTTTATTATATGTATAGATGAAAATATTTATTTGTCTTCCTATACGAAATGCATCAGAATTTCTTTGCGTATTTTGCATTTCCATGGGCTTCAAGATGTAAAGTTGTGTAGGTACACATTACGCCACTGTATAACATTATCACTTAATGTTGTATTTCTGCATATGAGTAAGGTAGCCAGAGCTCATCCGGTTGTCCAGTAGGGTCAGCAACACTAGTTTACTGACTTTTTGAAAGGCCGGATCCGCACATGCGACTTCGCATGTACAGACGCTAGCACACCAAGCTGCCCCAATCTGTTAAATTTCCCGAATTGAAAGTGAACTTTATGCTTATGTGATAAAATTGAAAATCTATGAAAGAAATTTGACAGATTGGGGTGGCTGTATGTGCTGGCATTTGTACATGGGCTGCTGTGATCACTTACCAGCAGGTTTCACTTTCATTTGAAGGCATTTCAAAATTATAAACTATTACAAAATTTAATATAAGGAAGAAGAGAGAGTCATGAATCCTAATTCCTATATCCTAATAAAATTATTAATGTTATTATTAAGGAATGTCGTCTGTAAGGTGGAGTTACTTCCCCAGTCGGGCTGCTCTTTGAGTTACTTGTCTGGTTGCCATAGTTCAGGCCCTGCTTATTTGGCATCAGATGGTAGAATTCTAGTCGTGGCAAGATAATTGTTTCATTATTCCGGTCACCGTAGCCTAGTTGGTAGTGGTCCTGCCTACGAAGCTGGTGGTCCTGGGTTCGAATCCCGGTAAGTGCAAATATTTGTGTGATGAGCACGAATATTTGTTTCTGAGTCATGGATGTTTCGTCGCCTAGTACCCATAGTACAAGCTTTGCTTAGTTTGGGGCTAGGATGATCTGTGCGACATTGTCTCCAGATATTATTATTATTATTATTTATTTGCCTGCTGTCATCCATAGCTGGACAAAGGCCTCTCAAAATGTTTTCACCACGCGAGTAGGCAAACTCATTAGGAGGTAGTTAGAACACAGGCGGCGCTACTGCTCGACTACCTGGTGTATCCCTTAGTTGCCTTCTACGACACCCGCGGGATGCTATGGGTGGCCCCATTATTCCTTCTGAGCCGGGAAACTCATGGCGGGAAGAAACACTATGTACGGGAATTAAACCCGTGACCTTTTGCACGCAAAGGCCAGACCGCGATGCTCGGTTACAGATCTTATGACAGTGATGAAAAAAAAGGTCTAAGAAATACAGATTTTAAATAGTAATTTAATATAATGTTAATCGGTTCATAAAAGTGTAAATTTATGCTAATTCCCACTTAAGCACAGCTGGTCGGAGCTTTCTAAAAATAATTTTAATCGGAAAGCTTTGGAAAAAGCAAAATCACGGAATGGTATAGTTTCCCTCATACTCAAGTTATTAGGATTTCATTTAAGAATTTAATTTCAATCTTATTTTGAATACAAATGTCGTTCAAAGAAATTGCAATATCAAAGAAAAGCCCAACATAGAGACACCAAATGAACATCAGATTATTTTAAAGGAATGTGTTAAAGCTTTATTAAAAAAATATTTGAATTTGGAATTCAAAGTAGATTGAAATACGACATAATTATCGATCTTCACACTATAGACCAGGGTCGATAATTTTAAAAACCAAAAAAAATAATAGTAGGATGAAACCCATTAGAAAAGGAGGGGAATATTATAAAAATGAAAGGAAAAATAATTTACGGGTGATCTGAGGTCGGGAAGGGGATGGGGGTGAGTTTTTAAGGGTACAAAACGGTTTTTCTCGATTTCCGGCAAAACTAAAAGTCCTATCGAAAAAAGTCAAATGGCAAAGTAGTAGGTAATAAAAAGATCTAAAACTTTTGTATTTACACTTTTTTCACACAACCTAAAATTTATGTGAAAACTTCAAAAAACCAAGTTTTTGGTATTTTATTTTTATTTTTTACATAATTTTTTCTTTTTTAACGAAATTTGGTGAAAACTTACCTGTTTATGTCCCAAATACGCTGTAATTTATTTGATCAAAAATATTTATTTTTTCACCTTATTTTGAATTAATATCGAAAAAACACCCTATTTTTCAATCGAAAAGTCACCCGTCAAAATATCAAGTTTTTTCAATAAGTTGGTATGTTTTCTGTTCGTTGAAATCTCTACTTTCCGATGGTGAAAAAAACTATATATGTACCTATAGTAAATCTTCTCAGAAAATGCAAAAAACATCGAATTCTTTTTTTAATTACTATAAAAAATTTTGAGCTATTTATTAAAATTAACACTTTAATTACTCAAAAAACATTAGATTACATGTAACATTGTTAAAAAAATTGCAAATAAAAATATACTACTATAATTAACAAACAAATAAGTTAATAAAATTAATATTTAATAAGACATCTACAATATTTGGAGAAAGTTGTCGAATCTTCTTTAAATTATATGCGTAGATGTCTATTTATATTTTAAGATAAATTATATACCTGAGTGACCTACGAAAAATAGTAGCCCATCAAAAGGTATTTCATGGAGAAGTGGGGAAGGGGCTAGGTGGGTCTGGGTCTTACTACATACATACTAATAATAATCTCCTTAATTTTGCACAAACAAATTTAGTTAATCCCATAAAAAAAATATATTTCAAAATACATAAAAATATATTAAAAATCTATAAAAAATATATAAAATATATATCGTAAATATATTTTTTATATATTTATACATTTTAAATAGATTTTTAATATATTTATAATATATTTTTGATACATTTTGACATTTATTTCTTTAATATTTTGTTGTTTAAAAATATTGTAATGAATAACGTAATCAGAATAAAGTATCTACATTTAATTGTACGATTTACATTTATATTTATATATAATGAGTTTTCGATAACATAAATGTAATTAGCATTAAATAAATCAATTTTTTAATTGAAACAAATCCAAAGCACCAATCAAATTTCAAGATGATTTTTTTAATAATAATTTAAAAAAAATCGAATTCAAGTTATTTTCGATTTTTTGCATTTTCTGAGAAAATTTACTATAGTAACATATATATTTTTTTTCACCATCGGAAAGTAGAGATTTCAACTAACAGAAAACATACCAACTTTTTGAAAAAAATTGATATTTTGACGGGTGACATTTCGATTGAAAATTAGGGTGTTTTTTCGATATTAATTCTAAATAAGGTGAAAAAATAAATATTTTTGATCAAATAAATTACAGCGTATTTGGGACATAAACAGGTAAGTTTTCACCAAATTTCGTTAAAAAAGAAAAAATTATGTAAAAAATAAAATACCAAAAACTTGGTTTTTTGAAGTTTTCGCATAAATTTTAGGTTATGTGAAAAAAATGTAAATACAAAAGTTTTAGATCTTTTTATTACCTACAACTTTGCCATTTGACTTTTTTCGATGGGACTTTAGTTTTGCCGGAAATCGAGAAAAACCGTTTTTTACCCTTATAAACTCACCCCCATCCCCTTCCCGACCTCAGATCGCCCGTAAATTATTTTTCCTTTCATTTTTATAATATTCCCCTCCTTTTCTAATGGGTTCCATCCTACTATTTTTTTTTCACTTTTTATTATTTTTAAACGCTTCTACCCTGGTCTACTAGCCAGTATCAAAATCTGCATTTTATATTAAGTAGGTAAGTTCTTAATAAAAATTACAAGTAGCCAATCAACCAAGCCCTATAGCTTTAAGTAACGTAACAAAAAGTAACATGATCCTCAGTTACTGCCCTCATGAAAAAAGAAAACAGATATTTTTGTAAGCGGCTTTATCTTATAAATTGTTTTACGGCCTTTTTATAGTTTTTGGCAGTGTTAAGAACTTAATACTGCCTCTGGGATACGTTACACAGCTATTGCGCTTACGGAGTGATTTCATGTTAGTTTATCTTTTTTTATATAGATATTTATTTATTCTTCAAGTCACAGATACCGCAGTTGGAGAAGACTAACAAAAGCTCTTAGACTTAGATCTGGACACATTTCATGCAAAAAAATATTGCTTTTATGATGAAGAAGATCACTTCACCCAATTGTGAGGAATGTGGATTTATCGAGGACCTACAACATTTATTGCTGAAATGTGTTCGAAATGAGACTAATAGAAATAATTTAATAATGTCCCTGAATTTGAACAGAACCAATGTGGGTATGTTCCATAAAATTCCATCTCAACCAAATAGTTATGATGCGATGGGTTTCTTCAAATTCATGGCCCATGTTTTGTGAAAATGCAATTGATTAGGATACGATGGGACTAACATACACTATGCGTAAAAATCCCTTTAAATAAATGAAGAAAATAAAAGAATAAATCAAATGCCAAAAAGAATTTATTGGGATCTAAATACAATTAATTATATGATTAATTATTCTAAGAGAAGCCTAGTGATCGATGTGAGAACCTAAATTGATCGACCAAAGTGGAACCAGCGAGACGTACGACGCGCTCACGTTATGCATGCGTCAGCGAATGTTTCCTTCCAAAATCATTGTCACGTTTCCTTTTATTACACCGTAGTGTAATTTTCTAGCCAAAAATATAACCACATGCATTAAAGATACTGACAGATATACACTAAGACACCCCTGTCTTTGTGCGTATTAAAGGCATGTACAGCATTAACAAATAATATTATATGTCAGTGAATATATTAAACTGTCGTGTTAGGTAGTTCAGGCAAATATTGATAAAATATTTTTTTAAATAACAAAATAAAAGACTATAAGTCAACATAGTAAAAGAACAAAGGCGTACATTGATTATGACTGGCCTGTTGGTCTATTGGTTAGAGGCCCTGACTGCTAAACCAGAGGTCGTGGGTTCAATTCCCAGCCGGTACAAATCTTTGTGTGATGAGCACGATAATTTGTTCCGTCTCTAGCTGTAGTTTTTTTATGAAATGTATGTATATAGGTATGATTATCTAGTGCTTATCTGGTAGTTACTGGTGGTAGTTATCTGGTGGAGATAATACCGGCCCAGTTTGGGACCAGATGGCAGTGTGTTAGTTGTCCCAAGAGATCTATTTATTTATTATAATTAAATTATTTGTGAAATATGAAATCATAATTCCATTACATCTATAAAATTTATTACTTAATTATAATTTACTGCTCATATTTTGGACCGAGAACGTGTAAAACGATTGCGAAATATTCTAGGAATAGACTAGTCGTTTTACTATTGTTTCCAATCCAGGCAGCAAAATTAAATGTTCAATAGGGAGTGGGGAGGTGACCTCTAGTCACCTCCCCATAAAATAAATATGTTCAAATGATCACTAAACAAAATTTTCTACCATACAAATGTTAGCAATAATAGTTTTTTCTTCGCCGAACTATACAATATGACATTTTTTATGTTTTATTATTGATGTTCTAATAAGAAAAAACAAGGGAGAAAAATTATTTATTGCGTCTAAATAGAATCTTCAATATCTTACAAATATGATTTAAATAACTTAACTTATCAAACTAAAGAAACATAAATAAATTAAATACAAACATAAATAAAAAGTCTTAACTATGAGCTTATGCGTCAAAAAATTCGTCGACATCGCTTTGAACTCGATTTTCCATCCAGTATCGGGCGCCGAATTAACAATAAGGCAACCATCTTAACCACTGCGCCGTGCGGGTAGACAACTCTTACATAAAGTAACAAAATTATCACTATCGCAACTACTACAATGAAAAAAGTTCCAAATCAACCCATTACAGGCGAACCAGATTGAGTTGGTAACAGTATTTCCCTATCTCTTTGTTCCTAATTAAATTCGTTGCCAACTCGTTGGCAACTCATAGCTGACTCAGACACTATATAACTTTTCTTCTGACAATATGCTGACGTTGTTGTTAGCACTAGAATAACCCAATAGTTGTTTATTGTGATTTGATTTATTTAGTTGCTTACGTCGAAGTGGCGAAGGTACTAAATAAAATGTATTCCTGTAATACAGGTTTGCTTGTAAACCTACAAAAGGCACCAGGCTCTTAAAAAGTAAATTTATCTTAGTTATTCAACGGTCACCATAGCCTAGTTGGTAGTGCTCCTGCCTACGAAGCTGGTGGTCCTGGGTCGAATCCCGGTAAGTGCAAATATTTGTGTGTTGAGCACGAATATTTGTTTCTGAGTCATGGATGTTTTCTATGTATATAAGTATTTATCTATCTATATAAGTATGTATATTGTCGCCTGGTACCCATAGTACAAGCTTATAGAGATTAAGCAAATAAGAAAATTGATTACTTCCAAAATCTAAAAGCACTGTTAACTACTTGTATTAAGAACAAAGTATACTTTAGTACCAATTTCGTTTCCTTTGTCCGGAGATTCATTCCTGGATTTCCCTGAAGGAACGAATGCTATAAAATATAACCTTTTAATACAAAGCTTTCGTACAAACATACTCAAGGCGAACACCTAAAAGGTATCTGAGGAAAAATGAACGCACAGTATATCACTGCCGCGAAAGGGTCCGCCATAGATTTCCTCTTTCGCTTCGTGTATAATCAATCCACTCGAACCCTTGAGGTCATCAAGTCATCTAGGTCAGATATACTTCAAGCCTAGGGCTGTTATTTTTCAGTTTTTGGAACGAAGTTCCTTATCGCGCGTTGTGAAAGGGGGCTAGACGGAAAAAATTCTTACGAAAAGTTATCAAGACACTTTTTGCAGCTGTGCGGCGTGCGCATGTTTCTCTGTCTGTCTCTCTCTTTCTTATAGAAAGCAAGCCAGATATTTTCATTTCTATTTCGCATTGAACAGTGTGGTGTCGCGACGATTATTTTTGTTGAGTGTATACAGGTTTTTTGTACATAATAAATAATAAGAAATAACTTCGTTCCATCCGGGTGTCCCTTGACACCTCTCAAGTTTTTTATTATAGAAGTGTCCTCTACCGCCACCGCCGAAGACAGCGACCTCTTTGTGGCGCAGTCGGAGTGCCTGACTGGCAGCAGTCTACGTGTCCCAGCCACCTTGGGGACGGCGCAAAAGAGGGGCACCGAAGCAGCACAACCGTGTTCCCGGGGATACCCCCGCGAGGCTCTATGCTTAGGCGCATATATAAATTATTTTATTTATATGATCGCAAGGCAAACGTGAAAGATGGTCACCTGATGGTAAGTGATCTCTGCCACCCATAGACACTCGGAACACAAGAGAAGTGCGTTGCCGGCCTTTAGAAAAGAAATAAGCTCGCTTCTTGAAGGCTGCCGTTAATTTTAAAGGTTCTTCAAATATCGTATAGGTAAATTATATATATATATGACATATATAATTTACCTATACGATTTTTGAAGAACCTTTAAAATTATTTACGTACACACGGCTACATATCAAGCTATACATTCCCAATATAAGCTGACCTCTCATTGTATATGAAAAGTCACCGTCGCGCGCGCCCAACACCATACTGTGTTTTGTTGCTCGTCAGTAAAATTGTGAATATTCGAGTTAAAAAGGTGCAAATGTAGTGTTGACCTAAGTGCTACAACAATATGACAATATATCGATGATTTAGTGCGAATTTAACAAAATATAGACCAATATACAATAAGTATCGTGTTGAAACGCGTAACAATCCCATATTGCATGGCGCTTACGACGTACTTTGCGCGACCTCACTTTAACTATCTATTATCGGCTGCTGCTGTGGGATATTAGTGCTTTTATAAATCTATGCAACAATCTAAAGAGTACCTACTTATGGCCAGAATTATTTGTGCAAGGCAATAGTGGCGATAAATATAAATAAATATTGTAAAATATGGCTAAATGTAATGGATGTGGAAAGTTCCTATCGCCGACACCAGCAGAGACGGCTACGTGCGATAAATGTCGTACGGTATTTCACAAGACTTGCGCTAAAATTTCGGTGAAATGCTCAACACCAACTCCGTGGCACTGCCAGAAGTGTAAAATAAATATTGTACCGGATAATATGCCAGAGGTGCCGGTAAGTGGGTGCGATCTGCAAAATAGTCCAAAGGGCGGCTCTGCATCTGGCTCCTTGAATATCGTCTATTTTGAGGTTCAAATTGAGCGACTAAAAAAGGACTTTGAGGCAATGTTACAAAGGGCGCTGGCTCCACTCAGTGAAGAAATAAGCCAGCTAAAATGCAAGGTAGAAGCATGTGAAAAACGGATGGATAACTTAGAAAATACAGCTGTTACTCGAACATCTGTAGAGGAACTAATCGCCTTATCACCCGTAAGTGCACCAGGAAATGATGAGATTGTCACCCAGTTGAGGAACGAACTAAATGATCGCGACCAAAAGCTGTTAGCGAACGATATCGAGATCGCAAATCTTCCCGAACCAGAGGCTGAAAACCCTCTACACACAGCATTGCTCGTTGCGACTAAGATTGGGGTGAAGTTAGAAGAACGTGACATAGTATTTGCGGAACGAGTTGGAGGGCGTCGTTTTGAGACAACAAACCCAGCATCATCGCAGGACTCACGGCCACCCCGTCCCCGCCACCTCATCGTGCGCCTTACTCGACGTGATCTGCACGATGAAATGTTAAAGAACGCTCGTGTACGCCGCGGTACCACATCTGCCGAACTCGAGTTACTGGAGCCGGTGAAACGGTTTTATGTAAACGAACGTCTTACAAAGTTGAATCGACAGTTGTTTCGGAGAGCCCGAGAGGTGGGAACTCAGCGAGGATGGCGGTTCATATGGACAAAGCGAGGCCGAATATT
This sequence comes from Pseudoips prasinana, assembly GCA_951640165.1. Lineage (NCBI taxonomy): Eukaryota > Metazoa > Arthropoda > Insecta > Lepidoptera > Nolidae > Pseudoips > Pseudoips prasinana. The sequence continues at coordinate 31,358,271 of OX621245.1, read as the reverse complement.
TGCCCGAAACAAGCCGGGTAACAACAACAAGTATCTCATACGATGTAAGACAGATATACAGCGAATCTTTTGCCCTGAGACCGATGTTGCTAAAACTGCATAAGTATATTCTGCAACTCCCGTTATATTTCTTTTTCTTATTATCTATGTTGTTATATGTTATGTGGTTTATAAGCATTGATTTCTTAAGATTTAATTACTTTTGTATTTTTCCAAATTGTTCTCAAGAAAGGGCAGGTCAAAAGTACCCTAAACCGGCGAGCATGTATGAAGAATATAATGACAGTAATCGAGGCAAAAGAAGTATGCAAAGATCGTGACAAATGGAAATCCGTTGTCTCTGCCTACCCCTCTGGGAAACAGGCGTGAGTCTATGTATGTATGTATGTTTAGACTTATGGGTTTAATGTTTATTAAATTTAGTACAGTTTAACAACCGTTATAATTGCTTAAACTATGTGCAAGTCGGGTGCATGTGTCTGATGATTATACAATTTTCGTTTTATGAACTAAACCAATTCAATACATACTTTTTATATTATTATCATATTATAATTTACTATATTCTATAAATTCTATATACACCTTATTATTTAATATAATATGTACTCGTAAATATAGAATGTATTTCTATCATATTAAACACACGAACAGGATAGTACATATTTGCTTATTATTGCAATGTATCTATTGTTTTGATAATATTGTGCATTTTTCATTAAAACAATATGACTGAAAAATATTTGAATGTTGGCCTCTTTAATGTAGGCTCGCTCAATACCGATCAGGATGACTTTATAGCATTGTTCGAAAGGCATAATTTTGATCTTATGGCCATAAATGAGACGTGGTTACGTGCCGGTCAAGATGCTAATGCACCCGCCATACCAGGATATCGATTTCGACACTTGCCGAGACCTGAATTTATTCGTTCGGGTCGCGGTGGGGGGGTAGGATTCTACCTAAACGAGGGTTGCGTGTGCGGGAACTGCCCGTCCCAACTGACACCAGGTATGAGTCTGTGGAGCAAATGTGGCTGGAATTAAATTTAAATGGTAAACATATTGCTGTTGGTACCGCATATCGGCCCCCGTGGCTTGACTTAGAACTATTCCTTGATGCTTTAACTGATACAATTAGTGGATTGGGAAAATGTGATCATCTGGTACTTTTGGGTGATTTTAATGTCAACGTTCTGAATATTAATGACAGCAAATCGAAAAAGATTACTGAGTTTCTTAAATCTATGAGCCTTTCACAGATGGTTAACTCTCCAACACATTTTACTGAAACGAGCCAGACTCTGATAGACCTAGTTTGTACAGACCTACCAGTCATCAAATTAACGGTGGAAAGTTTTAAGTTGATTAATAGTCACTCAGTTATAATTTGTGAATTAAAAGTTAGGAAGGAAACATTTACACCGCGTATAGTCAGCTATAGACCCATCAAAAATATATGTAAAGATAGATTCCTAACTTACATGGCTTTACTTAATTGGGACTATATTAGTGCGTTAAGCACGGCGAACGAGATGGTTAATGCTTTTAATCGAGATATTATTTCCATATTTGATCTTTTTGCACCTCTCAGAACCTGTCTCATTAAAGAGCCTACATACCCATGGATAACAGACACTATTAAGATCATGATGCGCAAAAGAGACAGCGCATTAACCAAGTATCGCCACACAAAAGTCGATTCGAAAAAAGAATACTATAAAGAATTAAAATCTATGGTAGTAACATCACTCCATAACGAAAAGGCTGCATACTTTCGACACAACATCAATAATAAAATTAGAGATCCAAAACTGCTGTGGAAAAACATTAAAACCACAATATTGCCCCCTAAAAATAATACCGACGTGCCGTCCCATTTTAATAATCCAGACAAACTAAATTCACATTTTCTTAATGTACCGGGTAAAGAAAAGACTACCATTTCTCATCTAACGTACTACGAATTTTATCGGTATAGCTCTGCTATGTTCTCATTATCGCCAGTTACACAAAATACAATATCTCGTCTATTATTCGGACTAAAGTCGAATGCTGAAGGCTGTGATAATATTAATTTAAACATGATTATTATGACTTTACCACATACTCTCAAAACAATTACGGATATTGTAAATTCTTCAATTACATCTGCTACATTTCCAGACATCTGGAAAGTAGCTACTGTTAGATCGTTACCGAAAAAGCCTAATCCTCGTGACGTAAAAGAGCTTCGGCCTATCAGTATCCTCCCTTGTCTCTCGAAGGTTTTAGAAAAGGTAGTGTGTCAGCAGCTCACATCGTTTCTGGAAAAGAGCAAAATTTTACCGCCACTTCAGTCAGGATTCCGAAAGAAGCTAGGTACTGCCACAGCGCTTATCGATGTTACTGATAATATATTGACAGCTCAGGATGAAGGCCTATGTACAGTACTGGTTCTACTAGATTTTTCACGGGCATTTGATTGTATTAATATACCACTACTTCTATCTAAGCTAGCTTACTATGGATTTGACCATGGAGCACTGCAGTGGTTCCACAGTTATCTTCACAATCGGCAACAGTTTGTTGAATTACGTACAAGTGATGGACAGAAACAAATTTCATCCATGGCAACCCTAAATAGAGGCGTGCCCCAAAGTTCTATCTTGGGCCCAATTCTTTTTATCCTATATTGTGCTGACATAACTAACTGCATAAGGAATAGCAAGTATCATCTATACGCTGACGATGTACAAGTATACATCTCTTTTAAACCACATGAAGCTCAAAAAGCAATGGCTGAACTCAATTCTGATCTAGACCGGATAGCCAAGTGGTCTGTTAGAAACTGTTTAGCATTAAACCCCACCAAAACAAAATATATCCTTTTTGGCACAAAAAATCAGCTCATTACACTTCAAAATTTAAACATAACTCTTCTTGGAGAGCCTGTAGAACGGGTTTACGAAGCTAAAAATTTTGGTTTAAATATAGATGCAAATCTTCGTTTTGAGAAACACGTGGCTACCTGTGTACAAAACTGCTTGTATCGCCTTAAGGTCTTGTATAAAATAAGACCATTTTTGTCACAAGATATACGTGTTCGTCTGGTAGAATCGCTTGTGTTATCCAAGCTTAATTATGCTGATACTATCTATGGCCCTAGGCTGCTGTCAAGAACGCAGCGATTGGTTCAAAGGGTTCAAAATGCATGCGCTAGGTTCTGTTTTACCATACCGCCAAGAACACACGTGACACCTTTTCTAAACCAAAATGGTATTTTAAAAATGAAATCGCGTCGTAAGCTACATCTAGCGTGTCATTTATTCGGTGTGATAAAATATAAAGAACCATCGTACCTATACGATAGGCTTGATTGGATAGCCAGTCGAAGAGATTGCACTAGGAGGGAATGCTCGCAGCAGCTGTCTACTCATTCTCACAGGTCTGCAGCGTTTAGGGGTTGCTTTCGCTACGCGGCTTCGAAGGTGTGGAACAACATCCCGCCACCCATCAGACTAATCGAGACGTTATCCACGTTCAGACGACGATTAAGGCAACACCTTCTCAACTCGCAGCAAGAACTGAACAACGTGAACGTGGATATGTCATTTATATGAGTGCAAGCTCAACACGCCATACCTCAATGCTGCCAATGCAACCTATTGTTTCATCAAAAATCATATATGTATGTGATCAAAATATATATATGTATGTGATTTATAGCTTCAGATATTATTATTTTATTTTACAAACAAAGTACACACAATACAGTCGTAGATATTTCAATATTATTAGTTTTCGTATTATTCCCTTTATTATTCATATCCTTTATAAGTATATATTTGTGTATGTATCATATTTATCAATATATAACGATATAATACAATTATTCTATTTTATTTTTTAGACATAAGAGGGTCCAGTTGAAAATCAGTGCCACGCCCCTGGGTTGGCTAATGCTGAACTGGATACCTACTTGCTGCAATTGACAGACACATGCACCCACTTGAATATTAACTATTTTTTTTTATATTGGCAGACGTATATGTATTTGTGTGTAAAGTGTGTCTTTCAATGTTAGCAATAAATTTTCTTTTCTTTCTTTTTTTCTTTTCTATGGAAATTCTATACAACGCGGGATCAGCTTATACTGGAAATGTATAGCTTGATATGTAGCCGTGTGTTCTTACTTATCGAAAGGGCAGTGGTTACCCTAGTGTCAGATTTGTTCAAGCCGCCCAGTAGGCCTCTGACGTGGCTTAACGACTGTTGCCTAATGGTTACAATCGGAACCGCCAGCTTTCCGTCCCCTCCGAAGCACGGAGACGCTCATAAATTAAACCACTTTGGCGGTCACCCATCTCTGGACTGACCGCGAGCCTAGTTGCTTAACCTCACCGATCACTTACCGATCACGTCACTTTTAAAAATATATAATTCCTTTTGGTATAATGAAGATATTCACCAAATAATTGTCATTATTTATTCTGTATCCATTCCGTACTATTTAGTATAAGATTGAGGGCGGGCAGTAAAGTTTGCAGTGGGATATATATAGTGGAGTGCAGATGCATTAGTGCTAGTAGATATTCACTGAAATGGAAACAAGATGTGAGCAAACGTCCAATATTACGCAGAATGGCGCAAATATACTCTTCTAAAGTGAATGGTTGTGTTCTAAAACATACAAGCGACTTATACTTGTCTGTATATCAACTGCCTGCCTTGCTGAGTGGCTAACGGCATAGACAATCGCCAGATCGCCACCCCATTAAATCCCGTAAAAGTCAACCCGAGCGTGTATCTCTCATATAATGAGCAGCAGCGTCTCTCTGTGTACTACCATCATATTGCGATTGCCAACCCGTCTGCCAAACGTGGCAATTATGGCATATCCCCTCCAAATGATGGAAACAACTCCATTGTGGAAATGTTTAAGGAAGTCTTTGCCTAGCAGTGCATGCCGTTAGATTGTGTGTGCTTTTGTAAAGACGAGTCGGTTGCATGTATTTTATTAAAAACAGTTATTATTGGTTTACCAATTCTTTTATCTCGTGAATTTCGTTCTCTAGAAACATTCACGTCTATGAAACAGGCCAAAACTTTGTTTTTTTCATATCGAACATATCTGTCGAGATGAACGAAGACTAGTTTTTTATCAAAGTTTATGAGAGCAACTTTTGACAAATTGCTATGAGTTTTTGGGAGATATCGTAAGACTCAATGTTCTATGTGATGTAGTTATTACAGTTTTGCTGACCCCTTTTAGATAATAATATATCAAGGACTTCGGTCGTCGAAGTTTGTGTTTTTGCCTAAATATAATAATAATAATGTCACCCTGGACGAATTTCGGCCACGGCCGCTAGTTTCAATAGAGATTAGCCATTTGCGTGGGATGTATTAAAGTGCACAAGAGTGTGCACAAACACAGGAGCATATTCTATTCCATCACTCCGTTCATGATCCGATAGGACGGAAAGACGACCGGAAAGAGGTCAGGTATAGGACCGACGGCATTACGGCTTTCTGAGGCACGGGGGTATAACATACAATAGGGGCTAAATAACAGCCATCATAAATACATCCAGAATCAGCCAAACTTATATAAATATGTCGCCCAAACAAACAAATAAAGATACTATATCTGTACAATATCTAGTTAGATGACTTATTTCATTGTAACGTGCATCTCAAACACGACGCTCAAATATTTAATGATGCTTGAATAGATTTGTTTATTTAGAGATTTATCAAGGGCAAGAAACAAATCAAAATTATTTAGGCTGCCAAATATAAACTCATTCCATATTTTTACGAGTACAAATTTATGTAAGCAAAGACTACTAAGTTGTAGTAGTAAGTATAATCTATATAAATAAAAAGAGAAGTCCTGACTGACTGACTGACTCATCAACGCCCAGCCCAAACCCTTGGCCCTAGAAAGCTGAAATTTTGCACAGATGTTTTCTTTATAATGTAGACAAGGAATAAGGAAGGATTTTTCGAAATTCAACCCCTAAGGGGGTAAAACAGGGGTGCGAAGTTAGTATGAAACTTTGCCGTTTTTGAAGTTAGAGGCATGAAAGTTGGTATTTGGCCTTGCAATAAAAAATATATGTTTCAGGATTTTTGGAAATTTCACCCCCAAGGGCAAAAAATAGGGGATGTAAGTTTGTACGAAAAAGTCCCAATTTTTAAGTTAAACGCATGAAAATTAGCATTTTGCTTTTTAGTTAAAAATAAAAAAATATATATTTCAGGATTTTTGGAAATTACACCCCCAAGGGCAAAAAATAGGGGATATGGTTTGTACGAAAAAGTCCCAATTTTTAAGTTAAACGCATGAAAATTAGCATTTTGCTTTTTAGTTAAAAATAAAAAAATATATATTTCAGGATTTTTGAAAATTCCACCCCGAAGGTCATAAAATAGGGGATGTAAGTTTGTATGAAAAATGCGATATTTTTGAAGTTAAACGCATGAAAATGAGTATTTGGCCTTTCTGTTAAAAATATATAGTATTTATTTCAGGATTTTTGGAAATTACACTCCCAAGGGCGGAAAATAGGGGATATAATTTTATACTGCCTGACTGACATATCAACGCACAGTCTAAACGGCTGCAGTTAGGACTTGAATTTTGACAGAAGTTACCTTTTATGACATCCACTGAAGAAGGGTTTTTGAAAATACCACCCCTAAGGGACTAAAATAAGGGATGAAATATTTTATGAAAGTGCTTAATTTTGATGTTAAAGGCAAATAAAGGTATATAAACTTGCAGTTAAAAATTAAAATATATATATTTCAGGATTTTTGAATATTCCACCCCCAAGGGCGTAAAATTGGGGATGTAAGTTTATATGAAAAAAGTGCCAACAAGTTTTAAGTTAAACGCATGAAAATTGGTATTTAGCATAACAGTTAAAAAAGTATGTGTTTCAGGATTTCCGAGAATTCTACCACGTAGGCTGACAAATAGGGGATGTTTTTATGAAAAATGTGACATTTTTAAGATAAACTCATGAAAATTGGTATTTGACCTTTCATTTAAAAATATGTATTTCAGGATTTTTGGGAATTCCAGCCCTTTAGGGTGACAAATAGGGGATGGAAGTTTGTATGAAAAATGTGACATTTTTTAAGGTAAACGCATGAAAATTAGTATTTCGCCTTTCATTTAAACATAATAAATATATCATCAGGACTTTTGGAAATTCCACCCCTAAAGACGACTAAAATAGGGATGTAACTTTGTATGAAAAACTCTTTTTTTTGGAGTTAAAGCATGTAAATTAATATTTCAGTTAAAAATAAAGCAATCAAGGGAATAATTTGTTGTTAAAAAAGGTAATCCATAAATGATTCAATAGGTCAACACCAAAAATGTACGCCAACTTAAATTATAGTGAAATTCGTTTGTTATTGCTTAAAATGTTGTGTTTGTTATCGTCTAAGTAAAGATTTAGCGTTTTATAAGATTTGTAACTTCTTTTTTTTGGTATTTTTCATAACATATTAAAAAACGTCAATTTAATAAAATTGGGATAAAAAAGCCATTGACCCAAAATTCGAGTTAGCGTAGTATAAATTGTTCGTGTCGAGATGATCGCACTCAAAAAATATCATCTTAATTTTACTGATCTACAAGTTCACAATTTTGTAACTCGATGGCTTTTATATCGTCTCAGATTGCAGAACTCATTTGACATATCGGTTAAAATAAATAAATGCTTGAAGTAAAAGGTAGTCCAAAACTGAATCAAAAGATGATCGCCTAAATCTCACCCAAAATATATGCCCACATCTTAATTTCACCGCTTTACAAGGTTATATTTTTGTTAGTAGATGGTGTACCTAATCATCGTTTTAGATCGCGCTATGGTTTTGTTCACAAAATGTGATATTAGACCTATCAATGCCGTGGTCGCAACCTAAGCTAATGGGAGTTACCTTGGTGATTAATGCATCGTTGAATATTATATTACTTTATTTGACTTACTGACTTTACTTAAGGACAATTGATATGTATTCTTTGATATTTTTGGGTTTATGATATCGGGTCTTTTTTTAAATAACAGTAGCAAAGTAGTCTTTAGTTTATTTCTTAACTAGGTTATTTATAGGTTAGGTTTTCTTAAATTTATATTGCTTATTTCTTTTAAAAGTATTTTTTTTTAGAGTAAGCTAGAAGTAAGTAGTTACATTGGTAATCATTCAAAATTGTCGCGGACAAGGTCGCGGGCACCAGCTAGTCATATATAAAACCGATATTATTTCAGCCTAGGAGTAGATCGAAAAATACCGTTGAGCTTGAATATATAGTATATGTTATTCTTAGCATTTTCTGGGGTAAACTGAATAATTCCTATCGCATATATAGGCTGTAAATTTAGAAACCTAAAAAGCCTCTGACATATGCTTTTTTTGGATCGAAGTTCCTTATCGCGCGTTGTGAAAGGAACGCGCGAAAAAATAGACGGAAAAAATCTTACGAAAAGTTGTCACTACACTTTTTGCAGGTGTGCGGCGTGTGCATGTTTCTCTGTCTGTCTCTCTCTCTCTCTCTTATAGAAAGCAAGCCAGATATTTTCATTTCTATTTCGCAAGTCGCGACGATTATTTTTGTTGAGTGTATACAGGTTTTTTGTACATAATAAATAATAAGAAATAACTTCGTTCCATCCGGGTGTCCCTTGACACCTCTCAAGTTTTTTTTAAAGACATCGCCGGCACTATGGAGCTTCTAGCCTGTATTTAAAAATTTTATTGGTACAAATGACATGCAGAGTCAGAATAACTATTTATGGGTCATATAAATAGATGTCCTGCGCGGGAAACAAATCGGGACACGAATTGGCGCGGCGACTGTTGTGTTTTAACCGCTTTGCCAAACTATTTTGATGTAAAAATTCTTCACGCACGTTAGACTTGGAGAGTAAGCTGGTGAATGCCTTACGAGAGCGTTACGAAAAGGATCGGGCGAGGCGAACCGAAGTTGGAAGGGAGATAGAAGTTAGTGCAGAAAGAGAGAGAGAGGAAGCTACGATTCATATATTGCTGTAGATGCACGAGTGAGGTGCGAGCAAGCATTTTATTTTTGTTTTCCTCTCATAGCCTTCCCGAATATCTTAGTTTACTTCAGTCATGTGGTTTAAAGCACTTTCTTTTTTTCAGATAGTTTATGGTCGTGTTTGAAACAGTTTTTTTTTCGCATAAGCGTTAGGGTACGCACTAAATCCGATACAAATCTGTGAAAACACGGTACGAAGTAGTGTTAAAACTATTAATATGGTATGACAGGCATTTTCTCGACCTGTATTTCCACTTATTCGGATCGGATGTAGTTCGCAACCGCCCTTAGGAATAAAGGTATGCCAAACTAAGATAGACATACTCGGACATAATCGGACAATTTATACAGCGAACATGGCATCAGGAAGAAATCACTCCTAACACTATACTTCTATGACACGTTTTCTACGAGTCATAGAAGAATAGTTTAATCATAACACCATAGTTTTGCTTGGTTTTTTTATTTAAGCCCGTATAATGTCCTACAGGTCTGATCTTTCAAAAGCGTAACATATGAGATTAAATTTCACTATTCTTTAACTTTCCCAACATTTTACGCTAATGTAATATTACAGCGCCGGTGACATTACCTCATTGTAGCCACAGTAAATTTATTCATCACCCAGAAGGAGAACATCCTATACTAATAACTGAATAAAATAATACTGAAAAAAAATCTATTTTTAAAACCCAGCTAGGTATATGGGTTTAAATCACAATCACAAATGTAGTAATAAGCCAATCTCAATGAAGCCTAGCCATCCTGCCGCGCAATTTATAAACGCAGTAAACATCGTGCCGTTTATATGTGGACATATTATGTGCACAAATGTATGCAAAAACACAAGGGCATTTTCTATTCACTATTTTCACGACCCGATGACTTACGATACGACATAAAAAATAGGCCAAGCACAGGAACGATGGTATTCCATACTCACCAAGGGTGTAATACCGGTAATTCCCAGACTTTGGGCATTGATATTTTTTTTAACAAAAACAATCCCAAAATTACTTTATTGACTTGACCTAACCTTGAACCCAGGATCTCATTATCTGCGCTTGATCTTGCTACTGCTACACCGACGAGGCAGTAATATAATAAGTAACGGAGAGAATATTGATTACCAAATAATAGTAAACATTATAGAAAATAATATGCACCGGAAAAAGTGCCTTGATTAAAAGCGTTTTAATTGCATTAAGAATAATTAAGATAAATAAATTAGAATGAATTGTATAAATTTATGTCTGAACCTACGGTGCGGTAGCGGAACGGTTAACGCATATGGGCCTGAAAACCCGGTAACATCCACACTTAAACTAATACAACTTCTTTTTTAGATTTATGAAAATACACACCGGAATTTGACCACTAAATCAACTACTATATACAAGTTTACTTCTTATTATTAAATTACTTATTATTCTTATGCAAATTCATAAAAAGCATAGACAAAGAGAAAGACGCGTTATTATTAGTTTCCTAAAGATTAGCACGGAGACTCTGAAACTCCATAAATCCAAATAAGCTGAGAGATTACTTCTAAAATTAACTAACCCCATAAGGGTGCCCTCAGGTATTAGTCGCTTAACTTAAGCTACTGGTTGAGAGCCTTTTGCGCCAGCCAACTGCTCGTTGTTTTCAATTCTTTAATTTTAATATACAATTGCTAAATGTAACAATAATAGCTCAGTAACTTGCTATTTACTTAAGGATATAAAAAATATATGCGACGAAACAGACCGCATTAATTCAAAATATTTTGTTGCTTTAATTACTGTGTTTATGTAATACATTGTGAGCTTGACAAGTACAAGTGCATGTAAATACCCAAGTGCTGAATTCGCGATAAAGATTTAGGTAAATCATTACCTTGGTTACCCGACGTTTCGGCATCGATTGCACCAGCCGTGATCAGTCGACCCGTGACCACGGCTGGTGCAATCCATGCCGAAACGTCGGGTAACCAAGGTAATGATTTACCTTAATCTTTATCGCGATGAGACCCGTGTCCACAGTATATAAAAATGTGTACAAATCTCGAAAGTTTAAAAACATAAATTTCATTATTTCAACTAATTAGGTATATTACATAACACTTTTTTGTTTAAGGATTGAGTAGGAAAACAACAACAAAAGGATGACGGGGCGGTTGGCGTTGTTGGTACTTGCCTTTCACGCAGGTCGTGGGTACGCTTCCCACCGTGCGATGCGTGCACACGATGCGCGCGCATCGTAAAAATTCACTCTCATACCACCTAGAACTAACTTCATGCTGTTAAATTTTTTGGTGTCGGTGTGCGCGCGCATCTTAAAAATTCACTCTCATCATTTTTCTCCGCGTTTCGTAACGCGTGTACATAAGTACACACAAGTTTTTTTTTTATATTTTATTTATTAGGAATAATAAAAATATCCTGGGATATTATTTACATATGGCCATCTGATTTCAAACTAAGCAGAACTTGTATATACTATAGAAACCAGATAACTGATATTCTACATATTATACTTCATTTTCTTTTTGTATAGAGTGACGTCCAGAATCATGACAAACAAACATGTTCATGCACGTAAATATGATGCCGTGAATATGCTTTATTAATCGAAATTTATACTTTAAATATATTTTACTACATCTTGTCTGAATGGTCCTGAAAGGTAAAAATTCTATATTATTATTATGGCGGACTTTTTGTATATAATGACGGTCGCGTTTTAGTCTTACCATAGGATCCAATGTGCGCTGAGAAGTCACAGTGAAACAAACTCACTAGAGAACTAAATACAGAGATTTATTTCCCTAGAACGCGCGTAAACTTATAAGATATCTTATGTGTAAAATTATCGGTGAAATCAACTTAGTAAGAAATGACATATAACAGCAATTTATCAGAAATACATGTGTACATTCGTAACAATATTTTCGTAGACTATTTTATATTCAAACATTTGCCAATCCTATTATCTTCACCCTAGACAACAAAAGACTCTTAAGAATAAGACACCAAATCCATTCAAAAATACAAAAGTCTATGTTTGCCTTATACACATAAACAACTTCAACAACATTATCAATACAGCGCCGCTAAATAAATAAAACCTTATTTTCTAAAAAAATAACAAAAGTTCCATTGTGAAGAATTTCTCAGCTGGTTTTTAAAACCACGACAAACAGCTAAGTAAACAGGTATGATATTAAACACCGATACATTTTCTCATTATTCACTCTTGAGTAAGCAATCGATTATGGGGGATGATGGATTTATTCCCCAGGTTGAATTTTAGCTCACCTCACTTTTAAGAAAATGTTTCAAGAGAACATTTTCTTTAAAACCTTTAGCAGTATCGAGCAAGATCACTTTATAACGGTTTTTAAAATGTGAAAGGAGGTCAGGTGGTTATTTATAAGAGGATCTTTTCCTAATTTGAAATTTGCATGGTCTTTGGAAGAAGCGTATTTTGGTCCCGGGTAGGACCAAACTATCTAATTGGGGTTTTTATGGAAAGAATAAAAGATGCAATAAAAGATAAGAGCATCTAAAGTCGTCGCTGTAACTGATAGTCAGGGCGACTATACGGCTTATAAAAGTGAGGGAATAAATAAAATAAAATAAATAAAAAATAGTTTAAAAAACAAAAAAACAAGCTTGTTCCTGTCAGCAAACTCTTTCATTTGATACCCATATCATTGGGGCGCATTTCAAGTAGCCTGTCCACCATCTTGGACATCCGCCATATTGGATTTAAGTCACGTGACTATTTTTTTCGTATTCCTGTCAGCAAGGTATCAAATGAAAAGGTTTCTTTTCATTTGATACCTAAATCATGGGGGTGGATTTCAAACAGCCAGTCCGCCATCTTGGGGAGGCCACCATATTGCATTTGTAATGACGTTTCTTAGCTAGTCATGTATTGTCATCATAACTCAGAGCGTGTGCAAAATTTCATCCTAATCGGAGACCGGGAAGAGGGTCAAATTAAGATTCGAAGATTTTTTTACATACATAATTATGTAGTTACAAGTGAAGCCAATAAAAGCGTGTTAAAAATTATTTTACTCACGTACACTTTAAAGAAATCTTGAAAATAGTCATAACATGTTTGTAGTATAGTAATATAGTTAAGTATACAATAAATTATTTACATGGACATGTACATATTTAGGTACACGGATTGTATGAATACATATAGAAATAGCATTTGATCTATACATATAATAAAATCGTAGGAAAGTCAAAACTGTACATTGAATATTTTTTTAAAGGATACTTGTGGCATGATCTACAATCGATATCGAAGCTAAAAATATTTTTTTTTTGAATTTTTGTCTGTTTATCTGTTTGTATGTATGTATGTCCGGGCTAATCTCAAAAAGTACTGCATGGATTTACTTCAAATTTTGCATGAATATTACTAAGAGGTCGGGTCAACATATAGGCTACATAGTTAGTTAGTTAGTTAGTTGGGCGATAGGTTTCCGCACTTAGCCTCCCAATTGGGCCATTGTGCGTGATACTTGTTTGGCTACTCGAACCATTTTAGTTCCATCCAGAAGTCCAGGAGACCACGAAAGCCTGGCTTGAGGGCCACCTGCAGTGTCTTCGGATCATTCAGGAACTTTGCCCGTTGGTAAGCGACGCTCTTGCAGTGTAGCAGTACGTGTGCTGGTGTTTGTTCATTTTCAATGCACCCTCTGCACAGGGGGCTGTCCGTGACGCCAATCTTGAAGAGGTGTTTGTTTAGCGTGCAGTGTCCGGTAATTGTGCCTATCACCATGCGTAGATCCTTCCTGTTCAGGTGTAATAGATTACGCGACAGGCGTTTGTTCAGAGATGGTAGAAACTCTTTTGTCTGTCTGCATGATTCCAGATCTATCCACTCTTTTTCATGTTCTTGTGTGGCTTTTTCACACAGCCATGTTTTCAGTTGGTTATAGGGTATGGGTACAATGGGTTCAGGTCCCATTGTTGTCGTTTCCGATCCCTTTCTTGCCTTGGTCCGCAGTGTCATTTCCTAGAGATCCACTGTGCCCTCTTATCCACTGTATTGTGACCTTGTTGGTTGTTGAGATCTTTTCAAGCGTACCGTGGCACTCCAGAATGAGTCCACTGTTGAATTGGTTGCTCTTTAAGGCTTGAAGCACAGAGGCACTGTCTGAGATTATGCGTATGGATTTACCATGCACATCTCGAGACTTGACTGCTGTTGCTGCTAGTGTTATTCCCACGCATTCCGCTTGGAAAATAGAATTTAGACTACTAAGTGTTGTTGATATGTTAATATTGAGATCGTTGGACAAGACGCCGGCTCCTGTGCCTTTGTTTGTTTTCGAACCATCAGTATATATCCGACCTTCATTTGTGCCAGAGCTGTCCTTGGCTTCCTCTTGAAGTTGGATGACGTAGTTTTTATCAAATATGAAGGTGTTAGGGATTATGTCACATATAGCGTCCATCATTTGGAGCGTCATCTTAATTTTATCCATGATGCGCGTGTGATTTTCCCTATAATTTTGCTTCCACAGGCCAGTTTTGCTGAGTCTTATGGCTGTGGCTACGGCCTCTTGTTGGATAACCAGGTGCAATGGTCTGAGATTTAGTAGGGCCTCTAGTGCAGCTGTGGAAGTCGTTCTCATGCTGCCGGTAGTTGCTAAGCATGCTAGTCTTTGGAAGCTCTGGAGTTTTGTTTTTGCCGTGCTTAACTGTGTTCTGGCTACATATTATCACACTATCACCTACGGGGGAGGAGCTGTGATAATTTATAAAATTTAACGCGGGTAAAACCGCGGGGCACAGCTAGTTTATAATATTAATGTTTTAGTTATTTAGCTAGCATATAGTAAGTTCGTGTCAACATTTTATAGTTCTATATTAAGGTAAGAATTGAATATTATTATAATGGCGGACCTTTTGTTTATAACGACGGTCGTGCTTTAATGCTGCCACCGCATCCAGTGCGCCCCAACTGAGCAGACCCCGCAAAACAAACTCAGCGGGTTCATCTCCTATCGGTTTCAACACGGCCCAGTTGAGCGATTCGGCAAAACTAGGGTTGACAACTTTATTTTTACTACAAATAAAGTATATTCAGGTCTATGAACAATAACAGTATTTTAGAAAAATGAACAGTATTTTATTTATTATTATTATTTTTTTTTTTATATAAAAATAGTTTATTTGCATAAAATATTTAACACATATACGAAGATTTTAAATACATATTTTAGAGCTTCTCGCACAACTTACTAATTAACAATCTTCATACGCCTCATAACAACTATTATAACTGAAATTTAAATAAATGAGGAGCTATTTTTTTATTTAATTAGTAGATTATCTATTTCTATCCTCCCGGCACTTAGCATTCACTGCTGAAAAAACTAAAAAGCTAAATAAATGTAAACATTATGTATTGTATACTGTATTTTTGTTCATCTATAAAAAGTATAATTTAGGGAAAAACAGTATAATACTGTTCAGAACAGTAAAGATGGCAACCCTAGGCAAAACATACACAAGCCGGCATGACCATGGGAATTGGTCTACTTAAAGCAATTATTTACTAGTAGTAGGCGAACACAGCATCGCAAAAACTAGCATGAAAGCATGTCAAAAACTGTTAGTCCCACGTCCTTAGTTCATATCATCATCTGGTGATATCGGATAGCTGCCCCATCGGGTTAAAAGGATAAGCGAATATAGGGTGCACCTGAGTTACCACAAATGCTCGCAAAGTATTATATTTCCTGCGTTGTTGGCTAATCCCTTTTGAGATTGGTTCTGTAGCCAAAATTCAGCGAACAGTCATGTATTATATCGTTTCTAATAACATGTAAATACAGTTATAAGCAATCAAAGTAAACTGAAAGGATAGTGATAAAAAAACTCTTAATTTTTTGGATTCAATACCCAAAAAGTACCAACAGCACCGCTATTATAAACCTATATATATATATATATTAATCTACCCTTAATTATAAACACATGTCATAATCTAAATTCAGATAATGTATGTCCAATTTCCTTACATAGAAATGTTTTTACGAAGGAGTGTCTAGATTATAAATTAAAATGTAATAAAGTAATTTAAATAGATTTTAGTTTCACGGCCAAGACTTTTCAGAGCTTCGGTCAGAATATTATGTTGAACTATAATCTTGAACACCTGACAAATCATGTTTGAGCAAATAAAGATTTATCTATAACATGTATGTATTTAGAAATATTTAAGTATGTTTATCATTGGTAGTATTTTTATCTCTGGTGGCCAGTGTGTTATCCCAAGATATTTATGTATTATTTGTTTTGATCTATTAACCGTCTGTTGTCTATCTGTAGGTTTCCATAGATTATGTATTTTATTTCAGCTTTAACAAAATGTTTGATGACTGACAACCTTCTACTATGGCACGGTACCCTCGTATGCGAGTCAGGCTCGCGCGTGGCCGGTTATTTCACCAGAATAATCATGACACTTGAATTTATCTTAAATTTGCGTTCCCAAATTTAAGTTAAACTCCGTTCTCAAAAAAACTCAAAAGTCATTTATTTGGTTAAAATATTACATTTGTGTGGAATCGCCAATTTTTTACCCTAACGTGCAGTGCATGCCGTAGCATCTACTGAGAAACATTAATTTAACTTTCAATCTATGCACGTGTGGCGCAGCGGTTAAGGCAGTCGCCTCGCCGCTTCGTGTAGCGGGTTTGAGTCCCGCGCCGGACAACTATTTGTGTTACCCATAAATAGTTGTTCTGAGTCTAGATGAAACTTGGGTCCGTCTATTATATGTTTGTAAAGTTCCCGCGACACAGGGATTATATTCCCTAACGCGGGCGTTGTCTTTAAAAGAAAAAAAATATACATATAAAATTAAAGGATGGAGATTTACAAATAAATCTTGGGACAAGGAAGTTCCTTCAGCAAAAGGAGCAAGCACATCCCGATCATTCTTTTATCGAAACCACTCAGGACACTCTCGAACCCCTGTAACTTCGTTGGGTATAAAGCTAGAAAGCTGATTTTCAGTGACCAAAGAGTACATACTATGAACTAGCTATGTTATTTCTATCTATGTTTTGACCACCAATTACTTACCACTGAAAGGACTCCATTTTAAACAGTTGTATATCTTTAAAAAGCTTGAAATTATTTATAATATTGACAGTGGCTACAATGACAAGTACTTATATACTAATATATAATTGACTGCCTCGTTAGTATAGCGGTAGCGTGTTCAACTGCAGAAAATGAGGTCCTGGGTTCAAATCCCGGGTCGGGCCAAAAAGTGATTTTGGGATTTTTCCGTAAAAATAAATTTCTCAGTATCAGCCCGAAGTCTGGAAGTTGGCGGTATTACACCCCCGTGCCTCGGATAGTACGTAAAGCCGTCCCTGTGTTTGCGCACACACTTGTGCACTATAATATGTCCTGCGCAATTGGCTAATCTCCATTGAGAATTGCCGGGAAGACATCATCATATAATTCTAAATTTCGAAGTCAATTATGTCCTTTGAGACCTATCGACGACGACGAAATTGATTATCCAACCTCCCTACCTGTTACAGTCTTAATATATAATGTACCCAACGTGTTTGCTAAGTCTACATCTATCCTGTTTGATTAGATCAAAGGAACAATGCACACAAGACCCAATTGTTGGTCCAAGATGTCTACTGACTCTCATAGGACCTGTTTAATTGGTTATTTATGTGGCAAAGCTACGTCTTAGACTAGCCTATGACATGGAACAGGAATGCTAATTATCCACCTCGCTTGATTGGACTTATTTCTCATATATAGTAATAATGAGGAGCTCACACTAGTCCGTAAGTGATGGGCAAGGTTAAGCACCTAGGTGCGTGGTCAGTCTATAAATGGGTTACCGCCAAAGTGGTTTAAATTCTGAGCGTCTTCATGCTTCGGAGGACACATTAATTTTTGAAAATAAAATGAATCTTATGTATCAAGGATAGTGTAGTTTCCCAACGGTGAAAGAATCTTTCAAATCGGTCTAGTAGTGTCGGAGCCTATTCAATACAAACAAAAAAAACAATAAAACTTTTACTCTTTATAAAATTAATATAGAATACTTACTCCTACTAAAACGAATGTAGAGAATGGAAATTCAAGGATAGTTTTGGATCCATTTGACGGTGACGCGGGCGAAAAAAAGAAGCCCGGGTCGTTTTTCATACGTTCTTCAAACAAATATTGAGCGTTTGCCCAACCGCGCCTATATACTGAATAAACCTAATAATAAAAAAGTCAAATAATATAAATTGTACCATTGGACAGACCCTGCTACGGCATACTTAATTAAACGAGTGACAAATGAATAAAATACATACACAATAATATTGGCAAAGAGTTCCATTTTCAAAATTTAAACTTATTTTCTTATTATTTCGTTTACAAGTGGCCAGTTATAAAAACTTTCAGTGTCGCCGACGTAAATTGAACCATTACCTTAATTGATGTTTTTAATTTCAATTGACAATTGACATGTGGCACTCTGTCATCAATTGACATTCGTGTTCACTGTTCAATGCCTCTACATATTGTTTATAGGCTACCACATTGCAAGTTTACTTTGTTAAGTGAAACTTAAACTTTAGTGGTAATTCGGTAATAGATAAATGGACAAGAATTAAGAGAAAATAAGGGAGGGTCACGTTTGGCTCATTTTATTGAATGCGAGAAGAAAGATATGAAGAATGAAAGAGAAAGTAACGTATACAAAGCAATAAAATAAGATCATGTGGCGTATTTGCTTTTGTTGATCTACGCCTCAGAAGCGTCTGTGATAGAAAAAAAAAATGTATGCATGCACCGTGTACACGATAGAAGTATAACTTATTGATAACAATTTAATGTTCATATGTAGCGACATATGAACATTAAATTGTTATCAATAAGTTATACTTCTATCGTGTACACGGTGCATGCATACATTTTTTTTTCTATTAGTTCTGCTATATCCTTTTTTGTTCTATCCATATCCTATGGCAAAGGTATGGTATATAGGTTGGTTAGGCTTTTGTTTTTCTCTTAAGCTTGACGTTACGTAGGACTTAATATCAACTAGTTATGAACTAAAATCTGAATTTTGTTCTAACGTGGAACAAACTCAAACCGAGTTTTTCTTTGTTGCAAGTGTGAAACTTTTTACTGTTATGAACTTGTTATTTTAAGCAAAGTTTCAGTTTAATTAAAGAGAAGTTGAATTTTTATGTTTGTGTTTGTAAGGTTCAGAGTGAAATCCCAATCGTAATTATAAAGTAAGTTTCGAGAACTGAAGAAGTAGAACCTACAACATAATTTCATAAGTTTATGAATTATTTAATTCAGAAACTCTCAAATAAAAACTTAGGTACATGTTTTAATTTCTCGTCTTATTTGGATCGGTCTGTGTTTATGCATCGTGCTTGAACGAATTGACATGTTTGTATGGAATTACACACGTTTTAATATATATTACACAAATTGTCAAGTTTATATCAAGTTGTGTAAACTTAAATCAATTTTACTCACTGCGTCTTGGCAATATATCTTTTATGACCTATGACAATAGTACATTGTGGATGTATTTTATGTGTATAATTACAAAAAATAAGATTTCTATCCATTGTCTAGTGCGGACATCCATAGTACACATGGCTGCATGTCAAGCTATCATTGCGAATATAAACTGACCTATAATTGTATGGAAATCCTATACAACGCGAGATCAGCTTATACTGGAAATGTTTAACTAGATATGTAGCCGTGTGTACAAGCTTTGCTTTGTTTGTGTGACATGTGCGGACATGTATATATTTAGTCTAATATATAAATGTATACAAAATAGACTGGTCTGCTGGTCTAGTAGTTAGTCTCCCTGACTTCTAGACCCAGAGGTCGTCACCGAGGATGAATGTGGTGAGCACGATTGTTCGTTCCGTGTCTGGTTGTAATTTATCTATAATATGTATGTATTTAGATATATATAAGTATGTTTAACAGTTGCCTGGTTGCCTTAGTCCAGGCTCTGCCTAGTTTGGGATCAGATAGCATTGTGTTAGTTGTATTAAGCAACAAGTTTTACAGCATCAATAGACGTATATTCAACTCTTTAGGATTGCACCATTACAACACTTAGCAAACTTTAACTAAATTAATTCACTTCAAAACAAGGGCCGGCGCGGCGGCTGAATCAGCTGAGAGCCTTAAGAGGCGCAAATATAGCACGCTTGGCAGCGGTGATATATTTACGCCTTTTGGGGTTGAAACTTTGGGGCCGTGGGGACCGGGGGCTAAAGAAATCTATAGATAAACGGCAGCTCGACTAGGAGAAACGACACGTTCCCGGAATGCTGGCCTATATTTCGCTCAACAACTGAGCATTGCTATACAACGTGGCAATGCTGCCAGCATTCTAGGAACGTTACCCACTGGCACGAATTTCAATTTTGATACTTTTAGAGTTTAGATTTTAAGTTAGCTTTAATTATTTTAATAAACTAGGAGAATATGGAAGTGTTTGGCTAATAATAATAATAGTTTGATAAGTTAATTGAAATTCACTTCTGTATTATAATGACTCAAGATATACACAACATACAACACTTGTTAGCAACCTTTCGGTTCGAGCGCTCGGTAAGAACTGCCAAACTGGGTGACTATTCCGAATGTCATGAACGGGAATGAACTGAATACATTGGCCATTCCGCTCATTTACCTCTTTGAGTCAAATTATATCCTTTTAATAAATTTTTAAATAAATACAAAGCAAAAACATACCTTTTTACGTAAACAAATCTCCAAAAATGTTACCAATTATTTGGAAATCATAACAGTGTGTGTTGTATATATTAGACCTCAGTCACTACATATGAACTAAATAATTAATAAATATCTTGGGACAACTAACACAATGCTATCTGATCCCAAACTAGGCAGAGCCTATACTATGGCAACCAGATAACTGTTAAACATACTTACATATATCTAATACATACATATTATAGATAAATTACACCCAGACGCTTAGCTAGCTTAAGCATCATATAAAAACCTTTTACACATTCTAATAGCCGATCCTTCCTGCTCAGCTATTAGGATGTGAAGTCCAACTTTCGTTTGCTTAGTTAGCTTAGAAAGCTTGTACTACTACATCAGAAAATTGAGGCAAGCGAGGTGTCAAGCCACCTAAGAAATAACACAACACTAAACAACCCACGCCCTTCTATCTTTGGCACAACCGTCTTCAACTAAGGGTGGTTACGCGTGTTATGTGCTATTTAAGTTATAGATGAAGACGTGGGCCGATGATCGATACGAATACAAAATAAGAGTATTGCCTGTGTGTCTAACGCCTTATTACCAATGACATCACCAAAACAAAAGAATAAACACATTCTTTGCATTCCAAACAAATGAATTCTTTTCAAATACAGACTATTCTCACGAGCGTAGAATTTAAACAGTTGTAAAACATGAAACATTCATTGGCAGAAAACAAAAGAGCTCTCTAAACGTTGTCATAGTGGAATGTAGGATTACCATTCATTGCATATGCATGCAGCCCGTTTGGCGGGCTCACACCTCGTGAAATAGATAGATAACAGTTCAATTATTGCTATGAACATTGATGATAGTCGCACGTTAAGGGGCAATATCGAAAATTCTGTGGGTTTTTAATCTGATTTCATTGAGGTAAAAGTCCGAAGGGTGCCCATACAGAATAGATATTATGTTAATTTATTTATTATTTATATGTTTATTTATGGACGGGCCTGTTTGAATGATTAGCAAATGTTTGTTTTTCACGCCGGAGGTCGCGGGTTCGATGCCCAACCAGGACAGATATTTGTGTGCAAGAACATTTCTGTTTGTCCTGAGTCTTGGTGTTATTATCACAAAAGAAAAATAGTAAATGTAGTAAAACATATCAGTTGTCTGGTTTCCATAGTATAAGCTCTGCTTATTTTGGGATCAGATGGACGTGTGTAAATAATGTACAAGGACATTATTATTCTTTATTGTTTTTAATGGATAAACTAATTAACTGAGTTTAAAACTTTATGGTTATTCATTGCAAATTTTCTGGGTTCGCCATATTTCTATATTTTATATACTAGCTGCGCCCCGCGGTTTTACCCGCGTTAAATTTTATAAATTACCACAGGTCCTCACCCGCAGGTCATAGCGTGATAATATGTAGCCTATATGTTGACTCGACCTCTTAGTAATACGAGTAGCCTATATGTTGCACATTTGAAGTAAATCCATGCAGTACTTTTTGAGTTTAGCCCGGACATACATACAGACAAACAGATAAACAGACAAAAATTCGAAAAACTATATTTTTGACTTATATATCCTTTAAATATAACGCCCCAAGCATCGTTTTAAAAAAATATTCAATGTACAGTTTTGACTTTTCTACGATTTTATTATATGTATATACGTAATAAAGATATACGTAAATAGTTTTTGTTCTATCTTTATAAAAATACTGTTCATCATTAAACATTTTTAAGTATTTGAATTAATGTCACACGTGTCACTTGACAATCTCTGACCCAGACTATAGAGGTACTAGCTGTGCCCCGCGGTTTGTTTTGATAATATGTAGCCTATATGTTGACCCAACCTCTTAGTAATATTCATGCAAAATTTGAAGTAAATCCATGCAGTACTTTTTGAGTTTAGCCCGGACATACATACAGACAAACAGATAAACAGACAAAAATTCGAAAAACTATATTTTTGACTTGTATATCCTTTAAATATAACGCCCCAAGCATCGTTTTAAAAAAATATTCAATGTACAGTTTTGACTTTTCTACGATTTTATTATATGTATATACGTAATAAAGATATACGTAAATAGTTTTCGTTCTATCTTTATAAAAATACTGTTCATCATTAAACATTTTTAAGTATTTGAATTAATGTCACACGTGTCACTTGACAATCTCTGACCCAGACTATAGAGGTACTAGCTGTGCCCCGCGGTTTGTTTTGATAATATGTAGCCTATATGTTGACCCAACCTCTTAGTAATATTCATGCAAAATTTGAAGTAAATCCATGCAGTACTTTTTGAGTTTATCCCGGACATACATACAGATAAACAGACATAAATTCTAAAGACTATATTTTTGGCTTCGATTTCGATTTTAGATCACGCCCCAGGTATCCTTTTAAA
The DNA here is from genome assembly GCA_951640165.1 of Pseudoips prasinana. Taxonomy (NCBI): domain Eukaryota; kingdom Metazoa; phylum Arthropoda; class Insecta; order Lepidoptera; family Nolidae; genus Pseudoips; species Pseudoips prasinana. Next base: position 31,335,009 of record OX621245.1, on the reverse strand, counting down.
AAATATTCAATGTACAGTTTTGACTTTCCTATGATTTTATTATATGTATAGATTAAAGACCATGGAGGTATAATAATAATGTCCTCCTAGCAGAATTTCGGCCACAACGGCGGCCATTCTGAATGGAGACTAGCCATCTGTCATATTATAGTGCTCAAGTGTGTGCGCAAACACAGTAGCACTCTCTGTTCCATCACTCTCATGATCCGATCGGACCATTAGCGATACGACCGGTACGAGGTCAGATACAGTACTGTAGATACAGTACAGTACTGTCAGATACGGGTACAGGACCGACGGCTTTACATGCTCTCTGATGCACGGGAGTATAACTTTGGGCTGATATTAAGATACTTTTCTTTTTACAGAAAAATCTCAAATTAACTTTTGGTCCGACTCAGGGCCTCGTTATTTGCGGTTGAACTTCGATGCTTGGTTTTTGAGTATCTTGATTGGTTCTATTTTTACGACTATTCGAGATAGACCCTTAATATTTTATAATTGAGTGGGTTTGGTTATTGGAGGATTCATTATGTATACATTGGTTAATTTGGTTTAAACTGCATTTGCATTTATATGGACAAATATTTTTTTAAACTCACCTGTGGACCTATTATAACCTATTCAGTTCACTAGTAATAAATTCAAGCCATATTATCCAAGGTTTCTATAACCGCGTATCGATCAGCCTGTAGATGCGTGACTGCCAAAGTGATTAATCTCTTAGAGTCTCCCTGCTTCGCATGGCACGTTGAGCTGTCGAACTAGCTTGGTAGTCAGCAGACAACACTCGCTAAGCCGTGACCATTTTTTATAAGGTTAGACCTACCGTGGAGTTCTCTTGGCATTATGCAGCTCCTGTGCACCCGTTTTGCGCCATGCCCCAGATAGGCTGGTTTAGTGGTTACTGACCTTGAGCGCTAAGCCAGAGATTGTAGGTTTGATGCCAGGTGAGCACAATTTTTTGGGACGTGTTACAATTCTGTCTTGGACACAAGTTTATGGTGGTAGATTTATTTTATAAGGACGACGCAGGATACAGGAAAATTACTTGAATAGATTTGCTTTAGAAGTTCAGTATTGTAACACAATATTTGGTGTGTGGACGTGATGCGTAAAAGGGAGTGCCTGGGATGTTCCATTAACTCTGGTTGGTTTGTTGAATATTACCTAAGATAACGTAAAACTAGTATCTAATCCAATTTATAAATTGCAACAGTCTGGTTAGGTCAGTGCGTTAAGTACATTTTATTTACAATATATTCATAAAACTCGGACAGGTAAGATAGGTAGGGTATTGCGTTCATTCGCTTAAAGAGCAGCCCGACTGGGGAAGTACCTCAACCTTACAGAAGACATACCTTAATAATAACATTAATAATTTTAATGTTGTGTTTCTGCGAGTTAGTAAGGTCACCAGAGCTCATTGGGGTAGGAGAAGGTTCAGTAACACTTGTTTGCTGACTCTTAAAGGCCCGCGACTCCTCTGGTGTTGCGAGCGTCCATGGGCAGCGGTGATCACTTACCATCAGGTGACTCATTTGCTCATTTGTCGCCCTCTGATATAAAAAAGATAGTTTGGAGTGGTAGCTTTCCAGTGGTTTCACTGCCATTCTGCTATCTTGGGAAGTATGCGGGTCATCTCACTAACAATATCCCAATCAAACTTATTGGTCCGGATACCTAACTCGAGATTTTATTATCTACGGTTGAAAACGCTACGTTTCAGTTAACGAAGAGGTCCAGAGGGATGGAGATGAAATATTATACAATATATAAATTCCAAAGTAGTTTATTTGTTTTCCCGCAGTGTTTGGTATTTGCCATAAATGTGGCCGCATACGACCACAAATCGTCGGCGGTTTTGGCATCGGCAGCCGACTCATAATGGCGTACTTACGAAATTGATGCTCAGCGTTTACAGTGTATTGGCACATTTTATGTTCTAGCAAATTTTCTTCGTTTTCAGCTAATATTGTAGAAATTTGAAACTTTTGAAATTCATTTTAACTAACCAGGGCCTCAACCGGCTAAGTCACCGAACATCATTATCGTGAATGGCGTTCAAATAAATAAAGGTTAAAAATGACTTAATCAATCGTTAAATCAGCTTCCTTTAGAACATGTGACGTCATTAATGGTCCGGAATCGATTGTCAACGTTGAAGCCAATTTAACGATTGATTAAGTCATTTGTAACCTTTATTTATTTGAACGCCATTTAAGAAATCGAAGTTCGGTGACTGAGCCGGTAGAGCCCCTGAACAGGACTTCCTGAGTTTGTATATATTTATATTTTTTGTTTATTGTGTTGCGAACACAATGAGCAATTTTTCGTTGCTAAATTATGATCAGTATATAAAATAATATCCTGGGACATTATTCACACACGGCCATCAGATCCCAAACTAAGCAGAGCTTCTATTATGGAAATCAGATAATTGATATATAAGAACGTGTTATGCAGCCCGCCGCAGTCGGTTCACGCAGCCCACTCGTCCGATTGACTATCAAAGACTAGGAATTAAAATGGAAAACTGATTTGTTTATAAAAAGAACTACTAGTGAAAATCTATGTACTTAGTTTTTTCAATGTATTTTTCTAAGGTCAAGGCCATGACCTCCAAGTAAAGAATAATAGGTTCTTATAGATTTTCGCTAAAAGCGACCGATATTTATCAACCCTTTATACAGTTTAACGCCACACATTTATTTATTATTATTATTGTCCCTAGATATTATTTTTTATTTTATTACTATTTTACATGCATAGACTCAAGCCTGCCCCCCAGAGGAGGAGTCTCTTGCTTCGTTTACTCTTATTATATTCTTCATACATACCTGCCTGTTAAGGGTACTTCTGACCAGGGGCTCTACCAGCTAAGTCACCGAACATCAATTTCTTAAATGGCGTTTAAATAAATACAGGTTAAAAAATACTTAATCAATCGTTAAATCGGCTTCAACGTTGACAATCAATTCCTGACCATTTACGGCATCACATGTGCTCATGGAAGCCGATTTAACGATTTATTAAGTAATTTTTTACCATTATTTATTTGAACGCCATTTAAGAAATTGATGTTCGGCGACTTAGCCGGTAGGAGCCCTGGCCTTTTTTCTATGTTTGATTTCGAATGATTCCATTTCCATTTTTGACGGGACTTTCACATAAAGATAGCTGATGTTATAAAGAATAATATAATATACCGTTAATCCATCCATTTCCCAGGGTAAAAAAAATACTTTTAGCCATAACCGCGCGTGGAAGGTAGTACAAATATTACCTTTAAACATTATCAGCAAAAAATGTTTTACATAACTCAGTTAACCAGTTTTATCTCCCTAATAAACTTTGCTTAAGTACCGCCCATTTATTCCCTTTAAAAAACGCTTCACTGATTTCGGATACATAAAAAGAACTCATAATGCTCAATTCGACATTTATAGCTTAGACCTGAATTGGTTTTCGTATTATTTAATAAATCTCAACAAACAAGTCTATAATTTTAAAGTACAGTACTTTAAAAGCTGAGCTTTGAAAAGTATACATTTATTATGTATTTTGTATGTCATTTACCTATGCCATTTCAATAATTGTGCTATGTGGCTGACGACAACGAATATTATAACCCTATCATATTACGTGAGGGTCGTAGGAATTTTCCGATAAAATATCTACCAGAGAATGGGCAGCAGCGTCTTCCTATATGCTACAACCGTCAATGGGATCTGACTGCGATTGTCATTCAGGCTGACAAGATGGTGAGGATTGAGGCTTATTCATATTCATATTATTTATTAGTAAAGTTGGTACATTAAATCGATCTTTTAACTAAGTACAGATCCTTACAACTTTAGTCAGTTTGATTGATAATTACATTATTATTATTACACAATTATTATTACAATTTTCTTAGTTATAGGAGTTACGCCATAAATTCAGTTACGCAGTAAAACGCTTTCTCTGTTAACCATGATTTCCAATTCCTTTTGAAGGTATTTAATGGCATTTCTTTTATTTCATCTGGAATTTTATTATAATATTATTATGCTTATAGAAATCATGGCAATAGGAAATGATAAATCATTTATTGTAAATAGTGAATTCGATTGTCACCACCTCATAGGCTATTTTTTAAGTACGTCTATTTCAGCATCAAACATATGGGTTTTCTAAGCGATCACTGTGAACGCTGGCAAATCCTAAGGCATTAATTGAGCGTTGCTGACCTTAGGAAAATGTGGTAGGGAGTTAATTGCTCTATCTATTTTAATCATTATAATAATAAATTTTACTTATTTCACACCAGTAATTTCTTATAGAACAAAATTCATTCACACAATTAAAGTACTAGTATTGTTAAAATAAAACTGAACGCTTACCTTTTAGAAAATATTTTTATCATCTTGATGACTAGATACAGCTTGTTATTTTTATATAAATATATATTTTTTAAATATACCAAATATATTGAACAATTGCTAATTTCAAGCCTCCGCATATAGAAATTAAAATTGAAAAAAAACATACATTCAATTTAATATAATTCAATTAAATACAATATCAATTAAATTAGATTAAAATTATTTATATAAAAACAACCAGCCGTAGTTATCAATATGATAAAAACATTAATGTTTATTAGTATGTAAGCGTTCTGTAAAAATAAATAAATAAAAGTACAATGTTTATTATTTAATTTATTGTAATAATGCGGTTATAATTTGAGTTATTGGATTAATTTAAAATTATCGTAATATTCTTAAACAACGTAAATTGTTTTTGTCGTAAACGAATAAAAAAAAACATAATGAATAAATAAAAAAAAACACACACCGCACAGCGGACGTCTCAAAACTACAGGAGTTATAACTAAAATCTCTCACCAGACTTCGGATTAAAAAACAATTTTTTCGAAACATCGAGTAGTCTTGAATACCTAGATGCTATGCTTATATATACCGATGACAGACGAACGGGTTGAGTATATAGATAGTAGTATATAGATCATTTTGGTAGAGAGCTCGACAATTTGTAAAATATAGTTTGCTCGTATTTTTATAGGTACGCCAGTAACATAACACGGGCAGTAGAGGCGTAACTGAAAAAAAAATGTGTCCTTTTAATTTATTTAAACTCCAATATTATGGAACAACGTAAATGGATACTTCCGATGTAAACATTCTAAAATTCCTATCAACTCCAAACTTCGAAAGCCCTCAATGAACTTTGACTACAAAGCTGTATATGTATTCTGCATGTATTATCGTACCTCGAATGAAGTTCCTACTCGAATCGCAGCTTAATAACAAATAGCTATTCAACTCAACTGATGATGTCTTCTCAGCCGAATTTCGGCCACGGCGGCCATTCTCTATGGAGTTTAGCCAATTGCGCAGGACATATTATAGTGCGCAAACACAGGGGCACTTTCTATTCCATCACTCTCATGATCCGATGGGACGAATAGCGACACGACCGGAAAGAGGTCAGGTACAGGACCGACGGCGTGCTCTCCGAGGCACGGGGGTGTAAACCGCCAACTTCCAGACTTCCGGCTGATACTGAGAAATTTATTTTTGCGGATAAATCCCAAAATCCCATTTTAGCCCGACCCGGGATTTGAGCCCAGGACCTCAGTTTCTGCGGTTAAACACGCCACCGCTAGACCAACGAGGCAGTCAACTAGCTAGCACGTGTATGCAGCGCTTAAGACAGTCGCCTAGCCACTTACACCCATAAGTAGTTGTTCTGAGTTCAGGTGTACTTTATGTCCGTTACTTTCTTACTTGTCGTATGGGTAGTGGTTACCCGAGTGTCAGAGTTGTTCAAGCCACCTAGTAGGCTTCTGACATGCCTTAACGACTGTTCTCTAATGACTAGAACCGGGACCGACGGCTTAACTGGCATGGAGCACGCTTAGAATTTAAACCACTTTGGTGGTCACCCATCTATGGACTGACCGTGAATCTAGTTGCTTAACGACGCCGATAGCTTACGGACTGGTGATGCAGCATCTAGCTGTGATTATGTCCGTTAATTATAATATTTTAGTACAATCAGGGACACAGGGATTCATTTCTCTAAAGTGTAAAAAAGCTACACGGATCATGTAGTAAGTGTGTGTCTCTTAAATAAATTTTATATAACAAAATAAATATCTCTATTCTTAATAAAATAAAATAAAAAAAGTTTTTATTCACGTAGACTTTAAAAAAGCGCTTGTAAATAGTCAGAACATGTCTGTAGTAATACAGTTATTATTTCTAAATTAAAATTAACAACATCAATTCATAACAATTCCAAATATAGTAGGTTCTTAAAAAATATTTTGCTGTGAACATAAATGGGTACCAAATTCAGCATTAGCTTTAGCCAAAATTGCTGTAGCACAGGTATTCTAGTTGACCCCAATGATTAACATTATTTAGAAATTATATAAGACATATAATTTCTCAACAAAAGGGTAAAAATAATATAACAAAAGTTAAACATAATTGACAATTAAGAATTTGATTCTTTAAAAAATATATTACGCGCTACGCGAGAAATAGAGGCTTACATATGGCAAGGTGGGGGATAAGTCATAAGTTTCTCTAACGACAATTACCTACCCTTATATAATTACTATAAGCTTTTATTTTATGAGTATTACTATCGGCACGTATCGTTTAAATTAACGCGGCCACTGCGTTAATTCACGTTGATTGTTAAGCCCATCGGTTCATTAAGTGTCGTAGACATACACCCAAACGAAGCTGTTTCGAGTAAAATAATATTAAAATAAAATGTTTTATTACGTAATTACATACATCCGCAGCATAATACAAATAAAACCTAACGCATATGTTAGTAAATCTAGTATATATATCCTTACTAGTAAATAAGAAGTGATGTAAAACGGAGACAACCCCATCAAAATCCGGAACCCAATATTATTTATTTAGTACAAAAACAGAATAATTGCATAGAAACAATACAAGTTACACTAAAATATAGCACTTATGTAGTAACTACCGAATTTCCAGGTATGCATGGCATTGATTGTGGTGACATTTAGTATTGAGACTCACAAACAAAAATCTGCAACTTTACATAAACGAGTACAGAAAAAATAACAATTAAATTAACCATGACTAATATTATTCAGAACAAAGTGCCTGTATGTTAAAAAAATCATCGAGAATGCTCTCACCGGTCCGTAAGTGATTGGCGAGGTCAAGCAACCAGGTTGGCGGTCAGCCCATGGATGGATGACCGCCAAATTGGTTTAATTTCTGAGCGTCTCCATGCTTTGGAGGGCACGTTAAGCTGTCGGTCCCAATTGTAGCCATTAAGCAACAGTCGTTAAGCTACGAGTATGTTAGAGGCCTAATGGGCGGCTTGAACAACTCTGACACTAGGGTAACCACTGTCCACACGATAAGTAAGTTTATTTAGATAGTTAGAAGTATATTGTATGAGTCCCTATTTAGTTCCAACATTTACATCTATCCCCATAAAACTTTCGCGTATCATTCGAGTAGGTATTGACGCGGATAACATTAACGTAAGCCCATAGTCGAATAACACCAGCTCTCCATGAGCCTAGATTGCATTCGTATAGATGACATCCCTTCTACTTCTCTTCGCTTACAAACGTATACCCATCGTTGCCCAAAATGTCCCTAAGAAACGACTCCCCCATATATCTTCACGTCAGTATCCACCCTTAGTCGAAGTTCGAACCCCAAAGTGCCTTCGGGTGCGGGTTACATAGTACGTACTACTATTTATGAGGCAACTTGCCCCAACTTTCTCTCTTGTACGGGAATAAAAACTGGAAATGTCAAATAAAATAAATACTAAGGCGTAATAATATATATTTTTAAGAATTAAAACGATTTTATCATAAAAAGAGGTTTATTAACACTTCAGAATAATTTTAATTTAGAAATTAGACTGCACGTGTGGCGCAGCGGCTAAAACAGTCACCTCGCCGCTTCGTGTCGCGGGTTCGAGTCCCGCGCCGTACAACTATTTGTGTGATCCGTAGATAGTTCTTCTGAGTCTGGATGTAATTTGTGTCCGTCTATTATATTTTTTGAAAGTACCCCGCGACACAGTGATTAGAATCCCTAATGCGAGTGTTGTCTTAAAAATAATATCTAATAACAATATTCTTATGAAAATTCACTTACAACGACGTACACAGTAAACACTGCAATAAACACTACACCTGAACTTAAGATTAATCGATACATAACCGACAGATCTTCCACATGCGTCGATGTCTGGTTCCAAAGTGAAAGCTTCAAAGTCTCAAGTGACCTAGCCATCTTGAAAATTGCTTACAATATACCTCTATATACTTAAATTTTGCATATACTACGGTCTAACCTTAAAGATCAAGTCTAAAGTTACTGCAGTAGCGAGCATATCTTGCTGGAGTCGAGATTAATTACGCTTACTCGAGATATGGTTTCTAACTGCTTTACTACCACAAGGGTTCAGCTAATGATACATATATACGTATTTGTTTAATATAAGCTTAGAAACTAAAATACATACCCATATCATCAACCATCACATTTAAAACAGGATTTAATGTGGAGCAACCGTCGTCATCGTCATGGTGATATCTCTCCATTTTGCGTACCCATATATTACGAGCAACTTCATTTCTTTCTAGTCTGCTGTATAAAGTACTGCAGTAACATGTGTTGGCAAGACACAGATTGGCAATCCTGGGGCTGGCATATCCAGAACCAGGTGACTACAAGGATCTACCTCTAAGAAGCGTACTGGATTATGTGCAGACTTCATTCAGGGCTCTAGGGATAGAATAAAACCAGTGGGGGTTAGTACAAAAGATCCTGAAAGGTCGAAGTGCTGTACACAAGTACACCCCAAACAAGATAAGTGTCCATGTTTAGTTTGTTTTAGTAATTTTTATTATATATCTATAGTACACCTACCTTTATCATCTCTGCAAAACTCAAAGGTCGACTGGCAGAGAAGGCCTTTGTACAGTTTTGTGCAATAAGTTTAAATAAAAACATCTTTATGTTGGTGTCACTCCATCTTGCTTAATACATATAATATGAGCATGTATGTTTTTAAATGAAAGAGATTAACGTTTTTGTTCATCACTACTGTTCAGAGACAAATAATTATACATAACAATTTAAAAACAGAAATCTTGAACTTAAATTGGTACTTTATGTTATATTTATATTTATATGCCATAAACTTTTTAATTTCATCACTTTTAGTACTGTTAAGAAATAAATTAATTTTGAAGTGGTAGTTACGTTCCTAGTGAAGAGCTCAGAAATGAAACCAGCTGGTACTTTAGCGTTCAAACAGCTATATGCAGACAGATTATTCACGCCTTCCATTTACCAGCCTTTTATATTTGCCTTTCGCCGTTTGTACCTTATACTATGATAGAATAATAATAATAATCTATATTTGTCCAAAAAACTTACAGAGTTTGAAATAGCTTAATATTTGGTTTGGAAATACATTTATATTTTATGTTGCAAAATCTGTACAAGAATAATACTCTACCTCTTAAACTAGGGTATACCTGTATTATAAGAGGTAGATATATATAATACTATAAGTTAACTGGTGTTGCTGTATTATGGTTCGATTTGGTGCAATAAAGTGTAATCTATCTATCTATATTATGAGCATTATAATAATAATAAAGCCTTAAATTCCGAACGATTTTACATATGTAGGTATCGTGGTATCTTAATTTTTGCAATGTTTAGATGAAAAACATTACAAAAGTAATTTGAAAGTTAAACATTCAAAAACGTGACACGAAGAATGCTGCACTTACATATGTTATAAAATCTCTCTTCATTCGGTTTGCCTTACGGCAAAGGCCTCTTCTAACTCTCTCCATTGCTTTCTGTCTGCCGTTACTCTTATCCAAAATGGTCCGAAGCCCATTTTAGGCCATCCTCTCATCTTATTACTTTACGACCTCGGCTCCTAGTGCTATGCCAAGGGTACCATACGTTCACTACTTTACTCCACTCTTCCTTCTTACAGCGGAGCAAATGATCAGTCCAGTTATGAGCATGAGGACGCCATCTTTGTATGCTGTCACTTAATAAAAGTGATGTAGCAACTACGTACTAGTATGATAACTAAAGTGACTGTGTGGAGCAACCAACTATCTTCATTGAAGTCTCTCTCCATTTTATTTAACCATATATTATGAGCATCAGCATGTCATATCTATCTAGTCTGCTGTCACTTATAAAGTGCTATTTAAAGTGTCTATGTGGGGCAAGCACAAATCTTCATTGTAATCATATATTATGAGTAGCAGAACTTCATATGTGGTTTGCTGTCATTTATAAAGTGCAGTAGTAACAAGTGTTTTGACAAAAGTGTCTGTGTGGAGCAACCACTCATCTTCATTGGAGTCTCTCTCCATTTTAGGTAATCTATATATTATGAGCATCGGGACTTCTGTTGCCAGTGATGACATACGGAACAGAGACGTGGTCGCTCAATATGGGCCTTATTAGAAGGCCCAAGGTCACCCAAAGAGCAATGGAGAGGGCTATGCTCGGAGTTTCCCTGCGGGATCGAATCAGAAATGTCGAAATCCGCAGGTGAACCAAAGTCACTGACATAGCCCGAAGAATTGCAAAACTGAAGTGGTAGTGGGCGGGGCACATAGCGCGTAGATCCGACGGCCGCTGAGGCAGAAAGGTTCTCGAGTGGCGACCACGAACCGGAAGACGCAGCGTGGACAGGCCCCCTACAAGATGGACCGATGATCTTGTGAAGGTCGCTGCAAACTGCTGGATGCGAATAGCGCAAGACCGGCAATTGTGGAGATCTTTGGGGGAGGCCTTTGTCCAACAGTGGACGTCTTTCGGCTGATATGAAGATGATGATGATGATCGGGACTTCATCTCTATCTAGTCTGCGGTCACTTATTAGGCGATGTAGTAACATGTGTGTCAACTAAAGTGTCTGTGTGGAGGAACATCCAACGTCATGTTGTCATATTGGGTAACTCATATTTTATGATCACCACTTTATATCATCATTAATCTACTATTCCTTATAAAGTTTTTTTGTAACAATTGGGTTAGCAAAATAAAACTACTCCTTAGTACGACCATAATATCCGGCAAATATGAAAATAATATTTCCCGTATTAAATTTACCCTTAGCCACGGAAATGGTTCCCATCATATTTAATAAATGGACGGTCCAATATAAAAGCTCATGTATTAGTAGCTGTCAGGAAAATAATTTTCTTTGGCACAAGATAAATACCTATACGAAGTTGTATTCTGTTTTCAGGGCCAGGGGTACATATACAGGATGTTTACCATGCAATTACGTTATTTAGAGTCATTATTACAGCACGGCAGACATAAATAGTCCTGAACAGAGCACGCATTCTAAAAGAATTTAAACGAACTTATAGGCTTGGTCGTACCGTTTTCAACCGTAGTTAGTAAAGTTTCAGTTTAAATACTGGGTCAAGTCTTCTTATTGCGATTGCAGGTGATCCCTGTAGCTTGATCCCATTAATACGTCCCTTAATTTTTCTGTATTATTTTCAGTGTCTCGGAATTAAATCTAAAATTTGAGACAAACCGTTTGTTCTATGTTTCAATCCATTTTTTTATCTATGTTCTATGTTTTTATCTATTTTAAAATTCAAAATACTATAAAAGTACTGTAATGTAAATAAACTAAATGACAACACAATTTCCACCCTAATATAGAACACAGTTGTGCCAACTTAGCGACAATCAATCTCTGATACTTATTGGCAAAATTTATATTTGTAAATGTCAAGTAAATTAGAAATGTCTGGTTGAAGCTTCACATAATCAGAAGGCTAGAGTATACTCGATAAGATAATTGCCATTCCAAATACAATGCCCACAATTAATTTTATTCTTCAATGTTACCCTATTTTTAACTCTTTTTTATTCAATTTAATTTTGGCCCATTCTTATACTTAAGATTTTGGTTTGCTGTGAAACAAAATAATTACCAAAATAATAGGACTCCCAACTCTTAAATAGCGAAGCAGGCGGAATAGGAATTATCTGAAAGTAATTTATCATAATGCGATGACGAATCATTTATTGTCGCGACATTTCGACCAGAGATACTTGTCAGCGAATATTAATTATCTTTTGAGGAAAAATGTTCTTTTAACATCATTATGCGTATTATGTCTCCGTCGTTATTCACCGAGATAGCAGGGGATTTGGGAAAAAAGTGTGACTTTATCCTCCTTAATTAAGTTTAATTTATTAATTGGCTTCAATTTTTAATGTAGGTTTCAGTTCATATTTAATGTTTAATTGCCAACACAGGAACAATTTAGAAGACTTATTGTTTGTTGGTTACACAGATCTAATTCCTGGGGACAACATAAGAGAGTGTATAGATGGAGCAGGAGTCTTACTCTCAGTATTCATTATGGTGTTATGTTAACCCAATATTAGGGATAGGCAAGTCTTACTTTAACTAGTCTGCTGTCACTTAAAAAACCCTTTACTAAGAACAGCCTTAAGCTAAGTGTGTCTCTTAAAGGCGACAAGGTTTTTTATATAACTCAGATATTACAGAGAGTACGACCATTACTCTAACTAGGCTGCTCTCACTTATAAAACACTTTAGGAAAGTCTATTATGAGCTGGAACGTCTTCTACTAAAAACTTGGCTCTTTTTTATATAACTCCGATATTACAGACAGTACGAGAATTAATTTAACTAATCTGCTGTCGTTTACAAAATACATTAGTAAAAAGCGCGTTAAGCTAAGTCTCTATTATGGGCGACAACGTCTTCTACTATTATTTCAAACAGTACGAGTATTTCTCTAACTGCTGGGTGGACAACAACACAATAGTTTGTAGTAAGGATTAAATTCTACTAAAAACAGTCAATTTAATCCTTACTACAAATGTAAGTAAAAAAAAGTTTGTAGTAAGGATTAAAATCACTATTTTTAGTCACTGAGGTCGAACGCCTTGATGTGCATTGAATCTATAGATGAGTAACAACGTAAGTGGTTTTACTTCTAAGCGTTTCCGTACCTTAGAGGGCACGTTAAGATCTCGGTACCGGTTGCAGTTGTTGGTATCCTACTGGACAGCTTAAACAACTCACAAGGATTAAATTCTACTAAAAACAATCCTTACTACAAATGTAAGTAAAAAAAAGTTTGTAGTAAGGATTAAAATCACTATTTTTAGTCACTGAGGTCGAACGCCTTGATGTGCATTGAATCTATAGATGAGTAACAACGTAAGTGGTTTTACTTCTAAGCGTTTCCGTACCTTAGAGGGCACGTTAAGATCTCGGTACCGGTTGCAGTTGTTGGTATCCTACTGGACAGCTTAAACAACTCACATGCCACAAGAAATAGAATCTGCCAAGATATAATAAAGGAAGTTAACTTTCACATAATTTGAAACTTTTGATATCCGATACTTCAGAAGCTTTATTACCAAAGAGTCCCACACTTTCCCAGCCCTTAATCAAGTTAAAATATTACATAGTATCAACTTACTTACGGAAAGGAAATTCGATAAAGATTGAGTGAAAACAAAGAAAATATTTACTTGGCCTAGTTTATGTAACGGTTCGAAAAACAAAGATGGACTACAGAGCGAGTTTTATTTTGTTTTTGAAATGAAATACAAATACCTTTCCCAACAATTTGAAAACAGGGCTAGTACAGCATAACAGTAGCCAGGAACATTAATCAAAACGCCAATATTATTATATTTTTGGACTCACGCACCGAGTGAACATGCAAAGGCCAGCACATCAAGCTACCCCAATCTGTCAAATTTCCCCAATTGAAAGTGAACCTTACGCTTTTGTGATAAAGTTGAAAAACTATAAAAGAAATTTGATAGATTGGGGTAGCTGGATGTGCTGGTGTCTGTACCTTTATTTAGCGTAATTTCGACATAAATCCTGTAATGCACAATTAAGTTTGTTTACGAAGGCTTTTTAATGATCACAGAGAAAGGATATAACTTTTTCGGCTTGTCATACAAAATGCGCCCGCATATATTATATCATCGGTTTCGTTCGACCCGCTAATGTATCCTATACCATTTGTACAGCCAGCACATCCAGCTACCCCAATCTGTCAAATTTCTTTTATAGATTTTCAACTTTATCACAAAAGCATAAGGTTCACTTGGGGAATTTTGACAGATTGATTGGCCCGTCAATTCGCAATGTATACATGTATGTCTCTCACATGTATGTCTCTCTCTGGATGTCGTTTGTATCTGTCAATTATATGTATAATTATATAATTAAAGTACCCCGTGACACAGAGTAATCAACATCCATAGTGTAATAGTAATAATTTAGTGTAATAATTTCGAAAATACAGTTTTAGATTCTTTATTTTCTCATAAGGATTTTACATTCTATTTTACTGTAAATATAATATTTACATAATATAGGCGCCAAGCGTGTCTACATACCTATCGACTACAAGATACAAAACAAATGAACACCCACACAAATTTAAAAATAACACAGTACACCAAGTCCATTCATTCTTACCTACTAGATTATAATGGTTGCGGTGAATAGATGTAGCCGATATGGTGGTGGGTAGATGAAAATAATATATAAATACCCTAAATATGGTTACTGTCATGATATTTTTTTTCATATTCAGACTGCACGTGTGTCGCAGCGGCTAAGACAGTCACCTCGCCTCTTTTTGCCGCTGGTTTGAGTCGCGCGCCAGACAACTATTTGTGTGACCCATAATTCTGAGTCTCGATGTAATTTGCGTCCGTCACTTATATGTTTGTAAAGTACCCCGCGCCACAGGGGTAAGATTCCCTAGTAGGGGCGTTATCTTTTTTGAAAAAAGAAAAAACAATATTTAGTACGCAACTTAATACAAGCTAGCTAAATATCACTACCATTATAAAATAAAGTGTATAAATGTTTTAACATTCCGTGTACCTAAATATCTGTAATAAGTAACTAGAAATAATGACTGTATTACTACAAACATGTTCTGACTATTTACAAGTGCTTTGTTAAAGTCTACGTGAATAAAAACCGTTTTTATTCTATTTTATTTTAATAGCAAAATACTAATTAACTGTAACAAAACTTCACTTTATTTAGATTGAGTTTATAACGTAAACAGCATTTTCAGTGTACTGACCTTACTTGGTACAGATGCCAGCACATCAAGCTACCCCAATCTGTCGAATTTCCCCAATTGAAAGTGAACCTTATGCTTATGTGATACAGTTGAAAATCTATAAAAGAAATTTGACAGGTTGGAGTAGCTGGATGTGCTGGCGTCTGTACCTAAATGTTGTCGTAATTCCATTCTCACCTACTTAGCCTTCGCAAATTGGGACGGCATTACGTAAGAGTTCCCTGTATAAAGGTCGAAACATTCTCCCTACTAATTATTTCAAAATTTTTGACCTGGGAGAGAGAGACAAGTGTAAAGTGAATCTAAGGCCGCCTATAAAACCTTAATTGAATTCGATTTATACGTGTTTCTGTATCGAATTTCAACTGAGACCTTGATTCTGATTAATTGTTTAGAATAGAATGCTCTTTATTGTAAACTGTCAAACAGGATAAATAAATTGGACAAAAATAATACAATCTTTTACAATGTTTCTATCGCAATAAGCGACTTCTTCCCTACACCCACCCCTTTGGAAGGATAGAATAATAATATCTGGGAACAATGTCACACAGATCATCCTAGCCCCAAACTAAGCAAAGCTTGTACTATGGGTACCAGGCGACGATATACATACTTATATAGATAGATAAATACATATATACATAGAAAACATCCATGACTCAGAAACAAATATTCGTGCTCATCACACAAACATTTGCACTTACCGGGATTCGAAACCAGGACCACCAGCTTCGTAGGCAGGAGCACTACCAACTAGGCTACGGTGACCGTCAAATATATCAAGGATAGAAGCTGTAATTATTAAAAAAAATAGGTATACTTTTTTTACCACTTCTTCATTTGTTACACACAAATGAAGAAGTGGTAAAAAAAGTTCATGTTTTGATAGATAAAATACATAGCCTTAAAAATAGTTTTATAACTAGCCACGAGTCGTTACTTGTTACACACATTAGGTATTGTTGAAATTAAAGAACCACTACGTCTTCCGGTTTGTGGTCGACATTCATAAAACTTGGTGCCACAGCGACCGTTGGTTCTACGCCACTTGTACTCCGCTCTCTGCCACTTCAGTTTGCCAATTATTCATCACCGATAATAGTAATAATAATAGACGCCTAGGAGACACGACTGGAAAGAGGTCAGGTACAGGACCGACGGCTTTACGTGCTCTCCGAGGCAAGGGGGTATAATACGGCCAACTAGCAGAATTCGGGCTGATGCTGAGAAATTTTTCTTTTTACAGAAAAGTCCCAAAATCACTTAATGGCCCGACCCGCGATTTGAACCCAGGACCTCGCTCTCTGAGGGTGAACACGCTACCGCTAGACCATCGACGCAGTCAAGTAATAATAATAGCAATGGAAACAAGATTACTGATATATTTCATATACTCCCGACTTATATGGATGATTATACCCAGACTCAGGACAAACAGACATGATCATGCACACAAATATCTGTTCTAGATGGGAATTGAACCCACGACCTGCAGCGTAAAAGGCAAGCATTTAATTTTCACCAACCACGCCAATCAGACTGTCAACCTATTATCTTATATGAGTCGATGGAGGCTGATTGATGCCTTTGTGGAGATCCTTGGAGGCCTTTACCCAGTCGTGGACGTCTTTAGCTGACATGATAATGATTTAATAAAGAACAGACTTAGGAGTCAATGTGACATTTAATTAACAACATCTGACATAAAGTACATTTGTGCCGTAATTAAAATAGAAGCATTCATAGAAAAAAGGAAAGCAAAGACTGATTAGTACTAAAATGGGACAAAAGGATCATTTACCGTCTAGGAAAGGCTTGGGATTTTTTAAACTGCGTGTTAGTTTATTGGAATTAATGACTTTCAAAGACGTATACGAGTATCACCGACCATCATATCGAACAGCAGTAAAATTATATAAAAGGGCTGTCAAAAAGGCAGTAAGAGACCGATGTGATCTAGATGCGGCACTGCAAAATAATTTAATAGCTTAAAGGAACGTCACTCATACAATTGGGAGTTTACCGGCTTTAACATTACAACATAGTCCACTGCGTTCTAGTTTAGATTATCATTTTACTCAATTAAAATAAAACTTAATGAAACTCAGTGGAAACCTA
This sequence comes from Pseudoips prasinana, assembly GCA_951640165.1. Taxonomy (NCBI): domain Eukaryota; kingdom Metazoa; phylum Arthropoda; class Insecta; order Lepidoptera; family Nolidae; genus Pseudoips; species Pseudoips prasinana. Next base: position 31,317,686 of record OX621245.1, on the reverse strand, counting down.
GTCAGATGGTCATCATAGTAGACAGAAGGACACTACTGCTTGATTTCTGGTAGATATTCCCTCAGGTTGACTTCTAGTAGTAATTAGTATTTATAAGAACATATACCTTTTAATCAAAATGTCCACGTGATGATAACACAAAATATGTAACAAGAGTTTGGGGCGTGCACAAAGACGCTATTACATGTGCATAAAGACAAACAATTTGTGTATAACTTTTCAAGGTAATCCATGTGATAAAATTTCAATTTTCACCAATGCATGCCAGATCATGCAATGTGTGAAATCGGAAAGATAGTATTGTCGGTATTGAAGATACGTATGCACAGTTCTCTGAATCATAAGTATCTACTGAACCGCAATACCTAATATGCATTAGGATCGTAAAAATAACCACCCCCTAAATAATTACATTAATCCATAGAAAAATTAGTTTTTTTATTATTATTACATGGGATTACCTCTGAAGCCTCCGTAGCTTAGTTATTTAAATAGTCATCATCACTATAACATCTGGACAAGTTCACTGCTGGACAAAAGCCTCCCCATAGAATCATCTTGGAGGGGATATGCTATAATCGCCACACTAAGCAGACGGGTTGGCGATCGCTGTATGATGGTCATAGTACACAGAGACGCTGCTGCCCGTCCTCTGGTAGATACACCCTCGGTTGGGCTTCTACGCTCCCCACGGGATGAGATGGCGTGATGATATTCTGATATTCATCGCCGTCATCACACCGCAAATTAAATTTGTTATTTTTAGAATTAAACCTTCTATTTTGATTAGTATTTATCGCTGTAATAGAATGTATCGTGAGTAAAACTTAGTACTTGTTGACTTGCTTAGTGAAATGCTTATAGGCACTTTCAAGTTCCAACTCCATTAATAACAACTTGTTCGGAACAAGCCGGTCGGCAAGCTAACCTGGAACACTTTAAGGAAACATTAATCAAGACCCAATTCTGGTGGACATTTTGATTCTGTTGAGAAATTATTTTGAAATATAACAGAAGTACACCTATTGTAGTATTTCAAAATAATTTTATTATTTGGTATAATGTTAATTGCTAATGATATCTCAGGTAATTACTGACGGTAAGCCAGCTGGTTTGATTTCTTCGCTAAGTATAAAGCATCGAAAATGGCTAACTCTAACGTCCATTTTTAAAAAAATGACGTGTGGTCTGGTTGGTCTATTGCCGTCCTCATTTTAAATTTAGTTTCAACATAAATTTATTTTCTTTTTTATAAGTAGTCAGCAAACAAACATTGGTCTACCCATCACAAACAACGCAACACTCTGCAAAAGGATCAGAAGTGGGATACAGTATTTAAAATACGAGTATCAGTATAAGTGGGGTAACAAAGAATAAGAGTAAAACCGGCCAAGTGCGAATCGGGCTCGCGCACGAAGGGTTCCGTACCATTATCTATAAAACGATCAAAAAATTCACATTCGTTGTATGGGAGCCCCCTTAAATATTTTTTTAATTTAAGTTTTAGTATTTATTGTTATAGCGGTAACAGAAATACATCATCTGTGAAAATTTCAACTGTCTAACTATCATGGTTCATGAGATACAGCCTGGTGACAGACAGACGGCGAAGTCTTAGTAATAGGGGCCCGTTTTACCCTTTGAGTACGGCACCCTAAAAACCAACTCTCTTATGCATGCATGGACGTCAATAACTGGTTTACGCCGATAATATTGCCTCTTAACGCAGGTTATTAAGCTTGTGGTTTTATTTATATACTTGTAAGGAACTCTTGAATGAATGAAAGAAGATTGACAAAAGAAGTATACCTGGCCTGTGTGAATGGGACAACCAGAAGGGGAAGACCACGTCGAACATTTTCTGACCAAATTGGAGATGTTCTCAAGAAAGGGCAGGTCAGAAGTACCCTAAACCGGCGAGCATGTATGAAGAATATAATGACAGTAATCGAGGCAAAAGAAGTATGCAAAGATCGTGACAAATGGAAATCCGTTGTCTCTGCCTACCCCTCTGGGAAACAGGCGTGAGTCTATGTATGTATGTAGGAACTCTTTTGATATGAAACTTATTTAATATTTTTTCTTTTTCTGTGTCATTTAAGGAAAGAGAAAATAAAGGACTGCACGTGTGGTGCAGCGATTAAGACAGTCGCCTCGCAACTTCGTATCCCGGGAGCGATTACCGCGCAGGACAACTATTTGTGTGGCCCATTAATAGTTGTCCTTTGTGTCCGTCAATTATGTGTTTGTAAAGTACCCCACGACACAGGGATTAATTTACCTAGTGCGGGTATTTTATATATAAATTAAAAAAAGAAGTTGTTTTCGCACCATTCTTTCAAGAGCCTTTATTTTTCCATTATTTCGTTTAGATAAGATCTTTATTCGCTTAAGATATGATTACATATGGCGGTAGATATACATAGTATTAGTTCCCGACAAATCTACCCTTAGAGGGTATCTACCCTATCATATCTACCCTTTAATTACATTTTTTTAAAGGACAACGTCCGCATTAGGGAAATTAATCCCTGTGTCGCGGGGTACTTTACATACATATAATAGACGGACACAAATTACATCCACACTCAGAACAACTATTTATGAGTCACACAAATAGTTGTTCAGCGCGGGACTCGAACCCGCGACACGAAGCGGTGAGGCGACTGTCGTAGCCGCTGCGCCACACGTGCAGTCAGCTCTATTTACAGTCAGCATTATTTACTAGTCTTTTCCATAATAGGTATTACATTTTAAGTTTATTAAAAATTTAATTAAATAAATGGTTGAGACTAAGAGTCAATCTGATCGGGAGGAAAAAGGAAATAATAGGTCTTTACCTATGAAATTGCCGTTTTGTATGAAAAAATTTAAACGAATTTTTTTCATGATTTTTTTTATTTGTATTAATCGAAGTAATCACCCATGCAATCAATGCATCTTTGCCATCGCAGTGGCAGTTTATTGATGCCCTTCTTAAAGAAATCAGCTGGACGGGAGGCAACAAATTCTTCAAAGGCATTTTGTACTGCCTCTCGGGTATTGAATTTTTTTCCCGCCAAGAAGTTATCCAAATTCTGGAAAAAGTAGTAGTCTGTAGGCGCAAGGTCTGGTGAGTAGGGCGGATGACGGAGAGCTTCCAACCCCAGTTCTTGCAACTTGGAGACCGTCTGCTGTGCAGTATGAGGTCGCGCGTTGTCGTGCAGGAGCAGCGGAGACGAGCGATTGACCAATGCTGGTTGGAGATGCGCCAGCTTCTCCATCATTGTGCTCAGTTCTTCACAGTACACATCTGCAGTAATGCTCACCCCGTTTGGTAAGAAGCTGTGATGAATCACACCGGCGCTAGACCACCAAACAGTGACCATCACTTTTCTAGGGGTAAGTTTTCGTTTAGGGCATTGTTTAGGTGCTGAACCAGGATCCAACCAACTTGCTGAGCGCTTGCGGTTATCAAACAGAATCCATTTTTCATCGCAGGTAACAATGCGGTTCAAAATTCCTTCATTTGTGTGTCTGTTGAGCAGTGCAAGGCACGTCTCGACGCGTACTTCGCGCTGGCGATCATTGAGTTCGTGGGGCACCCATTTGTCAAGCTTTTTTACCTTGCCAATTTGACGCAAATGGACCAATATTGTTTTGACGCTAACGTCGAAAGCTGCTGCTAATTCAGCCGTAGATTGTGTATCATCAGCTTCCACAACCGCCTTTAATTCGTCATTGTCGACCAAAGTCTTCGGACGACCGCGAGGTTCATTTTTCAGGTCGAAATTTCCAGAACGGAAGCGAGCAAACCAATAACAGGTGGCGCGTTGGTTTGTAGTGTTAGCTCCGTAAACGTCGTTGATGTTGCGTGCCGCTTGTGCCGCGTTGCTGCCACGACGGTACTCATATTCCATAATTACTCGAATTTTTAACGTATCCATGATGACGAAAAAGATTGAAATGCGATGAAAATGTAACACTAATCAATAAAGAAATGACTACTTTTGGAAAAAAGAATCCATGTTTTTAAAATAAAATTAATTTGAAATTAGAATTCTTAGCCAAACAAAAATTATTTTGATTTGAAATGGCCAGTACTGCAGAACGGCAATTTCATAGGTAAAGACCTAATATTAACAGCAGTGACAACAATACTAGTCTATCTATAGTCAGCGCACAGATGCTTGCCGAAAACTTAAGAACAACATTTCTCTTAAAAATTCAAATGTTCTCGTATAATTGTACCTATTATATAATTTAATTATATTTCTACGTTTCATATTGAACCTCCTACGCTATAATTAAAATAAATGTTTACTTATATTTCGTTATTTGTTTTGTTTTTTGTAAAACAAATATATTTTGTTAATCTTGTTTTCTATCAGCGGCCTCGCCTTCGAGGATTACGTTTTATATTGGGGAGACAATATTTTATCCTTATCAACTGTACTGCAACAAGCTGCACTGTAACAAGTGTGTGCGTAAACACAGGGGCACTCTCTATTCTATCACTCTCATGATCCGATGGGATGACTAGCAATACGACCGGACAGAGGTCAGGTACAGGATCGATGACTTTATGAGCTCTCTGAGGCACGAAAGTATGATAGCGCCAATTCTCAGACTTCGGGCTGATACTGAGGTATTTTTATCAACAAAATCTCATAATCACTTATTAGCACCTGTCGGGATTGGAATCCAGGATCTCCTTATCGGCGGTTGAACACGCAACTCTAGACCAAAGAGGCCTTCAAGTCATTAAGAAGTTAAACAGACTACTTAGAGGCAAAACGACGCTGTGACGGTCTGGCGCAACAGGGTTATACCACAAGTTTATAGAGACGTGGTGCCACGTCGCATTGCATTGCACCACAAACAAAACGCGTCTACATGAACGCTCTCATACATAGCCAGATGTTACAGTTGACTGCGCAATATAACATTCCATGTCGGACAACGCGCTACCATAAATGAACCCATACACTATTAGTTTATAGAGACGTGGTGCCACGTCGCGTTGCGTTGCACCACAAACAAACGCTTCTACAAGAACGCTCTCATACATAGCCAGATGTTACAGTTGATTGCGCAATACAACGTTCCACGTCGAACAACGCGCTACCATAAATGAACCCATACACTATAAGATTATAAAGACGTGGTGTCATGTCGCGTTGCGTTGCACCACAAACAAAACACTTCTACAAGAACGCTCTCATACATAGTCATATACTATTAGTTTATAGAGACGTGGTGCCACGTCACGTTGCGTTGCACCACAAACAAAACGCTTCTACAAGAACGCTCTCATACATAACTAGATGGTACAGTTGATTGCGCAATATAACGTACCACGTCGAACAACGCACTACCATAAATGAACCCATACACTATTAGTTTATAGAGACGTGGTGCCACGTCGCATTGCGTTGCACCACAAACAGAACGCTTCTACATGAACGCTCTTATACATAGCTAAATGTTACAGTTGATTGCGCAATACAACGTTCCACGTCGAACAACGCGCTACCATAAATGAACCCATACACTATTAGTTGATAGTCACGTGGGGCCACGTCGCGTTGCGTTGCACCACATATAAAACGCTTCTACAAGAACGCTCTCATACATAGCCAGATGTTACAGGTGATAGCGCAATACAACGTTCCACGTTACATTTTAGTACAAAACCCTAAAATGTATTGAATAGTGCAGTGCAATAATGCACTAAATTCTTCAATTCAATGTAAATAAACAAACATTGTATTTGTATTGTTTCAGCTGGCGTGGTTGGTAAATGGTTGCCTTTCACGTCGCAGGTCGTGGGTTCGATTCCCACCCAGGACAGATACATATTTGTGTGCGTGAACATGGCTGTTTGTCCTAAGTGTGGGTGCAATTATATCTAGATAAGTATGTATTTACAAACTAAAAGTGTTATATGTCATATATCAGTTATCTGGTTTCCTTAGTACAAGCTCTGCTTAGTTTGGGATCAGATGGCCGTGTGTGCCTTATGTCCCAGGATATAATGATTATTTAACTAAAGCTAAACATAGTGATTACTAAAATGAAAATAGTTGATTAATGAAGATTGAAATTTACGCGAACAAGGATATCGGAAAGTTTGTTTTTGTTTATCAAACAAATAACCCCGGACCGGGCCTATCGAAAGCAGATTATTTACAAACTATAACGAAGTTCCGGACCTTATGCCACGTCAAGCTTATCAAAATGTTACTTAAAACTGGATAGATGTACCGGATGAAACGTAATTAAGGTCTATGGCAAACCTCTTAACCCTTGTGTCCTAAAGCTTGCAGTTTCGATTGCAGCAACTCACAAATCTTAATCTCAAAGTGTTAAATACAAAATATTTTTGGTGTCTGTTTGTTAAGCCATATTGTCAGTCTCGCCATCTTAGTAAAAATGGTTAAATGACTTTGCACTATGCCGGTAATTCATTGTTATACTGCATAACATCTTGTGCAGGTGTCGCTGATACCCAATTGATTGAGCTAGAAAGGGCCTACCGACCAATTCTAAAGGTTTCTCAACCACAGTTCTTATACAAAAAATATCTTATATTTATATCTTTATACTAAAACTTGTTCTAAAAAGCATTCGAAATTATTATTCAAGAATATATATATATATATATTATTTATAAAGGACAAACGTCGTAAAGGCATTGTATGTAACACATTTTTTCTGCTTTTTCACCCTATTTCTCTACACTAAACTCAACAATTCTTTCTACTTACCATTTAACAAGAAAAACTGTAAATTAAACGAAAGGATATGGTAAAATCCTTATGCTATGTTTCTGAATCTTCTAATATTCCCGTAATATAAAATGTTATCGCTATATCTGCCCTACACTATATACGCCCACACAAAAATCTTTCTCACTTTGTTTGTTATACGAACAATCATTCACTCTATCATAATACTTGCAAAATATTTAATATAACGAAAGAGTACTCTTTTGTTAGTTTAGTTATATACTTTGCTAGAACACAGATTCTTTCGAATTTACATTAGGCACCAGTCTGTCAAAAAATATGTTGTTAGGTGACCCGCTGAGCACGCTTTGTATGTGGTTCATTGTTCAAATACATATATAAATGTAATTATTATAACGTTTGTACATAGGCGAGCATAACTCCATCAATCTAGGAAACCTCCCTGAACTGAACGTCTCCACTACCTTTACATTAGATTTATATTTGGTCTTCACAAATCAATAATTACGATTCATCATAATTATTATATAAAGCTTTACGGTTTGCCACCTACGTCGGAATGTCGTATAAGTTGCCTTTGTATTTAATTTATGTTTTGACCCCGTTTTCCTTTATAATACTCATTCGCGATTCCTAATAACATCAAATAACTTTAAATTCCATAGCACCACTACAGTCATGGATAAGTTTGTTGTTAGATTATGGCCCGATTTTCCAATTTCTATAAGACGTTCCTAGACTCTCCCACTTTCAGTAAACTTGTTAAGGATCTCGACCTACGTTTGTTTTTTCATTCATCCGAATTTTATATTAATTTATTTATTGTATTATCTTTATAATACAATATTTATTTATGCACAAATTAATATTATTATATTTTTTTAAGGTGTCTTAAACTTAACATATTATTTATATTTAACTAAGAGTAAGTAACCATTAAATAGCTACTTACTAGTACTAATATACATATCATACTCTAAATTATCATCATCAGCCTGATATGTCCACTGCTGGACATACTATTAGCCTCCCCAAAGCTTTCTATAACGTTACCATTTGGAGGAGTTTGTCGTATCACTACACTAGGCATGCGATTTGGCGGCCGCAGTTAGGTGGTAGCATTCCCTAAGTTCATATTTATTTTTTCAAGCTGTCGGGATCTTAACATACTTATATCAAACTAGGTATTCATTAAATATCAAGATACTAATATATCATACTCTAAATAAATAAAAGTAAAAACCTACCAACGTAAAAAAAGTCCACGATACTGACCTATTCATCTTCTCGTTCCCGTACACCAGCCACACTACAAGAATGCAATATGTTCATAAAAATATCTATTGAAGAACTGTCTAATGATGTCTGGTGCCTATCTCCAATTAAGATGTTTGTAGAGTACTACCGAAAGCCTTGAATAACCCTCTCCGTCCGCTTGGCCCAATTTGATTTAGGTCGGTGCAACGTGTCCGTTTCCTCCATTCATCTTTATCAATCTTGATTTTAGTGTCCACTACGTTTTTACTCGTTTTAAGGCGCCGGTTTTTACAAAGAAGGCCAAGCCAAATCTTATTACTATACGTCCGTTAATTGTCTGTCAACTGTAAGAAAATTGCCCATGTTTTGGACCGTAGCATTAAGATTGACGGTTTATATTTTCATATAACAAATAAAATGTCGGTAAAATGGCAAAACGACACGATTGTAGTTCGAAACCCAGTGCCTTTACAGTACAGTTTTTGGTGGCTTAGTATCATTTCGAGAGTGTTCTAGTTCATACTAAAACAAAAGAATAAGAATAAATAATATCTGATGAAAGATACATACCTAATTCAGAATGCAAGACTTTACATTAGAATGGTTCTAGAATTAAAAGAAAGAGATTAAGCATATTTCCGGATAGAAAAGAAATATATAGGTCAAAAGAAGGAAAAAGGTATGCCAATATTGGTAAAAGTTTTAGAAGTAAAAAGAATGACTTTGAGATTGTTTAAAATTTGAAACAATTTAGAGATATATAAGCAGTATATCGAAACAGAACGGAGAGTTTTAATTCAAATGAAATTGAAGGTGAATCAAGGGTAAGAAGTAAAACTGAGAAAGTGCAAGTCATCAGTGAAAGTAAATAGTGCCGCAGTGTGTAAAGTGATCGTCGGGACTTTCGCACAGTGCTCGTCGAGGAGACTCAGTGAGAGCGCCACGTGTAAACTCTCACGCAGTTCTTGTCACCGAGACTCTAAGTACGTGTGTGCTCCGTGGTCTTAGTGTTGCCCAACTGTCTCAGTCGTCGCCAATGAAGGTTGCAAGCAGTAGTTTTCTTTCCAATCCCCTGACCCAATACAACTACAATATTACTTTTAGGCCCGACCCGAGACCGAGATTCTTCCCGAGGGAGTACCTAACAGGCAACAGTGTCTCTCTGCCGTCTGCCATGTAGCATAAAATATAAATATAGCATAAAAATAAACACAACACAACTCGATCATGGAGATATTTTGGGGAGGCCTTTGTCCACTAGTGGTATGATATGAAGCTCTTAAATATATAACATACAGAAAACTGCTAAACAACATTGTTTGAACGATTTAGATTGAACGTTTGCCCAACTAAAATATGGGAAAGTGAAAGATCTATTTAATAGATTGTTTTTTTATACATGACGTTTACGGGTTAGTATTTTTAACTAAGAGTATAGCGTTTTTTATTTCTGTAGTAATTCACATTAGTAAATTTACACCCACCACTGGCCACTATATTTAATATATTTTTGATTCTACTTAGAAGCGCTCAAGCCCTTATTATTTTTATTAATAGATGCATGGTCTGTCTACAAATGTGTAATTAAATTTTGAGTGTGTCCGTGCTTTGTATTCCTAACTTTACCTCTCCATTTCCAAGTACGTCCAATTTTTCTAACCAACTTCACAAAAAGAGGAGATTCTCAATCGAATGTGTGATCTTTTTGTATATATAAGGTGTTACAAAAATATCTGCCACGGCTTTAATGGGAGGTAGTATTGTGTTTATAGATTACAATAGTGAAGAGCTTTCGTACCCCGAAACAGTTATTTCAATTTGAGAAGATAAAGTAGTTAAATAAACATCGACTCTACTGCGCATAAAACCGTTCACAAATTACGCGCAATGTATCGCTTCGTCAATAAAACAACTGCTCTCTCTTCTACTACTACTGCTTCTCTTCGGTGAATGAAAACTGAAATCACAATCTGTAATAATACGCAGGCACAAGTGTTTTAAAAGTGAATTTACTTACCAGCTACTGCATTCTTCCAAAAAACTTACGTAAATAAGATGATAAACTTCCCATCACACTTATAACAGGCTTTGGACTGTCAAGTTAGTGTAAGAATCGCATTTTATTTCTTATTATTATTAAACAATAGGTAAGTACAATTTAGATTAATATCAAATAACGATGAATTATAGTAACTTGGCGTGTTTAAAAGTTAATCATCTTATTTACAACAATTGCACCATATTCACAGTTATTTACACACTCCCTACCTACTTATCTACAAAACTGTTGCACAAGTCCACCTTCGCGTTGTACACAAATGAAGGCACGCTTACGTACATGTCTCTTAACTTTATTTAATGTGTCCGTTTCACTTTTCACGCTAGTAGTAGTAGGCGTGGCTCACTTCGAACACTCGAGCAGCATCTCTGGTGCTCGCAAGAGGATGATGTCGGAAGAAGTCCAACACTTCCTCTTCGAGTTCGGCAGAATATGGAGGCCTGCCTGCGTCAGCCGGAGGTGGGTCAAAACGGCCGTGTTCTCTAAACCTGTACACGGCATCCAGAAGGGTATGATGACTCACTCGCACACCAAACCTCTGCTGGTATAAGTTCACTGCATGCGCAGTTACAGAGTTACACTCGCGGTAGCACAATACCATTTCATGGCGTTCTTGATTAGAATACCGTGGTCTGGAAGGCATTTTTATTAAAGGCGCGCGAAATTCCGGTTATTGACTGCTCGGGCGGGGGGCGAGGTGCGACTGGCGAACGCCGCGCCGCCGCGCCGCGCCGCGCGCGCCGGGCGGTTCGGTAGCGCGTGCGACGAGCGGGGTAACCTGCGCGGGGGGCTGCGCAGTGAGAACAAAGTGGCCCGCGCGCAGCGGCATCGTTTAGCGGCAACAACTTATGAATGAAGTCTACAGAGTGGGTTTATGCATTATGAAATCAATTCAAATTTATACGTACAATTTTTTGTATGAAAAAAAATATGTCATATTATCAATAATTTAACTTTACTATTGTAATCTATAAACACAATACTGTCTCCCATTGCAGCCGTGGCAGATATTTTGGTTACACCTTATATATTATTACTATAACGTAAATAAGGCTCAATATTTTAGTAGCAATGATTCACAGTTAGAAGAAACAACTCTAACAAATTACTTACTTTTAAATTATAATGGAGTTAATAAATGAATAAAGTGAAACTTAAGTTTCTTCAGTAAACTCGACTGAAAAAACTGAATGTTTATTTCCGAATTTTCTTACTATTTATGTGATAAATTTAGACTAAGGAATGTATTCTACAGAGTCATTCTGAAGTAACCATTGTGTAGTCTACAAATTATTGTTGGATACAACATTTGAACTTAGCTGTTATTTTCTTTCTTTACTATTTTTCTCAATACATCAACATAGCTACTCTCCAACTCCAAGCTATAAAACTCAATCTAATTTGGTTCAATACTGGTTACGTGAGCACAATACAAACGACGGCTTTGTCTGACTTTAAAAAAAGTTAATTAACGAACTTACGCTCTTTTACTTTTGGTGATCTACAATTAGAGAATGAAAAACAGGTGCATTTAAGTTTCAAAGATCGTTTCAAAATGTATAGGTTGAGAAATATTTAAGCTCAGTAAAATTCAATAAATAAACAGTAGTTGTACAGTCAGTTTTCGGAAAAATGTATTAAAACATAACACGTTTTTTTATAAACCATATCAATATATAAAAAAAAAACTGTAGTTAAATCATTAAGATTTATGTGAGTTTGAATCACACTATGAGATGGACTCATAGTGTGATTCAAACTCACATAAATCTTAATGATTTATGTGAGTTTGCACCATGTATCAGTCGAATATATAATTCAATAAAAATCGTTTGCAGTCGTTTTACGATGGCCTTAATGAAAATTATTATAAGTATAAAAATAAAAATATATAAAAGTAAGGCTCAAAAGAATAGTCACGTGTAATTGCGGTTTAATTTATAACTACATTAATTATAATTTGGTATCATGAAACAGACTCATACGATTTCAATAAAATTATTTTTAACCGACTTCAAAAGGAGGAGGTTCTCAAGTTCACCAGTATTTTTTTTTTATATAAAATCTACACGTTTAGGAACATAATAAATTATTGTGCTATGTAAATGTATCAAGATACTGTATTTACAATTAATTTCTAATCTTTTTTAACTATTATGAAAATGAAGAGTGTAAATAAAAAAAAAATGAAATGAAAAACATTTAATTCAGCACAACACACAAGAAAATGAGGAGTGCACATATACAACACACAGCATTGTGTAGAACAATAGCTACGTGTTGCAACACACTCGTGATATTTTATTGAAGTTAGTTTACTTTTTTTACTACGGAATCCCAAATACAAATAAAAAGGTTTCTATAGACGTGCGTACGCTGTCACAGCTTTGATTTACATGGTGTTGCAAGCTATGTGCTGATTCCCTGATTTAGTAGTTTTAAATAGAGAGTCTTCGGAAATATTAAACGACCTCAGATCCCATGACAAATTTAATCACAATTAATTTAAGATGAAAACGTTAACGCGGATAGAAATCCTTGGTCATTACTATCGCAGAAACGTACCAAGCACAAAGGACATTGTGCTAAAGTGTTAACAATCTGTTTCACTCGGAGCGAGTTCATAATTAATTTTACAATATTTCACCGAGTAACGCGCTGCAAATTGTGCTTGTGGAGTATGGTTACCATGAGATCTCGTTATGATATGGATTTTTTTTATTTGGCGGTCTATAATTTAGACTTTGTTCTTGCGTTTTTAAGTCCCGGTCTGAAGCGCTCTCAGCCATTGCGCTCACCGGTCCGTAAGTGATTCGCGAGGTGAAACACCTGTGCACACGGTCATAAAAAAGGTTTTTATTCACGTAGACTTTAAAAAAGCGCTTGTAAATAGTCAGAACATGTTCGTAGTAATATATAATTATTTCTAGGTACATATAGATATTTAAGTACACGGATTGTAGGAAATAATTTACAATAAGATTTATTTTATAATAGTAACGATATTTAGGTAACTTAAATTAAGTTATTGCAAGGATCATGTGTAGGTTATTATCTAAATTTTAAATTTTAGTCTTTTTTTTACTACATATTGTCTGAATGGTTCCGTCTATATTAAGGTACGAATTAAATGTTATTATTATGGCGGACCTTGTGTTTATAACGACGCGCGACGGTCGCGCTTTAATGTAGAAATTATATTTTTTGTTATCCTAAATTTTTATATTTATTTTATTTAATTTTTTTTTTTTTTCTTAGGAACACCAACAGCTTTCAGCGACATTTTTGCTTTATATGTTATACGTGACAGAGAGCCATTAATAGGTCTCCACGCATAATGTTTGCCTATTCAAATTCTACTAACTAGCTGAGCTTAACAAGGTAATAATATCTTAGGTGGCCCTGCCCGCCCCTGAAACAATGGAAAATCCTAACCCCGTTTAACAAAATGAATAATGGTCGTATGCAGCCATAACTCTAAAATACGGTCCGCTCATTCCTAATCCCTATTTATGCAGAGAACAAACACACTGGTTCCAAACGTCATACAGCAAGGCCTTAAGCTTCAGTAGTTTGAGGCCACACAAATCCCGAAACCCATTAATTTTACACCACGGTTCAACATTTCATACATCATGGTCGCCCTAATCCGGTTTAAAATGAACTATAGGGACAAAATAAAACAGGTTTTGCTATTGTCTGAGTTAATGTAGTGTTTGGACGGCGACAAGAATGCGTAGTTTATGAAACAAGGCAGCATTTGTTTAGGATGTTGTTTGTTTAAAGGCGTGGGTGAAATGTAGTTTGATAGATGTTTTCGTGGAATATTCAGAGTGTTGCATAGTTGGATGGTAATATATATTTGTGATGCATGGTATCTAGAGGTACCTAAAAGTCTCTGGTTTTTTGAATTACGACTCATTTCTAAGCAGTTCTATTGTAATTAGATACGTTACTGTAAGTTAAATGGTATACAAAGAATTATTCTCCGGGTCGTCCACCTAGGCAGCTAGAGAAAGCCGCAGGCTAGCTAGGGTAGGTTCCTCAGCGGCGAGGATCGCTTTGGCCCATTAATGCGTGATCGGTGATCCCATGCATGTGATCACACCCTCACTTAGAATTTCGTCTTTTGCTTTAGTCTTCAATTCTTTAATTTTAATATAGTAGAACTAAATTTCAAAATAATAGATTAGTACATTGTTATTTATTTAAGGATTTCAGGAAATATATGCGGTAAAACAAACCGCACGGACTGACAGATTAATTTTTTTTTTGTAACTTTTTACTATCCACTTTGTTTATGTACTGCATTGTGACCTTGACAAGTACAAGTGTATGTTAATGCCCAAGTGCTGAATAAATATTTCATTTCATTTCATTTCATTTATTTCATTTCATTTCATATTAAAATCGCTACAATAACAATGGTCAAGCCGCGCATTGCCGCGCAACATACAAACAAACAAAAAAGCTTGAGAGGTGTCAAGGGATACCCGGATGGAACGAAGTTATTTCTTATTATTTATTATGTACAAAAAAACCTGTATACACTCAACAAAAATAATCGTCGCGACACCACACTGTTCAATGCGAGATAGAAATGAAAATATCATATAGAGATATAATAGAAATATAATATAGTGAGAGAGAGAGAGACAGACAGAGAAAAATGCGCACGCCGCACAGCTGCAAAAAGTGTCGTGACAACTTTTCGTAAGATTTTTTTCCGTCTAGCCCACTTTCACAACGCGCGATAAGGAACTTCGTTCCAATATATCTACAGTGAAAATAATAAACTCGTTCTTTTAAAGTCGCTTATAAGATTAGGTGTATTGTTTTAGGACAACTGCTTCAGGAGTATGAATAGCGGGGTACTTTACAAACATAATTATTATTGACCTACGCCGGAACCGAACCCGGGGCACGAAGTGGTAAGACGACTGCCTTAACCGCTGCGCCATGTGGTCTTACAATTAGAACTAGGTCTTAGTATTAGGACGGTATAATAAAGGAAAATTTTTTGAGTAATCGATCAACCGACTTGCTTCGTTTGAAGATTTATTTTCCACATATCGCATAAGACTTATTATGTACAAGCTCTCAGTTTCACCTTCAACCTTCAGTATCCAAGGGCAGCGGTGATAGTGATAGGACACACTTTTTCGTTTGCCATCCTATTTTATATAAATAAAAATTTCCATTTTTCTAATTGCTTATCACATTGTGTAAAAGTAATCGCTCTAAGTCGAGATTCTTGATTTATAGTTCTATAAGCTATATGGCTTGAACAACCGCTGAAATGAAAACTATTTTAGTTTATAAGCCATCACCGACGCGTTGCGTAGAAAGTAATTTGTAAATTTACTTATGTACCCCAGAAATAAAAAACGATATACTCTTTCTAAGTTAAAAATGCTAACCTGCAAACGTCATGTAGACAAAAGCATTCTATTAAATAGGTCAACATACTTTCACATATTTTAGTTGTGCAAAACTTTCGCGTAATATGTTAGTATTTTCGAAGTTATGATATGCTAATAACATTCTTGCTGTTGAATAACATTTTGATTAGGTTCATATTTTATAAGCATAAGTTATAGAAACTTTGCTACAGTCAAAATGTACTAGATTATGTTTGGAAATTGTTTTGAAAGTAAAAATCTATTAAAAAGGTTTTCGACGGTAGGGAATTTCAAGGCTTGTTTTTTCCAACTTTATAAATATTTCCAGATTTCAACTAAAATCGTTCAAACAATTTAGTTAATCAGTTTTCTGTATATTATGCAATATTAGAAAGCTGAGACTAAGTCAACCGAATAACATCCATAGCTGGACAAAGGCCTCCCCAAAAGATATCCACAATTGAGTTGTTTCCATCATTTGGACTTTAAACTTCAGACCCGCTTCTCCAACAATATACCCCACAAGAATTTCCTTTCGAACCGAGTCGTTAAAGAATGGAACAAATTACCACAAGACGTGTCAGCACCCAACACCAACATATTTAAGAACAGACTAGACAAGCACATAATAACAACGAAAAAGACAAGCTAACTCAGTGTACTACATACAGGCAATTATCAGTTGTTTCAACTGACTGCCTGATTAAAAATAATAATAATATACCATAATCGCCACTCTAGGCAGACGGCAAAGAACGCTAGTACCTACCTGTTAGCTGTTCCCTCGAGAAGGGTCTAAGTCTCGGGTCGGGCCAATTTTTCCCTCCCTTTTATCCGCCACTGCAACAATATCCACACAATGTAATGACACCGAGCGATGACGCAGTCTTGGATACTGCAACAAATAAAAAATAAAATATACTCCTGTGCTTTGGAGGGCACGGGAAGCCGTCAGTCCTGTACCTACCTGATCCCCTCTAACCGTGAAGGCTACCTGTCCCAACAGATATACAACATGTAACGTAATTAACGCACACCCACAAACACCCCAATTAGAATATTATGTTGTAATCATAATACATATGTACACTGGATTTTTTATTTAACATGTATATGCATTGTTATTTACAAAATTAGTTTCTAGGAATAACGTTTATTTTTCTTTATTCTGTATTGAATGACAGAATTTGCATGAATACAAATAAAACTGCGATTTTATAAGTTCTTATTACTTTGACTTACGGTTCATTTAAATTTGTTTTGACTGTACAGGGTTAATATGACAATAATTTCCGTAGTTTTAATTAGTTTTGGAATAAAAAGTTACCTACACTAAAAATGATATAAATTGATTCAGTAAACGACTCTGAACAAACTATTTTATGGATGTGAGTTAATTAAGTTGTACAAAGTGAAATTATAGAAATGCTGCTCTTGTGTTTGCGTAAACACTTGTGCACTATATCTTAATTATCGTATGGACAGTGGTTACCCTAGTGTCAGAGTTGTTCAAGCCGCCCAGTAATCCTCTGACATGCCTTAACGACTGTTGTCCGATGACTACAAACGTGGCCGACAGCTTAACGTGCCCTCCGAAGCACGGAGACGCTCAGAAATTAAACCACTTTGGTGGACACCCATCTATGGACTAACCGCGAGCCTAGTTGCTTAACCTCACCGATCACTTACGGCCCGGTGATAACATCTAGCTATGAGTGCCTTATATGTCCTGAGCAGATGGCTCAGGTCCATTACGACTGGCCACCAGGGCCCAAATTCAACCTAGAGTTAATAATGCTCTATAGAGGTGCACATAGTTTCTAACGTTAAGTCTATGGCGTCGTAGCTCCCACACATATGAATCGATCTTAAAATGGTAAATTTTTTTGCAGTTATTTAATATTTATTTTAGTTTCATAATGCTTTATTGAAAAATGCGGCAATAAAATCTTACACTTTCATCGGAACATGCGTGACGTTCGAGACATACGAGTAACATGGTCTTACGTTCTACATTCTAAGCAATTCACTCAAACTTTAATTTTCATAATTAGACCAGGGGCTCTACCGGCTAAGTCACTGAACATCGATTTCTTAAATGGCGTTTAAATAAATAAATGTTAAAAATGACATAATCAGTCGTTAAATCGGCTTCCATTATCTACCACATGTGACGTCATAAATGGTCCGGAATCAATTATCAACGTTGAAGCCGATTTAACGATTGATTAAGTCATTTTTAACCTTTATATATTTGAACGCCATTTCAGAAATCGATGTTCGGCGACTTAGCCGGTAGAATCCCAGACTAGGTTTAATCCTAAGTATGTCTGCATTTGCCAAAATATGTTCAGACAATAATGGAGAATATTTTTTTTATAAAAAGGTGTATTACGGCGCACAAAATTCTGTAATTTGCAGTCAGTTAATACAACCCTTGATCTGCGAGATGAGGGCCCGTAAAACAGCGATTTAATGATAAGTAGGTATTGGAACGATTTGTAAAATATGGATCCATTTGTATTTATTATTAAGCTAGTCCAAACATTTGTAGGGGCTCTGAATTGCTGTGAGCTTTGCATATACGTAATTGTGCTGGAGAGTAATATATAATAATGTCATTCAGGTCGAATTTCTGCCATGGCGGGTTAGTTTTAAAGAAAACTGGGCATCTGCGCGAGACATATTATAGAGGCACTTAGTATGCGTTAATATAGAGATGATAGCGAATAGTCATTAGTCATTTATTCATAAACAAAATCATTTGTATCTGAATTTACACACATAAATACATCACACAATTACAATTTTATAAAATAATGTCAACATATATCAATAAATTACACTCGATTAAACCTTAGATATTTAAAATAATTGCAATAAAAATGATTTACAGTAGAATTTGCAAGAGTTGTCAAAAGAGTTAAAAATAATAATTATTAAATTTGTGGCCAAAGCAATAAATAATAATTCATAAAATTCAATAAAAATTAACATATTTATACATCCTTTTAAATTCAAATAGCGGCAGAAAGAGATCAGGTACAGGGCAGGACCGATATCTTGACGTGGTCTCCGAGGTCGGGGGCGGGGGGGGGGGGGGGGGGTGTAATAACCAACCAACTCCAAAACTTCATATTATATTGATAATATAAATTGTATAACTTACCTTTGCTTTTTTATATTAAATTCCATCTGTTTCTTTAAAAAGGAAACATCGCTCTAGGTAATTAACGGACACAAAGTGCATTCAGACTCAGAATAGCAATTTATGGGTCACACAAATAGTTGTACTGTGCGGGTATCTAATTTGGCAAATGAAGTGGCGAGACGACACTTAAATTGCTTTATACATGAGAAATTAGAGGAAAGAATTGGAATATATGAGACCTTACCCATGCTTATTAACAGATAAACTTCATAGTGTTAAGTAAATGGAGCATGAAATGAATTGTATGAGTTTAAACATCACCATGCAGTGGCGGCGCTCCCCCTCTCTGAGAGTACTTCAACCCCCATGTGATGAAATGTAGTAGCAATATTCTATGCTGTCAACCACACTATTTATTATACCTAATTAATAATATAAGTTAATATACGGTTTAAGAATTTTTTTTCTCTAAAAAGAATACAATTCGCTTATTATTGAGAAATACAAGTAATAAGGAACGGACACTAAAACTATAATAATATAAAATTAAATGTATTGTGTTAGTAATTGCATAAATTAGGTGGTTAGTAAAGATAACTTATATTAGATAAGGGTAGTTTTATTTCCATTTCGACTAGCCAAGTGTGATTTCTCGAAGTACCCATCCTTCCGTTTGTTACGCTATACCGTGGAAAATTACCAGAGTACGCAATGCAACTAATGGTTCCTATTACGTATCGTTATTTGAAAGCAACTGGGTATTTATTAATCGGTTTTATTTTTTATTTTGTTGGTGTTTTTTTTATTTATTTTAAATTTATTATTATTATTTTAAATTAATATATATGTAACATAAGTTAATAAACTACCAGACGCAATAAAGAGTGAAATTTGCAACACAAAAATTTATAAATAAACTTAAGGAAATACTAATTAAAAAAGGATACTTCACCTTAAACGACTACATAGATGACAAAATATTATTTAACTCAGACCGACACCACACCTACCTTTAAAGTTGGTTAAAATTGACATAAGACAGAAAATTAATTATTAATAAGTATTTATTAGGATGTTTATATGATTGTTATGTGTTATTAAAAGTTTATGAATATTCAAAGCAATTTTAAGTAGATATTTTTTATTAAGATATTTTTTTAGGTTCAGTTATCATTTTGCTGTGCCTTACAGGGCCTATAATTCTACTTAGCTATAAGCATTATTATTATAAGACCTGTATTATTAACATCATGGAATGCAAATAAAGATATAAATATGAATACACAGAATACCCATGATAAATAATTCATTCGTTATAGATTTTACTCAATCAACCGCTGTTCTTATGCCCTCAGTGTAGGAAAGCAATGCCACGCATGAGTAGAGCAACTGGACGTTGAGATAAAAGGATTTATGTTAAAACCTGGTTGTTGGACCTAGGCGATTGGGCGGCTTACATTGTGCCAATTTTCACCTCTTTTAATAATATGGTCGACATTTTAAGCATTGTTAGAGTACAGGGCGGATTATGGTTTAAAATTTAATTTAATTTGCATTTTGGACTAACAATGTAAGCAGACAAAATGATTTGATAGTTCGGAGTGTCCAATGCTGGGTCACTGCATACGAACTCAGACATAATAAATGCTAAATAAAGTTAAGGTATAGACAGTAATAATAGGTTTAAGCGTGGTGACTACGGCAGACCGGATGGCGATTGTTGAAACTTTTGAGTCCAGTGGATGACTTTCGGCTGATTATGATGATGATGATGAATAAATTAAAGTCCTATTAAGTCCTACTAAACATAAACACATTATACTCTAAATGATTTATAATTAAAACATAATATTATTAGATATAAATAGAATGCTGTGTGGTGACGGCAAATATCAGAATTCAGCACGCTATCTCACTTCTTACAGCTGTTATGATGATGATGAATAGAATGTAAATAGAAAAATTGAATATAAAAGTTGATATTGGAAATAAATCAAAGCACAAGGTAAATGAAGTCATGTCAATTGCAAACCTAAAAAACTTACCACTATGAACAATATTATCTACCCAAGGAACTTTAGATTAAGTCCACTGGAGGAGATCCAGTGTCATCCAATGCGCACAACGCTCTGTGGTGGAAGACCTTCATTGATGTATTAATCACACAACGACATGCACGTGTGGCCCAGTGGTTACGACTATCATCTCTTCACTTCGTGTCCGAGTTCGATTGCCGCTCAAGACAACTATTTGTGTGACCCATAAGTAGTTGTGCTGAGTGTGGATGTACTTTACGTCTATCCAATTATGCGTTTGTAAGTACCCCGCGATACAGGATTACTTTCACTGATGCAGGCGGTGTCTTTAAAAAAATAGAACGAAAATATACTTACGATTGCAACGATTTCATAAGAAGTGCTTGGTTTACGAACGATTCTATAAGAAGTGTTTTGGACTTACTTGCTTTCACGCCACATGTCGTGGGTTCGATTCCCACCCAGGACAGATATTTATGTGCATGAATATGTTTATTTCCCCCACATCCGGGTGTTATTTTTCTATATAAGTATGTATTTATAAAACAAAAGTATATGTATATCAGATATCTGTTTTCCATAGTATGAAGCTCTGCTTAGTTTGGGATCAGATGGTTGTATGTGAATAATGTCCAAGTCTATTATTATTGCAAATCAAATAAGAGAACAAATTTTGTAGGATTTAATTAAAAACTTCAACGGGTTCATTTGGCATTTGTCGACTGCGTGAGACTTTTTTGCATGGAAAACAAAACCGAAAACAAAAACTATTAACAATTTGTGGCACGTACAATTTTTGCGCGTCGACTGCTCATTAGACCGTTTACTGCGGTGAGGCACATACATTGGTATTTAATGAATTATTCTTTTATTTGTTACCAGCTGGTCCGGCGAACTTTATACCGCCATATTGTTTTCCCTCAATACTGTGACGATTTTCATGGTCGTGGACCTTCTTCGTCCAAGAATACATTTAAAAAAAAATAGAGAATTAACGTTAAAGAAAATTGTCGGAATAAAGTTTTTCGTATTCATGTAGTGTGGGGTATACTACATTAATACGAAAAACTTTATTCCGACAGTCACAAATACGAATTTCAAAATACCGACTTTCATAATTCCGAGTGGTAGAAAATTCCGAATATTACAACTCCGACTTATCATTACTCCTAGTTTTATAATTCCTAAATTTCATTTTACTCTGTCAACATTTCTGGGACTGGTATAGAGCTTGACCAAAATTAATCGACTAAATTGGATTATGTGTCAAAACTTAAGATTATGGTAAACATGGAATCGTAGATATATGATCGAAACAGTGCACTTTCATAGACTTTTGATTTTCTTCGGTGGATTTTGAAGTTAATGAGAAAAATACATCTGGAATTTAGTATTTATTTTTAAACTTAAAACAGCTAATAATTTCCATAAAACCTCCATTCGCAAACAATCGTCAAACAAAACGTCAGCTGAAGCAAATAAAATCCGCCATATTTATAGTGCTACAAACTTTTCTGGCCCGGTGGCCAAAAGTAGAACTAACGACGCCAGTTTGAAATGTCAATCCATGACATTCCTGCCATTGATTGTTTGTTGCGCGTATTTATTTTTCTTTTTGTGGTTTTTAATTATGCAAAATGCCGAAAGCTTTAAAAAGTGATGCGAGGAACATAATATTACAAGTATTGAATTATATTATGGAAGAAAAACGCCTTCAGGCACCAATTATACACTTCAATAACTTGTATGAACGCGTAGCTGCTGCTACAGGTTAGTGTTGTCAGCTTCTGAAAAAATACGAAACTCCCCCTCGCACTTTAAATTCAAATATATCTTTTAAAATATTTATTATTTATTTAATTTTTGCTGTTTCCTTTGTAGGTGTCCGGGAGTGATGTGTAAGAAAACTTGTGAAAGAAAAAGAGCATGGTAGATAGAATTCTGAAATCCTATCATTCATTGCAGAAGCTTTTGATAAAATAATAGTCAATTAATGGCAAAAGAATTGCAATAATGTACAAAAATATTGAAAATGTGTATCGAAAAAGGGATGGATACTTAGACGAGCCTTTCATCATTCATTTAAGTAGTGAAAGTGAAAGCAGTGATTCCGATAATGAAGATGATGAAATGACTTCTGAATTAAACCATTCCGGTTACATAATAATACCAGTGCCTCTAGCACGAGTTCCTGCAGTTTACTTACTCAATCACACGCACAGTTTCGTCCCATACAGAGTTTTAGTTCTTAATAGTTTCCGCGAGAGGCGCTGGTGGTCAATGTATGGGAGGAAACTGTACGTGTGATCGAGTAAGTAAACTGCAGGAACTCGTGCTAGAGGCTCTGGAGTATCTCCGTTAGAGAACACTTAGCATATATTTTATGTAAATGATCATAATTATTGTATCAAAATATAAAGATTAGTAATGACAGTATTTGTTTCCTTTTTAGTGAAGTAACATTTACGTTACAATGTGCATATTATTTTTACCCACTTTATTGCAAAAAATATTTACTAGCAACACTTAATGCGATAACAGCGACGCTGCCACCGGGTCAGATAAGTTTGCGGAACTGTAAACTAGGTATAACCCAGGGGCCGACGCAATTTATATTTTGACATGACTTAACCGCGGGTCAAAGTTAAATCGTGTTTTTAAATGAAAAATTTGATAACCCATGGTTAAGCGGCCGGTTTCAATTTAAGTAGCGTTTTTAAATAAGGCTGTTATTGTTTGAAAGGTTGTATTTTACCTGTCAGAGAACCCTAGTAGCTATCAGAGGTGTACATATAGAAAAAGTAAACAGAATATAAAGAATTGCCAAGCTGAAATGGCAGCGGGCAGGGCACATAGCATGTAGAGCCGACGGCTGCTGGGGCAGAAAGGTTCTCGAGTGTCGACCACGAACCGGAAGACGCAGCGTGGGCAGGCCCCCTACAAGATGGACCGATGATCTTGTCAGGGTCGCTGGAAGTCCCTGGATGCTGGATGATAGTGTAATACCAGCAATTGTGGAGACCTTTGTCCGATTAGGAACGTATTATATTTCGGGTAGCCTCGAATGATAAAATAAATTAAGGATGTAGAGTACAATGGGTACTATTTAACACAATTGTGCCCTCAAATATTCCCCATTCCTCTCTATTTCTTTGTTGTCTGAATGATATTAAAATTAGCGAAAAGGCCGCCGAGTATATATTTTGTTAGTATATTCATTAATATTAATGGTATTAGGTTTGCATAAGAGATTTACTAAATTAAATCTTCATTAAGTTATTTTTTATACTGTTTAGTTTTTGAAGTTGGTTTTTTTAAACGAAGTCTTTTTTTATTTGTTATTTTTTATCACTAACCTTTCAATAGTTTCTATAAAAATATTGAGAAAGCCTTGCCATCCATCGCCATCACCTAGCCCATAACAATGAACGTGTAAACGTTTGGTATGAGAGCTCTTTCGTTTATTTAGCAAGGCATATCCTTATGCTAAAGGTGGACAGTAAAAAGTAAATTATCTATATTTCCATCTTTATGAAAAAAATGCATAGCAGTTTATTGGCAGTATTGCACTGACAATGAAATCACAAACAAAGATAACTAACACAAAAAAAAATATAATCCATGCCAGTTTAAAACGGCTCCATCTCAGCATTACGGACGGGCCTGTCTGCGTGGTTGCTATTCACGCTGGAGGTCGTGGGTTCGATTCCCACCAGGACAGATATTTGTGTGCATGAACATGTTTGTTTGTCCTGAGTCTGAGTGTAATTTATCTATATAGGTATGTATTTGCAAAAGAAAAGTAGTATATGTAGCATATCAGTTATCTGGTGTCCATAGTACAAGTTCTGCTTAGTTTGGGATTAGATGGCCGTGTGTTAATAATGTCCCAGGACATTATCATAAAAAAATACTACAATATTTTACTACTGGTGCCAGGTCATCAGGTACCATTTCCTTAAATAATTGTCATGGAAAATTTTAGTGTTTTGCGTAATAATAAATTAAAAACTATAAAAGAACAAAAGTAAAATCAACGAAACAAAATAAAGAAAGCAATCTGCAAAACGGCAGTGTTTGGATTCAACCACCGAATGCGATTTACATTCATTTACAATCGACTAAAAAGACTGGTATGCTCGTGGCACATCACTAATATGCGTTACATACATTTTTAGTCTATACCACGAGTGAATCAGTCAAAGGCATTCCATTGCATTTCCGCCTGCAAATAAAACGATGAATTGGACGCGATGAATCCGGTGTTTATATAGATCATAGGTTTATGCGAACCGATAATAATTTCATTTTACGGAAAACTATTGACCGACGCCTTTTTGCTACATGCATTGTTTGACATACTTAAGTATCATGTCTCATAAGTATTATTTTACCCAACTATATTTTGCCGATTTCCAAAATATATTTTTGCTATAGGCCGAACTCTTTTGAACTTATTTTTGCCATATGTTCAGCGCACCGAAACATAATTGTACAGATTTTTTTTGGTAAATAATGCTATATAGCATTTCAATATTAATTTTTAATTCCAAGATTATTTCTTTTGTGCAATATACGCTATACTACTCTTTATTTTCCATGAGATGTCTGCTTGTCTACCTACTTTTACTTTTTCATCCTAAAAGACTTCGGCAAATCCCGGCCTGTGATGGACACAAGTTTATTACTATTTAAAAAAGAAATTATAATATTTAAAACCCCTCCATGCCTTTTATTTCCTTGTTCAACATGGGAAAATGATTTCAATTCTTAAAAGTAAATCATTTTATTCCGGCAATCATGTTTCTTAAACTGTCATATAGGGTCTGGCTGCTTCGGTCTTTTGAGCCGTTGGGGAAATATTTATTTTTCCAGTCGTGCAGTTATTATTATATTGTCATTGTCTGAAGCGTTATAATTTCACTGTTTTAAAATATGTATTATTGACATACATAATATTATCCTCAATAGTCATAATATCAATCAATAGTATGTCTGATATGTTGATTTATAAATCAATGAAGGAATCAATTCTTCATAGTAGTGGCAACACTTTTTTATCTGTCATATTGAACTGATTGTATTTTGATTTACATTCGTGTTTAGGCTTGCTTGACTTGCATTGTGAATGTTTTCTTGTGGCTGTATATTTACAATGACCTTTGGCTTTGTTTCTGGATTCTGTTTTCGACTTCCCGACTGACTCCGGCTTTCTTGGACTTTGGATCTACGCATCATGATTTACCTCTGCTATTCGCACCTCGGACCACTTATTTTGTCCTAAGCAACTATGGCCCCGGTAATTTTTTTGAATAGGTGTGAATTTACCACGGTTATCATAAACACATCTTAACCTGTTTTACTTATTTATATATAGAAAGTAGTATAATTATTTCAAAAATTCGTTCCATGATGTTATACAATATTGAAATCTTGTTGACCTTATACGCTTTCTAATACATAAATCCCATGTTTTACATAAAAAATAAATATACAGGGCGATAGAATATTAGTACCCCTTCAAAATGCATATTGTTTTATTTATGTCCTTTCCAGGCCATGTTTGTATGGGCCGGTTGCCGATCTCCTTTGTGTATATCTGTGAAAACTTTAATTGGCCTTAATCTTTAATTTTATGTGTCATTTGTATTCTAGCTGTAAGTTTTATAAAATCAAATTATAAAATAAAATAAATAAATAAAATAATTTATATAATTTAAATGTTTAAGATTCAAAAATTTCTTTTATCTATAACGCTTGTCTAATCTTTACATTAGTTCTGAAAGCTCTTGCAAATATGTAATTTCACATACTTTCTAGGCCTTTAGTGAAATGAAAATATGGTAACTAAATGTTTGGAAATATAATATTAACTGCGAATTTGCAAATAATATTTGCGAATTTTGATTATAAGTTTTTGAACCCAACGAATCGTCGAAGTAATTGAAAATTGGTAATAGGTCAACTGATACAGTAAGTAGCACACGTAACGTCGATGCAGTAAAAAAACGAAACGATAATAGTTTATAAAATTATTAAGTGAAATGAAATTCGGTAAAAAATATGTTTACTTATGATAGTTAACTAAGGTTTAGCTATTTGAAACACATTAGAGACAGTAGTGAAACCGAACAAAGTAGTGGAGACCGATAGATAAACTACAATAGTCCTTTTGCTTCTATAGACAAACAGAATAATAATAAATAATAATAATAAAAATAAAAATGATTTATTGGATTTCACAATTACAGTTTACAATATTATGAGGCTGCCACAATATGTTTAATATTGCCAGAAAATAGCAAAATATATTTGTGCTAAGACTGTAGTGGCATATACATTATGATACACGTTGAGATATGTGTAATAACTATGCCTATGTTAATAGATACGGGGACAATAACCCTAAATAGTCTGCTGTGGCTGAAGGCAAAGAATATTGCCGCCCCATCTCTTCCCATGGAGGGCGTAGAAGTCTTCTGCGACCATGACCTGCGTCGTATTGTGATCGCCAACCCGTCTGCCAAGCGTGGCGATTATGGCATATCCCGCCGAATGACAGACACAGCTCTATTATGAAAATACTTGGGCCAGAGCGTTGTCCAGTAACGGACGTTATTTAGCTGACATGATGAATCCTACAAAAGAAACATTTTGTTCCCGTAACTATTTTAACCGCAATTATCCCGTATCAGTTGAAATCTAGAAGTGATGAACTTTAATAACTTTTGGTATTATTTTGATTTTCGTAAGGGTTAAAAAAGCTATGACGATCAAATACAGCCCATGTACTGATAATGTGTTAGTATTGCTTTCTGCAGGTTAAGTAACTTTTATTTTATTATTTAAGTAAATTTTGAGTTTATCCGCTACATATAAAGATACATACATATAAAAATATATTTACAAAAGAATTGAGAACTTCTGAGAGTAGAGACAATTCTGATATTAGTGAAAACCGATTACAAAGAATATTTGGTGAAAAAATCACGTTCATTGGAGTCACAAAAATAACAAACTGTTTTCGCTTTCATTTTTGGTTTGGTTATAAATCAGTTGCCCGACCTCTTGAAAACAAGATTGAAACTTCGATTGGGTTTCAATTTAGACTTTAAGAATTTCTTTGCTAGATTTACGAATGACACGACCTTATACAAACTAAATAAAACCTAAAAATCTAAGACCATTCATTTAAGTTGAATTTCAAAAGCAAAATCACAGCTAGCCTGTTATAAAAACGCTTTAAATTAACTTCTTTATTAAAATACTCCGCAGATACCTCTCCAAACTCCTGCCATTTGTTTCGCTAGAAAGTTTCTTTCATCACGGCTAACCAGCCGCAAATTATTCTTGTCTCAAGATTAGTTTTGCACCGCGACTTTATACACTTTCTTTCGCTTTATAAGCAGATTGACTTGGGAAATAGGTACTAGCATCTGAAGGCACTGAGACATTATTTAAATTGGCGATTCTTTTAAGTTTTTAGCATATACGGAGTTTGAAGTGAATGTTCTTAAAATCATATTGCACACCAAATTTGACAATATTTTCAAGAATAATATCGATTCCACAATTCAACTAGTTTCGCTTGATAGAAAAAAACTGAAAGCTACTTTTAAAAATACTTAAAACAAAAGAATCTCGTAATACTAATACCTAATTTCTAATTATTATTGTAATATATGTAGTGTGTTTTAATTAGCAAACACTTTTTTGTATTAGATTAGTAAAAAAAAATATTATTTCTGGCAATTAATGATTTTGTTTTACGTGTTTTTGACACGAACTCTGTAGTTTACACGGGCCCGACTAGTTTCATCATCATCATTTTCATGTTAACCGAAAAATGTCCACGGCTGGATATAGGCCTCCCCTAAAGTTATCCATAATTGACTTCAAGCAGTCTGGAAGCTGAGACTGTGTTACGATGAAGTTGAGTATTGTCAGCATCTTAAAAATTAGGCAAATCCCTCCCTTGGATCTCGTAAAATGCAACTCAGGGATACACCAGGTAATAGGGCAGCAGCGCCACCTGTGCACTAGCTGCCAACTAACTACGGTCGCCAACTCACATTCCAAGGGCGGTGACTAAGGAAAATCCCTCCAAATGGCAACGTTATAGAAACCGTTGGGGGTGGCCTATATCCAGCAGTGGACTATAGTAGGCTGACGATGTGACGTAATAATACGGATTTCGACAAAAAAGATGTTTGCTAGGGGAGGATTCTGCCCTGACTAACCTGCAGCTATCTCTAGCTAGTTTGGAGGATACAGAAAGTAAGAAGAAAAATCCAGCCTTGCTTTTTCCGTCTTCTTTCGCCTTGTGCTTAGATTTTTCCTTACATATATGTCGTGGAAAGCGATATTGTTCATAGTACTAAGGAGTAAACAGCGTAATGTCACTTGTTATTGTAATGGCGGCACGCGGACAGAGTCGTGTTGGAAGGTGGGAGAGACGGCACATTATAGTTTAGAACGCCGACTAGCTCACTTCCCCAAAACGAAACTGTCAGTCTACTTTATAGAGATTTCAATAGTGTTTAAGAAAAGTGTGGTTATACGAAGTAATAAATAAAATAAATAACAAAGCCATTTAATTCCGTATTTCCAAGTTACATTCCAAATGTTATAATTTATTTAGTTTTGTTGAAATATGGACCTATTTTTGGGTAAAGGCCTCCTCCAGCTTTTTCCACAAATCCCTGTTATTGCCTGTATTTTTCCAGTCGTTTGCTGACTCATGGATAGTATAATCAGCCCACCGTCTTTCAGGTCTCCCAACATTCCTCTTTCCCTGTGTAGGCTTCCATCTTGTGGTTTCTATGGTCCATCTTTGATCAGTGTAACGTGCGATGTGTCCAGCCCACCTCCTTTTAAGTTTGAGTGCATGTCTGAGAGTGTCATTTATTTTAGTTTTTTGGCTTATATATTTGTTCTTTACTTTGTCTATTTTGGTTAGCTTCAACATGCTCCTTTCCATAGATGTTTGGGTACATTTAATTTTTTTTGTTTGACTTTATTGGTATAAACCCAAGTTAGTTATACGAAGTATTACCTTTATAATTATTACTCGCGACCTACGTAAAACCGTACAACTTTGCCCAGATTTCTTGCGATTTTTGATTCCACTTTAAATATATTTTTTAATAATGTTCTTTTCATTTTGTGATCGTCCTACATTATTGATAAATACCATGTTCTTTTCATATAATATACTAAAATATCAAAATAATGAAATACAACGTGCTAAAACCAATATTTATACAGCGGGCCAAATACATAGTACTTTTTACAAGTTTGCCCATTTTGCAGAAATCTCCGTAACTTCAGTATTTTCTACTTTAAGAACATAAGGTGTTAGGATCATTTTAGAAAAATAGTCAATCTATCATAGGACCTAGATACTAACCGTTTAAATCTTCATATTACCTGTCAAATTAGAGTGGGCAAAGTCGGAACACTTTTTTTGTAATTTTTCATACAAATTATACTATGAATTAGGGTTGTCACTTTTTATTGTTAATCAGTACGGTGTACGTAAGTACGTTACAATCATTTATCTATAAATATTTGAACAATAAAAACTATCAATACTTTAAAGCAAATGCACATGAGCTTTAAAACAATATCTTAATATAGATACATAATAGGAACATTGACTACAAATACCTACTCATACAAGTGAATCTAAATTCAAGACAAAGCTTTCAAAAACATACTTAAACTTATGAATATCAACAGTAATTATCGTGGTACTTCTTGAGGTTATTATTATTCTGAAACAAAAATGGAATACTATTTTCTGAGATCAAATAATTGTAGTTAGATTTGCTTCGCTTGTTGGCGATTCCTTTAGATAAATTTAATATAAAGTCCTTCCGACTTGATATCCTCTTATTTTCTACCACGTCCACTGCTAACTCCAACATTTCCTCTGAAAAATTTCTGTATGCCTAGAGCATACATCCTAATATTCTTTAATTTTTTCTGATGTTTTTTTGCCTTAGTATTATTCATTCTGAAATAAATAAATACGAAAAAAATGTTTAATCAATTTAGGCAAAATAAAGTTCTTGAGCTCCTAAGAAACCACGCAAAAAATAAATAGGTATATAAAATTTTTACGTTTAATAGCATCAAAAATAAATATCGATACGAGGTCTTAATACAACTCGGTACCTTTAAGATTTACTAATTGAAGATGTTTCTTAGTAAGACTAAAACCAATATAAGGACGAAAAAACATAGAAATAAACAATCTAAAAATACAAAGTTAGTTTAACTTTGTTGTTCATTTTTAGCCACTTTAAACTGTTTTGCAAATACATGTAATGTACTTTTTGCGACAAAGTTAAATATTAAATAATCCTATTATTATTTAACATTACTTAGGTAGTTCTGCAACTACTGTAAAACAAAGTACTTACTAGATCTAATTTAACATCGAAGTCACAACCCTATTGGTTATATTTTGGTGGGCAAAGTTGTTACAACTGCTCTAAGAAATCAAATTTGACATTGCCCACCATCATGTTTTCGAAATTAAGAGAGATTTTGCGTGGGATATTCGATCTTTCTTGTGTATTTATTACGTAGTAATAGTGGTAAAATTCTTACTTACCTGTTGTTATTACATTTGGAGTTTTAAAAAAAGTTTTTCACACAAATTTTGGCCCGCAAAATACACCACCAACTTCGACACAGTTTTACAGCCAATTCAGGGGACACTGAGCAAAATCAGCTACACAGTGATGCCAGAGATGTAATCAAATTTACATCATAGATTGAATAATATACGCAACTAAAAATGTTGCCGTTTTTTCAAACATTTTGTGAAAAAACGTTTGCTGGGCAAAGTTAGATTAGTTGGGCAATATTGTAAGGTTTTATGGTACGCAATGGACTCTGTACCACCTACTCAAGACGATGTCAGTCAGGGGCCTCTCACGCCGTCATATATATTAAATTAACTCACAAACAGTACTTGGCCGTGCGTGAATAATGTCCCAGGATATTACTGGTACCTTACTATCTAACTCTACTGGCTGACATAAACATATCATTGCTATAGTTATATTATTATATTATACTAGCTGTGCCCCGCGGTTTTACCCGCGTTAAACTTTATAAATTATCACAGTTCCTCCCCCGTAAGTGATAGCATGATAATAGTAGCCTATATGATTACCCGATCTCTTAGTAATATTCATGCAAAATTTGAAGTAAATCCATGGAGTACTTTTTGAGTTTAGCCCGGACATACATACAGACAAACAGACAAAAATTCTAAAAACTATATTTTTGGCTTCGTTTTCGATAGTAGATCACGCCCCAAGTATCATTTAAAAAAAATATTCAATGTACAGTTTTGACTTTCCTACGATTTTATTATATGTATAGATTAAGTAATCATATAGTATTATATTAGTACTACCCCCGTCTGTGTGTGACTTCAAGGATTGTCAACTGAAAGCCAGTGCTAGGTGTGCCACCACCTAGCTTGTGCTGAGAGGGTGACCCTTTCGACAGAACATGCAAGAATCGTAACTGTGTGCGTTTTTTAAAATCTGTCTGTAATGTCTTTTAGAACTGTGTGTTGTATATTTGTTCTCCACATTTTCTTGTGTGTTGTGCTGAATTAAATGTTTTTCATTTCATTTACTTTCTCTTTTTTTTACTTTCCATAATGTAACTGTAGACCGAGACTAATGCTGCAAATTATTTCCATCTCAAAGATTAATTCTCGACCACGCTCAATTGTTCAAAGTTACATTCTCTATTAAAAAAGGAATACAGCGAAGTGTTGATGAAAGAAAATGCATAATTAGCCTTCTATTATACGATTTTGTTTTTTGTATTATTCTGCAAATGGAGCCTGTTTTGTTTCAGTTCAGAACTTTAATAACAGTCATCGCTGTGGAACTTAGTACTTGTAGGAGAATTTAAAAAATATGGATCGGCTGTTTTGCATGTCAATGTTGATCGGTATTTCAGTAATTCGATAATTTTTTGGTATGTTTGCTCTTTATTTGTCATGGCAATATGGCTTATAAATTGATTTTCATCTAAATATTTCTTTAACTATAATAATAATATCCACCACGTGGGGAAGACCACGTCGAACATTCTCTGACCAAATTGGAGATGTTCTCAAGAAAGGGCAAGTCGGAAGTACCCTAAACCGGCGAGCATGTATAAAAAATATAATGATAGTAATCGAGGCAAAAGAAGTATGCAAAGATCGTGAAAAATGGAAATCCGTTGTCTCTGCCTACCCCTCTGGGAAACAGGCGCGAGTCTATGTATGTATGTATGTAATAATATCCTGGGACATTATCCATACACGGTCATCTGATCCCAAACTAATCAGTGCCTGTACTATGGAAACCATATTATATACGTACATATTGTACTACTTTTCTTTTGTAAATACGTACTTATATAGATAAATTCACCCAGACTCAACACAGACATGTTCATGCACACAAATATCTGTCCTGGGTGGGAATCGAACCCTAAGACCTCCGGCGTCAAAAGCAAGCATTTTCCAACCACGCCAACAGGCCCGTCTTCTACTTAACTTTTTACTTTATTTTCATTTGAACCCAGGACTTGATTATCTCCGGTTGAACACGCTACCGCTAGACCAACGAGGCAATCAGATAAGGTTGTTTAATATCATTATCATCATATCAGCAAAAAGACGTTCACCGTTGAAAAAAGGCCATAAAAACTGAGTGACTCCAAAAAGGTATAATTAATAGGAAAGCTGTTACTAGTTTTGCTAAACAACTTAGAGGGTTGGTCTTAGTAAACTTGACCCTAACAACATAATGCCATTAGGAGGGACTGCTACACTAAGTTTAACTGGAGTTAAGTGCGCCTAACTAATGATTATGGAATTGGCCTACCTTAAACAAAAGATGATTTTACAATGACCGAAAGAAAACATAACATTTAAGTATTCGAATTATAAATAAAATGGAAATGTGGCATTGAAATAAAAAAAAAATATTAATTATTAATTTCGTCTATTAAGATCACAGTAATATTATAAAGGCGAAAGTGTATATTTGTTACTTCTTCACGTCTAAACGACTGGAACAATTTTAATAAAATTTTGTATGGAGTATGCTGACACCCTGGGTTTACACATTATTTATACACATACACAGGCCATTATAATTTACAAAATTTAACGCGGGTAAAACCGAGGGGCACAGCTAGTATAAAATAAAAACGAAGTAGACACTCCGGTGTTGCGAAGTGCGCAGTGGAAGCGTGCTGGGCCCATAACCTGTAGGAAATTGTTGTACAGAGTACGCAGGTGAACCTATGTTATTATATAGTTTTATATAAAACACACATTACAGTCAAGACAGTTTTATTCACTTTTACTGAATGACGACCAACAAGTCAAAACACGCCTAATGTGGCAGATTACTATTTATATATGGAATGCTGCCAGTGCAGTGATATGGAACCTCCAACAGTGTCCATGGGTGGCGGGGATCACTTACCATCAGATGACCCACTTGCTCATTTGTCGTCCTCTGATATAAAAAAGGAACCTAAAAAAATATAACGAAAGGACCTGGAAGATAGTAGTAGTACATATATTGGTATTATAAACTTTGGAAATAAATTTCAAATTTACGCATCCAGCGCCTTCCCGCGAACCTTGTAAGATCGTCGGTCCACCTTGTAGGGGGCCTGCCCACGTTGCGTCTTCCGGTTCATGGTCTCCACTCGAGAACCTTTCTGCCCCATCAGCCGTCAGTTCTACGACATAGGTGCCCCGCCCACTGACACTTCAGTTTGGTAATTCTTTGGGCTATTTTGGCTACTTTGGTACCCCTGCGGATGTCGACGTTTTTTATTCGATCGCAGAGGGAGAGCCCGAGCATAGCCCTCTCCATCTTTGTGAGACCTTAAGCCTTCTGATAAGGCCCATAGTGAGCGACCTCTGTTCAGTAAATCATCACTGGCAACACACACTGGTCGAAGACTGTCGACTTAAGACACTGTGGTAATTGGGACGAGAAGATATTACGTAGCTTCGGGCTACCCAGCCGAGTTGGATTCTAAGGGCTTAGCACACAATTATAGACCCGCTCGCTAATACTGAGATTAGTTTCCATGGCTACAATTTGAACTGTAGATCATTATTATTATGATATAAATAACATACACTCAAATAAGGAGAATATTTTTAAACATTTTAATAGGCGAGCCTTATACAAAATTAAAGTCACGTTACATGGATTTTGCCCCAAAAGAAGAGGAAATGAAAGTGATTGAAGGTTAAGATTTAATATAGCTGTAAAATCCTATGATTCTAATTTTGCGTAGTTATTTTTACCCGTAATCTTAAAATATACTTAGACATATTTTCCGCCTTCCGCTTCTGATATAGGAAATATCGAAAGCGGAAGTTGGTTCTACTAAGTTATTGTTATACAGGCTCACCTGTTGACGTTCAAACGCAAAAGTTCACCTAAAAAGTACACATAATAATATTTCTTCTCTACACAGTATAGAGGTACATATAGCTAATGGAAACCGTTCGGTGACGATGACGCGAGTTCCATGATTTTTGTTCACCCAAGTGCTGAACGCGCCTAAAGTAGTAAAAAAATATATATGTATATACGTCGCGCCACTTTTAGTTCGCCATTATTTTAACGGCCCCGCTTCGCGTTTTCATTCCAAATTTGGAAATTGAAAAGTGCTATTTAAGTCCATGAATGTGCATTCACACATTCAATTTTCAAAATTTGGAAATTGACAAGTGCAATCAAAGTACATAGATTTGCACAAGTATACACACACCCTTATCCCGTTACATGTTAGTGTCATAAGCCATGGGCCCACTTATTACCGAGCGTTATTATTATGCCGGCTCTAAATTAGCTCTTTATTACTGGCTCTGTAGTTTACGTGACGGACGGAACTACTGGCTTTTGATATTAGATATTAACAGTGACTCTTGTTGGTTTAGCAGAGGCATGTTCAACCGCAGAAAATAAGGTCCTGGGTTCAAATCCCGGGTCGGACCTAAAACTGATTTTGGGATTTTTCCATAAAAAGAAATTTCTCAATATCGGCCCGATGTCTGGAAGTTGGCGGTATTACACCCCTGTACCTCGGAGAGCACGTAAAGCCGTCGGTCCTGTACCTGACCTCTTTCCGGTCGTGTCGCTAGTCGTCCCATCGGATCGTGGGAGTGATGGAATAGAAAGTGCCCTTGTGTTTGCGCAAACACTTGTGCACTATAATATGTCTTGCGCAATTGGCCGAAATTCGGCCAGGAAAACATCATTAACAGTATGCATAGAGAGAGCTTTTGTACTGATTTATTAGTAAGTGCATCTGGGCGACTTTAGTTGCGGCGACTTATGTCTATGGAGACTTGCCAACTATGCAAGACATGATTTGGAATAGAATAGAAATACATTTATTCAACACGAACACACAAGAAAGTAGTAAGTACAAGGTATATATATGGCCTTTGCGTCTGTTACAGACGGTTTACGGCGCATTGTATGAGAGCCATTTCTTATGGTGGCTAAACAAACCGATGCGAGAGCGACATAGCCTGCCGCAGGCCTGACAAGAGAAGTTTGCGGTGGTTGGTGCCGAGCCGCTTTCATGTCGCTTCTGTCTCAAATTATAAGCATAATAACCTAAAAAATAATAAAATAATAAGTACAAGGTATAAGCATAATAAGAACCTAAAAATAATAAAATAATAAGTACAAGGTATAAGCATAATAAGAACCTAAAAATAATAAAATAATAAGTACAAGGTATAAGCATAATAAGAACCTAAAAAATAATAAAACTAAAAATTAATACAATAATAAGTACAAGGTATAAGCATAATAAGAACCTAAAAAATAATAAACAACAAAAAAAATTAACAAAAATGAAGAAATTACAATAGCTCCTGTATGTTCCATCGAAAGGTTACCATCTCAGCAAAAAGCCAGGTGAGGTGCACCTAGCACTGGTTTCCAGTTGGCAACCCTGTAAGTGACTCACGGATGGTGGTATTGTGGAAGAATGTTGGCAAATATAGGTGTACTCTCTATTCGTTCGCCCTCATAATCCTATGTGACGGTTATCATAAGGCGCGACCGGGAATAGTTCACTGGCGGACGACCGACAGCTTGTCGTGCTCTCCGACACTCCTGGCAGTCTAGACAGCTACTGCACTTTTTCTTGCTAGAATAATTCTAATAACACTTTTAGGTCTGACCCGAGATTTGAGTCTAGGACCTCAGGACAGGACGGAGGACTTCACGTGCTCGCCGAGGCACATAGGTGTAAATACATCTAACTGCCAGATTATGGGCTGATACTTTGAAATTTTCTTAACAAGAAATTCTGAAATCACTATTTTTCCCAGTCGGGGATTTAAACCTGCTCATTATATGCGGCTTAACACGCTACCGCTAGACCAACGAGGCAGTAAACAAAATAATTAAATAAGTAAAAAACGGAACCCTTATAGATTCGTCATGTCTGTCTGTCCGTCCGTATGTCACAGCCACTTTTTTCCGAAACTATAAGAGCTGTACTGTTGAAACTTGGTAAGTAGATGTATTCTGTAAACCGTATTAAGATTTTCATACATAAATAGAAAATGAATAATAATATTGGGGGTTCCTCTATACATAGAACTGAAACTCGAAAATATTTTTTCATCGTACCCATACATGTGGGGTATCTATGGACAGGTCTTAAAAAATTATATTGACATTCCTAATATATTTTTTTCTAAACTGAATAGTTTCTGCGAGAGACACTTCCAAAGTGGAAAAATGAGTGTTCTCTTATTTTAGAAGTTACAGGGGGGGGGGGGCTAACTTCTAAAATAACTAACAACGAAAATTATTTTGAACGAGATCTAGTAAGTAGTTATTTTTTAATACGTCATAAATCGTAAACCGCAATTTACCTTTCATTTAATCAACTGAAATACTTGGTGCTGCGGAACCCTTCATGGGCGAGTCCGACTCGCACTTAGCCGGTTTTTTTTGTAGCCATAGTTATATTGTATATATTATTGTTTACAATTTCCAACAGAACAAACAACAACATTGGACATCAGTACCAAGTACCTGGGGAAGCAGCAATGCCCATTAATTACCCTCGATACAAAGTTATGGCTCAAGATTAGATAACAGGTAATATAGTTACATCTCTAAGGAAGCCCGATTGAACGGTTTGATTAGGGTTGTTTAAATAATATCTAGGGACGATATCTAGGGACAATGTCACACAGATCATCCTAGCCCCAAACTAAGCAAAGCTTGTACCTACTATGGGTACCAGGCGACGATATACATACTTATATAGATAGATATATACAAAGAAAACATCCATGACTCAGAAACAAATATTCGTGCTCATCACACAAATATTTGCACTTACCGGGATTCGAACCCAGGACCACCAGCTTCGTAGGCAGGAGCACTACCAACTAGGCTTAATTCTTGAATACTATTAAAAATAAAATTTATTTATTAAAAATTGACATGATATTATATATTAATTTATGTTTTAAATTGTATTACGTAATTAGTCTTATTGTATTGTATCTTAAAAATTATATTTGTAAGCCGTAAAGGGAAAAGATGTAGAACCGATCACTGCAAATAATCAATTTACAGTGATGGTTTACCTTACGAGTATACTCATGTTTTGCGGCCAGTCTCAATGGAGATTAGCCAATTGCGCAGTACATATTATAGTGCACAAGTGTGTGCGCAAACACAGAGGCACTTTCTATTCCATCACTCTGATGATCCGATGGGACGACTAGCGATACGACCGGAAAGAGTTCTGGTACAGGACCGACGGCTTTACGTGCTCTCCGAGGTACGGTGGTATAATACCGCCAATATTTTAGGTTCCTTATTAATGGTGAAATAACAGTTGGGTCTCTTTGGATCAATTTCTGCGGCTTGTTTAAGCTTCTAAATTTTAAAGTAAGCTCATTGAATAAATAAATAAATAAACGTCGTCCACCATCTGTGGATGACGAGTATATGAAAAAAGACTGGTCGCAGTGCTGGTCGGGTGCCTGCCTAGTCTTTTTTCATATACTCGTCATACACAGATGGTCCACGGGCGGTCTATTCGTTGACATCTCGGAATGTCAACTAGTCAACGTCGTATGGTCAACCAGTAAACTACGCGATGTCCACGTCAGCTATTCTAGGCCAACAAGTGTGTTTCGTTGTGTCCATATTTACAAAGAAAGATATCAAATAAATGGCTGGTAACTAGGAGAGGGCCACATAGCCTATAACGCGCGGTCCACTCGAGATCCACACGTTGGCAGTGCGCAGTCGCAGAGAAAGGAAGCAGACGGCTTGAGGCAAGCTTGAGGCGATGAGTTGACGCATAAGTCAAAGTCAAAATCATTTATTCCGTAAAATTTTTACATTTATGTGGAATCGTCATATTTTTTTACCCTACCGTGCAGTGCATGACGTGGCAGCTACTGAGAAACACTGCCAGAAAACTCAGTAGGAATCCTTTTTTAAAATCAAATATACTTAAGATTAATTACAATCATGTGTGTTGACTCAGAACAACTCAATCCCAAGCACTTTTATCACTTAAATAATCAGAAATTTTGTAATATGCCCTGCTACATAATTTGGCTTTAATAATTCTTTTAAACTTATTCGTAGATAATTCTCTAATATCATTGGGAAGTTTGTTATAGAATCTTATACATTGCCCCATAACAGAGTTACTTATTTTGTGGAGACGGGTAGTATGCAATATGAGATTATTCTTATATCTAGTATTTACATTATATGTATCGCTCCTTTTACAGAAGGAATCGATATTTTTATGCACATATAGTAAATTTTCATATATATACTGAGATTAGCTAGAGAGAGAGTTAGAATGTTAACCTCTTTGAACTTTCTCTTAGAGACACTCTCGGGCCAAGATTATAGATATATCCAAAAGAGTCCATAGATTTAAAACTAACCGCATGAGGTGAGGTAATGAGCTATGACTGTAGTAACCTAGTTGATACGGGCATGTTATCCAACCCTAAACAAACACAAAGTTAAATATTTTAACAAATGGAAAGTTTATCCCCAAAAGCTAACACTAAGCCTACAACTTACTATTTACAACAAATTTAATAGTTTATTAATTAATAGCTATTTATGTTTGGCCTCATGGCTAATGTGCGAATCTACATAATACTGGATCGCCTGTGACCAGATTTTAACAAATAAAGAATTTGAATTACTCCAGATATTATGTACAGCTAAAATCTTAATCAAAAGGCTAATGTGAAGTAAATCATCCAACTTCTCAAACCTACAGAAAAGGAATATTCTATTGATCACTACTTTGTCTTACAACGTTTTGTCTTTAAGGTAGGTACACGAAATCTGCTATAATATAACCTATCCTAAACGTTAGAACAGCCCTTACTTTAACTACAATGACATCATTTTGGAAAAGACCTGATGCTCTTAAGCATCTTCTACACGGTTGCAGATCAACGTCCCAACCAGCGGTCACCCTGGTGGTTGCCATCCACCTAGACTGCAGTTGTGCAGTTTAGATGGATTGCAACCACCAGGGTGACCGCTGGTTGGGACGTTGATCTGCAACCGTGTAGCACTGCCACTACACTGCTGGACCGATATTTACCACACAGCTAAGAACCACCGCAACGAAACTGGCTTTAAAAACATGAAGAATACATCATCGAAATCCGTTCATCCGTTTGAGAGCCACGGTCAGACATCGATGTCACACTTATAACACCCCTCTTTTTGCGTAGGGGATTAAAAGCACAAACATCCTCGTTACTATGGCAACTAAATAGTTGCGATAGTATAGTACAGCATAGCGATGGTATAAAGATTTTGTAAAGACAAAACACCAAGATGTCAACAATAGACTTTTATTTTCGCCAACCAAATACGAATATCGTATCTCTTTATTTATTAACTCTTTTGTAAATAACTCTTCGTGATGTACACGATGTATTTATTATTAATTGTTTGGGGCTTGATGCCTTGATGGCATCTTGCTACCTCGACCATTACTGATCTATGGTAGCAGAGCTCCTTGACTTTGTCAAAGTTCACTGCTCAATCCTACAGCTTCCAAAACCTCCCAGATTGATTGTGCAGTGAGTGTTTGTATCTCTTCCGGTTGCATAATAATAATATGCTGTCCTAAGTGGATACTTCTACAACGCATTAGCGGCCCGCACGAGTACAGAATATGCAAAGGAGTTTCCTCTGATTCATGGCAGAATCTGCAAATTGTGCTGTCAGCCAACTTTAGGTTGCAGTGTCCTGGGAGAATTCGAGTTACCGCACATGTTTTGTAAAGTAAGAATTCGAATAATTCTTTCGACATTTTTTTGTTGTAACCTCTGATCACAGCCCTTGAGTTTAGAGATCCAGCTGAGGATTTCCACAGTTCCATGGCTGCTGAGGTGCATTGATCGTTTAGGATAGAGTAGGCCCTTTGCTTGATAATACCACAAAATGGTTCGGGTCCGTTTTGAGGGTTAACGGCTCCAAGTCTCGCAAGTTCATCTGCCTTCTCATTTCCATCTATTCCTGAGTGCCCCGGTACCCATACTATACATATATTGTATACACGATAAGACGAAAAGTAATTCGAGTTAGATTCATTGTATATACAATTAATCTAACTCGAATTACTTTTAACTATTTTTATTCATCCGCTGCTACTCCTCTCATAAGGATCTCAAACACAACTACCAATATGTATTGCTCTGCCCGCATCCAGCGGCTTCCTCGGCCCTTGTAAGATCGTCGGTCCACCTAGTGATGGGCCTGCCCACACTGTCTCTTCCCGTTCGTCGTTGGCACTAGAGAACCTTTCTATCATTACAATTATCCGCCATAACTATTAATCAGTATCTTATGACATATTCCTCTAAAATCCGGTAAAAAATGCATTCAAAGAGAATATAACAAACTATATATGGCCTTTGGGTCTGTTACAGACGATTTACGGCGCATTGTCTGAGCGAAATTTCTTTTGGTGGCTAAACAAACCGATGCGAGAGCGACATAGTCTACCACAGACCTGACAAGGGAAGTTTGCGGTGGTTGGTACCGAGCCGCTTTCATGTCGCTTCTGTCTCTTATCAGCAAGTACTCCGAACCAGGCTTCATTGCAGATCTTACTGATAACAAACTACGTTACTGCATTTCGACGTTTTATTTGGATGGTGTTGCCAGTTGAATTAAATTTGGTAATTAAATAAAACAACTGAAGATTATTTAATTAAAACTGATTATTAATTAATGACAGAGAAAAAATAACACACTTACTGTATTTAAAATTTTATGTATTTACTGAATAATTAATGGTAAAATTGCAATAAAAAAGTAACATTGCAATGTAAGAATGACATAAACTGATAGATAAGAGCTATTCCATATCTGTCCATTCCTTCATAGCTGTAATAAAAACTGCAATGGATTTAAGTGAAGATAACAATAAATTCACTTTTATGAATACCTATACTAAATATTTTATGTACACACAACTACACAATGTAAGTATTTTAACAAACTTATTTAAGATATTCATTGAGATGAGATGAGATATCGTTGTTTATTAAAAAATAATGACTACTATAATTTTATTCATCATATTCTTTTTTATATCAGTGGGCGGCAAACGAGCAAGCGGGACACCTGATGGTAAGTGATCACCGCCGCCCACCGACACTCGCGACACCAGAGGAGTCGCTGGTGCGTTGCCGGCCTTTAAGAGTCAGCAAACAAGTGTTGCTCACCTTTCCCCCACCCCAATGAGCTCTGGCGACCTTACTCACACTCGGAAACACAACATTAAAATTATTAATGTTATTATAAAGGAATGTCTTCTGTAAGGTGGATGTACTTCCCCTTGAATATGTTTTTTAGTAAACAACTTTTTTATTATTAAAGTCAGCAAATAATTTCTAAGTGATACACATGCGAGATCATTGAGATCATCAGAAAATCTAAACCTGTCTTTACATACACATTCTACCAACTTTTTTAGTAAATCTTTTACTGTTGAGGCAGCTCGCCTCTGGAATGCGTTGCCTTTAACAATTAGACGTGCTCAATCCCTTGGTTTGTTCAAAACGCTATTGAAAAACTACTACTTGTCACTATGAATGCATTTCCACTGTCCTTCCATATTATATTGTTTATTATGTATGTATGTATTATTATGTTTATGTAATTAAGTATGTATTATATCTAATGACATGGTAGTATTACTATTAAGTAAATGTCAGTATTAGTTTGTAAGTATTTAGATTTCTACTTAAATTATTTTATCTTGCACTACCCTTATCGTGTTGCCTTTCTATATTTCTGCTTCATATACATCCAAAAGTTGTCTGGAAGAGATCTCTGACTGCGATAAGACCGCCTATTGTACAATTTGCTTTCAATGTTTCCTATATTTTTATCTGTAATTGATGTGCAATAAAGAGTATTTATCTTATCTTATCTTACCTTATAATCATACGGCTTGCAATACATAGCTTTCTGACCCGTTTCCAACGTTCTCTCGGACGTGATTATGGGGGACATGACCTACGGGTATGGCTGATGGAGATGATTGAAAATAACGTACAATACAATTGCAAAAGTTATGTATATAAAAATAAATATCTTGGGATAACTAATACACTGTCGTCTGATCCCAAACAAGGCAAAACCTGTACAATTTGTGCAACCAGACAACTGATAAACATAGTTATGTATTTCTAAATACATACCTACATATTATAGAAAAATTACTACCAGACACAGAAAAAATAATCGTGTTCATCACACAAAAGTTTATCCCGATTGATAATCCAGCCCACGAGCATGGCTTAGCAGTCTGTGACACTAACCAGTTGTCCGCTACCGCCATGTGCAAGCAGCTCCGGGCAGACAGCAATCTGTTTGTGGCGCAGTCGCAGACTGGCAGGAGTCGGCAATTGGAGAGGACATCGTCGGCATCTGGGATACGGCGTAAAAGGGAGGCACCGGAGCAGCATACCCGAGTTCCTGGGGCTCCCCCATCAGCCACCACAAGAAGTCCATGGCAGGTTAGGTTTGGTCATTGCGAGTCCGACATACCCACCAGCAGACACTTTTTGAGTTTCATTCCCACAGAGTGGCATTCCCACTGAATTTAAAAAAAACCGGCCTGGTGCGAGTCGAACTCGCACATGAAGGGTTCCGTAGCAGCAAGTATTTCAGTTGATTAAATGAAAGCAAATTGCGGTTTATGACGTATTAAAAAAAAACGACTCGCTAGATCTCGTTCAAACCAATTTTCGTTGTTAGTTTCTATGGTAATGTCATCATCATCATATCAGCCGAAAGACGTCCACTGCTGGACAAAGGCCTCCCCAAAGATCTCCACAATTGCCGGTCTT
This sequence comes from Pseudoips prasinana, assembly GCA_951640165.1. NCBI lineage: Eukaryota > Metazoa > Arthropoda > Insecta > Lepidoptera > Nolidae > Pseudoips > Pseudoips prasinana. The sequence continues at coordinate 31,273,580 of OX621245.1, read as the reverse complement.
GTGCTATTCGCATCCAGAATTTTCCAGCGACCCGCACAAGATCATCGGTCCATCATGTAGGGGGCCTGCCCACGCTGCGTCTTCCGGTTCGTGGTCGCCACTCGAGAACCTGTCTGCCCCAACGGCCGTCGGCTCTACGAGCTATGTGCCCTGCCCACTGCCACTTCAACTTGGCAATTCTTCGGGCTATGTCGGTGACTTTGGTTCGCCTGCGGATTTCGACATTTCTGATGCGATCCCGCAGGGAAACTCCGAGCATAGCCCTCTCCATTGCTCTTTGGGTGACCTTGAGCCTTCTAATAAGGCCCATAGTGAGCGACCACGTCTCTGTTCCGTATGTCATCACTGGCAACACACACTGGTCGAAGACTTTCGACTTGAGACACTGCGGTATTTTGGACGAGAAGATGTTACGTAGCTTCCCGAACGCTGCCCAGCCGAGTTGGATTCTACGATTGACCTCCTTCTCGAAGTTGGACCTACCTAGTTGGATGGTCTGTCCTAGGTAAATATAGTTCTCTACAACTTCGAGTGCAGAGTCACCAACTTTCAATTGAGTGGGTGCAACATGGACGTTTGACATGATTTTCGTCTTATCCATGTTCATTTTCAGACCCACTTGTTGAGAGACTCTGCTGAGGTCATCGAGCATTGTACCGAGGTCTTCCATGGTCTCAGCCATGACTACGATATCATCGGCAAATCAAAGGTGAGTGATGTACTCGCCATTGACATTGATGCCAAAGCCTTTCCAGTCCAGAAGCTTGAAGACGTCTTCCAATGCAGCGGTGAACAGTTTCGGAGATATAACATCTCCCTGTCTCACGCCTCGCTGCAAGTGGATAGGTTTCGAGATCTGGTCCTGGAGTCGCACTGACATAGTGGCGTTTTCATACAAACACTTTATCACCTCGATATACCGGTAGTCAATTTGGCACCTTATGAGAGACCTCAGCACGGCCCATGTTTCGATAGAATCAAAGGCTTTCTCATAGTCCACAAACGCTAAGCACAGTGGCTTGTTATACTCTTCGGTCTTCTGTATAACTTGCCGCAGCGTATGTATGTGGTCTATGGTGCTAAAGCCTTTTCGGAAACCGGCTTGTTCGGGAGGCTGGAAGTCGTCAAACCTGCGCGCGAGACGGTTCGTAACGACCCTCGAAAACAACTTGTAAACATGGCTCAGCAGTGTGATGGGTCTATAATTCTTCAATAGGGTCTTGTCACCCTTCTTGAAGAAGAGCACCACCACACTTCTGTGCCATGCTTGTGGCGTTTGACCATCTAGTATGACGGAGTTAAATAACTTCTGAAGGGCCCGTAGGATTGGTGTACCACCCGCTTTCAGAAGCTCTGCTGTAACTCCATCATCACCAGGCGCCTTATTGTTATTGAGTTGTTTGAGAGCCATTCTAATCTCGTACAGGCTGACGTCCGGGATGTCTTCGGTGTAATGTTCGGTTAGTCGTGCTCTGGGATCTGAGGCATGATTTTTGACAGGTGGCTGTGTTGTCGTATATAACTGTCCGTAGAACTTCTCGATCTCTCCCAGCAACTCAGGTTTAGACGTGACGATTCTACCATCCTCAGTCTTCAGCTTCGTCAGTTGGCTCTGTCCAACAGACAGAGCTCTTGCGAACACTTTTGAGCCTTTGTTCCGCTCGATAGCCTCTTTAATACTAATTGTATTAAATTGCCGCGTGTCGCGAGTCAAAGACTTTGAGATCTGTCTGTTGAGCTGCCGATATCTGGTAGCATCATCTGAGGATGTCAGAACCATTTTCCGTCTATCTTCCATAAGTTGCAGGGTAAAGTCAGAGATCTTTTTTGTTCTGTTTGTACGACGGGCCTTGAAGACCTTAGACTCAGCCGTATGGACAGCTTCTACGAGCCTGTCATAGTATGAGTCCACTTCCTCGCAGTCTGCTAGGCATTCGAAACGGTTTTGCAGTTCGAGCTGAAATGGTTCGGGGTTTTGGACGTGGATAGGTAAAGGTCGGAGCGTAGACTTTATCAGTCGGGACCTCTGGAGTTTGACATTAAGGTTCAATGAGCCTCTGACCAGTCTGTGATCGCTCCCGGTTTTAACCGCATTGATCACGGAGACATCATTGAACATCTGTCGTCTCGTCGACAAGATAAAGTCTATCTTATTTTTAGTTTTACCATCGGGGCTCACCCAGGTCCATTTGCGGTGATCCGGCTTCCTGAAGAAGGAATTCATCATAAATAGTCCCTCCTTCTCCATGAAGTCGGCCAACATTTGGCCCCGGGGGTTCCGGTCTCCAGTTCCAAATTGCCCCACTCTCAGTTCATGACCGAATCGTTTGCCCAGCTTCGCGTTAAAGTCCCCCATGACCACAGTGAAATAGGAGTTAGAGGTATGTCTATGGTAATGTACATCATATATTTATTTTAGTTTTATCACTCTCTTATTTTAGAAGTTAGAGGGGGGGACACTCATTTTACCACTTTGGAAGTGTCTCTCGCGCAAACTATTCAGTTTAGAAAAAAATGATATTACGAACCTCAATATCATTTTTGAAGACCTATCTATAGAGTATATAGAAGTATGAGTGCGATGAAAAAAAAAATTTGAGTTTCAGTTCTATGTATGGCGACCCTCCAAAATAATTGCTAGTTTTCTATTTTTGTGTAAAAATCTTAATGCGGTTTACAGAATACATCTACTTACCAAGTTTCAGTAGTGCAGCTCTTATAGTTTTGTAGAAAAGTGGCTGTGACATACGGACGGACAGACAGATATGACGAATCTATAAGGCATCGTTCATACCAAACGTATTTTCGGGCGCTGACTGTGAGCGCGCGTTACGTAGTTTCTCACTTTTCCATATATACATATTTAACTTCTCATTCACACAGAACTGACTATACGCTATTACGTAGTGTGTTGTCGCTGACTGTCGGTGGCCGATTATTGTACTACGCGTCTAAGCACGGCGGGCACGGATTGGCTCCGTTGCCGAACTATTAACATACGCTGTAGCGTATTGTCGGCTTGGTGAGAACGCGTACTGGCGACTGAGTCTACGTTCACACTGGGGCATACAGTGAGCATACTCACATTCAGCGGCGGACCATCCGTTTGGTGTGAACGATGCCTAAGGGTTCCGTTTTTTGCCATTTGGCTACGGAACCCTAAAAATGCCCATAAACCAGTAGACCAACCGGCCATTATCAGAAAAGTAGACATTGTACTGTTGACTCTTATCATGCCTATAATATTCAAACATTGTGGACATGATAATTGTCATTGTAGCTGTTTAATTAACAGCCGTATCAAATCAACTCACTATTATAACACTAAGGCATAAATTACTATAGAGTAGAATTGCCACATGAAACTGGTAATCTCCAATTACCATAACTTATATCTTACTGTTCCCAAACTAATAGAATGCAAATCCACAAATGACCAATTAGTGACTCCTTATATTACGGACAACCCTAACCTCAGGTCAAACGTTGGCCGAAGTTAAATGGATCAATTAAAACTTGCGCAAAATGTCTCTAAGATAGCTTCTGAAGTCATTTCAAATGGTTGCACTAGGTTTCAAGATCTTCAAGTCTCTTTTACCTTTAAGGTTTGAAATGGTACGAAAACAAGCAATAGCATAAACTGGTTAAGGCCCATAGTTTTGTCTACTTTATAAATTAACTAGCTGTGCCTACCGGTTTTACTCGCGTTAAATGCACGCATTTATAAATTGTAGCCTATGTGTTTAACCAGGGTGTCAGCTAACTCCATATCAAGTTTTATTAAAATCGACCCAATCGTTTAGACGCGGAGAAATAACAAACATACACACTCACAAACTATCACCTTTATAATATTAATGTGATGTGATGTGATTCTAAGATAAATCATAACATTTATGACAAGTAATTAAAAGAAGGCTGTCTGGTTAAAGTTACGGCAAAGTAGAAGTGTCCTACTGTAGTACACCCGATTAGTATAGCAATGTAAATATCCAAATAGATATACTCGTATATAATTATACAAAGGCAAACGGCAAGAATGTATGGGACTTTTGTACCGCTAGTAAAATTTCGTGTTACGGGATATTTTATGTTTTAATTGGTGGTTAATGTGATAGAAAAGGCATTTTTAATTTCTTAGATTTTTAGAACTTGGGATATAAAAGTTATAGCCAGTTTTATTTTAAGGTTATGTTTGGTAATCTGTGGGTCAACCCCATGACTGTGGACACATTGCAGTTCTAAAATCACTCTTACTGCCTAAGTAATAAAGATACTGTAAATATCAAAGAGTGTCTACTGATGTGGCAATGAAATGCTAGTGTTAACTAGTGTACCAATGAAGATTGTTACATATTATATTTACATAAACATTGTTATGGTGATAAAGCAAATGTTGTAGCTCTTTTTATAGTCTTTTACATGGATTTATTCCGAACCTGCCCCAAAAACCCTAACCGGGTCGCGAGGTAGGAGAAGATGCAAAAAACTATTATTTGTTGAGATAATGAAAAGTTCTTTATTTCCATTAATTCCATAGTTCATAACCCAGTGTGCATATGTGTGAGGTTGCGAGGGGTTATATATGAGGTTTTGAGTGGAGGTAAATAAAACAATAGATTCATTGTTTTTTGTAACTACAATAATTTTATTGATATTATTTTAATGTACCCATAGTATAACTTCATCGTTGACTGCCTCGTTGGTCTAGCGGTAGCGTGTTCAACCGCAGAAAATGAGGTCCTGGGGTCAAATTCAGGTCGGAACAAAAAGTGATTTTGGGATTTTTCCGTAAAAAGAAAATTCTCAGAATCAGCCCGAAGTCTGGAAGTTGAAGGTAATACACCCCCGTGCCTCGGAGAGCACGTAAAGCCGTCGGTCCTGTACCTGACCTCTTTCCGGTGTGTCGGTAGTCGTCCCATCGGATCATGAGAGTGATGGAATAGAAAGTGCCCCTGTGTTTGCGCACACACTTGTGCACTATAATATGTCCTGCGCAATTGGCTAATCTTCATTCAGAATGGCCGCCGTGGCCGAAATTCGGCCGGGAAGACATCATCATTACTTCATCCAAGAATATCTTCATATAAGTACCAAACAATAATTATCACATAGCACAAAGCAACATTGGGTTTATTGAGAACTTCACTCTCTTCGAATAATGCTTGTCTTCTTAGTCGGGGCAAGCAAATAACCCATTGCAAACTCGTCATTTTAATTAAATGATAAAGCGTCCTTTCGTGAATCCACTGTCAACAGATATATATTATAGTATGGAGGAACTGATGCTGAACTCACATAATATCTGCAAGATAATTTTCTAAATTGATGACATGTATCAAAACAACAACAATAAATACCTGACAGATTGTCTTTGCCTGTCAATAAATAATTGCCATGAAGAAAAAAAATATTGACGACGAAAATCGTTCCTATTCAAAATCATTAATTATTTCGTTATAATGCAACTACTGTGCTTACTTAGATATAATAAATAAGTCTATAATTAAATGATTTATATGTAATGTTGTTCCCATTTATAAATAACTAATTATAATTTCGACATTTATATTATTTTACACATGGCAATTTCTGTAAACGTAGCTGCGTTTAGTTTACGATTTTATTACGTTTATTTATTGAAAATTATTGAAGTATTCTTTTTGATTTAATTAATTAATCCCAAGTTCTAAAAATATTATACTTACATTAAAATCAATACCTTAGTTGTCTTAACAAGTGGTACAAAATATATAGCTGAACAACAAAGGATGTAAGCGATACGGATTCTGCCATTTTCTTTAGAAAATTCGTAATCCTCATCAGAATTTTTCTAAGCACACGTACTAACGAGCTCATGACCACTTCTAAGAATAGATTAAGTGTTAAAAAAACACACGTAGGTACTAAACTAATTAAAAATTAAAAGTGTTATTCTTACTTCTTTTTATTTTGAACTTAAATACTAGAGAATACTAATATAAACGATTACATAGATCAGCCTATTTTGTCTTGTGTAGACATAATTATGTAAATATCTACCAAACAAAAGGCGACTACTGTAACAGTTGACTTCTTTCAATATGCAATTAGTATGTTTTTATTTATTTTAGGATCTCCAACAAAGAATAAACACAATAAATTCCATAAAATATTGCTTGCCAAAGGTTAGTGAGCAGTGTTCTTCTTCACTTATAGGGGACCACAGCAAGCGTAAATTAGCTTATAAGTAATCTTTTACATTGTTTAATTTTAGTCTATATTGTATAAAATATTAGTATATTTTTATTTGTGAAAGAAAAACTGGTCAGTGAAAAAAGGCTTATTGAAATTGAAACTCTTATAAATAAATTTAAACACTAATAAAATATAATCATGTGAGATACTAATGTTTAGTGCACTTCTAGTATTTTTAGGTACGCATAAGTAGTAATGTGAAAGTCTTTTAATAATGCACCATACTTTTCCAGTATAGTAAGTACATTATTATGTAATCGTATCAGATCAGTTTCTAATTAACTGCGTTGAAGCTAGTCCATTTTCAGATTGCAAAACGGAAATGTATTAACCGCAGTAATTGACTAGGCACTATTGCGGTGATCGAGAACTGACAGATGAAATACAATGTTATTGGCAATTTTTATCACTTAGGTACGAATGGTAGGGGCAGTGGGTAGTGTCAGAGTTGTTCAAGCCATCCATCATGCCTCACCATGACTTAATGACTGTTGCCTAATGGCTACAACCGTTACCTACAGATTTATGTGTCCTCCGAAGCACGGAGATGTCAGAAATAAACAACGTTTTTCTGACTTTATCTAGATATTTATTTATTTTTATTTTATTAATTTATTATTATCTTATCACAAAACATTGCTTACGATAAACATGATTGAAAAATAATACATGAGCCTGTCCACGGTGTCCACGGATGGAAAAGAAACAATATTATAATAATTAGTAGCTAAACTGGGCACGAAGTATTGATAATTTTAATATACTTCGGATGACCAACAACCGCGCTCAGCGTGCCACCCATGGACAATTAGTAAATAGGAATAAACAACCTATTTTGTAAGAGACTGGTGCCTGATGTAGGTTCGAAAGAGCCTGAATTACAGGTCACCAGGAGTTCACTCCACTGATTGCATATTCCTACCACGCAGGCATTTTATAATTATACCAGTGTAACTTTTAAAAGTATTAAAACCCGTAAAAAAGAAAAGTAAAACAAGATAAAGCAAATTCACCGCGAGCCTAGTTGCTTAACCTCGCCAATATCTTATAGATCGGTGGAAGTATCTGGCTATGAGCACCTCATCATCATCATATCAGCCGAAAGACGCCCACTGCTGGACAAAGGCCTCCCCCAAAGATCCACAACTGCCGGTCTTGCGCTATCCGCCTCATAAATGTTTAATATATATTCGCTGTCGCCAGGCTGCTAGTAGTGAGTATTTCTTGAGAGAAAATAAATCCAATAACACATTTTGCTCGGTGCTGTAATATGAAATCATGACCTGCGGTTGAACACGTTAACCCTATACTAAGTAAGTACATTCTTTCAATGTGCAAAATTCGTATGATTGGTGCACCTCTAGTATTTTTATGTAGGATTTTAAAGTGCACCTACCTTATTTTTCTTTGCATCACCATAAGGTCGACTGGTACAACATGCCTCATTATTGAGTCCGCCAATGTTAACCATGTGCAACATTAAAAATAAATAAAGTAAAGTTTTTAATAATTCACAATACTATTCCAGTTTGCTGTGTGGTGACAGCATATAATATCACCATTCCATCCTGTGGAGGGCGTCAAAATCGTTCGAGGGAATACCTATCAGAAAACGGGCAGTAATTTTCTGTGAACAATGACCATCGAATATCGAACTGCGATCGCCAACCCGTCTGCCAAGCGTGGCGATTATGACATATCCCCCCATTCTTTGGGGAAGCTTTTTTCGAGCAGTGAACGTACTTTGGCTGACATGATGACTATTTCAGTATAGTGTATTATTCAAAACTTCAACGAATTAGTCGAACATAACTTCATAGCTACATATTTTCCTATAAAGATAGCAATGTATTCTCGGAACTTCAAACACGCTAGACTATCGGCTATTAAAAAGACATAAAGCATCAAATAACTGTGATTTTTGCGAAAGACCAATCATTTAAAACTATATTTTTCCGACATTCTAATCATTTCTGCTTGATTTATTCTGTAAGATGTTGACTGTCTTTTTACTTTTGTCCTTGTTTCAACAATATTATTGTTATCTAGTTTTACTAAATAAAAATATATCGTTGAATGCTTTTCCTACTACCCATCGTGCATTCAATCATGGAGATCCACCAGAATTTTTTGATTGGAGAACTAATGGAAAGGTGTCGCCGGTTAAAAATCAATTGTCCTGTGGAGCCTGCTGGGCCTTCAGTGCTGTCGGTGAAGTGTTTTTTTTATATGTAGAATTAAAGTGCGGTCGCGAAGCAGTCATAATTTTCTAGAATATTCTGTCTTTGTCACTCCTGCGTAAATATAAATGGTCATTAGTGAGATAAGAATACCAAAATATTTAGAAAAAAAATAAAAGAGAGAATTATTTGATAATTTTGAAAAAATACTGACAATAATTTCGTTCCGTGCACTTTCATAACTAAGTTTTGTTAACTGGTTAAGAAAAACCCTTTTTTATTATTGTTTTCACAACTGGTTTTTAAACAAGAATACGAAGTGTTCATTCATAACTGACAATCACAAATACAATCCATGGTTAATGTTTTTCTAGCGCTCGGCGGCCGCTGCCGCGGCACGCTCGCTACGCTCGCTCGCCTTCGCGCGCCAAATGGTCACCAATCTACCATAACCTAACCCAAATTATTATGGATATTGTGATTGTCAGTTATGAATGAACACTTCGTATTCTTGTTTAAAAACCAGTTGTGAAAACAATAATAAAAAAGGGTTTTTCTTAACCAGTTAACAAAACTTAGTTATGAAAGTGCACGGAAGCAATAATTTTATATTATATAATATCTAAATTTCGCTAACAATACGGCTGTGCAGTAAAGTTGCCCTTAATTGTGTTGTTTAGTACGGCTTCGAGTTAAGTTTAGGATCAGTTGACCGTCTGTGAATTATGTCCCATCATATTATTTGGGCGAGTCACACACCTAGCCCAAGATGGAATGGGCATTTCATCAGAACAAATTAAATTAAAACTTTAGTTTTATAAACATAAATGTCACAATAATTTTTTTTTTTCAACTTTTTCCGTAGTATAAAATGCAACCATCGCAAACACCAGCACCGGTGCTGTAAATTAACCTCTTACGGATGCCATAATAGAGGCCAGACCGTTAATGAGATAAATCTGCAGTAGGTACAGACGCCAGCACATCCGGCTACCCCAATCTGTCTTATTTCTTTGATAGATTTTCAACTTTATCACATAAGCATAAGGTTGACTTTCAATTAGGGTAATTTTACAGATTGGGGTAGCTTGATGTGCTGGCGTCTGTACAAAGTTTCATCACAGCAGCGTGCTAACCATTAGGGTAGACTACCTTGAAAAAAAAAGGTAATACCATTACCGTTTTCTTACAGCTTGCATTGAGAGTCATTTAAAGATATATTTGAAAGAAGACGTAACCCTATCAGAGCAGTTTCTAATTGACTGCGTGGAGGCTAGCACGTTTTCAGGCTGTAAAACTGGGAATGTGTTAACCGCTTTTGCGTGAGTATACCTACTAATTTTCTAAGAAGTATTTTTTTATAATGGCTAGTGCCATTATAAAAAAATGCCGATAAATCAGAATGCTTTTGGTATTATATATATATATATATATATTTCCTGTCTCCAGGCTACTAGTAGTAAGTATTTCTTGAGAGAAATGAAATCCGGAAATATCGGAGAAGATTTGACGGGCTTGTTTGGCATGGTTGGTAAATACTTGCCTTTGACGCCACTGGTCGTGGGTTCGATTCCCACCCAGAACAGATATTTGTGTGCATAAACATGTCTGTTTGTCCTGAGTCTGGGTGTAAGTATCTATATAAGCATGTATTTACAAAAGAAAAGTAGTATATGTAGCATATCAGTTATCTGGTTTCCCTAGTACAAGCTCTTCTTAGTTTATGATCAGATGACCGTGTGTTAAGAATGCCCCAGGATGTTATTATATTATTAATCCATTTACACATTTTGGTCGACCTGGAATTATGCACCCAATACCTGCGGAAAACGTTAACGTTATACCAGCTGCTATTTCAAAAAGTATATGGCATCATGAGAGTGAGTGATTGGTCGGAATAGGAAGCACGCCTGTATTTAACCATTTCATCATCAGTCCAATATCGTACTCTGCTGGACGATATCAGAAATCCCCTTAAGGTTTCTACAACGATATTTGGAAAGGTATGCCATGGTCACCGCGCTTGGCATGTGAGTTGACGACCGGTTAGGTGGTAGATAATGCACAGGTGACGCCTAGTTGCCTTTAACGACACCCATAGGTCATAATAGGGTGGCCCTGTTATTCTGCTTGGGCCGGTAACCACACGGCTATTGAAGTATTTACTTCTGCACTATATCAACATGTAGTATAGTACACATCAAACTATTAACAGTTAACTACTACAGTTCCAGTGTAAGCTGATCTTGCGCTGTATAGGATTTCCATACAATGACAGGTCAGCTTATATTGGAAATGTATAGCTTGATATGTAGCCGCGCTTACGCGTAGTCTCCAATAAACTTCCAATAGAATCACTATTACATTACTTACAGCCGAATTGTTCTTTAGATACATAGTCAGCAATTTTGGTGGCGTGCTAAAAGATGAAGACTACTATCCGTACGTAAATCGGCAGCAAGCTTGTAGATGGAATAACAAAACACCAGCTCCAGTCCCAGTAATAGGTTACAAAAGAGTTCCCGCCGACGAAGATGAGATGGTAAATTACTTGTACTCCCACGGACCTTTGACGGCTGGTAAGTATACGCAACATCAGAGTAAACCCATGCCTTAGTAGTCCACTTCTAAAATCAAAGATGATTGTTATCGTTTGATTTTTTTACTACCTCGTCACAGAAACAACGGTGAAATGCTTGGTCGAAGTGTTGCCGGTGTTTCACTTTTAGCGGGACATCCCGCTTTACAGCCCTCACGGACTGCGTCCCACTGTCAGACTAATCTATACACCCAAAATCGTACTTTTCCACCACCAACCAGCTTCTGAACAACAAGTTATATTTATCATCATCATCATATCAGCCGAAAGACGCTCACCGCTGGTCAAAGGCTTCCCCCAAAGATTTTCAAAATTGCTGGTCTAGCGCTATCCGCATCCAGACTTGCAGCGGCCCTCACAAAATCATAAGTCCGTCTTGATGGGAGCTGCCCACGCTGCGTCTTCCGTCCCAGAAGTCTCGGCTCTACGTGTTATGTGCCTCGCTCACTGCCACTTCAGCGTATGTGTAATATTTCTCTTTTTAGGGTTCCGTAGCCAAATAGCAAAAAACGGAACCCTTATAGATTCGTCATGTCTGTCTGTCTGTCCGTCTGTATGTCACAGCCACTTTTTTCCGAAACTATAAGAGCTGTACTACTGAAACTTGGTAAGTAGATGTATTCTTTTAACCGCATTAAGATTTTTACACAAAAATAGAAAAAGGACAATTATTTTGGGGGGTCGCCATACATAGAACTGAAACTCAACAATTTATTTTTTCATCGTACCCATACATTTGGGGTGTCTATGGATAGGTCTTCAAAAATGATATTGAGGTTCGTAATATCATTTTTTTTCTAAACTGAATAGTTTGCGCGAGAGACACTTCCAAAGTGGTAAAATGGGTGTCCCCCCCCCCCCCCCCTCTAACTTCTTAAATAAGAGAATGATAAAACTAAACAAAATATACGATGTATATTACCATGTAAACTAACAAAGAAAATTGGTTTGAACGAGATCTAGCAAGTAGTTTTTTTTAAAACGTCATAAACCGCAATTTGCATTCATTTAATCATTTGAAATACTTGCTGCTATGGAACCCTTCATGTGCGAGTCCGACTCGCACTTGGCCGGTTTTTTTTAATTATTTTTAAGAGCACATTATTTATAAGTCTATTGCTGTCTGGAGCTGGATTCGTATCGGTGGTCTAACTCTGTCCGTTGGTCAAGGCAAAATATTTTATCAAAAACATAATAAAATGATTTCGTGTTTGGTGGTAGATATTAAAATAAAGAACTATTTATATGTACGTCAAAGAAACATGCGGAACCCACAGTGAGTGGGTCCCGGGTGATGGAGTGGGTGACCATCTTATATATATGTATGTAATGATATGAAAATAAATGCAGCCGTTAGGGCAGAAAGGTTCCCGAGTAGCGACCACGCACCAAAAGACGCAGCGTGGTCAGGTCCCTTACAATAAGGATCAATGATCTTATGCGGATCTTGCGCTGGATGCGGATAGCGCAGGGCCGGCAATTGTGGAGATCTTTGTTCAGCGGTGGATGTATTTCGGCTGATATGATGATCTTATAGTTACTTATCTCTGAATATTTTCTGGATAATATTTGTATCTTACTCAGTTCCTTTATTAAAAATGTACAGACGCCAGCACATTAAGCTACCCCAATCTGTCAAATTTCACTAATTGAAAGTGAACCTTATGATTTGTGATAAAGTTGAAAATCTTTAAAAGAAATTTGACAGACTAGAGTAGCTGGATGTGCTGGCGTCTATACATAATGATCTTTTGCAGCAATCAATGCCAATTCCATGAGATCTTACAAGGGTAATATTGATGAACCAACTGAAAAAGACTGCAACCCTGAAGACTTGGACCATTCTGTACTGATTGTAGGGTACAACGTTTACGGTAACTTGGCTTCTTTTTTTCGTCATACATATTGTTACGATTCGGGAGTTTCTTCAGAAAGGCACAAAAAATTCTAGTCACCCAATGATAATAACAATATACACACATATGTCACATATTTACTCTAGGTCTGTGTATATCGAGATTCAAGCAGACGAGAATTTTTAAGAGAGGTAGGGCATGGTGTTCATTCGCTCAAATAGCAGCCCGACTGGGAAAGTACCTCCACCTTACAGAAGACATTCCTTAATAACAACATTAATAAATTTAATGTTGTGTTTCCGAGTGTGAGTAAGGACGCCAGAGCTCATTGGGGTGGGGGGGAAGGGTCAGCAACACTTGTTTGCTGACTTTTAAAGGCCGGCAACGCACCCGCGACTCCTCTGGTGTCGCGAGTGTCTATGGGCGGCGGTGATCACTTACCATCAGGTGACCCACTTGCTCGTTTGACGCCCTCTGACATAAAAAAAAAAAATGGTGCAGCCGGTTATAAATCCTCAATATTAAAAGAGTGGAATTTTCGTTATAAGTTATTTGTTCTTTTGTTTTTTTTTTATTATATATCTGTTACATTGACTCATTTCCAATTAGCAAAGACTATGTTCGTATTATTTGGTGATCGAGACAGTAATAAGCCTTATTAAATATTCTCCTAAGTTTAGTATAAAACCGATAACGTCCAGCCTTTTGAAAGAGACCGAGTGTTGTAAATCCTATTTACTAACCATTTCACCTGTTGAAATATATCTATTTTCTTACCTTATTCTAATGTTGAATAACTGTTAATTTCAGTTTCTGACAACGGCAAGCGTACCCCCTACTGGATAATAAAGAATTCGTGGGGGGAGGATTGGGGAGATAACGGCTACTACTACCTAGTGCGCGGGCGCAACGCGTGCGGCATTGCCTCTGATATATCTTTCGCATTTGTAAATTAAAATCTAGTATATCATATAAATATTTGTTAATGTGTTATTTTTTAACAATAACAGTGCGTTGTCCTTGATATCCCTGTTATTGGGAGCGCATTCCACAATTTTTTTTTGATATTCTTGAATGTGAGTTGTATAGAAAATGATCCGTTTTCATAAGTTTCAGCAAAGTGTAAAAAACTACCAATCACTATTATTATTCCGGCGAATTAAAAGAACAAGTATTTTTATTTATTATAAATAAGAAGTAGACTCATGTACTGTTAATAAGGTACACTGACAACTGCCCCCCTAGATTATCCTGATCCTTGTCCATTCCTTGGTTGTCTGGAAGAGATCACATTTTAGTGATAAGACCGACAATTGTATACTTTGTAATTATATGCTCCAGTATGGGGTTTTCCAATTGGTGAACAATGAAAAATGTATCTATCTAAAAGTCAAGTATACGCAGTCGATAGGTATTATTGGTAGATACTTACGTTTTATGCTGCAGTAGATGTCCTGAGGATTGGTGTAACTATCTATATAAGTATGTGTTTACGAAATAAAAGTAGTATATGTACATCAGTTATCATGCATAGCAGAATCTCTGCTTAATTTGGGATGAGATGGCCATGAGTGAATAATGTCCCAGGATAATATTATTATATGATTTTTCAACATGGATAGATTAAAGGTTTCCGTTGACGTACCAGTTGTATTTCAATAAATTCATAATAACGGGCAAAATACACGTACATGAAAGCTCCATTAACAGTTCTTACATACGTATCAATTTGGGCACTCCTTTTTTATGTTGATTAAATGGCAACATTTAATTACAGTGGAAATTACGTTCTTTCGTTGACATCCCTTTTATTGCGTAGTAGATAAGGTTGGGTTTCGTAGTTCAAGGGCTTTGAGGGTACTACACAAAACGTCACAAAGAAAACCATTTACCAAAGTCACGTTCATCTCACTCCTGATTTACAATGCACGGGCCACAGTCTGAAAATCGTAATGAGAACAAAAAGTTGAATAAAACAAGTTCATTTAAAAACCAAAGTTTTTATTCTTTCACATTTCAAAACCAAGGATCTTATTTATCGTGCTTAAGTAACTTAGTGTAAACATAAAAAGTGGTTATTCACTTCGTAATTTACTAAAAAAACTTGGGACAAACTTGGGACTCCTCATTGCCCTAAAGCAATGGAAAAGCCTTTTGTGCTAAGTTTCTTATCCTGAATTGGTTGCTGCAGCATTAATGATAAAATCATGTATTATCAACAAGAATTGCTTCTTTTATACAAGGAAATCAAGAAACACTCACTGAAGCTATTATAGCCTATGCACGTTTGCAATATCTGAAACCCCGTTGCCAAAACTTAAGAAATAGTTTCACTCTTCTTTAGAAGGGCTCCACGTCGGAGTCTCTTGAGAAAACCACGGATCTCATTTTAAAACCTCAGCGGACGTGTGAAGAAAAGCCTCCAATACCGTACAGCTTCTTCCTGACTAAGCTATGGTTGATTTTAAACCAATATGGTAGCGGTCTGCATCCAAGAGGGAAGAAGTTTCAAAGACAAATAACTTTGAACATAATTATCCTACGTGTGGTCACTAGATTTCTGGCAGTACCGTAGCACCTTTACGCGTCACTCAAACAATACTAGTTGGTCTAGCAGCAGCATGTCCAACTGCAGATAACAAAGTCCTGGGTTCCAATCTCGAGTCGGGCCAAAAGTGATTTTGGGATTTTTCTGTAAAAGAAAAATTTTTAAGTATCAGTCTGAAGTCTGGGAGTTGGCGGTATTATAACCCCATGCCTCGGAGAGCACGTAAAGCCGTTGATCCTGTACCTTACCTCTTTCCGGTCGTGGCGCTAGTCTACCAATCGGATCATGAGGTTTATGGAATAGAAAGTACTCCTGTGTTTGTGCAAACATTTCCATTGAGACTTGCCGCCATGGCCGAAATTCGGCTAAGAGGAGATTATTACTGGAAGTTTTAATAATGAAATTAAAGTTATATATTAATAGAAACTGAAACTGATGACTGCTGCCATTTGCATGGGTATTGAATATAAACATTATCTGGCTGTGCTTTACATACACTACTATACACTGTATTGTGCAAGGCCCATTAGATCTGGGCTAGGATTAAGATGTGAACTTCAAGCTTGTGTCTTTGGTACATCGTATCTTAACTATCTAACCCTAGATCTCCTTATACATCTGTGCCTGGCAAATCCTACATGTAGTCACAGTCAGCGATATCAATATAATAACAGTACAGTAATAAAAATAAAGTGTAAATCCGTGGTCTCTGCATACCCCTCTAGGGAATGTATAAAGACAGAAATTGGCTATGAGAGCTACGATGCCTCAGACAGACACACACACAAACATACACAAACAAACAGAAATCGACGTAAAATTTAACAGATTGGACTAGGTTTTAGGAGCCAATTACCTTTTTTTTTTTTTTGATATGGCAGTGGGAATGCTATTGCATGCCACCCGCAAAAAGTGTCTGCGGGTGGGTATGTCGGACTCGCACCGACTAAACCTAAACTGCCGTGGACTTCTTCTGGCGCCTGATAGGGGGAGCCCCGGGAACGCGGATATGCTGCTCCGGTGCCCCTCTTTTGCGCCGTGTCCCAGATTGTTGGGACACGCACCCGGGGAGGACTGTGGGTTGCACTCTCCATTTGCCGACTCCTGCCAGTACGGCACAGCGACTGCGCCACAAACAGTTCGCTGTCTTCCCGGGACTGCTTTCACGTGGCGGCAGTTGAGGACACTTCTCATACTGCCACCGCAGCCCCGAGTGGGAGCCAATTACCTAACGTAAGCCTCTTTAAGTGTATTTTATCGAGGCTCTTTATTATTATTATCATCATAATAAATAATAATGTTTCATATAATGACATTAAACGAGGCAAAAGAGGTGTGCAAAGATCGTTACAAATGGAAATCTGTTATCTCTGCCTACCCTTCTGGGCAACAAGCGTAAGTCTATTTTTTTTTCATTGCCCTAGGAAGCAGACGAGCTAGCGGCCCACCTGATGGTAAGTGGTAACCACTGCTCATGGACATTCACAGTGCCAGGGAGGACAGCAAACCGCTGCATACCGTGATATTAATACTCTTTTTAAACCTCGTTTGAAGAAGGACATGTATTACTAGCTGTGCCCCGCGGTTTTACCCGCGGTAAACTTTATAAATTGTAGTCTATGTGTTAATCTAGGGTGTCAGCTAACTCTATACCAAATTTTATTAAAATCACTCCAGCCGTAACCACCACCGCTGTTTGGTATTTATAAGAAGCGCTGTAATTCAATACAAAGTTTATAAGGTACTAGAAGACGAGTTAAAGATATTTGCTTTCAGCTACCTATCATCATGTAGAATAATAAAGTACCTAGCAAATGTAATTGTGGGTCGTAAGATTTGTGATGAAGTTTTGATGACTTGCTTTAAGATGAGATAAAGTAAAATAATTGGACAGTTATAACATTTTAATGTTGTCTCTTAAATCCGTCGTACTTGTGCCTACGCACTTTGTGCAATGTTGGCTGCCAAAAAGAAATAACATAGCAATGCCCTGTAGAACATAAAATTGTTTATGGTATTTTGAACTTTTAAGTTCCTCGCTGTTAAAGTCCAATGAAATGGAATAGACAAAATCGCGTTACGGTGCCGCGGTGTTGCACTTGAACTTATTGAATGGTTCTAGGAGGCTGACGTTTAAGATAAATTATAGCAAAATCTACTACCTTATATATTTAGTACTAATATTCAGTTTAGTAATAATACTTTAATCTTATGAATTCTAATGACCTTTAACATTCCAGCCTTAAAAGAACAACAGGGCCATCCCATAAAATACCGTAATAAATTACCGTCACAAATCAGATCAATTAATAATTCAGATATGTTTAAAAATAAACTTAACACCTATCTTCAAGAGAAGGCGTATTACTCGGTCAATGAGTTTTTAAAGGATAATAATGTTCCGTAGTCTATATGTACAGACGCCAGCACATCCAGCTATCCTAATCTGTCAAATTCATTCTATAGATTTTCAACTTTATCACTTAAGCATAAGGTTCACTTTCAATTGGGGAAATTTGACAGATTGGAGTAGCTTGATGTGCTGGCGTCTGTACTAATTATGTTATCCCAATTATTATTGTATTATTCCTATCTGTTTGTATCACTATAAACTTAATTTATAATTGACTTAATTTTAAGATTTGCATGCCGAAATGGTGAAATACTGTTAGCACATTTTATGGATTAGAACATCTTGTATCAACCTATATTTGCAAATAAAGATTATTGTATTGTAAAAAAAGGCGGCTAAGGGATAGACCAGGTAGTCGGGCACCAGCGCCACCTTTGTACTAGCTACCACCTAACTGCTGTCGCCACCTCGCATGCCAAGCTCAGTGACTACGGCAAACCCCTTCAAATGGCAACGTTATAGTAACCTTTGATGGAGGCCTTTGTCCAGCAGTGGACGATATCAGACTGATGATGATGATGTAAGTTGTAAGCCCGAGATGTTTACGAGTAGTAGTTGAACTTGTTTTATGGTGCGAGTTAGTTGGATGTATTTATAGACTGTTAATGAGTTAATCACGAATACTGGTGTACGGACAAACCTGATTAGGTTTTTGATACACCGGGAACAACTTATGTAATTTTTATAATGATATAAATGGTTAATAATAAATAAATAAAAAAATAAAAAAATGTGAAATTAAATCAAATTTATTTATTGCTTATTACATGTCGAAAAATGTGGTATTGATCTTATATCAAGTATCTCTGTAACATACCAAAGAGGTGTGCAATATTTTATACATATTATATTTTATGTCTAGCAGTGAGCAATTTAGAGCAATACAATTTTACTTTATTAAAACATGATATTTCTATCATTTCTTATAATTAATACTATCGGTCCCGGTTGTAGTCATTAGGAAACAGTCTTTAAGCCAGGTCAGAGGCCTACTTGGCAGCTTGAAATAATGTGACAGTTACTGGTTGTTTAAATAAATATAGATTGGTTCTAACTATAATAATTTTAAGAATAAATATTACCTATATAAACACTTCCATATTATCCTAGTTTATTAAAATAATTAAAGCTAACTTAAAATGATTGGTTCTTAATTTCATATTCTTATAATTAAAACTATTGCAACACTATACACTTTTAAGCTTTCGCGAATCATAATTATATATTTGACGATCACCGTAGCCTAGTTGGTAGTGCTCCTGCCTACGAAACTGGTGGTCCTGGGTTCGAATCTCGGTAAGTGCAAATATTTGTGTGATGAGCACGAATATTTGTTTCTGAGTCATGGATGTTTTCTATGTATTTAGGTATTTATCTATCTATATAAGTATGTATATCGTCGCCTGGTACCCATAGTAAAAGCTTTGCTTAGTTTGGGGCTAGGATGATCTGTGTGACATTGTCCCTATATATTGTCCCTATATATATATGAACATTGTTAACAGGTATTAACGCGACTAACGCACAGGTATAAACGTCGGGAAAATAACAATAAGGTTAGTCACGTTAATACCGGTTAACAATGTTCATATATTGTATCACTATTGTCCGATTTATGCATATAGAAAGAAGCATATAGAAAGAAGTAAGAAAGAAAAAATATTTATTGAGCACACATAATAAAGATATAAAAAGACACAATTAGAGTTACAATGGCGACATAAAATATAAATAAATACCGAATAAAATATTCCATAGTGTTACTAAAATATATTTTGTGCGCTCAAATGGCAATGGCATGTCAAAAAAACCATAATCGCTAAAATCAAAATTAAAATACTGGACAACGAGGCAACCCAAAAGAAATAATAAAGATAAAATACCACATACATTTTAAGATCGAACGGACAACATCAATGTGTATCCTAAAGAGCCGTATGTGACAGAAACCTAAGATATATTGGACAGAGGTTGTAACACATCTTCAGTCAATTTACAAGTCAATTGCTATTCCAGGCGTCAATAGTTCCTCGGATAGCTATCTATTCTATCTAGTCCAATGATAAGGGTACGAACCCTCTTGTCGGCTGCCTATTGCCGTGAATGACTGAATGAACCGCTGAATGGGCAATCGAATGAAACATAATACAGCTCATATTCGTAGTGTTAATGTGTATTTTCGTATTTTTTTTCTGTTTTCAACAATTGGAATACAAAAGGAAGTTTTTTTTGTATCAAAGTTAAATGCTACCCATATAGGTGTGTATATGCATATACAGGGTTATTTTTAAAACGCCAACAATAACTTTTGTTATATATATAACATATATATGCTCTGAATAATGTTCCACTGTATTTTTATTTTCAACATTATTTCAATGAGAAATAATAATATAATATCCTGAGACATTGTTCACACACGGTCATCTGATCCCAAACTAAGCAGAGCTTGTACTATGGAAACCAGATAACTGTTATACCACATATACTATTGTTTTTTGTAAATACATACTTATATAGATAATTTACACCCAGACTCAGGACAAACAGACATGTTCATGCACACAAATATTTGTCCCGGGTGGGAATCGAACCCACGACCTCCGGCGTGAAAGGCAGTGTATCTTCCAACCACGCCAACAGGCCGACTTAAACTAATAAACTGCTTGTAACGCGTCTTAGCCGTGTCATAAGTACCTATTACGAATATTGGTACAGTTTTTCTATAGCTGCGATGGGTGGTACTTTACCTGAAAATAAATGGATTTATTATTATTATAGGATTCGACCAAAAATAACGATTTGGATCTTTACTGCCCTAGTATAGGCAGCAAGATTATAGGCTGAAAATGTAATATTTTCACCTCCTCTACAGTAATTATTGGCCAGCTCTTAAGAAGCTGTAAAGAAAGATGTTGGCATAAATGTCCACCATACACCCTCAAACAGCTTCATTTAAATAAAGTAAATAAATATCCTGGGACATGATCCACACACGGCCATCTGATCCCAAACTAAACAGAACTTGTACCATAAAATATGAAGCCATATAACTGATATATTACATATATAGGTAATATATACTACATTATTTTTTCAATACATACTTATATGTATAGATATCTCAATTTTCATTTAAGAAATCGTTTGTTTAACCCGTATCCACGCTTTGCTCTACTTTTTCCATTGGTTTTGGACCTTATTACATACTTATAAGACTGAAAGTGTTATGGTGTCGTATAGTCTAATTCGTGGTTAAGCCTTTGTTTTAATCATGTAACAAACGTTTTCGATAGTCACACAGAATCCACATGTTCATTATTGAGAATTCGATTTACAATCTCGTCATTTGTATGCCTACTCAACTATAACATCATCATCATCATATCAGCCGAAAGACGTCCACAGCTGGACAAAGGCCTCCCCCAAGGATCTCCACAATAGTCGTTCCTGCGCTGCCCGCATGCAGCGGCTTACCGCATCCCTTGCGGAGATTAGAAAACATTTAGTCAGCACTAAAGAAAAACTTTTCATCGACTGGGCTACATGCCGCTTTATTGATGATTTAGAGGTAGTTCGGTGTTTAAACTGCCAGCAATATGGGCATGTTGTCAAGTACTGTAGTAATAAATTACCTACCTGTGCCTTATGCGCAGAAGCACATCCCACAAAATCATGTAAGCACCACAATGACCCAGAATTTAAACCAGTTTGTGCATCGTGTAAAACATATAAAAAACCTCACGACCACGAATGCGGCTCGGACAACTGCCCCACATTTAAGCATAAACTTGTGCAGTTAGTGCTAAATACCAAATATAAATATGGCTTACTTAAAAATAGGGCAGCTAAATCTTCACAACGATAGGGTTGCGACATCAGAGTTGGAAACTTTAGTCAATGAATACAACTTAGATATAGTGCTTGTACAAGAACAATATCAATATGCGCGTTTAAAAAATAAATTGGTGCAGCTAGACAACAAATCACGGGCTGCTATTTACGTAACGCGTACTAATTTTACGGTAAGCGCTATGCGAAACCTCATGACGTCACACTGTGCTGTCGCTGAAATATCATCCCCATCCTGGAAAGTTTACGTAGTGAGCTGTTATTTTCAGTATTCAGATCCTGTCGGTCCCCATTTACATCACTTGCGCCATGTTTTGATGTCCCTCAAAGGACACAAAATTATTATTGGCGCAGATGTTAACGCATCCTCTACATTATGGTATGGCAAATAGCGTTCAAGCGATACAGAACGGCGGAACGCCGTCGAAGATTTCGTCGCTGAGATGAATCTATCAATACATAACACTCCTGATGCACCGCCTACTTATTGTAGCCCTACTGGCGAATCTTTTATTGACGTCACTTTTTCAAGCTCAGACGTCCGAATAGATGGATGGCGTGTTTTGCCTGACGCTTCATCCAGTGATCACCGCTTAATCGTGTACGAGTTTGTTCCTCGGTTGGCACAAAGACCTACGGCTATTTACGGTAACTATAGATATCGGCTCAAAGGGGCCGATTGGGATTTTTTCAGAGCTCTTTTTGCCGCGCATGCCAGGGATTTCACCCGGGATGAACTAACAACAGAGGAATGTGCTGTAATGATGTCGGACACTTTTACCTACTGTGCCGATATTGCCATAGGCCGCGTCCCTATCACTAATATTCGAAGATGCGATTGGTGGAATAACTACTTAATTAAAGTTCGATGTGAATTTCGGAGAGCACGTAAAAAATATAATAAACTAAAAAAACGTAAAATTGTAGGCGATGTTTTAAATAATGCATATATAAATCTCAAAATAGCTCGTTCACGTTACCGCTCGTCAATAGAGAAATCCAAAGGCAATCTTATTAGAAAAATAGTCGATAAATTAGATAAAGAAGGCCCGTGGTCGCCCCTATACCATGAGTTTAAAGCAAATAGGTCTATAGATTTAGCTTATATTCAAAACATAAAAATCAATAATACCTACACCAGTGGCATAGAGGAGACCACGGAATCCTTACTTAATTCGCTCATACCTGATGATAGTTCCTTGAACGATAATGACTACCATAAGCAGATTAGACAGTGGGCAAACAATCCACCCGCTACCTATATGTCTAGTCTTCCTACAATTAATGAGTTTATGAATACTGTGAAATCGCTACCTGTTAACAAAGCTTCAGGTGAAGATAAAATATCCAACAAAATGATAATAGAAGCCACAAAACAATCCGGTGATTCAATACTAAAAGTTTTTAATCGTTGCATATCTGAAGGGACTTTTCCGCGTTCTTGGCGCAGCGGTTTTATTCGTATTATACCAAAAAATGGCGATAAACTGCCTGAAGACCCTAAGTCATACCGACCAATAACGTTACTGCCTTCCTTAGGCAAGCTTCTAGAACGACTTATTGTACCGCGATTGCTGCCGGGAGGACCAAAATTTCACGGAAATCAATTTGGTTTTACTGCGGGTAAATCGACAGTGGACGCAGCTATCTCAGTGAGGAAAGCTGTAAACTCGTCCGAATGTAAATACGTTTTGGCCATATTCCTAGATATTTCAGGGGCGTTTGATAATACTTGGTGGCCAATTTTGTTACAAAAACTTAAGTTACGCGGTTGTTACAGTAATATATATTCGATAATCATATCTTATTTCGTACATGGCTCTGCAACTCTTAAGCTTGGTCACTTCAGAGTCACTAAATCGTTAACCATGGGTTGCCCCCAGGGCTCAGTGCTCGCGCCGTATCTCTGGAACTTGGGTTTTGATGACTTCTTGACATTACCCTTGCCATCACGCTGCTCTCTAACGGCATATGCTGACGATGGCCTCTTACTTATACAGGGTAACTCCAGGAGAGAGTTGGAAAATCTGGCTCAAACTTGCTTAAGTATGATAAGTGAATGGGGTAAAAGAAATCGCCTTACATTTGCTCCTCATAAAACCTACCAACTCCTTCTTAAAGGTGAACTAAAATCCCCCCCGGGCGTAAAACTTAATAATGTTACTGTAAAACGCAAAATATCAACCTGTTATTTGGGTTTAGTTTTAGAAAAGAATTTCTCGTTTATAGAACATATTAAATCAGTTGGGGAAAAAGCTAAGCGAAACTTTTTTGCACTTACAAGGATATCGACGGCAACCTGGGGCCTCTCTTTTAATACTCTTAAAATCATTTACGGGGCAACCTATCTCGGGTGTATATGCTACGGCTCGCCTGTGTGGGCTGATAGGGCTACCATCGGAGCTGCTCGCCGTAAATTACTACAAAGCCAGAGGTTGGCGTTGATATTTCTGTGTAAAGCCTATAGAACAGTGAGCACAGAGGCCCTACCTGTCCTAGCGGGTGTACTACCGGTTGATCTTGAAGTACAAAGACGAGCAGCAATGTATTATTCTACGCGCGATAATTTAGAAAATGATTTCTTATCATTACGCGACCGTGCGAAAATAACCAGGCTATTTATGCCAATAGCTGACTTAAATAACGAACTACTAAATGAATGGCAATGTAGATGGAATACGTCAACCAAGGGTCGCCATCTGCACCAGTTCTTTCCGGACGTACGCGAACGGTTAAATAAAACTTGGCTAATCATAGACCATTGTGTTGCACAATTTCTTACCGGACACGGCAATTTTAAAAGTAAATTGTATAGTTTCAAATTAGTATCTTCACCAATCTGTCTGTGCTCAACATCCAGTAACGAATATGAACAAACTGCTCACCACATCCTGTGGGAGTGTGATCTCTGGCAAAATCAGCGTGATATTATGTTAAACAGCTTGCAACCAATATCTGGAGTAGTTTATTATACGGATCTTGTAGCAACAAGGAACAACTTCCGTGCGTTTAAGCGTTTTTGCCATACCTACTATTGGAATCAAATATAACAGCTCACTTAGGACCCTTAAATTGATCCTCGGTGCTTTTGCAGCTGGCTTCTCTAGTTGCAAATCTCTCATTTTATGAGGCTATAGCCTCTTTACATCATTCTGTCTCCCGCTTTGCTCTGGAGGGAAGTGGAACTATTCATTTTCTAACTCCTCCTTTTTTCTGTTTCTGATTAAATTCGTTGCGGGATCCAAGACAGTTAAAGCTATTCCCCGGGACATGCCTGAGCTTCACCGCTCAGTGTCATTTCATTGTGTGCCACTGTTGATCCTGGCTTACAGGAGTTGCAGTGGTGGGTAAGAGGGAGGGACTAGTCCCGTATAAAAAAAAAAAAAAATCCCTTGCGAGAGCGTCGGTCCACCTTGTAGGGGGCCTGTCCACGGTTCCACTTCCTTTCGTGGTCGCCACTCGAAAACCTACCTGCCCCATCGGCAGTCGGGGCAGAAAGGTTCAACTCATTCAACTTTATAATAGAATTTAATTAATCTGTACCAATATTGGGCTAAACGTTCGCACAAGTTATTGGTCGATTGTAAAAAATCAGTAAAAAAATAAAGGTATAAACACCGAAGCATTTTAAATAGGTACAAGTTTTCAAATCAAAAAGTTAACGCGCATTGAAAATCTCGATGCAGTTTCTGTATATTCTCAAAGTTTGAGCTATTGAACCGTATATTTAAGTAGGAATTCGGATTGATTTGCGAGTTCTGTTCGAGTTTAAAAACATAGTTCAACAGGGAAACTTAAGTCGGTACTCGTCTTAAAGTATAAAATATACAATACCAGGGGTTACAGTAAAAGTTTTAAGAACTGGAATTTAGTGACGATATCATTGAAAAATAAATAAAATGATGTAAGAAAATCCTTTCCTATTTGGTATATTTCAATGTATTAAGTTTGCTTTGTATGGTGACGGCGGCAAGTATCAGAATATCATCACCCCATCTCATCCCGTAGGGGGCGTAGAAGTCGACCCGAGGTAATATCTACCAGAGGACGGGCTGAAGTTTCCTTGTGAGGATTATGACCAAGCGGGGCGATTATGGCAAGCCTCCCCCAAGAATCATCTCGGGGTAGGCTTGTCCAGCAGTGGACTTCTTTCCGCGGTAATGATGATGTTAATGATTATGAAGATTAACTGTTTACCATCTTTTAATCGTTGTCACTTAAAATGTTGAAAAGTATTCTTTTTTTTTTATTACAACTCCCGCACAAGCGAAGAAATCCCTGTGTCCCGGGGATGTTTTAAATACATTTAATTGATGGACTTAAATTACATCCACTTAGGACACCCACACGAGGCTTGGGAACTTTTTAGGCTGATTTCAGAGTGACGCGCGTGGCTCGCGCTGGAGCCCAGCGCGTCGCAACAGCGGCGCGTGCGAGACGCGTCACTCTGAAACGCTAGCTGCCAGTAGAGGAGCTCGGGCAGCGCTGGCCGACGGCGCGCGTGTGAACTGCGTAACTATGAAACGCAACTACTATCTAGTGTAATTGTAAGCGCGCGCGTTTGGCCGGCGCCGCTCGCCGGCGCGACTCTGAAATCAGCCTTAGGGGTTGCTGGGGTAAAAAATACGGAATTCTACAATGATGCTGTGATCACTGGCGCATCAAGATGGGTAAATCAGTTAAAATTGCATGTACAGTACGGAATTCCGCAGGGCTCAGGATATTGATGTATGCGCCATCCCATGGACGTAAACAGTTTGTACAATGTTCTGAAGCACTAAACAACTGTTCACTGTCGACCTACATATGTATCCTCCGTGCTGGTAAAGATTCCTACGACATCATTAAGCTAGTGCCACAGGAAATAGACGCTGTTGTGAAGTAGTCTCACGATATTATTATTAGAACTGATGTGAGGTGCTAACATAATGAAAGATAGTAACGGGTAACTCACGTAATTAATTTTATGTTGGATTCGGCCAACGTTTCTACTTCTCCTGGAAGGTGTCGCGGCCGTCTCGCACTGAGACGGGACGCGACTTCGTGCGGGTCGCATTCGCCCTGAAGATGACTTCCAGGAGAAGTTGAAACGTCGTCCGAATCCAACATAAAATTAGTCTCACGATAACGCTAAACGGTGTTAAAACAAATCTGAATTATCTTGTTTCTTAACTAGCTGTGTTTCACTCGCGTTAAACTTTATAAATTATCACCTATGTGTTATTCGGATAAATAAGGTATATTTCAACAAAGTTTCATCTAAATTCGCTCCGAAGTTTTTACGTGAAAGCGTTACAAACATCCATACACCCATACTCACAAACTTTCACATTTATAATCTTAGTGGAACAAATCAGTCGTAGGTTCCCTTTCCCCATGGATAGGTCGGACGCTGCAGAGACATTCGGCCTGTTTGGACTATTTTTAGGTCGGCTTTTCTACCATCCTAATCGCCCAGCGATTAAGATCGTAGAAAAGACGACCTATTGAATAAATTAGAGTACACTTCATTGCACCATAAAATACAATAAATTATCTCAATAATAGCTTATCGCTTTGCAGCGATCTCTTCCATACGGTTGTCCGTAATCCGTAATCTTAGTCAGATAATCTAAGGTCAGATAACAGTGGATATAATAACTAACCGGCATTTGTTTCAACTTGAAGCTAATCCCAATAGTACTAGGAAAAAACGAGGTAGAAGAATAACCATAAGCCCACTACGTAGCTACTAATATTAATTTCCACCATTACGCCTTAATTAATTAAGGTGTACGGAAATCTACGTTCATTATAATATTGGATCATAAGGAGCACCATCTTCATACACCGTCGAACTTCCTGCATTGATTGATCATTAGTCTATTGTCCGTGATACTGAGTTGAGTTGCATATTCGATTTTACATTAAAATTAAACTGAGTTGCTTATTGCCAGGTGCTCTCACCGTTCCGTCTGCGATCGGCGAGGTAGAGCAAGCAGCCAGTCTATAGATGGGTTATCGTCGAAGTTAATTTTTGAGCATCTCCGGGTTTATAAAATATAATATAGAACAAAAAAGGTTTTTATTCTAGTAAACTTCAAAAAAAAGCACTTGTAAATAGTCAGAACATGTATGAAGTATATACTTAATCAAGTATACATAATTATTTCTAGTTACATAGATATTTAGGTACACGGATGGTAGGAAAATATTTATAATATTTGTTTTATAATAGTAATGATATTTAGCTAGCTGATGGCACGTTAAGCGATTGGTTCCGGTTATTCCATAACAGTAGTTTAGTCATGCGATTGGTCTACCGGGCGGCTTGAACAACTCTGACATCCCTGGTCAGAGTTGCTCAAGCCACGAAGCACCGCTTCATACACAATGCACGAAGTTAAGCACAGTTGTTATTTTGACGCATAATTAATTAACTTGTAAATAGAAGTGTATAAACCGTATTCTAAAGTACAACAGCTATGCTAATCTTTGCTCTCTGTTTCCAAAATCAATTTACTTGGATAAATAAAATAATGAAAATATATCCAAACCCTTTCTTTTCTCTAAATTCGGTGACATTGTTAAAATCGTTATCTTCAATTTGTTCAGATTTCTTTTCCTTTTTCATCTCATTGAAATAAACTCAAATACTTGTTTAGAAATTTCAAATATTTTGCCTACAGGGACAAATAGTAATATTATATAATATTATTGAAGCTCGCGTTCGATTTGTTTTAAAAATGTACTACAATATTGTTAAAATAAAACTTTATTTCAACAATATTTATATTTATTTTTATATTTAGGGACAATGTCACACAGATCATCCTAGCCCCAAACTAAGCAAAGCTTGTACTATGGGTACCTATATTGTAGTACATTCTTACACAGTAAGAAAATTATTACAATTCATATGACCGCAGATAATCATATGAATTGTAATAATTTTCTGTCAATAAAGTATTTATTTATTATTATTAGTTAGTTTGAAAGACTCAATTTGGCTTCAAGGCGGTGTTTGCAGCCAAACTGAGCCATTCATCTTTAGATGATTGGCTTAAAAGCTTTCTCAATTAAATATATAAATTAAAAATTAAATTAAATATTTTTGACAAAGTCAACAAGTAATATTGTACTATATCGTAGAATATTATTAAAGACGAAGATGTTAACACGTGAGAGGAATAGGTACTTATTGTTGATAAAATATTTTATAACAACTATAATGTATGCAGTATTTATTGAGTTATTAACTTATTACAGCAGGTAATTACGAATCACTATAAATGTATATATCACGACACTGTAATAAAGTTATAGGCCTACATCAAAGTTTATTACATAAAACTTACGATTTGAATCCACTACCTCATAAGCTGTGATTGAACACGCTACCGCACCAACGAGGCAGACACAAATATTATAACATACATTTAATATTGTGGATCTAGTAGTTTTAAAGTAAATGATTGACTTAATTAGGCTGCAAGGGGTTTTTCCAGACAAATTAAGAATTGTTTACCATTTCAAATTTTCTTAAGCTTATACACCAAACTCTAGAATGCAAAGGCATGCTAGAGTTTACTATGTGAGGTGAGACTTACTTAGAATAAGAAAACTTCTTCTGGACTATGTGTCTGTTTTCTGGATGCAAATGAAGACTTTCTTAACAAGCTCGATCGTCTGCAATATTTATGCATTCGATTACTTTTTGGCCTACGTAAGTACGACCATGTGTCGGAGTATTAAAGCCGGTTGAAGTGGCTGCTAATACGACAACGTTGAGATTGACACATTCCTTGTAGGGAAGAAAATGAAACAATACTGCATATAATATGCAAATGCGATGCATTGGCAAGACACAGAATGGCCATCCTGGGGCTGGCATATCCAGAACCAGGAGACTACAAGGATCTACACCTAAGAAGCGTACTGGATTATGTGAAGACTTCATTCAGGGTTCTAGGGATATAATAAAAACCAGTGGGGGATAGTACAAAAGATCCGGAAGGGTCGAAGTGCTGTACGCAAGTACACCCCATCAAAGATAAGATAAGATAAGACACATTCCTTCCCTACTCTTTTCAATCCTTCATAGCTTTTATATTCCTGTCTATCTTCGTGAACGCTTTGAGTACTAAGAGTCCCTCAGAGCAAATTTTGTCGCAATCATTGTAATTTTAATTAATTTATTAGTATGTTTAGAATTGAATGACACACAGATCATACTAGCCCCAAACTAAGCAAAGCTTTTACTATGGGTACCAGGCGACGATATACATACTTATATAGATAGATAAATACTTAAATACATAGAAAACATCCATGACTCAGAAACAAATGTTTGTGTTCACCACACAAATATTTGCACTTACCGGGATTCGAACCCAGGACCACTAGCTTCGTAGGCAGGAGCACTACCAACTAGGCGACGCGGACGGTGAGTGAATATGTAGATATATATGTTTAACTGCAAGTGTAGCACAGTGGTTAAGGGGCTACGTACCCGTAGGACCTCCTAGTTTGGACCTCGTCTAAAAAGATGACCCTTTGGACCCCTTTGTACCGTTTGGACCTTCAAACTTGGATGTTGTCTATACTTGATTACCCGTTAGACCCTCTATTAAGTAACGAGTTCTGTTGGACCTCATTCACATGTCTTCGTGTAAAAAGTTAAAATACACTCGTGCACAAAAGTGACACATCTTAATAAAAATAAAACACTACAATATAAATCAATGTTATTAATCAAAAATATAAAAGATCACAACGTTATGTAACAAATAAAAACACATATTCCAGTTACATTTTTCTAATTTGACAAATCTTCAAGACCGTAGGTATACATAAAAATGCATACTATATACATATTATATTCAATGTTTATATCACATTTTAAAAGAAAGAAACACTGATATAATAATGTAAGTAAATCTAAATCTAAATTGTATGCCGTAGCAACTGAATTTGTGAAGATTGGTTTTACAGGCAGCAACTTAATTAAAGTAAATATAAGATATCTTTGTATTTTACATATTTGTAAATAACTTTTCAAGTAATCACAGTCTTATTCTCGTAGATTTGTTGTAAATTTAAAATAATGTATATAAGTAAAATAAAGTATATAAATCACAGATCAAATGTTAAAATCAGTCTTATTTTTACCTATGTAAACTAAGTACACTTAATAAAAATATCATAATACATACATAGTTTTCTATCATAAATCTCGCAGATAATTATAATAAAGTACCGTATTGCCTAACATTAAGATAAGCTTTTCAAAAACAAAAACAATTATGTTATTAGCTATAAATCACAGATCAATCATTATAATCACAGTATTATCCTACAATTTTCCTAAAAAAAAATTGTTACTTTAACCTAAGAAAACTGAACCCTATCTAATACATAATAGATCACAAATATCAGGTCAAGTTTAGACAAGTTTAGTCAAATTCTTTAAATAAATTAGTGTAAAAACATTAAGTTATGTCAAATAAAAAATATAAAACACATATGTAAGTAACTTTTCTAAGCAATGACCTACACTGTGCCTGTATTCGCTTATGCTATTTCGCCTAATTATTAGAATTCTGGTTAAACATTTTCATCACAACTGTACCTTTTTTTACTAAAATAACGCCGGGCGAATACTAAATAAAAACATATTTTATTAAGGTCCAAAAGGTACTAGAATAGAGGTCCAACAGGTTCATCTTTAGTAGTTTTAATCTTGAAGG
The DNA here is from genome assembly GCA_951640165.1 of Pseudoips prasinana. Taxonomy (NCBI): domain Eukaryota; kingdom Metazoa; phylum Arthropoda; class Insecta; order Lepidoptera; family Nolidae; genus Pseudoips; species Pseudoips prasinana. Next base: position 31,242,167 of record OX621245.1, on the reverse strand, counting down.
TCCAAAGGGTACTTAAAAAGAGGTCCAATGGGCACATTGATTATTATATTTTAAAGAAGGTCCAAAGGGACTTAAAATGAGGTCGAACGGGTACTTTTGCGATAGAGGGTCTAAACTTGTAGGTCCAACGGGTACGTAGCCGGTTAAGGTGGTTGCCTTGCTACTGCCTACCTAAACGAATGGCCCGTACTGGGCATTTAAATCCAAGTAAGGAACTTTAAAAATATAATTGACGGATACAAAGCACTCCTAGACTCAGAAGAAAAACTATTTGTGGGTCACACAAATAGTTGTCCTGTGCGAAAATCAAACCCGGGACAAGAAGTGGGATGCGACTTAAATAAAAGAAGCGCTCATAGCTAGACGCTCTCACCGGTCCGTAAGCGTTCGTGAGGTTAAAAAACTAGACTCGCGGTCAGTCCACAGATGGGTGACCGGCAAAGTGGTTTATTTTCTGAGCGTCTCCATGCTTAGGAGGGCACGTTAAGCTGTCGGTCCCGGTGGTAGTGGTTAAGCCATGTCAGAGGCCTACTGGGCGGCTTGAACAACTCTGACACTAGAGTAACCACTGCCCATACGATAAGTTAGTAAATAAGTACTGTCTTCAATAAATAAATAGTCCACGGGACGTCTGTATGTGCAATGGACTATTTATTTATTTATATAAGGGAACTACAACAGCTATTTAAATAAAAGACTACTGATAAAAATAAGTATCATAAACCCTATTATTATTAGCATAAATCCTATTATTTTACTGTTTTTAGATTTCAAAGTGGAAAAACTAAATCACTCTGGAAAAAAACAGCGATGACAAGTGTTATCAAGTACTCAATAGCCGCGCAAAGCTTATGACGTAGCTGCTATGTTATAATAATAGTTATAGGCCTACATCAAAGTTTATTACATAAAACTTACGATTTGAATCCACTACCTCATAAGCTGTGATTGAACACGCTACCGCACCAACGAGGCAGACACAAATATTATAACATACATTTAATATTGTGGATCTAGTAGTTTTAAAGTAAATGATTGACTTAATTAGGCTGCAAGGGGTTTTTCCAGACAAATTAAGAATTGTTTACCATTTCAAATTTTCTTAAGCTTATACACCAAACTCTAGAATGCAAAGGCATGCTAGAGTTTACTATGTGAGGTGAGACTTACTTAGAATAAGAAAACTTCTTCTGGACTATGTGTCTGTTTTCTGGATGCAAATGAAGACTTTCTTAACAAGCTCGATCGTCTGCAATATTTATGCATTCGATTACTTTTTGGCCTACGTAAGTACGACCATGTGTCGGAGTATTAAAGCCGGTTGAAGTGGCTGCTAATACGACAACGTTGAGATTGACACATTCCTTGTAGGGAAGAAAATGAAACAATACTGCATATAATATGCAAATGCGATGCATTGGCAAGACACAGAATGGCCATCCTGGGGCTGGCATATCCAGAACCAGGAGACTACAAGGATCTACACCTAAGAAGCGTACTGGATTATGTGAAGACTTCATTCAGGGTTCTAGGGATATAATAAAAACCAGTGGGGGATAGTACAAAAGATCCGGAAGGGTCGAAGTGCTGTACGCAAGTACACCCCATCAAAGATAAGATAAGATAAGACACATTCCTTCCCTACTCTTTTCAATCCTTCATAGCTTTTATATTCCTGTCTATCTTCGTGAACGCTTTGAGTACTAAGAGTCCCTCAGAGCAAATTTTGTCGCAATCATTGTAATTTTAATTAATTTATTAGTATGTTTAGAATTGAATGACACACAGATCATACTAGCCCCAAACTAAGCAAAGCTTTTACTATGGGTACCAGGCGACGATATACATACTTATATAGATAGATAAATACTTAAATACATAGAAAACATCCATGACTCAGAAACAAATGTTTGTGTTCACCACACAAATATTTGCACTTACCGGGATTCGAACCCAGGACCACTAGCTTCGTAGGCAGGAGCACTACCAACTAGGCGACGCGGACGGTGAGTGAATATGTAGATATATATGTTTAACTGCAAGTGTAGCACAGTGGTTAAGGGGCTACGTACCCGTAGGACCTCCTAGTTTGGACCTCGTCTAAAAAGATGACCCTTTGGACCCCTTTGTACCGTTTGGACCTTCAAACTTGGATGTTGTCTATACTTGATTACCCGTTAGACCCTCTATTAAGTAACGAGTTCTGTTGGACCTCATTCACATGTCTTCGTGTAAAAAGTTAAAATACACTCGTGCACAAAAGTGACACATCTTAATAAAAATAAAACACTACAATATAAATCAATGTTATTAATCAAAAATATAAAAGATCACAACGTTATGTAACAAATAAAAACACATATTCCAGTTACATTTTTCTAATTTGACAAATCTTCAAGACCGTAGGTATACATAAAAATGCATACTATATACATATTATATTCAATGTTTATATCACATTTTAAAAGAAAGAAACACTGATATAATAATGTAAGTAAATCTAAATCTAAATTGTATGCCGTAGCAACTGAATTTGTGAAGATTGGTTTTACAGGCAGCAACTTAATTAAAGTAAATATAAGATATCTTTGTATTTTACATATTTGTAAATAACTTTTCAAGTAATCACAGTCTTATTCTCGTAGATTTGTTGTAAATTTAAAATAATGTATATAAGTAAAATAAAGTATATAAATCACAGATCAAATGTTAAAATCAGTCTTATTTTTACCTATGTAAACTAAGTACACTTAATAAAAATATCATAATACATACATAGTTTTCTATCATAAATCTCGCAGATAATTATAATAAAGTACCGTATTGCCTAACATTAAGATAAGCTTTTCAAAAACAAAAACAATTATGTTATTAGCTATAAATCACAGATCAATCATTATAATCACAGTATTATCCTACAATTTTCCTAAAAAAAAATTGTTACTTTAACCTAAGAAAACTGAACCCTATCTAATACATAATAGATCACAAATATCAGGTCAAGTTTAGACAAGTTTAGTCAAATTCTTTAAATAAATTAGTGTAAAAACATTAAGTTATGTCAAATAAAAAATATAAAACACATATGTAAGTAACTTTTCTAAGCAATGACCTACACTGTGCCTGTATTCGCTTATGCTATTTCGCCTAATTATTAGAATTCTGGTTAAACATTTTCATCACAACTGTACCTTTTTTTACTAAAATAACGCCGGGCGAATACTAAATAAAAACATATTTTATTAAGGTCCAAAAGGTACTAGAATAGAGGTCCAACAGGTTCATCTTTAGTAGTTTTAATCTTGAAGGTCCAAAGGGTACTTAAAAAGAGGTCCAATGGGCACATTGATTATTATATTTTAAAGAAGGTCCAAAGGGACTTAAAATGAGGTCGAACGGGTACTTTTGCGATAGAGGGTCTAAACTTGTAGGTCCAACGGGTACGTAGCCGGTTAAGGTGGTTGCCTTGCTACTGCCTACCTAAACGAATGGCCCGTACTGGGCATTTAAATCCAAGTAAGGAACTTTAAAAATATAATTGACGGATACAAAGCACTCCTAGACTCAGAAGAAAAACTATTTGTGGGTCACACAAATAGTTGTCCTGTGCGAAAATCAAACCCGGGACAAGAAGTGGGATGCGACTTAAATAAAAGAGGCGCTCATAGCTAGACGCTCTCACCGGTCCGTAAGCGTTCGTGAGGTTAAAAAACTAGACTCGCGGTCAGTCCACAGATGGGTGACCGGCAAAGTGGTTTATTTTCTGAGCGTCTCCATGCTTAGGAGGGCACGTTAAGCTGTCGGTCCCGGTGGTAGTGGTTAAGCCATGTCAGAGGCCTACTGGGCGGCTTGAACAACTCTGACACTAGAGTAACCACTGCCCATACGATAAGTTAGTAAATAAGTACTGTCTTCAATAAATAAATAGTCCACGGGACGTCTGTATGTGCAATGGACTATTTATTTATTTATATAAGGGAACTACAACAGCTATTTAAATAAAAGACTACTGATAAAAATAAGTATCATAAACCCTATTATTATTAGCATAAATCCTATTATTTTACTGTTTTTAGATTTCAAAGTGGAAAAACTAAATCACTCTGGAAAAAAACAGCGATGACAAGTGTTATCAAGTACTCAATAGCCGCGCAAAGCTTATGACGTAGCTGCTATGTTATAATAATAGTTTTACACGATTTTTGTGATTATTTATTTGATAAGTGATTGTCATTTTATTAATTACTATAATAATTGTATAATTATTTTACATCTTAAAACTATTAATAATCGATATCAGACTTTCAAATGGTTGTCACTGATAAAAATATAAATAGGGTAGGAGAATTATTAAGGAGGCATTCTTTGTACGACGGTAGATGAGAACGTTACTCTGTTCTATTAAATATTGTGTGTGGAAAATATCTCGGAGTTTTAATGTGCAGAACCTACGAGTGCGTAATATAATATAGGAACTAATTAAATACGTAGTATTGCACCTGCCTGGACACACGGCTACATATCAAGTTATACATTTCCCATAAAAGCTGGCCTGTCATTGTATGGAAATCCTATATAACGCGAGATCAGCTTATACTGGAATTGTATAGCTTGATGTATAGCCGTGTGTACTACTGCATGTTGATATAGTGCAGAAGTAAATACTTCAATAGCCGTGTGGTTACCGGCCCAAACAGAATAGCAGGGCCACCCTATTATGACCTATGGGTGTCGTTAAAGGCAACTAATAACGCCTTTTTCGTCTTTGAGCGTGGTACGCTCTTGCCGTTTCTAGTAGCTCTATAAATGCAATAAATGTGCTTCTTATACTAGTTTGACCATTAATGTTCAACTGAGCTACAAGCGAATCATTATATATATATTTTTTCTTTAACTACCCCATTCATTCTGTTTAATATTTTTCTATAGACATAACTTGTGTATTGTAAATTAAATTAAGTAACCGCCCGATTAGTATTTAAGAAACCTTTGTTTAATTTGTTAATTATGTTTCTCATATAAGTGAATTGTATTATTTTGAGGAATAAAGATCTTAAACCAGAACTAAGGGATACATCAGGTATTCGGCCCGCAGCGTCACCTGTGTATTACCTACCACCTAACCGGTCGTCAACTCACATGCCAAGCGCGGTGACCATGACATACCTTTCCAAATAACGTTGTAGAAACCTTAAGGGGAGTCCTGACAAACCTAGTTTAATTAATAACGCGGTGTGAATAATCGTATCCAAGCAGCCGAGCATTCAACAAACTTCAGCATAATTCCATTATGCGGAGCAATAATAACAAAATTGAATACCCAGACCAACCTGTTCGCATTCAACTCACAACTTTTGAATCACAACACTATAATCTCAATGCGAATGAAAAAGGGCGTAACTAACATTGATATTACCAGGCTATATGACTGTCTCGTTTGTGTAGCGGTAGCGTGTTCCCCCGCAGAGAACAAGGTCTTGGGTTCAAATACTGGGTCGGGCAAAAAGTGATTTTCGGACTTTTGTGTAAACAGAAAAATTTCTCAGCATCAGCCCGAAGTCTGCGAGTTGGCGGTATGCCCCCGTGCATCGAAGAGCATGTAAAGCCACCGTTGTGTACGACCTCTTTCCGGTCGTGTCGACAGGCGTCCCATCGGAACAACAGAATAATGGAACAAAAAGTGCTCCTGTGTTTACTATACTATAATATGTCCTACGCAGATGGCTAATATCTATTGAGACTGGCCGCCTTGGGCAGAATTCGGCTAGGAGGCCATTATTATTATTATTATTATTATATATATAAAGTTTTAAAAAGAACAAGTTGGATAACAAGTATAGGGACTACGATAGTCTATTAGGGTAGCAACACCCATGGGATCACTTAGGCACCGCAAGCAGCATCCGTTCACGAGTATAGCATGTGGACTCACAGCCATCATCTCCCTCACCTTATTAGGAAAAAGGAAACACCGCAAGCAATAACACAAAATTGGAGCATGATAAACTTACGATCACCTCGTAAAGATTAAATTGAATAAAAAAAAAACTGAAAAAGTGCGAGTCGGACTCGCCCACGAAGGGTTCCGTAGCAGCAAGTATTCCAGTTGATTAAATGAAAGCAAATTGCGTTTTACGATTTATGACGTATTAAAAAAAACTACTTTCTAGATCTCGTTCAAACCAATTTTCGTTGTTAGTTTGCATAGTAATGTACATCATACATATTTTTTAGATTTATCATTCTCTTATTTTAGAAGTTACAGGGGGGACACTCATTTTACCACTTTGGAAGTGTCTCTCGCGCCAACTATTCAGTTTAGAAAAAAATGATATTAGAAACATCAATATCATTTTTGAAGACCTATCCATAGACCGTACCCACATGTATGGGTACGATAAAATAAATTTCTTTCAGTTCTATGTATGGGACCCCCCAAAATTATTGTTCTTTTTCTATTTTTGTGTAAAAATTTTAATTCGGTTCACCGAATACGTCTACTTACCAAGTTCCAACAGTACAAATCTTATAGTTTCGGAAAAAAGTGGCTGTGACATACGGACCGACAGACAGACATGACGAATCTATAAGGGTTCCGTTTTTTGCCATTTGGCTACGGAACCCTAAAAATATCTAGCTAACTTACCTTCATATATGTATAATTACTATTTATAGGAATTAGAGAAACATAAAACCGGCTGAAACTACTTTACTCTAACCGAATTTAACCAAAAATTATTTGGATACCATTCTTCACCGATCAAAAAACGATGTTTTACTATGGGTTTACAATAACGAAGAAATCGCGTATAATACATACAAACGAAACCCCTCATCTTTGAAGGTGGTTATAAACTTATAACTAAACCAAATTCGCTTATCTTTTACAATTATTTTATTTCAAACAAATTTTCTAAGTTAGATTGTTTTCTTAAAAATCAAATCTTCTTTGGGACGCAACTAAATATATTTGTAGACGAGCAAATAGAAAATTTAAAACATACACAATCTTATAAAACTAGACGGTAGATAACTTTTGAATAGTTCCAATATTCTTTAAAAGGCTTTCTTCTTAGTAAAGCATACTATAGTGTCAAACAATTTCTCGAAGACAAGTAATTTAAAAAAAAATGCATTCTAATTTGTTTAATGACTATTGTTTAGGTATATAAGATTGACATGAAACTTTGTTTAAAATTTCAATAATTGAATATTTTTTTTATTTTTATTTGACTATTATATCAATTATTGAGTTATGGTAGCAGATATTTTATTGACATAGTATTATTATTTGACATCGATTATATTTACTTTGAAATTGTTGACCTAAGTATAAATTATTACTATTGTATTTGAATGTATTATATCATTAATTTGATTTTATAGTTTAACTTTGAAAAATATTGTGATGTTATAAAAAGTAGATTTAAATGAATATTTTAACTAAACATGACATTTCCTGCAAGTAATGATAAAATAAAATGTGGTTGATTTTTGTGAACTATTTATTTATATTTAAGATCCTCCTTGTACCAAATTTCACGCAATAAATATTGATTGATTGATTGATAAATATTTAGCTTTTGAATTAAAACTTCTTTACGCATGCTTGACTTGGGGACTAACCTGGTGAATGCGGGACGAGACCGTTACGAGAAATTAGGTGAATCGAAGTCTTTAGGATAGAAGTTGAGATACAAGTTAGTGAAGATAGAAAGAGAGATATACGTTTTATATGATACTGTAGTGGCAAAAGAGGGAGAGAGATCCGAGCACACATTTTCTTTCTCTCTTTCTCTCATAGCCAGTTTGAAGTTTTACTTCAATCGTGTTGTCTAAAGCACACTCGTTTTTTTTTGTAACAATATGATTAAAAAGAGAGTTTACTTCTTTTGAACACACATACTTTGGCTTACACAAGTCAGAAAAACATTAAACTATATGATACGCCCTTATTAAATCTCTATGAACAATTTAACTAAGTAAAACGAGAGCACAAATCAACTAAAACTTATTATTCCGATCACGCCATTCGTTCCCAGTGTATTGACTTCCGCAAAAATACAGTAGCACCCCATTTCTCAAGGCTCTAATATAAAGTGGTCTTGTTACTCCATCTGGCTTTTCAACTCGACCGCCAACTCTCGCGTTTCATAATAATACTCAGTGAACTTTACAATTACTAAATGAGTCATTCCAGTCAAGTTATCCCCAAATGAATTGAGCCAAGGGAAATAGAAATTCTGTTCTAAATTATAACTGATACAGTTACTTCTATTGCGTTATTATCCCGCTTTCTTAACTTAATTGTTAGCGTGGTTGGAAGATGCTTGCCTTTTATAATCAATATATAATATTAGTATTATCGTAAAGCTATCTTTTAATTAATTATGCACGTACAGGTAATATCTTTTTGCATGCACGGTACTTTCTATTCCATCTCTCATAAAGAGAGGGCCTAGAAAATTATTGACATGGGCTAGCCGCCACAAGCAGATAAAAATCAATCTCGAGATCAGAGATTACTTCACATGTTTTTCATATCATTAGATGGAACACCTAGTTTTACAATCTTGTATGGTTTTCCTAACCTACAAATTTAACTCTTAACTCAATCAAACTCAACTGAAATCAAACAACCACACACTTTGTTCGGTTCTCTGGCGATGATTGCAAGTAGGTTGTTAATCGCGATTGCGGAAGCAAAGCTCGGTCCTGGAACGAGGAGCGCCCGTATAAAATGGTACTGGGCAGGCTCTGACCGTGGGTCCCTCCGTTGACGTGTACCCTGGACCCAAATTTTCTGGATAAAGTGATAGGCACCCTCTTTCCTAGGGTCCAGGACAGTCCCTCGGACTCTCCATCGCCGTCGCACCTTGATTTGGACGACCAGTTTGCGGTGACGGAGGGAAAGTTGGACCGAACAGTACGGCGACTTCCAGCCCGAAACACCGCCCCTGGTCCAGATGGGATACCGGGCAGGTCGTGGGTACGCTCTAGTAGTCTTGGGGGACCGGTTGAGGCAACTGTTCACCAGCTGCCTCCGTAGTACCGTATTCCCCACCTGCTGGAAAGAGGCCAGGCTAGTGCTGTTGCACAAGCCGGGCAGGACCGCCGATTCTCCCTCGGCGTTCCGACCAATCTGCTTGCTGGACGAGGTGGGCAAGCGTTGGCCCTGACTTTTCGGACAATCTGTTCGGCTTCCGGCAGGGACGTTCGACGCTGGACGCGATCAGCCGCGTCCACGCCCTGTCGGAGCCCGGAGTTCAGGCGTTGGCGGTGAGCTTAGACATCGTCAACGCCTTCAACTCCGTCCCCTGGTGGGCGATACGGGAGGCACTTGTCCATTATAACGTGCCTCCCTATTTCTGTGGTATAGTCGTGGAATATTTGCGCGACAGGACGATACAATTCGTCGGTCGGAACGGGATTGAGGACGAACGGTCGGAACGGTTCGTGTTGGGACCTCTGCTATGGAGACTCGCGTATGATGCGGTCCTGCAGATAAGCCTCCCTCCCGGAGTCCGTCGTCCGGACCGTGTCGTCTGCTATGCGGACGACACGGTAGTCATAGCCCGGGTGGTAAGCTTCTAGCGGGCGGTACGGCTCGCCGAAATTAGTGTTGCGTGTGTTGTCGCGGCCATAAGGAGACGGGGCCTTTGGATAGCGCCTGACAAGACCAAGGCGCTATGGTGCCATGGGTAGGTGACGTAGAGGTCAGAGTGGGGCGGTGCATGAAATACCTGGGCCTCACCCTAGACAGTCGACGGGGCTTCGAGGAGCACTTTGAGCGTCTGGCCCCCCGAGTACGCCGGGTTACAGACGCGTTACACCGGCTTTTGCCGAACCTCGGGGGTCCACGGGAAGAAGTTCGCCGCCTCTACGGACGTGTCGTGCGATCCATGGGCCTTTACGGGGCACCTGTCTGGTATGAACGCTTGACGGGTGCCTCCCGCTGCAGAGCTATTCTAAATAGCCTGTGGTGGCCATACGGATCGCACGAGGATACCGTCTTTCGAGGCGGCGACACTTCTGGCGCGGCACCCGCTATTTGATCTCCTGGCTGCCAGTTTTCGCTGACGCGAGGAGAATGGGGGGGGGGGGCGCAAGAACAGACGCTCGTTTAGTATTGACGGGATGCCAACCGGCAGGTACTAGTGCAATGGCGCGCGCGGCTAGAGTTACGCTTAAACGTGTGACAGCGTGCCGTCAGTGCCATCCTGCCTCACCTAGAGGCCTGGGTGGGAAGAAGGAGAGGTTGCGTGACCCAGATACTCACCGGACACGGGTGTTTCGGTGAGTATCTGAGCCGGATCGGCCGAGAAGCGACAACACACTGTCACCATTGCGGAAGCGACCTTGACTCTGCCCAGCATACGCTGGAGGAGTGCCCGGCCTGGGAGGTTGAGAGACGAGTCCTGGTCGCTGAGATCGGACGGGATCTTTCGCCGCCAGCAGTCGTTTATGCGATGCTGGCTGGCGACTCCTCCAAATGGGACGCCGTGGTCTCCTTCTGTGAGGCAGTCATGCTCCAGAAGGAGGCCGCTGAGCGGGATCGGGAGCGAGCCGATCCCGCTCGCAAACGGAGGAGGCGTCGGGGCGGCGGCGGCAGCCGGTAGCCCAACTCTCCTCGGGGCTGCAGTGGCAGTATGAGAAGTGTCCTTTACTGCCACCACGTGAAAGCAGCTCCGGGAAGACAGCGATCTGTTTGTGGCGCAGTCGCTGTGCCGAAATGGCAGGAGTCGGCAATAGGGGAGGGCAATAAAAAAAACCATAGCCTTCCCAGGGTAAATGTCCCGACCATCTGGGACATGGCGCAAAAGGGGAGCACGGGAGCAGCAGACCCGCGTTCGCGGGGCTATGGTTCCCCCTATCAGGCGCCAAGAGAAGCCAACGGCAGATTAGGTTTATTTGATGCGAGTCCGACATACCCGGGTGGGCAGACACTTTTTGCGGGTGGCATGCGTAGGCATTCCTCCTGGCTTATCAAAAAAAAAATGGTTGGACTGCACCTGCATAAATTTTTACTATGCTGTGTAATAATTGTATGTTACTGACATAGCTGTAAGTCCTTACATCATCTTCAGCCTGATATATACTGCTGAACATAGCCCTTCCCCACTTTTGTTGAAGTCATCGCGCATGGCATGTGAGTTGGCCACTGCAGTTAGGTGGAAACTAGTAAACGGGTAACGCTGCTGCCCGACTACCTGTTGTATCCCTTAGTCGTTTGTTATGAAACCCACGGGGTGGTATGGGGTGGCCCTATATTCTTTCTGGGCCAGAAATCACACGGTACAGTTCTTCTAAACTATATAATTCATAGCTACTTTAATATTTATATTCTATTTTTATTTCTCCATAGAGCTACCTTTAGATACAATGAAAGATGTGAATAATAATGAAATTTTCATTTTGCTGCGATCATAATTCACCTGTCAGCCATGGCTATGACGATTTCAGTAAATCCCTAAAGATCATTAATTTTAGCAGTCTATTGTCCAAAATCCAACACCAAATATATATTTGCATTCTGGTATAACGATGACTGAAAGGAATTTTTCATTAAATTCAGGTTCTAGTAATTAAAGGGTATTAATATCTTAGGAGAAATATAGTAAGCTAAGAATAACGTCCTGGCTGAGTCTATAACAATCTCAATGGAGATAAGCCACCTGAGTGGTTCATAAAATTGTGTGTGAACAAGTACGTGCACATGCTCACTTGCCAGCATGACCTCAACCCGAAGGACCCAGTGTTGGCAGGCCCCCTACAAGATGGACAATGATCTTATGCGGGTCGCTGGAAGTCACGACGATTTTTGGCTATAATGATGAAAAAGAAGAAAGTCATGAGTCATGACTATTTTAAATGCATAAATATTTTTTCATCACCCCATCTCGGAAAGAGTATTTTTGCTCTTCGATATCTGAGTGGAAAACTCATTTTTATCCTCTAGAGGTAAAGTAAAGTAAATTTGAATTGAGAACATCGTGGGCACTAAGTTTGTGAATGCAAAATATAAAAAAACCTATTTACTTCTACCTCTATGGTGCCGAATTTATCACAAAAAATTATTTATTAAAATCTAAGACTCGGAACCTTCTTGGTGTATTTTTTTTATTTTTGTTTGCGCAATATTACTTTTCTATTACACTCAAACTGTAGCAACGTTATAGTGCGGCAAGGATCTTTATGACCGTGGCTGACAGTGGAACTAACACCACCATCTTGTAAAGTGTCTCTTTGACAGTTCTGCCACAGCTTGCTTTGCTGACTACTGCCTTCGTTTATTATTGTATTATTTGGTTTAAAACACTAACAATATTCCAAAAGTGATAAAAATTGGTGCCAGGGAAATAATCTTAATGGTTAAGGAGATTTTTATGAAAGAAAAACACAGTATAGGCCCGATAATTCCATTTGAAAAAGTAACGAGCCAGTTGCCGCCTGGATAGGTAAATGTTACCATGCTTGATTTAAGTCGCACCCGTGTATTAATTTTTCAATTAAATTTTTACATTAATGTAGTATTAAGTAATGTGAATGAAATATTAATTTAGAAATAAATTTATTTATACATATAAAAATGACTATTTTCTTCGTTTATGCTGTCAAATTATTTATTACAATAAATCGATAATATATAAATTTCTAGAGTTATAATTATAATACCTAGGGACAATGTCACACAGATCATCCTAGCCCCAAACTAAGCAAAGCTTGTACTATGGGTACCAGGCGACGATATACATACTTATATAGATAGATAAATAATTATATACATAGAAAACATCCATGACTCGGAAACAAATTATTAGATATTCCTGGGACATTATTTACACACGGTCATCTGATCCCAAACTAAGTAAAGCTTGTACAGACGCCATCATATCCATCTACCCCAATCTGTCAAATTTCTTTCAACTGGGGAAATTTTGGGGATTGGGGTAGCTTGTTGTGCTGGCGTCTGTACTATGGAAATCAGATAACTGATATACTATATATACTACTTTCGTAAATACATACGTATATAGATAAACACCCAGACACAGGACAAACAGACATGTTTTTGCACACAAATATCTGTCCTGGGCGGGAATAAAATAAAACAGTTGGTTTTATGCCACCTGGCCCGTCAAATGTATACAATTGTTACAAAATACAATGGATACAATCTATTGCCATGTTTAAATTTTCCCATAATATTAGGGAAATTTTCTTAAAAGCAACCCTTGCCGTCACAGTGTCGCCCTCCCACAACTGTCAGTCACGTTCATAAATATCGTTGTCCCACTATACCTACTTTAAATTTTTCTTAATTATAGCTAAGTATTATTTGTTATAATTTAAAGATTGTCATGTAATACATATAATATAATATAGTAATTAATACCCAAACTGAAATAAAAGTATTTATAATAAGATTTCTTTTCTCATTTTGTCATTTCCTCGCAATGCTCAGGATTCTAATTTTTGAATCACTCGTTGCGCTCGTGATTCAATTTTAGAAGCCTTCACGTGCTCGGTTTACAAAATTGAGCACGCGGTTAAATTGCAACTTTGTACTCTTGTATAACAAATAACTATTCTAAGTAGATATAGGAAACTGACATTAAAGTTGATGCCAATGGATTAGTAGTCTAATGTCAGTTCCAAATGAATTATAATTTCTGATAAAAGTCATTTATTGAATTCTTAAACTTTTTATTACAGATGGGTACTACCCGGTTAAGAGTTTTACTAAGAATTACCCAAATCCTGTTTAGAACTATCTGAAAAGCATCATGGATGCATTACTCCGGAATTTCTATAGAAATCGAAATGGAAGTTCCTAGCTTTAACAGGTGAATGCTTTAGAACTAATTAACAAAGTTTCAGCGGCTTCGTGTCGAGAGCCGATAAATTATTATATCACTAGACTGATTTATTAGCCAGTTTAAACGTAGCTCGTTCTAACTAGAGCTATTATATCCACTTGTCAGTCTCGTCTGACCGACTACGACGAGACCGAATTCGAAATGAAACGCTGTAAACAATTCTGTTGACCTGATTTTAAAATAGAAAACAAATGAATTAATGAATAATTTATTTGGTAAAGAAATAGGACTAATATTGTTAGTAAACCTATGTTAGTAGTTCTAAACAAATATGTAATAATAAATAATGTCCTCCTAGCCGAATTCCGGCCACGGCGGCCAGCCTCAATAGAGATTAGCCATCTGCGCGGGACATATTATAGTGCTCAGGTGTGTGCGCAAACACAGGATCACTTTCTATTCCATCACGCTCATGATCCAATGGGATGCCTAGCGACACGACCGGAAAGAGGTCAGGTACAGGACCGACGGCTTTAAGTGCTATCCGAGGCACGGTGGTAAAATACCGCCAACTCCCAGACTTCGGGCTGATGCTGAGAAATTTTTCTTTTTACAGAAAAGCCCCTAAATCACTTTTGGACCGACCCGGTATTTGAACCCAGGACCTCGTTTTCTGCGGGCTACCGCTAGACCAACGAGGCAGTCAATATAACAAATATATAATACACAGACTAATACATATATTTGCACAGGGAGCGACCCATCACATGCGTACCCCTGGTATAAACTAATTACCGACGTTGACAACTTACAGCAGGATCCCACATACAAGCAGTCTAGTCTACTGGCAATACACTACACTGGCAGTAACCGATATCGCAAACCAAATGAAGTTGAAGTGTCAAACGCTTACATAGAAAAACTATACTGTTGACTTAAGGATACACATAATTGCCAACCTATTCTATACCTGATTACGTTAATATCTTGTATAATTGATTATATTACATATTTACTTATTATCTATATATATAAAAATCAATGCCATTTTTCGTTGTAATGTTATAACTCAACAACGCCTTTACCGATTTGGCTAATTTTGGTCTTGAATTATTCGTGGAAGTCCAGGAAAGGTTTGTACGTAGAGAAAGTTTTAAAAAAGTCTTGAAAAAGTGTAAAATCGTACTTTTAACTAGCTAGCAATTTAAAATATTTTTTGTTTGAATAAATGAACTTAATAATCATTTTTTTTTATTACTATACCTTATACGTAGCAAAGCACGTACCAGGCCGCTAGTTTTAAATAAAATATTATACAACTATGTGTCACTAACAGGTTATATTTACAGTCTTAAAGATGAAACTATAAAAAAAAAACAATATACATCAATACCGATAATGGCAGGATAACGATGAAAAAATAAAACTATAGACGGGCCCGTTGGCGTGGTTGGCAAATGCTTGCTTTTCACGCCGGAGGTCGTGGGTTCGATTCCCACCCAGGACAGATATTTGTGTGCATGATCATGTCTTTTGTCCTGAGTCTGGGTGTAATTATCTATATAAGTATGTATTTACAAAAGAAAAGTAGTATATGTAGTACATTTCAGTAATCTGGTTTCCATAGTACACACAGCTACATATCAAGCTATACATTTCTAATATAAGCTGACCTCTCATTGTATGGAAATCCTATACAACGTAGGATCAGCTTATACTGGATATGTATAGCTTGATATGTAGCCGTGTGTACAAGCTCTGCTTAGTTTGGGATCAGATGGCCGAGTGCAAATAATGTCCCAGGATATTCTTCTTCTTCTTATTCTTATAATTAAGTTTTCTCGTGTGGGATGAGGTGGTTGGTTTCAGAGATGTTCAAGGCGCCCTTGACATGGCCTTATGACTGTTTTCTAACAACAACAACAATTATTGAGGCAGACATTTTAACGAGCTCCATGCAACATGGAAGCACATTAATAAATTAAAGTATGTTGACGGTCTCCTATCAATAGACCGACCGCGTGCCTATATGTGTTATCCCGAAGATCACTTTCGTTCACTCACAAGACCGAACGAAATAAACTCAGTTCGCTGGATTTGGTAACATTGACTTTTTTAACATTGACACTTTTTTATCGGAACCACTACTTAGATCATGTTTAAATAAAAAAGTTAAGTATAATTTTATGCTTGTGCTCTGTAACCAATTCGCTGAGTTTAATCCAGTATCGGACCCAGAATCCAGTATCAACTTTTTTTAAATTAATTGCCAACTACAAACACTGGTTGGAATTTCAAAAAATAGACTCGTCCACGATCTTAAGAATACATTTGGCTATTTACGCTTATCTTCTGCCTGGTTACCAGGTTTGCCGATACTTTTTATTTTATAGGATTTTTTTCTACTCATAAGATAGTCCTTCTGCTAAAATAAAACTTATTGCAATCAAAAATCTTGTCACAAGATTATAAAAATTAGCAAACTATTGTCAAGTTTATATATTTTTTTAAGTTTTCCAAGTTTATTATTTATTTACTGTAATTGTTCTTCAATCTCAAATGTGTACAATTACAGCAATTACTTATCATGGTACTGTTAGCCAGACAGATGCTTGGAATGCAAAGCAACAGAGTAGACCCCAATTGACATGCAACAGCAACAAATATAAATGCGTAATTTATGTATTTAATAAACAAACAGTTGGGCACGTTACACGTGGGCAGGCCCCTACAAGATGGACCGATGATCTTGTGCGGGTTGCTGGAAACTGCTGGATGCGAATAGCTCAAGACCGGCAATTGTGGAGATCTTTGGGGGAGGCCTTTGTCCAGCAGTGGACGTCTTTCGGCTGATATGATAATGATGATGATGAAACTAAGAGTTTGAAATAGCGAGTTTTATTTATACATTAAATTTTTTTTTTTTATATATCAGAGGGCGACAAACGAGCAAGTGGGTCACCTGATGGTAAGTGATCACCGCCGCCCATAGACACTCGCAACACCAGAGGTGTCGCGGGTGCGTTGCCGGCCTTGTACAGTCAGCAAACAAGTGTTGCTGACCCTTCCCCCCACCCCAATGAGCTCTGGCGACCTTACTCACACTCGGAAACACAACATTTATTATTGTTATTATTAAGGAATGTCTTCTGTAAGGTGGAGGTACTTCCCCAGTCGGGCTGCTCTTTGAGCGAATAAACGCTATGCCCTACCTCTCTTAAAATTAAATTAAAATTCTCAAATGGCATTAAACAAAAAATATACCTTAAAACGTTTATAGTTCAACGTTGTCTATTGGTTCATATAAGAATAAAATTAAATTAGTCTTTGGTTTTAGAAAACATTTTTCTATTATTTTAAAATATGAATACCAAAGTAATGTATTCTTTTAGCTAAAACTTTAAGAACATTTAATTTAATAAGCTTATGCTGAGTGCATGTCTTGGAGGTCATTATAACTTATTGTAGTTAACTTAAAAGAAAAGAAAAATGTTTTATGCAGCAATATTTTCCTCTAAACTGATCTTATTTCATTCCAAAATCCAAGTTATTAAAGCAATCCGTGAACTCTGCCAAATTAGTTTTTAGATCGAAGAATCTTTCAATCATAATCCGTGGAGTTAAAGTTTGGCTTGAAACAATCATAGCGATCGAATATTTCATAAGTAATCTTTCGCCAAAACTGTTCTACCATATTTTAACCGACATTAAAAGAAGGAGGTTTTCCTCTTTGTGATGTTGTTTTTGATGTGAAACATCTATAGCCGCACGTAAAAAAGATTTCTGGGGGAGCGACGCGTCGCCACGTTTTTTTTTTTATCTTTTATTTTGATGTGAAACAAAACAATCGACTGTGCGATTATTAATCGTAATATTTTATTTTATCATTATGACATATTTTGTTCATATCAAAATATGTTCTTTTCTGCATATTAATTTTAAAAATAATGTCGATGTTTCATATCTGCCAGGCGTCCCGTGAGGGCTCAAATTTTTTTTTGCATATACATAAGTAAGTGTCATGTTCCGTTAATTGTGTATCGATTTTTCAACTTCTTTACACACGCTTGACTTTGGGAGTAAGCTGGTGAACGCGTGATGAGAGCGTTACGAAAAGTGTGATCAGTGTCTTCTTTTGCTTTTTGCCTTCAATATTTTTTCTGCTTGTATTTTACATTTATCTAGCTGGTATATGGGCTAATGCGCGTTCAGAACCATTGTCATTTAGTTCATCAAAATAATTGTGAGGTAATAGGCGATAACACTCTATTTCAGCCAAGCAATTAGAATAATCTCTTGCAAAGCGAAGAGACTGTGGATGCATTTAGTCTGCAGTTTTAACTAGCCACCTAAGTAGTTTTAACTGAAAAAATAAAATGGCCCGAGAATTGAACACTGTGTTTGTTTTAAAAAGTTGTGAAACAATTTTTATTACCTCTCCTAAACAAAGACATGTGGATGTAACGTTTAGTATCAATTTTCTCAATAGTATCGTAAAATAGTGTCGCTGCAAATTCCTGAACGAATGACATTTGTAAAACTATTGGATCTTTTGTACGAGTGTAAAGAATTGCCAGCAATTTCAACTCAGTTCCAACGTTGAAAGATATTTTTTCAAACATATTGTTTCTTCAATAACTTTTGAAATTTCTTATTGACGTACTAGAATTTAATTTGAAAATGCGCGAAACTGACTTTAGGGTTCAATGCTACCTCCACCAGGGGTAGCGCTCGCGCCTCTGGGTAGCGCTAAATGGCAGCAGCATTAAGTGAGAGTAGTTAGCATTCCTTTGCTTAAAGCAGATATTCTGGGGAAGTACCTTCATCTCAAAAATGGGAAATCATAAATTTAATCGTCCGGCGGGTCTCGAACCTGCACCATCTACCAATCTCGGGTAGGCGCTCTGCGTTAAGCTACGAACGATACACGCCGGCAGATAGCTGATATAAAAATTAAAATTTAATCATTTGGAAGGTATTATCAATACGATATGATCTTTCATATGCAACTCTGAACATATCAGTCGGCCATGTTTCTAGAAAACATAACTGATAGATAATACCTACATCCTCCGGAAGGGTGTTAGCAAGGGAATCCTAAATTTGATCTGCCAGCGTGTATCGTTCGTAGCTTAACGCAGAGCGCCTACCCCGGATTGGTAGATGGTGCAGGTTCGAGACCCGTCGGACGATTCAATTTATGATTTCCCAATTTTGAGATTAGATAAATGCTTTGCATTGCAAATAATGATATAAAATAAAAAAAAGAAATACCTTCACTTTACAAAATACTACTACAGGTTATATAAATTATGCTATTGCATAATTTTGTTATCATTGTAGTCCTAGGTGAGAATGTCGCTACATTTATAATAATCATAAACAACGAAGCAGTCGTATAATAATTATAACAATATCATAATAATTATAATTCTAACGATTATCATAATTTAGAATTGCTTCATTGTTAACCGTTAGCGAAAAGTAATGAGAGGTTCTCAAAAATTCTAACCTAAGAGGTTGAATTATTAAATTTTAATTTCTCTTCGTGATTCAATAGAGCAGCACAAAACAAATGACTACCCGATCACAGTACAAACTCAATTCCAATAGGAGATCCGATACATGATATCAAGTGACATCCAAGTAAAAAGTACCGTCACGATATCGCTCCGGGAATCCAATAAGCTACGAACGGACATTAAAATATTGAAAGGCGACGAAAAGTTTTCTAATAAAAAACTCTCCATTTGTTAAAATGAAAAACGATTTCCACTTTCCATCCCGTCTAAACTTGTAGCGAACTTAAGTCTGACTAATATTATGCCCATGAAATATAATCCTTATCACATCGAGATAGAAGATATTTTAGAACTTTTCAGGGAAGTTAACAGCTTAATCATTATTATACCCTTTATCTCAGAGGGAAAGAATAATATTGGACAAGTGCTGAACTAAAGTGAACTTGAAGAACTTTGCTTGTACAATATTAGACGTCGTTAATTCTACAGTCATTTGGAACTTAAGAACTTTGTCGGTTAAGTAAAAAGTATAAAACTAATGGTAATAAAAGTCTTGTTAAGTTAAAAAAAAATATCTAGACTAGAGTTATGATTCGTCTAATATTTTGAATTTAAATACCTATACTTAATAGGAAAATAATATATTTTTGAGATTGAAACTAGACTCAAAATTACAATAGGGTCTCAGATTGAAAAACTAGCAACTAAGTTAAGTTCGACTTCCTATGCGGTTTGGAAAATAAGACAATTGTCAGATGGTCAATCTGATAGGTTGGTATATTTTGCGTACTACCATACGATGATATTCTGCTATGGGATTCGGCAACTGACATAGACACTATTTTCATATTTCAAAATCGAGCAGTCAGAGCCATTTTTAGTTTAGGCAGGCGCGTTTCATTGCGAACTTCGTTTAAAGAAATAAATATACTTACTGAATTACCACTACTTAATTACCAAGCCATCTGAATATATTATCTATCATGTTTTAGATATGGAGAATAAAGAACAAAAGTGAACTGTATAACATAAATACTAGAAATAAAACCAAGTCATTCTAGGCTTTAGACTTAGCAAAACGAATAAATATTTTTTAGGAAATAGTGTTAGGTTTTATATCAAGCCAATTATTATTTCAAGCCTATTAAATTACACTTATATATAGATCACTGACCTGCTTATATAAGTTTCAATACACATATTAAACGTGGACTTATGGGTAGAGGTTACTACACCACTGAAGAGTACATTAATGATAGATATGTCTGCACTCAGCACCTTCTTGCATATTGCTCGCTGGAGATGTTATAGCCATATATACATTACTAATCTATTGTGATACATAAACAATGATACTGTATATCTGCAATTATATATTATTGCTTACATAAACTAACTTAAAAATTATTGACTCAGTCTGATGACGTATAGCTA
This sequence comes from Pseudoips prasinana, assembly GCA_951640165.1. NCBI lineage: Eukaryota > Metazoa > Arthropoda > Insecta > Lepidoptera > Nolidae > Pseudoips > Pseudoips prasinana. The sequence goes on along the minus strand of OX621245.1, from coordinate 31,221,391 downwards.
ATATAATTGTTTTAATGGTTTTCTTTTCTTTTCCTAAAAATATAAATCTTAAATAATATACACATATATGCACAGAACCGATACTTCGCTTATTAAGCTACAGCGAAGTTTGTTGAAATTTATTATATTCTTTCTAAGATAATCCGCCAGTGATTTTGGCGACATCTACTGGTATGTCTCAGTAATCTCTAAAACTGACTTAAGGCTGATTTCAGAGTGACGCGCTCGGGCAGCGCTGGCCGACGCGACGGCGCGCGTCTCACACGCGGCGCGTTTGAACTGCGTGACTATGAAACGCAACTACTATCTAGTGTAATTGTAAGCGCGCGCGTTTGGACGGCGCCGCTCGCCGGCGCGACTCTGAAATCAGCCTAAATCTAAATTTCCTACGTTCAAAATTGGAATAGTTTTAAAACATGGTTTATTTTATTTGTTCTTATGTAAAATGAGAATTGAATGATCAAGAAAAACATTTTTCAAACGGATTACTAACTTTTTCATCATTATCATCATCATATCAGCCGAAACACGTTCACTGCTAGACAAGGTCTTTCATAAAGAACTCCACAATTGCCGGTTTTGAGCTACGCGCATCCGGTGGATTTTAACGAACCTCACTAGTAACTTTAAATTACTTTAAATTATCTGCAGTTCAATAAGTTACAGCTGGACCAACGAGCGAGATCATAAAAAGGAAAACCCCACAGAATTGAATAGTAAAAGCACTTAAAGAAGTAATTTCCTATCAATTGAAATTTACAATATATTTCGCTACTTTTACTTAGTACTGTGATTTAGGAGTATGCACACCAAATAAAAAATAGTTGGATGCTTCGTTGGTCCAGCGGTAGCGTGTTAAACCGCAGAAAATGAGGTACTGGGTTCAAATCCCGGGTCGGGCCAAAAAGTGATTTTGGGATTTTTCCAGAATAAAATAAAATAAATAAAATAAAAAAGGTTTTTATTCACGTAGACTTTAAAAAAGCGCTTGTAAATAGTCAGAACATGTTTGTAGTAATATAGTTGTATACATTAGATATTATTTCTAGTAACATAGATATTTAGGTACATCTTGTATGATAACATTTATAAAATTTATTTTATTACAGAAATGATATTTAGCTAGCTCGTATCAAGTTATTGTCAAGAGATTATGTTTAATTATCTAGTTTAAGTCTAATATTTTTACTACATATTGTCAATGGTTCTGTCTATATTAAAGGTATTATTATTATGACGGACCTTGTGTTAATAACGACGGTCGCGCTTTAATGCTACCACCAGATCCAATGCGCCCCAACTGAGAAGACCCAGCGAAACAAACTCAGTGGGTTCATCTACTACCGGTTTCAACACGACCCAGTTGAGACGGTCCGGCGAAACATACTCAAGCGGGCATGAACACGGGATTTGGTCCAATTAGAGTAATTATTTAGTAGGCAAACACAATATATGCTCGATCGGTTGTCTGAATGCTTATTATTTTAGATTATATTTAGGTATACAAAAGAAAAACTTCGAAACAATAACATTATTCATTTTGAGACAGAGTCAATAATTTTAAATTAAGTATATGATAGCAATCATTTACAGATAGTTCACGTAACACAGCAGATCAGTCATGTCTATATGGCTACAAGATCTCCAGCGAGCAATGTGCAGGTAGGAAGTGAGAGCCAGACGTCTTTGTCATCGATGTACTCTTTAGTGGTGTAATAACCCCTAGCCATAAGTATACGTTTAATATGTGTTTTAAAACTTGTGTCAGGCAGATCAGTAATTTGAGTAGGAAGCTTGTTATAAAACCTAATACAATTTCCTAAAAATGATTTATTAGTTTTGCTTACTCTAAAGCCTGGCATGGCTAGTTTGTTTTTATTCCTAGTATTTATATTATGCAGTTCACTTTTCTTTTTATAATTATGAATATTTTTTCTAACAAACATTATATCAGAATCAGCCCGTAGTCTGGGAGTTGGCGGTATCACACCCCCGCGCCTCGGAGATCACGTTAAGCCGTTGGTCCTGTACCTGACCTCTTTCCGGTCGTGTCGCTAGTCGTCCCATCGGATCATGAGATTGATGGAATAGAAAGTGCCCCTGTGTTTGCGCACACACTTGTGCACTATAACATCTCCTGCGCAATTGGCGAATCTCTATAGAGAATGGCCGCCGTTGCCGAGATCGGCCTCGAGGACATCATCAAAAAATAGTAAAGGTCAACCAAAAAACAGATAACCGATACGCCTGTTCCTGTTTCATATAAGTTACAGCTGGCAAAAACAGTTATGAAATAGCAATATGTTATTTCATAATAGCCTTTTTACTACTAATACTAGGTATTTATTATATATAACCAAAGTTTTTAGGACCGGCATCAATTTGTTCTTTGGCTGGTGTTTAAATAGGTCTTAGACAATGAAAGGAGATTAGACATTTTAGTATGGACTTTGGTCCAAGTGGCGTCGGATGATGAGAATTGCTTTATTTATTTGATAATTTAATATTATAACACTTACTATACCCGCAAATAAATCGACACATGGAGAAGAAAGTAATTGACACATAGGTATATCACCCATATTATTTTAATGAGTAGTTGTAATATTTTTTTTTTACTGTTTATATGCAGATTATTAGAAAAATTTGATATATTTTACAGGTATTCATTAAAGCACACATAACAACATAACATAATGCCTGTAAACCCCGAATGTGTTATATTTGTTATGGCATTTTTTAAAATGGATATGATGTCCATTATATGTGCACTCGAAAAATCATGTGATATGTTTGGGGCTTCAAATAAATCCTCCCAATTATTTGATTGCATATGTTCGTCACATACTCTAGCACTTGGTGGCACATAATAGTTTGCGTAAATCAAAAAATCGGCCTTTACTCTCTCAGGTATCCGGCGTCGCGATATCATACGGCATCCATAAAAAATACGTGCATTTGCTGTATTTGGAGCACGAGATGACTCCGACAGATTTAATGACTGAAGTAAATCAGGTTGCTGTAGCTGCTGTACTTCGTCCTGGTCTATATTTTCAACTTCATCTTCCCGTGGTATTGAAGGTCCTGGCAAAGGATCTTGCATAGCACCCTGAACCTGAGCCCTTTGACTCCTAAACCAGCATGGACGACAGATGTATTATCTGCCGTTGAATATAACCTACAACAAAAAACAAAAAAAGTTGTAATGACTTTTCACGAGCAATACCTACTAGTAGGTTCATTTTAAAGATTTTTTCCGTTATCATGTGAATTCCCAACCTACCAAGTAAGTAGACATTATTACTAAACTAAATCATTAACATTGTAAAAATCAATTGTTAAGCTGTAAATAACTTGCTCACGGATCTTTGTAAAGCTAAGGACAAAGATTTTTTGTCAATAATAAATACTAGTACTTGGATGTGAGAAATAACTCTTTCACTATAATAGTACTCTTTCTTATACTTATACCTAATAAATAGCTCTTCCATAATAGCCAGCTCTTTAAATAACTCTGTCACGGTAACTATAGAAAATGCTAACCAGTTTGATATTATCTATTTCACCAACAATCAACAGCAATATGGCTTAAATGACGGTGCAAATGATGCGAGTATATGTGCTGAGATGGCTGGGTTTGACTCGAAAAGATTTCGGGTAACATTTTGCCTTTCTCTTCGTAACACTGAACGATTACACACTAAACACACAATGCCAGCACTAGGCAACATCTTGAAAGCCAAATCCAAAAGCAATATCACAAGTCCGTTTAAACGCGCCAAAGTAATCGAGTAAGTAAATCAAAATATGTCCTAAAAGAAAGCCGGTACGAACAAAATAAAGAAATCAAACGATGTCCTTGCTGAATAATAGCGAATGACTCACTGACCTGTAAACAATACGCGCGGCGCAGGAGCATCACCTCCCGCCACCCCGAGGGGTAGCGGGCGCATACGGGCGGCGGGGAGTTAGTGCGAGTACTCGGTACTCGGCAAATAAGTTTTGACCGAACAAAAGGCAGCTTTTTCAATTATTCGTCTATAATAGGTAGATACTTTCTGAACTGTATAACTGTTTTCTTCGTGGGCCGATTTTATGGTGTCCATAGTAAAAAATTTCCTACATTCACGAACTATTACAATCAGCATATTAACATCAGCCGACGCCATTTCGACCACTTCCGCCCGTTCTCCTTTCCAACAGAAACATAATCAATTATCCCTTGTAACTTTTATCATAATAATACTGATGAGATTAATATAAATACACATTTCTAATAATAGCTACCAAATACCTCTTCAGTGTTGGCTTAAGCACCATGAGAGTCTTTCAAATTACCCGCTTCACATTGGTCCGCTACTTAAAAATGTACCGACTTAATTATAATAATAACACTCCCAAGTAAATCATAAAATATCTAATAAAAGCTAGCAGCGCTTTATAGGGGCTTAAAATAAAATTAGTCTGAGCATAACACGAATTTTTTGAGATACCGAAAAGATTAAATACTTAATTAAAGTTTTAATTATATTTCATATCGTACAATATATAAAAATAAGCCTTGTATATTTTACTTATTTTACAAACTATCACAGCTTAATTATACAAAGATAATAATATACCCGACCCCTCTTCAATCACGGCAGGAGACAATATTTGCAATGTAATTAAGATTCACGTTCAGTTCGAAGACAAACAACTAAGTATCATCATAATGACAGCAGGATGACGTACACGGCTGGACGAGAGCCTCCTCCAAGAATCACGCCAGTCACAGTTGACCTGTGCCAGTTTTTATCTTATTCTAACTAAGTTAACTCTCATATGCTTGCATAGTTAAAACTTGGGTAACGCGTGGATCAGTAGCTGTTTTTTGAGTTAGTTTGTAGACTGTTATTTTAACATAATATCTATTATATTTAACTGATACAATAAATACGCCTCTCTCGTACTATCTATAAAATGCACAGAATCATTCTAAATGTACAGCGATAAAAAGTCACTCGCAGTCTTTGACTTTAAAGCGTAGAGGGGACAATTACTGTAGTTTAGTTGGATTTTTTACCTATTCTCATTGCTAATAATTATCTATTAGACAATGGGTAAAACGACAGGGTTTTACTGGATTTTCAAAGATAAAAGTAACGATTGCCTCGAACAATTAGCTTTTAGCAATGCTGCTGACAATTACATTTTAATTGATTTCAGATTTTATTAGTTATCCTGTGTACTACCTACCACCTCACTGCAGTCGCCAACTCGCATGCCAAACGCAGTGATTACAGGAAACCCCACCAAATGGCAACATTGTGGGAGCCTTTGAGAGAGGTTTATGTCCAGTAGTGTATGATATCAGGCTGATGATGAATTCTTTATTTGTAACTAGTGACCCGCCCCGGCTCCATCCGGATAGATAAATAGTAAGATAAATTAGTACTTTATTTGGATCAATACAAGTTAACAATAATTCATCATCAACATAACAGCCGCAAGACGCCTAACCAAAGATCTCCACAATTGCCGGTCTTGCGCTACCCGCTCCCAGTGACCATAACTAAACCAGCGGTCTATCTTGGTGATCTACCCACCCTATGGTTTCCGGTTCATATAGCATGAATTCCTTGTACTAAAATTCAATTATTCTTCAATTGGATCTGTGTTTTATTTCTTCAATTATGCGGTATAGCTTTACGTGTGGATTTTTGGTCACCTTCCAAATTTAAATATTTTTTTACTTAAATAACATGTATTATTTTTGTTTGAGGTTCCATATCGCTGTACTGGCAGCATTCGATGTTTAAATAGGTAATCTGCCACATTAGGCGTGTTTGACTTTGTTGGTTGTTATTCCGTCAAACTGAATAAAACTGTCTTGTCTGTAATGTGTGTTTTATATAATAAAACTATATAATAACATTGGGTTCACATGCGTACTCTGTACAGCAATTTCCTAATATTTTAAATTTTAAAAATTTAAATTTCATCCTTATCACCTGGATAAATGGTCATCTACCATCGTTGGTGTTACAAGAAACTAAATGCCGCGCACTACCACTCTGTAGAATCAATTAACTGCGAAGGTATTTCCAATCCGGTAAGACATGGTACCCTTCAAGAAGCGAGCCTATTCCTTTCTTAAAGGCCGGCAGCGTACTTATACCTCCTCTGGTATTGCGAGTGTCCATGGGCGGCGGTAATCACTCACTATCAGGTGAAACACTTCCTCGTTTGCCATCCCATTTTGCAAAAACCAAATATGTTATTATAACTTACAATTGTTGTACAAAATCAACAATCTTAGTACAACAATATTGAAACATGGCATTTCAACATAACTAAGTAATCGTACCCTCCAAAGCATAGAGACGCTAGAATAAACTACATTAGCTCTCATTTATGGACTGACCGCAAAAGAAAATGCCTAAGAAAATCCTTCAACTAAGTAAGCCAACAAATACCCCATTAAATATTTAAGATTACGGGGCTTATTTTATATTGAATCTAATAAAGACCTAGGCTATTTTAGGCTATCCAATGGTTTACAAAAACAGGTCACAGGTACTGCGTGCTCAATACTATAAATAGCAAGTCACCTAGATTTGTTTTCGTACTCACTGATTACAATCGGGTCGCTTATTAATCAAAATACAAAATCAATATGTAGTGTTTATTCGACGAGTTAGCAGCCCTTGAGAATGGTCCGTGGAGGACTGAAACACGTGTTGGGTATCGTACTGGCGCATGTAATTTGCTTTTTTATATTGTCCTTCTTGCATGTGCACATTTTTGCGGGCGGGAGGGCGGTGCAAATTGCATCCCGGCATGATTAAACTGACAATTAGCGGAATTAACACTACATATTGATTTTGTATTTTGATTGTTATGGATTTCCGCAAAGTAACGCCTGATTACATTACTTATCTAGGGTCGCTTATTGTTTGTAATCACAATAATATTTAATTTTCTTTCACCAGAGTGCTTAGTGCGAGTTACATCGAACAAATCGAATAACTTAACCACAGCGTAAATCGAGTATCCGTTGGACACGATGTAAAGTGAGTAAGTCTGAGTGTGAGTAACAAACTAGTTACTCGATTCAAACAACGTTTCCTCACCAAGTACAGCGTTTTTTTATTCATTATGTTGGTAGCACGTAGTTTCTATGCGATAAACCGACCAAATTAAATACAATGATTTTTAACGTTATTTGTATAGAGGTGTTGTACTATCAAAAATAGTCGTGTTATGCTCGGCGTCACTTCTTCGATTTTGTAGTGTAAACAAACTGTATATGTACCTATACCTATGTATATCCGTGAATTATTGTTTAAAACTCAAGATTTAGAATAAAAGGGAAAATGAAAACAAGTCAGCATCAATTTGACTTGTTAGTAAGTTTTGTGGAAGAGTAAGCAATGAAATGTGTACAATTTCTTTTTTAATTTTTTTATCATTAAAAGGAATATACCTACATTATAATTTATTTATAATCTCTATATTAATCGCATCCATAACATAAGCCTAAATACCACTAAGGTTTAAACCGCGGTGATACAAAATCCACAGAGAAGTGGAAAAAGGTTTAAATCTCTTCCATCATATTTTTTCTTCAATGAAAACACACAAATAATTTAATTCCGTAAAAAAGATGTTCGTATTCATATCGTTTTCACTACCAAAAGCTTCGTGACAAAGTTAACTCGCTCGAAAGTGAAGAAGTTCACGAACGAACTGTCAAAATTAGCTAATATTGTAACTCGCACTCGCAAAAACGTCATTCGAGCTCGTTTCAATGCTCACATCGATAAAGTTAGTCGATGGTCACGATCGTTACGTTAACAAACGATCTCGCACTCACAAAATATGGTTTACAAACGTTTCGCTAGATGGCGCTGATTAAACTTCATACAAATTGAAGTTTACTTTAACGCGACCGAGTAGTTTAAAAAACTCACACTAAGCACTCTGACCTCTTTACGGTCGCTACGCTCTTTACGCCGCTAGTCGTCCCATCGGATCATGAGGGTAATGGATAGAAAGTGCCCGTGTGTTTGCGCAGACACTTTTGCACTATAATATGTCCCGCGCAGATGGGTAGTCTTCATTTGATACTCAATACTCAATGTTTTATTTGCATTCCACAATGTTAATTAGGTGTTATAATTATATATGGCATCAATATGGACCCTGTCGGGCACAGCAAATGTAGAAGAGAGGAAGAGGGCTTTAGTACTTACTTACTTATCGTGTGGGCAGTGGTTACCCTAGTGTCAGAGTTGTTCAAGCCGCCCATTAGGCCTCTGACATGGCTTAACGACTGTTGCCTAATGGCTACAACCTGGACCAACAGCTTAACGTGCCCTCCGAAGCACGGAGACGCTCAGAAATTAAGCCACTTTGGCGGTCACCCATCTATGGACTGACCGCGAGCCTAGTTGCTTGACCTCGCCAATCACATACGGACCGGTGAGAGCATCTAGCTGTGAGCGCCTCAGGGCTTTAGTTAAACATACTAAATTCTATTATTACTTAGGTATATGTTTGCTAATGTATCTAATATATATATATATATGGCCACTGTAGCCGAAATTCGGCTAGGAGGACAATACTATTAATGTTTACTTTACTACATGACGCGTAATTTTAGCGTAAGTTATCACAATAAATCAATATTATAAAGGCGAAAGTTTGTGAGTGTGGGTGTGTAGGATTTTTACTTCTTCACGTCTAAACGGCTGGAGCGATTTTAATACAATTTGGTATGGAGTTAGCTGACACCCTTTTTTTTTTATTGTGGGGTGGAAAATCCTGCATGGATGTCCTCCGCCTTGGGGGAGGCGGAGGGGTCTGTCAGACTCTTACTGACTAAAAACCACCCCGGTGTTCCATCTCACACCTGCACCGGGGGTCGCGGGAACAAACGATACTTCCGCAACAGTTAGCTGACACCCTGGATTAACACATAGGCTATAATTTATAAAGTTTACTGCAGGTAAAACCGCGGAGCACAGCTAGTAATACATAAATTAAAAAGGCCGACTTTTGTACAATCTTGTATTACATATTATGACGTAATTTATATGTATAAGTCTTGTATACAATAAGGAGTTATTTATTTAGCCTTAACGCTCCTTTACGGGATGGTTAAGGAACTACCTTAAAACACCTTAAAATAGATAAAAATAGTATGGGAGGCATACTATTTTTATCTATTTATGAGGTGCGCGAGGTTAAGCGCCTAAGCTCGCGGTCCGTCTATAGATGGGTGACGCCAAAGTGGTTTAATATCTGAGCGTCTAAGTTTACTTGGTAACCATACGTTCTGTATAAAGCGAGATTACGCCATCAATCTTTTAATATCTAATCATATGACAACCAGTTTAGACAGTGATTCTTGTAATAGCCTGCGTCTAGTCAGCCAATTAGGGAATAACTAATGATTCTATTCTCTTTTTCTTAGCCTTTTTATTAAGACTGGAATACCTCTACATTCCCTCTGAGACACGGAGACTAATCTCTAAACCAACCAGGCTGCAAATTAAATTAAATAATATCTATCCTGGGACATTATTTACACACGACCATCTGATCCCAAACTAAGCGGAGCTTGTACTATGGAAACTAGATAACTGGTATAGTACAGTAATCCTTTCCTTTTATAAATACATACTTATATAGAATTACACCCAGAGTCAGGACAAAGAGACCTGTCCTGGGTGGGATTCGAGCCCATAGTCTCCGGCGTGAAATAAAACGTTTTAATGCGCTTTGATAATGTTAGTAATATCCTACCAATAATCTAAATGCGAAAGTTTGTGAGTATGTCTGGATGTTTGTTACTCTTTCATTCAAAAACTAAAAAACGGATTTTGAAGAAACTTTGTAGAAATATAACTTATATATCCGAATAACACATGGGCTATGATTTGTAAAATTTAACGCTTTTAACGGAGCAAAACTACTTACTTCCATATAATGTATGAGCAGTAGTTTTGTTTTTTTTTTTTAATATTTGTATTTTTAAAATTATAAATTGAAATATTAATAATAATATCTGGGGACAATGTCACACAGATCACCCTAGCCCCAAACTAAGCAAAGCTTGTACTATGGGTACCAGGCGACGATATACATACTTATATAGATAGATAAATACATATATACATAGAAAACATCAATGACTCAGAAACAAATATTCGTGCTCATCACACAAATATTTGCACTTACCGGGATTCGAACCCAGGACCACCAGCTTCGGAGGCAGGAGCACTACCAACTAGGCTATGGTGACCGTCGAAGTTCCCTATTATCAGAATAGTTCAGGCCGACCATGGCTTTACCACTGTAATCTAATACCATGCCTCGTTGGTCTAGCGGTAGCGCGTTCACCCGCAGAGAACGTAGGTTCGAAATCCCGGGTCGGCCCAAAAGTAAAGTTTCTCAGCATCAGCCCGAAGTGAGGGAGTTTGCGGTATTATACCCCCGTGGCTCGGAGAGTACTTAAAGCCGTCGGTCCTGTGCATGACCTCTTTCCGGTTGTGTCGCTAGGCGTCCCATCGGATCATGAGAGTGATGGAATAGAAAGTGCTCCTGTGTTTGCGCACACACTAGTGCACTATAATATGTCCCGCGCAGATGGCTAATCTCAATTGATACTGGCACCGTGGTAGAAATTCAGCTAGGAATACATTATTATTATAATACAACCAGGATTGTTAGCTTAACGTGCCCTCCGTGCCATAGAAATCAACCACTTTAGCGGTAACCCATCTATAGCCTCACCGCGTGCCTTGGTCCTTAATTTCACCAACCCCTTACTAGGTAGAAGTAATGGCTCTGAATGCCTCAGTAATGATAATAATAATGAGGTTTATAAAAATAAAAAGACGTAATTCTTCGATTGTCTTTTAGGCACGTGTAAACGTTAAATATAAAAATACAAATAGTTCTTGGATTCTTTTTACAGCTAAGCTTACACGTGTCTGAATGACAATCTAAGGCTGATTTCAGAGTCGCGCGCGCGAGTGGCGCCGGCCAAACGCGCGCGCTTACAATTACACTAGATAGTAGTTGCGTTTCATAGTCACGCAGTTCACACGCGCCGCGTGTTACACGCGCGCCGTCGGCCAGCGCTGCCCTAGCTCCTCTACTGGCAGCTAGCGTTTCAGAGTGACGCGTCTCGCACGCGCCGCTGTTGAGACGCGCTGGCTTCCGGCGCGTGCCGCGCGCGACACTCTGAAATCAGCCAAAGAATTTCTTCTTGGGTATTTTGTCAACTAAGTGCGTTGATCTTGTTATACAGACTGGCCGAGGAGTTGACGTTCAAACGCAAAATTTATATACTTTATGATGAGGAGTATCCGAATCACCCCCATGTATGTTCTACGATTTTTCGTAGTTTTCGAGATAGATATTTTTTATCGTTCTGTTGAACATTTCTGGTTCAGTTTTTTGTTATAACTAATTAGCATAGTTTAACCTAACATCCTAAAGAGTATGGTTTATCATAATAAATCATTGCAGAACTGACTTAGAATTTATTCTAAAGTTCAAAATTAGGGTATATACCTACCCTCAGGACGTCATCTCCTCACTTTATCTAATTATTGCAGACCTGACTTGGAATTTATTCGAAAGTACAAAATTAGGGTTTGAGTTCAGGACAAAAAAAAGTTTTATAAAAATTTAAATGGGGAGATTATGGTTTCGATTCGGATACTTCTCATCATTAAGTATCTAAATTTTGCGTTTGAACGTCAACTCCTTGTCCACTCTGTATAAAGAATTATTTATCTCTTATAGAAAATATTTGTTCCGTTAAGGAAAAAACAGCTAAAGTTTCACAAACAGCAAAAATAAAGTTTTTTGGTTAGTTAATTTCCTTTCACACAAATAAAGGGAATAAAGCGATAAATATCACTTCCAGCTCCCCTTAGTAAATTGATTTTTGTGCTTTCCATGTCTAGCGTAGAGTAATATGAAAGAAATAACACTATTAAGTAACGACTTTATTCATAAAAGTTTAGGAGTTACAAATAACCGAACGGGAGTGAAAAATAGTGCCGCGATAGATTATATAAATGGTTGGGCGCTGTTGTGTTTAAAGTTTGCTAACAAGTCTTATAATAATAAATAATATCCTGAGACAATATTTACACACAGCCATCTGATCCCAAACTAAGCAGAGCTTGTATTATGGAAACCTGTATACAAAACAAATACATATACTACTTTTCTTTAATAAATACATGCTTATATAGATAAATTACACCCAGACTCAGGACAAACAGACATGTTCATGCACAAAAATATCTGTCCTGGGTGGAAATTGAACCCACGACCTCCGGCGTGAAAAGCAAGCATTTGCCAACCACGCCAACAGGCCTGTATTATAACTGCATGAAATGTTAGACTGAATTTTATATCACATCACATCATCAGCCTAATACCGTCCACTGCTGGACAGAATATGCCTACCCCAAAGGTTTCTATAACGTTGCCATTTAGAAGGGTTTGCGGTAGTCACAGCACTTGGCATGCGAGTTGGCGACCACAGTTAGGTGGTAGTTTTTTTTTATTTTTTTTTTTTTTATTATAGGTCCGCAAACTGGCCGTTACGGCAAAACATACATTATTGCATTATACATACGAGTAAATGATAGCCAAACAGCCTTCTAAGTGCGAACACAGCATGCTGGAGTGTTTACAAGAGGTGTTATTTCACAAGTAGTTACAAGTTAGTCACAAGTAGTTAGTTCACAAGAGGTGTTATTTCCCGACTACCTGGTGTATCCCTTAGTCGCCTTTTACGACACTCACAGGATGTCGTAAAAGACTACCCCATAGGGTAGCCCTATTATTATTTCTAAGCCAGAAACAACACGGCTACTATCTATATCTATACATATAATAAAATCGTAGGAAAGTCAAAACTGTACATTGAATATTTTTTTTAAAGATACTTGGGGCGTGATCTTCAATAGATATCGAAGCCAAAATTATAGCTTTTAGAGTTTTTGTTCGTGTGTCTGTTTGTCTGTATGTATGTCCGGGCTAAACTCAAAAAGTACTGCATGGATTTACTTTAAATTTTGCATGAATATTACTAAGAGGTCGGGTCAACATATAGGCTACATATTATCACGCTATCACCTACGGGGGAGAAGATGTGATAATTTATAAAATTTAACGCGGGTAAAACCGCGGGGCACAGCTAGTCGTTAATAAATCGCACTTTCAATTGAATGTATCATATGCCGGATTGATTTGTTTCTGGCACTGGACGGCCGCTGCCGCGACATTCGATTTCGCATAATACACCGGATTTAAACATAAGGAAAGAAGGAAATTAGCGAGACCACCTCAACACACGTACTGTTAGTCACTCAATGGGGTTGCCTCAATTTGATTTTTTTGTTACGTATAAGAGACCATAAACAATTTTTTATGCAACTACTACATTGTTTTTTCGACAGCGTGATCAACAAATAAATATAAAAAACTTAATACGAGTAAATAACGACTAGGTTCTAACTGCAGGTCAAACTAAAACCAATGATTCGGCTTTTCTGGTAAGACTTAAAGAGTTCATAGTAGCAGCTCGGAGTCTGGAAATTTATGGGTACACACCAGTGTCTCAAAGATCACGTAAACCTGGTCGTTATCTTATCATTCGATTTCCACCGGCACTTAAATTTATACAACCGATTTTATACAACGTGTAACAGAAAGAGTGAACGTAACTTAAGGGGCATATACGGTCTCCTTAAGCCTACCTATACACAAAATCTCATACCGAAATACCACCATTTTAATCTTGATCGTAAAATAATATACCATTCAATATATCGACAAGTATTTCTATCGATATAACGAACATCCGTACTAACACAGCACAGCTGATTCTGATTTACGCTAGAAATTGTTTGACATACCTCTGTGTTTCTATGCACGCCTGGTAGTTTGATTCCGATTGCACTCACTACACATATTTTGGTTTATTTTCGAGTTATGTTTTTATTTATAGCACTGCTGAATAGCTATTGGATACTTTACATCGTATAAGTACGTGATACACAAACACATTACGAGAATCTTTTTATAGTTTAACTTCTAGTTGAAGTTGTTTTCAGTACTGATGGAAGAATTTCATTATTTCACGTTCACTAAAATCTGCACCGACACCGAAAGCTTAACTCTAAGACTTGCCAACGAACACGAGTCTCTTTCATGTACAACATATTCATAGAATCGTAAAGCTTTCATGTTTCTTAGTTATAAAGAGGCGTGGCCTCCATCGCGACACTGTACCCTTCACGACATAGGTTCCTCGTAACTAAACAGCCTTAAATTCTGTGACCTATGAATCCTCATCATCACAAAGTGCACGTCTGAGGCTATTCTTTCATAGATGAATGCACGAAATTTTCAAAATTATTACGATCACTAAACGACATAGTTAAGGATTTCGCGGAACACTTTACTCATTACTAAACGACATTTTAGACGATTTAGTAACTAAACACGACCTAAATAGACGGCAGTTTACGAACAACTGATGATTTTAATATTTTTAAATAAATGCACAATATTTGATGAATTTGGCGGCTTTCTTCAAACGCGGCCCCTTTGGCTTGCGTCTTTGAGTCCACTCAAAAGAGCCGCCTAGGTATCGACGACGCGCACGGCGAATGAATATTTAAGAATTGAATATTTCTATCGACAACCTAAATCAACAAGTAAGATTACCGACATTATGAACAACACTAAAAACTCAGCCGCAAGCGTAATGAACCTTACCGCGAACTCTTTGGGTACCTACTACTTAGACTGTAAATAAAAAGTGTGGTTCTGTACAGTCACATTATTTATTACACGTGTTTATTTTAAGATTCAATCAAATGTTTAACTGAATTTTTGCTCTAATTTTTAAAGGTTTCCTGTAACGACATTTTAATCATTCATACAAATTTGATAACTAGGAAAAATCACTTAATTTAATTTGATATTCCGCAAGATGTTGGATCTAGGAGAAATAAATAATTTAATTGACTTGTGTAACTGCAGATATTTTTTTGTGTGTTAAATAGTAAGAATATTAATTTATTCTTTCAGTATGTGAATTTAATCTAGCCGGAAACGAATAGGTACTTAATTTTTAATACAAACTATACAAACTAACAGATAAACACACGCGGTACGACTACAGATAAATTACGAAAAAATATGAATAATGTACTAGGCTCATATGAACATTAGGTGACATTTCGAATTCCGTCCCGATTTTGTCGCAAGGAACTCTAATACGGCGGCGAATACAAAGGATTGATGTAGGTAAATAATAAATGGTTAAATATTTTTTAATATTCATCAAAGCGGGCCCCGCGCGTGGCGGCATCTTTGAGAGACTCAAAGATGCCGCCACCGCGCGCCGCGCCATTCGAATGTGTTCGTGTATAACCCATTGGTCTAGCGGTAGCGTGTTCAACTGCAGATAATAAAGTCCTGGGTTCAAATCCCGGGTCGGGCCAAAAAGTGATTATGGGAATAATGAAGTCCTGGGTTCAATTCCCGGGTCGGGCCAAAAAGTGATTATGGGATTTTTCCGTAAAAAGAAATTTCTCAGTATCAGCCCGAAGTCTGGGAGTTGACGATATTACACCACCATGCCTCGGAGAGCACGTAAAGCCGTCGTTGATGTGCCTGACCTCTTTCCGGTCGTATCGCTAGTCGTCCCATCGGATCATGAGAGTGATGGAATAGAAAGTGCAGGGGCACTTTCAATTTAACCTTTAAAATTTAGAGTGATACCCTCTAAATTTTAAAGGTTTATTTGTATGTATTGTATGAATGATTAATATGTCGTTACAATATTAATCATTCATACAATACATACAAATAAAAAAATATGAATAATGTACTAGGCTGATATGAACAGTTGGGGACATTTCAAATTCCGTCCTGATTATATCCAAAGTTACACTAATATGGCGGCAAAATCAAAAAGTTGATGTAGGTAAATAATAAACGGTTAAATATCTTAAAATATTCAATTCTTAAATATTCATTCGCCGTGCGCGTCGTCGATACCTAGGCGGCTCTTTTGAGTGGACTCAAAGACGCAAGCCAAAGGGGCCGCGTTTGAAGAAAGCCGCCAAATTCATCAAATATTGTGCATTTATTTAAAAATATTAAAATCATCAGTTGTTCGTAAACTGCACGTCTGAGGCTATTCTTTCATAGATGAATGCACGAAATTTTCAAAATTATTACGATCACTAAACGACATAGTTAAGGATTTCGCGGAACACTTTACTCATTACTAAACGACATTTTAGACGATTTAGTAACTAAACACGACCTAAATAGACGGCAGTTTACGAACAACTGATGATTTTAATATTTTTAAATAAATGCACAATATTTGATGAATTTGGCGGCTTTCTTCAAACGCGGCCCCTTTGGCTTGCGTCTTTGAGTCCACTCAAAAGAGCCGCCTAGGTATCGACGACGCGCACGGCGAATGAATATTTAAGAATTGAATATTTTAAGATATTTAACCGTTTATTATTTACCTACATCAACTTTTTGATTTTGCCGCCATATTAGTGTAACTTTGGATATAATCAGGACGGAATTTGAAATGTCCCCAACTGTTCATATCAGCCTAGTACATTATTCATATTTTTTTATTTGTATGTATTGTATGAATGATTAATATTGTAACGACATATTAATCATTCATACAATACATACAAATAAACCTTTAAAATTTAGAGGGTATCACTCTAAATTTTAAAGGTTAAATTGAAAGTGCCCCTGCACTTTCTATTCCATCACTCTCATGATCCGATGGGACGACTAGCGATACGACCGGAAAGAGGTCAGGCACATCAACGACGGCTTTACGTGCTCTCCGAGGCATGGTGGTGTAATATCGTCAACTCCCAGACTTCGGGCTGATACTGAGAAATTTCTTTTTACGGAAAAATCCCATAATCACTTTTTGGCCCGACCCGGGAATTGAACCCAGGACTTCATTATTCCCATAATCACTTTTTGGCCCGACCCGGGATTTGAACCCAGGACTTTATTATCTGCAGTTGAACACGCTACCGCTAGACCAATGGGTTATACACGAACACATTCGAATGGCGCGGCGCGCGGTGGCGGCATCTTTGAGTCTCTCAAAGATGCCGCCACGCGCGGGGCCCGCTTTGATGAATATTAAAAAATATTTAACCATTTATTATTTACCTACATCAATCCTTTGTATTCGCCGCCGTATTAGAGTTCCTTGCGACAAAATCGGGACGGAATTCGAAATGTCACCTAATGTTCATATGAGCCTAGTACATTATTCATATTTTTTCGTAATTTATCTGTAGTCGTACCGCGTGTGTTTATCTGTTAGTTTGTATAGTTTGTATTAAAAATTAAGTACCTATTCGTTTCCGGCTAGATTAAATTCACATACTGAAAGAATAAATTAATATTCTTACTATTTAACACACAAAAAAATATCTGCAGTTACACAAGTCAATTAAATTATTTATTTCTCCTAGATCCAACATCTTGCGGAATATCAAATTAAATTAAGTGATTTTTCCTAGTTATCAAATTTGTATGAATGATTAAAATGTCGTTACAGGAAACCTTTAAAAATTAGAGCAAAAATTCAGTTAAACATTTGATTGAATCTTAAAATAAACACGTGTAATAAATAATGTGACTGTACAGAACCACACTTTTTATTTACAGTCTAAGTAGTAGGTACCCAAAGAGTTCGCGGTAAGGTTCATTACGCTTGCGGCTGAGTTTTTAGTGTTGTTCATAATGTCGGTAATCTTACTTGTTGATTTAGGTTGTCGATAGAAAAATAAATTACTAGTTAAATAAAAAATGATTATTTCTGTTTGAATTTTCGTCCATAAGTAGCCGTCCTGATACCCTATGTCCCGCTTAAGTTACGTTCACACTTTCTGTTACACGTTGTAGATGTCTGAATATTGGTTTGAATTTGGTTTGTTTTAAAATGTTGATAGTATACATTAAATCGAAATTGATATGAATCAAATGAGAATGATGAATGAAATTAACGATTATTCAAAAGAGAATAATTTAAATAGCCCCATCTGTTAGTAATGGTCAATTTAAGTATTTCCATATCAACCGTCTTAGCGAAGTAGGTTTCAGTAAGATGGCGTTAAAACTCATAATTTATTTTTTCCGTACCAATAAAATATCTGGTTCGTAATTTTTTTACCCTACCGTGCAGTGCATGACTTGGGAGCTACAGAGAAACTACCAGAAAACTCAGTAGGCATCCTTTTGCAAATAAAATTACATCAAAGTCCGTCCACTGCTGGACAAAAGCCTCCCCAACCAATGGGGGGATATGCCATAATCGCCACGCTTGGCAGACGGGTTGGCGATTGCAGTTTGATGGTCATAGTTTCTAGAAAAACGCTGCTGTCCGTTCTCTGGTAGGTATTTGCTCGGACCATTTCTACGCTCCCCACGGGATGAGATGGGGTGATGATATTCTATGCCGTCACCTCACAGCACGTAATAAAATTTACTTAAGGTTAATTACAATATTTTTATGTGTCGTCTGTTTTAAGCGTCTTGACTGCCATAAGATAACGGATCATCGTAGGTTTGTTGAATTTCCAGTTAGAACGCCGTGGTCCAGTGGTGGCGATGTTAACGCACATGGGACCGGATACCCCGTGGTTTATGGGTTCGTTCAATTCCCACCAACACTGAAATGTATACAACTCATTTTAAATACATCTGAAATGTATCATTTCAATTAACCGTGATTGTATGATTGTAAGTCGCGGCATAGCGGTACTTCAATCATGGCGATTCAGAGAAATTAATACCTTTAGTAATAACTTTGACAATTAACATGCAAATATATTTTAAAAAAAAATTTAAATGGTAAGGCAAAAACGGTACTCCAATCGATTCAGAAAAATTATTCATTTTTCTGAATCGATTAATTCGTATTAAAATTCGTCACGTAATTTTCCTTTCGTTAAAACTTAAACCAATCCCAACATACAAATATATTTTAAATAAAAAAGGTTTTTATTGAAGTAGACTTTTAAAAAGCGTCATCATCTAAATAGTGAAAATATGTTTGTAATCATATAATTAAGTATACATTATTATTTGTAGGTAAATATATTCTTTTAAAATCTACTTAATCTCAAAAACCATTATTCTTCGGTTGTTAATCATAAAGGCTTTGAATCCATATATCACGATATTGTGACAAGCCCATCGAAACAAATAACGAACGAATGGCCGATTTAGTGAAAAATATTAGTTTTCTGTAAAAAAAAGAATTCGTTTTATAAGCGGCCAATATTGAGATAAGCACTCACAATAGGATTATCTACCAATATTTTATACTCTTGTTTACAGTTAGCTTAAGAGGCTTAAATAAAATAAATAAATATCTTGAGATAACTATAATAATAATAATAATATCTAGGCACAGTGTCACACAGATCATCCTAGCCCCAAACTAAGCAAAGCTTGTACTATGGGTACCAGGCGACGATATACATACTTATATAGATAGATAAAAACGTATATACATAGAAAACATCCATGACTCAGAAACAAATATTCGTGCTCATTACACAAATATTTGCACTTACCGGGATTCGAACCCAGGACGTGCTTCGTAGGCAGGAGCACTACCGACTAGGCTACGGTGACCGTCTAAGAAAGAAACTTGCATTCTGCCATCTGATCCCGAACTAGGCAGAGCCTTTTTTTTGCGCGTTGGAAATGCTCTAATCCCATGTCATGTAGGGCTCGACCCACTAAAACCACCACGGCAGCCAGCCTCGCAGTGCTTGTAGCGGGGGCTCTGGGTATTCGTGAAAGATCTCATCTGTACCTCCGCTGTACACTGAGCGTCCGCGCAATTCTCACCCGGGGAGGGGAGGGGCCTGAATGTCTCCCCCCTCCCCAGTACGCACAATCGTGTTACCTGAGCTACAGCAGAGCCTCTAGTACGATTTCCTGCAGTTTACTTACTCGATCACACGTACAGTTTCGTCCCATACATTGAGCACCAGAGTTTTAGTTCTTAATAGTTTCCGCGAGAGGCGCTGGTGCTCAATGTATGGGACGAAACTGTACGTGTGATCGAGTAAGTAAACTGCAGGAACTCGTGCTAGAGGCACAGGTTACCTCTTCCCGGGAAACTAAGCAGAGCCTGTTCTATGACAACACATACATAAACATAATTATATTTTTCAAAATACTTACACATGATAGATAAATTGCACCTAGGCTCATAACAAATGATCGTGCACATCACATAAAGATTTGATCTGGGTAGGCATCGAACCCACGACCTCAACTGTAGCCACTAGACCAACAGGACAGTCAGCCACAGCTAATTAATTTGCGCTCATCACAAACAATGTACAGATGAAAATACCTTCATTAACAAATTCCCTTGTTTTTCTCAGCCATTATACCTTCAATCATTCATGTATAAACTTAAGCTAGGTGAACAGGAGATGAATGAACGATTGTTGAGCTATACATAGACCATTATAACAATATAAGTTAGTTATGTATGTTATATAGTGTGTGTAGTATGTAATTTGTTTGTATTATTAGTATGTAGATATATATCTATTTCTACCTGTTGGTAGTAGCAATTAGTATCACTTATTTTATTTTTCTTTTGATGTTTTACACTGTTTTTACCCTTCTTCAACAAATCTCCCTCTGTCAGTGGTTTGCTGGAAGAAAACTCATCAATGAGTTAAGCTCGCCTTTGTACGTTAATTTACAAATACACATGTATAAGGCTGATTTCAGAGTGACGCACGCGGCACGCGCCGGAGGCCAGCACGTCTCAACAGCGGCGCGTGCGAGACGCGTCACTCTGAAACGCTAGCTGCCAGTAGAGGAGCTCGGGCAGCGCTGGCCGACGGCGCGCGTGTCACCGGCGGCGCGTTTGAACTGCGTGACTATGAAACGCAACTACTATCTAGTGTTAATTCTAAGCGCGCGCGTTTGGACGGCGCCGCTCGCCAGCGCGACTCTGAAATCAGCCTAAAATGTTTATTTTTTGTGTACAATAAAGAATAAGAATATTCAAAGGTCTGTAAGAAATCGTACCCCAGCTTTATTTTATTTTAGCCCGCAATATTAATTGTGTATGGAAGTTTCGGAAATATATGATTAAATAAATAAGTGTAAAGCAGAAATTTTAAAGGCGTTTGTTTTAATATACGAAACCCTAAAACTTGTACATACGCCAGCACATCAAGCTACCCCAATCTGTAAAATTTCCCCAATTGAAAGCGAACCTTATGCTTATGTGATAAAGTTGAAAAGCTATAAAAGAAATTTGACAGATTAGGGTATCTTGATGTGCTGGTCTGTGCCATGTATAATACCGAACTACAATTTATTGTGACATAAAGTATAAGCTGATAACTTGCTTGTATTTACGAATAAATTAATTGTTTGTGTCAAGGTAACAGGTATTCATTTGTCTAAATCTTTTATCTAAATATTTGGTAGCTTTACAAAAAGTAATAAAGTATTATCTTATTTGGAGATAAATATTTTAGTTTAACGAGCCCAAATGATACCTACAAATTTTAATAATGGCTATCTTTTTCATTCCAATTATTATTTTTCATAATAAATGTATAATTGGATTGTACGTGTTGCGTTGTGGATAAGTTGCCGTACAGACGCCAGCACATCCAGCTACCACATTCTGTCAAATTTCTTTTATAGATTTTCTACCTTATCGCATAAGCATAAGGTTCACTTTTGCAGAATATCACCACACCATCACATTAACATAGTATATATATAACATAATATTACAAATTAAAATAGTATTGAATTGAAATACTACTAGTATCCAACTTGTAAAAATGAGTAAAAAAGCTCTTCAATTTAAAATCTGTTGAATTTTTATATAATGCTCTAATCCAATATAGATTGAAAATTAGTGCTATCATCCGGAAACCGCATGAAGCTAAATATAGTCTAATGTGGAAATAGAGTAGAACTTTACCCAGTATCTACTTAAATTTCAAACTTTAAGGAGCTTACCCTTTCTATCCGCTTATGTATCCAATTTTCTTTGTTTTGGAAATAGTTTTATACTAAACTAGAGATCATGAGATACTTGATATCCCTTGTTATTCGTGTAAAATTACAAAATACCATCATATTAGAAATATGCGAAATAAGATTTAGTAACTATACGCGAAAGCCTCCTGGGCTAGGAAGCATTCATTGCTTCACCGGACAATAGAATCTATCAAATAAAATAACTGTGTAAAATAACAATAGGTCATTGGGGATGAAACAAGGGTCACTAACCACGCGACCAACAGCCCACGTTAATAGTTTATTGAAGCCTAAATGTTAATTAAGTATAAATTATCTCCTTTTTAAGAGCGCCTTCACACTAGCATTTGTCCAGCGTAGGCGTTCGATAAACGTATGCGCAGACGCCGCGTCAACGCGGCGCAGGCGTCGCGTTGTTGCGGCGTTTTGTCTGGAGTCGATTGTACGCCGCGCGCACCTGCGCATAGCACCTGCGCTGTGGCGGCGCTAACACAGCGTATTTATTTTCCCTTACACTGACGCTATGACGCCGCGACAACGCAGTGCCAGCACCGCGTAGTCGCGGTGTCTGCGCTGCGCATCCGTTTAATGAACGCCTACGCCGGACAAACACTGTATAAAGAGAGCCTTAATCTTATCTCCATAAATTCTGCCATTTTCATTCATAATATGTAGTCTAATAGATATCTAATTCACTTGTTGTATGTCTTAGGAAGGTAAATAATCTTTAGACTGGTCCAACGACTACCTATTTTTTAATATGATAATATGTATATCATCATTACAGCTAAATAAGTCCACTGCTGGACGAGCCTCCCTCAAGAATCGTCTTGGGGGGATATGCCATAATCGCCACGTTTGGCAGGCGGGTTGACGATCGCAGTAAGATGGTCATAGTACTCAGAAGGAAGCTGCTGCCCATCCTCTGGTAGATATTCCCTCGGGTCGACTTCTACGCCCCCCACGGGATGAGATGGGGTGATGATATTCTGATTCTGATATTTGTCGCCGTCACCACACAGTAGATATGTATATATATACATATTTTGTTGGAAATAAAATACAATAAAGAAAGCGCAAAGCAAGCATTTACCAACCATGCTACAGGCTATGTAACATATAAAGGATTTACATAACAGTAATACAATAAACTTAGATTACACAGCATTTTATTTACTGCATGAAAATAATAACCCACTAAAGCTTAAATGCAACCATTAAAGTTGCAACTACTACATCTAAACTAAAACTATTAGCGGACAAAACTAAACCACTTATACATTTACAGCTTAATCGCTTATTGGAATTCCTAACTTAACTTAGCCATTTTATGTACAAAGTTGTGAGTGGTCTCTAATTAAAACTATTATGCCTACACTAGGAGAGTGAGTATATTCATTTTATAGGTGCATATTCGTTTCATTGACTGGGGAATATTTCCATCCTCAGATATGACGAGTTATTTTAGACTGCCTGTTTCAGAGTTATTTTTAGGGTTCCGTATCCGATAGGCCCCCCTATTGGAAACCTATAAACTGGAGCAGCATACACGCGTTCCTGGGGCTCATCCATCAGGCGCTAAGAGAAGTCCACGGCAGGTAGGTTTAGTCAGTGCAAGTCCGACATACCCACTCGCAGACACTTTTTGCGGGTGGCATGCGAAGGCATTCCCCCTGCCTAAACAAAAAAAAAGGGTTCCGTATCCAAAGGGCAAAACGGGATTTACCATATTACTAAGACGGGTTGGTTGTTGTTGGAAGGTACCTGATTGTGTATAGGTCTAACTCTTGACTGTTGCCGAAAAATATCTGTAACACATTCAAGAGACTATTAAGTATACAAAAAGATTTTAACCTTCTTTCTAATTATTTCTATTAAATTATTGTTGAAATACTTCTTTCATTTGGAAAAAGGATATGAACTACACTGAATTCATTACTTTTACAGAAATAATTCCCATTCTTCGTATTAACTTTAGTTATCGCAAAGTTACTACGCAGAATGATATTTAAGATTTTTTGTACGGATTATTTTAAATGAACAATATTTTTAAACGATGGTGAGCTTCTAAAATGTCTCGTACGCTTATTTATTAAAAAGATAAATTCGATCCAAAAGTAACCTCTACGTACGTAATATTAATTACAAACGCCAGCACATCCAGCTACCCTAATCTGTCAAATTTCTTCTTTAGTAGATTGTCAACTTTATCTCATAAGCATAAGGTTCACTATCAATTGGGGAAATTTGACAGAGTGGGGTAGCTTGATGTGGTGGCGTCTGTATATGAAATAATTTAGGAACTAGAACAGGTCAAATACAGCTGTACATTTTTATAAATTACAAGGCTCCAGGTAAAAATAGCAGGATAAAGGAAGTTGCATCTAGAAATTCTTTTATTGGTTTGTATTCTGCAATAAAAAATACTAGTTTAATATGGTATGAAATTACGGTATAACATTATGGTACACACATTAAACCGAAAACTAACTGGACCCTAAAAGACGTCAAGTTGAAGTCGTGCCAAAATGTGATCTTCAATTCATATGTGGTGCGAGTTCCGACTTTCCATCTGACGCATATATAAAGGTAAACTTTTGGCCAAAAGGTGTCGTATTCCGGTGATTTCGTGGGATGTTAAAAGCTAACATCGGGTCAACTGAATGTTTTCCACTGAGCTTTCACCAATACTTCTAGTTTTTTTTTTATCCTGGAACATTATTCACACATAGCCATCTGATACCAATCTAAGCAAAGCTTCTATTATGGAAACCAGATAACTGATATATTACATTATAATATATTTTTTTGTAAATACATGCTTGTACACACGGCTACCTATCAAGCTATACATTTCCAATATAAGCTGACCTCTCATTGTATAGAAATCCTATACAACGCGAGATCAGCATAAACTGGAAATCTATAGCTTGATGTGTAGCCGTTTGTACAGATGGTTACACCCAAACTCAAGACAAGCAGTCATGTTCATGCACACAAATATCTGTCCTGAGTGGGAATAGGCTGTGTGGCTGACGGCATCGAATATATTCACCCCATCTCATCCCGTCGGGGGCGTAGAAATCGTCACGAGGGAATATCAGCAGCGTTTCTCTGTGTTCTATGACCATATACTGCGATCGCTAACCCAGCTGCCAAGCGTGGCGATTATGGCATAGCCTTCCAAATGATGGATACAACTCCATTGCGGAAATCATTTGGCGAAGTCTTTGTCCAGCACTTGACTTTCATCTGATATATTAATATGATGGGTGGGCATCGAACTCACGATCTGCGGCGTGAAAGGCAAGTATCTACAAACCACGACAACCAGCTGATCAATAAAAATGCGTGTAAATTGACTATATTTTAAAGAAATTCATCGGTTTCAAAATACAATTCTACTATTCATCCTCGATAAAAGACTATCACAAAGTCACTTCCAAAATGTTATAACTCTGTGACCCTAAAAAAATTACGACTGAATTTTATGATAAGCATAAACTTAGTTATCTTAGATTTGTCAAGAAGTTTAAGTACGTTCTCCCCGCAAGATAAGGTTTTGTCAAATTTTGCACTGTTTTAACTCATTTTAATTGTCTTCTATGTCACTCTATTTTAACACGTACTTCTTAGGTACTAGGTACTACGGGATTGCTAATAGAGGAATCGAGTGAACCTGTACTGAGGCTAACTAGACAACTGATAAACATATTTATATATTTCTACATACATAAATATTACAGCATAATTACAGCCGAACACACAATAAAATAATCGAACTCATCACACAAATATTTCTCCTTGGTGTGGATAAAACTCTGGCTTCGCAGTCAGGGTCACAAAACACTAGACCAACAGTCCAGTCAATTGTGATATTAATTTCCTGAATATATATAAAGAAATTATATTTATTTTTTTAATAAAATCATTATTAATAATATTTAACGGAAAACCACATCAAGTTACAATATTACACTATAAATTCTGGGTAAACATTTAATATTTTTCACTGATTTAAAGCATAGCATAGTATTTTGCTCTACAAGCAGCTTGATTGGGAAAGGATGCTGTTCCTATAGCTAGTCAGAAACGGGACACCTTGGCTCTAGCTAGAGCGTCCCGTTTGACGAACGCGTTGTGGTCCCTCACGCCTGTTCCAGCCATCCAACTGTTTCTGCATTCGGTTTTAACCATTATTACAGCGCGTACAATAAAATATACTACAGGTATAAGTGACGAAAGGGGGGTACTGGAGCAGCATACCCGCGTTCCCGGGACTCCCCCATCAGGCGCCAAGAGAAGTCCATGGCAGGTAGACGGCAGACACTTTTTCCGGGTGGCATGCGAAGGCATTCCCCCTGCCTTAACAAAAAAAAAGGTATAAGTGACGAGCCTGTTGGCGTGGTTGGCAAATGCTTGCTTTTCACGCTAGAGATCGTGGGTTTCCCACACAGGACAGATATTAGTGTGCATAAACATGTCTGTTTGTCTTGAGTCTGGGTTCAAATTATCTATATAAGTATTTTTTTACAAAAAAGTAGTATATGTAGTATATCAGTTATCTGGTACAAGCTCTGCTTAGTTTGGGATCAGATGGTCGTGTGTAAATAATGTCCCAGTATATTATTATTACGCTAATATTCTGGTCTTGGGTGTAAGTATCTTAATCACACCCAAGACCATAGGTAGTCAGAAAGGAGATTAAAAAAAGAAAATGATAAGGATCATCAACGCAGTGGTAAGCTGTCTGTTGCAAGCGTCATAGGCTACGACAACCGCTTATTATATGCTTGTTTCCCGACTAGATAGTATAAAAGCAATTAAAACATTCCGACACGATCAAGTACCATAGAGACGCATTTACTCACAGTGGCCGAGTGTATATGTCATCTTCCTAACTGCTACTCAAAGAATATTTGGCATTTAAAATAAAAAAAAGAAACACTGATAACAATCCTATAAACTAAGAAGACATCATTAAAAGTCAAACCAAACGATAAAATCGTCATAGACAAGGGGACTGAAGTTCATTCTCCCTCCACCATAATTTAAACCAACCACCACCATAGTACTAACTTAATAAAATATAGCACAGTAAAATATTAAAGCATACCTAATAACGTACCTCAGGGGGTTGTTATTTTTGTTATGATTCCTATAAATTTTATCGGTTTCGTCTGGCCCGCCATTTCGTGTTTTATATCACTCTGATATTTGAAATTATTGCCAAAATACAATAAATCTGATGAATAACTGCCGATATAGAATGATAACTTATTAGAAGTGTCGCTTGGCTGTGTCGTTCTTCGAAACGGGCGGTGTGTTATTTTCACAATCAAACGGTTTCTATTCCTTATGTACCTATTCTTTTCTTTTAAATCCAATATTTTTTATCGTTCTCCTTATATTCTTCTGAAAGCTTAGGGCCTTTACGCACTCGGCTATTGCTTCCAAAGACCACGTTGGTTGGTTCACTTAATCAAAAACATAAATGTGAAATGAGAGCCAAGTTCGATATTGAATAATGCGCCGCCAATAAAAGAATCGAGATCATTATGGTGCCAAGTTCTGTGCTCACTCGGGATGTAATTCAAGCTCATTATTAGACTTTTACAACCTAGGGGGTTCTAATAAATGTGCCAATTTTAATGTATGTTGATTAAACTTAATAGACAGAGCCATACAGACAATATGTAGTAAAATATAGCTGAAATTTAAAATTTCGATTATTAAACCTACACATGATCTCCTCGACAATAACTTAATATAAGCTAGCTAAATATCATTACTATTATAAAATAAATCTTTTTGTAATTTTTTTCATACAATTGGTGTATCTACGTGTATATGTAGATACACCAATCCACCAAAGTGAATTATATATTACTACAAACATGTCTGACTATTTACAAGAGCTTTTTTAAAGTTTACTTGGATAAAAACCTTTTGAAGGGGTCAAATTTGCTCGAAATTATTAATTTAATATTTATTCCACACGGTGCGTTGCCAGTTCATTTTTTTTTTAAACTTGGCTGGATACACTGACGTATAGATCACGATTATAAACTTTTAATAATTGAAAATGTAACTTATTTCTGTATTTTTTCACATTTTTCTTCCTATGACGTGCAAGCTACTTGAAAACACTGCCAATCTCAGTAAGAATCCTTTCATAAAAAGTACAAACTTATTTTTATGATGCCATTATCGCCTCTCTTGGCAGCTGGTCTTATTACGTAGATAGAAGCTGCTGACCGTTTAATTGAACATATTTAAATAAAGAAATATGTCAAGACTTTCCTTAGTCAAGTCTGTAAAGAGCTGATCTGTCGCGCCACCTTCTAGCGGACACGCTCTAGATGAAAAGCATCGGTACACCTGGAGGCAGCCACTTTGTTCTTTATAACCATGTTCAATTTGCCACTAATCAGATTAGACTAGATAGAGATCAGAGATCACATTAGACATATCACAAAACTAGTTCATAAGGCATTGCACTAGATTCATAGTAACGAGTAGATATTTGCTGTCACAAGATGGTGTAGCTATGGGGTTCTGGGGTTGTGTCTAATTGATAATTATGCCAAATGGAGAAGAGGCAGGACATTGTTGTTCTTAAAAAAAGTAACGTCAGCAACACTAACGTCACATTCTTTATCGTTGTTGGTCGATGGTGACAGTGAAACTTGGAAGATAGGTTTTACAACGTTTTATTTCATGAACAAACAAGGTGATGTGCACAGTAAGACAGTTCGAACAAGAATGACCCATTGTTTCTTTTTTTAGCTAACTGAGTGGGATCGGCGCAAGTCACTTGTTTACGCCGTGTTCGGAACACGTGCAAGATGACGTAATTGGTGTTGCTAGATGTCGCACATTGTTTTGCGCCGATATACACAATCTATCATCATCATCATCATCATATCAGCCGAAAGACGTCCACTGCTGGACAAAGACCTCCCCCAAAGATCTCCACAATTGCCGGTCTTGCGCTATTCGCATCCAGCAGTTTCCAGCGACCCGCGCAAGATCATCGGTCCATCTTGTAGGGGGCCTGCCCACGCTGCGTCTTCCGGTTCGTGGTCGCCACTCGAGAACCTTACAACACAATCTATACATATAATAAAATCGTAGGAAAGTCAAAACTGTCCATTTTTTTTTTAAAGAATACTTGGGGCGTGATCTACAATTGATATCGAAGCCAAAAATATAGTCTTTAGAATTTTTGCCTGTTTGTCTGTATGTATGTGCGGGCTAAACTCAAAAAGATGACTCAAGAAGTATGGATTTACTTCTAATTTTGCATGAATTCAACATATAGGCTACATATTATCATAATGAATGATAGTAAAGGGTAACTCACGTAATTAATTTTATGTTGGATTCGGCCAACGTTTCAACTTCTCCTGGAAGTCATCTTCAGGGCGAAAAGGCTCTGCGTGTTCCCCAAACAGAAGACGCTGACAGCGATGATACGCAGATACCCATAGACATTCCCACCCGCCCTGTCGCAACGAGCCGCGCGCGCCCTCACACGCAGAGCGAGATGGGACGCGACGTCGCGCGTCGTGCGGGTCGCATTCGCCCTGAAGATGACTTCCAGGAGAAGTTGAAACGTTGGCCGAATCCAACATAAAATTAATTACGTGAGTTACCCGTTACTATCTTTCATTATGTTAGCACCTCACGTTAGTTTTAATAATAAAACATATTATCACGCTATCACCTACGGCTGCTATAAAGTTTAATGCAGGTAAAACCGCGGGGCACAGCTAGTATATCAATATTCCAAGAGATTTCTCATACCTTGGTTATCTAAACTAATAAATTAAAATATTTTTTATTCATCAAGCTTGCTTGTAAAGTAAACCAATCCATTAATAACCTGGCCACTTTATAAAGCTAGTACATAGTAAGAAACAGGCGCAACGTGGCAGATTAATGTGCGAGCCAAGTGTGCGGTGAGCGGGGTACGCTCGGAATCTTACAACATTTATTAACCCGCTTGTTTGTTGGCCACATCTAGCCAAGCCACAGCAATTGTGTTTAATCCCGTACAGTCAGCAAAAAAGTTTAAAAAGAGTATTAATATCACGGTAGGCAGCGGTTTGCTGTGCCCCCTGGCACTGCGAATGTCCATGAGCAGCGGTTACCACTTACCATCAGGTGGGCCGCTAGCTCGTCTGCTTCCTAAAGCAATGAAAAAATGTACCCATAGAGGTCATCTTTAATAAGCTGTTATTGTTTAAGGATAACGTAAACAATTCGATCACATTTCGTTAAATTATAATACTAATAATATCTAAGGACATTATTTACACGGCCATCTGATCCCAAACTAAGCAGAGCTTGTAATATGGAACCAGATAACTGATATACTACATATACTACTTTTCTTATGGAAATACATACTTATATAGATAGATATAACTTGACTGCTTTGTTGGTCGGTGGTCTAACTGTAGATTGTTCAACATTAGAGAAAGCAGTCCTGTGTTGAAACCCCGGGTCGATCCGAAGAGTGATTTTGTGATATTTCTGTAAATATTTTTTTTTTCAGTATCTACGCAGAATCTGGCTGTTGACGCTACCCCCGTGCCTTGGGAAATAGGTAAAGCCGTTGGTCCTAAACCTGACTTCTTTTTAGTTGTGTCGCTAGTCATCCCATCGGATAAAGAAACTGAGGAAATAGGAAGTGCCCCTCTGTTTGCGCACAAACTTTTGCCTATAATACGTCCTTCGTTAATATGCCACTCGTTAATATGTCACAAATGCTGGTTCCCTTATCCGTAGGGCATTTACGAAATTTATTCGACAAAACTAAATCTTCCCGTCGAATACACTAACTAAATCAAGTGCCTATTTACATTTTTAGGTATAAAAATATCTATATAGTTAATATTTACCATATCTAGTCTTCCAGACTGTTTTTTTACTTTAATTCCTATGTTCAAAATAACAACTTAGCCCTATATTTTAAAAAATACAATTTTTGAGGGAAATTAACCTAAGTTTATGTCGTCATTTGAATGGCCAATATTTTAATTTTCCTTAGACTCCTTTGATGTTGACTTTGTTTTTTCTAAGTTAAGAGTGAGCAAATGTCCGTCAAACCCTTTTATTTAGCCCAAATCAATTTCAGTTCAGTTAAGTTAATGTTTGAGAGTGCTCTACAACCAATCCTAGTTAGTGGCGCAGTCTGTTGAGAATCACGAAAACGCCTATCTCGGTGAGTCTCTCATGTATGAAAAGTTCTAACAAGGCTTTCATACTTTGCATACATTGTTCCATTTAAGTGTTCATAATATCTCCTACCTCCCTTAGGATCACTTCCCTACACTTAGTGTTTGTCATCTTGTTATATAACCATTATCCAGCACGCGGAATTCCTGCATGACGTTCTTGAATGGCACACCTACCATTTTCGTTATAGTCCAAATTGAGTTCTATTATGAAAGCAATAAGAATAAATTTTTCTTTAATTCGTCTTAGTAGCGTCCCGAGTGCCGTTACCTTGATAAATGGCGCACTCCCACTAACGCTCTGGATTCAAACAAATAACCATGGAGCATAGAGATGTAAGAACTAAGAAAATTAACCTACTTTCAAACTACTAGGTCGCTACTTTCGTACGCGTGGAAATAAGACTTATTATGGAAAGCGTTATATCCTTCTAGATGCCTTAAACGGTAATTCATGAATACTATTAAGTTTATTCTAGTAGATAATAGTAATGCTTCTCGTCTCGCCTTGACTCTCAAATGCTACTAGCCAACACATACCTACATAATGATAAAGCATGAAGTAAATTGACAGTCCTGTTGGCGTGGTTGGAAATATCTTGTGTAATTGATTATATTAAATATTTACTTATTATTTTAAATAAATTAAAATAGTATACAACTATGCGTCATTAACAGGGTTTATTTACCGTCTTAAAGATGAAACTATAAAAAATACAATATACATCAATACCGATAATGGCAGGATACAGATGAAAAAATAAAACTAAAGATGGGCCCGTTGGCGTGGTTGGCAAATGCTTGCTTTACACGCCGGAGGTCGTGGGTTTGATTCCCACCGAGGACAGATATTTGTATGCACGAACATGTCAGTTTATCCTGTGTACAAAAGATAAGTAGTAAGTATATTTTTTATATCAGAGGGCGACAAACGAGCAAGTGGATCACCTGATGGTAAATGATCACCGCCGCCCATGGACACTCGCAACACTAGAGGAGTCTCGGGTGCGTTGCCGGCCTTTAAAAGTCAGCAAACAAGTGTTGCTGATCCTTCCCCCCACCCCAATGAGCTCTGGCGACCTTACTCACACTCGGAAACACAACATTAAAATGATTAATTATTATTAAAGTCATTATTAAGGAATGTCTTCTGTAAGGTGGAGGTACTTCCCCAGTCAGGCTGCTCTTTGAGCGAATGAACGCTATGCCCTACTATTATAAGGTGGTTTTCATACCCTCTGGGGGAGTTTCTTTAAGACGCATAGGTGAAATGATGGTGGTTCCGAACAGTGAACGCAAATAAACATGGAAGCATTCCTAGCTCGCCAAAATGACCCAACGCAGATTGTGCCACGGGCTTAAAAATTGAGACGCGGAGTTTGCGCACTACAGGCATCAATGACGGTCGTCTGTCAGTTATTGGTTTCAGCGTGTTTAATTTACAAAAATGCAAATCTCATTTGCATAACAAGAGTGTTGAAATTAGTTATTACGGGTAGTACATCGCTATATATTTTAATTTATTTAATATGAAGTCAATCTAATTCACACAAAATATATGGTGATGTTGTTATGCAAACGAAACAATTTATTTCTCGACACAAAAATTATGATAAATATTTTTATTTATTAAAATTATTCATTTTATAACAATCTTAGATAAAATACTCAGCATCTTTAGAGTTTGTTCAAAAGAATAGTAATGGTGGTATTTAAATTACTTGGTTTCTTCAGATTTCTACTAGATCTAAAGTGAAGAGAACTATAGACGAAAGCCGTTCCTTTTGAAAGGAATGCAATTGAATGGAGCCCAAATAAAACGACAAGGGTATGTTCGGTTCATTTCAGCAATGACGATTTTTCTGTTTCAAAAAAGGGATACAGGAAGCTAAAACAAACGCTACGATACGTACGGTACAATTATTCGTTTAATGCATTACAAACAGGCGATTCTATTTTATTTATATATATAGGGTAACTTGTAAAACACCAACAACCTCGCAGGACTAGATAGCTAAAACCATAAGCAATAACATTTATTTTACAAATTTTGATAATTTGTATTTTTATCTATATCTATATTTTTTTTGTAAAAAGTCAATATTAATTTACTTTCACACTTGAATGTTTATAACTCTACGCGTATTGCAAAGATAACGTAACCAGGCGGGTTACGTAATCTTTGCGATGCGCGTAGAGTTAGTTGTTGCTTATGGTGTTAACTTCCTAGTCCTGCGAGGTTGTTGGTGTTTAAGAAGTAACCCTGTATATATACTAGATCACCTATAATTTCAAGTCGAGTCCTCCACGCGTTTTCAAGATCAAGGGTATTGATAGACAGAGGGACGGACGGATAACAAAGTGATACTATAAGGGTTCCGTTTTTTTCTTTGAAGGTACGGAATCCTTAAAGGTCACTACCTACTACTACAACGTATGTAGCACGTTACCGTATACGTAACACTACTAGTGTTACGTATACGGAAATTGTAAATAATAATTATTATAAATAATTGACCACAAATTTGTTTTATTTACCTTATTATCATAGCAAACAAACCCATTACTTGCCAAATACCTAAGAAAAGCTCTTGCCGTAAAGTTCAAGAAACTGTATATTTTATCGTAATTATATATTATTTTAATAACATCAATGTCACGATGAATTATTTTCGTTGCACTTTATAGCATAAAACATCCCTCGGCGAATGACATGAACATGGCAATTTAGACCCAAACTTCACGTCATAATGTCTACTTTTAAAAGGTGAACCTGAGCGGCAATATTTTTGGCCAATCAGAGACGGTATTCCGTTGTGTCAGTTTGATTGGGATATTGGGTCAAGATTTGAGCTTAGTTTCCTTGAAGTAATGCTTCCATGTTTATTTGCGTTCACTGGTTCCGAATGGAGATCGTCTCGAGTTTCCGGAGCTATCACCCGCAGCACCGAGAGGCTACGCTACCGTGGTGGTTTTAGTGGGTAACCCACGGAGATTCCCATATACCCCGTAGTCTCTCCAAGTACGGAATAAACTCCTATAAACGGTGGACACCACGAAAAATCCGGCGACAAAGAGAAAATCCGGCGGCGACAACCTCATCTTCTGACAAAAGAAGCCGGAGACAAGCCAAGTGAATTTTGTTTTGACCTCTCTTATTTAGCTGCATAATACTTGCGTAAATATCACATTCATATTTCAATTTTGTTTCTCTTTTACAACTCACCCCAATTATTTTCTGCATTTTATTGAAGGTATTTAGATTATTAATTTATGTTAGACTAGGTTATAAATTGTTACTTTGATTGTTTGTGTCATTTACTTTTTATGTTGTTGAAATATGTCTTACGAGATTTAGGCTTTTTGCCCTATCTTGCGTTTTGTTATTTTGTGAGTGTACTGGGGTTAGCATAATATTTATTGATTTTCGGACTAAAAGTACTATATAGTTATTTATTTTTATTTAGTTATATTTAAATACATATGTTAATATATAATATAATATATACTTAGATTATGTTAGATGACAACGATGACGTTGTATATTTTTCGTGTTCTTCTTCTATAGATTCTGATGAACAATATGCGGTTAATATCTCAAATCAAGTCGCCTTCAAACGTAAGTAAATTCAGGGGGGAGGGATGGAGGGGGGAAGGGGCTACCCTCCTGTACCATCCCCGACCCGCGGAACCCCATGGTTATGGAGATATCCATGGTTAATGTTTTTCTAGCGCTCGGCGGCCGCTGCCGCGGCACGCTCGCTACGCTCGCTCGCCTTCGCGCGCCAAATGGTCACCGTTCTAACCTAACCCAACCCAAATTATTTCATAAAAGTGCAGTTTTGCAAAAATATTATGATAGTGACAATGAACAATTCAGTTTTGGGTATTTTTCGGAAAATTATATAAAAACAAAATATAACTTCTAAACACGAAAGCAATGTTTTTACATTGTTTTACAACGCTGTAGGTATCGAAATCGCTACGAAATTTTCAAAATTGCGTTCTGTTTTATGCATTTGTATGGAGTCTTACGATTTTGAAAAATTAATTTAAAAAAATTGGCGCGTCTCCGGCAGAAAAAAATGCGTTTTATCACTTAGTAGGAACCCCCTTAACCCCCCCCCCCCATATACACACTTAACTCAAATTCAGGCGACTCGATCCAACCCCAATATGCTAGTGCGTTTAGTGATGATGAGTCACTGCAACTGCGCGATCAATTATACTCACACTTCTCTTTCTCTTCTTCCAAATGTTTTAATACAGTACACATAAATGCTCAAAGTATTCACGCTCACTTTCCTGATCTTTTGTCTTCCTTTGATTCTGATCTTATTCATGCTGTCCTCATTTCTGAGACTTTCCTCAAACCCACTCTCCCCTCGACTCAGTACGCTTTGCCAGGATATAAACTGTTGCGGAACGATAGAACTTGAAAGGGTGGGGGTGGTGTTGCCATCTATCTTCGTGCGGATCTGAAGCATAAGGTTATTGATCGGTCTCCAAGCCATTATTCAAAATCAGTTGAACATTTATTTTTAGAAGTCACCGTTAACCACGCTAAGATGCTTTTGGGCGTTTTTTATAATCCATCGAGTCAGATAGATTACTTTTTGTCTTTTGAATCTAAACTCGAGCATCTTAATTCTCTATATGAACATGTCATTGTACTGGGAGACTTCAATACATGTTTGCTTAAAGATGATGCACGGAGTCGTCGACTCCTCTCTCTTGTTTCTTCTGTCAATATGCATGTACTTCCTCTAAATGCCACACACCATGCTCCACATGCCAGTCCTTCTCTTCTAGACCTTATTCTCGTTTCGGATTCCACCAAAGTGACAACTCATGGACAACTTCCAGCCTCCTTCTCTTATCACGATCTTATCTATATCTCTTATAAAATTCGCTGCCCTCGCGTAAGTCACAGTTTTTATTCCTTCGCAGTTTTAAAAATGTTTGTCTGGAACGTTTGAGGGTTGAAGCGGGCAGTATTGACTGGTCACCTGTTTACATCTGCAACGATATTGACTCCAAAGTGGACATGTTCAACCAGCGACTATAACAATTATTTGATAAACACGCTCCACTCAAAAGGGTGAGAGTTAAACATGCCCCAGCTCCTTGTATGAATGACCAAATAAAAAAATTGATGTCTCAAAGGGATAAGGCCAAAAGGAGATTTAAAAACACGGCAACTAGTGATAACTGGGAAATTTATAGAAAGCTACGTAATAGATGCAGTCGTATGTGTAGAGATGAAAAGAGACGCCACATTTACAATTCTATTAATAACCTCAACACAGCACAAGTATGGCAATTTTTTAAATCTCTAGGTGTCGGCAAGACTTCTAGTGACAACACAGTAAACGTGGATATTAATACTCTTAATAATTATTTCTCAAGACCACCTGTTACTATGAGTGCCGACATCAAATCTTCTACTCTTGAACAAATTCTTAACCTTTCAAAGCCATTATATACTTCATTTTCATTCACGCCAATCACCGAGCAAGACATTATAAAATCCATATCCACCAAAGCAGTAGGTAATGACGGACTTCAACCACAGATGATTACTATCATTACGGAGGAACTTGCTTCTATCTTAACTCATATAATAATTTTTTCTCTAGAGTCAAGTTTCTTCCCTTCCGCTTGGAAAAAAGCTCACGTTTTACCGCTTCCTAAAACCACTAATCCTTCTTCCTTAACTCATTACCGTCCAATTTCAATCCTTCCTTTCCTGTCTAAGATCCTAGAGAGCATTGTACATAAGCAATTGTCTCATTATCTCTGTACTCACAACCTTTTAAGTCCTTTCCAGTCCGGCTTTCGTCCTGGCCACAGCACTGTCACTGCACTTGTGAAAATCACAGACGACATTCGCTTGGCTATGGAACAGAAGCTACTCACCGTCTTAGTCCTACTGGATTTTAGCAGTGCGTTTAATTCGGTAGACTTTGACATCCTTCTTGGTATCCTTTCTTCCTTGAATGTCTCAGCGCCTGTTATTGCGTGGTTTGATTCATATCTTCGAGGTCGCTCACAGTCTGTCCACTACGAAGATTCTTTCTCTCAATGGTGTGATCTTACTGCGGGTGTTCCTCAGGGTGGCGTACTCTCTCCCCTTTTATTCTCCGTTTTTATAAACGCCATTACTAAAATCTTTACTTCTAACTATCATCTCTATGCAGACGACTTGCAGCTTTATCGGCACTTCAAGGCCAATGACAGTAGGGAAGCCATTGCTGCCATCAATAATGATCTTGAAAACATAAGCAAGTGGGCAAAATCTTTTTTCAAAATCTTAGTCAACCCTTCTAAATCTCAAGCTCTCATTATTGGTGGCAGACACATGGTTAACACCTTAAATTTTTCAGACATTCCTCCTGTTCTTTTCGATAATGTGCCGATACCTTACACAAAATTTGCCAAAAATTTTGGTGTTTTAATTGACTGTAACCTTTCGTGGAACAATCACGTTGCAGAGGTAAGCAGGAGGGTATACTGTTCTTTTCAATCTATCAAACGTCTCCAAAAATTCTTACCATTTCAAACTAAAGTTACTCTCGCTAATTCACTTCTACTCCCTCTTCTTGACTATGCTGATGTCTGTTTTCTTGATGCAACAGAAGAACTTCTAGATAAGCTCGAACGCCTGCAGAACTTGTGCATCCGCTTTATTTTCGGCCTAAGGAAGTACGACCACGTGTCGGAGTTCCGGGCTCAATTGAAGTGGGTGCCTATTCGGCGGCGTCGAGACTGTCATATCCTTTCTCTACTTTATTCCATTCTTCATAACTCTGTTGCTCCCATCTATCTCCGTGAACGCTTTGAGTATCTGGTGCCTAGAGGCAAACCTTGTCGCACAGCTATCTCTCTCCTTTTAAGGACTCCTTCTCATAGTTCCAGCCGCTATGATGGCTCGTTTACTGTACGCGCAGCGCGCCTTTGGAACTCTTTACCACATTTCATACGTGATAGCTCGTCGTTGAATATTTTCAAGAACAGAACTAAGAATCACTTCTTATCTCTTTAATTTATGTATATAATAGATATGTAGGTTTTATGTAGTTTATTATTTATATAAATATATATATATATATATATATATATATATTTTATTAGGTATTGTATGTAAATATTTGTGTGTATTTTATCAATATTTTTAATTTAATATTTTGTTGTACACTGTTTGTACCCATTATTTAATAATTTCACTCTCCTAATGGTTTGCTGGAAGAAAATTCATAAATGAATTAAGCTCGCCTATGTACATGGCTTTTCATTGTAAAATTTAATTTAAATGTATGTTTCTGTGTGCAATAAAGAATAAAGAAAAAATAGGTGGTTATCACTGCTTTACTGAATAAATAAAAATATGGGTCGGACACATAAAAAAGTTAGTTCTTTTTTATGGTGGTAAAGTTACAGTGTGGTGACGGCATAGAATATCATCAGCCGATCCCATCCCGTGGGGGACGTAGAAATCGACCGAGGGAATACCTACCAGAGAACGGGCAGCAGCGTTTTTCTGTGAAGTATGACCATCAAACTGCGATCGCCAACCCGTCTGCCAGGCGTGGCGATTATGGCATATCCCCCCATTCTTTGGGGAGGCTTTTGTCCAGCTGTGGACGTACTTTGGCTGCGATGATGAAAGCTTGTTCAGATATTTTGTTCTAAAAACGACATTTTCAATCATTTAACATATGTTTAAGCAGTATTTATTAGGGGCATGGTTCGATGATCGGGAAATATTGACACATCTTCACCGCTTGTAACACAGCCGAGAGTAAACTTGTGAGGTACGTGTCAATAGGTTTACCCGTTTTTTCTGGGATTAAAACCTTGTATTGTTGAAACATCATTAGAATAGTGTACATCATTGATTAGATATTGAATGCTGATACTTTGGAATGATTTACTGTTAGTAGAAGATCCTACACCACTATTGGTACTTTCATTTGCTTGTGGCTATTGGCCTATTTTTTTATTTTCTAGCGTTACATTCGATCATCGTATAATTTAAACTAAACGCAAATTAAACGAATAAAGACTCCTTTACCTAGTGTCTGTGAAGTGTATGTTTACAAATCTCTTTACAGAGGCTTTTTCAGTCCTTTTAAAAATAATAATAAACACGATAATCATTTAAAAAGAGCCATATATTGGAGTTATCTGTAGTCTTTAATCTATTGCCGTATTTTATTTTTTCGGAATTCGTAATGCAAGCGTAAATCTACTCTCCAAAATAGGAACTCATATATTTAATCATCCGGTGGGTTTTGAACCAGCACCCTAAACCAATCCACGATAAGCGCTCTTCCATTATTTTATGAATGATACACACCGGCAGATAAAATTTAGAAGTCCTTTGCTAACACCTTTTGGGGGACGTATGGTTCGAAACCCACCAGACGATTCAATTTATGATTTCCCATTTTTACAACACTACTTATTTTCTGATTGGTTCCAAACCACAACTGTCTAGGTATAGTAAATACTTAAAACAAGCTCTATAATTCCATCAAGAAACACAACATGAGAACAGAATTTGTTGACTAATATCCCACTGCTGTAGGCGGTCGAGGGAAATCTCAAATAATTTGTTAGCTCCAACTAACGTGGCTTTAAAATGATAAATCGTTCCTATCGTGTATGTTTGTGTACATAGGTAACATTCTGCCAGTCGAAGTATGAGCTGACCGACTAAATAACATGGTGGAATTGAGTCCCTGTGGAATTCAAATTTCGATAAGAAATAAAAACGAGAGCGCTTTAGACCACACGACTGAAGTAAAACTACAAACGTAACTGGCTATGAGAAAAAGAGAGAAAGAAAACATGTGCTTGCGACTCTCCCTCTTAATAATATAATAATATGTAGGGACAATGTCACACAGATCATCCTAGCCCCAAACTAAGCAAAGCTTGTACTATGGGTACCAGGCGACGATATACATACTTATATAGATAGATAAATACTTAAATACATATAAAACATCCATGACTCAGAAACAAATATTTGTGCTCATCACACAAATATTTGCACTTACCAGGATTCGAACCCAGGACCACCAGCTTCGTAGGCAGGAGCACTTCCAACTAAGCTACGGTGACCGTCAATCCGCATATAATATCCGCAACGTAACTATTTCTCTTTCTATACTCACTAACTTATGTCTCCCTCAAAACTTCCGTTCGCCTCGCTCGATCACACTTTTCGTAACGCTCTCGTCATTCACTAGCTTACTCCCCACGTAGTGCGTAAAAAGTTGTACTTCAAAAAGTGTATTATTGTTTAGGTAACAACTCGTGCACGATTATTTCTTGGCTGGTCCTACTAATATTATAAAGGCGAAAGTTTGTGATTGTGTGTATGTTTGTTACTTCTTCACGTAGAAACGGCTGTTGCGATTTTAATAAATTTTGATGTGGAGTTAGCTGATACCCTGGATTAACACGTAGGCTATAATTTATGAAGTTTAATGCGGGTATAACTGCGGGGCGCAGCTAGTTATAAATACAGCTACGAGCATTGTATCTACTCTCGTAAACTACCGGAGTAATTAAGTAGAGCAATGCGAGGGAGTGAAAATTCATAGTAAAAGCTGATTATTGCTATTCAAGTTGGTGGCTTCATCATCGTCATCAGCCTGGGGCTCTACCGGCTAAGTCGCCGAACATCGATTTCTTAAATGGCGTTCAAATAAATTAAGTTTAAAAATGACTTAATCAATCGTTAAATCGCCTTCCACGAGTACATGTGACGTCATAAATGGTCCGGAATCGATTGTCAACGTTGAAACCGATTTAACGATTGATTTAAGTCATTTTTAAACTTTATTTATTTGAAAGCTATTTAAGAAATCGATGTTCGGTGACTTAGCCGGTAGAGCCCCTGATATGATCCACTGCTGGATATGGGCTTCTCCCAAGGGTTTCCATTACATTGCTATTTGGAGGCTTTTGAAGTAGTCACCGACCGCATTTTGGTGGTAGATATAGTACACTGGTGGTACTGCTGCCCGCCTACTTGCTGTATCCCTTAGTCTCCTTTTACGTCACCCACGGAATGTAATGGGGTTGCCCTGCTATTTTTTCTGGGCCGGTAACAACACGGCTATGCATAATAGCTTGCTTAAGCATATCACTGGTTTGTAAGTGATTGGCGATCTAGGTTCGCGGTCAGTCCATAGAAGGGTGACCGCCAATGTACCAAAAAAATATGACGAACTGACGATTCCACATAAATGTAAAATTTTTACGGAATAAAGTTACTTTGACTTTGACTTTGTGGTTAATTTCTGAGCGTATTACTACAAACATGTTCTGATTATATATTTTTTTAAGTCTACGTGAGTAAAAACCGTTTTTAATTTATTTTTATTTTAGCGTCTCCGCGCTTCGGAGGGCACGTTAAGCTGTCAGTCCCGGTTGTAGCCATTAGGCAACACTCGTTAAGCCATGTCAGAGGCCTACTGGGCGGCTTAAACAACTCTGACACTAGGGTAACACCACTGCACATACGATAAGTAAGTAAGCATAGTCTATAAATTTAATCTGATATGATCCGCACTTTTCAAATAAAACAGATTTACAGCCGACCTTGATCAGTAACTTCCAAGTAGATAGATTTATTTATTTATTTATTTATTTGGACAACCAGTAGTTGTTACATTATTTCTTACGTCTAGATTATTAACTACAAAATTACAATTAAATGCACAACATTTTAAGGTGCAGCATGCGCATAAATGTAATAATAGTGACACATAACGAAAATTAAATGAAATAAAATATACTACATAAAACAAATTAAATTAAATTAAACATACTTTTTAACATAACAAAAATTAAAACATATTTATAATCAACTCAAGCAAATAACTGAAACACATTCTTGTGCTAAATTAAAATAAAATATATACTATTTACACTAATATAACACTAATTTAAGCCTAGATACTTAGAATAATAAATGAAGTATCACATTTTATTATTAGCCAATGTACTTTTAAAAGCAACATTATTATCGACTTGATGGCAACTTGATGGTCGGTTAAGACAGTCGCCTCGGTACTTCGTGTCCTGGGATCGATTTCCGTACAGAACAACTATTTGTGGGACCCATAAATAGTTTTTCTGACTCTGATATAATTTGTATCCGTCAATTATATGTTGCTAAAGTACTCCGCGACACAGGGATGAATTAAACTAGTGCCGGCCTTGTCTTAAAAAAAATATGTAACATACCATCTTATCTTATCTTATCTTTGTTGGGGTGTACTTGCATACAGCACTTGCACTATACCATACTATTTATATTGAACTAGCTATGCCCCGCGGGTTTACCAGCGTTAATCTTTATAAATTATAGTCTTTGTCTTAATCCAGGGTGTCAGCTAACTCCATACCAAATTTTATTGAAATCGCTCCAGCCATTTAGACGTGAAGAAGTAACAAACATACACACTCACACACTCACAAACTTTCGCCTGTATAATATTAATGTGATGATTATTTCCATCTGGCATTGTTGAGAAACTTTGTAACAGCCTAACGCTACGTCCTAGGTAGGCGGTTCAAAGCGAACGCGATTATGAAGCGGTGACACGCAAATGCAATGCGATGCGGTGCGTCGCGGTGGCTATGTCCTACGTGCACGCGAATCGTCTCGCGAAGCCGCCACCGACGCCGCAAAAGACGACGGTACCGCGAAAATATCAAGCCAACTGATCGCGTTCGCTTCATTTCGCGCCGCTCCGCACCGCGTTTTGTCACGTAGGACACTTCAATAGGTTTCGACTGTTTGTTGTTTTCGCGCCGCGCCGCGCCGCTTCGCGGTCGCGTCTAGATCGCATACGCAGGACGTCGCGTAAATGTATACGTACTGTATAAACCAGCATGTCAATTATAATATAGCTGTAGAGTTTCGTTAAGTAAATAAATAAAAAGACAAGAGGAAAGGCCAGTTCTCTTCAGTAGTTACTTTAATATTTTTTTTATCAAATAATTTATTCATATCAAGTCTGTGAAAATTGATATCTTTTACGTTGTACTGAAGAACAGAGAAACAGACTTCATTCATATTAAAAAGTATTCCTGTACAAAGTGGAAACCATTTCACCTTCCGTCTAAACACTGTTTAATAAGAAACTGTTTGGCATTGGTAGTATGAATGAATCAGCAAAGTTTTTACGACGAATTTACACGGGCTATTATTTGGCCTTACATCTAACTGGGCACTCCCTAGGGATCGGATAGCTTTAATTGTCAAATAATAAATTGTAAATAATATATGGTGACCAACGATAAAGAATATGACGATTGTCAATGATATTGAGTAATTTTTCTTTTATTATCCCAGGAGCATTTACACCCCTTTGCCTCAGAGAGCACGTAAAGCCATTGGTCCTGCACTCTTTCCTTTCGTGTCGCTAGTCGTCCCAGCGGATCATGAGAGTGATGAATAAAAAGTGCCCCTACACACTTGTACAGTATAAAAAGTCCAGGGCAGATAGCTAGTCTCTATTTAGAATTATAACAATTCATATTTTAAAAAGTTAGTTTATCCGCGATCGAAAACCTTCTCCATAGATAACTTCCAATGGGAGAAAGTTAATAATAGACACGCAACAAGTTCGTCCAAATTTTCGCTCCTGTTGGCGAGTAAAGAATT
Source organism: Pseudoips prasinana (assembly GCA_951640165.1). Lineage (NCBI taxonomy): Eukaryota > Metazoa > Arthropoda > Insecta > Lepidoptera > Nolidae > Pseudoips > Pseudoips prasinana. Next base: position 31,177,321 of record OX621245.1, on the reverse strand, counting down.
AGTTCGGAAAATTTTATTAAATTTCGGGAAAAAATATCTTCCTTTGTCTTGTCTACTGACAAATGACTTTAATATTTTTAGACAATTTGGTTCAGTCTCTTTGTTCTAGTTGAAATTACACACTTTTAATAAATCTATACTCTTAGGTCTCGTTTCACAAAGAATAAAATTTAATTTATCTTACTTTTTATTTTGAATTGGTTGGTATTATTGCAAGAAAGTTATAATGGTTATCAATAATTCAAATGATGAGAGTACTGTGATGTTATAGGTTATAGGTTATGTATATTCCAGTTTTTATGGTTCCGTAACAGAAGGGTAAAAATCCCTTATAATTCGACACTTTTCCGTAATCCCCGACCAGAATTGGGTGCAAAGTGGTATTTTTAGGTTATAGTTACCGAAAAATACCTTGCTGATAAATAAATTGAGAACAGTTTGAAACTTTTCTATAAGATTAATTAAGATTTTTGGTGGCTTCTGTGGAGATTGTTCTTGCTTGCTTATCGTATGGGCAGTGGTAACCCTAGTGTCAGAGTTCCTCAAGCCGCCCAGTAGGCCTCTGACATGGCTTAACGACTGTTGTCTAATGACTGCAACCGGGACCGACAGCTTAACGTGCCCTCCGAAGCACGGAGATTGTTGTGATTGTGTGATTGTTCTTGTTAATACTAATACCAAAGAAAAATGAAACGGACCAAAAATCTTAGTGCCAAATTGAAATTAGATGATTCTGAAAAGAAACAAAAGATATGGTGCGAATTAAAAATTAAATATCTGAGAGAAAGGAAAGGTGAGGAAAAGAGCAATAGAATTGGAACGTCAGTGAAGCTGCTAGAAAAAAAAGTATACTTTTAAATATTTTAAATTTGGAAGCATATTAGGGATATATACATATAAGTAGTACATCGACACCAGACAGGGAATGTTAATTCAAGTGAAATCAAAGGCAAAATAATAAGAATTAAAAGTGAAAAAGTGCAAGTGATCAGTGAAAGTAAACAGTGATCAGTTCAAGTGAAAAGTTTGCACCAACTGTCACTATCAACGCCTATAAAGGTTCCGTTTGCACAGTGGTTGTCTTTCCAATACCCTCACCCATCGCACGCGACACTATTGGAGCATCTAGTAATGATCAGTTGAAATTTAGAACAGCTCTAATTTCATGAGACGACTTTATTCCCGTCATTGCGTCTACTTAGTGTAGCTTAATATAATCTTAATGAATTAAAATTTAGAATACTTTGTAGTAGATTTTTTATGCCACTTACTCTCCAAACATGCCTACGGCTCACCTAGCGAGAAACGTTAGACATAGCCGATGGAATGCAACACTTGAGACATCAGTCGGGCCTTGTTGAACTTGCAGGCACTTTTTCTCCCATTTTTTGAATTGGCTCTGCAAATGCTGTATTTTGTGTGAAAATACACATCTTATTACATTTTAATTTATAATAAAAGTTCTTTTTTAATCACACAATACAATCCTAAATGTGTTTTAAAATGTGAAGATGAACTCTTCACCAGTGGTGTGCGTTAGGATAGCATATAGCACCAGTGAACATCAAATAAAATAATTGTGCCGAACCCAGAGCATTATTATAATCCGAGTTCTATGCTACGCTCACTCAGCACTCGAAAATTAGAGTGATGTCTACTTTTATCCGATGTGAATGAAAAGGTTCCCTAGAGTGCATTTCATAATTCCGCTGTGCTCAAATGTATTCGCTATAATAATAATATGGACATCCTGTTACTTGATAATTTTAGCCTAGAAGAGATCCGTCAATTGCATTAATATAATCTGGCCGCGTGTGCCAGCCGCTGGGACTCGGTACTGATGGCTCACTGGATAGGCCTTCACACGAGATCAAGCGCCTGACGTATTTGTACCTTTTACTAACACTAGGCTAAGAACATTGTTACTAACTACTCGTGATCTGTATTTTTGCTAACAATAGGTTAAGAACACTGTTACTAACAAATTTACGGACCAAAGTCTGAAATAAATGTATTTATTATTATTATTAATATAAGCTAATTTTCTTGTATCAATTGTTTTAGTTTACTTATTTTTGCAATAAAGTGTACTTCTTCTTCATCTTAAATCCTATTCAGACGACATAATGATTTCGCATTTATCGTTTCACACACAATCAACACTCGACTTATTAAATATCATGAACTACTTGTTTTCCGATTTAAAAAGTCATATCTTCGGCTATAAACATTGGTACTCTAAATTATATGGTACTGTAATGAAAATAATATTTTATGTATAACCATTAAACTGTATTATTATGACCCATAGAAATGTTATTATTTGTGGACTAATTTCGTACTTATAAGGTTACTTCGGTACAGACGCCAGCACATCGAGCTATCCCAATCTGTCAAATTTCTTTTATAGATTTTCAACTTTGTCACAAAAGCATAAGGTTCACTTTCAAATGGGTAAAATTTGACAGATTACTTAGAGAATAACTTGATGTGCTGGCGTCTGTACTTCTCGTGTGAACAGTGGTTATTACAAAGAGTGTTGCTGGTTTGGACAACAACAAAAAACAAAAGATCGTCTTTTGTTTGTTTATTTACATTATTAAGGGTCATCAGGAGGTTTGTCAACATTTTTTATAATAATAAGATAAATGAGACTAAGGTCCCTGAAAGTTCCTTCAGGTATGCAATGGTATTTGTTTTTTGATAAGAAATCAATTAATTTCTAATCGGCTTCTACTATAATAAATAAAATTATAGTAATAAACCCAATAAATGCATAACTAAAAAATACTTGAATTATGTAACAATTTAAATTTCAATATTATTATATAGATTTCAATCGATTATCAAATGATTATTATTTTATAGTTGTACCCAGATAACATAATTAAATATCACAGTTTAGTTAAGTACTTACTATACTCAAAAACTAGTTACTATATTAAAAATAATTCACTTAGGCATTAAACATTGATACTAACATAGGACAAGACTTTTATAACTAACACTTTATGGAGTAATCCGAAATAAAATTATTATTATTGTTATTATTATTAAAATGTGCATGCCGTAGCTTCCTCTACTTAGAGAATAACACTGTATAAAAGCCTGCACCTTTTTTAATCAAATACATTATATTCTATGTATTCTCAGTTGGAGATCCTTAAATAAAATAATATCAGTCGCTATGTTTAGAAGCCATCACATCAAGCTGCCCCAATCTGTCTCATTTCCCCAATTGAAAGTGAACCTTATGCTTGTGCAATAAAGTTGAAAATCTATAAAAGAAATTTAACAGATAGGGGTAGCTGGATGTGCTGGCGTCTGTACAATTCCGTCAAAACACACGTTCCGTCGTGGCATTTCCCCAATTGAAAGTGAACCTTATGCTTCACATAAACATAAGGTATATACATACAACATGTAATTAACGCACACCCTCAAACACCCCAATTAGAATATTATGTTGTAATCATAATACCAACACTGATTTTTTTATTTAACATGTAATATGCATTGTTATTTACTTAATTAGTTTCTTGGAATAAAGTTTATTTTTCTTTATTTTGTATTGAATGATGAAATTTGTATGAATACAAATAAAACTGCGATTTTAAATGTCGTATTACTTTGACTTACGACCCATTTCAATTTGTTTTTTTGCACAGGGTTAATATGAAACTAATCTCCATAGTTTTAATTATTTTGGAATCAAAAATGACCTATATTAAAATGATATAAATCGATTCAGTAAACGATTCAGAACAAGCTATTTTCAGAATGTGCGTTAATTAAGTTACATGTAGTTAAAGTTGAAAATCTATAAAAGAAATTTGACAGAGTGGGGTAGCTGGATGTGCTGGCGTCTGTACAAATGCCACAACGGAATAAAGGCGCGGCCCCACCGCGGTGCACGGAGAGGCTACGCACGTGTATTAAGCTTCGCTTTGTAAGAAAATGTATGTGGTTGTGTCCACTGCAACCCACGGAGAGGCTACGCATGAATTGACGTCATTGATACACGCTTGGCTTGCTCGAATAGGCGGTTACATAGCTCAACGCTGTCAACGTGGGTCTACGTTTCCACTGGAGTACACGAATAAGACCTTGCTTCACCGCCCGTCCCACCTCCCGCAGTGAAGGCGCGGGCCCACCGCGGTGCACGGAGAGGCTACGCACGTGTATTAAGCTTCGCTTTGTAAGAAAATGTATGTGGTTGTGTCCACTGCAACCCACGGAGAGGCTACGCATGAATTGACGTCATTGATACACGCGTGGCTTGCTCCAATAGGCGGTTACATAGCTCAACGCTGTCAACGTGGGTCTACGTTTCCACTGGAGTACACGAATAAGACCCACGACTATGTACAGCTCGGTTATCGCAGAGCAGTTGAAGCCCGTGTCCGTAGATTGCAGTGGCATGTGTGTAGCTTCTCCGTGCGCCGTGCCACGCTGAACATAGTCGTGGGTCTTCGTGTAGTTACTCCAGTGGAAACGTAGACCCACGTTGTCAAACAAATGAATACACGCAGCTAAAATGCGCCGCGTGCCCGTGCACAGCATGCACCGCGGTGGGGCCGCGCCTTAAAGCCCGTGTCCGTAGATTGCAGTGGCATGTGTGTAGCCTCTCCGTGCGCCGTGCCACGCTAAACATAGTCGTGGGTCTTCGTGTAAGTACTCCAGTGGAAACGTAGACCCACGTTGTCAAACAAATGAATACACGCAGCTAAAATGCGCCGCGTGCCCGTGCACAGCATGCACCGCGGTGGGGCCGCGCCTTAATATTCAGGGGCTAGTGGACCATCCTACACAATCCGGCATTACGTGCTTCACTTAATACAATTCGCTGTTTGTTATAATTGGAAGATCGAGAAACGACGATATTTTATTTCTTATTTATTGCTAAATCTATTTTATGAAGGATTTTGATATTGTTGGAGCGAATATATCTTTATTTGGAGTATAAATGTAATTGAAATCTTTGTAGCGTTTATTTAATCGTTACGTATTTTTGGGTGAAGAGGGTGGTATGGCATGTAGTTAATATCAAAAAGAAGCATGTTAAATTTATTTATAACTAGCTGTGCCCCGCGGTTTTACCCGCGTTAACTTTATAAATGATCACAGCTCCTCCCCTGTAGGTGATAGCGTGATAATATATACCCTATATGTTGAACGGACCTCTTAGTAATATTCATGCAAAATTTAAAGTAAATCCATGCAGTACTTTTTTACAGATAAAAATTCTAAAAACTATATTTTTGGCTTCGAGATCGATTGTAGATCACGCCCCAAGTATCCTTTTTAAATAATATTCAATGTACAGTTTTGACTTTCCTACGATTTTATTATATGTATAGAATATCGCATGTGGTGTGATGACGGTGGCTGATATCAGAATATTATGACCCCATCTAGCGGCGTAGATGTCGACCCAAGCGAATATCTACCAGGCAGCAGCTTTTTTTCTAAGTACTATTACCATCTTACTACCAACCTGTCTGCCAAGCGTGGCGATTATGGCAAATCCCCCCAAGATGATTCATGACGTGAGGCTTTTGTCCAGCTTTGGACTTCTTACAGATGTAATGATGATTAGAGACTAGTCTGTTGGCGTGGTTGGTAGATACGCTGCCTTTCACGCCGCAGGTCGTGGGTTCGATTCCCACCCGGGACCAAATATTTGTGTGCATGAACATGTCTGTTTGTCCTGAGTCTGGGTGTAAATTATCAATATAAGTATGTATTTACAAAAGAAAAATAGTATATGTAATATACCAATTATCTGGTTTCCATAGTACAAGCTCTGCTTAGTTTGGAATTAGATGGCCGTGTGTGAATAATGTCCCAGGATAATAAATATTAAATTAAAATAGATTATGATGATGATGATGGTGATGATCACATGTCGGTAATTTTATTTATTATCTTAGTGGCAGAGTTATTAGTAGGCCTTTGACATAGCTTAACGACTATTATCTACCACGATTCTCAGATGTTTAACCACTCTAGCGGTTACCCATCTATAGGCTAACCGCGTCCTTAGGCGCTTAACCTCACTGATCACTTACGAACCGATGAGAGCGACTGGCTATAAACGCGTCAAGCATGATTCTGAACTGCGTGGATAACATAAAGCCTATGAAGTGAAAAATACTGCACATTGAAACGGATATTAAGAGTTTATCTTCCGAATACAGTTTTTAAATAAATGGCTTGGTATCGGTACAATAAACACACAAATTTTTCAGTTCAATTCTATGAAAATAGGTTTACGCATACAAAAGCTCCGGATTTTCAGCGACGACATAATAATTTTATTTCGGAACCATTAACCTTAATGACGTAAAGCTACGTAACATCTTCTCGTCCAAAATACCGCAGTGTCTCAAGTCGAAAGTCTTCGACCAGTGTGTATTGCCAGTGATGACTTATGCTCGGAGTTTCCCTGCGGGACCAAATCAGAAATGTCGAAATCCGCAGGCGAACCAAAGTCACCGACATAGCCCGAAGAATTGCAAAACTGAAGTGGCAGTGGGCAGGGCACATAGCTCGTAGAACTGACGCCCGTTGGGGCAGAAAGGTTCTCGAGTGGCGACCACGAACCGGAAGACGCAGCGTCGCAGGCCCCCTAAAAGATGGACCGATGATCTTGTGCGGGTCGCTGGAAACTGCTGGATGCGAATAGCGCAAGACCGGAAATTGTGGAGATCTTTGTAGGAGGCCTTTGTCCAGCTGTGGACGTCTTTCGGCTGATATGATGATGATGATGAACCTTAATGAATCTCTGGGCGGTCAGTGGTTTCGCGTTCTAATATAAGACCGGCCCGTGTGGCGGGGCGGCTAAGACAGGCACCTCGCCGCTTCGTGTCACGGGTTCAAGTCCCGCGCTGGACAAATATTCGTGTGACCCATACATAGTTGTTCTGAGTCTGGATTTAATTTGTGATCGCCTATAATAGTCGATCACAAATTACATCCATGTTTGTAAAGTACCCTGTGACTCAGGGATTAGATTAATTGTTGCGGGCGTTATATGAAAAAAAAAAACGTTGAAATCTTTGGCAGGGGCCTATGCAATTGACGTCATACAGCCTACTTTGTGATGATTATAACTGCAATATGATATTTTATTCATTCTTATTTTATTCGATAGGGTACCCTATAAAGATCTATACATATAATAAAATCGTAGGAAAGTCAATACTGTACATTAAATATTTTTTGAAAAGGATACTTGGGGTGTGATCTACAATCGATATAGCTTTTAGAATTTTTGTCTGTGTGTCTGTTTGTCTGTATGTATGTCCGGGATAAACTCAAAAAGTGCTGGAAAGCTAAATGAATTTACTTCAATTTTTGCATGAGTATTACTAAGAGGTCGGGTCAACATATAGGCTACATATTATCACGCTATCATCTACAGGGGAGGAGCTGTGATAATTTAAAAAAATTAACGCGGGTATAACCGCGGGGCACAGCTATCCTATATAAAGGAGAAGGAAACTTCTGGGCCCAGCAGTTAACTACTTGAGATGTGGATTAAAAAAACCGTTATATTTTTCTAAAGGAAATCACAAAACATGGTATCATGTTTCTATCTAGGAAGCGAGAAAACTTAAATTAAGTTATGAAACGAAATAATCGATAAAATAATGATGAATTGCTAGCAATTGATTAAGAATAAATCGGTAAAATATCAGAATATGTTTGAAAATCGAGTGACAAGTGTTTTTTCGTGGAATCGATTCATAGCGAATCGTATTCCTTTAATTGTTCGGGCAACACTTCTCTGGCCTTTACATGCTCTTTGACTGTCACTCGTTCGTTGTCTTTCGTTTTAAGTGCGCACGTATTTTCCATGTTTTATTTGCGGTTTTCTTCGACTGTAGTGACTGCCCGGGGCGTGGGGGATCCAAACGTGCCAGATCATCCACATGTCACACTCTCCATGCATAAAACCATAACACAACCGAAGCCATTCAAAAATATTTTGTAAAAACTACAATGTTATAATATAACCTCACTTTTACTATAGTTCATATAACTTGATTCCTGGATAGCCAAATTTCACGAAAATTTCAGTGAGGTCTTGTTATTATTTCCTCTCACGAATAAGGCTAGTTTGATTCAGTTAACACCTGGGCCCAGGAATGTATGGAGTCATTTCCTTCTCCTTTGGTACAAATTGGTTCATATACTTAAAATTTACTAAAAGTAAAGGTAGTTCTATGTATCTAAAAAGGGTTATTATAGTGAGAAATTATCCTCTTAACAGACTTATAAATGAATCTCTTTATGGGACGCTCTCACAGAGTAACTACACCGATACCTAAAACGACGCGACGTTCTGAAAACATTTTACAATCAAATAAAGTGAGTGCATTGTTATTGAAAGAAGCTTTGTCGTACTTTAAGCAAAGAGAATAACGTAATTGGAATATCAAACAGTTTTCATTTTACTTATTTGGATTAAGAAGAATAAAGATGAATGCTATAAAATTTAAAGTGTTCAAGTAAATTCTTATTTAAACTTATATTTGCACAAAACACTACCTATGAGAGTGGTGTCTTACAAGACACCATTTTTTTTTAAGTACTTAGTATTATTTCTTATTATAAATGAACTGGCATAGCAAATCAATACTCTCTCTATGTACTAACACCTCTTTCCTGTAAAATTTATAATTTGTGACTTAACATATAGACCACTTAGGTACGAATATAAAAAATTATTCTATCTATGTATGCGGGGAAGCAGCAATAGCATTCTGAAGGTGTTTGCAGAAAGGATAGAAGGGACAATGGATAGATTTATCAAGCTTCATGTCAGACATGGGACTTGATAGATCATCCTCTAATCTTGGCTCTGTGTGTATTATTTTATTGTCTATTTGTGTTATTCGTTTTGTACCCATGTGTTGCATACTAACATAGTTTTTTTTTAAGTTTGTACTGATTACTAACATGCTATGGGCCGTTAACGCCTGAAAATAATCAATTTTTATTTTTATTTATTTATGTGAGGTATCAGATAGATAAAATATTTGAAATATAACAACATATCACTTAGTACTCCTGCACAGACAGACTGAGACACATCATCATGCAGCTTCAGCTTTTTCTATTATATCGGTATATCTTATCCGTTGACATGCTTTATTGCAACTTGCGCAGGTAAAGGGTATGTCGAATGCACACCCAACAGACAATTACCTGTGCAAATTGCAGAATTAAAAGTTATATGCAAGTTTATGTTCATCCCGGAAGTATACCGAATAAAACAAAACAAAATAATCGAGTAAATAAGTCGTTCTGGAAAAAAGCGAATACTGCAGCTTCGATATTTTCGAGATTTTCATTTTGTAAATTTTTGATATTTTCAGTTGACAATTTGCCCTTTGCTAACATTAATATTTTGTTTTGTTATTATATTTTAGAAAGCGGATTGTTCTTTCCAGTGATCATTTTATCTTTATTGCTTCGTAATTTCACAAAACACGATACACTTGTTACTAATAATTATTAACTAATTAATGACAAACAAGCATTAATGTTCGAGAGAGTTCCTTCGCAATTAACATGTGTTTCCCCATCAAATTCCATTAGACTTGCAGTTACAGAGAGCATTAGCAAGAATTAGTTCGACCCTCTACGAAGTACATTCGGGAGCAAAAAGCACTTGATATTATTGTTATAATCCAAATGATCACACATGCTGATGTTTGGTAAAATTATACATACGTATATAAACCATTAAAATGGTAGAGTAGATACGATAAGTTCCTAACGACACTAATCATATTTTTAGTTAAACCACGCATTAATACCACGCAATTCTATCACTCCACTCTGCCCCCCATTTAGACGAACTGTTTTAGGCGCTAATTCGCCGTATGCCAGATTTTGCAAGATCATAAATTACTGCAGTGATCAAATCGATATACATCATGACTCACTCGCAAAATTAAAATCAAAAATTTTTAACTGTCTGCTAGATATACACACATCAACACAATCTAGGGATATTGAACATTTCATTGATTATCTAGAAAACTATAAACATTTTGTTATGACTGTAAATGGAAGAATTAAAGATAATTTCATGGCCGATATTTAAACATTAACAACACGATGCGATTTTGTTTTTCTAATTAATAAAAGTCTTAAATTAATTAAGCCATAGAAAATTACTGAGTGAACAAAAACATTTTATTCTTATAAAATTATTCAATCGAATTAAATGAATAAAAATCTTACCAAATCTGATAATCAGTAATCGGTATTTCGTCCTCTAACATTAATCACACAGCGGCAACGATTTTCCATACTTAAAATTAAGGTGTCAATGTCTTGCTGGGGTATGCAGTCCCAAGTTCTTTTTAAATGTTCGAAAAGTTGTTCTTCTGTTGTCAAGTTGGGCGGAAAATCCCTCAATGCTCTTCGCTGTAACATGTCCCAGGCGTGTTCAATTGGGTTTAAGTCTGGCGACTGTGGAGGCCAATCTAATACCTGAACATCGTGTTCTCGAAGGGCGGCCCTCACCAGCCGCGCTGTATGGGAAGGTGCATTGTCATGCATGAGCTGAAATTCTTGCCCCGTTAGGGCCCTGAGCGGGACAATGACACGTTCTACTACCTCCTCACGGTATCTATGGGCAGTCATGCTGCCCTGAATCCAAATGAGTTGGGTTCGTCCGCCGATTCGTATTCCTGCCCACACCATAATTGTCCCGCCTTGGTAAGAGTGGACCTCCTGTGGATGTCGGAGACGGCTGACCCTGCCTGGAGTTCTCCAAACGCGTGTTCGTCTCGAATCTGGATGAAATCCATAGCGGGACTCATCAGTGAACAGCACCAATGACCATTGTTGATCACTCCATGTCAAATGTTCTTGAGCCCATAAAAGTCGCCTACCGCGATTGCCACGTCGCAGCGCTGGGACTCGTAGCGGTCTGCGAGCATGTAGACCAACTTCATGCAGCCTCCTTCGCACGGTTTGGTCGCTCACCAGCAGCTGCTGACCCTCCTGGAGCCTTTGCACTAGTTGCATCGCTGTGATATTGGGTAGTCTTCTGGCGGTCATTTGGAGAAATCGATCCTGTCTCTGAGTGGTAACACGATATCTACCTGTGTGCCGTTCTGCCACATCTCCAGTAGCGCGATAACGTGACCACAGCCTGGATACCACATTTTGGCTTGTGCCCAGAGACTCAGCAACGACGCGTTGAATAGCACCGTTTTGTAACATGCCAACTGCCCGTAACATTTCATCTCGACTCAAATGATGGCGTGGCATGACGCTAAAAAGCTTACACAACCAATTGAGAAAAGAAAATAAAACAATTTATCAGGTTTTCTTCAATAAACACGCAAAAAAAATTTTAATGCAACTTCTTGAAATTAGATACAACTCAAGATTGCGCTGTGCTTTGCGTGTTTTCATTTGTTTCTCATTTTAATTTTTAAATTTTGAATAAAGAATAGACAAGGTTTAAATCTGTAAATAAACTTTTTAAGGAAACTAAATAGGTTTTAAACAATAAAGCCATGTTTGATTTCAAAATAACGTATCCCTAGACTTTGTTGATGTGTGTATGTTAACCTTGTACCCTGCAGGTTTCTTTCTTTTTTGTGTTATTATTGTTATTTTTATTCTTTTCATGTTTACCATTTGTTCTGTATTCTACATAATATGCGTAATGCAGTCTTAGGTTAGCTTACTATTTCATCTTTTTGTTAATTACCCATGTGGTGTTTACCTATAAGTGATTGTTACACTGCTACTTGTATCATATATTTGTTATCTTGTGTACTGTTGGTGTAAACAATTGTCGGTGAACCAAATAAAATAAATAAATAAAATAAAACACGTGATTTGTCTATAGATGGGTGACTGACATAATGATTTAATTGTATCCGTGTTTCGGAGGGTAGGTTAAGCTGACGGTCCCGGTTTTGAGGTCTTCAAAACCGGGACCGACAGCTTAACGCAACTGGGCTGGACGGCTCAAACATTTCTGCAACTTAGGTTGCATTCTTCATTACGTGCGGTTATTACATTACCATTACACTACCCTCATTTCTCATAAAACTATTGCAATCGACTTAGAAGTAGCGTTCAGGAATTTATTGATATTACAAGCAATTAGTTTTGTATATTATAAATATTTTGAAAAATAACCAGGATATTTTTTAAGAAGTTTTTTCTTTTATTTTTGAACACGACGCCCGCAATAGGTAATCAAGCCCCTGTATCGCGGAATACTTTATAAAAATATAATACACGGACACAAATTACATCCAGACCCAGAGCAACTAATTATGGGTCACACAAATAGTAGTCCGGTGCGGGAATCGAACCCAGGACACGAAGCGGCGAGGCGACGGTCTTAGCCGTTGCACACAGAATTTACTTAATAATGAATTTGACTTGTCTCTCCGTCAGTACTTAGTGCTAGTGTACAGACGCCAGCACATCAAGCTACGCCAATCTGTCAAATTTCCCGAATTGAAAGTGAACTTTATGCTTATGTGGTAAAGTTGAAAATCTATAAAAGAAATTTGACAGATTGGGGTAGCTGGATGTGTTGGCGTCTGTACATATGCAGGTTGCATTAATGCGATGTGTTTGATGAATGCAGATCTCAGTAACAAGCTACTTAGGGGTCTCACAATATTCAAGTGGCACGACTACGTGATACATATTTGTCTGTAATTCGTGACCATAAAGTTAAGACAAGTTAGTACAGAAACACGTAAATTCATTAATTTCAGTTCAAAACGTTAAGAACAGTGTAATATTCCAACGGCCTTTTCAAACTGATAATTCAATCATATCCGATCATAACAAAAGTCTTCTAGTAGATAATCCCTCGGCCCCCCACGGGATGAGATGTGGTGATAATATTCTGATATGCGCCGCCGTCACCACACAGCATATGAAAATAGAATACATAATAAACAGAAACTAGCCTTACTACATTGTCCCATCATCCGGCACATAATCCCAGAAAATCAGAAAAATATTTCTTTGGAAATAGGTTTAAAGAGACAGAATCTCAAAATAAAAATATAATAGTAGTTATTCCTAATATAGTTTTAAAAAAGCCCACGATATTGGTTTAGTTGTCCCCAAAATGGTAAATAATAATAATAATAATGTGAGGACATTATTATTATTATTATTATTATTTATTATATTACGAATTCGGCCACGGTGGCCAGTCTCAATAGAGATTGGCCATCTGTGCGGGACATATTATAGTGCTCAAGTGTGTGCGCAAACACAGGAGCACTTTCTATTCCATCACTCTCATGATGACTGGTGTAATTATCTTTATGAGTTTGTATTTACAAAAAAGTAGTATAACTGATATATTACATACTATCTGTGCCCCGCGGTTTACCCGCGTTAAACATTATAAATTCTGTTGTGTTGTATTATTCGGATATATAAGCTATATTACCACAAAGTTTCATCAAAATCCGTCCGGTAGTTTTTGAGTGAAAGAGTAACAGACATACACACACACACACTCATAAATATATATATATATATATAAATATACGATTATTTAAAAGACTTACTTAATATAAACATTAAAAAACTTTGAGCAACCAGCTTTTATTCGTAACGACGTTTAAAACGTGGATCAAAGTAAATTAAAGGCCCTGCGTCGATTTAAATAAAAGAATGTTACTCAATCTTATTTATTTTATTATCTTTTCTCTCTTACACTAAAGTTGTAGCCCAACAAACACTAGAAAATACAACCCTACAAAATTCCTAAGAAAAATAAAAGACATTTCCTAGATCGGGCTTTAGGTAAAAATGTCGATGGCTCGGAAAATTCGCCTACACAGGACAAAAGAATCAATTGAACGTATCCACAGAATGAACGGTACCATAGAAAATAAGAAAACATTCAGATTAAAAACTTTGTTGAAAAAAGTCTATGTCAAAGACAAATCTATGTCGATTTGAAGTCAAAGTCGAAGACTAAACTGATTTTTTAAAGTTAACAGGATAACACATTAAATGCATATTTTCAAAATCAATTTTCGATACAAATAAAGTCACAGCATAACTATGTTTCAGCTAGTCAGTAGTTATGATTCCTAGACTCTGATTAAAATAAGCTGGTTAGGTTAGAATATAAAAATGGCCTAATTTGTCTAATTAGGTCATTTTTATATTATTTATTTTATTTTATTATTATTTATTTTATATTATTTTATACCTGAATGTTAACTTCTACTATTATTGTCCGACTTAACTGATAATCCCATATTTAGCTTCAAAATTGAAGAAAAATAAAATCTTTAGGTCGTTGGGCGCACAACATCAGCACAAGACCATAAAAGAACTACTATAATCTTCACTTGTGTGGTTTCGGTATTAGTACTGTCTACAGATAAATAGAAGCAAAAGTGAAGTAGGTATTTTCTTTATACTAACAGCTAACTTTTAACCCATGGCGCATTACTTGAGTGATGTGATACATGTTAGCAGTGAGACACTCACTCAGAAATTGTATATGTACATATACATACGTTAATGATAAATCAATTCTAGTAATCCGCCCCGACTTTATACGAGTAAATAGATAAAAAGTATTTAAAATAATAATGTATTTGCATTAGCATTTTAAATAGGTACATTTATTGGCAATTTTTAGATACTTTTGATATGCTTTCAGGAAGGAAGAATTTTTAAAATCATTTTATCGATTTGAGCTTATCCATTACAAAGAATATATAAATGTTTATTTATTTTTGTCTTATAAAAGATGAGAAGAGGAAGACGGCACGGTGTAAAGTTCATTTTGATATACATATTTGATTCAATATAATTGCAAATAAAAAATACTCCATTACTATGATAGTAATACTTTTAGTGCTGTTTCAATGACATTATGTTTAATACATAATTACTTCCTAGTTCTCCTTCTGATTGAAATCTAAAAATACTATGAGTCCACCCAGGCTTCTTGTATTATCGAGGTTCATTATGAAAAATAAATTAAATTACGAAAGCATACACAAATCATTATAAAATGAGTAATCGATTTTAATCGGATTTAACGTAATGAAATGATGGAACAAATAATATAATGTATTAAAAAGGCATACAATAAAATACAATAATCATTTATTTGTAATATTAATGAAAATTTTAAACTTTGTAGAATCTCCTTGTGTGCAACTTACTTTATATACTAACAACGCACGCACAAAGAATTTGAATCTCTGTATCGCTGGGGACTTTACAACCCAGCAATTGACGGATCAAAAACTTGAGAGGTGTCAAGGGACACTCGGATGGAACGAAGTTATTTCTTATTATTTATTGTACAAAAAACCTGTATACACTCAACAAAAATAATCGTCGCGACACCACACTGTTCAATGCGAAATAGAAATTAAAATATCTGGCTTGCTTTCTATAAGAGAGAGAGAGAGAGAGACAAAGAAACATGCGCACGCCGCACAGCTGCAAAAAGTGTCGTGACAACTTTTTGTAAGATTTTTTTCCGTCTAGCCCCCTTTAACAACGCGCCATAAGGAACTTCGTTCCAAAAACTTCACACATATAATTATACTGTGCGGGAATTGAACCCCAAAAACGACCACGCTGAGGCAGTAGCGATACGAACATTTTAACAGCTGCGCTATATATGAAGTCAAGTGTAATTGATAAAAACATACTGAAATAAAATAAAAAAGAGCGCTTGTAAATAGTCCAAACATGTTTGTAGTAATACGGTTAACTATTCATAGTTATTTCAAAGTTTGTTAAAACATTTATAAAGTTTACTAATGTTTACTAATGTTATCAATGCAAAATTAACTGTTTCCTTTTCTCAATTAAAACGTTAAATTATAAATAAAAAAATGGAAATTTCATCTATATCACCTGGACGAATGGTCGTCGATCAGCATGCGTTTCACAAAAGTCTTTGTACCGCGCACTACCACTCTGCGGAATCAATGAACTGCGGAGGTATTTCCAATCCGGTATGACATGGCAACCTTCAAGAAGCGAGCTTATTTCTTTCTAAAAGGCCAGCAAAGTACTTACAGCTCCTCTTGTATTGTCTATGACGGTGATTACTTACCGTCATTGGTCGATAACATGCGCACTAGCAATGTTAGTTGCTGCGTCGCGTCGGTACTTTACAAACATATAATTGACTCAGAATAACTATTAATGGGTCACATAAATAGTAGTCATAACTGATCGTAATGAAACTTTTTTATGACACTAGGGAATCTAATCCCTGGGTCGCGGGACACAAATTATATCCAGACTCAGAACAACTATTTGTGGGTCACACAAAAAGTTGTCCG
Source organism: Pseudoips prasinana (assembly GCA_951640165.1). NCBI lineage: Eukaryota > Metazoa > Arthropoda > Insecta > Lepidoptera > Nolidae > Pseudoips > Pseudoips prasinana. Next base: position 31,160,969 of record OX621245.1, on the reverse strand, counting down.
ATGCGGGACTCGAGCCCGCGACACGAAGCGGCGAGGCGACTGTCTTAGCCGCTGCGCTACACGTGCAGTCTTAATCAAGTCTCAACTTGAACCCTAGAAAAGGAGATAGGTAGGCTACTTATGATCCAAAAGGGATATATATGTATGTGCAAGCGAACCCATGGAGATAAATCTAGTAAATTATAAATTATATTTTGCTCCGGGTACTAGCATTAAAGCATTTAATTACATTATATTCCCAGAATATTATATCTAGACCATCGTCAGAATTTGAACCTCCAATCCTATTAAAGCCTACAATACTTAGTTATTTAAGCTATGACAAGAGATTAGTAAACGTCGACGACCTAACAGGATTCTCCGTAGCTTGATTGGTGTTGCATTGGGGCCTTTAGCCCAGATAATATAGTAGAAAATTATGTCAGTAAACTAGAGCGTTTATTCTCCGAATAAAATATGAAAGGGTATTATTTAACTGCAAATTCAACAATATTCCTTTTGTATTACAACAAAATCTGTATCCAGGGCAATAAGGTAGTGAGTTTGATTCCCACCCAGGACAGCTATTTGTGTGCATGAACATGTCAGTTTGTCCTGAGTCTGGATGTAATCCTTACTAATATTGTAAATGCGAAAGTAACTCTGTCTGTCTGTCAAGCTTTGATCGCCAACCCGTCTATCAGGCGTGGCGATTCTTGGGAAGGCGTGTCCAGCAGTGGACTTCTTTCTTAGTAATGACTGTGGGTATAACGACTGTAAAACAAAGAAACGGTCAGCAATTATGGCACTTAGGTGGTAGACCATCTATAGCCTGACCGCATACTAATCCTATATTATACATAGTGAGCACTGGCTGTGTTAGCTTTGGTACAAGAATGTAGTAAAGTAATTTGTTAGATAGTATATCCCCAGTGGCGCTCTCTCTCTCTCTCTATATGTCCCTCGATAAGCTCTTTCTATGAATTTGACTTACATTCTCGCAGCAGAGTATTATAATAACATTAATAACAATAATATGCTGGAACATTTTTTACACACCATCCATCCCAAATTAAGCAGAGCATGTACGATGGAAACCAGATAACTGATATATTACATACTAGTTGTGCCCCGTGGTTTTACCCCCCTAGAACTTTATAAATATATATAGTCTACGTGTTCATCCAGAGTGTCAGCTAACTCCATAAGAAATGTTAAATCGCTCCAGCCGTTCAGACGTGAAGAAGTAACAAACATACACACTCACAAACTTTCGGCTTTATAATATCAGTGTGATAGTCTATGTATTTTTTTTTTTTTTTTTGTCTGAGGTCGACAAACGAGCAAGTGGGTCACCTGATGGTAAGTGATCACCGCCGCCCATGGACACACCAGAGGAGTCGCGGGTGCGTTGCCGGCCTTTAAGAGTCAGCACACAAGTATTGCTGACCCTTCCCCCCACCCCGATGAGCTCTTGCGACCTTACTCACACTCAGAAACACAACATTAATTTATTAATGTTATTATTAAGGAATGTCTTCTGTAAGGTGGAGGTAATTTCCCAGTCGGGCTGCTCTTCGAGCGAATGAACGCTGTGCCCTACCTCTCTTAAACTTAAACTCTTGTTACTCAGATATAAGCAATATTACCACAAAGTTTCATCAAAATCCGTCCAGTAGTTTTTACGTGAATGAGTAAGAAACATACACACTCACAAACTTTCGCCTTTATAATATTGGTCTGATTCTACTTTTCTTTTGTAAATACATAATTATATAGATAATTACACCCAGACTCAGGACAACTAGATATCTTCATGCACACAAATATCCGTCCTGGGTGGGAATCAAACTCACGACCAACACCAACCGGCCCGTCTATATCATATATATGAAACCGACATTCGCGGGTTGGATTACTTCTTGAAATAAAGGCTTTCGCATTAGTGAAATTGAGCTTCAAGGATGGTTCTTTATGGGCTTCTACTGAGTAGACACGCGACTTGAGGCGCAATACAACAGTTAACCGTCTGCGCCGACCCTTGTGGCGTCAGCTGCACGAAATGACAACTCGTAAAAAATAATTGTGAGCCAATTATTACGAATGCTCTCCTTATCTACTTTCATTTGTTTATATGACTGTACAAATTGTGCGTAGTTGGCAAATGCTTGTTTTTCACTTGGGTTTGATTCCCACCTAGGGGCTCTACCGGCTAAGTCACCGAACATCATTTTCGTGAATGGCGTTCTAATAAATATAGGTTAAACTATAAATGACTTAATCAATCGTTAAATCGGCTTCAACGTTGACAATCGATTCCGGACCATTTATGACGTCACATGTGCTCATGGAAGCCAATTTAACGATTGATTAAGAAATTTTTAACCTTTATTTATTTGAATGCCATAAATAGAGAGTCTCGGGACCTTTTTAATGTAGTTGAGTTCATATTAATTAATAATATGTTTTGCGTTTAGTGAAATAGTGGAAAGTATTTATTTAGTTTTACCGCATTTAAGTTGCCTTTTATTTTAATAGAAGTGTTTTATTTTTGTGGTACGAAATACTATTAACTTAAGTAAGTTGTTACTGAAACGTACTTTTTATATAGTCGTATATTTCATTTAAGTAAGCAGATTTCCTATTATTCCACGTGTTTCATTAATAAGCATCTACATCATAATTTTTGTATTATATTATTTAATAAATATGTAATGAAAGTAGAAAAAAGTGGCACAATAATTTGTAGTTGACATTCAGCTACAGAATTACTATAAGAACGAAGTTTCTTATCGTAGCGTGTCATAGGAGCGTCTGCAAACGGATGACAAAAAGCTCATACCGTTTGGACTTAAGGGCGTCTCCATACATCTTAATCACTGTAAAAAATAAAAAACATGTTACCAATTCGCTTATCTGCACATCGATGCTGGGTCGTAGATTTCTACGCCGTAGCTCGTAGCGTTACATATATACATTATACTAACTAATGGCGCTTTCATTTAATACTATACTTTACTTACTTTATCGTATGAGCAGTGGTTATTTCAGGGACGGAGATGTATAAGCCTATCAGTAGACTGCTAGTGTGGCGCAGTGGTTAAGACAATCGCTCGCCATTCATTTCCCGGGTTCCATTCCAGTATAAGTCACCGATTTATGTGAACCATAGTCATTCTGGCTCTGGATGTACTTATGTCTGTCAATTATATATTTGTGAAGTACTCTGAGACACAGGTACATAAAAGCTGTTGTCTAAAGACTGGAACTGGGCAAACGAGGCCGTTAGCCTCGTTTGAAAAACGGAGACGTTCATAAATTAAACCACTTAAGTAGTCACCCGTCTATAGACTGACCGTGCGCCTAAGTGTTTCACCTCACCAATCAGTTACGGATTAAATCGGCTTCCATGACCACATGTGACGTCATAAATGGTCCGGAATCGATTGTCAACGTTGAAGCCGATTTAACGATTGATTAAGAAATTTTTTACCTTTATTTATTTGAACGCCATTCACGAATACGGTGTTCGGCGACTTAGCCTGAGTCTGGGTGTAATTTATCTATATAAGTATGTATTATCAAAAGAAAAGTACTATATGTAGTATATCAATTATCTGGTTTCCATAGCTCTGCTTAGTTTGGGATCAGATGGCCGTGTGTAAAATAATATCCCAGAATATTATATTATTATTATTAAGTAAACCAATAGATCGATGTATTAAGCAATCCTCAAATTCAGCCCCTCAGTTATGCTCACCCATCCGTAACTGATTAGTGAGGTGAAACACTTAGGCGCACGGTCAGTCTATAGACGGGTGACCACTTAAGTGGTTTAATTTATGAACGTCTCCGTTTTTCAGACGAGGCCGTTAACTGCTGCCCAGTTCCAGTCTTTAGACAACAGCCTTTATGTTTTCTTTTAAAGACAAAGCCCGCATATTAAATGAGCACCTGTGTCTCAGAGTACTTCACAAATATATAATTGACAGACATAAGTACATCCAGAGCCAGAATAACTATGGTTCACATAAATCGGTGACTTATACTGGAATGGAACCCGGGAAATGAATGGCGAGCGATTGTCTTAACCACTGCGCAACACTAGCAGTCTACTGATAGGCTTATACATCTCCGTCCCTGAAATAACCACTGCTCATACGATAAAGTAAGTAAAGTATAGTATTAAATGAAAGCGCCATTAGTTAGTATAATGTATATATGTAACGCTACGAGCTACGGCGTAGAAATCTACGACCCAGCATCGATGTGCAGATAAGCGAATTGGTAACATGTTTTTTAATTTTTACAGTTATTAAGATGTATGGAGACGCCCTTTATGTCCAAACGGTATGAGCTTTTTGTCATCCGTTTGCAGACGCTCCTATGACACGCTACGATAACAAACTTCGTTCTTATACTAATTCTGTAACTGAATGTCAACTACAAATTATTGTGCCACTTTTTTCTACTTTCATTACATATTTATTAAATAATATAATAAAAAAATTATGATGTAGATGCTTATTAATGCAACACGTGGAATAATAGAAAATCTGCTTACTTAAATGAAATATTCGTATATTTATATAAAAAGCACGTTTCAGTAACAACTTACTTAAGTTAATAGTATTTCGTACCACAAAAATAAAACACTTCTATTAAAATAAAAGGCAACTTAAATGCGGTAAAACTAAATAAATACTTTCCACTATTTCACTAAACGCAAAACATTTATTAATTAATATGAACTCGACTACATTAAAAAGGTCCCGAGACTCTTTATTTATAGCCGTATATATAATAGTTTTCAATAAAACCGGAGACCGTATACAATTTTAATGGAAAATTATAATTGTAATTCTTAATTCCACAGCGGGGGTGCTTTAAAAAATAGAATAATGCTTATTTTATTATCAGTTGCTATACCAGTGGCGGAAAGAACTCTACCGTGTGGTGATGTGAAAGAATATAACATTTCATCACCGGATCCTGGATTAAGCGTGTGTTGTACATATCAATAAAAACCAATACGCTTTCTAGAAATGTCTATGGATTTATGACCGGCTACCACCCACATAGGGCCTTCGCAGGTTGCACTGTGTTCTATCATTGCGTTGTAACATTTTATCACTCTAAGAGCTTCATGTTGTGATACTGTGCGTAAGTAAGATAACTGCACAAGTGGCTCACTGGTTAAGGTAGTCGACTCGCTACTCTCCCGGTGATGAACATGAAGGATGTTTCAGGGTCGATCAGCGCACAGGGCAAGTATTTATTTGACTAGGGTTGCCATCCGTCCAGGTTTCCCCGGATCTGTCATAGTTTGGGGGCGGGTTGCATTCGTAGTCCAGGTTCAAAAATATCAAACCGACACTGTCACTGGTAGTGAATCGCAAGACGATTATGACCATTAACAAGTCTGGGCACCAAGAAAAAGGCTTTTCACGCATCTTATTCTGGTTGCGAAATTTTGGAGCTTGCAACCCTATATTTGACCCAGATACTATTGTTCTGAATCTGCGTGCACTTTGAATCCTTTGAAGATGGGATTTATTAAGTGGAGATCCATCACCTATTTCCTAACCCTCTGGGAATAGAGACATGACTTTATGTAGATATATATAATTATAAAAAAAATTAAGTCACTGGTTTCCTAAGTATTTCGAGGTCCTAATAGCAGTGGCAAGTTAGTCTGGAAGTCGATCCTTATAATAAGGTAGACAGTATTAATAATATGAGCAGACAGTTTCAGCAGTGTTTCTCAGTAGCTGCCACGTCATGCACTACACGGGTGGTAAAAAAATGACGAGTCGTCACAAATGTAATCATCATATCAGCCGAAAGACGTCCACAGCTGGACAAAGGCCTCTGCAAAGATCTCCACAATTGCCGGTCTTGCGCTATTCGCATCCAACCGTTCCCAGCAACCCGCACAAGATCATCGGTCCATCTTGTAGGGGCCTGCCCACGCTGCGTCTTCCGGTTCGTGGTCGCCACTCGAGAACCTTTCTGCCCCAAATGTAATATTTTAACGGAATAACTGAATTTTGAATTGAATTTGTTTGTCATTAACTTTTCTGACACGGCCAGTTGAACACGTGTATTGTACTAAGTTTTTAAATAACTAGGTAAGAAAATCTATTTACTATAGCTTTCCGTTTCTTAGAAGTTATTTTGTTGATGGCAAATAATATAACCACGAGACGACGAATGGACATTGACCGCAGTATTCTGTAAGGTACTTACTCCTCAAGTCGACCAGCTCATAGTTCAAATGAATGCTACCTATTAAATAAAATAAAATTATAAAATAAAAAAGGTTTTTATTCACGTAGACTTTAAAAAGCGCTTGTCATTAGTCAGAACATGTTCGTAGTAATATATAATTAATTTATAATTATTTCTAGGTACATATAGATATTTAGGTACACGGATTGTAGGAAATAATTTAAGTAATATTTTATTTGTAATTTTATTTTTTATTCTTCTCCATCTAGATTCGTAGAGGCCGCGCCGGTTTAATCGAAGGGCACAAAATTGGTGAAGCAGTTGGCTCAAGTACTTAATATTCAAACCTATTAATATTATAAATGCGAAAGTTTGTTGGTATGGATTTATGGATGTGTGGTTATATGGATGTTCTTTCACGCAAAAAACTGATTTTAATGAAATTTTGTAGTAAGTAAATTTAATTAATTAAAAATAAGTAATAGCTTTTATAACCGATACCACATACAGTATATTTTAAAAAGTTAGACGCGTGTGAAACCGCGGGTCACAGCCAGTGAAAGTATTTTGAAGTTTTATTCTGAAAATACACTGCAGCATACTACACCTAAAATGCGAAGAAAAGCTTGTCAAACATGATTTATGTAAGTATTGTGGAGTTTGAAATCGAAACTGAAGCATACATAGAAACGTAGCTCATTGCAGTATGTGATTTGCTATATTGCAATCATGTCAAAATGAAATTCGTTAGTCCGTGGAATTGACCAATCACCTTTGACACATGCACAAAATTACTCCACAGCGAACACAGTCCTATTGATACTCAAAGTGCTACCCGGCACATCTGACGAGCACTTCAAATTAAAGTGTTAATACCGTAAAGCTAGTCAAACGACGCAATATACTGTATCGTTAGAAGAGATTTCGCAGTAGTTGAAGTTTGTCCTTTGATGAGTTTAGTCAAAGTTTGCCGTGCCAGTTGGCACAGTTGGTAAATGATTACCTTTCATGCCGCAGGTCGTGGGTTCGATTCCAGCCCGCACAGATATTTATGTGCATGAACATGTCTTATTGCTCTGCTTTATTTGGGATCAGATTGCCGTGTGTGAATAATGTCCTTGGATGTTATTATCAAAGTATTGCATCTTACGTTTAAGCTTATGAAATTTTACTTCATACTTATATATTTGATGCTCCGATATTACAGTGTGACATATTTGTATGTATTTCATTATTTAAAACCAACGCTGTCCTTGGCATTATAAAGGTAATAAAAAAATATTAAAGATAATAAGAAATAAACTAAATTTCTGGCCCCATTAAAATTTATTTATTAAATACTAGGTGTCCCGACAAACTTCGTTGTGCGATATTATATCCCGTTACATACATAGACTCACGCCTGTTTCCCAGAGGGGTGGGCGGATTTTCATTTGTCACGATCTTTGCACACGTCTTTTGCCTCGATTACTGTCATTATATTCTTCATACATGCTCGCCGGTTTAGGGTACTTCTGACCTGCCTTTTCTTGAGAACGTCTCCGATTTGGTCAGAGAATGTTCGACGGGGTCTTCCTCTTCCGGTTGTTCCATTCACACAGGCCAGGTATACTTCTTTGGTCAATCTTCTTTCATTCATCCTTTCTAAATAGGCAAACCATCTCAGCATTCCTTTTTCATATATCCCGTTAATACTGTCTAACGTCTATTATTTTAATAATTATTGGAGATAAGACAGATAGTGCTGAAAAAACAACGACCAAAAAATCTTTTGCCTGATTCGCACACTCACTTTTCCGATATTTTTAAATAATTGCTAATTATTTTTCTTAAAAACCTTCTCCTGTCAATACCGAACACATAAAAGAACGATTTATCCAATTTGCTGCATCCGTTTGGAAGTTATGAGTGCACAAACATTTCGGTGATTCCTTTTTTTATATACAACATGTATCGTAATTAACCCACACCCTCAGACACCCCAATTAGAATATTATGGTGTAATCATAATACATACACTGAATTTTTAAATTGACATATATGTGCATTGTTATTTACTTAATTAGTTTCTTGAAATAAAGTTTATTTTTCTTTATTTTGTATTGAATGATAGAATTTGTATGAATACTAATAAAACTGCGATTTTAAAAGTCTTATTACTTTGACTTACGGTCCATTTCAATTTGTTTTGCCCGTACAGGGTTGATGTATATGACAATAATTTCAAGTAAATATTATTTTTGGAAAAAAAATACCTATATTAAAAATGATATAAATCAATTCAGTAAACGATTCTGAACAAACTATTTTCAGGATGTGCCTTATTTAATTTACATATTGTAGATAGTATTGCATCTTTGTGCAAATATTAAAATTTGTGTGATGAGCACGAATAATTGTTTCTGAGTCATGGATGTTTTCTATGTATTTAAGTATTTATCTATCTATATAAGTATGTATATCGTCGCCTGGTACCCATAGTACAAGCTTTGCTTAGTTTGGGGCTAGGATGACCTGTGTGACATTGTCCCTATAAATTATTATTATTATAAAAGTATTTCTCTAAAATCCATTTTTCCGCCACAGATATTTTGCCATAAAATCCAGCAGTAAGGTATGCGAATCAGAAACTTGTCGATGGAGTTAGCAACTGGACTGAGTTTACAAATACTTGTGTTGCAGTGTACCTTTGATATCTTCCAGTTCAACTCTGTTACAAGTTTGTTAGGTGACGACTTTCTGCAACTGCACTCTGAATGTAGAGAAGCGTATAGAATAGAGAAATATTTCTGAAAATCCACACAAAAATACATAGTTAGATAGATACACTTTATTGCACAACATATAATAATAATAATAGTAATAATATCTGGGGACATCCTAGCCCCAAACTAAGCAAAGCTTGTACTATGGGTACCAGGCGACGATATACATACTTATATAGATAGATAAATACTTATATACATAGAAAACATCCATAACTAAGAAACAAATATTCGTGCTCATCACACAAATATTAGCACTTACCGGGATTCGAACCCAGGACCACCAGCTTCGTAGGTAGGATCACTACCAACTAAGCTACGGTGACCGTCATATAAAAAAAGAACTTTACAGGAAAAATCTTAATATTTAAAATAATGTACAATTGGCGGTCTAATTGCATATAGCGATTTCTTCCAGACAACCGAAGGATCGACTGGTAAAAATTGGAAATGATGATGATGTTTCGGGTTCACCTGTCCCCGGACAATTATTTGTGTGACAATAAATGGCTTTTCAGAGATTTAAGTATGCTTTGTGACCGTGAATTGCATGTTTCTAAAGTCCCTCATAATACATATATTTAGCTATTTAGTACCTTTTGTGTTTATTAGTAAAAATGTGTGAGTAGTCATGGAGCATCATATTAAGCTTAAACGCCATTAGGGCTTTTTACCACATTTTAATCCGCATATCCCATTTATATTTTTAATATCTGGGGACAATGTCACACAGATCATCCTAGCCCCAAACTAAGCAAAGCTTGTACTATGAGTACCAGGCGACGATATACATGCTTATATACATAGATAAATACATATATACATAGAAAACATTCATGACTCAGAAACAAATATTCGTGCTCATCACTCAAATATTTGCACTTACCGGGATTCGAACCCAGGACCACCAGCTTCGTAGGCAGGAGCACTACCAACTAGGCTATGGTGACCGTCAAATAGTTTTATGATATTGATTTGAATATTTTAATAGTTTAAATATTGCTTACCCAATCTTATTCTCAGCAAAAATCCTTAATTAAAGACAATTGAATCAATATTTTTAACTCTATGCTGTGTCATATGGACACCTCTAAACATAAATAAGTTTTGATGTGTACATCGTGACACTCATAGATACAATGTCTGTGATAGAAAGAGAGAAAGAAAATGTGTGCCCGCACCACGAAACATGACTTTGTAACGCTAACGTCACGTTTTCGCCAGCCTACTGCCCATGTCAAGCGTGTGTAACAAAGTATTACTTAAAAAACGCAAAAATATTACTCTGCTTTAGCTTGTCTACTTACTTTTATAAAATGCTCTAGTAACAAGGAAGCGAGTACCAACTTTTTTCTTTTTTTCTTCCTTTTTTTTTTACAATGTCACACAGATCATCCTAGCCCCAAACTAAGCAAAGCTTGTAGTATAGGTACCAGGCGACGATATACATACTTATGTAGACAGATAAATACTTAAATACATAGAAAACATCCATGACTCGGAAACAAATATTCGTGCTCATCACACAAATATTTGCACTTACCGGGGTTCGAACCCAGGACCACCAGCTTCGCAGGCAGGAGCACTACCAACTAGGTTACGGTGAACTCTCCTCATATTATCTTGCTCTATGTTACGTCACTTATCTATAACGGACTGCCTGAGCTCTTATTTCCGTCGTCTGTTATCTCTTATAAAGTAATCTAGTAAAAGCCAGGTTAAGAACTTCATTGGTGCTGAAATCTATTTCTCTAGCATTTTATCACCTATCTTAGGTGCGACACATAAGTTTTAGCGTAGTCTTATTCCTCGAATTATTTGCAAACTGATATATAAAAATCTTTATTGTAGACCTAGAGAAAGCTACATAAAAAGCGGATTCATTCTAATGTTATAAAAGTGCTAGTAATGATATCCATCTTCTACTTTTCACTACTGAACCGATTGCGATTTAACTAAGCTAAACGACGGATTAAATCTTAAGGAAGGATTTTGATTTCATTCATTACAAATAAGAAATTGAGAATATAGTTTTGGGAGAATAGTAATTATATATAAGACAAGATAAAAAAGACCTCCCAATCACTGCTTTTATACTCTGGTTAACTAATCTTCACGGATAAACGTAAAGCGCCAGTTTCACAAAATGTCCCCAAAAACCTCTGATGCATATCCACGTCAGTAAAAACCCGACACTAGGTTGGAACCCTAAAGGGGGTGCCCCCTTTCGCAGGTTACCTAATTTGAGGTCTTATTTGCCAGATGGCTTAAACTCCCGCTCGCTTCTAACGTCCGGTGAACCATCACCAGATTCAGATAATAACTCAGAATCAGAACAACCATAAATGAGCCACCCAAACTGTTGTTGTGTACGGGGATCGAACTGAAATCAGTAGTTGGGTACTGGAGGTATTTAGGAGACGATCCCCTTTACCATTGCGCCACAAGTGAATTGGTACTCTGAAAGAAATCTAGTTAATAGCTTTCAACACAATTGTATCAAAAAATTACTAGCCATTTGCTTTTGTACGCCAAACTAAAATTTAATCGGCTGCAGTCGAAACCCTATTTCGATACATATTCCCGGAATTCAATAAGATTATATCTCTTTTATTATCCTAATATGCCATGAAGAAAATAACGGGAACCATCAAAATCTCTGTTGCATGATATTTGGCAACTGTTTCCCATGAGGAAATCGCATAAAAATATACTAAGTACTCTTTAAATTTCAAAACAAAGAAATAAAATAAAATTATATGACTTGTATTTCCTAAAATTTTTAATCTTTTACTCTATCTTCCTCTTTTCCTTTTGCCATCTCTTGGGTACCACTCGGTTGTTATTTTAGTCAATTTCTGTTTGTTTTCTCGTAGCATATGTCCAGACCATCGCCATTTTAGCAGTCTATAAACTATGTGTGCACTTTTTTGTCTTCAATTTAATTTCTTGTAATGTAACTCTCGCTTCGTTTAGTACCTAAAATACTTCTCTCGATACCATTTTAGCAGACTTTTAATTTACTTTCTAGTTTTTTATGGCATAATGCATATTTCAAAGTTGAACTTAAATAACTTACACCTTAACAAGACATGTAGTTAAAACCACAACAGCGCTGGTTAAACCAGTTATCTGTCCATTTAAATGGTTCAGATTTCGATGGGAACACAGAGACGGATTGACACCGCAATTCCCGGGGCAGCGAAATACGAACGGTATCGACAATTCGTCTATCTACGGTTTTGCTGCGGAAGTAGCGCTGCGCTAGACAAGGTTGTTGAGAAGCAGATATTTGTATCTCCCAGTTCACAAAATAGCCTTTATTACTGATAATAATTACACTTCATTACATTCATTTCGTTATTACTTATTATATATGACGGTCACTGTAGCCTAGTTGGTAGTGCTCCTGCTTAAGAAGCTGGTGGTCCTGGGTTCGTATCCCGGTAAGTGCAAATATTTGTGTGATGAGCACGAATATTTGTTTCTGAGTCATGGATATTTTATATGTATATAAGTATTTATCTATCTATATAAGTATGTATATCGTCGCCTGGTACCCATAGTACAAGCTTTGCTTAGTATGGGGCTTAAATTAAAATTAAAATAAATAAACAAAAAGGTTTTTTTTCACGTAGTCTTTCAAAAAGCGCTTGTAAATAGTCAGAACACGTTTGTAGTAATATAGTTGTATACATTATTATTTCTAGATAAAGTCAAATTTAAAGTTTTACAATATAATCTATACATATAACAAAATAGTAGGAAGGTGAAAACTGTATATCGAATATTTTTTAAAAAGGGTACTTGGGGTGTGTTCTACTATCAATATTGAAGTCAAAAATATAGATTTTAGAATTTTTATCTGTTTGTCTGTATGTATGTCCGGGCTAAACTCAAAAAGTACTGCATGGATTTACTTTAAATTTTGCATGAATATTAAGAGGTCGGTTCAACATATAGGGTAAATATTACCACGCTATCACCTACAGGGGAGGAGCTGTGATAATTTATAAAGTTTAACGCGGGTAAAACCACGGGGCACAGCTAGTACTGAAATATAATGCATACATATTCTAATATATTCTCTTTCACTTTTAATCATTAATTTTTAATCTAATAGTTCTAATCTTCGACATCGGTAACTGTATTATCACTTTGCCTTTTGGCATAGGCCTCCCTAGAATTTTCCACATATCCCTGTTCGCGGCTTTTATTTGCCATGTTGTTTCAACTACCTTTGTGATATCGTCCTCCCATCTTATTCTTTGAAAGAAAGAAAGAAATCTTTGCCGCCCTTTCCTTCTTTTGCCGTCTCTAGGGTATATTCAGTGACTTCTTTTATGTATATAGGTGACATGGCTATAGTTAAATATCACAGAATTTACTTATAATTATTTTAGTCATAAAATATTTATTAGCTTGTAAGGTATTGTAATTAATAATAATATCCTGGGACACTATTCACATATGGCCACCTGATCCCAAACTAAGCAGAGCTTGTACTATGGAAACCAGATAACTGATATACTACATATACTATTTTTGAATTTGTAAATACATCTTATATAGATAATTTACACCCAGACGCAGGACAAACAGACATGTTCATACACAAATATCTGTCCCGGGTGGGAATCGAACCCACGATCTGCGGCGTGAAAGGCAGCGTATCTACCAACCACACCAACAGGCCCGTCAACCAACAAAAAAGGCCAACGTATTATATTATCTTTCACATGCAACTGTTAGAACATACCATCGACCATGTTTCTAGAAAACAAAGCCGATGGATAACATCTATATCCTCTGAACGGGTGCTAGCAAGGGGAATCCTAAATTTAATCTGCCAGTGTCTATCGTTCGTAGCTTGATGTCAGTCCGCTAACCCCAAGTTGGTAGAAGATACTGATTCCAAACCCACCAGACGATAAAAAGTATGATATCTCATGTTTCACACTAGATGCGTGTTTTGATACGTGTGGCGCAGCGGATAATACAGTCGCCTCGTAACTTCGTGTCTTAGGTTCGAGCCCCACGCCAGACAACTATTGTGTGACACGTAAATGGTTGTCCTGAGTCTGGCTGCACTTTGTGTCCGTCAATTATATGTGTGTAAAGTGCCCCGTAACACCGGTATTAATTTACCGAATGCGGTTGTAGTGTTTTTTAATAAAAAAAATAGATAATTCTCGGTCTCTACCAATCTTGGCAGAACCAGAGTTCATACAAGAGTTGCTAGAAGAAGATTTATGCAATTTGGAATCGTAAGTAACATATTTATTTGTGTATTATATCCGATACATTCCATTGAGTAATGAGCCAACTCAATTACACGAAAACACTTACAACTGGTAATTGTGAGGATCTTTAAAAAAAAATATACACTTTCCTCGTAGCATTCTACGAGAATGTTGAAAAGAAAATAAAAAATTCAATGATTTAAAAGGTTTAACCATTGCTTAATAGGCACAGCAATGGGATGGGGGGCTTTGTTCTAAAGAATTACAGGTCCCAAACCAGTTGGTGAACTAAATTTATTATTTTTAGACTTAAATAATATGTTATCTCAAAAATGGGAATACATAAATTAATCGTCCGGCGGGTCTCGAACCTGCACCATCTACCAATCCGGGGTAACCGCGCGCTCTGCGTTAAGCTACGAACGATACACACTGGCAGATGAAATTTTGAGCTTAGATTAACGCTTTGCATTGCGAATAATGCTATAAAATTCAAACTTAAATATGTTGTCTAACATGTTTGGATGTATTTTAAATACAAATGATATACTAAAATAATTTGAATTATTAATTAATTTAATTTAACTAATTTCAGAGCTTATGAGACCTTTTCTATTGTAAATTATAATTGAAAAGTCTTATAAGTTCTGAAAATTTTACTCATTCCATTATTATGTTAAGTTAAGTATCAATGTTTTTAATTTAAATTTGTACAGAAAAAAGCTGTATAGTTAGGTTACATGGAGCTTAAACTTGGCTGGGTTTTTTAGCATATTAGTGCTATATATTGCTAAAAATCTAAATAACGGTTCAACCCTGACGTAAGAGTCGATACGCAAACATATACATACGAATATACCCCTTGGGGGCTTCTCCTAAATTAGTACGAGATGTAGAGCTATTCATTTCTTAGCGAGAACGTTAATACGTATCTCGGAGGTTACTTACACGCCACTATCAAACGATCTGCAGCAGAATGTCTACTTTATGAGTTTTTAACCAAATGTCAGAATATACGCAATGGTCGGATTACTTAACTCTTTTTTTTTTGTTGATAAAGCAGGGGGATGACTTCAAATACCACCCGCAAAAAGTGTCTACGGGTAGGTATGTTGGACTCGCACAGACTAAACCTACCTGCCGTTGACTTCTCATGGCGCCAGATGGGGGAGCCTCGGGAGAGTGGGTGTGCAGCTCCGGTACCTCCTTTTCGCCATGTCCCAGATGAACGGGACACGTTGGAGGGCCCTGGATTGTCCTCCGCTATTGCCGTCTCCTGCCACTGCGGCACCGCGACTGCGCCACAAACAGATCGCTGTCTTTCTGGAGCTGCTTTCACTAAGCTACTTCTGTGTTTAATATCTGTGTGTATTTTATTACTGTATGTACGTGTGGAGCATTAGTTAAGACTGTCACATCGCTATTATCTACGCTCTGTTACATGCCCATAATGTTAGGCATCATTCTGATAGGGATGCCTCGTTCTAGGTTCAGTTTGGATCGGGTCGTTGCGCTTGGAGGTTCTACCGAGTTTCGCCTCATATAAAAGCACTTTGTACTTTTCTTTCATGCATCCATTTATAACAAAGGATTTTTCGTCTTTCTAACAGTACCCTAGTGTTTCAAGTTCCACCCCCGCGGAAGACAACTAGTTATGTGACGCCTCAACTTGCCAAAATTGCAGTCATCAGCAAACAAAGAAACATAAGCAAGAGAAAGCTCCATTTAAAGAGGTTTCTAATTCTATTTGCAAATTTCAGATAATAATAAACATAAAACCGATTTATATTTTTTTTGAGCCAAGTTTATTGAACTAATTACGAAAGCATTTCCTGACGAAAAATAAAAAAATAATGCTTGACCATAAACGGTCTAATCTAGTAACTAAATAAAAAAAAATATAGCCGACTTGATAACCGACTGTTTTTACCCATTTATAACGACCGATCGTTATAAAGATCAAAAAATATACTGAGGGATACCCTCAATTTAAAAATAATAATGAGCTGATAACTTTTGATTTTTGTATACCAATCACCGCAGTGATCGTTGGACAGTGTTTCGGTGCATAGAAAATTATCTTGTGATAATAATTTTGAAGAACTTTTGTATTTTAGTTCGTATTAGCGGTATCAACTTTCACTATGTCTTCAAAACGGTAAGTGTTTACAAATTAGCTTGTGCTGGAAAATTATTTTAAGCACGTTTTTTATAAATTTATATCCTATCTAACAAAAAATTATCTTATATTTGATGATCGTTTTAACGATCGGTCGTAATTTGGGGATGTATTTTTGACTTTCAGACCCAGGAAAATCAAACCATTCTCTCTCAACGAAATCGTTGACGAATTGGAATGATGCCCCATTTCCAAGAAATATAACTATTTTACCACCAGATAACGCGAATGCTGATGTCACGACGAAGATTCTGGTGTTTGTAACTCTGAACAATCTTCCAGGTTTGCTACAGATGTTATATAAATCTTTACTTTTTTTTTGTCATATCCGTTGTTATATTTTCTTTATCTAGGTTCCCAGCTTAGAGCTCGTGCTGAGACAGAATACATATGTTTCGAAAGTGACGATGACAGTGTACCCTTGTTCTTTAGCTAAAAGAAGTCGAACCACCGAAGAACCCCTCATTGTAGAACTCTGTAGAAGATCGTCAACCTGAGCCATCTACATCTAGCTCAGCTCCAGTTATTAGCAGCAGGACAGCCGTTCCTTTTGTTGATCCAACCGTACCAAAAACTCAAAATTATACTTAGAGAAATTGCCATAATCCACACAAACGACCACAATGGCAAGAAAACTATGGGCCAAGACAACTTGAAACGTCCATGTATTTCTTTGACTGTATGTTTGATGACTCGGTTATCGAACTATTGATCAAATATGCAAATATTTACGCGATTCAAAAGCATAAATTGGGCAATGTGACAACGAGTGAGATGAAGTGTTTCCTTGCTATACTTCTATATATCGTAGTTCCGGAAGATACATGTACTTGGAGAAATCATCAGACACTGATTTTAGTATTATATATAACGCCATGTCGAGGGATAGGTTTACTTTTACCATCACATCCACTTCTGTAACAATGCTTAGATAACTACTCTAAGTGACAAATTTGCAAAGGTGAGACACTTTTTCAATTTCCGAATGAAATATTCCTGAATATGGCTCCTTTAGAAAAGAAATGTATAGCATAGACGAGGCTATGGCACCTTATTATGGAGGACACAGCTGTAAACGTAGAAAACCGATTAGATGGGGATATAAGTTCTGGGTTGAGCAACTAGATTGGGATATGTACTATGGTTTGATCCGTACTAATGCCATGCAGCAATTATTCCACCAGCTTATAGGCAGTTTGATATGGGAGCTAGCGTGATTTTGCGTT
Organism: Pseudoips prasinana; assembly: GCA_951640165.1. NCBI lineage: Eukaryota > Metazoa > Arthropoda > Insecta > Lepidoptera > Nolidae > Pseudoips > Pseudoips prasinana. The sequence continues at coordinate 31,143,346 of OX621245.1, read as the reverse complement.
TCGCTGATCATTTACAATTTCATCACCTACGTCGACGTCAATTACGTCGATAGAGTCGATCATCTAGTAGAGTACAACGACTCTCAGCTTCAATGTTCGCTTTACAAAAAAATACAAACTTCACCTGTAAAAAATGTATAATCCACTTGCACCATATGTTTTGTTACTTATCATACTCCTACATATACCTGTTTGTTAATTAATTTAGACAATAAAACCTTTTTCAGAGTAATAACCGTGTTTATTTATTTTAAAATAGGATACAATGGATAAAGTGGTTGTTATATGAGCGTTAACCTACCTGCCTATTACTACCGATCGTTAAAACGATCCGTATTTTCCGAGCTTTCCTGAAAACTCAGATTTTTTTTTGGTATTTTTCCATGTTTACCATATGCATCAAGGTAACAATACTAAAAAATAATGTGATTCGGGACAAAAAAAACGTTTCAGTAACAACTGGGTTAAAGTCGGTATATAACGAGAACCCGCTTCATTGTAATGAAACAGATTGCCTATTACTCATGCATTTTTTACGACATCTCTTCTTTACCGAACTTCCAGATGATCAGCAAATAAAGGCGAATATAATGTATGTGCGATATTATCAGATTTAGAATATAATACTTGAACATTATAAATAAGCCTCGTTGGTCTAGCGGTAGCGTCTTCAACCGAGATAATGAGGTCTTTCTTGGGTTCAAATGCCCGGTCGGGCCAAAAAGTGATTTTGGCTTTTTTCCGTAAAGAGAATTTCTCAGTATCAGCCCAAAATCTGAGGGTTGGCGGTATTACACCCTCGTGCCTCAACATAGTTATTGGTAAACATCCCATTCGAATAAATAAACTTAATTGGCTAAGTCCCTAAATAGACTCCGGATTAAGGAAGGCCGAAGCAAAGAAAACATGTTTAGGTGGGTGTTGAGAAAGCCCAAAATAGACTGTTTTGGTGGAACATCGGTCTAATCCATGGCCCCCCTAACAACCTGCAGTCCAGCCTGCTCTGCCACATGTTCATGGCAGGATCTTACGAAAACCATGAGCAAGGCAATCATTGTGGTCACGTATTGGGCAACAAAAATGTACAAGTAGTTAGTTTGATATCTACACGCGAAGAAGAAGAAGAAGAATAGACATTATGCAATTGATTAATAATAAAAACAACAAGTTACTAAAGTATGAAATAAATAAAAATAAAACATGCGGGGCAGTCTTTGAGGATTGCCGATATAAGTGATAACATTATTTTACACTTCTAATCTAAATGATCGACAATATAATAGTTGACACTTCATATTGCGATAAACGCTTTGTATGTGCATAATGTATACTAATAACGCACGGAGGTATATCTATGTACATATGTACACAGTATACATTAAGCTCATGAGAAGCGTGTGGTGACGATTACCGATTTCCATGAATTTTTTTCAGCCAAAAAGTGCTCAACGCACCTAAAGAAGTTTTCACTTCAAAGGAAACGCTACACTCTATTCACATTGCAGTATTTTATTTATATACTTATAAAGTTAAAAAAAAAAATTATTACAATTGTTTTAATATTGTATTGTTAATATACCATAACAGGGTTTAATTTTGGTACTGTATTACTTACTTAGTGGTCGAGGGAAGCCGCTGGATGCGGGCAGCGCAGGACCGGCTATAGTGGAGATCCTTGGGGGAGGCCTTTGTCCAGCAGTGGACGTCTTTTGGCTGATATAATGTTGATGATTACTTTCTATAAATCCTATCCTAAAAATATTTTCTTTTACCTTGCAATAATTTTATATTTTTTTACTCTCTCTAAAACCGGTGACGTGGCAACTGCCTGTGAGAGATAAAAATTTGCTTTATTCCTAACTTATAATGAACGGTCGTTAGTAATTTTATATGAATTTGCGAGTTTAAACAACTGTCTAAATTATAGCCAACGCTTTATTCGGATATATGAGCTATATTACTACGAAGTTACATGAAACTCCGGTCCATAGTTTTTGCATGGAAGAGTAACAAACATCCATACGCACTTTCGCATTTATAATATTAGTAGGATATATTACATACTTTGAATTTTTTGTGATTATCTCAATTTTGTTAATCTATCACAAGAATTGTTTAAACCGGCCATTTATTTTAATTTTATATTAAATATAATATTATATTCTAGTTAATTGTGTCGCAAATATAAAATATGAATCCTGTCTAGATCATTAAAAAATATTTTAATGAAATCCAGGTCTTTAATGAAATTGGCACTCCGGAATAAAATATTATATTTTCGACACAATTATAAGTCATGCAAAATTAAAAAGTCTACTCATTTAGCAAAAGTACATTTTTTTTATACTAGCCTATATCTGTGTCCCATTGCTGAGCAAAGAGGATTACCCTGTCTTTGGCAATTTCAGGCCAATCGCTACAAAACAAGTTCAGGTCATCACACCATCTCCGTTAGGGCCTACCACGTCGACTTCGACCATTTTGAGGAACCCAATTGGTTGTGATCTGCTCCCATCTGTCTAGGTGCATACGTGAAGCACTACCAGTCCCAAGATCAGATATTCGAGTTTTAGAGCGCAGTGTAGTGTTTCTGATTCTGTCCGTGCGTCACGCCTAAAACGCTGCACTCCATAGCTTGAACATATCTTCAAATTGGACTTCTGATTCTCAATGAGGGACCACGTTTGAGCCCCGTAGGTTAGGATCGGCAATGTCAACGAGTTTCCTCTTAAGTGACAGAGGGAGGTTGCCTTTCAATAGCTCTTTCATGGACCAGAAGCTCCTCCATGCATTGTCTATGTGCCATTCGAATTCTTCATCTCGTCGGTTTTTGAAGGAGTCTGTCTGACCTAAGTACATGTACTCGTTAACATAGTGTATAACGTGCTCATCCACCAGTATTCTACGAGTCGTGCTGTTGGTCACCTGAGTCTTTGTTCGGTTCATCTGAAGTCCAGAACTCAGATCCTGGAGCATATTCTCGAGTTCTGCTGCTAATAAAATATTAACTAAATTGCAATTTAAATATCTAGTCTTTTTTTAAAGACAACGCCCGTTTTAGGGAAGTTAATCCCTGTGTCGCGGGATACTTTACAAACATATAATAGACGGACACAGATTACATCCAAACTCAGAACAACTATTTATGGGTCACACAAATTGTTGTCCGGCGCAGGACTCGAACCCGCGACACGAAGCGGCGAGGCGACTGTCTTAGCCGCTGCGCCACACGTGCAGTCTATAGTATAGTAATGTATATAGTATATATGCGTGTTAGTACCAGTATATGCATATTCGGATGCATATAAATGTTATTATAATTATGTTCATGACAAGATGAAATAAAATTCGTAAATTAACTTTCCACTAACAAAATGGCATTATTATATAATTTTCCACGCGACAGCCATTTGGAACGCATATCCAGTATATCCGCATCAGAATTCATTATGTTTTTCACGTTTCGTAAATTTTAACACAACTTAATTGGATAGTAACCTACTTCCAAACATTGGATACAGCCCAAAAAACTTGCGAATAACGCAGATACTTGATTCTTGCTTGAGAAAATGTTTTACTTATAAACAAATATGGCTGCTACCTCAATCCACTAGCAGACAAGACGTGACCTAGAGTAAAATAAAAAAATCTAGGAAAAAATACAGTTACCGTCAAAAGCTACTGTATTTTTTCTGAGTGGCCAAAAAAAGTTTTTAGGCAGTGTTAGTTAGAATTATGAAATCTACCTACGACTTGAATATATTTCTTCCCCATCTTACCTAACAAGTTTTTATTAAGGTGAACCATTTGAATTCAAATAAATGCAGGTTGTCAAGTGCTTGAAACTAGACAAGCAACAAAACGTCAAATGTCAGGTGATACGTATTTTTCTACATGTGTTATTTTTTTTTCAGTACTTAGTGTGATAAAGTATTTATTATATTCGGTCTACAAGTGTATTTAGTCCCGTATTCATACATATTAGTGTGCCCCGCGGTTTTACCCGCGTAAACTTTATAAATTATCACAGCTCCTCCCCCGTAGGTGATAGCTTGATAATATGTAGTCTATATGTTGACCCGACCTCTAAGTAATATTCATGCAAAATTTAAAGTAAATCCATGCAGTACTTTTTGAGCTTAGCGCGGACATACATACAGACGAACAGACAAATATTTTTTGCTTCGATGTCGACGTAGATCACGCCCCAAGTATTCTTTAAAAAAATATTCAATGTACAGTTTTGACTTTCCTACGATTTTATTATATGTATAGATTACAAGCGATTTAATATCGACCAACATTAAAAATAACTATATATTTTTAAAACTACACAACTAGGTACGTACTTGAAATATTCTTTGTCAAAAAAATATTAAATGTCAAAACAAAATATATAATAATAAGTTTAAAAATAACCTCATTGTTCCAAAAAACAAAATAAATGAATTACTTCACAATGCAAATATGAGATTTTACTATATAAAATTTACTAATATACTGAAACTAATTAATATTGGAGGAGAAGTTACATCTAGTAAGATGTAAGTTCCCCTCTAATATGGTAAAGCTGTGAACGTCTCCTAGGATAACCGTAGACATAGTGCTAAAAATAGACATTAAATAATTATCAGTAAACTGAAACAATAACTGATTGTAAATCGTAAATTGAAGCAACTGTATTATGTTAAATATTTTCATACTAAGTTAAAGACTATGCTCTTTGATTGTAATTAAGTGATAAGATTCTCAATCTTAACACTTAATTACAATCAATTAGTATTAAGATGGAGATAAAAGCATGCTTGTTAACATAGATAAAAAAATATTTCACATAGCTTCAATGTACGACTTATAATCAGTTGTTGTTTTAAATTTGTGTCCTTAAAATGGTGTAGTGTTCTATTCGAAAAATCCCTACTGCGTTTTGTGACAGTTTTTGTCAATAGCTGGTGTCATGTAAGACACGGTAGAGAAGAAAAAACAAACAAACAAAAACTGTTATGTCAATATCAAATACTTTTGTCATTGTTGCGATCAAGTGTGAAATATAGTAATACTTAAACTTACAAATTATTTATATAGTTTTATTCGGATACATAAACTAAATTACGTAGTTACGTAGTTTTTGCGTGAAAGAGTAACAAACATTCTCACAAACTTCCATATTTATAAGTAGGACATTTAATAAGAATATAAAGAAAAAAAATTAACTAAAGCACTCCTTGGTAATTGAAAGTGAAAATCCGATAATTTTATCCTGCAAGTGTTATTCTAGGTTATTATTTCGACTCGAGTGATTAATGAGCTAATAACGTGTTTCAATATCAAGCTGCCAACTTTACGTCAAAACATAAAAACAAACCAAATAATAATAATAGACGGGCCTGTTGGCGTCGTTGGCAAATGCTTGCTTTTCATGCCAGAGGTCGTGGGTTCGATTCTCACCCAGGACAGATATTTGTGTGCATGAACATGTCTGTATTTCCTGAGTCTGGGTGTAATTATCTATATAAGTATGTATTAACAAAAGAAAAGTAGTATATGTAGTATATCAGTTATCTGGTTTCCATAGTACAAGCTCCGCTTAGTTTGGGATCAGATAGCCGTGTGTGAATAATAATGTCCCAGGATATTATAATCCTTCTAATAGGGGTGCCGCACATCTCATGTCTGTGAGCTAAATAAAAATCGTGTGAACAAAATGTCTAACGGTTCATGTCGGATGCAATTCCGACTGCGTCATTCCTTTTTCATAATCATCATATATCATCATATCATAATTTTAATTACGATGTTACAATTACTGCTAAGATTAAGCGAGGCACAATGAAGTTTTCATGCAACGCAGTTACTCCGCTGTTTCATTTACACCTTGTTCCTATACCTACACATGCTTATGTAGTGCAACGGGGTAAAGTTATAATTGGTTTATAGCTCCCGTGTTGTATAGTCACGAAGCAAAACATAAATATTCCTCTCATAAAAGATGTAATCAACACTTCCTATTCGTGCGATACGATTTAATTAAACCATCTATCTATTAAATCAATCTTATGACCTGATAGGACTACTAGCGACATCACTGGAAAGAGGTCTAGTATAGGACCGACGGCTTTACGTATTCTTCGAGACTGAGAATTTTCTTAACAGATCATTCCAAAATATCTTTTAGGCCTAACCCGGAATTTGACCCCAGGACCTCATTATCCGCGCAACCTCTAGACCAACGTAGCACTCACAACCTGCAATTACTAAAATATTTAAAATGTCGACTGCTGAATTTTACGTTATTTTTGTTTCAGCCGTCAAGTTTAATCACTGGTTGTAAAGTACCCAGTAGCTCCTTTTATTTACAGCCAAATTGGAAAAAGCTCAATATTCTATATTGCTGCCCAGTCTAGACGGAGTTAGTGCTTAATATAAAATTTGTAGCACTGTGGGTAGGTACGGTAAAGGTACAATTAAGAAAACTACCTTCCAATATACGAAACAATCAAATAAATTCAAATATGAAAAAACTAACTTCATGGAATATAAAAACAAATCCACGCTTTTTTTTGTTGCAATAATGTATTAAAGCTAACAAGTGCATATTAGGTAGTATAGTTGTTAAACTTAAACTATAAAAATACTGATAGAGCTAACAAATATTTTAAACGAAAGTGGTCCTTGTCCATTAAGTTTTAAGGTTCCTATTTGTTACGTCCTTTATGCACCGCTAACTTCAACATCCAAGATTAGGATATCATTAAAACAAAGTACCAGTCGAAAGGTAATAGTATGCCATTTACACTTCTTACGCATTTCCCCGCTGCTAGTATCGTAAGCATTATGTGTGGACAGGTTAATCTGTGTAATTGTAAAAAAGAAATATGGGACAATTAAGTATATTAAAACGATGCAGATAATGACGTTCTATATGATTATTTTCTTAATAAATTTGAACATTATTGTCTGTAATGGTCTAAAGATTGAAAAAGTTTCAGATTAACAATTTACTTATTTAATCAGGTTGCATATAGTAAATAACTCTTAATAGAAATCGTCCATTATTCAAAAATAATTTCGAAGAACAAGCTTTTTATGTTCTAAACGATAAATTGTCTCCGGTTCGGAGAGCTAAATAAACCAAGATACTGAGGAAAAAATATAACATGCAAGTTAACCAACTAGTCAACGTATCGCGCATCTACGCGTCTCCATTAACAAAACCAATTAATATTTCAATACAATCAAATCACGATGCGCCGTAGCAACAATAAAGAAAACTATTTTAGGTAAATATCTCAAATCAATTCGCCTTGTAAGTAACGTACGTAAGTGAATGGAGGGGGGAGGGGACTACCTCACTGTACCATCCCCACCTCGTGGAACCCCATGGTTATGGAGATATAATAATAATATAATATCTGGGGACAATGTCACACAGATCATCCTAGCCCCAAACTAAGCAAGGCTTGTACTATGGGTACCAGGCGACGATATACATACTTATATAGATAGATAAATACTTATATACATAGAAAACATCCATGACTCAGAAACAAATAATCGTGCTGATCACACAAATATTTGCACTTACCGGGATTCGAACCCAGGACCACCAGCTTCGTAGGCAGGAGCACTACCAACTAGGCTACGGTGACCGTCAACCATATCCATGGTTAATGTTTTTCAAGCGCTCGGCGGTCGCTACCGCGGCACGCACGCTACGCTACTTGGCGCGTCACCGGCAGAAAAAAATGTGTTTTATCACTTAGTTCAAACCGCCTTAACCCCCCCATATATACACACAACTCAAATTCAGGTGACTCGATATGAGATCCAACCCCTATCTTAGCCTCCAAGGAAAAACAAAGTCCCACGCGCGCGCTTGTATCTCTCAACGTAACAAGTGGAAACTACTACCAGAGTTATCGACAACCACCCGCACTTCACCCGGCTGATTACACTACACCCGCGTTCCAAGTCACTCAAAAGAATCGAAATATAACAAGCGTTCGATACTAAACAAAATCGTTACGACGATACCATGAGAAGCTCAGAAATTAAACTACTTTGATGATCACCCATCTGTAAACTGACTGACTAGCTTATCACGCCGATCTCTTACAGCCCAGCGAGTAAAGCTAAAAGCCTCATCATCATCACCGTTATATCGTCCACTGCTAGTCATAGGCCTCCCCCAAAGATTTCTTGTTGTTGCCATTTGGAAGAATTTGCCTTAGTCACCGCGCTTAGCATGCCAGTTAGTGATCGCAGAGCTTGGCATGTCAGTTGGATGATAGCTAGTACACACGGCTACTTATCAAGCTATAAATTTCCAGTATAAGCTGATCTCGTGTTGTATAGGATTTCCATACAGTGAGAGGTCAGCTTATACTGGAAATGTATAGCTTGATATGTAGCCGTGTGTACACAGGTCCCTTAGTCGCCTTTTACGACACCCACGGAAGGTATGGGGTGGTCGTGATATTCTTTCTTGGCCAAAAACCACACGGCTTTGGCGGAAACAGCACGTCTAAAAGCCTAATCACATTAGATTCATGTAACTCAATTCAACATTCGGTATCGCAACATAAATCAAAATATCACTTCGGCCCTTTTTTCACTATAAAATATAATAATATTCTGACACCACAACTTGTTTAAATTGAGCAAATTTTTCTCCAGCAATTAAGGCAGAGTCGGTGGTTAGTAAATTGCTGCAATTTATGCTCAATTTTGTCTTGAGTTTAGCAACTAACTGGATAACTGGAATTTAGTAAGTGGAGCTCATAAATTAAGTGTCAGTTACTTTTTTGTTTACTGTAACTTCGGACTTAAGTTTGCTAATTTTCGTTTTAGAAATGTCTTGTACATAAATGTATATAAGCGGACCTAATACTATGATAATTCTTACCGAGACATTCTTGGTGAGAAGCAGAGAAAAAAATATTTTGTAAATACATACTTATATAGATAAATTACACCCAGACTATGTCCTGGGCGCGAATCTAACCCACGACCTCCGGCGCGAAAAGCAAGCATTTGGCAACCACGCCAACAGGCCCTTCAATCAGACCACAGACAGACCCCTCCGATAAATATTGTTTATAAGCCATGAGGCGCTCATAGCCAGGTGCTCTCACCGATCTGTAAGTGATTGGCGAGATCAAGCAACTAGGCTCGCGGGCAGTCCATAGATGGATGACCGCCAAAGTGGATAAATTTCTGAGCGTCTCCGTGCCTCGGAGGGCACGTTAAGCTGTCGGTCCCGGTTGTATCCATTAGGCAACAGTCGTTAAGCCATGTCAGACGCCTACTGGGCGGCTTGAACAACTCTGATACTAGGGTAACCACTGCCCACACGATAAGTAAGTAAGTATAAGCCAAACAATAATTTATAAACAAAGGACTTCGGCAAATCCCGGCCTGTGATGGACAAAAGTTTATTGCTATTTAAAAAAGAATTTATAATATTTAAAATCCCTCCATGCCTTTTATTTCATGGGAATTTAATTATTGGGAAAAGGATTTAAATTCTTAAAAGAGGATTTAAATTTTATTCCGGCATTCATGTTTCTTAAACTGTATTATAGGGTCTGGCTGCTTCGGTCTTTTGAGCCGTTGGGGAAATATTTATTTTTCTAGTCATGCAGTTATTATTATATTGTCTTTGTCAGAGGCGTTATAATTTCACTGAATTGAAATATGTATTATTTGCATACATAATATTATCCTCAATAGTCATAATATAAATCAATAGTATGTATGGTATGTTGATTTATAAATCAATGAAGGAATCAATCAATCAAAAAAGTGTTGCCTATGAAGAATCATAGGCAACACTTTTTTATCTGTCATATTGGACTGATTGTATTTTTATTTACATTCGTTTTTGGGCTTGCTTGACTTGCATCGTGAATGTTTTCTAGTAGTGTAGTGGCTTGTGTAGTGGCTTGTGTATTTACGACGACCTTTGACTTTGTTTCTGGATTCTGCTTTCGACTTCCCGACTGACCCCGGCTTTCGTGGACTTTGGATCTACACATCATGATTTACCTCTGCTATTCGCACCTCGGACCACATATTTTGTCCTAAGCAACTATGGCCGCGGTTATTTTTTTGAATAGGTGTGAACTTACCACGGTTGTGATAAACATATCTGAACCTGTTTTACTTATTTATATATAGAAAGTAGTATAATTATTACAAAAATTCCTTCCATGTTCTAATACAATATTGAAATCTTGTTGACCTTATACGCCTTATATTACATAACTCCCATGTTTTACATAAAAAGCAAATATACAGGGCGATAGAATATTAGTACCCCTTCAAAATGCATATTGTTTTATTTATGTCCATTCATCATGTCATGATCTCCTTTATCAATTAATAGCCATTTCTTGTCACTGTTACTCTATTTGGACCTACTACGTTATGGCATTAGAGGCTAGATTTAAAATTATTATTTCCAATTCTCTTTGAAACTATGTAATAGGCTACATACTTATACTCATTAAACTTGTGTATAATTGTATGGTTACCTTAATTGAATAAATCTAAAACATTAAAGTCAGTTAATACGATTGCTAGCTGAATTAAAATGATGTTTTACGAGTAATATGATGCAAAGTTATTCTGTGTGTTGCAAATTTTGTAGGCTACAATATCCACAGTATACACATATCATTAAGCTGGCCGTAGTTTTCTTTGCAGAGATTAAATGTATTTTTTGCTACGTTTCTTACTGAGTAGACATCGGATTTCACCCATTTGCATAATAATATGCTGCATGATTTTAGGTTTTTTACGATGTTTCTGTACAAGTTGGGAATATTTCGTAATGGATATGAAAATTATTTGAAGGCTGAATGCGAGAAAAGGACACTAAATTTTACGTAAAAATATGTGTATTTTTGTTCTCAAGAATTAAAGAATTTTCTATGATAATAATCTTATTAATTTTTTTTATAGAAATGAAAGCACAAGGTGTAGTAGTGGGCAGGGAAGTAGGGACGCGATGTCCTAGTGGTTAGACCGATGAACTGAGCAGTCAGCGTCTGAAATTCAAACGCCAGGTCAGAACCACTGACTTTCAGAAATCATGGGCGTATCAGAAATGAATTATCTGGTACTTAACACGGTGAAAGAAAACCTCGCATCGTCAGTAAGCCCGCATATCTGAAAGTTCTCCACAATGTTCCTAATGCCAAGCCGTATTAGGCTAGCGTGGTGGACTATGGCTAATCCCCTCTCATTGTGAAAGGAGGTATTTGTCCTGCAGTGGGACAATAATTCGTACAATAATTCGCTCTATCCTATCGATTATTTTCACAACAAACAGACATCATCCCTGATACTTCTTACTTATGTAAGGAATCATCATCATCATCATCATATCAGCCGAAAGACGTCCACTGCTGGACAAAGGCCTCCTCCAAAGATCTCCACAGTTGCCGGTCTTGCGCTATTTGCATTCAGCAGTTTCCAGCAAGGAATATCAGGGAAATATATAGATATTTCCTACTTGTTTTAGATCTAAGACTGGAAACGAGACTGGTGGAAAGCTGTACTGTCAAGTCTTCCACATAGTCTGGTGGCAATTTCTTTACGTTGCTAGTATATATTTTTGACAACAGATTGTGTAAAAAAATGTAACTGTTAAACTCTAAATGTCAGTAAACGTGTTATTAAATGTTATCTCCGTGTATAACAAACATGCCTAGAATGAAGCACTGAACAACTGTGAAGACACCACGTCAGTTAAACTACTAAAACAACCCTTCCTGCTAAAGAAATAAAGACGTAAAAGTGTATCCAACGAAGTACCGTCGTTGGCAACACATGTTCTTTTTTCGATCATGTCCGACATCTACCGCTCACACGGCTCAAAGCAACCGTAATCCACATTCATAGTCTCCAATACGCAGTGAATGGACAGTATCGTTTTCATACAAATATTTGCCTTTTTGCATAACATAAAATAGTCATTGGTAAAAAAACATATTCTACTATGGACCTGTAACCTCACTCGGTTCATTATCGAATGGCGATGTTAAGCAACTAGTCTACTGATGGTGTTTTTTTATCATTATTTAATAAAATACCAAGTAATCTCAAGACTAGATCGTAATACATATAAAATACTATACAGTAATTTATATGTATTACAATCTAGTCTAAGACTAGACTTATAAACAATTTTATATTAACCTAAACTTCTACATAAACGTAATTAATTCTAAGAATCAGTTCCTCGACTTAGGGTCTGTTTCACAATGTCCAGATAAAGTCCCGAATAAGCTACTTGCAACTTATCTAAATAAAGACATTTCATAATCTATAAATAGTACTAACTGGCAAATAAACAGCAAAGTATACTATTGGCCAGATCAAGCTTCAGATAGCAAAGTTAACTGATAGATAGATAAGATATCTGACAGATGTCATTCGATGCTTATGTGGTGTTTATTGTAAGACTTGTGTTTTGTTGCAAATAATTTAATAAAATGGTAATATTTGATACTATTGAAGACGAAATTGATGAATTATTTGATCGTGTAACGGAACCGCGCATAAATCCGACACCGCTAAGAAAAACACCACCGAAACACCGCAACAAACAAAATGCATTTGTTGACATTAACATTTGACGTCTATTTATTTGACTTTCTTACGTTTAATTTCACGCAAAAAAAAATCAATTTATGTATACTTATATATTTTTTTTTAATTATAGTTAGAACATAAATTTGAAAATATTTTGCAAACCTGAAAATGTTAACCATAAAAAAATTGTAAAAAGATATTTTTAGGTGTGTTTATCATAAGAAATGTATTTATAGGTTGTCTGTTGCGTAAGACGGAACGACAAAATGCGACGTTGCCAAACCTACTAATTAGTAACTGCCGAATAGCTATCTGGCAAATAAATGTGAATGGCAAAAATCGTACCGCATACTTCTTTTGGTGTTCAGCAACATAATTTGTACCACTTATTAAGACAACTAAGGCATTGATTTTCATGTATGTATAATATTTTAAGAACTTGGGATTAATTAATAAAAACAAAAATAATATTTCAATTATTTTCAATAAATAAACGTAATAAAATGGTAAACTAAACGCAGTTACATTTTCAGACATTGCCATGTGTAAAATAAGATAAATATCGAAATTATAATTAATTATTTTTAAATGGGAACAACATTGCATATAAATCATATAATTATATACTTATTTATTATAAAAAAGTAGTTGCATTAAATCGTAATAATTAATGATTTAGAATAGGAACGATTTTCGTCTTCAATATATTTTTTGTTCATGGCAATTATTTATTGACAGGCAAAGACAATCTGTCAGGTATTTATTGCTGTTGTTTTGATACATGTCATCAATTTAGCAAATTATCTTGCAATTTTACGTTGAATTAACCTCCGTAATATAATATATATCTGTACAGTGGATTCACGAAAGGACTCTTTATCATTTAATTAAAATGACGAGTTTGCAATGTGCTAATTGCTACATTCGCTTGCCCCGACTAAGACATGCTTTACCCGATGAGAGTGAAGTTCTCAATAAACCCAATGTTGCTTTGTGCTATGTGGTAATTATTGTTTGTTACTTATATGAAGATGTTCTTAGTAAGTAATACTAAGTATGAATTAATAATAATACTAATAAAATAAATGTAGTTACAAAAAACAAAGAACCTGTTGTTTTATTTACCTCCACTCAAAACCTCATATAAAACCCCTCACAACCTCACACAAATGTACACTGGGGTATGAACTTTGTAATTAATGGAAATAAAGAACTTTTCATTATTTCAACAAATAATAGTTTTTTGCATATTCCTAACCTAACTTGCGACCTGGTTAGGGTTTTCGGGGCAGGTTCGGAATAAATCCATGTAAAGACTACAAAAAGAGCAACAACATATTTTACTTTATCACCATCAATGTTTATGTAAATATAATATGTAATAATCTTCATTAGTACACTAGTTAACACTAGCATTTCATTACCACATCAGTAGACACACTTTGATATTTACAGTATCTTGTTACTTAGGCAGTAAGAGTGATTTTCGAACTGCAATGTATCCACGGTCATGGGGTTGACCCACAGATTACCAAAAGTAACCTTAAAATAAAACTGGCTATAACTCTTATATCGCAAGTTCTAAAAATCTAAGAAATTAAAGATACCTTTTCTATCACATTAACTACCAATTAAAGCATAAAATATCCCGAAACACGAAATTTTACTAGCGGTACAAAAATCCCATACAGACCTGCCGTTTACCTTTACCGGGAAGGTGATGGTGAAACGCAATGTGTTTTATCCAGAAAATATATCTGTTTATTTATTTGTTAGTTAGCTATCCGACACTTTATCTGGACATTGTGAAACAGACCCTTAGACATATTTGTTAAGGGGAAGACACTTTGTTCATGTTTTCGTAATAATTATATTATTTCTAACACTAAATTAACTAATCACGACACCAGTTCATGTCCAAATGTATGTGCAAACACTGGTGCTTGCCCTATTAAACTGCACACCAACACGACGCGGCGACGGGGAGAAATAATAATATCCTGGGACATTATTGACACACGGCCATCTGATCCCATACTAAGCAGAGCTTGTACCTACTATGGAAACCAGATAACTGATAATTCTTTTGTTAATACATGGTAGCTTTAATAGTACATGCTAGCTTTAATAATACTTTCCAAAGCGCGGGCTTTAAACTTCACGAACTTCTAAACTCCAAGTTACTATTAGGCGTTTTCTTACCAGAAAAATTGCTATCTTTGTTGACATGTCTTCCGTTGAATACGGTACCATTAAACCAATGATCATATACGCTAGATCAGATAAGGGCAAAATTGAATATTGGATTTTGCGCTTCAGGCATCTGTGGAAGCAGAAGTTGAACCAGCTGCTTAATTTTGCGAACCACGGCAAGGCAAAACCACGTAGCTAAACTTTGTTTCACCAAAGCTGAACCGTCTCATAGTTGAGTAATACTGAATAGATATTTTAACGAGAATATCATTGGCGTAGAGGCGACGTCCAAGTTCGGTTACTTAATTCCTAAATGATAGTCCCAAGTTGTATACTATGATATATTAAGCGGACAAACTTGGGAAAGGAAACGCAAGTAATAAGCGGTAGAGATTTTTTTGAAGTCTTTACGCAAGCTTGACTTTTTAGGGTTCCATAACCAAAGGGCAAAGACTTCGCTGTCTGTCTGTCCGACTGTCACTAGGCTGTATCTCATGAACCGTGATAGTTAGGCAGTTGAAATTTTGACAGATGATGTATTTCCGTTGCTGCTATAACAACAAATAACAATACATGCCGCTTAAAACAAAATAAAATAAATCTTTAAGGGGGCTCCCATACAACAAACATGAATTTTTGCTCGTTTTTATAGATAATGGTACGGAATCCTTCGTGCGCGAGTCCGACTTGTACTTGGCTGGTTTTTTTTTCTTGACTTGGCTTTTCTTAATATATCGATAGCGGTAGCGATTACAGCATTGTACACAGAGAGGTACTCCTGCTGTCATTCTCTGGTAAGTATTCCCTAAAGACGACTTCTACGCCCCCCACGGATATCTAGTGGGGTGGTGAATATTTCGTCATAGTCGTAGAATACTGACGGATCTGACAAATATCAAAGTTAACAGGGCAGCCATTTCAAATAATAAGGTTAGTTTTGTTGACATAACTTTGTAAATTCAAAACCCATTATTATGAAAATTGGCATACGAGTATAAAATAAGGTTCTTTTTTAAGTATAATAAAAAAACAACCTAATATTATAAAGGTTTCCAGAAAAATCACATGCTTCATTTTTCTTCGGGCTCAACACAGTCGTATAGTATAATCCGACATTGTTCTTCGAAAAGATACCGTGCAAAGAATGACGGATGTTACTTTCCTGTAATGTTCTACCGACTTACTGATTAATATTTTGGCGGATGTGTTATGTGACATATTTTATTTTGACCAGGATAAGTAGGAAGGCAGGTGGTATGTAAGTAAATACGTAGGTAGCATATTTTAAATAAAACACAGACTATTTAGTCAGATCATTGGAGTCTTTTTTTATACGAAGTGTGAACATATAGTTTGAATTAAGCATTGATCAATAGCATTTTAGTATAATATAGACTTACTGAATCAGGTGATATAGTTATTTAGTATATTGCCAATCAAAATCTTAAACATTAATCATAAAAAGCAAAGCTTATTACGATAATTCGTATATGGTATAAGTATTTAGGGTAGTAAACATATTAAATAAATTCACAACTTCCGAGATCCATTAATAATAATTAGGGATCTTTTAATATTAATAAGTAAACAAAAAGTATAACTAAGAGGCGTTGAACCTATTTGGTAAATTATCAATCAAGATCTTAAACATTAACCATTTTATAATCAAAGCTTATCACGATAATTCTTATGGATGTAAGGTAATAAAAGTATTCATAAAATCACAACTTCTGAGATCAAATAGTAAGAATTGAGCATAATTATGTGATATGTAAGTAAACAAAAAATATAGAACTGTTCTGTTACTTTAAATTATTCAGACAGACACATTGTTATCATCAGAAACATGTCTTCCGAGTTAAATTACAGAAACGGTTATGATATTTTGTGGGTATTATTGAGGATTCGCAAAGACTAATAAGATCTTTATATTTATCATTACTAATTGGAATTGGACCCATATACGCTTTTAATAAGGTTCGCGACTAGTCCCTCCCTTTTACCCACCACTGCAACTCCTGTAAGCCAGGATCAACAGTGGCACACAATGAAAAGACACTGAGCAGTGAGGCTCAGGCATGTCCCAGGAATCGCTTTAACTATCTTAGATCCCGCAACTAATTTAATCAGAAAGGAAAAAGGAGGAGTTAGAATTGAATAGTTCCACTTCCAGAGCAAAGCGGGCGACAAAATGATATAAAGAGGCTATAGCCTCACAAAACGAGAGAATTGCAACTAGAGAAGCCAGCTGCAAAAGCGCGGTTGACCAATTTAAGGGTCCTAAGTGAGCTGTTATATTTGATTCCAATAGTAGGTATGGCAAAAGCCCTTAAACGCACGGAAGTTGTTCCTTGTTGCTACAAGATCCGTATAATAAACTACTCCAGATATTGGTAGCAAACTGTTTAACATAATATCACGCTGATTTTGCCAGAGATCACACTCCCAAAGAATGTGGTGAGCAGTTTGTCCATATTCGTTACTGAAAGTTGAGCACAGACAGATTGGTGAAGATACTAACTTGAAACTAACCAATTTACTTTTAAAATTGCCTTGTCCGGTAAGAAGTTTTGCAACACAATGGTCTATGATTAGCCAAGTTTTATTTGACCGTTCGCGTACGTCCGGAAAGAACTGGTGCAGATGGCGACCCTTGGTTGAGCTATTCCATCTACACTGCCATTAATTTTGTAGTTCGTCATTTAATTCAGTTATTGGCATAAATAGCCTGTTTATTTTCATACGGTCACGTAATGATAAGAAATCATTTTCTAAATTTTCGCGCGTAGAATAATACATTGCTGCTCGTCTTTGAACTTCAAGATCAACCGGAAGTACAACCGCTAGTACAGGCTGGGCCTCTGGGCCTTCTATATGCTTTACACAAAAGTATCAATGCCAACCAATACCATAGTTTTTGCTGGATAGAAATAAATGTCTTTCATATTTTCTATTACGTCACGTGCTCCTGGGGGTAATGGCGAAATGCGCTCTGAAAAGATACACAGACATCAATATAATTATGTGAAACGTACTTATGTAAAAAATATGAATAACGCAGGTCATCTTCTACTAAAAACTGTTAGACTATTCTTAATACATTTTCTATGAAAATACAAAAAAATACTTAATTTTATTTATACAGGTGCATTATTACATAGATCAGACTATTTTTGTATAAAATTACATAATAAATAAATAGAAATAATCATGGTTTTACAATAGAAAAAAGGTGGAACTGAAATAAGATCCAAGAACAAAGTGGGATGGTCTGATACGACAGTTACATAAAATAACATGTACGCAGAATATCGTCGGTTGTGATTTAGCGTCACTATCATGTCCATAGAAAAATGTTATGTAGTTATATACGCCTTGAAAATTTTAATTGTCAAATATAACACAAATTCAATCAACTAATTGTTGTTCTATCACTAAGCAAATACAATTTTAATGAAAATGTAATTTGAAATTGATTTATAATTTTTAGTAGAATACTGACGGATAGCCAGAACCGGCTCTTTAAACTATACTTTGTAAAATTTGTGGAAATACAGATAAAGGAGGCAAAAATAGATAAAGTAGCGTAATTGTTTACGAAAATCTAATCCGTTACAACGCGACAGCGAGCTCGACGAACAACGGCGATAGCGCGGTTACGCCCGAAGCGGAAGAGGGTGGCGGGGGATGCCCGCGCGGCGTAGAAAGACGAGTATACGCAAACGTCATTTTACTATGAGCGCTCTTCAAACACGTCAGTTTACTGGTTGATTAATTTGAAATTTAAAATACATATAATTTTTTCATTAATGCAGATAAAATATTTCGACATCGTACGATCTAAATATGCCAAAAAGTGAATTTTGGATTTTTTTCAAATCCGTCATTTTACTACGGTTATGACGATTTGTCACCGTTACCACACAGATTAGATAATAATGCTGTTGCATATCAGTTTATAGCTTAGCTACTAAAGTGTGGTATATCAATTTATAGTTCAGCAACTAAATACCACACATTTAGTTGTTGAACTATAAATAATATATAATAGACTTTGGTTGTTAAGCTGTAGCCTAGCTACTAAAGTATGGCATATCAATGTATAGCTTAACTATTCATTAATGATATATCAATTTCTAACGTAACTACTGAAGTATGAAATATCAACTGGTATTCCATATTTCCGAATCTTAACTATTAATACGATTGTTAGCTTAAGAGCCGTTTCTATAATATACATTTATAGCTTAGCTACTAAAGTATGGCAAGTCAATTTATAGATGGATAGAATACTCTTTATTGTACACACTCAAACGAAAAGTAAATATTACATTGGATATAAAGAACATAATGTACAAAGGGCGGTCTTCTTCGAGACAACCTTTGGATGGATAAGAACTTTGAGTAAACTTTGAATAGAAAAAAAATATTTGAATAGCTTATCTACTAAAGTGTGGCATGACAATTTATAGCTTAGCTACTGATGTATGGAATATCAATTTATAGCTTAACTACCGATGAATGAATTATTCATTTATAACATGGCTAGTGAAGTAAGAATATTGAATTTATAGCATAGCTACTGAACTATAGAATATAATTTGTTTTCGTAGAAACAACACGTTATATTCGATTGTTTTCACATCGTATTTGCTTAAATGTACACACTAGATTTTCCTGCAATACATACATACACATAGGTACGATTATATACGTATACCTGCGCTACCACGTAAACAAAACTCGGTTATTGAATGTGTAAGCCAGTAGCGTAGAGTCTATAGAACATGATGTCTATCGGCTTTCCTGTCATGAAACATATATACGACATTTTGTATGAGCTTTTAGCGGTAAATATAAAATATTTTCCGCAGCTCAAATTTTGGCTTTAACGGTTAGTCTTAATTAAGACTAACCATCAGTGCGGGACATATATACAGAAGGCACAAAAGCGTTGCAAACACAGAAGTACTCTATATTTCGTCACTCTCGTGATCCAATAACGGGCTTCAAAACCGAATCAACTCAATAGAAGAGAGGTGTGGTCTAACATCGCTAAAGGACGATGCTGATGTTATACCCATTCCTCAGACAACACATAAAGCTGACCACGAACTGGAAGACACTGAGTGGGTAAGCTGCCCACACAGCGTCTTTTGACACGTGATCACCACTCAAGAACCTTTCTACCCCACCGGGCAACGGTTCTACGAGCTATGTGTCCCGTCCACTACTAATTCAGCTTGGACATTCTTCGGGCTACATCTATTAATTTGGTTCGCGCACCGATTTCCACATTTCTGATTCAAATTTGTAGGAATACTTCGAGCATAGCCCTCTCTATTGCTCTTTGGGTGACCAAGAGCCTTTTTATCTTATTCATACATTATATATGAAGTATATTAAATATGATAATTGGGACTATAAAATATCCTACTAATAATATAAATGCGAAAGTTTGTGTGTATGGATGTTTTTTACTCTTTCGCACAAAAACTACCGAACCGATTTTGAATTAATACTTTGTAGTAAATACCGAATAACACATAGCCCTTAATTTATAATGTTTGAAGTGGGAAAAACCACGGCGCATAGCTAGTATAATGAATAAGTTGCTAAGCAACCATATCAGATAATTGCCTTATTGGAACATAACTACTAAAGATAAATCGCCAAAAGCCCCATATATTCCATCTACATATATTCCGAGACTCCATATTCAATCGTGATATGTCTTTAATGTAATTGCTTTCTCTGTATTGGTTTAGTTCTATTTATTATTTTCGTCGATAATAATTTATTACTGCAATACCTGTTTATCGTTAATAACCATTTAACAATACATTTCGTTCATCGCTCTTTTAATTTTGTTGGTAGTTTGTGGATTTTGTATATGTTTGCTTGCTATAACTTTGTGAAAGGCCGGCAACGCAATTTCAGCCCCTCTAATAAAGTAATCACTTATCATTAGATGACACCCTAGCCCATGTGCCTTGCTATTTATTGTGTAAAAAAACCAAAATTAAACTACAAACTACCCGAACCAGAAGGTATCTCCCCTCTCCTTTGGGAATAATAAATATTCTGGACATATCACACAGAACCATCTAGCCCAAACTAAGCAAAATAAAAAAACCTACCCTGTCAAATTTCTTTTATGGATTTTCAACTTTATCACGTAAGCATAAGGTGCACTTTCAATTGGAGAAATTTGACAGATTGGAGTAGCTTGATGTGCTGGGGTCTGTTAAATATATACATACAACACACTTAGACCAAAAGAAATCGGCATGTGTATGAACACAAATCTTTTGCGTGGATGGAACCCGCAACTTTTGAATCAGAAGACAGATTCTCTGCCACCTAAGTCACGGTGGTCAAACGGTATTAACATCTCAACTCAGGTAGGTGACTGATGAAGAGAAAGAGTCACTTGTTAGGGATATTTTGTGCAAATGTCGCTTAACGTTTATACGTGAATCCACCCATCCAATTGATAAGAATAATATGTTGGGACATTATTCACACAAGGTCATCTGATCCCAAACTAAGCAGAGCTTCACTATGGAAACCGGATAACTGATATACTACATGTACTATTTTTCGTTTGTAAACGCATACTTACTACTCTGTCAAGAAAGTACCGGGAAAAGATCAATAATATACAAAATATTTGTTATTCATCCAAATTTATTTTATCACTTTCAAAGTATGCTCCTTCAGAAACGATACACTTACGCCAACGAATAATCCATTCATCAAAACATTTTTAAACGCTGCTTTCGGAATTGAGTTCAGTTCTCGCGGCGAATTCTCCTTTATGTCTTCTACCGATTGAAAACGGGAACCACAAAGTGGTAATTTGAGTTTAGGAAAAAGAAAGAAGTCAGCTGGAGCCATATCTGGTGAATATGGTGGTTGCTGGATGGTTTTTGTTGTGTGTTTGGTCAAAAATTCGTTCACAATGATGGCCTTGTGCGAAGGCGCATTATGGTGGCGCAAAATCCGAGATTTTTTTTTCCTCAAATCTGGCTTTTTTGTCAAATTTACTCTCTTAAACGCCGCATAACACTCAAATAATATTATTTATTTACCGTTCAACCTTCCGGTAAGAATTCCGAGTGCACAACACCGCGATAGTCAAAGAAAACAGTCAACATGACTTTGACTTTTGATCGACTTTGGCGTGGTTTTTTCGGTTTCGGTTCAGTTGGAAGGCGCCACTCCGAAGCTTGTTGACTAGTTTGCATGTCAAACTCGTAAACCCACGTCTCGTCACCAGTAACAATGCGTTTCAGGAATGTTGGGTCGGAATCGACTCGTTCTACCATATCCTCAGCGACTTTCATGCGATTGAGTTTTTGGAGAAAATTCAGATCTTTTGGGACTAGCCGAGCAGCCACATGTTTCATACCCAAATGATTAGTTAAAATGGTACGCATCGACTCGTGAGATACAGAAAGTTCGGCGGCTATCTCTCTCAGAGTTGAGTGAGAATTTTCAGTCGCTATTTCCTTCACTTTTGCGATGTTAACTTCAGTTGCAGACGTTGATGGCCTACCAGAGCGAGGCAAATCTTTCATCTCATCTCGACCGCTTTTGAACGCTTTGAACCACTCAGAAGCACGAGTTTTTGATAAAGTCGATTCACCGTAAGCCTTCTGTAACATTTTCAGTGACTCCGAACACGAAATTCCATTAGCGATGCAAAATTTAAGACAAACTCTTTGTTCGATATTTTAGTCCATTATGAAATTCGCAAAACACACTATATATGATATTACTAAAACCAGCACTGTATTTAATATAAATAACAGATGCAACTCAAACTCCGCGCCAAAATGGAAAACAGTTCTGCCAATCTAACAACAACAAAAAAGAACTAAAAATTGAATTTGGAACCATAAACAAATCATCCATTCCCGATACTTTTTTGACTGAATGTATATAGAGAATTACACCCAGACTATGGACATGCAGACACGTTCATACGCTAAATATCTGTCCTGGGTGTGAATTGAACCCACGACCTGCCGCGTGAAAGGCAAGTATCTGCCAATCACCCCAACGGGTCCATCAATCCCTATATACCCTATCTTATTGATTAGAATGCAAACTAAGTGCCATGAAAGGTGAAGCTGGTTTCGAGCTGTTTGTAAAACGATTAGCTTTATTTATCTTGGGCTGTATACAGATACAGCCGACCGACGGGCCGTTTCTATCGGTATTCTGTAATACCGACGTAAACGGCCCGCCGTAAAGGAAGTCATACTAGATAGATTAAAAAAAAATACATCCTCTCAATCAATATGCCAACAATACCCGAAAGCTTTTTCTTTATTAATTATTTCTTACAATCCGTGTACCGAAATATCTATATGTACCTATAATATGTACCTAGAAATAATTATAAATTAATTATATATTACTACGAACATGTTCTGACAAGCGCTTTTTTAAAGTCTACGTGAATAAAAACCTTTTTTATTTTATTTTACTCCTGGTCCATTCAACGGTTGCCTGGAAGAGATCGCACCTAGCGATAAGCCGCCATTTGTACAACCTTGATAACATGCTCTTTAGATAAAGATAAAGATGTATTTATTTGCGTAAAACATGTGTGGTTTACAGGAAATACATCCTAAAACAGTTGTACAGATTAAATTGTGTCAACATGTCTTGCCATAATTGACTTGCAAATTGAATGTGCAATTGAATTATTATAGAATTAATTAAATTAGGTATATAATCAAAAGTCCATTATAGAAATGTCAAAGTGAAAAAATGTTGGATTGCAATGTTCACTCAATAATGATTATTTATGGTGAATAAATAGTAAATGAAAAGATATGAATTTACGATTTGTCATTTAAGTAATAGCACTTTTTTATTAACATTTCTTTAACTTTAATCCTGAACAAATTAAGATTTAAAGATTTATATTGTTGAGGAAGCTTATTATAAATTTTAGGTGCCATACAGATCACACTATTAGCCATATGAGTAGTTTTGGCGCTGTGCATACGTAGTCGTTCATTGTCTTGTCTATTACGTTGAACAGAATCCGATAGTTTTGGAAATAATTTCAAATTACTTTTCACAAAGAGACATACTTCTAAAATATACAATGATGGTAGAGTTAGAATACCATAATTGCGAATGCCATCTTTCTTTGTATGTAATATTTTTTTGTGTACAATAAAGAGTTACTTACATACTTACTTACTATTTGCACCGGCTTTATAATATCGGCTTATTTACGAAATATATCACTCTACGCCATTCGGATAAACCAATTTCTATTTGGTTCGCTGCAAAATTGGCGGTCGGTTTTTGAAGTTTCATCATATCAAGTTGTGCAAATTAAAAACATTGACAAAACTGGAAGTCGAAAATAGAGGATACTGCATATCTACAGTGAAAGTATTTTTATTAAAGTCATCGAAGACCATCCGAATATAAGTACTCTTAATCAAAACCTGTCAATGAATGACTTATGGCAGCAGAACTCGCACTTCCCGTACGAAAACAGAAATGCCAAACAAACGCTGCGTCATCTCATACGCACAGTGACTGGCAACTCAGAAACTGTAGGGAACTGCGAACTTTTATAAAAAAACATGACAGACGAAAAGTATCTGCGAGCTGTCTACGTAATAGATGGTAGAGGCTTGGTGCATTATTGCGAAAACGGTTATCCTATGACAGCACTGTGAATTGAATGGTTCATGTTTTTCTATGATACAATAACTGTCGGAAACTATAGTTTACTACGTGAGCTAAATAGCAGAATGCCTTGCCAATGACCGCGTTAAAAATTGTTTCATGTATACCAGAAGGCATTTGTGAATTGCTAGTATGTTTTATTTAAATACTATGAATGGTATATGGTTGATATGAATTAAAACAACCAGTTTAATTCATATCCGTTAAATAATTTCAACCAGTATTAATTTCACATCAAATTTACTCGGCCGTATCTGTAAATGTATTTTTTTACTAGAAAAATATGTTGAGATAACTATTTAGCTGTACAATCAAATTCTGATTGTACAGCTAAATAGTTATCTCAACATATTATAATCTTAATAGCAATTTAAGTTAATACATATATTTTCTTATATAATAATATCCAGGGACATCATTCATACACGGCCATCTGATCCCAAATTGAGCAGAGTTTGTACAATGGAAACCAGAACACTGATATACTACATATACTATTTTAATAATTCCTTATAAACTAAAAAGAAAATCAGACGAACTACAAGTAACCTAATTCCTCGAAACAAAACCTGCATCCCAAACTTTCCAAAATACATCCACAAATACAATATACACGGCCCTAATATAAAATAAATTAATACAAATTTACCAACAGCAGTAGCTACCTTATACCGTTTTAATGAAGTCAAGAAAATAATTTACTTAATATCTTTATAATAAGTAAATCATTATTCGCTCCTCGACAGACCTTGTTAGGAATGAAAAATATGGCGTGCTTATAATCATATTACGTCCATAATTTCACCGCGGCTCTCAACCAAGTTTAATTAGGCCTTAAAGTAAGTTTACTAACCGTAAAATTTTAACCTTACCGAGTTTGCAAATATCAATTCAAATTATATTGAGAGGGACGAACAAATAAAAACTTTCGGTTTTATTTTCTTAGTCGTTCACAAAATTTTGTTCATAATCTTTAATTTGAATAAGTAATCTTTTCTTACATATTTTGTGAAGTTCTCATTTTCAATCGTGGGATCCGTACTGCCAGTATCAACTTAAGGTACTTTTACTTTGGCGTATCCTTATAGCTTCAGAGTTTTTTAAGCCGCTCAGTAGGCATCTAGTAGCTAGTTGAGTAACTGCTTCGTTGGTCTAGCGGTAGCATGTTCACTCGCAGATAACGAGGACCTGGGTTCAAATCCCGGGTTGGGCCAAAAAGTGATTTTGGGACTTTTCTATAAAAAGAAAAATTTCTCAGCATCAGCCCGAAGGCTGGAAGTTGGCGGTATTACACCCCCGTGCCTCGGAGAGCACGTAAAGCCGTCGGTCCTGTACCTGAACTCTTTCCGGTCGTGTCACTAGGCGTCCCATCGGATCATGAGAGTGATGGAATAGAAAGTGCCCCTGTGTTTGCGCACACACTTGTGAACTATAATATGTCCTGCGCAATTGGCTAGTCTCCATTAAGACTGGCCGCCGTGGCCGAAATTCGGTCGGGAGGACATCATAGCTTCAAATTTTTTTAAGCCGCTCAGTAGGCATCTATTAGCTAGTTGCACTCACCGGTCCGTAAGTAATCGGTGACTACGCACTCGGTTAGTCCATTGATGGGTGACAGTCAAGTGGATTAATTTCTGAGCATCCCCATGCTTCGGAGAGCACGTTAATCGATCCCGGTTATTGTCGGCAGACAACAGTCGTTAAGCCATTTCAGAGGCCTCTGGGCTGCTTGAACTACTCTGACACCAGGTTCAAATTAGTATCTTCACCAATCTGTCTGTGATCAACTTCCAGTAACGATTATGAACGAACTGCTCTCCACATCCAGTGGGAGTGTGACCTCTGGCAAAATCAGCGTGATATTATGTTAAACAGCTTGCAACCAATATCTGGAGTAGTTTATTATACGGATCTTGTAGCAACAAGGAACAACTTCCGTCCGCTTAAGCGCTTTTGCCATACCTACTATTGGAATCAAATATAACAGCACACTTAGGACCCTTAAATTGATCCTCGGTGCTTTTGCAGCTGGCTTCTCTAGTTGCAATTCTCTCGTTTTATAAGGTTATAGCCTCTTTACATCATTCTGTCTCCCGCTTTGCTCTGGAGGGAAGTGGAACTGTTCATTTTCTAATTCCTCCTTTTTTCTTTCTGATTAAATTCGTTGCGGGATCCAAGACAGTTAAAGCGATTCCCCGGGACATGCCTGAGTCTCATCGCTCAGTGTCATTTCATTGTGTGCCACTGTTGATCCTGGCTTACAGGAGTTGCAGTGGTGGGTAAGAAGGAGGGACTATTCTCGATAGAAAAAAATGACACCAGGGTAACCACTGCTCATACGATAAAGAAGAAAGGCAGCTTAACGTGCCCTCCAAAGCTCTGAGACGTTTTTGTTTATGCTGGATGGGTTTGCTCTTGACCACGACCACACAAGCATGATGCAGTCGAAAGTGGACCGCGCGTACGCGCCTTGAATAAACCCATGTTATATGAGTCAGGAAACATATCATTCGGGAGGGTGTACCACAGTTTAGCCGTGCGTATAATCGAAGAGGAAGCAAAGGGCTTCGTACGACATGCTTGGATGTCAACAACAAAACGGTGGAGGCGTCGGGAAGACCTGGTAGTCCAATGAAAAAGGGGGAAGGTGGGATAAAGTTATGGAGGTCTTGAGCGCATTGTCCATGAAACAGCCAATAGAAAACCGATAAGCTTGCAACCTGAAGCCTTTGATCCAAGTTTTGCAACCTTTTACTTAAAAATATCAAAATTAAACATATTCTTTTGCCGATTTAAACTACTTAGGTGGTCACGTCTATGGTGACGGCGGCGAATATCAGATTATCACCACCCTATCTCATCCCGTTTCTTTGTAATTAGTACTTATTTAAAAACTTAATATTTGTATTTTTACCTATTGTCTGTATAAATTATTTATTTATTTTTATTTTTATCTCATCCCGTGGGGGTCGTAGAAGTGTACCCGATAAAATATCTACCAGAGGACGGACAGAAGCTTCTTTCTGAGTATTATGACCAATTGACCATCATACTGTGATCGCCTACCCGTCTGCCAAGCGAGGCGATTATGGCATACCCTTTTGTCCAGCAATGGACTTCTCACAGCTGTTATGATTACAGTGATGATAATTTGCAACTATATATTTACAATACTTATATGATCGTCCTCTCCTGTAAGTATTGTTGTCTCAAGCACGTCCTAAATGAACCAGTCGACGAGACCACGTCCTACTTAGAAGAAATCAAGGTTATTGGAATGTTTTGCTAGATCCAATCCAAAGGAACCGTGTGATTTCGCCTTTATATCGCTGGCACTCAAGCGTTATAAGCCCGGAATGACCTTTCGCGGGACTACTCTGCGAAGTTTCGCGCTGGCTCCGTTGTTAACCGCAGTACGGATAAAACTGGGAAATAATTAATTTCTCCAAGTTTATTTCGAAGCTTAGATTTCAAATATACATTAGTTCGTGAATACATGTATTCAAAGCTCTAAACATAAGTAATTATGTAAATAGAACAAAGTTCTGCGTATACTGAGTACTGGGAAAATTACAAAAAGTATTCCAAATTTACGAACCATTTAATTATGCGCAGTTATTAGGGAGAGGTCCCTTGATGACGAGACCAAACCTTTGTCTGCACTAAGTTGTATGATTTTTTTTTAGAAAATAATTAAAGCGAAACCACTCAGTCCTTTGGCGTAATATACGCAAGACTAGGTTTCCGCCCACGTAACGTTTTACTCATGTTTGATGTTATCAATGCGACTCTATGTTTTTATGTTGTATAGAGAATTTCTCCGTTATTTATGTTGATAATTATTATTTGATAATTATTCTAGAGGCGATTATTTAAATTATACATGTGAAGGCCTTCGAGCATTTAGACAAAAGGCGGTTGTATATTTTTAAAACAATATATTTTATTAAACAGGGTAACCCTGGTTGAGTTTTTAAAGCCGCTCAGTAGCCTTTGATGTGGCTTAACGATTGTTGTCTAAGACAACACGGGACCGACTAATTAACGTGAACTCTGCATGCAGATACTCAAAAATTGAACCAGTTTGATATACATCTATGAACTGATCGCGAGCCTAGTCTTAGTGCTTAACTTTACCGATCGCTTACTGAAAAGTGAGAGCGGCATGCTATTAGGATCTTTTGGTAAAAACTTATCAATCAAGATCATCAAGATACTCTTTGGCTAAAATTGCTGAAAAGAGATTACATTTAATGATAAGTCCGCCAATTCTTTAATTTGTATGGTACAATTTAAATTACTGCCGGAAAATTATAATAATATCTTGGGACATTATTCACACACGGCCATCTGATACCAAACCATGCTCAGGACAAACGGACATGGTCAAGCACACAAATATTTGTCCTAGGTGGGAATCGAACCCGCGACCTGTGGCGTGAAAAGCAAGCATTTACCAGCCATTCCAACAGGCCCGTCAAATGAGTTCTTATGCCTCAGTTAGTGACTTTTAGTCACTTTATATTTGTCCGGGTACAGTTTCAGACCCTACCTATGCTTATCGTGAAACTATGTAAGTCTTAACAAAAATTATTGCCAAAAACTCCAAACTATGCAAGTTAACACAAAAAAAATTGCGCATACGAAGTATATTTAGCTTACGTAAGTCTCACGGCATATTTTGCCTTAGGGGCAGCTCAACAATGTGTTTTCTGATTGTTATATTAATAAATAATAAAACAGCTCACCTTAACTGTCCGTAATAGAATATAAGACAATCATCATCATCATCAAGTCAGGCGAATGACGTCGACTATTGGGCAAAGACCTCCCCACAAGATTTCGGAAATGGAATTGTGTCCATCATTTGGAGTTGTATAGCAAGCATTATTTATGTTACACCTTATATATACAGGGTGGCCAAGGAGTAGACGTTCAAGCGCAAAATTTAGGTACTTTATGATGAGGAGTAATCACCCCCATGTATTGTATATGTATATTTAAGTTAAAATATTTAAGTTACGATTTTGCTTAGTTTTCGAGAATTTTGACCGATCCTGAGCTCAAACCCTAATTTTGAACTTTCGAAGTTCAAGTTTAAGTCAGTTCTGCAATGATTAGAGAAACCATACTTTTTAGGGTATTATACTAAACTATGCTAATTAGATATCACAAAAAAACTGAACCAGAAATGTTCAACAGAACGAGAACAAAATTGAAAACTGATGTGTGATAGGTGAAATTTACAAAAAAAAATCATTAAATAAATTATATCTCGAAAACTACTCTAAACGTAGAACATTCATGGGGGTGATTCGGATACTCCTCATCAGAAAGTATCTAAATTTTGCATTTGAACGTCAATTCCTCGGCTAGCCTGTATATATTCGATAGGGAATGCTTTCAAAATGTCCCCATAATCAAAATCAAAAAGCCTTTATTCCGTAAAAAAATTACGTTTATGTGGAATCGTCATATTTTTTTACCCTACCGTACAGTGCATGACGTGGCAGCTACTGAGAAACACGGCCAGAAAACTCAGTAGGAATCCTTTTTAAAAATAAAATATACTTAAGATTAATTACAATCATGTGTGTTGACTCAGAACAACACAATCCCAAGCACTTTTATCACTTAAATAATCTGATATTTTGTAATATGCCCTGCTACACAATTTGGCTTTAATAATTCTTTTAAACTTATTCGTGGACAATTCTCTAATATCATTGGGAAGTTTGTTATAGAATCTTATACATTGCCCCATAAAAGAGTTACTTATTTTGTGGAGACGGGTAGTATGCAATATGAGATTTTTCTTATATCTAGTATTTACATTATGTGTATCGTTCCTTTTACAGAAGGAATCGATATTTTTATGCACATATAGTAGGTTTTCATGTATATACTGAGATGGTACAGTTAGAATGTTAACCTCTTTGAACTTTTCTCTTAGAGACACTCTCGGGCCAAGATTATAGATAGCTTATATCATGTAATTATTTATCAAAGTAGTCGTTATAAAGAAAGTTGCCACCAGTTGCTTGTATTTTAAAACAGTAATTATTCAATATAAAGATGGCTTTCCCAAAGTTATGCAACAGCTTTATAGTTTGAAGCCTTATCCAAACATTTATAGAGTTAATTAATATCTTAAAAAGCTTTTATAACTTTGTTGGTAACTTCTATCACTTTTAAGCTTAAAAGTTTTAAACTTTTAATAACAATGTAGGTAAGTATTTAGTGTTACTATGTATCTTATTCTTTGTGGCTCTTTTATGTTTCCTAGTTGAGTTTTATTTTCTAGTTTAACGGTACTTCCCATTCTTAGCTAGATCCGTTGCTATTGTGGTCTCCTGCTACAAAGGTCTACTTGTATTTAAAATTGTTTTAAACTTTTTATAAAAATTTAGACGCTGTGAATAAAAACGTTTTTTTTTTTCACTATAATTACTGTTTCAAAAGCATATAACCGGTTTTAAATTTTCTTTATAACGACGCGTTATAATATTAGTGCGATAGTAAGGATGTTTAGCTACATTGTTTATAGATTAATAAACTAAAAAGAATATAGCCATAGCATAGTAATTATAATTGTATTAATTTCCTTACTGAAACCCTTACGGAGGACGTAGATACCATCTATCGGATTGCAGACACTATTTATTCTATGTTCTAGAAACCTTGAATGTGGCTCATGAAATCTATACATATAATAAAATAGTAGGAAAATCAAAACTGTACATTGAATATTTTTTTAAAAGGATGCTTGTGGCGCCGATATCGAATCCAAAAATAAAGTTTATAGAATTTTTGTCTGTGTGTCTGTTTGTCTGTATGTATGTCCGGGCTAAACTCAAAAAGTACTGCATGGATTTACTTAGAATCTTGCATGAATATTACTAAGAGGTTGAGTCAACAGGTGGGGAGGAGCTGTGATAATTTATAAAGTTTAACGCGGGTAAAACCGCGGGGTACAGCTAGTTGATAATAAGATTACAAAATAACCGTTGGATATATAAGAGCCAGAATTTATGCAGGAAGTCTATAGTTTTGTGGGTTTATTATTCCACTCAATTGTCAAAAAACTATATTCAAATGACTCGTTGGATCTTTGGTCTAGTGGTAGCGTGTTCGACCACAGATAACGGGGACCCATATTCAAATCCCAGGTCGCGTCAAAAGTGTTACTAGGTTTTTTCTGGAAAAAAATCACGAAGCCCGGAGTCTGGACTTTGGCAATGTTATACACCCATGCCTCGGAAAGCTCGTAAAGCGGGTGAGTGCCTGATTTCTCCCTAGTTGCATTGCATAGCCATCCCATTTTATTGCAAGAGAGTGCACTGGTGTTTGCACACAATAACACTATAATCTGGCTAGTCTCCATTGAGATTAGCCAGCCACCATAGCCAGTACAAAGCTATTTTTATTACTAGTACCCTGATTTAAGTCACATCGACTATTGTTCTAGGACTACCTAAGCAATTCTTTTGACTCGTAAAACTTGCTCCTAAAACTGTATTACAAAAATACTCTATAAATTACACCTTTTTCTTCCCAATCCGTACAAATGCCCTCATCAAAAAGAAAAACTGAAAAGCAATCTCATTTGTAAAAACAAGTGGCATAACATAGAAGTTTCTGAGATATCAACAAAAAACGTGTTTCCCTTCATAAGTCACTGGCACCGGACGGAACTTGGACCCTTATGGCGGACCGTCTTTAATATCCACAGACTCTAGAACATAGACGTCGATGACTTTAGTTGTTGTAGTTGTCTTATCCATGTTGTTGTGGGTGAGTGTACGACTAAACTTTTTATGGGGCAATGTATAAGATTCTATAACAAACTTCCCAATGATATTAGAGAATTGTCTACGAATAAGTTTAAAAGAATTATTAAAGCCAAATTGTGTAGCAGGGCATATTACAAAATTTCTGATTATTTAAGTGATAAATCATCATCTGCCACCTTTTCTTAGAACTATGAGCGATATAAATACCTTCAAAAAAAATCTAGTCGAATTATTGGTAAATAAATGTTATTACTCCATAAGAGAATTTCTAGATGACAAAACATTGAAGCAAATCCATTAAATGAATAATTTATTAATTTGGACTTAATTAGTGTACTAGGTAGGTTAATCATAATGCATATTATACGACAAGTGGATGTATTGTAATTTTAATTTAACTATATATTTACCGAACCTGTGACATGAATTTTGTAGGCCTCAATGGCGAGTCATAGCAGACTTACCTGTATTTAGCACAACATCTTATGAACCTATAATCCACAATTTGAATTTGACATCCATTGTATAAATAATTTGTTAATCTGACATAAACATTTTACTATTTTTGCTAATTTAATCATAATATATTGCATGGCAAATTTGATGTATTGTATTTAATATTATTGTTATTTAATCTAAATTTATAAATAACTTTTTAATATTGCATTTCCTACCGAACTTTAAGTCATGAATTTTGTATGCCTCAATGGCGGGACATAGCAGACACCTGTATTTAACACAACATCCTATGAACCTATGATCCACAATAAACTATTTGAATTTGAATTTGAATTTGAAAAAGTGCTTGGGATTGAGTTGTTCTGAGTCAACACACATGATTGTCATTAATCTTATGTATATTTTATTTTAAAAAAGGATTCCTACTGAGTTTTCTGGCAGTGTTTCTCAGTAGCTGCCACGTCATGCACTGCACGGTAGGGAAAAAAAATATGACGATTCCACATAAATGTAAAATTTTTACGGAATAAAGTACCTTTGACTTTGACTAAACGCCGACAGACCGTACACCGACAAGACTTTACTTCGACTGTACTTTTCGCCGACAGAACACTTCACTCATACTCAGAGAGAAACATTTACCAAAGTGTAATATAGGACCAATTCGATCCTGGCCCTTCGCCGGCCACTGCCGCGGCACGCTCTCTTCGCTCGCTCGGCTCGTCCTGTTCCACAACAGGACACAGTTCTAACCTTTTTTTTTTTTTTTTTTTACGTGGGGAAATCCTTTATGGATCGTCCCGCCGCTGGGGAAGCGACGGGGTATGTCGGACTCCCAGCCAGATGGTAGTGCTGGGTTTACCGACTACCACGGTGTTCCTCTGCCACCTATAGTCCAGACCACGGGATTCGCTCGCGCATTCACCGCAGTCTGGACAGGCGCTGGCCCACTTTTCAGTGAGCCCCGCTTCCGTTGGGGGCACCCTTGCCCCCCTCCTCAAGAGAGGCGCGCGCGAAACACGGCGCGCCACCGTCTCAGGCCTATTCTGGTCGGACGGAGGACTGCCCCAGGTCCACCGCCCGCAGGCCACTCCTCATGGAGGCCGGAGATTGGCGATGTGCGCCCTCCGACGCCCGGTTCTCCTGGCGCGGCTAGGCAGGGAGGATGATGTCTCCCGTTCTCGCTCCGCCACCTCTTTTGCGATCATCACCTCCTCGCAAAAGGTGGCGACGATATCCCAAGAACTCTCGCTTGCAACCATGAATTCGGTCACGGTTGCAAGCGAGATGTCAGCCGCACCCATTGCAGCACCGAGAACACGGCGCTGTGTCTCCCAGGCTGGGCATTCCACCAATGTGTGAAGCGCCGTGTCAACGGGGCTACCACAATGGTGACAACCGGGCGTCTCTTCTCGGCCTATCCGATGCAGGTACTTCCCGAAGCATCCATGATCCGAGAGTACCTGCGTAAGCCGATAAGTGAGGGCGCCGTGCCTCCTCTCCAGCCATTCCTCCATGACGGGTCTTACCGCCACTATCGTGGCGTGCCCCGCATTTGGTTGCGCAAGTCGCTGTCTCCAGATACAGTTCTAACCTAACCTAACCTAACCTAAACCAATTTATTTATTTATTAGAGACTAGGGATTAATTTGCATATTAACATATAACCAAAACTTACATTCTATAATATTTAATACCTATAAATAAAAAACTGAATTTAAACCGTCGCCTGCGGGCAAGGTGCCCAGAAAGCTGGCCACATTACCCCGTTGAATAGCGAGGCTAATACGTTGTTTTAAGTACGAGCCAGCTCTCTGGCCTAAACCAATAATTATGAATACCTACTGTTGGCAAAGTGTTCTGTCGGCGAAAAGTACTGTCGAATTAAAGTCTTGTCGGTGGTCAGTCTGTCAGCGTAATGTCTGTCGGCGTTTAGTCGTACAATGGTTGTGGGTATCAACGCAGTCAACACGCTCTTAGCGCCATCTGGCGGTCTGTCATTATTGTTTTTTTTTTTTAACTCTATTTTTATTTGGGGGTTTTATCTAAACAGATATGCCAACCCCATCGTGCCTTTTACATTAAACAACATTAGAACTTAACATTATACTTTAACTACATTGAACTACTAAATATGTATATCTAATATAATTTGTGATAAGGGTGAAATGGAGTCACAGATGTCATTATTGTTAAGTTTCTTTCTTTCTATGTTAATGTGTGATCTCCATCTTGTCGGCTGTAAACCTTACTCGTGTATTATAATAAAACAGGTAATATGCTCTCGCCGGTCCGTTAGTGATAGGCGAGGTGAAGTAACTAGGCTCGCGGTCAGTCCATAGATGGGTGACCGCCAAAGGGGTTTAATTTCTGTGCGTTAATTTAATTTATGAAAATTGTATATTTATAACTTGTGCGATATGAATGTATAAATTTATTTATAAGTTTGGAATTATGTATTGAAAATGTATGCAATGTAGGTAATAGAATCGCGTCTCACGGAAAAAAAAACAATATTAGTAAAACATTAAGAATAATAATAAAAGTAAACAAAAATAAAGCTAAAAAAGGAAGGTTTAAAATGAAAACTAAACCTAGCATCTAAACCCCTAGAAACAATGTTGCTGCAATAAAATAGCAGCAGTGAGCTGTCGGAGGCTAATTAGCCCACCAATAAAAAAAAAATATCTGTGCGTTTCCGTGCTTCGGAGGGCACTTTAAGATGTCGGTCCCGGTTGTAGTCATTGTTGCCTAATGACTTTGTGTCGTTGAGCCATGTCAGAGGCCTACTGGACGGCTTGAACAACTCTGACACTAGGGTAACCACTGCCCATACGAGAAGTAGTAGTAGTATTCATTATATTATCAAAATATATCTGACACATGTCACCTGGATCATCAACCTCCGAATGTTCCACAAGAAACTTATTACAGCAAAAAGAAAAAAAGTTTCTTGTCTATGGAATCAATTCGATGGCATGGCGGTCTACGTAAAGCGGAACTATATTTTTCCAAACCTTTTGAAAGAAAGAAAGAAAGAAAGAAAATCCATTTATTCAGTAAACTGACACAGATAATAATAACAATATATATAAATGTATACAAACAGAAGTCCTTAATTCTTATCTGTGTGAGTCCGAATTGGTCCCATCTCAGCACTAGCTGCAACATTAACAGTTGCAGCGCTGGTTTTATGATGGAACCACGTAAAATAACTCACGAACAATTAGTGTACAGGTCGCAGTTAGAATTTTACAGTACCTGGACACCAAAATATAACTTATAGCTAATTTAAACAATAAATGTATGCAAGAACGAACTTAATAAATAAATATTAATAAATTAACACCAATTTGGAGATGCATAACACAGACAGTATATAAAATAATTGTTATAATGTCGACATTCTGCTCATAATTCGTCCATAACAATACATAAGTGCACCAATAAAAAATGACATTACATTTATTTAATCCATATTTTTTAGCTGAGTCGGTCAATTATATGCTCTTGGATTGACTGTCAGACAGATGTCAAGAAAAAAGGGACGCGGAAATTGAATTACTTGAAAAATCTAATATGAACAGTAAATTATTATGCTTCTTAATACTAAGTTTATAGCGTAAATATGTTTGATGTATAAGTAAAAGTGGTAATTGTGAATTTTCGATATAAAAGTGAAATATGTATGAAAACAATATTGATCGAGTAATGGTGATGCTATTGTGACGGAGTTCTTCACTGCATGAGCGTCTGGGCATTGTTGTGTTGAGCTCATTAATAGTGTGTCTTGCGGTACTCCTTCCCACAAAAGTGTGCAAAGAGATGGGTAAGTTCAGCCTTGAAAAAGTATTTTTTTAACCGCCAGTCATGGATAGTAGAAGACTCGTAGCAGCAAGAGGTACTCTGTAACGGGATCTAGGGAAAGACCTCAATGATAACACACGTATTATACACCAATCACTTATTTTATTGAAAAAATAATAAAACTAGATTTCACAATGTATTCTTTAGCACTTCATTTTGATAACTGACAAACATCACTCAAACAGTGAACGCAAATGCACTCAAACGTAAAATTATACATTTTATTTAATTCGAATTCTATTCTTACTTTAAAAGCTATGTCCAGCTATTTTAATAAAATTACCAGAGTTAGCTATCTTCTCAAAAGAGTTTTATTCTATAGGAGGGCAGGTAATATCATTACAATGACAAGCCAAAATGTACCCAGCACGCCACGGTTATGACTATTTAGCCGTAACGTCTTAAAGGAACACACTTGCGGCCACTCCGGTGTTATATTATTTGACTGCCTCGTTGGTCTAGCGGTAGCATGTTCAACCTATCTATATGAACATATACAACATGTAACGTAATTAACGCACACCCTCAGACACCCCAATTAGAATATTATGTTGTAATCATAATACATACACTAAATTTTTAATTTGACATGTATATGTATCGTTATTTACTAAATGAGTTTCTTGGAATAAAGTTTAGTTTTCTTTATTTAGTGTTGAATTATGGAATTTGTATGGATACAAATAAAACTGCAATTTAAAAGTCTTATTACTTCGACTTAAGGTCATTTCAATTTGTTTTGACTGTACGGGGTTAAAATAACGATAATTTCCGTAGTTTAAATTATATTGGAATAAAAATTTACCTATATTAAAAATTATATAAATCGATCCAGTAAACGATTCTGAACAAACTATTTGCAGGATGTGCGTTAATTAAGTTACATGTTGTAAATGTAACTAGAACAGTTATGTAAACATAATTATATGTTTACATAACTGTATGACTACAAACATGTTCTGACTGCGCAACAAGCGCATTTTTTTAAGTATACGTGACTAAAAACCTTTTTTATTTTATTTTATTTATTTGAACCGCAGAGAACTAAGCCCTGGGTTCAAATCCTGGGTCGGGCCTAAAGTGATATTAGGACTTTCTGTAAAAAAGAAAATTTCAAAGTTTTAGCCTGAAGTCTGGGAGTTGGCGGTTTTATACCCCCGTGCTCGGAGAACACGTAAAGCCGTCGGTCGTCCCATCGGATCATGAGAGTGATACGCACTCACTTGTGGACTATAATATGTCCCGCGCAGATGGCTAATCTCTATTGAGACTGGCTGCCGTGGCCGAAATTTGGATAGGAGGGCATTATTATTATTATATTATTTACCATTGACAGAGGTGATCACTTACCAGCAGGTGACCCGCTTGCTTTTCGCTAGGCATTCCTAAAATAGAATCTGAAGAAAAATGATCATCGTGGGGGGATATGCCATAATAGCCACGCTTGGTAGACGGGTCGGCAATCGCAGTAAGATGGTCATAGTACACAGAAGGAAGTTGCTGTCCTTTCTCTAGTAGATATTCCCTCGAAACGACTTCTACACTCCCCACGGGATGAGATGGGGTAATGATACGATGACGAAGGGTATGGTGTAAGATAAGAAGAAAAAAAGTCATGTATTTAAAATTTAAAATCAAAATCAAAAGTCATTTATTCCGTTAAAATATTACATTTGTGTGGAATCGTCAATTTTTTTACCCTACCGTGCAGTGCATGACGTGGCAGCTACTGAGAAACATGCCAGAAAACTCAGTAGGAATCCTTTTTAAAAATATTTCTTAGATAAAATTACATTTTATTTAAATGTGTTAATTTAGAGCGACTCAATCCTAAGCTGTTTTGTCACTTAAATAATCAGAAGTTTTGTAGTAAGCCCTGCTACACAATTTGGTTTTAATAATTCTTTTAAACTTATTCATAGACATTTCTCGGATATCACTGGGAAGTTTGTAATAGAATCTCATATTTAAAAATAAAATACAGAGTTAAAATTGACCTAGGTTTTTATAGTGTAATAAATAGACTTTTATTATGTATTATATAAAGATCATGATCAGGGAGAGATCAAAGAGAGTGGGTAAGTGTTAGATAGCGCACCAGCGTATGCGCATTTACTTGTGTACTGCAAAATACGTCGCGCAGATAGCAGGCTGATCATGATCACAAAGTATTTTGCGGCGTCTACAAAATCCCAAATATGACATTGCCAAACACAAACTCCGGGTGCCCTGAGTTTCAAGGCTCTACATTAACATAAAGTCTGTGCCCTCACGAGATTCTTCGAAAGAAGTTCGTTCACTTTTATTATAACGCCTCGATTTAGTTTATAGTTCAATTTTGTTGGGTGATGTCTATGGTTGGCTTATGAATTTTATTTGTTTGTATTGTGTAAACCTAGACGAGGTAAGTACGGTCAGTAACAAATGTACAGATGCCACGATGATGGAGACGTTTTGACCTCGACAGCTTTTTTATTACGGTTGCAGTAAGTTTACGTAGTGCAAGGATATTGCATGTATTAAGATAACACTTTTGACTATTTTATATTTATTTCGACTATGTCGTACAAAATGTACCTATATCGTAAGTAAACGACTAAATGTAACAATATGTTTTTTTTTTTCAATGAATCTTCTAATCATTATAAAAATTTCTAATAGTGTCCCCAAATTGAAGACGACCACGATTCTCAGAGAATAAACAATAAAACAGTGACGTAAAAAATACGTATAAACATAAACGGACGGGCCTGTTGGCGTGGTTGGCAAATGCTTGCTTATCACGCCGGAGGTCGTGGGTTCGATTCCCACCCAGGACAGATATGTGTGCATGAAAATGTCTGTTTATCGAGGACATGGTCACTGTATAGATGATGACCACCAAGGTGGTTTGATTCTTTGAGTATCCGTGCTTTGATTTCGGTCACGGTAGTAGTTTTTGTTCCATTATCGTATGGGCAGTGGTTACGCTGGTAACAGAGTTGTTCAAACCGCCAATACGCTTCTGACATAGCTATTCGACTATTATGTAACGACAACAGCCGGGGCCGACAGCTAAACGTGCTCTCCGAAGCACGGAGTCCTGGGTAGAAATCGAACTCTGGCTTAGTCAGTAATATGATGAGCTAATTAACTGAGATTTAAAATTGTCTGTATCAAAACGTTTAAAAAGTCTTATATAAGGTTCCTGCGAGTTAAAAAGTAATCAGCATTCCAATCTTGAAAACACTCGGTGCACTTAAGAAACATAAAATCCAATTGTAAGTTGTATTAGCCAGCAACTTTCAATTGGCACGCAAGTTTCATTAGGGTCCAGAAGGGGGGAACACGAATGTACCTAGTCAATTTGCTCTATGTAGAACTCAAGTGGGCAAATACCTACGTAATCAGCCTGTAATCGTCCTCTGCTGGACTCCCCTAAAGATTTCTATAACGTTGCCATTTGGAGGGTTTGGTAGTCACCGCGTTTGGCATGCAAGTTGGCGACCGCAGTAAGGTGGTACACAGTTAGCGCAGCTGCCCGACTACCTGCTGTTTCCCTTAGTCGCCTTTTACGACACCCACGGGATGGTACGGGGTGGTTCTGTTATTCTCTCTAGACCATAAACCAGAAGGCTAATAATGTAGGTACCCCCAAGTACCCTTAAAGAATACGCGCTACCATTATGGTTTTACTGCCTCGTTGGTCTTACGTACCGCAGATAATGAGGCCTGGGTTCGAATCCCTGGTCAATCCAAAATGTGATTTTGAGGTTTTAATGTAAATAACAATTTCTCAGTAACAGCCCTGAGGCTAGGAATTGGCGGTATTTTACAACCTCGTCCCTTGGAGAGCACGTAAAGCCTTAAGTGCTCTACCTGATCTCTTTCCAGACGTGTCGCTATGCATCCCATAGCATTATGAGAGTTATAGAATAGAACGTGGACCTGTGTTTGCGGACATCTGTACATTATAATACCTCCTGCGCAGATACTTGGTCTCCATTGAGACTGGCCGCCGAGGTTGATATTCGAACAGAAGAACAGTATACCCTATTAAAAAAAATAAAGCCATCAAAATATATATTACTAATATCCTAAACCTTTTAAACCAATACAAAAATACTCCAACAAAAATAAAACTCTTTAAAACAAAGATACTTTGGAATGATAATAAAAAGTTCACACAAACGATTTCTGAAGACAAACTGAACTCACAGAGCTAAACTAGCGGAATGGAAGCGATTTAAACGAGGAGCCCAAAACAGAAATTTACTTCTCAAGTTCTCAAATAAAACAAATAAGAGCAATGAATATAAAATTATTAAGAAAATAAAAATAGGGCAGCCTCTGATTTTCTAGTTACTTAATCACTATTACTCGTAGGTCCGATACTGATAAGTTTTATCTCGCTTGTTCATAATGAGTCGCTCATAGCCAACTGAACTCACCAGCATCCACGTGATCGGAGGAGTGAAGCCGCTACGTATGGGATCAGTCTATAGTTGTGTGTCCGCTAAAATAGTTTATATTCTGAACGACTCCG
The DNA here is from genome assembly GCA_951640165.1 of Pseudoips prasinana. Lineage (NCBI taxonomy): Eukaryota > Metazoa > Arthropoda > Insecta > Lepidoptera > Nolidae > Pseudoips > Pseudoips prasinana. The sequence continues at coordinate 31,102,183 of OX621245.1, read as the reverse complement.
TGCTTCGGAGGGCACGTACAGTTGTCGGTCCTGATTATAGTCGCTAAGCCACATCAGAGGACTTTTTTTTTTTTGATAAGGCAGGGGGAATGCCTTCGCATGCCACCCGCAAAAAGTGTCTGCGGGTGGGTATGTCGGACTTGCACCGACTAAACCTACCTGCCGTGGACTTCTCTTGGCGCCTAATGGGGGAGTCCCGGGAACGCGGGTATGCTGCTCCGGTACCCCCCTTTTGCGCCATGTCCCAGATGGTCGGGACACGTACCCTGGGAGCATCAGAGGCCTACAAGGTGGCTTGAACAAATCGGAACTATGGTAAGCATTGCGTTGCCCATACCATAAAGGAAAGTGAAGGTCCCAATCTAGAACTTTGCGAGACTAGCGCCTCATTTAAATTTAAAAGGAACCCGTATTACAGGTATTCAGAGCCCCACCGAGCTCACTACGTAACTAAGTTAACCAATAAAAATTATCTGTAACTGTGAAAGTTACCCCGTAGTGTTGTACGCACTACGGGGGTAAGACTAGTGTGATGCGATTAAATTTGTCAGCCACTAAATTTCTTAATTTTATGGTATCACACTATACGACTAAATTAGGTATTGCCGGCCTCTTAATCCGGCACACGGCATATGGTTTATCTGCTATTTAAAATCTGTCTGATTGTATCCTTAATCAACGATATTCTAATTACGTAAGTACGGATCCAATCGATTCCTATCTCTAAATGTTAAAAGAAACCATTTTAGACATATTATTTATGTAATTTGAATAGGCACGTTTAAAGTCCACGCCAAGAGTCACGTAGATTATTTCTCTTTCTCTGTCAAGTAATAATAAAGTATAATGTAAGGCGTAACAAGCCGAATCAGCCCAAAATTTTGTTAATAAAACTATATATACCAAAAAGGCAAAATAAAACTTAAAATTTTCTTGATACAGATAAAATATAAAAATATAATTGTAAAAAGAAAATAAAAGAATTATTTTCCTTTCACAATTATATTTTTGATGTCTCACTATGTCTCACTAAACGCGTAATACTAATAATACTAACAAATAATACTTGTATAGTCCCGCTCTGAACACACGCGGGGGCATCCCTCTTCATTTTTAAGGTAGGCCTTATTCAAGAGCCTTATTGATTAAAAAAATTAAAAGAAAAGATGGGACATGTATATAAATAGCGAGGGTTATAATATTAAAAATTAAATAAGTATATCATAGAGGAAATTTTTTCATTAAGAGATCTCTGTCCAATCGTACCGTGCTGAAAGAATTTCCGATCTTATTGCCTCCCTTCAAGGTCCAAGAGATCCTCCAAGCTCTTCTATTGCCTATTATACGAGTTTTTCAATGATCAATTTAACTTCTCCCGTTGAAAAATGCGCTGACTCGCTAAAAATTGATACGGTAGATGGATAAAGGTACAAAAAGGTTTTTGTAAAGGGCTTTGTTAGTATTATAAAGGTCTGACAATAAGTGTTTACTGGTGAAAAACTATTATTCAAAGCGATACCGATATTGGGTCGTATTCAGTGATCTTGCTTGCTGAACATAATGTTCCATACTAGCTTTCACCCGCAGGTATGTCTGACAACACGCCATCGCGCCAACGTTATCAATTTTTTTTTTTTTTTTTTTAATTAATAATAATAATGTTTATTTGTTCTAGAAAAATAAAATACAATTATACTTATTTCATAACATAACATTATAACAATAATAGGTGCGTACAGTTGGGCAAATAGGTGCGTACAGTTGACTTTATTGAGTGATCGGTACAAAGATATGCACAAGTACACAAGCGACATATGCAGCGATGTGACATTGGTCCATCATATTGGACATATTTACTGATATATAATAATAATATCCTGGGAGATTTTTTACACACGGCCATCTGATCCCAAACTAAGCAGAGCTTGTACTATGGAAACTAGATAACTGATATACTACATATACCTACTACTTTTCTTTTATAAACATAAATATACTATAAATTATAACTAAAACACATTTATTTGGCAGATAATTAAAAAAATACTTATTCTATACTAATGTGTTACATTTTCATAGTTGTCAACAATTAAATACATAGGGCATTTTTTGTAAAGTTCAGTGACCCGTTACTAATATGAATGTTTAATTACGATATAACAGATTACATAAGTAATATGTTATTGTGTAATTAGATTAACTTGCAACTAAATTACTTTGTAATTAATTACAGTTAGTACTCGTTGTAATTGGTTACTATAGTAATCTGTAATTGTAATTGTTAATCTAATTACTTTTTGCCCGTCACTGTCCCAAACTATGCAGAGCTTATACCTACTATGAAAACCAGATAACTAATATACTACTTTTCTTTTATAAATACATACTAAAATAGATAATTACAGACCAGACCAGACCCAGACTCAGGACAAACACATGTTCATGCACACAAATTGGGTGGGAATCGAACCCACGACCTCCGGCATGAAAAGCAAGCATTTGCCAACCAACAGGCCCGTCATATAACTGTCGAGATTATTTATTTCATAGTGTTGTTGGCAGGCCCTCTACCAGATGGACCGATGATCTTGTGAAGGTCGCTGGAAGCCGCTGGATTTTATATTGTAACTAGCTGTGCCCCGCGGTTTTACCCGCGTTAAATTTTATAAATTACCACATCTCCTCCCCCGTAGGTGATAGCGTGATAATATGTAGCTTATATGTTGACCCCACCTCTAAGTAATATTCATGCAAAATTTGAAGTAAATCCATGCAGTAATTTGTGAGTTTATCCCGGACATACATACAGATAAACAGACAAAAATTATAAAAACTATAGTTTTGGCTTCGATATCGATTGTAGATCACGCCCCAATTATCCTTTTAAAAAAAATATTCAATGTACAGTTTTGACTTTCCTACGATTTTATCATATGTATAGATACATATTTTATTGTCTTCTAAAGATGGATAAATTACAAAGGTGCAAAACAATGACCTTTAAAAATTGGATTGTTTTCACGGATCCTACTCCGCGAATTTCCGAACTTGTTCCAATGCTATGGAAACCAGTTACCAATACTGTTCAGCCGCATTTGGACATCAATGTAGAACTAACGCTATCTGGTCGGCCGCTCCATGCATGAATGTCTTACTTGGATCTTTTTTTTTTATATGGTGGAAATGCTCTAGTTGCACGTGGTGTTGGGCTCGACCCACTAAAACCACCACGGTAGCCAGCCTCACAGTGGCTGTAGCGGGGGCTCTGGGTACTCGTGAACGATCTCGCCAGTACCCCTGCTGTACACTGAGCATCTGCGAGACTGTCAACCGGGGAGGGGAGGGGCCTAAATGCCTCCCCCCCCCTTCCCAGTACGCACAAGCGTTTTACCTGAGCTACAGCAGGTTACCCTTCCAGGGACCGCTGGCACTCGGAGGAAAAGAACTCCACTCGTTACCTCCCCCAGACGCCAGCGGTCCCAGGGGTCTTACTTGGATCTATTCTATGATTACATGGATCGTACTGACGGTGGTACAGGAACTGAAAAGTTATTTGATGTCATTACGAATAATTTGGACTGCACGTGTGGCGCAGCGGCTAAGACAGTCGCCTCGCCGCTACGTGTCCCGGGTTTGAATCCTGCGCAGGACAACTATTTGTGTGACCCATAAATAGTTCTGAGTCTGGTTGTACTTTGTGTCCGTCAATTATATGTTAGTAAAGTACCCGGCGACACAGGGATTAAATTCCCTAGTGTGAACATTGTCTTTAAAATATATATATATATATATATATATATATATTCCTCTCAAGGAAGGATAGGCAATTGTGGAGATATATGTGCCTTTATCCAGGATTGGGCTTCTTTCTGCTGATATGATGATGATGAATTATATACTATATAGTGAGGTCGTCAAGGAATTTTGTAAGCCGAGTATAGTAGGAGTCCCTCGCTGCACCAACCTATATCGACAGTATAATTATATATCTAATATCTTGAATTTAATTTATATCTACAACTACCTAACCTAACCTAACTTACATAACCGACTAAGTTCTCTCCTAGAATTTAATTATAGATTACTGTTACCGGAGCAACATGCTATATTAAACCACAATGACTTCATACTGAGTTTAGTTCATTAGTTATCCCGCTTCTACCCAATCTTGAATATTGTCGAGTATGGAGTAAAGTTGTTTAGTTGGCATTCAAATACATAGAGTTTCAAGAGCAGTGGAACAAAGTTTCGATTATTCCTGTGTGAGCAGGCACTTAGGCACGTAAAAATCGTCAGGGATTTAACATAACAATTCTGAAACTTCTTCAGACTCCTTCATTTGCTCCTAATAAAACCTACCAACTCCTTCTTAAAGGTGAACTAAAATCTCCCCCGAGCGTAAAACATAATAATGTTGCTGTAAAACGCAAGATTTATGTTATTTGGGTTTAGTTTTAGAAAAGAATTCATCGTTTATAGAACATTCATCAGTTGGAGAAAAAGCTAAGCGAAACTTTTTTGCACTTACAAGGATATCGACGGCAACCTGGGGCCTCTTTTTTAATACTCTTAAAATCATTTACGGGGCAACCTATCTTGGATGTATATACTACGGCTCGCCTGTGTGGGCTGATAGGGCTACCATCGGAGCTGCTCGCCGTAAATTACTACAAAGCCAGAGGTTGGCGTTGATATTTCTGTGTAAAGCCTATAGAACAGTAAGCACAGAGGCCCTACCTGTCCTAGCGGGTGTACTTCCGGTTGATCTTGAAGCTTTGAACTTCAAGATCAACCGGATCAACCGCGAGCAGCGATGTATTATTCTACGCGCGAAAATTTAGAAAATGATTTCTTTTCATTACGCGACCGTACGAAACTAACCAGGCTATTTATGCCAATAGCTGACTTAAATAACGAACTACTAAATGAATGGCAATGTAGATGGAATACCTCAACCAAGGGCAAGGGCTGCACCAGTTCTTTCCGGACGTACGCGGACGGTTAAATAAAACTTGGCTAATCATAGACCATTGTGTTGCACAATTTCTTACCAGACACGGCAATTTTAAAAGTAAATTGTATAGTTTCAAATTAGTATCTTCACCAATCTGTCTGTGCTCAACTTCCAGTAACGAATATGAACAAACTGCTCACCACATCCTGTGGGAGTGTGATCTCTGGCAAAATCAGCGTGATATTATGTTAAACAGCTTGCGACCAATATCTGGAGTAGTTTATTATACGGATCTTGTAGCAACAAGGAACAACTTCCGTGCGTTTAAGCGCTTTTGCCATACCTTCTATTGAAATCAAATATAACAGCTCACTTAGGACCCTTAAATTGATCCTCGGTGCTTTTGCAGCTGGCTTCTCTATTTGCAAATCCCTCATTTTATGAGGCTATAGCCTCTTTACATCATTCTGTCTCCCGCTTTGCTCTGGAGGGAAGTGGAACTATTCATTTTCTAACTCCTCCTTTTTTGTCTTTCTGATTAAATTCGTTGAGGGATCCAAGACAGTTAAAGCGATTCCCCGGGACATGCCTGAGCTTCACCGCTCAGTGTCATTTCATTGTGTGCCACTGTTGATCCTGGCTTACAGGAGTTGCAGTGGTGGGTAAGAGGGAGGGTCTAGACTCCTTCATCCCAATCTCCTGTACTCACTAGTGAAGGCAGTAAATAAGCAAGGGTCATACTATATTGGTTGGGTCCTTGACCTGTGATATGTGATCACAGGTTGGGGACCCAACCGTCTGGTGTTCGTTCAATTCAACACGACCTCTATAAATCGCAGTTTCACCCCAAGTGAAACTGTTAAAAAGTCAATTGTCACAATTACATGTCCAATACACAGATGCCATTGACTCACGGGATAGACTCCAAATCATCATAGACGGCTTTGATCAATGTCGCATTGAATATGACTATGCATTGAACAAATCCCATAGCCTAGAACAACAACTTGAACAGGCTAATAATGAAATATCGTTACTGAGATCTGAACTACAATCATTAAAACATAATTTAATTGCTTCACAGAACCAAACACTATATGATGAGTTGGTAGTCAAAGATCCTTCCATGGTTTTTGTTGTTGCCAATAACCAGTCCTGTAGCACAAAACTGCCCACAAGGGATGATGATTGTATTAAAATGAATTCAATGGTTGATGGCTGTAGCAAAAATAAATTTAAAAAATACCTAAAAATAAATAAATTTATTAGAAAGTCCCAAAACTTGATAAAAAAACATAAATTCTTCTTTAAATATGATAGCCAAAATAGGGAACGATTAGAATTAATAGAAAAATTGAATATGTATACCATGAAATTAAAAAATGTTAGTTTAAAATACTCTTGTGATTTAGAAGCTCAACAGAAGAAAATGGACTCCCTTAAAGATGAACTCCATACATTATCAATAAAGTATGAACTATCTGAAAAACAGACACAACATTACATTCTGGCTATGAATGAGCTGATTGACCTTGGCAATTATAATAATGAAAGATTAGAATCGCTCAGCAATAATTATTCTTGTATGTGTCAACGGTCACTTAGCCGTTCCTCACCACCAAAGGATACTTCTGCTTTATTGCAAATTAGTAATGATAAGAATAACACTAGTTTCATTAGTCAATCTCAATCTGTAATGAACAAAACATTAGCAGTTAAGTCATACACAAGGAATGAAATAAATATTTTTAAACCTGAAATAACAATATTCAGTGATGAAATAGGTAAAAACTTAGGGCGCCTACTGTCAACAGAAGGACATTCAAACATCAATTTTTGTATGCCGGGTGCCTCTTGTCACCACATTTTTAAAAAGGTCTTTAATTATAAATTTAATAATGATGAAAATCTAATTCTTTTTATGGGAAATAGGGGTAATTTAAATAAAAAAACCCTAATACAGTATATTGATTGTTTAGATCGTTTAAATATAAGTAAAATTGTTATGTTTACATTTCCTTATAGCCATAGTTTGTCACAGGAGGAAAATAGGATAAGGTATAATTTGAATTTGACATTACATACAATATCTACCTACATGAGAGAAAAACTACATGTAATTGACATTAACTCATATGTTAAGAAACCCTTTTATATGACAAAAGATAACTATTGTTATCTGCCTAGTTTTTATACCAGACAAATAGCTTTGTCGCTATGTTATTGTTTTCATATTTCAGCCAAGAACATATTTGAGCAATGTACTGATGCTATAGATAATGTCAGTACTTTTCCTACTGACAATGACATATCCAGCTTGAATGGTGACATCTGTATACAGGATAATTTAAATTAACTGATATGACAATAGAGAATCACTCTTGCGTAATAGCAAATTCAAATATTAATTGTACTGTCAAGCATGATAAGGAATGTTCAGATCTTGTAATGGAAAATAATGTGAACCCATCAAACATAAATGCCTACAATAAGAAAAACCAAAAAAATAGTATCAACCTGGTGCATCAAAATATTCAAGGTTTGATGGGGAAAGAGTTAGAATTGGAGTTGTTTTTGAATTGTAGCAATATTGATATTTTATGTTTAACTGAGCACTGGCTACAACGCCATCAATTCATTTCCAGCTTCAATAATCACCAGGTTGCAAGCTCGTTCATCAGAGAAAAGTATATTCATGGTGGCTCTCTAATATTAATAAATAATTTGTTGAAGTTTAAAGAAAGAAGTGACGTTGTGAGCCTCTCTGTTGAGCGAGTAGTAGAGATTTCATGTGTTGAGTTGGAGCGATTTATTGTTGTGAGTCTTTACAAACCTCCTTGTGCACCATTTGATACCTTTTCGGACATTATGGAGGATGCCTTAAATAAGTTAACTAATACCCATAAAACTGTTATCATTTGTGGAGATTTTAATGTAAATATTTTGGAGAAAAACTCAACAAGTTGTAATTTTTTAAATTTGTTTATGTCCTATAATTTACATCACAACTTTACAGAACCAACTAGAGTTACTGCCACAAGTGCTACATGCATTGACAATATATTTAGCTCGGCAAAACCTTTAAATAAATTAATAATGAATAAGATTCAGTCAGATCATTCTGGTCAGTTGGTCACTTTTTCAAATTCTCCAAAGGTTCAAAGTACACAAATAAGTTACATACCATATAGTGAAAGCCGTTTAGGAATATTTAAATATAATATAGCAAGAAAACTGGCACTGTTGCCCTATCATAGTGATCCGGATCACTTGTACAACTCTTTATTCAACTTGATTAATGGTGAGTTCTGCTCAATATTCACACCCAAACAGTTGTCTGTAAGTAACTGTCTGATGTTCTGTGATTGGGCAACTCCAGGAATTTATAAAAGTCGCAATCAATTATATAAATTGTATGAAGAAAGATCCTATAATCAAAATACGACTTTTCTAGAACATGTAAAACAATATGCCAAAACCTTTCGAAGAGCCTGTTCCATTGCTAAATCGATGTACTTAAAAAATATTATAAAAAATTCGACAAATATTATTAAAACCACCTGGAAGATTATTAATACTGAGACAGGTAGGAAAAAAATACGTAGTCGTGATTTTAATTTAAGAATAAATAATGTTGACATTAAAAGCGATTTAGAAGTGGCGACTGAGTTTGAAAAATATTTTTCTAATGTTCCAATCGATGTTACCAAATCTCTTGCGTCTTCTTCTGTATCTGCTGAGCTAATACTCCAGCAAAGCGTAGAGAAGTGTGACACAGATTTTGAATTCTCGGTGGTTAACCCTAAAGATATTTTGAATGCTTTCAAAAGTATTAATATGAAAACCACTAGGGATCTGTGGGGTTTATCTGTTAAGACTATTTCATCAATTATAACTATAATCGCCCCACATCTAGCTGCTGTGTTCAATTGCTGTGTCGCATCTGGCGTATTTCCTGACTTGATGAAGTATAGTAAAATTATTCCATTGTTTAAAGCTGGTGATACTTCAGATCCTTCAAATTTCCGACCTATTTCCGTATTGCCCACTCTAAGTAAAATATTTGAAAAGCTAATGCTTAGCCAGTTGCTCAGTCACTTTAATATACATAATTTACTTCATCGGAAACAGTTTGGATTCACGAAGGGTTGTTCAACTATAGATGCAGGAGTCAATCTGTTAAAAAGTATATTCGCGGCTTGGGAGGACTCGCAGGATGCATTAGGTATCTTTTGCGATTTGTCCAAAGCATTTGATTGTGTTCATCATGACACTCTTGTCAGGAAACTACACCACTACGGTATCAGGAACAAGGCTCTCGAACTTTTGACTTCTTACTTGGGCAATAGAATTCAGAAGGTCGATATAAATGGTAAAAAATCTGCGGGATCCCCAGTGGTAATGGGCGTTCCACAGGGATCGATTCTCGGCCCATTCTTATTTTTAATCTATATAAATGACTTACCCTACTATGTAAGGGATAAACATGAGATTGTTTTGTTTGCGGATGATACTTCATTGACGTTTAAAATAAATCGACAATTACGCAATTTTGACGAAGTAAATGACGCAATCTCTAAAGTTGTTCATTGGTTTAATGCTAATAATCTTTTGCTAAATGACAAGAAAACTAAAGTCATAAAATTCTCTACACCTAATGTGAAACAGGTGGCTACCAATGTACAGCTTAATGGAGCTGGATTGACCCCTGTTGAGTCAACTGTGTTTTTGGGTATCACAATTGATTCAAAACTACAATGGGGCCCACAAATAGAAAAACTATCAGGCAAATTAAGTTCTGCTGCATATGCTGTTAAAACTATAAGACGGCTTACTGATGTGGATACAGCTAGAATGGTTTATTTCAGTTATTTTCATAGTATAATGTCCTATGGAATTCTTCTCTGGGGTAGCGCTGCGGACATTAACACCATATTTGTATTGCAAAAAAGAGCTGTAAGAGCAATATATAAACTTGGTCCGCGAGAATCTTTGAGAGAGAAGTTTAAAGAGATTAACATTCTGACTGTAGCATGTCAGTATATATATGAGAATCTAATTTATATGCATAAATATAAAGACTCCTTCTGTAAAAGGAGTGATACTCATAATATAAATACTCGATATAAGCATAACTTTGTGTTACATACCACCCGTCTCCACAAAGTAAGTAACTCTTTTATGGGGCAATGTATAAGATTCTATAACAAACTTCCCAGTGATATCCGAGAAATGTCTATGAATAAGTTTAAAAGAATTATAAAAGCCAAATTGTGTAGCAGGGCTTATTACAAAACTTCTGATTATTTAAGTGACAAAACAGCTTGGGATTGAGTCGCTCTAAATTAACACATGTAAATACAATGTAAATTTATTTAAGAAATATATATTTTAAAAAAGGATTCCTACTGAGTTTTCTGGCAGTGTTTCTCAGTAGCTGCCACGTCATGCACTGCACGGTAGGGTAAAAAAAATTGACGATTCCACACAAATGTAATATTTTAACGGAATAAACGACTTTTGAATTTTGAATTTTGAATTTTGAATAGAAACTTTAGCAGTGAGCTGAACCTGTAAGTACATATATAGGGTTCAGCCAGCCCAGACAGATAACAACCAGTAACACAAGTGTGTTACTTGGTGAGATCTGTCTGCGCTCATCCCTTCGTCGGTGCCATAGTTAAAATAATTTACTATTACTGTAATGTTACAGTAATAGTAAATTACACGCATAATGTTAAATGAGTATGTACTCATTTAACATTATGCGTGTAACTGAAACGGACGGACGGTCTCGCAATGCCATCAACAAAAATTTGGACGTTATTACATAATAATATGCTAATCAGTTAAGTAATCATAACTAAGTACAAAGCAAAAAATAATAAGTACTGGAATTGGTAGATTTTACATAGAACTAGAATCTTTAGATAGAACATTGTCTTTGCTCAACTTCCTATAGCAACAATATAAGCAAACCACCCATCACATACTTTGCATTAAGCGTCGTATTATGTTAAATAGTTTATTAAACGGATCTTGTAGAAACAACGTGCGTTTAAGCGCTTTTGTTCCAATACCTACTATTGGAACCAAATACAATAACAGCTCACTTACTTAACACGACCCTTAAAATTGATCCTCGGTGCTTTTGCAGCTGGTTTCTCTAGTTGTAATTCTCTCGTTTTATGAGGCTCCAGCCTCGTTATATCATTCTGTATCCCGCTTTTCTCAGGAAAAAAGTGGTACGTTCATTTTCTAATTCCTCTTTGTTTCATTCTGATGAAATTCATTGCGGGATCCAAGACAGTTATAGCGATTCCCCGGGACATGCCTGATCCTCACCATTCAGTGTTATTTCATTGTGTGCTGCTGTTGATCCTGGCATACAGGATATGCAGCAGTGGGTAAGAGAGAGGGATTGGTCCCGAAAAATATATTTAAAAAAAGATATACAATATCTATTCATAACACCATAGAGAGTAGAAGAGAAAAGATGTTTGGATAATCTTTGATGCCGGCTTCAGGACACACTTAAATAAAAAACATATCAAGGGGCAGGGGCATATCAAGGATAACATACATGGAACAATTCAAATAAAAAGTAGAATAAGGATCGGATAAAAAAGTCAAAGACTTGCTGAAGATATTGGGGAAGCCCATAGTTATCATATTATATACATAGACTAAACATAAATTATACCTATATTATGGTTTAGATAAGGACAAGTTTATATTCGTATCAAAATGATAAATAAGTTTTATATACAACTTCACCGTATGTGGGGAAGGTTTCTATTCATCACCTTCAAGTCAGCCGAGGCGTACACTGATAGACAAAAGCCTCCAGCATGGAGCTCCACATGGACGATCCTGCCTAACTCACATCCAGCAGCTTCCAGGAACCTTAACAAGAGTACATACTTGACGCGATATTCTGCCCCGTCAGATATTTATAAGACCACGTAGGATTGACTATGCGTCGTTTACTGAGCACCCGAGCGCAACGCACCCGAATCAATTTAAATGGTAAATGCGTCGAGTATACTGCTATGCGAATGGGGTGCTGCAAACATTCAATAAGTGCGACTGTTCCCGCTTAGCTTGGGTGAAAATCCGGGCTTAAACAGAAAGGAATAGGTTCGCTTCTTAAAAGGTTGTCATGTGATACCGGATTGGAAATACCCATATAATTTCAATTCCACCGACTGGTAATGCGCGGTATAAAGATTTTTATGAAACGCACATATGTCTGAGGTTTCTATGTATTTTGATAATTTTTTTGTTCACTCGATTTTGACCTGTACTGGTCAGGTCGAGTCTAGCGTGTAACGATTAATTTAAGTGTTGTCAGCCTCCTAAACCCGCTATCAAATCAAGTGGAATTAAAAATAAGTGAGAGTAGCATTTTGTTTCTTTGTTAGCGCCAAGTTCTTAATTTATCATCATGTGTATCTGAGAACCAGTTTACGAAGATACATTATGATGAAACGACAGAGCTTGATGCTAGACTTAACTGTAAGCGTTTAAACTTGCTAGGTAGATTAGTGGTTACGTGTACCCGTTGAGGGGCACGGAAGGATTTAAAAATTAGATCGTTTTACAATGCTAAATAGAACAGTAATTACACGGATCAAATGCCAATTGTATTACTAAACGAAAAGCTCGTCAAGAATGGGAAATGATCCGCCAAAATTGAAACGTGCGTAGCAAGCTACGCCCATAAGCGTATAGCGTAGTAATTACCGTAGCATACTACGGCAACTGCTACGCTTACCATCGGGAAGGTCTTACTTGTTTGTATAAAAGAATCCGGAAAGTTCCATGGGCCAAATCAATAAACGATAATCCCTCTACAACAATGAATCATTAATAATCCGATAGAGATACACAATTGTTCATGTTTTGTGTTAATAAGTAGTTGGACTTATAAACACAAAACATGAAAGATTGTGTATCTCTTTCGCTCGAATGTAAAATTAAAAAGAAATATATGTCAAGCTCATCAATTACTACATTTAAAATTTTGTATGACTACGGCAGTCACATGAAATGTGTCATCACACTGATCAAGACAGACCGTATTGAGTATATCATTTATTCGTATCCAGTCAGAGTTATGCGCTTAGCAACAGGTTTATTCAGGTTTATTATCCATAGAAAGACCACTCATCTACCTAGATGATTGGCCATTCAAATCTATATTTATAGGTTTATAGTTTACAAACTTGTAAAGTTATTTAAGAGAGGTAGGGCAAAGAGTACATACGCCTAAAGCAGCCCAACTGGGGAAGTAACTCCACCTTACAGAAGACATTCCTTAACTTTAATAATTTCAATGTTGTGTTTCTGCGTGGTCAGCAACGCTTGTTTGCTGACTCTTAAAGGCCGGCAACGTATCCGAGACTCCTATGGTGATACGATTGTCCATGGGCGGCGGTGATCACTTACCACCAGTTGACCCGCTGGCTTGTTTGTCGCCCTCTGATATAAAAAACAAAAGATATCTGACCATAAGAACTCAGTATAATACAAACAGAAATACAATCTAATAAATAAAAATGATTAATAAGAAAACTGTAATGAAACGGTCTCAGAAAACGTTGGATAGACAGATATGAGAAATATACACGCCTTTTGGGCAGACTTTCTTTTATGGCTCAGGTAGAAATGTTATATAGATAGATAGGTACTACATTAATTTAGTTTTTCCAGTTGACCGCAAAACCAATAACTAGGTTAAGCTAGCTTTGTGTAATAAATTACTCATTTCTGTCGATATGATGGAAAATAAACGTAGCATTAAGGGCTATAAATTATTATTTCCTAGCCATTTACTCATTTCCTTTTATAGTCATTGGTATATAGGCTTTAGGTATTTACTGGCTATGGTTGAAATTGGTTTTTCAAATTCGTAATAAGATCGTGACTAATAAAAAAAAATCAAAGGTACACAGAAATAATTCAGGCTTTTTCGAGATAGTAAAGTTGCGCTCGACGAATACACCGTACTTACGCTAATCACTTACAAGTTATGTAATTTCTATGGTCTATGATACAATGTTGGTATTTATATAAATCTAACTAGCTGTGCACCGCGTTTTTACCCGCGTCAAAATTCATAAATTTTCACAGCTCCTCCCGCGTAGGTGGTAGCGTGATAATATGTAGCCTATATTTTGACCCGACCTCTTAGTAATATTCATGCAAAACTTGAAGTAAATCCATGCAGTACTTACTGAGTTTAGCCCGGACATACATACAGACAAACAGATAAACAGACAAAAATTCTAAAATCTATAGTTTTGGCTTCGATATCGATTGTAGATCACGCCCCAAGTATCTTTTTCAAAAAACATTAAATGTACAGTTTTGACTTTCCTACGATTTTATTATATGTATAGATAATAAATACACAATTGTATTTATTGATTATTCGGTTCCTGCCATCTGATCACAAACTCGGTAGAGCCTGTATGGCAACCAGACAACTGATAAACATAGTTACATATTTCTAAATACATACATATTATAGATAAATTACGCTCAGCCACAGAGTAATCAATCGTTCTCATTACACAAAGATGTATCCTAGATGGGGATCGAACCCGCGACCTCATTTAGCAGTAAGGGTCACTAACCAATAATCCATCAAGCCAATCGTTAAGTATGAATGTTTGTTACTCTTTCACGCATAGACTACTCATTTATATGAAACTGTAATAATATAGCTTATATATCCGAATAACACATAGGCTTTAATTTATAAAGTTTTATGCGGGTGAAACCGCGGCGCACAGCTAGCATTTTTATACAGTTGTACCCTACCTAGGCTGGGTACAACTGTATAAAAATGCTAAGACTGAAGAAGAAGAAGACTGGGGAAGTACCTCCACCTTACAGAAAACATTCCTTAATAATAACATTAATAATTTTATTGTTGTGTTTCTGCGTGTGAGTAAGGTCGCCAGAGCTCATCGGGGTGGGGGTAGGGGTCAGCAACACTTGTCTGCCGACTCTTAAAGGCCGGCGACGCACCAGCGATTCGTCTATTAGTTCGAGTGTCCATGGAAGGCGGTGAACTTGAGAGGTGTCAAGGGACACCCGGATGGAACGAAACTATTTCTTATTATTTATTATGTACAAAAAACCTGTATACACTCAACAAAAATAATCGTCGCGACACCACACTGTTCAATGCGAAATAGAAATAAAAATATCTGGCTTGCTTTCTATAAGTGAGAGAGAGAGACAGACAGACAGACAGACAGAGAAACATGCGCACGCCGCACAGCTGCAAAAAGTGTCGTGACAACTTTTCATAAGAATTGTTTCCGTCTAGCCCCCATTCACAACGCGCGATAAGGAACTTCGTTCCAAAAAAATGTTGACTATTAATAACTCAAAATCCAGTACACTAATAAAATCCATATCCATTTAACACACAATATAGGTACTCATTATTCTTTATATTTGTAGCCCGTAGCTTGTTCAGCCTTGTACAGGCTAGGCTTAGCAATAAAACCTCGATACAAAAAGTTACCTAATAATTTCGCGGCATATCTACTCGATAACTAAGTTTCATAGCTCCGGGTCCCAAGTCACCCGGCGTTGGCTCTAACGAACTCATTCACAGTATTGTGCCGAAAGATATGCTCTCAAATTGATTCAAACCCCGCAATTAAAAGTTAGGTCCAGGCAGAGTAGTTATATATTTGCTGTGTGGTGGCGGCATAGAATATCATCACCCCATCTCATCCTGCGGGGGGCGTAGAAATCCACCGAGGGAATACCTACCAGAGAACGGGCAGCAGCGTTTTTCTGTGAACTATGACCATCAAATCGCCAACCCGTCTGCCAAGCGTGGCGATTATGGCGGGATATGACATAATCGCCACGCTTGGTAGCAAACCATTATTTGGGGAGACGTTTGTCCAGCAGTGGACGTAGTTTAGCTGACATGATGATGATGATGATGAGAGTAGTTATACGGAGGCAAAAGGGAATAAAGAACGTAGGTATATTTTTAAGCAACAGTCTTAAAATTATTTATTTAAGGGGAAATTCCACGAACAGGGAAATAGTTTTCAGAGCTCAAAAAAGGTGCTTGAGAGCAATCTGCGGAATAAAAAACACTGACAGTTGCAAGCCTTTCTTTTTAAGCCTTCGTATTCTTACCATGTCTGTAAAACCCACATGATTCAATTAGAAAGGGCTCAAAGGTCATTACTGAAAGTAATGACCTTTAAACCATTCAAATATCCTACTAAACATCTCTATGAAAACTGCGAACTTTTATCAATAAGACAATTATATGTATTACAAATTCTAACAAAGCAACACAAGCAAACTCCCTACAATGCAAATGTGTATAATAAAAAACGCGTTATTAAAAATGTATGCTTACCTGTTAGATGTCGGACAGCTACGGCTAGACGACAGCAATCTTATAGGTCTTCCTACTTATATAATAAAATAAATAAAATAATAAACATTCATCCACTTACCCTTCGAGAAACCAAAAATAAAATTAAAAACTGGTTACTTCAATTAGATTACGACCAAACTGAAACGCTATTACTGACAAACTAATATTCCCTACAACCCACACACACACACACACACACACCCACACACCCACACATATATACAAACACACACACACACGCACACACACACTATTTTCTTATTCACAATTTGTAAACGAACGAAACTGGGAGAGGGCACTGACTTCTGTAATACAGATTCTTACCTAGCTCAGAAGTCAGGGACTTCATAGGAAATTGTATGTAAAAAATTTGTGAATAAATGAATTTATTTATTATATTATTATTATGTCATGTTTATATATCTACGAGGTGGCCTTATTCGTTAAAAGAAACCTTTATTTGTTTGATACATTAAATAGTTTCTAACAATAACTTTTTAGGTATGGCCCCTAAGATATATAATAAATTACCAACCTCTATTCTTTCCGAAACTAATCTTCTAAAATTTAAAAAGAATTTGTCAATTTTTTTAATAAATAAGGCATACTATACAATAACTGAATACTTATTGGATAAAACATAGTTGACATTTATTTTTCATATTTCCAATGTTTTAAAGTTCCGACTTGTGTGTCAATTTCGTCATTTAATGATTTAAGTACATTGTTTTTTTTTATGATTTCTGACTTTGACATAATGATAAGTATGTATTTCTTAAATGTGACATTAATTTTTTATTACTTATTATGCTAGTGACATTTCTTTTTTTTATACATTATTTTGTAATTTAATTATGTCATTACATCTTAAAAAATTGCATGCCCTCACCGGCTGGACATAGTGATCTTCACATTTGTATGACCTGTACCTGTGTTCGTAATTAATAAATTGATTTGATTTGCTATCACTTACAGTAATATACGAAACGTGAGATACTTACGTTTCGTATATTACTGTAAGTGCTTTCTATATTCATTAACTTATATATCTGTCTCTAAACGCCAGTTCCCCTCACCCGATCACACATATCGTAACGCTCTCGTCACGAATTCACCAGCTTACTCCCCAATTTTTTTATTTTTTTTATTTATTAACAAAATATCATTTATTACACTAAACAATTGATATTGGTTCCTGCACTAAGTTCGAGACTTGTATCGCAGGAACCAGGTAAACATTGGACAATTAAGTTAATTAATATATGTTAATTAATATATATGAAGCGTGGTTTAAGAAGTTTTACTTGAAAAGCAATTAATAAGCGTTAATTGAGGCGTAGACAATATTAATATTTTATTCAACTTTCGGTACGATCACTTTACCCGTTTAGGTACGTTCCTCTACAAATAAACGTTTTATTAAAAACTAGCTGTGGCCCGCGGTTTTACCCGCGTTAAAATTTATAGATTATCTTAGCTCCTCCCCCGTCGGTGATAGCGTGATAATATGTAGCCTATATGTTGACCCAACCTCTAAATAATATTCATGCAGAATTTGAAGGAAATCCATGCTGTACTTTTTGAGTTTAGCTCGGACATACATACAGACACACAGACAAAAATTCTAATAACTATATTTTTGGCTTTGATATCGCAAGTATATCACGCCCCAAGTATCCTTTTTAAAAAACATTCACTGTACAGTTTTGACTTTCCTACGATTTTATTATATGTATACATGCACAGTTTATTTATGTAATAGAGGTGCTAAGATCGCCGCGTATTGTCATTAATTTTCTCATCAAAAACTTTGCGGGCACATCTTGGCTGGGTAATCTTATTTAAAGTGCGGGGCGCTTTGTTTAAAGTTATGAGAAAAAACTACGGACTGCAAGACTTTTAAATAAGATGTCAAAACTCTTAAGAAACGGTAGTACCATATTCTATATAAATTAATACTGAGATAAGACTGCACGTGTGGCAGCGGCTAAGACAGTCGCCTCGCCGCTTCATGTCGCGGGTTCGATTCCCGTGTCGGACAACTATTTTTGTGACCCATAAATAGTTGTTCTATGTATGTAATTTGTGTCCGTCTATTATATGTTAGTAATGTACCCCGCAACACAGGGAAAAATTATCTAGTGCGGGCGATGCATGTCTTAAAAAAAGCCAGCAACGTTTGAAGTTTTACTTCAGTATTGTGGACAATATTGAAGTAAAACTTGAAACGTTGCTGGCTATGAGAGAAAGAGAGAAAGAAAATGTGTGCTCGCAGCCTTCTCTCTCTATCCCCTACAGTAATATGCGAAACGAAACTGTTTCTCTTTCTGTCATCATAATAAGTGTAATCGGGCGAGGCTAACGGGCGTTGAGAGAGAGAGATAGAAGTTATTAGTTAATATCTCTCTATCAACGCCCGTTAGCCTCGCTCGATCACACTTATCGTAACGCTCTCGTCACCTATTCTTCCCCAAGTGAAACGTGCGTAAGAAGTTTTACTTCAAAAACAATTGATAAGAGTTAATTAAAGCGGAGACAACATTAATATTTTATTCAACTTTCGGCACGATCCACTTTGCCCGTTTACGTTCTCTCTCTACAAATAAACGTTTTATTAAAAATGCACAGTTTATTTATGTAATAGAGGTGCTGAGATCGCCGCGTATTGTCATTAATTTTCTCATCAAAAACTTTGCGGGCACATCTTGGTTGGGTAATCTTATTTAAAGGCGCTTTGTTTAAAGTTATCAGAAAGAACTACGGACTACAAGACTTTTAAATAAGATGTCAAAACTCTTAAGGAACGAACCATAATCTATATAAATAAAAGACATTAAAATGTAAATTTCTTGTGTCAAAATGACAGCTTTTCACTAATGCATTACATGAAATATACGGTCATAATAATATACGATATTAATTAAATAAAACACATTTTGTTTTTAATTTATGTCCTTCTTTATGTTTATTTCAACTACCTTCAAAACTCTGCCAATGAACGTTCCATCAGATACTCGATTTTATAAAGAGTAATAAAAGAGTAGACAATCTGAAGTCATAAGAATGTCTCTCTTTAACACACTAATATGTCGAAACTAATCGCTGATTTATTATTAGGTCTTCACCTATGAAATTGCCGTTCTGCAGTACTGGCCATTTCAAATCAAAATAATTTTTGTTTGGCTAAGAATTCTAATTTCAAATTAATTTTATTTTAAAAACATGGATTCTTTTTTCCAAAAGTAGTCATTTCTTTATTGATTAGTGTTACATTTTCATCGCATTTCAATCTTTTTCGTCATCATGGATACGTTAAAAATTCGAGTAATTATGGAATATGAGTACCGTCGTGGCAGCAACGCGGCACAAGCGGCACGCAACATCAACGACGTTTACGGAGCTAACACTACAAACCAACGCACCACCTGTTATTGGTTTGCTCGCTTCCGTTCTGGAAATTTCGACCTGAAAAATGAACCTCGCGGTCGTCCGAAGACTTTGGTCGACAATGACGAATTAAAGGCGGTTGTGGAAGCTGATGATACACAATCTACGGCTGAATTAGCAGCAGCTTTCGACGTTAGCGTCAAAACAATATTGGTCCATTTGCGTCAAATTGGCAAGGTAAAAAAGCTTGACAAATGGGTGCCCCACGAACTCAATGATCGCCAGCGCGAAGTACGCGTCGAGACGTGCCTTGCACTGCTCAACAGACACACAAATGAAGGAATTTTGAACCGCATTGTTACCTGCGATGAAAAATGGATTCTGTTTGATAACCGCAAGCGCTCAGCAAGTTGGTTGGATCCTGGTTCAGCACCTAAACAATGCCCTAAACGAAAACTTACCCCTAGAAAAGTGATGGTCACTGTTTGGTGGTCTAGCGCCGGTGTGATTGTGTGATTCATCACAGCTTCTTACCAAACGGGGTGAGCATTACTGCAGATGTGTACTGTGAAGAACTGAGCACAATGATGGGGAAGCTGGCGCATCTCCAACCAGCATTGGTCAATCGCTCGTCTCCGCTGCTCCTGCACGACAACGCGCGACCTCATACTGCACAGCAGACGGTCTCCAAGTTGCAAGAACTGGGGTTGGAAGCTCTCCGTCATCCGCCCTACTCACCAGACCTTGCGCCTACAGACTACTACTTTTTCCGGAATTTGGATAACTTCTTGGCGGGAAAAAAATTCAATACCCGAGAGGCAGTACAAAATGCCTTTGAAGAATTTGTTGCCTCCCGTCCAGCTGATTTCTTTAAGAAGGGCATCAATAAACTGCCACTGCGATGGCAAAGATGCATTGATTGCATGGGTGATTACTTCGATTAATACAAATAAAAAAATTCATGAAAAAAATTCGTTTAAATTTTTTCATACAAAACGGCAATTTCATAGGTAAAGACCTATTATAACAAGATGCAAATGTAATCTCTCAAATGATTATTTAGGGGCGTACTTGGATATTTCTAACAGTAACAGTACGCATAAAAGTAGTTATATAATGAAGAAGCCAATTAAGCTACACATAAAGCATTATCAAGTACAAACCTTTGTGTTTTAAATATGCTAGTATATGTTTAAACAATCATCCTATATTTTTAAAAAAAGACGTGTGGCACTCGGAGACTGCCGCGGTAAAGCTATTGCATAGCATTTTTTATCAACTTATGCAATTATAATTATGTATTTATTTTATAATACTGCATTTGTGATAATAATAATAAAATGAATGTGTATAGAGTACTAACTCATTTTCTTTCACTATTTTTTCGTGACTTTCTTCATTAATAAATGCACTTTGTTTATTCATATTTAAGACACTTTGTACACAAATTATACAAGTACCGATATTCACTGTTGTACGTAGATGATAAATACCTATACACCTATATACTTTCTCACAAACAGCCGATTACGGTAGTTTTCCAATACAACCAATGCCACTTAAAGGCGGGTTGCTGAACTAAAGAGACAAGCGTGATATTTCAAAAAGTCATTAAAAGTATGTATCGATAGATGGCGGTCGGATCCCCCCCATCCGACCACTGTTAGGTTTTTCGTTACGGAATTTCTGGATTCGGTCCCCACGCTCAAGGCCCGCGATAGAAGCTATGCAATAGCTTAATAAATAAAAAAAAAGTAGGTACCAAAAAATTATGAGAAATAGAAAGATTTATTAAATGAAACACTAGCTGTGCCCCGCGGTTTTACCCGCGTTTACTTAATACATTATAGCCTATGTGTGCCTATGTGCATGTCTATATAACATATATAATAAATCAATACAAAGTTTCATCAAAAGTTATGTTCTGCCTGAAAGAGTAACAACATCTATACATCCATACTCACAAACTTTCGCATTTATAATATTAGTAGGATAAGCCGTTTTTTACTCGATTTTTTCAAACTATTAACCTCTTTTAGTTGGTAAGATATTCTACTCATTTTGTTTACTTTTCCTCGTGAAGTTTCCTTCAAAGATTTTCACAAAATTGCATTAGGATCATGGATCTTGGATCCCTTTAAAAAAATAAAAAAGGAAGCTGTCCAATATCCGTCGTTCGTGTTTATGATTTATTGCTGTACCTATTTATATTCTCACCTCCATGATTCATCATTGTCTTCAGCTTTTTGAATTGAATATGTACATATTTTCTATATATAAAACGACAGTATTCACCAAGCTCAGTTTTTTTCAAATTATGCTTTCACTATGGATATTTATCCTTCAGCGGCACAGATAATGATTGAGACCAGACCACTGAAGGATTTAATATAGCATTATGCAGCATATTTTTCATCTAACTAATATTATAAATGCGAAAGATTGTAAGTATGAATGGATGTTTGTTACTCTTTCACATAAAAACTACCGAATGGATTTTAATGAAACTTTACAATAATACAGTGTAGAACAAGAGTGGGGATTTTCTATAAAAAGGCGATGCCTCGCCGGCATCGCTCTCTTTGGGTCCCAACAGTTGTCGAGGCTGTTACTCTGTCCGATTGCGGATCGATTCGTAAAAGTCTTTGTTTCTAATTGTTAGCCAGTGTAGTGCGGGTGATTTTACTTATTTTGTTCGTTTTCTTTGTTTGAATTAAAATTATTTGGTTGTTAAATATTTTTGTGATTATTGTTGTCGTAAGTTGTATTAAAATTTGTTTTAAAAAAGCTACTTCTGGTCTTATTCCTTAGAATAGCTTATACATCAGAATAACACGTAGGCTATAATTTATAAAGTTTAACGCGGGGCACAGCTAGTTAAGTCATAATGGAATAGTAATAAGTCGAAGTCAATTAAAGTCCGTCACAGTAATGTCAAAGTCCTACCTACCCCAGTAAGGCAGTGGAGACTTTAATAGAGGCTTCTATGGAGTTTTCAAATCAACAATATCGCACTTTCTTTCACTAGTATACGTTGCCTAAATACCACTATATATACACATAAAAACTCGAACATACACCAGTTTTTGAAAATAAAACAATGTACTTTTCTGCGTTGGCGCCAAAACTCTCCAAGCTTAGTTTTTTTTATTCCGTTTTACGGCACTGGCTTCTTCAGTAAATCTATTTTTATATCATTTATTTTCGTCGTTGACTCAATGTCAAGTAAAGTCCGTCACAGTCAAGTCATACGTAGTCCTTGTCGTACCCCAGTAAAGCAGTGAAGACTTTACTAGAGGCTTATATGGAGTTTTAGATTCAACACAGAAAATCGCAATTCACGGCAATATGGCACTTACCACTTACATGTTCGTTATCGAAGATGTTATGTCTAAAAATCCACCGTATTTACACATAAAAACTCGCATTTACACCAGGTTTTTGAAAATGAAACAATGCCCCGATGCGTCTTTCTCCACGTTGGCGCCAAAGCTCCTCCCAAGCTCAGTTTTTTTTTTTTAATTCCGTTTTACGGCTCTGGCTTCTTTGGCCTTATGAGCCTTCAGTAAATATATTTTTATATCATTTATTTCCGTCATTGTCAAGTAAAGTCCGTCACAGTCAAGTCATACATAGTCCTTGTCCAACCCCAGTAAAGCAGTGGAGACTTTACTAGAGGCTTTTATGGGGTTTTGGTTACAACACGGAAAATCACAATTCACGGCAATATCGCACTTTCCTCCACTTGTGTACGTTGTCGAAGATGTTATGTCTAAAAATCCACCATATTTACACATAAAATCTCGAATTTACACCAGTTTTTGAAAATAAAACATAGCCTCGATGCGTCTTTTTCCGCGTTGGCGCCAAAACCCCCCCAAGCTCAGTTTATCGATAGTGCTGCCAATGAAAATCATTCATATTCCCCGTTTTCCCTATTTGTCAATAATCGAAGATAATATTGAGTAACAGGATTTGGCGAAACTTAACGGCTTAACTGAACTTAGCCACAATATATAATATTGCATGGCAAGAAAGGAGCAACATTACCATAAACAAATGAATCACCCCAAAGCCTGACATTTTCCGGGTATCATCACAAATGGGCCAGGCGTGGCGTAGCGTGAATCACGACATGACTGCAAGCTGCAGGCAATTAATATGTTAATTAACGGACAACACGCGATCACGTATCATAAAGGTTCTCGTAACATACATACATTATTTCAAACGGTTTATTAAAAGCCAAAGTAGTAGATAGAAGCACGCATGGTTATATTATAGATAATATTCTTAAATTTTTTTTCATCACCCCATATCGGAAAGAGTATTTTTGCTATTCGATGTCTGAGTGGAAAAGTCGTCTTGATCCTTTAAAGTAAATTTGAATTCACAAACTTAGTACACACGGTGTTTTAACATCGTGCATTATCTATGGTGCCGAATATATTATACATTCTTGGTTTACTTTTTTAATTTGTTTTGCTCCCATTACTGTTCTATTACACTGAAACTGTAGCAACGTTACTTTTATGGTGCAATGTATAAGAATATATGACAAAATTCCCAATGATATTAGAGAATTGTCTACGAATAAGTTTAAAAGAATTATTAAAGTCAAATTGTGTAGCAGGGCATATTACAAAATTTCTGATTATTTAAGTGACAAAAGTGCTTGGGATTGAGTTGTTCTGAGTCAACACACATGATTGTAATTAATCTGAAGTATATTTTATTTTTAAAAAGGGTTTTCCTACTGAGTTTTTTCGCAGTGTTTCTCAGTAGCTGCCACGTCATGCACTGCACGGTAGGGTAAAAAATGACGATTCCACATAAATGTAATTTTTTTTCGGATAAAATGATTTTTGACTTTGACTTTGACTTAGAGCCTTATTTTTATCATTACGCATCTCTTTTTAACAGACATCCCAAATTTGATTGGGGATTTTTGTATGTATGATACCCGATTCTCCTTTATTTGAGAAATTTTAAGGGTTCCGTAGACAAAGAGCAAAACGAGGCCCTTTCACTAAAACTCCTCTGCCTGTCTGACCGTCTGTCACTAGGCTGTATCGCATGAACCGTAATAGTTAGACAGTTGAAATTTTCAAAGATAATTTCTGTAACCCCTATGACAATAATAACAAAAAAAAAAATATTTAAGGGGCTCCCGTACAAGAAACGTGATTTTTTTGCCGGTTTTATAGCTAATTGTGCGGAATTATGATAGTAATGATTTAATTACTTAGCTAGTTTATTTATGTTATAATAAATATATCACGGGACATTATTCACCCACGCCCATCTTCCAGCCCATCCACTTGTACTATGGAAACCAGATAACTGATATACTACATATACATAGCTGGGCATTAACTCGTTAATCCGCTAATCGTTAATTAACGAAGTTAACATTTTGATTAACGGATTAACTGGTAAAAATGTTATCGGACACGTTAACTTCCGTTAATATGCACAAGTCCGTTAATTGTTAACGCTAGAAAGATAACCTTATTTAAACTGCCATTAAAGATAACCATACGCTTCTGAGGTGCATAATACATTTATATTTTTTTTATTATTAAATACCTTTTTATCGTATTTATTAACCTGATAGTTTTAATGTGTGGGTATGGAACTTATAATGAATAAAACTTTATTAGTTAATTTATTTATATATTTGAAACATTAAGCTTAAATCTAAAAACTTCAAAAAAAAAACAACAAAATTCGGAATCTTCCGTTTACAGCAAATTAAAAACACAAAATAATTATTTTTTTCTCTAAAAGTAATTATAATATCTGGGGGACACATCTATAATATCTGGGGACACATGTCACACAGATCATCCTAGCCCCAAACTAAGCAAAGCTTGTACTATGGGTGACAGGTGACGATATACATACTTATATAGATAGATAAATACTTAAATACATAGAAAACATCCATGACTCAGAAACAAATGTTCGTGCTCATCACACAAATATTTGCACTTACTGGGATTCGAACCCAGGACCACCAGCTTCGTAGGCAGGAGCACTACCAACTAGGCTACGGTGAAAATAATCAGAGAAAATTATGATTATTTGGCTCCTTATTTGGTTTCATAGACATAGAAAGCCATTTTTTTGTATTCGTCGTAAACTCCAGTTGGCGCATGTTATCTTAGTTAGACAATCTTTTTTTTATTCCTGCAAAAGGTACGATGCCGTCTTTTCTCGGCTGGAGATTCTTCTTCATCATCTGTAGAGGTCTACACAACTGATTTTGGAATAACATTATGATAGTTACTCGCACATAATCGTCCCCGGGCGCAATGGAACATTTATGACGGGCTAGGACATAAGCAATCAGCATCGCTCGACCAGCCTGACCATACTCTACTCATCGTTTAGTTTTACTATACTACGGCTCTAAATAAGAACCTCAAAGCCTCAGGCTCAACGTCTCGCACAAAAGCACACCTCTTTTACCATTGACGTAAGGTCATATTCATGATCATTTTAGTGCTAGACAAATTCGTCTCCTCGACCAGCCTGCGAAGGCAAGAACAACCGAACAACACCTGTTCTGCGATTAACCCTACTTATTCCAACTCTGGCCCGAACAAATGCGTCCTTTCGACCAGCCCACAAGAGCATAGATCTGACAACACAGTCCTTACGACCAGCTTCACTATCTCCACTTCTGGACCGGACAAATGCGTCCCTTCGACCAGCCCACAATGGCATGGACCGGACAACACCGTCCCTTCAACAAGCTTCACTATCTCTACTTCTGGACCGGACAAATGCGTCCCTTCGACCAGCCCACAATGGCGTGGACCGAACAACACCATCCCTTCGACCAGCTTCACTAGCTTCACTTCTGGACTGGACAAATGCGTCCCTTCGACCAGCCCACAATGGCATGGACCGGACAACACCGTCCCTTCGACATATCATTTCCATCTCTGAACCGAACAACGTCTTAGTGCCCTTCCATTAGTCAGGCGTCCTTTCGACCAGCCGTTATCATGTATGATGACGTGGACCGGATAACCCTTCAATCATCACACAACTGACCCCTCACAGGCCACATCATCGAACTCTCATAGGTCACACATGCAGCGCAGTGCTTCCATTCGGAACGTCGACCAATATAAGTCAGTCCCTCAGACCATGCACTCACCGCTAGCACATTTCTAAGCTCGTAACTGAAACCTTTAGATCCGGCTCTATTTCTCTCCACCAAAACCCATCTCCAACTTATAGGCATCTATTATTGTACGTCGACCCTTACAAGTCAGCTCTTTCAAACCCATACAACTCGTTAAATAAGTCCACAGCAGTCTCAGTATCCCCTCATCATTAGATGATCCATCTCCCATTACACAAACCGCCGTCTCGGCCGTCTTCAAACCATTACTATAATATCTCAAAGATTCTGGGATATCATTCACACACGGCCACCTGTTTCGGTTTCCAAACTAAGCAGAGCCTGCATCACGGAAAACTTACAACCGTCACAACACATATACCACCTTTTCCCTGCAAACACATAGCCAGTAGCTGCCTAGCCAGTAGCTGTCTAGCCAGTAGCTGTCTAGCCAGTAGCCTAGCCAGTAGCTGCCTAGCCAGTAGCTGCCTAGCCAGTAGCTGTCTAGCCAGTAGCTCTTTAGCCAGTAGCTGCCTAGTCAGTAGCTATTTAGGCAATAGCTGTTGCACTATTAACTGGCTGCCTAGCTAGTAGTTATCTAGGCAATAGCTGTCGTACGATTAGTTGACTAGCGTATAGCCACCTAGGCAATAGCTGTTGTACGATTAGCTGCCTAGCTAGTTGTTATCTAGGCAATAGCTGTCGTACGATTAGTTGACTAGCGAATATCTATCTAGGCAATAGCTGTTGCACGATTAGCTGCCTAGCTAGTAGCTATCTAGGTAATAGCTGTCTTTTGAGTACCTGTGTTTTGAGTAGCTGTCTTTTGAGTAGCTGTCTAGCGAGTAGCTGTCTTTCAATTAGCTTTCTTTTAGTAACGTAATTGCACAGTTACAGTTTCACGGGCCGGTTAGTTTGATTTCCACCCAGGACAGATATACATACATATGTGTGCATAAACATGTTTGTTAGTTTGTATTTACAAATAAAAGTAGTAGGTATATGTAGTATATCAATCATCTGGTTTCCATAGTACAAGCTCTGTTCGTGCATCATCAGCTTTCGTCGGCTGGCATCGGCTGGGGCGCGCGGACGCAGGTGCTCGGCCGCACTGTGGAATATTTCGGTGCGTTTCGGATCAAAAATCTGTATTTCCGTCAATTTGAAAGATAGGGCTATGAAATTTTGCACACTATAAAGTAACATAATAAGGATTCATATAAGTAGTATTTGATGTATTAAAGTTACGCATATATTTTTTTATATGACAAAGAAAAGTGACAATGTTTAAAATGGTACATATTTATTAAAATATCATATTTTTGACAGTAATATCGTATGTGTATTTCATAATCCTAATTACGCATTTATGCTAACTAACATTTAGTGATAAAATAAAATTAAAAATGGTACAATATCTATAACATTAGTCTAAAACATAGGAAACATCTAAATTATCGCAATATCTATTTAAATTTTGATCAAGAAGATTCACATTTAGACCTGGTGAGTTTCAGGATCTGAAATAAGTTCATTGACCTTGAGAAGGTGTAAAGTATCCTCATCTAGCTCCTTCACATTTTTAGCGTATGGTTTTCGTAAGCTCGTTATATATGGATCTGATGTATAAAGTAGTGTATGGAACACATCTTTGTTGGTAGATGTTCGTGAACATTTTCGAGAATGGTGAAGCCGAAATTTTTTATAATCCTTATTGCGCGATTCTTGCGCATCTTCGGAAAGTTGTCCAATGGGTAAAACTGCGAAATGATTTATAATACTTTCTCCATGGATTAAAATTTTGTGCACAGATGATGGCATGTAATACAAACTATATTTACTGACATATATCCTTGCAGTCTCCAGAGCATAATTCCCAAATTTCTTACTATCTACCACTATACCAGATGACAAAGCTTGCAAAACTATGTATAACCGTTTAATTAAATCAATGTCCACCCCTGTGATATCGGCAGAACAGGAAGCATTGTAAAAAAATCTTCTAGCAGTATTACCATCGTTAATATTTCCCGTTCCCTGTCGTGGTTTATCTATATGTAGACCTAACTCTTCACGAAAACGCTTCTGTACTTCAGTCTTCTTTTCTTGCTTGAGTCTTTTTTTTTCTTCGCTTGTCGCAGACCACGTTTGGAAAGATAAATTATATGATATGTGCAAGATCATTTCCATGCACCGAATCCAGGCATGTAATGTGGACAATCCGTATTGATAAGCATTTTCATTTGCAGGCCTGGCTGTTACTTTGGTTAAATCATTCATTTGCCTGGGAGTTGCTCCGCATATTGTACAAGTAGAACTAGAAGCCGTGTCTGTCAAAACTTGTGCCACTTTTCCGTCTATCATCGTCAGAAAAAGTTCATGTTTGACTTGAACTCCTACACCTTCTTTGTTGATTATGGATGGAAGCAAAGTTTGTATCTGGTTTTTATTTTATCTACAACAGATTTCGTCTTTTCCGGTGTTTCTTTGCAAAATTCGATAGATATAGGCCGACAGAAACGAACAGATGAAGGCACTGGATTTTGCCATACGATAGAGCCTGATTCCTCGTCAATTAATCTGATGGGCACAAAAGAAGTAATAAATAAATTTGCATCGGAAATAAGTTCAGACTCCTCTGGAAGTTTTTGTTTGTACTGGCTTTGTCCAGATGACCCATCACAACCCCATTTGCTATATAATAGTAAATGTTTTTGTCCATTCTTGTAAACTGTATCTAGAGATAAAATTCTAGCTGCAGTGTGATCTAATAGATCTTGAATTTTCAATATTTTTGCATACGTATTTGTGATTTCGATTGTTGGCGATGGTGGATAGCACCTCTGTTTCATTTCTTGTATTTTGTAGTAAGGTGGAAATATTGAACAGTTTCTTTCATCTGTAACGTTCCGGAGATACAGATACTGAGCTTTTGTTAGTTCCAAGTCGATGAACACACTTAAAGCTTCTTCATCGGTAAGCCCTTTGATTATTTTTGCATTATCTAACTGATTCATAACAAAAACCTTTTTTTCGGCATCAGCCAATCTTAAATTTTCAACTAGTTTTGCTTCAGTCCCTTCTCCTATAGATCGCAATCCTTGTAGATATGCGCTTGTAATGTGCTCCAAACCATATTCATTTAACAAAATAGTGTTTTTTCTTTTTTTGCTCGATTCTGAAGAGTCTCCATATGACACACACGGTCTTCCTCGTTTACCAGAAGAAGTAGATGGTACAGAGTCGGCTGATACGTTTTCTGATGTCGGTATAGTCAAAGAATATTCAGAATCCAACCAACTAGCGTTCTTTCTTAAAAAGTTTTCCTTGTTGCGCCCTGCTTCACTCCAGCGTTTATTAAACGAAGGGATGATACTTCTTTGAATATTGCCAATAATAAAACATATATTGTCTTCCGAAACTTGTTTTTCCTCCAAATATGTTGAAAGTGCCGCAGTCGTTCTTCCGCCTTCTATATAAGACACTATTAACTCACGTTTAATACAGTTAAAAGTAGACATTTTAAAGAATAAAATAGCCGTACTCTAGTTAAAGACCACTGAAACTGTAATGGAGACATATTTTTACAGCCCTTTTTATATTGTTTCAGAATGTGGGAATTATTTCAGATATCTATTTTCTCACGGAAATTGATAAAAACTTAACAAAATAAAACAATTAATTGATAAAACATACCACAAACTATTGATAAAAGTCAACTACGAAACCGCAATTGATAGCAATTTCCGTTCCCAAACTAATATTCCATTTTTTGACATATCTTCGTAACGCGCAAAAATGCGCAGCTGATTTTTTGATATGTTTTTGATGAGCAACTAAACTATGAATTAACACTAATTTCAAAGCATCGGTAAACGTCGGTAAGTGTTAAAAGCTTGAACGAAGTTGAGGAAAACTTTTTTTTGTTCTTTTTTTCTTGAAATTATTTTCTATTTATATAGTCGTATTTAAAACAATCAATTCTATATACTCTAAACTTACGATAAATGAGCTTTTCAAAAACATATAATACCTTGTACCTTTTCCTTTGAAGTTTTAAAACTATTTCACTTTGAAAATCGTAAATGAACAATTTAATATTTACCGATTGCAAAAACGTTTAACTTGACGACATGAAAAAAAATACTTTCAATATGTACAACGTGATTTATGTTATAGAATATTGAACTTCGACTTTCGAACTGTTAAATTACATTCATAAAGTACCCTATTTCAATCAGTTGTAAAAATCAATTATGATATGCGTTTGTTCTACCATATTCCATAGTGGGCCGGTCTGACGGGCACTCTCGGCGGACGAACCGCACCGACGACACGCGCGTTCACTTATTCTTACATAATATATAGTCCATGTTTTAATTATATTATCTTGTACTGCATAAACTAGTATTACAGTCCATTAGTCTTTCATTTACAAGCTCTACTTAGTTTGGGATTAGAAGGCCGTCTGTGAAGCCCACAATCCCAGGATTTTAGATACTAAGATATTATTATGCTACCTCTATATTTGGCACCATTGGAGCAGCCATGATCCCAAAGCTATATTTATGCAATCTAGGCAACAGCTGTCTTACGATTAGCTTCCTAGCGAGTAGCTTTCTACGCAATAGCTGTCGTACAAGTAGCTGCCTAGCGAGTAGCTATCTACGCAATAGCTATTGTACGAGTAGCTGTCTAGTGAGTAGCTGTCTAGTGAGTAACTGTATTATAGGCAATTATAGTTGACTTGGGACTAATTTTTTACTTTTATACTGTATTCTACTATGTTTATGCGTAACTGCATTACTACATTATTACTGCATTGTGAGCTTGTCGATTACAAGTATATGTAAACCCATGTGCTGAATAAATATCATTACTAGCTAGCTAGTATCTGTCTAGCCAGTAGTTGCAACAGCTGTCTTAAGATTTGCCTAGAGCTAATAGCTGCCTAGTTAGTATCTGTTTAGCCAGCAGCTGTCTAGCGAGTAGGTGTCTAGCCAGTAGTTGCCTAGTTAGTAGCTGTCCAGCCAGTAGCTTGTCTAGTCAGTAGCTGCCTAGCCAGTAGCTGCCTAGCCAGTAGCTCCCTAGCCAGTAGCTGCCTAGCCAGTAGCTGCCTAGCCAGTAGCTGCCTAGCCAGTAGCTGTCTAGCCAGTAGCTGTCTAGCCAGTAGCTGCCTAGCCAGTAGCTGTCTAGCCAGTAGCTGCCTAGCCAGTAGCTGTCTAGCCAGTAGCTTGTCTAGCCAGTAGCTGTCTAGCTAGTAGCTGTCTACCCAGTAGCTGCCTAGCCAGTAGCTGTCTAGCCAGTAGCTGCCTAGCCAGTAGCTGTCTAGCCAGTAGCTGTCTAGCCAGTAGCTGTCTAGCCAGAAGCTTCCTAGCGAGTAGCTTTCTACACAATAGCTGTGCTGAATAAATATCATTATTAGCTATTAGCTAGTATCTGTCTAGCCAGTAGCTGCAACAGCTGTCTTAAGATTTGCCTAGAGCCAATAGCTGCCTAGCCAGTAGCTGTCTAGCCAGTTGCTATCCAGCCAGTTGCTGTCTAGCGAGTAGCTGCCTAGCTAGTAGCTACCTAGCCAGTAGCTGCCTAGCCAGTAGCTGTCTAGCCAGTAGCTGTCTCACCAGTAGCTGTCTAGCCAGTAGTTGCAACAGCTGTCTTAAGATTTGCCTAGAGCTAATAGCTGCCTAGTTAGTATCTGTTTAGCCAGCAGCTGTCTAGCGAGTAGGTGTCTAGCCAGTAGTTGCCTAGTTAGTAGCTGTCTAGCCAGTAGCTGTCCAGCCAGTAGCTTGTCTAGTCAGTAGCTGCCTAGCCAGTAGCTGCCTAGCCAGTAGCTCCCTAGCCAGTAGCTGCCTAGCCAGTAGCTGCCTAGCCAGTAGCTGCCTAGCCAGTAGCTGTCTAGCCAGTAGCTGTCTAGCCAGTAGCTGTCTAGCCAGTAGCTGCCTAGCCAGTAGCTGTCTAGCCAGTAGCTGCCTAGCCAGTAGCTGTCTAGCCAGTAGCTTGTCTAGCCAGTAGCTGTCTAGCTAGTAGCTGTCTACCCAGTAGCTGCCTAGCCAGTAGCTGTCTAGCCAGTAGCTGCCTAGCCAGTAGCTGTCTAGCCAGTAGCTGTCTAGCCAGTAGCTGTCTAGCCAGAAGCTTCCTAGCGAGTAGCTTTCTACACAATAGCTGTGCTGAATTAATATCATTATTAGCTATTAGCTAGTATCTGTCTAGCCAGTAGCTGCAACAGCTGTCTTAAGATTTGCCTAGAGCCAATATTTGCCTAGCCAGTAGCTGTCTAGCCAGTTGCTATCCAGCCAGTTGCTGTCTAGCGAGTAGCTGCCTAGCTAGTAGCTACCTAGCCAGTAGCTGCCTAGCCAGTAGCTGCCTAGCCAGTAGCTGTCTAGCCAGTAGCTGTCTCACCAGTAGCTGTCTAGCCAGTAGCTGTCTAGCAAGTAGCTGTCTAGCCAGTAGCTGCCTAGCCAGTAGCTGTCTAGCCAGTAGCTGTCTCACCAGTAGCTGTCTAGCCAATAGCTGTCTAGCCAGTGGCTGCCTTGCCAGTAGCTGTCTAGTCAGTAGCTGCCTAGCCAGTAGCTGTCTAGCCAGTAGCTGCCTAGCCAGTTGCTATCCAGCCAGTTGCTGTCTAGCGAGTAGCTGCCTAGCTAGTAGCTGCCTAGCCAGTAGCTGCCTAGCCAGTAGCTGTCTAGCCAGTAGCTGTCTAGCCAGTAGCTGTCTAGCCAGTAGCTGTCTAACCAGTAGCTGTCTAGCCAGTAGCTTGTCTAGCCAGTAGCTGTCTAGTCAGTAGCTGCCTAGCCAGTAGCTGTCTAGCCAGTAGCTGCCTAGCCAGTAGCTGTCTAGTCAGTAGCTGTCTAGACAGTAGCTGTCTAGCCAGTAGCTGTCTAGCCAGTAGCTGTCTAGCCAGTAGTTGTCTAGCCAGTAGCTGTCTAGCCAGTAGCTTGTCTAGCCAGTAGCTGTCTAGTCAGTAGCTGTCTAGCCAGTAGCTGTCTCACCAGTAGCTGTCTAGCCAGTAGTTGCAACAGCTGTCTTAAGATTTGCCTAGAGCTAATAGCTGCCTAGTTAGTATCTGTTTAGCCAGCAGCTGTCTAGCGAGTAGGTGTCTAGCCAGTAGTTGCCTAGTTAGTAGCTGTCTAGCCAGTAGCTGTCTAGCCAGTAGCAGTCTAGCAAGTAGCTGTCTAGCCAGTAGCTGCCTAGCCAGTAGCTGTCTAGTCAGTAGCTGTCTAGCCAGTAGCTGTCTAGCCAGTAGCTGTCTAGCCAGTAGCTGTCTCGCGAGTAATAGTATCGACAGGTTTACGTGCTCTCCGAGGCACGGGGCTGTAATACCGTCAACTCCGTCAAATTATAGTGAGAAATTTTCTTAACAGAAAAATAAATCTAAATCAATTTTGGTCTTGATCTTGGCTATTTTGTTTTTTGTTTCTCGGGGGCTGAAGGCTCACTTTACCAGCGAGTATTCTCTGTGGTGGTCAGGTCCTCAATTTTTGTCAAAAGATGAAATGTACAGGCCAAATATGCCCAATAAATGCGTGAGACAGGATCTAACAGAAATAGTATATCTCATGTCATAGATAATAACTTAATTTAATTTTATCAATCACATCAGTCATTTCATAAACTAATTCATAATTTCATTACTTAATTAATTTTCAGATTTTAATATGTTACATTAATCACTTGCATATTGGTCATCAATTGTATTGGCCTCGTGGTGGCTGAGACTTGGCTAAAATAGTAGTAAAAAAATTTATGTTAAAAAATAAGTCAAGCTATTTAAATGGGTCAAATTACCTACATCAAGGATTCATTTAAAATTACCCATTTTATTGCAGCGTAGCTTATGCCAGGCCAGTATTGTTAGCTGTTCGCAAGGGGAGGCAGAGGCAGAGGAGGGAGGTATAAGCTTATACATGCCTACCTGTGTATATTTGTTTGCCTCACCGTCAAGGCCGTTCATGTCGAGCTTGTTACAGATTTAACCACTTTCTCCGCTTGAGGCCCTCTGCTAGATCGGCGGCAGCACCCGCTATCCTAGAAGTAGTTTAGACGTGCGAAGGGGCTAGTGTATCTACGCACGTAGCATCCCAAACCAACGGCCGTCCACGACTCCAAGGCACCAATGTCAAGCCGTCGGGTCTCTTACCATCGCTACGTGAAATACCGTTCGGCTCCAAAGTAGCCGGCACGTTAACAGTGGCAAGAGCCCGACGGATGATATCATTTAGGGCAGCGTGACGAGAAAACTGCCCTGCACTGCGGCGGCAAGAGAGGCCATGGTGACCTCAACGGTCTACCTCCATTCCGCAATGGCAGGTGTGTGGTTCAGTTCTGCAGATGCCGAGACGCAAACCGATGGCGATAGAGAAGCTGTTGTTGTCCATTAATGTTCCCAAGTTGGCTGATGGTATTGCCTGAAGCCAGGAGCCCGCCTAACGTTCACTAGTGGCAAGGAGACGAGCCCTGGTATTTCTTGAGTGTGGTCAAAAATTCGTTCACAATGATGGCCTTGTGCGAAGGCCAATCGTGGTGCAAAACCCAAGAATTTTCTTTCCACAAATCTGGCCTTTTTCGTCGAATTTGCTCTCTTGAACGCCAATAATAATATTCTTCATTTACCGTTCGACCTTCCGGTAAGAATTCAGAGTGCACAACACCGCGATAGTCAAAGAAAACAGTCAACATCACTTTGACTTTTGATCGACTTTGGCGTGGTATTTTCGGTTTCGGTTCAGTTGGAAGCCGCCACTCCGAAGCTTGTTGACTAGTTTGCATGTCAAACTCGTAAACCCACGTCTCGTCACCAGTAACAATGCCTTTCATGAATGTTGGGTCGGAATTGACTCGTTCTACCATGACCTCAGCGACTTTCATGCGATTGAGTTTTTGGAGGAAATTCCGATCTTTTGGGACTAGCCGAGCGGCAACATGTTTCATACCCAAATGATTAGTTAAAATGGTACAAATCGACTCGTGAGATACAGAAAGTTCGGCGGCTAACTCTCTCAGAGTTGAATGAGGATTTTCAGTCACTATTTCCTTCACTTTTGCGATGTTAACTTCAGTTGCAGACGTTGATGGCCTACCAGAGCGAGGCAAATATTTTATCACATCTCGACCGCTTTTGAACGCTTTGAACCACTCATAAGCACGAGTTTTTGATAAAGTCGATTCACCGTAAGCCTTCTATAACATTTTCAGTGACTCCGAACACGAAATTCCATTAGCGATGCAAAATATTACACAAACTTTTTGTTCGATATTTTTGTCCATTATGAAATTCGCAATACAGACTATATTTATGATATTACTAAAACCAGAACTGTATTTAATATAAATAACAGATGCAACTCAAACTCCGCGCCAAAATGGAAAACAGTTGTGCTAATGTAACAACAATAAAAAAAAACAAAAATTTGAATTTGGAACCCTAAACAAATCATCCATTCCCGATACTTTTTTGACTGAATGTATCTATCAAATCCTTAAATAAATAGCAAGTTACTTAGCCATTATTGTTACATGTAGCAATAGTATATTAAAATTAAAGAATTGAAAACAACGAGCAGTTAGCTAGCGCAAAAGGCTCTCAACCACTAGCTTAATTTAGGCGACTAATACCTGAGGGCACCCTTATGGGGCTATAGCTCAGGCGGCCGCTGAAGTTAAAAGATGGAATTCGAAATAGGGGTCCGATCACTTGCACGGGAATATGAACACACGATCTTGAACATGCTACCGATAGACCACTCCTTGGTATATGCCTTCCTTAGAGTTCTATTTAGATGGATATACAACTACTACCCTTATATACATAGCTGCGCATTAACTCGTTAATCCGCTAATCGTTAATTAACGAAGTTAACATTTTGATTAACGGATTAACTGGTAAAAATGTTATCGGACACGTTAACTTCCGTTAATATGCACAAGTCCGTTAATTGTTAACGCTAGAAAGATAACCTTATTTAAACTGCCATTAAAGATAACCATACGCTTCTGAGGCGCATAATACATTTATATATTTTTTTATTATTAAATACCTTTTTATCGTATTTATTAACCTGATAGTTTTAATGTGTGGGTATTGAACTTATAATGAATAAAACTTTAATAGTTAATTTATTTATATATTTGAAACATTAAACTTAAATCTAAAAACCTCAAAAAAAAAACAAAAAAATTCGGTATCTTCCGTTCACAGCAAATTAAAAACACAAAATATTTTTTTTTCTCTAAAATAATTAAATTATTTCTTATGAACTAGTTAATCAACTAAAAAATAATCAGAGAAAATTATAATTATTTGGCTCCTTATTTGGTTTCATAGACATAGAAAGCCATTTTTTTGTATTCGTCGTAAACTCCAGTTGGCGCATGTTATCTTAGTTAGACAATCTTTTTTTTATTCCTGCAAAAGGTACGATGCCGTCTTTTCTCGGCTGGAGATTCTTCTTCATCATCTGTAGAAGTCTACACAACTGATTTTGGAATAACATTATGATAGTTTCTTGCACATGCTTTGGCAAAGCATCTGCTTCGAGTCTTTCTGGCAGCATCGATTCAGATGACTGGGTGCTTAACTTTTCCATATATTCCCTTCTGTTGTTAGTGGAGACTTTTGCTCATGAAGGGGAGTATGCACCTTATACCCGACGATTAAATTACACATTTGGATTATAGAAGTACCTATTTTGTTTTGTTTCTATCCTTTTAACTTCCACAACCTAAACCAACAGGTTGTATAAGTTCACTAATGCAAAGATATAAAAATGCAATTTTACACATATTAACGGATTAACGTTTAATGTTAACTTGCTTTAATTCTTCCGAAATGTAACGCATTAACGTTTAACGAAGCTAACTTTTTTTGTAGCGGATTAATGATTAACGAAGTTAACTATTTGATTAACGGTGCCCAGCTATGTACATATACTACTTTCCTTTTGTAAATACATACTCAGGATAATTACAAACATACATGTTCATGCACACAGATATCTGTCCTGGGTGGAAATAGAACCCAAGACCTGCGGCGTGAAAGTCAAGTAGATGGTTGGTAGATAGTGTAGATACCAACCACGCCAACGGGCCAAGAGATTATTAAAGAAGAACCTCATAAAAGATAAACTTTTCGAACTTAGTTATTTAAATGGCATTATAACTTACTGAAATTAATAAAGGTGACACAACACATTACCCAAATCATTATAAAGAAATTATAATTAATTCTTGTAAGACAACTTTCCGGCGGCGTCGTCTTATCAGCTTATTTAATATTCACGACGTTCTTACAAAGTTATCTCATTAGCTGGGCGACACTCGGCGCTTCAACAGTGCCACAACTCGTTAACTGATAAGTCACCAACTTGTAGCCTTTTTGTGGGTTTAAAACCCACCAAAACGTTTTTGAACTAGTGTCTCGACTAAAATGAAACCCTATGGTATCCTACTAATATTATAAATGCGAAAGTTTGACAGTGTGTGAGTGTGTATGTTTGTTACTTCTTCACTTGTAAACGGCTGGAGCGATTTTAATAAAATTTGGTATGGAGTTAGCTGACATCCAGGATTAAGACTTAGGCTATAATTTGTAAAGCTTAATGCGGGTAAAACCGCGGGGCACAGCTAGTATTTTCAAAATCCCCATCAGATGAAACGTGAATTCTACAGGGACTGTCATCATCAGAGAAACAGAAGTGATAAGGCAGGTGAATTTCTACATACTTACACCAATAATCGAGTTAACAACCCCATTCTTATTCTATTTTAAAATTCGTTTATTATGATATGTAGGTTCGGCAGGCCAAAGAGAAATTAGGACCGTCGGTAATTTTGATAAAAAATAGTATAAGTAGGTATATAAAATAAAAAAAACTTCATTTAAAAAAACCGACTTCAAAAACTAAAAAGTATAAAAAAATATCGTAATAAAGATTTAATTTAATACATCTCTTATGCAAACGTAATACCTTTAATATTAATGAAATACTATAATTTGTATGTGCTACCTATTGATAGGTTTGAAGTCGGTGCCATGAGTCTATGAAGACTAGGTGTTATTAATGATCAATTAGCCACCGAGTGTACTGAGCCGAGGGCTCATAGTCTAGGTCTCATTTATGATTGATTAGCTAAGGAGTCTGCTGATGAGAGGGCTGTTAGACTAGGTCTTATTCATGATCGATTAGCCATCGAATGTACTGAGCAGAAGGCTCATAGACTAGGACGTATTGATGATCAAGACAACGAGTCGAGTTTGAGTCGGACTCGCCCGTGAAAGGCGGAATGTTTGTTTCCGTAGCAGCAAGTATTTGAGTTGATAGACTGGAAGGTAATTTACGGTTTACAATTTATGACGCATTAACAAAAACTACTTACTAGATTTCGTTCAAACCAATTTTCGGTGGAAGTTTGCATGGTAATGTACTTGTAATGACATTATCTATTTGTTTTAGTTTTATCATTCTCTTATTTCAGAAGTTACAGGGGTGGGACATTGTACGCCTTTGGAAGTGTCTCTCGCGCAAACTACACAGTTAAGAAAAAAATAATATTATAAACCTCAATATCATTTTTGAAGACCTATCCATAGATACCCCACATGTATGGTTTGATGAAATATTTTTTTAAATTCATTTCTAAGTATGGGTAACCCCCAAAATTAATTGTTTGTTTTTCTATTTTTGTGTGAAAATCTTAATGCGGTTCACGGAATAGGTACATCTGCTTACCAAGTTTCGCCAGTATAGTTTCGGAAAAAAGTGGCTGTGACATACGGACGTACAGACAGACAGATATGACAAATCCATACGGTTTCCCTTTTTTGCTATTTGGCTACAGAACTCTAAAAATGGCAACTATTTCGCATCAAACTAAAGAAGAATCACGTAAATCGGTTCATAAATCTCCGCGTATTCGGTGTACGTACAAAATAAAAATGCGCTTGTGCTAAAAGGTGCGCCTACATGCGCTTCCAAAAACGAGCTTATACGCGCGTATTAAACGCTAGTCGTCTGTAACTGTTCATGTCAAGAAACACTTGAACAGTATGAGTCTAGCTAGATTGGCTAAGATTTAAAAACGTCTCTGCCAAAGACAGTTACATCGTCCACATAAACAAAAATTTTCATACAAAAATGTCCATAAAATTAAAACTACTAAGCCAAACTATATAAAATTTTTATGGGACCAAATGGCAACTATTCCGCATCAAACTAAAAAAGAATCACGTAAATCGGATCATAAATCTCCGAGTAATCGGTGTACATACATAAAAAAAAAAATACCGGTGAACTTGAGAACCTCCTCCTTTTGAAGTCGGTTAATAAACTTAATATAAGTTCTAGGTACAGACGCCAGCACATCCAGATACCACAATCAGTCAAATTTCTTTTATTGATTTTCAACGTTATCACAAAAGCATAAGGTTCACTTTTAATTGGAAAAATTTGACAGATTGGGGTAGCTTGATGTGCTGGCGTCTGTACATACAAAACAATAGATCTCCCAAATTCTTTAATAATTTTAAAAATAAATACGTATCTATGAGGTGATATTTCCTTATACAGGTTACTTGTAAAACACCAACAACCTCGCAGGAATAGATTGCTAACATCATAAGTAACCACTTTTGTTCTACCAGTTGGGACATAACTCAATATATGAAAAAATAATGAGGTTTTATAAGTTTTTGTTGTACTGTCGTGACATCTGTAGTTCTGTGTTTCATTGTTAATGAAAGAACGACGCGCGAACGACTCTAAACTCGTGCGCGTGTTAGATGTTTTTAATAATAATACATACTTTCTTCACCACATAATTAAATATAATTATATTTATTTCAATTTCTCGAAGAGTTTGTATCCGGTCTGTGCACAATGACAGGCTAAATTAAACAATTAAAAAGAAATAAATTGTAAGTATATTGTAGACTAGCTGGTGCCCACGACTTCGTCCGCAACAATTTCGAATGATGGCCAATGTAACTACTTACTTCTAGCGTAATCTAAAAAAAATAACATCTAAAACAAATAATCAATATAAATTTAAGAAAACCTAACCTATAAATAACCTAACTAAGAAATAAACTAAAAACTACTTTGCTACTGTTATTTAAAAAAACGACCCGATATCATCAACCAAAGAAATCAAAGAATACATATTAATTGTCCTAAAGTAGGTACAGTCAGTAAGTCAAATAAAGTAAAATAATAATCAACGATGCATTAATTACAAAGGTTAGATTAGGTTGCGACCACGGCATTGATAGGTCTTATATAAAATTTTGTGAACGAAACCATAGCACGATCTAAAACGATGATTACGCAATCTATTACAAAAATATAAACTTGTAAAGCGGTAAAATTAAGATGTGTGCATAGTTTTTGGGTGAGATTTAGGTGATCATCTATTAATTCAGTTTTGGACTACCTTTTATTTCAAGCATTTATTTATTTTAACCGATATACCAAATAAGTTCCATGATCTGAAACGATATTACCGCTATCTAGATACAAAATTGTGAACTTGTAGATCAGTAAAATTAAGATGATATTTTTTGGGTGCGATCATCTCGACACGAACAATTTATACTACGCTAACTAAAAATGATATGAAATAAAATATAAAATGTCACTTTTTTGGTTTGTTATAAAAATTACCAAAAAAAAAGAAGTTACAAATCTTATAAAACCCTAAATCTTTACTTAGACTACAACGACCACGACATTTTAAGCAACTTGGCAAAGAAAAGAATTTCTCTAAAATTTGAGTTTGCTTAAATTGTTGGTGTCGATTTGTTGAATCAGTTTTGGATTACCTTTTTTTTATCAACAAATTATTCCCTGGATTGCTTTATTTTTAACTAAAAGACCAAATACATTACATGCGTTTACTCCAAAAAAAAAACAGATTTTCATACAAACTTACATCCCCTATTTTAGTTGTCCTTAGGGGTGGAATTTCCAAATATCCTGGAATACATATTTTTATTTTTAACTGAAAGGCCAAATACCAATTTTCATAGGTTTAACTTCAAAAACGTCGCATTTTCATACAAACTTACATACCCTTTTTTACGCCCTAAGGGGTGGAATTCCCAAAAATCCTGAAATATATATTTTTAATTTTTAACTGAAATGCCAAATACCAATTTTCATGTGTTTAACTTAAAAATTGACACATTTTTCATACAAACTTACACCCCCTATTTTACGCTCTTGGGGCTGGAATTTCCAAAAATGCTGAAATTCATATTTTTTATTTTTAACTAAAATGCCAAATACCAATTTTCATGCGTTTAACTTAAAAATTGACACATTTTCCATACAAACTTACATCCCCTATTTTTCGCCCTTGGGGGTGGAATTTCCAAAAACCCTGAAATACGTGATTTTTTATTTTTAACTGGAAGGCCTAATACCAATTTTTATGCCTTAAACTTCAAAAACGACAAAGTTTCATACTAACTTAGCGCCCCTGTTTTACCCCCTTAGGGGTTGAATTTCGAAAAATCCTTCCTTATTCCTTGTCTACATTATAAAGCAAACATTTGTGCAAAATTTCAGCTTTCTAGGTCCAAGGGTTTGGGCTGGGCGTTGATGAGTCAGTCAGTCAGTCAGGACTTGTCTTTTTATTTATATAGATTATGAATCTAAACATTTTAAAGCTATACATATCGACCCCTCCAGGATGAAACGTAGTAAAAGCCAAAAGACCATTTTTCAGTACGGCCAAAAAACATAAATGGTTAAGTTTATTTCCTGTATATCTTTTGATGTACTAAATATATAATAAAACACTATAACTCATTAAGCTTGGATTTTTGAGTTGTTAACTAAATAGAAACTCAAAATAACCTACATTAATTAGTTCCAGAGATGGCATGGCCTTTACTACAAAAAAAAAGTTGCAAATGGCTTCTACGACATTGTTCTTCTGCTTGGCTACTGTAGCCTTTTTTTTATTAAGTTGTATAATACTTTAGAATTTGTTTTATCGAAGGGATTTTTGTATTAAAAGACAATTGCAAAAAGAAGAATGTGTAATTCAGTGTATTATTAT
Source organism: Pseudoips prasinana (assembly GCA_951640165.1). Taxonomy (NCBI): domain Eukaryota; kingdom Metazoa; phylum Arthropoda; class Insecta; order Lepidoptera; family Nolidae; genus Pseudoips; species Pseudoips prasinana. The sequence goes on along the minus strand of OX621245.1, from coordinate 31,059,223 downwards.
TTGTTCAAAGTTCTTCATTATATAAAAGTAATATTGTTCTTATCTGACAAACGCTAATAAAATTATATCAAACTGAAATCAACACAACCTTCTAACAATAACATAATATAATTATCTTAAACCAATCAGTTCTTCGTAATGTATGACTAGGTAATTAGTGTTTTAAGGAAAAATGCTTAAGTACCTACATTTTCCTAAACTTATTAAAGAAATATCAAACTATCTTTGGTTCAAAACTAAAATAAAAAATTGCAGAAACTTTTCATCTTTGGAAGTAATTGTAAATGGCACATTATTTTATACCTACTGAGAAAAATCAACACACCCTCTAAACTATGCAAAAATAGGTAAGTATATTAATAACCTCATCTCTTAAAACAATCAGTTCTTCATAATGTATGACTAAGTAATAAGTACTTGTAAGGAAAAATTTATACGAGTATCAAACTCAATCTTATCAAAAACAAAACAAAATCTTAGGTTCATAACGAAATCAAAAATATTTTGTACTAAAAACGCAGTTTTACACGTTTATGAAGAAATAACATACGTAACATAATTAATATTATTCGATCACGTCTTCATCTTCTTCATCCCAATCAAAGTATCATTTTTATTACCAGTATGTGGCATCTCCATTAAATCTTTGTGAAACTTTTTGGGTATTGTTCCGTCTGTGCACAATTTTTTTAAATCTTTATACTTTAGTACTGAAATAGGAAGTTTGTCTACATAGGATTGTTGCAAGTTTATGTTATTTAGTTCTTGTAAATAATCTGCATCTTGTCTTTCACTTATTTCAGGTTCTTCTGCCAGCTTGCTCTTTCCCTTCCCTTTTCCTTTTCCCTTTCCTTTGTTTTTTGTTTTTTCAAATAGTGTCACTTTCTCACTTTCTGCTGCTTCGCTCATTGAATATTTTATTTCTATCTTATTTAAGTTCTTTTTTCTAAAAGTAACTGTCCGAATGCTCTTGAATTTTATATTTTTTGTAAAGGTTCTTGCCGCTAAGTCGTCCCAGTTGATGAAATCTCTATGTTCCATTACATTGACTCTATACGGCTTAGGTTTCTTCCTTGCAATCTCAAAGTAGGAAGCCCACTGAGTGGGACTCCACACAATAATTTTTTCTTGACTTCAGACTCTATTGTGACGTGAACAGAGTCAGCAGGCATATAAGTATGACCTGGAAGTAAATAATTTATTTGGATTACTTGCAGATTAACAGATTTCAGTAAAAAGTAATTCAATACAGATAAAACGACTCTATTTTTGTTTTGGCCTGTACATGAATCACAATACAAAAGCGCTGTTTCAATTCCTCGATTGTCTTCTTAGCGGTTCGCTTTCTTAAGTCTGCTTGTGACATGCCTTCCAATGCATTTGTTATAATGTTATTTAAATGTCTTTGAGTTATATCCAAAGTACGTAATAAAAATTTGTCGCATTCTTTTTTATGGTCTTCATTGTAATTGATAAAATAATCAACTGTCAATTTTCATCTGTTAGATTCCACTCTTTTTCTTCTAATACCATCGACACGTGCACAGCGAACTAACCAATCTCGTCGTCGTTTAACATCTAAGTTCCAGTAAAATGTAAAAATACTTTTCCTACGGTCCTCGCTTATTTCGTAACAACCTCTCTTACATTTTTCAGGGATGCATGGATTTGTTTTCATTGCTTTAGCAGCTATTACTTTTCCTTTTGATGTTACATATTCCTTTCCTTCGTTCTTTAGATTTTGATTATTTTGCGTACATTAACTTTTGTTTATAGTAGTAGATGTTAATAGGTCTTACCTATGAAATTGCCGTTTTGTATGAAAAAATTTAAACGAATTTTTTTCATGAATTTTTTTATTTGTATTAATCGAAGTAATCACCCATGCAATCAATGCATCTTTGCCATCGCAGTGGCAGTTTATTGATGCCCTTCTTAAAGAAATCAGCTGGACGGGAGGCAACCAATTCTTCAAAGGCATTTTGTACTGCCTCTCGGGTATTGAATTTTTTTCCCGCCAAGAAGTTATCCAAATTCTGGAAAAAGTAGTAGTCTGTAGGCGCAAGGTCTGGTGAGTAGGGCGGATGACGGAGAGCTTCCAACCCCAGTTCTTGCAACTTGGAGACCGTCTGCTGTGCAGTATGAGGTCGCGCGTTGTCGTGCAGGAGCAGCGGAGACGAGCGATTGACCAATGCTGGTTGGAGATGCGCCAGCTTCTCCATCATTGTGCTCAGTTCTTCACAGTACACATCTGCAGTAATGCTCACCCCGTTTGGTAAGAAGCTGTGATGAATCACACCGGCGCTAGACCACCAAACAGTGACCATCACTTTTCTAGGGGTAAGTTTTCGTTTAGGGCATTGTTTAGGTGCTGAACCAGGATCCAACCAACTTGCTGAGCGCTTGCGGTTATCAAACAGAATCCATTTTTCATCGCAGGTAACAATGCGGTTCAAAATTCCTTCATTTGTGTGTCTGTTGAGCAGTGCAAGGCACGTCTCGACGCGTACTTCGCGCTGGCGATCATTGAGTTCGTGGGGCACCCATTTGTCAAGCTTTTTTACCTTGCCAATTTGACGCAAATGGACCAATATTGTTTTGACGCTAACGTCGAAAGCTGCTGCTAATTCAGCCGTAGATTGTGTATCATCAGCTTCCACAACCGCCTTTAATTCGTCATTGTCGACCAAAGTCTTCGGACGACCGCGAGGTTCATTTTTCAGGTCGAAATTTCCAGAACGGAAGCGAGCAAACCAATAACAGGTGGTGCGTTGGTTTGTAGTGTTAGCTCCGTAAACGTCGTTGATGTTGCGTGCCGCTTGTGCCGCGTTGCTGCCACGACGGTACTCATATTCCATAATTACTCGAATTTTTAACGTATCCATGATGACGAAAAAGATTGAAATGCGATGAAAATGTAACACTAATCAATAAAGAAATGACTACTTTTGGAAAAAAGAATCCATGTTTTTAAAATAAAATTAATTTGAAATTAGAATTCTTAGCCAAACAAAAATTATTTTGATTTGAAATGGCCAGTACTGCAGAACGGCAATTTCATAGGTAAAGACCTAATATTAAATGTAAGTACTTAGTTTGACAACTTCCGATACAAAATAATGCAGCAAAACACAGACTTAAAATTAAAAGTCTTTTACAATTTTATGCAGATTAGTAATGTTTTGGACGATCTGAGTTAAATGTGTAGGTATAAGCCATATAAAAATGAGACATGTTCTTAAAGTCAAAAATTAAAATTACATTTCAATAGTCTCGTAGGAACAAAAGGGTCGTAAAAAGCAAGATATTAAAAGTTGTGGATGTTACGATTTTAATTGACATTGTTAATTTGTAAATGTTTAGTTCAAAAATTGTCATCAAAGCCATACTTCTTACTATCGTGGTCTTTACTACGAAATGTTCAATAGTATTATTTTCAGGTACTATATTATAAAATGTTAAATTAACCATGAAATGCAAAAATATGTATCTTACTACATAAATTTGGAAATTTATTTAAAAATTAGCTCAATGCGACATTTAAAAATAAGAAAATTGGGTACAGGGAGCTATCGGAGCATGTTGTAAAAGCCATTTTTTTGGTGAATTTGAACATTTTAAATATACAGTTTGATAGAGCGCGCGATTCTGATTAAGAAACCGTTAAAAACAGATTTTGGCCAAAATGGCTTTTACGACGTTTCTTCCTGGAGGGGTCGATATAATAAAATCGTAGGAAAGTAAAAAATATAGTTTTTACACTTTTTGTCTGTATGTATGTCCGGGCTAGACTCAAAAAGTACTGCATGGATTTACTTCAAATCTGGACCTGCCCAAAGCCTTTAATACGGTTTTGTATCATAGACTATGAGTCAAACTGGAAGCTATGGGTGTGCCGACTGAAGTCATCTCCGTGATGTGCCACTGATACAATTGTCAGCGGAACCAAGTGAGATGGGCTGGTGCACTATCTGATGCATATGGCATGGCGTGTGGCGTGAGGCAGGGGGGTATTACCTCTCCTCTGTTGTTCAACCTGTACGTTAACGACCTCATCGATGAGCTCAGATGTACTCATATAGGTTGTTTTATAGGCGCAGTTTCAGTAAATAATATAAGTTATGCAGACGACATGGTACTGCTGAGACCGCACCCACCGGGTTCGTAAATTGGTGTCAATCTGTGAGGCGTATGCGGCGGAACATGGACTGAAGTATAACTCAAAGAAAAATTATGTGCTCGCTTTCAAGAGTAGAAATCAGGCTCCAGTGCGTGTTCCGCCTATTATGCTTAATGGTGCGGCGCTGAGGGTGGTGAGCAGCTTTAGGTATCTGGGGCACATGGTGACAGAGCATTTGCAAGATTACGCTGACATAGAGAGGGAACGCAGAGCACTGGCAGTCAGGGGTAATATGCTCGCAAGAAGGTTTGCTCGATTTTCGAGGGATGTTAAAACAAATCTTTTTAAGGCTTACTACCAAGCCTTTTACTCGAGTAGCTTGTGGCTTAATTACACTCGTCGGGATGTTAGTGCATAGTGTGTATCCAATAAACCAACTAAATACTACATATCGAAGACATTACTTCAAAATTATAGAGATTTGTGTATCCCTAAAAATTGCAACAAAATTTAAAAAAGTACTGATTTAAAATTACGGCTGAACAGAATATGGTATTATTTTGTGGGCTAATAGTGTTGATGCTGGAAAATTATTTATTTTACAAAAAACAATTGTCAGAAACTAGCAAATATAGATTCCATGGAAAGTTGTCAACCGTATTTTGTTAAACTGAACATCATTCTTTACACTCACGTGTATGTATATATTGGAAACGTGTAAATTTGTAAAAAAAACCACCCATCATTATTCCCCCTGGCGAGTGGCCAACGACCGCATCAACGCAGCTGTAGGGATCCAAATAAACTAGCTAAAAAATTAATCAGCTAACAACTAGCAACTACAACTAGCTCAAAATTAGCCATGTTTCATTCTGGCCCCTATGCCATGAGCGTCAAAATATATAATATAATACCAGACATAATAAAAAATATTGAATTTGAAACTAAATTTAAGCATGAACTGCAAAAATATTTAATACAAAAATGTTATTATAACCTAAATGAATTCCTACATAATAGATAGATAATTAAAATAGTACCGACGCGTTAACGTAAATAATAATAATATTGACTATAATCTCAATAACTTTTCCTTCCTATTGTGTCACAATATTATTAGAATCGAAATACCATAAATTTACCTAATTAAATTGACGAACGTATATTTGTATTGTTATTAATTTATTGTACCTTATATTGCTATGACATCCTATTTACTTTTATCGCTTATTGAAATATGTACTACTTATAATGTTAACTAGAATTACGATCTGACCTTAGAAATAACTATTTATGTTGTATTTCTGTGCCCTAACAGAGTTCATGTTGGAAACAAATACTATATACAACACCTATTGCAAACCCATGAAAATAGCAATCAATAAATAAACAACATCTTCTGGGTGCTGATGCGGCTGCTTCGCTATTGTAGTGCGTCTGGGAATTTGTGGAGACTCGGACGGACGGCTTTTTTACTATTATATGCAAGAAAGTAGCCTCCTTACTACAGCGTGTGAGAGGTAATAGTAACAGTATCCTGTAGATGATTGTTACTCGTGCGGATTGCCCAATCCAACACAAATGGATGCGACTTACGATGGGTGTTTACTAACTCATACTCATAGTTTATTGGTATTTTATGATTAATTGTAGGTATTGTGAATTAAATTTTATTTAGTACTTATGGATTATAGACAAATAAATTTATTAATAGTAAAAAGTAAGTCAAGTTGAATGGCGCTAGCCCACCTTCCCCGCGCTCTCGCAGGGGTATGTTAACGTAATCTTTGCGATGTTCGTAGAGTTATTTTTGTATGAAAATTAAATCTAACAAATTATCAAAAGTTTTAGAACAATAGTTGTTGCTTATGGTGGTAATCTATCTAGTACTGCGAGGTTGTTGGTTTTATAAAAGTAAGTAGTTAATAATAGGTGGTAACAATGCTCGGGACGAGCAAGTTAAAGAGGTAGTAATGTCATGTCAGTGAAGAAACATCATCCCCTCATTACACTTGCTGGTCCTTCAAGCCGCGTTACTGTTCCTCCTTACGGCAAGCTTGCTCTTCCTGGCGGCACCGCCAAAGGGGCCCCCTTTGGTCCTCCTTGAGGGCGCGCAGCTGCTCTTCTTGACAGGAACCAGAAAGAACGAACTGTCGACGAGGGCAGTGGCCAGTACGTCAGCTAGGTTCGACGCGGTGACACCACGACTGCGGGTGTTGACATGACATGAGCGCGCTGCTTAGCTTGCTTAGCTGTCTATGATGCAGGAGCAAGTGGCTCCTGCATATCTCGTTCCTTGGCACCAGCGTCATCTTCCCAATGCCACATCTGACACCAAATATCAGACTTTGTACATTAGATTTCAATAGACACCATATTTGATAAAATCACATAGGTATAAAAATAACGTAACGATGTTTAAGTCTTACTGAATTGCCAAACTGAAGTGACAGTGGGCGTGGCACATAGCTCGTAGACCCGACGGCCGTTGGGGCAGAAAGGTTCTCGAGCGAACCACGAACCGGAGGATGCAGCGTGGGAACGCCCCCTACAAGGCAGACCGACGATCTTGAAAGGGTCGCGGGAAACTCCTGGATGCGGGCAGCTCCATTGTGAAGTTCCTTGGGGAGGCCTTTGTCCAGCAGTGGACGCCTTTCGGTTGATATGATGATGATGAAGTCTTCCAGGTATGATAACAAACACCCTAACACAGCTATTAAGCTAACTTCAGAACAAACAAATTAACAACAATAAAAACATTGCATATACATTCAATTTAAATAATAATTAAAAAAGACAAAAGAATATTAACAATACCATACATCGCATCAATTTAAATGTGTGTGTGTCGTGGGTGTGTGTAAGTATATAACTTAGTAGGTTTAATTGACCACGGTAGCCAAATTTATATTAATTAACGAAGTATTCATAGAAGAAGATCCGTTTCATCGTAGTTTTAGCCAGCAACCAATTCGTGACTGTATCCTTGCGTGAGTGTGCAGTCAGTGGGAACATACTTAGATCCTAATTTATTATAGGTACATTATATAAAGGATTTTAATGTGAAACATAACCGTTTAACTGTACCTAATCAATTCGTACTTACTGTAACATAAGTCATGTCACTAGATTGCCGAGTTAGGAATATGTGTAAAGTAGGTTTTTTGACATAAAATGAACACAGGGTGTAGTTATTTATACGCCTACATCGCCTAAGAGGATATTAAATATATGAGACCCTTAAAAACATTGAAATTTTTTAATCTAGGCAATACTGCATCTATATGTATTGCAGGGTTTATTATCTCATCGCGATTTGTTAAATGAAATGTTTATGTGTTGAAATAAAACGGTGCTCATCACGAAAAGTTGTCTAACTGACAATAGTTCCAGTTCAGTTACTTAATTTTGATACTGACCGTACCTACAATGAAACCGAAAAATACCTAAATTTATATATTTTTTTTAAAGACAAGGCCTGCACTAATTACTTACATTAAACTATGACTATGACTGCGGCAAACGTGCTAAGAAGCATGTTATTTCCTGATTGCACGTGTGACGTAATTATTAAGCTAGCTAGTACTGGCTGGCTAGTACCGACCTCGGCACTCGGGTCCAGATACCTATGTGTCATTTGCCCGATCCGATCACAGTACCGTTTCGGGCTCGATCCCCGTACATGATAACTATTTGTCAAACCCTTAAATAGATAATCTGGGTGTGGTTGTGCTTCGTGTCCGTTGATTGCACGTTGTTTAAAACTATCTAAAGGACGAATAGATACATATATAATAGAGATGAAGGGACTTGTACATGAACAGCCTCTAACAGTCGTCTAAGAAAATTAAGCTAGTAAGTAAACCCAAAGAAGATGCCTATCCAGGCAGTCATAAGGCGACAAAAAAAAGACACAAAACACGACACGACTTTATCATATTTATTGATTGTCTTTTCCGAAATTGTAGCAAGTCAAAATCTGTTTATTAAATACCTAAACAGAGTTCGACCTCCTAAACTTTTGTTATTATTCTCAGAGGAAACAAAATTATGACAAGCGCCACCTATTAGAGTACATTTGAACTTATTGTGTAATCATGTACCGATTGTTACTAGTGAAGGATTAACTATTTCTATTAAGATTAAATAAATACGAAACTAACCGATGAACCAATAACATTGTAACAATATTTAAATTTGATTGTAATTTAAAACTGTAATTTGATTGATGATGAATTTATCATTATTCTATGAATAATATACTGCCATCTAATTCTAAAAACTGAAACATTAACGCCTGTTTGATTTATGCTTCGCCTACACTACGCATGTTGAACGGGGCGTATAGCAACAAAATTTTCCAATATAGTAATATTTTCAACTCAGTAAAGATGAAAATAATTAACTCTTTAATCTACTTTTTTATTTATGTCGGAGGAAATAGGTATCGTTATATTTTTATGCATAGTATATTTTTTTGTTAAAATTAGTTCTATAGGTATTACAGTAATTAGAATATAAACACGTAGTAATGTTTCAACTCGAACAAACAACGAATTTATGATTTAAAAAATTTTATTCCACTCTTGCTTTGTTAATAATCTTCAGTTAATAAAACGGTGCTCATAGAAAGAATTTAAAATAATGGAATAATTTGTTGCATCCTTCCAATTAACTTTCATTGAGTAGGTAGGTCGTCAGCGAGTGCATCCCAAATGCAAAACGCGCAGTCACTGCATTGATTCACAACATCTACCTACGCAATACAGTGAGTATTTTACTCATGATTTAATATTTGGTGATTGGAGTATGAAATAGAATTTAAACGATCCCAATAATAATTATTAATGAAAAGGATAAAAGAATTGAACTTTGCCCTGACTTATTAAAAAAAAATTAATTACTTATGGCAATACTGGAACAGTGAGCCATCGCCCATCGCCCTGCTAACTGTGTCATGGCGGTTTGACTTGTTAAAGGTTTTTTTGCAATAACTTACTAGTTAATGTGCTTTTTAGCAATTTGATATTTGATTTCAGTTCGTAATATCACGTGATACAAAATAGTAAATAATGCGTGAATACAAAATAGTCGTGTTAGGGAGTGGAGGCGTGGGAAAGTCTGCCCTGACAGTACAATTCGTACAAGGCATCTTTGTCGAGAAATACGACCCCACCATCGAAGACAGCTATCGGAAACAGGTGGAAGTCGACGGACAACAATGTATGCTAGAAATCCTGGATACGGCGGGCACGGAGCAGTTCACAGCGATGAGGGACTTGTACATGAAAAATGGGCAAGGTTTCGTGTTAGTGTACTCCATCACGGCGCAGTCGACGTTTAACGATCTCCAGGACCTGCGGGAACAAATCCTGCGAGTAAAGGACAAGGATGATGTGCCCATGGTGTTGGTCGGCAACAAGACTGATCTGGAAGCAGAGCGCGTGGTGGGCAAGGAGCAGGGCAGTAATCTAGCGCGCCACTTCAACTGCTCCTTTATGGAAACCTCCGCGAAAGCTAAAATACACGTCAATGATGTGTTCTATGACCTAGTGCGACAGATCAACAGGAAAAGCCCCCCTAAGAACGAGAAAGTAAAAACCAGGAAATGTATAATTCTGTAAGAGTGGCGCAGGAGATTCGAAGCGTCTAGGTATAAAATATTTAATAATTTGAAAGACTTCTCGTACCCAGATTTGGCTCTCGACTGTTCCCAAAGTTAATTCGGTCGGGTGTTGAGCATTGTTGCTTGGTAATATTGCCTGTAGCATTTGAGAATGTGCATTTGTTGAGTTATTGTGATGGAGTGCCGTAGCACGAGTGGAAAATCCACAGAGCGTTCCCGATCATATCCAAATCTATTCATGCAAATGTGTACTCTCATACTTTCTGCTCTATATTTTGATAGTTGTAATATTCAAGGATAGATTCAACGATTCTGTGTGTGTTTCACTCTAGAAAATTCCAATTGTAAAGTGTGGATGTTCAGAAGTTGTAAATGGTTATAAATTTAAATACTACTTGATGTAAGTATAAACCATATTCATTTATTTGGAGGCTATGAGGAGTATGTTCTGGACAACCTGTGACAATACTATCAAACCATAATCATACTATGTTATAATGTAAATCTCAATTCTATATTTCACTGAAACATTATTCTATGCATGTACTTCTCATGGACTCTTAGTTAATTATGATTTTCAAATATATGAAAAGCAACTAAAAATATTTTTTGTTTTAATATTAATATTATTAACTTGTTAGGTACAGACGGTCCTGAAATTTGATTGAACAGGAAAATGTATGTGAATACTTATGTACGATGAACTATTGTTTCAAGGTTAAGTTGTAGTGTCACCATGATGTGACACTACTCATTTAAACGGTTGAGATGTTGAATTAAATGCATTTATAGAATACAATGTGTAACACTAATAGTGTTAGGAGTTAAATGACCTGAATTTACACATGAAGCTGAATAACTTATAAACCATATGTGTTAATTTTATATTACCCATACATAAAGATCACACATTGAACATGAACCACCGAAAATATTGATAAAGTAATATAACAGCTGTGTTAATTATAATAGGTGTGTGAACTTTTCTTACTCAGAATTAAAACTGGCCACAGAAAAAGCCTATCAGTAGAAACAAATTGCTTCATAATTAACTATTATAAGTCATTTGAAGATCATGTTAGAGAAAGAATGTTCTTAACTAACATATTACAATTGTAGTGAAGCCATAGAAGTTTCATAGAATTTTTCCTTTGTATGATGTAAATTTTTATGCAATTGACTCAATACAGAGCATCCGCACTAGAATTTTTGAACATTCATATCAGTAGATTTTTATTTTACTTTTAATTTATTGATTTGAATTTATTTATTAAGTCTGCTACTTAAGTAAATTCAATATCAGTCTTATGACCTCTTTGTTATATTCCATTTCATTCCACATCATCTATGTACAATTTTGCCAATATTTAATGATGCTTTGAAGATATTTGGGATAGTAAATATGGATACTGTACATATGGACTATGACAACTATTGACATCAGAATAACTGAGCATAATTGTCTACTACTAGTTGTTCAGCTTGGTGGATAGATTCATATTTATAATCTGTTGGGTGTCTATGCATAGAGAATGCCCATTAGACATCCAAGTGGTCAAATATCCCTCACTATTAAGGTAACACATTGTATGTAACTGTCTGAACCTAATATAGATATAGTTTACCATTTAGTAGTTATATAATCATACTGAAGTAAGCCTGGAACTTCTGGACGGCTGTATGATAGTAGTGCGGGCTCCGAGAGACCTGGGTGATGTGCCAGCAGGCCTTAACCAGTATGTAATGTTTAATATGTGAATTAAGGATACATTAAATTTTTTCAGATATATTATTGTCTTGTTATATAATTCAAATATATCAAGTCGAATGTTGATAAGCAAACTGTAGGACTCGGTAACTTTTGAATAAATATTAGAGAGCCTTAGGTGATTGCACCCTGCGACTGTAGTCTCCAGTGTATTAGGTGGTTCCCTTATGCCTTGTGTTGTTCTTATATTACCAGCTGCAACATTGGCATACTATAACCCCTAACCTACGAAATTAAAAAATAAGAAATTTATCGTTATTGTAAATGAATTAAAGTTTTATGATTAATGGCTCATTTAATATAATTAACAACCTATGTTTCGCTGCTAGAACTTTGTTAAATATACACTATGTAATTGTCAGCCTAACTCAGCATCAAAGTTTCAGTACATGATTGTTTACCTGTCATTACTGAAATTTATATTTATATATAAATTTCAGAATTTGTTTTCACCTGAAATCTGTGAGAGGACTAAAAGGCCTCTTGTTAATTTCCCCAGAATTTAGAACCTGGCTAGCTTGTTCATACATTACACCCTTAAGGTGATAAAAAAAAATCTACACTGCATAGCTTAACACTAATTGATTGGTTTTGAACTCTTATGTTGGGCCAATAGAGTTCTATATATGGTGGTTAATGTATTATCACTGACCCCTAAAGGTGTCAGACATGTTTGGATATCTAATACTGATTTATATTGTTATTAGAATGCTTATCCATACAGAATTTCCCAAATGTCAATTGAGGATTTATATAGGATGGTACGTTTATAGATTTGTGGAAAGTGTAGCAGCTATTCAAGGTAGAATAGCTGATGGTAATCAATCTTTTTATCTCATTCTCTCACATTACATTTGAAAGTAAAAGAAAAAACATCTCTTAGCTAAACAAGGCTCTGTGTTTTTATAAGTAAAGGGTTGTAATTTAAGAACTGAACTGGCCAGGTAATTTAATAGGTACAAAATGTAAATATGCCTTAATAGTAATAATTGAGTTTATTTACTAACATTAAACTGATAGTGACAAATATGACTAATGCCAATGTTAATTATGTGTCTCTGTCTCATGCATGACATATAAAGATAGATGAGACTGAGAAAGATACCATCATTGGAAGGTTCAGAACTATGTACTGAATCAAAGTTATATGTTTGCATTAGGCTGTCTCTAACACCCTGTATAATATAGGTGTTCAAATATTGTTACGGAATTAGATGTTTCCTCCATTCTCATTTCTGTTAAAATATAAGATTTACTGCACAAGGATATTGGATATGACTTCGATCTGAGTTGAATTATATTTTTATATATATTGTGAAAATTAAGAACTTGTATATTTTTTATCTTTTCAATCAATAATGGACATGTACAATAATCTATTAATTTTCTTTTTTTTTTGCATCAATAAAACCAATTTTAAATATTATATGTTGGGGTATGTTTTGTCCCCCCCGGCGCGTCGCTCCCGTGATGTCAATTGAGGTCGCGATGAGTCAGCTTGCGGCGACGACCGTGCGTCGACACCCCCACCGGCATGAAATAAAAGTCAATTGGATCGGAATTTTAATGGAATTTAATTAATTGAAACAACCATATACCATCTACAACTATTTTATTGACTTGATGAGTGTATAAAAGTTACATAAATGTGTCTAATACTTCGTACAATATTGGCTAAACAGTAGGTACAAACTTGATATAAAAAAACAATGTATGTATGGCAGTGACGTGGCGGGCGTATGTCGACATTCTAGTAACATAAGAATTGACACAGTCCAGTGGAAATGAACACAATACGCCTAACTTAATATCTAGTATGAACTCGATAACTAAGCAATCTAATCTATGATGCAAATGAAGTGTAGGGTTACAATCGCGTTTTTTTTTTATTGACGCACCCCATGATGTGTAACAAGGTCTAATATATAGATCGAGCTCACTATGGGGTGCGTGACACTTAATAAATAATCGCATAATTGTGATAAATATTACAAAGGAGTTATATGTTAAGAATAAGCATGTGGGAGTGTGAATCTACATAGAAATGTCCTCCTGGGGGGCTACCGCTTAATTCATTATCAAGATCGGCTTTCAAACGGATGGGAACTTAAAAATTGCTTCTGTGCTTCTATGAGCACATGTGACGTCATCAGTGATCTGAAATGGATTGAACGCTAAAGCCAATAGAATGAATGATTTATTAATTTTTGACGATCATAATTTGAACTCCGATCACGATAACGGGCAAATTAAGGCGGTAACGCCCCTGGTTGACCTGGCCTTGGCGGCCAGTCTCAATGGAGACATTATGCACAAGTAATCTGCGCAAACGCAGGTGCTTTCTATTCCCTCACTGTCATGAGGGATAGTTACAATACTATATAGTGTGTGAGGAATTATTGTTATCAAGACGCCTGCCTTATCTAGGGTCTGCAACAGGGTCAAATGTCTGCCAGGAACATTATCGGTCTGCACTTTTACAGACAAGTAATATTAACCCAAAACTGATTGCAAGAATACTTATCAGGACAATTTGCTTTATGATAAATACTCGTAGATAAGAGTTATCCGAGTAATTTATTCCTGTTTAGTGAAAAAAAATAGTGATAGCTCTGCCTCGCCCCCTTTCCGATAAAGCGTGATGTAATGGAATGAACACTAACATTTTCTGAAGTGGTTTAATCATAATACAATGCTAATGAAATGGAGTTAAGCTGAAATGTGACTTAAATTGCGTTGTATATTTTATTTTCCTTTTATAATGATCACAATGTAGGAATAAACATACATTATTAATACTGTTGCTTAAACTAATTTAAAATGATATACATAATTCGTTCAGGCGGAAAATGTGGCAAGTACCTAGGTGCTGATATCTTTATTTATTATTACACGAATACAATTCAACAGTTTGGCGCTTACTACATATTTTGTAGAAGACAGAATTGCTACTAAAATTTGCTCAAAAATACACTTGATTCTATGCAATATCAACTAAACAAATTGTAATAATATGATTGCAATTCTTTTTAACATATTCGTTTCCTTCGTTCGTATGAGAGAGTTAACACAACTGGTCTAGATGGTCACACTGGTGGTTGTCATCCATCTAGACTGCAGTTGTGCAGTCTAGATGGATGGCAACCATCAGGATGACCTGTGTTGGCTTGCAACCATATAGAAGATGCTTTAGGGCATCTTTAGCTGTGTTAATTTTGATTTGGCGTGAAATACTGCGAGAAATTAAGCCAAACCTTAGTTTTAGTAGTATGATCGTTCTGTATATGCCCTGTTCTTTACATACAACCAAAAGAGATGTAATGACATTTAATCCTTAATATGACAATGGTAGGCTAGTTGCCACTTCATTTTAAACTCTATTATGTCAAAATAAGAGCTTAAACCATTTGAATTATGAACATACGCTATGAATTAAGGGTTCTTTGTTTTCTTATTTTAAAAAGACGACGCCCGCACTAGGTTAAATAGTAACTGTGTCACAAGGTACTTTACAAACATAATTGACGGACACAAAGTACATCCAGACTCAGAACAACTATTTATGGGTCACACAAATAGCTGTCTAGCGCGGGAATCAAACTCGTGACGCGAAGTAGCGAGGAGTCTGTCTTTAAATTTTTTTCGATTAATTTAGTGGTGATAATACAGAATATATATGGACAATGTCACACAGATCATCCTAGCCCGAAACTAAGCAAAGCTTGTACAATGGGTACCAGGCGACGATATACATACTTAGATAGATAGATAAATACTTAAATACATAGAAAACATCCATGACTCAGAAACAAATATTCGTGCTCATCACACAAATATTTGCACTTACCGGGATTCGAACCCAGGACCACCAGCTTCGTAGGCAGGAGCACTACCAACTAGGCTACGGTGAGTTTAGTAATTTCTCTTTAGTTGCAAATTTACAGTAAAAGAGCAATATATATAGCAATTGCTAAGCTTCTGCAAAATACGTAATACGCTCGCCGGACTCGTGTCTTGTTAACCTTAATTAGTAACACTATCATGACTAGTACAGGTGACTATAATACTTATAATTAATCATATAATTTGCATAATCACACAATGGGCATTATCGAACTGAGAAATCTTTGTTCACAATAAAATATATTAGTATTTTTATAATACTAAGTACCTACAAATACAGGGAACACATGTAATCCTTATGCGGAGTACGAATGACGTATTCTTATTAATTTAAACAATGATGTAATTAATAAATTCAGTCTGTAATTTAAGTGTAGGCGAGAAACATTCAACGAACATGTCAATAGCATCGTAAAATAACACTGTTTTAAACTAACTCATAATGACTTGAGGAAGTAACGCCGAAAATGTCCGTTTTCCAATATCCGTTCTGAAGCGCGATTGTTTGAAAATTACGGTGTTTTAGCCACATTCATTAGTAAGGAAATACCTTTTAAATATTCACCAACAACTAGTATAGCAGGTTTTGTTATTAGTCATCTAATCATGACGGCAATGGAATTAAAAACAGAATTGGAATACGGATATCTTCCTCCGCCCTTTCTTTGTATTTCTAGAAGTCATTGCACTGTACGTATTAGGGATGTGCCACTTAAGACTGGAACCATATTCCAAGAACCATAAAAAGAAACCGTAATGCGAGTTGGGTCTCGCTAAGGGTTTCGTACTAACTTGTATATATATATGTAAATAGTACGTCCATCACGGGAATAGAGTTATTCGCTTTTGTTATGAAACTCTACAAATTTACAGTTTTCATATATTAGTCTTCACTTGTACTATTTGATGCTAAGACAATGGGGAGTACCTAATCTATAACTTTTGATTGCAAAAATAATGATTTTTGCTTTGACTAGAGGTTTAATTTTTTCTCAACTCCATTTGATCTAAATATATGACATACGGGTTCCAGACAAATATGGTTTTGATAGACTTAAAATAAAGTGATTCTATACAGGTTCTTTTTTAGCCGTAAAAATCCACCGTAGATGATAGTTAAGTGTGGAACATCCCTAACACACATCGAAAATACCGGAAAATCTAATCGCGCTATCGCCGGGTCAACGTACGATTGTGTAATTTGAGTTACAATTAAAAATCGTTTAGTCTACAATAAATAAAAGCATACATCCCACACAATTATTACAATTAATTAATTTTGAACACGTAATCTCACTACTAGACTAGATTATTACTGAGTCATTTGCGTAAAAAAATCACTTCCTTGACATATCCGGTCTTTGAACTGACCTCGGTGTGAATCATCGCCAAGACATTGACTCACCTCTGTTATCAAACAAATCACTGCTAAATGACAAATTCATATTCTTCTAATTACTTGTGTACAGTTCGTGCATTCATTCCTACGTAGTCATAAAAATTCTTTAAATTTTAATCTCGTAAACATTATTATAGAACTAGCTCTGACCACAGACCTAAATGTTTATTTTAAGACGGTCGTATAACACATGGTCGGAGTAATATAATATAACTTTTTAAGTAAACAGGCATCCGTTCTTTTATTACACAGGCAGCTGACGTCACACACGTAGTACAGATAATTTATAATTGTATTCAGCAATACTTTTACCGATAAACGATTTCGTAATAAATTTCAACATTGGTCCATGATGAGGTTCGCTATGAAGCCTCGAAGGTTGAACAGGGTTTCCCAACCAAGGTAATAATTAAGAATACGAACACTTATTGACATGGTTAAGATAATGTTTTTATTAAGAGGCAACAATTAAGGTATCTTTTATCGGCAATTTTTTTGCCGGTATTTTGACTAATTTTGAAAATAATTGTTGGTCATAAAATATTTTTTCGTTACAAAAAAATTGCAAACGCCCCTAAAAATAATCTATATTGTCGTCCTAGATCTTTCCATTTATATTTCGCCCGTAATTAATTATTTCGTACAAATCTGACCTTTTTTATCTGTTCGCTCTTTTTTGACCTGTAGCTGTAAGCTTATACAGGCTAGATTTGCGTGAAACGATGACATCGGATCTTGTGCGCCGCATAAGGGGTCCGCCGTAAAAAAAGGTTGGGAAAGGCTGCTGTAGAATATTTTTTTAAATTGTATAGGCCGCCCTCGCGAAACAAGTCCGCGTACCATATATGTACTGCTTATGCTACTATAATTCGATTTACATTTTCGAACGCTCCTAAAATAGACACGAGGTGATAAACAATTTATTTGAGTAGGAATAACATTGGCTGTCGTCTATTGTGGCCTACTTCTAAATAATTTTGCACACCGCAGCCCGTTTTCCTATAAAAGGAATTTGAATACATGCCTGGTTATAAATGACACCATCTGTTAACTTATTGTGTGGCGTTGAAGACAATCGAGTAACTTCGCGCTCATTATAGGCAATATTGTCAATTGATGTCTTCGGTTTATTTAGAAGAATCGTAGCTATCGTTGAGAGGAGGCAGACTATGTGTCAGCGTGCTGTCCAACTTCCTGGCTTCATGTTCCAAAGTATACGAGTCCAACGCTGGATCCTGCGAAAAAACATATTCTTCAATCCATTTGTTAGGTAATAGTTCTGGGTACAATTACGTGGTTCGGAGAACTTAATTACAAACACTTTACCTTAATTAAAATCAAGAAATAATGTTTGTGACGAACATAGAGCGAGTTTAAAATGAGGTCACGTTGTCACTCGTTATAGACGCATAACTCGCTTGTTACTAGAGTACATTTAGAGACACAGACTTAGTACAGCAGAGCTCGTGCTGGGCGTAATATCTGGGTTACGTAACATAGAGGGAGTTTAAAATGAGGTTACGTTGTTACTAGATTACTTTAAGGGACAACAGACTTAGTAAAGCAGAGCTCATGCTGTCTGTAATATCTGAGTTATGTAACATAGAGCGAGTTTAATATGAGGTTACGATGTCACTCGTTATAGACACATAACCCGCTTGTTACTAGAGTACTTTAAGGGACAACAGACTTAGTAAAGTAGAGCTCATGCTGTCTGTAATATCTGGGTTATGTAACATAGAGCGGGTTTAATATGAGGTTACGTTGTCACTCGTTATAGACACATAACCCGCTTGTTAATAGAGTACTTTAAGGGACAACAGACTTAGTAAAGCAGAACTCATGCTGTCTGTAATATCTGGGTTACGTAACATAGAGCGAGTTTAATATGAGGTTACGTTCTCGCTCTTTATAGACACATAACCCGCTTGTTACTAGAGTACTTTAAGGGACAACCGACTTAGTAAAGTAGAGCTCATGTTGTCCTTAATTTCTGCGTTATGTAACATACTTAGAGCGAGTTTAAAATGAGGTTACGTTGTCACTCATTAGGGACAGTAGAATTACTAAAGCAGAACTCATTCTGACCGTAATATCTGGGTTATGTAACAGAAGGAGTTCAATTGACGTTACATTGTCACTCTTTATAGACAATTATCCCGTTTGTAGAGTACTTCATTAGGGACGGTTTCAGCTTCTGCTAAAATGATTAGATATTGCTTCTGATAAAATATGCTTCAGTAATTCTTTACTAAAGTATATTTTATCAGTAATTACAGAGCGTATTATAGATAATTCACCCGTTCGTTACTGGACTACTTAAAAACAAGGCATAGCAGACTGCCTAAAGAGAGGTTAGATTGCAACTAATTAAAGACAGTTAATTGGATAACACGTAGAGCCATAACTATCACAGGCGTGTAAGCTTGATCTACTAATATACAGGATTAGCGTTATTACAGGGAGATTATGGTCATCGATCGAGCTGGCATTATGAAGAAAGTTAGTGGATTAAGTTTCAGATTTATTACGAAAAACGAAAGCCCGCCAATCCAATAGAGAATCACATAAAACCCGGTCATGGATGAAAAAGAAAAGAAAACGGTAAAATCGGATGACTGAGATGATAAGATGGCAGTGTTACTTGCCAATAAACTTGACAATAAATAATTGTCTTGGGACAAGTAACACACTGCCATCTGATCCCAAACTAGAAAGAGCCTGTACTATGGCAACCAGACAACTGATAAACATACTTATATATTTCTAAATACATAGGTACATGTTTTTTACTTCTTCGCGGCTAAACGGCTGGAGCGATTTTAATAAAATTTGCTATGGAGTTAGCTGACACCCTGGATTAACACATAGGCTATAATTTATAACGTAACGTAAAACCGCGGGGCACAGCTAGTTATAGATAAATTACACAGACATAATGAGACGGAGCAAATAATTGTATTCATCACACAAATATTTGTCCCGGGTGGGAATCGAACCCACGACCTCTGGTTTAGCTGTCAGGTTTATTAACCTCTAGACAAACAGTGAATAATTTTGAAAACTATGGAAGGTACCTTCTCCAAGCACTAACTCTCCACTACATTCCGAGAATATCGATTAACGCTTTTTATAGACACGTCGAAGGCGCGCTGAATATGGTTTGAACCTCCATTAAATACTTTTGTCTGACCTGTTGGTCTAGTGGTGACCTTGAATGTTAAGAGAGAGGCCGTGGGTTCGACCCCTGTCCAGGATAAATCTTTGTGTGAGGAGCCCGATTATTTGTTGTGTGTCTGGGTGTAATTTATTTATATCATGTATGTATTTTTAACAAGTATATTTGTCATAGTACATCGTTTGCCTGGCACACCGCAGTGCCTAATTACCAACCTCGGGGGACTCAGGGAAGAAGTTTGCCGCCTCTACTGCGGGGCCATCCGCTTCATAGCACTCTATGGTGTCCCCGTCTGGTCCAATGCATTGGCGGGAGATCCCCGCCAGTGCATTGACTATAGCCAACGACAACCTATCCTCATAATGAGCTTTGTTTGTCACATAACCCAGATAGTAGGTAGCATGCGAGATAGCACACAATGGAAAATTTTCATTACGTTTTCGCGTAGGGTGGCCATGGCCGCGGCAAAGGCCAATGGTAACACGGCGGTATAGTGGTAGAGAGCCTGGGGGTCATACTGTTACCGGCACTTTATATTTAATTTATTTTATTTAAACATAAAATTGGAAATGATGACGTAAATATCATAGTTCCAAAGGTGCTGCAACTGATAGCTGCAGGCAGTAGTCAGAGGCTAAGTAGCCCAACACAAATAATAATAGCTAGCCGAATTTCGGCCACGGCGGCCAGTCTCAATAGAGATAAGCCATCTGCGCGGGACATATTATAGTGGTCAAGTGTGTGCGCAAACACAGGAGCACTTACTATTCCATCTCTCTCATGATCCGATGGGACGCCTAGCGAGGAAAGAGATCAGGTACAGGACCGACTGCTTTACATACTCTCCGAGGCACGGGGGTATGATACCACCAACTCCCAGACTTCGGGCTGATGCTGAGAAATTTTTCTTTTTACAGAAAAGTCCCAAAATCATTTATGGCCCGACCAGGGATTTGAACCCAGGACCTCGTTCTCTGCGTGTGAACACGCTACCGCTAGACCAACGAGACAGTACCGCTAGACCAACACAAATAGTACCTAAGTCGGTAGCATAGTCTGCCATTTCGTATACCTATAGTACAGACGCCAGCACATGAAGCTACCCCAATCTGACAAATTTCCCCAATTGACAGTGAACCTTATACTTATATGATAAAGTTGAAAATCTATAAAAGAAATTTGACAGATTGAGGTGAATGTGCAGGCTGGCGTCTATACCTACTCTAGTAACAAGGGAGTTAAATGAGCCCTGTACATATTTTTCCGTAATTACTCGGCAAAATAATTGAGTCATCAATTCTAATATTTTGCTACTAATGGAGTAGTTCTTGCAAGAAAACTTCAACCATATTGAAGAGCCTGTTCGTGCTGTACTGTTGTTAATATCCGCAGTATAGTTACGCCAAATTTAATGAACTTAACAAGCTCTAACCCACATAAGACGGATAACATAAGGTGGGTTGTAACTAGTCTGATGACCTTTGTATTTATTTATTTAATTTACTAAACATTATCATGACAGGTTTTGTACCCAATGCGAACAATATTACTAATTATTACTAAGTAAATCCAAAGTCACCCTCACGAATTCCGCCAATGCACAATTAAAAATGTCCACTCTTTGTGAGGCGCTGTTTATTACTCGTATGCCTCTTGCCACCGGTGCGAATTTACCATGTTAGTACGCGCCACCGAGACGTCAAAAAGCCGTGCCCTCGGCGCCTGCCGCAACCTGGTGTTTGGAACGAGCAGCCTCATTGAGTCTAGTATACTAGGATTATTTAACCTACCTCGAAATATTCGTATAAATACCTTGCTAACGCTAAGTCACGCCTAGCTTATAATATCCAACCATCCCTATCACAAAGAGGGTTGGATACATAAGTATTATGTAAGGTGGTGGTACTTTCAGTTACTCATAGTGAAATATATCTTTATGCTCTATCTCTTGCTGTTGAGTGCTACCCAGGAGTTAAATATAGGGTCCCTAAAGCTAAATCCAACGGACGCGGTAGTTAATATACTCAAGCTGGTTATGCTAGGGGTGTTTAATGAGCGACCACCCATTCTAATATTAAGGTTGTTGCATGTATGCTGTACCTAAGTACCCAAGGGAAGGCAAAAGGAAAAGAGGCCGACCACAGAAAAGGTGGGATGATGACGTTAGGCAAGTGGCAGGAGTCACATGGAACAGAGTGGCTCAAGAAAGAAAGGAATGGAAAAGGTTGGAGGAGGCGCCTTTGCCGATTGGCAAACATGGAAAGATAACCAAGCAACAAATATTAGTTTAAATTTAATCATATCTATTAAGTTTAAGATTTTATTGCTAGTCCTTTACATAAGTTTTAAAATTCATTGTACTAAGGGATCTAAATAAAAAACTATATTATATTATTATTATTATGTATGCTGTGCGGCTGACGCGAAGAATTTCGATTAGAGATTTTCGAGTAGATAAGAAAACATAGTCGATCCTCGCATAGGACAACCATGTGTGTAATCCATAAGTACTTGTTCTACGTCTAGGTGTAGGTGTTTTATGCCCGTCATAATTGTAAAGTACCCCGCGACACAGGATCCATTGTCCTATAGCGGGCGCTGTATTCTTTACCTTTCTGTATTTTAGAATTATAAGCAATTAACTATCAAATTATCTAACAGTTGAAAAAAGTCAAGGTTGGTGTACCTTGTTTTTAAACAGTAAGAATATCTTATGTAACTTTGTAATATATTTATTTAGTTATTTTTACTGGCCAGCCTTTGATGGTTTCAAGACTTTTTTTATTATTTTAGTCTCATTTAGGGCCTCATCCAAACTAAATACCATTGTGAAACTTAGCTTTAAAATATTAATAGGTAGTACCTAACCACTACAGTATCAATTCCTTATAAGTAAATAGCTGTGGAATACTATATGTATGAATCCCTAAATATATGTTTCCTTGTACTTCAAACTAGGTCAAATAAGTTTATTCTTAATCACATCGTTTGAAAATATTACGCTTTTCATAGAATCAGTAGTCGATATTACTTTTATAAGGTCACTAAAAAAAGTAAATAAACAAAACACTGGTTTAAAACCGTAGACTATTAAATCATTTCAGCTGTAAGCTAAATTAGAATATTTTATGTTAGTAATTATGAATGAATAAAATTAACCATTCCAAAAGAATTACTGTCAAAAAAGATTTATTAAAATATCTGTTTTTGGAGTCAATCAAACTATAGTTAGACCAAACCTGAGAAAATAACTAACCAGTCACATTTATGAAACGCTTCTCAATGTTGAAATTAGAATTCGTTATTGTATGTTATTAATGAGCTTCCTGGCATCCATGACCCAAATGAGAGAAGGGCATCAAAGGGGCCTGCATGCCTGATGCCTCAGGTGTTTTAAGAGTAGGTACATAAGCTACGGTAAGCGCTTTACATATACTTGATTGTTGACTAAGAGTTGACACTCCACGTTTTTTAAGCGCGCCATCAACGCGCGTTAGCATCGCGTGTGTATCGATACAGACGCGCCGGTGCCGAGCGTTTTTACACATAGTAAAAACAAATGACAATACAATCATTTTGTAACTTTGGCCTATTATAATTATTTTTATATATCAAAGAGGAGAAACGAGCAAGTAAGTCACCTGATGCTAAGTGATCACCGCCGCCCATGTACCCATGTACACTCACAACACCAGATGGCTCACAGGTGCATCCCCGGCCTTTAAGAGTCAGCAAACCAGTGTCGCCTACACCTGCCCCACCCCGATGAGCTCTGGCGACCTTACCCACACGCAGAAACACAACATGAATGTCTTCTGTAAGTTGGAGTTACTTCCCCAGTAGGGCTGTTCTTTGAGCGAATGAACGCTGTGCCCTATCTCTCTTAGGTATCATGACGACTGGACTAAAAAAATATTAAGATCTTTAACGTAATTATCATACAATTAGTTCCCAACAGTTAGTAGTAATCTTCTTCTTAGTTCTCACAAACCTCGATCTTATGGATTTTAGTAGAGTTAGCGCGACAAGTCTTGGCAACAGCAATAACTCTTAAAACAGACATTCCACTGTAAGTATGCTACTTGTGTGATTCACAGACCTATATTGTGCCTGTGTGATGAAGTTTTACCTTGACCCTCTCAATTCTCGTGAGCAGAGGGCCCCAGAGTAGCACAATAGTTTGAGTCATTACTTTCGGTGCTGTTTATTCATCTTAATACTATGGAATACTGAATACATTACTAACTAAAATATTACGCATACAAAACTACTAATTACTAGACGTATTTCAATCGATACACTTAAACTTCGAAAATAACCTTTACGACTTACTTAATAGAGTCGCTGTAAAGTTCAAAGTGTATCCATTGACCACAGTGACTGCCTATTCGTAAAGCGACAGACGTCATTACTTAGTTCTAGAATCCAGATTTTTCCCTAAGCCCAAGGAAGTTGAGATCACTACTAACAATATGCAGAGAATTTATGCAATGACATCGTTGTAGGCTACTATTGCGGTATTAATATGGACTAATTACCCGGTATCGACATACCTACATGTCAGTAGATTCTTACATACCGATTATAACATTAATTCGTGTTCGAGATACTTAAAGGGCTACATCGATAAATTGATGGATACTGTAACAGTCGTTAAGTTATCTATGACTGCAACAGTCGTTAAGCTATGTCAAAGGCCTAATGGGCGGCTTGTCAACCCCATTACAGGGATTGACTTTTGACTGCCCGTAGCTCTAGCGGTGGCGTGTTCAACAGCAGATAATGAGGTCCTGGGTTCAAATCCTGGTTCGGGCCAAAAAGTGGTTTTGAGATTTTACCGTAATAAGAAATTTTTCAGTATCAGCCCGTAGTCTGGGAGTTGGCGGTATTACACCCCCGTGCGAGAGCACGTAAAGCCCTCGGTCCTGTATCTGACCGCTTTCCGGTTGTGTCGCTCGCTAGTCGTCCCATCGGCTCATGAGAGGGATGGAATAGATAGTGCCCCTGTGTTTGCGCACACACTTGTGCACTATATGTCCAGCGCAATTGACTAGTCTCCATTGAGACTGGCCGCCGTGGCCGAAATCCGGCCTGGAGGACATTATTATTACAGGACGATATTTATAATGATATTTTTGTATCTGTTGTCAGGATATGATGGCTTTATAACTAGATTAACCAATGCGCATACGATAAGTAGGTAAGTATATCCTTAAGGGCCTACCTAGAAAACATAATTAGTTTTTAAGATATGTGAATTGGTTATACTGCGCGCCGACGTATGTACGAGTATTTAAGGATACCTATGTTTGCCGACTTGAACTTATTATACACTACAATATATCATCGAAAGCCCAAAAATACATTGAGAAGAAAATCTTCAATGTATTTCGAGCATTTTAACACACGGCCGTACCCCGCGGGGTCACACGGTCAAAGTTCAAACGCAAATGGTTGGAGCCGTTCGCGAACGTCCCCAATACCGATGTAAATAACTTTCATCCCGGAACTGGGAGACATAAAAGGTAATTTCATATCTAATGGCATTTCCGCAGACTACTCTAGATACGCACTAATATTATAAAGGCGAAAGTTTGTGAGTGTGTATGTTTGTTACTTTTTCACGCCTAAACGACTGGAGCGATTTTAATAAAATTTGGTATGGAGTTAGCTGACACCCTGGATTAACACATAGGCTATAATTTGTAAAGTTTAACGCGGGTATAACCGCGTGGCACAGCTAGTTAGTTATCTATAAAAAAAACCGGCCAAGTGCGATTCGGACTCGCCCATGAAGAGTTCCGTAGCAGCACGTATTTCAGTTGATTAAATGAAAGCAAATTGTGGTTTACGATTTATGGCATTTCCGCAGAATCATTGTAATGTGCTATAGTGATGGATAGTATTATATGTACGTGTAGTAAGAATGTTCTACGTCGTGTCGGGCGGATATTGAAATTTAATCACGTTTCAATAAGGGACAGAAAAATGGCGACTCAAATCAAACTGCGCACTTAGGTACGATGGCCTACTTACTAGCTACAAACCTGGGTTTTGCTGTTGCGATGACTAGATAGGTAGGTACACAAAAGGAGGATATTTATGATGATATTTTTGTATTTCTTGTCGGGAAGTGATCGCTCTATTTAAGACTAGCTGTGCCCGGCGGTTTTACCCGCGTTAAACTTTATAAATTATAACCTATGTGTTAATCCAGGGTATCAGCTAACTCCATGCCAAATTTTATTAAAATCGCTCCATCCGTTCAGTCATGAAAAAGTAATAAACATACACACTCACAAACTTTCGCCTTTATAATATTAGTGTGATACACAATCAATATTTATTCAAATTACAATAAAAAAAGGTTTTTGTTTCCGTAGACTTTTAAAGCGTAGGTACGTAAATAGTCAGTATATGTTTGTAGTAATATGGTTAACTAAATATAGGCTATTATTTCTAGGTAAGTATACCTATACAGGTATTTGGATATACGGCTTATAGGAAAATATTTAGAATTAACATTTAATTTATGATAATAATAATTTTAGGCACTAAACTAGCTTATTTAAGTTATTTTCATAGAGATTATTTATAGGTGTAATTATTGAAATTTATAGTTTTAGACATATTTTACTTCATATTGTCTGAATGGTTATGACTATATTAAGGTAAGAATTCAATTATTATTATGGCGGACGCTTCAATGCTACCACGCCTACCCAATGCATCCAAACTGAGAAGACCCAGCGAAACAAACTCAACTACCGGTTTCAACATGACTCATTTAAGACGGTCCGGCGAAACATACTGAAGTGGATATATACATTCAGTCAAAAAAGTATCGGGAATGGATGATTCGTTTATGGTTCCAAATTCAATTTTTTTTTTTTTGTTGTTGTGTGTGATCTATAGCCGCACGTAAAACAGATTTCTGGCGTGGCGACGCATGCCGTGACGCATGCGCAATCGACTTTTTATTTTATCATTATGACATATTTAGTTCCTATCACAATATGTTCTTTTCTGCATATTACTTTTACAAAATAATGTCGATGTTTCACATCTGCCAGGCGTCCCGTGACGGCTCACATTTTAGATTGGCACAACTGTTTTCCATTTTGGCGCGGAGTTTGAGTTGCATCTGTTATTTAATTTAAATACAGTGCTGGTTTTAGTAATATCATAAATAAGTGTGTATTGCGAATTTCATAATGGACAAAAATATCGAACAAAGAGTTTGTCTTAAATTTTGCATCGCTAATGGAATTTTGTGTTCGGAGTCACTGAAAATGTTACAGAAGGCTTACGGTGAATGAATTTTGAATGAATTTTCTCCAAAAACTCAATCGTATGAAAGTCGCTGAGGACTTGGTAGAACGAGTCAATTCATGAAACATTCCTGACAACCAACATTCATGAAACGCATTGTTACTGGTGACGAGACGTGGGTTTACGAGTTTGACATGCAAACTAGTCAACAAGCTTCGGAGTGGCGCCTTCCAACTGAACCGAAACCGAAAAAACCACGCCAAAGTCGATCAAAAGTCAAAGTCATGTTGACTGTTTTCTTTGACTATCGCGGTGTTGTGCACTCTGAATTCTTACCGGAAGGTCGAACGGTAAATAAAGAATATTATTTGAGCGTTTAAGAGAGAAACGCCGCATGCGTTTAAGAGAGCAAATTCGACGAAAAAGGCCAGATTTGTGGAAAGAAAATTCTTGGATTATGCACCACTATAATGCGCCTTCGCACAAGGCCATCATTGTGAACGAATTTTTGACCAAACACTCAACAAATACCATCCAGCAAGCACCATATTCACCAGATATGGCTCCAGCTGACTTCTTTCTTTTTCCTAAACTCAAATTACCACTTCGTGGTACCCGTTTTCAATCGGTAGAAGACATAAAGGAGAATTCGCGGCGAGAACTGAACTCAATTCCGAAAGCAGCGTTTAAAAAATGTTTTTATGAATGGATCATTCGTTGGCGTAAGTGTATCGTTTCTGAAGGAGCATACTTTGAAGGTGATAAAATAAATTTGGATGAATAACAAACATTCTGTATATTATTGATCTTTTCCCGGTACTTTTTTGACAGAGTAGTAAGATATTCAAAAACAATAAAACTAAACATTATTTGTAAATGTATGTGTACCTACCTGCTTTATGCACATCACAAGCAACATTTATTCAAAGCACAATAAACTCTTAATTATCTGTAACTATAAAAATCCCCTTTATCTAAGTCTATATCAATATTTTGATAAATAAATAATAAATATATAGGGAGAACTAACATACTGACACCTGTTCCCAAACTAGGCGGAGCCTAAACTTTGGCAGAGACAACTGATAAACATATAACAATAAAAATATAATAAAAAAGGGCTTGTAAAAAGTCAGAACATGTTTGTAGTAATATAGTTAAGTATACATAATTATTTCTAGTTACATATAGATATATAGGTACACGGATTGTTAAATTATTTATAAAAATGTTTTAACAATCCGTGATCCGTTACCATGTTCTTGCAAATAAAAAATTGATTTGATTTGATTTGAAAAAATATTTTATAATAGTAATAATATTTAGCTAGCTTAATAGCTAATATATTTCAAAATATGTACCATACATAGATACATTCCACCCAGACACAGAACATAAAGATTTGTTCTGGGTGGGTGGTGGAGGTGGCATCGAACCTGCGACCAACAGGCCAGTATGCCAACAACTGCTCCAATACTTTTTTCTCCAACCCTGATCCATTCAACAATTCATTTCATTCAACACCCTGGATTAACACATAGGCTATAATTTGTAAACTTTAACGCGGGTAAAACCGCGGGGCATAGCTAGTTATCTATAAAAACGGCAAAAAAATCAAATCAAAAATTCTTTATTGGGAACATACGTAGGTACATTGCACATTCAAGGGTGTTAGTGATGTTGAGGTTGCTATGTATGTGTCGCTATGTGTATCAAGTTTGTTGTATGGGAGCCCCCTTAAATATTTATTTTGTCCTGTTTTTTTAATGTATCGTTGTTATAGCCGCAACTGAAATACATCATCTGTGAAAATTTCAAATGTCTAACTATCACGGTTCATGAAATACTGCCTGGTGACAGACAGCGGAGTTTAAGTAATAGGTTCCCTTTTTCCCAAAGGGCAACGGGAACCGAAAAATCATGATGATGATGTTTCCCGGCCGAATTACGGCCACGGCGGCCATTCTAAATGGAGATTAGCCAATTGCGCAGGACATATAATAGTGCACAAGTGTGTGCGTAAACACAGGGGCACTTTCTATTCCATCACTCTCATGACCCGATGGGAGGCCTAGCGACACGACCGGAAAGAGGTCAGGTACAAGACCGACGGCTTTACGTGCTCTCCGAGGCACGGGGGTTTAATACTGCCAACTTCCAGACTTCGGGCTGATACTGCAAATTTTTTTTTTACGAAAAAATCCCAAAATCACTTTTTGGCCCGACCCGGGATTTGAACCCAGCACCTCATTTTCTACGGTTGAACACGCTACCGCTAAACCAACGAGGCAGAATACTATACAATTATATGTATAGTTTTGGTGGTGTTACCTATTTACTTAGTTACAATAATACCTCAAAATTAGCCATTGATTTGATGACAGATTTCTATTGTTATTGAACAATTGGAGTTACCTTGTTGTTAATATATACTGAATATTACATCAACTATTGATAACAATAACTAAGGATTTACCAATCTATATTACCATACATATAATAAAATCGTAGGAAAGTCAAAACTGTACATTGAATATTTTTTAAAAAGGATACTTGAGGCGTGTTCTACAATCGATATCGAAGCCAAAAATATAGATTATAGAATTTTTGTCTGTTTGTCTGTATGTATGTCCGGGCTAAACTCAAAAAGTACTGCATGGATTTACTTCAAATTTTGCATGAATATTACTAAGAGGTCGGGTCAACATATAGGCTACATATTATCACGCTATCAACTACGGGGGAGGAGCTCTAATAATTAATAAAATTTAACGCGGGTAAAACCGCGGGGCGCAGCTAGTAAGAAATATTTAACACTAGCTGTGCCCCGCGGTTTTACCCGCGTTTAACTTTATAAATGTTCACAGCTCCTTCCCTGTAGTTGATAGCGTGATAATATGTAGCCTATATGTTGACCCGACCTCTTAGTAATATTCATGCAAAATTTGAAGTAAATCCATGCAGTATTTTTTTAGATTAGCCCGGACATACATACAGACAAACAAATCAACAGACAAAAATTCTAAAAACTATATTTTTGGCTTCGATATCGATTATAGATCACACCCCAGGTATCCTTTTTAAAAAATATTCAATGTACAGTTTTGACTTTCCTACGATTTTATTATATGTATAGATTATTAGCACTTGTCGAAAATGTGTGTTCCTTCCTAACTAGTTAGTAACCGTGTGGCGCAGCGGCTAAGACAGTCGCCTCGCCGCTTACTGTCGCGGGTTCGAGTTCCGCGCCGGACAACAAAATTTGTGTGACCCATTAATAGTTGTTCTGAGTCTGGATGTAATTTGTGACCGTCTATTACATGTTTGTCAAGTACCCCGCGACACAGGCATAGGATTCCTTAGTGCGGTCGATGATTTTAAAAAAAGAAAAAATCTCAGCATTGGTACCTATAGCACAGTCTGAATAATAATAATATCCTGAGACATTATTCACACACGGCCATCTGATTCCCAATTAGGCAGAGATTATAGAAACCAGATATAACTGATATAATAAAAACTTGAGAGGTGTCAAGGGACACCCGGATGGAACGAAGTTAATTCTTATTATTTATTATGTACAAAAAACCTGTATACACTCAACAAAAATAATCGTCGCGACACCACACTGTTCAATGCGAAATAGAAATGAAAATATCTGGCTTGCTTTCTATAAGAGAGAGAGAGAGAGACAGACAGAGAAACATGCGCACGCCGCACAGCTGCAAAAAGTGTCACTTTCACAACGCGCGATAAGTAACTTCGTTCCAATAGTTTTCATTACATAGATACATATATTATAGATAAATTACACCCAGACAGACAGAACAAATAATTTTGTTCATCCAGCAAATATCTGCCCTGGGTGGGAATCGAGCCCACGACCTGCGGCGTGAAAGGCAAGCGTTTATCAACAACGTACTGTACACGACTGTAGACCTGAGTATTTGATACAAATTCCAGCTTCATACCTCCACGCGTTCCTGATAAAAAGGGTCTTGACAGACAGACGGACGTACGGACGACAAAGTGATCCTATAAGGGTTTCGTTTATTCTTTTCGAACGGTACGGAACCCCAAAAAAAACATCTATATATTTTAAAAAAAAACTTGTGTGTACTTATGTACACGCGTTAGAAGTTATACTTCTTAATATACAACTTGAACATAGTTATCAATTTTCATACCACCTAGAACTAACGTCATGCTGTTATTTTTACGATGCGCGCGCATCGTAAAAATTCACTCTCATACCACGTAGAACTAACTTCATGCTGTTATTTTTACGATGCGCGCGCATCGTAAAAATTCACTCTCACACCACCTAGAACTAAGTTCATGCTGTTAAATTTTTTTGTGTCGGTGTGCGCGCGCATCGTAAAAATTCACTCTCATCATTTTTCTCCATCGCGCCAAAAGAAGTATAACTTCAAAAATTGTTATAAACTTTATTATCATATTTGAAGCTCGTTCGAACCCATTCCAATATATTCGTTCCTTTTTTTTATAGCAGAGTACGACAAATGAGCAAGTGGTTCACCTGATGGTAAGTGATCACCGCCGTCCTTCCCCAGTCGGGCTGCTCTTTGAGCGAATGAACGCTGTGCCCTACCTCTCTTAATTTCTCATCATACTTTGCGAATAACAAAAAAAAAATCGGTTAACAAACATCAGAGAAATGGTGGAATATAGATGATAATAAATAAACTTAATATCTTGGGTCAATTAACCAACTCCCATCTGATCTCGAATTAAGCACAATCTGCAATTTGTCAACCGGACAATTGATAAACATACTTATATGTATATTTCTGAATACATGCATATCACACTAATATTATAAATGCGAAAGAGTGTGACTGAGTGTGTATGTTTGTTACTTTTTCACGTCTAAACGGCTGGAACGACTTTAATAAAATTTGGTATGGCGTTAGCTGACACCCTGGATTAACACATAGGCTCTAATTTATAAAGTTTAACGCGGGAAAAACCGCGGGGCACAGCTAGTTATAGATGAATTACACCCAGACACAAAACAAATAATCGTGCTAATTACACAAAGTACACAATAGACCAACAGACCAGTCACATAAAAGAAAGTTGTTAAAAAAGGAGGTTCTAATAAAAGAATCTAGTCCGCTAATACCTACTTACTTGTCGTATGGGCAGTAGTTACCCTAGTGTCAGAGTTGTTCAAGCCGCCCAGTAGTCCTCTGACATCGCTTAACGACTGTTGCCTAATGGCTACAACCGGGACCGACAGCTTAACGTGCCTCCGAAGCACGGAGACGCACAGAAATTAAACCACTTTGGCGGTCACCCATCTATGGACTGACCGCGAGCATAGTTGCTGAACCTAGGCGATCGGTTACGGACCGGTGAGAGCATTTTGCCTATAGGTATTATTTTAAAAACCATATAATTTTCGAAAACATTCTTTATAGTCTGTGAAAAAATATTTTATCCGTCAATGAACTAATAAAATAAGCAAGGCTGCCTTTGGTTTTTTTATTAGTTGATAAAATATAATAATATTTATCCTTAGTATTGTTTTAGATCACCAAGTTTTTAATTGGCCATGAATAGGAAAAATTTTGAATGAGGAAGGTGATTCTAAGTTTCTTATCACTACAAAAACCCCACTATCTAACATAAATAAACCTATGTTTTACACTACTTAACGAATGTAAACGTAATTACACATCGTCATCTCTCTCTAATAGGCTCCTCCTACAGCTCGTATGAAAAGAACAGAGAATACATATAACTATCAAACTATTAACACTCCTTATAAGACGCGCGTAACAATTTTGCGCACCGAGCACATAACTCGTCGACCGGTTCTAACGTATCACTGATTTTCCCTCAATATTTTGCGCCAATGATAAATTGACACTAGTACACACGGCTACATATCAAGCTATACATTTCCAGTAAAAGCTGATCCCGCGTTGCATATGATTTCGATACAATGAGAGGTCAGCTTATATTTGAAATGTATAGCTTGATATGTAGCCGTGTGTACATATTGTCATAAGAACTAGATAATAAACAAGGGAGGTTTGCAACGGGTTTCACATTATCATCATCATCACCTCCCCCCCCCCCCCCAAGAATTAGGGGATATGCCATAATCGCCACGCTTGGCAGACGGGTTGGTGATCGCAGTTTGATGGTCATAGTTCACAGAAAAACGCTGCCGCCGCGTTCTCTGGCAGGTATTCCCTCGGTCCATTACTATCGCCCCTACAGAAGGAGATGGGGTGATGATATTCTATGCCGGCACAACACATCAGGGGTTTCTCTTGGAACATTAAAAGTATATACTATGCGGTGACGGCAACGAATATCAGAATATCATCCTTGTGCAGCAGCTTCCTTCTGAGTACTATAACGCGACGTCCTGCGTGAGCGATCTAGACACGAACGCGAAGCGGCGCGAAAACAACAAACAGTCGAAACCTGTTGAAGTGTCCTACGTGACAAAACGCGGTGCGGAGCGGCGCGAAATGAAGCGAATGCGATCAGTTGGCTTGATATTTTCGCGCGAACTAGATGCGGTGCCGTCGTGTTTTTGCGGCGTCGGTGGCGGCTTCGCGAGATGATTCGCGTGAACGTAGGACACCGCCACCGCGTCGCACCGCATCGCATAGAATTCGCGTGTCACCGCTTCATAATCGCGTTCGCTTTGAACCGCCTACGTAGGACGTAGCGTAACTATCTTACTGCGATCGCCAACCCGTCTGCCAAGTGAGTGCGATTATGGTATATCCCCCACTATGATTCTAGGGGGAAGCTTTTGTGGCTGTTATGATGATAAGCTGTATTTCTTAAAAGTTTCATCGGATCTTTAGCCAATCCGTAGTTTTTGCGTGAAACAGTAACAAACATCCATACTCCCAAGATTTCGCATTTATAATATTAGTAGGCTATTATTTAATAAATATTAAATTTCTGAAGTATCGTGACGTAGTTTATGTCGTAGAAAGTGAAACTTCCTACATAGTTTAAAATAATTTTATTTCATTTAATTTTATTGCTTTAGTACTGTGATTTCAAGGTTCTTATATAACATAGCTTATATTTCATACAATGGCGTGTGCCATATTATAATAGCACGGACAAAGCAGAAGAGATAACGCTAATATATGATATAAGCATAATCTGGTACAAACTAATCACTAACAACAGCGCCGCTGCACTGTTATTCGCGTAGAACAAACTAGCTGGACAAAAACAACTCTTCAATTCCTAATAGTTAATTATTAAGATGAACTCATTAGCCCTATACATTAAGGAATACATCTATTAATTTTCGTAATTACCCTCATTAGGCCCGTCATTAAGGTAAGTATATAAAGTGTTGATAATTCAAAGTGCATTCATTTGCATTTTTACACCATATTGTTAACATTATTTTAAGTCACTAAAAGAAATTTGTGATAGTGTTTTTGTGATGGATTGTGTACATTTTATCACAGGATCTTCATTATTTAATTTTATTAAATTAAATGTTTCGATAAAAGTGGACTTTTTCACCCATATTTTTGAATTCAATAGTCAAAATATTACATGTCCACTCATGTCCACTCTGTAAAATCTATTTTATATGATTCTCACAAGTATCTAGTAGTAATTAGTAGAAAAAAATATTGCGAATTATTTGCACAACTAATTTTTTTCTTTTTTTTTCTATAAACAGTTTTCACCGTCTCAAAAATGGACTTTTTTGAAGAATGGCTAAAACACCCGAAGGAAACGCGAAACGTGGAGCTCTTTCGGTTTATATCTTTGAGACATGACTTTGATGGTGTTACGGAGCAGTCCCTGAGAGACGTCAAGGTCATCATCTCAAAATATTCTTCAAAATTGGCTGAAAAGTGGAGCAGCTGTGCAAGAAATAGCAGCTGTGCAAAGAATAGCTACGAATAGAGATTTACTTAATATGTTATTGATAACATCTGACCCTGTAATAAATGGTTTAAGAGAAATTCCCCGGAAGAAAATAGGTTCATTCCCTATCGAAGTCCTAGATTTATTAGTTCAACCTAGCTTTAAGGAACAAAATGTTAATATAGTTTCTAGTTTTCATAGTTCTGCCACTCATGATCATGACTATTCAATGGATGATTCATCTGATGATAGTGATGATGAGTGATCGATTTAGTTTTTAAGTAGGTATTTTATGTATCTGATATTAGATTTTATAGTTACATTTATAGTTAAATTTATTTATAAAATTGTTTAAAAAAATATTGTGTTTTTATTTCACTATACCTGCTCAAACGACCAATGGACCTCAAATAGTATTATGACCCTTATATCTTTGCTTAATAACCTCATTTATAAATAAAAATCGAAACAAATAATATTGTCCAGCTAGCTTGTTCTACACGAACCACTGTGCGCTGTGTGACATAATAATTGTTAACTTATAAAAGTTCATTGTGCAAAAAAAATGTTTAAGGGCGATATGTGGCGCTAGTCCTTTTGATAGCTGCCGGCCTCATATCTATGTACATACATACTTCAAGTTTCTATGTTTGTCAGTAACCACTCGTACTTATTTGCCAAGGTGAGCGACGATAGCAGATTTCTTAAGAGGGATCCAACAATATTAGGAGTAGAGTGGTGCAGAATTACCTTTTATTTGATAAGGCAGGTGGAAGCCAAAGGCCAGCCTTTGGCTTAGCCGTCATGTTCACGGACAGCTTAGTTATAGGGTTATGTTGGCACCCTTTTGATAAAAGGCGATGGTTTCCATGCATCGACAGTCAAATTGAAGACCTCCTCCTTTTATGAAGTCAGTTGATAGAGATATTTTATTTATTGAACACAAACTATACGCATACGCAATTTACCTGCGACACGGTTCTGAGCGAGTCCCCGAGCGCCGAGCGCAGGCGCTGCACGTCGCGCGCGGCGCGGCCGCTGCGCGCGACGTAGGCCTGGCGCCGCCGGATCTCCGCCGACAGCTGCGAGCGGAGCTGCGCCGCCTGCGCAAAGGCAAAAAAATCCAATGTATAATGGGTATTGGGGCATGTATTTTTGACCCTCGATTCAAATAGAGGGATGTTATAAGTTTAACGTGTGTAATATATTTAGTAGATCAGTTATCTGGTTTCTATATTTCTATAAATAAAAAATGTTTTTATTCACGTAGACTTAAAAAAACCGCTTGTAAATGGTCAGAACATGTTTGTAGTCATATAGTTAAGTATACATAATTATTTCTAGTTACATATAGATATTTAGGTACCTACACGGATTGTTAAAACATTTTTAAAATTTATTTCATAATAGTAATAGTATTTAGCTAGCTTGCATGAAGTTATTGTCAAAGAGATTATGTTTAGGTTTAATTATCGTAATTTATAGTTTAAGCTATATTTAACTACATATTGTCTGAATGGTTCTATCTATATAAAGGTACGAATTCAATATTATTACAAACGATTACAGACGTGTGCAAAGATCGTGACAAATGGAAATCCGTTGTCTCTGCCTACCCCTCTGAGAAACAGGCGTCTATGTATGTATGTATCGATATTATTATTATGACGGACCTTGTGTTTATAATGACGGTCGCGCTTTAATGCTACCACCGGATCCAATGCGCCCCAACTGAGAAGACTCAGTGAAAGTAAGTAAGACCGCTATAGTGCTTACCTGGTTTTCAAGGCGCATGATTTGGTGTCTGTAGTTGGACTCTCTGCTTTCCAGCATCTGCTCGGCCTGCAGCGCCGCCTGGCGGTAGCGCTCCACGTCATCCCGCCGCGACGGCGACACGCTCGACAGGTCGTTGCACTTGCACTTCATGAAGCGGTTGCGGGCCATCGATAGCTCTGCTTCCTGACACACATTGACAATCCCAAAATGGATACAGGTTTACTTGTAAACCACTAACAACCTCGCGGGACCAGATAGGTAACAACTTTCGATATAAGAATTCAAACATATAATACAAGGAAAAAATTATGTTTTTTTTGTTGTACAGACGCCAGCACATCCAGCTACCCAAAACTGTCAAATTACTTTTATAGATTTTCTTTTTAAGACAACGCCAGCACTTGTGAATCCAGCCCTGTGTCGCGGGGTACTTTACAAACATATAATAGACGGACACAAATTACATCCAAACTCAACCCCGCGACACGAAGCAGCGAGGCGATTGTCTAAGCCGCTGCGCCATACGTGCAGTTAATGTTGTCGGCTAGCGCGAGTTTGCGCTGTTAATAATAATAAAATCTATCAAATTATGATAGTCGTAGAACAAAAGTTGTTGCTTATGGTGTTAGTTATCTAGTAGTGCGAGGTTGTTGGTGTTTTACAATTAACCCTGTATAGAGAATAATAACAAGTTAATTAATCAGGCAGGTAGCGACCACAGGCACCACATGTTTTCATATTAAAATCTTTTATGAGTCAAGTTCTTTGTTTCACTTAAAATATGATTATAATTGTTTTATCAGTAGAAATGTTAACGAATTGATTATTGTGTGTTCTTTTGTGCTAATATGTAATAAATTTGTATGGGCAGTGGTTAACCTAGTGTCAGAGTTGTTCAAGTCGCCTAGTAGGCCTCTGACGTAGCTTAATGACTACAACCGGGACTGACAGTTTCACGTGCCCTCGGAAACACGGACGCTCAGAAATTAAATCACTTCGGCGGTCACCCACTTATAGACCGACCGCGAGCCTAGTTGCTTAACCTCGCCGATCACTTACGGGTCGGTGCGAGCACCTGGCTTTGAGCGCCTCAGCGATATATGTATTTACAAATATATAAGTATGTTTATCAGTTGTTTGGTTGTCACAGTATAGGCTCTGCTTATTTTGGGATCAGATGTTAATGTTTCAGAATATAAAACATTAAATACAAATTGCCCTTATCTCTCATCTCAAGTGAAAGGCGAGGTAGAGCTAGGCTAGAGTTCTTTCTATAGATAAAAGCTATAGGGGGCTTTATATAGGGTGGTGGTTTAATTTCTTAAACAAACAACCCCCAATATCCGAAACCAGCACATTACTTACTTTATCAGCCAGCTCTTTCTCACACCGCCTTATCTTCATCTTCAGCTCCCTGTTCTCAATCTCCAGGAAACTGAGATCTGCACCCATTCCCTTGCACTTGCAGGGCAGAGTGTAGCTCCTGTCTTTGCATTTACAAGAGACGCAAGTTTTATCAGCTAACTCCTTCTCCAAGCGTCTAATCTTCATCTTGAGTTCGCGGTTATCGAGCTCCAAGAGACTGAGGTCGGCGAAGCCTTTGTCTTTGCAAGGAATGTTGGAGTCCTTGTATCCACGGACTGACGAATCTTTGGTGGAGTCTGGACCTGTTGGGGAAGTAGCATTATCAATAACAAACCTTGCTATATGCATACGGTGGTTAGCGGTGAATACGTCACTATTATATAATACAGTGAGTCAGGACGTGCGATGAAAGACAGAATGAAAAGTTATTTATTACTGGTCAAACACTGGTTTATACAAACAAAACTTAACATAGGTGCATTTGCCTTAAATGATGAACTACAATTTTTTAAACTTATCATGATCATGTCAGCAAAATGACCATAAGATCCCCACAATAGAATTGTGTCCATCATTTATTTATCTTCTTTAATGGGATTAGTCCTGTCCTAACCTTAGCCAATTCTGCAACTCTTGTAAGACAGGATAAAGAGTGGCAAAAATGAAATGACAATGAGCGGTGGCCTCAGGCATGTCGCGAGAAATTGCTTCAACTGTCTTCGATCCCGCAACAAACTAAATCAGGAAGAAACAAGGAGGAGTTTGAAAAAAGTATTTCCACTTCCCTCCAGAGAAAAGAGGTAGACAGAATTATATTACGAGGCGAGAGCCATAAAACGATAGAATTGCAACTAAAGAGGTCAGCTGTGATAGGACCCTATAATTGACCTTAGAATTGATTGCAATAGTATAGATATGGCAAAAGCTATGGTAAAACGCACAGAAGTTGTTCCTTATTGCTACAAGATTTGAATAAAAAGCTACTCCTGACATCGATTGTAAGCTATTTAACATAATATCACGCCCCTTATGCCAGAGATCACACTCCCAAAGCATGTGGTGGGCGGTTTGTTCATACTCGCAATACGACCATCATTTGGAGGGATGTGCTCTAATTTCCATGCTTGGCAGATGAGTTGGCGATCGCAGTTTGATGTTATAGTATGTACATAGAGAGACGCTGCAGTTCGTTCTGCCCCACAGGGTGAGATGTGGTGATGACTGATGATACTCTTTGCCGACAGCCACGGAGCACACTAGTGTCTATAGAATAAATACCTGAATCCAGGTCCGAGTAGTAGACGCTCTTCTCCGTCCTGTCGTGGCTCTTGCTGCGGAGCGCGGGCCGGCTGGCCGTCATTCTCCTGTCAGCCTCCAACTTGCGGACGGTATCTTGCAAAACGTCACATTTTGACTTCAGTTCTGCTCTTTCGCGTTGCAACTGATGTAACTCGCGCTCGAGCTCGCTGTCTTGGCTCTCTTTGCCGTCCCATGTCGTCATCCGTAGTTGGGATTCCAGGCTTGACCTTGGAAATATTAAGACATTTAATTAACGGATCAAGCTACATTGCGGTAACACTTGCCAATGAAAATACAAAATTAATAGTAGTGTTCATTTCGCTAAATATCAGTTTAATTGGGATGCAATTTGCACCGCCCTCCCGCCCGCTAAGCGACGCTATTGCGAACCGGAACACACATTAATCTTGTATTTTAATCATGTTAAATCTCATCCGGCGTAGCTTATTTAACATTATAAACAAGAAATATGATAGTAAACTAGAAAGCCTGGGTAATCAAGTTATACGAATCTAATGAGTTTAAAAAATATGTATATAAGAGCCTTTTTTTACCTTGAGCGTTTTACCGTGACTAGTGATCGCACTTGTTTGAAATTCGACCGTTCTATTGTCAAAGACTATAGACATTGAAAACAAATAATATTAATCTGTTCTCAGTTTTGACATTCCGTTTCTCATCTCTTCTCTATTTGTCAGTATGTCAATGTTTTTTTATTAATATAATTAACCTATAATGTCTATTAAGTATGTAAAAATATTAGCTTTCTGCACTCCTTGTCCATATGAACTTCACCTGTTCCAAATACCATACTCTTGGATCCGCAAAATTTTCGTAAAAAGGGGTACAAAGTTTTGGCTTCACGTATTAATATTATGATTTCTGCGTGTGCGATAAGGAATGGGATGAACATAGAACTTTAGAACGCTAGATATTTTTTTTTATTTCAAACCTTGCACATAAATGTACAGAGCTGAACTGAATGCCAAAGGCATTATCTCCCAATCAATGGATACATACATACATACATACATAGACTCACGCCTGTTTCCCAGAGGGGTAGGCAGAGACAACGGATTTCCATTTGTCACGATCTTTGCATACTTCTTTTGCCTCGATTACTGTCATTATATTCTTCATACATGCTGCAATCAATGGATGATGCAGATAAATTATGGTAGGTGCACTATGAATTAGAAAAGTGGATACTCTGTATCTATGCAGGTTAATTATAAAACACCAACAACCTCGCAGTCCTAGTCACTTAACACCATAAGCAACAACTTTTGTTCTACAACTTTTGAGAATTTGTTATATTTTATTTTCATACAAATATAAGTATTATTTTAATTTCCCTTTTGAATGTTTATAACTCTACGAGCATCGCAAAGACGAGCACACGCGCACGACCTTGGCGTCGTTCGCAAATCGTCCTTTCGATAATGAATGAAACATAGACCTACAAATGTCACGAAAGAACAACAAAAACTTATTAAATCATTTTTGTTTTTCATGTATTGAGTTATGTCCAAACACGTAGAGTAAAAGTTGATTGCTTATGATGTTTGAATTCTAGTCCTGCGAGGTTGTTGGTGTTTTACTAATAACCCTATATACATAACAGCGTCTATATTTTCAATGTGCAAACACTTGCATCTATGACGTAACGTCAATTGTGCTGACACGAAATGAGAAATCAATCTCTACGACTCTATTAAGACAATTGATATTTCTAATACATTTACTAAATAACTAACACAAATACATTACTACACATAAATCATCGTTCCTGTCACGTCTGGTTTTGTATGCAAAGCTAAACATGAACTACTGAAACCACAGAAGAGGTCATAGGATAAAAGTCGCATCAAGACGAAAATATAAGAAAACCTGTGTCGCCGAAGTTGCCATTTTCATTAAACATATGAATCGATAACTTAACTCTTGTTACAGAGGAAAATGAACTTAATTTAAGAATATTAAGTGTTTAAATTAACGCATTATATTGAGGAACAACACATTACAAATTTAATTTGACAGTGAAATGTGAACTTTATTTTATCAAGCATTATACACATTTTGAGTTGCAGCTTCCTACAAGAATTATATTTTCTCCCGTTGTTTCGAATAAATCTTAACTATAAAACGTTATGCCGTCCTTTCCTAAAGTTAGCAGATTTAGCTGTCTTATGAGTAATGACTTTTTTCATATGACGTTTACAGTTAGCCTAGGAAGCTTTCACTGTTCCACCGGACAATAGACACAAGCGTAGGCAGTCTAGCCAAATATAGCCAATTACCCGTCCTTTGACGATCAAACTGCAACTCTTGGTGGTACATGAGATGTTCGGTTGTTTAAAGACGGTTTATGCAACCGTCGTTCTACTTTAATACGCAAAGACACGGATCGTTCGTCCGATTGAGGATCTAAGATGCAAACAAAGGGTCATAGAGGTCACGACGCATTCGTGCTCTTGCCCGGCGTGCACGATTTGTCGGATTTGAATAGTAACCGTAAGCAGAGGAAAATATGGCAGGAACATTTCATATTCATTGCGAGCTACAAGTAAACGCCCCAATACGATGTTTATCCTATGTAACTCGTAGATGTCAGAAACCGATTTATTCGGCGTTTCAAATTTAGGCAAATATAATTGAGAAGAAATAGAGAACTTTTGACTGACATAGTCATCACCGTCACACACCTACGTGGTTCTTTGTCAACGTAGTCGGAAAAAACCAGCTGTCTCGGAATTTTATCTTGACATAATCTGTAGAAATGGTTCTACATTAAAGGAAAGTTAAAATTATTGTATTATCTATTCTCTACAATTTCCGGAGCTATATTTTGAACTCTATTTACCTGGTATAAAGTTCAAAACCAATCAAATATAAACATACCTACTGTCGTATAAACAGTTGAACTACACCCAGTACTTAAACGTCTATTTCAAGTAAACACATTTTTAAATATTGAGTATGTCGTTTATAACGACATTGAATGCGAATGCAAATAATAGTTACACTAAACTGTCATTATTATAAATAGAACAGCACCATTTCTTATGAAAAACCATCAAATAGCTAATAGTTGTTGCGATTTCAACAACATATCATAAGTCTACCGTGTCAGGTACACTATAGACTTATGGTATTTTGTTCATGAAGTACTAAGTGCAAGCTTAGGTCAGTATACCCGGCATATTTTGTACAAACATGACTTTAAAGTCAATATATCAGTTTACGCGATCCGATGTCATCAAAGGATATACATCATCATTATCATTGGTACGTCATTGTATGGTATGTCATTATAAGCGAAGTCACAAAAAACGGTACACTTATAATGCACTAATGTATTTTGTGATATCGACAAAGAGATATACGTGTTCTTTTGATTGTCCTATGAGGTAAAAAGAGAAATATCAATACTAATAAATGTGAAAATTTGCCCGATTATTAATCCATTATACAATTTATATTAAATATCTATGGAGTAAATCCTTATTACTCTTACCTCTGTACTTCGACATTGGCCAACTGGTTGGTCAACCTGTGCACTTGATCTTCAAGCGTGGCGTTCAAACGCTTCAGCTCTCCGAGAGCAGACTTAGCGCTTTCCAGTTTTTCGTTCAAGACGCGTTTTTCGTTTTCGCAGTTACCTATAAATAACGAAACAATTGAAATCTCTTTTTAACCCGTTTTCGGGCAATGGTATAATATGCACACCTAATTTTAAACTCTATTGTGTTGTAGTTAGAGCTAAAACCAATGCATTATGAATACATATATTCAAGAGAAGTAGGGTATAGCGTTCATTCGCTCAAAGAGACCTTACAAAGACATTCCGTAATAATAACATAAAATCTTAATATGTTTCTGAGTGTGAGTAAGGTCGCTATAGCTTATCACGAACACAACGAACACATAAATAAAATAAATAAACCATAGCAACAAAACAATACATACTTACATATTTATGTATATTATACATGAATTACACCCAGACACAGAACTAGTAATCACAGAAGAAGAATTGTCTTGGGTGGAGATCGGACCCACGACCTCGTGGGTTATAGTCAGGCTCACTAACCAGTGGACCGATCAATTACTCCGTCAAAAATTCAATTCAAAATTAATTTATTCCACAAAATATTACATTAGTGAGGAATCGTCACAATTTTTTTTATCCTACCGTGCAGTGCATGACGTGGCAGCTACTGAGAAACACTGCCAGAAAACATAGTAGGAATCCTTTTTAGGGTTCCGTAGCCAAATGGAAAAAAAGAACCCTTATAGATTCGTCACGTCTGTCCATCCATATGCCACACAACCACTTTTTTAACCCGAACAAACGGGCAGGGACAAAAATATTAATAACGTGGAACGAAGTCCGCGGGCACTGCTACTACGTCATAAATCGTAAACCTCAATTTACCTTTCATTTAATCAACTGAAATTCTTGCTGCTACGGAACCTTTCATGGTCCGACTCGCACATGGCCGGGCTTTTTAAAATATTTATTTCTTAACACAAATATAATATGTTAAAGTCTAGAAGATTTCCACTGCTTTATCAGTCGAAATATATATTATATTATATTACCTCGCCAATATGGCGGGTCATAGTTGGACTAATCTAGTAAATGTAGTATATCAGTTATCTGGTTTCCATAGTACAAGCTCTGCTTAATTGGGGATCAGATGGCGGTGTGTGAATAATATCCCACGATTTATTATTATTATTCATATGCCAATTTTTTAATGTTTCTTCGACTTGAGGAAGCTGTCTGTAGCGCTGTAGTTCGCAATGCTTTAATAAAAAACTTGAGAGGTGTCAAGGGACACCCGGATGGAACGAAGTTATTTCTTATTATTTATTATGTACAAAAAACCTGTATACACTCAACAAAAATAATCGTCGCGACACCACACTGTTCAATGCGAAATAGAAATGAAAATATCTGGCTTGCTTTCTTTAAG
Source organism: Pseudoips prasinana (assembly GCA_951640165.1). Lineage (NCBI taxonomy): Eukaryota > Metazoa > Arthropoda > Insecta > Lepidoptera > Nolidae > Pseudoips > Pseudoips prasinana. The sequence continues at coordinate 31,014,642 of OX621245.1, read as the reverse complement.
AGAGAGAGAGAGAGAGAGAGAGACAGACAGAGAAACATGCGCACGCCGCACAGCTGCATAAAGTGTCGTGACAACTTATCGTAAGAATTTTTTCCGTCTCGTTCCAAAAAAAGGTACTTACTGACACTCTTCTGCAGCTGTCTGAGTTTATCGACCGCGTTGCTTTCGTTGTTCTTCGCCTCGTTGAGTTGTCGCGTTACTTTACCCAGCTCCGCTCTCAGTTCGCTCTCAGCCGACGCAGCTTTCTGAATTCAACAACCAATATATTATATCCTACTAATATTGTAAATGTGAAATTTTGTGTGTTTGGGCGCTTGTAACTCAAACTCAAACAGATATCAATGAGATTTGGAATGTACTTAGATAGGTTAAACGCTTAAGCTACATAGGTTAGCACAATGCTTAAAAACGGAGCTCATCTAATATAACATAAAGTAAAAATATGTTACCGGTACTAGGGTACTAGCATAACAATAGATACACAACTTATTAGTTATTATATATATTGCAGAAGCAAAAATATGCTCAATAATTACTTTTAAATCGCAAATGTGAACGACATATAGGAGATAAATAATACGCATTTGAAATTGGAGAACAATTATTATTTCAATTGAGATTTTGCTTGGTTTATGTATGATAAGAGAATAAACGGGTCTGTAATTCCATCGTAAAACTCAAGAGAGTAGTAGAATCGCGGTGAGACGCGCCGGGCGAAGACGTGGATTCGACAATGTTATAAAGAAAGTCATCCGGAGCGTTATTTCATGTGTATTTTATTATTTTATTTTAAATAAATAAAATACACATATACAATGTGATGTATGTCCCCTTCAGAGTCCTTTTTTATAAGATACAATGTAATTCAAGTATTTTAACGTGCCCTCTTTCCCCGGTCATAACTTTTGAAATCCTATTTCAAGTGTATTTTTAGGGTCATACCTTCTATAAGTATAGTTCAATCCTCAACAACGAAACGCTCATGCATACTCATGGTAGAAATCTATTTCACGTTAAAAATATCGGACCACTATTAAAATCCAAGAAAATAATATGGATGTATCTATCGGAAAATGGCAGGAAAGCAAGACTTGAACTGGTAATTAGAAATATTTATTACGTTGGTGTATTATATGTACGGTATGTACCTGTAACGAGGTTGATAGTTGTTCGACGGTGCCTTTGAGGGATGTACATCTATCTTCTAGTTGGGCTATCGTGCGGGTGTATCCTTCACAACGCTCTTGGAGTTTCTGAAACGTAAAAAATTATCATATAGTTAACTGCCAATTAAAATTCTAATTTATAAATAAAATTTTTACTCTGAGCTTTACCTAACACTGAGGGACTTCATGAATTAATTTGTTTGTTAAATAAGTGTAAAGTTAAGAATTGGTCAAATGTTAATTTATAAATTTGAATCTAAGTTAGGTTTTATTTTCCTACTTAAAATATAAAGTGGAAGATAATGACAATACTTAACTAGGACGCATGACAGGGTTGGCTTTTTAGAAAAGTTTCATGCAATTGTCGTTCTACGTCAGTATTCGAAGACGCAGGCCGCTTGTCCAATTGAAGGTCAGGGGGAGCATTCAATCGATACAAAGAAACGCATCGTGATATGTTAGTTGTTTACAGCTATTGTTGATGGATTACGCTCAGCTTTTCTGGCGTGAATAGTTGTGTGTCGCAATGTATGCTGGAGCGAGTACCTTCAGCGCCTGGTCCCGGTCCCGCGCGGCCACGGCGGCGCGCTGCACGTCGCCCTCCAGCTGCGCGCGCCGCACGTCGAGGCGCGTCCTGCCGACGCACTGTATGCGTATGTAAGAGAGCGAGTACCTTCAGCGCCTGGTCCCGGTCCCGCGCGGCCACGGCGGCGCGCTGCACGTCGCCCTCCAGCTGCGCGCGCCGCACGTCGAGGCGCGTCCTGCCGACGCACTGTATGCGTATGTAAGAGAGCGAGTACCTTCAGCGCCTGGTCCCGGTCCCGCGCGGCCACGGCGGCGCGCTGCACGTCGCCCTCCAGCTGCGCGCGCCGCACGTCGAGGCGCGTCCTGCCGACGCACTGTATGCGTATGTAAGAGAGCGAGTACCTTCAGCGCCTGGTCCCGGTCCCGCGCGGCCACGGCGGCGCGCTGCACGTCGCCCTCCAGCTGCGCGCGCCGCACGTCGAGGCGCGTCCTGCCGACGCACTGTATGCGTATGTAAGAGAGCGAGTACCTTCAGCGCCTGGTCCCGGTCCCGCGCGGCCACGGCGGCGCGCTGCACGTCGCCCTCCAGCTGCGCGCGCCGCACGTCGAGGCGCGACGCTCGACCTGCAACAGTACTACTGTTAACAACATTCCAAATGAAATATGTTTCTTGTAAAAACATCTGTTGTAGTTTCGTATTTTTATATAACGCTACTTAATAGCTGCGGTTAGTAATCGATAAGTAGACAAGGATTGAGGGTAAGATATTTAAAATATGTCACGTTTATGAGAAAGACGCATCCGTATTGTAGAAGTACTGTGTGATTAGATCTGATTAGCGACCGCCAATATGGAATTCACAAGTCGCTCGGCTGGTGATATCGAAGCGTATTACACACACCGATGGGCTTTGGCCATTGACAGACAAGATAAGGCATTGTCTATCAGACTAGACGTAGCGAAGGCGTTTGATTGGGTCTGGCACCGGAGTCTTCTATCGAAATTGCCAGCATACAGTCTTCCTTTCATAGACATCAAACCTGGCGTTCTACAAGGCTCATCGCTGACCCCTATGTTGTTTTTGCTGCATATCAATGACATATTGTCCATAGGAAACATTCACCTCCTACACGGGCCGTGCCAATATCTCCCGACCCATTATTTAGGCAAGTCGTAAAGAGCTTTTGTCTGAAATCGAATGGACAGTTTCCGATTGAGGACGACTGAATTTAATCCAATTTAACCCCTACAAGACACAAGTTTGCGTGTTAACCGCTAAGAAAACCCTATTTGCTGTGGCTCCACAACTCCAAAACGCAGCCGTGACCATCTCTGCGAAGCTTGGGATCCTTGGTGTCGATATCTCTTGCGACATACAATTCCGGGGCCTCCTTGAGGACAAGGCCAGACTGGCAGGAAATAAGCTTGGTGTGCTTTAGAGTGCGAAACAGTATTTAACTCCGAGGAAAATACTATTACTGTATAAAGCACAAGCCCGGCCCCACATGAAGTACTGTTGTCACCTGTGGGCGGAACCACCTGTGGGCGGAACCACCTGTGGGCGAGACCACCTGTGGGCGGGACCACCTGCTTACCAACTTGGGCCTCTTGACTCAGTCCAAAGACGCTGTGAGGATTGTGGGCCATCCTATGCTATCTAGACGTATTGAACCCTTAAGTCTGAGGAGAGACTCTGCCTTTCTCCGTGTGTTCTGCCTTCTATACAATGGGATGTGTTGAGAGAAATTATTTGATTTGATGACCACGGCCACTTTCTACCATCACTCCTCTCGCCACAGACAGGGAGTTTACCCTCACATCCCCGAACCCTTTCGATCTCGTACGGTTCGCTTTCAGCGAAACTTCCTTCCACGTACGAAGATATGGTGGATGATTGATGAACTCCAACACAGTTTTCCAAGAGACATCAGCGTAGAGCCCTTCCAAAAGGTTTGGCAAATAAGGTTGCCAAAGGGTTGGCAACGCGCTAATGATGCCCCTGGTGTTGTAAGCGTTCATAGACCACTTACCAGGTGGGCCGTATGCTTGTTAGCCAACTTGGTTATATAAATAAAAATGAACGGTGCGCTAACCGTTCATTGTGTTGTCAGTACAATTAAATGTATGTTCAAAACTTCAGTGAAAGCTCAACGGGATGAATCAAAAGGAAAATGCAAGTTGTCCGAATCAAACCACGTCTATATGGACACTAAATAAATAATGTACAAAAATGATCTGCCGCATGTCATTGCACTACCAAATGTACGTTGCCATCAAAGTGCAACAACGCGGGACTATTCTAACTCACTCTACTTATTAAACATTAAAATCGGGTACGTGCATCGTAAAAATAAGTTGCGACGTTGCTATTCATAATATAAAAGCCTTCTTTAAAGTAACACTGTATGAAAAAAAATGCTAGTAATACCTTCAGCCGCTGCTAATGCCTCTCGCAACTGACCGACTTCTTGCACTCGTTCAGCCAGCTGTGCTCGCAAGCTTTCTCCTTTATTCTGTAACATCAGTTATATTATACGTGGAGTTAGTGACCTCGAAAACGCGACCTAAAAAAGGCGCTTACCAATGATTAGAAATTAACTATCTCGTACACACGGCTACACATCAAGCTATGCATTTCCAGTAAAAGCTGATCTCGCAATGTATATACTAACTACATTGAAATGTTTGAAGTTCACATACTTAGTGGTCAAATAAGCTTGCTATTGACAGCAAAGTATGCACATTTGTGACGAGCGAAGCGACCCCACGAGTCGATTATTAAAATATAAATACCCGCAACCTTATTTTATATATTTACATATAAGTTTTAGATTTAATATTTAGAATAAATTTAGAAATGATGCTTGTTTTAAAGATGTTATTGTACACGTCTGTTTTTGTACTATTACACAGACATAAAAGAAACTACCGACTGAGGTACAGGCTCGGCCTAGTTTAGACGTTAGTGTTCACTTCTCTAATTGTATAGTAGTCTTTGGTTCACTTAGAATAATGTCATAAGTATAGAAAATTACTCTTAGATTAAGAACAATGTAAACTCATCACTTACGTCAATAAATATTTTTAGTATCATTTATTATTATTATAGGATTTCCATACAATGACAGGTCAGCTTATATTGAAAATGTATAGCTTGATATGCAGCCGTGTGTACTTAAAACGATGAAGGAAAACATCGTGAAGAAACCTGCATGCATGAGATTTCTCCAAAGTTCCTCTGTTCTTGATGGCATGTGAAGTTTGCCAACCCGCACTAGGCTTGCGTTGTGGACTACGGTTTAAGAATCTTTATTTCTCATAAGAATAACATCACCTACATGAGAAACTCATAATTTTGGTACATTTCACGTTTACGCACTAAGTACAAGTAACTTAAATCTTTGATTTAATCTTATTTTAAACTATAATTAATATAACTATCATTTATAAAAGAAAACTGTGAGTAGTATGGAAAATCAGAAAAGTCATATAAGTTTGTTAAATCATTTCTTGTTTCGATTGAGCGAAACCATCAATATATTGTTGACTACAATATGATTCTAATGAACATGAAATATAATTCAAAAATCTAAAAGTTGTTGAACTAATCTATACATATAATAAAATCGTAGGAAAGTCAAAACTGTACATTGAATATTTTTTTTAAAGGATATTTGGGGCGTGATCTACTATCGAAATCGAAGCCAAAAATATAGTTTTTAGAATTTTTGTCTGTTTGTCTGTATGTATGTCCGGGCTAAACTCAAAAAGTACTGCATGGATTTACTTCAAATTTGGCATGAATAATTACTAAGAGGTCGGGCAACATATAGGCTGCATATTATCACGCTATCACCTACGGGGGAGGAGCTGTGATAATTTATAAAATTTAACGCGGGTAAAACCGCGGGACACAGCTAGTCATACATAAGGTGGAAACAAAGTCGATGGATTAAGAGCTAAAGAGTTGACCTACATATATGTAAGCACTGCTAGAAACCAAAATTTAAACGTAGAGTGCATCTGTCTGGTTTTAAGCGTTATGTTATCATTTTCACGAATTAATTACAGAAGACATTTAGTTCATGAAAGATCTCCCCCTCCTCTGCACAAGTAAGATGATAGTTATTGAATAAATCGCAACTACCTCACTCTGCGTTTTCTCTTCGGTGACAGCACACAGAGCCGCTTCAAGACTCGTGAGCTTGTCCCGTAGGTTACTGATCTCCAAACACTTGGATTGTAGTGATTCGTTCTGAAACAGAAACAAATAATAAACTATAAAATCTTCGTTTCGGTTTTGCCCGAATTACAAAACGATTTACATTTTATGAAAATATCAATAAGAATAATTACAAGTCGTGAAAAAGTCCTAATAGAATTTGACATCTGGTCTAAGATGTGTATCCATCTTATCAAGCACCTGGAATGATGGCGTTAGAAGCGTCTTAAATGCGTTAAGAAATATCGAATGGATTGTATAAATTCGGGTGTAAGAACCACGGTGCGGTGACGGAGCGGTTAACGCACAAGGTGCCGCATACCCCGTGGTCGTGGGTTCGATTCCCACCCGCACTTAAATTGATACAACTGATTTTAAAGATGTCTGAAAAATAGTTTTCAGTATAGCAGTTTAAAATGCTAAATTATTATAAATAAAATCATAGTTACTAATGAAAACTATGATTTAATAAGTATTCAAACAAATATATATATATATATATACCTATTTATTTATATTATTTTAGTAACTATCTAATATTCAATTGAATTTTCTGCCATTGAATGTACCTTCGGTATATTCAGCCATCTTTTGTTCTGTACACCACCTACTACCCCCGTCTTTCTATTCACTAACAGTTCTGGTCCATTCATCGGTTGCCTGGAAGAGATCGCTTTTAGCGATAAGGCCGCCACTTGTACTATTTCCATTTCAATGTAATCTTTTTTACTCTAAGTTATGTCTTTGGTGTGCAATAAAGAGTTATCTATCTATCTATCAAACCTGGAATGATACTTAGTATATTGTATTTTTTTTTACTTGAGCTTACAAAAACCAAAGACTACCCTCAAAGTTCCCCATTTTTCAATTATTGTTTATTTTACATGTTTGCCTTGTTTGGTAATGTCTAGAATATTATTTAGTAAATTTTAAATGCACACTTTTTAATTTTTGATCTTATATAGAGACCACGGAATCTTACAATATATAAATATCATTACTATTATAAAATATTTTAACAATCCGTGTACAGACGACAGCATATCAAGGAATTAGATAGCCCCAATAGAAAGTGAACCTTATGCTTTTAGCGATAAAGTTAAAAATCTATAAGAGAAATCTGACAGATTGAGGTAGCTGTATGTGCTGGCGTCTATACCTAAATATCTACATGTAACTAGCAATAATTATGTATACTTAACTATATTACTACAAACATGTTCTGACTATTTACAAGGGCTTTTTTAAAGTCGTGGATAAAAACCTTTTTTTTATTCACTTTAAACCGTCATATTTTCTTGAACAGTATTAGGGTTATATTTGATAATGTTTAAGTATATATTGGATATTATTTTTGAGAACACCGTAATGAGTTTCCAAAACATAATTTTAAATGTACAGTCTATTTAAGTAGTTTGCATAGAGTATTGAATTCGTGATTTAATAATGTCCTTCTAGCCGAATTTCGGCCACGGCGGCCAGTCTCAACAGAGTTTAGCCATCTGCGCGGGACCTATTATAGTGCTCAAGTGTGTGCGCAAACACAGGAGCACTTTCTATTCCATCACTCTCATGATTCGATAGGACGCCTAGCGACACGACCGGAAAGAGGTCAGGCACGGGACCGACGGCGTTACGTGCTCCGAATCCGAGGCACAGGTATAATACCGCCAACTCCCAGACTTCGGGCTGATGATGAGAAATTTTTCTTTTTACAGTAAATTCCCAAAATCACTTTTTGGCCCGACCCGGGAGTTGAACCCAGGACCTCGGTATCTGCGGTTGAACACGCTACCGCTTGACCAACGAGGCAACATTCGTGACTTACCAAGGCATTAATCTGCGCTTCCTTCTGCCCACAAGCACTCTTGAGCCGCGCCTTCTCCTCCTGCACGGTGCGCAGGTTAGAAGAAAGAGTCTGCAGTTTGTCCGCGCCCTTGCCTTGTTCTTCGCCTGCGTCTTTGAGCTGCTTCTTGAGCATGTTTGCTTGTGATTTGTAGTCATCCTATAAGAGTGGTACGGTTAATAAAATATCCTGGCACATTATTCACACTCTTGTACTATGGAAACTAGATAACTGATATATTACATACATATACTGTTTTTTTATACTTATATAGATAATTACCATTAGAATATCTAGCAGTGAACGGGCAGCAGCTTCTTTCTGAGTAGTACGACCATCATACTGCGATTGTCAACCTGTCTGCCAAGCGTGACTATTATGGCATATCCCCCAAGATTATTCTAGGGGAGGCTTTTGTTCAGCAGTGGACTTCTTACAGCTGTTATGATGATAGACAATTACACCCAGACATGTTTATGCACATAAATATCTGTTCTGGGTGGCAATCGAACCCATGACCTGCGGCGTGAAGGGCAAGTATCTAGCAAACAAGCCAACCGGCCCGTTATATATTTATAATAATAGCACTTCTAGTCACCCATCTAGTGATTAACAGCGTATCTAGGTGTTTAACTCGCCGATCACCTACAGAACGATGAATGCGACTGGATATGGGTGTTATGAGCCTTTTTAGATGAAAACGACACCGATGTGATCCGACAAATTGAAGCTATAGTAAATATTGCTTGACTTTTATTTGTGACCTCAAAGTAATACAAAAAGCGCAAAAGATTATGATATATTTTATTCCATACCTTCTCTCGTTCAATCTGGCAGACGTCGTGCATCAAGTTCCGTACACCCTTTTTGATCAGCTCTGGGTCAACGTCAATTATCTCATTACGGTCTTCTGAATGATCGCGACCTGAAATATATTGATCCTCATGAGTAAAGTGACGGTCACCCAGTACAACTGGTTTGCCGGATACAAAAATAAAGCAATGCGGCTCCGTGGAACGGAAAGACACGAAACTCAGATTTTGGGCTTGGGATATGACATTGATTTCTTATTTCCTTTGTATACTTATGCTAATATACTAATAATGTATTTTTTTAAAAAAACGTCGTACTCGTTGTTGCTAGGTCTTTTTTTAGTCCTAACTCCCGCCCTGAGACCTCAGAGGAGATTCGTACTCCGTAATAACAAATATTATACGAGGTATGATTTCTGTAAAGGTGTTCCATAATCGGGTTATTTCAGTTTTGAGTGGATGGTATTTGCTTAATTTGACTAGTTCTTTCGGTCCTATATTATAATCTAATGGTAATGTTACGTCTATTAAGTATGTTTTATTTTATAATTTATTCATTCTGGTCCGTTATGTACAGACGCCAGCACATCCAGTTACCCAATCGGCCAAAGTCAATTTTTTTTTATTTATTAAAAAATTTACATTCATTTGGATTCGTCATATTTTTGTTACCCTACCTTGCAGTGCATGACGTGGCAGCTACTGAGAAACACTGCCAGAAAACTCAGTCGGAATCCTATTTTAAAATAAAATATACTTAAGATTAATTACAATCATGTTGACTCAGAACAACTCAATCCCAAGCACTTTTATCACTTAAATAATCAGAAATTTTGTAATAAACCTGCTACACAATTCGGCTTGAATAATTCTTTTAAACTTATTCGTAGACAATTCTCTAAATCATTGGAAAGTTTGTTATAGATTTATATTATCTATTAATGTCCCTCCCCCCCCACCCCTCTAACTTCTACAATAAGAGAATGATAAAACTAAAAAAAATATATGATGTACGTATGGCCACGTAAACTAACAACGAAAATTGGTTTGAACGAGATCTAGCAAGTAGTTTTTTTTTAATACGACATTAACCGCAATTTGCATTCATTTAATGAACTGAAATACTTGCTGCTATGGAACCCTTCATGTGCGAGTCCGACTCGCACTTGACCGGTTTTTTAAATGTACTTGTGAGAGTTTATACTACATAAACCTAAGCCAATGCATGTGTTAAAATGGAAGAAATACTGACTGTGTCTCCATATAACAAAAAAATACCCAATCTTTAAAAGGACAATATCTGTTGGCTGGACTTGGAAGTTATTTTCTAGTAGCCGAATAGACTGTGTCGTCCGGTTCTTCACTACTACTACTTTACTACTATGGAAGTGATGTAGACTTCTCCGTCTCCGATTACATAACGACCTACCTCTGTGCGGACTATATCTCCTGGCCGGACTGGCGAGTCTTTTCCTAGTGGCCGCGTGGACTGTACCATCAGGTTGTACCCCACAAACTCTTCGTAAAGTATGCGCTATGGAAGACAGCTTCGCTTCCGCTTCACGTTTGCCAGCCTCGCATTGTGATAAAGAAGCTTCGAGCGCGCGACAACGGCCTTCACTGCCACCTAATCGGGCCTAAAAGAAAATAATATTTGATAAACGAACGAAGTTTTCAATAAAGACGTATAAGAAAATCAAATGACATTGAAGCAATTAAAATACAATCTTATTAGGGGAAAAACTTTGATTACTTTCCACATACTTTGTGTTCCACACCTAAAGGGTAAAATGGAGTCCTATTGATGTCTGTCTATTTATATCGAAAATATATTGATACCTCTAGCACTATTTAAGAATATATTTTCGATGGCTAGTTAACAACATAAATATGTAACATTATGAGACTATAATTAAACTGAAAACAACTCACAGCTAGTCTGTTCATACGTTCTTACGTTCGAAGACGGGTTGAGTTATGATCCAGAGATGGCCCGATAACTGCTGCTAAGCTCATCAATAACGAACTTTTTGGTAACAACATAAATGTTTATTTCATGTTCGCCAATAGATTACTACTGACTTATATGGCTTATATATGCGAAAGTTTACGTGTAGGCACAGTAAAATCTTATTTTTTGATAAAACTTTAAATCATCTAGATTCAATTTTTAATAGTCTTGAGTAATCAGTTACCTTGAGTTCCTGTATCTGCTGTGTGGCGTCAGCGAGACAAACTTCCAGATTGTGTTTGAGTTCTTCTAGACGCCGTTCCTTTGACCGACAGTCTTCCAACCTCATTACCAATTCCTGAATGAAGTAAAGTAAAAACATTTAAAGGCTTTATATAACTGTATATTGTGATTTCGCTGTGTGGAGACGGCGGCGAATATCAGAATATCATCACCCCATCTCAACCTGTGCGGGGTGTAGAAGTAGATCCGAGGGAATATCTACCAGGTTCCAGTGCGTCACGATTCTAGAGTAATGATTCTTGGGGAGTCTTTTGTCCAGCAGTGGCCGCGCCCGCGTCCGCCGCCATGCGCTCGCGTTATTACTAGACTGGCCAGTGCCACTGACCTGGTCCCTGGCGCGGCAGGCCTCCTCCAGGTCGGCGCCGCGCTGGCGGCTGGCCTGCAGCTCGGCGCGCGCGGCGCCCAGCAGCGCGTCCAGCTCGGCGGCGTGGCGCCCGCCGCCATGCGCTCGCGTTATTACTAGACTGGCCAGTGCCACTGACCTGGTCCCTGGCGCGGCAGGCCTCCTCCAGGTCGGCGCCGCGCTGGCGGCTGGCCTGCAGCTCGGCGCGCGCGGCGCCCAGCAGCGCGTCCAGCTCGGCGGCGTGGCGCCCGCCGCCATGCGCTCGCGTTATTACTAGACTGGCCAGTGCCACTGACCTGGTCCCTGGCGCGGCAGGCCTCCTCCAGGTCGGCGCCGCGCTGGCGGCTGGCCTGCAGCTCGGCGCGCGCGGCGCCCAGCAGCGCGTCCAGCTCGGCGGCGTGGCGCCCGCCGCCATGCGCTCGCGTTATTACTAGACTGGCCAGTGCCACTGACCTGGTCCCTGGCGCGGCAGGCCTCCTCCAGGTCGGCGCCGCGCTGGCGGCTGGCCTGCAGCTCGGCGCGCGCGGCGCCCAGCAGCGCGTCCAGCTCGGCGGCGTGGCGCCCGCCGCCATGCGCTCGCGTTATTACTAGACTGGCCAGTGCCACTGACCTGGTCCCTGGCGCGGCAGGCCTCCTCCAGGTCGGCGCCACGCTGGCGGCTGGCCTGCAGCTCGGCGCGCGCGGCGCCCAGCAGCGCGTCCAGCTCGGCGGCGTGGCGCCCGCCGCCATGCGCTCGCGTTATTACCAGACTGGCCAGTGCCACTGACCTGGTCCCTGGCGCGGCAGGCCTCCTCCAGGTCGGCGCCGCGCTGGCGGCTGGGCTGCAACTCGGCGCGCGCGGCGCCCAGCAGCGCGTCCAGCTCAGCGGCGTGGCGCCCGCCGCCATGCGCTCGCGTTATTACTAGACTGGCCAGTGACACTGACCTGGTCCCTGGCGCGGCAGGCCTCCTCCAGGTCGGCGCCGCGCTGGCGGCTGGCCTGCAGCTCGGCGCGCGCGGCGCCCAGCAGCGCGTCCAGCTCGGCGGCGTGGCGCCGCGCCGCGCCCGCGTCCGCCGCCATGCGCTCGCGCTCCTCGCACTCGTTTTGTAGCCTGGACATCATATCGCCAAAATGTTAACGTTGTAAAAGCCATTAAAATTAATATAATAGGTTGAGGAGAAAGTTTCTTCGCGTTTTTTTAAGAAAATTCAAAAAAATATATTAATTTAGTTTATTTACATTCAACTAAATTTCGTTCGATAACTTTTTGCCATCTTTTTGTAGGTAGGGACTTGATCCCATTGGTATAGAAATTTTGGCACTTCTGATCAAAATACCGCGATAAGTGGTTTTGGCAGTCCTCTCGTGATGTTAAACTGACACTACCTAAATAATTCTGAAGAAACTAAAACAGGTGGAAATCTGACCTGAAGGTGTCAGATTTCCACCTGTTTTAGTTTCTTCAGAATTATTTAGGTAGTGTCAGTTGAATGTGAGGAGTATACGGAGGATGCATTAACGCCTCCCAGCCATACTCTCTTAATTTTTGCTGAGTGGCTAAAGGTGCGGGAGGTCTAGCGTTATCATTATGAAAAACCACACCCCTTCTTTTGATTAATTCCGGACGTTTTCTCTCAACTTCTTGCTATAATTTCATCAGTTGTTCGCAGTAGAGTTCAGAATCGATGGTCCTGCCTGCTCATAATGAATAATGCCCTTCCAGTCTCACCGTGCAGCATCACCTTTTTGCGAGTTAACCCGGGTTTCGCCACAGTCTGTGAAGCCTGACCGGCCTTTGACCACGACCTTTTTCGCACGTTCTTGTTCTTTTTCGTACGTGATAAACTTTTCATCACCAGTTATCAGCTTCTTCAAAAATGGTTCGGTTTCATTACGTAGTACTAAAGAATCACAAATGAGTACACGATTCATTAGGTTTCTTTCAGTGAGCTCGTGAGGTACCCAAATATCGAGCTGTTTTGTGTACCCAGGATTTTTTTCAAATATGCCAAAACTTTTTTGTGGTCAATTCCCAGTTTTTCAGCTACATCGCAACTACTGATATGCCGATGTTGTTCCATCAAAAATGGCATCCATTTTATCCGTAAAAGGGCAACCAGAGCGACGTGCATCTTTGACATCAAAATTTCCGTATTGAAAACGCTTAAACCAAATTTGTGCTACTTTGACAGATACGGCACTAGGTCCATAAACATCGCAATTTTTTTCACGCCTTTGTTGCATTTTTACCTTTATGGTAGTAAAATTTTAAAATGTATCGAATTTCTTAATTGGATTCACTCATGGATTCACTTATCTTGACAGTACGAAAAACAAATGAAAATCACACATTTTCCTAATTGGAATTAGGTTTAAAGAACTTTATTTCTCATAAGAACTTTACAGCTCGCTTGAATGAGATACACAGATATGATATATTAAGCATGCATAAATCAAATTGGTTCCATCAAATTTAAAATTTCTTAAATATTTCATTTCAACGTGCACATTTAACGTTACTTTAAAATAGGAATATATAATAAATAACACAAAAATAATCAATTAACTAATTCTTTGCACGTCAGAATAAATATTAAAATTATTAAAAATCAAAATAAATTAATTCTTAGCATTCGTAATTTAAAAATTTCTATATAAAATTAATTATTTAAAAATAATCTTTAAAAACTTTATTTTAACTATTTCTTTATTAAAACTATTCCTGAGGTAACATCCATTGCTCGCGAAGAGTAACCGTTCAGCACCACAGTTTGACTCCTATTTTCAATATACGATACGAACCATCTATATAAATCACCTCTTATACCCATCAGTGATAATTTACGCTTTAATATAAAATGGTCTATACGATCGAAACATTTTGTGTAGTCAGTGTATATAACATCCACTTGTGACCCATGAGACATGTGTTCTGATATATAGTCACTGGCTACTATGAGGTTAGATGTGGTGGAGCGATCCTTAATAAATCCATGTTGATGATCACTGAGACTCAATTTAATAGCCGAATAAAGTTGTTTATGAATAATTTTTTCGAGTGTTTTGGCAAATACGCATAGCTTAGAGATTGGCCGGTAATTTTGCACATCATCCTTCGGTCCTTTTTTATGGACAGGTGTTATATAAGCCGATTTCCAGATAACTGGCACGACTCCAGTATTAAGGGATCGCTTGTATAGGATGGAGAGGGGGATGGTAAGGGACTTGGCGCAATTATAGATGAAAACAGGGGGAATATTATCAGGTCCAGCACCTTTTATTAGGTCGAGGTGTTTGAAGAGCTTGTAGACTTCTTCTTGCTGAACATCTATTGAGCTAGCTTGTGAAACATCCCCCTGTGGCCGATAGTTGTTGTTCAGAGAGTAGTCAGATATATTGCCATGTGTATGGTTGGCCTGCAGAAAATTGGAATGGAAGTACTCCCCGAACATATTACAAATCTCCTCTCCACCACTCGAGGTCTGTCCTTTATATTTTAGGATTGATGGATATGTATTGGACTGTTTTTTGGACTTTACGTATTGCCAGAAGGCTCGTGGGTCTTTAGTGATGTTTGATTCAATATTCATTATATAATTATCGAACATTTCGTTTTCGTTTGGTTGTTACAGTAATATATATTCGATAATCACATCTTATTTTGTACATGGCTCTGCAACTCTTAAGCTTGGTCACTTCAGAGTCACTAAATCGTTAACCATGGGTTGCCCCCAGGGCTCAGTGCTCGCGCCGTATCTCTGGAACTTGGGTTTTGATGACTTCTTGACATTACCCTTGCCATCACGCTGCTCTCTAACGGCATATGCTGACGATGGCCTCTTACTTATACAGGGTAACTCCAGGAGAGAGTTGGAAAATCTGGCTCAAACTTGCTTAAGTATGATAAGTGAATGGGGTAAAAGAAATCGCCTTACATTTGCTCCTCATAAAACCTACCAACTCCTTCTTAAAGGTGAACTAAAATCCCCCCCGGGCGTAAAACTTAATAATGTTACTGTAAAACGCAAAATATCAACCTGTTATTTGGGTTTAGTTTTAGAAAAGAATTTCTCGTTTATAGAACATATTAAATCAGTTGGGGAAAAAGCTAAGCGAAACTTTTTTGCACTTACAAGGATATCGACGGCAACCTGGGGCCTCTCTTTTAATACTCTTAAAATCATTTACGGGGCAACCTATCTTGGGTGTATATGCTACGGCTCGCCTGTGTGTGCTGATAGGGCTACCATCGGAGCTGCTCGCCGTAAATTACTACAAAGCCAGAGGTTGGCGTTGATATTTCTGTGTAAAGCCTATAGAACAGTGAGCACAGAGGCCCTACCTGTTCTAGCGGGTGTACTACCGGTTGATCTTGAAGTACAAAGACGAGCAGCAATGTATTATTCTACGCGCGATAATTTAGAAAATGATTTCTTATCATTACGCGACCGTGCGAAAATAACCAGGCTATTTATGCCAATAGCTGACTTAAATAACGAACTACTAAATGAATGGCAATGTAGATGGAATACGTCAACCAAGGGTCGCCATCTGCACCAGTTCTTTCCGGACGTACGCGAACGGTTAAATAAAACTTGGCTAATCATAGACCATTGTGTTGCACAATTTCTTACCGGACACGGCAATTTTAAAAGTAAATTGTATAGTTTCAAATTAGTATCTTCACCAATCTGTCTGTGCTCAACATCCAGTAAAGAATATGAACAAACTGCTCACCACATCCTGTGGGAGTGTGATCTCTGGCAAAATCAGCGTGATATTATGTTAAACAGCTTGCAACCAATATCTGGAGTAGTTTATTATACGGATCGTGTAGCAACAAGGAACAACTTCCGTGCGTTTAAGCGTTTTTGCCATACCTACTATTGGAATCAAATATAACAGCTCACTTAGGACCCTTAAATTGATCCTCGGTGCTTTTGCAGCTGGCTTCTCTAGTTGCAAATCTCTCATTTTATGAGGCTTAAGCCTCTTTACATCATTCTGTCTCCCGCTTTGCTCTGGAGGGAAGTGGAACTATTCATTTTCTAACTCCTCCTTTTTTCTGTTTCTGATTAAATTCGTTGCGGGATCCAAGACAGTTAAAGCGATTCCCCGGGACATGCCTGAGCTTCACCGCTCAGTGTCATTTCATTGTGTGCCACTGTTGATCCTGGCTTACAGGAGTTGCAGTGGTGGGTAAGAGGGAGGGACTAGTCCCGATAAAAAAAAAAAAAAAAAAAAAATTTCGTTTTCAATTTCTTTGGCCCGCTGTCTCAGTACAGTGAAAGACTGGAGATCGTTTAAATTGCCGTATTTTTTATATTTTTTATGATACTTAGCGTTTTCTTTGATGATTTTTATTAAAGGGCTCCTATACCATGGGGGATAATGGTTTCGCGGGATAATAGTTTTGGTAGGTATGTAACTATTTCGCAATCTGTCTAGGGTATTGTATAGGTAAGCAGTAGCATCCTCTAGCGACCCGCGATTTAATTCCGACTGCCAGTCAATATTGTTTATTTCGTTTGCTATCAAGTTATAATCGGCTTGGTTATATATAAATTTAACACGGGAGCAGACCGATAGGTTGTGGAGTTGCACGAAATCAACAGAAACACACAAAGCGCGAAGGTGAGGGTCCTCGGGAACCAGCGGATCGCTGGAGAGAGCTACATCTACGTCACTGTTGGACAAAACTAAATCCAGTATTCTATCGTTACAGTTACGGTGTCGGTTGTATTGTGACAGACTGCACATAGTAAAGCTGTCCATTACATTCGTCTGTATATAACCTTGTACATTACTGGGAGACAAGAAATTATACCCTGTCGTTTGCCAGGTTATATTGGGTTGGTTAAAATCACCTACGATCAGGAATTTATCTGAGGGATGCTTGAAGACAATATCGGTTAAGTTATTCGTGAAGTTTGATAATTGCGTTACGAGTGCGTTACCAAGATTTTGCGCGCAAATATACACTACACATATGTGAATCTTATAAGATACTTTAGGCTTTTTTTGGTGTAGTGTTAAGGTAACCCACATATCCTCTGCGGATGAATACCACTCACACATGCCAGTGGCTGCTAATTCCCGTCTTACGGCAATTAGCACACCACCTCCTAGAGCTTGATTAGTGTTTTTATAATTTCTATCGCGTCTCCACACGACATACCTACCGTCAAATAACTCGGAATCTGCGATACTATCAACTAGCCATGTTTCGGATATACAAATTATGTCGAAACTATTAATGTACACGTTTCTAAGAAAATCAGATGTTTTAGTCCGCAATCCTCGCACGTTCTGATAATAAACACTAATAGGCGCCATCGTAATTTAACGTTATTAGCATTACTATAAGCAAAAAGATAAAAATAGCAGGTGCATTCAACTTAATATAGAAAAAACGCCGGTCATTGTAGATAAGAAATGATAGCAGGGAACAGTCATTTTGAGCTGTATGCAATTGTACATTAAGTCTAAAATAGCGATATCCTATCTTAGTAATAAAAATAGAAATATATTTCTCTTTAATAAAATGCATCCTAAATGATAGGCAAGAATCGACATTAAACTCATAGCAATAGCGTATATTATTTCTATAGCATAAAAATATTGAATGGTCGTCTTTCACTAATGAGCGAACAAAAGGCCGGCAGCTAATAATTGCAAGTAAAAAATAGGTACCTGTGGTTCTCAAACTATGTAAGTCAGAGTGTTGGTAAACGATGCCAGAGAATCGACATGATGAATTACTTAAAAAAACTTTTTTAAATCATTTTCCGTTGAGGTACGGTGTTTAGGCGAAGTTTGATTCTTCCTCAAAAATATTTTAAATCCAGTAACCCACACAAATTCAAAGCCTCTTTCCTTGGCGAAGGACTTAGTTTTGTTCAGTAATAATTTATTTTCTGGCGTTAGATGGTCGTTGACATAGGTATATTCTGCTGTTGCCCTTTAGACCCAGGTCACCTGTGTTCAACGTTTTTAATTTTCTCGCAGCTGCCACAAAGTCGTTCTTCGTGTAACTATTAAGTAGTGAGCATATTATGTTTTTCATATTAGTATCATTTCTCATGGGTACTCTCGCTATGTAGTTTATTTTCTCTTTAGGAATTTGGCAGTTAATAATTTTACCAAGTTTTTCAACTATCTCAAATAGGTTTTCTCCGTCGGAATAGGGCACACCTTTGATTTCTTCATTGTTCATACGAGACCTCTGCTCACTTTCGCGTTGGTGCACTTCTAACTTGATGCAGCGCGTTTGTAACATTGTGAGTTCTTCTTTCATCGTTTTCAAAGAATTCAGTTCTATCTCGATATTCGATACCTTGGTTTCTAAAGTTTCTGTCGAAGGTTGCGTAAATTCAAGAGAAGATTTCAACTCCAAGAACTCTGTTTTGATGGTTTTGAGTTCAACAATTTCTGCTTGTAAAGCTTTTAAGTTCTCCATTAGCGCCGGCAGTGCTTCCATTTGTGCAGATAGCCGTTTTAGCTCCGCGAGGATGCAATCCGTATCTTTCTTCGCAGCATTAGGTCGTGGGCTGGGTCCTACCTTGGTCCTACAGTCACCGCATTTCCAAGTGTTTCTTCTGTCTTCACCCATTTTTCTCCAGCCTGCTTCGGTCAAGCCCGAACAAGGAATATCAAACTGGTCCATGCACATAGAACACGTAACACCATCCCTTACTTCAGCATTGCAGCGCTTGCAAGTTGCCATTATAGAGAATTAAAAAAAAACCTTTGAGATACGCAGTCAGTAGATTTATAACTTGTAGCTAGCAACAATATTATGCGCGCGGTAGGTTTGCCGTCTACCGACGTATATTCAGCCCTAATTTACCATTACTAAGTGCTATTGGCTATTTTATTGCGTAGTAACATCACTAATTTGGCTGAAATAAATCCTTATTTCTTTTTTGTCCATCGATTATTGACTTTAAATATTCCGAATTTATTTTCATTTGCGGCAACATTTTGTTAATGGCGCCGCTCGTTTATAATGCAAAAACAATAAAAGGACTTATAATTGGTTTTTCTTTTATCCGGCAAATGTGAAACTCCATATTACGATACTAAATTATGATAATTCAAAATAGGATTTTTACTTATAATGATCATGTGGCACAACTGAGTTTTAAACGATACTGTCTGTGGGCATTTGCCTTTAAACTTTTAATGATACCACAACCCGCCCGATACAAATAGTATAGCTAAAGAGATTTAATGACAAGTTCATACATACTATAATGCGAAAAGACTTTTTCCCCAACCTAATATATCATCATGTCATCAACGGAACACAAGCGCCATCTGTCGGCACTCGACGGAGTCAAAGAATAACCGGCTAAGCGGCCCGCTCGACACTTTTGGACACGACAACTCTTTTAAAGCGTTTGATAAGCTACAAATAACATTTAACATCATGTCACAAAACTTCATGCATATATAAATGCTAAAACAACCAGAAGATCTTTTGTTTATTATGGAGGAATGCTATTACGATTTACTCTCAAGACTCTTAGTTACGCCTGATCATAGATATAGAAAAGTCTACAATGAAATACTAAACACAATTAACGCCCGAAATTAATAAACGATCCGCAATCTGTCAGTCAGTCCTATCTCTAGATTAGCTCTATCGCTATCTTGATCTTTACCTGCGTGCCAATAACAAAACATATCAATCCATCCATTTTTTGCCCAGAGATCGGGGTGCGATCCTTTCCCTCTGCAGCGTTTCGTTTTATGCAGAACTCGGTAACTCAGGACACAATTATACCATTTAATTTAAGATGAAAATTCATTTTTAAATATATTAAAGATAAGTCATCAATACTGACTTATTTATAGCTAGGTTAAAATGTTTTACTAGACGACTAGGGTATATAATAATAAACTGAAACTTAATTGGTCAAACATTATGTTTTGGTGGAACGGAACGTACCAAAATCTGACAAGCAAAATGCACGCCGGCGCCGTAGTCACCGATCGGATCAAGAACACGAAAGGAGTAAGTTGGTTGTTTGTTTTTGTTGCAAAGCATTTATAACTAATATACAAATAATTACTTATTAATAAATATAATACCTATAATGGATTCTGATATGATAAGCAATAATTTTATTATTGATTTCTGTGTTTGTTTTACAAATAATTTAAACAGTGACGTGAAGTTGTTGCCGCGTATTTTGTAAACGAGAAAAATATTCTTATTATTTATATGCAAAGCTATTTTGGAATATAATGAACTATTTCACCAATTTTATCTTTAGAACCAATTGTCAATCCACCGAATTTCTAGGATTGCAACTTTAGATTGGTTTGGCTATCAAAGCTTATGTCAAAATTAATGGATTGGTTATTGACACGTGCAACCTGTCATTTTAGTACAGAGGCCTATCTTTTTCTATGATCCGTCCTCCCAAAGATCGCTCGTTTGGAAAGATTGCTTTTTCAATCTGTGGATGCTTTATTGGCACGGTTTAATAGACAAATGGATCGAAATTGCTATCGTAGATAGCATAAAATGGATTAGGATCGTTTATTAATTTCGGGCGTAAGTACCACTAAAACTGCATAACTCCACAATAAAACATACATATGCAGCAGCATATATGTATATTTTGTATTGATCTAAATATTGTTGTTCACTTGATCGTGATGTGATTAAATAAACCGGCCAAAGAGGGAAGAACAAAGAATAATGTACATTAATCCGACAGTGAATTAATTTTAAATTTAAACGCCGCCGTAAGATACATAGTTTCACTTGCATTGTGATTCATAAAATCACAGAATGCTATTTTTCAGATACTAATAAATTGTATCAGACATTGCAGGCTGTTTACGACCAATACTGCCATTGATACAAAAATACTTAAATAAGTTTCACACTCTGTATCACTAGGTGGCATTAGTGCTGAAATAGATGATGGTTCGTTCACACCGCACACCTAGATCATGACAATTTTGTAGCCAAGAGAGATCTGACAGAGAGCTGTCAGAGAACAATCAGTCCAATAAACCAACAATTCAAACTAGATGTGGTTTTATTTATATACACAACCCTTCAAGTACTCCTGAGATCAGCAGAGATCACTTAAATAGCTTCGTGCTATTCTATAGGCCAAACACCAAAACCTAAAAGAAGAAGATGACTTCAGGCTACGGGGGTTATACAGTAAAATGTGATGCTGCCTAACTCTACCTATGGTCCAAAAATCCCTACCAGGCAATCTATCTCCTGAAAAAAACATACTATTTTTATGTATGAAAGATGGGACAGTAAACAGAACCTTAATCATATTCATTGACGCAAAAGATTACTGATGCGCCATGCCCCGACCCCTGAACTATGGAGGGACTGATGGAGGCTACCATCAAGGCAATATCAGAAGTCAAGTAATGGTCCATTTGGATAAAGAATCAAGATTCTTTAATTTAAATAATAAAACCGGCCAAGTGCGTGTCGGACTTGCGCACGAAGGGCTCCGTACCATTATCTATAAAAACGAGCAAAAAATTCACGTTTGTTGTATGGGAGCCCCCTTAAATATTTATTTTATTTTGTCTTTTTAGCATTTGTTGTTATAGCGGCAACAGAAATACATCATCTGTGAAAATTTCATAAGATATAGCCAGGTGACAGATGGACAGACAGACAGAAAAGTCTTAGTAATAGGGTCCCGTTTTACTCTTTGGGTACAGAACCCTAAAAAGTAGAAGACGAAGAGGTACGGAGGTAGAACCTGTAAACATGTGATAAGTAGACTAGGTCTATTGAACTCACCTGGAATTAAGTTCTTTAATGTCATGTTGCGCTTGCTCCAATGCTTGCCGTTCTCTCTTGAGCTGTGCTTCAGTAGCCTTTAATTCTCGCGTCACGTTCTCGCCACCCGACTCACTCTCCTTCAACATATTTTGGAGACGTGAAAGTTCTAATTCGAGGGATGTGCGGTTTTCTTCAAGCCCTGCATAATGAAAATAAAACCCCAATCAATTGGTACTACCGGATCTCTTTCTTTTATGTCTTGTATTTCAAGCACAATTTTATTAGGATTTTTCTTTTTGAATTTCATGGGTCCATCTTAGTGTGGATTTGGGTACACTTCATAATGTTGAAAAATGTTTATAAGCAGATTTAAGTTCTAGGCTAATTATTCGGAAATGGCAGTGGACCGGGCACATAACTCATAGAACCGATTGCCGCTGGGGCAGAAAGTTTTTGGAGGTGGCACCAAGAGCCGGAAGACGCAGCGTGGATGGGCCCCTACAAGATGATCCAATACCGATGATCTTATGAGGGTCGTTTGAAGACACTGAATGCGGGTAGCGCAAGTCCATCAACTATGGAGATCTTATGGGAGACCTATGTATGTGCAGCAATAGACGTTTTGAAGCTGATATGCTGAAGCTAATAATTTGTATCTCGATCGTGATTATAATAGTTAATTACATTAGTTATAAAACAAAATCCAATTTTATTCTTTATTGTATTTTTCGCATTTCTATTGCGGTCCAGTGTTATCCGTTGGATTTAACTATCAGAATGAATCGAACAACTATCAGCGGACCTTGAAACCCATAGTAAACCAGTAACCAAGATAGATTACCTTCTATACTTTCGTATTAGAAGCCAAATATAATCGTACATGTAACGATTATATTTGGCTTCTGATACGAAAGTATGGAAGGTAATCTTATCAACACGACCCAAGATTTTGCACAAAGATTGTTTGGTGCTGAAACCACATATCCGTAACCAGGCGTAAGTTCGACCGGATGGCTCCCATTACTACAAAAAGCTATTTACATATTACATAGACTCACGCCTGTTTCTCGCAGAGGTAGGAAAAGGCAACATATATGCTCGCCGGATTACTCCTGAACTGGCGTTTCTTGAGAACATTTCCGATTTGGTTAGAGAATGTTCTACGAGATATTGCCCTTCCGGTTATACCATTCACTCAGGCCAGGTATACATACTTCTTTTGCGTATATTAGAGGGGTAGGAGGGGTAGGGAACAGCGTTTATTCGCTCAAAGAGCAGCCCGACTGTAAAAGTACCTCCACCTATCTTTTTTTTTTTTTAATAATTAGGTTTACTAAACTGGAAGACATTCCTTAATCATAACTTTAATGTTGTGTTTCTGCGTGTGAGTTAAGTCAGCAACACTTGTTTGCTGCCTCTAAGGGCCTATGCACACCGCGTTTTTTAAGCGTGCCGTTGCCTCACGTTTGTAGCGATACAGACACGCGTTAGTATAGATACAAATAAAAACCAAACCGCTCTGTAGGATTTTTATCCTACAGAGCGGTTTGCGGAAACGTACGTCGGCGGCGCGCTTTTGCGCGCCGCCGACGTACGTTTCTAAAACGCGCATCGAAGGCGCGTTTAAAAAACGTTGTGTGCACAGGCTCTTAAAGACCGGCAACGCGGCGGCGGTGAGCATTTACCATCAGGTGACCCACTTGCTCATTTGTCGTTGCCATAAAAAATAATCTTCTTTCATTCATCCTTTCTAAATGCTCGAACCATCTCAACATATCCTTTTCCAATCTTTGTGACTACATCCTCGTTTATTTGCATCAAATAAAAGCGTTAAATCTATTTTAAGTAGTAATAATATCTGTGACATACCAGCTATCTTATGATAAGCCTCATCCCTCGCTCTGGCCGCCTCACGTCTCTCTTGCTCCACTCTCTTCACATGGTCTCGCAACTCTCGACAGCTGCTGTTGTACTTATCTCGCTCGGCGATACAGTTGGTTAGTTGGCGACGAACATCTGTCAGTTCTTTACGGAGACTGTCAGATTCATTTTCAACTGTGAACAAAATTATAGCATATTTATTGGAGCAGTAACAGTCAAACCGTTATAGATGAAATAAGCTAAACTGTTAAGTTAGTATAATATTCATGATCTATCCGTGGGGGGCTTAGAAGTTTTCCCGAAGAAATATCTACCAGCATCTTTTTCCCTATTGAAGAATTATATTTGCTGGAAGTATGCAGTAAGATAGGTATCTCAATGCTGGCCATGTTTAAAAGTTGTTTTCGAGAGTCATTACGAATCGTCTCGCGCGCAGGTTTGACGAGTTCCAGCCTCCCGAACAAGCCGGTTTCCGAAACATTATCATATTATTAGCATAGATCACATACATATCCTGCGGAAAGTTATACAGAAAACCGAGGCGTATAAGCAGCCACTATGCTTAGCGTTTGTGGACTATGAGAAAGCCTTTGATTCGATCAAAACGTGGGCCGCACTGAGGTCATGTCATGGTCATGTGGATGCTGAATAATCCGAAAATCAGAAATAAACTTATACACATACTTTGTAAATTAGGGGGACCGTCTGAAACGAACCTCCTGTACAAAATCCTGCAAAAAATAGCAATGTGACAATATATTGTCAATTGGTTTTCATTGGGAACTATTTCATGGAGTCTATAGCGACATTATTCATCGTTCCTGCACACTGTTAAAGTAAGGCATTAGAGAATACACATAGGTGCCACCCACGAACATAGGTTCGTGCGCGTACTTGTACACTATAGAACGTATGGTATGCCCATATGTGGCCGGTATCCGTTGAAATTACCTGCCCTGAATTATAAACTTCTTACTAATACTCACGTTCTTTAAGCTTTCTAATAGTCTCCTGAAGCTGTGCATACGTATTGTCATACTTGTCTTCCGTAAGCGACAGTTGCGCGCGAACCTCGGTACACTCTCGAGTGATGGACTCCTTCTCCAGATGCAGTTCTTTGATGCGATTCTCGAAGCGAGCACATTCGTCTTCACAATTCGCCCTGGTATAAGAAATATAAAATGTTCAAAATATTGGTGATCAAAAGTGAAAAGAAATAAAAAGTGTGGAATACTTCTTACATCGCACCCCTGGAAATCGACAACCTCACACCATAGAACCTTTACTATCTCGCACCGTACGGTATAAGCAAAACTTCTTTCATATACATTGAGGCTGTGGAATGATCTTCCTGGCACAGGTTTTGAAAACCGTGTGACTGTTCACATTAGAAGTGATAAGGTTTCTAAAGAATCGGCAACCCGTGGAGTTGTGTGAGGTTATAGCTTTGGGTTTTGCTGTGTAGTTGGCGGAAAAAAATATCACCCCCCATTTCATCCCGTGAGGGCAATAGAAGTCAACCGAGGAATATTTCCCGGAGAACGGGCAGCAGTGTCTCTCTGTGTACTATGACCATCATGCTGCGATCGCCAACCCGTCTACCAAGTGTGGTGATTAAGGCATATCCCTCGAAATCATGGGCACGACTCCATTGTGAGGTAGAGGTATAGAGTATTGGAGGGGAATCTTTTATCCAACAGTGGATGTTATTCGGCTGACAAAATGATGATGATGATAAGTTTCGATGACTGCTTACCACCAGGAGGCCGTATGTTCTTGCTAATTGAATTGGATAATATTAGATTTTCGTTTTTTTGTTTTTGGAAAATATGCGTTTTTGTGTGCATGTTTATTTACTTAAGAATTTTAGTTAGACAAATATAACTGAGTTCGCCCAGTATCTCATACTATATACAATTATTTTTATTTATATTACTTTTATTTTATAATTTACCTGCATTCTTCTAGCCTGGTCTTGAACGCAGCAATTTCATCTTTCAGTTGGTTTACATAAGTTCTGTCTTGCTCTGCGCGAGCGTGTGCGTCGCGGCGTACACGTTCGAGTTTATTTTGTTCGCAGTCTAAAGTGCGTTTCGCTTCTTCAAGGCGCTCAAGAAGAGCTTGCTGTTCTTGATGGGCTGCAGACATCAAATTATTAAGACTACCTTATAAAATGTAAAGGCATACATGAAAAGATATTATACATAACAGTTAAACTTCAAACTTGGAATTGATATTCTTATTTACTATTTTACCAGTAGAGTCCCGCAAACTTATCTGGCCCGCTGGCAGCGTCGCTGTTATCGCATTTAGTGTTTCTAGTAACCATTTTTTGCAATAAAGTGGGTAAAAATAATATGCACATTGTAACGTAAATATTACTTCACTAATAAGCAAACAAATACTGTCATTACAAATCTTTATATTTTTATACAATAATTATGACCATTTACATAAAATGTATGCTGAGTGTCCTCTAACGGGGATACTCCAGGTATTATTATATCACCGGAATTGTTTAATGCAGAAGTCATTTCATCATCATCATTATCATAATCACTGCTTTCACTTTCACTATCACTACCTAATTAATTGATGAAAGGCTCGTCTAGGTATCCATCCCTTTTCGATACTCATTATCAATATTTTTTACATGATTGCAATGCTTTTGCCATTCATTGACTGTTATTTTATCAAAAGCTTCTGCAATCGATGTAGGCATTTCAGGATTCGATCTACCAATATTCTGATCTGCTATAAATTTTTGCATCTGCTTGCTCTCTTTCTTTCACAAGTTTTCTTACAAATCACTCCCCGACACCTACAATGGAAATAGCAAAAATTAAATAAATAATGAATATTTTAAAATATGTATTTAAATTTAAAGTTCGAGGAGGAGTTTCGTATTTTTCAGAAGCTGACAACACTAACCTGTAGCAGCAGCTACGCGTTCATATAACTTATTGAAGGGTATAATTGGTGCCTGAAGGTGTTTTTCTTCATTCATATAATTCAATACTTGTAATATAACGTTCCTCGCATCACTTTTTAAAGCTTTCGGCATTTTTCACAATTAAAAACCACAAAAAGAAAAAAAAATACGCGCAACAAACAATCAATGACAGGAATGTCAGGGAATAACAGCCGATTGACATTTCAAACTGGCGTCGTTAGTTCTACTTTTGGCCACCGGGCCAGATAAGTTTGTGGTACTCTATAATAAATCACCACAGACCACAAAAATCCGATTAGAAACGGCCTCAAAAAGTTTTCTCGCACTTTGGAAAAGATACAAAATCACAAGAAAAAATGTGGAATATTCATTATGACAGTTCTGGCTGTACTTTTTGGTTTTAGGTGGTTTTATTTAATTTCAAAGGTGGAGTGCTCTTAATGAAAGCCCTTTTTTCGCATTTACGAACATTTCCGTCACCCTTCTTACTCTGATACACTACAGGATTTGCGGCCATTAGAGTGACATACTTACCTCATTTTCTAACGAAAGAAGAAGATAGCATATGTTGTTCCTCGATCCTGGGTCTAAGCACCGCCAGGTCATAAAGCATGAGTAGTTTGTCTCGTGTCATAAGTTGATTCACAGCTAGATGCTCTCACCGGTCCGTAAGTGATTGACGAGGTTAAGTCACCCATCTATAGACTGACCAGTCTAGTGATGGGTGACCACCAAAGTGGTTTAATTTCTAAGCGTCTCTGTGCTTAGGAGGGCACGTTAAGCTGTCGGTCCCGGTTGTAGTCGTTACACAACAGTTATTAAGCCATGTCAGAGGCCTACTGGGCGGCTTGAACAACTCTGACACTAGGGTAACCACAGTGCCCAGACGATAACCAAAATAAGTTGGTTGTCTTTTCTACTTGATCAGTAATAAGTAACGACTAACCCATAAGCAGAGCTTGTTGCTTGTCGTTCTCAGCTCTGAGCATGGCCTCATCGTGTTGCATAATGAGTTGGTCTCGAGCTAAAAGGAGTTTCTTCTCTCTTTCTCTACACGCTGCATCGCTAGCTTCCTTCTCGCTTGTAAGAGCTGCTATAGTCTGGTTCAGTTTATGTTCTAAGGCTTGACGGAGATGTTCCTGAGGACAAAATAGATTCAGAGTTATTCACTTAAAAAAAATTAACAATGGTCATACTATCTATGTTTCTACAATCGTCGTAGTAATTAAATAAATAAATGACGCGGCCAGGAGAGCCATGTACGAAATCGTTGCATAATTGCAACGATAGGATAAAATAACTGCCGGATGATTAAGAACCAGAAGACGAAGCATCAGCAGGCCTCCTATAAGGTGGACTGACGATTTTGCAAGGTTGGACACTGGCCATTATGGAGATCTTTGGGGGAGGCCTTTGTCTAGCAGTGGACGCCTTTCGGTTGATATGATGATGATTAAGAACATAAGTTTAAACAAATTTTTCCCTCGTTCAATATTGAGGTTATACCACCGCGTACCGACCGCGTATAATACTAGTTTGCAGCTGAAGCTCACGTCGTACGCACCCACGCACAAGAGTAATTAATTGAAAGAGATAGAGAGACAAGGAGAGAGAGAGAGAGAGTTGCTTTAATGGCGTAAGGCATTACTCGCATGGCGCCTTTAGAAACTTTGTTCCATATTTGTATTATGTAAATTTTGTCAATCGATATCTCTCGGAGTAAATAAATAATAATCGTATACCTTTTCTTCTTTTAGCTTGATGATATTCTCTGTGGTAGTGCGTTTGATGTTCGTGATGATCTGTTGGTACTCAGCCTCTTTGGAGCCGGACTGTTGTTGCATCGCATTACGGGTGTCACGACATTTCTTCTCACTGTTCTCTAGGTCTTTCGTTAGCCGGGCGATTTGACCTGATGAAACCATGATAATTAATTTAGATATTATCATACACATTACTTTGCAAGATTATTATTAAGTAGTAAACTCTAATAATACAAACCTTAGATTATTAAGAAACAAGAATTGAGCCGACGGGTCAGTCTATCAGTGTGGCCTGTCTTTTCATAAATTATATATTATTCGGATGGATTCTGGCTAAGAAAGAATAACAGTGCCTCTTGCACGAGTTCCTGCAGTTTACTTACTCGATCACACGTACAGTTTCGTCCCATACATTGAGCACCAGAGTTTTAGTTCTTCATAGTTTCCGCGAGAGGCGCTGGTGCTCAATGTATGGGAGGAAACTGTACGTGTGATCGAGTTAGTAAACTGCAGGAACTCGTGCTAGAGGCACCGAAACACCCCATACCATCCCGTTAATGCCGTAATAGGCGACTAAGGCATACAACAGGTAGTCGGACAGTAGCACCACCTATATATATTATAATATAGCTATAATCCAACTGCAGTCGCCAACTCGCATGCCAAACGCGGTAACTACGGCAAATTCCTCCAAATGGCAACTTTGTGTAATCCTTTTGGGGAGTCATATGTCCAGCAGTGGACTACATCAGACTTATGATAATTTTTAAGGCTGCTTTGTAAGCAATATGAAGACTTCGAACAAGTGGCGATTATAGAAGGCTCTAGACCAGCAGTTTGTTTATTTGAAAGACAATTTGACAAATCCATGAGGGCAACTGGGGTTTAACTTGTCTTCAAATATTATACAGAATGTAGTTAAGATTGTATTTATGTAGGTAATATTTCGTACAGTGACATTACTTCAGTAGATACACCGGCACTGCGAAAATCGTTCTTACCACCTAAGCAGTAAAACTGCTGTCAAGCTTAAATCTATCTACCGATGTGAGGTAAACTGTACATTTTGATAGTCTATGTATTGTTAATAAAACTGTATTGTTAATTTTCTGTATTGAGCGTATGCGATCCATTTTTATAAGCTACCCTTTATAAGGCAGTAAGTTTGCTTTTAATTCATTGATTTTGAACTTTATCACAACACAGCAGAGTTCAAAATAAGGTGAAGGCTATGTTCCCACGGCGTAATTCAGTATGTGTGGTGACGGCGAAGAATATCAGAATATTATCACACCATCTCATCGCATGGGGGGGCGTAGAAGTCGACCTGAGGGAAGATTTACCAGAGGATGGGCAGCAGCTTCCTTCTGAGTACTATGACCGTCCTACTGCAATCGCCAACCCGTCTGCCAAGCGTGGCGATGGCATATCCGTCCAAGTCTTGGGGGAGGATTGTCTAGCAGTGGTTTTCAGCTGTAATGATGATGATGAATTAAGGATTATACTCCATACCTTTATTGTTCTCCTGTTGCACCCGAGACTCGTGTAACTCCTGCTCCAGCTTGACTCGCTTGTTGTCAGTATCTTCCAGCGTATTGGCCGTGTCGAACAATACAGCTTCCAACGCATCTTTTTCCGAACGAACGCTCGCGAGTTGCTCTTGCATATGGTGCTTGTCTTTTTCCAAACAATCTATGACGATCTGTAATCAAAATGCTGCTTTATAATTTCATGCTTTTACTAGCTGTGCCCCGCGGTTTGATCCGCGTTAAATTCTATAAATTATCACAGCTCGTCCCACGTAGGTATATAGCCTATATGTTGACCCGACCTTTTAGTAATATTCATACAACATTTTAAGTAAATCCATGCAGTACTTTTTGAGTTTAGCCTGGACATACACACAGACAAACAGACAAAAACTCTAAAAACTATATTTTTTTTGGCTTCGATATCGATTGTAGATCACGCCCCAAGTAACGTTTTTAAATAATATTCAATGTACAGTTTTGACTTTCCCATGATTTTATTATATGTATAGATTAATATAATTTATTTTAGTCATATGTTCGCGGATTTTCTTTTTAAAAGAAAAGCGACTCGTTGCCATAATTTTTTCTAACAGGAAGTGAGTTCCAGAGAAGAACAGATTGAATGAAAAATAAAGAATGGATAAAACAAGTACGATGAGATGGAAATTGAAGAAGACGGTTGTGAGAACAGCCAAGAATTTTGGTATGATTGATATCAAGATATTGGAATTGAAAAGTTACATTCTTTATTTATATAGATAAGAAGGCAAGTATAATAACGAAAATAGGGGATATGTTGTAGGATCACCAACAGTTTATTAATAACAATTAATCTAGTGAGGGGCACAGTGATTTTGTAAACACTAGCACATAAGTTAAAACCGTAATCGGACAATGGTATAATAATGTTACGCCCCAATTGTAAATTCTAATGTCTTATCGTTCCGAGGGAATATCACCCAGAGAACGGGCAGCAGGGTCTGTCTGTGACCATTATACTGCGATCGCCAACCCGTCTGACAAGCGTGGCGGTTATTGCAAATACCTTCAAATGATACAATACGTCGTATGCATACGTCAATCATCAAATCATTCATAGCGCGAAATTAAAAAACTACAAACTACAGCATTAGCAGGTAATAGTATCTTCAATGTTTCTGACAAATCCAAAAATAGTATGTATATATACGGTAATATGTAATTTATAATATTAGTATATATTTATTTATTCATTATATTGCAATTTGCGAAGTTTTGTAATATAAGTATATATTTAAATATACATACATACATAGACTCACGCCAGTTTCCCAGAGGGGTAGGCAGAGACAACGGATTTCCATTTGTCACGATCTTTGCATACTTCTTTTGCCTCGATTACTGTCATTATATTCTTCATACATACTCGCCGGTTTAGGGTACTTCTGACCTGCCCTTTCTTGAGAACATCTCCAATTTGGTCAGAGAATGTTCGACGTGGTCTTCCCCTTCCGGTTGTCCCATTCACACAGGCCAGGTATACTTCTTTTGTCAATCTTCTTTCATTCATCCTTTCTAAATGGCCAAACCATCTCAGCATGCCTTTTTCAATCTTTGGGACTACATCCTCTTTCACACCACAACGCTCTCTTACATCAGTATTTCGAATTCTGTCTCTCAAAGTCACACCACACATACTTCTCAGAGCTCTCATTTCCACTGCATTTATTTTACTTTCATTCTTTTTCTGCCATACCCAACTTTCACTTCCATACATTAAAGTTGGCACTAACACTCCATCGTGCACGGCTAGTCGAGTCTTCTTTGATACTTGCCGGCTACTCATAAAGGCGTGTAATGCCCCATTCACTCTGTTCCCCGCATTTACTCTTCTAACAATATCTTTTTCATATTTCCCATCTCTCGTAAACAAAGTTCCCAAATATACAAACTCATTCACCTGTTCGACTTTCTCTCCTCCAATCACAATATCACACGCTGTCGTGTATTCATCCCTCTCAAATACCATTACTTTCGTCTTACCTACATTCATTTTCATCCCTTTCCTTTCAAAAGATTCATGCATACTTGTTACCATCACCTGCAACTCGTCCGCCGATGATGCAAGTAAAACTTGATCATCAGCGTAAAGCAGACATTTGATGAGTAACTCATTCATCCTTACACCGCATTCACTTTCTTTCAAATCTTTTAAACAGCTATCCATGAATTGGTTAAACAACCACGGTGACGCTACACATCCCTGTCTAACACCCTTCTGGATGCTAAACCACTCGGTGTATGACCCGTTAATCCTCACGCAAGCTCTGGAATCCCTATAAAGAGATTTCAGTGCTTGAACAAGGTTGTCGTTCAACCCATACATGGACAGTACCGACCATAGTTCACTCTATCGTAGGCCTTTTCTAAGTCTACGAAGGCACAGTAAACCTTTTGGTTTTTGCCCAAAAACTTCTCTACCATTCTTTCATTCACAACTCTGTCACCCAATACTTTTGCATACAACTTACCAACGACGCTGAGCAGACTAATGCCCCTATAGTTTTTACAGTCTTGCCGTGAGCCTTTTCCTTTGTAAAGAGGTACGATGACAGCCATGCACCAATCACTTGGCACTTGGCCGGTGGTATAGCATAAATTGAAAAGGCTGCACAGCTGACTCGCTATGACGCCATGTCCAGCCTTCAGCATCTCGGAAGTTATCCTGTCATACCCTGGTGACTTACCTGATTTCATACCCTTAATAGCTTTCACAATCTCATCCATACCAATGTCATCTTTACATAGTTTGTTCTTGTCTATACTTAGTGAACTACGTTCACTCTCTGTTACACCTCTTTCATACAAACTTTCAAAATACTCCTTCCAACGTTTTAACACGCATTCTTCCCCTTTCACTATATTTCCATCTTGGTCTCGTATGGATTTCAGTTCTGAGGTTTGAGTTATGCCTCTTACTGATCTAACGGATTTCCAGAAAAACTTAATGTTCGTCTGAAAATCCTTAGACAACCTTCTATCAAAATTATCCTTTTATTCATTTTTCTTTTCGTTCACCACATCCTTTACAATTCCTTTCATTTTCCTATAATCATTCCAGCATAAGGCGTGCATAAGGCGACGAATGAGGATATAGAAAGGCTATATCCTCATTCGTCGCCTTATGCATTCGTTCGTTTGCTCTGGTGGCTAGCCAGTCTAACCACGCTTTCTTCTTTGTACACTTTTATCCCACCAAATATTCTTCATCTTTCTTCCTCTTCTTCTCTTTATTACACCACATACTTCACCAGCTACACTCACCACACCTTCTTTGACTACCTTCCATAGCTCTTCTACTTCTCTTATGTCTTCAGATCCCTCAAACTTCTCAACCAACTTACTTTTGTACTCATCTGCCACTTCTTCCTCTTGCAGTTCCTCTACTTTTATTCTCTCTAGTACACTTTTAGTCTCAGAGATTCGGTGGCGCCATCCTTTGAATAGACCACTTATTCGGCTCATTGCCAGAAAGTGGTCTGTATGGATTGCGGTCCCACGATAGACTCTTGTGTCTAGAACATTCTTTCTCAGTCTTTCATCTACAATCACGAAGTCAATCATACTCTTTCTCACATTTTTCCTCTCTCGTGTAAACGTATGGATTCTTTTATGTTCAAACATAGTATTTGTAACACAGCCCCCCGAGTGCGCCGGGTAACCGGTGCGTTACACCGGCTTTTGCCGAACCTCGGGGGTCCCAGGGAAGAAGTTCGCCGCCTCTACGGAGGTGTCGTGCGATCCATGGTCCTTTATGGAGCGCCCGTCTTGTCTGAACGCCTGACGGGCGCCTCCCGCTGCAGAGCGAATTGAATTTGAATAGCCTGCAGCGTGTGGTGGCCATACGGATCGCACGAGGATACCGGACGGTATCCTTTGAGGCGGCGACACTCCTGGCGCGCCTCCCGCCGTTTGATCTCCTGGCGGCAGTCGACGCGACGGTTTACACCGAGATCCGCGTCCGCCGGGAGAGCGGTGAGGCGCCAGAGCAGACGCTCGATGCCTATAGGCGGGATGCACACCGGCGCGTACTAACACAGTGGCGCGCACGGCTTGAGTTGCGCCTGAACGCGCGCCAACGTGCCGTCGGTGCTATCCTGCCTCACCTCGAGGCCTGGGTGGGAAGGAAGGGCGGTTACGTCACCTACAGACTGACTCAGATACTCACCGGACACGGGTGTTTCGGTGAGTATCTGTGCCGGATCGGCCGAGAAGTGACGACACATTGTCACCATTGCGGGAGCGACCTGGACTCTGCCCAGCATACGCTGGAGGAGTGCCCGGCCTGGGAGGCCGAGAGACGAGTCCTGGTCGCTGAGATCGGACGGGATCTTTCGCCGCAAGCAGTCGTGTATGCGATGCTGGCTGGTGACTCCACCAAATGGGACGCCGTGGTCTCCTTCTGCGAAGCAGTCATGCTCCGGAAGGAGGCCGCCGAGCGGAATCAGGAACGAGCCGACCCCGCTCGTAGACGGAGGAGGCGTCGGGGCGGCGGCGGCAGCCGTTAGCCCTACTCCCCTCGGGGTTGCGGTGGCAGTATGAGAAGTGTCCTCTACTGCCGCCACGTGCAAGCAGCCCCGGGAAGACAGCGAACTGTTTGTGGCGCAGTCGCTGTGCCGTACTGGCAGGAGTCGGCAAATGGGGAGGGCAACCCACGGCTCTCCCCGGGTGCGTGTCCCGACCATCTGGGACACGGCGCAAAAGGGGGGCACCGGAGCAGCATACCCGCGTTCCCGGGGCTCCCCGTATCAGGCGCCAGAAGAAGTCCACGGCAGGTTAGGTTTAGTCGGTGCGAGTCCGACATACCCACCCGCAGACACTTTTTGCGGGTGGCATGCATTAGCATTCCCGGTGCCTTATCAAAAAAAATAAAAAAAAAAGTATTTGTAACACAAAGACCCCATTCCAAACATATCTCAAGCAGACTGTACCCATTCTCATTCTCACTCTCGTCACCGAATTGACCTAGTACTCTTTCAAAACCATCACGTTTTACCCCAACCCATCCATTAAAATGCCCAGAATGCCTTTCTTTCCTCTTGTTCTCGCTGTATTACAACTGCACCCATATCTACAGGAGCGTACACTCCTACTAGGAAGATACGGGTCATACCAACTTTCATTCTCAACCACATTACTCTTGCATTCATGCATTCGAACTCAGTCACACACTCAGACATACTTGTAGAAAGAATGAGACCCACACCTTGGCAAGCTCGGGTGGTGTTCGGTACTCGGTAAATATATACCTACTTATATTATAAACTTCACATTTTAGTAAAATGCAGTGTTCTTGTACTGTTTAATTCTTTGGTTTACAATAAAGAGTCTAATAATAAAAAAAAATATGGACACAAGTTGAAACAACTCCATAATTGAAATCTTTTGAGGAGGTCTTTGTCTAGCAGTGGACGTCGTTAGGCTGATATGATGGTGATGAGGATGAAGAGCTAAAGCCATTATGAACATAAGCTATGACCACTTCATTATTTAGAAAAGATAAGAGTTACACAGTTACCAAGAACACTCACCTGTTTCTCCTCGCCGCCTTTGACATGATCTTCAAGAGACCTATTGATCCTGCCGATAGTCTCATTCGATTGATCCAAGCGTTGTTGCAGACGTACAATCTCTTCGTTCAGAGTGTCTTTCTTGCGAGACATCGCTGACAGTTGGGAGCTAAGGTCACTTCGATCCCTAGAAGAAAAGATAACATAATGTTAAAGTATTTGATCAACAGATTTTTTTTACTATGAATATAAAATAGAGAATGAATATCTATATATATAAAAATCAATGCCACTTTTCGTTGTAATGTTATAACTCAACAACGCCTTTACCGATTTGGCAAATTTTGGTCTTGAATTATTCGTGGAAGTCCAGGGAAGGTTTGTAAGTAGAGAAAATTTAAAAAAAGTCTTGAAAAAGTGTAAAATCAACATCTTTCTATACTCCCATATACAAACAATTTGTACTAATACTTAAAAGCGTAGCGAAGCACGTACCGGGCCGCTAGTATTATATAGTTTAGCAAATTCGAATGAACGTTATCAAGCTATCGACCATAGCCAAGTCAAAAAAGAACAGTATGACTATTATAGCGGCTCCTCACTTGCCTAGGAATGTATACAAATATATGCCTCTGCCCATACAGCGACAGACCTTGCCAATGTTATATTTTTCTAATTTAATTATTCCAGTTTACTGGATATAATCACTGTTCTAAAAGTATGAAAACAATGAAAGATTCTTTCAGACAACCGATAAGAACAATTTTAAATGGGCTATTCCAAAAATATTCCTTTCGATTATTCGAGTGTCCTAGAAGTAGAGTACCCGAATAATCGTTCTAGCCGTAAACTAGTAGCAGTAGACATAAATTTAATTCTCTCTTTATAGCCGAATACTAGTTTAAACGGCTAGAACGATTATCGGGGATACGTGAATAATCGAAAAGGAATATTTTTGGAATGGCCCATATAAACTTTGTTTCTATCGAATGTCTGAAAGAAAAATAGGGAATTACAGTGTACCAAGGGAAACAGAAATTATTATTTATAAAAACAAAGTAATACCACAACAGAAGTGGAAACGAATGATTAGCCATAACACAAACATACAACCTTATTACTTTTCAAGTAGTTGTCCGGTTTCTAGATCTAAAATAATTATAATAATAAGTCATTTATTCTCTCTCACAAAGTACACACAGGTTTACAATTATAATAGCATCATAGCATATGACAAAACTTTGTGAGAGACTGGTGCTTGATGTAGGTTTAATACCTGTATTACAAGTCACCAGTGCCCTCCCGCGGCTATTACATAACTACATATGTAACTTAAATAACAGTAACAATTACAATTTTGAGAGTGACTGTATAATCTATTAGTCGAAAGGGAAGTGTTATTATGTAGTGTATGAGTATGGATATAGATGTAGGTGTGAGAGTGTATGTGAAAATGTGTTTAATATATAAATGATTAAAAGTTATCAGCTAGTACAATGTTCAGATTGGTGCCAAACGAATTGAGTGGGTTATGGGAGAGAAGTCAATAATTTTTCAGTAGTATCAGTAGCCTACGAAGCTGGTGCCTATGAACCCAGGACTTCGAATCCCAGCAAGTGCAAATATTTGTGTGATGAGCACGAATATTTGTTTCTGAGTCATGGATGTTTTCTATGTATATATGTATTTATCTATCTATATATGGTAGCATTAACACCGACCGTCGTTATTAACACAAGGTCCGTCATAATAATAATACCTTTAATATAGACAGAACCATTGACAATATGTAGTAAAAATATTAGACTTAAACTAGATAATTAAACATAATCTCTTGACAATAACTTGATACGAGCTAGCTAAATATCATTTCTGTAATAAAATAAATTTTATAAAAGTTTTCATACAAGATGTACCTAAATATCTATGTTACTAGAAATAATATCTAATGTATACAACTATATTACTACAAACATGTTCTCACTATTTACAAGCGCTTTTTTAAAGTCTACGTGAATAAAAACCTTTTTTATTTTTATTTTATATAAGTATGTATATCGTCGCCTGGTGCCCATAGTACTACTTTGCTTAGTTTGGGGCTAGGATGATCTGTGTGACATTGTCCCCAGATATTATTATTATCATAGTCAAGAGTTTGAAGAAAAGACGTCAGTGTTGATTTACAGCAATTTTTGTTGAGTGGATAAATATTTAGGAATGTGTTGAGTTTGTTGTAAAGAAAGTATCCCAAAAAGCAAAAGAAGTTATGAGATAGGGATGTGTTGAGCTTCTGAGAAGGACACACACTACCCTTACGGCGCTTCTCCCTGAGAAGATTAGGGTCGTATTTTAAATGGGAATGAAAATATAACAGATAGTAGTAGTTGTTATCCGTGTAGGTTTCGGTAAGATAATAATAATAATATAATAATAATAATATCTTGAGACATTATTCACACATGGTCATCTAATCCCAAACTAAGCAGAGCTTGTACTATGGAAACTAGATAACTGATATACTACATATACTATTTTTCTTCTGTAAATACATACTTATATAGATAATTTACGCGCAGACTCAAGACAAACAGACATGTTCATGCACACAAATATCTGTCCCGGGTGGGAATCAAACTCACGACCTCCGGCATGAAAGGCAGCGTATCTACCAACCACGCCAACAGGCCTGGCGTAAAAAGCGTCTTAATGCTTTAACAAATATTGAATGGATTGTATAAATTCGAAGTGTCAGTACCACGGTGCGGTGGCGGAGCGCACATGGGCCAGGATTCCCCGTGGTCGTGGGTTCGATTCCCATCCGCACTTAAATGTATACAATTCATTTACGGACGGTCACCGTAGCCTAGTTGGTAGTGCTCCTGCCTACGAAGCTGGTGGTCCTGGGTTCGAATCCCGGTAAGTGCAAATATTTGTGTGATGAGCATGAATATTTGTTTCTGAGTCATGGATGTTTTCTATGTATTTAAGTATTTATCTATCATCGTCGCCTGGTACCCAAAGTACAAGCTTTGCTTAGTTTGGGGCTAGGATGATCTGTGTGACATTGTCCCGAGATATTATTATTATTTTAAAGATGTCTGAAACATTAGGATACAGATAGTACTAAATTAAGAGTTTACCTCATGACCTGTCGCAGTTCCAGCTCCACCTTATCCTTCTCCTGTTCGATGAACCTGTTCTTCTCAATAAGCGAAGCCTTGTCACTTTCGAGCTCCATTCGCATCTGTTCAGCCGCCAACAGTTCTTTGCGCAACGAGTTCAGGTCTCCTTGTTGTTCTGACGATTGATTGGAGAGACTGGATTTTTCGTCTTCCAACTAGAATAAGGATAAATATTAATAACTAACTTTAATAATTATCACAGCTCCGCGCCCGTAGGTGATAACGTGATAATATGTAACCTATATGTTGACCCGACCTCTTAGTAATATTCATGCAAAATTTTAAGTAAATCCATGCAGTATGCAGCCTTTTGAGTTTAGCACGGACATACATACAGAAAAAAAATATAAAAAGTATATATTTTTGGCTTCGATATCGATTGTAGATCACGCCTCAATTATCCTTTAAAAAAAATATTCAATGTACAGTTTTGACTTTCCTACGATTTTATTATATGTGTATAGATGTTCATTATTTATGTTGCTGTGTGGTGACGGCATAGAATATCATCACCCCATCACATCCCATGGGGGCGTAGAAATTGACAGAGGGAATACCTACCAGAGAACAGGCAGCAGCGTTTTTCTGTGAACTATGATCACCAAACTGCGGTCGCCAACCCGTCTGCCAAGCGTGCGATTATGGCATATCCCCCATTATTTGGGGAGGCTTCTGTCCAGCAGTGGACGTACTTTGGCTGACATGATAATGAGATGTTCATCAAGATTTATAAAAGTTGTCGTTCTTGTCTACAACTTCGCGGGATCGGGATCATTAAATATCTTCTGTTATAAGACCTATCTATAAAACAAAATCCTCACGCACATGTCGTTTAATATTAAGAAGGTTCGTAAGGCAAGTATGGCGACCACGAACCGGAAGAAATAGCTTGGGCAGGCCCCCTACTACCGACGATCTTGTCCAGCAGTTTCAGCCGCTCAAAATTAAGGTTATTATACCGCCCGCATATAATTCTACTTTGCTGGAACCCGATACTTGTACCCACACACGCTCAAGAGTACATAATCACCAGAGTTAGAGGAACAGAAGGAGAGAAAATTGCTTGAAGGTTCGTAAGGCATTATCCATCTTTAAGAGAGGTAGGGCATAGTGGTCATTCGCTCAAAGAGCAGCCCGACCGGGGAAGTACCTCCACCTTACAGAAGACATTCCTTAATAATAACATTAATAATTTTAATGTTGTGTTTCCGAGTGTGAGTAAGGTCGCCGGAGCTCATTGGGGTGGAAGGAAGGGTCAGCAACACTTGTTTGCTGGCTCTAAAAGGCCGGTAACGCACTCGCGACTCCTCTGGTGTTGCGAGTGTCCATGGGCGGCGGTGATCACTTACCATCAGGTGACTCTCTTGGTCGTTTGTCGCCCTCTGATATAAAAAAATAAATCAATCCACATACACACATACAGTTGTCCTGCTCATGATCTTACTGGAAACAAGTGTTTGTCGAGGTAGTAGCGAGGAGACTACCTGGTCACTACGATATAAGTGCTTTACATTTACTCACTTGCTTGCAATCCTCCAGCAGTTTTTTCTTATCACTTTCGAGGTTGCGCAAATTGGCTTCCAACTTCTCCACAAGGTCTTGCAAGTCTCCTCTCTCCATTATAGTTCTTTCCAACTCAATTTCAAGTTCACCTTATAAGTAAAGCATAAGGTGATTAATATCCTGGGATAATAATAATAATAATATTCTGGGACATTCCTACATGGCCATCCGATCCCAAACTAAGCAGAAGTTCTACTATGGATACCAGATTACTGATATATTACATATTACTTTTCTTATGTAAATACATACTTATATAGATAATTACACCCAGAATCAGGACAAATAGACATGTTCGCTGTCATTAATATCTCTTCTGGGTGGGAATTGAACCCATGACTTGCGGCGTGAAAGCCAAGCATTTACCAACGACGCACTGTGATTCGCGTAGAACAAACTAGCTGGACAAAAACAACTCTTCAATTCCTAATAGTTAATTATTAAGATGAACTCATTAGCCCTATACATTAAGGAATACATCTATTAATTTTCGTAATTACCCTCATTAGGCCCGTCATTAAGGTAAGTATATAAAGTGTTGATAATTCAAAGTGCATTCATTTGCATTTTTACACCATATTGTTAACATTATTTTAAGTCACTAAAAGAAATTTGTGATAGTGTTTTTGTGATGGATTGTGTACATAAGGGTAAGTAGTTTTGTTTTAGTTAATTTTTATCACAGGATCTTCATTATTTAATTTTATTAAATTAAATGTTTCGATAAAAGTGGACTTTTTCACCCATATTTTTGAATTCAATAGTCAAAATATTACATGTCCACTCATGTCCACTCTGTAAAATCTATTTTATATGATTCTCACAAGTATCTAGTAGTAATTAGTAGAAAAAAATATTGCGAATTATTTGCACAACTAATTTTTTTCTTTTTTTTTCTTTAAACAGTTTTCACCGTCTCAAAAATGGACTTTTTTGAAGAATGGCTAAAACACCCGAAGGAAACGCGAAACGTGGAGCTCTTTCGGTTTATATCTTTGAGACATGACTTTGATGGTGTTACGGAGCAGTCCCTGAGAGACGTCAAGGTCATCATCTCAAAATATTCTTCAAAATTGGCTGAAAAGTGGAGCAGCTGTGCAAGAAATAGCAGCTGTGCAAAGAATAGCTACGAATAGAGATTTACTTAATATGTTATTGATAACATCTGACCCTGTAATAAATGGTTTAAGAGAAATTCCCCGGAAGAAAATAGGTTCATTCCCTATCGAAGTCCTAGATTTATTAGTTCAACCTAGCTTTAAGGAACAAAATGTTAATATAGTTTCTAGTTTTCATAGTTCTGCCACTCATGATCATGACTATTCAATGGATGATTCATCTGATGATAGTGATGATGAGTGATCGATTTAGTTTTTAAGTAGGTATTTTATGTATCTGATATTAGATTTTATAGTTACATTTATAGTTAAATTTATTTATAAAATTGTTTAAAAAAATATTGTGTTTTTATTTCACTATACCTGCTCAAACGACCAATGGACCTCAAATAGTATTATGACCCTTATATCTTTGCTTAATAACCTCATTTATAAATAAAAATCGAAACAAATAATATTGTCCAGCTAGCTTGTTCTACACGAACCACTGTGCGACGCCAGCTGCCCCGTCAAAGTAAAAAGAAATTTTATTGTAAGTGAACTGCGACATATGTAATAAATATTAGCCTGCCTCGTTGGTCTAGCGGTACCGTGTTCACCCGCAGAGAACGAGGTCCTGGGTTCAAATCCCGGGTCGGGCCAAAAGTGATTTTGGGACTTTTCTGTATAAAGAAAAATTTCTCAGCATCAGCCCGAAGTCTGGGAGTTGGCGGTATTATACCCCCGTGCCTCGGAGAGCACGTAAAGCCGTCGGTCCTGTACCTGACCTCTTTCCGGTCGTGTCGCTAGGCGACCCATCGGATCATGAGAGTTATGGAATAGGAAGTGCTCCTGTGTTTGCGCACACACTTGAGCACTATATTTCCCGCGCAGATGGTTAATCTCTGTTGAGACTGGCCGCCGTGGCCGAACTTCGGCTAGTAGGACATTATTAAATATTAGAAAATGATTAAAAATGATTGCATTGTGTACACACCGCGATAATTTTTAACTGAACTTAAAAGAGGAGGCTATCAATGCGCGTTTAACCACAACTAAAGTGGTCCTGGGTTCAGTCAGTTCAAAAGTGATATTGGGAATTTTCTAGCATGAAAAACACCCAGTAACCCAGAGTCGAATCACGCAAAGTGTTTGCTTCTGATCCATTGGGACGGGCTAGCCACCCCGACCGGAGGGAGGTCAGGTGCAGAACCGACGGCTATACGTGCTTTTCAAGGCACACTAGTGTAACACCACCCACTTGCAGACTCCGGGCAACGTAAAAAAATGTGAGCCGTCACGGGACGCCTGGCAGATGTGAAACATCGTCATTATTTTGTAAAAGTAATATGCAGAAGTCGAAGTCGAAGTATAAGTCGCAGTCGAAGTCGAAGTTGAAGTCGATGTCGAAGTCGAAGTATAAGTCGCAGTCGAAGTCATGTCGAAGTCGAAGACGAAGTCGAAGTCGAAGTATAAGTCGCAGTCGAAGTCGAAGTATAAGTCGCAGTCGAAGTCAAAGTCGAAGTCAAGTCGAAGTCCAAGTAGAAGTCGAAGTCGTAAAGAACATATTGTTATAGGAACTAAAAAAACCACGGCATGCGTCGCCACGCCAGAAATATGTTTTACGTGCGGCTATAGATGTTTCACATCAAAAATCAAAATAACACTCATTGGGCGGAACCGTGACCTAAAGCACGTTACCTGCAGTTGATCGCGCTACCACTCTAATTGAGGCAGTCACTCATATAATAAACTAATCAAGTATAATTAGTACTTACTTCTGTGTTTCTCCAACTGCGACAGAATAGCGTCGGTCTCTAACTTCTGCTGTTCTAACATGTCTCTCGCTAAGGCAGTCTTGTTGAGCTCTTCTCTGGTTGATACCAGTTCCGAGCGTAGGCGCGAAGAACGTTCTTCTTCCGCCCTGCACAAAGAAAATTAATTCTTATTACTAGCAAATCAAGGTCGAAATACGTACTCGGGTTTCTTGTCTGATAAAACATTTTTGATTCTTTATAAGTCCCATCTATTAGATTACGCAAACATCATCATCGTCATCATGTCAGGCGAAGACGTCCACGGCTGGACAAAGACAGCCCCAAAAGATATCCACAATGGAGTTGTGCCCATCATTTAGAGGGATATGTGCCATAATCGCCACACTTCGCAGACGGGTTGGCGATCAGAGTACACAGAGAGACGCTTCTGACCGTTTTCTGGGAGATATTTTCTCGAGTCGAGTTCTACGCCTCCCACGGAATCAAATGGGTAGTAGGTTACGGTAAACACTAGACTAAAAGGCCAGTCAAATAATATTAATACATTATTTAAATAAAATCGTACTTATTTGGGACTGCACATCATTCGACTCATTGTCCTAATTATTTATGCAATATTAAACTTTAATAACGATAATTTACGAAAAACGCTTTCTTCGCTCCCTAGCTTAGGTCTATTCGAAGTCTACCATGGTCAGTTACTTTAGAATATTGATCTCTAACACAATTAAAATCGACTTCAAAATATAATAACAAGATCTCACCTCAACACTGCCTCTCGACTCGCTCCCTCGCAATGCAACTGATCTATTTCAGAGTTCAGGTTTCTTTTCTCATTTTCCAAAGATTCAATCATCTTTTCTAGACGAGCATTGACTTTCTGCAGCTTCT
The DNA here is from genome assembly GCA_951640165.1 of Pseudoips prasinana. Taxonomy (NCBI): domain Eukaryota; kingdom Metazoa; phylum Arthropoda; class Insecta; order Lepidoptera; family Nolidae; genus Pseudoips; species Pseudoips prasinana. Next base: position 30,970,526 of record OX621245.1, on the reverse strand, counting down.
CGTAATCTGATGTCAGAGATTCCACCTGAGAAGAAGAAAAATTGTGTTTCTTTCTTTTTTATACAGATTTATGCCGTAATGTATCAAACAAAGTAAGTAATTTCTTTACCCGACGGACCAGGCTTTGATCTGAACCTTTATTTTGTCAGGCTGAGTCACACAAACTTAGGTATTTTAGCGGACTTCATTTTTTATTCGATAGGGAATATCTTCGGAATTTAGATGGCGACACCCATATAAATTTAGTTCAAATTGTTTGTTAGAAAGAAAAGTTGAAGGATGTATTATTTTAAACATTATTTATATATATTTGTACCGATTAAAGGAGTAGATCGGCGAACACGTGTAATAAATCTACATAATATGTGTATGTACATAAGCAGTAAACAGGTCTACTATGCAGATGCTTATAGCACCGTCTGACGACACACAATGGCGTTTACGTCGCGCTGCGGTGACGCGCCAAGCGGCAACGTTGATTCGATACATTGTTCGTCAGAGCTATGTCCACCCTAGCATTCGAAAGATGTTAGCATGCTTCCAGAAGATTTCTAGCGTACATTTTTTCTTTGTCGGAACAATTGATGCCCCAATTAAAAAAAAACCTGCAGCTTTACTCCTGCAAACTACAACCTTATAAACGGCATAAATCTATAGTTATGAAGTAAAACTTACTCTTAATGTCAATTTAAATGGATAATCGGTGATAAAGGTGTTTTACATTATATCAAAACATATATAGTGAAGTCTATGAAAAAAGATTACACAAATAACTTTAAATCGATACTATTCAGACACTAACCATAGCATTAAGCTCAAGCCTGTTTCTCTCCAGGTTATTTTTGTCCATCCTGAGAGACTCCAGCGTCTTCTGCATAGACTCTTTCTCTTGTAAGAGCTGATGTAGATCTGCATTGGCTTGGTCCAGTTTACCTGTGGTATAATATGGTAATCTATAGAAACCATTTGAATAATAAATGTAGTCAAACAACCTATTCAGAGGCCTGTATGATTTTCTATGACCACCAATAAAACTTAAACATACAATATAACTTTTTCAACGCTGGTGCTCTGTTGCTTACTACCACAAAATAAGTAACTCTTTTATGGGGCAATGTATAAGATTCTATAACAAACTTCCCAATGATATTAGAGAATTGTCTACGAATAAGTTTAAAAGAATTATTAAAGCCAAATTGTGTAGCAGGGCATATTACAAAATTTCTGATTATTTAAGTGATAAAAATGCTTGGGATTGTGTTGTTCTGAGTCAACACACATGATTGTAATTAATCTTAAGTATATTTTATTTTAAAAAAGGATTCCTACTGAGTTTTCTGGCAGTGTTTCTCAGTAGCTGCCACGTCATGCACTGCACGGTAGGGTAAAAAATATGACGATTCCACATAAATGTAAAATTTTTACGGATTAAATGATTTTCGACTTTCGACTTTCACATATTTTTATTTTGATCACTTAAATTTACTTATCGACGGTGCGTCGGTATGAGCTCCTTAGAAGGCCATATCGTACGATACTCACTACTCTAACGTCATTAGCTCAAGCTTCTAAATACTGGATAAAACTATATATGGGACCAAATCTATACAGATACGTTAGTTTTTGTCTACATTGCTTGCGTTATGTTTCGTTTATTTATTAGTATTATATTACATCAGGTAATTGGTAAAGTGTAATAAAGTACGGTCGAGGAGTAGGAAGATGTACAATATGAGATAGCCATTTGTTAATGATATGCCTTGTATGCGTTCGTTTATCCAATTTAATTGAATCTATTACATTATACAAGATGATTTGTTTATGGTTCCAAATTCAAATTTTTGTTTTTTTTGTTGTTGTTATATTTGCACAACTGTTTTCCATTTTGGCGCGGAGTTTGAGTTGCATCTGTTATTTATATTAAATACAGTGCTGGTTTTAGTAATATCATATATAGTGTGTATTGCGAATTTCATAATGGACGAAAATATCGAACAAAGAGTTTGTCTTAAATTTTGCACCGCTAATGGAATTTCATGTTCGGAGTCACTGAAAATGTTGACATTTTGCATTGAAAGCAAATTTTGTTTTTGTGTGTTTTACAAATTGGTTTCCGCACGTCGCATCTTGTAGATCCATAGACCAAACGAATTTCTTTAGGTTACGTCCAGTATACTACTCTGTCAAGAAAGTACCGGGAAAAGGTCAATAATATACAAAATGTTTGTTATTCATCATTATCTGCTTTCGGAATTGAGTTTAGTTCTCGCCGCGAATTCTCCTTTATGTCTTCTACCGATTGAAAACGGGTACCACGAAGTGGTAATTTGAGTTTAGGAAAAAGAAAGAAGTCAGCTAGAGCCATATCTGGTGAATATGGTGGTTGCTGGATGGTATTTGTTGAGTGTTTGGTCAAAAATTCGTTCACAATGATGGCCTTGTGCGAAGGCGCATTATCGTAGTGCAAAATCCAAGAATTTTCTTTCTAAAAAACTGTTTGCTTTGTTTTTTATGTTAAATAGTATTAGTACTATTTATATAACATCTTGTATAGTAACAAATAAAAATCAGTACTTTGACTCTTTAGTGAAACGGGTGGGTAATTGGTCCCTCATTGTGGTTCAATAATTTAATATATTTACCTGTGAGTTCCTGGACCTTGCTCTCCAGGTTGGCAATACTGATGTCCGCTGCTTCCGCGTGCTTCCTGCAGGACGCCAACTGCTCCCGCGAGTTTTGCAGTTTCACCTAGTATACACGGTTAAAGTTTTAGCTGATTGTAGCCAGTCGCTCTCACCGATCCCTAAGCGACCAGTGAGGTAACTTAAGCACTTAAAAAATAAATGCAGTGGAAATGAGAGCTCTGAGAAGTATGTGTGATGTGACTTTGAGAGACAGAATTCGAAATACTGATGTAAGAGAGCGTTGTGGTGTGGAAGAGGATGTAGTCACAAAGATTGAAAAAGGTATGCTGCGATGGTTTGGCCATTTAGAAAGGATGAATGAAAGAAGATTGACAAAAGAAGTATACCTGGCTTGTGTGAATGGTACAAACGGAAGGGGAAGACCTCGTAGAACATTCTCTGATCAAATCGGAGACGTACTCAAGAAAGGTCAAGTCAGAAGTACCCTAAACCGGCGACATGTATGAAGAATATAATGTCAGTAAACGAAGCGAAAGAGGTGTACAAGGATCGTGACAAATGGAAGTCTGTTGTCTCTGCCGACCCCTCTGGGAGACAGGCGTGAGTATATGTATGCCTGTATCTCAAAGTACACCTAGAGGCAGAACTAGGTACTACTTATGGGTCACACAAATACTTGTCATGTGCGCGATTCGACCAGGGACACGAGGCGAAAATTCGGCTTTTTACACCATACAGCACATATAGTAGTATGTTACCTGCAGTTCGTGAATTTGTATCTGGTACTTGTGGAGCGCCGCTTGTACGGCTGATATTGTACTTTCAGCGAACGCAGTCGCATTAGCTGTTGATTGAACACGTTTTGGTGATCTGGAATTAAATGCAATAATATAATAATTTCTACGATTGAAGTATGTGTTACAAGCAGCAATTAAAAATGAAATCAGTGTATTAAAATAAGTAACAGGTAATTTTATTTTATGGTCTAAAACTACTTTCAAGTCTTCTTGACTTGGAGTGAAAAGTGTAATGTGGCAAGGCGAACGGAAATTGAGAGATAGATATAAGGCACGTGGCTAGGGACAAATAGTTCACGAGATTTTTCATACAATTAGTATGGACACGCCGCACACGCGTAGCGAGTGGCGACCACTCGCGGCTGAGTGGCTGCGACACGCCACCAGTGGCAACTTATTGATTAATCCTTTGTGAAACTACAGCAGGAGAGTTAGAAATTGTAGCAACCACCGAACACCTTCGTTTGCGCGGTACCAAAAGACGTGGCACGCGGCAGCCACTCGTGGCTGTGGTCGGTGGCCCGTTTGCGCGGAGCCTAAATTAGTGAAGGTAAAAAGAGAGTTACGGTTCCTATATTACTGTAGGGACAAGTGCGAGAGGTGCGAGCACACATTGTATACCATTATGGCCACCTCCTCCAGCGCCGCGCGCACTATGGCCGCCTCCCCGCACGCCGACTAGTTCCTAATAGTACCTGTCATGCAGATGTATATGCGAGGGGTGTGCGGGCGGCGAGTCGGTGTCGGAGTCGTGTATGAGCGCGCGCGCCACCTCCTCCAGCGCCGCGCGCACTATGGCCGCCTCCCCGCACGCCGACTAGTTCCTAATAGTACCTGTCATGCAGATGTATATGCGAGGGGTGTGCGGGCGGCGAGTCGGTGTTGGAGTCGTGTATGAGCGCGCGCGCCACCTCCTCCAGCGCCGCGCGCACTATGGCCGCCTCCCCGCACGCCGACTAGTTCCTAATAGTACCTGTCATGCAGATGTATATGCGAGGGGTGTGCGGGCGGCGAGTCGGTGTCGGAGTCGTGTATGAGCGCGCGCGCCACCTCCTCCAGCGCCGCGCGCACTATGGCCGCCTCCCCGCACGCCGACTAGTTCCTAATAGTACCTGTCATGCAGATGTATATGCGAGGGGTGTGCGGGCGGCGAGTCGGTGTCGGAGTCGTGTATGAGCGCGCGCGCCACCTCCTCCAGCGCCGCGCGCACTATGGCCGCCTCCCCGCACGCCGACTAGTTCCTAATAGTACCTGTCATGCAGATGTATATGCGAGGGGTGTGCGGGCGGCGAGTCGGTGTCGGAGTCGTGTATGAGCGCGCGCGCCACCTCCTCCAGCGCCGCGCGCACTATGGCCGCCTCCCCGCACGCCGACTAGTTCCTAATAGTACCTGTCATGCAGATGTATATGCGAGGGGTGTGCGGGCGGCGAGTCGGTGTCGGAGTCGTGTATGAGCGCGCGCGCCACCTCCTCCAGCGCCGCGCGCACTATGGCCGCCTCCCCGCACGCCGACTAGTTCCTAATAGTACCTGTCATGCAGATGTATATGCGAGGGGTGTGCGGGCGGCGAGTCGGTGTCGGAGTCGTGTATGAGCGCGCGCGCCACCTCCTCCAGCGCCGCGCGCACTATGGCCGCCTCCCCGCACGCCGACTAGTTCCTAATAGTACCTGTCATGCAGATGTATATGCGAGGGGTGTGCGGGCGGCGAGTCGGTGTCGGAGTCGTGTATGAGCGCGCGCGCCACCTCCTCCAGCGCCGCGCGCACTATGGCCGCCTCCCCGCACGCCGACTAGTTCCTAATAGTACCTGTCATGCAGATGTATATGCGAGGGGTGTGCGGGCGGCGAGTCGGTGTCGGAGTCGTGTATGAGCGCGCGCGCCACCTCCTCCAGCGCCGCGCGCACTATGGCCGCCTCCCCGCACGCCGACTAGTTCCTAATAGTACCTGTCATGCAGATGTATATGCGAGGGGTGTGCGGGCGGCGAGTCGGTGTCGGAGTCGTGTATGAGCGCGCGCGCCACCTCCTCCAGCGCCGCGCGCACTATGGCCGCCTCCCCGCACGCCGACTAGTTCCTAATAGTACCTGTCATGCAGATGTATATGCGAGGGGTGTGCGGGCGGCGAGTCGGTGTCGGAGTCGTGTATGAGCGCGCGCGCCACCTCCTCCAGCGCCGCGCGCACTATGGCCGCCTCCCCGCACGCCGACTAGTTCCTAATAGTACCTGTCATGCAGATGTATATGCGAGGGGTGTGCGGGCGGCGAGTCGGTGTCGGAGTCGTGTATGAGCGCGCGCGCCACCTCCTCCAGCGCCGCGCGCACTATAGCCGCCTCCCCGCACGCCGACTAGTTCCTAATAGTACCGGTCATGCAGATGTATATGCGAGGGGTGTGCGGGCGGCGAGTCGGTGTCGGAGTCGTGTATGAGCGCGCGCGCCACCTCCTCCAGCGCCGCGCGCACTATGGCCGCCTCCCCGCACGCCGACTAGTTCCTAATAGTACCTGTCATGCAGATGTATATGCGAGGGGTGTGCGGGCGGCGAGTCGGTGTCGGAGTCGTGTATGAGCGCGCGCGCCACCTCCTCCAGCGCCGCGCGCACTATGGCCGCCTCCCCGCACGCCGACTAGTTCCTAATAGTACCTGTCATGCAGATGTATATGCGAGGGGTGTGCGGGCGGCGAGTCGGTGTCGGAGTCGTGTATGAGCGCGCGCGCCACCTCCTCCAGCGCCGCGCGCACTATGGCCGCCTCCCCGCACGCCGACTAGTTCCTAATAGTACCTGTCATGCAGATGTATATGCGAGGGGTGTGCGGGCGGCGAGTCGGTGTCGGAGTCGTGTATGAGCGCGCGCGCCACCTCCTCCAGCGCCGCGCGCACTATGGCCGCCTCCCCGCACGCCGACTAGTTCCTAATAGTACCTGTCATGCAGATGTATATGCGAGGGGTGTGCGGGCGGCGAGTCGGTGTCGGAGTCGTGTATGAGCGCGCGCGCCACCTCCTCCAGCGCCGCGCGCACTATGGCCGCCTCCCCGCACGCCGACTAGTTCCTAATAGTACCTGTCATGCAGATGTATATGCGAGGGGTGTGCGGGCGGCGAGTCGGTGTCGGAGTCGTGTATGAGCGCGCGCGCCACCTCCTCCAGCGCCGCGCGCACTATGGCCGCCTCCCCGCACGCCGACTAGTTCCTAATAGTACCTGTCATGCAGATGTATATGCGAGGGGTGTGCGGGCGGCGAGTCGGTGTCGGAGTCGTGTATGAGCGCGCGCGCCACCTCCTCCAGCGCCGCGCGCACTATGGCCGCCTCCCCGCACGCCGACTAGTTCCTAATAGTACCTGTCATGCAGATGTATATGCGAGGGGTGTGCGGGCGGCGAGTCGGTGTCGGAGTCGTGTATGAGCGCGCGCGCCACCTCCTCCAGCGCCGCGCGCACTATGGCCGCCTCCCCGCACGCCGACTAGTTCCTAATAGTACCTGTCATGCAGATGTATATGCGAGGGGTGTGCGGGCGGCGAGTCGGTGTCGGAGTCGTGTATGAGCGCGCGCGCCACCTCCTCCAGCGCCGCGCGCACTATGGCCGCCTCCCCGCACGCCGACTAGTTCCTAATAGTACCTGTCATGCAGATGTATATGCGAGGGGTGTGCGGGCGGCGAGTCGGTGTCGGAGTCGTGTATGAGCGCGCGCGCCACCTCCTCCAGCGCCGCGCGCACTATGGCCGCCTCCCCGCACGCCGACTAGTTCCTAATAGTACCTGTCATGCAGATGTATATGCGAGGGGTGTGCGGGCGGCGAGTCGGTGTCGGAGTCGTGTATGAGCGCGCGCGCCACCTCCTCCAGCGCCGCGCGCACTATGGCCGCCTCCCCGCACGCCGACTAGTTCCTAATAGTACCTGTCATGCAGATGTATATGCGAGGGGTGTGCGGGCGGCGAGTCGGTGTCGGAGTCGTGTATGAGCGCGCGCGCCACCTCCTCCAGCGCCGCGCGCACTATGGCCGCCTCCCCGCACGCCGACTAGTTCCTAATAGTACCTGTCATGCAGATGTATATGCGAGGGGTGTGCGGGCGGCGAGTCGGTGTCGGAGTCGTGTATGAGCGCGCGCGCCACCTCCTCCAGCGCCGCGCGCACTATGGCCGCCTCCCCGCACGCCGACTAGTTCCTAATAGTACCTGTCATGCAGATGTATATGCGAGGGGTGTGCGGGCGGCGAGTCGGTGTCGGAGTCGTGTATGAGCGCGCGCGCCACCTCCTCCAGCGCCGCGCGCACTATGGCCGCCTCCCCGCACGCCGACTAGTTCCTAATAGTACCTGTCATGCAGATGTATATGCGAGGGGTGTGCGGGCGGCGAGTCGGTGTCGGAGTCGTGTATGAGCGCGCGCGCCACCTCCTCCAGCGCCGCGCGCACTATGGCCGCCTCCCCGCACGCCGACTCGGCCACCTCACAGCGCTCCTCCTATAGATAAATCATCATCAGCCTGATATCTTCCACTACTGGACATAGGTATTTATAACGTTGCCACTTGGGGGGTTTGCTGTAGTCACCTTGGCAGACGACCGCAGGTAGCATAGTTAGCACAGTTTCCACCTCACTATAAACTTTCTCAAAAATGGGAAATCATTAATTTAATCGTCCGGCGAGTCTCGAACCTGCACCATCTACCAATCCGGGGTAGGCGCTCTGCGTTAAGCTACGAACGATACACGCTGGCATATCAAATTTAGGATTCCCTTCTTCCTTACCCAATAATTTAGAAGGTATTATCCATATGATATGATCTTTCACATGCATCTGTGAACATATCAGTCGGCCATGTTTCTAGAAAACAAAACCGATAGATAATACCTACATCCACCGGAAGGGTGTTAGCAAGGGAATCCTAAATTTGATCTGCCAGTGTGTATCGTTCGTAGCTTAACGCAGAGCGCCTACCCCGGATTGGTAGATGGTGCAGGTTCGAGACCCGCACGACGATTAAATTTATGATTTCCCAATTTTGAGATAATTAAACGCTTTGCATTGCGAATAATGCTATAAAATTTAATAATTATAAACTTTATTTTGTAGTAATAAGAGCAAAAATCAATGAATTATGAACAAACGCTATGACCAATTAAGCGGTAAAGCCATTTCCGAAAACGCCTTCTGAGAATCTTTAGGTAACGCTGAGGCCAGATTCAATAGTCTTCCTATGCTTGGCTTACATTGACCAGTGATAGGAACCTAACTTAGCCGCAGGATGTGATAGGGTGATCTACCGCGCCTTCCGCACAAAGTGTGTTTCTTATTTACACGCTTACCAAAGCTCGACGTAATCTTCGTTATGTTTTCAAATTACGATTTAACAAGCAATTTAACAATTGTGCGATTTTTCCAATATTGCACAATAATGTGAATAAATGTCTAACGCCACGTCGTTTGAAGTTATTTTTCGCCATTTGTCACTCCACACGAGCAATTCCACAACTATACCATCGGTTCGCTAAATTATAGCCTATATTTTATTCGGATATATAATCTATATTACTACAAAGTTACATCAAAATCCGTTCCAGGTTTTACGTGAAAAATTCACAAACATCCATACATAGGTTTATAGGTGTTTCTTGTACTGGAAATCGACAGTAACTCACTTCATGAATGAAACGCTAAACTACCCTATTGACCATACCAATATTTTAATGACTTCGGAAGGCTACTCACTAGTCCCTGCAGTTCTCCCAACAGCCGCTGAATTCTTGCATCTCTCTCTTTCAACTCAGCGAGTGCGGAGTCGCGCTGTGACGTCATATTGCGCAGATCTATCCGCATACTCTCGATGTTGATAGGTAAACATGTTCCGGAGCACGATGCACCTTGGGTTGAACGAGATGTACAGGAACAAGGGACGGAAGATGGCACACCCCCGCGGTTACATGCGCATGAGGGGGTCGAGACGTGGAATTCGGCCTGCAAGAGAATAGATAATATAAGGATTTATGAATAACCAGATATACCCACAATTTCATCAACTTGGTAGTTGTAATAAGCATAATTCGTATAAAACTTTATTTTATCTACATTAACTTTATTTTTTATCTATTTCATTTACTGCGTATTATTTCAAAGAAGATTACACAATATTTAGCTTAATCATAGGTACAATGGATATTGGTTATAACGACGATGAATTAACAATTGTAATTTCGTTACCTCCGCGCTGGCTAGCCAGTTTCTTTGCTTGAACTTGGCTTGACACGCTGCCGCGTGTCTAGATATCCGGAAGTGTTTACAAGCAATCACCATATTCTATTTGGCAAACAATTTCCGATTTTTTAACACTGAGTGTGCGCCTTGGATCCACATTCAAAAGTTTAGACAACACAGTTGCAAACAGAATATGAAACTTTTAAGTTTTAATAAATATATTACGTAGATAATATATTTATAAAATAAGGTCAGTTATAGCAGAATATATCTGTGGATGTAAACAAAAGATATCTATCTGTTTGTACCTTTGGCCGGAAACTCGGGTCGGAATATCTGCATAGTTCTTTTTTTACAAATGATAAATTAGAAACAGTCACATCCGAACTCGGCGTTAGAGCTGAAGTCGCTTAAGCCACATTCAGTTTAATAATATTCTGCCCTAAAGTATGTTCTCAATTAAAGGTCGCTTTGAATTTCGCTTTAACCAAATGCTTGGTACAACAAAGGTAATTACTGAAAATAAATAATTAACAGCGAGAACACAGCGCTCAAATTCATAACATACCTACAAGAAAAATATATTTATAAAACGAAATAAATTATATGGATACAAAAATAATCGAACGGATTCTATTTTATATCGGTTTTTCATATTATTATAGCCTTTATTTGCCATATCAATGAACCATACAGCAGTAAAAGTTGTACTTACAACATATTGAAACCAAGACAACGAACTTTCCTATCTCTCTCGCTCGACCATGAAGAACAGTGATAAGTAATAAGACATCAGAGCAATGACGGCCTTCGTTTAGGAACGACGACCGCCATTGCTCAGATTAATTTATATATTATAGATTCATTTATATCATATTGTCCCCTTGCATCTTATATCAGTCAGTACATAAGATACAAGAGAAAATGGCAACTATTTTATACATAAATTATACTACTAAACGAATACATTGAAACTAGGCAAATTCACAGGAAAAATAATCATGTGAGATGTGTAGTAGTAAGGGACACGAGGAAGTGCAGTGTCTCCGAAGCCATCGTCGAAGATAGAGCGAATTGGAGAAGATAAATAAGGAGGGCTGACCCCACTACCATATGGGACACATAGTTGGAAAGGAAGAGAGACAGAGAAAATTAATTGAAACTAACATAAATATGTGACCTAGATAATGTAAGAATATGGCAATACAAAAGTGTGATGACAAACTTTTTATCCAAACTTATATTCAAAGAGCCGTACTTACTAATACTTGTATTCGACCCATTACTGCAAAATACTTGTATTCTACCCATTACTGCAAAATACTTGTATTCTACCCATTACTGCAAAATACTTGTATTCTACCCATTACTGCAAAATACTTGTATTCTACCCATTACTGCAAAATCCTCGCATCGTTCCCCTGTGTGCCGATTTGCGCTGTTAAGTCGTATCGCCAAGATCTACTCTGACTCTTCATGTTGTGATGATCTTAATTTTGATGATAATAGACAATTCTTGTAGCTATACCTTATGAGTTGGACGGGATGATGTGCAGAGACAAGGTACTGATGATGGCAATGTTGAGCGGTTACATGAACATGATGGGGTTGAGATGTGGAAATCGCCCTGTAAGAGAATTTTAAAATGAAATGACGATGAAATGACAATTATGTGAAAACGGAATGACAATCAAATGAAAAAGGAATTACGATGAACAGCTTAACTTTATCCTATGGGTAGTGGTTACCCTAGCGTAAGAGTTGTTTAAGCCTTCCGCCAACTTAATGTGCCCTCCAAAGCACGGAAACGCTCAGTAATTAAAACACTTTGGTAGTCACCTATCTATAGACTGACCGCGCGCCTAGTTGCTTAATCTCGGCGAACCCTTACGGACCGGTGAGAGGAACTCGCTTCGAGCACAGTGGGTAAGATACTACTGGGTCGATATACTTTGCGGCCGCTAAATGACTGGATGAAAAACCACGGGGGTATCTTAAAAAAAATTGTATAATTAAATGAAAATGAAGTAAGAATGAAATGAAAATGAAGTAAGAATGAAATGAAAATGGAGTAAGAATGAATTCAAAACAGAATAGTTATGAAATTTAATGCCAACTGTCAAAAAAAATTGATAACGTAAAAATAGTAGTACAAATAGTAGTATTTCCTCCATAAATTTAAGGTGATATTTATATTTATATAAAAGCCAATTTACTACTTTGTCTAACCGTGGACAACTTTCACAGAAGTTAAGCCAAGACATCCTGTCGGATATCTCAGACGACATCATTACCCGCAAACTCTTCAATTTCGCCATGAAATAAGTAGCGAAATATTTTAAACCTTGAGGCGAAGTCGTTAGTTGCCTTCTTACCTTATGAGTCTGAGTTCCATAACCACCTTGGGCTTGACGAGATGATGTACAGGAACAAGGGACTGAAGTCTCACCCTGTAACGGAATATTTAATGACAATGAAATGAAAATGCATGACAATGAAGTGAAAATGTAATGAAGATGTAATATCAATGGGATGTAAAATTATGAATAACATAGATGAGAATAATTAAATTAAAACAATACTAGATAACATGAAATTGCAGTCGAGATCTCGCCACAAAACTCGTTGGTTTCCTACTTTTAACTATATAGGAGGGACGCATGAAGGGGTAACCAGAGAATGCAAGAAGCTCTGTTTGTCATCTCAGTTTATATTTAAATAATATGAATTCTGAATGTATATATGCCAGTTCCAACTGCACTAACCTCTTGTTAGCAATAACTATGTGAATAGGAGAAAGAGAATATAAATTTCAAAATACTGGCATAGAATATCGCCACACTAGATCATCAAGCGTGGGGCGTAAATATCGACCCGAGGGTAAACCTCTCAGAGCATGAGCAGCAGCATCTCTGTGTACTATGGCCATGTCCATTGTGGAAATCTTTTGGGGAGGCCTTTATCCAGCAGTGGACATCATTAGCTGATGATGATAGCTGACATGATGATGATGATGATCTCTTACCTTAAGATGTTGAGCTTCAATTCCAATATTGCATTAAAACTGGTTTTATTCAGATCAACAAATGTAGTGGTTGCTTATTCGTTGAAATCCTTGTCTACCATGGTGAAAACACTGGTGATTTATGGTATACAGATGTAGGTATTATTATGTTTGGTCTTACCTTATGATTCTGACCTCCAAATCCACCCTCAACATTCTGGCCTCCAAAACCGCCAACATTCTGAGCGAAAGCAGTGATCGAATATCCGCTAAGCATGCCCACAAGCTCTCTAGCACTGGACTCGAAGTCGTTCTTGACATGGTACAAGTCACGCTCCGTGTTGTTCTGGAGCTCAGAGAAGTGACGTTTGACGGAAACCACTTCACGCCAGAGGCTGAGGAGACGGTTGTGTTCGCCGGTGTAATACTCGTTGAAGGCCTGGAGAGAAGTGTTTGAAATTATTAAGTGTTCATTGTCAGTTGTCCTTAAATAAATTAATAACTCGACAGTCACAAAATCTCCTACTAAAGCTTGCGAAACCACTTACTTATGTATAATACTCATGATTCAAGGGACTTACGGAACAGAGACATGGTCGCTCACTATGGGCCGCATAAGAAAAATGGAGAGGGCTATGCTCGGAGTTTCCCTTCAATATCGAATCAGAAATATACGAGTAGAGATCCGCAGAAAAACTAAAGTAATTTACATAGCCTTAAAAATTGCCAAGTTGAAGTGGCATTGGGCGGGCCACATAATTCGTAGTAAAACGACGGTTGTTTGGGGCAAAAAGGTTCCCGAGTGGCGACTTCAAACCGCAAGACGCAACGGTAACAAGTTGGTCCGAAAATCAAGTGAGGGTCACTGGCGGCTGCTGGATACGGATAGCATAGGACCTGCATTTGTGGAAATCTTTGGAAGAGGGTTTTGTCCAGCAAAACGCCCGTCGTTCGACTGATATGATGTCATGAGGGCATTATATGATGAAATCATGAGAGAAATATTTTAATTGAACTAGCTTACAAACAAAATCAGCATTGAATCTGACCTAGCAGTTTCGATACTATGAGGAAAGCATACAACCTAAACCTTGCCTGTATGCCTCATAAACATACAGAAAAAGGCTTTTTCGCTGACTTGTTATCACATGTGCAGAGATAATACAGATTCACATGCAATAGAGTCATTGCTATTAGCCTAGCATTAAGATTAAAATCTGTTATGAAATCTAACACTAATAGACAGACAAACATATGGTCTTCAAACTTATAACAACTTGCAGAACTTAATAGAATATTAACCTGTTCTTCATCCTTCCACTCATCCTCCTTAATAGCCATCTCATCGCGTAGAGCCTCCCAGTCATTGGTTAACTTCTGCAGGTCATTGGTCAGAGCCTCATTGAGTTGGTGAGATTCTTCCAGCTGGTCACGCAGCAAGTTATTCTGCTGCACCAGTTTGTCACACCTGTAGAATGGAAGTTATTTATTGAAGGAACTGAACTGTTGCATTACTTTGTACAATATGATACCAATATAAAACCAATTCAAGAGATTTGTACATCTGAAGTATATGATGGGCAAACTGGATGAGTAGCAAAGAAAGATGAACTAACAGTACAAAACAAACTTACACCAAAACTACAGTAGTAAGTGAGTAGAGCAATGAGAGCAATTTAAAACAGTATAATTCTGATCTTATTGTCGTATTATGTTTTAATATAGAACAGCCATAACATAATTGAGCAAGCAAATAACCACTGCATTTAAATTACATAAGAATAACAATAATAAAATATTGCTTTTAGGGGTCAAAAATACAAAACAAAACAAAAATGCTGTTCCATACAAAATGTATGAGAAACTTATTTTCACCATAGGTACACTTTACTTTTACTGGTTTTCTCTATTTTAAAAGATATTCTGCTATACAGAGCTGAGATCAACATACAAAATTCATAAAAACATTATGTCCACTATTAACTATAATGGTGGTAAACCATTATAGTTAATAGTGGACATAACTTAAGGAGTATCTACCCATGAAACTTAAATAATTAAAAAATACTAGTTTCTGAAAAAATGAAAGTAATTTTTAGTGCCAAAGAAAATGCATCAGCTAATGGCAATTCATGGAAAGTTAATCTTTTTCATGATGAAGTTTGTACATTGATATGCTAAACATTGTTCAATTTAATGGGCAAGCTAAACCCAACAGTACAGTACCCGGCGATAAATATTGCACATCGGCCTTTGGAGGGAGACGGTCGGCTGATTTCGGCTTCGTAGAGCGTTATCTCTGTCGCGCACTACCTATGTGACGTTTTGTCAGTCGTTGTTCAAGTGCGATAGAGTGCGGTCGCGTCCAGTTCAAAATATATATATAGAGTTGTTAACATCCCCAAATTTAAATAATTTAAAGTTGTACTATGGCATATTTAGGAAAAAGAGGGAAACCTTTACGAGGTCAGTCACGCCAAATTATCTAGAATGTTTATAAATATTTTGTTACCGAAGCTGACAGATATAAAAAAAATTAAGATGAAAATGTAAGTTGTTATTTTAAGAAGGTTCAAGCGCGAGTTGCAAACCCCACTGGAATTTCAAGAAGAACTGAACAATATATTAAACAAAGTCAGTACTGATATTGACCTCTTTGAGAGCACAGATAGTGAAATGGAAGTAATTGAGAATTAGAATTATTATTATTTTTATTACAATGTCTCACTTTAACATAAATGCCTATGGAATTAATAAATCACAGAAAACCAGTTTGAAAAATACAAAAATATTTTTTTTATTCCCATACCAAAAGTTAAGGTTTTGGTTATGCCCTATACCAAATGCTTCAGCTGATTGTTATCCTTATATAGGAATACTTCTGAATTTTAAATTGTGTTACACATTGTTATGTAGCCTAAATGAGGCTCCTTTAGGCAAATCCACCATATATTACACCAGGTGGTAAAAATGTGAATTAGAACACAACCATTCAGCGCAGAACAGCTCGCTAAAGCCAGACTTTTTTTGCAGTGTTTCTTAGTAGATACAGCATGCTATACAGAAGCAAAACTAAATTTTAAAAAACCAGGCCAAGTGCGAGTTGGACACGCCAAGCCAGCCAGCACCAAGCGTTCCGTACCATTATCTATAAAAAAAAGAGCAAATAATTCATGTTTGTTGTATGGGAGCCCCTTAAATATTTATATTTTGTTTTTTTGTATTTGTTGTTATAGTGGCAACACTAATACATCATCTGTGAAAATTTCAAATGTCTAATGATCACGGTTCATGAGATACAGTCTGGTGACAGATCAACAGACAGCGAAGTCGTAGTGATAGGGTCCCATTTTACCCTTTGGGTACGGAACCCTAAAAGATATAGAGATCATGAATCAAAAGATATATTATCTTATGATTCATGACTAAAATTATTAATTAAGTGTATGTAGGTGTAGTAACTGGGTTTATTCCCAGTCCCATACAATTTGCTTCTACTGGACTTGAACCCAGACTATCACAGGTTTGGTACTGACCAGCTACATAGGTATATAGTATGACAATGGTTATTTAATTATATATAACCTGCGCTTCTCCTCATCCAATCGTCTCAAAGCTGTCTCCAAGTCGTTGATTTTAGCATCAGCGGCAGCAACAGCAGAAGATGTGGTACTGACAGCGGGCGGCGGGAGCGCGATACTGGATTTGCCGGTCGGCGAGCGGTACGTGGACGTGTCGCTGCGTGGCGTCGCCTCCAGCATATGGGACTCCAGCTCCGAACATCGTTGTTTGTACTGGAGAACCTACAATTTAGATTTAAATGACTAACTTTAATGCACTTACTTATAAAAACGTTGAGATACTGATGAAAGATGTTTTGGCTTTGTCATTGCACAGTAAAGTAAAAAAAATAAAAAAATGTTTATTTGAACTGAAAAATAGTTGCATGAAATAGATGATAAAACAAGTCTTAACTTAATTTGTGAATCAACGTTATTATTGGTATCGGTAGTGGTATACAAGATATTGTATTAGTATTTATGTAAGTACCTGATGAGATCGTAAAATTACACTGTATACTATGACGTTCGCTGTTAATTTACACAGGTTTTATACATTACCCAAAATTATAATGGTACATTTACAATATATTATATAAGATTTTTTACAAAGTAAATATAACAAACTTGGAAATACGTTTATTTGTTTATAAATAAGTTAGAAATAGTATTGCCAATCCCAAATACAAATTTAGGTCGGTCGGTAGTATATGTATTACAAAAAGGTATTATTTCTATAGGCTATAAACAATTTTTTTTTCATATTTATTGATATATTTAATGATTTTTTATTAAAAGATATTAGTTATTGAACACCAATTCGTTGCATCTTGTTAATTTTCTGGTGTAAAGTGCTATTTTTCTAAAATGAATGGTTATCTTTTGTGTGTAACATTTATGTTAAATAATATAATAATTACCAATTTTTAATTAGTAAAATAAAGGCAACCAGGCATCTGTTAAACCTATCGAAAGAATAGATAGGTGATTTGGTGCTGCGCGAAATCTTTTGTGTTGGACAGATGTGGCCATGCAAGAACCACACAATATATAAATAAATTACTACATTTTTAAAGGCATTTATAACTACCTGATTGTAGTTAAATGAATCATTATAGTAATAGATATTTTACTTCCTGAAAAATGTATTCTTGATGTAAAATAACATAAAAGTGGTTTAAACTTGTGCACCGAGGATTCGTCTTCTTTAGATATATAAAAAGTTATTAAATATTATTGCTCAATCACTTTTTAGTCTTTTTCAATTTATATAATAATAAAATATGTATACACAATCCAGAATAATGAAGATAAGCACTTAAGCACTATCTTAAGTTATCAACTTTAATCCAAATTGTTACACAGGTGGTAAATTTTAAAAATTAACAGTTTATCTTAACGCCTTCATGACTCCAAGCTCCATATCACCAAAAAGGAAATTACAAGATCATCATTTCTATCAACCAAAGAATTATGAGAGCTTTACTAAAAGGAAGGGTGATTTTATGTATAATAACCACATTACGGTGTGGTAACATTTTATACTTTGACGTTATCACGTTAAGCAACTGTCAGAACTGATAAGCGTCAAATTGTTACCTGTAGGTTTCGTCCAGAAATTAGATAGTAATGATATGATTAAAACAAGTTTGTCATTTCGGACAAACATAATTGGCAAACTGGGTTTGTTAAAAAGGTAAAATGGGTAAGTACCTACAATTAAAATAACGAATTATTCGTAAACAAATTCTAGAATTAAAACAATGCTGATGGAAAAAATATAAATGCTCAATTACTAAATATATCTACATATTTAATTGAAATTATTTCAACTAATTCAATACAATATTGTGATTACAGGGAAAAATGTGAATAATAGTCACCTTTTTAATTTTGCCAATTGAAATCTCAAGCTATTGCAGTCAAATTATATCTTTGGGGCTCTACCGGCTAAGTCGCTGAACATCGATTTCTTAAATGGCGTTCAAATAAATAAACGTTAAAAATGACTTAACGGCTTTAACGTTGACAATCAATTCCGGACCATTTATCAGGTCACGTGCGCTCATGGAAGCCGATTTAACGATTGATTTAGTCATTTTTAACCTTTATTTATTTGAACGCCATTTAAGAAATCGATGATCGGCGACTTAGCCGGTAGAGCCCTAGAAACTAAGTTCCTGGAAAATTAAAAGTAACCCCCCAAAATGATCAATGTATCACCATAGCTCCCGTGCTTAATTTTTTAATGTAACTGTGTATTCATTGAAATGTACGATTTGTTCCTTACTTATTACCTACCTACTTACTATGATTGTCTGTGACAAATACACTTTATTCGAAAATTAAATTCTTTTTCTTAATTCTATTGATAACCCGAATTTTCTTGTTATGAGTGCGCATCATGGAATTTGCTATTCTAGCAAACTAACTAAAGTCAAACCCAGATTTAGTTATTGGTACCTACCTACATTATTTTCTTAAGGTACAGGCCTTGTTGGTCTAACGATTGTGTGTTCAACTGTAGATAAACAGATCCTGAGTTAAAATACCGGGTCGGGATGAAAAAAGTGATATTGGGGTAAATTTTCAGTAAGTAAGAGACAGACTATGAAATTTTGCAGTTTAGAACTTAGTGTCTCAGACAGAGAGCATGTAAAGCAGTCGGTCCTGTTTCTGATCTCTTCGCCGATCCCCTTGGATCATGAGAGTTAGAGATATGTAGAGAGGGCACTTGTGCTTGCGCACACCCTTGTACCCTATAAATAGAATTGTTCCATACAGATGGCTAATCTCCATTATTGAGTATGGCCGCAATGGCCAAATTCAACAAGGAGGGACATCATTATTATTATAGTTAGGTACACATAAGTAAAATAAATGAAAATTATTCTGAATACTAAACGCTCGTCAGACTGGCCTGTTGGTCTAGTGGTTGGTGAACCTGATTACTAAACCAGAGATCGTGGGTTCGTGGATTTATTCTGTGTAGGTAATTAATCTATAAATAATAATGAGGTAAGTATTTAGAAACATGTTAACCAGTTGTCCGGTAGCCATGGCTTTGCCTAGTTTGGGATCAGGGGCTCCACCGGCTAAGTCGCCGAACATCATTTTCGTCAATGGCGTTCAAATAAATAAAGGTTAAAAATGACTTAATCAATCGTTAAACCGGCTTCCATGAGCAACATGTGACGTCATAAATGGTCCGGAATCGATTGTCATTTGTCAACGTTGAAGGTGATTTAACGATTGGTTAAGTCATTTTTAACCTTTATTTATTTGAACGCCATTCACGAAAACAATGTTCGGCGACTAAGCCGGTAGAGCCCCAGATGGTAGTGTGTTAGTTGTCCAAAGATATTTATTAATTACTTCTATAAAATATATGAAAACTTTTTACCTTTTGCTGAAGCCGAGACACCAAGGCAGCTTGTCCCTGCTGCGCTCGACGGTACGTCTCAAGCCTCCGCTTATGGTCAGCGGCTTCACCGGCGAGACGCGCCCGCAGTTCCTCATTCTGACGCCGGAGGTCGCTGCCGATGCTGCCCACCGGAGAATCCATCTCCGGGGGACTTTCCAGCGACTTCTAGATATTAGGTATAGCAAGTTGTAATATACATTACGATGGCGATTTAGGAGAAATCCACATTTTAGGGTTGCAAATTGAGCTCCATTATTCTACCCATCATCATGCTCGGAGTTTCCCTGCGGGATCGCATCAGAAATGACGAAATCCGCAGGCGAACCAAAGTCACCGACATAGCCCGAAGAATTGCCAAGCTGAAGTGGCAGTGGGCAGGGCACATAGCTCGTAGAGCCGACGGCCGTTGGGGCAGAAAGGTTCTCGAGTGGCGACCACGAACCGGAAGACGCAGCGTGGGCAGGCCCCCTACAAGATGGACCGATGATCTTGTGCGGGTCGCTGGAAATCGCTGGATGCGGATAGCGCAAGACCGGCAATTGTGGAGATCTTTGGGGGAGGCCTTTGTCCAGCAGTGGACGTCTTTCGGCTGATATGATGATGATGATGATGATGATGATTCTACCCAGGGGCTCTACCGGCTAAGTCGCCGAATTTCGATTTATTAAATGGCGTTCAAATAAATAAAGTTTAAAAATGACTTAATTAATCGTTAAATCGGCTTCCACGAGCACATGTGACGTCATAAATGGTCCGGAATCGATTGTCAACGTTGAAGCCGATTTAACTATTGATTAAGTCATTTTTAACCTATATTTATTTGAACGCCATTTAAGAAATCGATGTTCGGCAAATTAGTCGGTAGAGCCCCAGGCCGGGCCGTCTGTAAGTAATATGTTTGCCTGTCTATCAGTTTATCATTTTGCAAATGTCGCAAAAATAGACTCTTTTTTGTGTATAAGACTATATAATTTAGAACCTAAAAAGCTTTATGATCAAACAATCCATAGAAACATATACGATGATATTTCTAGTTGCTACTAAAAAAAATATCGATACATTAAATCGAGACAAAAACTTAAAGACTTTAAACTCGGTCGGGACAGACCGAGTTTAAAGTAAAGTAGGTAATCTATGCAGCAGGATTGAATTTATTTAAATATTTTCCATAGGGTTACCAACCTGCTAGGCTAAGGGCGAGTACCTATGCTTAAAAGAAACATCCAGCTCAATAAAATAAAATGGCTATGATTTACCCTAGTTCTTACCTCCTTTTTCAGCCGTTGGTGGGGAAGAGTGCTCGGAGCTCGTCTACCGATCGGAGTCCGAGCACTCCGCGGTGTTGTTAACCCTTCCCTGGTTGGCAACTGGAACCAAACATTTTCATTATACAACTATCTAGATACACTTAAATATCAGTATTATGTCTTCGGGGCTCTATGTTTCATAGTATGAGGATACGTTTAATAAACAGGGACATTAGACCTAGTCTATCGACGGGTATCCTACCATTACTTTTAAAGGCATATTCACATCCGTAAAGAATGTCGTAATGTGTCCATCTGATAGATAAATCTAGAGGTATATAAGCCTAAATGCAGACCCCTCCTACTTAGCGCTTAGAATTTCTGGCCATCTGCTTGGTTTGATCAATAGGTATACATGTTTATTGAAGACATTCAGCGTATGTGTTAAATTAGTTCAAGAGACGAGACAGGATAAGAATATCTAATTAATGTCCTAGAATGTCCTACCCATTCATGCATAATCATCACTCTCAACTTGAACTTAGCCTTCAAGACGTAGATACAAGGAGAGAGGACCTTTGATAAGGGCTAGCCATAATTTTAACAATATGTTCTACATGTAATTACGAGGGTAACGCAGTCTACACCGTCCCCTCAGTAATAATTTACTATAGACAGTAGATATACATACAACCATCAATTGGATGGTTGCGAAGCGAGACCAGAATTTTTGATAATGACTATAAAAGCATTTAAAAATTAAACACCTGACAGTCATAATTACTTTTGTTCGTATCACAAATTTGATAAAAAGCTTAAATGGTTTCTAGAAAAGTATATCGTTCTATATATATTTTTTTTAATTATTGTTATACGTCTAGTTTAATCGCCTTGGTGATAAATATATATTTTAAAGTATATAAAAACTACGACCTGAAAAGTAACTTTCTTCTTAACCTTCTTTCTTTGTTTCATTTCAAAATAAAAATGACGAGCGGACTTAAATTCGAAAGACATTGTACCACTAACTGTTAACTCATTCACTATCTACTATTTTCACCGAATAAAAAACAAAAAATGAACTTAACCAAGGAGCCACGGAAAAGCCGAGGAAATGGAAAAACGGTTGGAAAATAAAAAGGGTACAACCAAAAAGACTACATTCTAAGGTGTGGTAACAATGAAATTGCGGTTTGTACTGCAGAAATGAGTCGAGCGAGCTTAGCTTAGGGCGGAAAGGTATGTTGGCTATCGCTCTTGCCATCTAATTACCGCCTACGTTGCAGTTGCTCGTAGACCCCTTGCTGAGGTGAATAAACCTGTCGGTGGCCCCTTTAACACTAAATAAATCATGGCGTTTGTAATCAACTTTGATTAAACTACAGTCCATAAAACCGATATGCAATTACTTAAGTTTTAATAATGTAATGTAGGTATATGAAAATAGATTTATAAAATCAATTAAATTAAAGCATATGGATAGGTTGAATGTATGCAAAACAACTTTTTTCCTTTTTACACCTAAATCTACAATTTTGTAAAATTGTAAACAATAGAAAAGTAGAGCAATAGATTAGCACAACTTTTGAAGATTTTAGGTAGATTAGAACTCCAGAACAATGCTACAATTCACTACCAAGTAGGTACCCACGTTGTTTTATAGTAAATTGAAGTACTACTTTCCTGGTTTCCATATTACAGTACAGCCACCTAGTTTGGGAAATGGCCGTGTATTAGTTGTTCTAAGATATTTATTGAAGTTATACTTTTGAAGTTATACTTCTTTTGGCGCGATGGAGAAAAATGATGAGAGTAAATTTTTACGATGCGCGCGCACACCGACACCAAAAAATTTAACAGCATGACGTTAGTTCTAGGTGGTATGAAAATTGATAACTACGTTCAAGTTGTATATTAAGAAGTATAACTTCTAACGCGTGTACATAAGTACACACAAGTTTTTTTATTTAATTAGCGTATTTTAAAGTTTCATGCTCAGAGGATTTCTGCTACACTTACTCAAATTTTTCTTACTTCTTAATTTCGAACTTTCGGGCAAGTTGAATTTAACAAAAATGCTGTAATTGCTGTACCTTTCAGGACCACCAATACACGTATTTTTAGTCGATTCACATGCCTTGTACGTGTAATTTTTTTAAACTTGAAGGGATTCTAAATCCCATAGTAACCGTAACATTACGAAAAGGTACTACATGTGACTGCAAAAGTCCAACAAATTGTAATAGACGAAGCCTGCAAAGTTGTCTCTTTCTTTAGTGGCTCGTAAACGGTGATCCATTGAGCGTCTTTCTATTATTTTTTTTAGTTTGCGAAAACAAAAAACTGCACTGAATAACAAGGCTGTCGGGTAGCTCAACTGAAGCATGTGTTCTTGGCACAAATTACTCGAAATCCAAAATCTCGTAATATGTCCTATCTCCAAACTGGTAGGTAACTATTATTCATTCATTAATTTATATATTACATGGAAAATATACTTAAGAGTTACAGCGATGTTTTGACTTTTCTATGAATCCCAGTCTAGTACCGACGGTGGAAAGGATCTACAAAATCCAAATAATACGTACTGCAGCTAACCCTAGAAACGCCATAATAGGTGAAAGGCCACGATGGAAAGGCGTCATATGAGTATTTGGCGTGAAGTTTGTGGTTGAAGGTTAATCCTTTGAACAATGCGGATCCTTGGCGAGGCCTTCTTTTATAAATAAAAGTATGCTGTCACTTTTGCCGCATTTGGATGCCGCAGTTTTAAGTTTCATCTTTAATAACCTTATAGGTGACCCTAGGTAGCATTAAACGGCAAAAACATTTTAGTGATGTATACCACAGCCTACTTCCGCTGTATACTTCTTTGCCAACAGTGTAGTAAAAAAAAATCAAGTTGAGAAAGCGAAAGTTAAAAATGACGACGTTCTAGACGTCATTTGACAATTTCCTTTGGCAAAGTTTTCACATAATATATGTTAATCATTGTTATTTTTATTTTCATCACAAGTATTACGTAGAAGGGAGATATTGTATTGGGTTTTTCGTAGGTCCCTAAAACCATAACATTTAGTAAACTACTGACTCCTAATCAGTACCGGACAAGACCAGCCATTGTAGAGCTCCTTAGGGGAGGCCTTTCTCCAGCAGTGGACGTCTTTCAGCTGATATGGTGATGATGATGATGACTTAGTTCCGAACGAAAGTATACTGTTAATTGTTTTTTTTTATTTGTCACAGAATTCAAGACAGTTGACACTATTCTACGAGGCATGCCTGGGCATCACCTTTTTGTGTGAAGATACCAAAATTGATCCTGGCAATTAAGAATTGCAGTGGTGGGGAAGAGATTAGTGGCATATGATAAGGTATATTAAAAACCACGTTTTATGAATAGCCAGTGACTTCCATTCAGGCAATTCAGTACTCAACAATGTATTATCTAACCGGACCTAGACAACTGATCTAACGACAATTGGTCGACATGACAATTAGTCGACAATCAATTGGTCGACAGTAAATTCATCGACATTGATATTTAGTCGATGCACGTTAGTGCGAAAAGTATTCCACATCGTTTGGGTTAGGTTAGGTTAGAACGGTGACCATTTGGCGCGCGAAGGCGAGCGAGCGTAGCGAGCGTGCCGCGGTAGCGGCCGCCGAGCGCTAGAAAAACATTAACCATTGTCGTCCAATTGATTTGTCGACGAATTATGAATTTCGACCAAAATAAATGTCGACTAAACATTTGTCGACTAATTGTCATGTCGATCAAATATCTGTCGACCAATTGTCGTGGACCCTTATCTAACTTATACCTATATGCTCGTAATTCTTTCGTAACAATACCTAAAGTTAGCATGTAGGTCAGGTAATAGGTCAATTACCTTAACTATCGTATGCCGTAGCTAAGTTAACCTTGCGAAGCATTGCTTGTAAACAAACTGAAGGATAATAAACTATATAGATACATAAACTTAGTTATTCTGCCGTAGATAGTTGTTCCATATAAAATCCATATGTAAGTAATTAATTCATATTTACTAACACAAAATATCAGTCCAAAATATCAATTCTCACTTGAAATCGACAAAATCGTCGATGAATAACATGAAAATACCATAAACTAAATTAGAGTTTACTTTTATTCTTAATAAATGTATGAATACTTACCTATTTTTGTAACTAAGTCTTGATGTCCATGGCTGAATTTATAGCTTCAAATTTTGGACTACACCTATTTTATCACACCTATATTTGTATCCTAGCAACGCAATCACGCACGGTTATGTCAATTATTTTATCATAATGACGCATTTGTCTACATGAATACGTTTTAAGACATTACGATGACGTTAGAATTGTAGACGATTCATTACAATTATTCCACTTTTTTAGGAGGCGTTTGAATAATCACATGAACATCTTTTTTACTTCGCAACTAAAAAGTGTTTAATGTCTTCATTAATTTAATTAAATGTATGATCTATTTATTAGACCATTTTTTATTTTTTTAATACTACAAAACTTTACACGTGTAGCCCACAAAAAGGCGTGGGGAGAACTGTTTAAAAATTTACGAATATCTTTTATTCGAGGGGCGAGCGATTCGCTTGACTGCTCACCCCCTGTTACTCAGGTGTACCTACTTAGGTAAATGTTCTGATAGTGATAGCACATTTTTTCTGGGGTTCCACATTTGAAAAAAACCCTCTGACCGTTTCGTTACATTTAATATTTTTTTAAAGAATTGACGTTTTTCATTTCGTTTCTTTGATAGCGAAGTAATTTTTTTTAAGGATGGAGGAGCCGTCCTTAGAATTTATTACTACGCTAATATAATAATAATAAATTCCTCATGGTTGCATTTCGGCCACGGCGGCCAGTCTCAATAGAGATTAGCCATCTGCGCGGCACATATTATAGTGTGTGTCAAACACAGGAGCACTTTCTATTTCATCACTCCCACGAACCGATGGGACGCCTAGCGACACGACCGGAAAGAGGTCAGGTACATGACCGATGGCTTTACGTGCTCTCTAAGGCACGGCGGTATAATACCGCCCACTCCCAGACTTGGCTAGTTCTGAGAAAATTTCATTTTTGCAGAAAATCCCAAAATCACTTATGGTTCGACCCGGGATTTGAGCCCAGGACATCGTTATGTGTGGGTGAACACGCTACCGCTAGACCAACGCTAATATATATAGTGTACCACATCAAATTAAGAAGCTTCGTCTTGCTGTGAAATTGAATAACTAGTTGAACAACCAAAAATGTCAAAATTAAACCAGCTAAGTGGTTTTAGCGTTAGTAGCTAAACGGTGGAATCGGTAGAAAAGGGGTAAAAAGGTGAAGGGGTAGAAAGTTTCAAAGACAGTGCGTGTTTTGATGACGGCGACAAATATCTCTACCATTTCATTTAATTTCATACCGCGGGCAGCATTGAAGTTAATCTCAGAAAATACCTGACAGAGAATGGGGATCAGGGTCTCTCTGTACCTACTATAAACATAATCATCTATCACCAACCCGTCTGTCAAGTATGGCAATTATGACATGCACATCCATTTCTGGGGATTCTTCTTGTCCATGATGATAATGATGGTCATCATTATCATCTTAAAGCCGACCTTTAAGCCGCGCTTTAAAATAAGCACTGCATAGGCCACTTGAAACATGCGCTCTATATTTGAAAAAAATAAATAAAAAAGGTTTTTATTCACGTAGACTTTAAAAAAGCGCAAATAATAATATCTCGGGACAATGTCACACAGATCATCCTAGCCCCAAACTAAGCAAAGCTTGTACTATGGGTACCAGGCAACGATATACATACTTATATAGATAGAAAACATCCATGACTCAGAAACAAATATTCATGCTCATCACACAAATATTTGCACTTACCGGGATTCGAATCCAGGACCACCAGCTTCGTAGGCAGGAGCACTACCAACTAGGCTACGGTGACCGTCAAATAGTCAGAACATGTTTGTAGTAATATAGTTAAGTATACATAATTATTACTAACTACTATTTTGATGACGTATAGTCACGAGACATCACTAGTTAATCTACTTGACCCGATGTGAAAGTTCCGACGGTGAACTCTAGGTCGGAGGCTGAGCTGTAAACTATTGGGTAGCCCACAAGTGCTAAATAGAGACGAAAACGTATCTGATAGATAGATAGGTTTACGACGGTCACCGTAGCCTAGTTGGTAGTGCTCCTGCCTACGAAGCTGGTGGTCCTGGGTTCGAATCCTGGTAAGTACAAATATTTGCGAGTCATGGATGTTTTCTATGTATTTAAGTATTTATCTATCTATATAAGTATGTATATCGTCGCCTGGTACCCATAATACAAGCTTTGCTTAGTTTGGGGCTAGGAAGATCTGTGTGACACTGTCCCTTAGTATAAGTCCCTAGATATTAGTATATAGGTGAAAGTCCATACTGTACGGAACCTTTAGGGTAAGATGGGTCTCGTAAATTCCTGCTTGCATTAGACGGCGTTAGATATTGATTCTATCCTTCCCTTATAAATACACTTTGGATAAATAAAGTGACTAAGGGCACTGCCGTTTTTGTGATATTTAATAAATAAATATCTTGGGAAACTAACACATCTTATTCCAAATCAGGCAGAGTCTGTACTATAGCAACCAGACAACTGATAAACATACTTTATAATAATAATATAATAATATCTGGGGACAATGTCACACAGATCATCCTAGCCCCAAACTAAGCAAAGCTTGTACTATGGGTACCATGCGACGATATACATACTTATATAGATAGATAGATACTTATATACATAGAAAACATCCATGACTCAGAAACAAATATTCGTGCTCATCACACAAATATTTGCACTTACCGGGATTCGAACCCAGGACCACCAGCTTCGTAGGCAGGACCAACTAGGCTACGGTGACCGTCGTATACTTATATATTTCTAAATATATATTTCTGTATACTTGTATATTTCTAAATACATACATATTATAGATAATATTTCTGTTCATAATTTTCCTGTCGTATGTTTGCGGGCTCGATTTTGCTTTATCTAACCAGTAGATACCGTCCACACCTTCTTTTATTGAATACTAGCTGTGTTCGCGACTCCGTCTGACATTTTGTAATGACTTAAATGTTACATCACAATATCTCTAATATATTTTCCCTTGTCGCAAACTTATAAAACATTCACATATCACCTTACATATTTACATACAATTCCCTATTGTTACGAGTATTTTACACCCTTGAGGGTAAAACTTTTACAAACTTGTTATATCATATTTATTTATATCTAATCAACACCTTTTAAAAAATAGCCTTTTTATCCCCCCTTTCAACCCTTTCTTTACAACCTTTTCCCCATTAACAACTAGCCTATCCCCTGTCTCAGGCTCTAGACTATCTGTGTACCAAATTTCATTTAAATCGGTTCAGTAGTTTTGGCGTGAAAGCGCGACAGAGTTACTTTCGCATTTATAATATTAGCAAGGATATCCAGTGGGACCAAAAAAGTCGCACGAGTCTTAACAGTAATAATAATGCAGCATATTACTGTCTCTTTCCTTAAATAAATAAAATAAATATTTGTATTTGTTCACTATCTTACTTACTTATCGTATGGGCAGTGGTTACCCTAGTGTCAGGGTTGTTCAAGCCGCCCAGTAGACCTCCGACATGGCTTTACGACTGTTGTCTAATGACTACAACGAGGATAGAGAGCTTAACGTGCCCTCCGAAGCACGGAGACGCTCAGGAATTAAAACACTTTGGTGGTCATCCATCTATGGACTGACCGCGAGCCTAGTTGCTTAACCTCGCAGATCACGCGGACTGGTGAGAGAATCTAGCTATGAACTATGTTTGTTATTACATCGTCATGCCAGATAAGGTATTTGTTAAATTAAGCCTTTTAAAAAACATATTATTGCGCCTTCGTGTAAAGTAAGTTTACCTATCGTGCAATGGACTTTGTTAATCCTTTTTAGATTTAATTATTATTTATTGCTGTCATTGAATAAATAATACATTCCAAGAAATTATAGTGGCCACTAAGCATATTAATATAATGCCTAATTTCCTGATAGATTATTCTATTATACTAACAATTAGGGTTGTAACGGAGGCCTCTTAGCGGAGGCGGAGGCGGATGCGAAGATGACGGATTTCACCTCCGCGGATGCGGAGGTTAACGGATGCGAATGCGAAGGTGAAAGTGGATGTGAAAAAATAGTATTTTATGAGTAATATTAATATTTTTTTAATCTCAATAAATAAAGAATGAGCTGAAAGTGGGGCAATTTCAATGTGACTTCATAGAGAAGGAGGGACTCTTTATGATGAACTCCTTATCAAGAAGCCGGATAACCGCAAATGGACCTGGGTAAGGTAAAACATAAAACGAGATATACTTTATTTTGTCGACGATAAAACAGATGTTCAATGACGTTTTATGATCAATACGGTTAAAAGCTGGAGCGATCACAGGCTCATTGAACCTTAATGTCAAGCTCCAGAGGTCCCGACTGATAAAGTCTATGCTCCGACCTTTACCCATCCACGACGAAAACCCGGAACCCTTTCAGTTCAAACTGCAAAATCGAGTGGAGTCATACCACTACAGGTTCGTAGAAGCTGTCCATACGGCTGAGTCTTTAAGGCCGTACAAACAGAACCAAAAATATCTCTGACTAAACCCTGCAGCTAAAGGAAGAAAGACGGAAAATGGTTTTGACATCCTCTGATGATGCTACCTGATACCGGCAGCTCAACAGACAGATTTAGACAGTCTTTGACTCGCGAGACGCGCCCAATTAATACAAAATGTATTAAGAAGCCATCAAGTGGAACAAAGGTTCCAAAGTGTTAGCAGGAGAACTGTCTGTTAAACAGAGCCAACTGACGAAGCTGAAGACTGAGGATGGCAGAATCGTCACGTCTAGACCTGAGTTGCTGGGAGAGATCGAGAGGTTCTATGGACAGCTGTATACGAGAACCCAGTCACCTGTCAATAGTTGTGCCTCTGATCCGAGAGCACGACTAACCCGAGACTTCACTGAAGACATCCCGGACGTCAGCATGTGCGAGATAAGAATCCCTCTCAAACAGCATAAGAACAACAAGGCGCCTGGTGATGATGGAGTTACAGCAAGTTACAGCTTCTAGTTCTTCTAGGGGCCCTTCAGAAGTTATTGAACTCCGTCATACTAGAAGGTCAAACGCCACAAGTATGGCACAGAGGTGTGGCGGTACTCTTCTTCAAAAAAAGCGAAAAAATCCTCTTGAAGAATTACAGACCCATCACAATGCTGACCCATGTTTACAAGTTGTTTTCGAGAGTCATTACGAATCGTCTCGCACGCAGGTATGACGACTTCCAGCCTCCCGAACAAGCCGGATTCCATAAAAGCTTTAGTACCATAGACCACATAAATAAGACCGAAGAGTATAACCAGCCATTATACTTAGTGTTTGTGGACTATGAAAAGTCTTTGATTCGATCAGAACCTGGGCCGTACTGAGGTCTCTCCAAAAATGCCAAATCGACTACCGGTATATCGAGGTGTTAAAGTGTTTATATGAAAACGCCACTATGTCAGTGCGACTCCCGGACTGGAACTGGGAACTTATCCACTTGCAGCGAGGTGTGAGACAGGGAGATGTTATATCTCTGAAACTGTTCACTGCGGCATTGGAAGATGTCTTCAAGCTTTTTGCCAGCAGTGGGCGTCATTCGGCTGATATGATGATGACAAAGGTGGAATTGATGCCAAAGGCAATCTCTGCCAGTCGACCTTTGGGTGAAGCAGAGATATATGATTATGCCGTAAATAAACCTCCGTTATAACTCCGCAAAAAACAGCGGAGGCGGAGGCGGAGGCGAAGGTACGATTTCATGCGGAACTTCCGCAGTAACGGAAGCGGAGGAGAAGATCCGTTACAACCCTACTAACAATTCTACGGACAAGCAGATGGCCCACCTGCTGGTAAGCGTAGTATATAACCCTTACAATATCTTGTCGGCGTCAGATACACGTTGCCGACCCTTTTTAACCCTTGACGCAAAAAAGCGATGTTATAAGTTTGACGTCGATGTCTGTCTGTGTGCGTGGCATCGTAGCTCTCAAAAGGATGGACTGATATCGTTGCGGTTTTTATCATTTGAAAGCGAGTTTCCTTGCAGTGGTTCTTAGGTATGTTTGATATCGGTTCCGCAGTGTAAGAGTAAGAGCTTTTTTCCATAATGATGTAATTATTTTTATTTTTTATTTATTTTATTTATTAAGGTTCATCAACAATTGTTCACATTAATTCTTATATCTAACACATTATCAATAAACTTATAACAATGTAACTGTGGAGATGCCGGTGAGGTAACGGCGACAAAGAAACACTTAGTCCACTTAATAGTTTATTTCGGCACCAGAGATATTCCACTTATATATATATTATTATATATGATAATGAGATGCAGCAAGCGTAAACATATATTGCTGTAAGCGCGGTAAGTAGTAGCGAGCGTGCGTCAGCAGCGAAGGCACGGAGCGAACTGGCGGGCGCCGCACCGGCGCTCGCGCACAGGAGTTGCGTGGATCTTTCTCGAAGTCGTCGATAACGGGACTTGAGGCGCTTCACTCGATACGACACGACGACGGGTGCGGGCCGCGGTGCTCGGCGACTAGTCGGTGTGGCCGACACAGGTAAGTACTATTTATTATGTTTAGTATTGTGCATGTTTTATGTTTAGTGTATTAATCTGTTTAGTATAGTGTATATTTAGTACTTAATAATTCGTGTTAATTTAATTACTTGTATATTGTAATATGTATTTATGTAGATATTTATGATAAGTATTTATGTTATATTTATATTATTAATTACGTTATTAAGTTTATATATGTATATATTATATTTATATAATGTGGTAATTGTGGCTTCGCCACATGGCTCCCCCCTGAGAGGCCATCTTATGATGGGCGATAATAATCGGGGAACCTCACATGTCGCCCTGAGCGAGTAGTCTTTAAATTTTCTTTGCTTTTAGGGACAGTATTTGGGATTTCTTCTACCAGTGGACGAGCGTTTGGCTGCTTATCTGGTGTGAGTACATAGGCTGGTTTTAGTCTCTCTATCGATACTGTTTGTTCTTTTCCTTTCATTAGCAGCTTGAAGACTTTAGTACCACGTTCTATTACCTTATACGGCCCAGTGTAAGCCGGCTGAAGAGATCCTCTCACGGTATCATCTCGGACGTAAACGTGAGAAGCAGAAGGTAAGTCTCGGAATACGAAGATGTTTCGTCTATTGTGTCTCGAGGCTGGCTGAGGGCGAATTTTATTGATGGTGGAACGGAGTCTCGCTGAAAATTCTGTAAGGTCGCTGGTCGTTTGCTGTACAGTGGTTGGTTGCAAAAATTCTCCAGGCAGTCTGAGGGGTTCGCCGTAAAGGAGTTCAGCGGGGGACGCTTGTATGTCCTCTTTGAAGGCGCTCCTCATTCCTAAGAGTACTAATGGTAAGCTTTCTGTCCATTTAAGGCCTTCGTGGCACATTATAGCTGCTTTGAGTTGCCTGTGCATTCGTTCCACTATTCCGTTGCTTGCAGGATGATACGCGGTTGTTCTGTTGCGTTGAAATCCCGCAAGTTCTGACAGCTGTTTTAGCAGTGCGGACTCAAATTGCTTTCCGCGATCGGTCACAATTTCTGTCGGGCAACCGTATCGTGATATCCAGCTGGAGACGAAAGCTTTGCCGACTGTTTCTGCAGTTATATCCTGCAAAGGGATTGCTTCTGGCCATCGGGTAAATCTATCTACAGCCGTAAGGCAATAGCGGTAGCCGTCCGACGGGGGCAATGGGCCGACTATGTCAATATGTACGTAGGTAAATCTGCCGCTTGGTAGCTTGAAGGTACCCATTTGTGGCGTTACGTGTCGTGTGACCTTTGTGCGTTGACATGCGTGACAGAGTTTGGTCCACTCGCGACAATCTTTATTTACCCCAGGCCATACATAGCGCTGTGCCACTAATCTAGCGGAAGCCTTAGCGCCAGGATGGCTAAGTGAATGCAGGCTATCGTACACTTGCCTTCTCAGCTCTATGGGTACGAAAGGTCGTGGGGTAGGCATGCTGCCGTCGCAGTAAAGTTCCAGACTTGTCCCTGGTACGTTGACTTTGACGAATTTAAGTGAAGTTCCCCCTTCTATGAGTCTTTTTAGCTCTTGATCGGTACTCTGTGAGTTCGCCAGGGTCTCTAAATCGATAGGCTGAACTATTTCTTCAATTCTCGAGAGAGTATCGGCTACTACGTTATCTTTTCCCGTGATATGCTGGATGTCCGTGGTGAATTGCGCTATATAATCATAGTAGCGAAATTGGCGTGGTGAACACTTCTCTTTGGGACCGTGGAAGGCGAAACAGATAGGCTTGTGGTCGGTGAATACCGTAAAGTGTCTTGCTTCGACGAGGTAACGAAAATGCCTTATCGATTCGTAAATCGCGAGCAATTCTCGGTCATATGGTGCGTATTTTCTTTGTGAAGGGCTCAATTTTCGGCTAAAGAATGCGAGTGGCTGCCACTCTCCGTCTTTCTGTTGCTGCAGGACTCCACCGATTGCGATGTCTGAGGCGTCTGTGACCAGTGCTATTTTTGCGTCCATATCCGGGTGCGCTAGAAGTGCTGCTTGGCATAAACTCTCTTTGCAGTCTTCAAATGCTTGTAGTTTTTCTCCGGTGATATCCACTGGGTGAGAGCCTTTAACGGATCCGGTGAGCAGTTCATGCAAGGGCCTTTGGGATATAGCGGCATTTTTAATGAACCGACGATAAAAATTAATCATCCCCAGGAAACGTCGAAGTTCTCGTACTGTTTTCGGGATGGGGAAGTCTTTTATAGCTTGAACTCTGCTGTCGAGCGGTTTGATGCCCGCGCAAGACACACTGCAGCCAAGGAAAGTTACTTCTTCTGCACCGAATACGCATTTAGAAGGGTTAATCACCATGCCATATTCCTTCAGTCGCTCAAAGAGGAGGCGTAGGTGACGGAAATGGGTTTCTTCGTCAGGGGACGAGATCAAATAGTCGTCTAAATATGTGAAGCAAAAATCCAGGTCCCGCGTCATCTCATCCACGAATCTTTGGAAAGTCTGTCCCGCATTTCTCAGGCCGAAATTCATGTATGGGAATTCGAACATCCCGAAGGGTGTGGTTATGGCTGTTTTGGGGATATCCTCGGGGTTGACCGGTATCTGATTGTAAGCTTTTACTAGGTCTACTTTCGAAAATATCTTACAGCCAGCGATGTTCTGGGTAAAATCCTGGATGTGGTGGATTGGATAGCGGTCGGGTATCGTTCGAGCGTTTAGCATTCTGTAATCGCCACATGGTCGCCATTCGTTGTCCTTTTTCGGAGCGAGGTGGAGCGGGGACGACCATGGGCTCTCTGATGGTCTTGCAGTCCCTAATCTCAACATCTCGTCGAACTCCTGTTTAGCTATCTTCAGCTTATCTGGAGCGAGCCTTCTTGGTGTGCTGTATACAGGTGGTCCAGGTGTTGTCCTTATATGGTGGACAGTGTTGTGACGTATGACCCGATGTGTGCCCGCAGGACGAGTGATTTCCGGAAAATCTCTAATGAGGTCCAAGTACTTAGACTCGCCGGTTACGGTCTTGACCGAAGATATGGCGTCGGCTGAAGCAACCGGGGTGGCTCCTGTTGTTAGGCTGGTCTTGCTGTCGATTAGACGTTTGTTACGACAGTCCACTACCAAGTCGTAGAATGATAAAAAATCAACCCCAATAATGGCTTTGGTGACGTCAGCCACTACGAATTTCCAGGAGTATGCGTGGCGTAGGCCTAGATCCAGTTCCATATTATGGGCTCCGTATATAGCAATTGGTGTTCCATTCGCTGCGAAGACGCTAAAATCTGTGGTACGTGGCCGCCATTGTTTGAGGGCAGAGCGGGGAAAAACGCAGATGTCGCTTCCTGTGTCGACTAAAAATTGCATCTTTGTTCGTCTGTCTGTTATAAACAAGCGACCAGTTGTTGGGCCTTGGCAATCATGTGTCGCTACTGATGATTGCCCCCGACTTTTCCCGGCCCCGATCCATAATCACAGGGCTTTAGGCATCTCCATGCTTTGTCTCCGTAGCGGTGATGAAATATACAGGTGGGGTATCGTCTGTAGTTGGACTGGGAACGCGTGTTGCTTCTTCCACGTTCACGGCCTCTATCTCTCGAGCGGGATCTGGAATCTCTTGCTGAGAGGGCTTGCACTTGGCGGCTAAGCTCTGCAATTTCCGTTGTAAATTTTTCGACTAGTGTAATCGGGACGGTTTCCGTAGACGTGGTAGCCACTTGTCGTGCTGCGGGTACAAGGTCATGTACCTTATCGGCCCAGGTCCGCGAGTGCCATAAGGGATAATTCGGGCTGTGATGCTACCACTATCTGTACGCTGCTTGGTAAGCGGCTAGTCCAAACGGTTTTTATTAAATCGTCCGGTATGTTTGGTCCGGCTAGATGCTGCAGGTGGCGGAGGAATGCCGAAGGTCGCCTGTCTCCTAGCTCCTCATGCATTAACAGCTGGGTTAGCTCTTTTTCGCGTGATGTGGATAACCTTTTGATGAGTTCGCACTTTAATTTTTCGTACTTGCCTTTTGCAGGTGGATTAATTAAAATATCCTTCACTTCGGCGGCGTAGCGATGCTCGAGCTGTGCGCTGACGTAATCATACTTCGTGTCGTCATCCTTGATGCCGGAGAGGGCGAAGCTGCCTTCTATTTGGGCAAACCACACCGCAGGTTCCTCTGCCCAAAACGGTGGGAATCGTACTCCGACACGAAAAATATCGGACGATGTAAAAGTCCTTTCTTTGGAATGCGACTGTTCGTCATCGCTTTGTTCGGTTGAAATGTTCTGAGCTTTAGACATGTTATTATATTGTCACTAGCTTACTGTTCCAGGTTACTCCAAGCTGCGTCCAGGATTCAGGTTGCTCTGAGCTGCGTCCAGTGTTCGGGGTCACCAGTGTGGAGGTGCCGGTGAGGTAACGGCGACAAAGAAACACTTAGTCCACTTAATATGTAGTTTATTTCGGCACCAGAGATATTCCACTTATATATATATTATTATATATGATAATGAGATGCAGCAAGCGTAAACATATATTGCTGTAAGCGCGGTAAGTAGTAGCGAGCGTGCGTCAGCAGCGAAGGCACGGAGCGAACTGGCGGGCGCCGCACCGGCGCTCGCGCACAGGAGTTGCGTGGATCTTTCTCGAAGTCGTCGATAACGGGACTTGAGGCGCTTCACTCGATACGACACGACGACGGGTGCGGGCCGCGGTGCTCGGCGACTAGTCGGTGTGGCCGACACAGGTAAGTACTATTTATTATGTTTAGTATTGTGCATGTTTTATGTTTACTGTATTAATCTGTTTAGTATAGTGTATATTTAGTACTTAATAATTCGTGTTAATTTAATTACTTGTATATTGTAATATGTATTTATGTAGATATTTATGATAAGTATTTATGTTATATTTATATTATTAATTACGTTATTAAGTTTATATATGTATATATTATATTTATATAATGTGGTAATTGTGGCTTCGCCACATAACAATTACTTAAAGGTAAACACCGCAAACGATTATTTTATACAAGAAACATATCGCACTTAGGTTGTTATATATTATTATTTTATTTTTGTTGCTATTCTAAATTTGGTGAATGTGTAAGTAGTATTATAGTAGGAGTCTGGGGTTTTCTAACGCTTAGGTTCATCATCATCATCATCATTACAGCTAAATAAGTCCACTGCTGGACAAGCCTCCCTCAAGAATCGTCTTGAGGGGATATGGCATAATCGCCACGCTTGGCAGGCGGGTTGGCGATCGCAGTAAGATAGTCATAGTAATCAGAAGGAAGCTGCTGCCCTTCCTTAGGTAGATATTCCCTCGGGTCGACTTCTACGCCCGCCACGGGATGAGATGGGGTGATGATATTCTGATTCTGATATTTGTCGCCGTCACCACACAGCAGGTTAGGTGTAGGTTATTTAATGTTTAAGGCTGGGGAGTTGACTGCGCATGCCACCTGCAAACGTGTCTGCAGGTAGGTATAGGTACGGACTTGCATCGACTAATCATATTAGATATAGCATGTCATGGTCTTCATAGTGCTGCTTGCACGTGGCAGTAGTAGAGCACATTTCTCTTACTACCACAGCAGCCCTGAGGGGATTTGGGCTATCGGTAGCCGCTGTACCGCCGCCTTAACGCCTACTCTACCGTAATGACAAGCTCTGGCTACCTTAAACATACTCATTAACATAATAATAATGATATTACTTGACAACTTAGAGACAATGAGATAGGCTTAAACACTGAAATGTACTGCCAATTCATATAAAATTCTTATACTGCATTTTAAGAGAACAATTTTTCAACATTGACATACAACACGAAATATCTCATAATATTCAGACACGACAAAAATTAAATAAAAAATTACAAATAATCAGTGCTAATAATTACTATGGTGAGAGAACTACCCAGTACATAGTTCCCCGCCTAATTAATAGCTTAAAACCATCTTTAAAATAATAGGATATTTGTAATCGAGAAGTTTGCAAAAAAAATAAGATTGTTATCTACCGTCTCATTATTAATTTGTCAGTGTTAAAATACGGTTGTTAGTTATTATTTACTTTACATTATAATATCTGTTTCGCTAGTTTTAAATAGAACTTGTACTAGTATTCCGGACAAGCCTTCGTGGTTTTTGGTCTACTTTTGTATTGTTTTATGTGTTTTATACTTACAATAAATAAATAAAAAAAAAATAAAAAAACATATAGTATATTCTGAAATGCATAGATGCTTCCCCAATATAGCTGGTCAAATAGCAGATGAACGCTCTACCGCACTTAAATTCCCTATGTAGATGTTTTTTTAGTAATGCTAGGTTAGGAGACTATATAGCCTTTCTGATATTTAAATTTAATTGGCTCAAGATACATACGTAGGAATACAAACTGGGATTCTCAGAGAGAAGTCGCACACCAGGCAATGTTGTGGAAACCTTTGGGGGACGCCTATATCCAGCAGTGGACGAAATTAGGCTGAGGATGATCTTGCTATTATCTACTAGCATGCGCTGATTCAACAAAAAATACTAATAAAAAGGGCTTTACAAGATGCTCAGAATGGTGTTCCATAAACTTCTAGTTTCGTACAATTCATATACAGTATTCAGATGATGCATACTTTCAGAGTAATGATAATAATACATATCTTGAGACAGTTCTTCATCTGTGACTCCATTTCACCCTTATCACAAATTATATTAATAGATATACATATTATTTAGTTGCTCAATGTAGTTAAAGTATAATAACCAGTTCTAATGTTATTTAATGTAAAAGGCACGATGGGGTTGGCATATCTGTTTAGATAAAAACACCCAATAAAAAAAGGGTTAAAAAAAAAAAAATATCTTGGGACTACCTAGTTTGGGATCAGTTATTTCACACTGCCATCTGATCCCAAACAAGGCAGAACCTGTACTATGGCAACCAGGCAACTGATAAAAATACTTACATATTTCTAAATACATACATATTGTAGATAAATCAGATCCAGACACAGAAAAGATAATCATGCTCATCACACAAAGATTTGTCCTGGGTGGGATCGAACCCACGACCTCAAGTTTAACAGGCTCACTAACCACCATATCAACAGGCCAGTCAATATAACATACATTCCGATTGGAGAAGTTTGTTTGGCAAT
This sequence comes from Pseudoips prasinana, assembly GCA_951640165.1. NCBI lineage: Eukaryota > Metazoa > Arthropoda > Insecta > Lepidoptera > Nolidae > Pseudoips > Pseudoips prasinana. The sequence continues at coordinate 30,931,835 of OX621245.1, read as the reverse complement.
TTGCTTAGTTAAAAACCACTTCAACTTTGAACTGATGAATCTTGCCGCTCGCTTTTAGATACGAAACTTATAGAAATAATTTGTTATCTATTCTGATATTAGTGAACATTCGAGAAAATTCTTCAAGATTTAGTTACGAGTGTTTACGCGTTGTATGTTGTATGTAAACTGGGTACCTAATTAACAATAGTTATTAGCTCCATGTCTTAATAGATTCACTTTTAGTAATTAACTCTAAAACTCACTTATAAACACGTATCAACATGATAATTATTTCTTTAATTTGAACCATTGTATCAAAACATGTCTTGGCCTGATCACAGATTCTAAGTAAGACGAATTTTGTTTGTGTCAGATCTTCTCTTGTTCGTCAGATTGTCATGTCATCGGATTATGGGGAGAGGACTGAGAGTGTCGTTCCAATAGGCCACTGTATCCAAAAGTAAAGACTAACCCTTATGAAGCAATATTATTATTATTCTTATTTTTTTTTTTGAATTTTATCATAAGCCTATCGTTTTCAAAATATGATGGCAATTATCTCACCACTGCCCGGGAGAGGGTTCAAACATTATTTTTTCCTCTGATCCCCACTCTGCATCAAGCAGTATAACTGCTTGGCACTGATCTGCTTTATCAAGATCCCTAGATGATTCAGATTCACAATTGTCCTAAAATCGTGAACTATGTTATTTTTTTTATTTAGTGTGTGTTTTTTTTAAGGCGTCGCCCGCACTAAGCTGATGATCCATGTAAAGTGGGTTACTTTATAAACAACATGTAATTGACGGACATAGAGAACACCACGACTCCGAACAACGGGAATCGAACCCGCGACGCACAGTAGCGAGGCCACTGTCTTAACCACTGCGTAACGCGTTTAAGTGGGTCCGTTGCGCTACGTGTGCAGTCAAGTGTCAGTCATATTGTCGTCGTAATATCATGCAGAGTTGCTAGCCATTTGGCGCACAAAATATATTTGACGGTCACCGTAGCCTAGTTGGTAGTGCTCCTGCCTACGAAGCTGGTGGTCCTGGGTTCGAATCCCGGTAAGTGCAAATATTTGTGTGATGAGCACGAATATTTGTTTCTGGGTCATGGATGTTTTCTATGTATATAAGTATTTATCTATCTATATAAGTATGTATATCGTCGCCTGGTACCCATAGTACAAGCTTTGCTTAGTTTGGGGCTAGGATGATCTGTGTGACATTGTCCCTAAATATTATTATTATTAAAAAAAAAAAATTGAGTAACAGTAATACGGTATTTATATTTATATTTTATGTCGCCATCTTTACTCTTGTGCTTTTATTTTTCTTTCTTTCTTTCTTGCAAGTAGTTTGAGTAAGACCGGTGTAACTGTGGATGGCCCCGGTAGATAGCGCTGCGATCAGATTTCAGGTTTTTTGTCAGTGCAGCTCTACTTCTGTTGGGTCCGATAGGTAGTATAGATTTTTTGTTACGTTTACCAGTATTCTATTGTATTACCCTATCATCAGCATATGAGTATCTTTGGCGTATTCGCAAGAGCAATATTTCATATTCCTGAACTCCCCCATGTCGTGTCCTATAGCCGTCCCATTCAATTTTGACAATGAGGGAAAAAGAGTCACCCGTGTTTGCGCTCACACTTGTGCACTACAATAAGTCATACGGAGTTGGCTAGTCTCCGTTGAGATTGCCCGAGATTTACTTATATTATTTTTTAGTTAGTGTCAATCACACGGCACCATCAGAATTACCAGCGCTAGAAAAATAAATTGCTCTAGCAAACGCTGAGGTGGTACCATTTCAGTCTTGCACGGACAAGTTATTTATTGGAACGAAGTTCCTTATCGCCCGTTGTGAAAGTGGGCTAGACGGAAAGAAATCTTAAGAAAAGTTGTCACGACACTTTTTGCAGTTGTGCGGCGTGCGCATGTTCTCTGTGTCTCTCTCTCTCTCTCTCTCTCTCTTATAGAAAGCAAGCCAGATATTTTCATTTCAATGTCGCGACGATTATTTTTGTTGAGTGTATACAGGTTTTTTGTACATAATAAATAATAAGAAATAACTTCGTTCCATCCGGGTGTCCCTTGACACCTCTCAAGTTTTTTTATTTCGTTTTTCTTTTTATTGTTATTTTATATTTTGTTGACTGTGCAATTTTCTGAACAAATCTGTTTCTCCTTCTTCTACTTCTTCAATGGCCGAAACCCAACCACCCAGGAGCATTATTCAATAGAAGCGATAAGTTTATTCACTGTCCAAACCATTTAAGATAAACAGTGTACGCATGTGCGACACCGTGCGTCACAGCGCCCCGTTTGGGTTTAATGACCGATAACACTTTATTCGCAATCCAAGATAAGCTGCGATATAAAACAATTATTCGTAAGATACCTACTACGTGATACATTCTAAATTGTCATGCCTATATTTTTTTTATAACACCAGAGCGATAGGTGTGCAATATTTGTACGGCGGATTATGTTTGGGCCATACTGTTAATATAAGTAAAAATTGCTAAAGGATAAGGTTTAAATTAGACACAAAATTACAAATAACTTCATTAAGTGGACCAAATCTCATATTCCTATATGTCCTGCCGTCATGTTACTCCGGAGTCTGCCGGACTGTCGCAACTGAGCTATGTTGAAACTGGTAGTAAAATAACTTAACTATAAAGTAGTTGCACTGTAACTGGTGCGCGAGCGCACGTGCGGTGGTAGCATTGAAGCGCCACTGTACGCCATATTAAAAATATTGAAATATCAATGTATGGAGGTAGAGTCTGTTTGGACAAAACTATTGATATCGAGTTTGAACTAAAACTTAACAAAATATTTTATGTCATACGCTGTCAATACATTTCTGGTAGGTTTTGGCCACTAATTTAATTAAATTTTTATTTATCTTTAGAAAGAGAAATTAGCCGTATTATTTTCGGCCAAGAAAGAATAACACCTCATACCGTCCCGTGGGTGTCGTAAAAGGCGACTAGGTAGTGTGACAGCACCGCCTCCTTTGTACTAACCACCACCAAACAGTTGTCAATTCGCATCACAAGCGCGGTGCGAAGGCAAACCCCTCCTAACTTATGTAACAAATTACGAATACTATTCGGTAAATTCTACCATCTAAGCTTAAAAGTTCCTACTAGTACCCTGAGGTGTCTATATTTGTCATTGGTGGACTCCATACTTGGTTACGCCCTCGACTGCTACGGACTCATTTTTAAAAGCTATGTACAAAAACTAGAAGAACTACAGATTAGATTCTTAAAACTATTGGTTAGCAAACAACAAAAAAGAGCATGTAAGGGTGATTATTCAAAGTTATTTAAAATATGTAAAATTCTTCCAGTCAGTTTAAAACATAAATATTTACTTCTCACTAATAGTCATGGCAGTTGGGAGCGTTACCCAGTAATGGCACACAACAAAGGCACTAGGTCAATAAGTCAACGTAAGTTCGAGGTTCCTAAAGTAGGTAATTACTATGGAGATAGAACCTTACAGAAACGTATACCTTACCTTCTTAACACTTACCAACGAGTATAAGGAATGCACCAATAAAAGGAAAATTTATGAAACTCTAAGATATTATTTACTAGAAAGTCTCTAAATGTAATATATATTTAAAATTAAGTTTATCTGACATAAGATGTATGGATTTGATTACTTTCACTGTATTTGGTATGGTCTACTGTATACCAGTCAAAAATTGTGTCTCGATGGTTCTCACTGACAAACCGTTTATACAGTTTTGTGAGACAATGTCTAATTTTCATGTTTTATTGGAATGAGTTAATAAATAAAAACAAAAAAAAAAGAAATGGTATCGTTATATAACCTTTGGAGGAGGTCTATTTCCAGCAGTGGATGATATTACGCTGATGATGACAGATAGAGAAAATCCCATAATCATTCTAAACCACATCAAATGGAAATTTTAGGTTATAGAATCGCGATTAACGAAGAATTTGTTGTTTATATTTATTTGCGCTTAGCGTCATATTTTAACAAGCAACGACTTCACATGACGGGGTGCGGTTACTATAGCTGATATATATGTCACATTCGACTTGACGACTTGATGTTATAATTTTGTGTACAACATAAATATGAATTAAAATGGAATACATTTGAAAATGAAATCATAGATATGAATTAAAATGGAATATATTTGAAAATCAAAAATATGAATTCATTTGAAAATCGAACATGAGTTCGAGTGGAATATCATCTACAAACCTTATTAGTATAAACTTTTAAACTGTTGAACATTGAAATTCAAAGCAAAATTATTTTTTTTATTCGAAAATATGTTGTCTAACTGCTGCGAAAAGATTTGTGAATAGATTCAATGATTGCAAAACTTTCTTACATTTCTCTTTCTACCAAATTCTCCCAATATTAATAAAAAATGTAGGTGCAGTAGAAAAGTAGTGCAATAGATTTTACATTTTTTTAACGAATGAATTAGGCTATAAATTGCTAATAAGTAGGACCTACTTGTAGCCCAATCTTTACGAATTTTATCTACTGAACTTATCAAAACTCATGCTAATCTATATGTTTGCACAATAACATGTCATGTTTAATTAATGTTGCCGATTTTTTGTAGTAGATAAATGTGTTTTGCGAACATTCAACCTGTCCACAGACCTAAAATTATGCTGATTGATAAAAAAGCCAATATAAAGTGGCTTAATTTGAATCATTAACAATAAGTAATAATATCATGGGACAATATTCACACACGGCCATCTGATCCCAAACTAAGCAGACTATGGAAACCAGTTAACTGATATACTACATTATACTATTTATCTTTTGTAAATACATACTTATGTAGATAAATTATACCCAGAATTCCGATATACTTGTGATTTTATCAAACAGCAAGTTATAATTGTATGAAATTAATAGTTAGAATGTATGATATACTCAAAATGATACATTAACACGAAGCCGAAATTGCCGAAAAAAGCCGGAATTGTGATTTTATTCGTTTTTACATACGGTTTCGTTCGATATAAGGTATTTTTCTGTAAGATATGTAACAGAAAATGATATAACCTTTTCTGTACTCTTGGCAACGTGTGTGAAAAAATCACGATGATCGGTTATTAACTTGAGGGTGAAAAGACATTCTTAATATATCTAATTAAAAATTAAAAGTATTAAATACATTAAGTTAATTAGATTATTAAATATTTTGTCTGAATTATATTATTAATTAATATTATAGCGTTATGGGCTCATGCAATTTTTTAATTCCCACTACATTCTACAAGCCATGTACCATAAGTCTAAAATATGTTCTAGCGCCAATCTGACATAGATTTTTTTGGTGTATAAATATTTATATTATTTAAAATAACTACCTACTTCAAGTAGCTAGTTATTTATTTTAATTTACATATTAGGTACAAATTACATTATTTACAAATTAATTTTATATTTATATTTATTTGATTCGTCACGAAAAGGCCGCTGTAGACGGACAGGGCAATACCGACCATTGTTGAGATCCTTGCGAAGCCTTTCTCCAACTGTGGTCTTCATTCAGCTGTTATGATGATGATGATGGTGAATGCGTCTCGAAAAGTATAGCATTATTCTATCATTATTTTATCTACAACTTTAATTTAATATATTTATTTGTAACTTAAATACTTTACGAAAAAATGACTTTTTTATATTATTTGAGATTACTCTCTCCCTCTTACCTACTCTGCAACTCCTGTAAGCCAGGATCAAAAGTGGCACACGATGAAATGACACTGAGCGGTATGCTTCCGGCATGCCCCGGCGAATCACTTTAACTGTCTTGGATCCCGCAACGAATTTAATCAGAAAGAAACAAGGAGGAGTCAGAAAAACAAATTAAATATAGTTAAATACATGACGATACAAGATCTGCCTAGTTTGGGATCAGATGGCCGTATGTGAATAATGTCCCAGGATATTATTATTATTATTAAAGATAAGATCCGCATAATGGCAAAAATGCATTTAAGTGTAGGTCCATTTTTGATCACGGCTTATTTGTACTTCACACTTTATCTATCTATCACACTAATAGCCTAAAGCCCTGTAGACACTATTAGGTAATTACATACACTTTTATGACTACTTTACTTTTTGGCAATAAATCTTATTATTATTATTACTTAATCGTGGTTATCACTAATATGGCACTTTAGTTATAACCGTGCTGTAAAATTATAAAAAACAGAAGCATTAGCTACAGCCACGATATCAATTCAAATTTTATTATTTAATGCACTTTAATGCCGTTTCATACAGTTAGGTTTCGGTATTAGAATGGTTGAACCGGAATTCCTACTATCTACGCCACGCCATGCTACACCACGCCATGCTACGCCGCGCTGTTACCACCCTGAGTCGAAGTAGTATTTAGTAGAGGTAGGGCTTAGCGTTCATTCGCTCAAAGAGCAGTCCGACTGGGGAAGTAACTCCACCTTACAGAAGACACTCCTTAATAATAACATTAATAATATTAATAATTTTAATGTTGTGTTTCCGAATGTGAGTAAGGTCGCCAGAGCTCATTGGGGTGGGGGTAAGGGTCAGGAACACATGATTGCTGACTTTTAAAGGCCGGCAACGCATCCGCGACACCTCTGGTGTTGCGAGTGCATGGGCGGTGATCACTTGCCATCAGGTGATCCACTTGCTCGTTTGTCGCCCTCTGATATAAAAAGTCGTTACCGTTACGTTAAAGGACAGCGTGTTTTTACACGCTGGCGCGGGTCCTTTGGCACAGGTCACTTAGCTTGAATCTGCTGGACGGCGCCGCGGCGGAGTGACAACAGCAATTACACACACTAAACAACAGCAACTACTCCAAGATGTAATTAATTAAATACCATTTAATTAAATGAATATGTTTTTTTTTTACAAAAGCTGATAGCGAACCGCTACCGGCTTCCATGGACATTTGCAACACCAGAGGGGTTGCAAGTGCGATGCCAACCTTTATAAAAAGGAATAGGTTTGCTTCCTGATGTTAGTTTTTGTCATACGGGATTGGAAATACCACTACAATTAATTGATTCTATAGAGCGGTATCATCATGTATCCTTGTGATATTTATTTAACAATTCCCACTTCTGATGAGAGAATCTGTGGCAGGTATAAGTTCCATCAATTCCTCAGTACAATACCCGCGATTTTTTTTTGAAGCGGTAAATCATCATTGTATTTCTTTCTATCATATGTATGTTTGTTTGTATGTCTTTTATAGAATCTTAAACTGTGCATTTGATCATGTGATGATCTTCAGGAAAGTGTTGTGCTTGAGCCCACGAAGGTTTCTGTGTTGGTACGACTAATCTTCTACAGTTGGCGCCACTATCGTTCCAATGAATTTAATACATTGCCTTAACCCGCTCAGGGTACAGCTAGTTCCGTATAAAAAAGGACAGGGCATCTTGAGTCCTGTCGATGAAGTTTAACTATGCTAAACAAACCTGCTTGAAAATGATACATTTTACACAATTTTTTTTAAAGACAACGACCGCACTAGGGATTCTAATCCCTGTGTCGCGGGTTACTTAACAAACATATAATAGACGGACACAAATTACACCCAGACTCAGAACAACTATTTATGGGTCACAAAAATAGTTGCAGGACTCGAACCCGCGACACGAAGCGGCGAGGCGACTGTCTTAGTCGCTACGCCACACGTGCAGTCAAATAATCAAATAATGCAATTAATGCTGTAAAATTTGTAACTTTTTACAGCATTAATTTCAAATTATAAAAATAAATCAAAATTAATTTATTTAATAAATCTCAAGTAGGTACATGTACCTTCAGTAACGATTTCTTCACTCGCATGTCTTGGAGGAATCATATATTTTACAAGAATAAGTATTGTAAAGCCAAAATAAAATTGTAAGCACAAGAAATAAATATTAAATACAAAATATAGAACCTGCTAGAGTATTTTTTAATATTACTTACATAGATTACACGATTATGTAATATTAAAGCCACCTACGTAATATAAGAAAACGGCCAAGTGCGAGTCGGACTCGCCCATGAAGGGTTCCGTAGCAGCAAGTATTTCCGTTAGGTAAATTGCGGTTTACGATTTATGACGTAATAAAAAGAAACTACTTACTAGATCTCATTCAAACTTCGGTGGAATTTTCGGTGGAAGTTTACCCCACATGTATGGATACGATGGAATTTTTTTTTTTGAGTTTCATTTCTATGTATGGGGAACTCCCAAAATTATTGTTTTTTTTCAATTTTTGTGTGAAAATCTTAATGCGGTTCACAGAATACATCTTCCTACCAAGTTTCAACATTACAGCTCTTATAGTTTCGGAAAAAAATGGCTGTGACATACGGACGGACAGACAGACAGACAGACATGACGAATCTATAAGGGTCCCGTTTTTTGCCATTTGGCTACGGAACCCTAAAAATAGATCTCAAAGTATTGTAGAAAAAGTGTATAATAAAATACTCTCTTGCTCATAAATGCCCGTCATTGTAGCGTACCAGAGTAGCGATAAAATAGCGTACGTATCTACTATTTCATAGCGATGGCGATATGATTATAGATTTACGTACCCCCCAGGTCTGAACATTTGTTTTCAATTGAAACATAATTAGCTGGTACATACTTAATTATCTACCAATGATAAAAAGAAAATATTTCAGATAAGTGGTTCGAAACATCATAAATAAAAATGATTAGGTAATGCTAGTGGAATATTTGGCGTATGTTGGCAAGGGTCATATCATATCGATATAAACATACTTAATTATTAATCATTATGACACGACTATCTGCTATAGATACTAACTTTCGCCGGTATTCTAGAATAATACGTCAAAAGATAATTATATTTTTTTTTATAAAACGCCGACAAAGTCCACACTAGGGAAATTAATAATAATAATAATATAATAATATCCTGGGATATTATTTAAGTAAAATAAATGCAGTGGAAATGAGAGCTCTGAGAAGTATGTGTGGTGTGACTTTGAGAGATAGAATTCGAAATACTGATGTAAGAGAGCGTTGTGGTGTGAAAGAGGATGTAGTCACAAAGATTGAAAAAGGCATGCTGAGATGGTTTGGCCATTAAGAAAGGATGAATGAAAGAAGATTGACAAAAGAAGTATACCTGGCCTGTGTGAATGGGACAACCGGAAAGGGAAGACCACGTCGAACATTCTCTGACCAAATTGGAGATCTTCTCAAGAAAGGGCAGGTCAGAAGTACCCTAAACCGGCGAGCATGTATGAAGAATATAATGACAGTAATCGAGGCAAAAGAAGTATGCAAAGATCGTGACAAATGGAAATCCGTTGTCTCTACCTACCCCTCTGGGAAACAGGCGTGAGTCTATGTATGTATGTATGATATTATTTACACACGGCCATCTGATCCCAAACTTAGCAGAGCTTGTGCTATGGAAAACAGATAACTGATATACTACGTAACTATACTACTTTTCTTTTGTAAATACATACTTATATAGATAATTACACCCAGGCTCAGGGCAAACAGACATGTTCATGCACACAAATATCTGTCCTGGGTGGGAATCGAACCTACGACCTCCGGCGTGAAAAGCAAGCATTTGCCAACCACGCAAACAGGTCCGTCAAATTAATCTCTGTGTTGCAGGGTACTTTACAAACATATAATTGACGGGCACAAAGCACATCCAGACTCAGACCAACTATATTTGGGTCACACAAATACTTGTCCTACGTGGGAATCGAACCCGTGACACGAATTTTCGAGGTGACTGTCTTAACCACTGAGCCACACGTACAGTCATAATTAGTCAAGAACGATTTTATTATTCTATTTAGCGAGTCAATTGCAATTTTTTTATATAGACAACGCCCGCACTAGGGAAGCTAATCCTAGTGTCGCGGGGTACTTTACAAACATATAATTAACGGACACAAAGTACAACCAGACTCTGAACAACTATTTATGGGTCACACAAATAGTTGTCCTCCGCGGGAATCGAACCCGCGACTTGATGCGGCGAGGCGGCAGTCTTAGCCGGTGCGCCACACGTGCAGTGTGGCATGTGTGCTAAATTGTGGTTGCTCAGAACTTGGCTATGAGTGGCTTGGTCGTTGAGCGTGTAGTTTGTATACATATACAACATGTAACTTAATTAACGCACACCCTGGAAATAGTTTGTTCAGAATCATTTACTGAATCGATTTATAACATTTTTAATATAGGTAATTTTTTATTCCAAAATAATTAAACTATGGAAATCGTCTTTATTTTGACCCTGTACAGTCAAAACAAATTGAAATGGACCGTAAGACAAATTAATAAGACTTTTGAATCACTGTTTTATTCGTATTCATACAGATTCCATCATTCAATACAAAATAAAGAAAAATAAACTTTATTCCAAGAAACTAATTTAGTAAATAAAAATGCTTGTACTTACATGTTAAATTAAAAATATAGTGTATGTATTATGATTACAACATAATATTCTAATTGGGGTGTCTGAGGGTGTGCGTTAATTACGTTACGAGTTGTATACATATGTGCACGTGACATATTTATCCCATTGTTTGTGGGACAGCACAGCATTTGCAATCCAGCCAGCCAGACAACCAGCACACTGCCACCTGACCCTAAACTGGGCAAACAGGTTTTGCCCAGTTTAGGGTCAGGTGGCAGTATGACAACCAGATAACAGATGTGTGTGTGTGTGTGTGTGTGTGTGTGTGTGTGTGTGTGTGTGTGTGTGTGTGTGTGTGTGTGTGTGTGTGTGTGTGTGTGTGTGTGTGTGTGCAAAATAGATAAATAATACTGGCCTCTTGGTCTAGTAGTTAGTGATATTGCCTGTTAAGCCAGAGGGCGTTGGTTCGATTCGCACCTAGGACAAATCTATGTATGAAAAACACGATTATTTGTTCCGTACCGATATGTATGTATTAATCTATAACTAGCTGTGCCCTGCGGTTTTACCCGCGTTAAATTTTATAAATTACCACAGCTCTTCCCGTGATAGCGTGATAATATGTAGCCGATATGTTGACCCGACCTCTTAGTTAATATTCATGCAAAATTTGAAGTAAATTCATGCTGTACTTTTCGAGTTTAGCCCGGACACACACACAAACAGACAAAACTTCTAAAAACTATATTTTTGGCTTCGATATCGAATGCAATCCTTTTAAAAAAATATTCAGTGTACCGTTTTAACTTTCCTACGATTTTATTATACCTATGTATAGATATGTATGTATTTGGCAATATATAACTATGTTTATTAGTTGTCTGGTTGCCATAGTACAGGCTCTGCCTAAATTGGGATCACTTGGCAGTGTGTAAGTTCTCCCAAGTTATTAAATTACCACCAGAAACAAAACAAATAATAGTGCTCATCACACAAAGATTAGCAGTGAGAATCACTACTTGCTAGACCAAGAGACTTGTCCTATGCCTGTATTCCATTTATAAAACTTTAGATATTGAACTTTGACGGTCACCGTAGCCTAGTTGGTAGTGCTCCTGCCTACGAAACTGGTGGTCCTGGGTTCGAATCCCGGTAAGTGCAAATATTTGTGTGATGAGCATGAATATTTGTTTCTGAGTCATGGATGTTTTCTATGTATATAAGTATTTATCTATCTATATAAGTATGTATATCGTCGCCTGGTACCCATAGTACAAGCTTTGCTTAGTTTGGGGATAGGATGATCTGTGTGACATTGGTCCTAGATATTATATTATTATTCCAACTTATAACTGAAGTAGAGTGTAGGTATTCTTAATTTTAAAAAAAGACAATTTATTGATTTATGTAGTACAGACGCCAACACATCCAGCTACCCCAATCTGTCAAAATTCTTTTATAGAAAGTGAACCTTATGCTTTTGTGATAAAGTTGAAATTCTATAAAAGAAATTTGACAGATTGGGGTAGCTGGATGTGCTGACGGCTGTACCTACATTGTCTTTAGTTAGTAGGGAGCTGACGCATGACGTCCGAAGTACATATCACAATGTAGTCACTGTGAACTGTGTCAAAAGATTATTCCTGTGGAAAGTTTATCCATAATGCAGACCAATAAATCACTGAGTAATTATTCTGTGTCGTCGTTAAAACTGTCAATAATTAATTAATTATCATATCGTAGTATCGTGCGTCCAATAAGTAAAATAGAAAGAATATAATGACGCAGATACTGAATCTGAGACGCAGCTATTATTCGGCCAATGACCACACAATCTAATCAATTTGGTTACGTATTTCTAAATCGAAATATTATGCTTTCAAACTTCCTTCAAATACAGTATTTTATTAAAGTAATCTACAACACGATGACGGTCACCGTAGCCTAGTTGGTAGTGCTGCTGCCTACGAAGCTGGTGGTCCTGGGTTCGAATCCAGGTAAGAGCAAATATTTGTGTGATGAGCACGAATATTTGTTTCTGAGTCATGGATGTTTTCTATGTATATATGTATTTATCTATCTATATAAGTATGTATATCGTCGCCTGGTACCCATAGTACAAGCTTTGCTTAGTTTGGGGCTAGGATGATCTCTTATTCCCGGTGCGTTCCACTGGAGATCCCGGGGTCCCTCCATTATGTGCTGAGGGCGGCCACCGTGGGGTTTTAGCCGGTATGAGTCCGGCATGCCCCTCCGCCTTCCCCAGGGCGGAGGAAGTCCATAAGGATTTCCCCACGATAAAAAATAAAAAAAGGATGATCTCTTATTATTATCTTTTATATATTATATTATTGGCAATGGCGACGAGTCAATTACCATACTAGACCATATTAGCAGTGGGTTCCATTGAAAAGGTTGGTGTGGTTGGTAGATACTTGCCGTCACACAGCAGATCGGGGGTTTGATTCCCACCCAGGATTGATATTTGTGTGCACGAACATGTCTGTTTGTCCTGAGTCTTGGTGTTATTATCTACTAGCTGCGTCCCTTAAACTTTATAAATTATCACAGCTCATCCCCCGTAGGTAATAGCGTGATAATATGTAGCCTATATGTTGACCCGACTTGTTAGTAATATTCATGCAAAATTTGAAGTAAATCCATACAGTACTTTTTAAGTTTGGCCCGGACATACATACAGACAAACAGACATGTAGACAAAAATTCTAAATACTATATTTTTGCCTTCGATATCGATTGTAGATCACGGCACAAGTATCCTTTTAAAAAAATATTCAATGTACAGTTTTGACTTTCCTACAATTTTATAGTGTGTATAGATAATGTCATTGACAATAACTTAATACAAATATTTGTGTGATGAGCATGAATATTTGTTATGAGTCATGGATGTTTTCTATGTATATAAGTATTTATCTATCTATATAAGTATGTATATCGTCGCCTGGTACCCATAGTACAAGCTTTGCTTAGTTTGGGGCTAGGATGATCTGTGTGACATTGTCCCTAGATATTATTATTATTACTTCATACAAGCTAGCTAAATATCATTACTATTATAAAATAAATTTTATAAATGTTTTAACAATCTGTGTTCCTAAATATCTATAATATGTAACTAGAAATATTATGTATAATTACCTAACTGACTACAAACATGTTCTGACTATTAACAAGCACTTTTTTAAAGTCTACGTGAATAAAAACCTTATTTTATTTTATAAGAATGTAATGAAAAACAAGAGTATTATGTAATATATCAGTTATGTGGTTTCCATAGTCCAAGCTTCGTTTAGTTTAGGATCATATGCTCGCTTCTTCAAGGTATCTTTGGTTTCGTCAACTTAGTTTGGACGCAAGGTGCGGATAGAAAATTAGAAACACGTTAGACCTGTCGTCCAATAAAGTTCCCGATGCATAAATAGTGCGCGTATTATAAGAAATTTCAGTATTTATACATTTTTTTTATATAAGACAACGCCCGCACAAGGGAATCCAATCCATGTGGCGTAAACATATAATAGACGGGCACAAATTACATCCAGACTCAGAACAACTATTTATGGGTCACACAAATAGTTGTTCGGCGTGGGACTCGAACCCGCGATATGAAGCGGCGAGGCGACTGTCTTAGCCGCTGCGCCACACGTACAGTCAACATTTCTATGGCACTGTTATTTTCATTCGAGCTATATTAGACATATTATTATATGTATTGATTTTACATTTAAATTAGTTAAGTGGTGTTAAACAGAAAATTGCCCGCAATATTTGTCATATATAAATATTATAATATCTGTTATGTGTATCCTCTGGAATGTTTTTGTAAGTTTGAGTTCAAAGTACGTCCTTATTTGTTTACAAGTAGTTTGAACTGTGCCCTCAACCAGTTCTTTGGATTGATAAGATCGGTGTATGATACGGTACGTGTTGTTTACGTAAAATTGTAAACTAGTTAATATCTTTTGACTAGTAACTGAGAGAGAGCTATATCTTTTGAACAACTTAAAAGATTTTAATGAAACAGAGCTAATAACCATCCCAATTTAATTAACTTACAGAAATATTGACATTTGTTTATTTGTTTGAGAGCAAAATTTTTTTTTAAATCTGGACTAGGCCCTCCCTCTTACCCACCACTACAAATCCTGTAAGCTAGGATCAACAGTGGCACACAATGAAATGACACTGAGCGGTGAAGCTCAGGCATGTCCCGGGGAATCCCGCAACGAGTTTAATCAGAAAGAGAAAATGAATAGTTCCACTTCCCTCCAGAGCAAAGCGGGAGACAGAATAATGCAAAGAGGCTATAGCCTCATAAAATGAGAGATTTGCAACTAGAGAAGCCAGCTGCAAAAGCACCGCGGATCAATTTAAGGGTCCTAAGTGAGCTGTTATATTTAATTAAATTGTTGCTACAAGATCCGTATAATAAACTACTCCAGATATTGGTTGCAAGCTGTTTAACATAATATCACGCTGATTTTGCCAGATCACACTCCCAAAGGATGTGGTGAGCAGTTTGTTCATATTCGTTACTGGAAGTTGAGCACAGAGCTACATTCACCCACATTCAAATTTAATGGTACCGCCAAAGTGGTTTAATTTCTGAGCGTCTCTGTGCTTCGGAGGGCTGTCGGTCCCGGTTTTAGCAACAGTCCTAGTTTGGCAAAAGTCGTTAAGTCATGTCGGAGGCCTACTGGATGTCTTGAACAACTCTGACACTACTTACTAGGGTAACCACTGCCCATACGTAAAATAAGTAAGTAACTAACATAGTCGTACCTAAGTTTTAGTAACAGTATTCTTGAGTGTTGGTTACTCGAATAAAGAAATAATTATATTCTATTTATATTGATGTTGATATCATTTTAAGTAAACCAGTATTTATGATTACAATTAGTATAAAAATCCTTTTAGCCAAAACAGACAGAATCAATCTAATCTAATCGCAATCAGATAATAAAACCGCGCAAACTTGCATACTACTTTAGTCAAAGTTAAATTATTTGTTCGAAGGTAACTCGCGGCAAAACTGCACGAATACCATTTTAGTGCACATTGTCGCTGTGGGCGCTATCATAATGACGGGCCTGTCGGCGTGGCTGGCAAATGCTTGCTTTTCACGCCGGATGTCTTGGGCTCGATTCCCAGGACAGATATTTTTGTGCATGAACATGTCTGTTTATCAGGATGTGAGTCTGGATATAATTATCTATATTAGTATGTATTTACAGTATTATATCAGTTATCTGGTTTCCATAGTACAAGTACAATACTCGGCTTAGTTAGGGATCAGGGGCTCTTCCGGCTAAGTCGCCGAACATCATTTTCGTGAATGGCGTTCAATTAAATAATGAAATAAAATAATGAAATTTATTTAGCACTTGGGTATTTACATACACTTGTACTTGTCAAGCTCACAATGTATTACATAAACACAGTTTAAAAACAGTAATTAAAGCAACAAAATATTTTGAATTAGTCCGACCGTGCGGTCTGTTTCGTCACATATAAAATAAAAAATAAATAAAATAAAAAAGGTTTTTATTCACGTAGACTTTAAAAAAAGCGCTTGTAAATAGTCAGAACAATATGTTTGTAGTAATATAGTTGTATACATTAGATATTATTTCTAGTAACATAGATATTTAGGTACATCTTGTATGAAAACATTTATAAAATTTATATTATTACAGAAATGATATTTAGCTAGCTCGTATCAAGTTATTGTCAAGAGATTATGTTTAATTATCTAGTTTAAGTCTAATATTTTTACTACATATTGTCAATGGTTCTGTCTATATTAAAGGTATTATTATATATATTTTTAATATCCTTAAATAAATTATAAATGGCAAGTTACTAAGCTATTATTGTTACATTTAGCAATTGTATATTAAAATTAAAGAATTGAAAACTGCGCTAGCCACATGCTCGTTGCATGTGGCTAGCGCAAAAGGCTTAAAATAAAAGTTAAAAATGACTTAATTTACAAGATAGAATAGTTCAAATGAGATGTGTTAGTCAGAAATAAAGCCTTAACTGAAACAAAGACATTCAAAACAGCAGAGATTACTCTTTGTTCGTTGTATGTAACTCATAAGTTAACTAATGTTTTGCCTCCAGCTACCTAACTCTGTGTTGTTTGTGGGACGATCCTGTATCCAGTATGTGCGTGTCTGTATCTGGGTCACAATAAACGTTTACGACCAAAATGATAATCTTGCTAAATAATCAAACTGCGAAACCGCGGGGTTTAAAATGATATTGTTTTGTCCCTACGCGTTGTTCGTTTGTAATTTGTAGGTAAAATTTTGAGAGACACGGTAATTTTATCCTACTAAAATTTGAAATGCGTAAGTTTGTGAGTGTGGATGTATGTTTGTTACTCTTTCACGAAAAACAATGGAACGGATTTTGATGAAACTTTGTAGTAATATAGCTTATATTCCAGAATAACATATAGGCTATAATTTATAAAGTTCAACGCGGGTAAAAACAAGTACAATTATGTGTATATGTATTCAATACTTAATTGCATCGTTCATCAAGCATTACCACTTTAATTATTTAAGAATTAGTAAGACTTTGAATTCACTTTTGCCTAAGACTTTCATCATCATCAGCCTGATTATTGTACACTGCTGCACATATGCCTCCTCCGAGGTTTCTTTAACGTTGCGTTCTTTCATTTGGACGGGTTTGCCTAAGTCATCGCGCTGGACATGCGAGCTGGATATTGTAGTTAGCTAATACACAATTAGCGCTGCAGCCCGACTACCTGCTGTGTTCCTTAGTCACCTTAAGGTGAGTATAGACTACAACATTTTCTCGAGCATTTCTGTGTAATGTAACGTTCTTACGAATGGTACAATACAGGCAAAAGCTCAGTTTCCAAAGCATTTCTATGTAATGTAACGTTCCTGCGAATGCTCGGCGTTGTTACGGGTGCGAGTGTGCATTTACCAACATTACGCTAGACGAAATGTTACACCAATATGCTCGTGGGTTTGTACAATAGGCTGTAACAAAGAGGCGAGCGTGCTCGGCGTTTAGTACGTAAAAGGATGATACACTAGAACATATCATAGAGCAGCTCGTTGTTCCGTTACAAGTAAATGTTGTAGTCTATACTCACCTTTAGACACCCACGGTATGGTATGGGGTAGCCCTGCTATACTTTTTGTGCCGGAAACTACCCGGCCGAAAGTCTAAGACTTAAACTATTTTTAGTCCCATAATACTATACCGCTAACATTTGGTAGAGCGTTAAATAACTGCAAGCTTTTTAAATAGAAACATATTAAACAGGAAATAGCAAGTTCGTCAATGTAAAAAGTTGGAAGCAGATGTCAAGTGAACAGCAATAACCATAAGGTTCCAAACCACTCTAAATAAAAAGCAGTCGAATTTATGGCTGTTTTTTTGCATAATTTTCACGAGAATGGAGCCGTTTATCACATTTTTAATATTAATTACGAATTTTAACTACATAACTAAGAGAAATTCACAATTTTATCGTCAATATATAGTTCCCCTTTTTTCGCGTGGCGAAAACTTTTTCTCATTAGTGTCAAACTTTTGGATAACGAACAGCAAACTGGTTATTAACGATGTTATTGTAACAATATAGTATAGCTACACGCTTTGTTTGTGAAATGGGTAGGCAGGTACGTATCACTAAATAATTATTGTATAAAATCCATAATGCATACTTTGAACAAGGGACGAATTAAAACCAGTTTCAAACTTTCAAATATATAGCATCTGATCTGATTAAATTACTAGTAGAATAACCCAATAAATATTAAAAACATGACTTTGAACTTTGATTTAAAAACATCACCGAACTTCGTAGAATTAAAAACTTAACCCTTCTATTTAAACTAATATTATAAAGAGAAACGATTAGATTTTCTGTATGTGTATTTGTGCTAATCTCAAAGACTACGCACAACATTAATATCAATATATAGGTATTTTTTTTATTACAGTTATGTATTAAAAAATATATAGATTGATATTAATGTTTTTTTAAGTAATTTTCATAAAAACATACTTTATATCATATTAAATTTCAAGCTACAGTGATTTTATGTGTTGGAACATGGCTTTTATTTATTTAGAGAAATAATAGTTCCTTAAACTTTAGTTATAACATATAACTAAAGTTTAAGGAACTATTATTTCTACGAGAAACTAATTGCATTTTATATTACAATAGAAGATCAAAAGTAGATGATCGAAATCGGACATTCAATATTAATTAATCGTAAATTGCATTACAATAGTGTGGCGTGTTCTAAAGTGCGTTAGTGTGAAGTGTAAAAAATATGACTAATGATACTGCCACCCAATATCCATGATCATGGATAGATGATATATTGATGTTTGTTACTCTTTCATACGAAAATTAGGGAACGAATTTTGAAGAAACTTTGATGTAATATAGCTTGTATATCCGAATAACACATACCTTATAATTTATAACATTTAACGCGGATGAAACCGCGGTTTACTTCTAGTTATAACGTATTTTGATTTTGACTTTCTTGTTCGTGTAGACTCGATTACGTGTTCCACCGTAGTTAATGAGGCCCTGGTTCCAAATCTCAAGTCGGGCCATAAAGTGTTCAAGAAAAATACCCAGTAACAGCCCGGAATCTGGGAGTGGCCGGTGTTTCACACCTACATATGCCTCGGATATCATGTGAAACTGCTTTATCGAATAGTTGACCCATTAGGGAATAGAGAGTGCCTCTGCGTACAGCACACATGACGTATTATAGAGTTAGAGTCTGTGCTCACACTCGTACCTACTCTATAATACGTCCTGTGTAGTTCGCAAGACTCTGTTACGATTGGCCGCGGTAATCGAAATATGTGTGGATCCCAGCCCAGAAAGATCAACAACGCCTCTCCATAGCATCCTGTGGGTTTCATAAAAAGCCTTAGTCGACTAAGGGTTACAGCAAGTAGTCGGGCAGCAGCGCCACCTGTGTACAAGCTAACACCTAACTGCCCCCTCCTGCAGAATAAATCTGGAGTAAAAAAAAAAGAATGTGTCCAAATATGTTTAGCTGTGTAACATCTCCGACCAATGTCGGGGGTAAAATAGCAAAAAAAAAAAAAAAACACTTAACTGCCGTCACCAACTCGCCTGTCGTGCGCGGTGTGTGCGGTAACATTGCCGAAACCTTTGGGGGAGGCCTATGTCAAGTAGTGAACGATATCAGGCCGATGATCGAAAAGAGTCGAAATCCAGCTAGGAGCACTTTATATTATTACATGTATCATCATGTCAGCCGAATTATGTCCACTGCTGCAAAAAAGCCTCTCCAAAAAATGCCAATGCCATTATTGCCACGCTTGGCAGTCGGGTTGGCGATCGCACTTTGATAGTCATAGTTCACAAAAAACGCTGTTGCCCGTTCTCTGGTAGGTATTCCCTCGGGTCGATTTCTACGCCCCCCATGGGATGCATCTCATCCCATGGGGGGCGTAGAAATCGATCCGAGGGAATACCTACCATGTGATGATATTCTCAGCCGTCATCACACAGCTCCTTTCATATATAGGTCCTACTAATAGTCAGCACAGTTCAAATCTTTAATCGTGAATAAAACCATAGATTTCAGTAATTGCCTTTTCGCTTGTTATAACTCGCTGAAGTAGGGTGTAGTCAGCCATTTCGTTCAGTCTATTATCTTTATTAAGGCTAAAGCGAGAGCTAGACACTTAACCTAGGTGTTTATTTTAAAAGGCTATATTTAAGCGCTAATTTTGTTAAATTTACAATAGTTGAGCATGATGAGTGTCGATATTCGGGATAGTTTGGTTTTTGTAAATACTATTATAAACTATTATAATTTTGTTTACCTCGTTAGTACAGCTGTTGCATGTTAAATCATAGATAATTTCGTACTGGGTTCATATATGGTCAGGCTTTAGTATTATGACATATTTTCTACATTTGAGATCAATTGGAAGTGATTCTACATAACTTCGGTATAAATGGATAATGCTTTATTTTTTCAATTGCTATCTAACTAAACTAATATTATAAAGAGAGCATAGCGTTCATTCGCTCAAAAAGCAGCCTGACCGGGGAAATACTTCCACAGAAGAAATTCCTTAATAATAACATCAATAATTTTTATGTTGTGATTCTGCGTGTGAGTTAAGGTGCCAGAGCTCATTGGGCTGGAGAGTCAATAGTACTCGCCGAGAGTACAACCGCGAACGCGTCATGACTATCAACGTCCTCCATTGCCCTTAGTTAGCATTCATATTGAAGAAATGTCTTCTCCAATCGGATGAGAGGCTTGCCTTTTCATATAGTATATCTTTTTTATCTTTTTTATCCTTATTATATTAGTATATATTATATTTTTATTCTCCACACTTACAACAATTTTTACAGGTACAACCCAATACAATAGTGTAGCAAAAAACTTAGACAACCTAATTTCTATAACTAAATAGCGACAGTAGCGCAAAGCGACCTTCCCATGAATCTCTCCGTCCAAATTCAAAGTTCGAACACAAAAATGAGTGGCCTCCGGAACGTGTACGGGTTTTATTCGGCTAAATGGCTCACGCTCTCCCCTATTGTCCGGTAATACAATCAAAACGTCCTAGATTAACTGTAAATAGTATGTGAAATAATATATAGCGTATCTATCTCTACGCTTCTACAAACAAGCAATCTGGAGGACTTGACGGATGCCTCCCAAAATACACTGATTGCAGCCGCGTCCTTGGCCGCAACAATATAAATAACGAAACAGGAACTCTTGAAATACCATGAATGAAAGACCAGTCTATTAGAAAGAGATACGTAATATTTTCAAACATTTCTTTTTTTAGACTTCGTTAATCAGATATTTATATGCAGTGGTGGGTTGCCTTGTCGGTACGTGCGTTTGTTGCTTTGTAATGTTTTCAGTCACAAATTGCTGCCTACAGTTAGTTAGTGCCAACGTTTATGAAAGTTGTAAAAGTAAGCACGACTTTCCTGGTTCAGTGTCTTGTTATTGTTCCTCCATGCAAATTATCATGACAAGTTGTGAATTGACGTCGACATGAAGTCGCGGCTTATAGATACTACGGCATTAGCATAACTTTGACAAATAGTAGATATCGAATAAGGAGCATTCCTCAGGTTTCGGTTCGACATGTTCCTGTCAACCTTCCTGTTTCACATAAAACAATCATGAATAGAAATCGTTCATTAAATCCGTATATCCGCGTTTCGTGACGTTCTCGCATGTCCCATCCCGACTCGCGAACTTCCCGCTCATAAATATCGTTTTATGTCACGTGTCAAAGCCGCCATCTTGCTTAACCAGTATACAAACATAAGTTTGCTGTTAACATATACCTACTTCCGAATTTGAGTGCGTTATGTCCTTGAAATAAAGTCCAAAATTTCGGGAGGCATATTTTAACGGGTGTTATTTTTTGGTGTTGTTTATAAAAATGGGAGTGCTCGTCTTTCTATCGATTGTGCCAACTGGTGCTTACCGCCGATCTCGATTCGTTGGCGATCGGGCAATCGAGTCGATTCCTCGATTCGTATGTAGTAAGAGAGGATATGCGTGGTTTGAGTTTAATTCCTATCATACAGTTGAGTTTATGACACTAGGTGTGATATAAACTTTTTTCAGTTCGCAAAGTTTTGCGATCTGTTAAGGGTTACGTTAAACTTTGTTGCAATTTGCTATGTAATTACGGCCGTCATTTGACAATTTTTAACTGGTTTTCCTGATTAAGAACAGACAGAAGACTATGCCTACTGCCCTATAATATGCTAACATTTACCTTTTATCGAGTATTTGCTTTAAACCGATATTAGTGTCTTTGTAACATCTTAGTTGGAACAATTTTGCCAACGTGAATTCGTTGTATTACATTGAAGACATTTCGTTTTCTATTTGTTCTTGCCACCAAATTCAAGTCATGTAATTACATTATTAACTAAATTCAAATTAAGGAGTTTATACATTCGACTCTTTGTTATTTTTGTATGTATGTGACGCGATTCCTTCGTTGTTTATGAACTGATTTGGTAATTCATTATTTTGGGTAATGCTTTCGCCATGGTCTCATGTGAATGTGGTTCAAGTTGGAATCGTTTCTGGGTTTTTTTAAACAATAATTACATTATTCTTAGGGCAATTTCTCTTATGACCGCATTCGTTTTGTTAGTTATTTTCAGTGCATATAAAAGTCCATAGTCTATTTAAGTCCATTGATAAGAGATCAGTTTGTATACATTCTTTGCCAAAAGATTTTACGGAAAAGTTTCGATTCAAGATTCAAAGTTTCGATCAAATGCGATTCGATTCAAATAGCTTAGCCATTAGTTATTTCGCAACTAATTAAGTTGGCAACTCTTGACAATTCTAAGGAGTCTAAGAGGCCCTAAAGTTTCTAAGTCTTGTACCAGTGTGTCAGCTTTAATTTAAGACAAAAATGATAAGGTATTTGGGTCAACAAAAATATTAAATACACATTAAGAGCCAATTTCACCATTAAAATAAAACGCGACAATTTACACTAAACTGAGTTCCGAGTGCAATTTTGCATTTTGTCAATAAAACTGAACTAAATTTAAGCTGAACCTTAGCTTAATTTTTGAACCACCGATTTTTGGCGTTTACCTTTTTAAGGAAGTTCAAGACTGTGTTTATTTTACCTTTCTGAAATATTTCCTACACAAAATTCCTCTCAGTCACTATCATATAATCTTGTTACGATCGAGTCATTTATAGACTAGGTTTGGTTAGATTGTGACAAGATTTGCAGGCAACTTTGAGAGAAACTTATTTTTCATAAACTTGATCAAAGCGTAGCAGGTGCAATCAAATTACACTTTAACTAAGTTAAAAATCAACACGATAAAGCAGAACTAGTGTTAATTGAACTGGATTTAAATACAAAAGGTGAAAGCGGCTCTAAACTACCCATCTCTGTAGCTCCTTTCTCCATTGGCTACCTAGTTTGCCTGGAAGAGATCATACCTTGTGTTAAGGCTGCCAATTGTACCTACTGTTATAATTTGTATATTTTCTAAACTGGTATTGTTTCTTGAGGTGTACAATAAAGAGATAATCTATATATGCTCTTACGGGTCCGTAAGTGATTGGCGAGGATAAGCAACTAGGCTCGCGGTCATTTCATAGATGAGTGAGCGACCAAGACTTCGGAGGGCACGTTGAGCTGTCGGTCCCGGTTGTAGCCATTACGTAACAGTCGTTAAGGTCAGAGTCCTAATGATCGACTTGAACAATTCTGACACTATTATAACCTCAGCTCATACGATAAGTAAGAAAGTAAGTATCTAAATGTGATTCCAAACTTATTATTAAAAGCTAACCTTGTGACTCTTTTGATATTAACCTTTTGATATTAATACCTTATCAATTGTCTTCATATTTTTTTATAGACTGTAGGATAAACTGCTTAGCGATTATCTCTTTTGGTATTAACCTCTCGACCGCCACAATCATTTATCTATACAAATAAATAAAATTGGAGTGTCTGTTTGTAATATTGAAATAACCGGTTTTTACTACATTAATATGAATATATATACGGTATATACACCAAAATAACATTTCTTACAATTTTTGTCTGTCTGTCTGTCTGTTTGTTCCGGCTGATCTCTGAAATGGCTGGACCAATTTTGACGGGACTTTTATTGGTAGGTAGATGATGTAATAAGGAGTAACTTAGGCTACATTATTTTAGAAAAAATCTTTTATTTTACAAAAAAACGAAATAAACTAATTAACACGCGGACGAAGTCGCGGGCACAGCTAGTATAGAATAAACATAAATGTGCCCAGTATGCCACGGTCACGACTACGTTAGTCGCCACGGTCACAGGTACATAATAGTGATCGTAATGTGCCGGGCACGTTTCAGTTTGGCATCTAAACATGACCGTCACAGTCAATAGGTTAGTCAGTTTACGTACGGTATTAAAAAAAAATTATAATAACAATTTAAGTTTTGAATATTCGCAAATATGGAGAATCGAAAGGCCAGAGATCATTCCTATTGTTATATCCACAAATGGAGTTAGTCCTAAATCCCTGAAGTTTAAGACAATATCTGGCTGGAGAGTTACATGCTGAAGGTGGTTTTACTGGCATTCGTGTACTGCCAGTAATCGGATCGTGAGGAAATTTCTTTACATGTAGCCCAAATATAGCATTAGTTGCATTTGTATTAAAATACCCTTATATTATATTTAACTTCATATCAGCCGAAAGACGTCCACTGCTGGACAAAGGCCTCCCCGAAAGATCTCCACAATTGCCGGTCTTGCGCTATTCGCATTCAGCAGTTTCCAGCGACCCGCACAAGATCATCGGTCCATCTTGTAGGGGGCCTGCCCTCGCTGCGTCTTCCGGTTCGTGGTGGCCACTCAAGAAACTTTCTGCCCCAACTTAATATTTCTTTTAACTTAATATTGGTAATAAATATGTGATAATAATAATATCCTGGGACATTATTCACACACTAATTTTTTTTTGTAAATACATACTTATATAGATAATTACACCCATACACAGGAGAAAGAAACATGTTCTTGCACACAAATATCTGGGTGGGAATCGAACTCACGTCCTACGGCGGGAAAGGTAAACATCTACCAACCGGCCCGTCAAAATCGTCTAAGCAGTCGATAAAATATCTTGAATACTCCTACAATTACCAACACATATTCGCTTCTGTTTCAGATCTAAAAATTATGTAAATTTATTTGCGTGTAGCTCTGCCGAAATTGGATTTTCGTTGGCACGCACACTGCGTCGTGCACTAGCACTTAGCAACTGTACTAAAAATTGTTTTTCTTTTATGAAATAACTTCTGCAAATTGAGTTTCATGAAAATATAAAGAATGACGTTTAAGTTTATTAAGTTTCGATGAATAAGTGGTTTTTTAGCTATTGACTGAAATTAGTGAATTTTTCTGTGGCTCTCATAGCCAGTTAAGCAGAGTTTCCACACAGATCACCTAGGCAGTCAGTCTAAAGATGGGTACCTAACCGCTGAAGTTTAATTTCACAGAGTACGTTTAGTAGAGGACTCGCCTACTCTACTGATCCGCCTAACCACCCTCACATTATAAAATTCTGTTATCTAGTGCAGTTTCAATTAGCTTATCGTATGTAAGAATATCATGGATCGACTATAGTAATTTAATTAGTTCATTTTCTTTTGTGGGATTTTTACGTTTAATGTTTGTTTTTTACAATTTGACTTGCATAGCTAAACATGTGGGCATAACAATCGCTTGTATTGTAACTTTGACACCTTTATGTACTGTGTTTAAAATAAATGAAGAGTTATTATTATTATTATTATATTTATGATTGTATACCTGTGTATGTACCTAGAACGACTTGTTAAGTATCACACACAAGCCCGAGGGGCTAAAGCAGTACTTTAATTGTTTTTTTTTATTATTTGGTTATATATTTGTATTACAAGTTAACAAAAAAACAGGGACTGCCGACATTTAAAACAATTTTTTCATTTCTCATACTCATACGGAATACACATACGGAAGGTAGTGTTTATTTGATCCGAGTAGCGAATGGCAGATGCTACTTCACACCTTTGGGCGACAAAGATTCATAGTAATTGCTTCCCTCCCTATGGTGGGAATGAATTTAAAAAATAGAACTAAATCTGGTTAGGCAGTCAGCTGAAAAAAATCTAACATAATTAAGAAAAGAAGTGCCGGCGTTGTGCACTATTTTTCTTAATTATGTAAGTTATCACTTCAAAAATGCTGTGGTTATGTGAGTGAATAAACGGCCCGTGTGAATAAAAAAAGACCCTCTCTCAAATATTTGATCACGTATCCTGACGCGAATTTAACATTTTTTAACCATCCCAAAAAAGTGCACAATGCCGCAAAAAAGTTTTCACTCCAAAAATATTCGGCGCCGAGCAGTTACGTTACGTTTCATCATGTGAATTTGTTACAGCCTATATCTAAATATTATTTGTGAGAGCCAATGTCTAAACGAGAGGTATATTATTTGTAAGTTCTTATACTTTCACCTTTGTTTTAAATTTATATGTGGGTGTAAAAAAACATGCGGAGCAGTCTTTGGGGATTGTCGATAGAGGTATTTTTTCATTTCCTATACCCGGAAATTAGTGTATTTGATCCGAATAGCGACCCGCAACCTTTGTGACCAACAGAGTCACGGCGGTCGTCAACAACATATAATCGTATCACATGCAAGCGATCACATTCTGCCAACGTTTAATGAGACGATAGCATTGTATGTGTGCTTCATTCCTTGTGAGGCCAAAATACAATGCAAATTTTAATATAATATGTAACTACGAGCTGTGTGCCCTGCCCGAGGAATTGCAAAGCTGAAGTGGCAGCTTGGCAATTCTTCGAGCTAGGTCGACAATTATATGTTATTAAAATTATAAAAGTGCATACGGTATAATCAGAACAAACTCCTTTCACTAACTATTCCAACAAATACCCAACTACCTTATCTTTAACCTGTTCCATTTGTCGGTTGACTGGTAGATTGCACCTAGCGATAAGGCCGCCATTTGTACAATCTTAAATAGAGTGCTAATATTTAATTTTTGTGTATAACAAAGAATGACTTGCTAACTTTATTCCTTTAAAATCAGTCCGATTAAGAAGTGTAATGTAGAACCACCTATAGATCACTGCATACCATCTACTGTCGCCGGCACATCAAGCTACCCCAATCTGTCAAATTTCTCAAATTAAAAGTGAAGCGAAGTGAAGAAATTTGTCAGATTGGGGTAGCTGGATGTGCCGGCGTCTGTACATAGGCTACATATAACACGCATTTAACAAAAGATGTCAAATACTTAATGGTACTTTTTAAACTTCAATTTATTCTATTCAATAAGAATCTTTACATTGCGTCTGATATTCAAAAGCTAGTAACATACCGACCTAGCCCGAAGAACTGCTAAGCTGAAGTGGCAGTGGGCAGGGCACACAGCTCGTAGTTACATATTATATTAACTGTCGTTTTATTTTGGAATTACAAGGAATGAAATACACATAGGTACTATGCTATTGGTTCATTAAACGTTTGCAGAATGTGATACGATTATATGTTGTTGACGACCGCCGTGACTCTGTTCGTCACAAAGGATGCGGGTTCGTTCCTCGCACAAGACAAATGTTTGTGTTCATAACTTGGCCAAGGGTTTTCTGTGTATTGAATAACTAGCTATGCCCCGCGGTTTCACCCGCGTTAAAGTAGTTTTGGCGTAAAAGAGTAACAAACATACATCCATATTATTATAAATGCGAAAGTTTGTGAGTATAGATGATGCTCACAAACTTTCGCATTTATAGTAATAGTGCACGCCGGAATAGCTCGCATATGGTAGATTTTTTCCTACTTACTTGACACTTATCATGACGATAAGTGACAAGTAAGTAGGAAAAAATCTACCATATGCGAGCTATTCCGGCGTGCACCGCCAGAACCGCTAGAGGTAGATACACATCCTACTATTATTATAAATGCGAAAGTTTGTGAGCATCATCTATACTCACATTGGACAATTACTACAATATCTTTATAAATATGTTATTCTCATGTATAAGCTATATTATTGTAAAGTTTCATTAAAATCCATTCAGAAGTTTTTACGTGAAAGAGTAACAAACATCCGTAAAAACTTTCGCATTTATAATATTAGTATAATAATATCGAAATATATACAAAAAAAAATTATAAGTGTTTCTATCCGTTATTCATAGTAAAAGCATTGTTGAATTTGCGCTAGATGGCGCTGTATGAAATGTCCCGGATATATTTGAAGTGAAAATTTCTTGAACGGCGTTGTGCACTTTTTTGGGTGGATAAAAATTGTTAATCTCGCGTCAGGACACGTGACCTTATCGAAAATTTATAAGACGGACGGTCTTTTCAATTCACACTGGCCGTTTATTAAATACACTCACAAGACCGCAGTATTTTTTAAGTGAAAACTTCTTTAGTGGCGTTGTTCACTTTATTTTCTTAATTATGTTAGATTTTTTACAGCCGAATGTCAAACCAAATTTAATTCTATTTTTAAAATTAATTCCCACTGTTTGTTTAAAATTTGTAGAATAAAATTTATTCCCATTTGTTTCTGCTGATTTGGTCACCAGGGCTGATCGGGGTGAGGGGAAGGGTCAGCTACACTTGTTTGCTGACTCTTTTAAAGGCCGGCAACGCACCCGTTACTCCTCTGGTATGTACATGGCGGCGGTGAACACTGACCATCAGATGACCCGCTCACTCGTTTGTCGCCCTATGACATAAAAAAGACAGGGAGGGAAGCAATTACTATAAGTCTTTACCGCCCAAAGGTGGGAAGGAGAATCTTCCACTCGCTATTCGGATTAAAGAAACACTACTTTCCGAGTGTAGGAAATGAAAAAATACCTCTATCGGCAGTCCCCAAAGACTGCCCCGCATGTTTGTTTCTTATTAATAATAAGAAACATACATGCGGGGCAGTTTTTGGGGACTGCCGATAGGAGTAATTTTTTTTATTGTATATTGAACATTTCAAAAAGTGGAAAGAGCCATTTATTTTGTATTGTATTTTGGACTATCGGCTTCACTAATAATATACTAGCTGGAACGCTCCAGAGATACCCGTGATTTTCGTTGTCTGTGGTTAACAATCAAATTAATCTGGGTATAACATATCTTGATCCATATTTGATCGAATCGTTTTTATGTGATTGAATAAATAGCAGTATAATATTAGGATATAACCCTTCAACACTGCTTACGTGGGTGGTTTTGATTGCTGCGTGTCATAAAATTAGAATTGGAGCCAATACAAATATTTAAGGCACTGTCCCTTAAGCCAATTAATTATTATTAAGAAATATAAAATCATTCAGATCAGAGCGAGTCCAGCCAGATATTACCTCAAGCTAATTATACAAACAAATCATATTAACCCTAATACAGACTACGCTACGCGTGAAGGTACTTACTACGTCGTAGTACTACGAAATTATGGCACGGACTAGATTGACTACGATAGGTAGGTAACTAATACACTCTCGAATAAAAATAAAGAAAAGGGTAAAAGTTCGTAGCTACGTACATACCCACTATCATTCATTATTTATCACATTTCTACAAACAAATATATAACTACAGTTGTTATTCTAATAAAGAATTAATAACAAAGTATTAATATCGATAAGTTGTAAGTACCTAAGTAACAGAAAAAACAGATAAAACTTTATGAACTTGCACTTTGCACCTAATATTTTTTTATTTTGTGGTTGATATTTCAGGTAACGTGCATTGGAACTGGTTGCTAGGTAAAAGTTTCTTATAGAAATATAAATATTCAAATTTTTATGTGAACAATGAAATCTCCAAATATTCAATGTACAAAATAATGAATATCCGGGATATATCACAAAACGCCATCGCACCCAAACTAAGCAAAGCTTGAATTATGATAATTTCTGGCAACCAAAGTCTGAACACGTGTTTATGTTTTGTTTAATGGCAATTTCCATCATATTTAATCTAGCTAACCATTAATATTGTAGCTTGTTTGCATCCGCTATCACTGCATCACAATGTACTCTAACCTTTTTGTCTGTATCGCGTGCATATATAATTATACTAGCTGTGGCCCACGGTTTAACCCACGTTAAACTTTTAAATTGTAGCCTATGTGTTATTCGGATATATAAACTTCGCCAAAATCACAAAGTTTCACCAAAATCCGTTCCGTAATTCTCGCGTGACAGAGAAACAAACATCAATTTATCCATACTTACAAACTTTCGCATTTATAATACTAGTAGCATTAATTTTATACTAAAATGAATTTGATCCTAATTCTTTATTAACATTTATATTACTTATATACATTTTAGGAGGAACCGCATCTTGACTTTTTGCAAATCTAAATATTATTACCTCATAGTATGTTACTTCCTTTTCTAAATAGTACCCCACTATGATTATGAACTAATTTTACTTAAATAATTTTATTACACATCCTATAAATAAAAAATGATTGTTACAGTACTTACACTCTCACCCTTCTGTGTTAATCAGACTTCACTGAATAATTTATATTTTGCTCTCATAATCAGTGGAAAATATTGTAGGTTGTCCTTTTATTATTTTCTAAGTTATATATAATACGTAACTGTTTTTCCGTAACCAATAAAATAAAATATTTTTGGAACGAAGTTCCTTATCGCGCGTTGTGAAAGGGGGCTAGACGGAAAAAATTCTAACGAAAAGTTGTCACGATACTTTTTACAGCTGTGCGGCGTGCGCATGTTTCTCTGTCTGTCTCTCTCTCTCTTATAGAAAGCAAGCCAGATATTTTCATTTCTATTTCGCATTGAACAGTGTGGTGTCGCGACGATTATTTTCGTTGAGTGTATACAGGTTTTTTGTACATAATAACTAATAACTAATAAGAAATAACTTCGTTCCATCCGGGTGTCCCTTGACACCACTCATGTTTTTTGTTGTGTAGAATATCAGCGTTTAAAATTAACCCTATGAAATGTGCATCAAAAAGAATAAAAAAATTAAGTAAGTAGTTAAGTAGTAGGATCATAAAATAATTACTCAACCTGACTGTAAATTAAAAATTACTTTCATATTTAACCTAAAATAGCAAATGAAGACTGAAGAGTCGAAATTGCACACTAGTTGTTGTAGGGTTCCGTAAAAGCAGGTAAAAGAAGGGGAATTCGCTAATAATTGGATAAATCGTTTAAAAAGACTGTTATATTTTATGTTGCTCTTTTTATGAATTACGTTTCAAGAAAAAGCGCAGACATATAAAATTTTATTTATCCTTTAGAAAAACATTACTGCATTAGAGCGATTCGCGTGCTGGTAGTCTAAGGCTGAGATCTATAGAGCGTACTTAGACTTTGCTCAAACTTTACTTACGTAAAACTTTGCTAAGTGTAGGTATGCTAAGCTTATACTTTGATTTGGTATTTATAGACTTTTTGAAGTTAAGATTATGCTTAGCATAAGCTAAGACAGACAAAGTCAAAACACCAATTGTAATTTCGTTACATGCATTAACTTTTGTCTAAGTAAAGTCTGAGCAAAGTCTAAGTACGCGCTATAGATCTCAGCCTAAGAATAACATAATAAAAATATCTAAATTTTGTAGTAAAGTGTTGAAGTTATAACCGAGTCCATCCAGTGTTTGGCTGGTTGTTATTAAATAACCATAAATGTGTGGAAGTGCACTAAAATGCTATTTGTTTTCTTTTTTTTTCTTAAATGCTTATCTAACTACCAGTGTTATTTAACGTTTGCAAGTAAAAATTATTTAAAATTGTAATTGTGTGGAATGTAATCTTAAATACTGGTGTACGGACAAACCTGATTAGGTTTTTGATACACCGGGAACAACTTATGTAATTTTTTATAATGATATAAATGGTTAATAATAAATAAAAAAAAAAAAAAAAAAAAAAAAAGTAAGGACTTATAGTTATGATTATTTCAATGCTTCAATGTTAAAGACAAAAATATAATGACATAATTAATTATATTTCCAAGTTACTGGTAGCGGGTAATTTATGGCATGCCAGAGTCATTAATTTTGTTCAATTTATTGCTTCACTGTCCCGTTATCGGCCACCCCATTCGTGTACACCGGTACGACAAACTGACATTGCTAAAGTAATGATAATTTCCTTATGTTTGACCTAAAAAGGGTTCAATATATGCTTGTTCCCTGATACAAGGTTATGTGCTTCGAATCATAAACCACTCTTCGGTTTAAGTTTTGAAGATTTATAATCCTTCTTTTGTATTTTTCGTGTCTCTTAAGCATCTTAGCATAAACTGGTAGATCTATTTTAAAGCGTTTTGATTGTTTTATCTGATACCGGTATAATAAATAAATAAATACATAAAAATAAAAAAAAGTTTTTATTCACGTAGACTTTAAAAAAGCGCTTGTAAATAGTCAGAACATGTTTGTAGTAATACAGTTATTATTTCTAGTTACTTATTACAGATATTTAGGTACACGGAATGTTAAAACATTTATACAATTTATTTTATAATGATAGTGACATTTAGCTAGCTTGTATTAAGTTATTGTCAAGGAGATTATGTTTAGTTGAAGTTTTTAATATTATGTATTGAAATTTAAATTTTACTACATATTAGCTTTTGAAGGTCAATTTAAATAAGATATATAGGTTGGCCGAGGAGTTGATGTTCAAAGGCAAAATTTAGATACTTTATGATGGGAGTATCCGAATCGTCCCCATCTATTCTATGTATATATATTCTATGTATATATATTCTATGTATATACTATCTTTTGTTCTATGATTTTGCGTAGTTTTCGAGACATAATTTTTTAATGACTTATTTCGTAAATTTTACCTATCATCAGTTTTCGACTTTTTTTCTGTTCTGTTGAACATTTCTGGTTCAGTTTTTTTGTGATAACTAATGAGCATAGTTTAACCTAACACCCTAAAAAGTATGGTTTAAAACACGATTGCTGTAGAATTTGATGGCATAACTACTCATATTCTTGAACTATATTTGACATAAATATTACTTGTTTTTACTGCTGTGTGGTGACGGCGACAAATATCAGAATCAGAATATCATCACCCCATCTCATCCCGTGGGGGGCGTAGAAGTCGACCCGAGGGAATATCTACCTGAGGAAGGGCAGCAGCTTCCTTCTGATTACTATGACTATCTTACTGCGATCGCCAACCCGCCTGCCAAGCGTGGCGATTATGGCATATCCCCTCAAGACGATTCTTGAGGGAGGCTTGTCCAGCAGTGGACTTATTTAGCTGTAATGATGATGATGATGATTACTTGTTTTTCAATATCTGATAAACCAGAGATGTATATCAGGTGTTGTCTTACAATGTTTTCCTGATAAGCACGAATCGTCACTAGTTAATTACACAAAAAAGATAGTAAAATGGGATTAAATAATTACAGACCGATAACCCTAATTTCAATGTTTACAAAAATTATCGCAATTTTTCATTAATACTATTGAAACTGATGTTAACAATCTCAAAAATGGGAAATCATAAATTTAATCGTCCGGCGGGTCTCGAACCTGCACCATCTACCAATCCGGGGTAGGCGCTCTGTGTTAAGCTACGAACGATACACGCTGGCAGATCAAATTTAGGATTCCCTTGCTAACACCCTTCCGCCGGATGATTAAATTTATGATTTCCCATTTTTGAGATTAGATTAACGCTTTGCATTGCGAATAATGCCATAAAATTCAAATTGAACTTAACAAGTCAACCATCCTGCTTATATCGAAGGTAAAGTAAGGAAGTAGTAAAATTTAAAAAAATCACGGCTGCCTTTATTCTGAACTAGCTATGCCCGCGACTTCGTCCGCGTGTTAATTAGTTTATTTCATTTTTTTATGCTTTTTAGTAAAATAAAAGACATTTTCTCAAATAAAAGTAGCCTAAGTTACTCCTTATTACATCAGCTACCTGCCAATAAAAGTCCCGTCAAAATCGGTCCAGCCGTTTCAGAGATTAGCCGGAACAAACAGACAGACAGACAGACAAAAATTGTAAATAATGTTATTTTGGTTTATGTACCGTATATATATTCATATTTATGTAGTAAAACCGTTTATTTCGATATTACAAACAGACACTCCAATTTTATTTATTTGTAAAGATAAAGGCAGCCGTGATTTTTTTAAATTTGACTACTGTTGGTTTTATACTTATTGCCCATAAGTAAAATACTAATACTTCAAACTTACTTACTTTTACG
The DNA here is from genome assembly GCA_951640165.1 of Pseudoips prasinana. Lineage (NCBI taxonomy): Eukaryota > Metazoa > Arthropoda > Insecta > Lepidoptera > Nolidae > Pseudoips > Pseudoips prasinana. The sequence goes on along the minus strand of OX621245.1, from coordinate 30,897,533 downwards.
TATGGGTAGTGGTTACTTTAGTTTCAGAGTTGTTCGAGCCGCACAGTAGGCTTCTAGCTTGGCTTACTGGCTATTGGTATTACTGGTATTAGGTAGATATAATATTAGATCTTTACTTATCATAATTAGAATGTTGGATAGGTTGCCAACTGAATATGAGAATGGAAAGAAAAGCTTCCTCACTTGATGATTTTACAAGTGTCAGAAATATGACTCATTTTTAAATAATACACACACAGTTAACAAGTGTAAGATATATATATTCAAAAAAAAACGAGTGTGCTTTTAACTACAGGACTGAAGGAAAACTTAGATAAACGAAACGTACCTGACTATAAGAGAAAGAGAAAAAGAAAATATGTGCTCACACCTCTCTCTCTACTACTTTTCCACTAGAGTAATATACGAATCCTAACTCTCTCTCTTTGTTTCTTCACTAAGTTATGTTCGCCTCACGTGATCACGCATTTCGTAACGCTCTCGTCATGCATTCACCAGCTTACTCCAAAAATCAAGCTTGCGTAAAGAAGTTTTATTTCAATAAACACATATATTTTTATTTGCAATTATTGGGAACAGAAATCATATTAATGGAATTACAAGTACTCTTTACTATCGAGGCATGCAAGTTACCATTGTTTGTATTTTATAAATCACTATTACAATATTTTATTACAGACTGTCAGAAGTTAATAGAGATGTTTTGTTACAGTCATAAGTCATAAGTCATTTATTTCTTAACAATTTACATTGTGTTGAAACGTACAATACATATCTAAAATCTAAAATACAAAATAAAACTAACAAAAACTATCATACATAATGGTCAAGAATACGTTGTTACATTTGTCAATTGTCATTTATGAACTCATTAATACTATAATACGCTTTCTTCAATAAAAATGTCTTCAATTTATTTTTAAATAGGTTAACTCTGCGTATAATTTTAAATTCTATTGGCAGCTTGTTATATAAGATGACAGATTTTACTCTGGCACTATGCTGAACTACATTCAATTTAGGTTGAATTGTAGAGGGTAAGTCCTTCCTACGAGTACTTTCTCTCAGCTGTCGTTCCTCATCAGTCTCGTATTTGTGCAAATTTAGAAGAAGGTAGGTCTATTTTTTATTGACTATTAATTAAGTGGGAAATATTTCTTCCTGCTTTAATTTCCTTCACACATACGTTATATATCCGTTGTTGTCCTTGCAACAATTGCATCAATATGTACACAGTTCCAATAGTCATCATATCAACCGAAAGACGTCTACCGCTGGACAAAGGCCTACTTCAAGGTTCTCCGCAAAGCCAGCGGCTTCTACCCTTGCAAGATCGTCGTTCCACCTATACTCTTAGTACGATAACCTGACACTAACCAGACGAATCATTAGATCCTAATATAATAACTTGCTCTGATTTGTTAATGTTGTTGATTGCTCCCAGATTAGAAAGAATTATATTGTATGTATAGTTACCTCATAAATGACACGATATTTTCATCATTATTGACCTCTATCACGCGCCCACTTAACCGAATCCGGGTAGCCCAACTGCTCTACACTAACCTTATGAAGAGTTATCATAGGTCAGTGACGGGGTCAGCACTTAGATAGCTCTACATACGAATGGAACACGAGTGAGGTGTGATTAAGGGGAGTGGTCGCGTGGAGAGTTCGTGAGATCGCATTTGCTTACACGCTTTTATTCGTTTCTGTTGTAACATTTTAACCGAACTTTAGCAGTTAGGTACTTAATTTTGAAACTGGGAATGTGTATGTAATAATAATAATATCCTGGGACATTATTTACACACGGCAACCTGATCCCAAACTAAGCAGAGCTTTGGAAACCAGATAACTGATATACTACTTTTCTTTTCTAAATACATACTTATATAGATATTAACACTCAGACTCAGGACACAAGGCACAAATATCTGTCCTGGGTGGGAATCGAACCAACGACCTCCGGCGGGCAAAACAACCATTTGCCAACCACGCCACGAGGCCTGTGTGTAAATATATAATAACAATAACACTAAACAAACTATTCATTTTCTATTTAATTGTTGTTTTTAGAGTTAAGACTAAAGCAGTAAGTTAACAAGGATATAAGTGTATACAGATATTGTCGTGTTGGGAAGTGAACAAAAAATGAATAAAAATTGTGGACATCAGGACGAATGGAAAAAAATGGTGGAAGCGAGTAAATAAAAGGAAGGAAGGAGATACGCTTTTTATTACAGAAAAGTCCCAAAATCACTTTTGCCCAGACCCGGGATTTGAACCCAGGACCTCGTTATCTGCGGTTGAACACGCTACCGCTAGACCAACGATGTTATAAATGTAGATCGAAGTACTAATTATACACAGACGAAGTACCCACTCCAGCACCAGCTAGTATCATTATAATTAACTTAATTCAAGCATCCACTGTCCAATGAAGTAACTTGCAATCTTTTAAGTACAACCAAAACATTTGATGAAACTAGCTGTAAGTAGCTATTAGACTTATCGGCTTCACTTTTGGCATATAACTATCGTTCGTCGCCACTGCTAACTCCGCCATTTCTAGAGCATCCGCTTTATAAAAGAATCCAATTAATTTCAGTTTAAGTAAAGGATAAAAAATTAAGCCAAGTTTTTCACATATCCTACTAATATTAAAAATGCGAAAGTATGGATATTTGTCCCTATTGGATATTTGTCGCAAAAACTACGCAACGGATTTTGATCAAACTTTTTAGTAATATAGCTTATATCAGCGAATAACACGTACACTATAATTTATAAAGATAAACGTGGGTGAAACCGCGGGGCACAGGTAGTCAATAGATAAAATGACACTACCTCGTAAATAGGCAAATGAAATGCTCAGTTTTTTTATTTTTAAACAATCCATATGCGTGTGTAAGAGATTGCTAAAAGAAGATTATTATTGACCGATAAATTATGAATTATTATCATTGACCACATTAGTGAGAATGGTTAAGTAATAGCATTTTTTATGCAGATAATTACATGTTGTTGACAAATTGTTCAGATACAATTTCATTGTCCAGATAAAATTAATTACAAAGTCCACAATACAATGACTTTAAAAATTTTTATCAGAATTGCTGGGTGTTGAGTAAAATTGTTATAAGTGTAATTAATCATATTTCATTAGAAAGTAATACTAATAAATATTCCAGGCAGAGGTCATGCAATCGATTAAGACTGACCATCACCTAATTATGGCCATAATAAAGTCATATTGTATACATCTTACATATGCCTATTATCAACTGCAACTTTGTACGTATTATTCTATGTTTTTAGGGTTCCATACCCATAAGGTAAATCGGGATATATTATGTAATAGCAAGATAAACGAGCAAGCAAGTAAGTAATCACCGCCATGGACACCTGCAACACCAGAGGGGCTGCTATAATGTTGCAGGCCGTTACGAAAGGAAACGGCTCGCTTCGTGAAGGTTAATAACAATAATAATAAGGATTTTAACGACAAATCATCACGTCATCTGATTGATCGTTTAATAACGATTACCTACGTTAAGAACACACATAAACAATTTCTTTGCTTGTATCCAAAATTATAAAATAAAAAGATACATCTACCTGATAGGGTATCAGGTAGATGTATCTGTTTCAAGTGAGTTTGAAGTGCTAAATAAAAAATATTATGCTAAGACAAACAAATTCTCACAATTCTATTGAATGAAATGCAATTAACCTAACTGTAGATAATTATATAGCCGATTTCCGTGTTGTTAATGATTAAATACTGTTTACACGAGAAAGTGACTCATGAACTTGGCCCATCACGCCGCGGTCGCGTGGACCTCTCGCGGTGACCCTGCAAACTGCTAATTAGAAACGATTATTACAACCACTTATTAACTTTGTGTATTAATAGTTAATGAAATTTACTTGAAACGTTAATTATAACAAATTTAGACCACAGGCAGGATTTAGACTGTATCAATTGGTTAAAGGCGCGTCGTCAATTAAGCTACGAAGAATCCTACTAGGTAATTGAAATGTATAATTATTTTTGCGCAGTCAGAGAAGAATGAAATTGGAACAGTTAAAGTTCATATGGAGGAATGCAGAAAGCTAATATTTTTAGGCTTAAGAAGTAAATTCTTTTAATAAAAAAATATACACACTACCATGCTTATGACACTGACGTCAAAACTGAGAATAGATTAATAATATGTAAGGATCCTTGTAAAGGTAGTTAGTTGCATGAATAATTAGTTAAAAAAAAATAGTTCAATAAGTTGTTTATAATGTTAATACCAACACTATCGCATTAGGTCAAGACCTGTAATGATAGGTGTTAAGCAGAGAAATAAATAAATAAATAAATATTTGCATCGGCAGATTGCCATAAGCAAAAAAAATAAATAAATATATGTTTGTCTTTAATGCCAATAGTCAAAATAGTAGTAATAATAGTCTTTGACAATAGAACCTTAATGGTCGAATTACGAACAAGTGCGACGGGCCTGTTGATTGGCAAATGCTTGCTTTCCACGCAGGAGGTCGTGGGTTCGATTTCCACCCAGGACAAATATTTGTGTGCATGAACATGTCTGTTTGTCCTGAGTCTGTAGTATATCAGTTATCTGGTTTCCATAGTACAAGCTCTGCTTAGTTTGGGATCAGATGGCCGTGTGTAAATAATGTCCCAGGATAGTAGGTATTATTACTATTATAAAGTCAAATTAAAATCACTAATAGCGAGCAACAAATATCAACCGAACCACTTAGGACCATGATGCCACAAAGTCGCAATTCTAGTTTCATTTCGGCCATTCTCATCGGATCTGATTATTTATTGTCTCAAACTGACATAAAAACACATTGACTTTATAGTAATAAATTCCTACCTATTGTGTTCTGGCCTCAAAAAGGCTGCTGAGAATGTACAGCGCTTATATAAAATAGAGACAATGTTGTTCAGTGTCATTATTTTTAATGTCTCTCATGTATGCGTCAGGAGTGTATGACTCATTACATGCCACTGCGTGTCTTCCTCGCACAAAACTCATCCACCTACAAATTTTCACAATACTCCCGTGTTACAGCTTTTTTAGGACATGACATAAATTACGAGTATGTGTACAAAACAAAATAAAAGCCATCTAAAAATACGAACATCCTTTGATAGTGTTATAAAAAGGAAATTCAGTTCATTGCATGCTTTTGTGCATAAGCATACGTGCATATTTACTAGACTTTAATGTAAAGGAATAAGGTTTATTTTTCTTTGTATTTATGGTTTAGTTTTAAATTTATTTCATTTGGGTTGCTAAAGAATATTCCTATCCGGTGCAACGAACTTCGTTTTGCGTACAAAATATAAACGTTCTCATTATAAAATTGTTGATACAGAAAAGGAGGTTATTTATTGGCTATTGTTGTGGTATCTCTTACCTTTTGCGAGTGAAAATAATTCAAACTACACTGTAGATGTTATCCAATTACAAAATAATCGAAGGATGACCTATCACTTTCGAGACTAGTGAAAGAATAGTATCAATGGTCCAATTAAAACGTAATATACGAACTAATTATCTGTCATCAATTAAAACCTAACCGCCATTTACCAAATTATAATTATCTGTTCAATAGATATAAATAATAATAGGTAGGTACATTTTAATATTGCTAATTGGCGGTTTTTTGTCGATACTTTTATCAATTCGAGATAGGTATATATTAATTAGTTTTAATCTTATGCATGAAATCATCACGACTGGGCAAAGTCCACGGACTATCAATATATTGAAACGTTATTTATAAGATGAATTTCAGTTTGACGAATTAGCCGCATGAATGAAGACAAATACAGATAAGAAATTGTAGAGATGCCCTATCCTTTTCATAAGATCTATGTTAGAAAGGAAGGCAATCATATTAAATATAAATAAACAAAAAATTAGTTTTAGACCTTTAACAAAATCTAATTTGGGAAAGTTCAGTAACAACCTGGAGAATAGTTTGTGCCATCTATTGCCAAACAAAAGTAACCCTAACGATATGTACACTACATTATTCCACTGTATTTGCAAAGAATTTAATAAAGCTTGTAAAATAAAAAACATAACGGTTGACAGTAATAAGATAAAATTTAGTTCTTGGGCAACTCAAGGCATTAGACTGAGTAGAGATTTTTTATATGAGTTGTATGACAGAAGGTCCTATAACCCTGATGTCAATTTTATTAATTATGTTAGAAATTATTTAAAAATTTTTAAAAAGGTTTGCATTCAAGCTAAATCTTTATATATAAGAGATAAAATTAAAAAATCTGATAATAAAATAAAATCAGCTTGGCAAATAATTAATACTGAAACTGGTAAAAGTAGATCAAGAGATCAAACATTAGTATTGAATATTGGTGATGAACTGGTTTCAGACAAGCTTACCATTGCCAATTTTCTAGCTGCTTCTTTTGCAAATATACCCGTGGATATTACTAAGTGTCTCGCATCATCACCAGATGTGGCTGAACTCTTTTTAAATCAAAGCGTAAAACAAACTGTACCTAACTTTAGTTTTAAATCCGTAACAAGTGATGATATTATAAAAGCTTTTAAGAGTATTAAAAGGAAAGGCACAGAAGATTTGTGGGGACTGTCTGTTAAAGCAATTGAATCAATCATACTAAACATTGCTACAATCCTTGCAGCCATCTTCAATGGCTGTATAAGTGATGGTGTCTTTCCCGATTTAATGAAAATAAGTAAGATAATACCCATTTTCAAGGCAGGTTGTTCAAAAAATGCCACGAATTATAGGCCTATCTCAATACTGCCAGCTTTAAGTAAAATATTTGAAAAGCTGATGCTCAGCCAAATGTTGTCGCACTTTAACGTGAATGAGATATTGCATAACAAGCAGTTCGGGTTTACAAGGGGCCGCTCTACTCAGGATGCAGGTTGCACATTAATTAGGTCAATATTGGAGGCTTGGGAGGGATCACAGGATGCGCTGGGAGTTTTCTGTGATCTCTCTAAGGCTTTCGATTGCGTTGATCATCGTACGCTCGTTGTTAAACTGAAGTACTATGGAAGGCACATCTCTTGATCTTGTGATGTCCTATTTATCGGGGCGACAACAGATGGTTTCGATAGGCGGTGTCACTTCGGCACGTCATCCTGTGAAAATGGGGGTGCCCCAGGGGTCTATATTGGGCCCATTTTTATTTCTAGTTTATATAAATGATCTCCCTTATCTGGTAGAGAAAGTATCAGAGATAGTTTTGTTCGCTGATGATACGTCGCTCATATTTAAAGTAAATAGAAAGGATAAAGATCTTATTGAGCATAATAAAACACTCAGCTTTATATCAGAATGGTTTTCGGCAAATAATCTCTTGTTAAATGCAGGGAAAACTAAATGCATCAGGTTCTCATTGCCGAATGTGACTCAAATTGTACCAACAGTTGCACTTAATGCGAAAATATTAGATCTAGTCCCATCGACCGTATTTTTAGGATTGACACTTGATTCAAAATTGCAATGGGGTCCTCAGATTGAAAAGTTAGCAGGTAAATTAAGTTCGGCTTCCTATGCTGTCTGGAAAATAAGGCAATTGTCAGATGAACAAACTGCTAGATTAGTGTATTTCGCGTACTTTCATAGCATTATGTCGTATGGCATTCTGCTGTGGGGTTCGGCGGCTGACATAGGTACTATTTTTGTATTGCAGAAAAGAGCAGTCAGAGCCATTTATGGTTTAGGCAGTCGCGATTCTTTGCGAAATTTGTTTAAAGAAATAAATATACTTACTGTGCCATCGGAATATATATATCAGAATATAATGTTTGTTAGAAAAAATATTCATAATTATAAAAAGAAAAGTGAACTGCATAATATAAATACTAGGAATAAAAACAAACTAGCCATGCCAGGCTTTAGAGTAAGCAAAACTAATAAATCATTTTTAGGAAAGTGTATTAGGTTTTATAACAAGCTTCCTACTCAAATTACTGATCTTATAGTAAGCAAAGCTACCGTCCAGTTAACATCTATGTTATTACGCTCGTAAATATTTTATCATTTACGGTGTCTAAAATAAGTGTTTGATACGGCACTTGTGAAATTATACTTTTAAAAACTTTTTATCATATAAGTGTGGACAAAGTGAGTCGAAATATGGTGATAATCTACGAATAATCAGTGATTTTATTTGATTATTGATGTTTAACTACCATCATTGAGTGAGTTCGCCGTGTGTTCTGTTAAAACGCGTAAGTGACAGTTCCTGCATGGCGCTTTCGACGTTCTTCTCGCGACTACGCTCAAGAACCGATAACACTTTCTTTAACGGCGGAATCGTACCGTTGGTTCCTCAGTATAAATAAGATAAGAACCATAACGGCTAAACAGTTTAGTACATTGCCTTATACTATTATTAATAATTATTAAAATATGGCCTCAAGCTCTTTATATTGGGGATGTTGCCCCGACGAAGAAAATGTCAATGATGAGCAATTTATAAGTTGCATTCGATGTAATAAATCGTATCACTTTGTGTGTTTATCGATCTCAATAATCCCTAACGACTCGGATACGTACCGCAAATGGCAGTGTCCAGGATGTATGAGTCATATCATTACTGCTGGGAAAATAAATGATACTCCTACACGCAATGTGTCTACAACTAGAGGAAGCAAGAGACAGGCGTTAAACTCTCCGCCTGGAACATCTGCTATTACTGTCGAAGATGTGCGTTCCATCGTTGAAGATGTCATAAAAACGGAATTAGCCAAAATGCTACAACAGATGAATAAATCGATTGTCAACATCATCAATAAAGAGTTGGAACCAATAAAACAAGATGTGCAAGAATTAGCAACATCGCTAAACTTCCATACTAAGCAATTTGAAGAGTATCAGTCGGAACATGTAAAGATGATAAGCAGCATTAAAGATGTAAAGCAAGAAAATCTCCAATTAAAAGACTCGGTCTCAGATCTTAATCAAAGAATTAATTATCTCGAACAGCAGGCACGGTCAAATAATTTGGAATTACAGTGTTTACCACAGAGCAAGATTGAATACCTATACACCGTAGTAAAACAGCTGGGTTCAGTGGTCGGTAGCGAATTGAAGGATAGCGATATTCTACACTGTACTCGCATAGCCAAACTTAACAATAACAGTACACGCCCTCGGTCCATTGTGGTTCAGCTTGCCTCTCCAAGAATTCGCGATCATCTACTGGCTGCTGTCATTGAATATAATAAAAAAAATTCCGAAAATAAACTCAATAGCGCAGACTTTGGACTTGCTTGCAGTAAGACTCCAGTTTACGTAATTGAACACCTATCCCCTGGCAATAAATCTCTACTCGCGGCTACACGACTGAAGGCGAAAGAGAAGGGATACAAGTATGTATGGGTGCGAAACGGGAGGATTTTTGTAAGAAAGAACGAAGATTCAGATCTTATTTTAATAAGGAGCTCGGATACTTTAAGTAAAATTGTATAAATAGGTATTTATCATTTTATTGTTTAAGTTTTACATGATATTTATTGTAATCATATCTAAAATTCAATAGTCTACAGGTTTACTACCAAAATACTCGTGGTTTAAGAACCAAAACCCATACAATGTATCGCAATATTTGTTACAGCAACTACGATGTAATTATTCTTTCAGAAACTTGGCTAAATGAGTCCGTACTAAGTAGGGAACTGTTTGACGACAGATACGTGGTCTATAGGAGGGATAGAGAAACTTCTAATTTATCGCGTGGTAAAGAAGGAGGAGGAGTCCTAATTGCAATTAATTGTAAATTTAAATCGAAACGAATGAAAGTATGGGAAAGTGATTGTGAGGACCTCTGGGTTGTAATTGATATTCCTGGTTCACGATCTGTACGTCAAATAGTTTTCAGTGCAGTTTATTTACCACCGCCAGTTCGTCTTGCTACACTCAAATGTTATTTGGATCACTGTAATGCAGCCGTCGAAAAAATGACGGATGCTCCCGTTTTCATTGTAGTGATTTTAACCTTAGTAATATCGACTGGAAACTAGTGGATAACTCATTTTATAATTGTAGCCTCTCTAACACAAGTCAGCTCTTGATTGATTTTACACATATCAACAGGCTCAGTCAGCTTAATTTTATTACAAATAATGTTGGTCGCATACTAGATCTGGTCCTGTCCACTAATCCGTTATGTAGTGTCAGCCACTCGGCTACTTCACTAAGCAACGTTGACCAACAACATCCACCTTTAGATATAGATATACCTTTGGGCTCTGAAAAAAGGCTTCCCTATAACAACTGTCAGATTAGACCTAACTTTCACAAGGGAGACTATCAGTCGATTTGTAATTCATTAAAAGAAGTGGATTGGGACAAACTATTTATCGAGAAGAGTGATGTGAATGAGATGATCGAGGTCTTTTATGGGACTCTTAATGCACGTATTAAGGAATTTATACCACTTCGTGCACCAAAAAGCAAAAAGTTCCCGACATGGTTCAGTAAGAAATTAATTAAAATGCTAAAAATAAAAAACAAAATTAGGATCCGATTCAAAAAATATAAAAACCCTTTGGACGCATTAGACTTAAAAGATATTGGTAAACGTTGTGATAGGTTAGCCACGGAATGCTATAATAATTATATAAAGTTTTTGGAAGAAAAAATACAGAACAATCCTAAGCTCTTCTGGACTCATGTTAAGAGTAAAAGAGGCGGGTCTGGTGCGTACCCTATAACCATGACTGATGGAACCATAAACACCTCAGATGGCACCAAAATGTGTGAACTATTTTCAAACTATTTCTCTTCCGTTTATAGACCTGACCATATTTTGAATAATGAATGGAAATCCGAATACCTATTATCATTGGAAAATTACAGCTTATGTTTAAATAGCCTTCTTTTAGACGAAGAGACCATACTTAACAAACTTAAAGGCTTAGATATTAATAAAGGTGCGGGCCCTGATGGAATACCTCCAATATTCATAGTGGCTTGTGCTTCGGAGTTGTTGCGCCCACTGTCCCTTATTTATAATAGTTCTTTAGCTTCTGGTGTATTCCCACCGAACTGGAAAATTGCTAAGGTGGTCCCTGTTCATAAATCAGGCAGCAATTCTACTACATCTAATTATAGACCTATTTCAATCTTATCTACGTTCGCTAAAGTTTTTGAAGCACTTATCTGTCCATATATTCAAAGACATTTAAAATTATATTTAAGTGATCATCAGCATGGTTTTATTGAACGTCGGTCCACTGAGTCAAATCTTGTTCCTTTCACTGAAATACTAGTAAAAGCTATGGATGCGGGCCTTCAAGCGGATGTGATTTACACCGACTTCAGCAAGGCCTTTGATAAAGTATCCCATAATATATTGATCTCCAAGTTACGTGCTTATGGAATCTCTGGCTCTCTACATCAGTGGTTACAGTCTTATATTCAAGGTAGGTTATTTTTCGTAGTTGTTAATGGGTTTGAGTCTAATCTACAAAAAATTTCATCTGGTGTTCCCCAGGGCTCACATTTAGGTCCCGTTTTGTTCAATTACTTTATCAACGATATTCCGAACTGTTTTCGTTTTTCCGATGTCTTTATGTTTGCGGATGACTTAAAATTTGCTAAGATTATTAAATCCAAAGAAGATTCTGCGCAGTTGCAGAAAGACATCGATAGGCTCGTACTATGGTGTGATAATAATAGAATGCACCTAAATTCTAATAAGTGTTATCATGTTAAATTCTCTCGGAAACATAAGGATATACCATTTGACTATTTAATAATGAACGATAAAATTGAGGAAGTGGAAAATATTCGAGACCTTGGCGTCATATTTGATAAAAAAATGACTTTCGTTCCTCATTTGGATAGCATAATTAAAAAAGCTTCGAGGATGACGGGTTTTGTTCTAAGAAACTGTAAGGCATTTCGGAACAACTATTCGAAATTATTAATTTACAATAGCCTTGTCCGTAGTATCTTAGAATACTGCAGTGTAGTCTGGCGGCGGCACTATGCCACGCACTCATTGCGTCTAGAACGGATACAAAAACGGTTTGTGTGGCATCTCGCTTTCTCTAATGGCGTAGCTAAAAAAATTCGCTCATACAAATGTCGTCTGAAATACTTCCGCATAAAATCTTTGGCCAATCGCCGGCATCTTAATGAGGCTATGTTTGCATGCAAGGTCTTTAGCTCCAAAATTGATTGCCCCAGACTTCTTGCTGTTTTCAACTTACGAGTACCATCGCGGCTCCCTCGCTACTCAATCACACCACTCTTTCCACCGCTAAGAAGGACTGTATTAGGTGCTAATTCTCCTTGTTCCAGATTATGTAAAACTATTAATGGTTGCAGCGATCAAATTGATCTTCATTTCGATAGCCTAGCTAAAATTAAAGCAACAATTAGTGGGTTACCTGATCTGGATCAGTAATTTAACAAAATTTGGTGCAATTCTAAGTGATAATAAGTTAAAACACTTAAATTGGACTCACATTGCAATGATTTTATTTTCTTTATGTACTTAATTTTATTATTTTAGCTTACTAACATCAATACACTTGTCTTGTTATTTTAAATGCGGTGTTTACCTTTAAGTAATTACTACGCTATTACTTGTATTATTCCATGAAAGTGGTGTATATTTTTAGTGTAAGTAATTGTTGGTGAACCTAAATAAATAAATAAATAAATAAAAATCTGCCTGACACAAGTTTTAAAACACATATTAAACGTATACTTATGGCTAGGGGTTATTACACCACTAAAGAGTACATCGATGACAAAGACGTCTGGCTCTCACTTCCTACCTGCACATTGCTCGCTGGAGATCTTGTAGCCATATAGACATGACTGATCTGCTGTGTTACGTGAACTATCTGTAAATGATTGCTATCATATACTTAATTTAAAATTATTGACTCTGTCTCAAAATGAATAATGTTATTGTTTCGAAGTTTTTCTTTTGTATACCTAAATATAATCTAAAATAATAAGCATTCAGACAACCGATCGAGCATATATTGTGTTTGCCTACTAAATAATTACTCTAATTGGACCAAATCCCGTGTTCATGCCCGCTTGAGTATGTTTCGCCGGACCGTCTCAACTGGGTCGTGTTGAAACCGGTAGTAGATGAACCCACTGAGTTTGTTTCGCTGGGTCTTCTCAGTTGGGGCGCATTGGATCCGGTGGTAGCATTAAAGCGCGACCGTCGTTATTAACACAAGGTCCGTCATAATAATAATACCTTTAATATAGACAGAACCATTGACAATATGTAGTAAAAATATTAGACTTAAACTAGATAATTAAACATAATCTCTTGACAATAACTTGATACGAGCTAGCTAAATATCGTTTCTGTAATAAAATAAATTTTATAAATGTTTTCATACAAGATGTACTTACCTAAATATCTATGTTACTAGAAATAATATCTAATGTATACAACTATATTACTACAAACATGTTCTGACTATTTACAAGCGCTTTTTTAAAGTCTACGTGAATAAAAACCTTTTTTATTTTATTTTATTTATTTATTAGAATTAGTTTAGTTGGAATGGTATGGAATCAGGTGCAATGACTATATTGTATCTTCACCATATGCTTACCTATATATAAGCAGAGTTTAGCTGTGCAAAATATCTCAACATACATCTGGCACAATCTACTAAGCGAATAAATAATTTCTAATCTAATTTCCAGTTTTAAAACCAGACAAATAGAAGTGACATTTCTATTAATTTTTATTATTTGTTGTCATACCGGCAATTGACACTCTGTGAAAATGTCTACCAATTACAGTTCATGCGATATAGCCCGCTGACAGACAGACGTATGAATATACAGCGGAGGCTTAGTAATAGGGTTCCATTTTTTTTTCAGGTGGATATTTTATATTAAATATATATATATTTCTAGAACTATAATCGTACGTACGATTGTTCTTATGGTTTTTGTTATTGTTAAGTTTTTTTAAACTTATTGTTACTAGCAGATATTACTCGTCATTTATTTATGTGTCACCTGGAACGTTAGTTTGAGGTGACCTATAAATGGAACCAAGGAGTCAAATCTCCTAATTCTAAGCTTTTAAAGTTCGACGGTACGTGGAGTCCGGAGAAGACAGTCATATATACAAACCCCATCGGTGGTTTTACTTTTTCATTATTAGTTTAATCATGAAATGTACCTTATTCTATTAATAATATGAAAGTATAGCCCATTAGTCCGCCCCTCCTGTCTAATAGTTGAAGCTTCAAACTATGCTGTCAGCGTTGCTCAATTTTGGACAGGGAACTTAAAATATATTTACTTAACTTTATTCAACCTCTGAATATAGTTGTTTCTTCGTGTGCGTGTTTGTTTGTATGTGTGTGTGTGTGTGTGTGTTTATTTTAGTAGATCAATTAGTTTGATGCACAATTATTTGTGTTGGCGCTACAATCGGGTTATAAATTGTTCTACGTGATTTCGATGACATTTTTGTGTGTGTTTGGACGGTATTTGTATTTATAATTGGATTGTGGTATATATATTATTCTTATTTTCAGCATAGCACTAAGTATGCCACAGGTAGAGACAGGTATTTAGTGTATATTGTTAACGATATAAGAATACCGAAACGTGTGCGCTGGTTTTGCGTCTGTATCTCCAATCTGAAACCCCTTAAAATGTCTATAATAATCACATCAGTGGTATATCATATCATCTTTAGCATTATATTACTAGTTAACAAGCAAATAAAAAAGTATTAGCTGAGGTAACATCTGCTTGACAGCTAGTCTGCGTGTAGTGGTTAAGGTAAACCTTGCTACTACTTCTTGCAAGTGTTTAAAGGGCACTATGATGTTATCTCATCAACGCATGTGGATATTGCAAGTGTTCAAAGATAACTATGGTCATACAACACCATACATTTGGGCAGCCATATAGCCAATATATATAGCCAATGTACCATGTAAGTTTTCAAAGGTACTTGTGGACATACATCAGCAAGGTGTGTTGGTATTGCAAATGTTCAAACGAACTATGGGTAAATATCTCAAATCAAGTCGCCTTCATATGTAAATGAATGCAGGGGGGAGGGGGCTACCCTGCTGTACCATCCCCACCCCGCGGAACCCCATGGTTATGGAGATATCCATAGTTAAAGTTTTGAGGTTAGATTAAAATTTTCCCTTAATCTATTTTCACCAGCAATAGTGAATATAAATGGTCGTGGTTCTAACCTAACCTAACCCAAATTATTCATGATGCACGCGCTCGACTTCATATTCTTTTCAAAATGGAACTAGTGTTATAAAAAACAACCAGTAGCTCCATCATGGAACTGTTAATGGTGCCTGCTAGTGACAATGAACAATTTGGTTTTGGGTATTTTTCGTAAAATTCATATAAAGGCGTTATTAAAAAAATATAACTTCTAAACACGAAAGCAATGTTCTTACGTTGTTTTACAACGCAGTAGGTATCGAAATCGCTACGAAATGTATCAAAATTACGTTCTGTTTTATACATTTGCGTGAAGTCTTATAATTATAAAAACTTGAGTGGTGTCAAGGGACACCCGGATGGAACGAAGTTATTTCTTATTATGTACAAAAAACCTGTATACACTCAACAAAAATAATGGACGCGACACTACACTGTTCAATGCGAAATAGAAATGAAAATATCTGGCTTGCTTTCAATAAGAGAGAGAGAGAGAGAGAGAGAGACAGAGAAACATGCGCACGCCGCACCTGCAAAAAGTGTCGTGACAACTTTTCGTAAGAATTTTTTCGTCTAGCCGCCTTTCACTACGCGCGATAAGGAACTTCGTTCCAAAAATTAATTGAAAAATTTTGGCGAAAAAAAATTACTTAGTACGAACCCCCTTGATCCCCATATACACACCTAACTCAAATTCAGGCGACTCGATGTAAGATCCAACGCCATATATCCGTAACGTTTGTGGGTATTATACCACCATACACCATATAACACGCGTCTAACTAATGCCAGTGTACAAAGGACACTACGCCCGTTTGCCAACAGGTGACGTATGATTATATGTTTAATAGATTGTAAACAAATAAATCAAGATTTGAAATAGTTTATTGAATTACTTCCCGCTAAGATTCCGTTATAGATAGATAACACTGACTTATCTTCTAATAATAAAATATAAATAGTTCAGTCGAACATAAACATGGAATACGAGCAAAATGTAACCTTTATAAATCTAAGACAACAAATATTTTAATAATCATAAAGTTCCCTACATACAAAACAAAATATTTCGATTGAGTGGTATTTTTTCGAGATTCTATTGTTTTAAGCTTTTTAATACAAGGCAAAGCAGTAGAATACTTTAAAATATGGTTAAGTTTGACGTATTTTTTAGCGAATAGCGCAAGACCGGCGATCTTTGGGGAGGCCTTTGTCCAGCTGTGGACATCTTTCGGATGATATGATGATGATGTATATTTTGGGGCGTAGAAGTCGACCCGAGGGAATATCTACCAGAGGACGGGCAGCAGCTTCCTTCTGAGTACTATGACCAGCTTTCTACGATCGCCAACCCGCCTGCCAAGCGTGGCGATTACGGCATATCCCCCCAAGATGATTCTTGAGGGAGGCTTATCCAACAGTGGACTTATTTCAGCTGTAATGATGATGTATATTTTTATTAGCCAGATGAACTAGGATAATTGAAGGAAAAAACCAATATCTTAAAATCAACCGTTGAAGGTCATCCCATGATGATTTTATGCCATTGTTCCGTTTGTTTAATACAATCTTATCGTCATAAGTTACATTTAATGTAATTGTTGTACATAAGTTATAAATTATATGCATTTATAGCAAGGTGGTTAACTTCCCAGTATAAAATAGTCCGTTTTGGTAACAATGCAATCATTGTCTTATAAAATTAATAATACTAAAAACAAACAGAAGGTGCCACATTGCCTGTATTTTTGTTTCTTTTTTCTATTATTTTACTGACACATTTTTGTAGACCATCGGCTATGTATGGAACTGCATTTGTTAATGAACGGCTAATGGTGTTCTTTCACGGAAATAGGAACTCTACCTAGACTATTCTTTTTGATCTCTTCTTTCTGTCAGCTCCTCATAGGTCTGCTTCTCCGTTTCTTGCGAGAAAGAACGGTTCTTTCTGTCTAATATTTTATTTATATATCAAAGCTACAATTTTCTTTGACCAGCATTATGACACTTCAATGATATTTTCCCAATTATTATAATTTGGAGTAGGCAGCGCTGCGGGTATCTTAAAATGTCGCCCAAACCACCATTTCCGTATTTTAACGGTCTTGATGAGTTCTAGCGATTTGTGTACCGTTTGAAGTACCTCTACATTCGTGACTCATTCAAATGGTAATATACCCTTACTACAAATTTTGCAGAAACCACTTGATAGCAAAATTTGTGCAATACTCGCTCTTCAACCCCAAATTTGTATTATGTATCGTTGATAATTCGTACAAATTTCAAGAAGAACGTAATGTGGGACCGGTGGTCCATTTAATAGTGTATATATATGTACTTAAACGAGTACGTACAAGCGCACGAGTTAGGCTATTATTTGCCGATTTGCACGTATTCGCTATACTCTCTTTAAAACCATTCTCGTACTTGATAGTAATATGAGCGCTCCATCAATGGACGACTGTAATCAATTGACAAGATACAAAGCTTTTGTTTCCTTCCATGGCTGACTTAAGAGACTCCGAATAGACGATGCACTCAGGTTGAGAGTATGTAGTAAACCCAAAGAAAACATGCGCAAATTACTCTCTCTCAAAACATCTACAGACCGTTCCGCTTATTTTATCTATTTGGCCCACCTTTCCACCCAGGAGTTGTATGTGGCTTCAACGAAATCTTTTATTTAAGTTTTACCTGTATATCTCATAATTTCCACAGACACTAGTGTGTTTGGAATATTTATTATTATTATTTAAATATAATAACAGATTAAT
Source organism: Pseudoips prasinana (assembly GCA_951640165.1). Classification (NCBI taxonomy): domain Eukaryota; kingdom Metazoa; phylum Arthropoda; class Insecta; order Lepidoptera; family Nolidae; genus Pseudoips; species Pseudoips prasinana. Next base: position 30,879,519 of record OX621245.1, on the reverse strand, counting down.
GATATAACAAAAACACTAACAAAATTGAGTAATAATAAAATTAAAAATAAGATTATCCTTGGAAATTACGTATGTGGCCGTCAGGATATAGTGCGCGTTTATTATTTTGTATCCAGAGAGCTGGCCTTCTTTTGCTTATTCTTCTGTTGTATTTCTGACTTATCATAAAATAAGCACGTTAGCTGTATCACGTAGACAAATAGTTCAATATTCACGGTCAGTTTACCAATAGATAAACTTTACCTAATTAATTAAATACCTACAATGAGCAATGGAGAGGCTTTGCTCAGATTATCCTTGTGATATCGCATCAGAAATGTCAAATTTCACAGGCGAAGTAAAGTAACCGTCATAGCACTAAGAATTTTCAAGCTGAAGTGGCAATGGGCAGGCTACATATCTCGTAGAATCGACAGCCGCTGGGGCAAAAAGGTTCTCGAATGACGATCACGAACTGGATGACGCAGCATGGGGATGCTCCCTATGAGAGGGACTGATGGTTTTGTGAGGCGTGCTGTAAGCCGCTGGATGCTCTACACAAAAATCGGAAATGGTAGAGATTTAGGAAGACCCATGTTCAGCAGTAGAAGTCTTTCGGCTGACGTGATTATAAACAAACTTGTACCCGGATAATACTGTAATTAATAAATTTTCTTAGTACTTATACCGACTTCAAAAATCAGGATATTATGAATTCAAAAGTGTAGGTTTTTTTTTTTTGTTACTTGATTCCTCCGTTGCTATCTTGGGACAATAAACATACTGTTATCTAATCCCAAACTAAGCAGAGCTATAGCCATCAGACAACTGACAAATACATGTATATATTTCTACGAGTAAATACATACATATTATACAAAAATACACGCAGACACAGACCAAATAGTCGTGCTCATCGCACAAAAATTTGTCCCGGGTAAGGTTAGAACCCACGACCTATGACGCAGCATTCAGGGGCTTTAATCACAAGACTAACTCGTCAGTCATTGTTGTAAAGACGGGTTGAAGATTTTTGTTTGTTGAATTGATTCAAAATTACACATTTTATTATATCTAATAGTAACCTTTTCTCTTGTTAAATGGGGGGAATATACATGGGAACCAAATGTGAGTTAGGTAACTATTTCCCATTGTTTCATTATTACACCCGTACTTGAAATTAATATTATAATGTTAATCTTATTATGATCCTGCCGTGTCTAATACTAATACAGCGTAGTCAACCTCGTACTAGATAATTATCTAAACGTATCTAAACCGGCGCAGTGTGTTGGAATCGAGCACCAAGGATTCCGTATAAAAATTCTTATACTTATACCTACATCACATGTTTACTACCAATATTATTTATAAGTTATATTTAATATAACCTATAAATAATATTGGTAGTAAAAATGTATTTTAATACTAATACAGCTCTTAAGACTATATCTGGGCAACATGGAGAGAAATTTCCGCACAATCCTGGCATTCGCCAGCAAAACCGCCTTCTGCATGTGACACTCCATCCACGGTACTCGATATCAAGTCCTAAATTTTCATGGTTGATCTTCAGGGATTTACGAATAACTCCATTTGTGGATGTAACAATGGGTATGATCGCTGGCCTTTCGATTCTCCATATTTTGGAATAATCAAAACTTAGATCAATATACATATTTTGATTTTGTTTTCTTTGTTTTTTTCTGTGTGAGATATGTTATGATACGGTAGTGTTATATCCTCAAAACATGTATGTTTCATTTGTTTGTCAATGATGACAATATCGGGTCGATTTAATCACAATCAGACATTTTTTTACATTTTTTTTTACTTTTTCTAGTTTTTATCCACCAATTTTAAAAACCACCAAATTTAATAGGAATTTTATGAGAAGATATTTAAATTGAATTACAATTTTTACTGAAATTCATTGACATCCAATAACTCAATTTCAAGCATTATTATCCTATATTGTACAAAATAATAATAATAAAATAATAATAGTTGATACATATGACCACCTAATACAATAAACGTAAATTACAGAATTTTAAAGAGGACTTCACTTGCCACTTGAAACGCTTTAATTAGCTAATAAACCCCTTTCATGCCATATTAAACCCTACCTACATCAGCTGCTTTTTTAATGAATGATTGTGTTATTATTTAAAATGTTAACATGTATAACATTCCTAATCCTCAAAGTTTGAGATGCTAAAATTCTGAAATTTACCATTGATGGATTACGTGGTCATATGTATCAACAATTATTATTTATTTATCTAGCCCAACTTCAGCCCCTTTTCGAAAGAAATACTGATATTGACTGGCCTCTTGGTCTAACACATCTTGGCCCAACCACATAAGGGTGCCCTCAGGTATCAGTCGCTTAAATTAAACTACTGGTTGAGGGCCTTCTGCACTAGCCAACTGCTCGTTGCCTTTAATTCTTTGATTTTAATATAGTAGTACTAAATTTAAAAATAATAGAATAGAAGCTAGTTATTTATTGAATGATTTAAAAATATGTGATAAGACAGACCACACGGACGGACTAATATATATTTTGATGTGAAACATCTATAGCCGCACGTAAAACAGATTTCTGGCGTGGCGATGCATGCCGTGGCGACGCGTCGCCACGCTATACGATAGTAGTGTGTACGGTGTGGCGACGCGTCGCCATGCGCAATCGACTTTTTTAGTTCCTATCACAATATATTCTTTTCTGCATATTACTTTTACAAAATAATGTCGATGTTTCACATCTGCCAGGCGTCCCGTGACGGCTCACATTTTTTTTTGTTATATTTATACTGTTTCTACTATGTTTATGTACCTACTGCATTGTGAGCTTGACAAAAACAAGTGTATGTGAATACCCAAGTGCTGAATAAATTTCATTATTACAGTTAGTGACCCTAACTGCCAAGTCAGAGGTCGTTGGTTCTATCCCCACCCAGGATAAATCTTTCTGCAATTACGACGATTATTTGTTCTATGTCTGGGTGTAATTTATCAATAAGATGTATGTATTTTGAAATGTATAACTATGTTTATCAGTTGTCTGGTTATGATAACAGCGTGTTCGTAGTCTCAAGATGCTAATTTATTTATTACTTAATTTTCCATTTGTAATATAGTCGGGTGGAACGGATTGATGAACTCCCAAAAGAAACTAAAAAAAAAAAAAAAAACTTGAGAGGTGTCAAGGGACGCCCGGATGGAACGAAGCTATTTCTTATTATTTATTATGTACAAAAAACCTGTATACACTCAACAAAAATAATCGTCGCGACACCACACTGTTCAATGCCAAATAGAAATGAAAATATCTGGCTTGCTTTCTATAAGAGAGAGAGAGAGAGAGAAAGAGAGAGACAGATAAACATGCGCACGCCGCACAACTGCAAAAAGTATCGTGACAACTTTTCGTAAGAATTTCTTCAGTCTAGCCCCCTTTCACAACGCGCGATAAGGAACTTCGTTCCAATAATAACATTATTTGCGCTCTACAAGAAAACTAAAGCATTTGAAGTCATAATTACGTATATTCGTTAACCTATTAATATTAACACGTGTTGGTTTAAAAGTGGGTGAATTGTTTTTGAACCCGATTTTATTACCTTTCTAGCAGTGCCCTGCGGTTTTACCCGCATTAAATTTTATAAATTATCACAGCTCCTCCCCCGAAGGTGATAGCGTGATAATATGTAGCTTTTATGTTGACCCGACCTCTTAGTAATATTCATGCAAAATTTGAAGTAAATCCATGCAAAACTTTTTGAGTTTAGCCCGGACATACATACAGACAAACAGACAAAAATTCTAAAAACTAATATTTTTAGCTTCGATATCGATTGTAGAAAACGGCCCAAGTATCCTTTTTAAAAAATATTCAATGTACAGTTTTGACTTTCCTACGATTTTATTATATGTATAGATTGGCACAGTATCTTTACTGGAACAAATAGGTCTGCCAAAGATAGTAAGTAGTAAGTAGGTTTATAAATCTCAACAAAGAAATTCCCTTTTTGCTGTTTATTTTATGACCTATTTCGCTATTTTAATATCAGCCACGCAATTTATTGGTCCAATAGCAGTAGTAAAGCGATATAAGTTGCGCGTTTCGCAGGCCATAACGTGCCGGCGGAACATTAGAGTATTGCGAAACATTGATATGAAGCCATTTCACCCTCACAATCAGCTATCGCGCCAATAATCACAACTAAGTATACACTACTTTTTGAGGAAATTGTTTCATTTAACTTGGCACGCTTTACTTTTTTATTCTGTGATATCTTGTAAGTAGTTCAGTGCAATGAATGTTTTTCCCCAAATTTAGGGAAAAAATCGTCTTCGAGCGAATACACTTGCTATGCAATTTATATATTTTATAAAAAGCGGAGTATTGTCACATTTACGGTCACCGTAGCCTAGTTGTTAGTGCTCCTGCCTACAAAGCTGGTGGTCCTGGGTTCGAATCCCGGTAAGTGCAAATATTTGTGTGATGAGCACGAACATTTGTTTCTGAGTCATGGATGTATTCTATGTATTTAAGTATTTATCTATCTATATAAGTATGTATATAGTCGCCTGGTACCCATAGTACAAGCTTTGCTTAGTTTGGGGCTAGGATGATCTGTGTGACATTGTCCCCAGATATTATTATTATTTATTTTTTATACATCCCCCGCACTAGTGGGATGAATCCCTATCATACCAGACTTCGAACAACTTCTTATAGATTATACAAATAATTGAGCTTTTCTGTATGATTGTACCTTGAAATATATTGTATGTTTGTTGTTTGCGATTGTATTTAAGTAGCAACAACATATAATATTAACTTATGTATGCATACGGTACTTTGCTATGCTTTAGTATGATATAAACTGGCGAGGTGGAAAATTGACCCAGCCTTTACATACATTTGTTTTATCGAAAGATTTTTCGAAACGATTATTAGACAAATTAAGCCTCTTTTTTTTCTATATTATTATTTCTCGAGTGGCGGCCACGAACCGGAAGACGCAACACGGGCAGGGCCCCTACAAGATGGACCGATGATCTTGTGAGGGTAACTGAAAGCCGCGAATAAGCCGTTAGCGCCGGCATTTGTGGAGATCTAAGGGGGAGCCCTTTGTCAAGCAGTGCACGTCTTTCCACCGATACGATGATAGTACAAAATGAATAGGAATAAAAATTATTGTATTATCTTAACTGTTCCAACGTTACCTTCACGTCTGTATCATAGTCTGGCCACGATATGCAGCCGATAAAGATTTAATAACACTCATCTATAGATAAGTTTGTTTTATTTAGGACGACTTGATAATTCTGGGAAATAATAACATGAGTATTTATGTATATTTTCAATTTATTATAATAATGTCCTCCTGTTCACAATTCGACTGTAAGCGATAGGCGAGGTTAAGCAACTAGGTTCGCGGTCAGTTTATAGATGGGTGACCCAAAGGTGGACAAAGTGGTTTAATTTCCGAGCGTCTCCGTGCTTCGGAGCTGTCAGTTGAGCCATGTCATAGGCCTATTGGGCGGCTTGAACAACTCTGACACTGGGGTAACCACTGTTCATACGACAACTAAGTACCTAATGGAGACTCTATTGCTTCACTCCCATGATCCGATGAGATAGCGAGCCGATACGACTGAAAAAAGCTCAAATAAAGGCCGACGGCTTTGCGTGCTCTCTGAGGCTCGCAGAATTAAAGCCGCCAACTACCAGACTCCGGGCTTATACTCAGAATACTCACTGAGTTTGTTTCGCTGGGTCTTCTCAGTTGGGGCGCATTGGATCTGGTGGTAGCATTAAAGCGCGACCGTCGTTATTAACACAAGGTCCGTCATAATAATAATACCTTAATATAGACAGAACCATTGACAATATGTAGTAAAAATATTAGACTTAAACTAGATAATTAAACATAATTTCTTGACAATAACTTGATACGAGCCAGCTAAATATCATTGCTATAATAAAATAAATTTTATAAATGTTTTCATACAATATGTACCTAAATATCTATGTTACTAGAAATAATAATGTATACAACTATATTACTACAAACATGTTCTGACTATTTACAAGCGCTTTTTTAAAGTCTACGTGATTAATTTTTTTTTTTTATTTTATTGTTATTTTAATATATCTTAGTAGAAAAATCCCAACACGCCTTTTTAGTCCGACCCCGCCTTTGAGCCCGCATCTCAATATCTGCAGTTGAACATGTAACGTGGCAGATAATTTATGATAATACGGAGTTAATATAGGATAGTAGTTTTTATTCCAAAAAATAAAGTTGTTATCGAGAAAACTCTAGAGCGAGATTTGTCTCGATTCATCTAACTCGAAAGTCTATATTCAAAGCTATGTATCAGCCAGAATAAGATGAACAAAATATAGTCGTGCAGTCGTATAAGTTGTCGTGGAATTCACGAGATAGACATAAAATACAATCACACGAAAGTCGCAAAATTGCAATACATTTATAGCACACTAGCAGTGCCCCGCGGTGTTACCCGCGTCAAATTTTATAAATTTTCTTTGCTATAAACCTCACGGAGCCCGAGACCTTTCCAACGTTCTGGAGTTATAGCGTCAGGAAGGAAAACCCGACTTATTTTTATATAGTAGATTTAACAAGATGTACTTGTTTAGTCAAAATTGTGCGATATTGTATTTGCAACTTTGCACTGTGTCGCCTTAATAAACTGTATCTGAAGCGTCATGATATCAAAGAAATATGTCTACTTCCAGAAAAATCCTCTCCAAGAATCTAGGATAATGGAATTATATCCATCATTTACGGGAATATATCATAATCGCCACGCATAGCAGACCTCAATATGGTACTTATAGCCCACAGAGAAGCCCCCGGCCCAGAAATAATAACAGAGCGTCCCAGTACATCCCATGAGCGTTGTAAAAAGTGACTAAAGATCTCTGCACACAGCGGGCGCGGCGCGGCGGGACGGGACGGCGACGCGACACTGAGGAGTTGTAATGTACTAGATATTACGGGCGACGCCACACACAGCGTCGCGTCGAGCGGGACGGCTCTGTGTGGCGTCGCCCGTAATATCTAGTACATTACAACTCCTCAGTGTCGCGTCGCCGTCCCGTCCCGCCGCGCCGCGCCCGCTGTGTGCAGAGACGTTAAGAGATACAGCAGCGTCACCTGTGTATGGTACTAGATACCACTTAACTGCGGTCGCTATCTTGCCGAGCACGGTGACTGCAGCAAACCCCTCCAAACCTTTGGGGAAGGCGTTTCCCAACAGTGCACGATATCAGGCTGATGATGACAAGTACCCGGAGTGACGCCCCTTTTTCGTTAGATATTTTATCGAGAGGGCTTCTAAGCCCTCGGCGGTATGACATGAGGCGGCACGGTCAACCATGCAGCAAAGTATTCCAAATTTTTACAATAGCTTGTTCTTTTCTTTCTTTTTCATTATTCTATCCTCTTAACAATAGCTTTTTATATGTTCATGAATTTATTTACAAACGTACTTTTCCCTTTAGCCTAATTTCATAATTATAATGATTTTTATATCTATTATTTGTATATCTTACTCTATCAAACGAGGAGACGGAATTTATCCTCACATGCTTTAGCTGATTATCTTATCACGCAATACACACACACACACCTACTCCCACACACACGGATACATAACCTCACACAATTACCCACCCCATGAACATACACACACATAAAATACATTCTTATTTCGTTTAATTTTATTGTTAAAAGTATAGTTTTGTTGTCTACTATTTTAATTTTGTTTACCTGGTTCCTGCGATACAAGTCTAGAACTTAGTGTAGGAACCAATGTCAATTGTTTAGTGTAATAAATGATATTTTGTTGAATAAATAATAAAAAAAATGTATCTACTTTCAAGTGCCATATATGTTCTTGGATATTATTTAGCAACAGACGGTAGCTTATGACCAAAGACTACTCATTAGTACAAAATGTAAACAAATAATTGTTTACATAAAATACGACGATATCTAGGTTGTAGTTATCTTTCTACGACACATAGAAAAATGTGCAGATTATAGTTATATACCTATTCAACAGAAAAAGTAAGAAAATTTACTTTATTCTTTCATTTTCACATTCCAATTGAGTTCCTCAATATAATCTTCATAATTTTTATTTCAATAAGTGAATGAACTGAATTTTCATAACATAAGGAAATCTATCGTAATAAATCCATACAAACAAATAGTCGGGGTAGATCCCAGTTCCGATAGCCCATGATGGCATGACTATTGGATATTCCCTCCACGCGTTGTTTACGGCTTCCAATCGTACGTCGATAACATCCTTGTTGGAACGAAATGCATTTACGCAACTTCAAATACCTACATATGTATATAGCAAAGAATAGTATGGTATATAGTGTCGACAACAGAACATGAACGAATACGACTACAACTTTCTAATGATCAAAGTTTTATCAAACTCACCGTACATCTCAAAACAAACTTAAGAATGAAATTGAATATTTAATTGAATACCAAATTTGAGTTGGCCTTATGAATTAATGAGCATGATTTACTCCTTATAACTTCGGTACACAATTTTGTGATTCAGTTACTTAAATGTGTAATTAAGTAAGTTATAGCACAATATATAATATACTAATAGAGTGTGACAAGAATCGCGTTAGAGAGTAGTTAGTAGCACTTACCGGCATGTCGATCCTCGCAAGCCCGCGTAGTCCGCCTTCCACGCCCGCCGCCCTACTGCCTCGAGGAACAAGCCTCCACTGTGCCAGTTCACCACCTGGCCCCATCTGAAGCCTCCTCGCGTGACTGACATCCTCCACGCTCGCAAATCCAAACCCTACTTTAATACCTTCAACTTTAGAATCAGTTTTGTTTACCCTTTCACTGTCACGATTTGCATTCGAATTTGATGTTTCTTCGACATTGTCTCCAGTTATTGTAATCGCAGTTTCAGCTTTACTACTATCGTCCTTATTAATATTCCTTACAAGAGGTATATTTCTATGTGCCACACCAAATTTTTCTTTCAGTGAATTAATAATGGCTTTCCTAGCTTGTTCGTAAGTTGCTTTGGCTTGGTTTTCCCTCCATTTTTTGAGTACTTTGCTTTTAGGATCAACATTTTTCACCGGTCTACCAATAAAGTTTCCATACAGTTTTGATGTTAATGCCCTTTGAACTTTTAAACTGTTGGTTGATTTGTTGATAATTGCTGTAGTTTTACTATTGTTTTCAGTTGATGTACCTGTAGTTTCGTTTTGGACGTTATTTTTACCATAGGTGTCCCACCACAGTACTCCAGTTTCATCGATAGGTGCTCTTGACCGTGGAGAGTAAGTACTCGTAGACTGTGACGTTCTACGCATATTTTTATTACAATTTAAGAACTGTCTGATAGCTATCACGTGCTTTCTACGCTTCAACTTTGCAACTACTGATCGAAAATGGTTTAGCTAGAGCAAATTACCAAAAATTGCAAGTCAGTTTTTAATACTCTTACCCTTTACCACAACTTTCTTCATGGCTCATTATCTCTTTCTATTGTAAGAGATTAGATAAGGATGGAACGTGAAATGAGGTTTACACACCTTTCACACACGTAAGGAAGCTTGCATGGTACAAGTTGGTAACAATAACGTTTGTTACCCCTATTATTGATAGCCTATTTTCGTGTTTGTAGGTCAGTAGTGAGGGATTGATTGCAAACACCAGAGGCTTCCGTATAACAAAAGAACTTACATGGATTAAGGAACAGCGTAAAATAAACCGTTTTAAGGAGTTCTTATTGAGTTTTAATATATTTTCGTATATCCAACTGAAAATGGTACAACTTATTAATTTCGCTTGATTTCATCTGGATTTGAATCCACAAACCACTAAAAGTCGCTAGTCGGCTAGACTGTATTTACTTCAAACTTCAAACTTATTTATTTGTCAAACATAGGTGTACTAAGATATTATGTTATAACATTATACAGTGTGCGCTATGTTTTGCCAATAATAACATACAAATTTTTCAAATATGTACTAAACTTATAAAGAAATTACAGTATATCTGACATTATAGAATTATTGTATTACTTAAATTAAATTATCAATATAAAAATCATTACGTCAATCATTGCTGCGCCATTTCGCATGGAATGACGCAGCAATGAAAGGTAAATTTGTTACATATTTAAAAAATACTAATTACTAACACTAGTTTATAAGAAAATTGTTACTAACTTATTGGACACTAATTTGGTCTGAAAATAAAGACTTATTATTCTTATTATTAAAAGTTTACTTAAACTTGTAGTTTTTGCTTATTCATGAGCTCGTGAACTGAATTTTTTTCATAAAAACCAATTATACTACTAAGTTGGCAAAAACTATGTCGTCCATGGCCCATGATGGTAAGCGTTTACCGCAGGGTCTGACACTTGTGTTATAAATGGCATCACTCACGCATGTCTGACCCTTCACCCTCCCCGACGAGTTCTGGCTACTTTACTCCCTACCGTTAAGACTATAATACACTTACCTGGAGTGTGTTTTATTAGAGACTGCTTCGTTGTTCTAGCGGTAGTGTATTCAACCGCAAATAATGAGGTCCTGTGTACAAACCCCGGATCCAACCAAACAGTGATTTTTGGGATTTTTGATTGAAATTTCTTAGTATTAGCCCGAAGGCATGCCTCGGAGAGTATGTAAAGCCGTGTCGTCAAGAAAGTGATGCAATAGCCAGTGCCCCTGTGTTTGCGCGTGACGTATTATAGTTTTGTTTTTTTTTTGACTTGAAGCTATAGTTAGCCTAGGAGGCTTTCACTACTTCACTGGACTATAGAGGCGAGCAGAGGGCTCGAGCCGTCTAGCATTTAAGACGTATAATAGTGCACACTTGTGTTCTATAATATGTCGCGTACAGACAGCTAGTATCCACCGTGGCCCAAATTTGACCAAGACGACATTATTTATTTTTATGGTCCTTTAACAGAGGATACACACATACAATGTCTTCACTAAATAAAAAAAATACAGGTCCTTTCCAGTGTGCTCCTCCAATTACAGGAAGCCACAGCATGCTCTGTTCAATAACTACGTTAACAATAAACTAAAATACTAACTTGTAATCTATTTCATATAAACCAACTTAAATTAACCGACTAACTAATAACTAATTTTAACTAATAACTAATTTTATTATTAATAATAATAACAATAATACACACTAGCTGTGCCCCGCGGTTTTACCCGCGTTAAACTTTATAAATTATCACAGTTCCTCCCCCGTAGATGATAGCGTGATAATATGTAGCCAATATGTTGACCCGACCTCTTAGTAATATTCATGCCAATTGAAGTAAATCCATGCAGTACTTTTTGAGTTTAGCACTGACATATAGACAAAAATACAAAAAACTATATTTTTGGCTTCGATATCTAAAGTAAATCACGCCCCATGTATCCTTTTAAAAAAATATTCAATGTACAGTTTTGACTTTCCTACGATTTTATTATATGATATAATAATAGATGGAATTATCTGAAGAACTTTAAAATTCGCTACCGTTTAGCGCTATCCAGTGGTCACGTGTCGCGACATGGGTATCTCAAGAACAGGAATATATTTATCTGCTCCAAAGTCCAATCGATAATCCCGGATACGAAATAACGAAACTGCACTTTTATCTTAATTAATATTGAATATCACTAATTGACTTCTGAACTTGTTCTATAATAATTAGGTTGCGTAATATTTATGGCCGCTAATTGTTGTTAACTACTAGTCTGCTAATTATAGATGTATCAAGATGGTTGCCGCATAAACATCAGCAGCAAGGCCTAACCTCAATTTTATTAAACTATTATTTATGTAATAAGTTATCTTTGCAATATATGTATACGTGTTAAACTGATTATTTTTACATTTTTTTCTACCAAATCACCTTATAAGGCGACCCGATTCATAATAAGCTTACTTCACATAATGGCGTCACAAACGCGTTTCCTACCCATCCCACTGAGTATAAATAAGACCTGATTAATAGTAAGCTTACTTCACAAAATGGCATTACAAACGCGTTTCCTACTCTCCAACTAAGTATAAGTAAGACCCGATTAATTGTTAGCTTACTTCACATAACGGCGTCACAAACGCGTTTCCTACCCTTCCCACTGGGTATAAGTAAGACCCGAGTGATAGTAAGCCTACTTGACACAATGGCATCATAAACGCGTTTCCTTCTCTTTCTCCTATGTCTATCCTATGGTCTTCCCATTATGTATAAGTGAGCCCCGATGGACAGTAAGCTTACTTGACACAATGGTATCACCCGCATTTCCTACCCTTACCACAATGTATAATTAAGTGCGGTAGCTGTTCGCAATATTCCCAAATGGTTAACTTACTTTTACAAAACTTTTAGACTATATTATGGACTAAAAAATTACATTCAGTATGAGGATAGGCTCAAAAATAAATTAATATAAATGCGAAAGTAACACTGTCTGTTACCTTTCCACTACGAAACCGCCGAATCAATCTTGATGAAACTTAACAGGGCGATAAATTATATCCTGAGACTTCAGCCTATTGTCTTGCACACAAATAATCTTACTATAAATCCCACTAATTAATCTTACTGCGATCGCCCGCCTGCCAAGCGTGGCGATTATAGCGTATCTCACCAAGATTGTTATTTATTTTATTTATTTATTTAGGAAACAAACAGTAGTTTACATAAAATGTATACAAAACTTAATTTCCAATTTACCTAAAGTTCCATTATCATAATAACTAACTTTGAGAACACTGAGCAACACATACAAGATTATCGAATAAATTATACAATCTAAATAGTTTTTTGTATCTTTTTAGCTATTATTTAGTAGTAATTTTCTTATTTTAAGTCTAAATTGTGTATAAGAGTTTGAGAAAATATCAACACTATTAAGATTTTTATCATAAAAATTACAAGAACGTCTTATAAAGGTTAAATGGTTATTGAGGGAGACTTATCCAGCAGTGGACTTATTTCTGCTGTAATTATCTATTAATCTTTATACGTCTAGACAGTAAATATTAACATTTCAGTTGATTCCGTCATAGTTCCGTACTATATAATATCTATATAATATCTTGGGACAACTAACACATACACTGCCATCTCATCCCTAGCTAGGCACAGCCTGTGCTATGACAACCAGAAAACAGATAAACATACTTATATATTCCTAAATACATATATATTACAGATAAGTAATCGTCCTCCCAGACATGTGGTTATTCTACTATATAAAAATAAGTCGGGTTTTCCTTCCTGACGCTATAACTCCAGAACGCACGAACCGATTTCCATGGTTTTACATTCGTTGGAAAGGGCTCGGGCTCCGTGAGGTTTATAGCAAAGAAAATTTATAAAATTTTACGCGGGTAACACCGCGGGGCACAGCTAGTTGGGTATAAAAAGTGATTTTGGGATTTTTCTGTAAAAATAAATTTTCTCAGTATCAGCCCGAAGGCTGGAAGTTGGCGGTATTATACCCCGTGCCTCGGAGAGCACGTAAAGCCGTCGGTCCTGTACCTCACCTCTTTCCGGTCGTGTCGCCCAGGCGTCCCATCGGATCATGAGAGTAATGGAATAGAAAATGCTCCTGTGTTTGCGCACACACTTGAGCACTATAATATGAGATTAGCCATCTGGCTAATCTCTGTTGAGACGGGCCGCCGTGGCCCAAATTCGGTTAGGAGGACATTATTATTACTAGGTATTGAACCCACGACCTCTGTGTTAGCAGTCAAGGTCAATAACCACTAGACCAACAGCTTAATAGCACAGTACTTAATTTCTATTTATTTACATCAGCTCATTACGAAATTTTCCACACTTTAGGTTATCGATATTGTACTCTTATTCATTATTTGCTGTGATTAATGTTATTTTGATATAAAAATTCACGCGGTAATCACGCGGTGTAAACATGCATCTATCTACGCAGCTACATTACTACGGCGTAGCAGCCACGAGTTTACCTGTGTAGTTTTTTTGTCTGTAATCTTTTCCTTATTATATCTTGCACTCCAAAACAACAAGGGTCAACAATTTAATTTATTAGTATATTTAGCAGTCATATACGAGGTGTTACATAAATAGTGAACGTAACTTAAGGTGCACTATCTAACCATGATACTGAACTAATTAAACAAAACTTGTGGCGGCCAATACTTTTTAACTGCAACCTTATTGTGTGGTTGGTTGTAGTAATAAATAATAATATCCTAAGGACATTATTTTACACACGGCCATCTGATCGCAAACTAAGCTGAGTTTGTACTATGGAAACCAAATAACTGATATACTACATATACTACTTTTTCTCTTGTAAATACATAATAGGTCTTTACCTATGAAATTGCCGTTTTGTATGAAAAAATTTAAACGAATTTTTTTCATGAATTTTTTTATTTGTATTAATCGAAGTAATCACCCATGCAATCAATGCATCTTTGCCATCGCAGTGGCAGTTTATTGATGCCCTTCTTAAAGAAATCAGCTGGACGGGAGGCAACAAATTCTTCAAAGGCATTTTGTACTGCCTCTCGGGTATTGAATTTTTTTCCCGCCAAGAAGTTATCCAAATTCTGGAAAAAGTAGTAGTCTGTAGGCGCAAGGTCTGGTGAGTAGGGCGGATGACGGAGAGCTTCCAACCCCAGTTCTTGCAACTTGGAGACCGTCTGCTGTGCAGTATGAGGTCGCGCGTTGTCGTGCAGGAGCAGCGGAGACGAGCGATTGACCAATGCTGGTTGGAGATGCGCCAGCTTCTCCATCATTGTGCTCAGTTCTTCACAGTACACATCTGCAGTAATGCTCACCCCGTTTGGTAAGAAGCTGTGATGAATCACACCGGCGCTAGACCACCAAACAGTGACCATCACTTTTCTAGGGGTAAGTTTTCGTTTAGGGCATTGTTTAGGTGCTGAACCAGGATCCAACCAACTTGCTGAGCGCTTGCGGTTATCAAACAGAATCCATTTTTCATCGCAGGTAACAATGCGGTTCAAAATTCCTTCATTTGTGTGTCTGTTGAGCAGTGCAAGGCACGTCTCGACGCGTACTTCGCGCTGGCGATCATTGAGTTCGTGGGGCACCCATTTGTCAAGCTTTTTTACCTTGCCAATT